>OY390714.1:48431892-50979279 GCA_959613365.1 Balanococcus diminutus | reverse complement strand
AATTTCTCATTTTTCAAAAATTACTGAAAATAAAAAATTTCGCAAAATTTTTGATTTTAAATTCTTCGAAAATTCTATCACAGGAGAATTTTGCATTGGATCTTATGGTAGCTTTTCACATTGATTAAATGCAATTTCTCATTTTTCAAAAATTACTGAAAATAAACATTTTCACAAAATTTATGATTTTTAAATTCTTCAAAAATTACTTCAGAGGAGGATTTTGCATTGGATCTTGTGGTAGCATTTTACATTGATCAAATGGAGTTTCTCATTTTTCAAAAATTACTAAAAATAAAAATTTTCACAAAACTGTTGATTTCAAAATTCTTCAAAAAATCCATCACAGGAGGATTTTGCATTGGATATTATGATAGCTTTTCGCATTGATTAAATACAATTTCCCATTTTTTAAAAATTGCTGAAAATAACTTTTTTTACAAAATTGATGATTTTAAAGTTTACATGCTTTGAATTTTTTCAAGTTTCTCAAAATAAACAAAAATTCATACTTTCACATTTTATTTTGTTCCAACCCATCAAAGTTGTCCCTTTTAATAAGAAAATTACCTTTATTTTTTCCCAATTTTGAGTTTAGTCAGTTTTAGAAATGGGAGGCTAATGGACATTAAATAGTCAAAAAATGAAAAATTGGAAATTTATTCTCATGAAAAGAAACAATTGTAATTATTTTTTTTTAAATGGGGTAGCTAGGCACCACTTCGAATTCAGTTAGTGGAAAAATAAAAATTGTGGAATGACTTTCCCATTTGAAAAAAAAGTCGAATATAAAGAACCATGGAAAAAATGCTCATGTTTCATAAACACGATTTTAAAATTCCTATAATTAGGCAATACTGACACTAAAATATTTCGAAGCCTCCTCGTCTCCTATCCTTCAAATTAAGTGAAAACCTCTCAATTTTTCTTTAATTCAATCATGGAACAGGTAGACATTTCCACGCTCGTATTTTGCACAAAAATCCCATCATTTTACCCCCACGTTGGGAAAAATTCACTCCTTTTTTACGCTTTATTCTTCCTATAGAAAAATATAATGTCAAGTTTTCTTTTTTCTCGCGCGAAAAGAAATAATAAAGAAGGAAAAAACATCTTTAACGCTACTGCAACAAATACCTTGTTAAATGACACGTTAAACGTCCAACTAAAACCGAAGGGAAAAAAATTAAGATAAATTTTTGTCAGGAAAAAGCTTTTCTTCGCACAAACACTTCGACACATCTGCATTTCCTTTTTCGCTTGTCAACCGTACATCCTTTTTGCAAGCACCCTACACTAGGTTGCGGGCACTCGGGGGGGGGGGGGGGGTAGAAATACGTCCACGATGGAACTTATTTTTAGATACTATTTCTGCTTCGAGTCATTTCATCAATTCTCATTCAAACCGAACGATTTGTTTTTTTTATCAATTCAGGAAACCTCGCCGCAAACAGCAACGACCTCATCTAACGAGTTCATTCGATTAAAAACCTCTATACTTCATTGTCTACTTGGTCATTGTACAGTATTAGCAACTCATGTATGTGAAGCTACCTACATTTATATACAGATAACAGATGCAATTTTAAATTTCAAGGTCGACGACGCAATCGCCAGCACCATTAGTGTGGAGACCCGTTACATCCTATGCACATTGCTTGTATTTTTACGCATTCTTACACATTGTACAGTTTATCGTCGAGAAGGTGGTTTCATTTTGGAAAAAAAAAATTCTTTTGCCAAAGCTCTGGACCTCCCTGTCTCGGTGGCATCCTTCAACGCGACGAGATGATTTCTCGTTTAATTGTAATTCTGTATTTATTTTCGAAATTTAATTAAGTCGTATTAATAACGAGTATTTCATCTGCTCGAGATCGCGTAACTCGCGCAGACGAAACGAGGACAAAATTATAAACGAAAGCAAAAACTTGAGTTTTTCGCTCAATTAACTACTTTTTTTTCGTCTCACAAGCCGTCAGCCGGGATGTTCCAGATGTTGGCCTTGATCGTGCACCCGACTAGTTTATTCAAAAATATATATATTAATAATCGATATACGAGTAGGATACTCGCATGTTCGACTTACTCATACATAAACGCGTTTTATCTTCAATATCGTATCTTTCTTACCTGCAACAAAACCAAAGAAAAAAATACATTATAATGACATCGATCGATTCGGTCGAAGAAAAAAGCAAACAGCGATAAATTCATCGCGTATGAAACTCAATTAATCTAATTATAAATACAACGAAGTTGATTTCTATTATCGTGTAAATCACGTTTTTAACTCATAATTTAATATTATCAATATTTTCGCAACATGTTAATCAATATGTATGGTGTGATTCAGAAAATAGCTATGGTACTTGCTATCGTACTACCATGTTGTGTTGTATTTACCATAACAAAAGTTGAAAAATTCTTGTGTTTTGTTTAAACATCTCGTACGTACGTAGCTAGAGCTACGTAAACCAAATTTACATAACACTTCCGCACGTCGAAGTGGGTATGTTTTCCATATAATGGGCGGACTCCAAATTTACCAAAACGATATATTTTGCACGTGGAAAGAGTAATAAAACGTCGATAGATCGATAAGCAGATGTTTCCAACACATGAATTGGTATCAGAAGGGTTGATTATAGAAGCGAATTTTCCTTTATTTTATGGAATTCATTACGAAAATTATTTCAATTTTGAACAAAATGGTGAAAGAGGGGATTGGACATTATGATGAGTACAGATTTTCCAGAGAACAAAAGAATTAATAATCAGATAGTTAGTTCAGAACATTTTTTGACTAATGTTGAGGATTTCTATGTAATTGCCTAAATTAAATTTTTTTTAGTATTTGATAAAACAAAAAAACACCCTTCCTTTTTCCAAGAAATTTTTAAGTTGGCCTTTTTACATCTTCAGAGGGTACCAAAGTTGATAGAAAATTCAAAAATTAATTTCAAAAAGAAGACAAGTGATTTTTTACAAAAATTTGAAAAAATTGTTTTCAAAAAATTAAAAGTTATTTTCAAAAAAAAAATCGTATTATTTTATTAATTTTTTTTTAAATCGGAATCAACGCCAAATACACTCAATTCGTAGTAATTTCGCGTTATTTTCAGATTTTTTGTACAAAACGAGAGGAAGGGATAAACATTGAATTGATAAATTTCAAATTTCTTCTTTGTTTTGAGATCACTAGTTCATTGCAATTAAAAAATTGCCCTGAGTGAAATGAGGGCGAAAACTTGAAATTAAAAAAAAAATAAGTGCAGAGCAATGACGTAGAGAGTCGATGAAGTCGACAGAGGGGTTGCTTTCAATTGTAAAAAATGCAGATGTAGTCTTATTTGACCAAACACAGAACATTGGTAGAATATTAGGAGATTGAAGCAAAAAGCAAGAATGTTGGACAGGATGAATTATCAATTTGGAAAAAAAAATCACCTGATTCTTTTTCAAATTATAAAAATTAAAATTTTTTTATCAAAAAATAGGACAAAAAAAACAAACATTAAAATTAAAATATATTTCAATTTTTTCATTTTTAAAAACTATTACTTGGATGATTAAATTTTTTAAAATGATTTCTTAAAAATATTTACTCAGGACTTTATCAAAAAAGAAAGACTCCCCCTTGACGAAGAAAAAGTTGAAAAAATGACGAAATTTTAGCTTTTTAATGCTCTTTTTTTACAAAAAATTTCAATTTTTTCGATCAAGACTTCCACCCCCTTACATGACTGTCTGGCTACGCTACTGTGCCTGTCTACTCAACTGATTTTAAATTTTCTAGAAAATTTGAAAAATTTACCTACTCCTTTTTTCAGTGAGAACATTTTCATTAAAGAAAGTAGATAGAACCACATTTTCAAAACATTCATTTTTCAAACTCTCAATTTTAAAATAATAGGTATATAAAAAAAAATTATTAAAAGAAGTTTCAATACCTAGAACCATTTTTAGTTATTTTTTTTGTGGAGGCGAGTTAAAATTAAAAAAAAAATTATATAGGTAGGTCTAGCTACCTAATTTACTTTTATTTTTGAAATGAAAAAATTGAAATTTGTTGTAAAACAGATTTTTTTAAATTGGATCCAATATGAGAAAAAAAATCTCCAAAATGTTATTCCCTTCAACTTTTTTAAATGTAAATTAAAAAAAAATTAAAATCTAAAGTTTCAACCTGAATAAAATGTTTAGAAGAGGGGGGGGGGGGGGGTTAAAAGCAGCATTTAAAATTTTTACGTTTGTATGCAATAAATTTTTCTATTTTGAAATTTCAAACTCTTAATTTTAAATTTTTTTAGCGAAAAAATATTCTCTTATTTTCCCTTAAAAAAAATTAGGTAGACTTTTTTAATAAATACCTATTTCTTTTTAGTTGGGAAATTTTATAAAATGAATGCCAATAAAAAAAAGCTGTACCTAAGTAATTTAATTTTTTCATCACTTTAAAATTGAAATGCATTTTCAAAACAAAAAAAAAATATGTAAGAAAATTAACTAGATTTTTTTGTACTGAAAGAAATCAAAGATTGAATTTTAGAGAAAGGTTGAAAATTTCATTTCCAATTCTTTTCAATAAAAAAAAATAAAAAAATGAAAGCAAATCCACCCACTTGATCAAACTTGCTAAAGAGAGAGAAAAATCACCCCCTGTGTTATCCAAAGTCTCGCACTGCATTCACAATAATCCTATTTATAATTTCAATCGCTCGAGAAAATCCGACAAAAAAATAAACCAGTAACATTTCATTTTCCATTTACAGCTTCTTTGCGAGCAGACATAATTCGCTTCATAAATAATGACTTTGGATAAAGCTTCGCTTTCGGCCTTGTAAAAGTCTCGTATATACGACCTTAAAACGTAATCATTTTTCATTTTCTCATTTTTTGTCGTCATATCTGGTTGATTAAATTTTGCTAAATCGTATTGATTTGAGCATTTTCTATCTTTTTTTTTTTTTTTTTTGTTTCGATATAAATTCAATTTCGATGCAACGCTGCATACAAAAGCTTCGAAAAGGGTACAACGGATATTTTTGCATTCAAAACCCATATTAAACGAAATAAAGATAAAAAGACTAACATGCGAGGGAAATACCAACACTTGTCATAATAATAGATAAATACTCGTACCTCACAACACGAGTAACATTTTTCGAATCTACTCTCCCGAGCTACATAGTTAATTAAAGGCATAATCGTATCAAGGGGTGTCAAAAAAATTATAATTTGCGAACAATTTTTTTTACCGCATCTGGCTTTAATTAATTGATATTAAATATCAAATTAATCACTACCCCGACTGCTTTTTATAGATTTATTCTCTCGTCAGCTGGCACATTACCGCAGGAATTTTGGCTAATTAAAAATTTAAGCCGAGTAACAAAACCTCTCTATAAAAAAGAAAAAATTTCGACGATATGAAAAACTCGTTATACTAACCCATTACTCTCGAGAGACAAAGCCCAATTAACATTGCAACAAAAAAGATAACAATTCTTAACACAGATGAAAAATTAACCGTATCAAATATATCAACAGTCGAGAAAAGGATTGCGGTTTTGAAACCAACCCTCGTCAAAAATCATCTCCCTTTATGTACAACACATAATACGCCGGGCCAAATCAAACGAGAATTCCTACGCTCGTTAGGAGAGAAATATAATAATGTACCAACTAATTCTGCGAGAATAACACTCTCTCGTCGATGACAAATCGATTCAAAACGACCTTCACCCGGTCACGACAATCAGAAACCCGGTGTCCCAATTTTTTTTCTTCTTAAAATTTCCACTTTTGTTTGCCCTTTTTGTTCATGCGATATCGTCGCCGAAGGCAGCAGCTTAGTAAGATACGCGATAAAAACTACGGCTATATATTTCAATGTCGTTAAAATTTATAAAGCTAAGCGAACAGACTCCTCCCTTCGCTGTGTCATCTCCTCCTTGAACAGAAAATTCTCTCTCGTGTCTAATACATAATACACCGTACTATACGTACTAATGCTCGTACGACTATATGGGTTGCTTATTATTCCATAAGGCGTTAAAATTTCGCCCAACGTGAGAAAAAAGTATAAAGCAAAACCTAGCAAATGCAAACCGCAAACCGAGCCGGATATTTTAGCCAAAAATAATCTTGTAAGTTTTCCAATACGTTTGAAAATTAACCTTTTGGGACTTGAGACGAACCTGGTAGACTTATCCTTAGCTCAACAAAACAATTAAATTTAAAAAATTGAGGTGGAGTGATTTCTTTGTTTTGGAATAATTTGAGAACAAAAATTCTCATGATTTTTTTTTTTCATTTCCAAAATTAAAATACAGGTACCAAAAGTCCAAAAAAATGCATGAAAAAATTCTCAGAAATTTTTTTGATTTGCAAAATTACAAAATATGCTAAAAGTGAAAAAAATGCATGAAAAAATTCAAAAATTCTCAGTGATTTTTTTGATTTCCAAATTGAAATACCTACATAAAAAAAATTAACACAAGGAAAAACTTAAAACTAAATAACTAAAAATTTGGCAAATTGAAAAAGATTTTAAAATATTCGAAAAAATTGAGAAAAAAATCTGTATGCTAAAAGTCCAAAGAAATGCATGAAAAAATTCTCAGCAATTTTTTTTAATTTCCAAAACTAAAATATGCTAAAAGTGAAAAAAAATGTATGAAAAAATTCTCAGCGATTTTTCAATTTCCCAAATTGAAATGTGCTAAAAGTCCAAAAAAATGCATAAAAAAATTCTCAGTTATTTTTTTAATTTCCAAAATTGAAATATGCTAAATGTCCAAAGAAATGCATGAAAAAATTTTCGGCGATTTTTTTTTTTGATTTCCAAAACTAAAATATGCTACCTAAAAGTCCAAAAAAAAAATGCACGAAATTATTGTATGGCCAACAAATCACGTACAAATTGTCTGTACATCACACGCCAAAACAAATTTCGTCTCAAAACATTTTTTTAAGAATCAAAAACAATATAATGGTGTTAGTACCATTTTTTCAATTACTATAACAACTAAGAAAATTTTCAAAATTCGGTAACATCAGAAGATGAATGAAGAATGTGACAAGACGGTCCAAATTTTTCGTTTAAAATATTTCTCTTATTTTTGGAATTCGAAATTCAATGTCATTCAAGTTCATATTAAGTGGCACATCAACAAATTGAAAAATTGATTATGATCATTTTTTCAACTTTAGCTGAAACTGAATAACTACTGAAAATGAAGAACTCGAAAATTTTGATTTTTTTTTTCATTCTGGAAATAGGACGATAGATTTTTTTGGAAAATCCTTAATAAAATTTTTTCCATTTTCCCTTTTTCTTCAATTATTTTTCTTTTTTGGAAAGAAATTAATACTGAATGACGTCAGATTTTTTTAAAAAAGAAATGAAGATTATTCAATTTGCCTCTTTTGAAAAATAAATGAATATTGAATGACTTCATGGCATAAATTATGTTTTTTCATCTAATCAAATTACCAATGAGGAATTTTTACGAGCAGTACAATTTGCATAAATGTAGGGAAAGTTGAACTTTTTTGAGAACAGCTACAAGAAATTTTTTTCAGAATTTTCGATTTTTCTTTTTGAAGAAAATTAAACAGTTTTTAATTTGTTGATATGTGACAATATGAACTTTAATGGGCTTGAACCTCAAACTCTAAAATGAGATTGATTTTAAATGAAAATTCAGGGTCGTCACAAACTTTTCATTCATCTTCCGATGTGACTGAATTTTTAAAAAATTTTGAGCTTGTAGCATAATTATGATGATCAAAGAAATGAAACTACCTACCACATTATACTTTTTTTAAATCTTAAAAAAAAAATTAAGTCAAAATTTTTTTGGCGCGGGGTGTATAATTTTTTTTACGGGGTTGTTTCGTTTTTGGTCACACAACAATTGCACGCATGCATTTTTTGGACTTTTAGCATATTTTCATTTTTTCAATAAAAAAAAAATCACTGATGATAATTTTTGATACTAGCGGATCATTACAAGTCCAACATTCAAAATTGGAAGGGTAGGAGGGACCCAATCGAAGTTTTTGTAATGACCAAAATTATTCTCAAGACTTCAAGCAACAACTTTTGTATGAAATTTTTTTCAATTGGACCCCTCCCTCCACACTCATTTCTCATAACACAATGAAGACACTAATTAAAAATTAGAGGAGTGAGGGATGAAGAGGTCAATTGAAAAAATTTTCATATAAAAGTCTTAGTAGATTAAGATCCTGAAAATAATTTTGGTTATTCTAAAAATTTCGATAGGATCCCTCCCTCTCCTCCGATTTCACATAACATCAGGTAGATACTTTTTCAAAATTGGGGGAAGGGTCCAATTGAAAAAAATTTTTCAAACAAAAGTTGTAGTTTGAGGTCCTAGAAATAATTTTTGCTATTATAAAATTTTTCATTAGGCCTACCCTTCCCTCCAATTTTGCTTAATATGACCTATTAAAAACTGGTGGAGGTAGGGGGTCCAATTTAAAAAATTTGCAAACAAAAGTTGTAGCTTGAAGTCTTAGAAACAATTTTGGTTCTAACAAAAATTGCGATTGGACTCCTCATTTCCCTCAAATTTTGAATATCAAGTACATGTAAATTTTCGATGGTGCCAAAAAAAAACAATATTCCGGCGATCCACTCATTTTTTGATCATGTCGTCAAATTTCTATACTCCACCTCAATTTTTTTAATTTAATTTTCTCGGTAGGTTAATGCAGGTAAGTAGGTATAATAGGTATCTTTTGTAGCAAAATTTTTTTCATTCCATCCACCAGGTTCGTCTCGTTCCCTAAGGGTTGATTACCTGCGTGCACATGAAATGAAAAAAAAACCACAGACGTCAAATCCCAATCCCAATTCGCAGCAGTCTGCGTTACCTTTAAAAGCACACAATGTATTTGTAAACTTCTTCGTCGCATGAAAGCGAAAAGCTTAACACGTAAAAGGTGAACGAACGTCGGATATAAATACCTAGTCAGCAATTCTCATTGTCAGTCTCGTTTCATACTTTCATAGTTCACATTGTCGCCAACTTGACACGACAATATTACAAAAATGCACGTCGAAGTGAAAACGCTTCACAAGTCTCGTACATTTTACTTTCAATCCGTTCTGTATAATATTTAAATGATCATCTCCGCGTAGTACTACAGAATCTTTCTTCAAGTCGATTTTGTTTATCGCCGTTAAATAATACGTGTTCTTTATCGCAGGTATGTAGGTGAAGGTAACGTCAAATTATACACGTTGGCTGTTGTGGTAATATCTACAAATACGTTGTTTTCGTTTTGTGTACGTATCTCTCTGATACAAATTGCTCCCCAGATGGGACCATATTCGGCTAATACGTGCGTTGTTGTGGTTGCAGCGTTTATTTCAGTCGTACGTTAGACTTTTTTTTTACTTTGGTTCTTATTTTCTTCTTCAAAGCGTATTAATTTAATCCGGATGAAATTACTGGCGATGGAATTTTTTCCACTTGTTTTTTGTTTGCACGGAAACTGTTCGGAATCGTGCCATTAATGCTTACCTACGCATACGTAGTTATAAATTTGGGTGCTATTAGTTCTGCCTAAAACGGTAATCATGATTTTTTTTTACATGTTTTCTTCATTAAATGTATCATCGGATGAATATCTGCTGCTGCTTATGGTTTACCTTACCAATTCGCCAGACTATGACGAAAAGTACGTAAATTCCCATGGGTATAGTGTTGTTTTCATTCATGTTGATACGATTCAATTTGTAGTACCTCGAGGTAAAATACCAACACTTGTACAGTTAGGATAGGGTCAAATATGTGAGGGGGTAAGGGGAAAGGTGCCTAACAACCAAAGGTGAAATTTCACAGTAGAACGACTTAAAATTTTTCATTTATAACGTCTTTTACTTCTTTTTCAAAAATAAATTTGTTCACAAGGGTAGAAAAAATATTTTATCAATTTTTCTCAATTTTTAATTCACTCTCACAAAAACTGAATAATTCTTCAATTTTTCAAAATAATACATACAACCACTCCCACCTTCCCACTCCAAAAAAATGAGAAATTTTTAACGCCGACTACAAAAAATTGAGATATTCTTTATTCTACAAAAAATAAAAATTCAGAATTTTATTTATCTATCTACATACTTATTATTATTATTTTTTTTAATTAAAAATATTTTCATGAATTTAAAAAAATTACATTATGTAAGTTCATCATACGTACTGAATAATTTTTTTCCTTGAAAAAATAACCATTTCGTTTTTTCTTTAAAAGAAATATAACATTTTTTACGCTCAGACTCCAAAATTTAAAAAAAAATTATTTTTCAAAAATTGTGAAATTGAAATTTTCTTTTGGGATTTTTTTTTTCTCAGAAAGATAGAGATTTTTTCCCCAAAAAAGGTAAAAGTTGAGGAGGTAATTGTGAAACCAACCGTTGTAAATTTTACAAAAAAAGTCGTGTTGAGATTCATTTTTCAAAAACAAAAACAACACAACAATAACAAATCCCTCATTACGTTTTGAGAATACCACAAGGGCAATACTTTTAAAAAACATGCTATGTTTTTTCATTCTCCTGTAAAATTGTATTTTTTGACTATAGTTCTTTCAACAATCAACTCCTCGGTTTTTTTCCTCAAAAATTGAAACATTTGGTTTTTTTTTTCAAAAAAAATTGAAATAATCCTTCACATCAACACAAAAAAACAATTCTCAGAAAAGAATCTGTTTTTTTTTTCAAAAATGAATTGAGAAATATTTTTACTTTAAAAAATTATATTGAATGATTTTTTTCCACAAAAAAACTTAAAAAATATCTTGCACTTCAAAAAATCCAATTTTTCGTCAAAAAAAATATTTTCACAAAAAAATTAAGTAAGATTTTTCCAATAAAGTACGCAAAAAGTTTCTTCCTCAAAAATAGTGAAACTTTTACGTCTCCTCCAAAAAAAAAGAAATATTTTCAACTTCAAAAAATTATATTGAACGATTTTTTTAAAATTGAAAAATATTTTGCTAAATCCAAAAAAATTAAAAAATAATTCCACCATCAATTTTTTTCTTTTAAATTTCTTTTGAAACAATAGAAAATTTTTCACTCAAAAAAGTCGCCAATTTTCTCATCCCATCCCAGAGAATATTTTTTACTCCAAAAAAAGGTGCAAAAAATTTCACGACAAAACATTTTTAAAATTTTCAATTTCGAAAACATTGAGAATTTTTTACACCATGAAATGAAGAATTTTCCACTGCAAAAAATTTAGAATTTCTTTACTCCAAAAAAATGAAAATTTTTCAAGTTAAAAACTTTTTTCACAGGAAAAAATTGATAATAAATATTACACCAGAAAATGAATACTTCTTATTCAACAAAAATTGAGGAAGAGGGTCTCCAAAATTTTAGGATTTTTTCACTCCATGAAGAAGCATTTCACTGAAAAAATTGAAAAATTTAATTTCAAAGAAATTAAGAATTTTTTACTCCCGAAAATTGAGAATTATTTCTTATTTCTGATCTAAAAAAAATTGAAAAATTACAGTACCTATTTGAATTTTTTTTTTAAAACAACGATGAGTCACATTTTTGACGAAAATAGGTTTTTTAATAAAATGGTTTTACCAGACTTAACAATTTCGATTGGACCTCTCTCTCCCTCCCAACCTTGCCCAATACTATGTACATACTTCATTATTTAAAGTTTGAGGGCAGGTAGGGGTTCAAGCAAAAGATTGAAACCTAATTTTGGTTACAACCAAAATTATTTTTAAGGTCGAATCTACAACTTTTATTTGAAATTTTTTCAATCGAACTCTCCCTCCCCAATTTTTAATAACAGAAACGTCTTGAAACTCTAGATGATAGTCGATTTTGGGGGAAGTGTGGTAGGGAGACGACGACTGTAAATCATGGATTTGGTAAGTTTCCTGGGGAACATTTCTAGGAGAGGCAGGCGTCTTTATGGTTCGTTTGGTGGACATTGAAGTCGAGTGTTATTACAGAAGCGGGTGTTGATTTTGTGGAATGCAAGAGAGGGCTGCCTATTTGTCCTTGGCGATTTTGCTAATTTGCATTTCCAATCCTGGAATTTTTTGGAATAATTGTTACAATTTTGTCCTTTTCAATAAGTATTGTGTTTCCAAGAAGAACTTCCACAATAAAATCATTTTGGTTTAGATTAATTAATAACTTGCTGATTTTTTGTTCGGGTTTTGCGAATTCAGCTTTTGAGAAATATTCATTTAACTGAATAAGGCTATCTTCAATGTCTTTAGATGTTTTTATTTGCTTCATTTCCACATATAAAACGTGTTTCTCATCCATTAGCTTCAAAAATATATCGACGCGGCCACCGGTCTTTTCACCTTCTTTTTCCCTTACAACCTCGTATTCAGTTGTGACATATTTGAAGTTCTTTTGCGACTGACGAGCACATATTGCAAATAGGATCCCATGAAAACTGAGTTCGGATGGTTTAATTTCACAATTAGCGTGAATTTGCTGATAAATATTTGTTAATATGGATGAGATGTTATTTGCCAAATTGCGTGCAACGAAATCGTCGTCATTTTGGCAAAAGCTAACCAAACAGTATACTAATGATGTCTCTAATTTTCCATTCGAAGGAATTTTATAATATTCCAGATAATTTTCACTAACTTCGAGCAAAGTTTCAAAGTTGGCTATTCTATATGTTTGTCCTTTTGGAATTTCAGGCCCAAAGGATAAATATCCTAAGGCGAGTAAAAATGAGAAAAATGTAGAAGGTACTACTACTTCCTCACCAGGCTCTATCAAAGTCATTAACTGCTGATAATCAGAGAACTCGAGCTGCGTTTTCAATTCCAACCATAAGGTATGATTAGAAACGATATGCGCGACTTTTTCTAATATTTCTGGATTTTGAAGACCGTTGGATATGACTTTTTTATCCGAAGATGATTGTGCCCAATAATTCTTCAAACTCCTCGTTGTGAGGCAACATTGTATGTCGAAAATATTGTAAACGCGATTTGCGCCCGTTTCTGTAGTATAACCATCGTAATATCTTCCTATTTCCATCATTTCTTCATTTGCTATATTGAATTTATTCCGAATTTCTTCCATTTGGTCATCATGTACTCCGAAATATTGGTTAAAAGGACAGTTATCTCTTAGTATCGTGTATTGTGTGATACAATTTAACGATGAACCAGTGTCCTTTTTAATAAGTCCTAGTGATCCGATCATTAGAGAACACTTCATTGGGTTTTTCGCGGTTGTTTTTACGACATTGTAGAGAATATTTGCGAGTAAAGAAGCGATCTGTGTAGGATCTTTTTTGCCTTTGAACGCTGTTATCACTGGCGAATCGACTTCATCTACGAATAAAACTACATTTTTTCCATAGTGCATGTTCATAGCATTGGCAAGAAAATAAAGACTACTTGCAAAGAAGTCCATTTCGGGTTCATTCCTTGTGTTACACAAAAGATGGAAGTTTTCTTTTTCGGAATTCATTTTGCCGCGAGTAATTTCATCAATCTCAGGGTTCTTCAATAGTTCAAGATAGATCCATCCATGTTCATAATAAGCTTCACAAATCGCTCGTTTAATTTTCTGTATTATACGGGTTTTTTCGAGGTCGTTGTCACCACTCCCTAAGTCAGAACGAATAAAAAAATCCAAAAAAATGACTGGATATTTGCCGAAATATTCTGATACAAATTTTTCATCTTGCATAATATGCAGTTTTATTCCTGGCGGGTTAAATAATGTTCACGGTGTTTTTCTGTTGCATTGTCGCGTGGTATTTGGAGAAAACTTAGGGCCATATCAATAATAGATGATTTGCCAAATCTTTTAGGACCAGTGATTAAAAAGTGAGGTTGTGTGCAATTATACTCCGTATGTTGAATGAAATATTTAATAAATAACGTGGTGTCGATAAAATATGGCGTGTGAAGCGTCTGTTCAAAAGGTCCGTTTGTCGCCTGAGCAATTGTACCAAGAGTGAGTAGAAGAAGAAGCCCATAGTGGAGGAAATGTCCATGAAACATCATGTCACCTACAAAATCAGTACACGAATAATATAAACATTGCGTAGGTGTGAAATAAGGGTAAATTTAGGGCTGGTTTTTCACACAACATGTAAAAAAATATCATCTGCAGTTTTTCAAAAAATCCATGCAGTTTATTATTATAGTTTTTCAAATTTCAGGACTGGCTAATTTAGTGTTCTAGATTTAAATATTTTTGCTTCTGATTTATCAAAAAGTATAATATGGCCCTACCTCCTGTATATATTTTAGGCCAACGTGAGTAGAAAAGCCATACTTACAAATTTTATTATGGATCCACATACTCAATATAGATTAGGTAGGTGTTCCTTTCAAAAATCACAGAGCAGGAATTTTTTTTAACTTTTGAAACAATTACAATATTAACATGGCTTTTCAGTCAAATTCAAGTGCTTCATTGAAACAGCCGTTTCTTATTAAAAATTCCACTGGTCTGTTGGATGAACGATTAAAGAATATTGAAATTTTTTGATTTAAATTAGATATCGTATCAAGTTTTATATCTGGTTCAGGATATGATAAAATTCCGTAATTATTGAAAAATTTCAGCGTGGAAAATTAGAAATATCTACCTATAGTTTTATCACATGCTGAGGGTTCGTAAGGTTCACTAAAGTTAGATATTGAAACTTGTTTTCTTTAATTAAGGGTTGAACATTCTTCGAGTGTATTTTTTACCAATAAAAGTTTTCGAATTTCAAGTTGCGTGATTTTTAGCCGAATTTTCTATAAAATTCGGACTTATGTATTCGCCAAGCAGGTTTGAAAAGTTTGTTAACGTAACTCCTCCGTAACTACAGAAGGTATAATGATGAAATTCATACCGTAAACTCGATACATCATGTAGTTGTGCGTATCACTTAAAAAAAAAAAAAAAATATGCATAATTGACCGAGTAATTAATAACTGAGATTAGGGGAAGCGGGGAAAAAAGTATAGTGGATGCGAAGTTGGTAATGGGGATGGAAAGAAAAAAGTAGGGGAAATGTCTTGTTTGTTTGTTGTTTACTTTGGTCTCAGTATGATTTTGATCGTTGAGGCGACCAGTTCTTATCAACTACTCTATATCGCGTTAGTGCTGCTTTGTGTTTTTACTATTGTTTTTTTTTTCGTGTTGGTTTTTATTTGTATTTTCGTGTTTTTAATTACATATTTTTGCACATACAAAAAATGCTCTCGGAGAGAAACTTGTAAAAAGGAAATATTTTAGAAGTTGTAAAAAAAATTCTAATTTTTTTTTTTTTTTTTTTTACAAAAAGTCCTCAATATACATTTTTTTTTTTTTGTTGAAAAAGTACTCAAAAAGCTTATCAAAAATTATGTACTAATTATAGTATATGCTCCTTTTCACTAAAAATCAGCGAACTTCAACAGAATATTTTGAAATGAAAAACTATGCCAATTGCAGAGATTTACGAAGTGCAGAAAAATTTTCAATGGGAACAGGGCAACCTGTTTTTTTTTTCAGTATAAGTAGTTTTATTACACAGCACACACACTCCCAAAATATTTGAAAATTCAACAAAAGTATGACGATGAAACAGCTAAGGCTCATAAAGAAAAAAATCATAGTACGACTCAGACTGAATTCCCATACTTGGGAATTACCCGAATATGAAATCCATTAGCATTTCAACATTTCATTATGAAATATTTTAATGAAAATGTCCACGAAAATCTGTTATGATTTTTTTTACTAGTTATTATTATCATTAATTCATGCCAGAACCTGTTCTAATACCTATTGATTTATGGACTCAATAAACTCGCTGTATTTTTTCTATATCATTATTATAGGAATTTTTAAAAATAAATTTACCTACATATAACAGCCAAATTACCGACTTTTACCACACAAATTAATTTTTTAATGAGTTCGAAAATCAGAAAAAATTCAAACGCTAAAAAATTAATTTATGGCAAAAAAACCAACAGCACAAATAATTTGCATTGTACTTACGTACTTGTTATCCCACAGAAATACTACGCGCAAACTACTTCGCCCGAACAAATGCAAGAGCGCAATTCGTATCGCCATTCGCCGAATGCACCCTGAAAAATATGGGAGTTGCATGCCGGAAAATGGCATACAAAGGGATAGCCCGCCCCCTTGCAACCAAACGAAGCGGTTATAAAGTAGGCGATGCATTCTGGAAGTGGGGTAAGAGGGCGTCGATAAAACCCTTTGTAAATAACATCGAAGTATTTATCCCGATATGGGATACACTTTGAGAAAGTGCAGAGCCAGGTAAGATATGTAGGTGAATCTGCCCTTATGGCTGGCATTTTTGAAATGTTTAGGGGAAATTGGTCCATATGGTCTAAAAACTCGCTGGTAAAAATTTAGCCCCCTACCTCACATCTATCAAGCGCCAGTGCCCAAAATGTGGATTTTCACTATTAAATTTTTGAATTCTTCAATTCTCAACCGAATTTTTTCAAACTTGCAGGAATGAGGGATCATACCAAGGGCCATCTAAAGAATTTTTTTCGATTTTATAAAAATATTCCTTCGTACTGAAATTTGAGTTTCAAACTTTCAAAGCACAATTTCTCCTCGTTCCTTTAGAGGTGCGAAAATGGAAAAAAATATAATGTTGTAGACCCAGTCCAGATGTATAACATATATTTTTTTCAGAATTTTTTAATATGTTGGAAGACCACCAAAATGCAAAAAACCGAATTTTGTCACTAATTGTCGAATAAAATTTCATTGAAATAATGCTATAATAAGTATTATTCTAGTGTAAAACAATGAACTATTTTTCTTCAATTATCGACCCCATATACTGATGAAAATTAATATTTACTTCATTAGTGACAACTAAACTGCCAACATCTGGTATCAAGTATAATATGCATAATCAATGATTGAATTTAATAACACTTTGACTCGGACAATTCCCTTTTCTTTTTCTTTTTTCGACACAAGTGGTGTGAAAAATTAATAAATTATTGTATCGTGAATGTCAAACTTTTACAAATTATTTGAAACTGAAAAAAGAAATATTAATAACGCGATCATCATGATGATAAAATAATATAGTAGACCAAAATCCTTCATGCTGTGTGGACTCTAACAAACATCATGCCAATGAACTTCGCGATTTCGGATCTTTCACCTTTGCTGGATAAAGCAGTAATAATTGTAATACTGTTCAATTTTGCTCGTTGTATGTGAAAGAAATTTATCGCATATTCGAGAAATGCGAACGATTTCAACGAAAGCATCTCGATTGTACATAAACAAGAGAATATACGTACGTCACACTTCCTCATACCAGCATATTTTATTCATTTCCTATATACCTGACGAATAAAAACAACTAATTATTCATCTCGTCGCTTGCTTATTTTTCCTATGTCGTGCGCCAAACAAAAATTGAAAAAAATTAAACGATATGGCACAAGGAAATACAAAACACGAGATACTATTAAAACCACTGCATATACAATGTCATATTACTTCGCGGTTGCAATTACATGCTCAACTACAAGAGCACAGCGAGCGTAACAATATTAAGGACAAATTAGACGTATGATCTAATGAGATATTATCGAGTGAAATTCTTTTATAGATAAAACCAGCATAAAATTACCCAGTTCGCGGGCTAGGTGCCGGGCAAACTGCATCCTGTGATATACATATACAGGGTGTTTCATAGCTGACTGCGTTTCTTTCTTCCACCAGGTGAATTAGGCGACCCATAACGAACAAAAAATGTTATATAAACATGTTGCCTATCTTGAAAATTCAAGGGGCAAGGGAAAATTAAATTGAGAAAAAATAATTTCTGATTGGTCCAATGAATAATATTGAAAAAATTACATTTTTTGTTCTAGAAAATTGTTTGCCTATCTTTGAAAATGAAGGCGCAACGGAGCTTTAAACTTTTAAAAAAACAGGTTTTTCAATTTTCAAAGCTCTATAGCTCCTTCATTTTTGAAGATAGACAAATTCATTCATCACATAACTTTTTTTGCTTATCTCGAAGAGTTACACCTCTTTCATGTATCAATGTATCATCTTGACGAAATTTTGCAATTCTTATGTCTCATTCGTGCCTACTGATCATTTGGTCTTCAAATTATAAGTGCACATCATTGGCAAATGAAAACTGCAAAATTTGTCACGATGTTACATGAAACAGGTGTAACTCTTTCAGATAAGCAAAAAAAGTTATGTGATGAATTTGCCTATCTTCGACAACATAGCCGGCGGATCATTATTTTCTCAAGTGGTGCTCACATTTGGGGGAGGGGGCGTGGGCGAAAATATTGTAAATTTTTCCACAAAAAAAAAAGACTTCATAATACATAAAGTAGAACCTCGATTATCCGATGCCCAAAAATCGGTTGATTTTTCATTAGGTACCCGATTTCTCTTCAATTTTGCCCTACGACCGACCTCATATTGATATTTCAAAATTCCAAAAAAATAATCATTATTTAAAAAGTATGATTTTTTTTTTAAATGAGAAATTATTCATTAAGAAAAAAATAGGAACTTGAAAAATATTATTACAAAAAATTAAAAAAAATTTCGTCCTGAAAAACTGAAAAATCTTATTCCATTCTAAAAAATTGAAAAAAAATTCTAAAAAATTCATTCTAAAAAATTGTAAAAAAAATTCATTCTAAAAAATTGAAAAAAATCATTCTAAAAAATTGTAAAAAATTTTCATTTTAAAAAATTGAAAAAATTTCATTCTAAAAAATTAAAAAAAAACTTCATTCTGAAAAATTGTAAAAAAAATTCATTCTAAAAAATTGAAGAAAAAAAATTGTAAAAACTTTTCGTTCTAAAAAATTTGAAAAGGGTCCCAAATCTCCAAAAAATTATAATTTTTTTTATTGAATGAAATTTTTTACACATTGAATTTAAAATTTTTGCGCAGTTCGGGATTTGTGAGAAATCTCGTGTGGTGCTCGAGCACGAGAGCAACTGGGCTAACGCCGGCCATGTTCGAAAATGATGGAGCTACAGAGCTTTGAAAATTGAAAAACCTGTTTTTTTTTCAAAGTTCAAAGCTCCCTTGCATCTTCATTTTCAAAGATAGGCAAAAAAATGTCTGGAACAAAAAAAAATTTTTTTTTTAGTACCATTCATTGGCCCAATCAGAAATTATTTTTTCTCAATTCAATTTTTCCTTGCCCCTTGAATTTTCATGATAGGCAACATGTTTATATATAACATTTTGTTGTTCCTTATGGGTTGCCTATTCACTCTCAGCTATGAAACACCCTGTATGTTTCTGCAATACCACATATAGATCGGTATATTTTGGAAACGTGTGTATGATAAATTATTGGTATGCGATCTCGTGCCATTTTCAACACTGTCGTATACGCTTATCACCTATCAATCATAGAAATCCTACCCTATCGAGCACGTTTCTGGTACACATATGACGCTCAAGCTATGGTATTGGCTTAACAAACAATGCCAATTTTGTCCTATGAAATTTGGTCACGAGTACGAAAACTTATCCTTACTTATGAGGCTGGCAGTATCAGTCACTTTAAACTTGAATTTTTCTCAATACGTCTTACGAAAGTAATAGCTCCGGCCATCGAATTCATAATGCGCGAGAAATTATGCAATATAACAGAACCAATATATACGAAGAACGAAGAAAAAAAACAATATTTATGACTGAGCTCTGACGAGATTAGGTTTTTTTTCCCCTTCTCATTCCGAATGATTACTTATGCCCGCCATATAACTACCACTTGCTCGACTGGAATATTAGCTAGAGTACCCGATGGTGTAGATTTTGTTATTGTGAAATATGCTAAACAGCATTAGCATGCCATTCTATCGAACTAAATGAGGAAAACGAGAACAATATCGAGAATATTGCTCATATTGAGGGACAATCTCGGATTTCTAGTTTTTTTCAAATGCTCCTGCAGGATCTTGATAGTCGCATTCCATTCGGATGCCGATCATTCCAACCAAGTTGGTCTGATTCAATTAGGCACCCTCAACTTTTAACAAACTAATTCATCGTTAATTCAACTCTTAATTGTAAACTTCCTTTAACCGTTATGAAAAAAATTCAAATGAAATCACATCGATTCGTAAACATCATAATTCATTAATAACCTGACGTAATTTTTTAATTTCCCGTTTACGATACATCGTCGGCGGCAGTACTGGCGAGTACTCGCTTCAATATTAACTTACTATTCAACGTAAAAAATTAGATAAAACAGGTAATCAAGGACGCTTTGCGGCCACAATCACCTTAATTTCCCATTACGAAATTTACTATCAGCATTACAACTACACAAAAGGTAACCCTTCGTATATAATACATTATCATACGACAGATAACACTACAAAACCAATGACATTAGCTATCACCCTCTCAAGAAGTCATAACCAAAGACCACATCAGCATAGCAGCAAAGTGGGCCAGAGAGTGAGCATTCATTATTATAACACACCGTATCATTATTAAAGGACATTTCAGTTTCACTGTCTCAAAAGGTCGTGACTGTGTACCCATGAATAACTATTAAGTATTACTCTTAAAATATATCCTGTTATGCATTCTTGGTCGCAGCGGCCTTCTCAAATAAAGTATCTCGTCTATAAAGGTAAAAACTATCTCAAACTAGAAAAAGATCCCATTCATCGTTGCTGTGATAAGAAGTCGCTATTTGTCGATGAATTCATTCGAAGTAATGTACATGACATGTATTCGCGGATGTACTGGCGGATATGAGTCTTTTTTCCAATCCTGTTTTTATTACATTTTCAATTTCTTATCTCGGTATGTAGATGAATATGTAGATGTGCAATGCAACTATGCATCATCTACGAGATTGCTTACTGAGAGTACTGTTGCAATATCTATTCGTACTACTGATTTCGATTTATTTTTCTTGTGCTATACCAAAACAGGGTGAATCATGTAAGTCGAATAAATGACAGTTTGATCTATTGGGAGGCTCTTCCATCAGGCGAAACGGAAAATGAAAAAAATTGCGTTAAAAAAGAAATTTAGAAAATACCTACCTAAGTTTATTTCGTAATTTTATCTTGATTCACAGTCGAGAGTACAAATAGCACTGTATGATTATTTTTTAACTAAACTTGGGAATAAATGTGGAACTTCTTCGAGTAGGATGCGCGATATTGAATTATTTAACGTGGAAATGAATACCAGATGTAGTATTGTACGTAACTGATTATAATGGAAAGACTTTTTGCGCGCGATGCTGATGGTACAGATTTATTTTAGTTGTTTTTTTGTCGAAATAAAACTTTCACGATTCTATAAAAACAAATTCTCAACAAATACGCGACCTTCCTTTTAGCTAACTTCTTCGATGTAATTGAATAATTTAGAAGGTAATTGAAATTTATATGATTTTTTATTCAAAGGATTTGGATAAAAGGTGAGATAACAGATTAACAAGTGACAGAACAAAAAAAATTGGTTCAAATTTAAAAGGAACAGTTAAAATTTTGAATACCGTAAAAATTGATCTAGTCAATCCACTGCAGTTGATATTTTCAAAATAAATTTTTAAATTTTTAAATCCTCGATTTCCAATGATTTCTCGTAAGCATACTTATAATGTCCGCAAGTTACAATTTTTAAATTTTGTTTCAAAATTTTTTTGGAAAATAATTTTTTGAAAAAATTGACAATTAAAATAAATGTTGTACCTCAAAATATCCAAAAACATATTAAAAAGGGCTACCGAACTATATAGCTTCCCCCCCTAAAAAATGTAATCTTCAAAAGCTGAATTTTATCGAAAGTTTTGCTCGCTCGACATTCGTAAACTTGGGATATTTTCTGTACCTCAACACCAGAAGAAATAATTCTCACACACGATATAATTGGAAGTAATGCAATTCGCGAATTAAACTTTGTGTAACATTTTAAAGCTTTCAAGAAGAACAGAAAACAAAATACAACGACAAAACTAATTAAATTTTTGGAGTCAACATTTTTCTCGGATTTTTAAAAAAAAGTTTCAATAAAAAAAAAATTCCATTTTTTTAAAGAATTATTTTTAAAAAAAATTTTTAGTAGGTAGGCAATAAAAACTTTTTATCTTTAATTTTTTTGAAACAAAAAATTCCCAATTTTTCAGAATAAATTTTTAAATAAAAAATTTCTCTATCTTTTTGCAGTAAATTTTTTATTTATTGTTTAATAATAAATAAATAAATAAATAAATAAATGGGAATGGAAAAACTCTCAATTTTTTAGAATAATGAATAAATTTCCAATTTTTTTTTTTTTGAAATTGAAAAATTATCAATTTTTGGAATATTTAGGAATAATTATTTTTTTTCTTTCAATTTTTTGAAATAAAAAATCTCCAATTTTTTTCAAAATAACTTTTGCAAGTGAAAAATTCTCAACTTTTTTAAGTACAAAATACTTTTCAAACTGATGAGAATAAAAATTCAATTTTTTGAAACAAAAAAAAAATCTCAATTTTTTTGGAATAAAAAAATTTCTTAACCTTTTTGAAATGAAAAAATTCTTGAAAAGGAGTGGCCCATCCCTGAGAACACCAAAAATCTCAATTCTAGCACTGACATGGCAATACTTCAGACATACCAATCTGCATACACAGTATAGGAAACATCTGCTGAAAATTTCACTCAAATCTCATTCCTTCAACACTGTACGCCATCGGCTCGTAGTTCACACCTTTAGAAACCCTACGTACGAAAATAAATTATTAAAAAGGAAAGTAGAAAGCCGAATTGCGAGCGACAATTCGACGAGGCGAATAAAAGAACGAAAGTAGTTTCGAATATAGTACATACATTATAACTTGTCATCGTGAACCTATGACATATCAACCGTGTCGTCTCTAAATACTTATGCGAAAAGTAAAACATATAATTTATCGTAATCGTATAATCATAATGGTTCAAATACCACACACACACCCATCCATACAGCTGGTATGTGGCGGATTCGCAACCAGACACGAGTGGATAATTTTCAAAACAATTCATTCCTAGGGATAGGGAAGTATCTCTCTATTAATCGTAACTAACTTATCATGAACAAACTACATGATAAAAAAATAATAATAAAAAAATCAACACTAATGAAGTGAAATTGCTACAAAGTACGTAAAAAAAACTCACAAAACAAACATTAATGTGCGGATACCCTGGATGTTTCATCAACTTGAGACACGTCATTCATTCGTTTCGTACTTACAATTACTCGAATAAATAGAAGTTACGAAAATATTCGTCATCATAAATTTCAACTACAAACAGTTACTCGAGCTCAAGGTCTCCTCAGGCCAAAATAAATAGCATACGATATGCACCTATGCGCATCGCAGTTTAACCATATAGGAGACAAGTCATTCGAGGGTGAAACAGCAACCAAAATATTCTTCTCGATCGATCCATCCTCGTGGATCAGATCACAAAGACATTTCATCCGGATTTTATGCTCAGGTATGCTTGTACAATCCGGGTGGAATTATTTTCACCAGTCTGTGTGAGTAGTTCATTGAAATGAATCAATGTGTATTTTATCATGGACTTGGAACATTTCTTTCAATTAACATTTATTTTATTTTATTCAAAATTGGAGGGGAGGGAGGGATCCAATCGAAATTTTTGTAATATCCAAAATCATTCCTAGGTCTTCTAGCTATAACTTTTGTTTGAATTTTTTTTTCAATTTGACCCCCTTCCCCACCAATTTTGCATAACACTGCGAAGATATTAATTAAAAATTAGATGAGTGGGGGGAGGAATGAACCAATTAATTTTTTTTCAAACAAAAGTTGTAGATTAAGATCCTAAAAATAATTTTGGTCATTATAAAAATTTCGATGGGATCCCTCCCTCGCCTCCTATTTCACATACAGTAGAACCTCGATTATCGGACTTTTGATTATTCGATTTCTCGATTATCCGATGCCCAAAAGTCAACTATTTTTTATTATCCTATATTTCCCTTTATTTTTGCACATACTCGTACGACCTTACTTGATGCTCCGAAAAAATTCGGAGATTTTTTTTCGTAGAAAAGTTTGAAAAATAATTTTTTTTTATTTCAAAAAAATGTTGAAAAATCATTTTAAAAATTTAAAAAAAATTTTTAGTACGTACCAGAAAAATGTTTGATACCTATTCCAAAAAATGGAAATCTTTTTCATTAAAAAAAAATCAAATTGAAAAAATTTTGTATTCCAAACAATTGATTTCTTTTTCACTTCAAAAAAATAAAAATGAAACTTACATCAATTTTTTTTTTGAAAAAAGGTCTCAAAAAAAATTGTGAAATTTTCATCACTTCTTTTTTATTAATAATATTGTACTTTTGTTTGTTGTTTTCTATCTGTTCGGTTATTTCTATCAAATTTTTACAATACGAAGCTTTTTGTTGTAATTTTTCAAAAAATAAACGAAAAATCGAATTTAAAAAATTTATAAAAGTTAAAAAATAAACTTCTGAAAATCTTTTGAAAATAATTTAATTTACCCTAATTTAAAAAATATCCATCACTTATCAATATTTTTTTGAAATTTAAAAATCATCATTAGATTTAAAATTTTCGCCATGTTCCAAACTGATCCTTCTTTTAGCTGAATTCAAAAAATTTGCCCAACTACAAGAATTTATTGAAATTTTTAAAATTCTAAAATTTGAATTTTTATCCATAATTGTCAAAAAATTCATGTAACTTGAAAATTGACTTTTTACAATTTTTTTTTTTGGTTGAAAATTTCGAATTTTCACCAAATTTTAAATATTACAAAAAATATCAAACTGACTCCTGAGAGTTCTTCGAGTTTAGCAAAATTTTAAAAATTAATTAAACTTAAAAAATTTATTAAAATTTCAAAATTACAAATTTTTTAATTTTTAAAAAAATTTTAAAATTTAAAATTTTTGTCCAAGCTTAAAGATTTACCAAATTTTTATAAAAGTTAAAATATAAACTTCTGAAAATCTTTTGAAAATTCAATTTTATTTTGCCTAATTTAAAAAAATATTTGACGGTGATTTCACTTGTCATGGAGAAAACTTTCTCAAACGATTCTGTTCGAGCACACAGAAAAGTAGAAAATGCAGAGAAAAAAACAATACATATAAATGTACTTCTATTCAGAAAATTAGTTTCAATTTTTCTTGAAGAGTAGTTCAAGTGGTGTCTACGTAAAAGTTTTATAGCCTGATCGGATCAGTGGGGTCAGTGACAATTTTATGAAATTTTTTTAAAGCAAAAAATGGATAATTCAACTCTTTTCACTTCTCATCTCGTATACTGATTTAAATTTTGAAAAAATCAAAAAACCAAGACTAACACATGGTAGGAAATCAAATTTCCGACAAAAGAGGTGCTTTTCACTTTTTGCCTATCTTCAATATTTCAGGAGTTATTTGAGAAAATAAAAAATAATTATAGATGTAAACTCATGAAATATTGAAGATAGGCAAAACGTGAAGAGAACCTTTTTTGTTAGAAATTGGATTTCCTACCATGTATTGGTCTTGGTTTTTTGATTTGCTCAAAATTTGAGCCCATATCCTGACTTGAAAATTGGAAATTTCATTCAAAATTTGGAATTTTTTCTTCCACGAATGGCAACACTGTCTGTAAAAAAAATTTTCAATCACCCTAAGCAATGAATTTGGGTTCACTTGGAGTGGCTAAATGATACCCCAGAAATCGGCTGGATCTGATGAACGGAATGGACAGTGCGAGAAATTGAGAATTTTAAACTTTATACTGCTCTCGTGTAAAATTTGTCTTTCGGATCAGAACCTGGTTTCCTTATGACAGGTCACAAAATATGTTAATTGAAAGAAATATTCCAAGCACAGAATCTGAACTGATGGAAGTAGTAAGTGTGAGCAATTTCGTTCATGTTTACTACAAATCCGAGCAACTACTCAGCCAGGCTGGCTGGTGGAAATAACAACACCTATAAAGTCCACTCGAATGGCCAAACATTGTTACGAAGCGAAGGTGCGTTAGATAGTGGATACTGGATACCGCCAAATGCTCGTCAGATTGGTTCTGAAAATATTTCCTGTTGGCAATATGTGTATGCATTTCGTCCATCATGTTGGAAACTGGTTTCTCGAGATTATGCACGCGTATGCGGTGAGTTGACTCGTCATTTCATTGCATCGACACGCGGCTACTCTACGTTCGCTTTATCTTTCCATAGTATACCAAGTCAAATATTAATCAGCTTTCGAGTGACGAATCGTGAGAAAAACCACGTACTATCGCCTAAGAAGCAGGTACCAAAAACAGCAGTGAGAAGCCATAGGTAGATTCGTACGTAGTACGTATTCGCTTTCGTATGAAATTCCTTTCGGGTCACGTACATCGTATAAGCTCGCGGCTAGGTTTCGGCCACTCAACCGTCTGTATATTTAGGCAGCGGTCAGTCATCGGAGGAGGTGGAAAAAACAACCATCTGTAGAAAATTTTAACAAGGCCACGTCTGGTGAAAAATTTAGGTCGGCAATTTCCGGGAACTAACCAGTTAATATGAGTTTATTACTACTTTGGTGTGCAGCGTAGTCTAAGTACCTCGTGCATACAATATGTCGAGAGGCAGCCAAAGTACTGGCGTCAGCTACGCCGAGCACTATCATTATCTTGGCTTCATTCATCCGATCCATTAATAAAACCTATTGCAATGCGAATCTCTTCCATTTCATTAGCAAATTACCACACTGCCGCACTCGTACGTTCAAGATGCCAGCAAATGAATCGCAGTTGCGCGTATTTATATGCGAGACTATGCCTCGTCTCGCTGGTCGATTTGCGGTAATCCATCCTGCCAAGGTTATTCAACTTCCGAGCCTGGCTGTGTTCTCTTTTTAGCTTCATTTGCACAATCGAAAATATCGCGAATAGAATTGTACGATTAACGGTATTTTTCTAATTATCGATAACCGCACATCACCGATCAAAACCGATCAACCTAAATCATCGACAATAATCGCGTAACCGGAACATGCGAGAACAATGCCCTGTGCAGTGTGCACAACCACACCAGCAACCTCATCTTCAGCTAGATTAACCAGTTCGTCGAGCTCTACGCTTATGCCATAATTGCGCAAATTACCAGCCTAATCGACGTTTTTATTTTTATAATTCCAGACTGCTACTGTCCCTTGAAACGAGTAGAGAATTTTTCCATAGCTCCAGATAAATATAGATGTAAGGTAGTTGCACCAGTGGTGGACCCTTATAGTGGAAGTGTCTTATAAAAAACATTCTGGTTTAAAAACTAATAACGTTGGCGAAATGGTGAATATACCAAACGATTCCTTATGTATTCTACTACAAAATGCGCTATAATTTTTCAATTTTACTTCATTTCTTTGAAAATTACGACCATTTTAAGTGAAAAAATAGAAAAGTCCAGTGGTTGGTCAAGATAATCTAGTAGTTGACCACCCAGTAGTAGGTCACGCGCTAGTAGTTGATCACCCAGTAGTTGGTCAATCAGATTATGACAACGGCTCTCAACCATTTAATTTTTTAAAAAATCAATAAGTATTCGGTAAAATTGTCACTCATTAGCCATGAGAAAGAGAAACTATCATTTTTCGTGAATATTTACCAATTTTTTGCATGATCAACCACTAGAACTTTACAAAAATTTCGTAAGTCTAGTACTTGATCAAAATGATCAACTACTGGCTAAACTCCATTTTTTCCTTCCAGTAGATAGTCACCGCCATATTTGATAGAATTTTGGCAATATTTTTTATTTTAATGAAGAAATGGAATCTCCAAACTCTTCTTATTCAGGTCCAAATGGTTATATTTCAAGTTTTATTAATCTTAATAGTGCAAAATTCATATTTCGATAACACTTCGGCTTAACAAAAATCTTTAGAATTGGCATCATTTTGAAAATTGTTCTAACAAAAAAATTTCAGACGATCATTATTAATTACTTGAACAGAATTGATTAAAAACTTTTATGTGGTTCTATGCAGAAATGTTCCAGGTTTGCTCTAAAAAAAATTTCTGAAGCTATTTTAAAAATACGCTTAATTATAAACATTTTTCTTCTCAAGTGACCCACCACTGGGTCGTGGCCAACGACTGGTGCAACTACCTTATGTATACATCGTGAGCAAAAAAACTCGACTTCAGTTCTCGGCAAAAAATATCATCTACCTTGGTTTGTCGATATGTGCAGTGGATTTGTTTGCCCAGCTAATGGCTCTTTGCTTTTTTACTAACCTATCTGTGGATGACATAAAGGCCACCACCATCTCCACGAAGGAGTAAAAATTGATATTACATTAAGTGCTTAAGTCATCATCGAGAGTGAATTTACATAATATACTATTTACCAAATCGTTCTCTGCTCTGCCCCTTTCATTATCGATATCGAAGTACGTAGGTACCTCCTCTCCCAATTCTCTCTTTGTTGTCACTCTGTATCTTTTGGGAATCCACTATAATAATAACTCTTTCATCATAATAAAATTACACGCAGGTAAAATCCTAAATTATGTTGCTAGATTCTGCTGGGACATGCACAGAGCACATCATCATCGTCGTCACCTTAATGTATTCTTAATGAATGAATTCCATCGTCAAATTAGACCTACCTATCTGCCGATGTATTCTCTTCCACAACAAATTACGAATACATGCATTTGCACAATCACATAAGCGTAGACGTGATTCAAATTTAACGCTATTTTCAGTTTCCCACGACTACCAACGAAATGTTCATTTGTTAAAAAAAAAACAATAATTATTTTGTTTCATTGGAACAATAGACATCCTATATGTAGAATAACATAAAAGGAAACCCAAAATTTTGTATGAAATTTGTAAATCGCTCAGCTGCTCCCTATTTATTTTGAAAAAGAAAGAGTTAATAGAAGACTTGACCCATTACCAATTGTAAGAATTGTCAAAATAGCGTGAATGGTGTCACTACTTACCTCCCATTCTTCAAAAAATGGTACAAAGGTGTCAATATCATATTTAAACATTTGGAACTCACCTGAAAAAGAAGAAAAAAATTACATAATTAATATTTTTGAGATTAATTATTGTGGTGGTATAATCGTGTAATTAATATCATCACTATCAAGAATAAAGTACATACCTATAATTTTTCTCAATTTTTCCATAATTTAAGTATTATATTTTATTTTTATTTAAAACGTAAAATTTTTTTTTTTAAATATTGAAATTTACATTTTTTAATCTTCTTATTCTATCAAGATAATCAACAAGAGTATGCTAAGAAGTAAGTATAATGTTGAAAGCTAAAAAATTTTAAACATTACTATACTCGCAAAAATTGAAAGATAAAATAATTTAAATAAAACTCAATAAAATCAAAAATTTCTAAAAATAGTTCATTTGAAAAAATTATATTTTTGTCGTGGTTATCGTTTCTTTTTTTTCGTTTTCATTTTATTTCATTTTATTTTTTTGTAAGTCAAGTTGGAAAAAAAATCAATTTCTAACATTAGTCAACTTCCAATTTTTTACAATTCCTTCCAATTTTTTTCATTTTTAGGATTTTTCTTGATTTGATATTTTACTTCAATTTTTACATTTTCCACATTTTTTTCACTTTTAAACTTCCTTTTTCATTTAGGTAAAATTGATGATTTTTCAAAATTTTTACTTTCTTCGATTTTTTTTTTCAATTTTTTAATTTCTTTGTTTTAAAATTCATTTCAGTTAATGCTTCTTCCACTTTCTTTCGTTTTTCGTTTCTTCTTTTCCTAATTAATTTAATTTATAACTATAACATCCCAATTTATGACTTTTTTTTTAATTTTCACTTTTCCTCAATTTTTAATTTTTTTTTTAAATTTCAAAGAGTCTAGCCGGGTTTATAGGGATCAATTTGGTCCTGGGCACCGATTTTTGAATTTTCCCGTGGAAATTAGTCCTTATGGTCTAAAACCCCCGTGACAAGATTTTTAGCTCAATATCTCACCCCTAGCTCCTTCTAGGATGGTTTATTGTGTGTTTGGCTCATTTTTTGTCAAAAAAAATTTTCCCCTCAATCCCGAGCGGCACACTCGATCGATAATATCGGAAGATGTAACGTATCGATAAAAAATCGTTTGAAAATCTATAGATGTTCTCACGATATTATAAAGATTTATCAGTACAACTTCATAGGCAAAAAATCTAAAAACTATCGAATTCGATATTATTAAGATTTTATGACGATATTCGTCAACGATACTATCGACAAAGAATATTAAATTTATCGATTCCGATTTTCCACCGATTTTGTGCAGATATTTGAAACTACATTATCGACAAAGAATATTAAATTTATCGAATTCGATTTTTTAACGATTTTGTAAAGATATTTAAAACTATATTATCGAAAGATTATATGAAATTTCTCGACTTCGATATTTTACCGATTTTTTGACGACATTTGAAACTATATTATCGACAGATTATATTAAATTTATCGAATCCGATTTTTTACCGATTTTGTAAAGATATTTGAAACTATATTATCGACACATAATATGCAATTTCTCGAATTCGATTTTCTAACGATTGCGTGAAGATATTTGAAACTATATTATCGACAAGTAATATGAAATTTCTCGATTTCGATTTTTTAACGATTTTGTGACGATATTTGAAACTATATTATCGACAAATAATCTTAAATTTCTCGAATTCGATTTTTTAACGATTTTGTGAAGATATTTAAAACTTTATTATCGACACGTAATCTGAAATTTCTCGAATTCGATTTTTCAACGATTTTATGACGATATTTGAAACTATATTATCGACACGTAATATGAAATTCCTCGAATTCGATTTTTCAACGATTTTGTGGCGATATTTGAAACTACATTATCGACAAATAATCTGAAATTTGTCGAACGATTTTTCAACGATTTTGTGACGATATTTAAAATTATTTCCAAATTGGTGAAAATTTTTCTAAGTCCAACACGTCTGGAAGTACTAAACTGCCTATTATAAGCGTTTTATTGCTAATTCCTCAACGATAAGGTATGGCATAGTGGTTAAGGAAGAGGATTACCATGCAGGATGTAGATGGTTCAAGCCCCATGGGTGGCAGATTTTTTATAATTTTTTTTTGACTTTTTCTGAAATGATCCTCTTACCGTAACATGAATAATGTGTTTAGGCAAAGTTTAATGTATTAATTATGCTAATTAATGATTTTTAATTATAGAAAAAAGCTAGTAAAAAACAAAAAATCGGAATAAAAAATCGATAAAAAATCGACAGAATATCGAATTCGATAAAGTGTCGCGAAAGTTCCGCCTAAATCGTGAAATTATCTTTCGATATTATAGATAGATTATCGATAAAATATCTTACTATAATGTCGAAATTTTTATTAACTATAATTCGTCGATAATCTATCTATATATCGAAAGATAATTTCACGATTTATGCGGAACTAACGCGACACTTTATCGAATTCGATATTCTGTCGATTTTTTATTTCGATAATTTGTCGAGTGTCCTGCTCCGGATCACTTAGTAAATACTTATTTTTGCACATCAATTTTTCATGATTTATGTGATTTTTATTTTTTTTGCATCTGGTACGTGAATTGAAAATTAACGATTTTCATCAACAATAATTTCAAATGAAAAAACTAATATACAGATTCTAGTTCAGTTGGTCAAATAACATCGACGAACATCATTTGATAACAAATTGACTCGAATTGTTAAAATTTACATTTTTACACGCTAATTCTTTGATTAAAAATTAAATTAATTCTTTTTCATAATAAACAATAATTGTAAGGTTAGCCCCATTAAGAAATGCCCTTGTTCTCAGATTTTGGAATAAATCTGGGATATTGTTTGGTACCCCTAAAAAACAATTTCTGCCGAAAAAACTTTCCCGCCCGCTCCCCTCTTGGCCAGAAAATTGGGGGAAAAAATAATTGAGTGTACACCGAGGGTGAGTGCAGTACACCGTTCGAGGGTGAGTGCAGTACACCAATCGAGGCTGAGTGCAGTACACCAATCGAGGGTGAGTGCAGTACACTCAATTATTTTTTTTCCAATTTTCTGGCCAAGAGGGGAGCGGGCGGGAAAGTTTTTTCGGCAGAAATTGTTTTTTAGGGGTACCAAACAATATCCCAGATTTATTCCAAAATCTGAGAACAAGGGCATTTCTTAATAATTAATTATCATCATTTTTTAAAATCTCCTTTTTACTCTTACACTTGGTGCACCACGAGGACGAGGATAGATTTCTTCAATTTAACCAGTTTGAAAAAAAATCTATAGCCGTACATCTACGAATCGTTTCCAAATTCCCCCTTTCCCCGTTGAAAAGTCATTCACGCAAAAGAGTTCGAATTCTACGACAGAAAGACTTTCACAGGAAACGTTGGAGGCACAAGTACGGATCTTGTCGTATCAGCGTGACTACATTACGTAACACGCGAATGAAGGAGCGAGACGACACGACGTTTCGTTCATAAATAGCTCGTGTAAATGGAGCGTTGATGAGCTTCAAAAAGGCGGAAAAATAAATAATAAATGGCGATAAAACAGACATTAAATGACGCGACAAGCGTTTATTTAATCGACAATTTCAATCGTTTAAATATTGGTCGGGACCTACCCACTCGTACCAGTCCCTTTTTCTAATATTGATTGGGTTTCGATGTGATGTTTTTAAATACGTAAAACGTCGTGTATCGCGTCGCTTCGAAGAGTAACGACTATTAAAACGCGAATGGAGATTGGAGAGATTAAATTTTATAAAGGTTCGATTATATACTCGGCCCTCCCTCGAATAAGGTTTATTTTCCACCCGTATAACAAATATGACGACTACCTATTACGTCATAGCTCGAATCGTAAGTAGGCAATTTTTTTTCTCCGCAATGAAAATACGAGTAAGCTATTTCATTTTGGGCTAAATTTATTTCTGGCTGGGTCGACCTCTACTTTACCGCAAAGTACGAGTAACATTTCAAGTTAAACAATACTTTTTCGCCGCAAACCGCGAACGGATTTTTTTCATCTTTAGACAGGTAAAATTTTAGCCAACTTGTGCGCAAGTTCGTTTCGTTCCACGCAATTGTTTCAAGTCGATAGTTATCATTTGATTGGAAGAAACGGTAGAACGTACCGGTGACCGGAGACCCGGAGTAGAGAGTCTTCGAGCGTGGGATGTTAAGTCAAGAGACAATTTGAACTCCGTCAACGAAGAGGCTTACGTAGGTATACGCAGTCGTAGGTACGTATACGTAGGTAGGTGTACTTCTACCATGTATACCAAACACGAAAGTTTATTTGGAAATTGTATCCTCTAACGGTGTTTTAGAATCATATTACGAGTAACTACGTTAAGGTGCTACGTAAATCTACCGTGGATGAAAGAAGCTCGACTAATTAGTAATTACTTCATTATAGAAATTATACTTAGGAATCGTATTTCATCGTAATGTTATTTTGTTGATTTTTTTCCAGCTTCCTTCGTTGGATTAATTCAGGATACAGACCTAGGTGTTTTGAGTTTTGTGTTACGTGTGCATAAAAGAAAAAAAATTTAACAAAAGATTCTCCAACACAGAGACCATTCAACTTGTGTAACGAGAATAAAATTAACAATGTGTATTGTTTTTGATTTGACCTGAAATTAAAATTAATTAATGGAAAATAGGTTATGTTTTCAAATCGTGATTTTATTATGTGGATTTGTGTCGAAGAAAAGACGGATACGAAAATACTTGTTGAACAAATCGATAATGTACGGAATTACAGACTATTGGAAAGTAGGGTGTGTTTTTCTCAAACCCATACAGAGGCAGTGATGTGTTCGTTTTAAAAAAATTTCAAAGTGAATTTTTGAAAAATTTTCGAATTTAATTTTTTGATAATGAACACTAGAATAGCTACGACATTCGAAGACACAGGTGTTGCACTTTCAGTGCGTTTAAACGTTTTCTTTTTTTTCTCTCTAAAATAACTTTTCAAGAAATTTTTTCAATTCTAAAGTTTCGAAACATAACTTGACAAATCGTAAACTTTGTTGATTAAAAAAAAAAACCAGATAGGTTTATTTTCTATTTTCAATAAATCGAACGAATTTTAGAAATTTCATGAATTTTTAGATGCTGATAAATCGATAAATTTTTGGGGTTCGATCGAAAGATCGATTAATTTTCATGTAAATCTTGATAAATCAAAACTTTTTCCACTTTAGTTAATTCTTTTAACCCTTTAAGTGATAAGAGAATCTGAGCATGTGGTCATTATTTGCTTTATACTTTTAGAAGTCTACAAGTGTAAATAACACTTTGCCCACATGGTAGTCTATCTGCCCCTTGAAACCATGTCGGAAATCATCAAACAATTATTTCGATTTTTGAAGAATTCCAACGCGATAAACTTTCCAATGGCGCCAATTCTTTCACATTATGATACAGTGATAATCAACATGATTGGGAAATAAAGGCAAAGATGAGTAACATGGTTTCAAGGGGCAGATAGACTACCATGTGGGCAAAGTGTTATTTACACTTGTAGACTTCTAAAAGTATAAAGCAAATAATGACCACATGCTCAGATTCTCTTATCACTTAAAGGCTTAATAACTTTTTTGATGTTCATAAATCGATTAATTTTAACGAATTAATTTTTAGATTTCGATTAATCGATTAATTTTTTGATTTTGGATTACGATAATTTCCCAAAATGATGAATAATTATTTGTAATAAATTTTTGAATTGTTTTTAAATTTAGCTAATGTTAATGAATATTTCGATTTCCATAAAACGAAAAAAAAATAGTTTTCGAATTGACAGATTTTTTGAATGATTTTTTGCTTTCTAAAAATCGACTGATTTTTCGACCTCGATTAAATGATAAAATTTTCAGTTTCGATAAATCGATTAGTTTTTTGAACAATTAATCATCCTGTTTTTTTAATTTGACGATTTTTTTTGTTTCTGTAAATCGATCAATTTTTTGGTACATAACAATGGATTTTAAGATTTTAAATGATTCCGTTGAACCGAAAAATTTTCTAATCAATTTTTTTATTTCGATTATTCGAATAATTTTTTGAACGATTCTATTATATTTTTTTTCGATTTTATGAATTTTTCTATATTTTCAATAGGTCTATTCCTTTTCGATTATTCGATCGATTTCAAGATTTTGATGAATAAATAATAAAATAAAAAAAAATAAAATAAATTAAAAAATAGAGTTAGGTACTCTAATTTTTATTGATTTCGATAAATCGATCAATTTTTGAATTTTGATAAATCGAAAAAAAATTGAATTCTCGAATTCATAAATTTTTTTCTTCCAATTTTGTTAATTTTTAATAAATTTTTTGGTTTCGATAAATCGATTCCTTCTCGATTTCGGTAAATCGATCAATGCTTTGAACAATTTTCTTTTACCTATTAGGATTATTTTGATGATTTTTTTTCCCACGATAAATCGATTAATTTTAATATTTTAATAAATCAATTGATTTCTGGATTTTAATAAATCGATAAAATTTTCAAATCGACAATTTTTTTAGAAATTTTTACAGTTTTGTGAATTTAATACCTAAATTTCATTTTTTTTTTTTTTTTTTTTTTGTTAATTTAATACAATTTCTAATTATTATGATTCGATCAATTTTTTGCGCTCTAATAAGTGTAAGAAGGTCAATTGATTTTTAGTTTTGATAAATAGAAGAAGAAGTAAATTTTCGAATTAAATTGATAAATTTTTTGTAATATTTCCCAATTTTGTTATTTTTTAAAGAATCTTTTGGTTTTGATAAATTCTTAGTTTCGATAGATGATTGACTTTGAAGTTTTGAACGATTTCGATAAATCGATTAACTTTTAGGTTTGAATAGATCATTTGATTTTCAGAATTTTATGAACATAAAACATTGTCAAAATCAAAAATTTTCAGCAGTCTCCCAGTTTTTACAATTTTAATGAAATTTTTGAACTCAGTAAATCGACAAATTTTTCGACTTGCATAAACATTTTTTGATAATTTTTTTAATTTAAATAAATCAATTATTTTTCGATTTTGGATTTCGCTAAATTAATAATTGATTTTGTGCTCAAATTAATAAATTTCTTATATGGTATCGATCGACACATTTTTAAATTTTGTTAATTTAACAATTTTTTTTAATTTCGAAAATCGATCTATTTTTGGGTAATAATAGACCGATTGATTTTTGAATTTTGAAAAATTAATACAAAAAATATACTTGACTATAAAAAAACATTAAAAAAAACATATTTCCATGGAAACTGACTTTTTAGTATTTTGTCAGAAACATTTTTTGCAGATTAATTTTTTTATTTTTTAGGTACAGGGTGTCCCATGTAAAACGCAACCCTCATTTTGATGGCGCGTCACTTTCTAGTGAGGGAGTTTGGAACTACTTCGCCGGGTCTGACGTCATCCCCAAACGTTTTCCAACCGCTCTAGGCAGTTTTATTTTTATATCTACTGCCATGTTTTGTGTTCCAGAATTTTTTATAAATGAAAGTCAAAATTTTTTTTTGGGCAATTTTGAAGTTTCAAAAACATTTAGTAGATTTTCAAGCAAATTTAGGGGTCCTACAGTGGTCCTACGAAAAAATTTGTAAGAACCAAAATTGTAGAGCATAAAATTTCCTTTCTAAATAGTATATTATTATATTTTTCTAGGAGTTTTGGTATCGTCATTTTTATAGTCAAAGTTCAAAAATTGAAACAATTTCTCCAAACTTTAAACTTTGACTGCAAATATCACGAAAAGTAAGCCTCCTAGAAAAAAACTAATCGCTTACTACGGAAAGCAAATTTCACGCTCTACAATTTTGGTTCTTAGAATTTTTTTCATAGGACCCTTAGATTGTCCATAAAATCCATTTCAAGTAAAGAAAAATTCAAAAATACAGTGTGTACCGTTCAACACAACCCAAAAATGAAAAAGTTTAAAAAATAATTGCATACTGATCGCGCGTCGCCCTCTAGTCGGCGAGTTAGGAACTACTTCGCTAAGTCTGACGTCATCCGTGAACGGTTCCAAATCGAATTTTAACGTATCCGCAATTTTTTTTTTTTTTTTTGGTTGTTTTGAACCGTACACACTGTATTTTTGAATTTTTCTTTACTTGAAATGGATTTTATGGGCAATCTAAGGGTCCTATGAAAAAAATGCTAAGAACCAAAATTGTAGAGCGTGAAATTTGCTTTCCGTAATAAGCGATTAGTTTTTTTCTAGGAGGCTTACTTTTCGTGATATTTGCAGTCAAAGTTTAAAGTTTGGAGAAATTGTTTCAATTTTTGAAATTTGACTATAAAAATGACGATACCAAAACTCCTAGAAAAATATAATAATATACTATTTAGAAAGGAAATTTTATGCTCTACAATTTTGGTTCCTACAAATTTTTTCGTAGGACCACTGTAGGACCCCTAAATTTGCTTGAAAATCTACTAAATGTTTTTGAAACTTCAAAATTGCCCAAAAAAAAATTTTTACTTTCATTTATAAAAAATTCTGGAACACAAAACATGGCAGTAGATATAAAAATAAAACTGCCTAGAGCGGTTGGAAAACGTTTGGGGATGACGTTAGACCCGTCGAAGTAGTTCCGAACTCGCTCACTAGAAAGTGACGCGCCATCAAAATCAGGGTTGCGTCTTACATGGGACACCCTGTAGTTAAAAAATTTTTTCTTTTAAATTCTCTTCTTTTGGAAATTTCATTTTTAAATGGATTTTTTTTTTTTTTTTAAGAAATCCCCAAAAATAAAATAACTTCTGAGCTGAGGATTTTTGAATTTATGAATTTTTTGAATATTTTTATGCTATTTCTTGATTTTTTTTTTTTTTTTAATTTAGGAGGGGGGTGATGAGTCGGCTTGTTTTCGATTTTAATAAATTGATTGAAAAAATGGACCGGATGAATTTTTATTTTTTCGAATGATAATATTTTTGAACGCTTTTGTTAATTTAATGAAGTATTTTGATTTTAATTAATCAATCAATTTTTCGATTTCGATAAATCGATTAATTTTTGAAAAATTCATATTTTCTAGATTTGGTAAATTTTTCAAATTTGATAAATTAATTGTTCAAGTTTCATGATTTCTTTAAAACTACCTAATCTCTTATTTTAATTAATTTATCTAACAAATTTTTATATTTTTCGATCGACTCATCTCTTACATCACAAGGAACTTACTTCTCAAACGCATCATCGCCAACCAACATGGGATTAATTCCGCAAAAACGTCCGGCACCAGCATTTACCATCGAATTAACAACTGTACGAGAATTCGGTCAACAAAAGAAAACCTTGAAGGCGCGAAAAATTGCGACGGTTGCGAAACAATTGGCGAAAAAAAAATCAACCATCAGTCATCAATCAATAGCACACATAGATAAATCACCGATTACGACACCCGTGTGATAAATAACCCAAAAACACTTCCTTATTCGCGTCCAAACTCAACCACCGATACGAAAAAACAACCACCCTTGGTTGCTCGACGGAGAAGACGGAGAAGGAGGAACAAAATTGTCCATTAATTTGCGTCATCGTAGTTTTAGTTTAGTTCGCCAATTACACCGGTACAAGGTACAACGCAAACAATGAGCTATGTCGAAACACCAAACACGATACAGGTGTTTTAAAGTTTGTAAATTTCTAATTTTGGTCTCGTATATAAACTTCGTATCGTCAATATACTCGAAATTCAAGTATACACAATGTGAAATAAGAATTAAAAAAAAAAAAAAAAAAACCGGTTCTTTAGCCTACCTAACGGTTTGTAATTAATTTGATAACAAAAAAACCATGAACTGCGTTGCTTTAGTAAACCATTGCGAGTGCCTCTGCCATCCCCCCCCCCCCCACGAGTAAAAAATTCAAACCAGTGCAATTTGCCGGCTATTTTTTCGCTGCTTACGCCACCACGTGTTTTTGTTTATACGCTCATCGGTCGTACTTTTATACGCGATTAAAAATAATTACCAACTAGTTTAACTACCTCGATGACTGCTGCTTTAATTCGCTCAACGACCGCGTTTTTCGACTAATTACCCAATAAATAGGGAATGAGGTTTTTTCTTACACCTTCTGTCGGATCATTTTCGTCCTCGATAAATACGCGATTACCACGCTACCTATTTAGAATTATATTCTTACGTACTGTACATACAAGCCATCAAGTACAACGATGAATTTTCAATATAAGATTGCTCTAAAAAAAAAACACTCTTCGACGAGAGTACGTCAATTCACGCAAAATCGATTAACTTGACTCGTATAGCATTATAAATTTAATTGTAATTTATTGGTACATTTACACGGAGAAATGTTCGAGATATTGTAAGTTTAAGGCTTCTCCGCCACTTGAGTTTTTATAAGAGTATACCGCAGATGATACAAACGTCAGTTGGATGATTGATTCGAAATATATTGCATTTCGATTTCGCGTATATTACGCAATAGTACGAGTAACATTTTCATTACGTCGCGTCGCTCGTATGGCGAAAAAACACTCGCAGATCATAGCAAACGCGATGCTGGCTTTCAATAAATCACACGAGATAGGCATTATTTGACAATTGTGTTCTTAGAATCGATAAATTGTTTCGAGAGACGTATAGAGTAGATTAATCAGACCTCCTCGCGATGCTGATGTATCAATATTGCTGCTTGTAGATCGGTTATGGGGTCTCGTTGGTGGTTTCGATTTCGATTATTTGATTTAGCTTTTAGTTTGAGCGATTTGTAATTCGATTTCCAATTTTCCACTCATGTTTAAAAAAAATGTTGATTTAAATAGGTAATTTAATAATTATTTTTATTAATATTTTAAAAATTCATCGAAATAAAAGTATAATATGAATAAAGTAGATTATGAAATAAATTATTAAATTAAAATTAATTGTCTTTGATAAGCTTGGTTCACAAAAATGTCCAAAATTTCACAAAATTTTATTGAATTGTTTTAAAAATCATAGAAGTTTTCTTTTTCTTCTTTTTGCCTCTTTTACCTTCTTCATATCAGTTCTTATCAATCAAATTTTTCCTGCTTGTCACTTTTTCTTTTCTTTTTTTTTCGGCGTGTTTGAACAGCAGCGAAAATCAGCGGATATTTTAAGATTTTTTTGCAATCAGTTATTTTCACATTGAATCGATACCAACCAAATTTTTCAAAAAAAATGCTCCTTTCATTATAAGAAACAATAATTATCCCCTATTACGAAATCTTTTTAAAAATACGAAGGTGAAATTTGCAACAAAAAAAAAACACTCAATGGAGTAAATTTTGTAACTGATAATCTTTCATGTTCAACAATTTTTTTTTTAAAAGTTACTTTTATAATAAGGAACAATAATGGTTACTCATCATGAGATTCCTCCTCTCTTCTTTGAATTTAAAGAATGGAATTTGCAATAAAAAAAAATTCACTCAATAGAGTCGATTTTGTGAGAATATAATTACGTAACTGATTATTTTTCAGTTTTAATCATGTCTCAAAAAAATAGAAAATCTTATATTTTGTCAAACATCTAATTTTTGCCAAAAAAAAAAGATTTTGAAAACGATTTTCCAGGAATTATATATTTTTTAAATTTTTAATGTTACCTTATTCTAATTTCGTTTTCTTCAACTACCTACAAATGTTTAATATCATATAAATTTTTATTAATTTTATCATTCCAATTTTCTGTTTTTTTTAAAATTAATTCAATCAAGAAATATTCATTTTTTATAATTTTTCAAATTTCAATTTTCAGCCATCTCCAATTCAATTCCAAATTTTTCAGTGATTAATTTTTTCGATGTTTCAATAATTGTATTTGATGAATCAGCTACAAATTCCCCTCCCCCTCACCTCGCCAATACTTTTGTTTTAAAGCAATAATTCAACCCCTAATTTTTAAAAGTTTAAATTAAAAATAATTTCATTCCATTAGAAATAGATGTTTATAATTTTCAAAAAGATTTTTCTACAATTAGGTAGATACCCTATGTAGAATTTTATAAACTTAGAAAAACTATTTTAAAAATTTTATTTCAGCCTTTCAGCGCAATTTCAATTTGAGTCATTTTTTTAAAATATCATTTTAAAGCAGAATCTGATTTTTTTTTGTTTAAAAGAAATTTCTTAAACCTTTGTTTTGACATAAATTTTTGAAATTAGTTCGAATGTAATTTTTTTCAAAATTGATTTTAAAAACATTTATTTTTCCATTTTTTGTAATCCTGCAAATTTCTTTGAAATTTTTATCAAGATAAGTTTTTTTTTGAAATACATACCCAAATATTTAATTTTTTTCAAAGATAAATTTTTAATACCTACCTACAGAATTTTTTAGCAGTTTTCTTGGAATTTTTGAAATTTGAAATTTTAAATAAAATTTCATTTTAAAGCCAATATAAGTACCTCTATTTCGTTTTTTTTTTACATTTTTGCCATCTTTTCAAAATTTTGCTTGAAAGAAAATTTTTCATGCCAAGTTTAAAATTTTCTTTTAGTTAAGGCAATTTCTTCAGAATTTAATTCGAAATTAAATTTTTTCTAACTTAATAATTATCATAACAAGAGTTGAATTTGAAAAAAAAGTACTTTTTTTTCTCAAGTTTTGCTGGATTGCTTTAACCCTTAAAGCCCCAAGAAGATTCAGATGAGATACCGCAAATTTTTTCATATATCTGAATGAAGGCAAGTATGAATATCACAATGATCCATTGATTGCCTACCTGCCCCTTAAAACCTTTTTGGAAACAACAGAACCCTGTTTTCCGTTTTCACGGAAATCCAAAAGCAAAAAAGATTCAACTTCGTTCAATTTTACATAAGATGACATAAGGCCATTAGATATACACTACAATCCGAAAAAAAAATTTCTATTGCCATTCTTCTGTATTGAAGGAGACAAAAAGGGAGAAATGTGTGAAAAAGCGGGCGCCCAAATGACCCTATTTGTCTATGAGAAATAAAATACATTCTTTCCATAAAATACCTTGGGAAAGTATACAGCCAGAACAGTACGACGTCATATTCCCCATTTTTGGAAAATTCATTTTGGAAAATGGGAAAGACAAATGAAATTTTAGCAAACAATTTTTATATCATCATTCCAAAAGTAAAATTTAATGAGCTTTTGAACTTTTCATATAAGTGAAAAGTTGAACTTTGGGTTTGATAGACTGGTGGAAAACTATTCAAAAAATCGCCATTTTTCTTTTTTGAAAAAAATTCCAATTGCTCGAAATTTTTGATGATATTCCAAAAGGAAAATTTAATGAGCTTTGGAACTTTTCATATGAATGAAAAGTTGAACTTTAGGCTTGATAGACTGCTGGAAAATTTTTCAAAAATGGCCATTTTTCAGATTGAAAAAATTCCAATTACCTTTGTTGAAGAATAAAATTGGTTGAAATTTTTAAATGAAAACCCAAAAGTAAAATCTAATGAGCTTTTGAACTTTTCATATAAATGAAAAGTTGAACTTTGAGGTTGATAGAATGGTGGAAAATTTTTCAAAAATCGCCATTTTTCGTTTTGGAAAAAAATATAAAATTGTTTGAAACTTTTTGATGAAATTCCAAAAGGAAAATTTAATGAGCTTTGGAACTTTTCCTATAAATGAAAAGATGGACTTTGAGGTTGATAGACTGGCGGAAAATTTTTCAAAAATCACAATTTTTCGGATTAAAAAAAAGTTTTAAAAATCTTATTGAAGTATAAAATTGGTTGAAATTTTTTGATGAAAAGCCAAAAGCAAAATTTAATGAGCTTATGAACTTTTCACATAAATGAAAAGTTGAACTTTTAGTTTGATAGACTGGTGGAAATTTTTTTAAAAATTACCATTTTTCTTTTTGGAAAAAAATATAAAATTAATTGAAACATTTTGATGAAATTCCAAAAGGAAAATTCAATGGGCTTTGGAACTTTTCATATAAATGAAAAGTTGGGCATTGGACTTGGTAGACTGGTGGAAATTTTTTCAAAAATCACCATTTTTCAGATTGAAAAAAAGTTCTAATGATCTTGTTGAAAGATAAAATTGGTTGATATTTTTTGGTGAAAAGCCAAAAGAAAAATCTAATGAACTTATGAACTTTTCAAATAAATGAAAAGTTGAACTTTAGGCTTGATAGACTGGTGGAAAAACTTTCAAAAATCGCCATTTTTTAATTTGGAAAAAAATATACAATTGTTTAAAACTTTTTGATGAAATTCCAAAAGGAAAATTTAATGAGCTTTGAAACTTTTCATATAAATGAAAAGTTGGACATTGGACTTGGTAGACTGGTGGAAAATTTTTCAAAAATCACCATTTTTCAGATTGCAAAAAAGTTCTAATGATCTTGTTGAAAGATAAAATTGGTTGATAATTTTTGATGAAAAACCAAAAGTAAAATCTAATTAGCTTATGAACTTTTCAAATAAATGAAAAGTTGAACTTTAGGCTTGATAGACTGGGTGGAAAATTTTTCAAAAATCGCCATTTTTCATTTTGGAAAAAAAATCCGAAAATATAAAATTGTTTGAAAATTTTTGATGAAATTCCAAAAGGAAAATTTAATGAGCTTTGGAACTATTCATATAAATGAAAAGTTAGACTTTGAAGTTGATAGACTGTTGGAAAATTTTTCAAAAATCACAATTTTTCAGATTGAAAAAAGTTTTAGAAATCATGTTGATGCAAAAAATTGGTTGATATTTTTTGATGAAAAGCCAAAAGTAAAATCTAATGAACTTATGAACTTTTCAAATAAATGTAAAGTTGAACTTTAGGCTTGATAGACTGGTGGAAAAATTTTCAAAAATCGCCATTTTTTAATTTGGAAAAAAATATACAATTGTTTAAAACATTTTGATGAAATTCCAAAAAGAAAATTTAATGAGCTTTGAAACTTTTCATATAAATGAAAAGTTGGACATTGGACTTGGTAGACGGGTGGAAAATTTTTCAAAAATCACCATTTTTCAGATTGCATTAAAGTTCTAATGATCTTGTTGAAAGATAAAATTGGTTGATATTTTTTGATGAAAAGCCAAAAGTAAAATCTAATGAGCTTATGAACTTTTGAAATAAATGAAAAGTTGAACTTTAGGCTTGATAGACTGGCGGAAAATATTTCAAAAATTGCCATTTTCCAATTTGGAAAAAAATTCTAAAAATATAAAAATGTTTGAAAATTTTTGATGAAATTCCAAAAAGAAAATTTGATGAGCTTTAGAACTTTTCATATAAACGAAAAGTTGAACTTTGGTCTCGATAGACTGCTGGAAAATATTTTAAAAATTGCCATTTTTAAATTTGGAAAAAATTTCTGAAAATATAAAATTGTTATGAAAATATTTGATAAAATTCCAAAAGGAAAATTTAATGAGCTTTGGTACTTTTCATATGAATGAAAAGTTGAACTTTGGGGTTGATGAAGCGGTGGAAATTTGTTCAAAATTCGCCATTTTTCAGATTGGAAAAAAATTCCAATAATCTTGTTAAGGTATAAAATTGGTTGAAATTTTTTGATGAAAAGCCACAAGTAAAATCTAATGAGCTTATGAACTTTTCAAATAAATGAATAGTTGAACTTTGGTCTTGATAGACTAGCGGAAAATATTTCAAAAATTGCCATTTTTTAATTTGGAAAAAAATTTCAAAAATATAAAATTGTTTGAAAATTTTTGATGATATTCCAAAAGAAAAATTTAATGAGCTTTGGAATTTTCATATAAATGAAAAGTTGAACTTCGAGCTTGATAGACTGGCGGAAAATATTTCAAAAATTGCCATTTTTCAATTTGGAAAAAAATTCTAAAAATATAAAAATGTTTGAAAATTTTTGATGAAATTCCAAAAGGAAAATTTAATGAGTATTAGAACTTTTCAAATAAATGAAAAGTTGAACTTTGGTCTTGATAGACTGGCGGAAAATTTTTCAAAAATTGCCATTTTTCAATTTGGAAAAAAATTCTAATAATATAAAAATGTTAGAAAATTTTTGATGAAATTCCAAAAAGAAAATTTGATGAGCTTTAGAACTTTTCATATAAACGAAAAGTTGAACTTTGGTCTCGATAGACTGCTGGAAAATATTTTAAAAATTGCCATTTTTAAATTTGGAAAAAATTTCTGAAAATATAAAATTGTTTTAAAATTTTTGATAAAATTACAAAAGGAAAATTTTTGAAGCTTTGGAACTTTCCATGTAAATGAAAAGTTCAACTTCAAGCTTGATAGACTGGCGGAAAATATTTCAAAAATTGCCATTTTTCAATTTGGAAAAAAATTTCAAAAATATAAAATTGTTTGAAAATTTTTGATGATATTCCAAAAGAAAAATTTAATGAGCTTTGGAACTTTTCATATAAATGAAAAGTTGAACTTTGAGCTTGATAGACTGGCGGAAAATATTTCAAAATTCGCCATTTTTCGAATTGGAAAAAAATTCCAATATTCTTGTTGAAGTTTAAAATTGATTGAAATTTTTTGATGAAAAGCCAAAAGTAAAATCAAATGAGCTTATGAACTTTTCAAATAAATGAAAAGTTGAACTTTGGTCTTGATAGACTAGCTGAAAATATTTCAAAAATTGCCATTTTCGAATTGGAAAAAAATTCTAATATTCTTGTTGAAGTTTAAAATTGATTGAAATTTTTTGATGAAAAGCCAAAAGTAAAATCAAATGAGCTTATGAACTTTTCAAATAAATGAAAAGTTGAACTTTGGTCTTGATAGACTAGCTGAAAATATTTCAAAAATTGCCATTTTCCAATTTGGAAAAAAATTCTAAAAATATAAAAATGTTTGAAAATTTTTGATGAAATTTCAAAAGGAATCTTTAATGAGCTTTGGTACTTTTCATATGAATGAAAAGTTGAATTTTGGGGTTGATGAAGCGGTGGAAATTTTTTCAAAATTCGCCATTTTTCAGATTGGAAAAAAATTCCAATAATCTTGTTAAGGTATAAAATTGGTTGAAATTTTTTGTTGAAAAGCCAAAAGTAAAATCTAATGAGCTTATGAACTTTTCAAATAAATGAAAAGTTGAACTTCGAGCTTGATAGACTGGTGGAAAATATTTCAAAAATTGCCATTTTCCAGTTTGGAAAAAAATTCTAAAAATATTAAAATGTTTGAAAATTAAAGCAGGAGAGAAATGGGCGTAGTTGTCAGTAATATTAATTAAGCAAATTTGTACTTTTTTGAAAGTGAAAAATCATTTTGAGTTTTGTAGCCGACAAAGCAGGAGTAAATTGCTGGATATTTTTCCTTTTGGAATTTTATCAAAAATTTACAAACACATTTATATTTTTAGAAATTTTTTCCAAATTTAAAAATGGCAATTTTTAAAATATTTTCCAGCAGTCTATCAAAACCAAAGTTCAACTTTTCGTTTATATGAAAAGTTCTGAAGCTCATTAAATTTTCCTTTTGGAATTTCGTCAAAAATTTTCAAACAATTTTATATTTTTGGGATTTTTTTCCAATCCGAAAAATGGCGAATTTTGAAAAAATTTCCACTGGTCTATCAACCTCAAAGTTCAACTTTTCATTCATATGAAAAGTTTCAAACCTCATTGAATTTTCCTTTTGGAATTTCTTCAAGAAATTTAAAAAACATCTATATTTTTGGAATTTTTTTCCAATCTGAAAAATGTTGATTTTTGAAAAATTTTCGATCAGTCTATCAAGCTTTAAGTTTTACTTTCCATCCATATGAAAAGTTCATTAGCTCATTAAATTTTCCTTTTGGAATTTCATCAAAAATTTTCAAACAATTTTATATTATTGGAATTTTTTTACCAAATTGAAAAATGGCAATTTTTGAAATATTTTCCGCCAGTCTATCAAGACCAAAGTTCAACTTTTCATTTATTTGAAAAGTTCATAAGCTCATTAGATTTTACTTTTGGTTTTTCTTCAAAAAATTTCAACCAATTTTATACCTCAACAGGTTTATTCGAATTTTTTTCCAATCTCAAAAATGTCAACTTTTGAAACATTTTCCGCCAGTCTATCAAGCCTAAAGTTCAACTTTTCATTTATATGAAAAGTTCCAAAGCTCATTAAATTTTCCTTTTGGAATTTCATCAATAATTTTTTAACAATTTTATATTTTTGAAATTTTTTCCCAAATTGAAAAATGCCAATTTTAGAAATATTTTCGGCCAGTCTATCAAGACCAAAGTTCAACTTTTCATTTATTTGAAAAGTTCATAAGCTCATTAGATTTTACTTTTGGCTTTTCATCAAAAAACTTCAACCAATTTTATTCTTCAACAGGTTTATTGGAATTTTTTTCCATTCTGAAAAAAGGCAATTTTTGAAATATTTTCCGCCAGCCTATCAAGACTAAAGTTCAACTTTTCATTTATATGAAAAGTTCCAAAGAGCATTAAATTTTCCTTTTGGAATTTCATCAAAAATTTTCAAACAATTTTATATTTTTGGGATTTTTTTCCAAATTGAAAAATGGCAATTTTTGAAATATTTTCCGCCAGCCTATCAAGACTAAAGTTCAACTTTTCATTTATATGAAAAGTTCCAAAGAGCATTAAATTTTCCTTTTGGAATTTCATCAAAAATTTTCAAACAATTTTATATTTTTGGGATTTTTTTCCAAATTGAAAAATGGCAATTTTTGAAATATTTTCCGACAGTCTATCAAGACCAAAGTTCAACATTCCATCTATATGAAAAGTTTAAAAGCTCATTAGATTTTACTTTTGGCTTTTCATCAAAAAATTTCAACCAATTTTATTCTTCAACAAGATTATTAAAATTTTTTCCAATCCGGAAAATGGCGAATTTTGAAACATTTTCCGCCAGTCTATCAAGCCTAAAGTTCAACTTTTCATTTATATGAAAAGTTCCAAAGCTCATTAAATTTTCCTTTTGGAATTTCATCAAAAATTTTTTAACAATTTTATATTTTTGAAATTTTTTTCTCAAATTGAAAAATGCCAATTTTAGAAATATTTTCGGCCAGTCTATCAAGACCAAAGTTCAACTTTTCATTTATTTGAAAAGTTCATAAGCTCATTAGATTTTACTTTTGGCTTTTCATCAAAAAACTTCAACCAATTTTATTCTTCAACAGGTTTATTGGAATTTTTTTCCATTCTGAAAAAAGGCAATTTTTGAAATATTTTCCGCCAGCCTATCAAGACTAAAGTTCAACTTTTCATTTATATGAAAAGTTCCAAAGAGCATTAAATTTTCCTTTTGGAATTTCATCAAAAATTTTCAAACAATTTTATATTTTTGGGATTTTTTTCCAAATTGAAAAATGGCAATTTTTGAAATATTTTCCGCCAGCCTATCAAGACTAAAGTTCAACTTTTCATTTATATGAAAAGTTCCAAAGAGCATTAAATTTTCCTTTTGGAATTTCATCAAAAATTTTCAAACAATTTTATATTTTTGGGATTTTTTTCCAAATTGAAAAATGGCAATTTTTGAAATATTTTCCGACAGTCTATCAAGACCAAAGTTCAACATTCCATCTATATGAAAAGTTTATAAGCTCATTAGATTTTACTTTTGGCTTTTCATCAAAAAATTTCAACCAATTTTATTCTTCAACAAGATTATTAAAATTTTTTCCAATCCGAAAAATGGCGAATTTTGAAAAAATTTCCACTGGTCTATCAACCCCAAAGTTCAACTTTTCATTCATATGAAAAGTTTCAAACCACATTGAATTTTCCTTTTGGAATTTCTTCAAGAAATTTAAAAAACATCTATATTTTTGGAATTTTTTTCCAATCTGAAAAATGTTGATTTTTGAAAAATTTTTGATCAGTCTATCAAGCTTTAAGTTCAACTTTCCATCCATATGAAAAGTTCATTAGCTCATTAGATTTTACTTTTGGTTTTTCTTTAAAAAATTTCAACCAATTTTATACTTCAACAGGTTTATTCGAATTTTTTTCCAATCTGAAAAATGTCAATTTTTGAAACATTTTCCGCCAGTCTATCAAGCCTAAAGTTCAACTTTTCATTTATATGAAAAGTTCCAAAGCTCATTAAATTTTCCTTTTGGAATTTCATCAAAAATTTTCAAACATTTTTATATTTTTAGAATTTTTTTCCAAATTGATAAATTGCAAATTTTGAAATATTTTCCGCCAGTTTATCAAGACCAAAGTTCAACTTTTCATTTATATGAAAAGTTCCAAAGCTCATAAAATTTTTCTTTTGGAATATCATCAAAAATTTTCAAACAATTTTATATTTTTGAAATTTTTTTCCAAATTGAAAAATGTCAATTTTAGAAATATTTCCCGCCAGTTTATCAAGACCATAGTTTAACTTTTCATTTATTTGAAAAGTTCAAAAGCTTATTAAATTTTCCTTTTGGAATTTCATCAAAAATTTTCAAACATTTTTATAATTTTATAATTTTTTTCCAAATTGAAAAATGGCAATTTTCAAAATATTTTCCGCTAGTCTATCAAGACCAAAGTTCAACTTTTCATTTATTTGAAAAGTTTATAAGCTCATTAGATTTTACTTTTGGCTTTTCATCAAAAAATGTCAACCAATTTTATACCTTAACAAGATTATTGGAATTTTTTTCCAATCCGAAAAATGGCGAATTTTGAAAAAATTTCCACCGCTTCATCAACCCCAAAGTTCAACTTTTCATTCATATGAAAAGTACCAAAGCTCATTAAATTTTCCTTTTGGAATTTTATCAAATATTTTCATAACAATTTTATATTTTTGGTATTTCTTTCCAAACAGATAACTGGTGATTTTTTGAAAAATTTTCCAATAGTCTATCAAGCCTAAAGTTCAACTTTTGCTTTATATGAAAGTTCATAAGAACATTAGATTTTACTTTTGGCTTTTCATCAAAAAATTTCAATCAATTTTAAACTTCAACAAGATTAATGGAATTATTTTCCAATCCGAAGAATGGCGATTTTTGAAAAATTTTCCATCAGTCCATCAACCTCAAAGTTGAACTTTTTATTTATATGAAAAGTTCCAAAGCTCCAAAAATTTTCCTTTTGGAATTTTATCAAAAATTTTCAAACAATTTTATATTTTCAGAAATTTTTTCCAAATTTAAAAATTGCAATTTTTAAAATATTTTCCAGCAGTCTATCGAGACCAAAGTTCAACTTTTTGTTTATATGAAAAGTTCTAAAGATCATCAAATTTTCTTTTTGGAATTTCATCAAATATTTTCAAACATTTTTATATTTTTAGAATTTTTTTCCAAATTGGAAAATGTCAATTTTTGAAACATTTTCCGCCAGTCTATCAAGCCTAAAGTTCAACTTTTCATTTATTTCAAAAGTTCATAAGCTCATTAGATTTTACTTTTGGCTTTTCATCAAAAAATATCAACCAATTTTATCTTTCAACAAGATCATTAGAACTTTAATGCAATCTGAAAAATGGTGATTTTTGTAAAATTTTCCACCAGTCTACCAAGTCCAATGTCCAACTTTTCATTTATATGAAAAGTTTCAAAGCTCATTAAATTTTCCTTTTGGAATTTCATCAAAAAGTTTTAAACAATTGTATATTTTTTTCCAAATTAAAAAATGGCAATTTTTGAAATATTTTCAGCTAGTCTATCAAGACCAAAGTTCAACTTTTCATTTATATGAAAAGTTTCAAAGCTCATTAAATTTTCCTTTTGGAATTTCATCAAAAAGTTTTAAACAATTGTATATTTTTTTCCAAATTAAAAAATGGCAATTTTTGAAAAATTTTCCACCAGTCTATTAAGCCTAAAGTTCAACTTTTCAATTATTTGAAAAGTTCATAAGCACATTAGATTTTACTTTTGGCTTTTCATCAAAAAATTTCAAACAATTTTTTGCATCAATATGATTTCTAAATCTTTTTTCAATCTGAAAAATTGTGATTTTTGAAAAATTTTCCAACAGTCTATCAACTTCAAAGTCTAACTCTTCATTTATATGAATAGTTCCAAAGCTCATTAAATTTTCCTTTTGGAATTTCATCAAAAATTTTCAAACAATTTTATATTTTCGGATTTTTTTTCCAAAATGAAAAATGGCGATTTTTGAAAAATTTTCCACCCAGTCTATCAAGCCTAAAGTTCAACTTTTCATTTATTTGAAAAGTTCATAAGCTCATTAGATTTTACTTTTGGTTTTTCATCAAAAATTATCAACCAATTTTATCTTTCAACAAGATCATTAGAACTTTTTTGCAATCTGAAAAATGGTGATTTTTGAAAAAATTTCCACCAGTCTACGAAGTCCAATGTCCAACTCTTCATTTATATGAAAAGTTCCAAAGCTCATTAAATTTTCTTTTTGGTATTTCATCAAAAAGTTTCAAACAATTGTATATTTTTTTCCAAATCGAAAAATGGCAATTTTTGAAAAATTTTCCACCAGTCTATCAAGCCTAAAGTTCAACTTTTCATTTATTTGAAAAGTTCATAAGCTCATTAGATTTTACTTTTGGCTTTTTATCAAAAAATTTCAAACAATTTTATACATCAACATGATTTCTGAAACTTTTTTTCAATCCGAAAAATTGTGATTTTTGAAAAAATTTTCACCAGTCTATCAAGCCCAAAGTTCAACTTTTCATTTATATGAAAAGTTCCAAAGCTCATTAAATTTTCCTTTTGGAATTTCATCAAAAATTTTCAAACAATTTTATATTTTTGGAATTTTTTTCCAAAATGAAAAATGGCGATTTTTGAAAATTTTTCCACCAGTCTATCAAGCCTAAAGTTCAACTTTTCATTTATGTGAAAAGTTCATAAGCTCATTAAATTTTGCTTTTGGCTTTTCATCAAAAAATTTCAACCAATTTTATACTTCAATAAGATTTTTAAAACTTTTTTTTAATCCGAAAAATTGTGATTTTTGAAAAATTTTCCGCCAGTCTATCAACCTCAAAGTCCATCTTTTCATTTATAGGAAAAGTTCCAAAGCTCATTAAATTTTCCTTTTGGAATTTCATCAAAAAGTTTCAAACAATTTTATATTTTTTTCCAAAACGAAAAATGGCGATTTTTGAAAAATTTTCCACCATTCTATCAACCTCAAAGTTCAACTTTTCATTTATATGAAAAGTTCAAAAGCTCATTAGATTTTACTTTTGGGTTTTCATTTAAAAATTTCAACCAATTTTATTCTTCAACAAAGGTAATTGGAATTTTTTCAATCTGAAAAATGGCGATTTTTGAAAAATTTTCCAGCAGTCTATCAAGCCTAAAGTTCAACTTTTCATTCATATGAAAAGTTCCAAAGCTCATTAAATTTTCCTTTTGGAATATCATCAAAAATTTCGAGCAATTGTAATTTTTTTCAAAAAAGAAAAATGGCGATTTTTTGAATAGTTTTCCACCAGTCTATCAAACCCAAAGTTCAACTTTTCACTTATATGAAAAGTTCAAAAGCTCATTAAATTTTACTTTTGGAATGATGATATAAAAATTGTTTGCTAAAATTTCATTTGTCTTTCCCATTTTCCAAAATGAATTTTCCAAAAATGGGGAATATGACGTCGTACTGTTCTGGCTGTATACTTTCCCAAGGTATTTTATGGAAAGAATGTATTTTATTTCTCATAGACAAATAGGGTCATTTGGGCGCCCGCTTTTTCACACATTTCTCCCTTTTTGTCTCCTTCAATACAGAAGAATGGCAATAGAAATTTTTTTTCGGATTGTAGTGTATATCTAATGGCCTTATGTCATCTTATGTAAAATTGAACGAAGTTGAATCTTTTTTGCTTTTGGATTTCCGTGAAAACGGAAAACAGGGTTCTGTTGTTTCCAAAAAGGTTTTAAGGGGCAGGTAGGCAATCAATGGATCTTTGTGATATTCATACTTGCCTACATTCAGATATATGAAAAAATTTGCGGTATCTCATCTGAATCTTCTTGGGGCTTTAAGGGTTAAATTTTGTTCAAAAACAATCATTATTTCAAAATAAAGGGACCTAAGTGCCAAAAAAATTATCACAGTGTTTTTTGTAGTTTTTAGTGTGCGTAAGCACACTATTGGTTTCAGTCTTGAAATATAAAATTTTGAAATAGGTTTATCGATGTTAACTCATTAATGATGGGATGGATTTGGTTCAAATTTTCAAGGAATGTAGAGTTCATGAAGGCGGAGGGCCAATGAGATTTGTGTGTGAATCTAATGAGTAATTATCGAGATAATTGCAATTTTCACTTGAATAAAAAAAGGGAAAAGGGGATTTTTCTATTATTCATATCTTATCTTATCTTGGGGCAATAAATTTAAAGTGTTCAAAATCGAACTTTATCAGCACAGCAGGCGGAAAACATTTTTTCAGCACAGCAGGTGGTAAAAAATCAGAAATCACGTCTCAGGCTCAGGGCAATAAATTCAAATTTTCAAAATCAAACAATGGTTCGTGCCTAGTTCTTATCTTATCTTTGCTTAGGGCAATAAATTTTAAATGTTCAAAATCGAACAATGGGTCGATCTAGTTTTCAGTTTGAGTGAATGGGGAGGTGGTGTGACTATGCGATGTTGGTGGGGGGCATGGCAAATTGAAATACCAAAGTAAGTATGCTTATGTTAGGTTAGGCTACTTACTGATAACTTCTCATAAAAGTTATTTCAGTAATACTACTTAGTAATTTTAGAATTCAAGCTACGCACACTGTTAGAGCTGCGCTTGCGCAGGTGTCTAGTTTTTTTTTACTTATGGCCACATAAAGCAAAATAACACGAAATACTCACAATTTATCCGAAAACTGATGGTGTATTTTGTTATCAGCAAAATTAAAAAAATTTCTTATCACAAATTTTTTTCCCTTTTTGGCAACCCTGAGTTTCGTCAAATTTCCCTTATGCCATTACAAAAAAATCATTCGCACAAAATCAAAAAAAAAAATATTGGAAAATATTCCACTCATGCCCATTAACAACTCCCTAAAATTTCAGAAAAAACGATCCATTCGTTCCAAAGATATTCATTCACAAAGTTTCTTTTTGCTTTCCTGAAAAATTTGCAAAATGGCAGTCCGGTCCCTTTTCTCGTGCCGGGTCACAAATATTCAGTGAAGAATTGATAAATTTACTTTCAAGTAACCACACATTGATATTGATGCATGAATTCTTTTCATTCAGTTACAATTTTTCGCATTTCTTCAAATTAAACATTTTTTAGATTATTCATTAAATATTTAAATTTTCAGTTATTTTTAAAATTAAATTCCGGGTTTTAGCTTTTAGAGATTTCTTCTAATTTTCAATGTTAAGTACTTGAACTTTTTCTTCTTTCTAATTTATTTTACCTATATTAAATTTCAACTTTTTTCAATTTTTCCATTTTTAACTTTCTTTCATTTTTAATTTAAAAATTTTAAAAGTTTTTTCAATTTTTGATTTATCTTTTTAAAGTTTAAATTTTTTCGTCTACTTATTTAAAATTTTGTTTTTATTTGATTTGAAAATGAGTGTATCATGTATTTTTACAAGATATACTCAAAAAAAATTTCAAAAAAGTTCATTATTTCTACAGTTTTTTTTTTTTTTTTTGGAAAAGAAATTACTTAACATAAATATATTTTTTCAAAGAACAAACATTGCTTAAAAACAACCTTTTCAATTTTTTTAAAAGTATTGTCAAATTAAAACAATTTTATTATTCGTAAATTTTGGACACATATTCAAATTACACATTATTCTGATTGTCATCTGCACCTCAAAAAAATAAATTACTTTAATTAATCAATTTTTTGCGCCTACATCTTACATACCTTTCTGAAAATTCCCCCAATTATCTCCGCAAAATTGGAACATTCCATAAAAACCTTCTTTTTTTCGCCAACTAACCACCAATTTACATTATTTTCAGTTTTTCAAATTGAAGAAATCCATCCCACCGGGGATTTCACCAACTATACGATTCTTATTATAATACACGATTATTAAATAATTATACAATTTTTCGTATAATTCGTACATCGATTACTTAGTACGAGACATCCACGCCACGGTCGGTCGAATCATTCATACAGTTCAAATTACATCTAGTTGGGACGTTTATGGAAACGTCGAGCAGAACACATCGCACGTCCTGTCTACACGGGTCGTCTAGAGCAATAATGAGCTGGATTACGTTGGAAAATATAGTCGGGTATAATTAATAATCGTACGAAAACGATGCCTTTAATAACAACAATGTTCATTTTGGTGAAATATGACGTTGGTCGAAAGGAGCACCCAGAAGAATTGATTGTTATCGACTTACCAAGCCGATGGCACTGTCATCGCAAATGGCAAACAACTGCACATATAATTTCAACAGTCAAGTTGAAGGTAAACGTTGAAAAAAAATTGATTTGTTTTGTACTCGCGAGTACCTTATACCACGTATGTACTAGGTATGTAATAGTAATATACAAATACACGCTGCAATCGATACTCTATGTACACCAATAACAACGTCATACAACTACCACGAGAAAATTGAAAAGCACTTTAGCTGAATGGTTTTCTATCTTCATTTTTTTTTTACTCCTCAATACAAACAAAACATCGCATCGTCGCGAATGACAAATTATCTTGACGAATTTCTCCGCATATTTTACAATGTAGAAATTTTCACGACTGGAGCTATTCTCTTTCTATTGTTTAATTTACACGCCCTATTAATTCGACCACGTGCTGATGCCGAAGGTATGAAGTACGAATTCGGTCATCGAACGAGTGATTTTCATTTTTACTATTTTTTATTTTCCTATATTTACGTCGGGTTTATTTTCACTTCCACTTTCGGCATCATTTGGTGGAACTCGATGAAAAAATTCACACGAGTCTGGAGAACGTTTATGCAAAAATCACGAACGACATCACATTGAAAACAATTGCCAGCTCGTAAGGTAATACTCGGTTCGTTGCAGATGGAAATTTGATGTCGTAATTTACATCATGCTCATGTACATAATACATTGCTTAAGTTCGACACCGACACCGCGACTTACAACTAATTATTAAACCGACCACGAACCTATTACCGAGTCTATTTACCGCCATGCATACTCATATGGGAAAAGGGCAAGGACCATACATCTCGTGTATCAAGGATAAGTTCAACAGATTCTTATCTGAAGGTATAAAAATTTACGGTTCCATGGCTCAGTAAATGTGCATACGACACATTATATCAGATCGCGAGTGAGCAGGGACAATCGGGTACCTGAGGTATTTTTCCAGAATGTCTTGCGGAATCCATTTACTTTTAACGGTGAATTTTCGTCGTGGAATTTTCCATTATTTCATTAGAGACTGGAAATTCAATTTTATTATGATTTTATTGATAATATTGAATAAGTCGATAAAAAAATTAAATTAATGATTAATTTGACTAAAAGGAGACAATTTTTTGAAAAAAAATTAATGAACTATTTTGTGATCATTTTTCATGAAAAAGTCAATAAAAAATTTCAACTAATGACAAATTTTGGCGAAAAAAGGACAATTTTTGAAGAAAAAAATACCTCTTTTGTGATTTTTTTTTTCAAAGTAGGCCTAATAGCTTTTTAATTTTTCTGAGAAAACTTTTCATATTTTTTTTTAATTTTGCTAAAAAATGAGTTTTTCAACATTTTTTTTCTTACCTAAAAAATTTTTCATATGAAATTTTTTTAGAATTTTTTTCAGTAATTATTTTTTACATAATTTCATCATTATGTAGAGGATACCCCCCCCCCCCCCCAAAAAAAAAAGATGCTTTCAATTTTTTTGCTCATACAGTTTTTTCATATTATTTTAAGACTATTTTTTGAGAATATTTGAACACAAAAATTTATAACAATAATAATATTCCTACCAACATTAAAAACACCTCAACTTTGAAAATTACAAAGCATTCTACTCGGTGGATGAACTCAGTAGGAAGTCAGGAACATCGAAAATAATAATCTACGAGTATAATACCTAGTTTAGTTTTAAATTATAGTTGAACAAGGTAGATCAAAAATCAATAGAATGTACAATGTACATTGTACGTATTATAATTATTTTCATTTTATTTTCAATTTTTCAACTTTTTTCCTTACTGAAACATACTTATTATCAATTCAATTCAATTATTTAACCTGGTATCTATAGTCTACAAATTTGAAGTTCTCTGTAGCTCATCATTTATTTAGTTACATAGTTTACTTATCTGTTTTTCTTATTTTCTATTTATTCATTGAAAAAAAAAAAAAAAAAAAAAAAACTTTGTTTGACTTGCAGTCATATTATTGTCTAACTGACGAATGTACAGAGGGTTGAAAACCTTGTAAAAAAAATGGAGTCAACTGGCAATTTTTTGAGAGAACAAAAAACACTCTTTGAGAGCTTTTCGACTATAAAAAACTTTTAAAAAATATATTTTTTGAAATTTTCTTGAAGAGAGAAATATTTTTAACATTTTCCCCCTTTCCTCAAAGAATTTCTTTGAAAAAATTTTTTCCGAGAACAGAATTATTGAAAAAAAATAATACTATTTCCCCATCGAGGATGTTATTTTTTCAAAAAATGTTTTACAGCTGAAGTATTTTTTATTTGTTTAAGATTTTTTTTTTTAAATTTAGCAGAATTGTTTTTGAGTTAATTTTTCTTTAGAGGATTTCTTGAAGATAATTTTTTTTACTCGATGTCGAATATAAACTTTTTCATTTTTTTTTAAACTCGTCAAGTAAATTATTTTTAAATTTATCAACTTTTAAAAAAATTTAAACTGACCTTTTTCGAGAAATTAAAAGATAATATTCATTAAAAATATCTTTTTGACAAAAAAAATTTCAATAATTTTTTCCGACATTTTTTTCTATTTCTAAACTTGTTCATGGTGCCTACAGGATCACCCTCGCCCTAAAAATCACCACTTTTCACTACTACCTACAAAATTTGTAGAACACCCCCCCCCCCAAAGGCACAAAAAATTAAGGGGGGCTATAAATTTTTTTTTTTGTTGAATGCATAGAGTTGACAAGCGGAATTTTCTAAGACCTTTGCATGACGTCAATTTGATTTTTCATCTATGAAGTTTTGAAGAAAAATTGGAAACTAATTTCATCTCGCTTTTTTTTTACAAAAAAAAAATTAATTTTTGATTTTTGAAAAATAAAATGCATGGAGTTTTCAAAAAAAAAATTATATTCATTTTGCATTTTAATGATGTCATTTTGTAGAAATTATTGATCAATTTTTTGGAAAATCAAAAATTTTAAGCGTCAAAATTGGAGAAAAACACGACTTTTTCTTAATGCCCCGTTTCCAGAAAAACTATGCAACCCACGAGGTTTTTCCTCAGAATGTTTTTTATTCAGTACAGTATGATCTGTAGTCTGACGAGAGGGTTTCGCGAAATTATAATTTGCCGACGACTTCTTTCGAGTTGAATGGAATACTAAGATGAAATTCATAAGAAAGTTAGATAAAATCAGGGGAAAAAGTAGGAATATCGTAAAGTTGATTAATTAATCACCCACGCAGGCACGAATTAATCAAACAATTTCACTGTTACTTCTTTGGAACTCGGTTGAATGAGTTGATAACACGATAAAACAACATTTTTCTATCACGACGTAAAACAAGAGCGATTTTGAGAACTCGAGGGAAGCAGCAAAATAATCATACTTCTTCGATATTAAAAAATATAAAAAAACACTATTCGTGGGTTCCACATTCGAGGAACAATTTTCGTAATTTTGGTGATATTATTTTTTTGAAAAGAAAAATATGTATTTTTAACAATCTCTTTTTTGGTCTTTCTCCTTATGAAAGTTCAAGGGTGGTATAGAAGAAAGAAACCGAGAATTTTTATCATAATTTGATAAACAATGGAATTTTGGGAAATCCACAGATTTTTATTTAAAGGTCGAAGCGACCTTTGATCTAAAAATGAGTCATTTTTAACGTTCAATACGGTTTGAAAATTCATTCAAAGATATTTCATTCTGAATTATTGGAATTTTATTCTTGGATATTAATTTTCAACTCGTGTATTCAAACGACATTTTCAAAAAAAAAAAAAAAAAAAAAAAGTTATTCATATTTTTCGAACGAACAGATAATCAGTAATTTAGTATAAAATGAATAGAATGTCAGCTTATTGCAGGGAATGGGGTATATGATATACTCGTAAATCAAATAAATAAATTTTCAAAACGAAAAAACAACTATATTTGTTGCTATAAAGAAGCAGATAAGAAGGAACAAGAAGCTGATTAGAAAACTCATAAAAATGGTTCATGAAAGTACATATCTCTAATAATAGATAATTTTTTTTCGAAGCAATAAAAATTCTAGAAGTTTACCAAAAAGCAGTATTGAATTTCATTCATGATGAATTTCAATTTAAGAAAAACGAGTCATTTGAAACTCAAACAGAGACCTATTGAATAAAAGATATTATGGTAAAACTTCCTGCTGAACCAGTTTCAAATTGCAGAAGTCATTTTATCATTATTTACTCAAGTTACGTTCAGTTGGCATTTTTTTTACGTCATTATGGTCGAGTAATTTTCGATAAATTATCAATATTACGCGATTGGTGCGCACAAATTTCATTCATTTTATCGACAATTTATCGATTGTGTTTTGTTTTTTTAAAATTTGATAATGATTTACGTATGAATTGATTCGAAACTGAAAACATACGTGGAGGAAATAATCGATCGAAATTATGAGAATGATTCACTTATCGAAATGGAAATACCCATAAATTCAACAAATCGTCGATGCCTTACGTATTCGACTCGTAATTACGTGTAATTTACCAACATGTAGGCTAATTTTTGTGCGAGTGAGAATTGCATAATACGTACTAAGCATCGTTATAATCAATATTATGGATATTTCATTTCATTACGCACACTGGAAAAAATCAAATTAACTAATTATTGGTTCGATAAATTAGTAGAATGTTTCTTCATACATTCGTCTCGATACTTGTGATTTTCCATCTCGACTGACGAACGAGCTAACGTCCGATATGATGTCACGAATCGACGAATCGTCACATGTACGTGCACGATTGGAAAAATACGATTATTATTCGTACATATTTACAAACGTGCGACATCGTCCAAAAAAAAACAAAAAAAAAACACATTGATAAAGCAACGTGTAAACTTCAGACTTTGCATTTGACAATGTCTGCGTCTGTCGCCATCGACATCGATGGCCAAACTCAACATACTATCAGATTATTGGAACCTTGAATAAAATGCAATATCAAGTGGACGTAACTTATCACTCAACGTGATGACGTAGCAGGTAGGCTATATCATATTTCGAAGCTTTCATTACCAACGAGCAATCAAAAATTGTACCGGAGGAGGATACCATTATAAGAACATCGAGGAGTGGCGCCAATGACATACTTTAAAGAGATGGAGATCTCCTGTCTCTAATGTTCATTCCATCGTCAACCACACCATATGAAATTCTTCATCAACCTTTTAACCTTGCTCCTTGTGCCTGGTAATTTTTGTCTTTTTTTTATCGAATCGACACGAGCTACGACGTAGTTAGAACTAGAAAATGTAACGTATGTATTTTATTATTCCAACTCTGCATGTCCACAATCGCTGATACCAGTTCAAAATTTCAATACGTCATATATACGATATATAAACTCAGCCAATTTTAAAATACAAATTACCTAACGAAGATAATTAATTACGGTTTTTTTTTTACAATTTAAGCACGTATCGCAAGTATTTACATATTTTTCCACGTGAAGATTTTTTTTCAATTCTGTGAAATGCGGAAATTTTCCATGAACGATTTTTGTCACGAGTGAAAAATTGCTGCAGTTTTTTCCCTATAGCAGGTGGCAAATTTTTACGATTTTCGAAAAATTTTCATAAATTATCAATTTTTATTATTTCTGTATTTTTCACAGTTCTTAATATTTAGCTGGGCGTGTGTAATTTTTTTCAAAAATGGACTACGCTTCCACTTTTTTAAAGGTTCCCCTTTTCGAAGATTGATTTTTTTCATAAAAAAATATCTCTATTTCTGCATCTAAAGCCTTAATTGAAATAGTATTTAAACAAAAATTTGGAGATTGAAATTTTTGCAATAATTTTGGTGATCACAGAAATTTTGATTGAGCCTTCCCCTAACCCCCCCCCCCCAAATTTAGCATCACACGTATGAAAGTCAACAAGTTGCTATTTTCCATAGCTCAGATGAGTGAATCTTTCATTATGTCACTATCACACTCTCACTCTTTCCTTACTTCTAAACTCGCATTTCTTTTAGGAAATCTTTTCCAATTCTTTTTTTTTGAAAATATTTTCTGTATGAAAATGACCAGATGTATTTGAAAACTTGATGGGCCCCCCCCTCCCTCCCTCCCTCCCACCACCAAACTACAAATTTTTTAGAGTTTTTTTTTCCAAGAGGCATTTTTTTTGTAGAAAATAAATTTTTCAAGAAATTTTTTAATTAATGATTATTTTTATTTTCCTTCGATAAAGAAATAAATACGGCAAAAAAAAATCATTTTGGTACCTATAATAAGAAAATCTTCAAAAATTCTTTTGAAAAAAATCTAAAAATTATTCTTCAACGATTACTAGCAAACGAAAAAACATTTGAAAACAATCATTCAAGATACCTACAAATTTTGTAAAGTTCTCTATACGAACATGAAAAAAAACTGAAAGATTTTTTTTACTTACGAATTGATTTTTCAACTTTTATGGGGTTTCTTCTGCGGTTTTTTTCCTTAAAAAGAAAATTGAATAATGAAAAAAAAAAAATAATAATAATAATAAAAAAAAAATGATGAAAAAATTACAAAAAAAGGAAACCCCTGGGAGAAGTAAGAAATGTGAGAACAATGGGTAAAAATACCTAACAGCGATTTTTTAAAAGTGAAAAATAATTTTTTTCAGACAGAGGAATCCAGGTCCAATTTTTGAAAAAAGTACGTTCAGCTAGATTACGAAAAATACAGAATAATAACGAAAATTGAAAAATTATCAAAAATTTTTGAAAATCGTAAAAAACTGCAACAATATTTTTTACTCTGATAAAAATAATTTTTGAAAAATTTAATTTTCCCATAAAAAATGGAATTAGGTATAAATTATTTGGAGAAACAAAATTGCAAAAAAATCTGAATTCTATTTTCAAAAAATTCTCCAACAAGTAACAAACGAAGATGGAAATTTTTATTTTGGAAAATTTCAAAATCTTGATAAGTAAATTTTTCAAAATGAAAAAAACAAAAGAAATTGACAAAAAAATGGTGTGATAAGAAGGTAAAATGGTGTTCGGACGAATTACGAAAAAATTTTCATGGTTTCCGATTTTTAATAGAATTAGTAGCGAATTATTTTATAGCATATCAGCGATTTTTTACCCCACTCCCTGGGACTATAGCTTCGAAATAAGTATGTGATTTTGAGCCTAAAAATCGATTTTACCAAACGTACTTGGCACGTAGGTAGCTAGGTACTCTGGTACAGGTATTCAAGAGAGAGTTGTGAAATTTTTTCAACTTTTTCACCCTTCAAATGAACTTGAAAACGACTTTGAAAACTTCAACTCACCCTGGGGCACAGTTTTAGAGGTGCCTCAGCGGAAATTATTTTGGTTCTTCACACTATTTGACACTAATTGAATTTTTTTGAATTTTTATCATTGATAAAAAGTAAGTATCAAATCTTGAAAAATAAAAACAATATTTTCGTGGTACCCCACCCCCAAATAAACGTTCATTTTCGAACAAGAAATTTTTTCCTCGAGGTAGTATCCTATCCATCAATGAACCTCTCGCCAGAATCTTCTCTTCGAGGGTTCGTCCCCTCTCCTTGAAGCTCCTTCGTATCTGTCCCTAAGGCCTCAAATGAAAAAATGTTCAAACAAATGTTATAGATTGAGATCCTTTAAATAACTTTGGTCATGACAAGAATTTCGATTGGGCCCCTCCCTCTCTTGAAAATTTTGTCAATACTACGTAGATAATTATTATTCAAAATTGGAGGGGAGGAAGGGGCCCAGTTGAAAAAAATTTCAAACAAAAGTTGTGAACTGAGATATTAGGAATAACTTTGATCATCATAAAAATTTCGATTGGACCCCTCCCTCCCATCGAATATTGCCCAATACTACGTAGATGCTTGATATTTAAAATTGGTGGCGTGGGAGTGGTCCAATTGACATTTTTGTGATGACTAGGGCTAGGATTTTTATGCAATTGCATAATTTTTGCTGTAGTACTAGATAGGGCATTCCGAAGGTTCTTTTGCGAATCATGAAATTCTGAATCGAATGGTGAAATTTTATAGTGCATAATTTTGCATAATTTGACATAAATGCATAATTTTGCATAATTTCACCCAAAAAGTGCGTTTTTAGCGCATAATAAGCGCATAATTTGATCGTTAGCGCATAATTTGACAAAAATGACCAAAAATTACAAAAAGTAAGGTATTTTTGACCAAAAAGTACGAAAATTGTAGGCATATTTTTGACCAAAAAAAATTTACGCCAAAAATTGTTAAATTATTCGATTTAACTTTCGTTTCTTCTAAATTTATGAATATCAAGTATTAATTAACATTAATGAAAGTTTTTTGAAGTCTCAATCGTTTTATTGATTGTTTTGTTTCATACACAGGTGCAGTTTAAAAAATCCTGCATTTTGATGCCCTCTTGACGAGGTATTATTGTGCATAATTTTGCATTTTCGAGCTTTTTTAGCGCATCATTTTGCATAATTTGGATTTTTAAGCGCACTCTTAATGCGCATTAAACCATTTTTTAAGCGCATAATAATCCTAGCCCTAGTGATGACCAAAATTATTCCAAAGATCTCAATCTATAACTTTTATTGGAAAGTTTTTTCAATTGGGGATTTGGTTACAGAGATAGGGCGACTAGAATACAAAAATTTTCATCAATCAGTTTAATTTTACTACATAATTATTTCAAAAATGGTAATATTCATTTCTATGCACTCTTCATTACTTTTCGATTGATTCATTGCTTCGAATACCAATCATTATCAGCTTTCACGAGCTACCAAAAAAAAAAAAAAAAATTACTAATTTTTTACACCATTGGAACAAGTTATTATCTAACAGTAGATGAATTTTCGCCTTCAGGTACGATTTCAAAATTATCGATGAGATTTACTCTACCGTAACAACGACAACCTCGATAAGGAACAGCATCGAACATACGTACAGTACTTTCAACAAAAAGGGTCAAAACAAAAAAGTTAACGAACTATCGAACTGAAGACTAAGTATAAAAGTAAAACGAACTTCTTATAATGATATTTAAAATTTTAATGAAGTGTAATAACTAGTTTAAGTAGTGTGTTTTTGAAGCAGCAACCAGCAATGCTAGACGAGAGAACACGTTAATTGTTGAACATTAATTATGTCTGTAGAGTCATTGTGCTAATGTTCGTCAATTTTTAATTATCTAAACGTTAGCTTACGTTAAGTTTACGTGCAAACAGGTCGAGTATTTTGAAAAATCAGCTGTTCATCGTGGATAGGATTCTCGTCATTCTTAGTGGTAGAATTTCGATCGTATGTTGAACCGTGGACCGACTTGGTTCAATAAACGAATGACCGAAATAATACCACAACACGAGCGACCAAGACCAAATTTATCCAAAATTCGAATAGGCAGCTGCAGAAAGTAAAGTTTTGAAAAACGTATGGAATTTTGCCAGTAAATATATTATTCAATACACGCCACGCTTCTAATGTTATTACACAATAATCTCGAGACGATAAAATAAAAATAAACGTTAGGGTTTTCACGTATCTACTCGTATTCTAGTCTATGCTTGTATTTTTACACCATTTCAGACCAAAAACTATCAACGATTGGTTTCCATGTCAATGAATAGGAATCGTCGCCAACTTAGATGCATCGTTGGCTTAAAACAGAAATATTAAAACCTTGAATTGAAATACGAGCTGTTACTTCCTATAAATAATATGGTAATTTTTCCACTAATCGAGTAATCAGCAATCCAACGTGGAATTCCTTATCTACGAAAACGAACATCAGTCGCAAACGAGAGAAACGGATACGATAATAAAATAATTTGAATATTTTCAACATGCAGTAATATTCCAAACTGAAAAACACCCAAATGTTTGGGAACTGATAACAAAACTCGAAAAAAGTGAAATTTCGTACATGTAGAAATCGACGCACAATTATACTGTGAGCGGCCGGGGCCGGCGCCCAAAATATAGTTTTTTGGTTTCAGTGAAATTAATGTAAACATGACCTAAATGCTGTATGATTAAATACATGCATTTAAGAGGAAAACATTATGATTACATACCTCTTGTACTGATGTCATTTAAGGAATCCGAAGAATATTAGCTTTCTCAATTCGCAAAAACTTCAACTTCACATAATGCAGATTAAACAAACCATATTTACGTTCTTCAGTAAAAAATTTCCAACAAATCACATCGACATTAATAACGATTTGATATCAATACAAAAACAACACATTTCACTACCTTTGACGACAAAAATACGAAACCGAATAAAAAAGCTGAATTTGAAATACGAAACTAAGTAAACCGGGTATTATAAATGGATTATATCACCACAGAAATTTACAAAATTGAATAATTTTCCACACGTAAACCGATCTTAACAGACGTCGTTAAGAAATTAAACGTACACGATATAAAAATTCGCAACTAGATCTGATTTCTGTATTATCGTTCAACTTATTTCTCGTCCAGCTCGAAACAAGCCATTGCCAATTGCCTATGGCTTGAAAAAATAATTAGAAAAAGAAAGAAAAACGCCATTCATTCGAGTAAGACAAAGAAAGAGAACAAAAACATAAGCAGTGTTACCGCTGCGTAGGATATTAATGAGTTTCTTGGTTTCGGATGTTTTAAATGAATTATTACGATAGAAATAATTAATCGAATGTATATTGATGTAAAGTTCCAGTAAAGGCAGTAAATTTTAGTTTTTTAGTACATTTTAAACCGTAGATGAATGAGTAATGGTTGGTTTAATTGAAATTGTAGAAATTTCGTTAAATAAAACGGTAAATTTGGAGATAACGGTAAACATGTCGCGAGGAATTTGGGAAATACTACTTTCACACTGACTTATGTTTGAATGAACTGATGATTCATTCAAGACTCAAGAGAGGTTTTTTATATGTTTTTTAAATTTTTTCTAATAAAAATTGGGTAATTTTATAGCAATGTCCAAAAATAATTTTTATATTTACTTCAAAGGGTTTAATTTTTAATTTTTGAAACTTATTTTTATAACGATATTGGATAGATAGATACATACCAAACTACATGTCCAGTTTCAAGTTCAAGATATCGCTGATAGCTATAGCTGATAGGCATCTTTGTTTGCATGATTGTGTTTGTATCATAGATCTTATAATGGCTCGTATAAAATCGAATCAAATTAATAATCTTGATTTAAAAAAAAAAATTTGAGAATATTTTTCTAATTTTTTTTTTAAATTACGATTTAAATTTACGAACTGAACTCTACTTTACTTATACTTACATATAGGACCTTAACCGTACCTATGGCATCTTGGTGTGAGTGAGTGAGATCCAGATCTAGTGATCCACTCAGTGTAGTAATCACCGAGTTCAATCGATTATATTTCCAAAAATGACAAAAATGCTATGAATAATTTTTGGTTTTCGCTTCAAAGTTTGTGTATCTCTGAGTTGAAGCCTGTTGCTCTACCCTGTGACTTATCTATGGTAATAAGTTTGTTTTTTTTTGAAATTCAGGAGATCAGGACTTTTCATTTTGCAATTCTACGACTCATTACTATAATACCAAATACTATAATGATTATTAATTCAATAATTTGAAAAAAAAAATATAGATTCCATTCCAATCTCAGGTAATCTATAATTCTGTAGAATAAAATTCGAATACGTTATACACTCAACACAATGTCACCAAACTGTTCAAGTCCTATTTTTTTTTTTTATTTAAAAAAATATTATAATCTCTACACGAACGTTTTTATCCATTCTTACAAATCAAAATGAGTCAATGATGAGTAGCTAATTTGTGTACCTTGAAATTGTTGCAAGAGGAGTATAATTTTCCAAAAGGAAAATCGGGGTGTTTTTGTAAAAAAAATTCAAAGGTTGTGGATTGAGATCCTACAGAAATAACTTTTAGTTATTATAAAAATTTCGATAGGACCCCTCTCTCGCCTTCGATACTACATAAATATTCAAAATTGGAGAAGAGGTTCAATTGAAAATTTTTTCAAACATAAGTAGATTGAGATCTGAAATTCTGAATTCTGAAATAACTTTGATTATTACTTATTACCCTTATTACAAAATTTTCGGTTGAACCTTTTTCTACGTAGACATTAATGAATAAATGTGATGCAATTTAGGAAACACAAACAGAAGTCGGCATTATTATTTTTTTTTTTTTTTTGCATTTTCGGATTCTTCGTCGTTTTCTCGTCAATTCGTCATCTATTAGCTGTTTTTATTATTTTTGTATAATTTTTCAAAGTTCAGAACACTAAATTTGAATTTTTCAAAAAATTTTAGAAAAACGAGTTTTTGGACACCTAACTTAACTATCCAAAAATAAGGGGGAAAAATGTTGACAAAAAAAATGAAAAATCGCTCTCCTGTAAAATTTCATTTTCCCGACTTCTGCTAGGGTTTCCTAAATTGCATTACAAATGATGAATTGATTATTCAAAATTGAAGAAAAGGGGGCCAAATGAAAAATGAAAAATTCATAATGAACTAATGACTAAAATTGTTTTTAATAATTATTTCTACAACTTTGGTTTGAAAATTTTTTCAACGCTGGATTCCTCATTTCATCTCTTGGCTCTCTTCCTTTTAATTTTCTGAATAATAAACATCTGTGAAGTGTTCTGAAAAATAGTGGTGGGCTAGGATGGGTACAGTACAATTATTCGAAACGACCAAAATTATTTCTAGGACATTATTGTATAACTTTTGCTTGAAAATTTGTTTCAGTTGGACCTCTCCCCTCCCTCCCAATCAGTTTTGCATATAAAATATCTACGCAGTATTGGGCAAAACTGATAGCTGAAGAGGGGGTTCAATTGAGAAAAGTTATTTTTAGGCTCTCAATCCACAACTTTTCTTTGAAAATTTTTGAAATTGAGCCCCTTCCTCTCCTGTCCCCACCGATTTTGAATAATAGGTATAGGGTAACAAGGTAAGTAAGTAGTCTATTGGCAAAATTGACGAGAAGGAAAGGGTTCCAAACTTCCAATCGAAAATGAAAATTCGAAATTTTTGTAATCATCAAATCAAAATCATTTCTAGGATCTCATTCTCAATCTACGACTGTTTTTGAAATATTTTTTACATTAACGTCCCGATTTTGGATTTTCCATTTTTGAAGTTTTTCAAACCTACCACAAAAAATTAAAAAAATTTAAAAAAAAAACAAGTTTATTCCTCTTATGACAATTCCAAAGTATACAAATTAGCTTCTCGTTTTTCAGTGTGAAAGCAGTTATCAGTTATCAATATTTTGATTCCAGTGATAACTGAAAAAAATAAAAATTAATTAATAAGTTCAACGGTGCAATGTAAATTATTCAATTACTTTACGCTTAATTGGCGGCCCCTACTTGTAAAACTATTCATTTTGTCCTACGCTCAAAATATTCCAAGCATATCAAACCATCTCATCTTATACTAACCTACCATGAACAATATTTCATCTCATGAAAGTAAGTCCATCTGTCTTATCTGCTTTTGTATGTATATTTTTGATATTGTAATGTATAATTCATCTCAAATCTACTAATTTCTATGTCAACAGGATTATCCAATAATGAATAATGGTATACCTCAGTCGTAAACTGAAGCTGAGGTACATTTGTCTGCTGATATGTTTGATTGGTTTTATTTACATCATCTATCAAATAAAATCAATCCAAGAACTGGCCACCGGCATTCAAAAAAACACACCTCCGGTGCGTGGAGTTCACATGGCTCTTCAAAGTTCATATCAGCCCGATAGAAACAACAAATTCGCTTGCCTAAGTGATAAGAAATTGATTAGCTTCGATAAAGTTAACGACGATTACTGTGATTGTGAAGATGGAAGTGATGAACCTGGCACCGAAGCTTGCCCTAATGGCCACTTTTATTGTACATATGAGACTAGTAAACGACATGGTGAGTATATCAAATCACTCAGAATACGTACATTAGAAATATACACGTCATGTCATTCAATATTCATATTTTTTTTAAATTTTGTAGCTTTACCAATACCATCAGGCAGAGTAAATGATGGAATTTGTGATTGCTGCGATGGCTCAGACGAATGGAAGAAAACACAGTGGTCATTTACTGCACCGTGTATTAAACATTGTTAAACTTTCTAAATGTACGAAAGACTGTACTTTGAAATATTATTTCGATGGTAAAGTGACATCAGAATTATCATCTTATTCACTTTAAGATAGTTACCAAATAACTCGATAATTCTAACTTAATTACCTATTACATTTTAAAAAATGTTTTAAAATTGGGCTTCCAACATCCTATCAGTTTATTATTTAAAAGTCTAATTTCGATCGATCAGTATTACTTGACGTTAAAACGAAAGTAAAAATTCAGTATCATTGGTTGTGCCCATATACGTATAGTTATATATTTTGTCTCGTTTGTATTTAATTTTAAAATGTGATGTCAGCGAAGAACTTTCATTACATTATATGTCAGATTATAATTTTCATTTTTCGGTGTATCAAGAGTAATAAATTTTGATTATTTTTTCCTATTGTAACATTTTTTTACGATTGTGATTTATAACACCTGCTGAAACTGGATTTTATTACTTAATTTTCTAATATTTCCTCATTAGCATTTCTTATAAAATCGAGTTTTCCCCTACTCAGACTCAAACGTTTAACTAAACGCTCGAGTGAAAATTTAATAAACGATAAGTAATTATTTCCTAAAACAAATCAAAGACGATAAATCTGTTGGTAATTGGTTTCTTATATGGTAGAACGATTAATATATTTCGATTATAGGTTTTTTCGATTGCGTGTTATGTTATAATTGAACGTAGTTAATTCGAAGAATTTGCATCTAAAGAAGTTGAAAGAAAAGTAATTTCCAACTATTTCAAAGATATTTTCGCCTTTGAACTGAACCCACTAGCGTATAAAAGTGGAATCAAACATGCTAACCTTTGAGCAATTTCGTTTCACTTACGGTAAAATGAATCTGCAAAAGAGTAATTTTCTATTCGAACGTGATTTTCGCATTTCCATCGTTATGAAGACGAACCGAATACTAAACTGTCAGCAATCTTAATACAAACTGTAATCGAACTTTCTTCCCTATAAATGGATATTTGTTTAGAGAAAAAAAAAGTAGCTAAGGTTCGTCGAAACCACACTGAAACTAATTCTTCATGCGTAAGAACTGTTCGTTGAAATAAAGCGAGTTAAATTCAAAAAACGTATAATCTTATAGAATAAAAAATAAGAAAAAAGTAAAATACAAAAAAATATTTTTCAAAGTTAAAAAAATCACATAGGTTGAAATTCTTTCAAAACTTGGAAATGGTTTTGCAAAGAAGGCGGATCTTGTTTAAAATGTAATTTACGATAAATCCGGGCTCGGAAATTTTTCAAAGTTTGGGTAAACAATTCTTCTTCTTTGCCAATCCACGGTCTTCTTTTATCGTAAATTTGGTACGGTGTAACGTGCACAAAAATATTTATTCCTGCGAAACCGAGCAAGGATATGAGTATACGACAAACATTCGGATGAAATTGTTTTCATATTAACGTTTTAAGCTCGAGCAAACAAAAAAAATATATTTCATTTTCCCTACATGACAACGTTAACGCACACGTACCTAATTTCGCCAAAGTTTGCAACAAACTTTGGTTAGTAATCCACGTGTTATTCTTGCCGGCGTGGCCCCCGTCTAAAAAATACATCGACGAGATTCTACGTATAATGTTCGCCATTACTGGTTCGCTTTGCGAATTCTCGTTGGCGAAATGAAACTCGTGTATGAACTGATTCAAAACCGCACAACCTTTGCTGAAACCGATTAAACTTAGACGAGCTTCTTCGTAGCGGGTGTTTCCAAGATTGGCCCTGTAAAATACATAGGTGCATTATTATTAATGGCGATATCTGCTTTCCAGTATTCTTTATAGTTGCTAAAAGGTAGTAGGTACTTAGGTAGCTAGGTACTAAACCAAAAACCAGACATGCTAACCACACGTAAAACAGTAGGTAATAATAATAAACTTCGGTTGCTTCAAATAATTAAGTACATACATCTAGCTTTCTTGGACATCTCCAAGACACATGGAATTTTTTAGGGAGTAAATCGATTTTTCCCAAAGAGGTGGCGACTAGAAAATTTCTTCATGTTGGACCAAGTGAGAATGACTTTTTTTCCCATTTTAAAAAATCAGAAATTCTTCCCTCAAAAAATTGAATAGAAATTCTCTAAAAAAAAAACGTTTTGAGATATAGGTATGTTTACCTATTTTATTACTCTGGAAAATTGAGAAAATACACTGACTCAGAAAAAAAGAAATTCAGACGGTTTTTTTTGTTCAATAAATTGAAAGATGTTTTTCCAAAAAATAAAAAATAAATAAATAAAAAAAGATTTCTTCCATAAGAATAGGTAGGTATGAGAATTTTTTCCTACAAAATCATAAGAAATATTTTTAATGCAAAAAATTGATAATTTTTTTCTCTAAAAAAATTAGATGAACTTTCCCTTCAAAAATACAAAGATAATTTTCTTCAGAAAAAAAAATCAAACTTCCTCTAAAAAAATTAAACAAAAAATAGTGATTTTTTTTTTCTTCAAAACATTGAGCCCCCTCCCCCCCCCCCCCCCCAAAAAAAAAGAATAGAAGTGAGGCTGAAATTTTTCCTCTTAGGTACAAAAAGATTTTAAAAATTTAGAAAATTTTAATCTAAACAGAATCGAATTTTTTATTCAATAAAATGATTTTTTTTATTCAAGAAAAAAAATTTCAATCCAGAAGTTTAAAATTTATTACTGATTCCAAAAAATTAAAAAAATTATTCCAAAAAATTTTAAAAGTATTTTCCAACTCCAAAAAAACTGTAACTTTTTTTATTTCAGAAAATTGAATATTTTTCTACATCAAAAATTGAATTTTTTTCAAAACAACAACAACAACAACAACAACTTGAAACTTTCTATATTCTTGATAAGAGAATTGAAAATTCTTTCTTTCCCTCCAAAATAGTTTTTTCATTAAAAAAAAAAAAATCAAAAAATTAAAATTCTTTCATTTTATAAGAACTTAAAATTTTTCATTTCCAAAAAAAAATTTAAATTTCAAATCAAAACAAAATAATAAAATGAGAAATTGCATTTAATCAATGAAAAAAGCTACCCTGATATCCAATGCAAAATCCTCCTCTGGATGAATTTGTAAAAATATAAATTTTCAGTACATTTCAAAAAAATATAATTTTGTATTTTTTGAATTAATAAGGCTACCATTTGACCCAATGCAAAATCCTACCCTATAAGCGAATTTCTGAAAATTTATATTTTCAATAAATTTCAAAAAATGACAATTTTCATTTAATCAATGGCAAAGACTATCATTTGATCCAATGCAAAATCCTACCCTAAGCGAATTTGAAAAATTTTATTTTCAGTAAGTTTCAAAAAAATGGCAATTTGCATTATTTTAATCAATGGCAAAGGCTACCATTTGATCCAATGCAAAATCCTACCCTAAGCGAATTTGTGATAAGAAATTGCATTTAATCATTGAAAAAAGCTACCCTCTGAATTATGATCCAATGCGAAATCCTCCTCTGACTGAATTTGTAAAAATTTTATTTTCAGAAAATTTCAAAAATGACAAATTATAAGGCGACCATTTTGACCCAATGCAAAATCCTACTTTTACTGAATTTCTGAAAATTTTTATATTCAGTAAATTTCAAAAAATGACAATTTGCATTTAATCAATGACAAAGGCTGCCATTTGATCCAATGCAAAATCCTACCCTAAGCGAATTTTTGTTTTATTCCAAAAATAGGTAGGTGCTATAAAGAATTTCATTTCAAAAGAATTGAGATTTTTTCTACTCCAAAAAATTGAAATCATATTTCATTTTAAAAAAATTGAAAAATTTCAATTCCAAGAAATGAAATTTTTATTTCAATAAATAACTTTATTATTATTATTTTTTAAATTAAAAACTAGGTATTCAATTTTAAAAGAATTGAGATTTTTTTTATTTCAAGAAAATTGAATAGGTATTAATTTTCATTTCAAAAGAATTTCGAATTATTTCATTTTTCTTATTTTAAGAGAATTGGGAATTTTCTTTATTCCAATTAAACACAGAGATTTTTTCGGAGCAAAATCGAAAGATTTAAAAAAATCGATACCATGCAAAAATTAAGATCTTTTTAGGTACTCTAAAAATTGAGAAAATTCGAAATGGTGTTTTTCTTCCTAAGAAAAATAAAGAATTTTTTCTCAAAAAAATTAAGAATATCAATTTGTTCTCTGAAGAAATTATAAGTTTTTCCCCAGAATTAAAGATATTTTTATTTATTTATTTTTTTATAAAAAGATTCAGTGATTTTTTTTTATTCATACCTAAACTTAGTTACTTAATCGAAGAAATTTTTTCTCCAAAAAAAATCGTATCAAATATCCCCCCCCCCCCCCCCTTTAAATCCAAAAAACTAAGAAAGCTTTTCCACCAAAAAGTTAATTGAATATTTTTTAAAAAAGAGACAGAAAATTTGGATTTTTCTTTAAAAATTGCGATTTTTTTTCTCACAGAAAAAATAGAAAGAAGGGTTCTTTCAAAAAATTTAAACATTTTTTGTAATTCAAATGTTTTTTATTCCAAAAAGATGAGAATTTAAACTAAAATATTTTTCCTTTGAAAAATTAAAATATTTTATTCACCTTGAAGATTGAAACCAAAAATTAAAATTTTTTGAGATTTCTTAGTCAAAAAAAAAAAAAAAAAAATTAAAAAAAGAAAGAAAAAATAAGACATTTTTCTGAAACTAAGAATAATTACGGATAATTAAGCCAAATTACAAAGAAAAATATCTAGAGACATTTTTCTTCCAAAAAATTGAAAGATTTTTTTTTTCAAAAAATTAAGAAAATTATCTCACTTTACTGTTTTGCTTTTAAAAAATTGAGATTTTTTTCTCCAAAAAATATTGTTTAGCTCATTTTACTTTTAAAATTTTGGGTATGGCTCGAGCACCTGAGCCACTATTAAGTTGCCAAGCATGCACTGACAGAATATAATTCTAAGCAGGCGTTTTATTGATGAGGAAATTATCAACAGTAAATCGAACCAGGTGGGTACCCTCGGACCAGTTCCTTTCTATCTAATCTTCGTTCTAAAATCCGCAATCACCATACCTGTATTATGCTTTTACAATTGGGATAATTTTTCCCCCCTCGCGAATCGATAAACCGTATTAACTAGCTAAATACCTCGCATCTAAAAAGCAATTGCAAAATACCAAACAACTAGATCGTTTGCAAAGGTGGAAGGAATTTAACGAGCGTAGCGTGTTCGCAACCCTACGTACATACACATTGTACAATATGCGCCACGCCATCGCCATTCGCATAAAAATAATTTCACTTACGTTTGCACAGCCGTCGACAAGCTACCGAGTAGTTCATTTAAATGCATTAAAGCTCCATGATTTGAAACAAACTTTGGTATTCCGTAGTTCTGACTAGCAACGAAATTATCGTAACAGCTAAACGTACCATGATTGTATCTGCGAACAAAAAGCATGCGAATTAAAAATAAAATTATAAATATCTCGTTACATAAAACACGTTTTAGAAATATTAATTCGTTGAAATAGGTATACGTTAAAATGTATATTATCGTTTGGACGAGTAATTTTATAATTAAATTTACAATATTCTTTTATCGCTTCAGTCGTATAAAAGAAGAATTTCGAATTCTTTTTGTACCACCCATTTTAGAGCAACCCCTTGAGAGCTTGGTGCTGTTCTCTCAGGCACACTCACTAACTAAAAATCCATATAAAAAAATCAACTAACAATTTTTTTAATTTGGTCAATTTTTTTTAATTTTCAAGTTTCCTAAAATTTATCCATCTTAAAAAATCTAAAGATCTACGTTCCAATTTGAAAAATTCAACTTTCAAATTAAGTATTTACTAATTTTTTAAATTTTGTCAACTTTTTGAATAATTTTTCATACTATTTGGTTAATTTTTCAAAAAAAATTATATTTTTAATTTGCCAATTTCTTGAATTTTGGCAGATTTATAAAATAATTCCAATTTATTAAAATTTGTAAAAATTTTTAAATTTATCCACAAATCATTCAAAACTGGCCTCGATTTTTTTTTCTATTTTTCTATTTTTTTACATTTTGCAATTTTTTTTATGTCAACTCATGTCGAAAATTTTTTTACACCATCTTAATAATTATTCAAATTTTGTAAAATTAAATAAAATGTATACCTCAGTACTTGATACTCTGATTTTGTAACATTTTTAAAAAATTCAAGTTTCTTTTACAATTCCTAACTCAATTTTTTCAAATTTGCCAGTTTTTCTAAGTTAGCAAATTTTATAATGTTGTCAATTACAAATTTGCTTTCAAAAAAAAAAAAAACAACAACAACAACACAGTTTTACAAAAGTTTTCTAGTTTTTTAAATTTTTTAATTTTACAAACTTGGCCAATCTTTTAAGATTTACCATTGTTTCAATTTTTAAAAAAATTCAATTTTATAAAATTTTCTTTCTGTTTTTTCAAGTTTTCTAATTTCTTAAATTTCATCAAATTCAAATTTGATCAATTTTTCTAGTTTTAAAACGTTTTTCTATCGTTCTTATTTTTTTCAATTTACCTACTTACCAATTTTGAAATTTTGAAAAACTTCAGATTTTCTAAAATTTACTACTTTTTCTCCAAGTTTACAAATTCCTTAAGTCTAGTCAAATATAAATCTGATCAATTTTCCTAATTTAATTTTTTTCCAATTTTCCAACAAATTTTCAGTTATTTAAATTTGTCAATTTCTTAAATTTGAATAATTTATTTTTATAAAAAATTATATTTTCAAAAATCGTTTGTTTTTTTTTTAATATTTTATTTTTTCAATGTCTTTCAATTTTTGATTTTTACTTTTCGTCAATTTTCAAAATTTACAATTTATTTAAATGTTTCATTTTCTCAATTTTTAAAAATTTCAAAGTTTCCTTCAATATACCTAACTCAATTATTTAGATTGTTTAGATTTTCTGAATTTGGAAATTTTTTTTATCAAATTGAAATTTGATTATAATTATATAATAAAATTATACTTTCGAATTCAAAAACGATTCCCAGTTCTTCAAAAAATTTGTAGTTTTTTGGATTCACCAAGAAATTTTGACAATTCTTGAAAATACTTCCTTTTGATTATAATTTGTCAGTTTTTTTTTCTTAACTCACCTATATACTTTATTTTTTTTTTATTTTTCTCATTTTTTGCATTTTTCTATTTTTTAAATGTCAACTCATGTCGCAAAATTTTCATACTACATAATTCCAATTTTATAATTTTTTAAAAAATTCAGGTTTTTTACAATAACCCACTTTTTCCATGTTTGCAAATTTTATAATGTTGTTAAATTCAAATTTTAAAATCATTTTTACAAAAGTTTTCTAGTTTTTTAAATTTTGCCAATTTCTTCAAATTTACAGATTTGACTAATCTTTTGCGATTTACTATAGTTTCAATTTGTTAAAAATTTCAAATTTTCTAAAATTTGCTGATTTTTTTTCAAGTTTTCAAATTTCTTAAATTTTATCAAATTCAAATTTGATCGAGTTTTTCATTTTAATATGTTTTTATACCGTTCTTAATTTTTTTTAAATTCACCGATTTTTTAATTTTGAAAAGTTTCTAAAATTTGCCAGATTTTTCCAATTCAGAAAATTCCAAAAGTTTAGTCAAATTTAAATTTGATCAATTTTCTTTTTTTCTTCACTTTTCCAAATTTCATGAAATATTTATGGTTTATTAAAATTTGACAGGTTTCCAAAATTTATAAATTTTCAAAAAGTCACCTGGATTTTCATTTTTTTAAAATTTTTTAAATGTCTTTCAATTTTTAATTTTCCCTTTTCATCAATTTTTAAAATTTTCAGTATGGCAAAAAACTAGGCTTTCCAGTTTTTTTCAAAAGTGACAGTACTTTGAGAGCCCTTCGCTCCGCTCCCTTTTGAGCTAGGGGTCTAAAATTTTCTATAATGGACTTCCAACTTAAAATGAACCAGTCGCTTGAATTTGGTCAAAATCCGAGCTTATAATAGCGTTCAATTAAGACGAAGACAACTTTATAAAATTTGTTCAATTCGAATGCCATCCGTACTTCCGTAGGTACATATTAGAAGATAAAACGTCTCTTTTGCGCAGCTGTATGTATGAAATAAAATAAATACAGAGGCGTTTCAAATGCATTAAATCCAGCCAACTGTATTTCATATCCTTTTAATACATACTTACGCTTTGAAAACTTGACTGGAGCTCTCGAAAAAACATATAACAAGAATAAAATTACTCCTTTGTATCCTTAATGTAATATCGAGGGTATTTTTGATTTGAGAAATGTACCCGGTGTAATATATTTTTATTTTATAATGCATTTTATCTACACTTATGTGGAAATCATGGCGAATAAATTGCACTTCCATCATAAAGCTATAAAATGTTTAAAGTAAAATAGGTCTTTTCTATAACGGATGGCTAAGTTTATTAGAGGTATACATATATACCATATAAGACGAGAACGCATCATCATCATTAACCAGTATAAAGTACGCGAGTATATAGACGTAGGATATTAAGTTCCACCCGAGACGTGGTAACCATAGAGTCCTTGGAGCGTGCTTAATTTTAATGGAGAACTTTCTTGCTAGCTTTCTGTCAAATTTATAACAGCCCACGAATCAAAATGAAGAGCACTTTTCACCCTAAAATATTCTTCCGCGTAGGTTCTTTTAAAATTACAAACCGAAAGTTAATACGGTTGAGGATCCGGTGTAAAAGGTGTTTCCATCAATTTGGATACCTTGGTGGCTTGGTAGAGTAGTACACAGGATGGAAAAGGCTATGCATATTGCCTTTATAAGTGCACATTAAGACTACGTAGTCTTGAAAATATATTATTTCCGCATAGTATTCGTAATATCGAACAATTTTATTATCTCGATGTGCTACTTCATTAATCATTTCATCCCTCTCTTCTGAAATATAAGTTTTGACTTCGAGAAGCGTAGGTAATCTAGGTATGATCTCGAAAGAAATTAAATAAAAATTTAAAAAATCGATACCTTGTTGAAAGAAAATTAAACTTGAAAAAGTAAGAAAAATTATATAAAATATCAAAATAATAATTTTAAAATTTAAAAAATATTCTTGGAAAAATTTTAAAAAAATTTACGATTGAAAAATAAATAAATTAAAAAAAATAAAAATTGGAAAACCACCTGCAAAAAGAAAGAAAAAAATTAATAGATAGGTATAAATTTCAAAAATTTGGTCATAAGAAAAAAATTGATTTAAATAATTGAACTTTAAAAAATGAAACAAACAAAATCAGGAAAAATTGAATTGAAACATGCTAATAAATTGAAAAGAGAATGAAAAATTCTAAAATAGGCACAAAAAACTGGGGGGTGCGGAAATTAGTAAAATTTTAGTTTATATGATAGAAAGAAATTAGGTAGGAAACTTGAAAAAATTACACTCACAAAAATTCCAAGAAAAAAACTTCAAATTTCAAAATAATAAAATGGAAAAATTTTAGAAAAATAATTGAAAAAACAATTCAACCAAAAAGGAAAATTAAAAAAATTGAAACTCAAAAAAATTAAAAAATAAATAAATTTCAACACAGATCATCTTGGGAAAAATTTGACGACAGAAAGAAATAGTTGATTCAAAGAAAATTAGGTAAATTTTTTAAATTTTTTAAATAAACTTCAATCCAAAAATTAAAACTTTAGAAAAATGAAAATATCAAGTCAAAAAAAACCTATATTTTAAATCCAAAAAAATAAAACAAAATATTACGAAAAAGTCCGGATGGAGTACTCTAGTAAATGGAGAGAAAATTGGAATAGAAATTTTATTCCAATTTTTGTGTAGTCGGCGTAAAATCAATTTTTTGAAAAAAAAGAAAAAAAAAACGAAAAAAAAATCTGTCGTGGGGGAGGGGACCAGAAATCTTTCAATTTTTTTGGAGGGAAAATTCATAAATTTTTTAGAGTGAAAGCATTTCTAAAATTTTTGAAGAAAAAAAAATAGATTCACTCTTCAAGAGTGAACTTATTGGCACGCTTCGCAACCCTTGGATCCCATTTCTTTACATTATATCAATTTTTTAAAAACTGTATTCGTGTTTTCAAAAATCTAACGAAATATTAATGAAATTGGAATAATTTTCAAAGAAAACAAAATATCAAAAATTCGAGAAATTTTTCTTTAAATTTTTTTTTTAATGACGGATAACAAAACATTAAAAATTTGAAAAACACGTCAAAAACATGCTCAAAAATGAGACAAAAAATTTTCAATTTATGTTTTCAAAAGTTCAACAAAATATCGAAAAGTAAAATTTGTTTTTGAAAGTCTACCAAAAATCGAAATTTAAAAAAAAAAGAGACCAAAACATGGGACAAAAAATGAGATAAAATTTTCAGGACAACCCTCCCCTCCACTCCCCCCGGATAAAACATATCCAGGTCAACAAAATTGAAAAATTAAGTAGCTATGAATATTTCAACAAAAAAAAAAATGATTTTTTTAAATAGGTCAAATTTGAAATTATAGAATTCAAATGAAAAACAAAATTAAAAAGTCGAAACTTAGAATAATTGAACAAAAGAATCATCTTATGAGAAATTTGAAATTTGAAAATCAAAATTTGAATTTCTTGACAACAGGAAAAAATAATTTCAACAAAACTGAAAAAAGTGAATTGAGAAGAGATTTAAATAAAAATACTAGGTACCTACCTATGTACCTAATTGAAATAAAAAAATGATATTAAGAAAATTTTTTAAACAAAATTAAAGTAGGAAAAATTCAACAAAAAAAGAAATAATTAAAAATTTGAATTGATTATTGAAAAAATTGGTTTACATGTAAGTATAAAATTTAATCGGGAGAAAATCCAAATGAAAATAAAACTTGAAAAATTAAACTAAAAATTATTAAAAGTGCTTATAAGAATGAAAAAATAAATAAAACATCGAGATACCGTAACATGGGGTTACTTTGGCCCACTTTTTGAGACTTTTTTTTTGAAAATTCATCCTGCTTCTTTCAAAATCGAGGTAGGGGGCCCGGTTTTCACTCTAAAAGGTGTCGGACACTTGTAGGAAGCTCTGTAAATTTTTTCAAATTTTTCGTCAAACCCCCTCTCTCTTCCGTGGCTAGTCAAAGTCATGGCCCAAAGTTACCCGGCTCTGGGGTTACTTTGGCCCACTTCTTTTTTTTCACAAAAAATATATTTCTAGGTATAAAAATACTTCACCAAAGATATGAAACTTCAAAAAAAGATTTATTCAGTATTTTAGAGATTTGCTGATAATGTTTATGCTTAGACTAAAATAACTTCAAAAAGGGCGAAAAACTGTCCTCTGACGGGTAACTTCAATTTATCTTACAACCTCTTCACCAAACCGGTATTTTCATGATAGATTCTAACTCTACGTTAAATTTTCGATCGATTTTCATAGGACATTTTTTTTCTCTCGCTTTCTGATGATATTTATGCGTGGGCCAAAGTAACCCCAAAAACGACGAAAACGGTCCTCTGACCAGTAATTTCAATTTATCTCATAACCGCTTCACAAAATCGATTTTTCTATACGAGATTCTGAATCTACATAAAATTTTCGATCTGTTTCCATAACAAAAATTTTTTTTGGACCATTCGTTATACTTCGTCTAAACAAAAGTTTTGGAGGTAAAAAAACCACATGAACAACAAACTCCCTCCACTTCATATAGTTGTGGCTGGACACGAAAATATATTTTTTTAGCAAGTGGGCCAAAGTTACCCCCTAGGGCCAAAGTAACCCCATCTTACGGTATTAAAAAAATGACTAAAAAAATAAAAATACACGACATGACATAAAAAAATTGTAATGAAAATTTTATAAAGGGTATAGCCGGGTAAAGATAGGTGATTTGGCCCCCAGAGCGAATTTTGAAACCAACTAGTGGAAGTTGGTCCTTGTGGTCTAAAACCCCCGTGACCAAATTTTTAGGTCGATACCTCACCCCCACCCCCTCCTAGGACGAAAAATGTGATTTTTCGATTATAATTTTTGATTTCAATAGTTTTCAACCGAATTTTTTCAAACTCGGATAGATGTTAGGTATCATCAAGGGTCATCCATGGAAATTTTTTCTAAATTTTTCGAACCTATCTTCATCGCGAAATGCGCGTTTTAAGTTTTCTAACGGTCATTTCGACAAGTTTCTTCAGAGGTGCAATAATGGAAAAAATATATGTTGTATACCTAGTCTGGATGTACAACACATTATATTTTTTTCAGAATTTTTTATATAGGTGGACGACCTTCAAAAATGCAAAAAACTGATTTTTTTTCATCATTTTTCGCGCCAAAAACAGTCATTTATGGTCGAAAAAAATTGTCGTCGTAGTATATCACTAAATACGTAGTTATACACCATCAACCCGAATTTGGATGAAATTCGTTGATTTTTTCTATTTTTTTAAATTTTCATTTAAATTAACCGAGTGACGCCATTTTGGGAACCCCCAAGTGTCCCTCGAGGTGTCTGGAGGGCCTAAAATTCATGTTTGGACATATTTCAAGTTGATATTTGTCATAAACAGAAATGTTTGCGAAATTGAGAAAATTTGATTTTTTTGCTCACATACATAAAATTACTCTTTTGACTTCGGAAAATAAATTGTTCTCACAATCTCCCTAAAAATTTGGCCACGGGGGTTTCAGACCATAAGGACCAACTTCCACTAGTTGGTTTCAAAATTCGCTCTGGGGCCAAATCACCTATCTTTACCCGGCTATAGATACCCTTTATCAACAAAAAGATCTTTAATTTTTTTCAAATTTTTGTTTTTCTAATGAAAACTCTTGCAAATTCTTGCATTTTTTGAAATGAACTAATTTCAAAAAATTTTCATTTCATGTGTTCAAGAAATTTTGTTGAATTTTCCGAAAATGAACCAAAATTCGTGACCAATTCTCCACCTTTGGAAAAATATTAAAATTTACAAAACTCTTTCAATTTTTTTTTTTTTTTTTTTTTTTTAAATTAGACAAGAATAACTAAATTTACGTTTCAGTATCATTTTTCTTAATTCTAGATTTCCTGAAATTGAGGCATTGAAAAAAAATCATTGAAAAAAGTTTTTCCAAAATCAAGGGAATTTTTTCAAACTCTAAAAATAGCTCGAAAAAAGGAAAATCGAAATAGATATTTGATGTAAATATTTTTTGAAAATATCTAGGTATGCAATGTACACCTAAATGGCCAATGTTTCAATTTTATCCAGATTTATCCATTTATTTTTTGTAAGTCAATTTTTAAAAAAATGAACAAACATGCATTAATTTAGTGTTTCCTTAATCCTCGATTTTTGGTAGATTTAGATTTTAATGTGAAAATCCACTAAAACGTTCAAAATCCTCAATATCGACTCGATCAAAGCATAATTACCAAAATAAAGATATTAAATTTAAATTGTTCCACATTCGAGCTAATTCAACTCATCATTCACGTTCATCTAACGACCAATTTAATATAAAATCTACCTACTAAGGCAACTATAAATTTTCCTTTGGTGGCTCGGCCTTGCTTATTACCATTTTGAGAAGCCTCATTTCAAAGAATGACAAGAAGAATTCATTATAAACAGAAGGTATTCTTGGAATAAGACCTATGGTCGTCGTCTCATCTTCCGATAGGTACATTTCTAATAGGAAAATATTATAACGATCGATGATGCACTGGAAAAAGTACCTCTAAGTACTACGATACGGTAGTAATAAGCTGTAGCACAGTGATATTAATCGTATAGATTTTTAACCTCGCAGTAACACGTCTTTTATGCGGCATTAACCAAAACTGACATGTTAGCATTGCGTCTACAGAAAGAGGAAATTTGACACCGCACTGTCCGTTTGAAATCCCAACTCGCGACGAGTGAAGCCATCAAAGATAAATAAAAATTTGTCTTCGGAGCTGAGCCGCATATCACGCATATCGGTAAAAAACAATATACGACCATTAAATACGGTGAAATTATCGCTGGACGATATTTCCTTCTGAGGTGACGTTTGGGCGTACTGCAGACGTTAATAAATTACTCGAAAAACCAACTTACTTACTCTGCAATAACTTGCCAAATACGTAATGAGCTTTGGCTTTAGGATTCTCCGGAGCTCTCTCCGGGGAAAGAGGGAGAGAGTGAGAGGAGAGTGCGATGCCACACTCATGGAACATGTACGCTAATGATTTTACATAATGTGCGGACGCGTTAACATAAATAAACGACTTTGTAATCAATAATCGCCTCACCTGCATGGCCGAACCACAACAATGTCCGAATGGATGAATTTATCATACAATAATTCACCAACGTTTTCCAAACTCCAATCCACGTATTCCTTTTTATTCGGATCGCTTTTCATACATTCCGCGAAGTCCTACAAAACGATATCACTGATTAGTATACAGCATGTGGATAAAGTTACAACAAAATACTCATAAATATTTAAATCTTGTGTATTCAGCTTAAAAGGATTAGGTATTTGTGCGGCAGATTATAATACCAGTCAGTTTTATCGGGTATTTATTTTTTTCTATACGTAGGTCAATATTTCGTATTTATTTCGTAGACTATGTCAATCCTCAGTGCCATGTAATAATTATGTATGTTATGGTGGCCTTTTTAATTCGAATTTTTCTATGTCTAATCCCCAAAGTTTTTTTTTTCTATGATTAAATAATTCCCTATTTTTTTATTTTCCCACTAAATAAATTTTAAGTGGATTCAAGTCACACTCTTTTTTTATTAAATTAAAAAAAAATGACTAATTTTTAAAATCTTTTTTTTTTGGTTATAAGTTATTCTTTTTCAAAAGAATTCCCCTCAACTTAATTCAAAAACGAAAAAAAGAGCAATTTTTTCACCCAAGAGGGAACCTTGACAACTGGTTATCTCCGATTCAGCTGAAATTTGGCTCACCGAAAGAGCATGTGATTCAGACCTCAGAACCAAATTTTTAGCTGCTGAAGTTGATTTTTCGATTTTTAGCGAATTTTTGAAAATGACGAAATAATAAGTAAGTCCATTAGTAGGTAAATAATTTTATTTACAAAAATTGTAAATTTTGACATAAAATTCTGAAAATTGGTTTATACACTAAAAACGACCCTCCGAGTCGATTGCAACTACTTTCAACGAGATCTGGAGCCTCGTGCTCCAGAAAACGCTGAAGCAACTTTGACAGCTCAAAATGTAATCCTAGGATCATTACGATATCATCAATTTATTAGCACAGTTGAACCCAAAATCTGGGCTGACCAGCTGACAAGTGTAAGTAAGTATATTTTCATTCCATCGTGCTGGAGAAAAGTCAACTTTTGCTGGAGGCTCCAGATCACTTCGAAAGTGGTCGTAGTCGACTCTAGAGGTCGTTTTTAGTATATAAACCAATTTTCAGAATTTTATCTCAAAATTTACAATTTTTGTAAAAAATTGATTAACCAATAAGTAATACCTAATTACATTTTTTTTGCTGTTTTCAAAAATTCGCCAAAAATCGAAAAATTAACATCGGTTGATAAAAATTTGGTACAGAAATCTAGGTAACATGCTCTTTCAGTAAGCCAAATTTCAGTTGAATCGGAGGTGCAGAGTTGGCAAGGTTCCCTTGTCAGTTAAATAAAGATTTATTTGAAAAAATTACTCAAGGAGTGATTTGAATAACTAATTTTTATATTATTAAGGAATTCCCTTAAAAAAAAGTCACTTTTTCAACAAAAAAAAAAGTTTAAAAATTTTAAAAAAATTTAAAACGTCATGAAAAATTTTTCAGGTATTTAAAAAAAAAAATGATATAAAATATCTTGAACAAAAAAGGGAAGTTCGTAGAATATTTATCCAAAGAAATTCTCTGAAAAAAAATGTTCAAACAAATTATTTTTAAACGAGTTGAGGAAAATATGTAAAAAGTGTTACCCAATAGAATTCCAAAAAAATCCTTCAGAAAATAATTTTTTTCAAAAAAAGTCAAAAAAATGTAATTCAAGAATTTCTTACCTATCTTTTGAAAAAAGTGAAAATATTCTTTTAGTTTAAAAAATTGCATAAAAATCACTCAAAGGGTAAAATTTTTATATTCTTAAAGAATTATTTCCAAAAATTACCATTTTACTTTTTAAAAAAATTTCAAAAAAATTTATCAATTAAAAAGTTATAAAAAAAAATTTGTAGATAGGTATGTATTTGTAAAAAAAAAATATCTTGAATTAAAAAAGGAAAGTTGGTAGAATAATTATCTAAATAAATTCTTTGAAAAATAAACTCGGCGCTTCGCGCCTCGCCGGGGGGGGCTTCGCCCCCTGCACCCCCCTGATTGGTTCTATTTCCACACTACGTTTGAAAGTATAAAACATAGTATATGCTTTTACTCTGAAACAAAATGTCTAAAAGTCATCAAAATTAATTTCTATGGAAATTTAAAATTGAAAAAAATTCTAATAAAAAATATTTATCTAATTTTCACAATGTCTGACAAAATGTCTAAAAGTCATAAAATTTATTTAACTATTAAAAAAAAAATTCAAGTTTTAGAATGTCTGACAAAAAGCCTAAAAGTCATAAAATTTCTAAAAAAATTTCTAAGTTTCAAAATGTCTTAAAATACTTGATTAAATGTCAAAAAGTCATTAAATTTATAAAATAAGCTTAAAGGTTGTAGTGCTCGGTTTCCAATCGCGTCTATATACGTAGTACTTTGCTACTCGCATATAAACAGCCGAGGGAAACACTATATAACCTCGGGCCAGACCCTTATGTAATTGAAGACCATACGACTTGTAATAAACACAACCTTTTTGATATCTCGTAACTACGTGTTTTTGTCGGTCTACAGTCTTCCTCAAGTGCAGCTCGGTGGCTACGCCTTGCTCCTAGAGTGTTATAGGTAGGCATACAGTCGCACCCGTCGACTTCACCCTCTCTTTACCTACCCGCGGACACCACTACCTACATTGGTAACCTCCGACCTTTAAAACCACCCTTCTGACCCTTTTAAGTAAAACCGCGTAGTGTCCGCGCCGTTCGAAACCAGTTCGCGAGTATCGATACCTCTCTTCCGCGCTATACCTTTGAAAATACACCGCGTATGCCATTTGACCAGTACTTATTTGTCAAAATGGGTAAGGATAATGACAACAATAATGACAACGCTGCGTTACGACTCTCGTTAAACAAGCTCGCCGTAAAAGCACCTCCGTTTAATAAGGATGATGTTCGCCTATGGTTCCAAATAAAGCCAGTTTAATTCATCGAAGAAATGCTATCCTTACGTCGTAGAATAAGCCATAGACTAGTTCACTCACCACAAATAATCAAAATTTCACTTTAAAATGAAGCATTAAATAAGCTACAAGTATTACGCTAAATCACAGGCAGTTTCAATGAATCATCCGATACGGACATAATCAGCAATTACTTATCTAATACTCTTACAAAGTACAATTAGAGATTTTTGGTATTCAGGTAGCAGCAGCGCAAAGACTACTCTTTCTGGCAAGTTAGAGCTCTTTCCTCTTTTTCTTAAAAACTACCAGAAACCTAACTATCGCAAAGTACTCGTGACTCTCAACTTAAAAGTCAGTCGCAAAGTCTCTCATAAGCCTCGACACATTGCAGCAAGTATCCGAATTGTAAGACTCGACATACTGAGCAGTAGTAGTGAGCTGACAATGACAATATGAGCCGAGACGCAGCACAACTTCAGATGCGCACTCAAATGCATCACACTCAGCACAACGCAGCGCATCACTCTCAATGCAGCACATCGCTCTCAACGCAACGCATCGCACTCAAGCAAAGCACGGCACTCAACACTGCGCACGCAATTTAACGCTGTTCGACTTAACGCAATTATACTCAAAGGCATAAATCCTCGCTATGACCAAAATACTGAACATTTTGACTAGTGAGTAACGCGCCAATCAATGGAAATTTCAAATGTTTCATCATCATCGTCAACTCAATTCAAATTCAACAAATTTTTCATAAAACTTCTTACATCAATTTTGTTCAAATTTTGTCAATTTTTATCATGTACACGTATACATCCTTGTTTCAATTTTTTTTTTCGAAAATCTTCATCATTTTATTCGTTTTGTTACTTTTTCATCTTTTCTTTTTCATTTTTTTTTGATCATTTCTTTGTTTTGTTTCTCATGTTATTTTAATATTATAGTTACTCTCCGGTGTATTTAGCTCGGTGGTGTCGCCTTGCTCCCGGGGGTAACTCATATTTTTATACTTTACTCTTATTTTTACCTATTTTTACCCTCCAGTGCCTGTAGCTCGGTGGTGTCGCCTTGCTCCTGGAGGTAGCTTATATTTTTGTTTTTCTTCAAATTTTGCTTATGTACATAATTGTTGTTAATTTTTTTTTACTGTTTCGAAATTTTGCAATTTCTGGCAAGGGGGTGTGTAGTGCTCGGTTTCCAATCGCGTCTATATACGTAGTACTTTGCTACTCGCATATAAACAGCCGAGGGAAACACTATATAACCTCGAGCCAGACCATTATGTAATTGAAGACCATACGACTTGTAATAAACACAACCTTTTTGATATCTCGTAACTACGTGTTTTTGTCGGTCTACAGTCTTCCTCTAGTGCAGCTCGGTGGCTACGCCTTGCTCCTAGAGTGTTATAGGTAGGCATACAGTCGCACCCGTCGACTTCACCCTCTTCTCACCTACCCGTCCTTAGTAGAGAGACCAACTTCCTACAAGGTCATAAAATTTTTTTAAATATTCTGTGTTTCAAAATGTCTGAAAGTCATCTTTATAAAAAAAAATGTCTGACAAAATGTCCAAAAGTCACGAATATTAATTTCGATGGTAATTTAAAAATAAAAAAAAAATGTAAGTTTCAAAATGTCTGAAAGTCATCTTTCTATTTATAAAAAAATTTCAAGTTTCAAAATATCTGACAAAATGTCTGAAAGTCATCTTTCTAAAAAATTTCTAAGTTTTAGAATGTCTGACAAAATGTCTAGAAAATGTCTAAAAGTCATAAAATTTCAACAAAAAAAAATTACAAGTTTCAAAATGTCTGACATAATGTCTAAAAAATCGAATTTATTAAAAATTTTCCAAGTTTTTTTATGTCATCCAAACCTAACCGAACCTAACCTAACCCAACTGTCGGATTTTGGTCTTGGATTTTTGGGTCGGATTTTCCTGTCGGATTTTGGTCTCGTTTTTTTTTCTATTTTGGTCTCCGTAAAAGCATATACTATGCTAAAAAGTTTAAAGAAATTATTTTTTCAAAAAAAAAAATCCCAAAAAAATTTCAAGAATTTTTTTTAAAAAAGTGAAAATATTATTTTAGTTTAAAAAAACTGGATACAAATCATTCAAAGAGTAATTTTTACATCCTTAAATAATCCTCTCCAAAAATTGCCACTTTACTTTTAAAAAATTTTCAACAAGAAAAAATCTTCAAAAATTGAGTGGTTTTTTCTTATCAAAGAAATTGACTTTTTAAAAAAATTTGAAGAAGAAATGTCACCAATTACAAATGAAATCCTCTCTCAACGAAATTCTTTGGAAAAAAGTCATGGAATATCTAGTCAACTGAGTAAAAGAAATGATTTAAAAAAATCACTCCGAAGAAAAACTTGATTTAAAAAAATATTATAAAATAATCAAAACTGCGAAACCTCCCCCCCCCCCCCAAAAAAAAATCCTCGAATAAAATTATAAAAGAAAAGCGTCATCTAAAATAAAAATTTAAAAAATATTTGAAGTGGGTTTTTCTTGAGAAAAAAAATTGAAAATGTTCGTCGGGCTGAAAATATTTGAAAAATCGATTTGAAGCAGTAAGTAATTTTTATAAAGAATTCTCTAAAAAAATTGAAAGAAAATTTGAAATTCTATTAAAAAAAATTTTGAAAAAGTTTCCTCTTTTAAGAAAAGAAAAACTTGATAAGAAAATTATCTAAAAAAAATCCTCGGAAGAGAAAATTGTGATAAAAAATCACTTATTAGGTAGATACCTACTGAAAAAAATTGTCAAAAATATTCTAAGAATAGTTTTCTTCTTAAAAAATTGACAAAATAATTTTGGCACAAGTCTTCAAAAAGTATTTTTTCATTTTTTCTTTAAAAAAAAGAAAATTGCAAAAAAACTGTACTAAAACGATTGTTTAAATTGTCTTAGAAAAAATTCTTCCAAACAAAGATGAGAAAAAACCTTTCAATCTCACAAAATAAAAATAAATTAATAATTGCGATTTTTATGCCAAAACTAGTGATTATATATTTATTATTAAAATGAAATTAAAATCACTTCCAAGTCATTCAACTTTTTCGCGCCAATGATTACACTTAGTATTTTCACAGAGAATTTTCATTTATTCCTCTCTTTTTTCCGCAGATAAGTCAATTTTTCTCGCAACAGATTTTTTCAAATTACACAATTCTATTAAAACCCCGCACAAAGAATTTCTTTCGCTAGAGTGAAAACACTAAAATCTGATATCATGTAACATTACTACACATTTCACTTATACGAAACAAAAGACACGATAAAATTTTCACATCTCCGGTAAACCGAACCGTCGACTTCAGCAAAATACACGCCTTTCATTTACCATAATTTTGGCCCGAGGATGGGGCTGGTACATTGATAGGCAGGGGGCAGGGGGTGCACCATGCACCATAACAACGAATAATGGAAAAAAAACTTTCGTTCCTGTACCTCGTTCACGTTCGAATAGAAAATAACTGCATCGAGGTCGTGGAAACAAAGTTGTCTGTATTTTGAATTAAATTCGATTCGAATTGACACATATGAATGAGTAAAAACGGCAGCAGAATCACTTTAGTACATTTCGCTTCTAGTTTAGTGGCATTTATCACTCGGTACTAAAATATATGAGAATATTTCAACGTTTCGGTTTGATTTTTATGCAAGATTACGTTTTGGCTTGTTTTTTACTAGGATGTCTCTTTTACTCGTATAACTCGCTGAGGGTGTTTTTGATGATTTTTTTTTCTCTCGATGGTGCAAATTTCCAGGATTTGCGAGTTCGTTGATTTTTTTTTTTTTTTTTTTTTTGAAAAATACCCGTTATGTGTGTGGTAATCGTGTTTTTGCGGTATGTTAATCGTGGTAATTTTTACAAATCAGAATTTACATTTTACGAGTGGTATATTTACAAGCGAATATATGGGCCATGGGTACTCGATCTGGTATTATTAATTTGAAAATATTGGAAATTTATCGACATAATGTACCTTAAGTCGAATAACATACCCAGGAAAATTGTCATTTAAAAATTATACCACTCTGGATGGTCGACATTTGCGATCTGGTTGAATAATACGATCAGTATTTAAAATGCATCTCGTAATTAAGATATCAGCTAACGTTAACGTTGACAAACGACTAAAATGCCGCCATGCCACGTTCAATTGTATACCAAGGTAAATATTCGAGTATACCACGGTGAATATTAATGTAACTCGAATGCTTTGTGTAATTCACAAATTAAAGAAAAGAGGACACGTTACGTGGCCGGTGGAAAAAACTCAATAAAGATTGCCTTTGTAGAAAAAAATTCACTTGGTTACGTGTATTGTTTCATTTTTAAATAATGAAAATAAGGCCTTTCCAGCCAAGTAATGGTTTAAAAATCCATTCATCAACTGTTTCGTAGTCGAGCTTTGCGAGCACCGTATTTTTAATTTTTTCCCCTACAAAAGGGACCTATGCTATGGACTCGTTTTCTAGTTTTTTTCTCATTTTTTCGACTCGACTCGTGTAATGTTTTATTACAAAGTTATCGTGTCGTAGACGTCGCCTCGCAGCTCTCTCTCGTCGAGTTTGAAATCAGAACAGAAATTTATTCAGCGGAGTCATTTAGTCGTAAAATTTTTGCTTTCTGTGGAAATTAATCGAGTTTATTCAAAAGTGAGCTTGGCAGTTCTGTGCTTCTGTCGACATTCGCCGAATGCAAGATTAGTATGAATAGTGCGAGACTTGTGTGCGAGTGGTGGTGCTGGATTTGCTGTATAAGGCGTATGGTGATCGTGTTCGACGAATATCAACCTTTGAGCCACTCTCGGGGGTGTGTTTAATTACCTACACGATTTCCATGCCGTGTCGTGCTAAAAATACACGTGGCTAGGCTGTAAATTCGCCACATCTATTGTCCATTGTCATTCGGGAACCGGCAAAAATCAATTTTACCTGCACAAAGGGAACATATGATCGTAATTCGTTTAGGCTTTATGTAGTCGATGTGGCTTATTTTATTACTTTTTATAGACCTATAGATCTATGTACAATTATACCGGTGTGGGTCGAATAAAAACCTATGTAAGCTCGTTCGAACGGGGTAAACATTTTAATTCGAATTTCCAAACTTTGTTTCATTTTGATTGTTGTATCTGGTTTATATCTTTTTTTGTAGTCAATAAAGCCTAAAAATTCGAAGGCCCCCGAATAAATCAACCGTATAATTTCACTCGATGGGAATTCTCTATGAAAAAGGGAGAATCGTAAAAATGGCGAAAATAATTCAAGAAAATGGCTAAAATTTTGAAAAAATGTTTGTAATTGATTTTGAATGAAATTAGAAAAAATTTGTTTTCAAATATTTAAGATTCAAAAAATTGTTTCTATTTTATCAAAAATTTAATAAATTAATTTTCAAGTTGAACTTGGAAAAAAAAAGTCAACCATAAAAGTAGTTTGAAGGAACAATGTTTTACAATAAAAGAAATTTCTCAGAAGTTCTTTTCAATAAAAATTGAAAAAAATTATTCAACAACAAAATTAATAAAAATTATTTTAAGCCACTTTTTTTTTTTGGGGGGGGGGGAATAGAAAATATGCTTCCAAACAAAATTATTCGTATAAAAAGTTACCTACTTTAAAATGTTTGTTCCAAAATTGTTGTTTTTACGAGAATAATATTTGAAAATTGATTTTCAAGTATCTAGAACTCATTTTGTAACAAAATTGTTAAAAATTAAGAAATTGTTTTTGCATGGGTACCACTAACAAAAAACTTTATATACACATTATGCCTATCTCAAAAATTGAAGGGTCAGCGAAAAATAAAACAAAGAAAAAATTTTTTGATTAGGTAAGCATTTTATAGATGGTACTAAAAAAAATTAGCATTTTTTACTCTTGACATTTTTTCCATAAATTCAAAAATGAAGGAGCTGCAGACCAAAAAAAATTGAAATTTTAGAAGTTTGAGGCTCCCTAGTTCCTTCATTTTTGAAGATAGGCAAATTCATCGCGTAACTTTTTTTTTGTTTCTTTTTGCTATGCAACTCATTTAATTTCAAAGATAGACAAATTACATTGTAATTAGAACTTTTTTTTCTTTTTCAAAGTACTATCCCTTGATGACTTCAGAAAATTTTTAAATGCAGTGTTACCAATTAACATACCATTTCATTTATTTTTAAAATAAAAAGCTCGGTAACGCCTTCATTTTTCAACTTAGGCAAAAAATGTTGAGAATAAAAAATGTGCACTTTTTTGGTACTGTCCATATACCCAACCCCCCAAAAAAATCTCTCAATTTTATTTGTCAAATTTTCCCCTGCCCCTTCAATTTTTGAGAAAGGCGCCATTTGCATATAAAGTTTTTTGTTAGAGGTACCCGACTTTATCCAAATTTGAAGTCTCGTATAATGCTCCCCGGACATCCTGTATAGTAGTAAAAGTAGTGAAAAAATAGTGAGCTTTGAGTAAAAGAAGTGAAAAAAAATCAAAATTGAAAATCGAAAAGTCAATATGTCGTCTATAAACCAAATACATACCTAGCTATTTTTTTTTTTTTTTTTTGAATCGTACTGATAAAAATTAGATTTTTCTTTCTATTTGAAAATTTTTTGGATCCCAATTTTTATGAGGGGTCCTCAACTTTCTGTAATTTTTTGGAGGAGGGGATCTGAAAGTTTTGTGGGTTCTGGTAAAAAAAAAGGGGGAAGAAGTAATGGAAATGTAGTGATTTTGGAGTAGAAGCAGTGAAAAAAATCAAAATTGAAAATCGAAAAGTCAATATGTCGTCTATATAAACAAAATACATACCTAGCTATTTTTTTTTTTTTTTTGAAACGTACTGATAAAAATTAGATTTTTCTTTCTATTTGAAAATTTTTTGGATACCAATTTTTACGAGCGGTCCTCAACTTTCTGTAATTTTTTGGAGGAGGGGATCTGAAAGTTTTGTGGGTTCTGGTAAAAAAAAAAGGGGGAAGAAGTAATGGAAATGTAGTGATTTTGGAGTAGAAGCAGTGAAAAAATCAAAATTGAAAATCGAAAAATCAATGTCGTCAGTAAATAAAATATCTAGCTATTTTTGTCTGAATCGTATTGGTAACATTGAGATAAGTATTTTCTTCTATTTGAAAATTTTTCTATATCCAATTTGAATTCTGAATTTTTTGCGGGGTCCTCAACTTTCTGTAATTTTTCGGAGCAAGGGATCTGAAAATTTTGTGGGTCGTGTTAAAAAACAAAACTTCAAAAAAAAAGTTTTTGAAGATGTTTGAAAAAATCATTTTTAGAAAAGAGTTTCATAATAAAAATTTTCAAAAATTAATTTTTGAACAAAGTTAAATTTAAAAATTAAATTAAATTAAAAAAAAAATTAAAACTCGAAATTTTAATAAAAAATCCAAAATGAGCAAAAATGACAATACTTGAATGGAATTTTTTTTTTAAATTTGCCACTTTCAACCCCTAATAATTAATCACTGTAGAAAAAATTTGAGCAAAAATCAGAAAAGAGTAACAGACCCATATTCGATCAAACATCCTAAAAAATTAATAACTATACAACAACTTGAACTGTCGATGTCTAAAATGAAAAATTCTAAAACAGGCTTGAAATCGAAAATTTAGAAAAATTATAAACTCATCTTCTTCGACAAAAAAACATCAAAATTTAAACTTTCAAAGCCCAAATAAACCCATTAAAAGCATTCAAAACGAAAACACGTCAAAATTTGAAACCAAAAGAATATAAACACCCTATTTTTCCATCCCATTGTAAATTTTGTCGGACTAGAATTTCATCATAAACAGGAACCATCATATCGGTTTAAAGTTCAATGAACTAAGCGAGAAAAAAGCTCCAGACTACACTTTGACGCGGTATTTTTTTCAACCCTCGAATTAAAATTTAATTAAGAATATATTTTATCAAAATTGAAATTTCATCTCATTTATTCTTATTCATATAACAAACGAAGTACCTAACTTCGATCTGTTTTTTTTTCTTTTTGTTCTTTTGTCTTCATTTACCTTCAACGGTATAAGTACTTTAAAAGTCATTATTTTAGCAACACCCTTCGGTAGATTAACTCTTGCTAGCACGTAATTCCACCCCGAGCTTTCATTTGTTACAAATGTCCACTCTCTCGTTTCTATACACTTTTACCCCATACACCGGCGGGAGAGGAAAAAATGGTAATTTATTAAATCGAAAAAGAAAACGATGCTAATAAAAAAAGTAAACACGCAGGAAAAAGCTATTTCGTTATCTTAACCTTTACTCAGGTATACATAATAGAATAAATACGAACGTCTCGGTCTCGATATACCCCACACATCTAAGCACATTTCACACTTCTAAGTCGTACCTGGCTTAAGAAATACCACCATTTACAAATCGTGTTCGTTAAACAAGACCTTACGAGTAAGTTTACTGCACCTATACCAAAAATCTCACAAATGAAACAAGTTTAATCCTTTGCCTTCGACACAATGTTTTAGCATATTGTAACCGTTTTAAAACTCGAGAATAACACGAATCGTAGTAATCTATAATGTAAGCCCATCCATCATTTTTATGACACCTAAAAACTGCTCGTTAATAACATCACAGAAAGCAAAATGGTGTCGAAAGTGTAAAATGCTGCTGCATTAATGCATAATCCCTTCCTTCTTCCTCTGCTAATACTCGTAATACCAATACATATGTACGACATTGCCAAAAAAAGACAATTGGAAAAAATATCAACAAAAAAAAATTGTCACCGCACCCCTAAGAAAATTTCGAGAAAAATCAATAAATTCTCTTCCCTGTGACATTTGTTCAACCGAAAATTTCGAAAAACCTCTCATTTGGATAAAATACGTCTAAAAACAAAGGCGAAAAAATATCGACAGCTTCAGGGTGGTAAACACGTGTAAAGGACGGTTTACACGACGCAAACCTGATAAACAAATTTTTACTCCTTATTCCAAACATTGCCACCCAATAGAATTTTTTCAAATTATAGTGTGTTTTCTGAAATTTGTTCATTTTATTTTTTTATTTTTTACAAACATAGTTCCTAAAAAAAAATATTTTTGAGTAAGGAATTGAATTTTTTGGCAGGGGGTGAACTGAGAGTCAAAAATAAGATTTTTTCTCCAAGTGGTATAGGTATTTCCCCCAAAAAATGGTCATTACTTATTTTTTCCAACACTGGTGATCACAAAAATGTCGAAAATTTTGGTTTTCGTTAGATTAGGACAAAAACAGAAGCTTGACAATTTTATGAATCTCTGTACTGTAAGTATTATTCAACTGCGCTAATTTTTCAAGAAAATTTAAAGACTACAATTAAAAAAAAAAAAAACTTAAACAACAACAAAATAAATTTTTAAATTGACTCAAGAAATTAAGAAAACATTTTCACTCAAAAAATTTAGATTTATCACTAAAAAAAAAAAGAAAAAAAACAGAGAAATTTTTCACCATCAAAAAAATTGAAAATGGACCCTATCAAAATAATTGTCTCCGAAAACTAAAAAAAAATTCATTTAAAATATTGAGATTTTTTTTCTACTCAAAAAAAGAGACTTTTTTCAACAAAAAAATAAATAACATAAATAAATAAGAAATTATTTTACAGAAATTCATTTTCTGAAAATATCCAATAAATTTTTATTCAAAAAAATTACGGAATTTTTTCGCTCAAAAAATTGAAACAATTTTTTAACCAAAAAATTTTCTTTTAAACCTAACAAACAACTTTTAAAAAAAAATTTTCAATTCCAAAACTTTAAGAAAATTTTTTACAGAAGAATTTTCAAATTTTGTTCACTTGCAAAAAAAAATATATTTTTCAACTAGTTACCTATAAGAATATTTATTTTAAAAATATCAACCCGAGCAGCACACTCGACAAATTATCGAAATAAAAAATCGACAGAATATCGAATTCGATAAAGTGTCGCGTTAGTTCCGCATAAATCGTGAAATTATCTTTCTATATATAGATAGATTATCGACGAATTATAGTTAGCAAAAATTTCGAGATTATAGTAAGATATTTTATCGATAATATATCTATAATATCGAAAGATAATTTCACGATTTAGGCGGAACTAACGCGACACTTTATCAAATTCGATATTCTGTCGATTTTTTATCGATTTTTTTATTCCGATTTTTCGTCTTTTACTAGTTTTTTTCTATAATTAAAAATCATTAATTAGCATAATTAAAACATTAAACTATGCCTAAACACATTATTCATGTTACGGTAAGAGGATCATTTCAGAAAAAGTCAAAAAAAAATATAAAAAATCTGCCACCTGTGGGGCTTGAACCATCTACCTCCTGCATGGTAATCCTCTTCCTTAACCACTATACCATACCTTATCGTTGAGGAATTAGCAATAAAACGCTTATAATAGGCAGTTTAGTACTTCCAGACGTGTTGGACTTTGAAAAATTTTCACCAATTTGGAAATAATTTCAAATATCGTCACAAAATCGTTGAAAAATCGTTCGACAAATTTCAGATTATTTGTCGATAATGTAGTTTCAAATATCGCCACAAAATCGTTGAAAAATCGAATTCGAGGAATTTCATATTACGTGTCGATAATATAGTTTCAAATATCGTCATAAAATCGTTGAAAAATCGTTCGACAAATTTCAGATTATTTGTCGATAATGTAGTTTCAAATATCGCCACAAAATCGTTGAAAAATCGAATTCGAGGAATTTCATATTACGTGTCGATAATATAGTTTCAAATATCGTCATAAAATCGTTGAAAAATCGAATTCGAGAAATTTCAGATTACGTGTCGATAATAAAGTTTTAAATATCTTCACAAAATCGTTAAAAAATCGAATTCGAGAAATTTCAGATTATTTGTCGATAATATAGTTTTAAATATCGTCACAAAATCGTTAAAAAATCGAAATCGAGAAATTTCATATTACGTGTCGATAATATAGTTTCAAATATCGTCACGCAATCGTTAGAAAATCGAATTCGAGAAATTGCATATTATGTGTCGATAATATAGTTTCAAATATCTTTACAAAATCGGTAAAAAATCGGATTCGATAAATTTAATATAATCTGTCGATAATATAGTTTCAAATGTCGTCAAAAAATCGGTAAAATATCGAAGTCGAGAAATTTCATATAATCTGTCGATAATATAGTTTTAAATATCTTTACAAAATCGTTAAAAAATCGAATTCGATAAATTTAATATTCTTTGTCGATAATGTAGTTTCAAATATCTGCACAAAATCGGTGGAAAATCGGAATCGATAAATTTAATATTCTTTGTCGATAGTATCGTTGACGTATATCGTCATAAAATCTTAATAATATCGAATTCGATAGTTTTTAGATTTTTTGCCTATGAAGTTGTACCGATAAATCTTTATAATATCGTGAGAACATCTATAGATTTTCAAACGATTTTTTATCGATACGTTACATCCTCCGATATTATCGATCGAGTGTGCCGCTCGGGAAACGATTTTTCTTTTTTTGATAAAAAAATTGAGACTAAAAATATCAAAAGATTTTTTCTCTGAAAATTTAAAAAATTCAATTCAAAAAATTGAGAATTTTTTAACCTAAAAAAATGAGATAGGCAAGTATTTTAAACTCAGAAATTAGAAATAATTTTACTCAAAAAACTGAGATATTTTTTTTATGAAAATAGATTCTAGGTACCTATTTTCAGAAAATAAATTTTGAAATTTTTGTCACTAAGCTCACTCTGAATTTCAACCTTCAGATACCTATCACAGTTTTTTTCTTTCCAAAAATTTAAAAAATATTTCCAATTAGGAAAATACTGAAATTTTTTCGATCAAAGAATTTCGAATTCTCTTTTCTGAAAATATTGAAAGATTTTTTTCTCCAAAAATTAAAAATGTTTAAAAAGTAGAGAACTTTTTTATACAAAAAATTGAGATTTTTTTTCTCAGAAAAAAGAGAAATTATTTACTCAAAGAATTTGATAAATTCTTATTCTGAAAATATCAAATAAATTTTCACTTGAAAAATAATAAAAAAAAAATATTTAAAAAAGAACTGACATTTTTTTTTGGAAATATCAATACGAAAATTTAGGAAGTTGAGAAATTTCTGCTTTGAAAATAGGTTACATACCTAATGTATTTTTTTGATAAAAAAAAATAATTAATTTTTTCACTGAAAAAATGGAAATTTTTTAATCAAAGTTTTTTAAAGCAAAAATTGGAAATTTTTTCGCTTAAAAATTAGAAAATTTATTTCTCAAAAAACTGAAGATTTTTTCTTTTGAAAAGTTCAAAACTAGCTTAATTTTTCCTTAAATTTCTTGAAAAATTTCGTTAATAACTCTGCATTTTTTGATGGCATAAAAAATTGTTTGTATTTAAATTTTCCACAAAAAAGTATTCTTTCAATTTTTCTCTCAGACGCACTGTTGAGGAGAATTTTTATTCCAAAACACGAAAAAAATTCACACTCGAGTAAGTTCACGCCGATATAGGAAGATTTTCAGTGAATTTGAAGATTCATCTATCGACTAATTTGAAATCGAAAGGAAAGTCTTTCTTTGGGAACAGTCGTCAAAGGGAATAATCATCCAATCTAGAATTTACAAAGACTTTCCCATGCTCGAATGGTGACATTTTGCACAAACATACCGGATCGTGTAAACCGTACCAAAGTTGAAAGCTAATCTCACTCATACATCAATTCGATATGAACTTTTTAACAACTCATCATTATAAAAGTTTGCTGTCGACATAATGCCAATGTAAATACCCTTCTAGGTATATACGTATACAGGGTGTCCCGTCACCAGTTATCACCCCTTCACCAGCGATATAGTCAACTCAAACTAAGCTCATGTATGCATGTTTGCCGACCCTGTGAATTGAAGGGGCAAAGATATGCTCAACTGAAAATTTTTTATTTTCAGTTTTGTTTCAGATTTTTAACCATGCGTCACTCGACAACCGAGATAGGTAGAAAGTTGCGCTTTGCGGCGTTGGAAAGGAAATTTTGTGTAGAATTTTTTGATGGGTTGATAATTGTACTAGGTGATCAGGGGGGTCTGTACCGTATTAAATATCTACAAAAACGTGTTCAAAAATTGAGATTTTTTGGCAATTTTTGAAAAAATCTCAAAAAAGTTTCCTCATTTGGTATTATTATTATGATTTGCCTTACATGAAAAAAGTTCGACCTTTCGAATGCCGCAAACTAGACTCTTCTATCTCACTTGGTTAAAAAGTTATAGCCATTTCAATTTCAAAATCATGACTGAAAAACAAAAAATTATTTTTTCAAAAAGTTTTTTTTTTATCGAAATGTTTTTCTTTTTATCTTTAACATCGAGTTTCACTCAAAATTATTAGTTACGATAGGTATGAACTTCCAAAAATTAAAATAATTGGAAATTTAAAAAAATGAAAAATAAATTGATTTTTTTTCTGTCTCGATTTCGAAATTGAAATTGCTATAACTTTTTAACCAAGTGAGATAGAAGAGTCTAGTTTGCGGCATTCGAAAGGTCGAACTTTTTTCATGTAAGGCAAATCATAATAATAATACCAAATGAGGAAACTTTTTTGAGATTTTTTCAAAAATTGCCAAAAAATCTCAATTTTTGAACACGTTTTTTTAGATATTTAATACGGTACAGACCCCCCTGATCACCTAGTACAATTATCAACCACATCAAAAAATTCTACACAAAATTTCCTTTCCAATGCCGCAAAGCGCAACTTTCTACCTATCTCGGTTGTCGAGTGATGCATGGTTAAAAATCTGAAACAAAACTGAAAATAAAAAATTTTCAGTTGAGCATATCTTTGCCCCTTCAATTCACAGGGTCGGCAAACATGCATACATGAGCTTAGTTTGAGTTGACTATATCGCTGGTGAAGGGGTGATAACTGGTGACGAGACACCCTGTATATCGATAATCGTAGTCTGAAAGTTTCTCAAGTGCACGGAAACATTTCGCGGCATTCAATTAAAATATGTACACATTCTGGCAACCTGCACCGTGGTAAATATGCAAACAAATGAAGAGCCGGTAGTTCACCAGCGAGCAAAAAACCCAAGTTAAAATCAACAATACAGAACCCCCAACCGTTACCCGGGTAAATTCTCCAGCTCCGGGTTGAATTCCAATTAAAAAAATTCACCGGAGCGCAAAAGAGTGCTTGAATTTGAAACTCGACGAAAATCACCTGATACTTAATAAACTATCTCGCCAACCGTAGATACTCGAAAAAAAACACACAACCGGCGTCGTCGTCTGTAAAAATGAAAAAAACAAAGCAAAAAAAAGTCGCGCTCGTCTGTACGCCTTTGAACGATCCCTGGACTTGTAATTTCCACAGGGTAAGATAAAATAAACACTCGAGCATCCCATGCATGCCGATATGTCGTATTCTTTGGCCAACTTTGACACACCTATAAACGCTCTACGTCTACCTGTACAACTTACAAGAGTCCCTTTTTCCCTCACGTTTTGCAACACCCCAGCTTGCCTCGTGGTTGGCGCATACGGCGCATGTACCATCCAAGGCTGTTTCACTTAAACTGCCCACATACCCTAAAAGTTAAGATGCCGTTTTTCGAAATGTTTATCGATCCAGCGACCCCGAATTATAACGAGCCAAACCTACGAAACACTGAAACGGCTCACTTGTATACATAAAAGTGTGTAATAATTCGCACTACGTTGCCAAGTTGATTCAACAGGCTCGTAAAACATCATTAAAAAAAAAGTCTGTAAAAAAAAAGGCACCGACTATAATTTTTTTTGTTTCATACGCGACCGTCGCGGTTGCAGTCGCAGCCGCCGAAATCGTGGCCGCAAAAAAGGCCCTTTTGGAAATTCGTCTGGTGTATTAGAATTCGTACAAATGCGACAATTACGAGAGCCCGTGCCGGAGGCCGTGCGGACCCACCGCGTCTGAGAGTAAATTAAATGTTTCCAAATTGTCATGAATTTTAATACAACATACTGTTGAATTTAAACCAGGGTAGCTTTTTATCGTGCCTTTATTTTTAGACATCGAGTCGTATTAGCGTGAAAAACCCCCAGAGTCGTGGCCAAGACCGAGTGCGGGGGTGAGCGAAACATCGTAAATACAGTCTATCCGCTGAAATTAATGAGACTGCTTTCATGTACCCTATCATTACTGCTACCAAAGCCTATAACATACCTATAATGTGAAAACGTTAACAAGTAGCATGTAAAATTGTAAACTTTGTGTTTTATTTTTTATTATAAATATATACAGCTTATATACCTACATAGGTAGGTATACCTACTCGTATGCTTTTCTTATAAATTCAATTTTCTTGTATCAAACTCCTCTTACAAAATTGGATCATGTCTTTGACGTGAATAAATATTACTTTTATATTATTATTTATATACCTATACATATAATAATCAATAATATCAACATGCCACAAAAATTATATCTATTGGTTTCGAACAAAAAAAAAAAAAACATCTCCAATAAGCCTACACAGGTTTTTTTTCTTCTCTTATAATACAAATAATAATTTTGCAAACATTGTTGGAATAAAAAGGAAAGAAGAAGGGAAAGAGAGAAAAAAAACCTATCGAGCAATTACATTAAGAATACAGTCGGATATTCTCTTTTGTATTCATTTCCTTAAATCGTATGAAAATTCAATTTTCGGGCTTTTGTTTCCTTTGGCGAAAATATAATACAATTTTAAACCATACGAATACATCCGTCAAATTTTCACACTTGATTAAATTCCAAATTGCTACTTCCATTGGACTCCCCTTTTGTAAATGGTAAGCAATTTTTTTCTCCGGCTTTTCACTCGAGAACTCTACAGATCTCTACAGATCGTTGGGTTTAATTAATTTTAAATCTTTCGCAAACTAACTGTCAACTTGATTGTTGAATTTTTGTTTGCTGAATTTACGTTTTCAAAGTTTCTAGGTGAATTTTTCAAAGGAAGGTAAGTGGGTTTTCAAGGCTTCATCAGAATTGTCGAAATGGTTTTCCAAGGGGTTGGAATCTTATTGTATGTTTGTAGAGTGGTAAAAAAATTATGGTTAATTTTTTGAGCATTTCTGTTTGTTTTGGAAATAAACTTTGGTAAAATTGTTGAAAAATTTAAATTTTTAGATTTCACATTTTTCCCCCTAGGTAATAAGAATGATTTTCATTCTTATATAAGAATCAAATCCTTATACATATAAGAATGAAAACAATTCTTATATGAGGATGTGATTCTTACATAAGAATGAAAACCATTCTTATGTAAGGATGTGATTATTCTATAAGAATGAAAATCATTCTTATATAAGAATGGTATGCTTATATAGGAATGGTTTTCATTCTTATATACGGATGAGATGCGTATATAAGAATTATTTTCATTCTTATATTATAGGGATGCGATTCTTATGTAGGAATGAAAAAACATTCTTATAATTTGATTTTTATTTATAAGGATGAGAACAATTCTTATATGAGGATGTGATTATTATATAAGAATGAAAACTATTCTTATAAAAGGATGTGATTCTTATTTAAGAATGAAAACCATTCTTATATATAAGGATGTGATTCTTATATAAGAATAAAAAACATTCTTGTATAAGGATGTAATTCTTTTATATGAATGAAAACAATTCTTATATGAGGATGTGATTCTTATATAAGAATGAGGTTGTTATTATAAGAATGTTTGTTATTCTTATATAAGCATCATATCCTTATACCAGAATGTTTTCTTATATAAGAATGTTTTTCCATTCTTATATAAGCATCACATTCTTATATGATGTGTACGTCCGCATCGAAAGGGCCCATTTTATCGATCACCGTTTCAGAGATACAGCCATTTTTATGAAAAAAATCGAACATTATCGAAATCGCGTTCTATATCGACTTTGGTAGTACAACCCCTCCTCTTTCACCTCCCATTGAGAGTTTGTTGATACGACGCCCGTTTGCCGAGTTATAGTGGATCTAAAATAAAAATGAAAGGGCCCATATTGTCGGTTCGTTATTTTCATCTCCCTCTTCACTCTTCCAACCACGTAAACTCGTTTCTGGTCAGGTTGGTAGGTTTTCTGCACGCTGTCCTACATATTTTGTCGATTTTTTTCATGGTTTCAATAATTTTTTAAAATTTTTTATTTATAATTTTCAAAGAATAAAATGTTTTTTACCACTGATTTTTTGAAAAATGATCACTATAAATTGATAATTTTGCCTCGACTGATTTATTTTTTGACTAAAAACAACAGATGACCTTCAATTAGTGCATTTAAAAAAAATTGGCTATATTGGATTTTTTTTTGGAATTTTTTTTACAATATTTTAGTGAAAGGGCCCAATTTGTCGTTTCGATGCCTATACCGAAGGCAGCTAGGTAAAAAAAAATTTCAAGGTCATTTCTTCGGTTTCGATTTATTTTCATTAAAATATCCAAAAAATTTGATTCTAGTTTTTTGATTTTTTACATAGTTTCAACTTTGAATGCGTTTTTCTCAAAACTTACTTTTTTCAAAGTTCATTTTCAAAATTGCCTGGAGGAGGGAGTTTTGGGGCTAGGGACCCCCACTTTGGCTTATTTTGACCGGAATTTGGTCTAGTATATGTGTGTTTTCATTGTATAATAAGTTATATTTAACTAAATGAATTCGGGGAAATGGGGTGTACTGTATCCACATATGAAATTTCAGCCGGATCGGATGAAAGGAAGTCGTTCTACAGCAATTTTTCAATTTTTTAATGGAAAAATTCAACTCTTTTCCACCTAAAATAGGTTCTATGGGCCAGATCTGGCTCATTTTTGGTATGTACATTCATAGGGACCTAACACACTCTCATACCAAAAATGACCGGATCCGGCCCATAGAACCTATTTTAAGTGAAAAAGAGTTGAATTTTCCTTGTAAAAATTGAAAAAATCGCTGTAGAACGACTTTTTTTATAAAAAATGTGGATACGTATGAGGCGTGCTGTATCCACATTTATAAAATTTTAGCCGAATTGGATAAAAAAAAGTCGTTCTACAGCGATTTTTTCAATTTTTACAAGGAAAATTCAACTCTTTTTCACTTAAAATAGGTTCTATGGGCCGGATCCGGTCATTTTTGGTATGAGAGTATGTTAGGTCCCCATGAATGTACATACCAAAAATGAGCCAGATCCGGCCCATACAACCTATTTTAGGCGGAAAAGAGTTGAATTTTCCTTGTGAAAAATCGAAAAAATCGCTGTAGAACGACTTTTTTTTATCCAATTCGGTTGAAATTTTATATGTGGATACAGTACGCTCCTCTGAATAAATTTTCTTGGAAATTGAATCTTGTTATGAAAAAATTGAGTTATTTTTCCAACTTTTTGGTGCTTTAAATTTAAAAAAATGCATGTGGTCAATATTACCCTACCGGTAGGGTAATATGGTCTTTTTATGACTATTTTTCAATGGACTTTTTGGACATGAATTTTGAGACTTTCAAGTAGATATTCTGAAAGAGGATAAAATTCTCTACAAGATGCAATTTTTAGTTTTTCAAAAAGAATCAAATTTCAGTGTGTTGGAGCGTTTTGAAAAAAATGGTCCATATTACCCACCGGTACCTTAAGTATGAAAAACATTCTTATATAAGGATGTGATTCTTATATGAGAATCTTTTTACAACAGAAAAACTTCCAAAGCATTTTAATTTCCTCAAAAAAAAAAAAAAAAAAATTGAAAATTTCCTCAATAAAAAAAAACAAGGTCAAAACACAAAAAATTATTTTAAAAAAATGTAAATTGTTTATTTAAAAAAAATAGAAATATTTTATTTGAAAAAATGGAAACTTTTTATTTTGATAAAATGGATTTTTATTTATTTTAACGACAAATATTTAGAAAAAAAATTTTGCTACCAAAATAACTTCAATACATAGGAAATATTTAACTACATAACAAATTTCTTTAAAAAAGACAGAATATAAGAAATGGGAAATTTTTTGATTTCAAAGAAACAAAACAAAAAATTGAAAAAGAATTTTCTTACCAAAAAATGGAAATTTCTTCATTATGCCAAAATTTCAAAACTGATCAGAAAAAAAACACGAAAAAAAGGAAAATATGTGAAAGAATTTCTCAACCTTTCTGTTTCAAAATTTTCAAAGAATTTTTTAAAAATTCAAAAATAAGTGTTTTTTTTTTAATTGAGAATTTTTTTGGTTTTATTTTGAATTATTCACAATTTTTACAGAGTTTATCAAATTATTAATTTTTTTAATTTTCTATGATTCAAGTATTTTAAAAATAATAGGCCTACCTATGTATTGAAAAACAAAACTTTGAAAAAAAAAATATGGAATTATTATAGTTTTCAGTTTTTATTTATTTTTTGAATCGTTCCAAAGATTCCTCGGGGGTGTTTAACTGATAAATCAAGCACAAAAATTACAATAAAAAATTGAGAAATAATTAATTTTTTTGATTTTCAACGATTTAAAAAATATCACTAGGTAGGTATGAACTTGAGAAAAGCTTTTTTCCCTCTTAATTACTTTTGAATAATTCCATTGCTCGTTGAGAGGTTGTCAAATCGATAAACTAACCTCAAAAATTATATCAAAAAAATTCCAAAAACTACCTGAATTAAAAATTTCAAATACCTACTCTTTCAATAATTGCCATCGTTTTAAAAAATACATCACACCCCGTAATCTTCCTCCCCTCAAACAGGTTATTCAATTGATAAAAACCCTGTCAACGCTCGCACACTTCCCAGTACCCCGCCAACACCTGCGTCCTGCATCCATATACCCCTCGCACCCGGTAAAATAATTACGTTTTAAATTCATCTCTGGCATTCGAGTCGAATAATGAATGAAAAAATTAAAACATCCAAAGAGACATGTGGAGTGAAAAAGGAGCGGGGCGGGGGAGGTAAAAAAAACATGTCACGGTAGCCAGTTCCTGTTTTGAAATAATGAAAAACTCATTAATCTTTGAAATTAATTCTACGCATTCCTACACATTAGCAGATGTTTCAGTAAAAACGGAATCACACAATTAAAATATTAATCCTGCAAATTAAAAGTGACTTGGGATGAGTCGCAAATGTTGAATGTAGAAATACCAACGAGTAAGAGATTTCATAAAGCAACACAATTTGCACGATTAAACACAGCCCAGCCCAGCGTAGCTTTAGAGAATTGTATCGTACTATAAACAATCGCTGCTGCATTATTTTCATTCACTACTTCAATTAATTTTTGTTTCGCTACTCACAAAGAAAGATGAACGATGAACTTGTTAGAATCAGACTGACCGCAAATTTATTGACAAGTTGAGTGAAACGAGTACCATAGACGAGACAACGAACCCATGTGCTTGTGGTATCATTTCTGCTCCCTTCTCGAAGAGCATAGTCTACGTTTAAAGTATGTTTGCGTATGATTTTGCGTATTAATAATCTCAACGACTGTATACTTTGTGCAAATACTTAGCGTAGAGACCTATAATTTTGAATGACAATGGGTAAAATGAACTTTATTCGCATCTCGCGCAAATGCCGTGCGTGTTATTTTTCAAAGTCGAAACCTTGTCAAAATTTATAATGAGAATAGGGTTGCCTTGGCTGAATGCACACAACACCAACATGTAACGGTAACATTTTGATAATTTATATGCTGTTTTGAACGTTGCAAAAGGGAGTTTTGAGGAGATTTTACTTTTCACCGAAGAAATTTATACGTTCCCCTTTTAAACGTGATATGAAGCGGATAAAAAAAAAGTACCTACGAATACGAATGCTTATAAGCTGAGTAAGAGCACATATGCAACTAAAGGCAGGGATTATTAGATTGGCACCGGGTCAAATAAAAAATATTTCTTCGGTTTTTTTTTTCAAAAAATACATACCGAGTACACAAGTTGCATAAAATATGGTTTAAAATTGTTGTACATATTTTACAAAACAATACATAAAACACGCTCTGGCGAATATCTTATATTCTCGACGATTATTCGCACATAAAACAAGTGAGAATTCTTCAAATAATTCCATTTGCATGAAAAAGAGCGTTTCGATTGATGAAATATTTTTTTCTCTTTAGCAAAGGTGAAAAAAAGTGTTAGAAATAAACTTTGTGCAGCGATATTTACGACGCCAAGCACGCCCATATTTTCTCCCTTTTTTCTATGTAAATTTATACCTATGCAAGTTTTGAAAAATTATACATTTCGTTTGTACCCTTTCGCCTCTCGCCAACCCCTCTTGCATAATGTTTCCTATACTCCTAGTACTTTTAATTTGGCGATAAGTCAATAATTTCTTTTATGTTTTTACCTACGCTCTCGTGTATAATTTAGAAAAATATATATATCACAACGATCTGCGAAAGATTAATGAGTATACCGTGTATGATTGTGTCGGGGTATTGTATTTTTTAAATTCGAGTAAAAACGTTGTGTGATTTTTTTCCTCTATATCGTGGCACTTAATTGCTTTAAATTGCCACTCCGTGTGAAAAGTTTTGTTTCACGTGAGAATTACTATAATGTGTGTGCTGTCTGGACAATTGGCGCTATTTATTTGGCGTTTTTTTGCCATTTTTGCGCGATAAATCGATAAATAGTACGTCGAAGAGCTTTACAATCATTAAAAGTGGTAAATTGGGCGGAATTGTTTAATGAATTTTCAATCAACTGTTTGGAAAATGAATGAAAATAATTATGAATTTGCGACGTTTTGTGAATAAAAAAATTCCATTGGATATTTTTCAGTGCCTATTACGAAAAAGTTTATATATGCGAGCACAAATCCAACGGATCGGAACTAGCTGCTAGTTTTCACTACCAAGATCGGGGTTTCGCTGAATTTTTCCAAGTACAAAACTACATAGACGTCTAATATAGAAAATTAGAGAGGAAGGAGGAGCCCAATCGAAATTTTTATAATAACCAAAATCATTTTTAGGATCTTAATCTACAACTTTTGTTTGAAATTTTTGTTAATTCAACCCCTCCCTCTCCCTATTTTTCAATATTGAGTGTCTTCATACCAATATGCGAAATTCGAGAGAAAGGAAGGTCTCATCGAAATTTTTATAATAACCAAAATTATTTTTAGGATCCTAATCTACAACTTTTGTTTGAAAATACTTTCAATTTAAACCCTCCCTTCTCTCCAATTTTTCATATTAATGCATTTATACTCATTATTGATAATTGATGGGGAGGTAAGGGTTGAATTGAAAAATTTTTCAAACAGAAGATGTAGATTAAGATTCTAGAAATAATTTTGGTTATTTCAAGAATTTTGATTGGACCCTTACCACCCCTCCAATTTCGCATATCAGTACAAAGACACTCTTTACTGAAAAATGGGAGGAAGTAGGAGTTGAATTTAAAAAAATTTCAAACAAAAGTTGTAGATTAAGATCATAAAAATTATTTTGATTATTATAAAAATTTCGATTGTGCCCCTCCCTCCTGTCTAATTTCGTATATTAAGCATCTACACCACCTCCAATTGAGCTGCACTTTGGCTCAATGAAAGAGCATACCACCCAGATCTCAGAACCAATTTTTTAGCTGCCTATGTTGATTTTTCGATTTTTGGTGAATTTTTGAAAATGGCTAAAACAGCCCCTCGCATAAATCATTTTTTTTTTTTACAAAAATTGTAAATTTCGAGATTGAATCTTAAAATCTGTTTATATAAGTTGAAGTCGATCCTCTGAGTTGATTGGAAGTCTACAGAAAAAGTTGACTTTTCTCCAGATTGAAAAATTTTCCTTCGAAAATTTGAAAGATCCTAAAAAAGTTCTCAATTTAAAAATTGAGATTTTTCCCCACAAAAATAAAATAAAATCTTATCTTAAAAATTTGAGATTTTTGTTATCAAAAAAAGAATTAGGTAGATAAAATGGATTCAATTTTTTTTGTTAAGAATAAACATGGAATTTTTTCACCAAAAAATTGGGAACTTTTGTCCTTTAAAAAGTGGGAAAATTTTCTACTCTTGAAATTAAAAAAATTGTTCACTTCAAGAAAGTTTGGAGATTTTTTTCGCCAAAAAAAAGAGCTGGGTTTTTTTCTCCGAAAAAATTATGAAATTTAATCTAAAAAAAGTAGTATGAGTTTTTCAAAAAAATTGAGAAACTTTCTAACGTTGATTCCAAAAAATTTAGACACTTTTTTGTTTCAAGAAAATTCAGAATATGAGTGATTTTTCTTGCAAAAATTAATTGAGAAATATGAGGTGTAGAAATTTTTCAATGGTGGCAACGAAACATTTAAAGATGTCTATCAGAGAAAAGTTCCTTACTGACGAGGGAACTTCGCCAACTCGTCGCCTCCGATTGAGCTGAAATTTGGCTCACTGAAAGAGCATGCCACCCAGACCTCACAACCAAATTTTCAGCTGCCAAAGTTGATTTTTTGATTTTTGGCGAATTTTTGAAAATGGCTAAAACAGCCTCACATAAATCATCTTCAAAAAAATAAAAATTGTAAATCTCGAGATAACTAGAATCCTGAAAATTGGTTTATATACTGAAGTCAACCCCTCGAGTCGATTGGGGCCATTTACGAAATGATCTGTAGCCTCCAGAAAAAGTTGTCTTTTTTCCAGCACACTGGAATCGCTCCAGACGCCGCTGTAATCAACTTCTGAAGCTAAAATTTTGATCCCAGCGTTATAGTGGTAAGTACATCAATCGATTGGTATAGTTTAATCCAAAAGTGTAGGTATTTTCTTGCGACAAGTTGAAAATTTTGCATTTTTTTAAATTTCCAAAAAAGTCGATTTCTTTGGAATATCATCCGAAACTTCCCTCCCCCCCCCCCAAATCGACCACTCGAGTCGATTGTGAACATTTGCCGAAGTGATCTGGAGCCTCCGAAAAAAATTGGATTTGCTGCAGAAATGTAAAATTTTCAAGTAGTCAAAAAATACACATTACACGTGCCAACTCTTCATCTTGAGAGGTCGGCTTTGGAGGATGGGCGAAGTTTTAGATGATATTCTGTAGAAATGTAAGTATGGCACACTGAAGTGTATATAAATAGAAATTCCAGACCAATCAGTTTCACTTGAAATATAATATCAAATCGTCTACGAAGATACCTACGCCAATCAGTCAACTTTCCTTCGATTCTGCTGCTTCGTGCACATATACTAGGTAGGTAATCTTCGTAGATGTTAAATGTGCGCTTTTCATTTCGTATATTTTATAAGATACCCATACCCACGTATATAAGAAACAGTAGCCATAATATAAGTAGGTTCCAAAAGTTCATGTACGAGTAAAAAACCCACACAGGTATCTATATTATTTTTTGAACGACGTACAAGCTGCAAAAAAAAAGTCGCCTAACTCGAGTATGCGAAAATATTGAAAATTAATCATGCGATGTTTACATCGAAATAAAGTCGAGCTTCCGACGCGACGAGCTTAAATCCTCTCCATTTCGTCTGCAAACCTACACACGCTGACGGGTATTGAAAATATAAATTCCAGACCAATTAATCTCACTCGAAATGTAAAATCAAATTTTGATTTTTTTTCAAGAAAATATATACGCTATTCAATATGCTTTCCCTCGACTCTGTCGCTTTACGTACGTACGTAGGTAGGTAGGTAATAAGTATCTCCGTAGATATTAAATTAAATGTGATCTTCTCTTCGCCACCATACCTACTCGTACATTTTATTCATCATACGAAAAATTTTCGAATTTGCGAATGTGGCGTAGTTTACGTGCAATATTGTACGAAAGAGGCGAAAGGGTGACGTTGGTAAAAGGTGGTAGTTTTTCTAAATGTAAACAAAAATTTATATTTTTTGAATATTATTTGCATGGTGTCCACAAAAATATTTTTTCCAAAAATCATTTCTTTTTTTTACTACTACCCAGTACCCACAAAATTTTTGAAAACCTTCTTTCTCCATAAAATGACAGAAAATTGAGGACCTCTAAAAAAAATACGATCCAAATTTACTTACTACAGAAAATTTTTTAAATATGTGGCAGGAAAAATTATTTTTTGTAAAAGTTACAAAACAAATCTTTTCGATTTCCAATTTTGATTTTTCCATTAATTTAAATCCAAAACCACTATTTTTTCACTACTTTCATAAACCATTTCTAAAAACATACTACATTTGCACTACTTTTACTACCCTGATTTGATAATTTTTGGATTTTTTTGAAAGACTTCGTAACTTAAAAAAAATCTTGACAACTTTTTTAAATAGGTATGAATAATTTGAATAATTTAAAAAAACTGACTGATGAAAATTTTATGAAATTTTAACGCTATTTCCTTGCTCTAAGAATCCAACCAAGGTAACTTAAATGAGCACTTAAGCCTCCTTTCTTCAGTTTCAAACCATCACAATTTTTTCTGTAAGTGAAATGAGTCATTTGGAGGAGGAGGTCAATCACCCTATTTATGAGAATTTCAAGACTTGTAAAATTTTTCAAAATTTTCAATTTTATTTCAATTTTTCTAATTTTTTTAGGTAACTTCTAATTCAATTTTCAGTTGACATGACAATCATTTCCAATTTTATTTGAAATTTTATGGGTTTTTTTTCAAAAAAAAAAACTTGAATTTTTTTGGAGAAAATTTTTTTTTCAACTTTTTTGAGGGAAAACCTCACAATTAATTTTTGAAATCCTTTGTTTGTAAAGAAAAAATATCAATTGTTTGTCTCAATTTTTTTTGAAAAAAAAAAATAATAATAAATAAAAAATACGTAAGTACCTATTTCAATGTTACGGAGAAAAAATATCTCATTGCAATGTTTTTCTAAGAAAGAAATCTTTCATTTTTTATTTTGAGAAAGAAAGAACTTTTTTTTGGAGAAAAAGATTTTCATAATTTTGAAAGAAATTATATTCTCGTCTTTTTTGGAGGAAAACTGTAATTTTTGAGAAAAAAAAATGGAGTAAAAATCTTTTTATTTATTTGCAGAAAAAAATGCAAAACCAATAAGCTACCTACTATTCTAGTTGATTGTCAATATTTCTTCAAAAATTCATTTAATCAATTTTCAATTACCTAGCTCTCTTAATGAAATTTTTTTTTGAAGAAGTACGTGAACTTCCATAATTTTATTATAAATAAAAAATCAGCCAATTCTATTTTTCTCCTCATAAAACTCGATATTTTTACGTACCAAAACCAAAAAATAAGTATATATTGGTATTTAAATTCGCTCCCTCCAATATTCACGTAAAACCTTCGAAATTGTTTCCCAAACTGTAAATTTCTGCAGACATCGAAAAAATGCAACCAATTCATTTTTCAAACGGAAGTAAAAGGGAAGTTAAATCCACCAAGTCGTGTTTCCCCATTCGATATAAAAGACGAATAAAAGAATGTCCAGCGATATAACAGGTCCCCCAGGAAAGTAAGGGGGTAACTATCTCTGTAATTTTTCCCCAGGTAATCGTATTGCATTAAATCAACTAGTAATGGCTCGGAGTACAACCCTTTAATAGGCGAAGGGTAAGTATACGAAGAATGTAAGCGTCTGCTCGGCTCGCGTTCGTTACGCGAATGTGCCAAAATATAAAACCAATTATTCACCGAAACATCGAAAGTCGTCGTTGAAATACAGCATGGCGAGGGATCGAAAGGGTAAAATTCGCTCGAATAATTTATTTTATCCTTTTTTAAGAAGTAAGTAATACGAGATTGTTTAAAGTGAACGAAGGGTGGAGATAAATTGGGTTGTAAGTATTTCGCAACGAGCGAGAAAATCACCCTTTATGGCTCAACTATGTGTGGATTTTTTGGTGTAGCTTAAAAGTTATCATTTTTCACTGTTTGTAATTTTTAAACGGAGATGTGTTTTGTGAGGATGAGGTCGTCCAAAAATTGACCTCGCCCTATAGCAGTTTTTTTCACGAGGAATTTTGTTTACAAAACATTTTTTGTTGAAAGTATTATTTCAATAGAAAGGTGATTTTAGGAGAAGAAAAACTTTTTGGCTATATTTAAGAATGAATGAAGTTTTTCCAAAAAAGGAGGAAGTGGTTTTTAAAATTTTGTAAAGAATTAATTTTGGTCAAAATAACTTTTTCGAGAAATTTCTCCAGTAAACGAATTTTTTTCAATATTTATTCCAAGATTTTTTTATAATTAGAAATTTAAAAAAGTAGTGATTTTTTAGTAAGAATTTTTCGACAAATGAATTTTTACACTTCAAAAGAATTTTCTTCTAAAAGGATGTTCTATTCAAGGGAATTATTTTTCTCAAAAAAAAAAAAATTTTTTTGAGAAAAATTATATAAGGTAGAAAAACATTTTTCATTCATTACTTCAAAGTTCAAATAGAATATTCTTCCAAAGGAATTTCCACAAAAATCTGTCTTTTAGTCTTTTATGAAGAGTTTTTTTCTCAAGAAAGTGAATAATTTTTCTAAAAAAATTTTTTTTTTAATTTTTTTGATTTTAAAGAGACGATTTTTTAAAGAAAAAAACTTCAATTCTTACCAAATTCAAGAAAATTTTCTTCCAACAGAATTATTCAAAAAAAAAAAAAAAAAAAAAAAAATCAAGAGTGTTTTGCTTGCGCAAACACATTATAAAGAAATAATATTTTCCAAGAAGTTTTTTTGTTATTCGAGAAAATTTTAGTTTGGAGATTTTTTGGGATTTCAAAGAAAATTTTAAAGATGAAAATTTCTTCTCGGTACAAATATTTTTAAGAAGATTTTTTTTAAGTCAATGATTTTTCTAAGAAAAATCATTTCTTCGGGTTTTTTTTTTATTTTTATTTTTTACCAGATGATTTTTCTAAGACGATTTTTTGTCAATATGATTTTTGAAAGATTCTTATTTTAAGAAAATTATCTTGTAAGGAGAATTTTGAATTTTTTTCATTTTTTTACTTACAGTTCATTTTTTAAGAAAATAAGTATTTTTTTTGACAGAGGATTTCTTTCCCTTCTAAAAATCAGAAGTTTTTTTTTATGAGAGATGTTCTTTCTCCATAAAATTGAAAATTTTTCTCATTTAAAAAAAATTAGTCAACTTTTTTCTTCAAAATAATGAAAAATTTATGTATGGTATAGGTTCAACATTTTTTAGGAATTAATGGTATACCTCGGCGTTATATTATATATTATTCTGATTATTTTATTATATGAAATAATTTATCTTCAATTGGATCATCAATAACAATTATTTTTACCATAATTTTTATTTATATTATTATTGAATCTTTAATTTCCACCCACTTCAAAAAATGTGGAACTTTTTAAAACTTATTCCAAAAAAAAATTGAAGTAAGTATTTGTCACCTCCCTCCCCTAACAACAATTGAGAAACTTTTTTACTCCAATAAAATGTAAAGAATTTTTTTTCTTATTTTCTTTACTTACTATATTTTTATTTTTATTCATTTTTTTTTCGTATGACTCCCAGAGTCCAGAAAAATTATGTAAATGAAGTCTAATTTGTTATTTAAAGAAAATTCAGAAATTTTATTCTTCAAAAATTGGCGAAATATTTTACCTGGTCTAAAAAAGTTGAAACAAAAAATTTTGATTTTTTTCCCCCACAAAAATGAGTATTTACAAAAATTTGAGAAATATTTTGTATTCAAAAAAATTGATCAATTTTTTATTTTACCTGCAGATCAACTTTCTTGTCCATTTCCCACAGAAAATGATTTTTCAACATTTTTAGGTTGTCCCGAAAAAAATTATTTGAGAGAAATAGTTAGTTCGCAGTTTCCTACCCCTCACTCCCTCCCTCCCGGTAACTCCCAAGTTCCAACCTAATGAAGGTACATTAAATAGCTCGTCGGATTCAGCGTAATTTTCTTGATCATTTCCCACAGAAATCAATTTTTCCCTATTTTTTAATTTTTTTCAAAAAAGTAGGTTGTGACCAAATCGTACTTGGCAGTTGACACAAGCTGCTGTTAAACCAGCGAAGTCTGTGATTTTTTTTAAAATTTTGCCAAGTGAACCGATTTTTATTTCAAGAGTTTGCTAAAAAGATTTTTCGTCTAGACTTCAAGAGGATTTTTACTCTAGTAGAATTTTTCGTTTCAAGGCCTTTTTTAATGAAAATTTTCCGATTAAGAGAATTCTTTTGAGGGATCGTATTTTTTATAAGAATTTTCTTACTGAGTGAATTTTTTTTTCTCAAAAGAATCATTCAAGATAGAAATATATGCATAAAAAAACGTCAGAAATGACCTCTTTGTCGAAACTTCGAACCATATTTTTTCAAAGGAATTTAATCAATTACAAAAGACCTTCAATCACTTAATTTCAGAAAAGCTGAACACCAGAAGCACTCAAAACATTTACATAAGAAAAGTTCAGGCCATACCAGGAAGTCGTCCCAAAGACCCTCTTCTCTCTACACCGTTATTTCACTCACATACAACAAGTTCACCAAAGTGAACTGAATAGAGAAGAGAAATGTTTACAATTTGTTGTCGGGAAGTTGCCGCTTACGAAGTCGGACGCGGTAACAGGCCGATTCACGAAGTTTTACTTTCTGGTTGTGGTGTCAAATTAAAGATCAAAGACGTGACTTTGACTTACCATTCTTTACTTCTCAACCTCTCGTCCGTCTATCTCACCGAGACATATTCTTTGTACAGAATGGGAAAAAAATTCTCATGTTGAAGAGTTCTTGTAAGTATACGAGTAAAGCAGTTACCTAGAGTAGTTTAACGTACATATAGGAGGTATTAAGTAGTGAAAATTATTACCTGTATATCACCGCCGAAGAATACAACCAGTTCATTGTTGCCGGATGGTATTTTTTTGCGAGCGAATAACACATGTTGGCGGCTTGTGGCGTTTAACAATATGAATGGTACGGTAATTAACCTGTTGCAACCTTGAAGCGCCATTAATTAAATAACATTATTCTTGACAACGCGAACGCGTATATGAGTCTGCGGAAAAAAATTAATCTTATGAAGGAAAAAAACTGATCGGAACTAAACTAATTTTTTTTCAATAACGGCATTACGCGAATAAAATATTTAAAAAAAAAATGAAAAAATACACAAAAAATTCGAGCTGTGGGATAAATTTAAGAATAAGATAAAAATTAGGGTCGAGTGCAATGGCGTGCAGAGAGTTACAAAGTTACCGGACATTTTTGGAATTATAACCACCACCACTGACCCATCACCAAAGAAAGTTTCTATATTTCATCGTTGAGGACAAGAAAAGGGGGCCATTCCAACTAAGTACTAAAAATTAAAATTTCACTAAATTCGTTTTTATTTCTCGTGATTTAATTTTTCATCAATAACAAACTTGAAGCATATTTAACCCAAGTAAAGAGAGGGTGAAAATTTGAAAAAAAACAAACATTTTAAACGAAGAAATATTCAAAAAAAGTTGGAACGAATTTTTAAAATTAGGTCTTGAGCAAATTATTAAAAATAATGAATTTTTCAAAATTTGAAAAATTTATTTTGGTCCAAATTAAAAAAAAATCAAACAAATTACAAAATAATTAAGTACACACATTAACAAAATCTAAAATACAAAAAACAGTGAAAGAGTGAGAAAAATATTTCTTATTTTTTTTAAGAGAAAAAACTTTTTGTTTCCATTTTTTGAAGAAAAATTTCCTGTTTTTATAGAAAAAAAATATCACTTTTTTGGTGTGAAAATATTTATCAAATTTTTGAGAAAAATTTTGAATTTTCTCGAAATGAAAGTAATAATGCTGTTTTTAGGTAAATGTTTTTTATATCGATTTGAGAATTCTTGTTTTTAAGAAGAAGTCTCTCTTTTTGAAAGTAAAATAATTCCTTTATTTTTCTGAGAACAAAATCCTGACCTGTTCCACTTTCAGTAGTTTTTTATTTCATTTTTCTGAGTGAAAAATCTTTCAATTTTTTTTTGTTGCTAAAAACGTATTTTTGAGAAATTTTTTTTGTCAATTTTCTTTTTTAAATAAAAAATCTTTCAATTTTTTTAGATATTTTTTCAGTAATTTTACAGTATAAAATTTTATATTGTTTTGAGAGTAAAAGTATTTTTCATTGAAAAAATTGATTTTTTTTTTGATTTGGAGAAATCGATTCCTCAGTTTTTCTGAAGTAAGTAGATAGAAGAATTTCTCAATATTTTGACAAAAAATTTCTCGATTTTTCTTAGAATGAAAAATCTTTTATTTTTTTGAAATACATGAAAATTTTTTTCGATTTTTTGTATTAACACAATTTGATATTTGTCATTCTGTTTTTTTATTTTTCAAATAAAAATTCTCTCAATTTTTTTGATTGAAAAGTCTTTCAATTTTAATGAAGAAAAATTTTTAAAAATTTTTTGGAGAAAAAATTTCTTTCATTTTTTGACAGTCAAAACGTCTTACCTATTTATTAAAGAAACAAAGAAATATATTTTATAGGATAAAATAAAAAATTCTCGATTTTTTTTGGATCAATACAATTTGTCATTTTGTTTGTTTGTTTTTTGAATAAAAGTAACTAGGTATTTCAAATTTTTTTGGAGAGAAAATTTCTTAAATTTTTCGAGAGTGGAAACGTCTCACTTATAATTCATCTAATTTCTTGAATTAAGAAATATTTTCAAATTTTTGGAAAAAATTTCACGTTTTTTTAAAACAAAAACTTGAAATTTTTTTCCATTAGAGTAAAGAGTAGGTATTTCTCAGATTATTGAGAAAAGAATTCTCGATTTAATTTTTTGAATAAAAAGTGTTTCAATTTTACTGGAGAGAAAATTTCTAAATTTTTGGAATTGAGATAACATTTCGTATATTTTTTAAATTTTCCGAGTTTTTTTGCTCAGTTTTTCGAGAATAAAAACGTCTCATTTATTTCATTAAATTTTTTGAACTGAAGAATCTTTTCAAATTTTTAGAAAAAAAAAATTTCACTCTTTTTTTTTAAACAAAAATTCTCGATTTTTCTTGGAATGCGAAATCTTTCAATTTTATTTTTTTTGGAAAAATTTGTCAGTTTGTTTGTTTTTTGAATAAAAATATTCATTCGATTTTTTTTTGAATAAAAAGTCTTTCAATTTTATTGGTGAGAAAATTTCTCATTTTTTTGGAAAGAAAATCATTTTACATTTTTTTTTTTTAATTTCTCAAGTTTTTTTGAATAAAAATTTTTTAAAATTTTTTTCAAGAAAAAAAATTTATTTGATTTTTTGAGAGTGAAAACATATCATTTATTCAAAAAAAAAAATCTCGATTTAAAAAAAAGGAATTTCTTTTAATTTTTTGGAATGATGAAGAACGTTTTCAAATATTTGGAAAAAATTTCTCGTCATTTTTTATTATTTTTTTGAATAAAATTTTTTATATTTTCCCCTATCAGAGTAAACGTACTACTTCAATTTTTTTGGTGAAAAAAATTTCTCAATTTTTCAGGTGTGGTGTAATAATATTATTTTCTCATAAAGATACTTCGTTTGAAAAAAAATTTCAACCAAAAGGAGATTTTCAAAGGTGTTTTTTTGGCTTTTCAAAATGATTTTACGCGAGAAATTGTTTATAAAAATTTTTTAACCTCAAAATAATTCTATTCTGTGAGATTTTTTTGCAGGAGGATTTTTAATGAAAAAGTAATTTTTATAGAGAATTTTTTAGGATTTTTTAAATAATATTTTTTTCCTGCAAAATTTTTGAAGAATTTTTTTTGAAAAGATTTCTTTTCTTGTGATCTTTCTTCAATCACCGCGGGTCCCACCACCGCACCCCATAAAAATAACTGGACATTTGTCCGGTAAACTACTACGCCTGCACGTCACTGAGTCCAGTGGGAGGATGGGAGTATTATTCTAGCGAGTTTCTTCTCTTATAAAAGTCGATAGCTTTTGATTGTATATCTTCGAAACACAATATAATATCATTTTTTAAATTTTTAACTTTCACAGTCACGTCTTCTTTCATTAAATCGAAACACATGGCAATAATGCCCATACCGAACAACAAATACACGAATGTAAACACCAATCTGGTCGGATCGCCGTTCTCCGACACTAACAAATTATCCGGAGCGAAATCGCCGATACCGATCTTGCATAAACTAGTCACGCAAAAATACGCGCTATCCATGACCGACCAACTCTGCCAGCTCGAGAACATCGCCGTTCCCGTCGCCACGTACGCGAACAATACCCATAAGCATGCGGTCGAAGGTACGATAATTCTCTTCGGAATAGGCTCGTTTTTCTCACTCATCTTCGGATGACTGTCCTCCATGCTGCATCTGTAGATCCACGTATAAGTGCAGCGGAAAGTTTGAGCCAACACTTTGCCCATGTTTTTGAAGTACAAAATGTACAAAGGGATGCCAAAAACTGCGTAAACTATGGTGGCCACTTTACCACCTTCTGTATGGGGAACTATGTTGCCGTAGCCAATCATGGTGAAAACACTGAGGCAGAACATCAAAGCTGCTGGGAACGTCCACATTTTATCGCCAGCAATACCAGTGTATCCGTCTTTGACCGAACTGGTGATATTTCTTTGAAAATCCAAGAGCACATCTTGCACTTCTTTATTCCAAACACTCTCATTGAGTACATTGTGCCTATGAGTGATATTCCACAATATCTCGACCGAATCGTTGAGTTTTCCGCCTACCTGATCCATCTTCGGGTCTTTATAGCCACCTTCGATTTGACTGAAACTAACAGCACCAACGACAGCGTATCCGACGATCAATCCACCGACACCGACTTGAGTGCACATAAAAGTAACGATTTTACGACAACAATGTTTGACCGTTTTTTTCGGATCGGTCACCGAGTACGAAGTCTCCGAAGATGACTCCTCCGTATGCTCGCCGGACGAGAGATTATGCAAAGAATGCGCGCCCGATTCCATCGTTAAACGCGGCTTCGACCGTACTATTTGAAAAACAATGTTAAATTTTCTAATCTGCTCGACTCTCTATTAATAACCACGGATTATTGGAGAAACGCCAGTGTAAAAAAGCGTACATACGTTCACGCCGTTTATGCTTTGTTTATTTTAATTTCCTTTCTCCATTCGCCAGTCTTAATTCTATCCGAGTCTGGACAATGATGAAACTATAAGAGTCAACCTTAAGTTGATTCAAGACTGGAGTACCGAGTGGTGGAAATTTAGCCCAGTTGGTGGCATAATGCTAAGTCAGCGGAATTACTTTTCGCGTAAAGCCGGAAATGATAAAACGTTCGAGATAAGAAATACTACGCTGGGTACTTTCCGCTTCGCATTTGTTACTCAGCTTTTATAGTATGCCCTCGACGATACGATTTTGCAGAGACATTAATTGTCTTAGTTCGAATACTATTTCGACAAATGTAAATTACTTAAACGTCGCCGTTTAACATTGGAGTACGTAAGTTGTTGCAGATAAAAGCGATAGGTTTCTTTAAACTGTTTTGTGATCTGAGTTTTGGATTTTTTTCCAAAAGTCTTCTAAGAGACCATGCAGAATGAATGAGAAAAGCAGGATGGTTACTAGCTCCTGGTTTGCACTGCCATAATCTGGATATCGCTGAATTTTTCCAAGTACAAAATTACATAGACGCCTAATATACGAAATTAGAGAGGAGGGAGGGGTCCAATCGAAATTTTTATAATGACCAAAATTATTTTTAGTATTGTAATCTACATCTTTTGTTTGAAAATTTTTTCAATTCAACCCCTACCTTTCCCAATTTTCAATAACGAGTATCCATGTACTATTATGAAAAACTAGGGAGGAGGTAGGGTTCCAATTGAAAAAATTTTCAAACAAAAGTTGCAGATTGAAATCTTGTAAATATTTTTGATTATTACAAAAATTTTGATTGGACCCCTCCCTCCCCTCTTTTTTTGCATATTACTACAAAGACACTCATTATTGAAAAATGGGAGGAAGGCAGGGGTTGAATTAAAACAAATTACAAACAAAAGTTGTAGATTAAGATCATAAAAATAATTTTGGTTATTATAAAAATTTCGATTGGACCCCTCCCTCCGCCCAAATTTTGTATATTAGGCGTCTATGTAGTTTTGTACTTGGAAAAAATCAGTGAGATCCAATGTCTAGTGGATGGATCTGGATTAAACTTTAAAGAAATGCTTTCAAGAAGCCCAAAAAATTAAAAAATTGTATTCAATCTAGCTCCTTTTTAAAGAGAGCGGAGAGTCCACGTGAAACTTTTTCCATCTCCTGTTTTTTCAAATAATCCAAAAAATAACATTCTAAATTAATACTTATTTTATTTTTACAAAATTCATATTGGAATTGAAACTATTGACATTTAATAAAAAATCAATTTTAGCATGTATTTAATTATTCGAAAAATAATATATATTTTTTTAATTAAGAAAATAAAAGTGAGAGCTAAATGAAAAAAATACTAACAAATTAATAATTATACCTACCTAATTACGTACTTGATATGATCTTAAAATTTCAAAAAAATTAATTTTCTAATAAAATATTTTTTTAATCTTCAAAAAATTAAACAAAATTACTTAAATCTAAAATTTTTTTAATAAACTTCATTTAAAAAAATTAAACAAAATTATTGTTACTTATTACCTAACAAAATTTATCTTCATAAAAAAATCAACGAAATTATAATTAGGTATAATTATCTTAAATTTTTAATTTTTTTTTAAATAAAAAAAATATACCTAGGTATCTACTACAAATTTTTTGATGAAATCAATTTTTTTTTTATAAATTGAACGAAATCAATTTTTTCAGCTGTGTCAGGATTTACCTACATTCAAAAAAGTTCTAAGACATTCAATTTTTGATAATTTGAAAAAAAAATTGAAAGAAAAAAATGAGTAGTGAAATGAAAAAAAAAATGATTTTAAAAATTTCAACAAAATTTATTTTTCAATTAGGTACCTATTCATTGAAAATTTATTATTTTCTTTTTAATTTTAGCAAAATAATTATTTTAAATTATTTTATAATGCTCACTAGTTTTCAAAAAATTCTGTGAAAATTTATTTTTGAAAAATTTCAACAAAATCATGTTTTGAAAAATTTCTCAACAAAATTCATTTCTAAAGAGTTTAACAAAATGAAATACTTACCAATTCCAAATAAAACTTTTATTTATTTATTTATTTATTTTGATTGAATAACGAATTTAATTATTTTTTAATTAACAAAATTTATTGCCAACAATTTTTGGTAAAATTTGTTTTCAAGAAGTTTTAACAAAATTAATTTTTTTTCAACTTTGCCATGATTTATCTGCAATTAAATTTCTTTTTAAAATTTTAACAAAATTTATAAAGATATTAATTTTTTTTTGGAACTAAAAATAATCCAATTTTGGTAATTTAAAAAAAAGTAATGAAAAAAATTGAGCAGTGAAACGAAAAAAAAACTCATTTACATAAGTATGATTTTGAAAATTTCAACAAATTTAATCTTATAGACTTTTAAAAATAAATTCATTTGAAATAAAGGTATTTAAAAAAGTGACTAACTAAGTATGTACATTATTTTTTAATTTTTACGATATGAGTATGCTCAACTATCACACTTTTTTGTGAACAAATGGTTTTTATAAAATTTTAACAAACATAGGTATCAAAAAAATTCTTGACAAAATCAATTTGCAATAAAGAAAGAAAAAATTAAAAAATTACAACAATTTTTTTGAATTAAGTAACAAAATAAAATTTTTAATGAATTAAGACGTGTTTTCTTTTTCTTTTTCAACTCAACAAAATCTATTTTTAGAAGATTTTTTAAAATTTATTTTCAACATTTTTTCGTATTTTGGATAAAAATTATTTTAATTTTTTTTTGTCTGTATTAGAATTTACTCGCATTTAAATTTTAAACACTTCAGAAAGTTTAGGACAAAAACAATTTTTAAAACTTCAAAAAATATAATTTTGATAATTTTGGAAAAAAATTAGACTACTCAATAAAAAAATACATAATTTTTTTTTTGAAAATTTAAACAAAATTCAATCTTAAGTTTTTTTAATGAAATTAATTTAATTTCAAATTAATTCAAATGATTTAAAATTTTAACAAAATTTATTTATACCTGTAGAAGAAATTAATAAAATAAAATTTTGAAATTTACTAATCAACTGTTTTTAAAAATAGGTACCAACTTCCTTTTTTTTAAATTTAAAAATTCAAGTGCCCATTTAAAACTTTTTTCAAAAACATTACTTTAAATTATGGTAGAATTCACACTTAAATTTTGAACATTTCTTGAAAATTTTTACAAAATAAACTTGAAAAAATAATTTTAAAAATTTTAAACAAAATTTACGCATTATCAATTTTAAGAAAAAAAAATCTAAAAATTTAGGATTTGTTTTGTAATTTTTACAAATTTTTAGCCTACTAAAAGATTTTGAAACAATTTACATGAAAAATTTTGAAAATATTCACTTGGAAAAATATATTTAAAATTTTTTCGATACGTTCATTATTTTTTAAATTGACAAAAATAATTTTTATATGATCTTTGAGAATTTAAATTCAAGTTTGGAACATTTTGAAAATTTTTACAAAATAATACACTTATGTTTGGAACTTTTGAAAGAACCAATTTAAAAAATTTTGAAAATTTTAATAATAATTTTTAAAAATTTCAACAAAATTAAAATTTGAAAAATACCTATATCATTTTGACGTATTACGTATATGTACCTATCTATAATTTTCAAAAATTTCAACTTGGTTATTTTATTTTTTGCCAATCGTGTTACATTTAAATTTTGATGAAATTCATTTTCGTAAATTTTATTACCATTAGGTCATTTTTTTTAAACTGAATAAGTAAATTCAATTAGTAATTTTGCTAAAATTCATTTTTTATCAAAAACAAACTCAAGGTAAAATTATATCTACAATTCTTCAATCCGTTTTTATGAAATTTCCTGTGTTGGGGTGAGATGAAAAATTGTTCAAAATGACAAAAAAAATATTCGCTTATATAAGCAGAAAATATCTTAGTATAAGCACGTATTGGAACTCAATTTTTTTAGAAAAGCATAATGCCCTTTTAAAAAACTCACGTCTTGAAAAGTCGGTCAGGAAGGCAATACCTGTTCTCTAACGGCTCTCAACCTATCAAATAAAATTGCTCGTTCAATTCCCGTCGAGTTGGTGGGTTTTCTATTCGTTCGCATTTACCTGAATTTGCAAATCATGTCGATTTACCCCTCGTAGAGACCCAAATAGGTGCTCAATTAAAAATAATACGAATAAAATAAAATACCAACAACTGGTACGAATTTCACGATGGTCTTTTTAATACTCGTATGGTACATGGTAAATGGCGTTTATCAATATTTCTGGAAAAAGGCCAATTTATTCGACGTAGTTTTTTTCCCTCAGTCTGCAGCCTTTCGATTAATGAACCAATTTCGAGTAAAGTAGACAAGTTTGAAAATACACAAACTTCATTTGAATATACCAAGTTGATAAAATGAAGTCAAAAAGGCGCAACAGTGATAAGGGTAGAAGCTTGGTGAGAAATCCGCGAAAATTGTTACCTTTCTCACGTAGTTGTCGGAATACTGAAGTAAATTAGCTCGGCGTTTGGTTTTCAAATATATCATCAATAAACTTGAGCTTTGACACTTTTTAACCTTTACAACGCCAATTAATCGGGTAAGATTCGCACTAATAAATGCGCCGTCGTAATAATCGATCATTTTTAATCAGTTTGCAAATTCTTATGAATGACGTTTTCGCTGAGATAGTCTAGCGAGAATCGCGTTGCATATTCGCGTCCTACTGCTGGTGCTTGCGCCGTAATTAATTAAACTTTGATAAAAAATAAAGGATTTATTTGTCCCTCAGTAACGTGATTCTTCAGTAAACAGGATTACGTTCATTAAACTCTATTTTCGTCTCGAATAAAGTTTTATCAGCTTGATTTAATACCGTCTAATATTTTGTTTTTTAATTCCTACCTCCCACTCGACTCGAGTGTTTATTTTTCATTTCAGAAAAATTCATAAATTTTTGTACGACAGATAATGATTGTAATTCATCACACTATTTCTAGATCTTCCTGTTTGTTTTTTTTTTGAAAACGAAAATTTTTCATTAGGTATTGTAAGAACATGGTAATTTTTCAATGTCTGTTCTGTATTGGTTTTTTTTACACCAATGTCCCTGAGAGTTGAGCTTCGATCAGCCCTTCCTCATAGACTCGATGTTAAAAATTACCTTTTCACTTTCGTCAGCTCAATCTAAACAAACAAGTTCGCATCACATACAATAACCTCAAAACCAACTGAAACACACCTCAAAAAAGTTGTTTCGACCGTGAAAAAATCAACGACACGAACCACTAATTAAATTAAAATACCTATTAAATAATTACACCTAAAAAAATTGCTATCCAAATGATTTCATTGGGAAGATTAATGCACTTCGCATCATGAACCGATTACGAGTTGAAGGACGTTAGTTATATGCCTGCCAGTGCAAAACATTACATTGATGTAACCATTCGTACGATTGTAGGTACGACAGATGTGATATTTTTCCACAATTTATCCCATAAATATTACATGTTTATGAAATTATCGTAGGGGTTTAAATCGAATTAATGTAACAAAATTAAATTTTCAAACTTACCTGGGAATACTCGATGAATTATCGAGTAATTAAGTAAAATCTTTCGAGTTATTATTCATTATCAATATTTTAAATTTACCACCACCATGAAGTAATAAAAATAACATTGATATAAAGGTAGAAAGGTATGATATTTTATAATGGTTCTCAAAGTATAATCATTCTACGAATGCTGATTTGAATAGATTCACTACTGAAGTAATTACTTCGCGATAAAGTACTAAGATTAATACATTATTCGACGTATTATGACCTTTTTAAAATAAAATATTCGCAAAAATTCGTCATAAACGTTCAGTTTAATCAGTAAAAATTTTCATTGATAAAAATTTCGGAAAATCGAAACGTAAACAAGATTGGAATCAGAGTAGTTCACTGAATTGCCGCTAGGATCGTTACTGAAATACTCGTTTTTTCAAATTATCATTCAACGAATTTTTTCGTACTTCAAGCTTTAAAAATTAATTTCACAGTAATAATTAACGTTCCACAATGTAAGTTCAACGTATTGATCAATAGTTTTAAATTCAAAACCGTAATTACAAATTAAAACGCAAATTAAAAACCAAACCTATTTCACATTCCAAGAATGCAAACATCTTTAGCAATTTACGAACTCTCTCATCGACAACACTGTTTCGCAATAAAAACTCGTTTTTCTCGTATTTTTTAATTCTAACTTCATTAAAAAATAATTTCGGTAATTAAAATTCATACACGAGTTCGTTAATTACACTAAATACCTGCAATCATCCCGGAAAACTTACCGGCATTTAGAATACTTTTAATTTGTAAAGTTGCCCCGCCTGCCATTATCGATTTACGAACCCCTGGAACTAAAATAAGCTATCCAATGGAACGCGATGAGCACACCGAGCTACTATAACTTTGACTACAACTACGAGTACTGTGTGTTATGTGTTCCACCATGATGGTTTTTTACTCGGCATTTATGTTATAAACGGTGAAAAAAGTGAATAATTTTAACGTTTTAACATTGTTTTTAATTGTATCGGTGTTCGAAATACGTTCAGTGTTTTAGTGAATGCAATTTTTACATCTGGAACATTTCCCGTACCTGGATAACTTGTTAGCCAAATACACAGGTAAGATGAGTGATAATGTCCGTAGGCTTCTATCATTAACCACAAATGGTCAGCTTTGGTGGCTTTAATATGAAATATCGTTCGAGATTTACCTTCACGATGCATACTTCGAATATCTAACAAGGTGAAAATTCGATCTTCGGTTAAAATTTTTTTTCCAAATCTCTTTGGTCAATACCCTCTACAGGTTTCACCTATTTCTTGAACTGATTTCTAAGACTGGAATTTCGTTACTTCGAAACTATTTCGTTGAAATATTCCGGTGCTATCGGAGTGCATATTTTAACGTGCGTTTTTTTTTATATTCGATTCGCAATTCTCAGAAATTCGTTCTTGAAACTGGCTACTCGAATTGGCTAAACTAAAGATGAGTAACTGGTAATTTCGGTGCATTTTCTTAGTGTGTTATTTACAAAATTATTGCTAGCGAGTATATTCCAGAGTTCATTGATGATATTGAAATTTTAATAATGAAATTTTTCTTATCGTTTCGATTAAAGTATGCTAGCTGAATAAACATATGTTATTTTTAGTTCGTTTAATTTCATATCATAGAGGTGTCGATTGCATCATGTGAGAAAAAAAAATCAAAGTGTTTCCGCCATTCGATATTTAAGTAGGGAAAAAATATCATAATCTGAGAAAATTTTATCTGTTTGTTGCCATTACAAAGCTGGTCATTGGTGTATCTAATACTTGTATAATTTCGCGTCGATTTATTATTTACATACGATTAACACGATAAGCAGCTTGTTAATGAAATTCACATTGTGTATCGATTGTTAATTCGAATCGGTTTTCTCGCTGAAAATTTTTTATCTGATAATCGTATCGAAAAGCGGCGTGAGAAGATTGCAATAATTTATGGTTAAAATGTCAATGTATGTTAATTCGTATCGAAGTACTTGTACGTGCTGTACTTTTAATTGGAATATTATTGTTACATAAAATAATACCTCTATTCGTGTTGTAACACTCGCATGTAATTAATAATCGCCTCAGTTTCTTCGTATATTCTTTTGCCATACAAAGGAGTAAAAGTGTTTGAATTTAGATGCGCCACTATTGCATTTTTTAATTACTCGGAAATGGAGACGAAATGATGCAAAATGTAACCGATGCGACGTTCGTGTTATACATTCAAGGATTTCCTATTAATTTTCTAATTTTTCAAACAGTTTATCTTGATTTGCTCTGAATGCGGAAATGAAATATGTTGTCGTGTGCTTGACTTATTACTCATTGCAAAATGCATCGAATCAGGTATCTCTCTCTGTGTGTGCTCCTTACTGCGGTGATTTTTTTTCTTTTTGTCTCGACGTTATTCATTTTATCAGAGACTTAACTCAATGAAGTAATTTCTGCTCGCATAATCAATCGTATTACATCGTACTTGTCATCGTGGTAACTTCAAATCACCAAGATGAGTGAGTAAATTCGAAATCAACGACGATTTTGAAACCGTGCAATTTTTTTCATTCTCCACTTCTCCAGTGGAATATTTAATTATCTCGCACAAGGTAACAGAATCGTGTCAGAAATTATCCCATCGAACGATATATAAATTTTCTTCAGAGTCCTATAAATCTATCATGGTTAAACTCTTAGGAGCTTTCAAAACGAGACAGATACTCGTGCAAAATAAAATCAATGTAATTGACGCCAATTTTGATAAAATTCACCTCGGGGAGGATGAAAATACATAAAGAAAGCTATTTTTCAGTTTTATTCGACCCTATACTATTGTCCACGTGCTATTTTTTTCTCTCTACCAAGACCAACCGCACATTGGCCCCGAAAAACTACAGCTGCAAAGTGAGACTGATGTGTAAGAATTAATCATTCGCTATATTTCACGTTGAGGGATTGTTTATAGGGTTGAAAAATACGAGCTTTTTGGTCATTCGGTGAAAAATGACGTGGAATTTTTTTTACTCCCTTTTTTTTTATGATAGAGAATATTATTTCTGGAAGAAAGATGGCCAACGTTCCATATACGTAATGTTACTTCGGCGCAGTTGCATTATTTTTTTACTATTTTTGCCACGATTAGTTTATTTCTTTCTTGTATACGATTAAAGAGCTCTTTTAGCGAACTAATTACCTACTTTGAGTGTACATTGATATAGGTAGAATTTCTATAAAAAATACGACTTGGGCGAGTTTGGTATTTGATTGCAAGTCAAATAGACGCGATCAGGATGCGATATGATACGGGAGAAAGAATTTCATACCCGGTATACTCGTGAGAAATACGCTGATATCGTTTCAATTCTATTTGTAAGCGAATTTTTTCATGAATCATTGTGATATTGTTCCAACTATATTCGTACGAATATACTTACCGTGCTAATTATCTTTATCAAATAGAAATTTGCTCTCGAGCTCGAAGGTCAATTGATAGACGCGAACGTATGCATTTCCAAGAATTTTTCTCTCATTTGGTGTAATTAAGACGAGAATATAACATCGTCGTGTGTCGATTTCAGATTATATTTTCATTCAAACCTGCGAATTGATTTTTTCATCGTGAGAGTGTTTGCGTCATCGATAGGAGGGTTCTTATATTTTCCACGATTGACCCTATGGACTTATTAAAGATTTTTTTTTATTTCAAAATGTTCTTTTGGGTGTCTTGATGAACCAGAACCAACAAAGAAGTTCTCGAACCTCATCCCTGAGCATGATCCCCAAAAATGGACTCAATATGGTACCCTTGTTGTTTTTCGCTTGTAACTCTTCAAATATGCGTCTAAGCGAAAAAATAATCTCAATCAAAATTGAAGTACATGAAACTTCCAACAAAAAAGTGTATCTAAATTTTTTTCGAAAAGTGAACGGGTGGCGCAAAAACACGCGTCAAATTATACAGGGTGAAAAAAATGAAGATTACTTCGTTTTTCGCTTATAACTCTTCAAATATGCGTCTAAGCGAAAAAATAATTTTGATAAAAATTAAAGTACATGAAATTTCCAACAAAAAAGTATATCTTCATTTTTTTCGAAAAGTTAACGGGTGGCGCAAAAACAAGCGTCAAATTATACAGGGTGAAAAAAAAATAAGATTACTTTTTTTCGCTTATAACTCTTCAAATATGCGTTTAAACGAATAAATGATCATGATTAAAATTGAAGTACATAAAATTTACTACAAAAAAGTACTTATTAATTTCTTAAAATAAGTGAACGGGTGGCACAAAAAACGCACGTCAAAATATACAGAGTGAAAAAATGAAGACTGGTCACATCTTCCCTAAATATAATTCGATTTTCAAGGGGGGGGGGGGAAAGAGTTGTATGCAGATGATGATGCATTTAGACCCTACCTACCCTACCCTTAAAATGTAAAAATATCCCAATTTTTTGAATGGAATATTGGGAAAAATTTTAAGGTTTTTGTGATTTTCCTCCAAAAAAATTTTTTAAAAATTTCTGCGTTGAAATATTTTTACAGCAACATTTTTTTTGAAATGTTCACCTGTTCCAAATTTAACTAAAAAAATTATTTCAAAAATGGGTAGTTTTTCATTTTTGTTCTAAAAAATTTGAGAATGTGACTACTCAAAAAATCAAAAAATTTTCCCAGAAAAAATTGAAATTTTTTTACTCTGAAAAATTGACCCACCCGAATTTCAGAATTTTTTTTCAAAACTGAAATTTTTCTCTGAAAAAATCAACAAAAAAAAAATTAATACCTAGGTAAAGTAGAAACAAAAAAGTATGTTTTTTTCTAAGAATAAGAATCTCCTTTTTCAAAAAGAACATCTACATAAATAAGTACAAAATAGAAAAGATTTTTCCCCAATTTTTTTTTTTAAATTTCTACATTCTTACTCCAAAAAAAATTGGGGAAAATGCTATGAAATTGATTATACCACTGTTAGTCCCAGCCCAATATTATTCAGAACATCGATAGGAACATTTTAAAATCAGAAAATCTGTGCTCGCCTAAAATACAATTTATTTGCTCTATTTTTATGGTCCAATTTTACAGGTCGAAGTAGAGGTTAGGTCATCGATGGGGATTGTTATATTTTCAAACATGTCATTTTATACTTATAAATTGAATTTTTTCCAAAACTAATACGAAATACGAAATGAGGAAAATATATCACATGTAGATATATTTCGTATAAAACTTTAATAAGTTATTCGTATTCGAAGTATACTTAAACCAGAATTGAAATACACCCTTCTCGTCTTCCTTCAACTTTTAAATTTTCGATTATCCTGCAGTATTCTTTTTTTCCCAAAGGGAATTGAAAATCATTCTAATGTTAATAAATCTATTTTCGGGGGGGGGGGGGGGGGGTTGCACGCTCGACCTATTTTTGGAGTGGACGAAATTAAAAGTTACATTTATCGAATATATCATCTCGTGTTTCTTTTTTTTTTTGCGAAATATAGTCTTAGCGGATGCGTTTTGGAAAGCATAAAAGCGTGTAATAGACTTTTTCCGTATATTTAAGCGTGTCGACGAATCGTAAAAAAGGGATTGCCAAAAAAAAAATGACCAATGGTTTCATGGCCAACATGGGGAGTCCTTTTTATTTAATCTCTCACCGTGTCGAATTTTTTTGATCGCCGTGCTGCAGGAGAATATCTTACCTACGTTAACTGTTCCTCGCTGGAAGGTAGAAGAATAACTCGATCTAAAACAATAACTAGCCCAGCTAAAGGGGGAAGCAACGAATCGAAGAATGGATAAAAGAGGTAATAGATTTCACTGCATGAAGGACGAGAATGACGACGAATTCGTCTAAATGCGAAAAAAAAAGGCCATAGAAGAAAAGATATCGAGCTGTAGGATGGAGAACTCACCGTTAGAGCCCCTTTTTATAAGGGTCGTAGTGTCGGTAGCTATTCAGGTACCTAAGAAGTACACATACGCCTATATTTATAGGTCTAGGGTATACCCCCCCGTATATGCAAAGCGAGTAAGACATAGAGGCAGATACCAGAATGAAAGACACTTTAGAGCAAGGCGAGGAGTAAACGCTATTTTAGAATTATTCGCGGCCGATAGTGCCTCTATACGAGGATACCCCGATATGCCAGGAGGGTACAAGAAGCTCCTCGAAGCGTGACGACGCCGCCGTGTGCCGCAACATACGGACGATCCATTTAAATGTACGAAGAGTAGATATATATTACGGTGTGTTGGTGGTACTTTTACGTATACTGCACGTGGAGTACGTATATGCACAAAATGATATTGAAATTTTGAAAATGAGAATCACAGAAAGAGAAGAGGCGAGAGTGAGCGTAAAATATGCCGCAAATTCTTTCGCTATTGTTTTATCGATATCAGCAATATTGGGGATGGTAGTGTCGGAATTTCAGCGTAATATTTGTACATACGCCAGGCCTGGTATCGATATACGATGTATGGTTTAATACGATAAAATATTCGACGGATAAGGCCAGATAATAATACACGTACTGCATATACGAGCCCCGACCTCGGTATCTAATTAAAAACACCACGTACGTATTATGGCTCTCGTATGTTTATACACATACTCCATGCCTACCCAACTCCCTGTATCCAATTCTCGTGTAAACGCTAATAATTAATCTTGTAAAACAGTGTACATTGCATACGGTCAATTTACCCAGTCGCGTCGTATTCAAAGGGTAAAAGGGAGCACGTTATATTGACAGTGGATGCATTTGAACGGAGCTGACTCCGGCTCCTCTGGCAGCGGCCGCTCAGCCTTGGCTGATCATCCGAAACGCGCAATTGGAGCGTATGTGTTTTGCAAATTTTCTCAATTAATGATTCATAATAAGTGAGTGATAGGGTGATTGTTTGTTTTCATTTTCTGCAAAGGCAAACTTAAAGGGATATTTTGCAGCCATGCGTTTTGCTCAGGTCTCATTGCTCATTACTCACATTGTTTAATTTTTCCAAGTCCAATATATGTGTACTTTATTGATTAGTATTCATAGTTGGAGGAATGAGAATGGTCCAATCGAAATTTTTTCAATAACCAAAATTATTCCTAGAATTTCAACCTACAACTTTTGCTTGAAAATTTTTTCAATTGGACCCCTCCCTACACCAATTTTTGTTTATGTGGATCTATATTGTAGTATTATGCAAAATTAGAGTGAAGAGAGGGGTCAAATCGAAATTTTTGTAATAAACAAAATTATTCCTAGAATTTCAACCTACAACTTTTGCTTGAAAAATTTTTCAGTTGGATCCCTCCCTTCACCAATTTTTATTTATGTGGATCAATATTGTAGTATTATGCAAAATTAGAGGGAAGAGAGGGGTCAAATCGAAATTTTTGTAATAAACAAAATTATTCCTAGAATTTCAACCTACAACTTTTGCTTGAAAAATTTTTCAGTTGGATCCCTCCCTTCACCAATTTTTATTTATGTGGATCAATATTGTAGTATTATGCAAAATTAGAGGGAAGAGAGGGGTCAAATCGAAATTTTTGTAATAAACAAAATTATTTCCAAGATTTCAGTCTATAATTTTTTGTTTGAAAATTTTTTCAATAATTGGATCCCTCCCTCCGATTTTCATTTTTGAGGGTCTATATTGTAGTATTATGCAAAATAAGGGGAGAGAAAAGGGCCTAATCGAAATTTTGGTAATGACCAAAAATATTTCTAGAATTTTAGTCCATTACTTTTCTTTTTTAAATTTTTTCAATTTAACCCCTGTCTCTCACCCGATTTTACATAATGCTACATAGATGACTTATTATGAAAAATAATGGGGGAGGTAGAGGTTCAATTGAAAAAAAATTCAAACAAAAGTTGTAGAACAAAATCCTAGAAATATTTTTGGTCATTACAAAAATTTCGATTTGATCCCTCTCTTACCTCCAATTTTGCATAATACTACAATATAGACCCACATAAACAAAAATCGGGGAGAGGGGTCCAATTGAAAAATTTTTCAAGTAAAAGTTGTTGGTTGAAATTCTAGAAATAATTTTAGTTATAATAAAAATTTTGACTGGACCATTTCCAGTCCTCCAATTATGAATACTAATTAATGCAGTATATTGGACTTGGTAAAGGAGCACTCCTCATGGCCGCAAAGTAGCTCTCAAGTCAAAGGAGTTGAATCAGCTGAAACGAAATTTTAAAATGTTCGTACCTACTTCTTAGTTGATTTTCCGCGTGGGATATGAATTTTTTAAGAATTTTAGAATTTTACTCGCTAGAAATATCATACGTCAGGTAACATATTTTCTTTTTCGAACAAGCTTCAAAAAATATTCTGAATTGAAAAAATACAGGTGTTTTTTCTTCAAATTTTTGTACCGAAATTCAAGTAAAATTGAAGAAAATGACCAGACTGGAGTAGGTAGTCATACGGTTCGACTTTCCAAAGAATTCGAGTTATTGAGGGGGTGAGTTGGAGAGATTCGACTGTAAAAGGGAAAAATAAAAATACACGATGAACGGTTACAAAATTACAAGTATATTTTTAAAAAATTCACCTCGTTGTTTGAAAACTATCATAAAAATAACTTTTTCGAAAGAGGATAACGTTGAATTTCGATTATGCAATTTTTATTTTTTTGTACAATTTAGCGCTTTGTAAAATATTTGAAATAACAATGTGCTGTTTCGTAAAACTATACGAAATTGAAAAATAATTAAATCATTTAGAAGGTAGCGTTTTGATCTTTCGAACAAGCTATATTATGATGGTTTTCTAACTTCTTCGCTCGAGTTATTTAAAAAAGGCTACGAAACACGTAATTATTTTTAACTTTTATTTTATATCCTCGCTGTAAAATCAAACGTTATAGAAATGCGTGCGATTAACTCGAAAGTTGAAAAAAAAGTATTAACATAATTATTTAAAATATTATAACATCAAACGTCTTATTCAGTTTATTTAAAAGATCGACACGAACAATATTTATATAAGTTAAAAAATTCGTGATATGCGGTAAACTTAACAAATTAGACGCGAAATTTAAATAATGAGCACAAATTGCAAATAATAACACGAAAATACAGCAAAATAATATTTCGAATTAAATACTCGCGAAACAAACCGATTAAATTTGTTTTATAGCATAAATTGAATCAACTCCGTCGACTATTAGACATCTAACCTTCTTGGTCGATTTCTGCCCGTGGGAGTTTATAGATTTGATGGTGAATTTATTATTGAAAAAAGTCAAAAAATTACAAAGTTTCGTACATTTACATTATTGAACAAAATTCAAAATAGAGTTTTTCCTGCTATTTAAAAATTTTCCTCTAATAAATTTGAATTAATTCTTCTTTGAGTAGGTGGTGTGGTTTTTCAATTTTTTGTTATTTTTGAAGGAGTGGTTTTTTGAAAATCAAGAAAAATGATATTTTTTGAGAAAAGAAATTTTCTGGAGGTAGACACTATGGTTGGAAAAATAATCCTTCAAGTTTGAAAAAATAACTAAAATTTTAAAATTTTACTTCATTGTACAAATTTTGAAAAAAAAATTGACGTAAAGAAAATACAAGTTCATTTTTCTACAAAATTAAAAAAAATTATTTTCAAATTCTGATGAAATTAAGAAAAAATTATTTTTGAAACAAAAGTTACAAAAATTGATTTTGAGCAATGATACCTTCTGTTTGATTTTTTTTTTTCGAAAACTCGATTTTCATGGAAACTCTCTTTCGTTAATTATTGACAAAAAATAAAATTCTGAATTTCAAGAAAAAATTACGTATTTATGTAAATGGAATTTGGCAATCATTTTTTCACAATTACAGTAGAGTACGTTGAATTTGAAAAAAAATGAAAAAATTTCTGAATGAGCAAAAACACTTTCAATTTGACTTTTTTTTTCAAATTTCAGGGTTTCTTGCATTGTCTTCGATTTTATCTTTCCATATTTTTGATAGAAAGAATAAATTGCCAAAAAAAGAAAAATGTATAGGTACCTATGCCTTCCTACCTACATCATATTTTAGACATACTCACGCAACATACCCGAGCTTTTTACTTTTTTTCTTTTTTTTTCACGATTACACCAAGCCTTACGCTATAAGCTACTAATCGTGGTACTATATGGCGATGGAATGGCGTATCCTACCATATAGACCGTGCGTGTAATGCGGATAAATAAATTTAAAACTTGGACGGAATAAATTGATTTAAAACTGCCCTGTAAAGACGACCATAGAACCGCGCCAGCCCGGCCCACGAATGGTAAATACATAATAAGACGTTGGTGAATAATAAATAAATTTCTACCGTCGAGCGTCGACCAGCAAGTGCGAGCCAGGCGCAGAAGGGAGTTAGTATAGTATATGATGTACAGACGAAAACGCATAATCAACGTTAATAAAGAAGAAAAAAAAAAGGGCAAAAAATACAGAAGAAAAAGAACGAGCTTCGTGTAATTGGAACAGAAAAAGAAAGGAAATATTATTTTACGCGAAACGTCCTGTCCCCCGTGTTCGCGTCCTACGGGGTTTTGAGGTCGTCGTCGTACTACTCGTATCTCTCTCGCAACTACGAATATAAGAGAAGAATTTAAGTTGGTAATTAATGCGGTAACGAACAGTGGCAAATTGAGTAAAATACCCAGAGATGGTTTCTAATAGATGGCTCAAAAGGACGGTTGAATCGAGACCAAAAAAAAACCGAACGAACGCGGCGACAGTGACAAGGATAAGGATGCGTACGAAAATGATGAAAAGGGTTTTTCACCCCCGAATACGTTCGTGTCGTAGGGTGGAAATGATTTTCTGATTGGACGAAAATTATACGTAATCGAATTATTTCGAAGCGAGGAGCCGACTAGGAAGAGGCTCAGGTGCGAAAGAAATATGAATTTGCAGGTGGTGTTGTATCGATTTTCGCGAATCAAGTTTAAAATGGAGGAAAAAATTGGAATTTAAGGCATGCGAGATGGTACATGGAGGAAATATATTGGAAATTAGTTTCTATGTGCTGGTGAATTTTTTTTATTGATTTTTTTTCCTCCTTAAAGTACCATAGTGTATTTCATGAAATTGTACTATTTTGTGTTCTGGGAGTGATGAAGGGTGAAACCTTTGAGAAAAAATAAATGTTCTCAGAGAAGTAATGATTGAAAAAATTTAAAAAAAAATACAAGCTACTTTTTGAAACAATGAAAAAATAATAATTTGTTCCTAGCCAAAAATAAGAAATTATTACTTGATTATTAAAATGAGAATTTTTGAGAATGTCATTTTTTTTTTTTTTTTTTTTTTTTTTAACGCCATATACAGCAACTAAGGCTAGAGGCGTGTCACGGAGGAGGATTACTTAGAGAAGGGATCGTAAACCAGTTTTGGATAGAAAGGATAATAAGTTTTGAATTTTAATGGGGTCATCTGATAGGACTTCTTTTGGATTATTAGAGGATAGGTATAGGGATCTTTCATTTATGTATTTTGGGCACTGAAAAATTAACATTTTTTTGATCTCTTGACTTTTTCGTTAAAAATTTTCATTTGATCACAAGAGAGTGAAGACATGACATACGAATCACCCTATTTAAAAAATATCAAAAAAAAAAAAAAAAAAAGGAAAGGAAAGGAAAAATTCTTTTAGACAAAAAATAAATTTTGGTTGAAATCTCTCAGTGTTTTTCGACTCTATAGAATTTCAATTTTTCAACTTTTGATTTTTTTCAAAAAAAATAGGTGAAAATCTTTTTAAAATTCTTGAAAAAATATTCGAAAAACAGTAATGATCTCAAAAAACTTTTTTTAAAAGATAAAAATACATCAGAAAAACTTTCGGACTACTTTGAAAAAAGTTCATAAAACTTCTTAATGTCTTTGAAAAACGAAACAAAAAAAAAATGCGAAGTGATTTTGTAGAGCCCTACAAGCAAAAAATTATCCTAAAGGCTTTTTCTCTAAAAAAAAAAACAATTTTCTTATGTAAAAATCTTTTTAAAACTCCTCTTGGAAAAAATATTAAAAAATTTTTTTGATAAAAATCTGCGGAGGAGTAAGGAGTATGTGATGTACTAACTTATCTCTTGAAAAATCTCGTCAAAAAATTGCATCAGTTCACATTTGAAATTTTTTTCGATATTAGACATGAATAAAGTTTATTGGACCTCACAAGTAAAAAAACTTGACAAAAAGTAATTCAAATTTTTTTTTTTGAAAATAAAAATCTGCGAATATAAAGGAAAAATAATGTCAAAAAATATTTAAAAATAATTACCAAAAAAACTGGTTAATTTTCTTGTACAAAAATCTTGAAAAATTCCTCTAGGAAAAAAATGAAGATAAAATATTTTTAAAAGAAATCTCTCAACGAGTATTTGAAAAAATTCTAAAAAATTTCCAGCTCACTTGGAAAAAAAATTGAAAAACTTATCAATTTTTTTTATATTATCGAAGCTTTATTTTGAAAAATATGAGTAAAACAAGTTGAAGATAAAAAACAACTATTTTCTTGTACTAAAATGCTGAAAAAATATTTATTGGAAAGAAATTTTTCAAGGAATGAGTTTTTTTTTTTTAAAATCCCTGAACAAATTCCTAGTTTACTTTGAAAAAAATTATTAAATTTTTAAAACAGTCTTCACATTTTTTAAAAATTTCAATATTGAAAAAAAAAAATCTGGAAAAAGTTTATTCGAGTGAATAAAGTTGGAGAAAAATAATCGTAATTTTTTTTAGTATTTTTCTGACAAAAAAAATGGTGCCAATAGGTAGATTACCAAAAATTACTTGTTCAAAAAAATTCCTAGCAATGTTCTATACCAAAATTTTGAAAAAATTCCTCCTGAAAAAAGAGGCAAAGAAATGATTTTTTGGTGAAAAAAAATTAAAAGTTCAAGTTGGGAAAAAACAACTGAAAAAATTATCTCAAAAAATCATTCTTGAAAAATTACCACAAAGTAGTTATCTATTTTATTTATAATTTATTTTTTAAAATTCTCTTGAACAAAATATTTGAAAAAAAATCATCAGTCTTTCTTTTTCCAAAATAAGCAAATACGTATTATTTACCAATTTTTTTAGTTTTCCAGCTCTGTAATATTGTCTTTTTTCCGTAAACATTTAGTTTCGTTCATTACTAAAAATTTCTAAGTTGAATTTTTCACCCTTTTTCATTTTGAAGTAGGTAGAAGTGCTTCAAAAAGTGTTTCATTTTTTTCAAGAAATCTCAATGGTAACATTTCGCCTCGAGCCTAGCTGCTGTGTATAGGACGTTTAAAAATAAATAGACATTGAATCATTCTATTTTTTTGTGCGGAAAAACGAATCTAATATTTTGAAATCAAATCTTTCTAATATCTAGAATTTTTTTCCATGTCATTTTGAAGTAGAAAAATGTTTTTGTAAGGTGTATCAAAGACGTATTTTCATTTTTAAAAAAAATTTTATTATTTTTATTTTTTGCTCTGGAATTTAAAAAAAGGTCACCATTACTTTGAATTTGATGCGACCATACTCGTAACTGGGATGTTATCAAAGGATCTACTCGTATATTAATAAAGCCATTAGAGAGACCGAGTTGCCAGCACGAGTGAAGTTCGTAAATATATAAAATCCGTATTTATTTTGCTGCTTTAATAATAATTACGTTTCTATATCTACGTGTGTATACAATGATACGTACGTACATTCGTGCGAAAGATAAGAGAGAGAAAGAAAAAGGGAACCGAAAGAGAGATGGCACCGCATATGCATCAGATACGAGACATGGCGCTGGCGTTAGAAGGAGCAAGAGAGAAAACCACATACGCGGATCTGGATAAATACGAGTACGTCGACTACGACTCCATATAAAATTATTGATTAGCGGCCAAACAAATTGCGATAATGTTTACATCGCGTGTGTCTGTCTATATGTAAAAGTGATGACGATGACGCCTCGTTCCAACGATGGCGATTTCTGGCCGGGCACAAGGCTCTCAGAGATTATCGGTTTCTGGTAATTTTCAATATTTGTTTGCATTACGTGTACGTATATATATTGGCTGCGTTATAAAGAAGAGAACACAGTCATTAGGCAGGGCAGAACAAGGGAATCTAGGGCTAGAGAGGAGAGAAAAGGGAAGACCGATAGCGGTATATTTTTTATGTTGTTTATTAGTATTTTGAAGTAAAAAATATACCTACCATACGAGTACATGCCTTTGGTAATACGTATACGAGAATTCGAGTATTAAGCCTTCACTTTGTGTATACAGATAAAATAATCCTCTCCCCTTGTGGCCTGTACCATCGTACATCGTCAGCTTCAATTTTTTTCAAAAAGTAACAACGCCGAATGCAGACAAGAAACGTGATAAAAACTTATCGAGACACACGCTGGAAAAATATCTTCATAGTCTTTTTTTCTCATTCTCCCTCAAAGGACTTTGTAATATTTACACATACGTACAAAGTATAGACTTTCTTGGTATTTTTTACCCCTCATGGAATGGAGAAGAAAAAAATGCATTCCAGGAGACGAATTGTAGGCGTTTTTCACGAGAAGATGCATTTGTTTCCCTCATGTGTTTCTTTTCTTTTAAACCTCTGGATGACTCTTTGTTATTCAGGTATAAGGTAAATTGAATTAGTATAAACTTGTATTGGAAAGGTGAAATAAAAGAGGTACAGGCAGAAAGAAGCGTACGTTTTACGCGGTTCATAAAAATCAGTGCGAGTCTCTCGGACTCGAGACCGGTCTTTGCTCTTTTGTATGAGCATGGGTTCCCAGTTCGGCCGGGCATGGCGTTATTTAAACACCGCAGCAAAGAGCCTTGCAAGTATGCGATGAGTTGACCTTGTATATGTAAATATAGACAATTGGTCCAAGCGTACATATCGCTCCTCTTGACTCGTCCTGTCCTGTCGAATATCATCTCTCAACAGAAAGGTGTATTGTCGGAGAAAATGCACCATCCGCACCATCACTGTTGCCAAATCTGAGTCTGACCATAAAAGTGCATAATCATTTACCATATAGGACGTTATAATGTAATTTACTAGCTTCTAGTTTGCACTGCCAAAATCACGATCTCGCTGAACTTTTCCAAGTACAGAACGAAATTAGAGTCGAGGGAGGGGTCCAATCGAAATTTTTATAATAACCAAAATTATTTCAGGGATATTAACTTACATTTTTTGTTTGAAAATTTTTTTAATTCAACCCTTACCTCCCTTTCCATTTTTTAATAAAGAGTGTTTTTGTACTAATATGCAAAATCATTGGGGAGGGAAGGGTCCAATTGAAATTCTTATAATAACCAAAATTATTTATAAGATTTCAATCTACATCTTTTGTTTGAAAAAATTTTCAATTCAACCCCCTACATCTCCCCAATTTTCAATAATGAGAGTGTCCATGTACCAACATGAAAAATTAGAGAAGAGGGAGGGTTTTAATTGAAAAAAAATTCAAACAAAAGTTGCAGATTGAAATCTTGGAAATATTTTTGATCATCATAAAAATTTTGAATAGACCCCTCCCTCCCCTCTTTTTTCCTATATTAGTACAAATACATTCATTATTGAAAAATGGGAGGCGATGTAGGCGTTGAATTGAAAAAATTTTCAAACAAAAGTTGTAGATTAGGATCCTAGAAATAATTTTGGTTATTATAAAAATTTCGATTGGACCCCTCCCTCCCCCTGATTTCGTATATTGTACTTGAAAAAATTAATTTGCTCCACGTCTCGAATAATTCGCTTACAAAGAAGCCTGATAAACATTGAAAATCATATCTGAGGATTGCAATATTCGTATCTTTACTCTAGTTCAATGATATGATAGAAAGGAATGAAATAAGGGGCGTCGGTCGTTGCTCGTAGACGTAGTTTTTTTTCTTTCTTTTTCGCCAGTGGCATATTTGTGAGATCTGGCAGTACTATAGTTTAGCAGACAGCGTTCGATCCAAGCCGCCGGGTAATTAAGTGAGAACGAAAGCGAAGACCGGTACCATACATTCTATATACGTATAATTTATCAACAAAATATACCGTGTAGAGAGAGAATGTCACTATGTAGAGGTACATACTGTAATATTTTGTGCGTAATTGTTGGCACAATTGCACATACCTCCCTCTCTCTATGCGTCCATAAGCGTTAAAAGCAATAAATACGATCGCACCGATTCGGTTATTATAGTATACATGTCTAAGCCTATGCAGTCCATATAGACGGCCCTGGATAAATAGGCAGGCAGGGCAGGCAGCTAGTGAGCTTGCGAGAGAGACGTAGGGAAGCACACAGAGAGATGTTGGCGAGTGATTGCGGTTTTAAAGCCTGGCTCGTTAATTTGTGTTATTTTAATGAGCTCTCGCGTATTGCGGATTAGAGAAGTTGACAGATTGTTTAAAGAGGAGAGAAAAAAGAGCTGGTTTGTCGTGGGTTGGACATTGATTATACGAGGTGCTAGAGAGACGAATGGAGGTATTTTGATTTGATGCCCCCCACCCCCCGCTGGTCCAATCGTTCGTGGCATCTACGTCTCTTTATTCTTTCTATCTATATGTATATCTATCTATGTATCTATCGTTTGTAAAGCTTCGAGTAGTTTATACCGAGGATAGGGTTAATGTGTCTCTGTATAGCGATTTCGATGTCGACGGGTACCGATTAAGTAATAAAGTCGCTAGGATTAAGGCTTTAATAAGCCGGAAAAGAAATAGAAAAGCTGATAAGTCCTGCCAATTAGTAGCTTTAAGGGTGTTAACTGAGGAGAAAATGGATAATGCTTCGAAGGTATAAATAAGGTGAAAAAGTGGATTTATTTGTGTGTGTGTCGAACTGTCGATGGCGGCCCGAAGGTTGGTGAATGGGTTTTTTATTTTTTTATTATTTTTTCATTACCTAGAGCTATGGTTGGTTTTACTATTTTTTCTTCTTTTCAATAGGAATTTATTGACGAAAAAAATACCTATCGTTGATTTGAAAAAATTTTATTCCACATTATGGGTGATTGTTTACCTTCAATTTGTAGTAAATTTTTATAAAAAGTATTCAACTTTCGTCATTATTTCGTTGAAATTGAGGACCTCTGAATCTGCTTATCAGCTATGAAACGTTTTAGAGCCATAAATTTTCGCTGAAAAATTATGCAAATCTTTATATAACTTGAAAATGAATTTAGTGTATTGAGTAGGTAGAAAGATTACTAACATAGTTAATGTCAATTTAGCCTTCATTTTCGTAAAATAAATTTTTCAACTTTTTCTATAGGAATTCGCCATGATATTTTTCGAAGAAAAGATTAGATTGTAGCATTCTTCACATATTTCAGGGTTTCCTAAATAATATGAAAAAATAAAACAAAAAATCGATGTATCGGACTCACTAAAAAAGCACGTCATCCAAACATCAGAACCTAATTTTGAGCTGCCGAATATTATGATTTTTCGATTTCTGGAGAATTTTTGAAAATTACGAAAATAGCCCATTAGTAGGTAAATGAAAATTTTACAAAAATTGTTAATTTTGAGGTAAAATTCTAAAAATTAATTTGTATACCAAAGTCAACCCTCAAGTCGATTTTCCATCATTTTCGAAGCGATCTGGAACCTCCAAAAAAGTTAGCATTTCTCCTGCCTGGAATCGCTCCAGACAGTGCTGTAATCAACCTTGGCTTCTAAAAATGTAATCCTAGCGTTATTCTGATATAATCAGTCGGGGGGGGGGGGGTCTGCTTTGGTATATACACCAATTTTCAAAATCATACCTCGAAATTAACTATTTGTGAGTGTGGATGAGAAAACGTGCCTAGTCAGGTAAAAATAGATTTTGAGGTTTTGGCTGTTTTTGATCAATTTCGACCTGTACTTACTTTCATTGAAAATTGGTTTCATGGATCTAGGAACAATATTCAGCCCTCCAGGGGTCACCACTTACCCAAAACCAATAAAAATTAAAAAAAAATTAATTTTAAATTTTTTCTTTTTTGTTAAAAATGATTTTATGGACCTGGGAACAATACTCAGTCTCTCAGGGAGCAAAACTTACCCAAAACCAATAAAAATCAATTTTTTAAAGTTTTCAAAACTTTTTTATAATTTTTTAAATAATTTTTTTACATTTAAATTTTTTTTTTGTTAAAAATGGTCAAGAACGTCATGAAACACAAAAAAGTTGACATTATGAGTATGATATTCGTAATCAGCATGGTTAAAAATATTTTTTGACCTTTTTTTTTTTTTTAGTTTTAGCAACTCTGATTTTTCTCAAAATTGCCACCTTTTGTAAAATAAGCTGTAAACATGAGGGGTCGAAATTGTTAGGGAATGAATATTCCACTAGGACCCCTCAATGACTGTACAAAGTTTTAAAGTTATCAATTATTTTATTACAGCGATATAGACTTGCAAAGTTTGAAACGTTCGTAAAAAAATAACCTTTTTCATGACTAGGCGCGTTTTCTCATCCACACTCACATTTTTGTAAAAAATTGATTCCTCAATAGGCTATTTTCGTCGTTTTCAAAAATTCACCAAAAATCAAAAAATCAACTTCAGGTGCTCCAAATATGGCCCTGAGGTCTGCGTAACATGCTCTTTTAGTGAGCCAAATTTCAGCTCAATCAAAGTTGATGAGTTGCCAAGGTGTTGATCAGTCATTTTTGTCTAATTTACTATGTACCTTCCAATTCATTTTTTGAAGAAAAAATCGAAAAACTCTTTGAAAAAAAAAATCAGTAAAAGGAAAAATGTTGATAAAAAAATTATCTAAGAAATCATCGAAAAAAAGTAATCAAAACTTGAATCATGAAAAAATGCCCACTCGACAATATAGTTTGTTTGAACTTTTGTTAATTTTGACTCTGTCGAACGGTGATGCTGTGATTTTCAACACTCGGTTGCGATAAAAAGCTCGCCTGAAACGAGTTAATTTGTCCAAATCATTCGTGTAATTCATTTAACCGCGACGAGAAGTGCGGGTGTACAAATTACAAATCAGAATAGGGTGCAAAGGTTACACAAAAGGTACTGGTAAAACCTCTACACATATATTTGGCTTCGGATGGTCGATTATATTTAGGTACATGCTTCAAACATCGTACCTCTCTGCCCTGTGTATCTCACAAATTCGCCATATACCTTCATATACCTTCGTTAAAGTATATCATAGGTACAAACCACTAGCACCAGCACCAGCACCAGCACCGTCCTTAGCGTCGCTGGGTCACTACAGTACGTACAAAAATACCGCATCGAGTGGAAAATTGCGAAGCACAGAAAGTCATTAACGTATTAAATCAATTAGTGTCGGGGTTTGGTTTAGGTTTTTTATTTTTGTTTAATCCTACGTTCGTTCGGTGTTACGCGATTATAACCCTGCGCACTGCATCCTTCCTGTTTTGAACTCAGCTACGAGTAATTTTTACCGATAAATTTCGCTGCAGCAGGTATAACATACCCCCTACTGCATAGAACGGCGCTATTTCACGTCCATGCTCGCACCTCTATGGTCTATGCTATATGGAAACCCCTTTAAACCCTTACGTCGCTGTACCTGACAAGCCAGGGCGAGCCAGTTGCGTGGCGCGAATGGCACACGTGGGAAATTACAAATCAGTTAAAACATCGCGGGGATAATTTAGCCGGAGATGGTATCGCCACCGATGCTATATGGTGGAATGTCATGTTGGCACATAATATTATATAGCACTCTGTAACTGTAGGTACGTACGGTACGTATTTATAACGTATGTGTGGTGCTAGTGTCGGTCCAGTATGCGGTAGGTATACCAGGCACGTTTTCGTGAACTGAGAATATTGAAAGCGGAAAAGGACGCAGAGAGGAGCATTTCGACGAGAAATAAGGTAAAAAATTTAATAACTCGAATATGGAAACGTGGATGAAATATTATCCGATATAGTATACGTACGACCGCGTCGTCCAAACTCCGCCGAGAGTATTTGTATAGGTACCCATAACCGAGCACCAACGAATAAGTATACGTACTGAATTTGTATTAAAACCCGCTCCTGGCCCGTGGTTTTTCAAATAAACTCGTACTTGCTGTGGACGATTAGGAAAAAAAAGGAAAGGTCTAAAACCTCGACCATATTTATGTACTATAAATTCGCTTAAACAACATTATGTGTACCTACGTAATGAAAGTCTCAGCGAGACTAGGCTTTCAAAGTCCAGTTTTTCATATTTGTCAAGGGAACATTTCAAAAATTGTTGTTTACGAGTCGTTGCATTTGATGAATCCTCGGTACCTTTTGGAAAGAGAGAAAATATCTCGAAATGAAAATTTTCAACCGGTGAATCGTTTTTCCAACTATGTAAATTTCATTCGTGAAAAATGGTTTTCAATTGGACCTCCTCCCCCTCCCTCCCTCCCTTTCTTCCATGACAATTTCGAATGAATGCTCACGCGGTGTTATGCAAAATCGAAGCAGAGAGAGGGGTTCGATTGAAAAAATGTTCAAACAAAAGTTGTAGACTGACATCTTAGGAATAATTTTGGTTATTATAAAAATTTCGATTGGGCCTCTGGCCTCTCCCTCCCCTCCAATATTGAATAGAAAGTATCTACGCAGTATCAACTAGGTAAAATCGAAGCACAAAATTCCACATCCATGCACCAAACAAAAATTCATAAAACTACTCGTAGACTTGAGATCAATCTACAACTTTATTTTGAAAATTTTTCATGTTGGGACCTAGATGAATATTAGGTGGAGTGAAAAAAAAAAACATATCTCGGATTTTCACCACATTCAAAGGGTTCATTTCGAGCTGCACATCATTCAATTTTTTTTTTTAGCCTCCTACCTAAAGAGGAGGGGAGCTAGAAGCCCTTAAAGTAGGATCACTTTTGAAGGGGAAAAAACACAGTTTTTTGCCACTTTTGGGTACCTCGGGAACACCTAAAAAAAGTGCAATTTGAGTTTCTACACCTCCCCAGATCAAGGATCTTCAAATTTGATATCGATTTTCTCACCCTACCTGGCGATGGAAAAGTTGCAGAACACTGAAAAATCGAGATTTTCGAATTGCAAAAAACTGAAATATCATCTGATTGGTACGAAAACTGGACTGAAATGGCTCCTACTGATGCGAAATAGTATATTACTCAACTAGGGGCGAAAGTGAGCGATTTCATGGCGAGTGTGTTTTGATGAACGAGCCGGAGGAAGGCGAGTGAAGTAATACTTACTTGCATGGTCATCAAAAACTTACAACGCTTTAGTCTTACCCATGTAAGAAGGGGGGCTAAGGGTATATGTCGCTTAACCCCCTTTTCTTGTGTCAAGTCCTAGTTCATCAAAATGTTGAAATTTGGTCATAGCATATTGTCACAAGGAAAGGGGCTAAGGGTATATGGCGCTTAACCCCTTTTTCTCGTGACAATGTTTTTTGACCAAATTTCAACATTTTAATAAACTAGGACCTGACACAAGAAAAAGGGGTTAGCGCCACAGACCCTTAGCCCCCTTCATTGTGACAGTGTCCAGTTGACCATGTTTCAATTACGAGAGAGTAAAATAAGATTTACTTTCGACCCCCGTTTGCGGGTCGAAAAATGTCGGGATAAAAACGTCAATTTTCGACCCGCAAACGCGGGTCGAAAAAATGTACTTTCATACCATGAGTAATGAAAACATTATTTCGATAGAAAAAGGGAAGAAAAATTTTCACAGCATGGCTGCCCACTTTCGATTTTTTTAAAACGTAAAAATTGATGGTTTATGAAAATTGAAAATCGAAAATTGGCAACAAGGCTGTGAAAATTTTTCAACTTTTTCACTCCACCTTCGTGAATTTATGCACTACTTACTTAGAATGATATTTTTCAAAGTACTCGAATAACAATTTATGAAATATTTTTTTGACAATTAAGATTTGAAGAAAATTTCAAACATCTTTCTTCTGTAGAGAATTTTTTAAAAGAATCTATCATAAGAAAATTTAGTAGAGATTTTCATTTTCAAATTTGTTTAAATTAAAAAAAATAATAGATTTTTTTAAGATTTTTTTCAAAAAATTCTTCTTCTGTGAAATTTAATTTTTCGACGAAAGGTCCCTTTTCTCATGCGCTCTCAGGTAAAACATATTTGGCTGAATTCCAAACCGTACAAATTTTTTCGAAAAAAAGATTTCAATTTTTTTTTTTTTTTTGAAAGTTGGAAATTTTAATTGTTCAACTTTGAACTTCTTTTTTTGAAAATTTGAATTCAACTTTGAAAATTTTACATGCTCAGAAACTGACAAAATTAGCTAAATTCGTAAATGGCTCTTGTTTGACGAATAGAATTTTTTCAAAAATTCCACCTTCGAAAGTGTTTTAAAAATTTTATACCCTCAGAATTTGGAAATATTGACAACATTTCAAAAAAAAAAAAAAAAAATTAAATTTACTGTATTTTGAGGGGTTAAATTGAAAAAAAATCTACTTTCAAAATTTTCTTTTAAACTTCGTGCCCTAAGGTTTAATCATAGACTACATTTTGTCTGACCCTGGTTTTACTGCTTAAGCACGTGTGCTATCGTTGTTTTAAATTTTCAATTATTTTGGCGGAGGCCCCCCGAACCCCCCTAAATCCAGCACCGGTGTTGAGTAGTTACGCCCCATATACAGACATTTGCTCGATAATTTTTCCCTCGTGGTTTTTTCCATTCGTGTACTGTGCTGTTGCTGCCGCCATAGTAATGGCGACGAAACGTCTAGGTAGGTATTAGGTTAGGTACGGTGGTGTAGGCGAGGTACTTTTGCAATTCGTCGTTTGTTCTTAGTGCTTCGCTTTCGTCTGCTTTCTTTATAATACTCATTTCAAAAACTTTTACTAATTATACTCGACGCGATTCTTTATTAAAATTAATCAAGCGATAGAAACCTCTTGAAAAATATATAAGCTAAAAATGTCTATATACGACTCTAGACGCTAAGACCGAATTAACGTCGTTTCATTTCTTTTTTCTGAATCTCTTCTCGTTGCTTTCAATTTCGAACTCAGACGTTTTCTTTCTTGAAAACGTATTACGTACTTGACCAATGACAAGTCTTCATCGACGCTACGTCCAGACAAATAAATAAATAAATCAAAAAAAGCCAAAAGTTTACCTTTTTAAAGGGTACAAGTACAAGGAGTGTATTAGCACCAGCAGCAGCTCTCGAGTAGTTGCATTACCTATCAGTTTTTATAGCACATCGAGTCACGTCACATGCTGCCATTTACCAGCCCATGCAGATATTATCGAAATAACGTCACTCGTGCGAATACATCCGCCTGTGCAATATTTAGCCGCATAATATGGAATCGATACGATTAACGAAAAAAAATCGTATAAATAAATAACCTAAAGAAAAGACAAAGTAAAAAAAAAAACGTAAAATAAAGTCAAGGTTGTTAAGTATGAGTCAACGTAACTGGCAAAGATACGAGTATTGCGCGTTGCTCAGTAATTGAAATACATATTTTTTTCATTCGCCTGAAAGCTCATGCTGTAAGCGAATTTTCGTCTTCGTCCCAGAAGCGATAAGCTTCTTATGCATAATGCTCTAGCGTAAAAGCTCGAGATTCCGAACAAGTTTTTATACTTCGCTGTGTCAAGTTTTCTTCTGGAAAATGGTATTTTTGTATCCATTTTGATGATTTTATTTTTTTTTGCCACCGAAGTCGCGTCAGATAAAACTTCGTAGAGTAGTAACCTTGAATTGAATTTCCATACCGAGATTTTTATATATTTTTTACTGACTCGACGTAAAAAAATAGAGAGGTACGATGAGAAGGACGGTATCGAAATAGAAATGTTTGAGAAGTGCTCTGTGCTCGTCCTTCGTGGAAGATTTCTGTTATTCGTGCTAGTCTGATTCTGTCTTGGAAAAATCGTCAACGATGACAGAAAATGAAAGCTGATTAAAAAGGGGGAACCATTTGGACAAATAACATTTTCTCCGGACGTAACTCGAATGTAATCCTTTGAGCGGTCGAAAAGACTACTGCAAATAGTTTTTACTAATAGGATAAAGTTATGTTTGAGAGTTTAGACCACTATGAAGGGCAAGAAGATTTTTATCGATGGGAGATATGAAAAAAGAGAGGATTACGTGGTATTTTGATGTAATGCTGTATACGAGATTTTTTCTATATTTTTTATTTTATTTTATTTTTCGATATTTTAGTACCTATTCGAGTTCAGATAGGTATTTACGTGAGGTACTATTTTATTTTCGGTGGAGAAGAGTTTCAAAAATGCATAAGTCAGCAACTCTCTTACAGAGTCAATTGTCACAAATGTTGTGAAATTTACTTCTTTGTGTAGAATCGCAGATGAAGTGGTGATTTTATGTAATACGTTACCTATTAATTTACCTACTGCTGTGAAATTATTTGCTATCAATTAATCGACGATTTATTTCTTTTGTTCCAGGTTAGTGTCAACTTTCATCATAATAATATGATATCTGAGAAGATTAAAGCGAGTAAGTTTTTTTTTTATTATTGAAAAATTTCGCAGAAATATCAAAATTAATCAAATTTTAGAAATAGTATAATATTGAGCATTTTTTCAAAAATAACAAAACTTCGTAGTTTTTAAAAATAGTAGAATTGAGCAATTTTTTGAAAATGATAAAATTGGGCAATTTTTCATAAATAATAAAATAAAACAAACTTTGAAAATTGCAAAGTTGATTAAGTTTCAAAAATAACCGAACTAAGCAAATTTTATAGAAGTATCAAAATTGAGCAAATTTTCGAAAATAGCAATACTTATCTACCTATTTGAGAATTTATGGGGAAAAATTAAGTAATTTTGCCAAAATTCCGAAGTTGAATAATTTTTAAAAATGGAGTAAAATTGGGCAATTTTTCAACAAAAAACAAAAGTTAAAAAATAACAATACTTACTAGACAAAGTTTACAAATCACAAAATTGAGAGATTCTTTAAAAATAGCAAAATAAAGTAAAAAAATAGCATTAGCTATTAAGTTAGTTGGGGAATTTTTTTGGAAGTACATAGTAACATTTGGCAATTTTTTAAATGGAGTAAAACTGAGCAATTTTTCAAAAATGGTGAAATTGAACATTTTTTCAAAAGTGATGAAGTTAATCAATTTTCAAAATGGTAAAACTAAGCAATTTTTCAAAAATTGAGCATTTTTTCAAAAGTGATGAAATTAAGCAAATTTTCAAATGATAAAATTGAGCAATTTTTCAAAAATGGTGAAATTGAACATTTTTTCAAAAATGATGAAATTGAGCAATTTTTTAAAATTGTAAAACTGAGCAATTTTTTAAAAATGGTGAAATTGAACATTTATTCAAAAATGATGAAATTGAACAATTTTTCAGAAATTTTAAAATTAAGCAATTTTTCAAAAATGATGAAATTGAGCAATTTTTTAAAAAGGGTAAAAATGAAAAAACTGAGCAATATTTCAAAAATGGTGAAATTGAACATTTTTTCAAAAGTGATGAAGTTAATCAATTTTCAAAATGGTAAAACTAAGCAATTTTTCAAAAATTGTAAAATTGAGCATTTTTTCAAAAGTGATGAAATTAAGCAAATTTTCAAATGATAAAATTGATCAATTTTTCAAAAATGGTGAAATTGAACATTTTTTCAAAAATGATGAAATTGAGCAATTTTTAAAAATTGTAAAAATGAACGATTTTTCAGAAATTGTAAAATTACCTAAGCAATTTTTCAAAAACGGCGAAATTAAACATTTTTTCAAAAATGATGAAATTGAGCAATTTTTAAAAATTGTAAAAATGAACAATTTCTCAGAAATTGTAAAATTAAGCAATTTTTAAAAATGGTAAAAATGAAAAAATTGAGCAATTTTTCAAAAAAATTATGAAATATGCAGCCAATTTGAAAAGTGCTAGAAGTGGGTTATTTTTCAAAATAAAAGAGTTCTGTGCAATCTATCTAAAAAAGCAAAGTGGAAATTTCTTTAGGAAGAGCAAAATAATTGATTAATTTTCAAAAATTAATAGTAGTTTATTCAACTAGGGAGATAAAGTGATTTTCGACGATTTTGAGGGTTTATTGCCCGAGCGAAGCGAGGGAAATGAATCAAAATCGTTGAAAATCACTATATTTCCCTACCTGGATAAAATATTTTACGTTACGAGAGAGAAAAAGGCTTCTTTATACTACCGAAAGATCGGCGAGAGGTATATAAAGTAGCACTTTATCTCCCTAGTAACGTAAAATATTTAATCATTTACAAAAAAATTATTAAAAACTGGAAAAATTATTATTAGTATTTTAAAAATATAAAAATTTTCAATTTAAGAATTTTAAAAATACATAAGTGGGTACTACTTGTATTCAGAAAATTTTATAAATTTCCTTTGCAAAACCTAATGACTAAAGAAATTTTTTTTTATAAAGTGAAATTTGTACAATTCGTCACCCCCTCCCTCCAAAAAATTTCAAAATTGTTGTCAATGTTCCGTATTCTTTTAATTAGTTCAAATTCTCTGGTTATCTCGATTCTTGAAATCAGCAGAACAACATTTCAAAATTTCTTTCCATAATAATTTTCAGATTTTGCAACCAGCAGTGATCTTGATTTATCACATATACGAGTAAAACAAAATTCGCGATTGTTATTTGGCGAAAATTTAGCCAAGTCTAATAAATTCTCTTTATACTCTTCTCCGTACTTTCTCAGTGCTGCTCGTATCTACGACTACGAGTACGTTCATTCTCCCCTCATATAACAAATGGAGCTAGCACCAACATCAGCACCGCAACTTCCATCAACTCCAAAACATACATATACCATACCACCTGCGAAATTAATTTCGCTTCTAGCTTTCCACATACCTTGAAAACTTCTCCGAATGCGATAAGTTTTCACACGACGACTCGACGAGCGGGCTTGGGCTGAGTTGGCGCTTACGAGTAAATCAGGTTAAAATGCACGTGTATAAAATTCTTGTTCGCAACCTCATTTTCGCTCTCATTGCCTTGCACCCATAAAACTCGGCAATGGGCTAACCTATAAGGCAGCGAAAATAGTATTTAAAGCGTAACCCGAATGCTGAAATGAACGAAGAACAGAGCGAGTAATATCTACACAGGCCATTTTCCTCGTTCATACATCGTTTGAAACTTCTTCATAACCTATTGCCGATGTTAATAAAACAGCATAGGGTCTTTTTTTCCTTTTTCCTTCTTCCTTTTTTACATTTTGCACTTGCACTTTATCTCGCTCTTACTCTCTTAGTTCTTCTGTACCTACTTTCATTTACAACACTGTTAGTTCGCCTTTAAAGTTTGATTTTGCTAGCGTTAGCTTTAAAAGCGAGAGAGAAAAAAAATCACGCTGCTATTAAACACCTTGCTTATTCCGTATTTACTCCCCTTTGGTACGGTTCGTCTTGTTTGGTAAACTTTGAGAGTAAATAAAATCGAAAATTCGATAACCGTTTCATTGTTCAATTACCTCGACGGTGTATGCGAAACTGCGAAAGGCAGAGAGAGAGAAAGACAGCATTCCGCTATAATCTCGCATACTCTGGCTTTATTCTCTTTCGTATTCGTATTTCTTATTCCCTTCGGATAAAATGTGGCAAAGCAAAAGGCGCAGCCGATGCGACAAACTGAAAGAGAAATTCGAAACGCCGATATCAGCAACCCTCCTCGTGCTGCCTCATCTGTTATCGATGTCGATACCGCAGCAATAGACTGCTCGTGTTATCGGCCTCATATAACTCGTTCGAAAAAAATTCCCAAGTTTTACTTCCACTTCCGCACCAATTACAATATATTTGTATGCATTTAACATCGTCAATTTTACAAAGATACCGCTATCGCGATGGCAAGCGCCATCCTATCATCGCCACTCACCACGTCGTGCTCGTGGTTATATCAAAGGTACCAAATATTTTCGTCGATAAACAGATCTTGATAATTTTTAGACCTTTTTTCCCTACATTTTTCCCTTCGTTCGTTTATTTATTTTCGTCTTATTTATTTACTTAAACACACGAATAGAGTAGAAACTGTCGGAAGGTATGTGCAATGTGTATTCTACCAGGACTCGATATATCCATACGATCAGTCGATAGATATCGCTTTTGGGTAATTATAACTTCCAAAGCGGCAGAGACTGCTTTTTACCTTCTTTTCGTTTCCATGTACTTATTATTATAATTCTTTCGTCGCTATCTCGATCAATTTGTCATTAACGAATTTTTAATTTTAACGAGTTAATTAAATCCGTCGCTCGCTCGTCAGGTTAATCGAGGTCGCATTAGCTTAAAAATGTAAATACTTACTCGGGTAATTATCATTTCGATTATCGTAAAATTAACCTTATCTCGTGGGAGTCGCAAATACGACGACGTACGAAAAAGATGTCGTTGTATGGTCCCAAATTCTTTATAGGTACGTGTTTGAAGAGCTTTCGATAATGATGATTAATACAACAGGAATTTCGATGTTTTGTTCTTATCCATTATTTTTTTGATCTATTTTTATTTATAGTGTTTTTGAAATTATTTCCATCATTCGCCATTTCCTTTCCTTTCCTTTCCTTTCGAAAAAGACGCAGGTCTAATCAGAAAGGCTGGCTTTCAGTTCGATGGCACAGCAAGATGAGACAACATTAAACGAAAGTTGAAATTTTTTTGAAAAATGAAATTTTTCTCATTCCATAAGAAATAAATCGAGCACAAAACAAGAAAAAACATTTCTTCGTCCAATTATCGAAAATATCGATGAAAAATGAAACATATTCGAGAAGAAAAATACCCCGAGGAAAGTTGAAAATAAAAAAATTCCAAGCAATTGTTGACTCGTAAAAAATATCTAATGAAAATATTGTAAAAAATTTCGTTATTTTGGTATTTGATAGGAAATAAGGGAAAAGAGTGCTGAAGAGGTTGATGTGAATATTTTTCACGTAGGAGACTCCAGACATCAAAGCGAAGTCACCTTTTTCGTCCGAAGTTATTTGTTACTACATCTGATTTGTTATTATCAAATTGTTTTTGAAAAAGTCAATAAAATTGCATAAACTTTTTTTTTAATGCTATCCTGTTTAAAAATGAAAATTAAAAAAAAAATGAACAAAAATTTGGAAACAATTTCTTTCAAACAAAAATTTGAAATAATTTAGGAAAATTAAACAAATTGAGTTCAAATTTTTTTAAGATCATTCCTGTTCACAAGGAAGTAAGGAAAAAATATAATTTCAAAAAATCTGCAAAATTGCAAAAAGTTAGGTATTAAAATTTCAAAAAAAAAAATTGAACAAAGTTTTTAATTTAAAAAAAGTGCTTCTAAACAAAATTTGTGAAAAAATTACTTCATTAACTTTTCAAAAAATTTGAAAAAATTCTATTCTATTTTAAAATGAGATATTAAAAAAAATTACAAAATCTGCAAAATTTAAAAAATTGAAGAAATGAAGTGCTTTTGAAAATTTTAAATAAAATTCAATTTTAAAATAGAATCCATTTTTTTAGAACTAAATTTGAACAAAATTTTTAGAAACTGTTCAAGACAAAAATGTTCTAATTTAGTTTGCCCGGGGGGGATTCAGTATTAAAGGCGTAATTTATTGAAGAATTAGGGTAATTTTTTAATGCAAGTGACTTTTTAAAAAAAATTTGCGTTGTTGCCTGAAGACTGGAAGTGCTACGAATTTTTTTTTGCTAGAAAAACACGTACTTTTCTAGTAGTGAGAGAGAGAAGATCAACATTCCAGATCGAAGACTGAAAATTGCAGAGCTCGGGCATATTTCGAAAAGTGAAACAATGGTTCTTAAATCACTCTTTTGAAAAAAAAATCACTTTTTTTTTGAAAAAGTGTTTTGATTAAAAATTAGGTAATTTTTTTAAAAAGTCTCTCAAAAGAGTATTTTTTGAAAATATTCTCAAAATAATGCCAGTCTACTTTTAAAAAAATTTCAAAAGAATAATAATTTCAAAAGAATAGAAATTTCAAAAATTCTTTCCAACAATTTTTTGAGAAAAAAAGTGATAGAAAAATTCCCAAACACTTTTTTTTTTTTTTTTTTTTTTTTTTGTTAAAAGTTCCTCGAGTACAAAAAGGAAAGTGAAAGAAAAATTATCCTTAAGAAATTCCCCATAGAAAGATTGTGGCATAAAAAATTGAAAATAATGATTTGAAAAAATTATATTTGAAAGAAAATCTTTTGGAAAAAAATGTGAAAAATATAATTATTTTAAAAATGAATTGAGAAAAACTAATTTTGTTAGGAAAAAAAATTGAAATCCATTTCAAAAAATTATCACCAAAGAGTTTTCTAGAAAAAATTTCCATAAACATGGAATTTATTTCGAAAAATTGTCTCAAAAGTGATTGTATTTTCTTACTATAAATTCGTGTTATGTTTTTATTTTTTAATTTGGGAACAGAAGGGGAAAAATCAAAACACAAAAATCGCAAATTTTAAATCTTCCAAAAAAAAATTGTCATTCAAGCAGGGGAAAAAATAGACGCAGAACTCGAACCAAAACGTTTACTTGGAAAAAGGAAGTGAAAGGAAAAGTAAAGAAAGGCTCTAGACGTAGATATTACATTATTCAAACCTTAAAGAGAGAGAGAGAGAGGGATACCTACTTGGCAGGGTTTCGAGTACCTATCTAACCTACATAAATTGCGGGTTTCTGAAGAGCATTATCGTTTACTTTAACGGATAATAAAGGACGAAAGACTTTCGCTGCTAGGTTTACGTTGAACTTTGAGACGACGCTAAAATTTGAATTGATAATAAATACCCTGGCGTTAGAATTGTAAACTGAGGTAGGGGCTAAGTGAGAAATGAAAATAATGCACTATCGAGCTCTCTTTTTACCGCTGCTTTGTTGACGTTACCAAAAGGTATAGAGAAAAGACGAGTTGGATTGAAGAGTAGCTGTTTGAACGTTTGTGGTATTTTGTTAATTTGCCAATATGCGGAGTGATGGGTACGGGGGAGGAGGGCCCGGGTTAGCTTTGAAAACCATAAAATAACCGAGAAATGGAATGGCAAAGGTATGTATGTATGTATGTACTTGCTTTAAGTAAGGTTTTAAAGGTACAGCTTAGGTAAATATGTACGCGAGTCGGATTAAACGTGTGATGGTCGAAGAAAGGGGGGTTGCATTGTTGCTGTTGCTGTACTTTTAGGTAGGCGATGGTAATATGCGGGAGAGATTACGATAAGCGGTAGAAGGTAAAAAAAATCGAATATAAGTGGCACGACGAATATTTCTGCTGATTAAGAAAGAAAGGTAGAGCCGAGCCTGAGAGAGTATAAAAATGGCTTAACGAGGATGAGTTAAAAGAAAGACACGTTATGGGTGTACAATAAGATGGACAACTATACTGATTTCGTGGTCGAGATATCATTCTGTACGTGGCCATCACCATCCGTGGTGAATGGATGGCGACGAAATCGCACCCGGCCGACTCGAGGAAATAACGATGAAAACATGATAGCCACGAAGAGAGGAAGTGTGCTTGTTCGTCAGTATATGGGTTACTATGAGGTATATATGTATATTACATTATATACCTACTCTGATGTGATAAACTGGAGAAAAAACGAGCAATATTGACGAGAGATGCAAATTTATCCGAAAATAATCGAGTTTTATGACGAAGATTAATAATACTGACACGTATAGCGGTTTAAAGGATAATTGACGTTTATGTTTTTAATACCTTTTAATGATGTTTATGATCAAAAGTGGTATGACTTGGGTGTACAGGAGGGCAGAGGTACGATCGATGTTGCACCGTGGCAAACCAGAACAAGATTGTTGTACGCGGAAAACTTGTCTTCACGAATCTGTCTGCTCGAATACAGCATTATTTTAGAATATGTCAGAAGGGATTTCGTGTGATACCGTTAATGATAATTATGCGGAAGTGGGGAAAACGTCTATTTATCGATGAAATCTGAGAAATATGTGTTTTGTTCACTTTTTCATTTTTTTATTTGTATTGTTTATTAATATGATCCAAATATTGTGCCATTTCAGATATTTGTTCTAAAATTTTTCAGAAGTTTTTAAATATTGTAAACTAAAAATTTTTCCAGATAATTTTTTTAAGAATTGAACATATAAGTAAGAATTTTTGGCGGAGAAATTGTAAAAAAAAACCAACAGAATTGTTTATAAAATTTTAAAAAGAAAGAAAATTAAAACAAAAAAGATTTTCAGAAATTTCGAGTTAATTGTTAGAATATTGAGAAAATAATTTTTTTTTCGTCAAAAATAAAGGATTTGTCTGTTTCCCATTTTATTTTATTTTTGCAATTTAAAATCTAGTAGAATTGAAAAAAACAAAAAAAATTGTAAAATTTTTGGAAAATTACTTATTGTTAAAATTTGAAAAAATACGTTGAATATTTCGCGGAAAAATAGTTACAATAAAAATTTTAAAATATTCTTCAGCAAGTTAAAAAAAAATTGAAATCAAATCACATCTGGTTTTTTTTTTCAACTTGAAAAGTAAGATTTTTACAAGAAATACGAAAAGCTCTCACAATCAAAATTTAAAAAAAAATCACTAAAAGAAAAAATTATTTAGAAATTTTTTTTTTCAATTTTAAAAAAATTATTCGTGCTGCAAAATTTAAAAAAATCTGTTTGTTGGGGAAAAAATTTAAAATGTTTTTTGGTGAAAATTAAAAAATTAATTTAATGAAATTCTGAAAATGATAAAAAATTTTCCAATTCACCTTTTTTTTTGAAAAAATAATTTCAACAGTTACAAAATTTGAATTTTCAATTAATTTTGAAAATTTACTTCATTTGAAAATTTAAACAAACTGTAGGTACGTAATTACTAATTACGTATACGATACTCTGAAAATAAATCTTCTAAATTTTTAGAAAATAAATAAGCGGAATTGGCAAAAATTTTGAAATTTATCTAGTTTTTAAAATTTATCAAAAATTTGGAAATAACGAATATTTATAATTTTAAATGAATTGCAAAAGTGGCAAAAATTAATTCACGTTTGAAAATTGACCCTTTGAGTTAATATGAAAATTTAGTAAATTGATTGACAAAATTTTTTAAAATTTGAAAGCCTTGAATTTCCAACTTATAAAAAATAAATGGTAAAAATTGATTGAGCTATGAAAATTAATCTTTTGAGTTTTTATGAAATAATTATGCTTAATTTTCAAAATGGGCTAAATAACCAAAAATAATTTGATTTTGACAATTTTTCAGAATTAGAAAACCTCAACTTTTTAATACTTATCAAAAAATGGATAAATTTTCAAATTTTTATTTTTTAGTAAATTTTTAAAATGATTAAAAATTACAAAATATTCGAAATTGACTTTTTGATTTTTTTGAAATTTTGGCCTAATTTTACTTCACTTAAAACATTTAATTAAATTCAAAAATGACAAAAAATTGAATTTTTACCCATTTTTAAAGATTTTTTTTTTCGAATTTTCAAAATTTTCAAAATTTATTTAATCTTTGTAGGTAAGTTGTTATATAGTTGTATTTTTTAATTTTGTCGAATTTTTTGGATTTGATCTCATTTTAATAATTGTTTTAAAGTTTGGGAATTTTCAAATTTTAAACTTCTTCATTAAATTATGAATATTATGGTTAAAATTGATAAAACTTTATTTGAATTTCAAAACGTGACATTGGTTTAATTTTTCACGAAGCAGGCCACTTCTGTTATTTTATTTAGCAATTCAGAATTTCTTCGAGCACAATACACGAATGTAGAAAGGCACTAGCGGTTCTATGCGGTGGGTTTTCATCACGAAGTCGAAATCCTCCATCGTCGTTCAAATTCTCGTATACGAAATCCTCCCGCAGTGTTATCTACTTCGACGCAATTTTTCAGTCGTCTCGTATATAGGACATCTCGGACCCACACAAAATTCGACGCATGGCGACGCCTTAATAAATAAAAATCCTCTTCTTTTTTTTCTTCGCAAAACCCAGCGAATGAAATACGACAAAGACGACGACGGTTTACATTTGTTATCAAATAACAACATGCATATATGTACAGTAAACTAAGCCAAATCTTTTATCCTTTTGACAAAAAAAAAGAAAGAAAAAACGAGCAAAACACACTTTTCTATCCGCGTTAAAATTACGAATTTCGCCGCCATATAAATCCTTATTTACGCATAATGACGCGATGGCCGAAATTCAGTGGGAAATTAAATTTTCCCAGCACCAGCCAAAGACCTTAATCCGGACGCGACACGAGAAATGCGGCAATCGAAAAGAAAAATACAATATCAACAGATTTACCAAGTTCAGCGACGAAATGGTCGAGTCGGAGCTTGGAGAGTTGAGCTATTTCTGTAGCACATCTTTATACGAGTATTTTTCATGAATTCGCATAATGTCAGGGGTGTACTCAGACGACTAAATATTAATATGGTCTTGAGCACGAAGTCCTCGAGAAAAGAGTTATTGTCTGAGGTGAATTTTTCGCGGTGTTTCTTTTTCGCTGGGAAGATTTAAAGAAAGGAGGGGACACCGAGACAACATTTATATTAATTATCTTCGCCGCTCATCTACAACGACATTTTCGGTACAAATTTCGCCCTTTTTGGTATTTTTTGCTTTCGCGTTTATTTGACGTAAAAAGAAGTTATTCCGAAGGAAAAAAGAAGAAAAGGTATAATATGTGCTTGATTTAGCTCGCTATTCACACAGACGTGGAAAAGTGCTATCTCTGTAGTGGTGACCGAGTAATATGGTATACGCTGTGCCGAGAGCAAAGCGTGCAGAAAAACGAAAACGAAAAACAGGTCGATGAGTTTGAAAAATTTTCTCATTAAAAAACTTCTCTCAAAGATATGTAGGGGGGCAGATGGCGGAGCGAAGGAATCAGGGTATTTCGCCAGGCGTTTGTTTTCAACATAACCTGTTATTGGTTAAAGAGGGTAAGTTCTTAGCACGTTGCTGCTTTTGCTTTTTTTCTCTGAGCTTTTTGTTACGCTCACAAACGATGTAATTTAAAGGCTAATATTTTTTTATTTCGGATCTCGTGGCGATGGCCGCGTTGTTGCGCGCCAACGATGGAAAATAATTTCGCCCAAATGAATAAATTGTCGACGAGATTATGAAGGGCGTGCACCCGCTGATACGTCCATGGGGCAGGGGGACTAATTTAGAAACGCCGAGTACTGGTGTTGGTGGCGTTACGCGTGGTGAGTTGGGTTTTTTCATTTTTAAAGCACGAAAAATATAGTTTCGTAGGGGTGGATGGAGGTTGTGATTTTTCTCTTTGAAGTGTTACTGGTGGGTGGTTGTGCTGTGTGCTTGCTGCTTCTGTCGAAAATGTTTGAATTAAAGAGCGGACATTGCATGGGAGGGGGGTTGTAACTTGATTGTTTTAAAAACAACCACTGTTGTTATTTATTAAAAAAAAAAAAATTAGTTCATTCATTTCAAAATTAAAACTACCTAGAACCAAAGAGAAGCTCACAAAAAATCGTCCAAAATTTAAAATATTACTGTTTTTTTGGCCAAAAGGTTTCTTGAAAGTGGTGCTTCTGTTGAGCCACCCTTGCCTCATTCAAAAGGTTTCTCATCAAGGAACGCGTGCGGTTGCCATAGTTAACCGTGGGATTGATTCAATCAAGTTCAAATATTTCGAATTCAAAACTTGATAATTTTTTCGTCGAAAACCAATTGCTTTTAAATTTTTGATTAAAGGAACGATCCTTATTCAAATTTTGCTTGAAAAAAACGTATAATTAAAAAAAAATAAAAATCAGTTTTTCTTTGATTTTCATTAAAGATCAATTTTTTATTTTTTTTGGAAAATATTATGTATACCTATTTTTCAAATTTTCTTCAAGAACACCATCTCTCTAAAATTTTGAAAACTTTTCTGAAAAGACAATATTTCAGTTGTTATTTTTTTAAATTGGTTGATTAATATTCTATTGATTTTTTTTTTACAGTTTTGTAAACAATTTTCTTACATTTTTTTTGTTGAACCATTTCTTTTTCAAATTTTAATTGGAGAAAATTTTTTTAGAAAAAATTTTGCTGAAAAATAATTTTTCAATTTTTTCATTTCCATCAAAAATATTTTCAATATTTCTCCCATAAACTAGATTTTTTCAAATTTTACCACAGTATACCTACGATTTTTTCAAAATAATTACCTAAAATGATAGGAGAGGTGATTTGGACTTCAGTAAGAATTTTGAAACTACATAGTGGAAGTTGGCCCTAATGGTCCAAATTTTTGCCTATTTTTGACTTCGAAAAATTCTACCTACATAATGATTTTTGAAAAATCAGAATTTCTCAATTTCGCTAAAATTGCATAAAATGACAAACATAGAGTTGATCAGTTGAAACATGTCGAGACATGAATTTCAGCTCCGCCAAAAGCCTGGTAGGAGATTTTTGATTCCTGAAATGGCGACACCCGATTAAATTAAAAGAAAATTGAAAAAAATATTTTGAAAAATCGACGACTTTCATCCCAATTTGGGTGGATGGGCCATTTAGGTGTCTTTGATGATCTATTTGGATTTGATAAAGAATGATAAATGTTAACGAAATTCGATTTTTCGATTTTTTTTATGGTCATTGGTCTTCCTAGCGTATTGAAAAATTATGAAAGAAAACCTTGAAAAACGGATTTCACTAAGACGATAAGTTCAAAAAAAATTAAAATTTTTTTTTTTTTTAATAAGGAGCCCTATGGTAGTATTTGTTATCCCTGATGTAAGTTATAAAAAATTCAGTCGAAAACTGCCACAAACAAAAATTATAGTCAAGTTATTGTTGAATTTCACCAAGTTTGGATACAGATAGATATAATATTCAAAATTTTAGGGAAGGAAAGGGTCCAATCGAAATTTTTGTAATGACCAAAATCATTCCTAGGACTTCCAGCTAAAACTTTTATTTGAAATTTTTTTTAATTGCACCCCTCCCTGCCCACCGATTTTTTATAACACTAAAAAACTAATTGAAAATTGGAGGAGTGAAGGAGAAAGGGGCTAATTGAAATTTTTTTCAAATAAAAGTTGTAGATTAAGTAAGATCCTAAAATTAATTTTGACCATTATAAAAATTTCGATTAGATCCCTTCCTCTCCTCCTATTTCACATAACATCATGCAGATACTTTTTCAAAATTGGGGGGGGGATGCAATTGAAAAAATTCTCAAACAAAAGTTGTAGATTGAGGTCCTAGAAACAATTTTTGTTATTATAAAATTTTCGATTAAACCCTTCCCTCCCCCTCCAATTTCACATAGCGATACTTTATACATTATCAAAAACTGGTGGAGGTAGGGGTTCAATTGAAAAAATTTTCAAACAAAAGTTGTAGCTTGAAGTCTTGGAAATAATTTTGGTTATTACGAAAATTTCGATTTTACCCCTCCCTCTCCTCCAATTTTGAATATCAAGTATCTATGTAGAATTGGACTTGGTAAAATTCAACATCAACGGTATACGTACATGTAAACTAATTGAGTAAACTAGACACTAGCAGAATACATGCCCATTATAGTGTAATTAAATTCTGACCTATGTGAGTCCTCAGAAACTCCTTAGTATAGCACTCGGCTGGATGACAAATGAATATAGTAGGAAGGGGGTAACGCTATGGGGAAATAAGGTCATCAGTGCCTATACGAGAATGGAAAAACCTTATAGATGGAAAAATATAGAAGTTTTTCAGCTCGTACAGCATAAATTCGCTCATTTCCATTTCGGTATTGGAAATTTTCTCAGTATATGCGCTACGACTACGAGGGTGAGAAAAAATGACGTGGCGAAGAAAGCGACGTTATTCGAATGCCGAATGGGAGGAGGCACGTGGTGGTATATTTATGAAGACGTCGATGATAGAGATGCCCAAAGGAGGAAGGTCGGCGTGCGGAAATGAAGTACAATTTGAAATACGTCGAGAGGTAATTTTTGGAAAATAACAAGGTGGAAATTGAAAGAAGAAGAAACGCCACCTTATGTACGGCAGAATTTCGCCGCCGGAAGAAGACGAGACGACGAGGTAAAGGTGGCAGCACAGCGAGGCGTTCTAGATACACCGAGAGTGAGGACGATACCCGGGTACTGGGATTATTGGCGCGGGGGTGAGGATGGGCCTGGGTAAGGCGAGGATGTCGAATTTTAGGATTATTCTGTGTTCGGCGCGGCGCGTTGTGCGAAGGCGAAATGGAACGAGGCTCTTGCAAACGTTGAAAAGTTCGACGCGTTTGGAATGAAAGTGTAGTCTCTTTCTCTGTCTGTGTCGTCGTTCGACGTGTTATATGTACGTAGCTGCGAAGCTTATTTATATGTCTGGTTTCGCAACACAGCACACAAACCTGGCTTATGCGAACTTATAGTCGAACACCAACGTCAATGAAACACCATAGAGAAAGAGGGTGCGCAAAAAGGTAATGTATGCATACTAAATCAATGAGTAATGAAGTGAGACTGTACGAATATGTAAATGACAGTTCGAAATCGCCAACATCCAATGGCTCTCATCGATGTGCTGGACCGATACTCCATCTCCCATTTGGCCTTTTTCGGGGGATGGACGTTTGGACCTACGTGGTAAAAAGGATACGAATTGACGACGGCGTACTTTACCCATAGCCCAGCTCCCGATCTCTCTCGGATATGGATTCTGTGTACTATTTTTCTCGTGTGTATCTATCTACCTGCAGCGTGGACGGGTTCAACGCCAGCGTCATCCAGCGATTTATTACCAAGGGAATAATAATTCGGTGGTGTATTTGGAAATTTAGAAATGTTTTCGGTTCCAATGGTGGAACGTTATGTACGCGGTGGCGTATGACGTTGATAGGTTATTTTGCATTTGTATTCGACGGTCATTGCTGCATATATGCGAGATGACGTGTTAGCTTTTCCTCTCCCGCACCACGTTTCTCCGCCTGTTTATGGGGTAATATAGCGATGGAAATGTGTAGTTTATGTACATTATATTGGATGCGACGAATAGAGAGTGTTTCGTGTTATGGATTTTACTCCGCGGTGTATGGTTTACGAGTAAAGTGCAATAAACGAACGTATACAGATACACTGTACCTACAGAGACATTTATGTCACGAAAATGAGCAATGAGATTCGTATATACAGGGTGTTTCGTAGCTGATGTAGTTCCTTCCAGCAGATGGATAGGCAACCCATGAGGAACAAAAAATATTGTATTCGTAAACATGGTGCCCACCTCGAAAATCGAAGGGGCAAAGGAAAATGAAATTGAGAAAAAGTAATTTTTAGATATGTATGTAGAATTGTAGATAGTACTAAAGAAACTAATTTTTTCTGTTCTTGACATTTTTTATCTACCTTTAAAAATAAAGGAGTAGGAGGGCTTTAAACTTTTTTTTAAAAAAAAAAACAGGTTTTTTAATTTTGAAAGCTCTGTAACTTCTTAATTTTCGAAGGGAGACAAATCCATCACATAACTTTTATGCTTCACTTAAAAAGTAGCACTTATTTCACGAGTTGTCATAACATGGTTTTTGTTCAAATATATTTTCTTCTAATTTTACTTTATTTAAAAAAAATTCAAAGACAATTTTAAAAATTGTCGTAAAAAGTAAAACACGAAAAATTACTTGATTTTTTTTTCTTAAATTATACATCATTAAAAAAATCCACTAGGTCGATACGAGTATTGCTATTGCCATTCGATTGGAATTTTTTTTTGAGTATTATACCACATATATGTACCTACTCCTCGTGAAAACAAACCGCTTTTGAGCTAATTGAGTTGAGGAGTGCGAGTATGAAACTTGGAGGGTTAAGGTAACGAAATTAAAATAACGTCATCATTGACGAATTATAACACTTCGTTAGCGAAGTTAACGAGTCGTTATCCTCGTAAACGCTTAACGAATTTTCATAAGTGGTACTCAGATTCGCTAAAAATGAGTCAAATTGTCAAAATATCATAGAAAAAATTGAAATTCTACAGCGTTTTTTGCTGAACAAGACCGTCGTGTGAAGCGAATTCTCGTTCTTATGTTACGTTTCTCGAAGGGAGGTTTACGAATTAGCAAAATTTTTGGGAAATACCAATTTTGGGAACATTTTAAGCTGCAATTTACGCCTAATATCGTATTATGTAGATATTTTACTCGCATATGAGAGGATGAGAATCCTGTATCGCGAAAAATTCATTTTATCTTATCATAGATACTTCTAGATAGATTTATTTTAATTGAAAACGCCCTGCGTCAGTGCGTCGTGGCCATTGATATCTATAATTAATTAGTTATCCTATCTTATCATCCCAGCGTAAAAATATCTCCATCGTATCCATTTTGTCTTAGATTTTTTTAAATTGAAAATTGACAAAATAAACTATAGCAGAAGTAAAAAAAAAATTAAAAAGAACTAAAATGTAAAAAAAATTAAAAATTGAACACAAATTGTAAATGAAAAATTCTCTAAAATCAAAAAATTCGAGGAATCGAATTATCAAATTGAGAAAAAATTAAACATTAGCCACCAGAAAAGAAAAGTTTGAAAAAAGTTGAAATAAAATGAGTTCCCAAGAATATGTTGACCACCTAGATAACGACAACGAATCAGACCAATGAGATAACCATTTCTAGTTACCTGATTGGCTGATCCGTAGATCGATGACGTAGGTGGTCAACATATTCTTAGATACCCGGAAAAAATGATTCCCCATTTTTTCATTACTTTGTTCAAATATTATAATTTTTTCTCATTTTACTCGAGAAAAATATTTTTAGTTTTCTTTTTAAATGCTTCAAAAACAGTTTTAAAAATTTTCGTAAGAAGTAAAACATGAAAAATTAAAAATTTGTTCAAGCATTTTTTAGAACTTTTTTTAAAGAGATAGAGAAAATTTTTAAACTTCATACCTATTCAAAAAAATTAAATAAAATCATAGGATGATTTTTTTTTTAGTTTTATTCATTATTTTTCTTATATTGTGCATTTTTCGGAAAACCAGAGGCGTAGCGTAATGATTTTTTGAGGGGGGAATATACCTTCAAAATGCCAACTTTTCAAAAAAATTTCAACATAATACTGAATTTGCCAACTTAAAACTCAAAAATTCACTAAAATTGCCAACTTTTCGACTTTTTTAAAATCTCTGAGGGGGGAATGTCCCCCCGGGTCGCTACGCCCCTGCTGAAAACAATATTTAAAAATTTTGTTGAATATTTGCAGTTGATTCGATTTTTCAAAATTTTCTCACAGAATATTGTAATTTTCATTTTTTTTTTTAAATTTGCACAATACAGGGTGGCTCATTTTCCGAGTTAATTATTTAAAAAGTGGAAATGAAATCACAATTTTTTGTTTAGTTGGTGCAAGCGTAAATCCCTCCAAACAGGGTATAATTTTTCTTTTCTTTTTAAATTTTTGATTTTGTAAATGAGACACTCTGTGCATTCTTCAAGATTCCCCCACCTCCCCCCCAAAAAAAATATCGAAATTAAAAAAAAAAATGCATGTAATTTGAAAGTTGAGAAAAATTGAAATGAAATTGAATAATATGAAATTTTATAGTTTTAAAAAATGAAAAATTGTAGAGAAGTACCATAGTGCTTTGAAATATGAAACATAATAAATTGAAAAAAATGAATTAGGTATCTAATACTGACCATAAAAATTAAAAAATGATCAAAACTTGACCAAAAATACAAATTTGAAGAAAAACGTTCAATAAGAGCTAAAAAAAAATTCAAAAACTAAATTTGGAAAAAATAAAAATTGAAAAAATTGAGATTCAAAATGAATAAAAAAATTTGAAAGCTGAAAAAAAATCGTAAATTGAAAAAATCAGTAGATACTAGGTACTTACCTGATGTATTCACTTGATAAAAAAAGAAGAAATTGGGCTTAAATTTAAAATTTAAAAAAATTCTGTAATATTCTAAAATCTGAAACAAAGCCAAAAAAAAAGGTAAGAGACTAGGTATAAAAAATTGACTGTTGATAGACTAAATTCGTAAATTGAAAAAATAGAACTTGAATATAGGTTGAAAAAATTGAAACCAAATTTATAATTAGTAGGGCCCGGATTTTTATGCGCTTAAAATAGCAAAATAAGCGCTTATGTCAAGCGGTTAAAATATGAAAAATAACCATAAATATGCCCTATAAAACCGAAAAAATCACAAATAAGTGCATTAAAATTGTACCATCATGGGTATCAAAATGCAGGTATTTTAAAATCGCTTTCGAAAAACTTATCAAATCGTACATATGTAGAAACTGAAACAAATGTGGAGCAGAAAAACATTAAAACATTCATTTTTAAAATAAATAATGCGAAATTCAATAAATTTGAACACGATGAGATTTCACAATCGAAATCGATTAGATTGAATTAAAATTAAATTATAGTTTGAAAAACGCCTCCACAACTGAAAGTTCCTTCAAATTGCAACTTGAAAAGTAAAAAAAAAAAAAAAAAAAATTGAAAATACAATTTTTTGTATTTTTAAATTTTTTTTTGGTTCAGTTTTTTCAAAAAAAAAGCGCTGAGAACTAAAAAAAAGCGCAAAATATGCGGGTTTTTGATGTTTTTTGGCAAAAATAAGCGTTTTTAAGCATTTATACCTAAAATAAGCAAAAATAAGCGCTTAAAAATGTCACCATTCGTCTCAGAATTGCATGAAACGTAAAGAAAATTGTGATATGCCCTATCTAGTGCAGCAGGAAAAAATAAGCAATATCATAAAAATCCGGGCCCTAATAATTAGTGTTATAATGAAAATTGAAAATCAAAAAAAGCTAGGTAGTTGAAAATTTTTAAAATTGAAAATAAAAACTCAAATTTGGGAAAAATTTGAAGTAGAACTGATTATACATGGTGTCTAGTCTACTAATAGTGAAAGTACCTAATGGAAAAGCAGTGAATTTTATCAAAACTTCAAAATGAATAGTGAGAAAAAAAACTGATGTCAGAAAATCATAAAATTTTCTCTATTTTTGATAAAAATTTTAATCAAAGTTTTTCGTTTCAAGTATTTGAAAAATTTTCTATGGTAAGTAAATTTGAGTTCATTTTTTTTTTTTTTTTTTTTGAAAAGGAGGCTTCTCAATTTCAGGTCATGCCAAATTTTTACAACCAGTAGATATACACTTCTCTGTATTCAACATGAGTCAAATTCTATCTCCATTGATTTTTTCACTCGCTATTCCATTCCTCCACTGTAGACTGTGTCGACGACAAATATTTGAAATGAAACCAGCCACAACGATGGATAGACCTATAGCTGGAGAGGGAGAGGGTTATGTGGCACTAGTGATTTCAACATTTGGCTAAATATTGATGGCATTGTTGAAGAGAAACGGGTTTTTTTACTTTATGCGAAAGTTATGTAGCATTTAACAATTGTCATCATTTATGAATGCAAAATCTTTTTCTGGATGTTTGAAAAATGTTTCGAATGAGATATTTTTAACGACTGTCGCGTCTGCGGCGACGCGAATACACGGATACTGCGAATTTGTTGGCGGCATGTACGAGTATGTATATCGAAAAACAGGATCCATGGATTGTATTTGTGTGCAATGCTGTATCATTCCACAGCCATTCCGTAGCCAGCACACGAAATACATAAGTCTCGTTGCCAGTCTCGGAAGTTGGAATGGACGAGTAGATAATATATAAGTAACTACGCAATTGTGATTGAAAAATTCGATGCATTACGATCGAGCATCGACGATACGAATAAAACTTTATTACATCGTCCAAGTACACGCGCTGCGGAGACTTGGAAGGATTTATGAGTACCTTGCTGTAGTATATATTTTTGGTGCACGCGGTGAAAGTATAATATATTGTGGCGGAGTACTGCATATTCCAGAGGGGTTTTGTGTTGCGGTTTTTCATGAATTGGATTGCAGGGGGGGTTTGGAGTCGTCGAGTACACGAGGAACATTGAAACGAAGGCGGATAATTGTTGTATCAAGTTGCGTGGTTTTTGATGGACGATTTTGGTATAATGAAGAGATCCACGACCACGTGGTCGGTACTTTACGAGTACACGACGAAGACGCTCAAAATGATTATTACTGCGTGCGGATTTGGCAATAGTACGAGAGGAATACGACTATACGACCCAAAGAGGCGAACACGCAGTCCTCCATGCGATGCCGGAGTTGTTTTGAAATATCGCTCGGTACACACGATACGCCCAAACGGGGTCAACTGTGACGATGACGTCGCACTGTTTTTAGTTTTGGGAAAATCGACGATCCGTTTCCATTGGGTGGTTGGGTTTTGCATTGCGGAGGTATTTGATAGTGTTCCAAAGTCGATGAACTTCGACAGCATGGAAATTAACTCGAGGGTATCCGAGGGTAGCGCAAAATTCGCAATGTTTAAGGGTCGTTCTGTACTCAATTAGGTACGATAAGCGAAGAAAAGGAATTCTTTGAGAAAAGTTTGGCTCGTAGGATGGTATATGGAGAGGACGAACGATTTTTCTAAAGGCTACTTGCTTTTAAATCAAAGCTAAAGGAGGCGGAATGTTGTTGGTGGGCGGATTAGACCAATTTAGAAAATGTTTTCAAAGCACGGGGTGTTTCTCTTTCGACCATTTTTCCAATTCGAAGCAATTGATTCATGTAGGAAATTTTTTTAAAAATATCTAGAAATTTGGTGGAAAATTTGTCACCTTACCTGAGAACCTTGGCAACTAGTCAACTCCGATTGAGCTGAAATTTGACTCACTGAGAAAATAAGTCTGCGAGACTTCAGAACCAAATTTTTAGCTGCTGAAATTGATTTTTTAATTTTTGTCGAATTTTTGAAAATGGCCAAAATAGTCCGTTATTAAATAAATTTTATACAAAAATTGTAAACGTAGAAATGAAATTCTAAAAATCGATTTCCGCACTAAAGTCGACATTCTGAGTCGATTTAGGCTATTTTCGAAGCGATCTGGAACCTCCAGCAAAAGTTGATTTGTCACCAGCGCACTGGCAACGCTCCAGATGGCGCTGTAATCAACTTTGGCAGCTAAAAATATAAACTAGTTTCAGTAGTTTCTGGTTTACTCAATTTGTTTACGTGGTGGTGGATCGTAATGTTGAATTTTACTAGGTCCAATACTACGTTGATACTTGATATTAAAAATTGATGGGGAGGGAGGGGTCCAATCGAAATTTTTATAATAACCAAAATTATTTCTAAGCTTTCAAGCTGCAACTTTAGTTTGAAATTTTTCTCAATTGGACCCCTAACTCCGCCAGTTCCTAATAATACATAAGTAGTCAAGTCTTATTATGCGAAATTGGAGAGGGGAGGGTCTAATCGAAAATTTTATAATAACAAAAACTATTTCCAGGACTTCAATCCACAACTTTTGTTTGAAAATTTTTTTGATTGGACCCCTTTCCCAATTTTTGAAAAAGTAGCAAACCTGATGTTACGTGAAATCGGAGGGGAGGGAGAAATCCAATCGAAATTTTTATAATAACCAATTTTTTTTAGGATCTTAATCTACAAGTTTTATTTGATTTTTTTTTTTTTCAATTGGACCCTTCCTCTTTCGCTTCTCTAATTTTTAATCAGTATCTTCGAAGTGGTATGCGAAATCGGTGGAGAGGGAGGGGTTCAACCGAAAAAATTTTCAAACAAAAGTTATAGCTTGAAGTCCTAGAAATAATTTCGGTCATTACAAAAATTTCGATTGGACCCCTCCCTCCCCTCTAATGTTGAGTATCAAGTATCAATGTACGATTTTCGTAAAAATATATTAATGGACTATTACCTACTGTGGTTCTCAAAAATTCGCTAAAAATCGAAAAATCAACTTCAGTAGCCCCAAATTTGGTTCTGATGTTTGGATAACATGTTTTTTCAATGAGTGAAATTTCAGCTCACGTCAGTCGAAATTAACAAGTTGCCAAGGTGCCCTTGTTAGTTAATCGTCGAATCAGAATAATATTTTTTCAAAACAGAGTTAATTTTACCTCTAAAGTCTTCAACTGTTTATTAACCATCGAGGGTAGCAGAAGAGGAAGGAAACAAGACATTAGCCGAAGTGATACCCGCAGAAGGATGATGAAGAAAAAGACTACAAGGTTTTAGAGATGACTATTGAACTTTATATATAGAGTGTAATTTCGAAATGATCCCGATGAGGTTTTGTTAACCAGTAACTTGGAAGAGGAAGTAGATACGGTGCAAAGAAGAGATATCCAATTGCTTAGGGAATTTCGTCTTTCGAATTTAATGACTACGCGAAGTTTTCCAAAAGTGTGTGGGTTTTTTTTTCGCTTGCAAATTCAACTTACGGGTCGTTGAAGCTGCGGAAGAACAAGTTACTGTTACGTGGTGTTGTTAAAGGATAAAGTCTTGGGAGAAGTTGCAATGTAGAATAAACGAAGGTAGAAGGGTAAGCCAACTGTGCGGTTTATGTTTCAGTTCTTCTGTAGAAATAATTTCCGAGTACGTTTTCGGGCGTTTAATAATACTCCGTTGCTAAAAAGGATAAAATTCCAACTGCAAGCTGTCGTGGTATCGAACTCTCTTCTCGTATAGTATGATTTTTAGTTAGTGAAATTTTTCCTAGTCAGTGGCCCATTGTAAAAAACGCTACGGTGGGTCGTCTAGTCGACCTTGAGTGGATTTCGCTTCGTATAGATGTTAGATCATTGAAGCGTGTACAAGAAGTAATGATGAGCGCGGTTGGCTCATCTTTGCCATCTTTGCCGAGTAATTTTTCATCTCTACCCGTGTCTCTGCATCGCGCGCTTTACGTCCACCAATTCTATGAATTATTGAATCTCGTTCCAGCTTCGTGGAATTCTTTGTCAAATAATTTTCGTATTTGTAATGTTTTCCTTTTTATTTCTCTGTTACAGGTAAGAGAAACGTATTGTGATGGCCAGATGGTGTCCGGTTTGTTTTAAATTATCGTCAGTCGTGTCCGAAATAAGCATTCGGTGGTAATTTGAAGTTTTTTACTCGTTTGTACGTTCCAGAAGGTAAGATTTTGGCTCAATTGTTGCGAATGTTTTTTTTTTTTTTGGAAGTATGAGTCTTATTCTGGAAAACTCTTCCGGTTTAATGGAAATGAGTACGCGTGAAATGAATCACCATACTCGTATCTTAGAACTAATTACCATCGGTGCTGACGAGAACTCGGTGATAATTGATGTAATTACTGAACCAGACAATCAGCGAGTCATTATGTGGCATTATATAAAAATCAGCGTTTGAATTTCGTGAAAACTGAAAAAAGATCTAGTGTTTCCAAAATGGTTTTAAGGGGTAGATGGTCAATCAGTGGTCATTGTGGTATAATACTTGCCTACTTCTTTTACTAAGTCCAAGGTGTCTACCAAATTTTGAATACTGAAATTCGCGACTTTTTTTGTGATATCTTTCTCTTGTAATGCAATTTGAATCCACGAATTCTACATTAACCTCTCCATACAATTTTTCATGAGTATTAGGGTTGTTAACTGAAATCAAAATTTCAACGCTAGGGTCTTGAACAAAATAACATTTGTTCTTCATATTTTGAGGGGGGGGGGGGGGGGGTGAAAAAATATTTCCCAGTGATTTCACATTATTTTTTACACTAAAAATCAAAACGTTAAGAATTATAAAGTTTTGTTTTGTTTTGACTTCTGAGCTATGAGGTTGCTAGTTCATTTTTATATTTGAAAGCAGAAGGGTGACGAAGCTATTTTGAATGGGTGAGGTGTGCGACTCAAATTTACCCAACTTATCTTCAAATTTTTTAAATTTGATAGGGGACAAATTGACAATAGGTAGTTTTTTCAGGCATTACACGATGACATACTAACATTAAGTTTAGAATAGACAGATTTCAAATCCCTTCATTGAAAATTTTGGGGAAATGTAATAATAAAATTTTAAAATAATTCAATTTTTTCACAAATTGAGAGAGGGGGGACATTTTTGAAAAAATTGCACTTTTGAAAGAAAAAAAAACAGACACTTTTGTAGAAATTTCGAAAATATACGATAATTTTCGAATTATGAAAAGATAAAAAAGTAATGTTGCCCGAGCGAAGCGAGGGAGAAAATTTTGAGAAAATTGGAATTTTTAATAAATAAAAAAATAATGCATTTTTAGCGTAAATTTGAAGATTTTCTAATAGACCAAGTTTTGAAGAAATTAGGAACAAATTCGCGACTTGAATGATTTTTTAGGCAAATTTCTCGACTTTTCGCGATTAAAAATTGCCAATTTTTTATATCGAAATATTTTTTTTGCATCAGTAGGAGCCATTTAAGCCCAATTTTGGTGCCAAGCAGATGGTATTTCGTTTTTTTTTTGTTATTTGAAAATTTCGATTTTTCAGCGAACTGCAACTTTTCAACCAACTTGTCGAGAACTAAAAATCGTTCGGGAATTTGATCGAAATCTGAGGTTATGTTTTTTTTCACTCCACCTTAACCCTTCTGCGTCACACATAAAATTTAATAAAATTGCAGTAAAATTTTCAATTTTTCTGATAAAAAACTGAAATTGGTATTGATTTGTGTATTTTTTTATGGCGAATCCAAATTTCTTGTCAGAAATTTTTTTTGGTCGATGGTTTTCTCAAAAAATCCTGAAATCTGAAGAAAAAAAAATCTTACTTTTTTGAGTTTCTAATGACCAACCCATACCTTGGAAACAAAGGGTTGTATCGAAAAACTAACCCTTTAACACGGATTGCAAATTTCATGATAAACAATTTTGGTTATTATAAATTTTTTGCTAGAACCAACCGTTTTCGAGAAAAATCAAGAAATAAGGAAGCAGGTCGAAAATTTAAAAAATTTAACCTGCCCCCGTCCCTTCAATTTACGAAGTAGGTAGGCAACCCGCTTCGCACTCATAATGTACCACTTCGAAGCGCGCGCAAGCATGGTGGTAGGTTTTAGCCGCATCGCCCCTCCTTCTGCTATTTACGGGTGGCGTAAAACCGGTATTAGTGAATTTCACTAAGTGTGACGCAGAAGGGTTAATGAAGAATCAAACCAATTTCCAGTAAAAATCACATTTTCTTGAGATTCTCAGGTTAAAATAAAAAATTCTTTCATGAATTTTTTTCTCGAAATCCAAGCCATTTTTTTTTTCAAAAACCAGTTTACATTTAAATTTTTTTCGTTTATTCAACCCACTATCCAATTCCCTCCTTCACACACTGTAATGGCAACTCGGCGGTAACATCTAATCACATTGCGGGTTAATAAATTGACAAAAAATCGATTTATTCTCACGGCGGTGGTATTAATGTGTGCATAAACTTATTACCTCTATTCCGATTCACATAAAGAAGGTAAAAAAAGAGGGAAAGAGGGAAAACAGAGGCCAGATATTCTACAGATACGTGAGCCGAAAAGAGAAAAGAGACCAGCGGCAGTGGCCGGGCCGAAAAAAATCGAGCCAGCGATCCCATTACATTAGGAATTCAAATTAATTTTTTTCCTTCGTTTTCTCATCTTCTCTTTATTTTCACGACAAAACGATAGAACGACGGGAAGAGTAGGTAAAATTAACACGGATACAGGTGAGCAGCGTTCAGTAAGATGGAGAGAGAAAGATAGAGAGAAAAAAAACAGTTTATGTTTATAATATCATTTTGTGAACGACCTTGTGTTTGTACGAGTAGTAAACTCATAGACGTACGCGCAGATACAGGATACTCGGTCGTCGTCGTCATTACCAATACTAGCTCCTAGTTTTCACTGCGGCGTTAGTGATTGAGCTGAATTTTTTCAAGTCCAAAACTATATAAACGCCTAATGTTCGAAGTTAGAGAGAAAGAGGGGTTCAATCGAAATTTTTATAATAATCAAACTTATTTTTAGAATCTTAATCTACAACTTTTATTTGAGAACTTTTTTTAATTGAACTCCCTTCCATCATTTTTCAATATTGAGTGTCTTCGTACTAATATGAGAAATTCGAGGGAAGGGAAGGGTCCAATCGAAATTTTTATAATAACCAAAATTATTTCCAAGATCCTAATCTAGAACTTTTGTTTGAAAATTTTTTCAATTCGAACCCTCCCTCCTCCCCAATTTTTCATATGAATACATAGATACTCATTATTAAAAATTGGGGAGGGGTAATGGGTTGAATTGAAAAAAATTTTCAAACAAAAGTTCTAGATTAGGATCTTGGAAATAATTTTGGTTATTATAAACATTTCGATTGGACCCTCCCCTCACCCCTAATTTTGCATATTAGTACGAAGACACTTCCCGAGCGGCACACTCGATCGATAATATCGGAAGATGTAACGTATCGATAAAAAAATCGTTTGAAAATCTATAGATGTTCTCACGATATTATAAAGATTTATCGGTACAACTTCATAGGCAAAAAATCTAAAAACTATCGAATTCGATATTATTAAGATTTTATGACGATATTCGTCAACGATACTATCGACAAAGAATATTAAATTTATCGATTCCGATTTTCCACCGATTTTGTGCAGATATTTGAAACTACATTATCGACAAAGAATATTAAATTTATCGAATTCGATTTTTTAACGATTTTGTAAAGATATTTAAAAATATATTATCGACAGATTATATGAAATTTCTCGACTTCGATATTTTACCGATTTTTTGACGACATTTGAAACTATATTGTCGACAGATTATATTAAATTTATCGAATCCGATTTTTTACCGATTTTGTAAAGATATTTGAAACTATATTATCGACACGTAATATGAAATTTATCGATTTCGATTTTTTAACGATTTTGTGACGATATTTGAAACTATATTATCGACAAATAATATGAAATTTCTCGAATTCGATTTTTTAACGATTTTGTGAAGATATTTAAAACTATATTATCGACACGTGATATGAAATTCCTCGAATTCGATTTTTCAACGATTTTGTGGCGATATTTGAAACTACATTATCGACAAATAATCTGAAATTTGTCGAACGATTTTTCAACGATTTTGTGACGATATTTGAAATTATTTCCAAATTGGTGAAAATTTTTCCAAGTCCAACACGTCTGGAAGTACTAAACTGCCTATTATAAGCGTTTTATTGCTAATTCCTCAACGATAAGGTATGACATAGTGGTTAAGGAAGAGGATTACCATGCAGGAGGTAGAAGTTTCAAGCCCCACGGGTGGCAGATTTTTTATAATTTTTTTTGACTTTTTCTGAAATGATCCTCTTACCGTAACATGAATAATGTGTTTAGGCATAGTTTAATGTATTAATTATGCTAATTAATGATTTTTAATTATAGAAAGAAGCTAGTAAAAGACGAAAAATCGGAATAAAAAAAATCGATAAAAAATCGACAGAATATCGAATTCGATAAAGTGTCGCAAAAGTTCCGCCTAAATTGTGAAATTATCTTTCGATATTATAGATATATTATCGATAAAATATCTTACTATAATCTCGAAATTTTTGCTAACTATAATTCGTCGATAATCTATCTATATATCGAAAGATAATTTCACGATTTATGCGTAACTAACGCGACAATTTATCGAATTCGATATTCTGTCGATTTTTTATTTCGATAATTTGTCGAGTGTGCTGCTCGGGTTGTTATTGAAAATTGGGATGGCGAGAGGGGTTCAATTAAAAAAGTTTTCAAATAAAAGTTGTAGATTACGATCCTAAAAATAAGTTTGATTATTACAAAAATTTCGATTGGACCCCTCTATTCTCTCTAATTTCGTATATTAGGCGTTTATATAGTTTTGGACTTGAAAAAATTTAGCTCAATCACTAACGCCGCAGTGAAAACTAGGAGCTAGTATTACCAATACAGTAATACTCTCCTCCTGTATATGGGATTCTATCCGAATGGAAAAAAGTGGTGAAAGAGAAGCAAACCGTAGAAAGAATTTCTAAGTGGTGCGGTATCTCTACTAAACTGTGGAATTTAAAATCGAATTACCACAACATTACGACTGGTGTACGTTTTTGGGTATAAACAGCCAAGAATAAAAGAATTAGAAGTATTGGAGGGAACACAAGTCGACGGTACGAGATGCTAAGAAGGTTCAAAGGAGGATGATGCTGCGCTGTATAGTTCGAGTAAAAAAGTACTGCACAGTACGTTTTTCGTGTTATTTTGTATTTCTGTGTGCGTAGTTTTTTCTCTCTTTCCGCTTCTTCTTTATGATTATAAAATGAACGCGCGGATTCGAATGAAAAATGCGAGCTTAAGAGAGTATATGGAATTTTAACGCGATTCCAGGGTAGATGTGGAGGTCGAGGCAGGACGTTGTCGTCGCACCAGAGCTGGAGGAGAAATACAGAGACACTTACTTAAGTAGATCGTGCTGTGGTCGTGTAGAATAAAGTACGCGATTAAGTCCTACACACGTATGTAATATAAAAGTGAGTATATATTGCTGCGTACCAGCAACGTTAGAGATACAGCACAAGGAGTATGCAAGGTACTACCGCGCTGCCCGTCCGTGGCCGCGTATACACATAAAGCGAAGAAGAAATTATTATTTTAATGCATCTCTCTGGTTATTGTATACGCCGAGAAGACGTATACTGTACGATATAAGGCGAGAAAAAGCCAACAGCCGAGAGAAGTACAGAGGGCAAGGTAAATACACGACGACGGATAGGATAACGTTGGATATTGATGGTGCGCTGCGATGATAATTCTGCCGGCAATACGATGGTGAAATGAAGCAGGGAGGGGAAAAAATGAGAAAAAAATAAAGAACGAGAACATTAAATACTTCCTTTTAGTAGGGTATTCATAAATTCAATAGCAGCACCCGCATTTACCCGATGCCCCCTCATGCTCCAGCCAACAAGTGTCAGAGTATAGTACTCCATATGTACAGAGGTGGCATATTATGGTCGATTTCTCATAGGATATACCTGGGAGATCAGAAGGTGGGGGAGGGGGGATGAGTACCTAGAGTTGACGCAGGATTTTCTCATTTTTTTCCTTTGGCCCAATAAGAAGATTTTTATCAATGAAATTAAACGTGAGATGTGTGGAAGGCGGTGGGTATGTAATAAGAAGGTACAGAGACCGGAGTTATGTTAGATCGCGACTAAACTGGTTCTGGTTTGTTTTGAAAACTGGTTGGCTGCACCACGTCTTCGTCTCTCTGTGTCTGTAAGCTAATGCTGGTTTTTAGACCGCGAATGTATGTAGTTTTTTTTTGCGACTTTTGCCGCGCTCTCGAAGCTCACCGTTGAGTGCTTATGGTCCATATATGTAGAGTATGCGTATGCTGGATAAAGAAGATAACGAGCCAATTGCACCACCGAGCTAGAAAATTATGGAGGACGTGGCAGCAGTGACGGAAATGTTACGCTATGTATTGTGCTATGTGCTGTATTGTTCGGACCAGCAGCGACCCATTTGAATACCACGTCCACGGTTTCCCTCTTTTTGTATATGTAATCTGTTTGCTGGCTCAGGCTCAGGCTGTGTGGAGCACTGTGAAAGAGACAGGCGAGCTGAGACTTATTTTTGCCTACCGAATTGGGTATTTTTTGCACCACCATCACATCCAACTATTAATGTAGGGTGAGAGCTAAGGGGCTTCGAAATAGAGCCAGTAGGTGGTGGTGTCTGCAAGGTATAATATAGATGTGTTTTTGAAGCGTGTCGCATCGCACCTCTCACGTTGGAAATTACTTTCAACCAAGTACAGCTGAGACCAGGCTTCGAGCTGGATATATATACGAGTACGTACGTATAGAAAAAGCCAGCATTCGGATTAATTTATGCGTTTCCGAATGAAATATCGCGTCATGTCGCAACACGACGACGATTTTATTCCCGCTTTGGGAAAATATTCATTAACTTTTGCCAATGTTGTGATTTAAAATCGACGCCGACGCGACGCCGGATTCGCCCGCCAAACTCGGCTAGATTCTAAGACTAGAGGTACCGTGTCGATGCTGAATGGATGAGAACGATGACAAGCGAAAAATATATACGCGAGAGAGGTAAAGTGGGTTTCGTAATATTAATGTCCGTGAAGGTGCTCGTATAATAAGGTGAATAGTTGAGAGGTCTCAGACCACGTTGGAAAATTACTCGTTGGATTGTATTATCATTGTCGAGTGCATCCGAGATGGATTATGTAATTTTTATTCAAGGTAGGTACGAGATTACAGAAAATCTCGCGGTGGAAGAGCTGAATTGATGATGGATTTTTTTTTTTAGGTTTCATAAATTTATTGAAAATAAAGTGATTGTAGATAGGCTAATTAGACAAGATTGAGTTTTCAAAAAAGCTGACTTCATGTCAAAAATCGAGAAATCGACTTTCAATTTTTTTTAATTTTTAATTTCAGTTTTGACTTTACTTGCTGAAATTCCTGATTTGATCCGTTTTGGTGAAAATCGAGATTTCACTAATTTCTGAAGAGATCATCCGTTTTGGTCAAGGTTACGGTTGCACAAATTTTTCCAAAGTTCATGATTTTAGAAATTTTGATGAAAATCTAGATTTGAATCATTTTAATGAAAATCACGATTTTGATTAATTTCTGAAAAAATAAAAGATTTGATTCATTTATGAGAAAATCGTGATTTCATCCATTTTGATAAAAATCAAGATTTCACCAATTTCTGAAGAAATCAAGATTTCATCCATTTTCTTCAAAATTATGGTTGCACAAATTTTTTAGAGTACACAATTTCATCAATTTAAATGAAAATCGTGATTTTGAAAATACCTATTGTAAAATAAATGTAAAATTCTTGATTTGATTGATTCGGATGAAAATCTAGATTTAATTCATTTTTGAGGAAATCATGATTTCATCAGTTTAAATGAAGATCGTGATTTTAGAAATTTTGTAAAATTCTTTATTTGATTCATTTTGATGAAAATCAAGATTTTGTTAATTTATGAGAAAATCGTGATTTCATGAGTTTAAATGAAAATCGTGATTTAAGAAATTTTATAAAATTCTTGGTTTGGTTCATTTTGATGAAAATCAAGATTTTGTTAATTTATGAGAAAATCATGATTTCATGAGTTTTAAATGAAAATCGTAATTTTAGAAATTTTGTAAAATTCTTGATTTAATTCATTTTGATAAAAATAAAAATTTTAATAACTTTTGAGAAAATCATGATTTTATCAATTTAAATAAAAATCAAAATTTCATCCATTTCGGTCAAAATTAAGGTTAAGTTCACAAATGTTTCCCAATTTCGTGGTTTTATCAATTTTGAAGGGAAATCATGATTTTGTAGAAATTTGGTGGAATTCTTGAGTTGGTTATCTCGATGAAAATCAAGTTTTATAGATTTATAAGAAATCAAGACTTCATTAAATTAAATGAAAATCGTGATTTTACCAATTTTAAAAATTTCATGATTTGATTGATTTTGATGAAAATCAAGATTTGGTCAATAATTTTTATTAAAATTGTGATTTTACAAATTTTCCCAGAACTTTTGGTATTATCAATAAAATAAATACGAAAATCATGATTTAACAAATTTAAAAAAAAATCACGATTTGATTCATTTTGATGAAAATCATGATTTTATGAAAAATTCAACTTTGCCAAAAAAATCATGATAGAAATAAAAAAGATGTTCCCTTGAACGAATCTCACAAAACACCCTTTGAAAAATTCTCACATCAGAAAAAAAAATTTTTAATTTTTATTTCAGACCGAAAAATCTAAAAAAAAGATCGATGTAGTTTTATTTTATTATTATTATTTTTTTTTTTTGAAAAATTGTAATCAGTAATTCTAAAATGCCAACTTCAAAGCAATGTACTTACTTACTTATAAGATAGCTATGTGCTTTTGAGATGAATTGAAAATAATCCACTGCAATCGCGAAGTTATATTTCCCAAAACTCTCTACCTTCATACTTCGGTGCAAATTTTTACAACGTGGAAAAATGTATAAATTATTCCATCGGTTGCGAAAATGAAACTTTAGTATATAGAAATTTCGCTTCTGGATTCTGGGTTAATTGATTAAAATGCTTTGGGAAATTTCCGAATAAATTATTCGAGCGGTTTATTTATCGAAATACGTACAGCGAGAGCGATAGAAATTTTCATATCATGAAAACTTTCCATCTATGTACACTTTGCAACCGTACCACTACCGCTGCGTAACCCATGAAATATCGTTTAATTATTTATTGAAATTTTAGACGAGAATTTTGCCCCGCACATCGACCCAATGTGTACTTGTTGAGGGTGTGTGTGGGCAGGAAAGAAGCGAGCAATAAGTATATGATGAATGTCAGGGGTGCGAAAGCGACGTTTACCCTTCATCAAACGGTAGATGTACGTGTAAGGTAGAAATAGAAATACAAGTACTTATACTATAATTATAGCGTTATATCGATTTCAAAGTAGTGCTGGGTAGATTTCTCATTTTCAATGGTTTATTTTCGGCTTAAACGGGCATCTATACCGAATTACGTACGTTTACCGAAACAGCTGCGGAAATGCGAGGGTGGCAGAGGAAGTTTTGGGTCAGCACCTGTTTAACATGGCCCAGCGCCCAGGCAAACAGCCCCCAGTCCCAGTGAAGATATGACAAAACGTTTAGCACGGCGGATGGTTATATTGAAAGTTTTTCTCGTATATTGACGATACTCACCGATAAGGTGAAGAAGCAGGAAAGGTGTACAAAGTTTTACTTGCCGTGGGGTGTGGTGGTGCGAAACGAAAAGCGAGAATAACTTAGTATGTGTGTCGTTTTCTCCGTCTTCGTCGTCGTCGATATTATGGTAATTTTCAGCATCCCCCGGTACCTATACTATGACTAAAGGAAACGTGTGTTTTGTTCGGAATTATGCTGAAGGCGGCGCCGAAGGTGAAACGTTGGAATATACTCGAAATGAGAGCAATATCTGTGAAAAATTTCTCTCGCGTAAATTGAACTCCAGCTCCGAAAGTTCGATAGATTGTCTTTGTATATACGATACGTGTGTACCAAAGATGTAGGAGTATGCCCCCTGCTCTCTTCTGGTCATCTTCTTGCAGCAGCATCCCTATTTATTTATATAGGATATACTTTGTGTAGTAAAGGCAAACGTGGCCCTTATGCAACGAAGCCAATGAAAGGGTTGGAGGAATGGGTATTTGGTAATTAGAATAATTTAACTGGGAAACGTCGAGTCGAGGATACATTTGGAAAAGATGTGTGCGGTCGTATTATTTACATTTATGGTGGAAAATTCGCGCCAGCAGCACGAGTATTAGGTTTACTTTATGGTACGAGCTCAGCTCGCAGACAGGTATGGTGCGGATTTGATGCGAGCGAAAGAGAAAGATGATACGCTGAAATTCACGCGCTCTTTCGTTAATCTTTATATCATTTGTATATGCTTAGTTTGGCACCTATCGGCGAAAAAGCCTCGTGGATGCTGTAAAACAAAAGCGAGAAGAGAAGTATGGGACGAGCGAGAGGATCCGATCGCTGGTTAAAATATTCGAGACTGGATAATTTACGCCCTTTTTGCAGAATACTCGGAAGTTCTAAATTAAAAGGGTACAGCGTCAGCATGGCAGAAAGTTCAAAAGTGCTTTATTAGATACCTACCTTCTTGCTCTTCGTTTTCTTTCCTTAGTTTTTTCTCTTGTGTGTACCTTTTCAAACGTCGGAGCGAAGTACGAGCGAGGTAAAGAGAGAGAGAAGGGGAAAACACCACCTAAAGAGGGTTTAAGATAAACTACTTTTTTAGTGTTTTCATTGCTGGGCAAGAATAAAATATCATAGGAAACAGTTGCCTTTCTTGTTACCGGTATAACAACTGAATACATTTGCCTTTATTCTTCTTCTTGTGTACAGGGTGTTCTGGAATTGGTATTTTGACAAAATTTCAAAACCAAAAAAAAGAACTTTTACTTGATCTTCAATAAGACTTCTTAGGTGTCCAATCTCCTTCCAGTAATGTAGGGAGAATCAGAAGAAGAATAAGTTGATGCTCGAAAAAATTTTCATTGCTTAATTTTTTCCTTGAATGACAGGATTTTAAATTTCAAAAAAGCGGAACCTGTAATCAAAAAGCAAAACTTTTGCCGGACATTTTGAAAAATTAATACTTTCAGAAACAGTGAAAAGTGAAACTCTCAAACTTTGTGAGAGGAACAAAAAAAATTGCCAATTTATATGAAAAAGTTGCCCATTTTCAAAAAATTAAAGCGCTACAGAACGCTGAAAATGCTGTTTTTCGGAAAGCTATAATTTTTTTTAAAGTTTGAAGCTCTACCAACCCAGCTTTTTAGTAGGTATATGTTTTACTTCTCTTAGATAAATGCCGTAGAGAAATAGTATTTAAGCTCAATGAATTCCTGTACAATTTACAGGCCCGTCGAGAACCAAATTGGGCCCGGAGCAAACATTTTTCCATGCCCACTCGGAAATTTTATTTGACCTTTTTTTTTCTCAAACGAATCAAATGAAAATAATGTCCGAGTGGCTCGGGCTCGACTCGGACCTCCTCGGCAAAGGTTCTGGCCCAGAGCAAAATGCTCCCTCTGTCCCCCCCTCTCTACAAGCCTGACAAAGACTACCCCAACGTTCGAATAAAGGTAAGTAAACCTAACAGTTTCAAGTTATTCTTTAGGAGTCTCCACTTCTGAGCTCGTGGTTGTCCATTCGAGATTGGAGTGTAATAGATAGAATCTCTCTCTTCCTCTCTGCGCTTGTGGTTGAAGGGAAGTAGGTAGGATTTCTCCATTCCCTACACCATCTATTTCAGCACTTTCATTTTCAAGGATGGGCCAATTTTTCACTAGGTATTGTCTTGGAATTTTGAAAATTTCATGTCTCTCTACTTCTCTAGCAAGCATCCCTTGATAAATTAAGGAAGTCAGCACTGTTGACGGAATTTTCTTGTGTCTATAATCCCTCCAAGTTCGAAGATAGACATTCCAATGATGAGAACTTTTTTATGCATTTTCAAAGTGCTATTCACTACCGAAGTCAGAAAACTTTCTGATTACAAAGTTTCCAAGTGGAGTTTGCTTAGAAAGTATCAACTTGTGATAGGTAGATATGACCTAATTTGCTAAAGTGGTTACACTAAATAATTAGATAAGCTTCCTACGTACATACAAACTTTCGATACTCTGTAATGCATGCTTACCAGGGACGCGAGAACAAGGATTTTTGTTCTCGGAGTCTTGGTCATTCTGACATTTTCGTCTTTCCGTCTCATTCTTCATTTCGTCTCATTATCCTTTCTGTCTTTCGTTCTTTCCGAAAAATTATCTTTTTCTCTCTCGTTCCCTCGTTTTTTCTTTCTCTGTAGATATTTCAATTTTCATCAGTACTGTATTTTGTTCTGTCTTCTGTCCTTTCGGTTCTATGATCAAATGCCTAAAGGTTCACTTTGTTCCTGTATTTTCAAGAAATCAGATTAATTGATAAATGATTAGATTTTTGTGGGAAAGCAATCATTGATTTGAGTAGAATTTCAATAGGCATGTAGGGTGATGGGTGACAGCATTTAGTTTTCATTTTTCATTGCATTTTTGACCTTACAGCGGAAAAAACAAAAAAATATAAAAAACAGAAGGAAGACAGGTTGAAAAAGTTTTGATCTTTCGTTCTTTGAAGTCTTGAAGTCAAATTTTTCAACGTTCTTTCGTTATGTCTTTCTTTAGAAATCATGAGAGCATATTTCGATCGTTCTTCTGTTCTTTCTTTTATGATCTTCGTTCCTGTTCTCGTTCCAGTTCTCCAAAAAAACCTTGTCTTTTGTTCTTTTCGTCTTGTTCTTCGTTCTGTCTCGCATCTCTGATGCTTTCATTTAGACATTTACCAAGGTAGGCTCTAGTCTGCTCGAATATTTTTGTTTCCTATACTCAGTTCTCAGTTATATCCAAATTCCAAATCACCAATTTAGACATCAACTTGCAGAGCACCCTGTACGCTACCAGACTGCTGAAGAGGTGTTTTTTTTTTGAGTCCAGAATAGAAGTGAGAGAGAAAGCAAACACATACAAAAAAAAAATGCCATCAAGCTGCTGTGCTCTGTCGGCATTAACGTTGATAAATTATATAACAGCGGTATTTTCGTGGGGATTTAAACGTAGGTATCCGCGAAGAAGCAACGTAGCGGTGCGATGAGGTGAGGCAGGACGTAGTATTATTTTCCATGTTTCTACTCGGCAAGACAAAATCGCGCGCTAATTTTCCTTATACTTAGTCGCCCTCTCTCCGGCAAAAGCGCTTACAGTCAGAGGAAAGCTGCGGCTGCGGCCCTTGACGTGGCAGCCGCAGCTCCGCCGAGTTACACCGCGGTGACGGAGATAGCAACAGTTATAACATTGATTTCTACGTCGTCGACGTCGTCCTCACCCCTCTGCCCTTTTCGAGTCCCGACGACCATCGTACGCCGCACACGAGCCAATAAATTCTTCACAAATCGACCCCAGCACTTTTTCCAAGATTAACTCTATCGTTATTTTGTACCTCTTTTTCCCCCATTTTTACTTCTCTCGAACTTGTTTCATGTTCTGTTGTTGGGCGACTGGTGCTGCTTTTTTTCCTATAGCGATAATTCGTGTCGGTGGTGTGTTTCTTGATCGTCTTATTTGGTCTTGTACTAGGGGAGGAGTAGATGAAGATTGAAGGGACAGGGAGCAGAATTCGTGTAGTCGTGTCTTATTATCGATGTTATCCCACTTTTTTTGACGGGTACTACGTGGAGATTTGAAAAATAAATAGAATTTTGATTCGGTGGCAATTTTCTTGCTTTTTTTTATTTACCAGTTTATCGACTAAAATAAACGAAGGTACGATGAAATGGATGGAAAAGTGGAATTGGCAGAGGCAGAGTTGTGTTTACATCGAGTAAATAAAAATTCTCGAGTAATGATTCCTTTTTACCAGAGTTATCATGCCGAAAGGTAAAGAGCATAATGATATAATGAGCTTCGAAAAGTTTATTTGACGTGTACCTCCCCATACCGTCGGTCGGTCGCCCTTCCTATTTTCGCGCTGAGGATAATAATAAACACGTGGTACGTGTGTATGTGTATAGGCTATGTCGCGGTGTAACTTCCAAGCAAAGGTGTACGAAAAGGAAAAGAGGTAAAAGGGTTTTCCTAAAAACGTGTATCGATCTGACGAACGAAACTGAAAATGGCGAAGGAAATGAAGGTGTTTGGTAGAAGTGAATTTTTAAATGGGTGTAGAAATGAAGTTTTGCCAGATGGAAGGGGTAAATTTCTATAGGGGAAAAAAGTGCTAGTGGAAGGTGTATGTAGTCTCGATCAATTCGGATGCTTTTAGATTGAACGAAGACAAGGTGTGTCCGGCAAGTTTTCGAAGTTTTTTTTGCGAATTTGAAATTGACTTCCTCTAAATTAATTTAGATGTGCAATTTGGAAAAATAATAATTTTTTTCTATGTAGGTACTTCTGATTTACAATTTTCTCCAATTTTCGTTTCAATTAATTTCATTTTACCATTTTTCAATTATTTCAAGGTTTTTTTTTCTATAGTTTTTCATATTAGCTTTGTTTTTTTATCGCGGATTATGCACAATCTGGATTTTGGATTGTGAGGGTTTGTGCGAATCCATTTAATAATCTGCTCGATGAGTAGATTATGAAAGTGGATTATGGATTTTACTGCGTTTTTTTGTTTTGTTTTTGAAAAACTTTTCAGAATAATTAATCAGAACATCTCTAAACCTTTTTTTAAGAAGTAAATGTTAGAATCCATAATCCAGATTGTGCATAACCCGCGATAAAAAAACAAAGCTACTGAATTCTCAGTATCTAAAATTTTCCAATTTTTTATTCAAGCTCTATTATCTCTAATTTTCATCATTATTTTTATTTCAAATTTTTTCAGTACATTCTTTCGTTGTTTTAATTTTTTTGAATTTTAATTTCTACTTCTGCCTACCGATTTGTTGTTTTCATTTTATTTATTTCTACATTTTTTTCAATTTTTTTTTTTTTTTGGGTGTTTATAATTACAGGATTATTACACCCATCGGAAGAATTTTTTTAAATTTTCTTTTATTTTCTACAATCCTTACTTTTTATTTCTGTACTTATTTTTAAAATCTTTTATTAATTTTAAAATTTTTCCATTTGATTTATTTCCAAATATAATTTTTAATTTTTTGCAAATTTTCGATTTTCAATTTTTTCAAAATTTAATTTACGTTTACTTTTTTCCAATTTCCAATTTTATTTCATTTTAAAAAAAAATCATAAGTAGACGCGTAGCATAGTTTTTATTTCGTTTTAGTATCTATAGGTACTTACTTAACAGAGAGCTTTTAGCTACCAAGTACCAACTCAATTAACTGTTGCACTGAAACCCTTTATAACTATACTTCGGTGTGCTGCCTCACTCGCTTTTTTCGTCTCGTATCAGATACGTACGTATGGTATTGAGCGTAGTAGGCTTACGTACGACTACGAGCACGAGGAGGACTCGCTTTAGCGAATTTTTCATTTGTCGAAAAGCAGCACAAGCTCTAAGCTAAACAAACGACTAAGTGAATTTAAGTGTTCCTGAATGGATTAGTGTAGCGTGTTACTTGAGCTATATAGTTTAGACATGGTACTTCCTGCGAAGAAAAATTCCGATCTCTGCGTCGTTCTCGCTGTTTGCATCTCCGTTCAGTTTGCGGAGCGTCGAACGCGGCCGGCGTCGCCGACGGCGTTATTATTGTTTAAATTTGTGTACATAAGGACTAGTAGCTTGACGTTTAAATCGTTAATAATTTTAGGGTTTTTTCCTACCTCCTCTTCGTCATTTTCCCTCCATTTGGCATAATCTCCCTTACGTATAGCTGACTCTCGACGCTGTTTTAGTCTCTGTAGCCAGGTTCCCATCCTGCGTATTAGGTATACATGTCTGCCTTGTGCATAGTATACGGTAAAAGGGTCAAAGACATTTTCAATTTACTAACCGCGTCGTGAGCTGAGCTTGCAATGGGTTGTATTATAACTATAAGAGATGAAACAACAACCATCGCATCGCGCTGGAAAATTCGCCTTGGTGTGCTCATTTCGATCGCTTATTCCGACGCTGTGCTCAAGAGAGTGAGAGAGTACGTTACTGAGAGTATTATAATACGTAAAGTAAGTGCCTAGGACGCCGACTCTGCATTATTCTAACACGCAGACGACGAAAAACGGAAAGAAATTATTATCGCGTTTATCCTATCCAGTATCCGGATCGCTTGTTGCGGCATTTTATCGTAGAGTTTTGTTAAGAAGGCGGCTGCAACCGACGTCATTTCGTTATTATACATTATTAACGCGAGTTAAATACCAGGTACCGTTCTTGACGTTGATTTGCTCTCAGTGTACGTATACAAAGAATAAAAAAAAAAATGGAAAAAATTCTACCAGACGTGGAGCAACGTTGTGCATATTTTATGAAAATTTACTACACACCAAGTCCAACACTACATTGATACTTGATATTGAAATTGGAGAGGAGGGAAGGGTCTAATCGAAATTTTCGTAATGACTAAAATTATTTCTAGGACTTCAAGCTACAACTTTCGTTCGAAAATTTTTTCAATTGGACCCCTTCTTCCTCACCAATTTTACATAACACTCTGAAGATACTAATTAAAAATTAGACAGGTGAGAGGGGGAGTATCTAATTGAAAAGATTTTCAAATAAAAATTGTAGATTAGAATCTTGAAAATAATTTTGGTCATTATAGAAATTTCGATTGGATCCCTCCCTCTCCTCCGATTTCACATAATATCAGGCAGGTAGTTTGCAAAATTTGGGGGAGGGTTCCAATTGAAAAAATTTTCAAACAAAAGTTGTAGATTGAAGTCCTAGAAATAATTTTTGTTATTATAAAATTTTCAATTAGATCCTCCCCTTCCCTCTAATTTTGCAAAATATGACTTAAATACTAGGACGTCGATTATTCTAACACTCGTAGCGTTTTGTCACGAAGGCGGCTGCAACCGACGTCATTTCGTTATACATTATTAACGCGAATTAAATACCTGGCACCGTTCTCGATGTACATTTACTCTATGTAAGAGTATACAAAGAATAAAAAAAATGGAAAAAATATTTATCAGACGTGGAGCAACGTGATGCATATTACGTGGTACAGTACTACGCGCGAAAAATCATCTCAATTATTATAGGAAGTCGAACGGATCACTGGATACGCGTAAATCGAATGTATCTCGATAATCGTTCGCGATCGATAATAGTTGAGCCAATTCTTCTTCGGTTACTGCGGCTTCGAGTTAAATCGGTAAAACAGTCGTAACATTGGAAAAAAAAAAAAAAAATCATCGATTACCTACGCCAAGATACTAATTGGCCTCCCCTCTGGCTCTTCCTACTTTTCGATGGTGGGTCGTCGTCATCTAAGAGTACGACTACGAGTAGATCAAATAATAAGCCAAAAGTTCAGATTCACGTTTATTCGACACGAAACTCCGAAGGATGTAGGAATGAAGAAGGACGGTCGAGCAGCTTATTCGCCAATCGACCGTTAACTCAAATACGTTAATGAGGCTGATCGATGGCACGGACAGTTGGATAACTGTCCGACCATGATTTGCCAAAGGAAATGCTCGATTTGATGAGTTTTTTTCTTCCTCTCGTAGTATGTACTTTTGGTCGTTTTTTTTTTGTAGGTTTGCCGGATGCAAGGTACGAGGCAAGAGGTAGAATGAAGAGTCACTTTGGTAAATGGAGACTTAATCAATTTGCATGTTTGAGTTTGGTTGTAAGTGGTGCTGAAGACGAAGAGAATGAGGGAAGAGGTTTTGTTTTAGTAGAGTGGTAAAAAAAATGGAACATTTTTGGAACCCAAGAATGAAATATTTTTGAATTTTTCGAAAAGAAATACATTCTAAAACTTAATGACTTTAAGGAATTTTCTCCGCCATTTTTTTCAACTTATTTTATGAATTAGACTTCCAAACTTAGTGTGGCAACGGAACCAACCAGAGGGTCTATGGGATGAAGCCACCGAGCGAGTTTCCATCCATTTTTCACTCTGAAATTTTCCCTTCAAAACATTTGTATCGCTTTTTTTCCTGAATTTTTCCAAATGGATTGGAATCTAAATTTTCGTCATCAGGAAATTTTGAAATTTTTGAAATTTATTAAGAATGAATATTTTTTTCTATTTTTATTAGATATTTTTATACAGTTTTTTCATCTAAAATTTTTCTATCAAAACTGACGTTTAAATAGTTTATCCATTTTTCCTCTCAGCAAAGTAAAATTTTTTTCAAATTTTTGAAATCAATTGAGTAAAAAAAATATAATATAAAAGTAGGTATCACCTATTAGGTATTTATTTTCTTCCAAAACTGATTTTTAAATTTTTTTTCAAATTTTTCTTACGAAATTTGTTTTGATTTTTTTTTGTCAATATAAAAAATGTTGAAAATTTTTGGAACCCTGAATGAAATTTTTTTTTCAATTTTTATTTTTTATTTTTCCATTTTTAAAACACCTTAAGTAATTATTCTCCTTTTCCTGAATTTCCTCTGATTTTTTTTATATACTGAACTTATATTCCAATATCAAATAGTCCTTCTAATTTATTCAAAGGGATTGAAAAGGATTGCTTTTTGTCATACTTAGTGGAAACTTTTTGAATATTTTTGAAACCATTAAATGAAACTTTTTCTCAATTTTTATCCATTCATATCAAAATTTATTTTGAGAAGTCCTTATCAATGTTTAAAAAGCTTTTCTTGAATGCATTCTGCAGCATTTTTATTACATAATTTTAATAAACGTTGAAAATTTTTGGAACCACTGAATAATTTTTTTCAGTTTTGTTGTTGTTGTTGTTGCTGTTTTTTTCAATCATTTTTTTTTTTTTTAATTCTCAATTGTTAGAAAAAATTAATTTTGTTTTCTTCAAGTATAGTTTTATTATATATAATACCTATATTTTTTTGAATAATTTTTATTACCTTTCACCTACCAAATTGGGCTCGAGCTCTTTTTTCTGTTTCTGTTGGGGTTTTTGTTGTGTTTTTTTTTGTTTGTTTGAATCATATTTTACCTTAAATTAAAATTTTTTATGAAATATCTGGAGAAAACCAATTTTATGGAAATATATTTCTAAGCAGATCAGAAATTTGGAAAATTTTCAAGGATTTCTGAGGGAGAAAGTTCAAATATCAAAGCATTTAAGACGTAGGTATAATGATTTATTTTTCAAAAAAATTGAAAATTTCTATGAAAGTTTTTGAAAAAGTTGGTTTCAGTAAAAAGTGTTGTGAGGAAAAAATTCGAACAAAAATTTGAACAAAAATTTTTCAAGAATAATGTTCAAAAAATACCTAATTACTTGGAAATGACGAAACATTTAAAAAAAATTGAAGCAGTCCCTTTAATAGCTGTTCAGATCACCGTTGGCTAATCTATTACGATATTTTCTGCCATTTGAAGTAGAACAAACTCCTCAGTGGGAGTATGTTTCCATCATCATGTTTTTTAACAATTCATATCCTCGACTCGATTGCAGTTGAGAATTTTTATCATAAGTATTCATAACCATTTCCGCGTTTTGAATTACTTAAGTAGCGGTAAAGAGCAAGCGAGCGAGCGACAGAGACAAAAATAGTAATGGGTTGGTTATCGCATTAGTCGTGCGACCACTCTTTGGTGATGTCGACTACACCATGTCATCGGTGTCGTGGCTGTAGCCTTTCTTAGTTCTTTTGCGGTCGGCTCATGCAATAGGAGAAGATAGCTAGCATAGAAATAAGGAAAGAAAAACACATCGAGAGAGAGATAGAGAAAAAGAGGTATCATATTAATGAAAAGTTACGCTCTGTAAAATTAATATACGCGAGTACGTACGATATACGGCTATATACGACGGCGGCGCGAGATAACTGGGCAATGGTCAGTTGTTGGTTCAGTGTTTAGAGACACCAATGAATTTAGGCTCGCTTTACGTCTCGATGTGTAGGTTTGTGCGACGAACGACTACTCCTCGACGACTCCTCGTACTAAAATAAATTCATCACGTAGGTACGTACTCTCGTAGAAATATACCGAGTCGGCGAGTTAGCGTGGAAAATCACGTGCTAGCTTATAGTCCATTTGATAAAGATAGAGAAAGAGGAAGTACGCTGAGCCGAGACCGGTGAAGGAATTTAGCGGTGTGTGCGTTATGTAGAACACGACCAAGACGAAGACGAAGACGCGATGATGGCGTAATTTCAAGAAACATTCATACGTACTCGTAATTTTATTACATGCTAAAACCAACGAGACCGACACGACGTTGCCGAGCAATTGTAATAATTTTTATAGAACGATTTCGTTCCGTTTGAGCAAAAATGGTGATGACGATGGCGGTGACACTTCTGACGTCCCAAGCGTTAATCCTTCAAAGAGGAAAGTTTTCTCTCTACGCGTTTCTGCCTTCGGGTGAAGTTGAAAAAAAAGACAGAGGGGTACCTGAGCTGAGCTGAAGAAATTACTCGACGCAGAAGGGTAAATACTTATAAGGAAGTTTCTTCGATTAATCTAGAATTGAAAGCAGGCGAGATACGAAATCGGTATTGTAAATACAAGACTGCCTCTGACGAAGACGAAGAATACTGCTAAAGTAAAGACAAGATAAGGGAGAGATGGGCTGCACGTCGAATGATTTAGAGCGAACTTTTAATGGTCCTGTATAGTGGAAAAGTTTCTCCATCGTGTCTATGTTATTCGGCTAAATAGTCATCAAGAGAATACGAACCGGCAGCAGACATGTGTATTCGTAGAAAAGAGAGAATATCTGGGTACAGGGTAACAGTAGCAGTAAGCATTGTATGGCAAGTGAAGCAGCAAAGAATTGGCACTGGGGAAGCTCGCAGAGACTCGGTGTCTGTGCTGTGTTCAGGGGGAGCAAAAGGTACCAGCGAGCAACGTGCTCTGTGTGTGTGTTGTGTGTCGTAGCGCCACAGCACACGAATTCAGCAAAGAGACAGGAAAAGGAAAATACAAAACTCGTAGGAAAAACTGTTGCATTGACAGAAGTACAGGGCAGGAGCGCGGGAACGATGTGTTGGTTGGCTTTTTCGTACATAAACGCGACGCGAACTGGAAAATCGATATATTCCAGCTAAACATTTTCTCGTCTTTTTGGCGTACCGGTATCACTGGTGTTGAAACATGTATATACAGGGTGTTTCGCAAGCCAATGTCCAAACTTCAAATTTGAGATTAGATGACACCAATGTACCACAAACAAAAAATTTGATCTACATCGCTGGCCTATGTTTGTAAATGAAGGCGCTACTGAGTTTCGAAAATTGATATTTTCTAAGAAAAATCATATATTGGTAACACTGTATTCAGAATTTTTTCACATTGGCAGTAGATTGCATTTCGAAACCCACAAAAAAGTTTTAATCACATTAGAATGTATATTTTTGAAAAAAGAGGTAATGTGAAAAATTTTGCCTAACTTTGAAGGTGCTACAGGCACAGAGCATCAGAATTCAAAAAATTACCACGGTTTTGCGAAAAAACGCCCATTTTTAAAAGCTCTGTTCAATCCATTCATTTTCAAAGATTGACAAATTTCTCAAATAAAGTTTTTGTTCCTCTCACAGAGTGTCTATTGTGTGTCCTGCAAATGTTCTGATGCTTCCAGGTCAAAGGTGCAGTTTTTTGAAATTTTGCTGTTTTTCTTTTATTGTAATAAATTTTTGAAATTGAACGAATTTTTAAAATAATAATACTTATTAAATTAAATTCTCGAATGTTTGGAAAATGTTTGAAAATTAGTAGAAATTATTCGATAAAAATTGAACTTTTGTATTTTGGTAAATTTTTATGATTGGATCAATTTTTAAAAATCCAGTAAATATTTGAAATTTGGAAAATATCTAAGACTTTGTTGAAAATTTGATAAAAAATGGAATTTTGTAATGTTATTTAATTTTTTATCAATCTTTAATGTTGCATCAAATTCAAGAATTTGAGACAATTTCAAAATTTGAAAAAAAAAATTGGAAACTTGGTATTTTTTATTGTTTAATAAATTTTAAAAATTGAATAAATTTTCAAAGTTTGATGAATTTTCAAAATTTGGTGTATTTCTAAAATTTGGTGATTTTTCAATTTCGGTAAATTTTTGAAATTGGATGAATTTTTAAAATTTATCGTCTTTAAATTTTTTAAAATGTTCAAAATTCAGTAAAAATTCAAAATTTGGAAAAAGGTTTTTTTATTTTTTTTATTACACCCATCGGAAGAATTTTTTAAATTTTATTTGTGAGGTTGAGTTTTTTAATTAAGTTTATGAATTTTTGAATTTCGGAAGGAATATCTGGTATAACTGGGGGGATTTCATTTATTTGTAGGGTTAGTCTCTCTTGTTTTAACTTGGGGCATTCGAACAGGATATGTTGGATAGATATAAGTTGAATAGTACAGAATGGGCATAGAGGTTTTGGAGTTTTTTGGTAAAGATAATTGTAATTCGATAAAAATTGAATTTTGTTGAGGAAAAAGTACAAATTTGGTAGGTAAGGTACCCATTTTGTTCGTGGAGGCTGGGGATCACAGATAATCTCAAATTGGGCGTGTGAGTAGGGGAATATCGTAAAAGATTGGTCAAATTTTAAAATTTGAGAAAATATAAAAATTTAAAGAAAAAAAAATAATAAAAGATTGGTGTATTTCAAAGTTTATTGGATATCAAAAATTGGGGATATTTTTTAATTTCAATCAATTTTTACAATTTGATAAATATTAATAATTATAGTGAAAATTTGGTGCCTGTACTTATCTTCAAATTGAAAGAACGTCAAATTTTTGTAATTTTTAAATTTCACAAATTTTTGAAGTTTTGACTAAATTTTAAAATTCAATTAATATTCAAAATTTCTAAAAATTGAAAAATTTGAAAATTTGACCATTACTCGATAAAAAATTTTAATTTAAATAATTTTTTGATTTTTGTTGATTTTAATTTTTTAAATTCATTAAATTTTATTGAAATCTAGTCTATGCCTTGGAAATCTTTAAAATTGTTAACATTTATTTGAAAAAAATAAATTCTTGGTCATTTTTGCCTTTTAACACATTTTTGAAGCCTCTGACCGTTTCGAAAATTTAAAAAATTTGTAAAAGTGGGGAAAATTCAAAATTTGAAAAAATTTCTTTCATTAAAAAATAAAATTTTGATAGATAACTTCTTAATTTTGTTAAATTTTTGAAGTGGATCAATTTTCAAAGTTGAAATAAACAAAAACTTTCAATTCATTGAATTTTTTAAATAGGATCAGTTTGTAAAGTTCAAAATTTTTTTTATAATTTTTAAAATTTTAAAATTTGATGAAAATTGAAAATTTTGTAATTTTTAAATTTCATTGACGTTCTGATGTTCAGACATTTTTTAGAGTCGACTTAATTTCTGAAATTTGACAAAACTAGAATTTTGAGATTTCAGGATTTTTTTTTTGAATTTTTTTTAATTCTAGAAATTTAGAAGGTATCTATTAATCTTCAAAATATTGGTAAAAATTCAAGATTTGAAAAATTTTCAACATCCTTCAAAATTTGATACCAAGTAAAATTCACTTCCGAGACACTCTGTATGCGGCATTTTTTTCTCCTGATTTGATAAAGGCACCGGTGCAATTCAGACTCGTTGAAGGAAAATGTTTCGTTATACGATGTCAAATGATAAATTCCGTCGTCACCGACGGTACCGTGTGAGCGGTGTGGGCTATAGTGGTAACACAAAGACAAGTAAGACTAAGAACCCCCCTTAGTGGGGGCGAAGACGATGCCGAATAAAATGAATGACGACTTTGGCATTATACGAGATGGTTTTTTACCATCGTCTTCGCCTTACATTTTTTCTCCTTCAAAGACAATGTATAGAAAATGTAATTTCACGTCGTCTTCGTTGTCGTGTTGGGAATTTTCAAAGTGTGAAATAGAACGTTGATTTGCTGTTGGTACTCGCAAGTTTTCTAGTTTTTTTTTTCCTTTTCACTTCCTTTGCTCGAGAATTTTTATACACGAGAAATGCCAATGAGATACCGGCGACGAAGATTGTATAAGAAATTGCATACAGTTAGTGGTACTCGTCTTCGTACCCTTCCTCGTCGAGTATATTGGCGCAGTCTGCATTGCCAGCAAGGTAATATAAATGTACGCGAAATTGGAAACGTATAGTTTATATGGTTAAATTATATACACACCGCGGCGAGGACCAGGGTATCGTTTGATAAATTAGATCATTTAGATTTCTCGCTATGTATTGTACGTACGTATACTATATATTTTGATGGAAAGCACGTGGGCGTGGCTAAAGTGCTTTTATTGAGCTTGTTGGAAATGCGGAAGTCGTGTTTTCCATTAACGTTCGGCGAAATTTATCAGAAATTATGGGAGCTTTATTGTATAAACGAAAGACGATATTCGCATATTGATTCGGCTCTACGGTGTGGCGGCGACTACCAAACCGTAAGATTTTAGCGCGAGAGAAAAATTGATGAGATTTTATCGCGTGGGATAAGAGAAGATGCTGCGTCGCCGGTGTACCGGTATATGGCATGTACGAGTATAAGTAATACCGGTATATTTATGTACTTATACCGATGCAATGGGGGGATACCATGTCGATGATGAAGATATAGGTGAAGTGAGAAGTAAGCTAGAATTCTTGAATTTTTATATATTATCCTCTTGAAAATTGGTTTTTTTATTGAAAGAGGCGGTCGTGGTATATGGTTGGTTTTTTTTTACAAGTTCTGCAACGCTTAGGTAGGGTGTGCGAGATGGACTTGGCATGAGGATGCCTTTAGCGTTGTGGAATGTTATGATGTTTTTAGTCGTGCTGGCGTGTAATAGCGAGAAAACGAAATTTAATAAGGTATCCACGTTGATGGCTTTATGGATGGGGTGTGCTGGTGAACCAAGCAGCCCTAGGAAGGGTTTCGTATTAAAGAGGTGCGAAATTGGAAGTAGTTGTGGTAAGTGATGGAATTAGGTTATGTGCTGTGGTTGCATGCATTTTTCTATATGATTTGTAATTGAAGTAAAGGGGATGTGAAATTTGAAAAAAATGGGGTTGTTTATTATTATGTAATATTATTTCTCATTTTTATACTTACGTCTTTTTCCGGGTCTTTCGGTTACTTTCGTTCATGTCATTTCCTCCATTCAATTTTTTTCCGCGTTTCTTTGGTCCTGGTAAAACGCCTCTTCTTCCCTTCTTAAAAAAATCTACGCAGTAGAGGCTCAAGTCTGTATAGAAATCAAATATTCCAATGATTACCTACGAATAAATTAATGAAAAAATGAATGGGAGTTTTATTTTCATGAATAGCTGTTAGTTAATTTGAAGCTCCAAAAAATACAGACCTTCATTTTTTTTCGATCTGTTTTGTGCTCGTACAAAATCATATTTTTTCGAAATAATGTTTTTTTGAAAAATTGTTGGGAAAAAGTTCTTCAATTTTTTTAAGAACAAACTAAAAATTTTATTAAAAATAATATATATTTTTTTAATTGAAAAACTTATGTTGAATTGTCCATAGCTTATGACTTTGAAATTGAGTGACAGAAGTTGGTCCTTGGGGTTTAAAAATTCGATTAAAAAGTTTTACCCCTCTCCCCTCACATCACTCACAACCTTTCCAGTGACGAGTGAATCGTCGCAGTGTACTGTTTCTTTGGCACCATCGCGAAATTTACCTATAGTCCAGTACTACGTACATAGATACTTCATATTTAAAATTGAAGGGGAGGGGGGTCCAATCGAAATTTCTGTCATAACCAAAATTATTTCCAAGACTTCAAGCTACAACTTTTGTTTGAAAATTTTTTCCATTGAACCATTCTATTCCCACGAATTTTTAATAATATAAGTATCGAGGTCATATTATGAAAAATTGGAGGGGTAGGAAGGGTCTAATCAAAAATTTCAAAAATTATTTCTAGAATCTCTATCTACAACTTTTGTTTGAAAAATTTTTCAATTGAACCCCTCCCCAAATTTTGAAAAAGTATTTTTCCGTTATGTGAAATCAGAGGAGAAGGAGGGGGATCCAATCGAAATTTTTATAATAACTAGAATTATTTTTAGGATCCTAATCTACAATTTTCATTTGATAAATTTTTCAATTGGACCCTTCCTCCCTCACCACTCCAATTTTTAATTAGCATTTTTAGAGTGTCATGTTATGTAAAATTGGTGAAGAAGAAGGGGTCCAATTGAAAAAATTCTTGAAGTTCTAGGAATAATTTTGATTATTACAAAAATTCTAATTGGACCCCTCCTTCCCGTCCTGTTTCTAAAATTGAAATAATTCTTCATTATGCTAAAATAATATTGAATAGATATTAATTTTATTGGTGAAAACTGATGTAATTTTTTCGATTTTTGATAATATCTTTTTCTAATTAATTTTTTTGCAAAAGCAAATTTCTAATACAAACTTCCCTCTTGTATTTTTTTTTACTCTAAAAAAATTCTTCAAGTGGGAGGATCTGATTCTCCCAAAATCGCCTGCTATCCCTAAAATCTTGAAATAAATTAACCAAATCAAAATTTGAGGATTGGGTTGGGTGCTTAGGAGGGTTTTATCGAAAATGTAGGTAGGTAATCAAAAACATAACAAACGATATGTCATTTCACAATTTTGTGGACTTCTTAAATTTTTTTAGCCGAATTTTTTTAATTTGAAGATTCGTGGGGTACTGGATGAAGCTTTGGGGGGGGGGGGGGTCTTATCAAAAAACGTGAGAGATTATTCAACAATTTAATTGTTATCAAAAACATAACAAACAATATGCTTCATGTTTTTTGGCTGATTTTTTTGAATTTGGACCAAAGTTATTGGGCTTTGGGATTTTAAGATCCTACAACGAAATTCATTATTTCTATTGTATAAAAATATCTCTTCACAGAATTTTTTGTAGATTTTTAAAATTTATCTTTGGAATTTTGTGTATGAGATAAAAATGTAATAAATGCATTTTGAGCTAAATTAGAAGACTCAAGGTCAAAGTGTGGGTGAAATGACATATCATATAAATTGTTACAATAATTGTGTTTGAAAAAAATGATATAGGTAATTAATACTAAAAATTATTATTAAACAAATTTTAGGTAATAATTTTTTTCCAAAAATTTTCTAGAAATTGAAAAAAAAAATTGAAGAATTTAAGCTTTATTGAATTTCATTAGTTCTTGATAAGTTCTTATTTATTTATATTATTTTAGAATTCAAAAATGATTTCCAGCTCCTAATCAGTTACATAACGTCCCCTCCACCTGTAAGAAAATTAGCCGGACCTGTTGTTAATTCTACATGTTCTTTTAGTTTTCGAATGAATCGTTGGATTTTATATTTTGTGTGTCATCAGTTTTCATCGAATTAGAACCCCAACCCCTGCCTGTTTCACTAAAAATTTTCAAATGTTCCATTAATTATTTTTTTATTAATTTCAATTGTTTTTTCTTATTTTTTCAGAACTCATAATTCGAATTTGAAAATCCAGCTGGGCAGTTGAATCTGATGGTGAGTCTTTTCCCCCCATTATTTCCCATTTTTTTTCTCAAAGTATAAAGTGAAAAGAAGAAATGAATGAAGAGATGAAATTGAGATAAAGCATAATAGAAAATTAGGTATATAAAACTAGAAGCAAGAGTCGTGCAATTATTGAAAAAAGAGAAGCATATAGGGTTTCTAATGAAAAAGTCATTTCATCAAATGTTGGAAAATAAGTGAAAAGAAGAAATGAATCTGGAGATGAAATTGAAAAGATCAAAAGTTAAGCACAAAGCTGCACTAGCGCAGGTGTCTAGTTTTTTTTATTATTATTTTCCTTTTTTTCGAAAAAAAAAAAAAACGATTTTTTACGTGAGTAAATTAAATTTTTTAAAACGTTCTAAATACTCGTTCACCCAAAAAACACCACATGCGATGTGTTTCGTCGACAAAAAAATTGGATCTAATTTTTGATCAACAGAGTGGAAAATTTTCAGCATTTATATCACGTCCACATTTTCAACACCACATTTGTTACGAAACCCCTCTCTAAATAATGGGTCGATGAGAGGAAAAAATGGACTTCCTATTGTACCTCCAGTTTAATCTTGCGGTGGCTGGCACAGTTACTCATCAGTTTCATCTCATATCCTCGTATATACAATATAGAATAGACTCTCCCTGCGAGCATATGTCGAACTGGAAGATGGAAGTGTGCATACGTAAACCTTACGTTTATTGCAAAGCGAGCACCATTGTTGGATGACCCTTCTCGGCTGGTACGAACGAACTTATACGCCCTCGTGAGATGTGCCATATTGACCGAGGTGAAACGATATACCGTGTGGAAGATGGCTTTAAGCAATAATCAAAAAGGGCTATTTGGTGGTGGTTTTTTTCGCTTCTGTGCAATGTTAGTATATTGAAAGGTACTGCAATGACTATGAAAAGCAATAGTGGGTGAGTGTGTTAGCATAATAATCAATCGAGTTAGCCGAGCAGCATCACACTCTCGAGTGAGGGTTTGTTTTATGTGTGAGAGTAGTGAATCATTGCGATCTGTTGTGTACTCGTCTCTGGAGATGGTTTGTTTTGTTTTTTTTCTCATTTCTAAAGCAGAGTTTCGCCTTTCGATTAAAAACTCCAGGAAATGAAACTTTTTTTTTTCGATAGTCGTGAATGTAAAGTTGGTCACGTGATTCGGTGGCGTCGGTGGCGATAATTTATAAGCCTCGATGGTATTATCTTAAGAATATCGCATCACTCGGTAGGTATCTCCTTTCTCTTTGTTCGACATGAGATACATAAGAGTTTTCACCGCGTAGAGTAGGTATAGTTTTAAATTTAATACGTATTATACGAAGACAGCACGTCGAGCGACCGAAGACGATTCTCGCTTCCTCCTTTCCCATTGATTCAGATTAATTATTGGCGCGTAAACGAGCCAGCCAGCCACCGTGCTGGGCCGGCGTGATCGAGAGGTGTGTAAGAGATGGATTTCTAGAGGCTGCGATATGTACCTAAAATTTTATAAAGGTGAGAGAGAGGCTGAGAGGGCTAGTTGGCTTTTTGTTTTGTTATACATTTCGAAAAGGGATAAATTCCAATTCCAAACATACAAAGAACAAGAGATGAAATGAGAAGTTTATCTGGGTATGGTGGAGACAAAAGCACCCAGCGATAGATAACTCGATAAACGAGCAAGGGCTATGCCAGGGTATTTTCTCATCTATGTCTCGCTATCAAATCGAACTGGTTTTCACGCGTGAGTTTTGAAAGAGCCAGGATTGAAAAAGAATTGTGTAAAGTGAGCGAAGGCGATGCACGACGAGTCTCTGAGAGGGAGGCAGAGAAAGAGCAGGGTATTTACGTATAGTTACCTAATTATCCGGTTTAATTATAGGTTAATATTTAGTACATAACAGATGTTTAAAAGGTTATGGTTTTTTTTTTACTTCGTTCATACGTGTATTTCTTTCTCGAATTACCCGAAACTGTTTATTTCCGGTGGTAATTAATTTACGTAGAATTTCATTCATAAAAAGTCAACGCATCTATCCGGTGACAAATACGCAGGATATTTATGGGCAGGAGGGGAACCTGTAACTGGATTTTAAATCCCGTTTCATTCATTTTATAAAGACTTGATTTTTCATTTTGGGATCATTTTTGCTGTACTTGATGAAAATCATAAAATTCATGAGAAAGTCGTGGAATTTGAAAATGGGTCATGAAAGTCATAGAAAGTCATGAATTTTTCAAAAAAATCACTAGGTCAAGAAAAGTCATGAATTTTACTCTTTGAAGTCATGAATTTTTTGATAATACCTATTACCCGGACAAAATTACAAATTCGCTTGTAAGTGAAATTTTTTCAAATTGCTGCATTCCCCCCCCAAAAAAAAAAATATGCATAAAATAATAGTATTGTGATTTCTCTGAAGAAGAGAATTAATTTTCTTGAAGAACTTTTTTTCAAAGGGGAGGGTAATCTATATTTTTTTGGAAGAAATCTCCACTTCTTGGGAATTCAATAAAATGAATTTTTTGGAACGAAAAAAAAAACAAAAATTTTAAAAATTGTTTTGGAATAAAAAACATTTTTACGCCACTAGCCTTAGTTAGTTGCTATACAAGGCGTTAAAAAAAATCTTAATTTTTTTGAAGTAAATTTTTTTTTAAATTTTCGCAAAAAATTCTCATTAAAAAAAATTAAAAATCTGAATTTTATCGTTTTGTAATTGAATTGGTTTGAAGTAAATATACTTTTCTAACTCTAGAGTATGAAATCTCAATTTTTTAAATTTACATATTTTTCAATTTTCTGAAAAGTAAAAATATGTTGTTTTTTTTTGGGGGGGGGGGTCTATGTTTTTTGGAGAAAAAATTCTCATTTTTCGGAATTTAAAAAAATTAAAAACGAATTGTTTGATTCAAATTTTTTTTAAATTCTTTCTGAATAGAAAATCTATTCTAACTCAATTTTTTTTTGAAATAGAGAAATCGCAAATCTTCTGGAGTACCTATAAATTTTTTCGGAGGAAGAAATTTCGGAATTTTTTGGAATAAAAAATATTTACTTTTTTTTTTGAGAAAAAATGTTAGGTATAAAAATTTTTTATGTGAAAATAAATTTGTTTGGTAAAGTTTCTTAATTTTTTCTTTGTAAAGAAAAAAATTTGTTTCATTTTCGAAAAAAAACTGAGATTTTTTTTCGAACAATAATTTTAAAAAATCTTCTGCAATGAAAAAATCTCAATTTTTTGGGGATCAATTTTTGTTTCTTTGATAGTAAAATAAAAAATAAAATAGGTAGTTTTCAAACTTTAAGACAAAAAAAACAAAAAAATGTTTTTCTGTAAAAAAAAGTTCTTAAAATTTTTTTTTGGAGAATTTTTTGCGTGAAAATTTTTTCTTTCATTTCCAGGGAAAAAATCATTCTCACATTACAACATGAAAACAATTTCGAGCATCCATCTTTTAGGGAAGAAATCGAATTACACCTTTGAAAATTCTGAGTATTCATTAAACTTTTTTTTGAAATTGTAGATTTTTTTGGTTACAAAAAAAAGGGTCTCGTAGGGCAAAGACATAACTTAAAGGGTTCAAGGGGCATTCGCTCCCTCCCTCAATAATTTTTTAAACAGCTATTTATCACAAAATAGAGGGGGAAAAGTAAGGGAATTTTTTTGTCCCCCTCTCACATTTCTTCTAAGTTTTGCTTATGCCGGAGGGGGCCTTGGAAATGTAGAAATATTGTCCGTGAAAAAGTCATGAATTTTCAACAAAAAAAAATCCAGATAGACAGTTAGACACTCTGACTTGGATTTGATGAAAAATGATTATGTGCTCGAGCAGAAGACGTGACTGTTTAATTCTGATATTGCTGATCAGTTCGTGTAATGGAAGCACTGACTGAATGCTCTTTACGTATCAACTGGTTCAACCACGATATACTTTCGCCGGCCACCGGCCATCAGCCTTCTACCGCCGGCTTCTCTAAAGAAAATCAACATGGCGTATGTAATTTTTGGCGACTAGCGATAGGTCATAGAACAGGTATACGCATTTTGTGGGATCTGATTATGATCTATATTCTGCAGTGAGAGGGAGAGAGACGCCAGAACATAGAGATGTCGAGCACACATAGGTATATTGTATATGGCGAGGGAGACGTGGTGTGGTATTGAAAAGCACACTAGATTTATAGTCGATGGAGATGTGTTGTATTTGGATGCTGTATGGAGATGTGTGAAAGAGGCGGATGGTGACGGATCGATGTGTTGTATGTGCGATAGGATAGGTGAGAGGAAGAGAAAAGAGACTGTGCTGAGAACGGAAGGAAACGATGAGATTGAATTAGTAACGGGTATAATTATAGGTAGCTAGGAATTGTATTTATTTAATTATGGAAAATACCACCGCGACGTAGGTAGCTATACATACGTAATGTAATACGAAATACCAGCACAAATGAATGTATTTCGAGAGGTTTGTACAATACGCAGATGAATTAAATCTAGATTATTTTACCAAGAACAGCACACGATAATCCTATGGTAATGGATTTTAATTCGGAGTTTTTTCTCTCTCTTTTATGGTACCCTGTACTCGTTCATTTCCTTATAACGAATGAATTAAATTAGACTATTCGAGTGAAAATGAGAAAAAACTGCTTAAGTATAGGTACGTTTGATGTAGGTGCACGAGAGTAAAACTGTACGTACGTATACATAAATATTAGTCGTGGAATTGTGCGAAATGGGTGATTATTAATTACGTAGAATGTTCCATGTTGCAAAAATTTGCGCACGAGGGACGCAGAAGGTGTTTGGTTGAGTTGAAAATGAAAGGGTGTGCAAATATACGGCGTGTTATTAATTTTAGAAAATGAATGACGCGTAATGTGGCAGAATTTACGTATATGAAATAATTTGCTAACTCGAAGGGGTTGATTAAATACGTTTAGCTTCGGAAAATTTGGGATTTATTTTCATTAAAAAAAAATAATAAATGAAAAAAATGGAACTTGGGAAACAGAATGTTGAATATTATATTTCTCGTGACAATCGTGGCAACACGAATTCGATTTTTTTTTACTATGCTTGAGGGACTACCCCCTCCCCATTTCCAAGTCATGTTTCAGGGAAAACAATTTTTTTTAAAGAATTGGTGAAATAAATTTTTTTTTAAATTGAAAAAAAATTATACCTACTTAATTTGAAGAAAAATCAGTCTGAAAAAAGTATTTTCATAAAAAAAATAAGACAAAAATTGTAAGAATAGCTTCTTAAAAATAAAAAATTAAAGAAATCGATTTTCAAGAAATTGAAAAGGTTTTTGTGAATAAATTTTCTTTTTGAACAAAATTCTTGAAAATGTGTTTTAGAACGTGAAAAATTGATTTTTAAACCATGGAATAAAATTATACCTACCTACTAATTTGCTAAACACTGTTTTTGGCTGAATTTTCAAACAATAATTCTTTAAAATAAAATTCAAAATGTTTTCAAAATGGCAATAAATTTTGTATAAGTAAAGCTTTTTTGTGTGTTGAACCAAGAAAAAATAAAAATAAATATGAAGTTGGAAAAAATGTGTTGTAAAAAATTATTTAAAAATTTATTTTCTTAAAATTCTGAAAAAAGAAAACTGTAAAAAATGATTTTTAAAATAATTGTTTGCATTTTTTTTCAACAAATGAAATTCGAACAACTTTCAGCTTGGTGCTTCCAAATTTTTACTCGGCTTTGGAAAAGTGAATGTGTAGAATTTCTTCTGCATTTAAATATGTTATTGACCCCCCCCCCCTCATTAAAAATTCTTTGATCTACAAAAATTGGAAAATGAGACAAAAATGTCATTCAATTTTTTTTTAAATATTGTTGAAAAACTCAAAAAAATTATATTCATTCTTATTGGAAAGAAAAAAAACTTGAAAAGTTATTTGAAGAAGGATTATTCAAATTACATATTTCCAAAAATCTAAAACTTCAAAAAAAAAAAAAAAAAATTGAAAAAATCTTTTTTTTTACATTATAGAAAGTGTTTTTGTAGAAGTGAAATAAATTTTTGGAAGAAAAAAAAATTATTTTTCCAATATAAATTGATGTCTGAGAGACTTTTTTTCCAAAAAATTTGATTAAATTGTTCTTGAAAAATATTTAAAAAGCATAAATAAGTGGATTTTAAAAAATTCGAACAAATTAATGCTTCAAAACAATTTTTTGAAAATTGTATTAAGTATACCGAAAATCTTTTTTAAAATCATGTTTTTAAACAAATAAAATTCGAAAAATTTGAACTTAGTGCTCTCAAAAGTTTTCAAAGCTAGTTAAATGCATTGTTTGCAGCCATTTGAAAAAAAAAGATATTATACTTTTTGTTGTATAATTACCTACTCACTTCTAATTCTAGTTTTCTAATCTAAAAATTTTACCAATAACATTTTTTGTAACATAAACAATTCGTCATCCACATCCTACACTTTGTCATTGAATTTACGTACTTCAATGATGGAATAGTTGAAAAACTAGCGGGAACTAGATAGTCTTGCCATCGTATATTAGGTATACTTGTGTGTTTGTATGCATCTCGCTTGCTATCTTATCACTACATATCGTACATGAGTAGTCTACTTGTCTACTGGTACTTGAAGCTACGTTGTAAATAGGCCTATCTCAGAACCGCCTACATGATTGAGCCAGCGAAATAACCGCCCGAGTCCTCATAGGCATCGTGGTCGTATACACCAGACGAGTATTCCGTATATTTTTTTCTTCTGTCGATATAAATTCGACACCGGAGTCGAAGTTATTACTCTGCACGCGAGAGATTAAACAAAACGGACACGTGAATCATCTATATCAGTTGCCCGTGGGTATAAACGTCCTATTATTATATTTGTACGCGCTGATAATAATAAATTGGGCGGAAATGTAAATGCAACAATGATGGAGAAAAAAATCGTTATTTTTATCATCCATATCGTAGAGAAAAACATCAAAATACAAGTATGCAGTACCTATGTAATGTACTATACTGGCACAATAGAGTTTTTTATACAGTATATCTAGTGTGATACCTACTTGTATAATATTAGTGTATATTATTTTAAAAATAATACGAGAGGCGAGTATACTGCTGATAATTAATTAATACGATCGAGATAAGCTCCATTTCCTTTGTCTTTTGGTCTATATCTGCGTATTGTCGAGTTAGGTTTGCCAGCGTGCATTAATATTTGGAAAAACATCCCAGCAAATCGCTGTGTGGAGGGAAAGAGTATGCTTATGTGCGATGCACCGTGGCCCAATGGACTATGTATTAAAGGTATGAAGATCCCTGGGGATAGGACAAGGAGAAGAGGAAAAAACACGCATAGAAACAGCAAATAACTGAACGGACACCAACGACATGACACTGGTTGTGTAACCAGCACCGCGCGCGCTTTTTTGTTTCCCATTGGGGGTACTGCGCACTGTGCTGCGCAACTTTGACAAAACCAGATTTATCGTGTAGTTTTTTTCCCTTTCTTTCTTTCTTTCTTTCTTTCTTTCTTTCTTTCTTTTATTTTATAAGATATATAGTACATAGTAAACTACGATGCGACTCTAATCTCACCTTTAGTACTTTTAATTCTCGTACAACATCCGTTGCTTTGCTAAATAAAACGTCATTTTTATACTTTATTAGCTGTACTTACGTACATTTAGATGCATCGAGTGCGGCCGGAGATAATTTTTTTACGGATTATTTACGACGGATTCTTCCTTCCGTCGTAGATTAAAGTGTCGATAGGATTTGGTGGTTTTAAGACGAATAAATAAATACGGTACTCGCAATCACGAAGTTAAAAATATCCCATGACCTTGTTTTGAACTCGAAAAAAAAAATGCCATAAATTTGATAGATAGATATTCCTCGAATACATTTGACGATTTTTTTTTTTTTTTGAGGTGATCAACTTCTTTGCAGTGCCTTGTAAGGTACCTGTATAATCGGATCAGTAGGCATCAAATTAAATGCAACTTGAATGAATGAATGAATGAATGAATGGAAGAAGGAACGTGGAAAAATTAGAAATTAATTTCTAAATTAATATTTAATTATGATAAAGCCTTAATATTTGAAATTTTGAAAAATGGTGATTGAAATTTTTTTCTCATTTGAGGTAAATTGAGTTACAAATAATTTGGTATTCATGAAAAAGGTTATTATTGAGGTATAATAAAAAAATTTTGCCAAATTGAAAAAATCGTTCAAAGCCATAAAATCTTTGTAAAACTGCATGGAAATTGACGTTTTGAAAAAAAATTCCAAACATTAAAATTGTGTGAATCGTACAATTTTTTGAAAGTTTCAAATAATATTTGTGACCCGGCCGTTAAAAGGGACCTAGTAGGTATTTTACAAATTTTTCAGGAGAGCAAAAACAAACTTTGGAAATGAATATCTCTGGAACGAATAGACCGATTTTTCTAAAACTTAGGGGAATTGTTACTGGGTATAAGTGAAATATTTTCCAATATTAAAAAAATAATTATGGGCGAACATTTTTGTATAATGGCGCAAGAGAAATTTGACCAAACTCAGTGTTGCCAAAAAATAAAAAAAAATTTGTGGTAAGTAAATTTTTGAAGTTTACTGATAACAAGTGTAACACTGATTTTAGGCTAAATTATGAAGATTTTGTGTCATAGGTGATCATAAGATGAAAAATACATCGAAAACCACAGTGATTACAGATTTACTAGGTCCCTTTTGTCATGCCGATTGAAAATATTGACTTTTTCGAAGTTTTTAGTGATTCAGGTGATAGACCTTGGTAAGTGGACCTCAGAACACCAAAAAAGTGAAAATCGATTTTTTACCTACTAGGTCCCTTTTAACGTGCCGGGTCACATTTGTAAATTTTGAATCGAAGGAAATTGTGAGAATTTTTGTGATCATAATAATTATGCAAATCATGAAATTTAGGAAAATTTTGGAATTAACGAAGTGCATTGTAAATCACGTTAAATCGTTGAAATTGTATGAATGATTAGGAATTTGTGTAATAATTTCAAAATCCACTGAAATTTTTGAATTGATGTACATTGTAAAAATTTCTTAAATAATTATAAAAATTTGTGAAAAAATTTCAAAACGGAAAAATTCTGTAAATTTAGAATTTCTTGTAAATTTTATAATTCACAGAAATTCTCAATATTTTTGAAATCTCAGCAACAGTATAAATCATAAAAATTCTGTAAATCACGATTTTTTTATGAATTTCAAAATTAGCTGAAATTATGAAAATTTTTGAAACTATAAAATTTTTCAAATTGACATAGGTAAATTGTGAAGAATTTTCTAATTACAAAAATTCTGTAAATGAAATTTTTGTAAATATTTAAAATTGACAAAAATTGTGAAAATTTTTTGGATCACAATTATTGTACGAGTACAAATCATAAAAATATTGTAAATGACGAAATTTTTGTAAATTTCAAAATTTGCGTTGATTGTTGAAAATTTTTAAATCAATAAAATTGACGAATCATGAAATTTTTTAAATCGATGTGGATTGCGAAAATTTTTCATATCATCAAAAGTAGGCTCAAATGTAAATTACGAAATTTTTATTTATTTCCAAATTGGTGATTTTGAAAAAATAATGGCAATGTTTTTTTTTTTTTTTTTTTTTTTTAAATAGATACGCCTGAGTTCTAAATTTTGCTATTGCATGAGAGGGGGGGGGGGGGGTGAGCGAAAGAATTTTCTAGTAGAAAGTAGAATTATCTCAAATTTTGAAAGTTTATAAAATTGGAATATCGAGGTAATAAATTAAGTATTCATTTTTAGTGTGCGTAAGCACACTATTGTTTTAAAATGAATTTGCATTCTTCCAAAATTTAAAATTTTTATTCATAAAAGAATTTGATAAAATCTAGAAGGAAATTCAGAGACGCGCAATTCTTTTTATTCTGAATTTCCCTGGTCTCTTCCTTTCTCCGTGTGAACTTGTAATCGTCCAAATTTTAAAAAAATCTTTAGATCTGTTTTTAATTTTGCACGAAAAAATTGATAAAATCCAGAACTGGCTTAGGCAATACAATTTTGGCATTTTTGAACTTCTAAGTCTCCCTTTCTTCTCCTTACAATTTACAGTGGCAGCCCTTGAAATTTAAAAAACTCTTTATTGCATTTTTCAATTTTGCAGAGAAGAAAATTTGATAAAATCGAGAACTGACTTCAACGACTGTAATTCATAAAAATTTGCCAAATTGCAAAATGGACGTAAATTGTGAATACTTTCAAAGTATGAAATTCGTGTATATTTCAAATTAACGTAAATTACTTACTATTCTGTGAATCCAGAATTTTTTGAAAATTTTGGAATTGACTTTCGTTGTAATTTTTTTTTCAAAATCTTGAAATTAGTGAAAATTTTTCACATCATAAAAATTTTTTAAAATGATGAAATTATTGAAAGTTTTGAAATTGACTAACTTGTAGGAATTACAGAAATATATTTTAAAATCTTGGAATTTTGGTAAATTTTGAATTTGTATGAAACTGCGAATTAAAAATGATAAAAATCGTTGAAATTCTGTAAATTTCGATTTTTTTGTAAATTTAAAATTGACGTGAATTAGAAAAATTTCAAACTATGAAAATTTGGTGTATCGTGAAATTTTTGCTCATTTTAAAATTGACTTTAATTGTGAAAATTTTCAAAATCATAAAAAATGAAGTAAATTGTAAAAAATTCAAATCATAAAAATTTTGTAATTACAAAATTTTAGCGGATTGCATAATCGGCATAAATTGTAAAAATACAAAGAAAATTGAATTTCTTCAAGTAATTAAAGCACAAAATTTAAAAAAAATTTTAATTGACTTGGAGATTGTAAAAAAATTTTGAAAACGTGAATTTTTTGTAAATTTTGAATTTGTTTAAAATTGACTAATATTATGGTAAAAAATTTTAAAGGATGAAATTTTTGTGAATTTCGGAATTTACGTAAACTGTATAAATTTTCAAATTACAAAATTCTTATAAATTTCAAAATTTATGTAAATTATAAAAAAAAGTTCTCGGTAAAAATTCTGTAATTCACAAAATGTTTTGAAATTTTGGAATTGAACATTGTAAACATTTTTTAGACCATAAAAATCGTATATCTCGAGAAAAATTAATTTCAGCGAAGTTCCAAGTTCAATATACTGTAGGTACCTAGATCTTTCAACTAATATTAAACCGTCTACACCATCCATACGTTCCTACGTCGCGACGTGCTCTCAAAGTGGAGAAGACTTTAGTAACCTACAAGCTCTCGAAAAAAGCGAATAAGTGTGTACAAAAAAAACCAAAAGTGAAAATAACGCAAGCTTTCGCGAACTTGAAGTGGTGCTGATGAACTTGTTCGTTTGTTTGGTATACGTTCTCGTGTTCGGTATTCGGGAAATAAACCGCTTTGTATGTAAGACCCTGGGTATATTTTTTTCGTCGATATGGCCAGGGCACGAAGGGATCGCGAAACTATACCGTCTGGACTGGAGTAGTTGATGTAAAACAAAGTAAAAATAATACAAAAAAAAAAAGAAGGAAAAGTCAAAGAGAAGCATTTTCTCGAGTACTCGGTCGTTTTTAATTTCTCGCTACACGACAATGAACTCGCGATAAAGAAGAGATATTTGAGAGGATATATTGTCGTCGCCGTTACCATTCTGTCATTCTGTATCTCTTTTCTGGCGAAAAAAATCCCAAGTGGAGGTGCTACGTATACTATAGAGACGAACGTCGAGTAAAAAACCTGACAATGATGCGAAATATTCGGACCGCGATAGATGAGGAATGAAGAATTTTACTAATAGCGACGTTTATTATTTTTACACTCGTTGATGGACTAGCTAAATAATGCTGACGATGGCGCCAAATAATACGTCGACGGTGCATGTTATAAATGTGCTCGCATTAAGAGAGTTTTTGTTTCGAGAAGAATTTTTTGCAGAGAAAAGTGCTGGCTGCTTGGTGAACTGAACCGAGCTTGGTTCAGAACACAATGGAAAATTGTTACACTCGTCGTATTCGGGCAAAAAGGTAATTGAATTTGAGAATGCCGAAGATACGCGATAGGGCAGAGGAGAAGCTGGGTTCACCAGCGGAAAATACTTTCAGAAGCCGAAAAAAATGAGAGATTTTTCCGGAATGTTTTTTCCATGCAATGTTGGTAATGCAGCGAGGTATTCAATGGCGTATTTTTGCAGTTACAATGAGTGGGTCGGGCGAGCAGGGTGAAATGGACGAGAATAATTTACTATACGTAAGCTCTCTCTTCGGTATACTGCGGCGTGTTTTTATTATTCGAGTTCTGATAATCTCGATTTGCGAGACGTGTACGAGTATAATGTAATACGTACCACGTATGTACTCGTATTTTGTATTTTTCACAGAGAAATAGTTTCGACGATTGCGATAGCCGGCTCAGAATACTCGTAGGAGTATTTCTACGCGGTATATGTGGCTAAAAGGACAAGAGAGGAGACTAAGGAATAATTCTATTCGATTTTTGGCCTTTTTCCCCATCTCTTCTAAAAATTCGTACTGCCCTTCTGCGTCCCTTCGACTACTACGTGCTGTATAAATGGAGATTTTTCAACATGCTGGGTTTGACGTGGGCATGCTGAAGGCTAAGGAAAAAAAAATTAGACGACACGACGAACGTGGACATCTCGAGAAAATAACCAAAACAGCGTGGAAATCGATCCGAAATTTTTTTCTCCTTTTTTTCCTCAATCTTTCATAAAGTTTGCCCGAGTTATATGTATCGAATTTGTAATTCGAATTCGAATTCTAGAGAGGAGATCGTGTCGCCGAAGACGAAGAATCAACGTGAAAGTTGTTATACTCGCTGGAGGATGAAAAGCGTGCTGTAAAAATGTCTCATTAAAATTGACATCTGCGCCGAGACAATCGTAGAATTTTTATTAAGCGAGGATTTGTAGTTTTTTTGTGTTCGATGGGGGATGCGAACGGTGAGGGGAGGAAACGCTCGTTCGCGTTGATTTCAAAATGTCATTGCGCGAAATGAAAAAAGCTACGAAATTTAATTATTGCGTAGAGGGTGGGGAAGGTAAGGGTTGAAGAACGTGCCACACGGTACGATAAATCGTGTACCCAATCTGAATCGAATTCCATTGTTTCGATTGATCTAATTAGCTTTTCTTTTCCTGTCGATGTGGTGGGAAAAATTCCAACGTGGAAAAGTACGAAAATGTGGAACGAATTTTCGAATTGGGATTCGAAATTGATGATGAGGAGAGAGAAGCAAGTAGAGGGGAGTTTGAATTTCAAAATTATTGGACAGTTGGGGTCATTTTTCGATTTTAACAATTTTTTTTCTATGCGAAGTTGAACAGATTTTTTATGAAAAAAATTTGAAAATTTGAAATTTGAACGACTGCAAATATAGATGTGAAGGGGAAGGGGCAAGGGAGGAGCACTTGGTAGCTCTAAAATGTCGTAACTCGTCACACTGTTTATAAGAGTATGGTTTCAAAATTCGAAAATTTTCATACCTAATTTACAGTATTTTTATTAAAAAAAAAATATTTTACGTCAATTCAAAATTTGTAACCATTTCATTATTTAAATTTTTCAACTTCAATTTTTTTAGGATTTATACAATATACAATGTTTTGGTGATTTTAATAATTTATTACCTACAATTCACAACAATTTAAAATAAAATTTACAAAAATGTTATCATTTAGAAAAAATAAAACCTGCAAGTCGATTCCAAATTTTTCAAAAATTTCGTGGTTTAAATTTTTTTACAATTTTAGTCAATTTTAAATTATAAGTTAGTTTTGTAATTCACTCAATAATTCAATAATTGTCATGTTTTCGAAAATTTTCACAATTTCTATCAAATTTAGAATTTACACTTGATTTGAATATTTTTACGGTAAATGTCAATTTTGAAATGTAAAAAATTTTGTATCTGGTAAAATTTTTATGCTCTCAAAATTTTTTACAATGTGCCTCAATTCGAAATGAACAAAAAAGTTACAATTTTGAAAATGTTTACAGTTTACGCCAATTTTGAAATACACAAAACATTTTTCATGTACCACAATTTTGATGATTGAAAATTTTTACAATTTGCGTTAATTTTGCAATTTAGAAATTTTTTGGGAAGTATACAGAAATTTTATTATTCAAAAATATTTTATAATGGAAGTCTGTTAAAAATTTCCAATCTATAGGGAAATGTCAATTTTGAAATTTACAAAACTTTTGTAATTTACTGTAATTTTATAATTTCAAAATTTTTTGCAATTTACGTCAATTCGAAATTTACAGAAACTTTACAATTTTGAAAATTTTTACAGGGTACGTAAATTTAAAAGAAAATTAAATGAAGAATTTTTGTGATTTAAAATTTTTTTCATTTCAAGTCAATTTGATATTTTCATGATTTTTGAAAATTCATACAGTTTGAAATTATTGAAATTTTTTAATTCAGCAGAATTTTTGAATTTCATAAATTTATTCATATTTTGAAAACGTTTACAATTTATACCAATTTTGAAACTTTCAAATACTTCATGATTCGAAAATTTTTACAGTTGACCTCAATTCAAATTTTACAAAACTTTCGTGATTTATACCAAATTTTTTATAATTTACATCAATTTTGAAATTTTCAAGAAATTGCGAGTTGAAGAATTTTTATTATTTCAAAATGTTTTGCATTTCAAGTGAACTCAAAATTTACAAAAATTTTACGATTTACCCAATTGAAAAAAATTGGTATTTTGAAAAATTCTTATGATATTTTCGTAATTTTTAAAAATTAGACAAATTCGTTCTTAAAATTGTCTTATTTTTTTTATTTTTTCGTCAATTCTGAAGTTTTTAAATCATCAGTATTTTTTCATGATTTGAAAATTTTCACAATTGACATCAATAACGAATTTCACAAAAATTTCATGATTCAAAATTTTCAGAATTTACGTCAATTTCAAAATTTGAAAAATTGCAAATTGCAGAATTTTTCCAATTCCAAAGTTTTTTCCAATCCAAATCAGTTCAAAATTTACAAAAATCATGATTTTTGAAAATTTTTACAATTTACGTTGATTTTGGAATACCTATCTATTTACATTTTTAACGATTTAAAATTTTTACAATTTGGGTTGATTTTGCAATTCCTTTTTTTTTGGGGGGGGGGGTTACATAATTTTTACGATTTACAGGAATTCAAAATTTTAAATAATTCACGATTTTGAGGATGTTTGCAATTTTATTCAGTCAAGTCAGTTCAGAAACGTTCAAGAATTTCCTGATTTATACAATTTACAATTTTTGTGATTTGATGAAATTTTCACAATTTACGTCAATTTGCAAAAATTTCAAGAAAAAATTTTTTGAATTAAAAAAAGAAATTTGTGAAAAAATTATTCCACATAAATTATCTGCCAAAAAATTATGTCATAAAATTATTTTAAAATGTGATTACATAAGTACCTACTCACTAGAAAACATAAGAAAATACTTAGATGATCGTTCAAAATTCTTGAAAAAAAAATCTGTGAAAAAAATGTTTGGCAAATATTTTTTTTGGTTGTTTGAAAATTAGTTTGAGAATTTTTTTAAAAATCTTTTGCTCAAAATAAACTGATTTTTTTAAATATAAAAAACTCTTTTAAACAAATAATGAATGAAAAAAGAACATTTCTACGCAGGTAAAAAGAATTGAATTTTTTGGCCAAAATTGTTCTCCAATTCCCTTCCTCTTTTCCTCTCCAACGACAATGAAACGCAATACAGAGGTGACGTATATTTTTGTGGTTTCACTTGTAGTTAAAAAATTCAAGTATCGTTGCTGTTTTACCATTTTTAATCGATGAATGGCGACGGTATGCTCTTTGATTACGTGAAGTTATTTGAACTTGGAATTGGAAAAACGAGATATTTCCAAAGGTTACGCGATAGAGAAGGAAAAAAACATATTGTCGTAGTACCTCTACCTAGATACATTTGTAAAAAATAAATACCTGCGCGAGTAAATCAGACCAAGACGATTAAGTTATCAAGCACATACTCGCACACCAAGACCACGAGTCCATTGCAACAGATGATGCTGTATTCGAGAAAGATTGAGAGTGAGAGAGAGAAAAAACACGATACATGTTTTTATCTCGATCTTTGTCTCTTTGGTTGTGTCACAGTCGCAGTCTCTCGAAGAGCACACAAGCTAACATCAAATCATGGGAATATTATATTGAAACGACAACGCGCGACGATTATGCTGGTACTTGTTTTAGGAAGTCGTATACGTACATCGATAATTATAGCTAATTAATTAAGTGGCATTTATTTAATATACGTGTAAGTATATAATATGTATAAATGTGGGAATTAATTACGGTGTCAGAAGGATGATGATGAGGATGATGAAAAATACAAACCACGACGATGGTACGAGTATGGGCTTTCGCGTAGTGGTCGTAAAAAAGAAGACGTCCTTTCAAGGAAAAATGCTCTGGTCGAGAGCTCGGGCAATGGAATCCGCGTTTCTTCTCCATTCCTTCGTATTGAGAATCAAAAAGAGGAAAAAAAACCGCAGAAAATGTAGCGTAGCACGAAGTGATTTAAGTTTTTTTTTCCTACTTGGCGAATTTATGGAAAGAGCGAGAAGAAATCCGGATTGATTGTTGTTTAAAAAGCACGTAATACACTGTGGAAGCGATGATACGGCGTATATTTTTTCGGCAGAGGCTTCCATTTTTTTTTTCGAGTTCACGGTACGCGTTTTGCGCCTGCTTTTACCAGGTCTGGTGAAAAATTTCTTGACATTTTTTTACGATAGCTCTAAAGAGAAGAAGAAGGCAGCAGGGAGGTTGTAATTTCATTTTATTGTTTCTTTGAGCTAGAATCGACACCGTAATAAAATTTAAAAGGGGGGATTACGGAGAAGGTTTTAAGCGCATTTTTTCTTTTTTTCGTAGAATAACTACTCGGTTGCTGCGATCCTCCTCCCCTCGGTATTATTTCGTCACCCGACTGTAGCTTACTTATCGAAAAAAGTACAGAAAATATTTCAGTTGATTTTTGTTCTTGTTCGTGTGGTGGAATATGGTTTATGTTTTTTTGGATTTTTTTTTTTTGGAGACGTGGTTTCAAAGTTATATTGAGAAACAGGTGGAGGGATATTGTTTCGAATTCTATCGACGAATAAGAACAAATGGTTTGGCGCAAAATATTTCAACGTCGGAGTAATTTCCCTGTTTGCACGAGAAGAACAAGCTTGTGGAATTTGCAATTTTTTGGTATACGTGGCGAGAGAAAGAGAAATACTGCGGCGAAAAAACGGAAGGAAGGAAGGAAGGAAGGAAGGAAAAAAGGAAAATATAGGGAAAGAGAGCGAAAAAAAGATGTAAAACTGTTTACTTGGCGAAATCAGAAGGAAAATAATAAAATTGCGAGGGCGGAGAGGGCGGGTAAAACGATAATGAAAAAACATTATCGAAACGAGGAATAAAATTTTCCATCGTCGAGCTGCTCTCCTTTTTTCATTGGCTTTTCCAAATGTAAAATGGCACCGTTTAGTGCAAAATGTTCCCTGTTTCGCGCTATAATTATTAAAACTAGACGTACATATGGTTTCAACTGATCCATTTTTAGAGTTGTATGCGATATACAGGATGTTCCAAACTTAATGTTCCAAACTGAATGTTCAGAACTGAGATTTGGATATTGTATAACCGAGTACTACAAACAAAAAACATTATGTACCACGAGTACCAATTTTTTAAGATGAAGGCGTTACAGTGGTTTGAAAATTGATATTTTTACAGAAAAATTAACTGACATTTGAAATAATTCAACGTTTCTAGTGAAATAATTTCAGGTGTATAAAACAGGTGTAAAAACCATTCCTCGGTGTGGAAAATCAAAAATTCTATCAATTTTGGCAAACAAATCAGTTGAAAAAATTTTTCTTGGACAGAAATTTTTCAAAATTTTTCTAAAAAAAATTTTAAAATCAATATTTAAAAAAATAATTTTATTTTTACAGAAAGCCCTTACATTTTTCCCAAGGAAAAACACCATTTAGATTTTTTTTTGAATTCAGAAAAAATCGCCGAAAAAATTCATGTTTTGAGATGAAATATTTTTACTTATACAAAAATTAAAATCTTATCAAAAAAATTTCTTTTAAAAATCCTATTTCTTGAAAAAATGCATGTCAATTTTTTTTTGCAATTTCACAAAAATTTCTTTAATTTTTTTTAAAGGAAATATTTCGAAGTTTTAATTTTTTTTTTAATTTTCTCCTTTTAAAGGATTTTTAAATAGAATTTTTAATTTTTTTCAAAAGGCAATTTTGAAATAGAAAAACTTCCAGACGATTTTTCTTGAATTTTTTCTAAATTTTTTTTGACTAGAAAATTTATATAAGCTATAAAAAGCTGGATGATTTTCTTGGGATTTTGGGTGACGTACCAACTTGTAATTTTGGTCAGTTAACTCCATTTTCTTGAAATGTTCTAAGAAATTTTTTCATATTTTTTTTCTGAAAAGAAATATAAAAATGCAGTCAATTTTATTTTAAAGAATTTTCACAAAAAATCCTTTATTTTATTTATTTATTTTTTGAAAAAACTAAAGTCGGATTTTTTTTAAATTTTTTTTTAATTTACAAAAAAATAAAAATTGGTCAAAACCATTATTTCAAAATTTTCTCCAAAACAAATCAAAAGTTCTATCAAATTTTTCTTTAATTGCGAAAAATCATGCTAAAATAATTTGTGAATTTAAGAAAACCGTTATTGGGTTGTTGAATTTTTCGTAAGAAATTTTTAGAATATTTATTTTTCTATCTCAAAAAATAATTGAATGATTTTTTGGGGCGGAAATGCTGCATCATGAACAGCATGCTCCCTTTTCTTGAACATAAGTCACTATTTTGTCACTATCTTCCTTGAAAAAATCACTCAAAATAACTAAAAAAAATTAATAGCTGAAATGTCATGCCTGTTTTTGCAAAAACAAATTTTCAAAAATTAGGTTTTGTAAGATGAAGTTTTATTCTGAGACAATTTTTCTCACGAGAGATTTTTTCTAGGATAATGTCAAATAATAACATTTCAATTCCATTTTTATAGAATTTTTTTGAATATTTCTTCCAAAATGATTTTTTTGCACTAAATTTTCTGAGGAAATAAAAAAAAAGTTTGAAAGAACTTTTTCAAATTCAAAATGAGATTTTTACGATTGAAAAAAAATACTGAAAGAAATCGGAAGAAAAATCGCTTTTTTGAATTTTTTCTGAAGACATTTTTTTATAGATGAGAAAATTTCAATTATCATCATGAATGTTTTTGGAGACTTTTTTTGGAAGAAATTTTTAAAAACAGGTTCTTTCAGCAAACTTCAAAAAAATTTGATGAAAGAATAATTATGTTGCTTCTCAAGATATTTTTTCCAAAATATCTAAAGGGAATTTTCAAAAAAAAATTTTTTAAAAATACACACATTTTTCTGAGATTTTTTTTTTATTATAAAATGTTTTAATGAGGAAATTCTAATCAGGTAGGTATTGTCAATAAATCTTGTAAACAATTTTTTGGAGAAAATTTTTCTCAAAATATTTTTTGAAAGCAGACTTTTTGGAAAAATGTGGGGGAAAAAACTCTGAAAAATTCCTTGAATTTTTTTCATGAGATTTTTTTCCAGAAAAATTTTGACTGAAAAAGTAGGAAAAAAACTCTGAAAAATTCTTTGAATTTATTCAAATCTCTTTGAAGTCTTCATTATCAATAATAGACAAATATTTCAAGTTACTTTTTTGTTCCTCCCAAGAAGTTACGCCTGTTTCGTACGTCTTGACGAAATTTTAATATTTCTACAAGCCATTACTATTTCAAATTCGAGGCAGATATTTGGTCTGCGTAAAGTATTTTGCAACGTAGCCAAATATAAAATTGGAAGGTTCACTTGGGAAACACCCTATGTATACGAACCATTCGCAAACAACGTCGATGGAGTGAAGACTGGTGGAACCAGAACAGGCTTTTTTTCCCGATACACGTTACAGTGTTGTAGTATTCGTTTTCGTTCGATTAGCGTGTAAATTTTTAATAAACCTCTATCGTGTATTAGGAATTTTACACAGATACGCTCACGAAATCATGTTGCAAAAGATGAACAAAAACAAATGTTTTTTGTCGACCTAGCATAGCCAAGCCGGGCCTGGTTCGGCTCGTACAAAAACATAGGGTACCTTTGTGTACGTGGTAGCATGGCACGAGGAAAAAACACACCAGCATTAGGGAAAACGTACCGTGCCTTTAAAAGCGAAAAGTTTTACCGGGTAAAATAGGTATAAGGCCCGATGGCGAAGAGATGGGGCGTCGAGTACGCGACATTTTTATGAAATTGTCGAATTTTACAGGCGTCGGCGACGCTGGCGGAGCATATCTCCGAAGTGTCAAAAGAGTGGAATGAGAGTAGCATTATTGGCGGTATTGTGCGCGCGTACTAAAGTCGCAAGGTAATCCTACTTGAACGAGCATTTTTTTTCCTCTCGTGGACTGGTAAACGAGATATATTAGCTGGATAGCGCTTTCTGCTTGCTGTGTTTTTTTCCCTTTGTATCAGGTATACTCTTCGGTGTTGTGCTTTTCTTCCGTATTCGTACGTTTTATTTTTTATTCTGGAAAATAGGTACACATAAAGAACCGCAGAAAGGACTGAATCGAGCCAATCAATAATTCAACGTGCAAGTGTTTAAAAAAGATGAATTCATTTTGTTAACGTTGTTGCCTTAGTGGTGAGCATGTGAAATGAGGCAGAGTTTTCCTCCATTGTTGTATTTTTGAGGTGGAAAACGATTTAGAAAAGGAAAAGGCCATTATTATGATGCATTTGAAATGTCCAAATAGGTATTATAAGGTTTGGCGTTCCAAAATACTCGTATGATTCACTTTCACCGGATTGTCGAAATTATAATTTTCAAATCCCGCATTTATGAGATGAATTGCTTTAGCACAGGGCCAAAATGTGTTTCATTAGTGAGTACATTTTGTCTTTGGTGTATTGTATATGTGCATGTAAAATCATTTCAAAATATTTGAAATTGGTTGAAAACGTTTTTCCATTGGAGGGTTTTTTGCTTGGAGCACTTTTTCTCACTGGATCTTTTTTTTGGCAAGTTTCTCAATGATGGGAAAATTTTTCTTGGGACCATTAGTTGGTGAAGAATTTTCCTTCGAAAGAAATATTTTAGTTGCAATGATTTTTCTAAAGGAAGGAAAATTTTACTTGTTACTTAAAATATGACTCTTTTCAAGGCAATTTTTTTTTCCAATGATAAAAAAAATTACTTGAAAGGTTGAAAAATAAATCAATGAACGAAAAAATTAACTTTTCCAAATTTTTAAAATTTTGAAGAAAAAAAATGAAAGAGTGAATTGGTAGTTTTTTGCGAGAATTAAGTATACATTAGGCCTTTATTTGGATCACTAAAAGAGCATGTTACCTAGACCTCAGAATCAAATTTTGAGCTGTGGAAGTTGGTTTTTTCGATTTTTCCATTGATAGAACAATTTTTTACAAAAATTGTAAATTTTGGGTTACAATTCTGAAAATCGTTTTATACTCGTATATTGAAGCAGCCTCCCGAGTCAATTGGTTTTTTTTTCGCTCCACACTAATGTATATCGAGAGCTAGTGCAGCAAAATTTGGAAATTTTTATATAGATAGAAAGCTTTTATTCTCTATAAAAAAGAGCTCTTGTAAAAATTTTGTAAAAGTTATGCTTTTCAAGTAAATAAAGAAATTCCGTGCGTTGGTAAGGATGCAAATTGATGCCCATGTTTACAACAATGACGTAAAGGCTACCAAAAGCTACCAAACGCAACGAGATCCGGCTATATCGTGAAACTCAGAATGCATGCCCCATAAATGTTTATGCTCATACAATATACTCGTATGAAAAGAATTTCTTTCTTAGACCTTTTTTCCCAATATTTTTTTGGTTAAGAAAATGTTCTCTATATGAGAAAATGTTGTCATAGGTAAATATTTTTTCTACGAAAATCTTTTTCAAGGTGCATTTTTTACCACAAGATGACCTCTTCGCCAAAAGAATTTTTCTTGTTTTGCCGCAGAAATGAACTATTTGCCAAAAGACTTTTATTTATGAAATTTTTTTTTGAAAAGAGATTTTCTAATGATAGTTACCTAGTTGTTTTATTCCACGACCACGATTTTTGTCACCCTTCCTCCTCCCCTCCCAAAAAATTAATTGAATTAAATAGGTATATTCAATTTTTTTTTAAATGTCCCAAATTCCAAAATTTTTATTTCGAAAAATCAAGTATTTTTTAATTTCAATTTTTTTATCAAGTAGGTATAAGAAACTAAGAAACTTTTCTCAGAAAATTGATTTCTTTTTCGCTTCAAAAAAATTAAAATAAAATGCAATATTCTTCTTTTCTTTGAGTAAAAAATTCCTCTCTCTCAAAAAAGAAACTGAAAGATCTTTCTCTGATTCTACTCGGAAAATTTTGTAATTTTTTTTAAAGAAATGTTCTTTTTTCTTGAAATAATATTTAAGATTTTTTGAAAAACTATTCATTTTTAAAAAATATGGTGATATTTGTCTGTAAAAAATTAAGAGTTTTTTCTACACCAAGAATTTTTTTTTTTTCAAAAATAATGAAGACTATAAATTCAAATTTTTTTCTCTGAAAAAGAAAAATAAATTTAAAAATAAATAAAATGAAATAAAAAAAGGAAACCAAGATTTTTTTTCTCCGTCAAAAAATGAGTTTTTTTTTTACTCCAAATGAAAAGTTTTTTACTTCCAAAAAAATTAAAAAGTTTCGTCTATTCCAAACAAGTTTCTTTTCTTCAAAAATAATGATGACCTGAATTTGAGATTTTTTACTTTGGAGAAAAAAATTCCAAAAAAAAAGAAGTTTTCCTGCTACGTCAAAAAATTTGAGAGCCCCCCCCCCCCCTCCCTCTAAAAAATTGAACGATTTTATTTTAAGACGATTTTTTTTTCTACAAAGTTTTTTTTTTACTCTAAAAACTTGTAAAAGATTTGCTCTAAAAAAAATTAAGAGATTTTCACTCCAATAAAATTGAGAGATTTGTTTTTAAAAAAAAATTCATAAGATGTTTTGATCCAATTTTTTTTTCGCGAAAAATTAAGACCAGTAAGTACCTACTTAATTGAGAATATTTTTTACTAAAAGTTGTAGTTTTTTCCCCAAAACACAACAAAACAAAACTCTGGGTAAAAATCAAGAGATTTTTTTTAGTGTAGTTTTTTTCAAAAATCAAACATTTTTGTTGTCATTTTATTAACAATATATTTTTTTTAATGACTAATGAATTCTGCGTGGCCGTCTAACAAAAAATTTGTACGTTAAAAAATTGGAAAATTATTCTGATTTTATGCTCTCAAATTTCCTCTTGGTGGGTTCAAACAAAAGTGGTAGGTTGAAATCCTTGAAATAATTTTGGTGATGACAAAAATTTCGATTCGACCTCTCACTCCCCTCCAATTTTAAATGAACCGTATGAAAATAATCCGGCGATTCTCATACATTTTATGCAAAATTGGATGGAAGGGAGAGGTCCAGTCGAAATTTTTGTCATAACCAAAATTATTCCAAGGACCTCAATCTACAACTTTTGTTTGGAAAATTTTTCAATTGGACCTTTGAATTCAAAAATGTGAAATTTTTTATGGAAGGAGGGAGGGGGGGGGGGTAAAAGTATTTCGTGAGTTTATAAGAAAATTTTCAGGCTACGAAACATTGCCTGAAGGAAGTGATTTTTCTTCTAAAAAACGAGGAATAGAAATCTTTCGAAGCAAAGGACTATGATACGAACGCAAGGAAGGTATTAAAATAAACATTCGAACTCAGTTCAATATACTCGAGTCGTTAAAACCCATAATAAAAGAAGAAAATAGGAAGAAAGAGAAGTAAACCACCGAGTTCAGTCGAGATTTCCTAATCAACGATTCGTCATCGAATCGGTGGTGGCGGGCAAGCCAACGGCGTTATTGATGAACGTGTGTAACGTTTACTATAAATACTGGAATATTTATAAACCACATAGCAACTGGATGATGAACACCGAGAGTAATTACATTGCTCACGTGTTCATCTACGTATTTATACACAACTTCACTACACTTGCATGACTTCTACAACATGCAATACACAAAGATTCAAGCTCTTGTATTATAAACTGTACGGTGCAGTAATGAAAGGCGCCAAACTCGTAAAAAACTTTGCAAAACGCTTGTATATTAACATTCGTCCACGCGCTTGTTTTCCCAAGCAGATCCTTAAGGCTTGTTCGTTTTTCACTTAGTAATTCAAGTGCCTCGAGGGGAGAAGTACACAGAAGACAGAAGAAGGAAACAAACAGCGATATCCTTTCTTGGAACATGGTGCAGGATATAAACGACTACGACGACATCATCTAATAAAAGCCATTTCATCGAGTACCCACCGCCCACCGTTTCATAATTAACATCGGCCATTAGTTATTCAATTAATTCGCGCCTCCGCTCCGCTTCGTCCCCCGCCTGCCTGCTTGTCCATCCTGCTAATCCTTTGCCACTGTCGTCCGCAAAACGCGTTGTCATTTCTTGGGCGACTGGTCGGTGAAAAGTTTTACTTAGCGAGCGGTTCGGCGTGCCCATTGCCGGCGTTGTTTCCTTTGAAAGTTGCCAAATCCCCGAACATTGCGTATTAATGAGATCCAACCGAGCAAAAACGACAGACAGACGGATATTCATTCACGTTAAAAGCTACAGTATACTTACCATAGGCAAATATATAGTTGTGTATATAGCATTTAGCTGATTACATGCGCCACAATATGTTACCACAGCCCATACTACCCCCGAATCTCTTCATAACGACGACGACAACGTCCTAGCCAACCCCTTCATTCCGCTGAGTCACACGTATCGGTCAATTATTCCAATTTACATGTTTGTATAGGTATCCAAAGCGCAATTTCACGCGTGAATTTATATCTCGTGTTATCCGCGTCACGATAATTACTCGTTGTGTCGTCGATTAAATTATGTACTATATTTTGGCAGCACGATTGCGTAGACGAAGTAAAGGGCAGGGAGGAAAAAAGCTAGCATTTTAATTGCGCCAGGGGATCTTTTAGTTTTGAAATGTCGGTCGTGTTACGCGAGTTTTGACACTTAGAATTAAAGTTTTGACGTTAATTTTCACTTCAGACGTGGACGAGTTGAAAGTAGAAATTTTTTAAAAGCTGCCAAAACAAGGGTGATTTTTATTTGAAAGGTTATTTCACGAAGTACTTTCGTGAAAATTTGAAGAAAAAAAATTGACGTAGGTCGATGGTGGAGAAATAGTGACATTTTAACCATTGTTTTATAGAATTTTGAAGTTTTCGGTGAAATGAAACAAATACTTCAGAACCTCCTTGTCTGAAAAGTTGATGAGTCCTCAATAGTCTCACCTCAACAATAATTATTTAATATCAAATAGGTATCGATCAAATTATCAAAATTACTAATGTGATTTTTTTTTTCATTTGTTACAGATGAGTACCTGCCCAAAAGAAAAATAAAACGAATTGGTAAGTAAGAAGAAAAATAATTAAATTTATCTCCCGTTGTAATATTAATCTCGCAAATTCATGCCATAGACAATTAGAAATGAAATTAGTACGAAATGGTATATAATTATTATACGTCTTTTGATAAAGTACTTTATACTCGTATAACCAGGGTGAAATTATTTAAAGCTTTTGATGACCCATTTAACTCAGTTAACTTTTACGAGAAATACGAGCAAAGTATTCCTCTGCCCATCACCCTCTTTCTCGACAAACATTCCGCGTTAAAAAATAATTTCGTTATATGTTTTACGTAATCTGATTTTTCAACAGGAAAAAGGAAAAACAATTATCAAAGATGATGTTAGTAATGTTCGTAAGAAAAGTTTTATGTTTATGACAGAATTTTATTAATTGAAAAACTTTTTCAAGTGGGGTATGACGGAGCGAAGTGAGCATTTACGTATTTCGAAAAAGGAGCATTTTTGCGATTCCAGATTTTGTGTCAGTTGAGTTGAGTTTTCGTTGGGTGGAGGAGTGATTGAATTTTTTTTGTCACCTTTTGTCATTTTTTAAATGTTTTTTTCTATTGTCATTTTTTCACATTTTTTGTAAAAAAAAAAAAAAAAAAAACTCGACAGAAGAGAATAGAAATTTCTCTTGACCCATCCCATGAAAAAATCTGGTAATTGAAAAAATTATCTTAATCCATAAGATAATAATATTATGTTAATTTTTCAAATTTAAGGGGTTCACCCTCTCTACATTCGTCGATTAAAAGTGAATTATTACCGATCGAACACATTTCGAAAAAGAAAAAGGCACATACCTTCAAAAAAAAAAAAAAAAAAAAATCTTTTGAATATTTAAAAAAAAAAAAATTTAAAAACTTTGTAAGCATGAATACGAAAAAAATTATAAGTATAGCTGCTACATATTAAAAAATAATCACCTCAAAAAATTCTTCTTGAAAAAAAAAACATCTGCAAAAATATTTTTGAAAATGTTTGTTCTCGTAAAAAATATCAAAAATATTTTCATTTGAAAAAATCATTTTTTGGCAAAAATGTCTCGATAAATTTACTTTATTTTTTTTAAAAAAGCGGTTTTGAAAATTAAAAAAAAAATTAAATTTAAACAAATTTTCAAAAATAAAAAAAAATGAAAACAATCCTGAAAAATTTGTTGTAAAGAAATGTTTGCATAAAAATTATGTCCAAAAAATTACAAAACTATAATATTATGTTTTTCAAAAAAAAAAAAAAAATAAAAAAGTTTTTAGACGAACAGTTTTGAAAATCTTTCATTGGACCAAATTTCAGCCTACTCAGAGTTGACGAGTTGCCAAGGTTCACTTCTCCCAAGTGAACCTCGACTCGTCACCTCCGATTGAGCTGAAATTAGGCTCCCTGAAAGAGCATGCCACCCTGACCTCACAACCAAATTTTTAGCTACCGAAGTTGATTTTTCGATTTTTGACAAATATTTGAAAATGGCTAAAACCACCTCCAAAAAACCATTTTTTTTTTGAAAAAAATTGTAAATTTCAAGATAGAATCCTGAAAATTGGTTTGTACACTAAGTAGACCTCCCGAGTCGATTAGCACCATTTTCTAAGCGATCTGGAGCCTCCCGAAAAATTTGACTTTTCTCCAGCACACTGGAATCTCTCCAGACAGCAAAAGTCAACATTTTCTGGCGGCTCCAGGTCGCTTCGAAAATGGTGCCAATCGACTCGGGAGGTCAACTTTAGGGGGTAGAAGATGTTTCGGGCGATATGCTGGAGAAATTGATTTTTTGGAAAATTTTTTAAAATGCAGAATTTTTAAGTTGTCAAAAAAACACGTGCGAACTCGTCACCTCGGATTTTGGATTCAACTACGTCAATCATTCGATGGCATCATACTAACGTTAGGATTAAATTTTCAGCTGCCGAAGTTGATTACAGCGCGGTCTGGAGCTATTCCAGTGCGCTGGAGAAAAGTCAACTTTTTCTGGAGGCTGAAGATCTCTTTGAAAATGGTGCCAATCGACTCGGGAGGTCGATTTTAGTGAACAAACCGATTTTCAGGATTCTATCTTGAAATCTACAATTTTTTTTTTCAAACAATGTTTTTTTGGAGGCGGTTTTAGCCATTTTTAAAAATTCGGCAATACTCGAAAAATCAACTTCGGCAGCTAAAAATTTGGTTGTGAGGTCTGGGTGGCATGCTCTTTTCGTGAGCCAAATTTCAGCTCAATCGGATGTGACGAGTTGGCGAGGTTCCCTTGTCAGAAGAAAAATCACGAAGATTTTTTTTTTTTTTTTTTTTTTTTAATCAAGAAATGAATTTTGGGAGAAAAATCCGAAAAGAAATTTAAACGTAAATCAGAGAGAAAGTATAACATCGATCCAACATCTCAATTTTCATACTCTTTACCCTAAAAAAAAATCATCACACATTCGACATTAATCCATCTCAGCATTTCTCTCCTAATAAAACAATAATCAAATCGTACTAAAAAAAACACCAAAAAAAAAAGAAGAACGACCTCCACACGTACAGTACACTTTAACCAGGGATGACGCCGAGATCGTTCTGGTTGGTTGGATTAATGTGGCAAAAATGCGGCGTGTAATGGCTCTATTAAATAACCTATGAAATTCGTCCATCCACGTCGTCGTCGCCCAGTCGTCGAGTCATTTTTAATATTTTTTTTATTATTATTTTTTTTCGCACAAACCACGTTACGATAGAATGGAAAAATGTGTATTAGCGAGCTGTGACCTATATTTTCGACACATAGGTCGATCGTCTTCCTATTTAACAGTTCAAGTTTGGAGATAATTTAGGAAGAGGAAAAGAGACGCGAACGTGTAATTTGCCATTTCGATTGTACTCGTATTACCATCAAAATGACTAGTGTGTTTCCTCTTTTTGTTGTTATTTTGGTGCGTTCGTTACGGACGTATGGTAATGCAAATATATGCGCATACGTCTCTATAATACATCTACCGGAGACGATATTGTAACCATATTATGAATAAATGACGCGTAAAATAAGTATAGGCCAGGGACGTGTGGCGGGGTGACGTGATTATTTAACTGTAGCGTGGCATAGCGCCGTCGATATTTATGTGGCGAGCTTTTACTATGCTAACTTTTTGGTAATTGAGTGGCACACTATGCGCTTGTCAATCGCTTCTTTATGGCCGGATGATGAGAGGAACTGAAGCCCAGATGCTTCCAACTGTATCGGATCGAGCTGCAGAATACATAACCTAAGCTACGTATTAAGTACGTAGTATAGAGAGTACATAGATACCACAATAACGGTTTCCAGCTCGTAATATATCTTTTTTTTCTCCTCGTGCGTATGCAGAAATATGGTGGCGTGAAGGTGATTCTTTATAGCCATATAGACGACACGACACGTTGCGATGCGAAAAATATAAGGCTATATCGGCAATGGACTACATAATTTTGCAGTATGATGATGATAGTGCGGAATCCAGAGTATTATAACTATACATATAATGCATATATCTCTATAGTCTCTACCTATCATATGCTATACAGTTCGATGCCGAAGCGCCTGGTAATTATGTAGAGTATACAAGTATGTGTGTTACCTATAGGTTTATTGTCGGCGCAATTGTACAAGTTATATGTTTTGTTCATGCAGTTTGCTATTTTTTTAAAATCTTTTTCTCGCTCCAACTGGCGTTCGTAAACGCACACAGGGTCGAAGGCTTCCACTGTTATTCTACATAAAGGAATATACAATATACGTATTTGTAGTAAAAGAACGGAATGCTCTGCGATGAGCCGCAGCGTTGTGTAAATTGTGTTTGTACAACTGTTAATGCTATGTGGGTACTTGGGTGCTTGTCGAAAAGCTGCGGAATTGTAAGATTTCATGTTTTCAAAGCTGTTATGGTGTATAGTGAATATGTTTAGTTAGGGTGTGCTGTACTGTACATCGACCTGATGAAACGACATGGCAGGATACCGTTCGTTCAGCCAATAGATGAATGAGATTCTCCGAGTGGCCTTTCTAGAGTAGCTTTTTAAGTGAAAATGGCGTTTCCAGACGGTTTTCAGTGTTCTGTGTAGATTTGGTGAAGCCTCAGTAAAGGAAATGTAAACGTGTCTGCGGTGTGTACATAAGGAGGAGTTGGGTGTCGTAGGGGTAAGAAGCGTGAAAATTTCTGTCTGGAGTGGAAGGTTTTGGAGAAGAACATAATTGGGTGTGTTAGAAATGTGTAGATGGCCATAACCTATACTTTCAAAAAAGTAACCAATATTTTTCCATAGCCACTCGAATAATGACACATAATCCACCTCACAATATTTTTTCTTCAATATTTTCAATGATTTTGACGTTTCACGATTCCTAAAATCGAGGACCAAAATTTTGAAAAATTATGAGCATGCTCTTTCAGTGTGTCTAACAGGTTATGAGAGTCATGAAAGTCATGGAAAAGTCATGCATTTTTCAAAAAAATCACTAGGTCATGAAAAGTCATGAATAATTTTTCTTTTTTAATGAAAAAATCCATGGGTTCATTGGTTTTTGAATTTTTCTTTATAGGAAATTTCAATTCTTGAAAAGCTTCCAATTTTGAAGTACCGGCCTACCTATCTAAACTTCAATTTTAAAAAAAAAATCATTTTTTGAAATTTTTTCAATTGCAAACAATTGTTTTTTTTTTTCAATTTTTATTTTCCAAAAAATTTTCAATTTCTGTAAAATTCACTTTATGAACAATTTATTTTTTATTAATTTTGATTTCTAAAAAGTTCCGGATTGAAAGAAATTAAATTTTGAAGTTTCAAATTTTCAATTTTTTGACATTTTCAAAAATTTTGATTTCTAAAAAATATATAATTTTTGAAAACTTTTCAATTTTTGAAAAATGATTGTTTCTAAAAAATAATATGTTCATTCAAATAAAAAATTCCAAATTTATAAAAATTGTGGTTAATTCCTAAAAAATCATAAGTTAAAAAGATCAATTTTCGTGTGGTTTGTAAAATGAAGTTCACGAGAGTTGAAACCATTTTATACGCGTATTTCGTATTTTCGTTTTTGAAGAGTTTTCTATTCTACAGGGTGTCCGATGAGTGGTCTGCCAAACTTGAAATTTGGATATAACCCAGTACGACTAACAAAAAAGTTCATGTACACATATACCCCAAGTTTGAAAGTAAAGGAGCTACAAAGGTTTGAAAATCTGTATTTTACCTAGCAAAATCGATTGGCAGCACTGCGTTCAAAAAAAAAAATTCGACACCGGCGGTGTGAATAGATTTTAGAAACAACAATAAAAGTTGTAATCATATTGGATTGCCTATCTTTGAAATTGAAGGTGTTACAGCAACGCAAAATCCCAGTCAAAAATATTGCCTATCTCAAAAAATTGCTGATAAATTCTCATTGAAAAAAAGGTTTTTAGTGAGAAGAAATTTTTTGAGATTTCAAGAATCTCTCATTAAAATCTTAGATAGGTACCTTTTACCTACCTTTTTTTTTTAGTAAAAATAGAGATTTCTCTTATTTTTAGAGAAGAATAGGTACATCTTAGTTCTTTGAGAAACAATAATATCATGTGTTTTTTTTCTAGTGACAACTTTTTTTCAAAAAAAAAAAAAAAAGTGGAAAAAATTTATTTTGATTGAAAAAAAATTATAAGTATGACGGTGGTAAGTAAATTAGTTTCAAAAAAAAATTGATTATTTTTTTTTTTCATAAATAATAATAATAAAAAAAACATTGAAAATTTTAGGCAAAACACGAGCTTTTCAACTGAAAAAAAAAAAATATTCGATTCTTTAAAAATGTTTTTGGCAGTTTTGCAGCAATTTTTTTAGCGTGAGTTTTTTTTGAAGAATTTTGCAAAAGATATATTTGAACCTTTTTTTGAACACAATAAATTTTTATGCCAACATTTCTTAACAACAACTTTTTTATAAATTGTTTTCTATTAGGTACTTTCGAGTTTCGGTTTCTTCCTCCATTTTTTTTTTTTTTGGGGAAAATTTGTTTAGGTAATTTTTTTATAGTTTTCAAAACAATTTTTTTTTAAAATTAAAATTAAAGCAAAATGAATTTTTTTTGAGAAATTGTTTTAGAAGATTTTTCTGGAAGGATTATTTAATGCTTACCTAATTTTTTTCGTAAAACATTTTTCTTCAGAAATTAAAAAGAAAATCTTAATTCAACTGCTTTTCATGTTAACCTGAAAAAAAAAAGTTTTTAGGATGATTCAACTTTTTATTTTTATGCTTACAAACATTTTTCATACTTTTTTCAATAAATTTTTTTCTCTGAGTGTGTTCGATCGGTAATAATTTACTTTAAGTACGTTTTTTGAAAAAAAAAAAAAAATAATGGGTAATAATATAATAAAAATCAGCTAGAATTTTCAAATTTTTTATCAATCAATATTATTAGGTATATTTACTTATTATTGTTAAAAAAAAAAAAATTAAAATCAAATAATGCTGGTCGATCAATTTTTGATTTCGAATAATAAATTTTTTTGTTTCAATGAATTGATGAATTTTATGTTAGATATATATGTATGTAAATCGAATTATTTATTTTTTTTATAAATTCTTTGATTATCTCAATTTAATGAATTTTCAAATTTCTATTAATTGATCAATTTTCGAATTTGACCCCAGTTAAATTAATAGAATTGACTCTCTTCGTGGACATTCCAATTTTCGACTTTTCTAACAATCGATCTCTCACCTCCAGCTCTCAAACACCTTCGCCTCAAACAAACCCACTCGAATTTTCTATGTTCCACCTGTTGAGACGAAACACAAAGACTTTCATCATAATGAAATGAAATCAGCCATAGGAAAAGAGCAATGTGTAGAAACACAAGGAGAAGAAGAAAATAAATCTACGACCGAATTGAAATTTCAAACGTTTCGCTGTCAAGTTTTTACTGCACCAGTAGGTAATCTAGATTAGAGATCAGTCGAAGTATTCTCGTACCTCGGTACTCGTAGGTAGGTATAGGTATATTCGTGCATCAAGAATATCCGAACCGAACACAGCACCATGGCGATAGAAAGAAAGTTCTATTGTAAGGTAAAAATGACGTATACGTATTAGAGAGAAATAGAACGGAGAGTAGTCGATCGTGTCCATGTAGCTGCTTCTGGGCTTTTAACTGACGTGGTACTCGTATTATACATAGTCAGCTTGAGATTGGAAGGAAGTCGTCGACGGTGTGGCGGTGGCGTCGGCGTCGTCTTAGTCGTGGTTCATTTAACAGGTCGATGTCGGTGCTGCGATAATTAGGTGCCTTGGGTTTTTTTTTCGCATCCAAGTGTTGCTATCTCAGTACATTAATTATAATCAAGTATGCAAAGGCGAACAAATTGCTTGTAAGTAGGTAAATCTGAAGCAGACGAGAATATTGTGTGATTTGTGTGCAATACTGAGAGAACTATGTACTCTATAAGTACGTATCATGAATATAGGATACATTGAGACGAGATACGTATTCTAAGGTATCCATCGTCGTTCTCTCTCTCTCACTCTCCTCGCCTGTAAAACTGACAAAGATTAAAAACAAAGAGCTGCTGTAAGTGAGAAGCACCGTCTAACGTATGTTTTCTGTTTAATGGAATCTGTCAAGTACAGCTGCAATGAAAACACTAAACGCGACGGGCTGTTGGTATCCTCGTCCTCATGCTCGTGCTCGTGCTCGTGCTCGCTCTGCTAGGTACTTTGAAACGGTGCAAAAGGACGAATGTATTATTAAGTATTTCATTTTAGGTGAAAATTTATCACGTTAAATTACGGTTGTTATAAGTTGAAACGTGTAGTGAGGAACGCGTACGCGCCATGTACCTCTCGCCTTCCCTGGCCCATTCTGAGTCTCATCGTGTCGTCTTGCATTTGCCTCCTTTTCAACCTTTCGCGTGCTTCGCGTCGACCGAAATTCGTTTATATCGGTTATTAATTTTAGCCTGTAGCTCGTATCATTGGATTTGGTAGAATTTGACGATGATGATAACACACGTAGAATTGTAATAACGAGATAGCTCGATAGTCGACGAACCTATCTCGGTAAGTTGTATAGATAAAAGTTTTCGGTGTATTGATTAGTAGATATTGAGCTAAACTTGTTTCTCCTTGGGAAAAGAAAAAAAACATGAATGGAAGAAGATTAGAGAAATATTCCAATAATTTCAGTTTTTAAAAAATTCACATATTTTCCAAACATTTTGAAAAATTCAGAAATTTAAAAAAAATATACTTTTATTGAATAATTTATTTTTACTTCCCCCAAAAAAAGATTACATTTGAAAAATTTATTCAATTTTTGAATTTTTGAATCAGAAAAAAGAAGAGAAAAGTGGTTTGAAACCATTCTGAAAAATATTATATTTTTAAATTGTATCTACTACCTGATTGTTTTTCACTACCTAAGAAAAATCCACACCAGGAAAATTAATTACAATTTCAAAAGTAGCTCTGATTTACGCTCTAAAAAAAATCTGATTTAAGAAAAAAAAGTAAAAAACTTCTTAATTTTTCTCTTGAAACAGTGCTTCCAAATTTACATTTTTGAAAAATCCATCTAATTGATTCTTTTTTTGAAATTGCTTCACGTTCCAATTTTTTTTCTAATTTTTTTATTGAATTTTTGAAGAAAAAAAATCCTCTTTTGATTTATTACGTTCTAAAAAATTTATAACTCGATGATTTTCAAAAAAAAAAAAATCTTCCCAATTTTTTTCCTGGAAAATGATTTCTTTTTCGAAATTCCCATCTTAATTTTGTGTATTTTTTCAGATTTAAGTATAGGTACCTATATTTACCTGATGAATTTTAGGATTAATTTTTTGATTTTCAAAAAATATTCAACTTAATTTTCCTTTGGTTACAGAAAAATTCCAATTTTTCTAAAAAAAATCCTGTCCAAATTTTTGATACGGATTTTGGGGAAAATCTATTTGATTTTCTTTTTGAAAAATTCTAGTTTTACCCAATAAAAAAATTATATTGAGGTTTTTCAAGAAATTTTTTTTGGAAAAATCTGCTTTAACTATACGTTCTAAAATTTCTTTTCTGACTTATTGTACTTTCTCAAAATTTAAAAAAAAAATTGAAGATTTTTCATTATTAGGTAAATTTATATCTTCGTTATTTTTTGTTTTTTCTGAAAAATTGCCTGATCAGTTTCTTAATTTTCAAAAAAAAATTCTGACAATTTTTCCTTTAGAAAAAATTCTGATTCCTGAAATTCAGAAAACAGTCTTCATTTTCTCTCAAAATTTTTCAAATTTGCATTTTGAGAAAAAAAAATCTGATTTTTTTTCTCTTTAAATTGATTTTTCTTGGTTAATATTTTGAATTTTTTCTGATTCTTTCTTGATTTTTATGAGTACCTATCCATATTAAGTATTTAAAAAACTTTCTCTGATTTTTTTTTCTGAAAATTTTCTGATTGACATTCTAAAATTTCATTTTTTTCTCTTTTCTTTTCATGAAAAATTGATTTATTTTCTAAGCTTGAAAAGAAATCTGATTTTTGTTTTTCTCATGATTTGTGTTCTGATATTTTTTTTCTGATTCAGTATCTATTGACTTCTTTTTATCTTCTCTTTTTTTGGTTGTTGTTATTGTTGTTGTTGTTGTTGTTATTGTTATTGTTATTATTGTTGTTGTTTTTTTTTTGAAAAATTGCCTGATCAATTTCTTGATTTAAAAAAAAAGTTCAAACCAATTTTTTTTTAGAAAAATTTCTATTTCATGAAATTCAGAACACAATCTTCATTTTCCTTTCAAATTTTTTCAATTTGTATTTTGAGAAAAAAAGTCATCTGATTTTTCTCCCTTTTAAATTAAGTTTTCTTAGTTCACATTTTGATTTTTTTCCTGATTTTTTTCTTTCTTAATTTTTATGTATTTAAAAAACTCTCTTTGATTTCCTTTCTGAAAAACTTCTGATTGACATTCTAAAAATGATTTCTATTTTTCTTCTTTCTCTTATGATTTATGTTCTGATTTTTTTCTGATTATTTTCTTGGAGTGCTATTCTAAACAATTTTTTCTCGCTTATTTTTTGAAAAAAGTTTCTATTCGATTCATTTTCCTAATCACTAATTTAAATTCTGAAAAAATCTTTCTGATGCAATTCTCTGTTTTTTAATGGAATTTTCCCTAATTTTCTTTATTAAAAAAAAAATTAAAATCTAAAAAAATTGATTTGATCCCTACCTTTTTTTGTTGAAAAATGATTGATCTATTACTTTTTTTTTTAATCTTTCTGAAAATTTTTTAGAACGAGTTATTTCTGGATTATTGACAAAGTTCTCTCACTGATTTTTTTTTAGCATTTCTTTTCTTTGGTTTACTTTCTGAAAAATAATTTGTAGTGCTTACGTATCTTATCCTCTGAAAAAAAAAATCCTGGAATGTCTGTTATGAAAAAAATTATCCACCTCGTGAACAATATTTTATTAAATATTTTTCTGAAAAAAACTGATTTATGTTCCAAAAAAAAAATTTCCTTCATTTTTTTCTCAAGTAAGTAGGTAAGGTACATACGAAGAAAGATTGTCACGAAAATTTCTCAAAAGTAGTGCTCTTATGTGACAGTTGAATATTGTTCTGGGTTTTCTTCTCAGCAAAAAACAAGGGCCAGTAAGTCTCTCAATAGGTCTTCGCTATCGTACTCATTAACTCTTGCACTGCCATTACTTATTTCTTAATCCCCTTCTCCCAGCTCCTTTTCTTGGAAAATAAAAAAAAAAACTTTACTCGTTATACTTTTACTTTGCACATCTTGCAGTCCCAACGCGGTGTCGTTGCTTCAAAAACGACTCTGTCAAATACCACCATTACTTCGTAAGCGGAAAAAATTTAATCAATTTCTTTCCTCTGCCTTCTGCTCTATTTCGACTCCGCCGAACAATCGTATTTTTCCCTCGGTGTGTTTTGAAACCGGGCTAAGGAAGAGGTAAGGAGTGAAGAAACAGCTTGTTACTCGTCGTGTTTTTAAAAAATAAATAGTAAGCGTGTATAGTGGAGCTCGAGTAAGTACTATATTCGGTGTAGAAGGTGGCATGAGGGGTGAGGGGTGAGGTACAACGCGGCAATAACATTTACCAAATATCCTGCGTGTAGTATTAAGTAATTCCAGTAAATATTTAAGTCGAATTGAACCCGAGTGAGCGCAGGGAATGGACTTTTTAGAAATTTTACTCAGCGTGTAAAAAGTTCTCGCATCTCGTCGTCGCTGACTTTCTCTGTATAGAGGTATAAGCGTCGTATATTAAAAACGTTTTACCAAATAAAAACTTTTTTTTTGGTCGCTTATTTCACTGTAGGTGGGTTTTTTTCTGTTGGAAAAAATCTCTCTGTTTTTTTGTAATTGTACCTCACCTCGTCGCGATGTACGGATGCGACGCAGGTACGTACAAAGTATATACGTATGTTTTCATCTCTCGTCGTGGAAAACCTCTCTCTCTTCTGGGCTTTTTCTCTTGACACCCGCGCCGTGCGCCGGGGTCTCTAACAAGGGGCATTAATTTCGCTTGACAGCTAAATTAAAGCGTTACGCTACCTTGTCTTCGTCTTTTCCCCGATTCTCGCCTTCTCCACCGCTACCGTCGAAGCGCTCCTTTGACTCTATTCTTTTTTTCTTTCTACGTTGCGTTCATTGCGCCTTCTTCGTATCATCATTCTGATTGAGAAGTCAGATTATACTATGCCGACTTTGAGCTCTTTTCATGAATAGCGCCGCACTGCGAGCTGCGCTGTCCCAATTGACAGTGCCTTTTCATAGGCTCGAATGAGTATTCTTTTGGAATTCTCGGCTAAAAAAGAGAGGAAATGGGGAAAATACTCGACGGTGTGTGGAGTGATAAAAATAAGCCGAATTTCCGTCCTAGAATTGCCGAGAAGAGTGGATTATTGAAAGAGGAGGGGATACGAGGATTGAGTCTAGTGTGAAATCTGAAGCAAGTTTATTTTATTTTAATATCGATTTTTTTTTGCTGAAAAATTGAAGAAAAATAATTGAAAATTTGTTTTTTTGCTTTAAACCATTTTTTAAATTCAAATTTCATTTGGTAGTTTTGGTTTACCTATTAAATTGTTGGTGTTGTTGTTGTTGTTGTTGTTGTTTTTTAATAGGTAGAAAAAAATTTCAAGACAAAAAAATTTAAATTTAAATAAAATTAGAAGTTGGTAAAATTTAAAGATTGAAAAAAATTAAACTAAAGACCACCAAAAATTTAAAAATTTAAAAAAAATAATCGAAACTAGCATATAAATAAAAAATGACTGAAAATTGAGGGGAGGGAAAACATAAATGGCAAAATTTTGTTAAAAGATTGGGGAATGTCTAAAATTTAAAAAAGTTGAAAAATTAAACTAAAATTTGAACTGAATCAAAAATTACTAAAAGTTAAAGAAAATGGAAATGGAAATAATATTGGAAATTAAAAAAAAATTAACATCTTAAAAAAAAGAGCTGAAAGTGACTAATAATTGAAAACTTAATAATTTCAATTAAAAACGTCTAAAAATTGAAGAATGGAAAAAAATTCAAAATGTAAAACTTTGAAAAATCTCAACCTGAAAAAATGAGAAAAATTGAAGTTTGGAAAAAAAAGTAGAAAAGTAGAAATTTTATTTTAAATCTAACCTAATTGAAAGTTGAAAAAAAAAGATTCCAAAAGTGGTCTTGAACTTCTGAGATTTAGAAATTCGATCAATTTTTGTTTCATTTTACAAAAATTTGCTTAAAAATTATTTTTTGAGGAGTTACTTCAAAAATTTATTAAAAGAGAAAAAAATAAAAAATCGTAGGTATCAAAACTTTTTTAAAAAATTACAAGAAAAATCGCTCAATTATTATTTTTTTTAAAAGTTTTCTTGAAAAATTGAAATATTAGGTGGGTCTATTTTTTACCAATTTTGCAAAAAAAAATCTTGTGTAAGAGAATTTTTTGAATTTTTTTGAAAAAATAAAAAGTTCTGTTGAAATATGTTTTTTTTCTTAACTTTCACAAATTTTGATAGAATTTTAAAATTTTGTTTCAAATAATTTTTTCATACGATTTTTTGTGAATTAGTTTTGATGGGATTTTGAATTTTTTTCCAAAAAATCTAAAATATTTTCTCTAAAAAAATTGAACGATTTTGTCAGAGGAGAGGCATCATTGCAATTTTAGTCAGCAAGCTCCCTTTTTTGAAAATTTTAGCTAGTTTGTCACTATTTTTCCTGCTATTTGAAAATTTTTCTGTAGTAAATTTGGATCTCAATAATTTTTTTTGAAGAGATCTTTAAATTTTCCTCTTCCGTAATTTTTTCCGGGGGGGGGGGGGAGGGGGAGCTTGCAAATATTCTTCTTAGCATAGTAAGGAAAAAATTTCGTGATGATATCATGTTTTTAAATTTCACTCAATTCTTCATTTTTGATTTCTTTTTCTATTTCACCACATTGATCAATTTTAAAACTGCAAAACTTTTTAAAACTTTCTTACCTACTACTCTTTCAATTTTTTCATGAAATTTGTAATTTTAAAATTCTCTTGAATTTCTTTTCCAGCTACAAAATTACCTAATTTTTTTTTTTGAAAGTTCGTTGATTTTAAATCTATTTTGAAGTTCCTAGTAATATTACTAAAAGATTTTTGCATTGATATAAAATGTTTGTTTATGTACTTTTTTGAAGGTGGAGGGAGGGTTAGGGTAATAGGCAGGCTAGGTTTTGTGGTTCTTTTTAAAGTAACGTTCAAATTTCGTTTTGATTTTTAAGATGATTTTAAAATATGATTTTCCCTTCATTTTTTCATTTTTTTTGTTAATTTCGACTTATTTTTAATTTCGTTTTATTTTTTAATTCTTCTTATTCACCAAGTTTTTAATAAAGGTTTAGAAAATCGTTTCAATGTTGATTTTCTCCTAATTTAATTATCATTAATTCTTAATAATTTTTTGTTGTTTTAATTTTGTTTCAATTTCGTTTAATTTTTTTAAAAAGCAATTTTTCGATTCATTCCAATAGTGTTGTTTATTTTTCATTTTCTTCTGATTTGAGATTTTCCATGTTTTTTTTTTTAGCCTTTTTATTTATTACTTTTTTATGTTATTTTTTTATTCATTCCATTTTCGCAGTAAGTAATTTTCTTTCTAACATCAAATTTTGTTTCTCCAATCTTCACTATTTTTTTAATTTTTCAATTTTATTTGTTGCTGAAAAGGCTTACAAATGTTACGTTGTTTTTGTACAAAGTTGTGCTCTTCGCAATAGCTCGTATATTTTTTCTTTCGGCAAATTCGAAAAAAAATTCCTGCGTAGCGTTTGTAAATTTGTAATTTCGCGCTAAACAAAACTACAAAAAAGCTTGTTTTTCGATTCAGATAAATGCACGGAAGGCCATCGAGTAGAAATCTTTTTTTGGTTGCAAACTTCGAGATAATACCCGTTCATTTACACGTACCTCGCTTTCTTCTTCGCGCCGGTGTATTTTAAACAGCCGGAGCGCAATTAATGAAAAAGTCTTCTGTGTTCTTTTTGAAGCCCGACGACGACGAAGATTTGCTCGCTTTAAATTCGTTTTCATACTTTCGCGTATTATTAGTAGGTAGCACAAAAATGTGGCGCTGGAGTAAGGTAGTTTAGCCGGATTCGTCGTCGTTATAAATGTAAATGCAAAAATCGGCTATGTGCGAAGTTCTTTCTACAAATTCGGCAAGCTTGTTCGTACACAGACACACCTTTGCCGAATTAAGGACTACGACGTGGCGGAAAGGAGCCCGAGGGAGGACAGATTTCTGTAGGCGTGCGCCTGTAGCCTGCCTATGCCGCAACACGCCTGCCAAATTGAACAGAGCTCGGTGCGAAGCCATCGCTTCGTTGATTTATATCATTAAGCCGCGTTTGATTAAAATTTTCGACCAGATAAATTCACAATGAACGCGGCGAGGTAGCTCGTTTTCGTAAATTCAATTAGCATCGAGAAACACGCTAATTTTCGCGAATACGAGTCGAGTTTCAAATTCCCCAAACATCCAAAAGTATGAATGCTCGCGTCGAGTTGCTGAAAAGTAACCTGCGATAAGCCAGCATGCCGGATGAGCGAGAGGGATGTAAAGCTGTACAAATTCTTGTCAGCTTGTTCGCCGCATGACTCGTTTTCTAGTCGAAGTTTCCATCTTCGTGTCGTATTTTCTCATCTCAAGCTTCGCTAATCATCGAACGAATATCAACGTGAAATACGTCTGCAAAAAGTACCCATTTCGTTAGAGTTGTTCGTACGGTATTAAACTCCACAGGTGGAGATTATCATAGTAGGTACAATACCTATCTATCAAACTCCATGAACATGGAATTGAAAACACTGCGAGGATTGGTTTGGGGGCTGGGTATCTTTAATAGAGTTACGTCTTGGCTCAGCATCCTCGCGCTTGTTTCATTCAAATTAACGCGTTTCTCGAGCTTTTCTTCGGTTTTCTTTTTTTTTTTTTATTGATCTCCTCGAAGGGCGCGAACTACGAGTAAAATCTCGTCGACGGAAGCCGCATCTGTACCGGTGTTTGTTATTTCATCGCTGTACACGTCGTGCCGATTCCGGCTGTATAAATTTAAACCCCTAAAGCGTCTAGATTTTCGCCTTTTTTCAGGCCTCTGTGCGCTTCGCTCGCCCTGTTTTTTCTTATTTTTTTTACGATGACACATTCTTCGTCGTCGCTATCTTTTTATGTATTCAAACAACACGCTACGTGTGTATTTTTTCGCCACTCTCGCGAAGTCATAAGTTGTGCAGGAGACGAAGGCGAGAGTTCGCACCGTATCCTCGCGTATTGTGTATGTACTTTTTGTATAGGTATTCTATGGAGAGATGGTCTAGTATATAGTAGAACTCGCGAGTATAACGAGACATTTCGTATTTTCATCTCGAAATTTCCCTCTTTTTATTCGCTCTCATACGTGAACACCAAACATAAACGTACTGGATCGAGCCGAGGTGGATGAAGGGGGCAGAGAGCGCGCGCGCGAAGAATAATTGTAATTCGTCCACATGCGAAATAAACATACAAGACGGATGCGAATATCAATACTTTTCGAATAAAAAATTCGCCAACGTTTCTCGGTTGTGTTTTTTTTTTTTCCTCTTCCCAGGGTTGTTTTTTTTCTCTATCGATATTGCTGGTGTTCCTCCCCCCAGCCCCCTTGCAAAATTTCTCGCGTTCAGTTTTTGCTTCGATACGTCTCATTTTTTTTCTACGGGAAGGTACTTAATGAGAGTCAAGTATCAAGTATATATATTCGTCATTCTTTTCGTATTTATATTTACAGTGTGTTCCATAAAACGTGTGCAATAAAAGTAATCTAACCATAGATGCACTTCGAGTAGACAAACCAAAAACTTTATTATGATAAGTTGCCTATCTTGAAAATTGAAGGCGCTGTAAAGCTTTGAAAATTTGGTATTCTCAGCAAAATTAGTTGGCAACACTGTTTTCAAATAAAATTTCGATTTCGTCAGTGTTTAGCACTTGGAAAATACGAAAACAGTTGTAATCACGTTGAGATGCCTATCTTTGAAATTGAAGGAGTTATGAGAAGAAATTTATGTTGAAAGTATTGCCTACCTCAGTTCTCACAGTGCACTTCTGAGACATGAAACTTGAAAAATTCTGTCGAAACAGTACATGAAACAGATTTACCCTTTTTGAGAAAACATGAAAAGTTATGTGAAGAATCTGCCTGTCTTTAAAAATGAAGGCGCTACAAGAGCATTGGAAATCAGTACTTTCGAAGTTTGAGGCTTCGTATCGCCTTCACTTTCAAAGATAGGCAAATTTTCAACATAACTGGGTTCGTTCCTTTCAAAGAGTTACATCTGTTTCATGAAATTGTATTGACAAAATTTCGAATTTTTTGAACCCCCTGCCCCTTTAAAATCGAGATAAACAACTTATCATGAAAATGTTTTTTGTTTGTCTACTCGAGTTGTATTTTTTGTGTAGTTGAATATTTGCGAACGCTTCATGGAACACCCTGTATATTCGTTCGCACTGCTCCGGTATCATTATTGAAAGCCTCCTCCTTGAAAAGTGAATACACTTCAGCGATATCGAACATCTTCCAGATGTAATAATTCGATTTTTCGCTTTGATAATCAGTCTCCTTCCTCAGATCCTCTCTATATGGTTCCGTATCGACGACAAGGTGAGAAAGAAAAATATAAGTAAAAGGCGCAACGCCCTCGTACTCGTTTGCCAAAAGCAGGAAAAAGGATACGAGGATACTTCAGACGTGGTATTATAGTAAACGATTTCTTGAAATTGTCGCGTCAATTTTGGTTATTACTTCGAGACATTCGAGTTGCAAGGTAGATGAGTTGCGAGAGTGAGGAGAGGTGAAGGAAGGATATTCGAATAATGCGATTACCATTGTCGATGAAAGAGTAGCAAACATAACGAATCGAACATTCTGACGAAATATACGCTTGCAGTATAAGCGGTATATGTATAGTTTAAAGTGCTGAAAAAGAAAAGTAACCAATGGGGTTCTTTTCCCTTATTCTTATTTTTAATCTTTGTTGAAATCGTTATCATGAGAAGAAAAACAATTTTTCAGGTGGGGATAGAGGTGGGGGGTCTGTTTGATTTTTTGGATGAATTCGGGTTAATGGATGTGGTATATTATTTTGAGCAAATTTTGTGAATACCTAACTGGATATTTCAGATTTTTAAACATATTTGTCACAATTGTCATTTTTCAGGGACATGATTTGTGAAATTCTTCATTATAATTATCATTTGTCAGCGTTACTACAAAATCTCAGAATCGATGTTTCTTAAAGTTATCAGAAATTTTGAATTATCGCTTATGGATTTAATTATTTTTTTTTGGAGAGTTACAGTTTGTCAGATCCAAAATTTGGTAGATTAAAGATTATCAGAATTGCAGTTTTTCAGAATCTTTCTTTGTCTGAGTTGTCGTTTGTCAGAATTGGTATTTGTCAGATCTCAAAATTTTCGAGGTTGCAATTGTCAGATCCCAGATTCTCTCGATATTGGAAACAATTTAGTTGTTTATGCAGAAAATAAAAAATGCATATTCTTCATGCAAAATCACAGTTTTTCAACACGTTGATCCTGACTTCGCTCTGTCAACAGTAATCCATGTTGCAAACAGTGGAATTGGAAATTTTCAGTAGTTTGAATTGGAATTTTCAGTGATTTTTCCTCCACCTTCAATATATTTTTTCGGTTGGTCACTGGTTAAAATTAGTCAAAATCAAGATTTGTTAAGGTAAACGATTATCGGAAGTACGATTTTTCGGATTCCTCATTTGCCTGAGTTATCAGAATTAGCATTTGTTAGATTTTTAAATTTTCCTGATTACAATTTGGCAGCTTCACAAATTTTCAGTGTTGAAGTTGAAGATAATCAGAATTATGATTTTTCAGAGTTCTTGTTTGCCTGAGTTATCATTCATCAGATTTTAAATTTTTCAGCGCTGAAAATTTTCAGATCCTACATTTTTCAGGGTTAATGATTATCGGAGTTATGATTTTTCAGAGTTCTGTTTTGCCTGAGTTATCATTTCTCAGAGTTTAAAATTTTCAGGGTTGCAATTTGTCAGATGAAAGATTCGTCAGGATGAGATATTATCAGAATTATGACTTTTCAGAATCCTTCTTTGTCTCAGTTATCATTTGTTAGATTTTGAGTTTTTCAGGGTTGCGATTTATCCAATCCAAGATCTATCAGAGTTGAATATTAGTTATTAGAATTAATGATTTTTCAGAATGCTTCTTTGCCCGGGTTTCAATTGGGCAGCTCTAACGTAAGATTTGTCAGGGTTAGAGATTATCAGAATCATGATTTTTCAGAATTCTTCTTTGTCTCAGTTATCATTTTTCAGAATTTTCATTCGTCAGGGTTTGAGATTAGGTATCAGAATTATGATTTTTCAGAATCATTCGTTGTCTCAGTTATCATTTTTCAGAATTTTCATTCGTTAGGGTTTGAGATTAGGTATCAGAATTATGATTTTTCAGAATCCTTCTTTGTCTCAGTTATCATTTTTCAGAATATTAATTTGTCAGGGTTAAAGATTATCACAATTATGCTTTGTCCGGGTTATCATTTTGTCAGAATGGCATTTTCAGATTTCAAATTTTTCAGTTTGTCAGGTCTATGATATGTCAGATGTGTCAGTGTTACCGATTATCAGAATTATGTCTTTTTGGAATCCTCTTTTGTTCGAGTTATCATTTATCAGATTTCAAATTTTTCAGAGTCATTATTTGTCAGTTACTATTTTTATAGGTATTTGTCGAAATTATTTTTTTGCAACATCGAAATTCCCTGCGCTACTATTCTGTTTTTTTTTTTTTTGGAGAGATGGTTTACCGACCTCCCCCTGTTCATCATTCACCATTCCAATGAATCTATATTTCTTCATGAAAAATATCACATCTCGATACGAGTCCCCTCACTGTCCAAGTTTTTAATTAAAGAGAATATAAATCCAAATTGGTATAATTTCCATCGCAAATTGAAAATCGGTTCGTTTTCCTTCTAACTAAATTGTGCAGCGATGTGGATCGTAATCAAACACAATGCTACATATGGCGGTGTACTTTGCTCAATCGTTTTATTCGAGCTTAGATTGGAACGAGAGAAAAAGTACTCGTATACAATTTCATCGAAGTTGCTAGTATATTGGATGGACTGGTGGTGACGACCACCACGGTATGGGCAATGGATATTGAATTTTTCACAGTAGCACTTTTGTACGTAGGTATTATCGATACAGATTGGTGGTGAGGGGGGGTGTGCGATGGGTCGATGGTTAGTTTGTTTCGTTGTTAATACGCCGAATAACGCCTGTAGCAGCGGCGGTTGAAATTGAAGAGGTCGTACGTCGGGTTTTTAAGGCGATTGCCGACCATATTGTCTCTGTGCGACGTGTGTGCGCCGGTGTTGTGATGTATATACGCATACTGTAAGCTCCACTGTATATATGGTAGGATGAAGTGCATGGAAGAGCGACGTATATAGGACGAAGAAGTGAACCATAGGCTTTCGATTTGTTATTCAATTAAGATGACGAGAATGGGATGATGTACGAGATGGGGCAGGTAGTGAAGGAGGGAACACGGTGACGGTGACGAAGAAGATGACGATGGTGGGTGTATATATAGAGTTTGTACTGTGTACATACGTTGTATAGGTCTCATGAAAGGAAAATGTAATTACGAAAAGAATTTCGCTCTGCTATATATACTTGCGCGGTTCGCTCTACCTGCTGCTACGACGAGTACCTACATAAACGTAGCACACGTAATAGGTATTCTGTATAAATTGTTTGGACAAGTTGAGCTGCCCCGCACTGTGCGCTCCAACTGCGGTTAATGGTAGATTAACATTTTGAGCAAAAAGGTTGACGACGTTAAACCGATATTGTCAAATTACAAAACGCACGAGTTGATAATAAATTTAAAGGGTTGTCCGGGTGTTTTTTTTTTTTTGTTTCTAGATACGGTGTCTTATGCTATGTACTATACGAGAGGAATCGTAGAGTGCTTTATTGCTGTCACATTATTGTATCTTTTTTTTTCTATAGGTACTTACTACTTACTGTTTCGTATAGAAAATGGGGGGAAATATTGCACGAATTAACTCTTGATAAGTTTTGTGTTTTATTTTATACATGTGTGTGAGGCCAGAAAATATGGATAGTGCTGAGACCCCACTGCCTTATATATAATATGTACTGGAACTCTGTCTGTGCTTATTCTCTTTCGTTTTTTTGAGAAGGGTAACGTACAAGTATGTGTGGGTCTGGGTCTAGGTATCTTATGCAGTCTGCGTACTCGTAGTCTCGTATACGAGGTATTAGGTTATCGTATGAAATATTATTGTTATGCAGTGAAATACACGACGTAGTGCAGCGTTTGCCCTTTTTTCTCCTTTGGATTTGGAATTGGATAGTTTGTGAAATCCAGGGGGGTTGGCATAGCGAAGAAGTAGAAGTATTGGAGGGTAGGTAAGGTATAATATAAATATAGCACATGGGTCTAAAAGCGAAGGATCTTTTTCTCCTGATGCTAACGCTAGTTTGGATTGAAATTAATTACGATATAGGCGATTTACTCTACGTACGAGTATATACGTATATAGGGTGATTCAGCAGATATTTGTTTTGAATTGAGCTGAACGCGTCTGTCTCTATTGTTACCGAGAATAATGTAAAAAATGAAAATACTCGTGTGAAGAGATTGACGATCGATTGGTGTTGTTAAGGAATAGATTGGGGATTTGGTGGTTGGTTTGGAAGTTTTTTGAAGGTGTTGAAAAAGAAGAAGGTAAAGGGAAGGTGTGGACAGATTTATGTGACGAGGGAAAAATTTATTCATTTTCATCTAGTTTATTCGTTTTTAAAAACGTTTTGAATTTATTTTTCAAATCCAAGTTTTGAGAACTTTTGATTTTTTTTTAGAAATAATTGAGTTCTTACAAGATTTTCCATTTCGTTATTTTTTTTAAAATAAATTTCGGGCGGTTTTTATTATTTTTCAATTTTTTTTTAAATCAAAATTTTTGAAAATCCAACTCATTCATATTCTTCTAATGTTCAAAAAATTGAGTTTCTTTTTCTTTTTCATTTTTTTTTTCATTCTTCAAAATTTTTTTCTTCTTTTAAATGGTTCATCTTCTTAATTTTTCAGAAAAATGTTCATTTTGATATGTTGTTTTAACGCTTCGAAAAATTGGCTTTTTCTAGTGCTCGATTTTTCAGTACTTAAAAAAAAAATACTTTTTCAAATGCAAGCACATACCATACCCAAGTATTTGAAAAATAAATTATTTTGAAAAAGAGAATTTTTAGATTTTCAAAAATTCTATATATTTTTTTTTTTATAAATGAATGTTTTTAATTCTTTATGAGTCGGTATTCAATTTTTCGATTTTTTTATCGCATTTTTTCAAAATTCTACCTGCTGTTGTTTTTTTAAAATTATCCAAAAACCAAATTTTTTATGTTTTCAACATTTTGTTTTTTTGCATTTCCTAAAAATATTTACTTATTATTATTTTTTATTTTATTTTTTGAATATTAATTTATTTGGGGAATTCATTTTTCATAATATGTGGCATTCCATAAGAAAAGGGTCAACTTTGTTGCTCGGCTCGATTTCGAGTTAGGCACGTATTCTGAAACTACATTAAATTCCCTTTTAAATGAGCTATTGGCGAGCCCCCTCTATACCTATAAAATTCACGCTTGGGGACGCGTTTGAAGTTTGAACTTTAAAAAACCTAGTTTTGAGAAAAATAAGTTTAAAGTTTTCTGATTTAAAGTGAAAATAATTTTATAAAAGTTATAAAACCCCCAGAAATTATCAGAAATACCTAGTTTTACTGAACTTGGTGTTCCTTGATGCCATCTGTATCGGAGACAAAGTTGACCCTTTTCTAAGTCACTATCTCGCCCAACCTTCGATGGCATGTTACGGTGTTACCATGGTTAAAAAATGATTTCAAGGGTCCCAACCACTCTCATGTGAAAGTAGAAGGATGATAGTATACAAATCCGTCAAAAACCAAAAATCGATATTTTTGACCCGAAATCACATTTTTGCGTTTTTCTCGAAAACTTGTTTTCGACAAAGTTGACCCTTTTCTTATGGAATGCCACATATGTATATTTTCAACTATTCTGTTTTACTTCTAAATTTTGAATTAGGTATTCAATTATTGAAAAATTCATGTTTTATTTTCAGAAATTTATTCTCATTTCCTAAAAATTATTTCTTTGCAATTTATGCAATTATCTAAAAGTTGAGTTTTTATGGCTTCATTTTTTCTTCAATTATTTTTCATATTACCTATTTTCCCCATTTTTGATACACCTTTATATTGGGAAATGAAAGTAGTGGTAAAGTAGTGATTTTTGAGTAAAAGTACTGAAAAAAATCAAAATTGAAAAATTAATTTCGCCGTTAAACAAAATGGCTAGTTTTTCTTCGTGTTGGTAACATTGAAATTTTTCTGGTTATTTGAAATGTTTCGTTGATCCTAGTTTTTTTTTTCAGAGGGTCAATTTTTTGAGTGGTCCTCAATTTTATGTTATTTTTCCAGGGAACGGGTGGGGAGGGGTTCTAAAATTGGTGTGAATATTAAGGAAAGAAATAGTGGAAAAGTAGTGAAAAAACTGTGATGATTTTTGGGGGGAGGGGGAATTCTGTAGATAGACACAGTGATTCATCATTATAATCCATTATTTTCAATTTTTCAAGAGTTAGCGTTTTTATTTTTTTTACCCCCGTTCCAAATTTTGATTTTTTGAAAAAACAAGTTTTGTATGTTTTCAAGTTTTTTTCTTGTTTTTTTTTAATTACGTTTTTTAGAAATTATTTTTACAGTTTTTTTTCAGAAAGAATAAATGATTATCCAATTTTTGAAATATTTCCTATTTTTTAATTTTTCAAAAACTTTTTCTTTTCAGTTTTTATTTTTATATTTTTTTTGAAAATATATTTTCAATTTCATCATCTGCCCAAAAATATGAGGTTTTGTTGTGTTTAGTGGAAATTTATTATTTAGATATTATTTCTCAGAAAAAAATTTCAATTTTTATTTCTTCTAGTATTTATTTTTCAATTTTGCGAAAAATCGATTTTTTCATATCAGTGACCTACTTTTGAACTTTCTTGAAATTTTTGAAAAATAAATTATGTATTTAGAAATTAAAGGTAGGTATTCAGGTTATCAGAAATATTATTCGTGCATTTTTTTCATCAATGAATATTTTCATTTTGTATGAATCAAGTGTTTTTGATTTTCTAAGAATTAATTTTATCAATTTTTCAAATATTTTTAAAAAATCTAACAATTGAAATTTCTTCAATTGTTCAAAATTAAGTTCGTTATGTTTTCAATTTTAATTATTATTTTTTATTTTTGTGATTTCAAAAAAAAACAGTTCTTTTTTCTAATGTTTGAATAATATGTATATTTTTTCAAATTACTGAAGTAGGACCCTAATTACTAATTAGTTTTTCCGAGTCTTCATTTTTTTTTATTTTTCTAAAATTTTTATAATTTTTGAAAAATCATTTTTCAGTTTTGTTATTTTTACATTTTTTGGAAATTTTTTTCTTTCGATTACTTACCTAGAATAATTAGTATGTTTCTTCAAGTTTTCAAAAAATTCCATCATTTTTCAGAAATTATCATTATCTAATTTTTCAATGTTTTTTTTTTTCAAAACATAAATTTTAGATATACGATTATTCTTCAAAAAAAAAAATCCTTCCACTAATTTTAAAAAAAAAATCTCTTTTACGCAAGTTTGTATGTTTTGAAAATTCTGAATTTTTAAAATTTTCAAAATTACGATTTTGTAGTTCTGAAAATAATGATCAATTCAATTATCGAAAATTTAATTTTTATTACTTATTTTTCATATATTTTTTTTATTTTCCCAATTTTCTATTTCTATTTCAAAGCATTCGAGGTAAATTTCAGATTCATTTCGGTCTAATCCCAAAAAAAAAATATCAACCTCGTTATTAATTCATTCGAAACTGAAATACGAATTAGTCGCACACTCACATCCACATTGTGGCATGTTCATTACGAAACACCCAGTCCTACTCGTAGATTTATACACTAACATATACGTAGTAGTACATTGCAGTATCACCGCAAAAGGTAAAAACATCACAACACATCTCGTATATATACGTACGTAGATAGTTAGATACGTAGACTGTACTTATAGAAAGAGAGACGACAGAATAAAACACGCGTGTGAATTGTGAATGTACACCGGCGTAGAAAATTATCTGTACGAGTAAAATAGTAGCTTCGATATACGCGGCCAGAATTACAAAAGTATTTAGTCGATGTCGATGATTATGAAAGGAGAGAAATGAATTATTGAAGGGAGATACAGCGAGAATGAAGAACGACGCGTGTGAAAATCGTTATAATGACGAATTGACGTGTTGTGTAGATGGGTAAATCTCGTTCGCGTTTGCAATGTATTATTGAAAAATTAGAAAGAAAGGGCATTTGCGGTGGTTGCAGTCTCCCTATTGGTGTTTTTTTCACCCTAGATGTACAAAATATATTATTATGTTCGATGAAGCTCGCACGTTTAATTTTTACGTGATTATAACAACGATGTGTTTTTTTTTTGTTACAGATTCAATAAAAATATAGTTACGAAGAAGAAGAAGACGTTATCGTGGTGCTTTGATAAATTTGGCTGCAGAATTGTTAAGGTGAGTTATTATTTTGGATGTATTTTGTACCATATTCAGGGGGATTTTGCTAAGGGGAATATCAGCTGAAGGGAGGAGGCATGGAGAAGACATTAAGGCCATAGGATTACTATATATTTAGGTGTATATACGATGTAAATTGAAAAGAATATCGGTAGAATGACGTCGACGTCCGCGTGTACTCGTATATACGAACTATATATATAAGACGATGAACTTTTATACGAACTGCAGGAATTAGTCAATTGAATAAAGTTTTTCAAAAGGGAGTCTCAACGATGGAGTGACTGTGGCATGGAGACCGGGGAGAATTTTATTAAAAGCGCGTTTAATAGTGTAATTCGAGACACACCGGAAGACGTAGCGGCATTTTATAAGATCTAGGCTTTACGTGATGTGAAACCAAGAAATAAAGTTTTTATTTAGTTGGAGTAAAGTTCGAAGCGGTATGTTTATAAATAGAAGGCGAAGAGTAGGGTGGAAGGGGTCGAACCTATGTGAAATTATATGTGCTATCATGAGACGGTCGTTTATCACGAGGTCGAAGAGTTTAAACTCGCGTATTTTACTAATATCGATTAATTTATTCGACTCTGTGTCGTAGTGTGTAGGTAACGTGAAAAAAAACGTGATTTGAAAAGTTCGCCAGAGTTTTCGATGGTGTGAAAAGATTGATTGGTGGTTTAGAAGAGTGAATATAAGGGCTGGTGCCGAGGAATCGATTCGATTTATCGACCTAGTTAATTATCTAACTGGTTTGGTTATTTCGGTGCGGTTAGATGATGTTTTTTACCCGAAGAATGTCATCGGTTTACCGATATTTTTATAATGTACTCGCGACTATGATTGAAGAAATTTTTGATCGAGATTTCTAGTCGCAGCGCCGGTCATTTAATACATGTTTTCTCCTAATTATTTGATCGGTTTTTTTATTACCGACTAACGATCGCACGAATGGTCGAGAATTTTTAGTAATTACCGATGAAATGGCATGTCGAAGGTATGGAGCCAGAGAGACAGAGTGAAATGAGAATATCGATGTAATTAATTGTAGATTTGAACAGAATTTAAATGGTAGAATTAGTGACAGGACGTCTGTACTTGGTTAAAGATTTTCATCGGGTAGATAAATGATTTGTTAGGTGGGTCTTGACCTGCCTGTATATATATTTTTTTATCGAATATCTCGACGAATCGAGCAATTGGAATTTTCACTTTGTAATAAATTTTAATCAAATTGGAAAACTATTTAGAAATACATTCGATCGAGAGGGAAAAAAGAGCACAGAAACAGATTGAAAATGGCAGGTGAGAAATCTGAGCACGATTCGCCGAAAACTCGTGAAAATTAAAAAAAAAAAAGGGAGAAGGAAAAAAAGGACGTTTTGGGGAATTGTTTTTCTTATCTTCGATTTAAAGAGCGCATATTGTAGAGAGAAGAATAAAAAATAAGCATGATATATAAAGAATTTCGCAGATAAGAAATAGCTACCTTCGTATAACCTGTACGACTCTCTCTGTTCTATACCGAGAAGGGTATGAAATAATAAATTTACTCGTAGATTGCTTCATGACTCGGGAGTCTTTTTCCCTATTTTTCCCTTCGGTACCGTAAATTCGCGAAGCAAAAGGAAGAAAAAATTCAACTATTGGTGCTTAGGTATTCTTTTTTAGGTAGAAAAAATACTCCGTATAAGAAATCACACGTGAATAAAATAAACACGTAATATTCGTTATGTTGAAATGATCGCCGAGACGTGAGTTTCATATCTGATCGTCGGTGGTGTCCGATTACAGGAAATAAGACGACGATGCGACGTGTGATGTCATTTCACCTGCGTCGAATTTTTTTTTTCATATCTGAATTTTTGGAAAATTGAGAAAAAAAAATTTGTTAAAATAATACGAGTGGAACCTTGAATAAGTTGGAATGTACGTAAGTGTCATTGGCGTGTAGTCAGATTTTTTTATTTCTAAATTTTCGAAAAATTGAGGAATTTTTTTTGTAAAAATAATAATTACGTGGAACCTTGGATAAGTTTAACTATTTCCTCCATTGGTGTGTAGAATAATGTAACAAAAAATCTATGTGTTTTATAAGATTATCGTATCACTGGTGCTATGATTTTTTTCACCTTGTTGTAGGTTTATTCTTGATTAAAACGGATTTCTTAGAAAAGCCTGTGTTTGCAGATGAGATACGAGGTCGAATGAGGTTTTTTGCAGTAAGGTATTAGTCGTATGGTGTAGTGTTTCGAAAATGTTATTCGTATGAGATTTTTTCAAGTGCGAAGTCAAAATAGCTTGAATGAGCGATTCAAGTTCGAATATTTCGAATTTGTACACTCGGGTGATTCCGGAATTGGTCGGGTAAAATCGTCTAGAGTCGAAAAGAGTCTTTTGAACTTGAAAGAAAGTATCAAAATAAATAAATAAATAAATGTGTATATTTTTTTTCTAAAAAAACAAAAAAGTTGGTACGAATGCAAACATAATTTCTTCCAGTGAAAAATGACAAAAAAATTAGTGGAAGCATTTTGATTGAAAACTTGACGATAAACAATTTTCTTTAACAATGATAGTGTTTCTGGAAAAAAAAAATGGAAAATACCTACAATTTTTTAAATAAATTTTTCCAGAGTTTTGCTGATAATTTTCAATTTTTTGAATGTATGAAAAAATGTTTCATACAAAAGTTGTTCCAAATTAACTTTGCTACAAAAAAGTATCATTTCAATTTTTCTCTCAGACGCCTTGTTGTTGACAATTTTTCATTTCAAGTAATTGTCAGACCAAAATTTTACAACCGTGAAAAATAAAGTCGATTAAATGTAACTTGAATTAAAATAAGTTTAATCAACTCAGCATGAATTCGAAACGAGTCCAGTAGAAATGTCTAAATTCGTGAAATTTTGCACCTGATTGAATGAAAATCGTATATATTTTGTACATAATATCTCGGGGTCCTGCTCGTATTGCTGGTCAGTGGTTCTGCAAAGTGTGTTCTGCTTTTCGCTCGAAGATGCCAATTTTTCAAAAAGTCTTGGTTTAAGTTGAAAATATCTTGAGTTCTTAAGGTATGATCGTGGAGATTCTTATATAATCCTGATCTGATTTATTCAACTAAAAACCTTGCAGAATGTCAAATCAGACGATTTTTTTTTGTTGCAATAAATTACATATTGTCTGATGTGACATCCTCTATAGTTGTTGATTGTTTCAACCAAATCAGGATTGTACATGAGTGTCCACAACTCCACATCATATCTTCAGAATGCAAGATCTTTTCCCAGTCATTCTCGAGGTTCGAATTCCTTTTGTATTGCACAGATTTTGTTTGCTCACTTCAGTATTTCTTCTGTCAAATAACCTCTTATATCTTGCTTAGTGAACTCAGCAGATTTGTGGAATTTTGTAATTAAATTGTGATTAATTATTCCATCGTGTTTTGGTGATGTCCTTTTCAACACTTTCTCGAGTTCTAACTTCATTTTACCTGGTTTCTGTGATTTCTGTAACCTGTTTCGTCTGTGTGAAAATACCTACTTGCTTTTCTTCAGCTCTTCTCTACTTTTTTTACTCGGAATACATTTTTCTAATGCTCAGCCGTACTCCATCTTTGATACAAGACTAGGCTTATTCAGATTAGTACGTTGCTTAAAATCTGGTATACTTTTATTCTTGAGTTATTGATGGAAAATACTGATAATTGCTTTGGCATTAAGTCCCATAAAATCTGTGTGCTTCGTGTCCCGCTTGCCCTTCTGGTTTTTTACCATTCTGCTGTTTCCTTTTGCATTTAATAACTTGTGATGGATGGTGGAGATGATTTTTTTTCTTCTTTGAATTTAAGCCCTATTGTCGTTTTTTGCTTTCAGGCTATCAACTTCTGATTGCAAAACCCCAGCTTTTTTGTAGCACTTTTAGTGCATCGATTTCTTAGTATACCGTGAACGGTTACATTATTTTCGACCACACATTGAATGATCAAGAAATAACAACATTTAGTCGCTATTCCGCTCAATTGGGAAACATTCCGTGATCGGTTTCGTGGTGGGTTGGATCATCGTTTCGGTGGAGGTTCGGAATTCGGATACTAAAAAAACTTCCTCGTCATTTCATCTTCGTGGTTGAGCAAATAGCCATATCAGCATGTATTGATACTAACCTAAAATAGAAGAGCACAGCATATTGCAGAGAATTAGAGAGAGATCTTTAATGGTTACGTGCTAGTAAAGAGAGTAAAATAAGTAATTTCTTAGTTCATCTGATTTATTTTTTTTGAGAATACAAGCAAGCATTCTAAACTTTTACATTGTAAACTCTTCCTGTTACTATTCTATAAGCAATGCGTTTGATATAATTGCAGTGTATGCATATTAAAAGTGCAGAAAAAGAAGAATTTAAATTATAAGTAGAACAATAGTATTAGGAGCGAAGTCAGATAGAATCTCAATTTTACGACAATACCATTTCGTCCTAGATACCAATAGTGTTGACAAAACAACTGAATTACACATAATTGTAAATTGCATGCTTTAGCTGTAAGTGAATTTTCTCACAGATTAATTTCATAAATTTAGTCGTAGTGATGGGTTTGTATCAGGTATTTTATTTTGAAGGGTTTAATGACCATGCTTTAGGTGATGATGAAAATCCTTTAAGAAAAAAGTTTCATTCAATAGTTGAGGATTTAAAAGAAAATAGACGTACTAACCTCGGAGATGTGAAGTTGATAAAGGGCGATGGCGGTGTTAAATATTTTCGAGCTAAATTAAGCGATTCAGATAGGTTATTATTCAGCAGTATAAAATACATTGGTGAAGATGCTTTCGTTCTACTAGAAGTAATTTTGAATCACGAATATAACAAATCAAAATTTTTAAAAGACAGAGAGAGAATAAAAATCATAAAAATAAAGTCTAGCGAAGACAATAAAAAACTTCAGGACAGTATAGAAATTACAGATGTGTCAAGAATACGGTGGTTAGGGAAATTCATCACTTTTAGTGCCACGCAAGAAGAGATAGTTGAGAATCCTGGAGGAATGTATAACTTACCTTTGGTTGTTAGTGGGCATGCTGGTAGTGGAAAGACGTCAGTAGCTTTAGAAAAACTTAGGAAAATTGAAGAAGAATTGGAGGAAGGTAAAATTCTATTCATTACCCAATCGGAAAATCTCATTAGGCAATCGAAAGAATTATACGAATATGAATACTGGGATGAAGCTGCCAATCAACTTAGAACTGGTGTTCCAGAGCAAATTGATTTCTTGTCTATTCACGGGTTTCTTCGGAATGTAACAAAAGATGTAGAAGGAAAGATGCCGATAGATAGGAATGTGTTCTCATCGTGGTTAGAAGGGATATGTAAACAAGCTAAATTTAATAAATACAAAACAGACGCGGATAAATTATTCGAGGAATTCGCAGCTGTGATAGCAGGAGGAGGTTTGGGAAGAGATGGCGGGAAAGAGCAATACGTGAAGTTGGGAAAGAGACAATCTATATTTTCTGAAGACATAAGAAAGGATATTTACGATATTTTTGAAGAATATAAGAAATTTATGAAAGAAAGTTCAGAATATTACGATGCTAGTTTAGTTGCTCAGGAATGTTTTGAAAGGATACAGAGTGAAGAAAGTAGAGAAGTTTATGATGCAGTTGTCATAGACGAAGTCCAGGACTTGACCAGAAGCATGTTACTTCTAATATTGAAGAGTTTGAAAGATAATTTTTTATTATGTGGAGACGTTAATCAGGTAATACATCCGAGTTTTTTCTCAGCATCAAAGTTGAAGGATTTCCTCTGTAGATATATTGTAAATAAAGGAACAGAATTGAAAGTTTGTATTCTTGAAAGGAACTATCGTAATAGCCAGAAAATTATTGAATTTGCCAACCGTATACTACACTTGAAGAATTATATTTTCGCCTCGGAGGACACTTTGGCTGACGTAGAAAAAAAGTATTTTTTCATGAAAAGTGAAACAAAAAATTCAGGCAATGTTGGACTTATAGCTGAGAATGAAGAAATAGCAAAGAAAATTTCCGGATCTACAGCTTATGCAGTTCTAGTTTTAGATGGCAGTTACAAGCAAGAAGCTAAAGAATCTTTTGATACTCCACTTATATTCAGTATACTAGAAGCAAAAGGCCTGGAGTTTGAAAATGTGATTCTTCATAAGTTTGATGAAGCTTATAATAAAATATGGAGTATATTGTGTCCAAATAAGAGTAGGAAGGCTATAAAGGCTATTGTTAATGAAATTCGTAGTTCGTATAACAACGGGAATGTTAACGCATCAAGACCCAAAGATAAAACGGATAAATCTTTTGAGGAGCATAAATTTTATATGAATGCTTTATACGTAGGAGTTACTCGTGCCATTGATAATGTCTATATTACAGGTGATGAAAGGTGGAATAATTTATTAAAAGTAGTGGTACCAGGAGAACTTAATGTAGTAGATACTGCAAACATCGAGAAAAAAGAATCTAGTCCTGAAGAATGGAGGACTATGGCGCTAGACTTAATTAATAAAGGAAACATTGAGCAAGCTAAAGCTATAGCAGAAAAAATTTCGAAAAATGAAACATACTATGAAGAGATCATTGGTGCATTAAAAGCTCGCGAATGTATCTCTAGACAGAGTCATATTGATGGCCAAAAGAAGAAACTACAACAAAATGTAGTAGATACTGCAAACATCGAGAAAAAAGAATCTAGTCCTGAAGAATGGAGGAATATGGCGCTAGACTTGATTAATAAAGGAAACATTGAGCAAGCTAAAGCTATTGCAGAAAAAATTTCGAAAAATGAAGCATACTATGAAGAGATCATTGATGCAATAAAAGCTCGTGAATGTATCTCTAGACAGAGTCATATTGGTGGCCAGAAGAAGAAGAAATTACAACAAAACAAACATTTAGTAGATATAATATCTAATGACAATATAAACGAATTTAAAAAAATGGATCTATCTTCTTATAACAGACAAGAAATGTTGAATTTATCTCTCAAAAATTGTAGTTTGCACATAGCTAACCATTTGAGTAAAAATTTCACTCCCAAAATAAATAGTGATTTTATTGAGAATGTTGACCTTTTACAGCTTGCAATACTTGCTGGACATAAAGACATAGTTAAGCTTTTACTTTATCACGGAGCAGCTGTTAATGCCAAGAATGAAAAGGGGTTTTCTCTTTTACATACAGCAGCAGAGGCTGGTAACAAAGATTTAGTTGAAATTCTGTTAGATAAGGGAGCTTATATTAATATTAAGAATAATAATCTCTTGGTTGAGCTTCTTCAGACACATGCGATTGATGTCGATGTTGAATCTGAACTCGATGATTTAACTCCGTTACATATGGCAGTAAGTAAAGGTCATAAAGATGTAGTTGAAGTTCTTCTAGATAGGGGAGCTGATGTTGATGCGAGCAATAAATTAAGTCCTTTATTTATGGCTGTACAAAAAAATTATATAGATATAGCTGAACTTCTTTTGAATCATGGAGCTGATATTAATTTTGAAACTGTAGGTTTTACTACTTTACATTTAGCAGCAGAAAACGGTCGTACAAATGCAGCTAAAATGCTGCTGGATCGTGGAGCTAATGTTGACGCCAGGTCTGAAGATGGTTCTACTCCTTTGTTTTTGGCAGTACAAAATGGTCATAAGGACATAGTTAAGCTTCTTCTCGACTGCGGAGCAGATTGTATTGCTGGGGATAAGAAAGGTTTCACTCCTTTACATAAAATAGCAGAAAAAGGTAGAAAAGATTTAGCTGAAATTTTCCTAGATAGGGGAGCTGATATTAATATGAAGAATAATTTTGATGTGACTCCTTTATTTCTGGCAGCAGGATCGGGACACAAAGATGTAGTTGAACTTTTTCTGCATCGTGGAGCTGATGTTAATGTGAAGGTTGAAGATGGTTCTACTCCTTTGTTTATGGCAGCAGGATTATGTGATGAAAATATTGTTAAGCTCCTTGTGGACTATGGAGCAGATTGTAACGCTAAGGGTAAAGAAGGGTATTCTCCTTTACATGTAGCTGCACAGGGTGGTAACACGGATGTAATTAAAATTCTATTAGATAAGGGAGCTGATATTAATATCAAGAATAACTTTGGTCGTACTCCATTACATCTGATAACAGGAACGGGACATAAGAACGTTGTTAGGTTTCTTCTAGACTGTGGAGCTGATGTGAATTCTAAGGATACAAAATGTATTACTCCTTTATTGTTTGCAGTGCTAGAAAATCGTGAGGACATAGTTGAGCTTCTTTTAGGTAAAGGAGCTGATACCAATGTTACAGACATTGAAGGAAGAACACATTTACACTGTGCTGTCGGAATGGGGCATGTTGGTATTGTAAATATCTTACTGAAAAACGGTGCAATTTATAACATTGCCGATAAGAAAGGTAAAAGACCGATTTATTATTGTAAGAATCAGAATGTGACTAAGGTGCTGAAATTAATCGACGAATTGTTCAAGGATGCAAGGGAAGGCAACGTCGAAATTATTAACAAAATAAAAGCAACTGGACCTGATGAGTTTTCAGCTGTAATCAATGCTCGTAATCATCGTGGGGATACATTATTGCAGGTTGCTGTAGTTAATAAACACAAGAACATTGCAGGCAAATTATTTAAAATGTTGAAAGACTCGGGTCAGCCGCAATTACAGTTTAATCTTTTTTCTAAAGAATTACTTGTCGCCATAAAAAATGATGATTCTGTTGCAGTTAAGGATTGTATCAATAGTGGCGTTGTTGTTGACTTCAAAGATAAAGATGGTAGAACACCATTACATCATGCCGTTGACAAAGGCAACATAGATATTGTGAATATTTTATTAGAAAATGGAGCAGATGCTACTCGAGTTACTATCAAAGGCAATACCCCGTTGCATATTGCTTCTTTGAAAGGCTGCAAAGAAATTGTCGAGACTTTATTAAAACATGTAAAACAAACGAATTATGATAAATTGAGCAGTTTTGTTAATGCTAGAACCACTACTAAAGGTACCTCAGCGTTACACATTGCTGTAAAAAATGCTTGTTTGGAAGTTGCAAGATTACTTCATGATTATAAAGCAGATCTAAATGTTAAAGATGAGAATGAAAAAACTCCATTAGATTTGGCTCAGGAGAAGTTGATTCAAGATCCAAAAAACAACGATCTTATAGAAATTGTAAATATTTTAAATGAACAAAGCCAAACTGAAAAGTCAATTACTGGACAAAAACAAGGTCAAGACTTGAAAATATTACTCGAAGCTATAAAACATGGCAATATTTCTATAGTTGAGGTTTGCATCAAAAATAAGGTAGATGTTAACTTCCAGGATACTAATGGAAGAACGCCATTACACCATGCTGTCGCCAATGGCAATATAAATATCGTAAATATTTTACTAAAAAATGGAGCTGATCCCACTAAAATTACTGATAAAGGTAACACACCATTGCACATTGCTTCTTTGAAACGTTATCAAGAAATTGTTAAAATTTTGTTAGAACACGTAAAACAAAAAAATCATGATAAATTGAGTAGTTTTATTAATGCTAAAACTACTGCTCAAGGTACCACAGCGTTACACGTTGCTGCGAAAAATGGTTGTTTGGAAGTTGTAAGATTTCTTCATGATTTTACAGCAGATCTAAATGTTGAAGATAAGAATAAAAAAACGCCATTAGATTTGGCTCAAGAGAAATTGATTCAAGGTCCAAAAAACAATGATCTTATGGAGATCGTAAGTATTTTAAAAGAAAAAAGTCACAACTACAAAGTCAGTTGCTAGGCAAAAACAAAGTCAAGACTCATTAGTCTTGAGTTGTGTAAGAAGTGATAATCTTTTTTATTCTTGTATATTTTGGTGGTGCTACGCGTCGGTAGCTATGTACTTTTTTTAATTTTGTAAAACGTTTTCCAACCGAAAGAAACAATATATCTTTGTGGTCGTAAGAATCACACAAAATAAACATAAACTTTCGTTTGGTGATTTCTTGGCAATGGAAATTATGAAAAAGTCGTGAATTGAAAAAAATCATTAGTTCATAGAAAGTCATGGATTTTACTGCTTGAAATCATGGATTTTAGACGTTATTGAGCAAAAATAGCATTTTTTTCATTCAATTTTTTTTTTTATTTTTGCTCTCGCTACATTCGAGCAGTAGGTATTCTATGTATTTTCCACTCGACATTTTCAGTAGTTGAAGTTAGTACTCAAGTGATTTTTATCCATCCCACCTGAAAAAGCCTCATTTTTCTTAATTTTTACATTTTGTACTTATTAAATACGATCATTTTGTTTGTTGTATGTGTATTTTTTCCCTACCCATTCCACCTGAAAACGCCTTATTTTTATTTATTTTTATAGTATGTATTTTGTACTAAAAATACAATCATTTCGTTTCTATATATAAGTATATTTTTTTATTTGAATAGCAAAAGTATTCATTAAATTTTTTATTTTTTTTATAGTGAAATAATTTTTAAAATATTGTATAAGTGTAGTTTATTGCACGATTGTATTCGTACTTTTATTGCCCCTTAGTTAATCAAATTGATAGTTCAAGTTTACTTCATTGTTATTTTATTCGTATATTAGTTGTCGCCTATCTCTTAATCTCATTCGTAGTTTACTGCACCCATACTTGAAACCATCAAGTATAATTGTAATAAAGACTTTAATATCCAATATTAATCTTGCTAAATCTTCCATTTAAAGCGTGTCATAGTAATTTTTGTTTCTCTTCTCAGTAGAGAATTTTGAGTTCTTCAAAGTGGTAGGCATAATTCATTTTTGGTGTTTCATGACTTTTTGTTTTCACTGTAAGGTATTTGTGGTTTTTTGAAATTTCAAATTAATTTTAAATTTAGTGATAATATTTGTAATTTGTAAAATTTTCAAAATTTAACATTTTTACTTATAAGGTTAGAAAAAAAAAATCAAAAAATATATCGATTTGCAAACTTTGATAGATTTTTAAAATTTGTCTTTGTGATGAGGAGGTCAATCGACCGCAGAGCCGAATTTCAAGTTTTTTTGATTCGTGATGATGATCTAGATGATTTTAGAGCGTATCAGCAGCGATCCTTGACCTCACAACGGGGGGCTGATGCCTAGAAATACGTGATTTTAACCTTATCAATTTTTACCAAAGTTAGTACTCAAGGGCAATGCTGAATTTTTTTTTGATTTTTTGACCCCTCAGATGACCTTGAAAATAACTTTGAAAATTTCAAATCATCCTGGGAGACACAGTTTGAAAGCTGATAATTTGGGGACAGATTTCCTTGTTTTCCGAACTATTTTACACTACTCAGAATTTTTCAGATTGTCAGGGAGTCATATCTTAAAATACGTATAAGAAAGAAACGGAAACCAATAATATTTATCATTTTACCTCCTTGAAACTATCAAAACTGACAAAAAAGATTATTGTTTCTTGAAATTTTGGAATCTCCCCCCTCCAATCAAAAATTCTGAAAGGTGTAAAATTGGTAGTTTGAAAAGCAAAGGATATCATCATCACAAGTAGTGTTAACATCAGCATGATGACTTCCAAATATTTACCCAGAAAAATGTGAATACTTTGTGTTTTTGCTCGACCAAGTAAGCATTATTTATTTAACCAACTTTGACTGCAAAAATCAAAATCAGCACACACGCTGTGTTCACTTGGCGAACGATTTGCGTTTTAAATTATTTTTTTATTGTAAAAATGTTGCGAAGTGAGCAAAATTGGTGCATTAATATTGCTGAGAAATGTTTGTAGTAGAAAATCACATTGAGCTAAATGTAATAGACAACTGAAGATTTTTTAGGTTACCTAATTAAAAAGATTCGACGAAGTGCGAAATATTTTTCAAGAGAACGAAAGTTTCAAATGAAATTCTGTGCTTAAGAATGACTACCAATAGCCTATGTTCTAACAGTATGATATGGAGATTGTGTAATTCTAGTGCTATCGAAGCAACCAACAATCGTGAAGAAATGCAGATAAGATTGTATATTATAATTTTCCTAAATCATAATTTTTTTCTCTTGTTCAGAACATGAAAAGAATTGTTCATTGAAATATTTCTCACAGTATTTTTTTCTGCACGTTGGATTGATCAGAATAATACCATCCGCTTGTTACCAAAATTGGATTTGAATGACTCCTGTCGATGTAAAAAAAATTATTTAGATACAAAAAGAATTGAAAATTTTTCACTACAGGATTTCCAACTTTTCATTTTCCAAAAAAAAAAAAGAAAAAAAAAATCAATCAGATCAGAATTGCTTACGAACCTTCACATCATATCTTCAGAACTCAGGATATTGGAAGCCATTCTCGAGGTTAGAGTTTCTTTTGTGCTGCAATAATAACTGTGTTCATTCAAAATTTCTATTGTAGAAAAACTTCTTAAAGCATCTTGTTAAGTGATGCTCGCCCTTTCATTTATGACCACAAGCTTAGAAATATGATCAGATACCTATGATTTCTTGATAAGTACTTCATGTCCTGCTGGGTTCTTTGCTTTCTTCTTTTGTGCCCCCTTGCAATTCGCATGTTGTGAACTTGCGATGAATTGTAGAGATAACATTTTTTGAATTTAAGCTCAGTTTGTCTGTTATACTTTTTCTCTTAAACAATGTCGTTTTCTGCTTTCAGACTACCAACTTCTGATTCCAATACCCCAGCTTCTCTTGATAGCACTTTTTGTACTCGACTTTTTTATACCACGAACGGTTACAAACATTTTTGACTACACGTTTGAGTGATCAGAATCCTGCCCAGAAATAACAGAATTTAGTCGCTATTCCTGCCCATTTAGGAAACATTCCGTTAAAGGTTACGAGGTGGGTTGGATCACCATTTCTGGTGGAGGTTTGGATGCTAAAAAAACACCTTTCTCTTCATTTCATTTTCATGTTCAAGCAAAATATCCATATAATTGGTTACTAATACTAATATAAAATAGAAAAGTACTTAGAATATATTGCAGAGATTGAAGAGGGATCTTTATAGGTAACATTGCCAGTAAAGAAAGTACAATAAGTAATTTATTACAACTATTGACTTTTTTTTTATCAGTGAAAATAGCATACTAAACCCTTGCATTGTAAACCTGTGAATGTTGCCAATGATCATTCATCAGTTTGAGTCGAATATCGTTTCAAAAGTTTAAATACATAGGATTTCTTGAAGCATGACCACCACCTTGGTATTTTGTTCTCGATAGTTTCAACAATAGAATTATGAAGACCTACTGTAGTTATAAATGAATTTTCTGCTATGTTACTTGTATGAATTTAGTTGTGGCGATGGGTATATTTCATGTGTTTTACTATGAAGGGTTTAATGATAATGCTTTAGGTGATGATGAAAATCCTTTAAGAAAAAAGTTTCATTCAATAGTTGAGGATTTAAAAGAAAATAGACGTACTAACCTCGGAGATGTGAAGTTGATAAAGGGCGATGGCGGTGTTAAATATTTTCGAGCTAAATTAAGCGATTCAGATAGGTTATTATTCAGCAGTATAAAATATATTGGTGAAGATGGTTTCGTTCTACTAGAAGTAATTTTGAATCACGAATATAAAAAATCAAAATTTTTAAAAGACAGAGAGAGAATAAAAATCATTAAAATAAGGTATAGCGAAGACAACGAAAAACTTTCTGACAGTATAGAAATCGCAGATGTGTCAAGAATACGGTGGTTAGGGAAATTCGTCACTTTTAGTGCCACGCAAGAAGACATAGTTCAGAATGCTGGAGGAATGTATAACTTACCTTTAGTTGTTAGTGGGCATGCTGGTAGTGGAAAGACATCAGTAGCTTTAGAAAAACTTAGGACAATTGAGGAAGAATTGGAGGATGGTAAAATTCTATTCATTACTCAATCAGAAAACCTCATTAAGCAATCGAAAGAATTATATGAATATGAATATTGGAATGAAGCGGCCAATCAACTTAAAACTGGTGTTCCAGAGCAAATTGATTTCTTGTCTATTCACGGGTTTCTTCAGAATGTAACAAAAGATGTAGAAGGAAAGATGCCGATAGATAGGAATGTGTTCTCATCGTGGTTAGAAGGGATATGTAAACAAGCTAAATTTAATAAATACAAAAAAGACGCGGATAAATTATTCGAGGAATTCGCAGCTGTGATAGCAGGAGGAGGTTTGGGAAGAGATGGCGGGAAAGAGCAATACGTGAAGCTGGGAAGGAGACAATCTATATTTTCTGAAGACATAAGAAATGATATTTACGATATTTTTGAAGAATATAAGAAATTTGTGAAAGAAAGTTCAGAATATTACGATGCTAGTTTAGTTGCTCAGGAATGTTTTGAAAGGATACAGAGTGAAGAAAGTAGAGACGTTTATGATGCAGTTGTCATAGACGAAGTCCAGGATTTGACCAGAAGCTTGTTACTTCTAATATTGAAGAGTTTGAAGGATAATTTTTTATTATGTGGAGACGTTAATCAGGTAATACATCCGAGTTTTTTCTCAGCATCAAAGTTGAAGGATTTCCTATGTAGATATATTCTAAATAAAGGATCGGAATTGAAAGTTTGTATTCTTGAAAGGAACTATCGTAATAGCCAGAAAATTATTGAATTTGCCAACCGTATACTACACTTGAAGAATTATATTTTCGCCTCGGAGGACACCTTGGCTGACGTAGAAAAAAAGTATTTTTTCATGAAAAGTGAAACAAAAAATTCAGGCAATGTTGGACTTATAGCTGAGAATGAAGAAATAGCAAAGAAAATTTCCGGATCTACAGCTTATGCAGTTCTAGTTTTAGATGGCAGTTACAAGCAAGAAGCTAAAGAATCTTTTGATACTCCACTTATATTCAGTATACTAGAAGCAAAAGGCCTGGAGTTTGAAAATGTGATTCTTCATAAGTTTGATGAAGCTTATAATAAAATATGGAGTATATTGTGTCCAAATAAGAGTACGAAGGCTATACAGGATATTCTTAATGAAATCCGTAGTTCGTATAATGACGGGAATGTTAACGCATCAAGACCCAAACATAAAACGGATAAATCTTTTGAGGAGCATAAATTTTATATGAATGCTTTATACGTAGGAGTTACTCGTGCCATTGATAATGTCTATATTACAGGTGATGAAAGGTGGAATAATTTATTAAAAGTAGTAGTACCCGGAGATCTTATTGTTGTAGATACTGCAAATATCGAGAAAAAAGAATCTAGTCCTGAAGAATGGAGGGATATGGCACTAGATTTAATTAATAGAGGAAACATTGAGCAAGCTAAAGCTATAGCAGAAAAAATTTCGAACAATGAAGCATACTATGAAGTGATCAGTGATGCAATAAAAGCTCATGAATGTATTTCTAGACAGAGTCATATTGATGGCCAGAAGAAGGAACTACAACAAAACGAACATTTAGTAGATGTAATATGTAATGACAATATAAACGAATTTAAAAAAATGGATATATCTTGTTATAGTAGACGAGAAATGTTGAATTTATCTTTCAAAAAGTGTAGTTTGCACATAGCTAACCATTTGAGTAAAAATTTTACCACCAAAATAAGTGGCAATTTCATTAAGAATGTTGAACTTTTACAACAGGCAATACGCGCAGGCCATAAAGACATAATTAAGCTTTTTCTATGCCATGGAGCAGATGTTAATGCTACGGATCAAAATGGCGTTTCTCTTTTACATGCAGCAGCAGAGGTTGGTAACAAAGATTTAGTTGAAATTCTGTTAGATAAGGGAGCTGATATTAATATTAAGAATAATAGCCACATGATTGAGCTTCTTTGGGATCGTGTAATTGATGTAAATGTTGAAAATAAGTGCGTTGACTCAACTCCGTTACATATGGCAGTAAAGTATGGTCATAAAGGTGTAGTTGAAATTCTTCTGGATAAGGGAGCTGAAGTTGATGCGAACACTGAATTTACTCCTTTATCTTTGGCTGTACAAGAAGGTTATAAGGATATAGCTGAACTCCTTCTGGATCATGGAGCTGATATTAATGTTGAAAATGTACATTTTACTACTTTACATTTAGCAGCACAAGAAGGTCATACGAATGTAGCTAAAATTCTGCTGGATCGTGGAGCTAATGTTGATTCCAGGGCTGTAGATGGTTCCACTCCTTTGTTTATGGCAGTACAAGAAGGCCATAGTAACATAGTTCAGCTTCTTCTAGACTATGGAGCAGATTTTATTGCTAGGGATAAGAAGGGGTTCACTCCTTTGCATGTAGCAGCAGAAAAAGGTAAAAAAAAATTGGCTGAAATTTTCCTAGATAGGGGAGTTGATATTAATATTAAGAATAATTTTGATACGACTCCTTTATTTTTGGCAGCACTATCAAGACACAATGATGTAGTTGAGCTTCTTCTGCATCGTGGAGCTGATGTTAATGTGAAGGCTGATAATGGTTATACTCCTTTGTTTATGCCAGCATTATTAGGAGATAAAAATATAGTTGAGCTCCTTGTGGACTGTGGTACAGATTGTAACGCTAAGGGTGAAAAAGGTCATTCTCCTTTACATCTAGCTGTAACGGGAGGTAACATAGATGTAATTAAAATTCTATTGGATAAGGGAGCTGATATTAATATCGAGAATAATTTTGGTGTTACTCCATTAAATGAGATAGCAGGAACGGGGCATAAGCATGTAATTGAGCTTCTTCTAGATTGTGGAGCCGATGTGAATTCTAAGGATACAAAATGTGTTACTCCTTTATTCTTGGCAGTGCAAGAAAATCGTGAGGACGTAGTTGAGCTTCTTTTGGGTAAAGGAGCTGATACCAATGTTACAGACATTGAAGGAAGAACACAGTTACACTGTGCTGTCGGAATGGGGCATGTTGGCATTGTAAATATCTTACTAAAAAGCGGTGCAATTTATAACATTGCAGATAAGAAAGGCAAAAGACCGATTGATCTTTGTAAGGATCAGAATGTTACTAAGTTGCTGAAATTAATCGACGATTTGTTCAAGGATGCAAGGGAAGGCAACATCGAAATTATTAACAAAATAGAAGCAACTAGGCCTGGTGAGTTTTTAGCTGTAACCAATGCTCGTAATCATCATGGGGATACATTATTGCAGGTTGCTATAGTTAATAAACACAAGAACATTGCAGGCAAATTGTTAAAAATGCTGAAAAAGTCGGGTCAGCCTCAGTTACAGTTTAATCTTTTTTCTAAAGAATTACTTGTCGCCATAAAATATGATAATTCTGCTTCAGTTAAGCATTGCATCAATAGTGGTGTTGTTGTTGATTTCGAAGATAATAATGGTAGAACACCATTACACCATGCTGTTGACAAAGGCAACATAGATATTGTGAACATTTTATTAGAAAATGGAGCTGATCCTACTCGAGTTACTATCAAAGGCAATACCCCGTTGCATATTGCTTCTTTGAAAGGCTACAAAGAAATTGTTGAGACTTTATTAAAACATGTAAAACAAACGAGTTATGATAAAATGAGCAGTTTTGTTGATGCCAAAACCACTACTAAAGGTACCTCAGCGTTGCACGTTGCTTCTAAAAATGGCTATTCGGAAATTGTAAGATTACTTTTCGATTACACAGCAGATCTTGGTATTAAAGATGAGAACGGAAAAACTCCATTAGATTTGGCCCAAGAGAATCTAAATCAAAATCCAAAAAGTGATGCGCTTAAGGAGATTGTACGTATCTTGAATCTAAAAGGGTGTGTGTACCGAGGGTTGTACGGACGGTGGAAGTGAAACTTTTATCGCTTGAAATTTAGCAAAAATGAATTTTTATGCGTATCTACCGAACCAATAAAAAGAATGTATGTAACTATGTGTAGTAGACTTCCAGTTATGCGAACTACATAAATTATTCGAACTACGAAAATTTCTCTCCGTTATCCATACAAAATCCGTATTATCCAATTTAAAACAATGATACTATGCTTTGCAAACCTCCTAAAGTTTTTGAAAATTAACGTTCGCCAATTCGATCACGATCAGCTTGCCTCATAAGTCATAAGTATTTGAGTAGATACTTTTTTCAATCAATCGTTCAATTTTTCTTCTCATATTCTTGACTGATTTTTTTTCAAATAAGATATTTTCCACCAAAATACGTGACCATTTTGGTCTAACCAGAAAAGAAATAATTAGTTTATGGTAACTGAAATCGATTTTATGTTCTGCATGGTTCCATACAGAATTATTGAACTCAAGGATTCATCGCGCTTGAATCCCTTCTCCTATAGAAATACAATTCTAAAAAAAAAAAAAAAAAAATTTTTTTTGGAAAATACTAAAAATTAGAAATCAGGAATAACGCTCTGCTCTTACAAAATCTTGATTTTTGAAGACATAGATTTGCGAGGGATAAGTTAGAAAGACAGCGAAGTAAAGTTGCACAGGATGTGAATAGTGAAAGGAGGAATTTCGATCGATATAAAGCCTATCTATTTTGAAAGTTGTACTTATTAGTGTTTGAATAATAACTATAAAGTATAAACGTAATATTTTAATTTTTAGGTCATGAGTAATTTTATCAAAAATGGCATAAAACAATTATGTAGTTTTAATTTTATATATTTTGATTTTTGTTTACGCATTTTTTACATTTTGTTTACGCATTTTTTACCTACTACTTCAGATAGTTGATAGTTTAATGCATGATTAATTGTATTTGTATTAGTACATAGTATATTTGTCACCTATTACTTGAGCTATTTAGTAGTTAATAAAGGCTTAGCTTATTCAACCAATCTTGCCGAATTTTCCATTTATAATGTAGTATTCCTATTTTTTTTTTTTGTTAGTTGTTGTTTCAATAGGGAATTTCCGAGTTCTTAGAAGTAGCAGGCATGCCTCGTCTGATTTTTAGTTTTTTATGATTATGTTTGTATTTCCCTGTGTCCTGTAGGGTCTTCATGGTTCTTTGAAATTTGAAAATTTTTAAAAATTTGATAAGATTTAAAATTTAGGAAAATTTTAGAATTATTTGCAAAGTGAAGTTTTGGCTATTTTTTAATTTTTTTAAAGTATAAATTTTTGAAGTCGTATCAATATTTCATGCATCGGAACACGGTTACTTTTTAGTAACTTGGTTACTTTTTTAAAGGCAAGGTTACTTTAGTTACTTTTGGGCTCATTTTGGTTACTATAGTTACTTTTGGACTCATTTTGGTTACTATTTCGTCAAAAATCTGACGAACAGCTGCCATCAAAATTAAAAATTTCTTTAAAAACGTTTTGAAAGTTTTTTTCAGAGATTTTGCTTCCAAAAAATTTGAAATATTTTATTTAAAACTGAATTAAGTAAGGTCAGTTGGGGTATCTGGGCCATTCTCTTCCTAATCCCCTCCAAAATCGTCTTGACGTAAATGGTTGGTTACATGGTAACACTGACATCGTAAGCCCACCATAACAATTATCATTCGGTTCCTAGCTCCCCTTGAGGAGACCTCAGTAATTTGAGTAACATGACATGGCCCAGTTACCCCCAACAACTGTGGCCCAGTTACCCCAAAACTCAGATTTGAGTGGGGGTAAGTGAATTACACATCTTGAATCTTCCTTAATAAAAAAAAAAATTGGTGGCCCAGTTACCCCAACTGACCTTAATTGAACAATTTATTGAATCTTTTTTTAAAATTGAGATTTTTTTCTGCTCGAACTTCAGGAATATTTATTTTGTACTTACCTATGTATTGAAATTCAAGGTAGAAAAATGTTTGCTCCTAAAAAAAATTGAAAGTTCTTTTATAGGCATTTTTCAAGTCGGTATGAAAAATTGTGATTTTTTTTTCTTGAAGAATTAAGATTTATTCTTGTCTAAAAATGAGCCACATTTCTTGAAAAAAAAAAATGTAAGTAGATAAGCCGTATTTTTTTGAAAAAATTGAGAAATTCTTTTCTCGACAAATAAACGATTTTTTCTCAAAATTTCTTTTCAAAAAAAGTAGAGGCCGTCGAAGAATAAACCCGATTTCTCCTCATTAAAAACTTTTTTTTTAAATGAGAATACCTAGTAATTTTTTCAATTAAAAAAAAAATGTGTTCGAAGTATTTGAAAATTATGTTTGAAAAATAGAGAACTCCTCAAAAATGAAACATAAAATCGTTTCAACTCGTGAACTTAAAATGCTTCAAAAATTTGATATTTCTCAAATGAGCAAAACTTTCCTTTTAAAATTTTTGAAAAGTTGTGAATTTCACATGTTGAAAAATTGTTTTTTTGTGGAGAATGAAGACTTTTCAAAAATTAATTTTTTTTTGTATCTACTCATTTTGCAATAAGCCAATCAAAAAATTGATTTTTTTAGACTTTAAATTCTTAGGCATTACAATTTTTATAAATTGGAAATTTTTTATTTGAATAAACACGAATTTTAGGAACGGCTATTTTTTAAAAATTAAATATAAATTGTTTAAAAATCAAAAAATTGAGAATTTTAAGTTTAATTTTTTGAAATCCAGAACTTTTTAGAAATTACAAATTGTTACTAAATTTAAATTTATAGAAATTAAAAATTGTTTGAAAAATAAAAAAAATCGAAAAAAAAAAAATTTTAAATTAAAAAAAGGACAGTATTGTTTGTAATTTAAAATTTTTCTAAAATTCACGTTTTTTGAAATCAACAATTATTTGAAAACTGAAAACTATTTCAAAACAAATAAGAGTTCAAAAACTTAAAAAAGTTGATATCAAGTATTTTCAAGAAAAAAATTTTTTTTTTTTTGAATTTTCAATATTGAGTTCAAAAAAAATTAAGATTTGATAGGAACTCAAAAATTATTTATTGTGAGCTTCTCAAGAATTGAAATTTCCTATGATATAAAAATTGAGCACCTATTAAGCCAACTATTCTATTAAAATTCGTCATAATTATAGAAAAAGAAAAAATGCATGAATTATTATTTTTGAATTGAAAATTTTGATTTTTTCAAAATTTTTACCATTGATTTCAAGAGTTGTGAGACGTCAAATTTAGCGAAAATATGAGAAAAACGGAGACGAGGGGAGGGGAGGGGGTTATGAGTCATTATATTCAAGTGGAAATGGAAAATTTTTGGTTACTTTTTTCCATAATTTTGGTTACTTTTTTTGAAATTTCAGGTTACTAAAGTTACTTTTATTTTTTCAAATTTCGCTCCGATGCATGATATTTATTTTTCGAGTTATTTTAAATTTTTATTTTGGAATAATTTTTAAAATTTTCAAAAAATTTCAAACAATCAGTTTTCACAGTTTGATTGTGTTTTTAGTGAAAATTTGAAATTTGATGATTTTCAAACCATATTAATGTTTAAAATTGCATTTATATTTTTAATTTCTGAAAATTTCAAATTTTTTATTTTGAAAAAATCTTGTCAAAACTCCCGGAAAGCACTATCCCAGCAAGATGCAAATACTTAGGCCCATATTCTGAAACATACCTTAACTTTAAGGGTTCCTTCTGAACTAGTGAAGGACGAATCTGACGATTGTGATTCCTTAAGGAATAGTCGACGTTAAGGTACGTTTCAGAATATGGGCCTGAGTGTTATTGCTCGACCAAGTAGGCACTGCTTAAAACATGCCAATCGACGATTTGCGCAATTCAACTTATAAAGTATTAAAAATACACTCGTGCAGACTGCAGAGAGACGGACGTATAACGAAAAACATTCGTACGTAGATGCGTAGAAAGGAGAAACGCAACACGTTTAATGTACACATAGAAAGAAAAGTATCTCGTCAAGAGGGTCATTACAAATTCTTACGTATACTTATATTTTTTCTCTCTTTTACACCGGTGTCGTCGTTACTCGAAAAAAGGGGTACATGGAAAAAAACACGACTTGAGAAAAGGAACCAAAGGTGAAAAGAAAATCTACTTGGAAATTAACGTGCGATCGGTTAATCAACAGTTCTAGTTCAAAGTAAAACTCGAGTAGGTGTGTGTATTATGCTGACAATGGTACCTCGCCAACTCTGTCACCTCCGATTGAGCTGAAATATGGCTCACTGAAAGAGCATGCCATCCAGACCTCATAACCAAATTTTTACGAAATTGATTTTTTGATTTTTGGCAAATTTTTAAAAATGGCTAAAACCGCCTCCAAAAAAACATTTTTTGAAAAAAAATTGTAAATTTCACGATAGAATCCTGAAAATTGGTTTGTACACTAAAGTCGACCTCCCGAGTCGATTGGCACCATTTTAAAAACGATCTAGAGCCTCCAGAAAAAGTTGACTTTTCTCTAGCACACTGGAATCTCTCCAGACGACAAAAGTTAACATTTTTTGGAGGCTCCAGATCGCTTCGAAAATGGTGCCAATCGACTCGGGAGGTCGACGTTAGAGGGTAGACGAAGTTTCGGATGATATGCTGGAGAAATTGATTTTTTGGAAATTTAAAAAAAATGCAGAATTTTCAAGTTGTCAAAAAAAAAACACGTGCGAACTCGTCACCTCGGATTTTGGATTCAACTATGTCAATCGACAGATGACATCATACCAACCCTAGGATTTAGTTTTCAGTTGCCGAAGTTAATTACAGCGCCATCTGGAGCTATTCCAGTGCGCTGGAGAAAATTCAACTTTTCCTGGAGGCTCCAGATCGCTTCGAAAATGGTGCCAATCGACTCGGGAGGTCGACTTTAATTTACAAACCAATTTTCAGGATTCTATCTTGAAATTCACAATTTTTTTTCAGAAAAAGATTTTTTGGAGGCGGTTTTAACCATTTTCAAAAATTCACCAAAAATCGAAAAATCAACTTCGGCAGCTCAAAATTTGGTTGTGAGGTCTCGGCGGCATGCCCTTTCAGTGATACAAATTTCAGCTCATTCGGAGGTGACGAGTTGGCGAGGTTCCCTTGTGAGATTTATCCTTGGATGATAAGTCGAGACTGTGGTGGAAAACAAGAAACATGCAAAAGGAAAGTGAAAAAGGGCAGGATAATGTTGTAAACGTGTAAAAGTTGGCGTATGTATTTTCATACACTTCATCAACACCAGATACGCGTATGTGTAAAGGGTTCATAGGGTTGACTGAAACAAAAAATATATGCCAGGAAAAAGAAACCTTTAAAGAAAATCCGCGAAAGTTTTTTTTTCTAAATCAACATTTTCTTTTATAAGTTCTTAACCAGGTAGGTACTCGAGCTGTGAGAACATTGAGAGTAAAAGAGCGTCATCTCGCGAACTATTCTTCGAGATTTTCGCCATTGAAAATATATAAAGGTAAAAAGGTAAACGAGGTCGAATGTTTTTTTTTTTTTCATCAACGTCGACGACATTATCTGGCTTGGTTTTTCGGTGGTATTTATCCAAAGGCAACGCCACGCCAGTGTTGTCGATTTGAATGATACTCTTAGCTCGACTATCTCGCGTCTTATTTGACGAATAAATTCGCTGACTGGAAAATACTTACCCTGCTGGATTTTCTCGTAGCGTCTTCCTTCACCACCGCGCTGGTGGATTGCTTAAGAGGTTTATTCGGTTGGCTTTTTTCTACGACTCGTTTCGCTGCCTCTTTTGCCAGCGTTGTAAAAGGTACCATAAAGGAAGGCGAAATGGAGCCAGGGATGCGCGGGACAGCCAACGAGGTCATTCCGAAAGGTGATTATTGTTCCCCGGATATTTGAGGTGGTTAATCGGCTTATCGTTTCGAGCTGAAAGCGTGAATTTTCACGCCATAAAGGTCGATCAATTTAACGAGCAGAAAAACGCGTGTAATGTGTGCTTATGAGGTAGTCGACGTCGGTCGTCGTCATCGGGGTACGCTCGTATAAAAATATATAAAGACGGGGTACGTGCAAGGGGCCAGGGGCAAGGGGAAGATATCGAAAGGAGGGGAAAATCGCGATTTTTTAACTTCTCGCGTGTAAATGTAGTACTTACTCGCAGGTACGATATCGAAATAGAAGGAAAAACAGAGACAGGGGTTGAAGGGTCAAAGTGGAATATTCTTTTATGTATTTGTATGTGGTGAAGGGGGCCACACGGTTAGATGAAACGATGCGGAAATATGGTGGTTTTTTAGATTATACGCGAACGTTAAAATAAAATGTTCATTGAACATCGCGCCTTTTGCGCCACGCTGAGAACCTATTATTACGATGGCGTGAATGGAGGAGAAAACAGAGGGGAAAAAAATCGCTACAAAGCCGACTGCGAAGTGTCGACTGCCGGGCTCAGTTCGACGCTTCGACGATTACGTTAATTTGTTGTTATTGCTTGTTGCTTCATTAATTTCGTGTAAAAAAAAAATCATGCGATTTTTTTCCTTCGAAGAAATGTGTCCGTAGGATTTCCCAGAGAGAGATAGGGCCAAGAGGGGGCCTTATCATCGATATGAAAAAGTTTTTTGGGGTAAAGAGGTACGAGAATCGTGTACGAGGTGTGGGTGAAACGAAGGAGAGAAGCCTCGAAGTACGCTCATTTATGTGGTGACTTTCATAATGATTGATTGAACCAATATACTACCTGTTGGTGGTGGAGTATGCTATAGCTAGTTACTCTTCGATGAGTGTGCTTCTTTCTCGTAGGAGGCAAGCGAAATGGAAAAAATTACTAATGGGTTTATTTAGTTTTCTTGAGAGAATTTTCCGAGCTGATTTTTCAAAAAGTTTTCAAACAAGCTGAGTTTTGAAATTTTCTAAAGCCAATTGGATAAGATGGCGAGGGTGTTGCAACGTTATAACGTTAATGACTTGAGAAGTTTGATGTGACGTAAAACCAAGCGAAGCTGAAGGGATGATTTTTGCTGAAAAAGTGTGTGGTAATTGGTCTGGTTTTTTTTTATCGGATTTGGTATTTATCGAGAATTTATTTATTTTGAGTTACTTTGATTTGCGTGTAAAAGTAATGGAAGTATTGACGAATGTGTTATTCGATTTTCGAGGTATCGAAAGTTTGTAAAAATTGGATTCTTTTCTTACTGTCGTCTGTCTTGAAATGGAATAAGATTTTATGGAAGAAATGAATTTTTAAAGTGATGAAATTATCCAATGGAATCGACCAAGTTTTGCTATCGATTATTAACATCGCATCGTATTTAAAAAACGATTTTGAACTTGGGTTTTGAGGTAATTAATTTTTTTAATTATTTAATGAAGTATTGATTTTTATTAGAAATCGATTTTTGTTTTGAATTCAAGCAGGTAAAAAATTATTTAATTTAAAAAAAAAAATCGAAAAAAATGCCAAAAATTTTGAGATTTGAATTAATTTAATAACTTTATTCAAATTATCGATCACGGTTCAAAATGTGTTTCAAATTTATAAAATTGATCTACTTTTTTATTTAAAATTTTTTATATCGATTTTTCAACAATTATTTTAAAATCGATTTCACAACTATGAATTTCTTTGAATTTTGATTGGAATCGATTTTGATTTTGAAAATTTATCTTCCGATTATCGATTTTTTTTCAACTATTTATTTTTACCTCAATTTTAAAATCGATACCATCACTTTTTGAATAACTATCGATTTTCAAAATTTATTTTCCGATAATCGATTTTTTCAGCTAAATTTTTAGAATCAATTTTACGGCTATCGATGGTTGAAGTTGATGTCTTAGGTCACTTTTTTTTCTTTCTTTTTTTTCTGAATGGATGCTTTACTGCTTCAGTCATCGACTTTTGAATTATTTTCAACTATATCGATATTCGAATTCGATTATGATTTTCCAGTCGAGTTCTCATTTTTCGATTTTGTAAATGAATTTTATAGTTATTTTCAGTTTTTCATTTTAGAAATCAATTTTACATCTTTTATATCGGTTTTTGTTGTGGGTTTTAAAATTGTTGACTGTTTTAAATTTATTTTTAATCGATTTTTAACCATTTGGGAATATTGATTTTTCAAATAGATTTTTAAAAATTACCACTTAAAATATTGAACACTACTTGAAATTGAGTTGAGTTAGGGCAAGAATAAAAAATTGTGAAATCATTCTCAGGTTTTTCAATATCGATTCTTAAAGTCGATTTTTTTTATTATTTTCAAAATTAAACAATCATCAAAATTGATTATGGAAGATCAATTTTACCTACATCTATCAATTTTCTAAATCGATTTAGTCAGTCGATTTTGTAATCATTCAAAGTTTTTGGAATCTGTTTCACATCTGCCAACTTCTATAACCAATTTTTGTTTCATATTTAAAAATGATAGGTTTTGTAATTATTTTATTATCATTATTTAATATTTTCAATTCATTTTAAAATTTATTCTTCATCTACCAATTTTTAAAATCAGTTTTTGAAGTCGATTTTTCAGTACTTTTAAAGATCTTTGAAAAATTAATTTCACATCAATCACAATTTTTGAAATCGATTTTAAAACGATCGTTTTCCATTCGGTTTCAATATTGATTTTTTAAATTAATTTTTTTCATCAACTTTCAAGGTCAATTTTAAAATTATGAATTTTCGATGTTGGTTTTGAAATTATTGTTTTTTGAAAATTATTTTTCCACACTTTCTTCAATTTTGTTTTTAAAAAAATTATCCCATCGAATAATTTTTCTAAATCAATATTCGAGATTGATTTTAAAATTATCGATTTTTGACAGAGATTTTGAAATTAAGTATCAATTTCCTAAATCGGATTTAAAATTGTTGATTTTTCATGTAAATTTTGTGTTTTAATTTTTTCTCTGTTTAAATTAATCTCGCATCAATTAATTTTTCAAGTCAATTTTTAAAATCGATTTTAAAATGAATAATATTTTTGAAGTCGATTTTCTAATCGTTTTCAATATTGATTTTGTAAATTATTTTTTTTCTTCAATTTTCAAGTTTGAAATAATCAATTTTTAAATCCAATTTTAAGAGTGTTCGTTTTCTTTTTCAATCATTTCCAAAATTATTTTTAAAAATAATACGAGTATTCCATATCGAATAATTTTTCTAAAATAATTTTCGCCATTGATTTTAAAATTATCGAATTTTGACATTAATTTAGAAATAATTATCGATTTAAAATGATTGATTTTTCAAGTCAATTTTTCAATTTGTTTTATCAATTTTTGAGATCGATTTTGAAATTATCGATGTCCAAAATCGATTTCAAAATTGTTGATTTTTCAAGTCAATTTTGTGTCTTGATTTTTTTGTGTGTGTGTTTTGAAATTAATTTCGCATAAATAATTTTTTTTAGGTAAATTTTTGAAATTGATTTTAAAATGATCGATTTTTGAAGTCGATTTTCTTCAATTTTCAAGTTCGAAATAAATTATTAAAATAAATTTTAAAATGGTCGATTTTCGAAGTTAATTTTGAAGTTTGTTATCTATTTTTTTAAACGATGATTTTTCAGTCATTTCCAAAATTATTTTTAAAAATAACATTCCATTGAATAACTTTTCTAAACTAATTTTCGACATTGATTTTAAAATTATCGATTTTTTTCAATAACTTTTGAGATCGATTTTGAAGTTATCGATTTTTGAAGTCTATTTTAAAATTGTTGATTTTTCAAGTCACTTTACCTTCAATTTTGTGTTTTGAAATTAATTTCTCATCAATCAACTTTTCAAGTAAATATTTGGAATCGATCTTGAAAATCCAATTTACAACAAACTGTAGAAAACATTTTAAAAAAAAGTGTGAAAAGAAGTAGAATTCAACTTTTCACCGTTTCGATGCTTGAAATCGATATGATTGCTTAGTTAGATAGGAATCGATATTTCGGTGTTTTAAAATTAGCAACTTAAATTTGGTAGATTCCCAGTTATTTTAGAATAAAAAAAAAAACGTTTAAAAACCTCTCAAAGCTCCAAATAAAATTAATGAAATACTTATCAAAATCTGAAGGGAAAAACCTTCTCCTCCTCCTCCTCCTCTTCCTACTGTGTCATTCCAACAATCCGTTATAAATATTCAGAACCGAACGCTGCAAAACAAGAGGGTACACGTACGTTGTTGTATACACATTCGTACAAGGCATGGGAGGTGTTTAAGGGGTTGAAAAAAATATGGTAAAAAAGTAGCTTAGAAGATTGCGTCTCAATCGATGAATATTCCACACACATATATCATTTTGAGCGTACAACTTATTATAATGGCGAAAGCTCTTGGGAATTGGTGCTGAGAGAAATGACGCGGCACGGTATACGCTGTAGTACTTACTCGTACGCACATAGCACATACATACGTGTAACTACTCCTAAACTATACCTACGTAGGTAGGTAGGTAGGTAGGTACACGAAGTTGGTAAAACTGTAAAGTCTTGGTAGAAATCGAGTCGATACGCGTGGGTGTATACTGTATTTTGGTCAATTCATAAATGTTAAATGTCGCCGGCTAAGGCTAAATCACGACCCCCTACACTTTAACAGGCCAGGAAGGCTAGAATTGACAACGTCGCAACGTGGGCTGACTTTTTGGTTTTTCCATAAGATGTAATGCTAATTCAAATTGCAATAAATCGAAAAATATCAATTTTACGAAAAAAGTCCAAGAGACCTTTTTTAAAGAGAATTGAATAAGCTTTCTATTGATATAGAATTTTTTTGGATTTGGTGAAATTTTTACGTGAAAAGTGAAAAATGCCAATTTCGTCAATTTCACTCAAATTCAAAAAATTTATATATGAATGAAAAGCTCTTTTAATTCTCTTTAAAAAAGGTCTCTTTGACTTTTTTTGTAAAATTGATAGTTTTCGAGTTATTGCATTATGAATTAGCATTGTGTCTTATGGAGAATCCAAAAAGTCAGCCTACGCCGTCGAGATATTACAGCGTTGTCAAGTGAGCCTTTCTGGCCTGTTAAGTGAAGGGGGTCGTGGCTAAATGGTCTCTATCGGCCTTATCACAGTGGTGAGGTAGGTTCGCAGTAACTGTACTCTTGCTACGCTACGTACGTGGATATTGTAGACTCGGTCGTACACGTACGTGCTGTTTTAAAGTGTACATATAGCTAGACCGAAGTACGTATATAAAATTATTATGTAGTAATTTTGTAATAGCAATTAAAAATACGATAGGGGAAAATTGGACCATGCGCAGAAGCCATATCCTGTGGTGTGGTCGAACTTATGTACCTATATTCGTATACGTGCAGTACGACTAGGTAAATATTGGCTTAGCTTTTAAACTTGCGTAGGTTCATTTAAAAGGAAATTTTTCATACGGTGTAATAACGATAGGAGAACAATTAGTTGGTACATGATGCGATAATATAGTGACCGAACGAGCCATAGAGTCGATATGATGTTAAAACCTGCATCGATGTTAAAATAGGTACACGATGTTACCTTTGACCGATCCCCAAGTACCTATTTTTTTTTCTTCTTGCTCTGTGCACTGGCGAATGTTTCGAATCAATATTTAATCATAATTTCGTTTAATAGCCGGCCATATCACGAAGTATACGTGATTTTATGTAGAACAAAACGGAGGAGCCGGAGGTAGGGCAGTAATGCGCGATAAATTCGTACACTTTTTTAACTATTCGTATCTTTTCTCGTGTCGTACTATTATTTAGAAATTTTCACCTCATTAACCAATAGGTACTTGGCTGGTGGGTCGCTGCATCTGAATTTTAAAAAAAAATCGAGGCGAATTTTAATGAGTTTTGTATTGAAATATGTACCTATATAATCAAAAGCTATGTATAGGTAGTGAAATTGAGTTAGTTCACGAATCAAGTACATATAAAATGCGAGGGAAACTCGACGATAGAGGAAAAAATATACAGGGTGTTTCATAGCTGACTAAGTTCCTAACACCGGGTGAATAGGCAACTCATAAGGAACAAAAAAATGTTATATAAACACGTTGCCTATCTTAAAAATTTAAGGAGCAAGGGAAAATTAAATTGAGAAATAATAATTTTTGATTGTGACCAATGAAATGTATTAAAAAATAACGTTTTTTTGTTCCAGACATTTTTTTGCCGATCTTTGAAAATGAAGGCGCAAGAGAGCTTTAAACTTTGAAAAAACCGGTTTTTTCATTTTCAAAACTCTGTAGCTCCTTCAGTTTCGAAGATAGGCAAATTCATCACATAACTTTTTCTGCTCATCTCAAAGAGTTGCACCTCTTCCATGTATCATCTTGACGAAATTTTGCAATTGTTATGCCTCATTCGTACCTATTGATCATTTGAGCTTCAAAATTATCAGTGCACATCATTGGAAAATGAAAACTGCAAAATTACGTCAAGATGATACATGAAAGAGATGTAACTCTTTGAGATGAGCAAACAAAGTTATCAGATGAATTTGTCTATCTTCGAAAATGAAGGAGCTACAGTGCTTTGAAAATTTAAAAACCGGTTTTTTCAAGTTTAAAGCTCTTTTGCGCCTTCATTTTCAAAGTTGGGCAAAAAAATGTCCAGAACAAAACATGTTAATTTTTTTAGTACTATTCATGGCCCAATCTGAAATTATTTTTTCTCAATTTAATTTTCCCTTACCCCTTAAATTTGCAAGATAGGCAACTTGTTTATATACATTTTTTGTTCCTTATGGGTTGCCTATTCACCTGGTGGAAGGAACTCAGTCAGCTATGAAACACCCTGTATAAAGGGAAATCTTGTTATCTGACGATCGTACATTATAGAAATATTTTCCATTTAGCGGAACACCCAAGACCCCCAGAGGTGGAAGAAGCACTCGGCGCTTTTAGCATTAATTTTTTTTTATCTTCATTGTATAAACGTATACCTACCTACGTAATGTATTCAACTCAACGACAGAACCGTTTAACATTCGGAGGCGATAACGAGACTGGCCAGGCTGAGCCGATGCGATGGTGGAAAAATTACTCGATAAGAGAAACCATCCAACCGGCGACCGGAGATGCGAAAAAATATTCGAATGGGTAAATTAATAGTAGATAGAGGTCTTTTTCGCAGTGATAATTACCTACCCCTTGATGTACGAGTACGACTGGCTCTATTTTTGGCTTGTTGGAAATGCTAGAGTGTGAAAGCATCTGCATGGTGCATAGTGACGCTGGAGATTGAAATTAACTAAGCTGATGAGGGAAATAAAAGGGTTAGGGTTGATTTTTATATGTTTGTTCGAAGGTGGTCGTAGTACGAAATGGTGGAATTTTATAATTGATTCGAAGGGTACAGAGATATTTGTATGGAATCGTAGGTAAGAGTAATTTCGTTGTAATTTACATATTGTTTCCAGTAAAAGCTGGAGAAGTGTATTGAGTTCGATCTGGGATGGTGCTCATACTGCTGAGTTTTTTTGTTTTTTTTTTCTCCAAATTTGTGTTTCTTCTTCTCTAATATTTTTATTTTCCAATTTCTCAAAAAAAAAAAAATCGAATCTAATAAATGAATTTTTGAATTAATAAAAAATTAATTTTCTAATTTTTCGAAATTAAAGAAAAGAAAAGAAAAGAAATTATTTAAAACCTAGGTCAATTTTTCAACTGACAATTGTTTACATTTCTGAAATGATGAATTTCCCAGTTATTTTTTTCAATATTTAAGAAATCAAAAACTCACTTTCTGAATTTTTAAGAACAAAATTTTTAAAATATTTTTTCAAATGAAAATTTCAAAATTTTCCTATTTTTTATTGACGATCATTTTTCAATTTAAAAATCAATTTTTTTCAAAAACACCTTTATTTACATTTTTTGTTAACTTCAATTCATTAATTCTTTTTCATTTTTTTTTTCATTTTTTAAAATCAATTTTTTAAAAATTTTTAAAATGAAATTTTTATTTTTTTGAATGAAAATTTTAAATTTTTTGAATTTATGTTTTTTAATTTAGAAAAAAATAGAAATAAAAAATAGAATTACGTTGAAGATTCGATTTCTACCTACCTACCTACCTACCTACTTTTTTCAAGGAAATATTTTAAAGGTTTTAAATTTTAAATTTTTTGTGAACGATAGGTACTTTTTTCAATTTAGAAAAAATTACCTCTTAAAAAATTGTAACATTTTCCATTTTTTCCCCTTCAAAAATTCAATTTGCAATTTGAAAAAAATTAAGTCATTTTTAAAATTGAAAATGAATAGATATTTTTTAATGTTTTTCAATTTGATTTTTTTTTTCAATGGTAGATTTTTGTAATTTTTGAACTGAATCATTTTTAAACAATTTTATTGTTCAAAAGAATCATAATTTTTCAACAACAAACAGTCATTGCAATTTATTTTTTTACAATTTTTTTAAATAAAATGAAAATTTTCATTGAATTTTCTTTTTTTTTTGCAAACTATTTTTTTTTTTTCATAAAGAGATAGGTATTTTTCATTTTTCTTTCTTCAAAATAAATAAAATTTTCAGTTTTTTATAAAAAATCAGAATCCTTCAATAAATTTGAATTTTAAGGTTTTTTCAAAAATATTGTACTCGAATAAACGAATGATTTCATTTTTTCAAATTCAATTTTTTTTCCAATAAGGGATATTTTGCTTTTAATGAAAATTTCCTATACTATACATACCTCTCGAAAAATAATAAGTAGGTATGGGCCTAAATGCTTCTGGAATATCAAAAAAAAAAAACAAAAAAAAAAACTAAATAAACAAATGCAAAATTATGTTAATTTTTCAAAACTTTAAATTAGCGGTGAAAATATAAAAGTTGACGTAAAAAGTGAACTTTTTTTTAGCCTACGAGTTGTTTTTCAAGGCCTAAGAACGTCGTACAGATAGAAGTCCTTATCTACCTTCGCCTTCGGGCATTATAAACGTCTCTCTCGCTCTCGAGATAGACTATTTATCAAGTGAGTTACTCTCTGACTCCGGCAGCCGGGCAAGATCGGCCAGAGAATTGCTCAGAAGTTTGATAAAGCGTAATTAATACATCGTAGAGAGGTACGTTACACGCACGCACAGGCCTCGCCGAAGCATACACATACAATCTCAAATGATGGGTATTTTTTCAAGTTAACGTTCTCTAATCGTATTGTTTACTTTATATGGTGACGTTGACGCGATAAGAGACGATGATTAATAGGACAATGCGAGTTTAATTCGTTTATTTAAACGCGAGCTTAATTTATCGGAAGGTTTCTTTCTTCTCTATTTTTTCTCCTTTTTGTCGATTTTTTTCTCTCTTGCTCGAGCTGGCGGCCATAGACGAGTCGTTGTTTCAATATTCGCATTCGGACGTCGTTGTCGTTTTGCAGCGAAAAAATTAGTATCGTTGTGAGTCATGGACGCTGATTGCAGATGGCGAATATTGCGTAAGTACGTAAATCGACATTCGACAGCGTTCAACGAGCGCGAGTTTATTGTTTGAATATTTAAAAGTAAAACCGATTTATTTGCTAGGAAGACGCATATCGAATGTGGCTCCGTGGTTTACTTTATTTTCTTCTATTTTTGCGTTCGACTTCGAGTGGTTTTCTTCGCTTCGATTGCGACCTGTTTCCGTTGTTATTGTTGTTAAATTTTTTTCCTATTTTTTTCGATGGGTGCGAATGTGCATAGTTTTGATAAAATTCAACTCGTGCGAGTTCGGTGTATTTTGTTCGCATTCGACGGATGCGTGTAATTGATAATTCGCGGAAGTACCGTATTGTGGACTGCGGTGGTTTCTTCGATAACGAATCATATTAACGAAATCCGTATCGACGTCGTCGCATCGCCTGCTTCGCTAGTTTTCCGGACAAATTTTCGCGTACTCGTGTAAAATAATCGAAGGTGAGTCGATTTTCATGGACGGTATAGTTTCGTATTTCCAGCATATTGCGTTTTATCATCAAACTCTGGGTATGCTATGATGTCATTTTTTTGAAAAGGAAATAAGTACCTACTACCTACCTATCGAGAAAAGTGCAACGATACGCGTCGTTTGTTGATTGAATTTGGAGAAAGGGAGAGGGTTCGTTTGATTGAAAAGAATTTCGAGTGTAGTTGACTGTTGAGTAGAGCAAAATGTCTTTGTATGACTATTGGATTAGATTTCATCGAAACGAGACCAATGATATTTCAATGGTAAAATATCTCATTATGGATCAGATTTTAGTTGGTTGTTTTTTGATTTGAGAAGAGAGGTCGAAGGAATTTACGTAAATGGTGTTTTGGTGGCATTTTTCTCATTTTTGTCGACCACGAAGTATGCAGAATTTAATCTAGGTGTATTTTGATGGTTGATCTCTTGTATGTTCTTATGATAGGAAGCCAAATAAGTTACGGTCGTAAGGGTTAGAAAGGTTGAAAAGGTCGATGAAGTACTTCTGTTTGATCTTATACCGCTCACAGACGACCTTACGTTAGTACGTATAAGTTTCAGTTTGAATTGCTCGAAAAATGAAAAAAAATATATATATAGGTATATGAAAAGATGTGTTTTAAACTCATTTCTTTATTTTGAAAAGCAAAAATACCTCCTTCCTTATCCCTGTCTTCGTCTTTCAAAAATTATTTCAATTTATTTTAATTCAATTCATTGTTTTTGAAACCCCAATTATTGTTTCCTTCTTGATTTTTTTCTCAAAATTGATTTTTAATTTTGTTAAAAAATGCACTTATACGTAATCAATTTTATGATTTTTCGGATTTTTAAACCAGTTTTGTCGAATTTTTATCAAAACCAAACTGTGGATCTTCTACCAAATTTAAAAAAAAAAAATTTAATACTAAGAATATTTTTTGAATTTTTTGATTTTTTGAAAAGGTTCAACTTTTTTTTGGTTTTGAAAATTCAAAATTTTCAGTTACCCAAATTTTTTCAAAAAATCAATACTATTGAATATGTGCATATTTTGTAAAAAAAAATGAAGCTAATTGTCCAAACCAATTTATAAAAATTATTTACTGATTTTTTTTTTTTTAAATAACAGCTGTTTTTACTTTCCAAATAAAAATTCTTTAATTTTGTCAAAAAATTTATTCATTATTAGGTACTTATTTTACTTTTTTCATTGAAATAAATTTCATAATTTTTAATTGCATTTCTGAGATTTTTTGATTGCGTTTACGTTTAGATTCATTTTCAGTGTTTTTCTGAATTTATGGTGAATTTTTTTTTTTCAGCGTTATTATTTTCGAAACTTTTATCAGGTGTTGAAAGTGCTGAAAAGGTCCTCCTGAAAATCAAAAAAGTGCTCATTTTTGCTCAAAAGTTCATTCTTTTTTCGTCAAAATTTGTTAAAAATTCGTTTTCTCTCAATTTTGTGTTAAAATTCATTAGAAATTCATTTTTTCTTCAATTCACGTTTCTCTACCAATTTTTAAAGTGTTTTGAACCGAAGACATTAATTTGTTTCATAATTTTCATGTGATGTGGGGGGGGGGGGGGGTAATTCGTAAAACATCATACGTACTGAAGATGTTACAAAATTGTGAAAAAGTGCTGATTTTCGATTTGGAAATTTCATTACACACCCTGATTTTGTAAAAAATGAGTTCCTGAAGTCAGTTTTTCAATTTTTGAAAAAGACGAGTTTTCAATTTTCTAAAAAAAAACTTTCATCATTTTGGTCATTTTTGAGGAAAAAAATTAAATGCGAATTCAATTTTTGATTTCTTTAAAAATTGAAAAACTTTTTTTCAAGAATTGGTATTTTTAGTTGAAAAATCTAAATTTTTATTTCTCTAAAAACAACTAAAAAAAAAAGTAAGTAAATTTTTTCAAGTCGGTTCTTTTTTAAAAATATCATTGATGCAACTTTGGATGTTTGGATTCACTTCAAAAAATATATTTTTCTAATGGTCAATTTTATTCAAGTTTTCACATTTCTGAAATGTTTGAACAAATTATTGTTTTCTATTCATTTTTGAATCACACGACATCCAAATATTTCAAAAAAGTCGTTGTTTTTGCTTTGCAAAAAATTGTTAGTTTCTTTTCAATAAAAAAAAAAAGAATTTTAATTTTCTAGAAATTTTCTAAAATTAACCCCTTTTTAAAAAATTTCAAATTAAGCAATAATTTGTTCATAAGTAATGTAACTTGGATGTTTTTTTTAATGTTTATTATTTTTTCGAAAACAAAAAAATTTTCTGGGCATTAAAAAAAATCAGTATTTTTTGTAAACAAAAACATTCCAGTTATTCGCATTTTTAAAAGTTTTTTTTTTAATTTTCTGTAGAAGTTGGAAAAAAATCTTCGTTTCATCTCGTGAAAAATTTTCTTTGTAATTTTAATCATCAAACGAACAATTGCCTAATAACAATTTTTTTTTCACAGAGACTCCCATTTTTTGTTTTTTTTTTAAATTTTTTTTAATGGACAATTTTTTAAATTATAAATTTTATATTTTAAAACATTTTTAAAAAAAACATTGTTTTTTTCGTTAAAAAATGTGTAATTTAAAAAAAATCTAAACCTCTATTTTGAAAAATTCAACTTTGTAATTTTTGATCATTTTTTAGATGGTGAATTTGCGAAACAAATCAAATATTTATGTTTTGTAAGAAAAAAGTCAGTTCTAAAATTTTTTAAAAACATTAATTTTTAATTTGTCAAAAATACTACTTCGTAAGTTTACCTACTTTGAAATTTTGTAAGTTGGAAAAAATTCTTTGAATTTTTTTTTTGAAGATTTTTTTTAAAAAGTTTGTTTTATCTGCAACGGTGTTCCTCTGCTTCTTTAAAACCATATCCTGATTGCAGGGGTGTTATTCATCGAATTTTTAACTTCGATAATTTTCAAGTTTGATACCTACTTAAATGAAATTTCAAAAGTCGAATTGAAGAAAAAAAATAACCTACCCGAATTTTAATTAACGAAAGAATTATTCGGTGTTTTTGAGCGTTTTATTCCTTCCTCATATCGACGTCAACAAAAAAGCCAAGTTTTCATCCCTTTGGCACTAACGAATGCCCAAATCTGTGCAATCTGTGCGTATGGCAACGACTTCTGCTGCTTCTTGTGAACCAGGAGAATATACCTAGCGGGACATAAATCTCGGGTAAAATTCTAATAAGCCAAATCAACTGGCAGATTCATCGTGCGTTGGGTGTAAAATTGCGCTCGTACGTATTTCGAAGTGGAACGTGTGCGATTACGTAACAAGTTGTACGTACGTATACGATGAAACTAAAAGTTGCATGATGTTTGTCACCCTCTGTATGCGCCTGGAAGTCGCAATGGCGGATTTAATTTCTTCGCTTCTTTTGGTTTTGATTCCTTTTTCCTGCAGCGGTGTACTATTTGTATACGCGTGATTACGTTCATGTCGGAAAAACCTGCTGTAGAAATGGTGGTGCTATGTAGACGAAGAGACGAGAGGTGGTGACACCCTTGTTACAAATACAACTGTATATTATAAGTGTGCAATGATAGAGAGACCTACCATAGGTACCTACGTAGTACGTAATACGTAAATACGACAAGTACTTATATTCCGCAGCGTGCAATTTAATAGCCAAGTTGCGGACTGGGACGAGTGAGGCAAGAGGGGGGAACGAAGCTGGAGGTGTTATCGTATGTGTACGTACTGTACACTCATCAGGGTCTATGGTAATGGTGCTGATTACACTCCTACGTGTATTGTATTGTGCATTTAAATAGACAGAGAGTGAGAGGAAGTAGAGGAAGAGAATGCCAGAGAGTAATGATGGATTCGTATGTAGAAGTGGTGGTGACGACGATGACGACTACAAAAACAACAACAACTATGTACGTGGTGGCTCAGCTGCTCTCGGCATGAATCAGTCGACGACCCTGGTTATTTTAGCAGGGCTGGCGACTTCTTCCTTTTTAATTTATGCATATAGAGTTTTTAAATTGAGAATGTTCAAAGGATTCCATGTGCAGCGTGTATTGCCTTTGTGTAATGGGAGAAGGAGTACCCACGATAAGCAGGCCGAAGAGCGAAGGAGTATGGCATAGGGCAAGGAAAGGGGGTAGAAATGAAACTTGTAGTATGACACCCCTTTGCGTTGTTTTTTTTCTCATCCTATATAAGCGGCATCGACAGCACTAGGAAGGAGCAGAATGTGGTGGAGAATGATTTACTACAGATACGTGTGGCAGTGTGGCACCTTCAGCTTCGTACACACGTTTCAATAAAACATAAAAAAAATTTCAAGGGTGCTGAAGATAAGTTTTCTAGAGATGGTCGTCCACGAGACCCAGGACACCCTACTATGCTGCTTTTTTCCACTTCTCATATGAGGATATAGGTTGAGATGTTTAGTCGATGATGACGAGGCTGCCATATCGAAAGGCTCTAGTAGTACGTGATGATGAGATGGTCCATCCTACGAGCAACTCATCATCGTGTGTACTTGTAACACCCTCATAGGCTCATGCGAGTATATGGAGGATAAATCAAACGAACGACGACGAATCGAACCAAGGTATATGGTTAACTCGATTATAAGAGCTCCGTAATGGGCGCAATTACAAGAGAATCCATGGAAGGAATGAGGAAACGCGAGGACGAGTGGAGAATGCAGGGGTAAAAATGCACCGCGATGCGTTTCCTCTTTTTCTATTATAATTAGGGAAGGCGACGAAGACGGTGGTGCGTTTATTAGCGCGCAGAAACATGTTGAAGTATGTGTAAAAGAAGCAGCCCATAGCTATATTACGTCGTGTATATTGAAAATCGAAGCTGGCATTTGTTGATGGATAAGATGAGGTGTATGGGAATTGCAAAGGGATGCGAAGATGTTTTGTAGGGGTGAAGGTGAACGTTTTAGATGGATTCCGAGATGGGTATGGAGCTAGCTGAGCTATTGTGGTTGAAAGGGATGCTGAAGAGGAAGAGCTTGAGTTAAATTTTTATTCGGATTTTTAATTTTGAAAAATAGGAACATTTTCAAAAAAGTTGTTCGATTTTTTCAAAAGATTCAACTTTCAGATTTCTTTTAAAAATCCAAAATTTGGATTTTTTCAAAAATTTAACTTTTACATTTGTTCGAAAAATCTTAATTTTTTTATTTGTTCAAAGAATCACTTACCTACTAATTTTTTTTTTTTTTAAATTCAAAAAACCTTTTTTTTTTTACTTTTTTCAATTCTTCCAAAAAATTAAAATTTTTGATTCCTTCATAAATCTAACTTCTCAAATTCTACTAAAAATGCAGTTTTCAATTTTTTGTTTTCTTCACAGAAAATTTTTATAAAATGAAAAAATCAACAAAAAAATCATTTTTTTAAAATTTTCTTTCAAAATTGAAAGTTTTCAATTTTTTAAAAAACAACTTAAACTAGATTTTTTGTTTTTTGATTTGTTCACCGTTTTAAATTTTTTATACTCGTGTTTTGAATTTTCATAAAATCATTTTTTTTAAATCAAAGTTTTTGATTTCTTCAAAAATTTAATTTTTTTTTTAATTAAAATTTTTGATTTCTTAAAAAATTCAACTTTAAAATCCAAAGCTGTCAATTTTTTGAAAAGCACCTCTTTTAAACTCGAATTTTGGATTTTTTCAAAAAATCGAATTTTTTGATTTGTTTACCGTTTTAAATTTTTCTGTTATTTTGGTAAAATCATTTTTTGTTTCAAAAATCAACTCAATTTTTTCTAAAATCGAATGTTTTCAATTCTTTGAAATGCACTTGAATTTGATTTCATTGATTTTTGCAAAAATTGAATTTTTTCGCTTTGATGTTCACCGTTTTAAATTTTTTGATATTTTCGTAAAATCATTTTTTTTCAAACATCAGAATTTTTGATTTCTGCAAAAATTTATTTTTCTCGAAAACTTTCAATTTTTTGAAACACACTTAAAATCAATTTCATTGTTTTTGCAAAAAAAAAAAAAAAATTGAATTTTTAAGATTTGATGTTCATTGTTTTGAATTTTCTGATAGGTAATTATAGGTAAGTATTCATAATTTTTTTTTAAATTGAAATTTTCAAAAATTAAATTTTTGATTTCTTAAATAATTTAATTTCTAAATCTGAATTTCGTCTAAAATCGTAAATTCCCAAGTTTTCAATGCTTTGAAAAGCACCTCAAAAATGATTTTTTGATTTTTGTAAAAAATCTATGTTTTTGTCATATTTTCATAGAATCAAATTGTTGTTGTTGTTGTTATTGTTGTTTCTTCAAAAAATCAAAATTTTAACTTTTTTATTTCTTTAGAAATATTAAAATTTTAATTTCTTCAAAAATAATGATATTTTTGATTTCCTTTTAAGATTTCTTCAAAATTTCCATTTTTTTTGTTTTTATAAAATATTTTGTTTTTTAATTTTAAAAAATCTAAATTTTTTCAAAACTATAACTTTTTAAATTTACCTGCCTAATCGTAGAATTTCTCATTTTTAAACTATTTTCTAAATGTTGAATATTTTTCATTTTTCAGATATTAAAAAAAATACAGTTTTTTGATTTTGTTGATTTAAAAAAAAACAATTTTTGGATTTCTTCAAGAATTCGAACTTTTTGATATTTTCAAAAAAAATTTAGTTTTTTGATTTTTTCAAATAATTTCCAATTTTTTTTTTTTTTTTTTTTGAAAATTCAAAATTTTTAATTTCTTAAAAAATCAACATTTTATTCATTTTTAATAATAGTGAGGTAACTAATACAGCTTTTAGAGGTTTTGAAAAAATATTTAATTTTTTGGCCTTTTTCAAAAAAAATGACTTTTTATTGTTTTCAAAAATTCGAATACTTGTTCAAAAAAATCAAATTTTTGACGTTCTTTAGAAATCGAAGTTTTTTAGATTATTTTAATCTCTATACTTAATTTTTCGATTTATTCTAAAATTTTAATTTTTTTATTCTCTTCAAAAAGATCGTTTTTGTTATTGTTTTGTTTTTCTAAGTCATTTTCTAAAAGTATAATTTTTCAATTTCTTTAAAAATCCAAATTTTCTAGAATTTTTGTAAAAATCTCCAATTTTTTGATTTAATTCTAAAAGTTGAGATTCTTCCTAAATTCAATATCTTTAAATTTTTCAAAAATCTAATTTTTATTTTTATTTTTTAGAAATCCAAGTTTTAAATTTAAGAATTTAATTTTTTTGTTTTTCTTCAAAAAATCTTCTTTTTTACCATTTTCTAAAATTCTATTTTTTTTATCATCTTTAATATTCCAACTTTTCGATTTTATTTCATAAAATTCAATGTAGATAGGTAACTGTTGTTGAACGGTGAGTTGCTCTGCTTCCTTGCTGAATGCTTTTAAATTTTCATCCTTCAGACGAACCTCTGATTTTTGATTTTCGTCTCTTTTTTGCTGTTCTTGTAAAAAAAGGCATTATTTGTAAAATATACTGGTATACTTACAAAAAGATATAAAATTCACAAAAAATCTTCAAAAGGAAAATCCGGCCATTATCCGATACTCCTTCGTTGTGCGTTTTTTTCCTCCTATCTCTGCATCATGGTGCGTTTGTATTCGGTACTTTGTAGTACGTGGAAGAGTAACATCTGTGCAATGTCTGCGCTATTTCATCGCTGTGTAGATATACGTGTAAGCCAAGCCATAGAGATGAGGGATACAAGAAGAAGTGGTTGTTTTTTCTCTTTTTCAAGTGTAATTTGCGGCACGACGAGTGCCGGAGTTTCGTGGAAGGAAACAGAGACCACAAGAGAAGCTGGAAGTGTGGGGCCATGGGGTTGTTGTGTTTAGTCTGCACAGTGCACGGTGGTTGTGTTTTTACACAAATCGACGGGCTGCAGGGGTGGCTTAAAACGCGGCGAAATATTTAATTTATCGTCGTGTTCGGACGTCCAACTAAATAATTAACCAATGACGGCGGTTTGGGTGTGTTTGGCCAAAAAGCTGCGTTCGCGAGGTTTTTCCCCCTTTTTTTTTTGCGACGAGTGAGAAGTACTGGAATAGACGAGAAATAATTACCGGTGTAGAGCTTGCAGTAGATTACTGATAGATTGATGAAATATGGTCGTGGTGTGGTTATTGTTTTAGTTTGGTAATTTAGCGAGGATATTTTTACCAGTAATGAGTGTACAATTGTACATGGGCACAGGCAGGTAAAACAAAACGCGGGGAAAAGATCCTGTTGTAGGCTATTTGACGGACACGGTTGTGTGGTTTGAACTTTCACTGAATGGCGCGAAATTGATATTGGATATGATTTAATGCGACCATATAAAGTGTACTGTGTTTATTTCTCGGATCTCGCGGATATGTAATATGAATTATACGTACTTAGCTTTTTTTACGCTAGCAGGTTTATTGTCTTTGGGTTTCGCCCGCGTATAAATTGTCTAGCAAGTACGCAATGTGTACTGGTGGAATTGTTCGATGTAAGAAATGTACGTATACAACTTATATGCGAGTACGACTAGAGCAGAATGAGTGTGCGGTGAAGGAAATTTTTTTATTTTATTTCTTTAGCTGTCACATTGTCGGGTGTAGCAAGCGTTGCGAAGGTGAAATTATAACGAGAAATCGAACACAACTAACACAAGAGTTGGGAGCTTTTGAAACGATATTGCGGTACGAGTTGGCCAGTAAATTATTACAGGTCGAAGTACATGGCTAGAGCAGTGAGCAGGAAGGGAAAAAATCTTTGCCGCGGGGGTCGTAAAATAGCCGGATTTTCTATTTAAAAGAATAGTCGGATTGGAGCTAGAAATTATTACGGAATTCTGTTTCGGTCGAGTTTTCTCTATTTTTTGTTTCGTTTTTTTTTTTTCAACTTTTGTGAAGACTTGTTTGAAATTTTGCTGGAGATGGATTTTTTTTATAATTTTTGTAGAATGATTATTTTTCTAAATTTTTTGAAAATGGAATTTTGTCTTTGAATTTTTCAAAAAAATCTTACAAAAAATGTTGGTAAGATTTTTTTGTATGTTTTAAAAATAAATTCAAATTAAGTTTTTTTTTCAAATATAGATTTTGTTTCAACACCTGCAAATTTTTGCAAATTTCGTGAAAAATCAATTTCGAAAACATTAATTTTTCTTTCGAAATTTACCATTCAATACCCATTTTTTTGCAACTTGAAATTTTGAACCTAAATTCTTCCTCAATAAATTTTTTTTCTCAAAAATTTTTCTTTGTTGAAAATTTTGAAAATCTCACGAGAAACCAATTTTATTTAGGTATAGTTTTTCTTTCATTTAAAATGAAAATTTTTGATTTCGTAACTTTTTTAGAATTATTGCTTTGAAATTTGTGCTCAAAAGAATTTTCAACTTTATTTTTTTGAGAAAATAATTCTTCAAAATTTCATCGTGAACAATTTTATTTTTTTGCAAATTTTGTCATCAGAATTTTTTTTTTAAATTTTGCTTTGTACGAATTTTTAAAAATTTGATTAAAACAATAAATTTTTTATAGTAGGTACCTACTTTTATTTGAAATGAATTTTTTCATATATTAGTAATTTTAAATTTTATCTCATGTCAGTATAGTTACGAATTTTTGTAAATTCCATGAAAAATCACGTCTCAGTGAAAAAAAAAATTATTTTCATTTTTATATTTGAAAAAAAATTGTCTCGTTTTAACAATTTTATTACTTTGGTTAAACCGATTTTTTTTCTAATTTTAATCAGTTTTAAGTTTTGTTAAATTTTCACGAATTTTTGTAAATTGCTTTGAGCTACTTATCATTTTCAACCTTTCAAAAAAATTTTCGAAAGACTTTTTTTTAATACCTACTTACCTAAATGTTTTTCAAATTCATTTGTAGGTTTTTTTTTTGTTTTTTTTTTTGATTTTTGAGAACATTATTTTAAGTCATGTCATAGAAAAATTGGTTTATTTGGTCAAATACCAAAGTTTCAAAAAAATTTGAATCGATTTTTTCGAGCTTTTCTTCCCAATTGGTACGAATTTCTTGTACCTAATTTTTCTTTTTAAATTATAAAATTTTGGTTAAAAATCATTTTTTCATATATCATCAAAATTATATATTTAAAAATTTTTATTCAAGTACGAATTTCTGTAAATTCTATCGAAATAATTGTTTGGAATCTTCTACAATTTTTTAAAATTTGTATGTTACGTTTCTACCTTTTTTCTTTTTTTCTTTTATTCAAAAAAAAATTGATTTTTTCAAAACAAATGGAGGTCTTTCAAGCACTAAAAATTGAACAATTTGTAGTAGTCTCAGAATATATTTCGTGCAATAGTCTAACCTGTTTCTCAATTAGACTCGGAAAAATTCGCCCAAAAAGAATTGTGCACTCACTTCACAAGATATCGCGCATATTTGAACCAAAAATCGAATTTGCATTTGGTAAATTTGCGAACGACTTGTATACTATATTTTCCTGCACCCGAGATCCTTCTACATTCAGCAATTTTACCGCCACATCGTTGGAACGTTGGATTCGCTTTAGCGATGGCGGTTTTTGCAGAAAACCTCTCGAGTAAATTTTTTTTAAAGTCAGTTCGTGCGTTAACATAATCACGTCAGCTTTGAATTACGTAGAGACCAATGTCGTTATCTCGTTTCAATATTGGCTTGCTTGTTTTTTTCCTTTCTTCTCCGGCGAAACGAGAGAAGAAAATAAAGAAAGGATGAAAATAAAAGTATCTCGCGAGTGGTTTTTTGCATCTCGTTCGAGCGTTTTAAGCTGGTTACAGAGGCGAGCTGTGTGCTTCTAGATGCTTTTTTGTATAGGAAATTGGCATAGCTTTGCGTATGCTGGCTGTGAACAGCGGATATGCGAATGTGTTGCCGAAATGATATGTTTTAGCATTATTTTACAATTTATTGATAACATTATGGCATATACAAGAGGCTGAGTGGAGCCCAGACGAACTCAGGGTAATATACTATGTATTTACAGGATAGACATACATAGTATAATGCATAAATGAAGGCGAAACTGAAATATATGATTATCGAGGGGGTTCGATTCACTTTTTTTTACCTCCTGAACTGAAATGTTGCGAGTAGTGGTGTGAAAGATGTACGGATTTGCGGGCCAGATCGGAAATAAGAGGTGTTGTCGATGGGTGCTGTAATTTTTTTATGGGACACGTTTCCCGAAAGGCGAAGGGGTGAAGGGAAGGTGTTTTGATACGTAGAATGAGGTTTTTAGTCGTATATTGTATTTCTTTCTGGTGTGCTATATCTCATGTGAAGCTTTTGCTACTCTCATAGATGAAGTTTTTTTTCCCAGTCTGTTGGAATGTGGTAAGATTTGTTTGGTGATTTTTTTTATTATTTCTCAAAAAGTGAACTCGAGCACCTTCTCCGAAAAAAAAATTATAATAAATTTCAAAATGCCTGCGAAATTATGAAACTGCAACCGCGTATAAAACAATGAAATTTTTAACGTGAATATAAACGAAAAGTCGTTGAAAGGAAAGTACAGCCGAGGGTAAGGGAGCTGAAAAGAAACTGGAGGAGAAAAAAAGGTTTATTACTTTCATCGGGGGAATCCCCTGGTGAAAAATCATGGCGCCGGGTATCAAATGACTCTATATTAACGTAACAGTAGGCGCAGAGGAGCTGAATCGTACTTATAACAGCAGACTCTCCTTTGGGCTGGTATTGCTGCTTGGAATGGCAAGGAGAAGGAGTCTATACGATGGTACAAATTAACTGTACAGTTTATAGGATACCCTGTAACCCTCATATTTTAAGCCAGCGACTTCCGCACGTTGTAAAACGACGGTTTATTTACGATTAAATCGTAATTTCGAGATTGGTTTTTGTTTATCTTACACCGTGTTGTCAAAATCTCTCCCCATTGCGAGCGTTAATCTTATTCCCGCGTGCCAGTCTTTGATATATCGACGATTATCCGAACGAGTGAAATGAAAAAAAAGAAAGAAAAATTGTAGTTTTATTATTAAGAGATAATAATATGTACGAGTGTATTTGGTGTGTGGGTATCGATCATGAGAGTTTTTTTAATTTTTGTAAATTTTTTTTTTAATAGGTAAAAAGTTAAATTACGAGATGATGATGATGATGATGATGGTGGTGGTGGTGGTGGTGGTGGTGGTTGTATCTTGATTTTTTTTTTTTTTTTTTTGAAGTTTGATTAGTTTTTTTAAATTCTATGAAGAAAAAAAAGTTTTTAAAATTTTGATCAGTTAATTTATTTGAAAATAGGTACCTATAAAAATATGTATTGAAGATTTTTCAGATAAAATTTTCTATTATAGGTAATTCCATTAATAACAACTTTTTTGGAATTTTGATCAGTGAATTGATTTTTTTCAATTCGATTTTTTTCTTGGACTTTTAAATTTTTTTTGTAAAATTGAATAATATTTTTAAAAAAATAATTATTTCATTAAACAGCTGTTCCATTGATGTAAAATACAACCTACTTATCGATTTTTCAACCAGTGCTTTAATTTAACTTGTTTACATATTAGATACATTTGTGCATCGAACAATTAAACTAACGAGAGCCTTTTTTTCCCTATCTGTTCCAGATTTATCCGCATTCATAATCAAATCGTCCGTCTCTCGATAAACCGACCACGATGATATTCAGATAGTGACAGGGAGTTTTGGCGATCATCAAACGATCCTCATCGTCGATATTTCACTTCGATCATATCGTAACCATCAGCACGCTGCTCGGTCATCCATCGCAATTACTCCAAGACCGTCTGCACCCACGAACGATGACCGACGATCTACCGCAGCAGCGACTTTAATATTGAAATGTTAGAATGTGTTTCGGCGATAAAAGCGCTGCTACATTGCTGGCCTTTACCTCCCTATCATGCTGGCTCGTTTTATTGCTGGGCTGCTGGCCGCAACTGGCTGCATCATCTTCGGCTCCAGCCGACGACTTCAAGGTATTCGCGGACGAGTATGGTACATTAAAGTTTAATCATCTGGTAGTGGACAAAGATCGAGGATGGGTGTTCATCGGCGCAGTAAATCGTCTGTACCAGCTGTCGCGCAATTTAGATCTAGTCGTCAACTTCACCACCGGTCCCGAGCCAGATTCGCCGGAATGTTCGGTGCTGGATTGTCCGGCAGAGGTGCCAAAGAAGATGACCAACAACTACAACAAGGCTCTGGTGATCGACTACACGAATCCGCGACTTATATCGTGCGGCAGTATTTCCCAAGGCCTTTGCAAGGTGCACAACATAACTAACATATCGGATGTCATCACTACTGTTTTGGAGCCGGTCGTGGCGAATAATGCGACAGCTTCGACGGTTGCTTTCATCGCACCAGGCCCAGTCAAAGGGTCTTCGCCTTCTGTCGTGCTGTATGTTGGAGCGACGTATACGGGTAATTCGGCGTATCGGTCTGAAGTTCCAGCTGTGGCCAGTAGAAGTTTGGAAAGCAGTCGAATGTTGGCGATTGCCGAACAAGGTGTTACCACCGGCACCAGGGTTTCGGTTAATAATCTGTCCAGAGAAAGGTATATCATCAACTACGTTTATGGATTCAGCTCCGGTTCATTTAGTTACTTTTTGACAACGCAGATGAAATCTTCCATTCAAACGTCGCCTTATATATCGAAACTGATCCGTATATGTCACGAAGATAAGGATTACTATTCGTATACGGAGATCCCTATCGAATGCATCGGAGAAGGAGGAAGATTATATAATTTAGCCCAAGCGGCATTCGTCGGCAAACCCGGTTCCGAGTTGGCAACGTCGTTGGGTAATCGTCCCCAAGACGACGTGCTATTTGTGATATTCGCTCAAAGTGAAGCACCCGAAGGTGAAAAGTCGAACAAGCCCGGTAAACATAGCGCTCTTTGTGTATATTCGCTCAATTCCATCAAACGTAAATTCATCCAAAATATCAATCATTGCTTTAGCGGCAAGGGATCCAGAGGATTGGATTTCATTCTATCTAGTCACGATTGCATTCAAACTAAAATTCAAACTATCAACGAAGATTTCTGCGGATTAGATGTAAATACACCATTAGGAGGTGAAATGCCAGTGACATCAGTACCTGTGATCACCTTTAATACGCTGACCACTTCGGTGGCTGCAACGTCGACCGGAGACTACACAGTGGTTTTCATCGGCACCAAAACTGGTCACTTGAAGAAGGTGGTCGTCGAGAGTATGACAACAGCCCTCGAATATGCAGATATAACCATCGACGAAGGTTCCCAGGTGAATGCCGATTTGTTATTCGATTCTACGATGAATTATTTGTATGTGATGACCGAACGTAAGCTGACCAAGATCAAAGTACAAGACTGCAGCAAGTACGAGACCTGCTGGGATTGTTTGACTGCCAAAGACCCTTATTGCGGATGGTGCTCTTTAGAAAATAAATGCAGCTTGAGGAGTAATTGCCAAGATGCTGCCAATGATGCATTGTCTTGGATCCCTTATAAGACTGGCAGGTGTACCTCTATCACCAGTGTTACACCAAAAGAACTTCAAAGAACAACTGCCCGAACTCTCGAGTTGACTATTGATAACCTGCCCCCATTGACTGGCCAGTTCTTATGCGTTTTCACCATCATGGATAAAATACTAGTTACAAATGCGACTAGAAATAATTTCGGAGTAAATTGTACTACTCCGAGGACTGACCTCTTGCCATCCATTCCTCCGGGTCATCATCATTTCACAGCCAAACTTTCAGTCAAGACGACAAATAATCCGGAATTTGTCGATACCAACTTTACCTTTTTCGACTGCAACACCTATACGTCATGTACGCCTTGCGTATCGTCCATGTTTCCTTGCGACTGGTGTGTTGATGGGCATCGATGTACGCATGATACCGCCGAGAATTGCCGAAACGATATTTTAGTAACCGGGGTGAACCGAGGAGGCCCTAGTTATCGCAGCGGTCCTACCTTCTGCCCTACGATCAACGCTACCCAAGATGGATCGTCAGAGATTCTTGTTGCAGCTGGTACCAAGAAAAGCATCCGCGTTAAGATCCATATCATTGGGCAATTCATCGTTCAAACGAGATTCCTATGCCAGTTTAACATTGAGGGCCGAGTTACCAGCGTGAACGCTGATCTAATCGGTGATACGATCTATTGTGAAGGTATGGAATTTGCCTACACCCAACGTGGAGCTAACATGACTGCTACATTCGCTGTCATCTGGGGTGGCTCGAAACCTCTTGATAATCCAGATGATATCCACGTGGTCATCTACAGATGTCGTGACATGGCTGACAACTGCGGCATGTGCTTAGCCCTGGAAAAGAAATACGGCTGCGGATGGTGCCAGAGTACCAACCGGTGTGAAATCTTGGAACAGTGCGATGGTGGATCCGGCGGGTGGCTGAATCAAAACCATACTTGCCCTAATCCGTCCATAATCAACTTCCGACCTCAGCTTGGACCTTGGGAAGGTGGCACCAATGTTACCATACAAGGTATCAACCTGGGTAGAACCTTCGAAGACGTCTATAGCGGCATAACTGTTGCTGGAATACCTTGTGAGCCATACAAACATCTGTATAAACCTACCAGGGAGATAGTCTGCAAGGTTGATGGTCCTGGCACAACAGAAGTTCGCTCTGGGCCAGTTTTGGTCAAAGTGGAGAACTTCAGAGGCGAATCTAAGCAAAAGTTTACCTTCGTTGATCCCAAAATTGAAGACATATTCCCTAAACACGGTCCTCGATCTGGTGGTACGGAGTTGACAGTAAGAGGGAAATACATGAATGCTGGTAGTCTGATTGAAGTGTCCATCGACGAATTACCTTGCAGAGTATTCGCTAACGATTCAACCGAAGTCAAATGTGTCACCAGTGCCTCGAATAAACAACGCGAGGGTAAAGTTCTAGTGAAATTTGATCAAGGTGTTCGTCACTATGAGAATGACTTGTTCGAATATACCGAAGATCCTACAATCGAGAGCTTAGAATCAGGCGTGAATAGCTTGGGCAAGGTACCCAAAGGTATACCAGCTGGTGGCATCAAAATATCAGTATCTGGCAAAAACCTTCTCTCAATACAGAAACCACTTTTCTACGTGTACAACGAGAATAAAACCAAACGTTACTACAGCGAATGTGACGTCCATAGTAATTCAATGATGACCTGCTGGTCTCCATATATCCCAGATATGAATAGCTCTTCCATAGACGCTGAGAATCCCAAACACCTCGATTATGGGTTCAAAATGGACGACGTTGCCAGCGTACAAAACATATCGATGAATAAAGGATACCCACCTTTTAATCTGTATCCAAACCCGACATTTGACTATTTCCCAGATTCCATCAAACATTACAAAAGCGACTACCTCACGATAAATGGTCAAAACATCGACAGAGCTTGTCACGAATCCGATGTCATAGTCCAAATTGGTAAAAGTAACTGTAACGTGACCTCACTATCCAGACAACAGCTCACTTGCCGTCCACCAGAAACTCAACCAGCCGGATACAACAACGGATCTGATTTCGAGCTAAATGCCCTAGATCCTCCCGAAGTGATCGTCTCAATTGGGCAAAATTTCCGCCAGACCATTGGTCGATTGAGTTATTCGTCGAATTTGGCTCAAACCAGCCCTCTAACCAAAACCACTATTTATGGAGGCGTCGTTGGTATCTCCGTACTAATCCTGATCTTCATTGCGTTCCTAATTGCGTACAGGAGGAAATCCACAGAAAGCTCTAGAGTACTGAAGAACATGCAAGAGCAAATGGATATCCTCGAGTTACGCGTAGCAGCCGAATGTAAAGAAGCATTCGCCGAGTTACAAACCGAGATGACTGATTTGACATCAGATATCACCTCTGGTGGTATACCCTTCCTAGACTATCGCACCTACTCGATAAAAATCCTATTCCCCAGTCTAGAGGATCACTCTATTATCCAACGTGAGAAACCAGAATTGATCAGAAAAGAAAAAGGACTCCGACTATTCGGTCAATTAGTCATGAATAAAACGTTCCTATTGTTGTTTATCCGCACGCTCGAAAGTAATCGTTATTTTTCGATGAAGGATCGCGTCAACGTGGCAGCCATGATCATGATAACACTCCAGAGTAAAATGGAGTACTGTACAGATATCCTGAAAACACTGTTGGCTGAGCTGATAGAAAAATGCATCGAAGGCAAGAGCCATCCAAAGCTATTACTCCGGCGAACCGAAAGCGTTGCTGAGAAAATGCTCTCCGCATGGTTTACCTTTCTGTTGTACAAGTTCCTGCGAGAGTGCGCTGGTGAGCCTTTGTACATGTTGTTTAGGGCTATTAAACAGCAAGTGAATAAAGGCCCGGTCGATGCCATCACATCTGAGGCACGATACTCGCTCAGCGAAGAGAAACTCATCAGGCAGTCGATTGATTACAGAGCGATGACCGTGTACGTGAGTATCTCTCAACAAACAGCCTTTGTTACCGGACTAGATCCGAACACCGAGAACGTCCCTGTCAAGGTGCTCGACTGCGATACCATCTCGCAAGTTAAGGAGAAAGCTCTGGATACCATATATCGAGCTACCAGCTACAGTCAACGTCCCAGACCTTCGGAATTGGACGTCGAATGGAGGACTGGCATGTCTGGCAGGTTGATCTTATACGATGACGATTCCACATCCAAAATCGAAGGCGAATGGAAGAAGAAGAACACCTTAAACCATTATCGTGTTCCAGACGGTGGTTTATTAAATCTGGTCTCCGTTAAGCAATCATCTAACTACAATTTATCCATCTTGTCTACGGATAAAATGGAAAAATTGCACAAATACGAGACACTCAACTTAGCCAAATACAACACAGCCAGTCCGCCATATGCCAGGACAACCTCGCCACTAACTCAGGATAACGACGGCGGCTACAAAAGCTGGCACTTAGTCAAACATCACGATTCGAACGACAACCACAAAGAAGGCGACCGCAGCAATAAAATGGTATCGGAGATTTACCTGACCAGACTTCTGGCCACTAAGGGCACCCTGCAGAAGTTCGTCGACGATCTCTTCGAGACCATATTCAGCACTGCTCATCGAGGTAGCGCCCTACCATTAGCTATCAAGTACATGTTCGACTTCTTGGACGACCAAGCCCTCCAGCACGGTATCACCGACCCCGAGGTCGTCCACACGTGGAAAAGCAACAGCCTCCCATTACGGTTTTGGGTCAACCTAATCAAAAATCCCAATTTCGTATTCGATATACACAAATCGAACATCGTTGACTCGTGCCTGAGTGTGGTCGCCCAAACTTTCATGGACTCGTGCTCCACCTCCGACCATAGGCTCGGCAAAGACTCGCCCAGCTCCAAGTTACTCTACGCTAAGGATATCCCCGTCTACAAAGAGTGGGTCGAGAGGTATTACTCGGATATCAAAATCATGCCTGCCATTTCCGATCAAGACATGAACGCGATGCTAGCCGAAGAATCACGACTACACTCGACCGAATTCAACACCAACTCGTCGTTGTACGAATTGTACATGTATGCTGTGAAATATAACGAGCAACTTATGGTAACGTTAGAAGAAGATGAATTCTCGCAGAAGCAAAGGTTAGCCTATAAGTTAGAGCAAGTACACAATATCATGGTGGCCGATCCGAATCTTTGATATTTAGCTACCAACGTTTACGATCAAGTTTTGCTGAATTGCAACTTGACCAATGGGTCGTCCAATAGCGACGAAACCGAGGTGTGCGACTACGAGTACGAATGACGATAGACACGATAACCAATACTTTGACTGATCGATCGTGTGTATTATGTAGTAATTTTTTTTTATTCATTTCGATGCATTCGAGTTGCTAATTTCTATTTATTTATTTGGAAGGCAAAATGAAGGGAAATTGGGTGAGGTTTGTAATCATACTAGGAATCAAAGTGGCGCAGAGGTAGTTGTATCCCAGTGGCTTGTATTTATTTTTATCTCCTTTGGTCACTTAGCTAGGTAGTTAGAGAGTTTTCTTGATGTGTTGTAGTTTTGTTATTCTAAAATATCGTCGCAGAAAGAAATACCTGGTGTATTTCGTATCTACGCGATTACCTAATTATCATTTTTATGGGTGTATTTTCTTTTGTGGTTTTTTTTTTCTTTCTTTGGTGTGATGGCTGTTTATTTTAGTATGCGTGGCTTATATCTGCGGTGACGATGGTGACTCGTTGATGAGAGAAATGAAAACTCTGCGTGATTTGACGAGACCGAGATCGGTATGGTAAATTTTGACAAAGGCAAAGGCAAAAGCGTTCCTTTTTTATCATTATAGGCTGCTTAGTTGTATAAATTTTTCTCTCTTCTTGTTTTATTTTGTTTTCGTTTTTCTTTCTTTTGTACACATTCCAGAATTTAGAATTTACGATAGTTTTTAAATGTATTTTGGAAGTTACCTTTTATGAATTTCGGCGGCCAGTATTTGTTGCGATAAGGCTGTGATGGCGGTAGCGGAAACAAATTAAGGAATGTGGAATTATGCAGATTTGGATCAGTGGCTGGATGTCTAGAGAGTATGAGGGGGTTTGTGGGAAAGAGGTAAGGAAGAAGTTGAGTTTTTAAACGGTGAGAAAATACGACCTTTTTTGGATTTACTTTTTAAGCTCGGTTGGGAAACGATAAAATGTAAGATAATTTTTTTTAATGAAAATTGCTTACCATTTTGAACGAATTTCAATTAAAAAATGAAAATTATATATTTTTTGCTCGTTCAAACAAAATGAAATTTTCTAAGAATTTTTAATTTTTTACAAGTGTGTGATAAATTGATGTGGGTATTTTTGGGTGAAATTTCGAAATTAACAAAAATTATTCAAAATTGCAAAATAATTACTTATTCGGTTTTACCAATTCAAAACAATTTACACAGTTTAAAAAAAATACAAAATTTCCAGTGAAATTGTTGGTAAAAAATGATACTTACAAAGTTTGATTATGTTTTTTCAAATTGAAATAAATTTTCAATTAGGAAATAATATGATTTTTTTATGTTGAAAATTTTCAAAAGGAATTACTGATTTAGAAACGCTGGTGTTAAATTCTGGTTGTGTTGTGATTTTTTTTTTTTTCTTTTTTTTTCAATAAAATAATTTAAATCTGATGAAAAATCTTCAAAATTCCTAAAAAAAAATTTTTTTAAATGTTGATAAAAAAATTATTTTTTACGAAATTTTCAACAAAATCACAGAAGACCAATTTGAATTGTAAAAAAAGCTGATGTTGAAACATTGTCAGAATCTCGAATTTTGACAATTTAAAAAAAAAAAATCTCGGTGGCAACATTTCTAACAAAATTTTCATTTAAAAAAATCCTGTATCTACCTATTAAATTTCAAATGTGATTTTTTTTTGTCTAAATAGTTATAATTGAAAAAATTTTAAAATTAAAAAAAAATGAAAGTGGAATGATTTTTTCTGATTCCAAACAAAAAAAAAATGAAAAATCTTCAAAATTTCAATTATTTGGTTCTAAGTGATTTGTAAGAAAAAATGAAAAATTATATTTTAATTATTTTTATTTTCGAATTGTAAAAATTTTTTGGTGACAAAACTTCGGATGAAATTTTTATTTAAAAATGTATTAGGTAAATTCAAAGGATAATTTTTTTTTGTCGAAAAAATTTAAAGTTATGAAAAATTTTCAAAATTAAAAAACAACAACATCATTGAAAGTGAAATATTTTTTTTAGTTCCGAAATTTCTAAAAAAGTTACTTAAAGATTCCCACTCATCAGAAAAAATGTGGTTGAATTTTTGATTTTTGGAGGAGGGGCGAAGAACATTGAAAAAATCGTGAAAACTATTTTAAATACCTAATCGTTGAAAATTTTTTTCAAATATTTAAAAATATATATTGATAGAAAAATCTTGTTTCAAATTCTGATCGTGAATTTTTTGTCCGAAAAAAAAAATTCAAAATGCATCAAAATTTCTAAAAAAAAAAATAAAAAATAATTATACCTACTTATTATTAAAAATGAGATTATAGGAAGGAACTATTCTTTGGTTCGAAAATTCGTTTAATATCAGGGGGAAAAAAGTAATGTTTAAATGTGATTTTTTATCCATGAAATAATTTTAATTTCTCCTTTTCCTGATTACAAAATTTTGAACAAAACTGTTGATTCTAAAAAATTGTGTTGATTTCTCCTTTTTTTTTTGTGATAAAATTTCTCAAATCATTAAAAATTTTCAAAGCCACAATTGAAAAAAAAAAAAAAAAAAAGAAAGGATTATTAGGTATGAATTGAAATATTTTCCTCATTTGCAAAATTTCAAATAATTTTTGATAAAAAACTTTTTGTTAAATTCTGATTGTATCTAATCTTTGTTAATTCAAAAAAAAAAAAATTAAAAATAAACTGGTATAAAATTATACTGTGATTATATTTTGTTTGGCAAAAAAATAGAAAATTGGTAAAAATTCTTCAAATTTTTATTCATTATTTTGTTGCTACTAAATTAAGATTAATTTCTTTTTTTAAAAATTAAAACAAGACAAAAAATTTTTAAAATAATTTTATTGTTTTGTTTTTCAAATTAGCCACGACCTAATTTCTTTTGTTAGTCTCCAAATTTCATTTAAAAATTATTTTAAAAAATTGTAAAAAAAAATTATAAACACCATAGTCGTATTTTTTCATCATCTTGGAAAACAAAACAAGTCGAACATTTCCTAGTACACCTGAAAATGATGTCGAATATCTATTTATTGAGATGAAAAGGGAAATGCCCACATATCTATAGATAGAGAGGAAAGAATAAAGTGGTACTTTCCCCAAAAACACTGCAAAGAGGATAAAAGAGGCTCGTAAGATCTCATTTATATTCCTAATAAGCGCAGCTCGGATGCATCTTTAGTGTCTGTGATCGTCTCTGTGTGAGTGTGTATAGTATAATAAATACCTATCCATCTACCTACCTACCTTTAGAAAAAAAATCGAAAATTTTCCTAATTAATTTTACCCCACTTACTCATCAGACCTTCTCTCTCTCTCTTTAACTTTTGATCTTTTTCCTACGGTCACATTTATTTTCAGAGTCGAAAAAAAATAAGCACGAGAGAGGAAAAAAATGTATCTTTCGATGTCCACGTTAAAATTAGATTTAATTTGGTTCGCGTCGCTCTGCTAATAAAGTAAAAAGACGGTAAATTAAAATTAAACGAAGAAAAATGGGAAAAAAGCGAAAACGAAATTATATCTTATTTGTTAGTCTCGATTCGTCATTCTTATTTATTATTTTCTTCGCAGTATAAAGATTTAATTTGAAAAAAGGCAAAAAAAAACGAAGGCGAAAAATAATAATATAAAAATATATTATTAATTACCAGATTTCACCATTATTGTATTTGTACGTACAAATATGGACCGTAGACCGTAGAGAACCGTTGTACGTATGAAAAAAAAAATCAACTAACCAAGCTATGGTTATAATTTCTTTATTTATAGTAATTTTACACAGTTCATATTCCTCGCCTGATTTATCAAATAAAATCTGCCTCTTAATTTTCACAATTTTTTTTTTTTTTTTTTTTTTTTGTATCGAATCGATTTTAGAATAAATTCTGCCACTTGCCAGGTCAAAAGAAGGCTTTTAAAAATGATCTCAACGAGTACTGGAATTGTGTGGTGTGTTTTTAATTTATTTTTTTATTTTTTCTTCTTTTTTCTTCTCATGTTTTGGTGTTGATTTTGCAGATATTTTTAAAATAGGTATTTATTATACGATTTCGAATGTGTAGCTTCAGCTCGACCAAGTGTGTGCATGGAAATAACACCTGCGATTATTTGTGTACTTGCTCTTGAACTTTGCGACGGCCTTTGAACAGCTCTGAATTGAATAAGGCAAAGATTCAAGCGAATGCTTTACTTTTACTGTGTAATTTGTCTGATCCTAGTCATAATAAATACGAAAATACAATATTTAAAGTGTACCTTAGCCTATGTAATGTGTAAATAAGGTGCGATATTATTTATAGGGACGTTTTATTTATATTTTATTATTTTTTTACTGAGTAATTCCGGCTTGTTTTTTATTTCGTTATATTTTTTAAAAATAATTCCGTTGCTCGGTGTGTATGTTTTTTTTTTTTTTTTAATGTGTGGCATTATATAGAGAAAAATTATTATATGTATTATTACGTTTTAAAATCTATGCTGCCGAAAAAATTTCCCCCGTAATGCGGTTTCACGTGTACTGTAAACATTCCAGAAAATTTACCAAAAAAAATTAATTATCTAATTTAATTTAGTAAATTATTTTTTTTTATTCATTTTTCCCCGTAAAAATGGTATTTTTATTTATTATTTAATGTATTACTCGCTACTACGATTTCAAAGCCATGTATTTTTTTTTTCATTTAATATGGTGATTTAAACTGTGTGATATCGAAACACATTATTATATTTTAATGTGATAATTCTGTATACTTTAAAAAAAAAATTCAACTCTACGAACTACGTTGTCGACGAAGTTCTCGTTTCCATTTTACTTACTAGAACCGATTCTCTCCTCGAAGGGCCTAACAAAATATTACGTATCAGAAACTCACCCCCCGATGATGTTTTTACCATGTACGTATCTTTTTAAAATAGTAACGATAACGAAATGAATAGGAACAATCATTATTCCTAGATTTCGTTTTAGCTTTATTTTAATTTTTTTTTTTTTTTTTTTGTTCATTTTCGATTCGAAATTTTTTGATTTTATTACTCATCATGTACTATTTTACTACCTATTTATGCATATGTATGATTTGTCGTGTATCAATATTTTTTTGTTAATTTTTTTTCTTTCGTTTCGTTTCGTTCCTGTCTTTTTATTATTTTTATAATATTATATCTTTCTTTCTCTTTTTTTTCTCCTCTCTATATATATCTTCTTATATATTTGTATATGTTTGTTATTTTGAAATTTTTTGTACAGTTTGTATTATTTATATATGAGTGCAATATAAACGAGTAATTTATAATCGCTTTTGTATGTAATTTTCCATTCGTTTGTTTGTTTGTTTATTTTGTTTCGAATTTTGACGATGATTTTTTTTTTTATATTATTATTTTGAGGTTTTTATACGCGATGTTTTTGATGAAATGTGTGTGGGGCTGGCGACGTTTCTTGAATTGGGGGGGGGGGATTTTTTTCCTTCTTTGTTTAGTTGAAAATTATTTAAATGTATGTCGAAGAGATTTTAGTGAATTTGGCTCAGATTAAATTAAATTAAATTTTATAAAAAATTGTAGGTACCCAAAGTTGAATTTAAAGATCTACTTGTAATTTTAGATCCTCAAAATTATACAATTTTTATTACATTCCTATTTATAAATGTTATAAGAGAAGAATTTTATAAAATTAAAAAAAAATAATAATAATGTTTAGGTAAAATATGATTTGTCTAAAAACACTTTGCAATACATAAAAAATACAGATTCTTTCCATTAAAAAAAAAAAATTTTAAATAAATTTAAAAACATTCATCTACTTAAATTTGAATATTTATACAAGATTATGTCCCTTCCAAATACCAATTTTTTTAAAAATAAAATAAAATAGTACCCAAAGTTGAATTCAAGTTCCTTGAAATTTTTAATGTTTTTTTTTTTCATTTTGGCAATTTTTTCGAAAAAAAATGATTGAAATAAAATTTATTAAAATACTGAAAAAAAAAATCAAAATTAATTCGTCAATCACTTACCACCCCCCCCCCCCCCCCCAATACAAAATATGTATACCTATGTAATAATGCATATTTTTAAAAAGTACCTAGAAGAAAAAAAATGGTTCCCAGTGTTGACAAAATTTAGAGTTTTGTTTACAAATCTTACTCTTTTTTTAAGTCTAGAAAAATGATATAATTTTTTTTTTTAGTGTTGGAATTTCTCGTACGATGAATTTTTAAAATTTTATTGCATTCAATTGGGTACTTGTATTTTAACTCAAATGAGGAGGGGCAGAAATGTGTTTGAATTTGAATTTTAAATAATATACTTAGATATATTTTGAGCTCCTTGTAATTTTTTAATAATTCTTTTTTTTTCAAATTTTGAATCAAATATTTCTCTTTGATTCGGCTCAAATACAAATTAATAGTTAATTAATTAAATAAAATGAAAAACAGAAATTGTATCCAAGTTTATGACCTTTGAAATTTTTCATTTATTTCAATTTTACCAATTTTTTGAATAAATTAATAAAAAATAAAAAGAAAAAAAAACAGGAAAAATTAATGAATTGAATTTTTTGAAACTCATTTGTCAATCAAATATCCTCTCAATTTTCCTAAATTATAAAATAACCCCCCTCCCCCGAAAAAATTGAAAAATGTACCCACCGTTGACAAAAGTTAAATTTTATTTTAAAAGTCTCATTTATTTATTTTTCCAACAAATACTATTTTTTTGTAAAATCACTTGATATGAAATTGAAAAAAAAATTGTGAAATCAATTTGAAAAAATAAGCAAGATAAAATTGAAAAAAAATTAATTTGTTTTACAATCAATTTTTAAAAATTGATTTGATTAAATTAGGTGCCTCTAATTTGGCTCTAATGGGGAGCGGGGGTGAGAGAAAATGGAAATTATACCCTGAGTTGATTTTTAAAGATACTTGTACCTTCTTCAAGATCCTAATTTTTTTCTTGTCTTGAAAACTTATAAAATAATGCGTATAATAATATTACATAGTTAAAAAAAAAATCAACTCAATTTAGGATTTCTGGAACTTTCAATTTTTTTTCATGTTTTTAAATTTTATGAAAAAAATAAGTAAAAAAAATTGGAAAAAGTACCTAATGTACTCAATTCAAAATAATTATTTAAAAAAAAAACTGACATTATTAAATTTTAAACTGAGAAACATCAAGTTTTCTTATTTTTTCTCAATTTTTAAATTTTCCTTTAAAATGATAACAGGACCTTTTTTAATAAATGAATCTGGCTACCTAAAGTACTTTTTTCAATTTTCATCAATTTCTTGTTACATTTATTTTTTAATCGAATTTCTACCATTTACGAATACCTAATTTAAAGCGGAGAAAAAATAATTAATTAAAAACAGACTGGCTTTCTAATCGAAGCGAATTTACGATAATTTTTCCTCGATTGCAAAAATTAAACGAATGAAAAAAAAAGGAGCAAAAAATGCCATATCTTTGATAAACATTCCGGAAAAGAAACGTTCTATTTGAGTTCTTTGATTACACAAAAATACGACATTATTTTTAATAACTTTTCTCTCTCACAAATGTCTTCTTCTCGCGACTTACAAAAAACGAAAAAAAAGTTCGTTGGTGTGCAAAGGGGGGGGGGGGGGCCTAAAAGAAGAAATTAAACGTTGAAAATATCATATTGGACGAATCTGAGCCAAAGCTATTTAAAAAAGACGACTTCGTTCTGTTTCTGGGTGGAATATCTTTTGAAAAAATCGGTAACGAAGTTTTAACTGGTAATTAATAAATATAAAAGACTCGAAACTCGTTAAGTTGAGGAGCTTTTTACGCGTAGATATTTTCCCTCGTTTTGCATTTCATTTCATAAATATAGGTACCTATAAAACGAACCGAACGTAATAAAAAAGCGAATTTATTTCAGAATATTCGTATACATAGGGAAGATAAAAAGAACAGCTTATATAACGAAATAATACGAAGATAATTTGAAATTTAAAACGTAGCGAAGCTGTTGGCCCTTTTCTCCCAAATAAGTGTGAAATTTGCTCTACCGAAGGTAATTTGATTGAGAGTTTGAATAAACACCTTCGTTTTCTAAAGCGAAAGCTTACTTGCGGGTGAAAATTTAGCTTTTTAAGGAACGTCGTTATTGCTCGTTGGCAAATTGAAGGGGTTTTTTTGAGCGAGACGCGTTTTAACTTAGTCGAATTCATTATGTAAATAAATACCTAGCGTTGGAGAGAAATTTTTTTATGTTTTGTACGAAATTTTGGTCTTATTTGTACACGTTGATTTTATATACATATTTGTACTCGTATTTTTTTTTTTTTTTTTTTTTTTTTGATTTGATTTACCTTAACATTTTTATATGTATTTTTTTTTGTACGTGAAATGCATTTAACAAGTAACTTTTTAATTATGTGTGAGTGCGTATCAGAATGTATTTTTATTCGATGTTAATTTATAAAATTAACCAAACTTTTTCTCCAAATACATAAAGGATGATTAACACAGTATTGTTTCCTTGGCCCCCTCTATAAGTTTTAGGTTAAATTATTACTATACGAAGATGGAAAGCGCGATGTTAATTATTTTATAGAGGATTTTCTTTTGAAAAGAGTTATATTTTTGTTAAAGCAACATGTTAATCGTTCTTTTTTAATTATACCTTTAAATGTTTATATTCAGAAAATGTCATATCTGTACTTAATTTTTATGTGTGTACGATTTGTATTCGATGTTGAATCATTGTGTAATAAAAAAATTTTCAAAGTGGCCTTTGTGAAGTTTAATCCACTCGATGGGTCTGTTTGTAAATACAATTTCTACAGTGAGAACATTTTGATTGAAATTAGTTCCGTCGTGTCAGTCGTACAATCGTACATACAAATTAAGCGGTTTTAATGAAAATTACATCGGAACGTGTATCCATCTGAATGTGATGGGGTATGTGGTGAATTTGCTTATTTGTACGAGTACGTTCGCTAATTAAAATTCCTGACGTGGTATTTGAATCGACGACGACGATCTTTTTCACAATTTATAAAATGAATACGCTGCAGTTGATGAGCCAAGTGAGACTTGTGAAAAAATAGAAAAAGTAAGTTGTTACTAAAATAACCATACTTATCTCGATTTTAAAAAAATCTAACAAGGGAACCTCGCCAACTGGTCATCTCCGATTGAGCTAAAATTTGGCTCACTGAAAGAGCATGCCACCCAGACCTCAAAACCAAATTTTTAGCTGCCGCAGTTGATTTTTCGATTTTTGGCGAATTTTTGAAAATGGCTAAAACCGCCTCCAAAAAACCATTTTTTGAAAAAAATTGTAAATTTCAAGATAGAATCTTGAAAATTGGTATGTAAACTAAAGTCGACCTCCCGAGTCGATTGATACCATTTTCGAAGCGATCTGGAGCCTCCAGAAAAAGTTGACTTTTCTCCAGCACATTTGAATCTCTCCAGAAAGCAAAAGTAAACATTTTCTGAAGGCTCCAGATCGCTTCGAAAATCGTGCCAATCGACTCGGAGGTCGACTATAGGGGGTAGACAAAATTTCGGATGATATGCTGGAGAAATTGATTTTTTTGAAATTTTTTTTAAAATGCATTTTCAAGTTGTCAAAAAAAACACGCGCGAACTCGTCACCTTGGATTTTGGATTCAACTATGTCAATCATTATTTGGCATCATACTAACGCTAGGATTAAATTTTCAGCTGTCGAAGTTGATTACAGCGCCGTCTGGAGCTATTCCAGTGCGCTGGAGAAAAGTCAACTTTTTCTGGAGACTCCAGATCGCTTCGAAAATAGTGCCAATCGACTCGGGAGGTCGACTTTAGTGTACAAACTGATTTTCAGGATTCTATCTTGAAATTTACATTTTTTTTTTCAAAAAATGGTTTTTTGGAGCCGATTTTAGCCATTTTCAAAAATTCGCCAAAAATCGAAATATCAACTTCGGCAGCTAAAAATTTGGTTGTGAGGTCTGAGTGGCATGTTCTTTCAGTGAGCCAAATTTTAGCTCAATCGGAGGTGACGGTTGGCGAGGTTTCTTTGTAAGACAAAAATAAGGCTCGACGATAAAAAAAAAAGTATTATACAGGGTGTTTCATATCTGACTGAGTTTCTTCCAACAGGTGAATAGGCAACCCATAAGGAACAAAAAATGTCATATAAACATGTTGCCTATACTGAAAATTTAAGGGGTCAGGGATAATTAAATTGAGAAAAAAAAATTGATTGGGCAAATTATTAGCCCAGTGCAATAATCAGGAAATGAAATTGAATTTTGGGCTAGTGAAATTTTTTTTTTGTTGAGTGTTTCTTTCGTGGTCCTGATTAACCAATAAAAGTCCCCGAACCTCACCCCTCAGCTTGTCCCCCAAGTGTGAATCTTAAGTGACCCTCCTCGCCGTTTTTCACTTATAACTCCTTAAATACGCTTTTAAATGGAAATATTGTTATTACCAAAATTAAAGGATATAAAATTTGCAACAAAAAACGTTATATTCATTTTTTCAAAAAAGTGAATGGGTGGCGCAAAAACGGGCGTCAAAATATACAAGGGGGGAAATGATGATTGGCCCCCCTTCCCACGAATAACGCACAATTTCGGAAGGAGTCGAATATATTCTATTAAGGACACCCCATAGACTTCAAAAAATCTGTTACCCCTCCTCTCCCCCAACTTGTCTAAAAAGTGGATACGGGCAACCCTAGTTTTTTTTAAATTGCTAATAACTCCACAGCCGTTCCCTAACTCAAAAAAGACTCAAATAAACACTACAAAACAAGAAAACGGGAGTTGCCCCGTATCCACATTTTCGACAAGTTGAGGAGAGGAAGGGTGGCAGCTTTTTTGAAGTCTGGGTGTCACTAATAGAATATATTCGACTCCTTCCGAAATTGTGCGTTATTCGTGGTAAGGGGGGCCAATCTTCATTTTTCTCCCTTGTATATTTTGACGCGCGTTTTTGCGCCACCCGTTCACTTTTTTGAAAAAATGAATATAACCTTTTTTTGTTGCAAATTTTATATACTTGGTAAGACAATGTTTTCATTTAAACGCGTATTTGAGGAGTTATAAGCGAAAAACGGCGAGGGGGTCACTTCGGATCCACATTTGGGGTATAAGTTGAGAAGTGCGGTTCGGGGACTTGCTTAGGAGAGCTATAAACTTTGAAAAACCAGATTTTTTAATTTTCAAAACTCTGTACCTCTTTCATTTTCGGAGATAGGCAAATTGATCACATAACTTCCTTTGCTTATCTCAAAGAGTTACACCTGTTTCATTTATAACATTTTGACAAATTTTGCTGTTATCATTTTCCAATGATGTGCACTGATAATTTGAAGCTCAAAATGATCAATATAGGTAGGAATGAGACATAAAAATTGCAAAATTTCGTCAAGATGGTACATGAAAGAGGCGTTACTCTTCGAGATAAGCAAAAAAAGTTACGTGATTATTACGATTTATAACATTTATTTATTCAAAAGTATAACGAGCTACATAATTTCGTAATATCAGAATAAACATAAGCCATAATAAGTATTGCGCAAATTCAAAACGGGGCGCGTAAATCTAATATCTAACAAATCAGTCTGGTAGCGTATATTTGAATCATGACAACTCTTCCCCTCTATGGAGAAAAACGAGAGGGAGGTCTTCGGTTTCGCACCGGACGTGGAGAACGCTGTGGTGGCACTGGAGCCACTGGGGAGCCCACTGCTGGAGACGGAGGTGGAGGAGGCGCATTTTCAGGAACGATGGGTTCCGCAGCCGACGGCGGGTTTGTAGGTAAAGGCACTTCCGAAACAGCGGGCGAAGGGACTGGACCACGATCCACGATTTGATTCACATGGCGTCGATGAAGAACTCCAGATTCATCTTGAATTTCATACATAACCGCAGCAAGGCGTTTCGTGATCTTGCCTGAACGCCACAGCTGAGGTCCGCGGTAGAGTCGAAAATTAACTTGTTGTCCGACGCTAAATGAACGTTTCGCCTCTCTCAAAAGAGATTCTTGCTCGGCAGTGGGTGTCACAAGATTTAATGTAGTTCTAATTTTCCGCGACAGGAACAATTCGGCGGGGGATTTTCCAGTGCTCGAGTGAGGGGTGCGTCGGTATGCGAGCAGAAAATCGTCTAAATTTTGATCTTGCTTCAGGGCTCTTTTAATAGTCTGTACAGTCCGCTCTGCTTGGCCATTACTGGCGGGATGGTACTCTGGAGACGTCATATGTCGAATTCCCTTGATCCTAAGGTACTCCTCCGTCTCTGCACTCACGAATTGCGGTCCGTTGTCTGAAACCAATACTTCCGGGTACCCGAAATGGCCGAAACAATTTTTGAAGAACGCGATGATCGCTGAGGAGTCAGTTCTGTTTGAGCGGTAGACCTCTACCCACTTTGAGTAAGCGTCAACGATGATCAGATAGTAATTATTGCCGAGTTGGCCAATATCGACATGAATTCGCTGCCAAGGGTGATCTGGGGGAATCCACGGATGATTTAGAGACTTAGGCGAATTTCTAGCTGTCATCGCACATTTTGGGCAATCTTTGACCAATTTAGAAATATCGTTGTCCATACCCGACCAGAACACGTATCCTCGAGCTAGGGCTTTAAGCTTCTCTATTCCGAAATGTCCTTCGTGCAGTTGGTTCAAAATTCTCTTCTGCAAAACGGATGGTATTAACACCCTTTCCCCGCGGAAGATGCAACCATCATGCAAGGAATACTCCAGTAATTCCTTGGGTTTTAAGCGATTCGGGGCATCGCCTTTTAATTGGCGGAGCAGTGGTCGTAATATTTCATCCTTTTCCGTTTCTGTGGCGATTTCTTGGGCGGTAACAGGTAAGTGCTCCATCTGAATTTGGCAAATATGAGTTGGCGTATCAATCTGAGTTGGATTGCCAATTGACGTTGGGAAACGCGAGCAGAAGTCTGCATTAGCGTGATTCTCAGATTTACGGTACTGGATAGTATACTGAAAATCTTGCAGGAAAATCGCATAATGAAGTAAACGGTTGGCGCTTAAAGATGGTTTTGCAGCGTTGGCCGCAAAAATCGATTTCAATGGTTGACAGTCTGTTTGTAAAATGAATGGTCGTCCGTACAAGTAATCGAAAAACTTTTTGACGCCCCAGTAAATCCCCAACGCCTCTTTATCGATCTGCGAGTATCGTTCTTCTGTTTGCGTTAGGGTTCTGGAGGCAAAGGCGATTGGATGTTCTGTTCCAGACGTATCGATGTGGCTGAGGACGGCTCCGATGGCGTAAGGTGAGGCGTCTGTTGCCAAGACTAATTTTTTGGTGGTGTCAAATGGTAACAAAACTCGATCAGAGACGATTTCGGCTTTGATGCTCTCAAAAGCTCGCTCGCAGTCTTGGTTCCAAATAAACTTTGCTCCTTTTCGTTGTAGGAGGTTAAAAGGGCGACACACAGCAGACAGGTTTGGAAAAAAACGACCGTAGTATCCGACAAGCCCCATAAAGGACTTAAGTTCGGTAAGATTTTTAGGTCTCAGCGCTTTTACAATTGCATCGATTTTCTCGGAGGTCTTGTGTATACCTCTGGCATCAATTTTGTATCCGAGGTACAAAAGTTCGTCGGTGAGTGGCTGACACTTGGCTAAATTTAACCTGATGCCATTTTGCCTGCAAATTTCGAAAAATTGTCTCGTCCGTTCCAAATGTTCGGCAGCAGTGGGTGAAGAAAGTTTTACGTCATCGAAGAAAGCTCTGCAACCTTTAATTGCACGAAGTAGTTGATCGAAGAAACGCTGCCACTTTGCTGGAGCCTGCTGAGGCCCAAAAAATAGGCGTAATACTCGAAATAGGCCTTTTGGTGTGTTCAGTGTGAGGAGTAAAGATGTCGCATACGAAACGAGTAGGTGGAGGTATGCCTCCCGAACGTCATATTTGCCGAAGTACAAGCAGTTTACGAAATCGTTCAGAATGTCTTCCACATTTGGAATAGGGTAGTCCTCTGGTGACGTTTGAGGGTTTAACGTGACACTGTAATCCCCTGTGATTCGAATTTTTCCATTCGCCTTCCTGACCGGTACGATTGGAGTCGCCCAGTCGGAGGATGAGACTGGAGCGAGGACATTTTCAGATACTAAGCGATCAATTTCTTTGTCAACATCATCTCTCAACGCGTAAGGTACTTTGCGAGGGTAGCAATATTTTGGTATAGCATCCGGTTTTAGTGTGATATTGACTTCGTAATTCGGAACTGAACCAATACCATCGGCAAAAATATCGGCGTACTCGTCAATCAGTTTCTTCAAATCAGCTGCTAATTGCGATTTTTCCGAAGTTGATGTTTTATGACAAGGTACGTTTGCGGCAGGTGAGTGAGAGTGAAGGTTGATGTCCATTGAAAATATCCAGTCTCGTCCAATTAATGAATCAAAATTTCCATCGACGACACGTAATTTTCTTTCATAGGTACGACCTTGATGTATGACAGTCACAGGAACGATCCCAATTAGCTCAAATTGGCTGTGGTTATACGATCGAAAAACTCTGGATGCCTCTTTCATCTTCTTAAGAAGGCCAAAAGCTTTGCACGTCGCTCGAGAGATGAGCGTGAATGGCGAGCCAGTGTCCGCTTCAAAACGAATTTTTTTACCTTCGACCTGAACATCGATGAAGATTTTCGGCGGCGGCACTTCGGAGTCGGATGATGATGTTGAAATTTCATTCACCTGACCAATATCTACGACGTCGTACACGGAATTGACTGCCTTAACGTTCAAATTTGGACTTCGTTTCTTGGCTAGGACCATCCTACGAATTTCATCTGGTTGTTTGCCACAGACGTTGGCGAGGTGCCCTACCTTGTTGCATTTATTGCACGTTGCGTCCTTGAACTGGCAATCTGGGGCCTTATGATTTTTTCGAGCACAACGAATGCAAATAATAATTTCAGAATTTGATTTCGATTCGCTGGGGGTTCCACTTTTCGATGAGTTAGACGGCCCACTTTTTCCTTCACGGCGTTTTTGGCGAGTGCGATCATTAATAATTTTATTCACAATTGGTTCCTTAAAACCGGTGGAATTTTGGGTATTAAAGCCTTGGTTGGATAGTTCAACTGCCAGCGCGCGATCGTAAATTTGCTTCAAAGTTAGATCCGGTGTAGATAAATAATAATTTTGCACTGCTTTATCCCTGATGCCTTGGATAATTTGATCGCGTAATTCTTCATTTAAGCGTTTTTCCGGATCATAGGCAGGTTGAGCTGCGGCGTCTTCGACCGGCGCGGGTGGCGGTGGTGTGTCAAAATTACACGTAGACGCCAATTCACGAAGAGAGGCCAAGAATGAATTAAAATTTTCGTTCTCACCTTGCATTCTCCGGCGAAAATTGAATCGTTGTACCACCACTAAAGGTTTTGGGCTGAAATGGTTCTGAAGGTGCTCCTTGACTTTATCAAACGGCAATTCGTGGGGTAATTTGGGAACTGATAGTCGTTTGAGAACGCCGTAGGTCTCCGCGCCGATACAAGATATTAAACAATTTACCTTGTCTTTGTTGGCGACATATTCGGATCCCAAGTACGCAGTGAACCGTTCAAACCAATTCATAAAATCTTCTTTAGCGGGGTCGTAATGCTCGAAACGGTATGACGTAGCCATCTTAATGTATCGGATGTTTCAATAACAATTTCCGATAATCGCGGGCGGAAAATACGGCGGCACGCATTACATACATAACAATAACGCGGGTAACTCTTTTTTCTATCACTCGTCGCCAGTTATTACGATTTATAACATTTATTTATTCAAAAGTATAACGAGCTACATAATTTCGTAATATCAGAATAAACATAAGCCATAATAAGTATTGCGCAAATTCAAAACGGGGCGCGTAAATCTAATATCTAACAAATCAGTCTGGTAGCGTATATTTGAATCATGACAGTGATAAATTTGACTTTCTTTGAAAATGAAGGAGGTACAGACTACAGAGCTTTGGAAATTAAAAAGGCTGTTTTTTCAAAGTTTAAATTATTTTTTCTCAATTCAATTTTTCCTCGCCCCTTGGATTTTCAAGATAAGCAACATGTTTATATAACATTTTTTGTTCTTAATGGGTTGCCTATTCACCCGGTGGAAGGAACTAAGTCAGCTATGAAACACCCTGTATACAGGCTGTCCCAGTTGAGAATAATTTTTTCGTCATAAACTCTCAGAATTAACCCGATTATGGAGAAAAAAATAATTTTTTTAAAGAAATTCAATTTTAAGGAAAATGTGTGATCCTCCATGTATTAAGTACCACTGGTAGGTACTTATTATATTGCAAAAATGATTTTTTCCAGAAATGAAAATAATTGAAAAAATATGAATTTTTTGGTTATAATCTCTCAGAATGGACCCGATTACTGAGAAAAAAATTTTTGGTCTACTTTTTTCAAATAAGTAAATTCAAAATGTGTAATTCGCCATGTACCAAGTACCGGTAAAATCGCTGGTTCTTATTTCATGGCAAAATTGATTTTTTTTTTCCAAAAATGGAAATAATTGAAACATTATGAATTTTCTCGTCATAACCTCTTAGAATGAACCCAATTATTGAGAAAAAAAATTTTTGGACAATTTTTTCAAAGAAATTCATTTTTTTGGAATTTTTATGAAGAAGTATTTCTGAAATTTCAAAGAGATAAAATTCTGTAGAAAAACAAAGTCTAGAATTTTTTTACGAGAAATTTAAATTCTCTTTTTGAACAAAATTTTCCAAACCCAAAAAATAGGCGATTCTATTTTTTGTAAATTTCTTTCAGACAGTTTTGTTTTGAAAAAAAAAACTTTGAATCATGCGACGCGCGGATAACACAATAATTTAAAATTGTGCCTAATAATTGATAATTGATGAGCAGATTAAGTTGTGCGCGTTTGAGGTTAATTCAACCATTTTAAACCAAGTTTAATTGTTTTATATTCCACGTTTAAGTTCATAAAAAAATACACTCTAAAAATACATTTTGCTTGGAGATAATGCGAATTTGTATCAGGTAATTAAAAATGGGTTATCGTATTGTTGCGATAATTTCGTTAGGAAAAAGAAAAATAAACATTCATTTGAAGTGAAGGTATAGCTGTGCAAGTGTACAGAATGGTTATTTTAACTAAATTTCGAATTATTTTTTATTAACATTTCCGATAATTACATATTTGTGGATGTCAAGTTCATCTGAACTTTCAAAAAAAAAAAAAAAAAAAAAAAAAATCGTGAAATACTCTTACAATCTCAACTTGAATTTGAAAATCAGTTTAAAATTAGGAGTGTTTAATGAGCTGAAAAATACGAACTGTGATAATACCTACCTATATAGTAATTGTAAAATATTTTAGCAGAGGTGAGTTTTTTTCATTTTTTAACTATGTGAAATGTGAGTACCTAATCACATAAAATTACAATTTACCTAATACCTTTTGAGAGATTTTCTTTTCCAAAAAATTTTTAAAGATTTTTTTATGCTCATAGAAATTAAGAAAAAAATATCTCAAAGAATTGAAAAAATTATTTTATCCCAAAAATTGTTGACTATGTTTTTTTTGAGAAATCATTCATTTTAAAAAATGCAGTTTCTAGAATGATTTTTTTTACGTGTATTCCAAAAAATGTAATTCTTGCGCGCATTGCGCGCTGCGCGCAACCAGAAATTCAAATGCGCGCATTGAGCCATCACTAACAAAGACTTTATACAAATTATATCCAACATTGAAATAATTTGGCAATATTAAATTTTGAATGTTTTAAAATTTGAAAAAATTATAATTTTTTTCTTTGAAGAAAGTAATTTTTTTTCTTCTAAAAATTGAGAGAGATATTCCTACCTAAAATTTTTAAAATTTTTACTCATAAAAATAAAGAAAAATAAATACCCCAAAAAAAATTCAAAAAATTATTTTATCCCGAAATATTGTGGAATTTCTTCACCTAACAAAATTGTGAAATTTTTCATCCTAAAAAATACTGGTTTTTTTAATAAGGAATTTTTTTTACAACAAAAAATTGAAATTTGTTTTTTCTAAAGATAAATTGTGTGTTTTTAAAAAAAAATAAGTAAGTACCTACCTATTCTTTTTCAAAAAAATAAGGATATTTTTTCAACAAAAAAAACATAGATTTTTTTCCTGAATGAACGAGTCTTTTAAAAAATTTGCGGATTTTCTTTTTTAAAAATAAGCCGATGACTAAACTACTACTCTAAAAGAAATAAGGTTTTTTTCTACTTGAAAAATTGAGGACAATGTCCTCTTTAAAAAAGTTAGGGATTTCTTTTCTAGATAATTAGAGGCCTTTATTTCTAAAAAAAATGAATTTCTTCAATAGAAAACAAAATATTTTCTCCTTAAAGATTTTTTCGCACAAAAAATTTTAAATAAATAAATAAAATATAAAAACCCTAAAACAAATTACAAATTAGAAAATTAAAAAGTTTTTTTATGCCAGAAATTTGATTTTTTTTGTATTTTCAACTGCGGAATTTTTCATAAAAAAAACGAAACACAAATTTAAAATTATTTTGCAAAAGAATTGAGTGTTTTTTCCTTATAGGTATAAACAACGTACCTATCCATAAGAAAAATTTCCTCTAAAAAAATTACAAAAATTATTATAGCCCACTTCTCCATTCTAAAAAAGTACCAAGCTTATTTTTAAGCTGAACCAAGCTGAACGCAAAAAAATTAGATACCATAGATATATTTTATTTTATTCCAACGAAATTCCAAAAAAAATTGAGGGTCTCTTTTACTGTAAAAAAGTTAAATGGATATGTAACTTTTTCTCAATAAAAATAGAAGCTTTTAATGTGTTTTCCTTTAACACAAGTAGATAATTATTATGATTTTTCGAAAAAAAAATTCAGCTTTTCTTCCCCTAATTGAGATATTTTTTATTCTGAGAAAATTCAGACTTTTATCCAGAAACTTTGTTGAACATTATTGGAAGGTAAAAATTTGTGAATATTTTACAAAAAACTTTTTGATTTTTGAAATCTTTTGCGAAAATTTGTTGACTTTTGAAATTCTAACAATATTTAACAAAAAAGCTTTAATTGAATATTTTTGCCAAAAAAATGCAAGGTCAAAATTCGATATGACTATTTTACAAAAAAACAACAACAACAACAACAGAATTTTACAATTTTTGCAAGGCCTAAAATTGCGTAGGTATTATTCCATTCTATTTGCAATTTCTATAAACATTTCAGATTCACTTTTCTTTTTTTTGCAATAAGTTTTTTGTTATTTTACCTATCAAGTTTGAAATAATCAAATTCATTTTTTGAGCACGTCAAACAGTTCTTACGATTTTGTAAAATTGTGTAATAAAAAAAATCAGCAAATCAAATATTAGCTGCATTTTAATTTTTAATTTCGCTTGGATTTCAGATAACTTGAAAATTGGATAAAAACTTAAGAAAGGCATCAATCTAATACTATACTTGAATATCCAACAATTAAAATGTTCTTCCACTTGTCGATTCTCTTTCTAGGGATATGCAGCCTGAACTTATACTTAGCATCATCTACCAATTCTACGGATTGTAGTACACATACTTCATGTTTAAAATGCATATTCTCTTCTTGTCACTGGTGCGTAGGCGAGCACCGATGCACGAGCAATTCATCAGATCCCTGCCCAGACAAAATGATCCCTCCAACAGATTCGGACGATTATGCTTGTCCTTCAATCTTTAGGCAATTACCTAGACCTACCAGCATAGGAGACCCTTTCGAGATTATCGTTCCAGTTGGTACCAACAAAAGTTTTCAAGTCGTGGTCAATGATATCGTCGAAAAGTTTATGAATCAGTCCAGATTCCGTTGTCGGGTCAGAACCGAAGACGGTGTTAAAACTGTGAATGCCCAACTAATCGGCAATGTGATCTACTGTGAAAATATGAAATTCGATTTCTTGAAATCGGATGTAGATGCGCAGTTTGGTAAGTTCGAGGTAATCTGGGGCAATCACTCGAGGCCACTTGAGAATCCGAACCACATTACAGTGCTCATTTATAGGTGTTCTTATGGGAAAGAAAATAGTAACTGCGGTGATTGCCTGAATACGTTGTTAAGATTTGGGTGCGGGTGGTGTCTCGATACAATGCAGTGTACAATCAACAGTCAGTGTAGTAACGGTACTGGCAAATTTCTGTTTGATTATGGAAGCTGCAGCCCATTCATAGTTGATTTCTCGCCAAAGTTTGGACCTGTGGAAGGTGGCACTAATGTTACTATACGAGTTTCCTCACTGGGTAATAACTTTGAAGACGTGACTGGTGATATTACTGTAGCTGGGGAACCTTGTGTGCCTTACAGAGACTTGTTCAAACCGAACGAGGAGATTGTCTGCTTGGTGAATGCACCTAGCAATAAGACACTTCACTCTGGACCAGTGATATTGAATCTTTATAAGAAAATGGTAATCAAATCAGGGCAAAATTTTACATTTGTTGATCCGATAATCGAAGGTATACGTCCTAAACATAGGCCTTTGTCTGGTAACACCGAACTTTCAATCAGAGGAAGGCATTTGGACGGTGGTGGCCAAATTGAAGCGTTCATCAGCGGAATACCTTGTAAGATTGTCTCTATCGACTCAGAAAAAATCAAATGTATCGCCAGTGCTTCGAATAAACCACTTGATGGCAAAGTGACAGTGACATTCGATCGAGCCGTTCGCAGCTACGATTTTTTCATATACAGTGATTGTATGGCCCACACTTCATGTGTAAGCTGTGTCACTTCATCAATTCTTTGTGACTGGTGCGTGAATGGAGATCGATGTAAGCACCATGAATCCTCGGATTGTTCCACTGATGAATTGGTGCTTGGAGTAAGTGTAAATAATACAGGAACATTTTCTCAAAAAGGACCTTCATTCTGCCCAAAGATCAACAGTACCATTGATGGATCATCAGAGATTCTCGTTCCGCGCAATGCTAAGAAAAGTATCAAAGTCAAGACCGAAATCAAGAGCACATCAGTCCTTCAGACTAAATTTGAGTGCAAGGTCAACATCGAAGGACGTTGGACCTGGATGAATGCCCAAATACTCGACGGTGTGGTTTATTGTGATCCTGTGGAATTTTGGTACACCCAACCAGGACCAAATACGACTGCTGGGTTCGATATACTATGGAATCGCTTGCATTATCTGGATAATCCTACAAATGTGCATGTTGTAATTTATGAATGTAATGGGATCGCAAAAACTAGCAATGAGTGTTCGACTTTGGAAGAAAAGTACAATTGTGGTTGGTGTCAGAGTAAAAATTCTTGCGAATTCAAAGAACAGTGCAAGTAAACGTAGAGAGCGAGAGTGATGTGATCTACGATTAGAAAACTAACGTCTAGTTTGATAGTTTTGTTTACATTCATGGGGTGCAACTTCGATAAATTTTTACCAAGTCCAGTGCTACATAATACTTTATAGTCAAAATTGGAAAGGAGGAAGGGGTCTAATCGAAATTTTTGTAATAACTAAAAGTATTTGTACAACTTCAAGCTACAACTTTTGTTTGAAATTTTTTTCAATCGGGCCCCTTACCTCCCCCCCTGTTTTTAAAAATGTATTTGAAGGAGTTGGATTATCCAAAATTGGTGGGGAGGGATCCGATTGAAATTTTTGTTATCACCAAAATTATTCCTAGTACTTCAAGCTACAACTTTTGTTTGAAAATTTTATCAATCAGGCCCCTTACCCTCCCCCTGTTTTCAATAATGTATTTGAATGAGTTGGATTATCCAAAATTGGAGGGAAGGGAAGGGAGGGGTCCAATCGCAATTTTTGTCATGGCCAAAATTTTTCCTAAAACTTTGAGCTACAAGTTTGTTGCAAAAATTTTTCAATTGAACCCATTTCCCCTTCCCCCTTCAATTTTTAATTAGTATTTTGGGAGTGTTATGCAAAATAAGTGGAAAGAGAGAGGCTCAATTGAAAAAGTTTTCAAAAAAAAGTTGTAGCTTGAAGTTTCGCTAATACTTTTGGTTACCACAAAAATTGCGATTGGACCCCTCCCTCCCCTCCAATTTTGGATAATCCAACTCATTCAAATACATTATTGAAAACAGGGGGGAGGGTAAGGGGCCCGATTGATAAAATTTCCAAACAACAGTTGTTGTAGCTTGAAGTACTAGGAATAATTTTGGTAATAACAAAAATTTCAATCGGACCCCTCCCTCCCCACCAATTTTGGATAATCCAACTCCTTCAAATACATTTTTAAAAACAGGGGGGAGGTAAGGGGCCCGATTGAAAAAAATTTCAAACAAAAGTTGTAGCTTGAAGTTGTACAAATACTTTTAGTTATTACAAAAATTTCGATTAAACCCCTTACTCTCTTCCAATTTTGAATATAAAGTATTATGTAGCACTGGACTTGGTAAAAATTCATCGAAGTGCACCCCATGAATGTAAACAAAACTATCAAACTAGACGTTAGTCGATTAGAAAGAGGTGCAACAAAGGTTAGATGTACTTGCATGTTATTTTTCTGGTTTTAGTAAGTACTTTTTTTAAATAAGGAAATGTAAATTTTTAGGAATTATTATTTATCAACATATGTACATCTATCTATACCTTACCTATTTGTTATTTCTTTGTGCAGTTTGCAAGATGGAAAGGTGAATTTGAATTGATCATTTACAATGCGTTATCAAATTTTCGATAAGATTGTAAATTTTTGAATGGCTAAGGCTATAATTTTCATCTGAAATTATATTCATAATAAGTTTTGATAAGACGTGTCTAGGTATGTCTACAGATCCTACATTTATTTAAAATCTTAATATAATAATAAAATTGAACACGTTTGCCAATTCCATCTTATTCGTAAAAATCAATTTTAAATCAAAGGAATTACAATGTCTAAAAAAGAACTGAGTTCCTTGCAATAAAAGATGATTCAATTTTTTCTAGAAACTCATTTTTTCAGAGTATTTCTCAATTTTTAAAGAGAAAAAATCTCTTTATTCTTACCGAGAAAAACGAATTCTGAATTTTCGTAGAGTAAAAAATATTTTTGGAGATAGTGTAGGTATAGGTAATAGTATTTTATTCAACTAGGGAGATAAGTGATTTTTTAGTACGTAATGACAAAGTTTCTCAATTGTTTTGAAGTGAAATAATAATATCCAAATTATTTATAGGAATGATGAGAAATTCCCATATTTTTCGGGAAAAATTTCTTAATTTTTTTTTTGATGTGAGTAAAAATATTTTTTTAAATGCTTGGAGAAGAAGAAAATAATAATTATATATACCTATTTTTTGGATTAGGTTATGAAAAAAATCTCAATCATTTTGGAATTAGAAATTTTCTTGACTTATTGTAATAAGAAGTTTCATTCTCTTTAGAAAAAAATATTATAAATGTAAAAAAAATTTGAAAATTTTTTTCAATTTTTTTTTTTTAATGAATAAGAAAACCCAAATTTTTACTGAAAAAAGAAGACAAGTACTTACAAAAAAATACATAGTAAAAAATTGAGTTTTCTCAACAAAAAAAATGTAAGAAAGGGTTGAAAAGTTTAATTTCCAGGTACGTACAAAAATATTCAAAAAACTAGAATTTTTAATCTAAAAAGTTGTAATTTTTTATTTTAAAAGAACTTAACATTTTTTTATTCCAAAAAATCAAAAAAATGTCATTTCCAATAAAATTTTATTTAAATATTGAGATTTTTCACTTTTGATAGAATTCAAAATGTCAATATGGGATTTTTTTCCAAAAAATTACAAAATTTTAATTTCAACAACAAAAAAAAATTAATTTCAATTTTTCAAATTACATACCTAGGTAGGTACATTTTTTTTATTCAAAAAAAAAAATTCAAAATTTCTTTATTACGAGTAGGTACAAAAAGTTGAAATTTTTTAATTTCAGAAGAACTTGAAAATTTTCTACCTATTTAATTTTTTTTTTCCAAAAAACTGAAATTTTTCGGTTTTAACAAATTGCAAATTTTTTCATTTCCAATAAAACTAAAAAAATCTTCCGTTTAGAATGGGCCTTCTCTGGTAAGACGATGCAAAAATACGCAAACAAAATTTAGTGAGTGGTAAAATAAAGGACAGTTGAGTAAATTATCTCAATGTTTTTTCACCATTATTTTTTTAGCATATAGTAGGTACTTACCTATAAATACTTTTATTTTTTTCTCATTAGGTATTATTAATTTTGCAATTTCAACTTATACATACCTACATTACCTATCAAAATACAATTTATGTGTTTTTTATATATTAAACACCACCTAATCTAATTATTCGTTATTTTCTTAATGCATTTCGTATGAAGAAATCGGGTAATTAGTAATATTGTGTTATCGTCTTGTCGATTAAATTGTTCATTTTCATTCATTAAAAAAAAATAAAAAAGAACAGAGATATGTAATGTTAATGTACCTATTTGGAAATGAAGATTGCACTATCGAGTTGATAATTTCAGTTCCAAATTTTTTTTCACAGTTACTTCGGACAGTGTTTGTAGATGTTAAATTTTGCAAATTCAAGTTTAATTTGAAAAAAAGTTTTAATATTTTAGAAAAGTGCAAGATATAATTACCTGGCAATGAGAAATATTTTTATCTACGTGAGTAATTTAATTTTTTGTTCGGATTGGGGAGCATGTTCTATACATGTCTTCAAATAAATACTTGTGTGTTGTGAAACGTAGCAAAAATATTTTAAAATTACATAGGTATATTGTGTTTAATCAATGCTTTCACTATTTTTGAACATGTGAAAGCCATAAATGATTTTTATATCCAAAATGAACATACCTACTTATTTCTATTCTGTCATTTTATTTGATTTTTTACTCATTTCAAACATGAAAAAATTTTCTCCAACTTTGAAGTAGGTACCTAACTTGAGAAATTTTTAATCAAGAACCAAATCTGATACAGTGAAAATGTTTGTTTTTGGATCCTACTCTCTCTATTATTTCATTTTTACAAAAAAAATTATCGTTTATCAAGGGTCAAAGGACAAAGCGTTAAATTCTGGCAATTTTTTGCTTGGACAGTAATAAAAATACTCACTTTATAAAATTCTCATTTTATTTTTTGAAATTTTTGCGGTGCATGAATAAAATTGTGGATAGGTAGTTGAATAGAAGTACCTACCGATATTACTAACATAAAAGTAGGCCTAATTGGATTTTTTCACGAAGATGTGATAGTTTCAGAGGCGTAAATTAGAATATTTTGGTGTGTACATCGATTTTTTCCCGAAGGGAGGCCGAGTTGAAATTTTTTAATTTTGACGTCTTTTCCAAAAAAAATTTCGTTCCAAAAAATCGATTTTTTTTTAGTTTCTGAAAAAATTGAAGCAACAAATTATAATTTTTCGTTTATGTAAATAAATTTTCTTCTCCAAAAATTTAGTGCGGATTTTCATTTCCAAAAAAATTTTAAAATTTTTTTAGTCATAAAAAAAATTCAAAAAATAATTTTATCCCAAAAATTGTAGAATTTCTTTACCCTACAAAATTGAGAAATTTTTCATCCTAAAAAGTGCTTGAGTCTTTTAATAGGTAAGGAATTTTTTTCTAAATAAGATACTTAAATCGTTTTTTTTAAATGAGGATATCCCCCCCCCCCAAAAAAAACATTATTTTTTTCTAAAAAATGAGGAAATTTTTTTTTTCTGTATAAACGACGAGTCTCTTTAAAAATATATAGGCGTACTGCTTAATTATAACATAAGTTGTGGATTTTCTTTCCTAAAAATAAGTTGATGACTTACTGCTCTAAAAGGAATTAGTTTTTTTTCTACTCAAAAAATTGAGAGCAATTTCCTCCTTAAAAAAGTTTTACATTTCTTTTCTAGAAAATTAGAGGCCTTTAACCCTAAAAAGAAGGATTTTTTTCAATAGAAAAGAAACCCTTTTCTCCAAAAAGATTTTAAAATTATTTTGCCCAAAAATTTTTAAAACAAATTAAAAATTAGAAAATTGAAAAGTTTTCTTACGCTATAAAAATTTAATGATCTTTTTTTTGGATTTTTAACTGAAGAATTTTTAGATTTTTCCGACACCTAATTGGGTTAAGTTAGGTTTGGATGAAACATTACCAACAAACCTTAGCTTAATTTTTTTTTTGGAAGTTTTTAAGGTTAATTTGAAAGAAAAATATTTGTAATTCGATTTGAATTTTTCAAAATTTTTTAAGAAAAACTATTTTTAGACAACTAACCATAAAAAAAATTTATTTTAAAAAAAAATCTCAGAAATTTGAGAAATTATTTTTCCATAAAATTTAACAAGCGAATTACACTTTAGGTTTCATAATGATAGAATCACATTTGAAAATCGGTGAATTTTTTTCATTTTTCCAAAAAAGCGGGGTGACCCGGCACGGGTTAAAATTCAATTAGGGGAAAAATAAAAAATAGGGAATTATTTTCTCATCAAATGAACACACTTTGGGGTGAAAATTGAAAACATAATCAATTACCTATATTAATTTGCTTCGTTCAAAAAAAAAATAATAAAATAACCAAAATTTTCTATAAATTTAAAAAAAATGAATACCTAGGTAAACAGATGTTTTAAAAATAAAAAGTAATAAAAAATTTTATAAAAAAAAATTTGAAAAAAATGAATTAAAAAAATTATGAAATCGAAAACTGAAAAAAAAGTTTCAATAAATTTATTTTTAATGTGAGTAGGACTATCACGATTGGTGGTAGGTACGTACGTACGTACTCGAATTTTTAGTTCAAAAATTATAGGGGCAGAAAAAATGATATTTTTTAATTTTTCAATTTTAAAAAAATGTCACGAAATTGCGACACGAAATTGGTTTAGATTATTTTAGGTTACATATTACATTGTGTTAGTTAGGTTTGGATGAAACACTTTTGGGTATTTTTTTGACAGACTGAATATTCTGAAGCTTGGAATTTTTTACGTTTAGAAAAATTTTGTCAGACATTCTGAAATTTATTATTAGCATACCAATATATACTTTTAAGATGACCAAAATGGAACAAATGACACCAAAATCCGACCGACTCTACGTAAATTATTGGGTTAGGTTATTTCTCCCCTTGTACTTTGAAAGCCTTAAGTAAAAGAGGGCAATGGATCACAGCACTTTGAGGTAAATGTCATGGTTATTTTTCTGCCAGTGAGTGTGTTGAAAAAAGTTACATTAGATTAGGTTTGGATAAAAGACTTTTTCTTATAAAAATGTGACAGCAAATTTTCTTTAAAAAAATTACCTGAACAAAAAATGTATTGAAAAAAAATTATCCTTAAAAAATCTTTTTCTTAAAATTTTTTTTGATTTTTTTTTTCAAATAGTCTAGGCAAAAGTCCTTTTTTCTGAATAAAATTCATTTTGCCAAACAATCCCCTCAAAAATGAATTTTTGAAAATTGTAAAAATAGCTGCTTGATAAATCAATTTTTTAGGCTTAAAAAATTGTAAATTTTCAGATAACTAGAATCCTTAAAACATTGCTGAATTTGGTACCTATGTAAACGCGTGTTTATTTTATCAAATATCACAAGGTGGTTGTTTGTTTTTATAAAATTATTCACACGCATCAATCACGGCCAAACAATACTCTGGATCCAATCTAGGTAAAATACAACTTTAGTATACACCGACGGATCTTCTTGATTTCCACAAATAAAATCACCATAAGATGTCACTCCGAATACATCCCACATGCAATTTTCGCGAGCATTTAACAGCTGTAACGGACCACCAGAGTCTCCGTTACACGTATCCTTGCCAGTTGTGAGATCTCCAGCGCATACCATGGTGGTGCTGTTGTAATGTGGGAAAGAATTCTTGCATCGCCCATCTGCAATTACTTTGATGGTCGCTCCCAATAAATGATCGCTGCGTTGTTCAACTGCGAAGCAGAATACAAGTACGAATATTGAAATCGGACGATTAGATACAAAATATAAGATGGAATTGTGGGAAAATGTTTGTTAACCTGTGCCTTTGAGACCCCAGCCAGTAATTCTGCAGGAAGTGCCAACTGATGGATCAGATGATAAAGTATAGAGGCAAGCTGGTCGAACATATGGACTTAGCAATACCGTTGTGTTCAATTCAAAAAGTGATATGTCGTGAAGGGTACTACGATTCTCGTAATAGGGATGATCGTGAACTCTGAAAATACCATAAACTGCTGGCTTGGCATCATCTGTGTTAGATGCGATGTTTAGATCACCCAACAGAGCCCATCGAGGTGTACCACTGGATTAGAAACAAAACAGATATGTACAATTATTACCTAGAAGAAGGGACAACCAGAATAACAATGCAGATGTCCAGGCCTACATGGATTTCAACCTACAGTCTACTGGTTGAGCCGCAGTGTGCCGCGCTCAGGATGAATTTGTCGCTGATCAACGAACCACCGCAACCCCAATTGACTTCCTTGAAGCTATTTCCATATCCTATCAGAGCCTTGGGAAAAATAATTAACCGTCAGATTTGTAATTATTCTCGCCAGAAAATTCACCACACAGATGCGAAGATGAACCCACCATATGAGGATATTGTTTGGGTAGAGCTGGTACGCCGTTGACTATCAACTTTTTATCAATTACACAACTTATTACGTTGTAATATTCTCCAGGTCTTCCAGGGACGCTGGAATTTTTCCATTTCTGTACATATTTATATTGCGTATATTTTTTACAATCTAATCAAGAAAATAAATTATATTTAGTATATTTCGACAATAACGGTGAGTACTCTTTGTCTGTTGACGAAAAAAATATTTTAAAATATGCGATCGAGAGTTGACACAAAATAATACTATATTGGTTGTTTTTTTATGGATGTCCAAACTTAAAAATTCGGATGAAACTGAATACCACAAAAATAAATTCATGTACGTCAGGATACTCATCTTTATTTTAAAGGAGCAAGCGACCAAGCGTTTTAAAAGAATTTCAAAATTTCTTCAAACAATAGGCACATGAAACATTTAATAGGAGCAAAATATGTTTTTACTCGTATGTGAAAAGTTTATCCATATTCGAAAATGAAGCCGCTACAGAGTTTTGAAAATTGATATTTTTTGAAAAACTGAAGTATTTTTAAAGCTTAGACCTCTGTAGCGCCTTCATTTTCAGAAATTGGCAATTTTTTCACAATACCCGTGTAGCAATTGTCGACATCGACATTTATGTCGACAAAATTCAGACACATTTTTTTCTCGGTTAACGATGAATTAAAAATGATATTTGAGATTTAAAGTAATGTTCTATGTTAAACATAACTGTTCAATCAAAATTTTTGAATGTTTCTCAGTATTTTCCTATAATTTAGAAAACGTTGTTTTTCTACATAGACAAGTCGATGTAAAAATCGATACTCGATAAACGCATCGACATTTATGTCGACAATTTCTGCCAATTAAATTTACAAATTTTATATCTAAAAAGAACTAAAAACAATTAATAAGAACATTTTAAGCTCAGGAATAAATAATTTTTGAAAGAATCACAAAATTTTCTTATTTTTCAAAGTTTTGAATAATACAACGACTTGTCGAGTTATTGTCGACATAATTGTCGATTGTCGAATAATGCATCGACTTCACTGTCGACAGTGTCGACCAGAGGAATTTTAAGTCGAGATAGTGTCGATGTGATTGTCGAGGGTCGAATAATGCATCGACTTAACTGTCGACAGTGTTGACCAGAGGAATTTTAAGTCGAGTTAATGTCGATCTAATTGTCGAGGGTCGAATAATGCATCGACTTGACTGTCGACGTCTTGAGGGTGATTGATACTCGCAGATAAAGTGTGTTGTGAATTAGTACATAAGGTCTAAGAATCATCTCTATGTTAGTTGGACACTCGCATGTGTCCAGCTACAAAGGTGGCCTCAATGCCGCATATTTGACAAAAAACGTCGAAATGTTGGCTTGAACACTATTTTTGGTGTAATTTTAATATATACTAATATTGAATATTTGAACTTAGCATATTTTTCAAAATCTCACCATTGCAAATGTCGATGTGGATGTCCATATAAATGTCGACACATCGAAATCGGTCACTTTTCGATCGTACATGTCGACACGATTGTGGATGGTTTGTCGAGCTTATTATCGACATATTTGGACGGTCGACAAACATGTCGATAATAAGCTCGACAAACCACCCACAATCGTGTCGACATGTACGATCGAAAAGTGACCGATTTCGATGTGTCGACATTTATATCGAAATTAGCATCGACGTTGCTACACGGGTAGTTTTACACTTCTTTCAACATTCTTAAAAAGTTACACTTATTTCGCATGTACCTATTGTCTCAAATTCCTTCAGTTTCATGCATATGGAGCACAGGCACCCAAATGTATTGAATATTTTCATTTTCTCAAATTTCTGGAATTTTTAAAATCGTTGTGTTTTTTTTAAAGTTTAAGTGATTTATTAAATTCTTTGCAATTTTTAATTAATAACATTTTCACGAGCGTTTAGGTAGATTTATCTAATCACTTTTTTTGAATTTGTAATTCAATAAAAGTTACTTGATGCATGAAATTTTTGTAAATGTTCACACACTAAGAAAATTATTTCCGTTTTTAAGAGTTTGCGAATTTTTTTTATATATTTTTTTTTTTTATATTGAATTGTGCCGAATTTTTTGATTTATTTTAGTTTTTATAAATTTTTGAAGCATTAAATTTCTTCAATTTTTTTTTCAGTTTTAATTAATCTATTTTTTTGTGAAATTTCCATCTATTTAATTTTGGAAAATATTTTGATTTGTTTGGTTGATTTTAAAAATTATTAGGTAGGCATATTTTTACATTTGAATTTTTTTTTTGAATTTTAATTAGGTAATAAATCTTTTACATGATATTTTTGGCATTTTTGGATAATTTTCTGATTTTTTAGATTTTTTTACTCAATTAGGTATTAAATTCTATTTTATTGCAATTCTCCATTTCTCAATTCTTTTTTAAAATTTTCACATAGAAAATATAAATTACGAATCCAATTTTTTGTGTTTTGAAGAATTAACAAATTTTAATAAATTTTCTGATTTATTAGAAAATTATAAAAAAATTTATACCTAAATTATGTATTTTATACCTATTCACATTTATCGAATTTCGGGGAAAATAATTTATTTAGGCTGTGAATTTTTAGAAAATTCTATGTTTGTAACTTTTTTTTTTTCGAATTTTAATTCACGGGATTTTTGAAATTTTTTCGATTTATTCAGTTCTTGTGAATTTTTTTCGGTTTTTAAATTGTAATTATAACTCGAATTGCTTTTTAAATGTGCTGTCCACTGTCTTTGCGGAAATTTTTTCGAATGCATTGTTATCAATCGATTTTGCACAGAAAAATCAATTTTCAACGACTGCATTTTTAAAAATAGGCACAAGATGTATTTATGTGATGAGTATTTTTTTGTTAGCAGTACTCTATTGAATCCAAAAACTCAAATTTGGGAATCCATAAAAAACGCACTTTATAAATTATTATGAACTTACTGTCTAATGCTATTGCCTTCGAATGTTTACTACTCCATCTCTTGTTCTCTAATTGTACAGCTGTGTTCTGATTTGAAATAAAATATTTTTTCAGATTTCAAAATCCGTTCTTACGATTTTGGTAATAAATCATATTTGAACTTAGCTTTTTCTTTTTTACCTCTTTGGATGGTGATGAAAGGGTGGGTTGTGGTTGTACTAGTGATGTCAGCGATACTACCGCGGATGTTGATGCTACATAAAAAAACAAAATGATAAAATTATAATGGAAAACAAAAAAATAAAAGAAAGAGAATGATTGAATAAAAAACCAAAGAGACAAGTCCCTCACCCCCAAAAAATATTTTGACAAAAAAATTGAAATAAACATTTTTTAAATTTGAATTTCAACAATTTCTTTTAAAATATTTTTCTTGAAAAAACGATGTAAGTAAATAAAATTCTCTTTTTTATACACGTAGTACATTATGCTTATGCCTCAACAACTATCTTACATTCTAAGACTAATGTCGTAGCATTTTTAGGTTTTCCATTTTGGATCAGTGGATTAATTAGAACTTTACAACATAATCCAGGGCCATAATTTTTAACTGTGCATATTACATATGTTCTATTCTTTAATAATTCTCGCGCGTTGACACAATTGCTGTATGTTGTGCAGATTTCTCCCCGTTTGCTGCATACATCGTTTTGATCTTGAGCTGTGAAAAAACAACTAGTGCATTATTATGACTATGATGTAGAATTTTTTTAAATAGTGCAGTTTGGAATTTCTGAAAAATTTGTAGGAAAACAATTTTTTCAATTTTGTTGCAAATCAAGTGTTTTTTTTCTAATTTTTTTAAAAATTAATTTTTAGAATTCTGTTGAGAAGGTTTTTAAAAAGACTTTTAAAACTTTATTTATGTATTTTTTTTTCAAATTTAAAAATGAATTTTCAAGAAGTTTCATGAGAATAAACTTTTTTTAAAAAAAGGGAAAAACAATTGAAAATGACTTTAAAGAAATGAAATTTCCGAAAATATATACCTACTTCAATTTTTGAATTTTTGAAAATTAATTTTGAAATTTGTTTCATTCAAAAATAATAATTTTTTTTCTAATTAAAGAAATGCTTTTAAAATTTTTTAAAAATTATGTTACAAAATTGGAGATTTGTTGAGGAAAACTGAGAAATTGTGAGTTTTTATGAGCGAATTTATCCTTTATATTCCGATTCGCTGTTGAGATCGAAAAGTACACTGGTGTTGACTGGTGTAGGTACGTAGAAGGCGCCTGTAGAGAGTTCGGATAGCAAAATCTCAGAATGCATTATGCATGAAAAACGTTCAATTAATTTTTCTGCATACTTTGTAAGTACGTTTTCAACGAAAATTCTGTGATGAGAAAATTCAACGTCTCAAAATTCTTACTTAAAATTTTTAGTCTTCTTTTTAGCTGTTCTCCTTGAAAAGAAGATATTGATTGTCACTTTGTCAGATTGTGAAAATATCATAAAACGTAGTTTTAAAAAAATAAAAACGCGTTCAAAGTTCCAACCACCAAAAAATTGAAAATAGCTAATGTGGAAAAATAACTATTCAATTTTGTACTTTTTTTGTACAAAAAAGAAATTCTGTAGCTTTATTAGTAGGGCCGTGAATTTCATGCATTTGCATATTTTTGTATGTGATAGTTATCACGGTATATAGATTGGATCTTTATGAATCATAAGATTCTGAGTAAAATGGGCTCTATTTGTTGGAGCATATTTTTGCATATTCGACCTATAAGCGCATATTTTGTTATATTTTAGTGATTTTAGGAGCATACATCAGCATATTCCACAAAAAGTTTGATTTTTAATGAAAAATGTCCAATTTTGCAAAATTCTGAAAGAAAAAAAGAAAAAATTCTGCCTAAATTTATTTATTTTTATTTTTTTATTAATTTTCAATGATGCTGCCTAAATACTTCAACGGAAAAAGCCAAAATCAAAATGCCTTGTTGGTTAAAAATCTCATTTCCTCTCTTGTCTCCTGTGACGTTGAAAGAAGTTTCTCTGCATACAATCGAGTATTGACGGCTAATCGACGCTCATTTTTATTCAAAAATTTACGCATGCATTTAATTATCACGTGTAATAATAATAAGCTCGAATAATAGATGGAAAATTTACGTGTTTTTTTATTTTTCCCTGATTGACAAGTAGCATCTTTTACGTACTATGCAGTGTTGCCCCTGGCTTGTTTTTCCCTTTTAAATGACACCCATATTAAATGTGCATATTTTTGCATATTTAGCTTTTTTAGAGCATTTTTTTTGCATATTTTGCCAGAATAAATGCATGTTATATGCGCATATTTCATCCATTTTCAGCGCATACAATTCACGGCCCTATTTATTAGGAACTGAGGTATACAGGGTCTTCATTTAATCTTAGCACCCCTTCATAGCTTTTCTTGTCTGAAGAAAGGTAGTTGGTAACAGTTCACATTGCAAACAATGCGAAATGTTACCAACTACCTTTCTCAGACAAGAAAATCCGTGAAGGGGTGCTAAGATTAAATGAAGACCCTGTACGCGAATGAATGGGAGGGGGCAAAAATGTGGATATTTTAGGATGAATCTCCACTTCGATTTAAAAAAAGGGAGACTTTTAATATGTTAACACCTACAAGTAACTTTACGAAAAAATTTCTTCCTTTATTTTATTTAGGGAAAGACAGGTTTTTTTTTGCCTAATTTAACTTTACTAAAATTGATAAAGGTATTTTGAAGTTACACGGGCCTAAAATTTACATTTGCTTTCTAACTTTGAAAAAAGTAATAATATACTCTAATAACAAATTTTGTAGGTAAGAATGGGAAAAAATACTCATGTTTTGTAAGATGTACGGCACCTTTTGGAAATCACGAATTATTTAGGGTTTATTTGATGAAAGGTCCTAGAGAAAATATAGGTAATTCAGTGGAGAATAAAAATTCTTATCTTTAAATTAAATTTCTTAGAGAAAAATATCAATTACTTCCGTAATCATATTCATTTACTCTAAAAGAAAAACAAAACTTACCTGTGATGTTCGATGTGAACGAAACTATACCTAAAATTCCGATACTAAAAAGCTTGATTCGGCTGATCATTTCAACTTTAGTGAATAACTATGTATACCTACTCATATAATTCGTAGAATTAATATCACTACACAGTACCTCTACACATCACTCGTTATATGTAATTAAAAAGGATGCAATAGTTAAATGAATGTTGTATGAAGGCTACCTACATAGTTGATAGTATCTATGATCGAATGTACATAGGATTTGGAAGAATGACAGAAACTACAGAGAAAGAGCAGACCGGTTTTTTATTTTTTGCATAAATTCTTAATCGAACTTCAGTTTAGTGAATAACTATGTATACCTAATCATATAATTCGTAAAATTAATAATATAAAACATTCCTAATATAACTATTTTAACTATAAAAAAAAAAAAAAAAAAAGTTTATAAAAATTAATTAAATTTATTTTACGAATATCTTGAATATCAAAATTATAATAAATAAAACTTCCAATACATATAAATATTATAGATTTAAATAAAGCATGAATTAACATATATATATATATATATATATATTTATTCAAATAAAAATTACAGAGAAAGAGCAGACAGGTTTTTTATTTTTTGCATAAATTCTTAATCGAACTTCTAGTTATACTGTTCCGCATAGGTATTCGTTTTCTGATAATAAAACTATGTAAGTATAGACTACGGTCGTACCGTCTCAACTAACAAAAATATTTTTTTACCACAAAATTTATTCAAACTTCAATCTCTCGTGTAGCTTCTAGACAAATAAAGCAGCGTTGCCAACCGAAATTCCAAAAAAAACCCAAGTTGTAAAAAATAAAATTTTCTCAGAGAAAAATCCTTAAAAATCCTTAACGCTGAACATTTAAAAAAAATTTTTGACTGGTCTTTATTGAGTTTTCATCAAAATGGGGCAAAACTCGAAATAAGCTCATTTTGCTTGCTTTTTATTCATTAGTCGAGAGAAAAAACACCTTTATTACAATGTATCAAAAAACAAAAAAAATTGTAAACAAAACGATGTTTCTGCAACGAAATTTTGAAAAAATTTTACAGAATTTGGTAAACGTGAGCAAGAGTGCATTGGCAAAGAGCAGTGAAGTGCATTCAGTGAAATGAGGCCACTTTACTGGTAAACATCTAAAAACAGCTTCTGTGTGCAATGTGCATGTACGTAAATATATAATAAATATATAATTTTTTTAAATTATTGTTGACTTGAGAATTTAAACTTTAATAGTGGTGTAATTTCATGAATAATATTTTTATTCCAAAATAATTTTTCTATTAATTTATTTTACTTAATAAATTAAATAATTATATTATAATAATAATTATAATCACTATTATTTATTTAAATTTATTTATTTACATAAATAAATTCAATAATAAAATATTAATCGAAAATAATATTATTGAATTAATTTGAACTATTATTCCTATTCTAATTATTTTTATTATTGCTATTCCATCGACTAACAACTTAACAAGGGATCCTCGCTAACTCGCCGCCTCCGATTTCGCTGAAATTTGGCTCACTGAAATAGCATGCCACCCAGACCTCAAAACCAAATTTTTAGCTGCCGCAGTTGATTTTTCGATTTTTGGTGAATTTTTGAAAATGGCTAAAACTGCCTTCAAAAAACTTTTTTTTGAAAAAAAATTGTAAATTTCGAGATATAATCCTGAAAATCGGTTTATAACCTGAATTTGACCCCCCCCCCTGAATCGATTAGGACCGTTTTTGAAGCGATCTGGAGCCTCCAGAAAAAGTTGACTTTTCTCCAGCACACTGGAATCTCTCTGGCAAAAGTCAACATTTTCTGGAGGCTCCAGATCGCTTCGAAAATGGTGCCAATCGACTCAGGAGGTCGACTTTAGGGGGTAGACAAAGTTTCAAACAATATGCTGGAGAAATGATTTTTTTGGAAATTTTTTAAAAATACGAAATTTTCAACTTGTCAAGAAAAAACACGTGCGAACTCGCCGCCTCGGATTATGGATTCAACCATGCCAATCGATAGATGACATCACACTAACGCTAGGATTAAATTTTCAGCTGCCCAATTTAATTACAGCGCTGTCTGGAGCGATTCCAGTGCGCTGGAGAAAATGTAACTTATTCTGGAGGCTCCAGATCGCTTCGAAAACGGTGCCAATCGATTCGGGGGGGGGGGGGTCAAATTAAGATTATAAACCAATTTTCAGGATTATATCTCAAAATTTACAATTTTTTTTTCAAAAAAAGGTTTTTTTGGAGGTGGTTTTTGCCATTTTCAAAAATTCGCCCAAAATCGAAAAATCAACTTGGCCAGATAAAAATTTGATTGTGAAGTGTGGGTGGCATGCTCTTTCAGTGAGCCAAATTTCAGCGAAATCGGAGGCGGCGAGTTTCCCTTGTAAGAAAAAAGGGAAAGGAAAATACCTAATTAAGAACAATCATCAATCTGCCATTTATCATCTAATGCTCTTCCTTCTCGGTGATAAGTAAAGACATGACGTTTTGTTTGATTTTCCTGTTTATCATAATCTGCGAATAGGAATTCCTGGTAAACGTTGTCCTTAATACGAATGTAACTTCCATCAACTTCAACATCCCATGCTACATTTATGTTGGGAGTGTATGTGTTCCAGGTTAAAACATATCGCCGCGAGTCATTAAACATTTTTGACCCAGCATATAAGTACTCACTGAAGCGGTCATCGCGGAGTTGGATCTGATGAGAACTCCAAAATGACACATACCATTTGAATTTTTGTAGTTCCTCCTTGTCTCTTGGTATTCGAGTGTATACATGATGTTTGTCACTCTTGTAGACGTCATTTGCAGTGATGTCAGCATAAAGGTATTCATGGAACCAAGAATTTTTAATGCATATTGTGGATGAAAATACAAGATTTTTCACAGATAGGGGTAATTTATTTTTGGCATCGTTATGATGAGATCGTTTATGCGAATCGACTTCTTTGTAATCGTATGCTTGCATTGTTGCCTTCATGTTGCGAGCCAGTGTTACTGCTGAAGTTGTGTATAATGCCCCAGTGCGTTCTAGTTCATCAGTCACTGCTACATGGACTGCAATTACTTCTGTAATAGCTAAATTTTCATCTGCTTTTCTTAATAAATCATCGAAGGTGATTTCATTCCAAACTGCTTTAACCACTGAATTATAAATCATTATCGTGCAGTCAAAACAGCTTCTGGATATGTTCCTACTAAGTTTGTTGGCTGCTGACCAGGAGATATCATTTTGAAAAGCTGAAGTTATAGGAGAAATGGAGGCTCTTATAATTGCATTTTTCAAAGACTGGTGAAGTTCCTGAACTTGCTCTGCTACAGTTGCTGATTGATCTAGTGTTTCTTTTTTTAAGGAAAGGCTCAGTCTAAGTAACTTTTGCGGATAGTCATGACCACTAGGTGTAATGTTGTTGTATAGAAACTCATATATTTTGAGTTTGTTTTCCATATCATGGACAGAGTCACCAAAATCTAACAATAAATCAAAATTTTTGGCTTGGGCGTTGGTCCAGACTAGATGTGATATGTTCAAATAAGCACTGGGATCAATTTCAGAAAGCTTTTGCTCAGCTGTAAAAAACTGATGAGATAGTATATCGTTCATTATTTCAGAGAGTAATTCGCGATTGACCTCTTTTCCAGTGTTAGTTTTCACATTTTTTGTTCTATTAGCTTCATTCTCAGATTGAATCGTGCTATTCACATATGAGAGTAGGTTATCCACGAGTTCTTCAAATTGAATTTTTATATCCCATCTCACATTTTTGTAGTTGGGAAACGCCATTTCTTCTTTCATGTATCGAAGTATTGCTTTTGCCAAGGTTGTGTTTAATGCTGCAGTATGCTTTAGTTTCTTAGTTATAGCTATTTGCGTGACTATCGCTGTTTCGATATTTTGGAAATTCCCTGATATGTCCAACATTTCATAGAGAGTGGTTTTATTCCATAAGGCTTCAACCATTGAACCATAAATGATAATTGAACATTTTCTACATTTGTAGAATATTTCATTTTCAAGTTTTTGAACTACTGACCATGAAACATCATTTTGATATGCTGAAGAAATCAGCTTTATAGCAGCTTTTATGCTTGCATTGAATAACTTTTTGTAAAGCACTTCCGCTGGGAGAAATCCAGTTGATTGATCAAGTATTCCATTTTTTACACTCTGACTAAATCGAAATAACTTAAGCGCGTCGTTTAAACCACTAGATACAGTTTCATTGTACAAAAACTCATATATTTTGAACTTATGTTCCATATTTCCAATGAAGTTACCATAATTCAGCAATAAGTCGAAATTATCAGTATGATTGTTGTAGATTTCATGAAGAAAGTTATAATAAATGTTTGGATCCATCTGCGATAACCTCTGTTCCGCCGCAAAAAATCGAAAGTTTTTTAAATGATTCAAGATCTCATCGAGTAATGGTTGCTTGGCATCTTCTTGATTGATTTTTTCTACACTGTTTGATTTCTTTTCATTCGCTGATAAGGTAGCATATTGAGGAATTGTTTCTGGATGACGACTGCTGCTGAGTTTCATTTGATTTGGATGTGATTTTGATTTGAATTTGTCATGTACTGACACGATCCATTCGACGTAATTGGCTAAATCAGTAAATAATGTGGCCGCATTGGATGAATCCTGTTTTATACTAACAACTCCTCGAAGGTAGAATAAGCCTCTGTCTTCAAATAATAAACCTCCGCCACTATCTCCATCCAGTAGGGTGGGACCTAAGAGTGGAAATATGCATTTTGTTTATGTCTCAAAACTTTTGTGCCCATTATACAATCTCATCAGAATATTTTGTTTTGATGAACGTTACCTGTACGATTTCCTGTACCAGCACAAATTTTATCCAAGGTTACGAACGCTTTGAAATCATTGTCCACAACATCTATGCATCTCTTGTAACTGATGAAGGGTAAATGGATGGTCCTCAAAATTGTGCTGAGGGTATCATTTTCAGTTCTGCCCCAACCTACTATCTGAAATAACACTGATAATTAGATAGGCACTTCAAGGGATCACCTTGCCATAATATGTATCTTCTGGTCATGGAAATACAAAATAGTAAGTAAGTAAATACTTTTCCGAGTTCTCCATCCAGTGGGTATTTTCGTTTTACCAGATCTTCCCAGTTGATACATGCTGGTAAAACTGCCGGGCTTATGGGGATGGACTCACTGAGAACTAAAATCGCTAAATCAGATGCGTGGTAGTTAATTAGACCATGATATCCTTCTTCAGGGAAATGTATCTCTATAATCTAAAACAATGAACGAATATTGAAAAGAATTTTTGGACAAGGAATTTTCTGGACGAGGTATCCTGAAAAAATCTCTTGACAAAAAGTTCCAACTAGAAATATTTTAATTTGTTATGACAATTTTATGCAAAAAAAAGAGAAACAAACGTATCAATAATACTCGGGAAAAAGAATAATATTGGCAAAAAAACTTGAAAATATTTTTATGCTGAATAATTTTTTTGAAAATAAATTCTTCTGGTAAAGAAATAACTTTTAAAAATCTTTTGAGAAAAATTTTTATTAAAAGAATTGTTTTGACGAAGTAATATGGAAAAAAATTCTCAAAGAATGTTTCTTGAAATTTTTTTGACAAATGTCCACTTTTAAAAATCCCTATTCAGAAAAATAGTTTTTGAAAAACAATATCTATTCTTGTCAAAAATTATTGAGAAAAATTCTCTAGGCAAAAATGAACATTTAAAAAGAAATTCTTTTGTCGAATAATCTTTTTTTTAAATCTCCCAATTTCTCGAAAAAAAAAAATCTTAAAAAACAATCTTTTGTCGAGTACCTAATTTTCTTTTAAAAAAATTTTGTCTGATTTTTTTATAATCCGATATGTATACTTTTATATCATTCATATTAGGTACCTTCATTGTTCTTTGATAAACGTTATCTTTTGCTGAGTAATTACTAGTGTATTTTCCAACAACAACTTCAAAATCTTCTGCACATGCAGTGCCTTCGCAGCTATTACCTTCAGAACTGAAGCAATGTGCAGCTGAAAAAATATTTACCAGTTGTTTTACATGGGTTATTAGATTATGTAAAATTTTTAAAAATACGTCTACGAAAACCAAAAATACATAAATATAAGGCTCTATCGTGATGAAGGGAAGGATGGTCAATTGGTCTTCGGTCACATTTGGGTTTGTAGCTTCAAAAAAAGTATGTACCTAGGTACCTATTAATGTGGAGTTTAAACAAGACCCGGTGATATTCGATTTTGCTCCTTTTTGAGTATGTTGTCCATTTTGAGTTGAAAACTTTACATACCTATTTTCAGCCATCTCGGTCAAGAGAGGAGCTATGTGTCTCAAAGAGAGGTTATTTTCAAAAAAGTGATTTTTTGCGTTTTTAACCCAATCCCCCAAAAAGCTGTAACGCTGATTTTTAGGGGCAATTTGAGATTCTTTATCGACCTGAATAGTTGTTTATTTAAAAATTATAAAGTCTGGAAATATAAAAAAAATGTCTGATAAAATGTCTAAAAGTCATAAAATTTCTAAAAAAAATTCCAAGTTGCAGAATGTCTGACAAAATGTCAAAAATGCAAAAATTAAAAAATGTCATAAAATTTCTAAAAAACTGTCTAAGTTCCAGAATGTCTGAAAAAATGTCTAGAAGTCATGAAATTTATTTTAAAAACTAGAAGTTTCAAAACACCTGACAAAATATGTAACAGTCATAAAATTTCTAAAAAAATTCCAAGTTTCAGAATGTCTGAAAAAATGTCTAGAAAATGTCTAAAAGTCATGAAATTTAAACTGTCTAAAAGTCACAAAATTTCTAAAAAAAATTCCAAGTTACAGAATGTCTGACAAAATGTCAAAAATGCAAAAATTAAAAAATGTCATAAAATTTCTAAAAAATTGTCCAAGTTTTAGAATGTTTGAAAAAATGTTTAGAAAATGTCTAAAAGTAATGAAATTTATTTTAAAAATTAGAAGTTTCAAAACACCTGACAAAATATGTAACAGTCATAAAATTTCTAAAAAAATTCCAAGTTTCAGAATGTCTGACAAAATGTCTAAAAAACTGAATCTATTGAAAATTTTCAAAGATTTTTTTTAAGTCATCCAAACCTAACATAATATTATGACCTCTAACCTAACTTTTTTTTTTTTTTTTTTTACAAGGGCCCCCAGTTCGGATTTACCCGATGGGGGGAATTTATTAACATAATATGTTTACATGACACAACTGTCCTTGAGTCCCTTACCAGAAAGTATGCTGGGTAACCTAACCTAACCTAACCCAATTTGAGGTCGTTTTTTTCATCTTGGTTATCGTAAAAGCATATACTATGCTAATAAAAAAATTATAATTTCAATGGAAAATGTAAAAATTGAAAATCATAATGTCTGACAAAATGTCTAAAAGTCATCAAATTGAAAAAAATAAAATAATAAAAATATGGATTAAATAATCAAAAAAGTCCAATAAAAATAATATTTCCACACTACGTTGGAAAGTATGAAACATAGTATATGCTTTTACTCTGTGACAAAATGTCTAAAAGTCGCGAATATTAATTTCCATAGAAATTTAAAAATCAAAAAAGTCTAATAAAATATTGAAAATTTGAAATAATAAAAGTCATTAAATTTATAAAAAAATTAAATGTCTAAAAATAATCAAATTTTAAAAAAATTTCCAAGTTTTTTTTATGTCATCCAAACCTAATTTAATGTAACTAACCCAATTTGGTGTCGGATTTTCGTGTCGTTTTTTGGTCTCATTTTTTTTTTTTTTCATTTTGGTCATCGTAAAAGCATATACCCACTATGCTAAAAATTTTGAAGTTCGACTAAAGGTCATTTGACCCCTCTTATCACACCAGTGACTTTTCGAAAGAGTATCAGATTCATCAGATTGAGTATTGATGGGCAAAATTCTACTTTTTCTAGAATTAGTTTTGAAATTAACTCTACCTGATAAGACCAAGTTCTCGCTTATAATTGTGCCTCCACAAATTAATTCTTTGTTTTTGTTGAAAATAGCTGCATGCCAAGGAGACCCGCCGTTTTTCTCTGGTGCTCCCCCAAAAACAGTAGTCTTAGCCGGGGTGTAAGGTTTTCCACATTCTGAAAGAAATCCACGTTTAAAATTACCTATTTTCTTCAGCGTGTGCTCGTAGGTATTAATTTCGTTTTTTACCAGGAACACATGGAAGAAGTGTATTATCCCACTCGCCATCTTCGTTACATGTAATCTCAAAATAACTGGGAGGGCTATCGTATTTATATGCTGATTTACACATTGGACGTACTTTGGTACCAGCAAGCAGTAGGCCTACTGAATTTCCGTCGCAATCATCTAGGCTTACTCGATCGCGATAACATTTCAGATTAACATTCGTAGGCTTCAATTTATTGCATTTTTCTAGAGGAAAAATTATCAAGATTACCAAGTTACTTTCATTGTGCATTCGCTTGTACTTGATACTTACTTAGGCATTTAGTAATCGGCGGTGACCAAGCATAAAAATAAGAACATGTGTGAGCTGAAGTATTATCTTTGTTTTCTCGATAGTAATTGGTTGCACAAGTGATGGTTGCGACTGTAAATTTTGGTAGAGTTCCGTTTGAAAGAGTGCAAGCCTTTGATGGATCTCCATTACAAACGAAGTCGACTGCTTTATCAATAGTTGACATAGGTATAGGGCACCATGAGCTGTGAAAAAAAAAGATTTTGAAACACCTGCAAAAGGGGCAATTGCAGTGTTTATTTTTCACTTACGGTCCTGATACAGAATAAACCGTTTTTACACATGCAAGTTCATCGGATTCGTCTATGCATTGTATTTTATCATCACATCTGTATTTTTTTTCGATACAAGCTCCGTACTTGCATTGAAAACGTTGTTTATCGCATCTATAATTATAGAGAAAAACAAAAAACAAAAGTTTGAATTGTTCAAAACCGAAGTTATTTTTGTATTCTGGAGGTTTACTTTGTCAAGCGGCACAGTTCGGTTGTTTCATCACTTGAATCTTCGCAATCTGCATATCCGTCGCAAATGAATGGTTTTGCGATGCATTGTTTGTTTTTGCATTGAAACTGCCAACTAAAACATGATGAATTTAATCAAGTAGGGGGTCCAGGGGGCGAAGCCTCTCTAGCGAGACGCAAAGCCCCGTGTTTTTTCTTACCTAAAGAATTTTTTTTTTTTGAAAAATACATTTTGAAAAAATGTTAGGTTAATTTGTTTTTTAAAAGGGTCGAATTTGAATTTTCAGGATTTTTGGAAATTTTCATTTTATAAATTTCGTATCAATTTTTCGATTTTTTTTATACCTACTGAGACATATTTTTTTCAAAAAAATTGTTCAAATATCGTAACAATTTTTCTAATTTTTCAAAAAAATCATTAAAATTTTGAAACCATTTCATGTTAGAACATTAATTTATATACTTATATTTAAAGAATTATTTTTAAGCAGTTTTTTTAACCTAGAAAAAATAAATAAAAATTTTCTTTAAAGAAACAATTTTTTGGAATTTTTTCTATAAAATTTTCCAACATAGGTAATCATATAATTTTGCTTTCAAATCAAAACAAAATTTCAATAAATAATCAATCAAAAATATTTTTAACTTAATAGATCAAGAAAAATTAAAAATTGAAGACTCTTGAAAAATGTGAAATTGAAACGAAAAAATACTACAAATTGAAAACAAATTAGTGTTGAATTGAATGTGGTGGATTGAAAATTGAGTATAATGACGTTTCGAAATTTAATTTCAACTTTTTGAAATCAACTCCTGACAGAATGTTTAAAATGATGACAACAAAATATAAACTACTTACTCTTCACAGGAATCGATTTCTACTTCATTTTGTTCCAATGTTGTAACATTTGACGATGAATGTGAAACTGGAAAAATCTCAACAGATAAGAATTTCTGATGAATAAAAATTGTTTACATTAATTACTTAGCTCTGAAAAAAAACTCACTCGGTATTTTTAATATCAATAAATAAATACACCCAATGCCACTAATTAAACACTTGATTTGGCCTATCATTTCAACTGCAATAAATATCTACGTATTATTTTTAGAATTCATACTGATGCACAAAACATGATAATTTAAGAACAGTTCGCCGGAACCAAATAGGTATTCACGAAAGACTTATAAAAGTTTCATACTCGTATACAAAAAAAAAAGCAGTTGCACATGTTTATTGATGGAAGCAGAATGACGACAGAGAAATAAATGAACCGGTTTTTTCGCACATAGGTACGTAGTTATTTGAATATACCTACACCATTTTATGAGAATTAGGGTTTTTCCAGGTTGTCAATTGACAGCTCGCGGTATTCCTGATCTTCAAAGTAAGTTAGAGCCTTGAAAAAAAATATTTTTTTTACTCCAATAATTTCAATTGAACAATATTAAAAAAAAAAAAAACTTTCTTGAAAATTTATTAAAAATAAAAGTAAGATAAAATTATTATAAAAGTTTTGAGTGTTAGATGATACCTAATATTTCGATATTCTACCAAATTTTGAAAATTGTAAATATTCAAATAACATTTAAAATTAATCCAATTTCAAAAATGAATAAAAATTTAAAAATTACAAAATTCATTTATAGGTTCAGATTCTTAAAATTCCTACGAATTATAAACAACTTAATTTTTTTTAAATAAAATAATTTCTCAATTTTTCGGGTGTAACGGTATTTCTCATAAAAATATCAGTTTGATTGAGGGGGGGGGGGGTTGGTCGAGACTAACAATAAAACAAATTTCATGCAAGAAAGTTTTTCAAGTAATTTTTTCTACGAAATAACGTTATTCTAGGTAGGAGATTTTCTTAGGATTTTTTAAAAAAAATTTCTTTGCAAAATTTTGAGAGAATTTTTTTTTTATGAAAAGTTTATGTGAAAATAAGTAATTTTTTCATAAAAAATTTTCTTTAAAATTTTGCAAAATAAAAATTATTTTTAAAAAAATCCTTTTAAAAATCTCCTCAAAGAATAAAATCATTTTGGAGAAAAAATTATCTGAAAAATTTTCTTGCACAAAATTCTTCTTAACCTCTTCCCCCCAAAAAACACACGTTTCAAAATCCTTTTTTTGTTTTTATTTTATCAAAAATTATTTTGTATAAGAAAAAAAAACATCAAAGGTTCAGAGAGTTCCTCAAAATATGTCAATTCGGCCACATTTGATGTTAGTTCTTCCGATCTTACTAAAAATTGTTTTACAAGAATCTCTTATCCAAAAATTTAGAAAAGATGACACTGATTTCATAAATAGATGATTTTTTTTTATATTTTGACAAAATATTTCCCTATAGGTGTTTTTGGATTTTTTGTAAAATATTTGAATTTTTTTTTATTTTGGGATTTAATTTTTTCAGAAAAACTCAGATCAATTCATTGCCAAAAATTAAGAGATTTTTTTTGAAAAGTGGCGTTTCCCGAAGCAAACAAAAAAAGTGTAATAGCTCTACGAAGGCTGAATATTTACATTTTCCTTATTGGAATATTTCTTCAATTTTAATTTCAGATTATTGCGCCATTTAAAATTTTTTAATTCTGTTTGAAAATTCTTAAATTTAAGCTAAAAATGTCATCATTTTAATAAGGTATAAATTTTTATTTCGATAATTAATATTTAAATAATCAAGTGTTCATTTTTAAAATGGATTTCACATGAAGTTACAACGAATTATCATCGCGAAAATAATTTATTTATCAAGGTTTTATCGCAATCGCACTGTCGATAAAATTATTTCTTTCCGCTAAAAAATATATAAATGTCGGCTTCCGGAAATTTCTTTCTAATTGCGTGATGAATATAAAAAGTTGTACGATGAATTCAGTCTCAGGATCTACAAATCGCCGATGTGAAATATTTTCTCAAAAGGTGAGTCCATTTATTTATTGATTTTTTTTTGTTCAGATAATTACAGTGGTGACATATTAATAATTGCCATCACTTAAAAAAAGCTAAAAAACTCAAACATGCTTTGCGGAGAGGCAGCAATAATTGACGTCTCTTTTTGCAAAAGTTCTGAATAAAAATTGAGAAGCGTTTAATTTTAGAAGTATTTAGGAATACGTAATTACATCAAGTATTACATAAATGATAAATTTTAATGATAATTTTTTGAAGTGTAAAATTTTTCAATTTTTCTGAGACTTGAAATTTTTTGATTTATTTTTAGTAAAGAGATGTTGGATTTTTTTGGAGTAAAACATTTTCTTAGTATTTCAATGATAGAAATTTTTTCATTTTTATGGGCATATGAAGTGAAAATTTTTTCGAATTTTCACAATAAAAAAGTTCTCAATTTTTTTGAAAAAAAAAATTATTAGGTAAGTACCTATGTATATTTCAAAGGGGCTCATATTTAAAAAAAATCATTATTTTCATGATTTTCTGTATATCTATGATTAGTAACTGAAGTATTTAAAGGGGACAGGACCATATAAATTCATTATTTTTTAATAATTTTGAGAATGCCCGTATTCAAAAATTGAAAAATTCGAAAGAGGTCCATATTTCATGAATTCATCTCCTCATGATTTCGAGAAAGACCTGTATTCAGAAATTGAATAAATATAGGCAGATAAAAAGATATTATTACTTATCAATCTAAATTGGATTTAAAATTGAAATCCAATATTTTTTCAATTTATTTTTCTTAAATAATTTTTTCCTATTATTTTTTTTTTTTTGATAGGTACATTAAAAAAATATATTTATGAAAAAATTAAAAAAATTTTAATTATGTTTTTTTTACACGCTTTTCAACTAATTATTCGCTTATAACTTTTGATTGGAGTGAGATAGAGGGGTGGGGATAGCGCCATTGAAAAGAGCAGCATTTTTTCATCTTGAAAAATTAATAATGATAGCACGGTCAAAAGTACAACTTTTTGAGTTATCACAGAAAAATGAGAAAAAATTGTCGTTTTTTTTCATAAATGTGAGTGTGGATGAGAAAACGTGCCTAGTCAGGAAAAACACTTTTTTTGGTAATGAAAGTTTCAATCTTTGCAAGTCTGTATCTCCGTAATGCAATAGCTGATAACATTGAAACTTTGTACAATCATTGAGGGGTCCTAGTGAAATATTTATTCCCTAATAATTTTGACCCCTCAAGTTTATAGCCTATTTCACAAAAACAGGCAATTTTGAGCGAAATCAGGGTTGCAAAAAATAAGAAAATAAAAAATCCCAAAAAATATTTTCAATCATATGCTGATTACGAATATTATTCTCATAAAGTCAACTTTTTTGTGTTTCATGACGTTCTCGACCATTTTTAACAAAAAAAATAAGAGTAAAAAATGTTTTTTTTATTTTATTTATTTATTGATTTTGCGTAAGTCTTGCCCCCTGGAAGGCTAAATATTACTTCTAGGTCCATGAAACCATTTTTAAATGAAAGTACAGGTCGAAATTGATCAAAAACAGCCCAAACCTCAAAATCTATTTTTTCCTGACTAGGCACGTTTTCTCACCCACACTCGCAAATGTTTGTTTTTTTTCAAATATTTTGCTCGGTATAGACTTCCTTGTCCACTTATAAAAATCACCAGTCCCATGAAAAAATTCTAGACAAAATTTGCCATCCGATTTCAACTATTATAGTTGTCGAGAAGTGCAAGGTTGAAAACACTCTGCCAAAACGAGAAAAAAAATTGATGAGCATAACTCAGCTCCTGCAGCCCAGAGGTTAGGCAAACATACATACGTCGACGCAGCATAAGTTGCATAGTGACTGATTGGAAGGCTTTACTCTCAAACTGGAACACCCTGTATACCTACACCTCGAAACAATCCAACTAAGGATATTTTTTTCTTTCAATCTGTTCCAGGTTTACTATTCACCTAATCAACTTCATCTCTTGATCATACCGCAGTGATATTCCGAAAGTGTCTAGAGTTTTGAAGAGCATCAACAAATCAACAATCCATTGATCCTGATCGTTGATATTTCACCTCTTCATAGGCATCAGTTGTCACAATAGGTACGACCAATCACATAGATTTACCAAGCATCGCAAATTCCCTGACTCACAAAACAAAACAAGAAGAATAACGAAGATCTAACGTCGCAGAAAATTTAAAATTGAAGTGTCAAAATGTATTTTGGTAATAGTAGTGGGGCTAAATTGTTGGCCCTTACCTCCCTAGCATGCTGCCTCGTTTTACTGCTGAGTGACTCTGTCAGGTGTACGTTGATCACCAGTGTTACGCCGAAACAACTCCAAAGAACAACTGCCCAAACTCTCGAGCTAACTATTGATAACCTTCCCCCATTGACTGGTCAGTTCTTGTGTGTGTTCACCAGCATAGATACGATACTGGTTACGAATGCCACTAGAACTGATTTCGGAGTAAATTGTACCACTCCGAGGACTGACCTCTTGCCATCGATTCCTCGAGGTCACCATCATCTCACAGCCAAACTTTCTGTCAAGACGACAAATAATCCGGAATTTGTCGATACCAACGTTACATTTTTTGACTGCAACACCTATACGTCATGTACACCATGTGTATCGTCCATGTTTCCTTGCTCCTGGTGTGTTGATGGGCATCGATGTACGCATGATACCGCCGAGAATTGCCGAAACGATATTTTAGTAACCGGGGTGAACCGAGGAGGCCCTAGTTATCGCAGCGGTCCTACCTTCTGCCCTACGATCAACGCTACCCAAGATGGATCGTCAGAGATTCTTGTTGCATCTGGTACCAAGAAAAGCATCCGCGTTAAGATCCATATCATTGGGCAATTCATCGTTCAAACGAGATTCCTATGCCAGTTTAACATTGAGGGCCGAGTTACCAGCGTGAACGCCGATCTATTCGGTGATACGATCTATTGTGAAGGCATGGAATTTGCCTACACCCAACGTGGAGCTAACATGACTGCTACATTCGCTGTCATCTGGGGTGGCTCGAAACCTCTTGATAATCCAGATGATATCCACGTGGTCATCTACAGATGTCGTGACATGGCTGACGACAGTGGAACGTGCTTAGCACTGGAAAAGAAATATGGCTGCGGATGGTGCCAGAGTACCAATAAGTGTGAAGTTTTGGAACATTGCGATGGTGAATTCGGCGGATGGCTGAATCAAAACAGTACGCTTGCGTTGCCGCCGAAATGATTTGCAAAATTCGTTGTAAAAATAACCCTTCAATTTTATTGTTTCCCCGTTTTTTTCTCAAAAAAAATTTTCTTGGGACTAAAAATATTTGCTAATTCTTCGTAGAAAAAAATCGACCAATTTTTGGCCGCAATAATATCTTGTAAATTTTTGTGGTCTTGGAAAAAAAAGTCTTAATTTTTAATCCATGCTAAGATTTTTTTTGGAGAAAAAAACCTTTTAATTTTTTTGGAGTAAAATATTTTCAAATTTTTGGAGAGGAGAAAGAAAATCTTGATTTTTTCGGAGTAAAGATTTTTTCATTTTTGAGGTAAAGGAGAATAATTCAAAGTTTCAATTATTTGGTAGAAAACCCCGATACTTCTACTGGAGAACAATCTTCAATTTTTCGAAGAAAAAACACTTTGGGGGGGGGGGGGGGTACCTAGGGACATGTCAGAAGTGCCAGAAACCGATTGAAATGAAAACATGTTTAAATTGTTGTACTACTCGAGTAAGTTACTAAACCAAAATTATAGGTGCCTGTTTCCATTAGAAGATTTTTTATGAATTTTTAAAAATTAAAATTTTGAGGAAATCTAAAAATTTAAAAAATCATTTTAAAAATTTTCTTTGCACGCCACCGGATGAAACATGATAAAACAAACAAATTTTATTATTACATATTTTTGCCTATCTCTGTAATTGAAGGGGCTGTAGGGAAAATTTTATTTTAATTCAGTCAAAAAAATTCAAAAAAATATTAAAAATTTCCTTTATTCTATAGTAATGTCAATGTGTATCCTTTCTGTTGGCACGACGCGACGCACGAGTTTAGTTATGTGTTCGAAAAATTGCATACCATCGTTTCGTAGGCGCTGTGGGTAATATACGGAAAGGATACATAAATTCAAGGAAATTATTTTTCATTAGATATTTTTTGATTTTTTTTTAAATGAATTGAAATAAAAAAAGTTTCTCTAGCCCCTATAATTTCAGAGATAGGCAAAAATATGCAGTAATAAATTTTGTTTGTTTTTTCAAGTTCTATCCGGAGATGTGCAAAAAAAAAATTTAAATGATTTTTTGAATTTTTGAAATTTTTTGATTTCTAGATTTCTTGAGTTTCCAAAATTCATAAAAAGTTTTCTTTAAAATGATTTTTTGAATTTTTGAAATTTTTTGAATTTTTGAAATTTTTTGATTTCTAGATTTCTTGCGATTCCAAAATTCATAAAAAATTTTCTAACGAAAACGGGCACCAGTAATTGTGGTTTTGTAACTTAAACGAGTAGTACAACATTTTATTTTAGACAATTTTTAAAATTATTTTTTGAATTTTTGATTTCCTCAAAATTTTAAGTTTCAAAAATTCATAAAAAATTTTCCAATGGAAAAGGGTACCTATGATTTTGGTTTTGTGACTTACTCAAGTAGTACAACAATTTAAACATGTTTTCATTTCAATCGGTTCCTGTCACTTTTCAATTACTCAATTTTTGAAAAAAAGTACTTCAATTCTTGAGGAAGAAAAAAAAAGTCATTTTTATTAGAATAAAAAACATTTAAATTTTTTTAAGGAAAAAATAAATTAAAAGAAAGTAAAAAAAAAATCTGAATTTTTTTCGAAAAAAAATTACTACAATTTTTCAGCAGAAAACATAATATTTATCTCATGGATGTAGATACTGTTTTTGCAGAGAAAATCTTAAATTTTTGTTTCAATGTTTTCGAAAAAGAAAATCTTTCAATTTATGATATATTTGGATGTAAAAAAATTTCCATATTTCAATTTTTTTTTTTGTTTTGAAGTAAAAAATGGCACAATGAAGCCAGAAGCCACACACCCCTCAGCACAAACACAATACGAGAAATAGCCATTTACTACACAGCAATCAGTTCAGAACAAAATTTTATAAATTTACCTATGGCAACAAAAATTTACAATTGGTAATAGGTATTCCCTCCGAAATAAAGGAGGCCTCAACTTTGAAAACTTTTAATAAAAAACTAAAAAAATGGTTATTATTCGATAAAGCATTCTAGTTAACTGGATAACTGAATTTATTTTTTATTTTATTTATTTATTTATATATATATATGTAATGTATTAGCATAGTACATGCTTTTATTCATTTTTATGTTACTAGGGAGATAAAGTGCTACTTTATATACCTCTCGCTGATCTTTCGGTAGTATAAAGAAGCCTTTTTCTCCCTCGTAACGTAAAATATTTTATCCAAATAGGGAAATAAACTACTATTTTTTCTTTCCAAAATTATTATCTATTTGTTTATTATCATAATCTTGTGTTTCTCAATTATTTCAATAAAAATACGAGAATTTTACATGCCTACCTAATAATTATTATAAAGTAAAATAAAAAATATCTAATAAAAAAAGTTGATAAATTTTTATTCCAAAAAAATTGGGTGATTTTTTTTTTCTTTCTAAAAACCCAAGGTGATTTGTTGAAGATTCTTATTTCCTTGAACAGTTGAGCTCAAAAATTAAGATTTTTTAAAATATAAAAATAAAGGATTTCTTTTACAAAAAGAATATTTGAAAAAAAAAAACTAATAAAAATTCCCTTCAAAGGGAACCGCTTTCCAATTATTGAACTTGACAGTGTCATCGGCCAGATTATAAGATGAAAACCACCCGCGTCATGTCATGTCCTTCACTCATCTTCGAAGCTAACGATAATATCTAATCAACATGGTGCTGGAATTAGTTGTCCAGTCCATAACATGCACTACTCGTTCAACTACTTGTTCACAAATACCTGTACTCGTTTTTCAATCATACCACTCGTTTAACTACTAGTTCGCAAATACTGGTACTCGTTTTTCTATCATCACTAGTAGTCTACGGACCACAGGCCAAAAAGTGTTCATCCATCGAGCTTTTTTGGTAGCCTAAAAATTTATCGGGCTTATGTTAGACACCAGTTCAGCATTTGCGAAAATGCCCATTTGGAAGTTTCAAACATGCACAAGGGGGGCTGGGCCACAAAAACCCGCATTTTCCAAACTTGGGGGTAGCCAAAAAAACAAAATGGGGTCCGAAGAGGCACTGTCTCCTGACCTCAAATATGCCTTTTTTTCATTTGGCTTTGTGCACAACTGCACTTTATGGCACTTTAAGTGCCGTTTTTAGCGATTTTTGGGTTTTTTTCAGATAAATACACCTCCTTTATTCACAATTACATAGGTAGCCAAAAATGAATCCCATAATTCAAAACTACACGTCGATATGTACCCAAGGACGCTTCGTTCATCGAAATCGCGCTGCACAACTTGCTTCAGTCCAGTCATAAAGTTGCGCAAAAGCTGCATTTCCTCCAATTTTGAGTCACATGATTCCACGCATTTTTCATCTAAAGTGGCCGTGTAACATATCAAAATAAGATAAAATTTTTCGCTGAATCCAATGGTCATGTTGGTTTTTTTGACCGCCCCCTCCGGTGGACTCCAGCCCCCTCTTCACACTTTTGAACATGAAATTTTAAAATTGGAAGGGAGGGAGAGGTCCCATTGGAATTTTTATAATGACCAAAATTATTTCTTAAACATCAAGCTACAACTTTTGATTGGAAAGTTTTTGGATTGGACCCCTCCCTCCCCCCGTTTTTAGGTAATTTAGGTATCCACGGTCATATAATGCAAAATGGGAGGGGAGGGAGAGGTCCAATTGGAATTTTTATGATGACCAAAATTATTACTTAGGCTGCAAGCTACAACTTTTATCTGGAAAGTTTTTCGATTGGACTCCTCCCTCTTCCCGTTTTTATGTAATTTAGGTATACACGGTCGTATAATGCAAAATGGGAGGGGATGGAGAGGTCCAATTGGAATTTTTATAATGACCAAAATTATTCCGTAGGCTGCAAGCTACAACTTTTTTCTGGGAAGTTTTTTGATTGGACCCCTTCCTCTCCCCCATTTTTAGGTAATACAGGTTCCTACGGTTATATTATGCAAAATAGGAGGGGAGGGAGAGGTCCAATTGAAATTTTTGTAAGAGCCAAAATTATTCCTTGGAGTTCAAGATACAACTTTTGTGGGAAAATTTTTTCGTTTGCACCCCTTTCTCCCCCGTCCTTTGGTAATATAAGTATTTACGGTCATATTATGCAAAATTAGAGGGTAGAGAGGGGTCCAACCGAAAAATGTTTCAAAAAAAGTTGTGTATTGAGGTTTTAGAAATAATTTTGGTCTACATAATTATCGATTGGACCACGCTCCCCTCCTCTCCCCCTCCAATTTTGCATAATATAACCGTAGAAACCTGTATTACCTAAAAATGGGGGTAGGGAGGGGTCCAATCCAAAAACTTTCCAATCAAAAGTTGTAGCTTGATGTTTAAGAAATAATTTTGGTCATTATAAAAATTCCAATGGGACCTCTCCCTCCTTTCCAATTTTAAAATTTCATGTTTAAAAGTGTGAAGAGGGGGCTGGAGTCCACCGGAGGGGGCGGTCAAAAAAAACAACATGACCATTGGATTCAGCGAAAAATTTTATCTTATTTTGATATGTTACACGGCCACTTTAGATGAAAAATGCGTGGAATCATGTGACTCAAAATTGGAGGAAATGCAGCTTTTGCGCAACTTTATGACTGCACTGAAGCAAGTTGTGCAGCGCGATTTCAATGAACGAAGCGTCCTTGGGTACATATCGACGTGTAGTTTTGAATTATGGGATTCATTTTTGGCTACCTATGTAATTGTGAATAGGGGAGGTGTATTTATCTGAAAAAAGCCCAAAAATCGCTAAAAACGGCACTTAAAGTGCCATAAAGTGCAGTTGTGCACAAAGCCAAATGAAAAAAAGGCATATTTGAGGTCAGGAGACAGTGCCTCTTCGGACCCCGTTTTGTTTTTTTGGCTACCCCCAAGTTTGGAAAATGCGGGTTTTTGTGGCCCAGCCCCCCTTGTGCATGTTTGAAACTTCCAAATGGGCATTTTCGCAAATGCTGAACTGGTGTCTAACATAAGCCCGATAAATTTTTAGGCTACCAAAAAAGCTCGATGAAATCGATTTCTAGAGCACTTTTCGACCTATGGTCCGTAGACTATAGTAGTGAATTTTATTTACTAGTGATAAAATTAGTAGTCCATCAATCATAACTAGTAGTGAATTTTGTATACTAGTGGTTAAATTAGTTGTCCATGAGTCTAACTATTTGTAAAAGTGGTAGTTTTTCAAAATTCAACTTGTAAAACAAGTTGTTTTCTTGAAAACTACTAGTTTCACAAGTTGTTTTTTTCAAAAAAACTACTAATCCGTTCTACAAGGGCACGATTTCATTACGTGCAATATCCTCAGGAGTTTCAATCTGAAAAAAAAAGTCAACATGCATTGCTAAAAAATTATAATAAGACGAAGATAAAAGCTTACGTCTAGGAGATTATTCATTCGTAGAAAAAAAAGTAGGTGAGGTACACCTACGGAATTGCTACGTAAAAGAAACGACTAAGTATTTTTTTCATCAGTCAGAAAAGACTCGTAAATTTATTATTAGAAAACGCTCTCATTCCTCCTGAGAAAAGGGATCTCCCTATTGTGAAGGAACATTCAAGGCTGGTACCTTTACCTTCTTACCCCTGCGCCTAGTCGAACAAGACATTGACATTAAAGTCATTTAGCATCCACATGACAAAACGCCTTTTACATCGAAATCATACCTGAACTCAGCTCAGACCCTCAGAGGTATCCTGCCGAAGGATCGGCGACGGGCATTCACTATCATTACATCAGACTGTTCCCATGTTGGCATTGTGTTTATTCTAGTAATCAATTTTACAAAAATTGAATATTTTTTATTAAAACGCTTCACAGTGGGGCAGAATGGCATTCTAGCTGGACAAAAATCTACGTTCGTGATACAAATATGAAAAAATTTCATTTTTAATTGCACCGGTTTGGTCTTTTGAACACAAGTTTCGAAAATTGAAAATTCTGTAACTCCTTCAAAAAAACTGAGCCAAACTAATTTTTTTTACTCCATTTTGTAGAGGAAAGTTTTCTCTACAAAGTGCAATAATTAAGTTTCGGTTAGGAGTATACTTATGCTACGCCAAGCCCAAGGTAAAAAAGAAAAAAAAAATTGAATTTTTTTCAAATTTTTCAAATTTTAAGAGTGTGCTCTGGAGGGCAAAATCAGTAAAAAATTTAGTTACCGGATTTCTCAGCGAATACTGAACGAAATGTCATGAAGTTTTGATATTATGCTTCTTTATAGCAATATTCAGGAGAGTTATTTTCAATATTTTAGAAAATTTGTCTATTCATGGAAAAAAATTGAATCCAAAGTTTTTTTTTGGACATCGTGACGTCACGATGAAGGTCCTAAAATTTATCGCTTAAACGCAATTTTTTCCATAAATAGATACATTTTCCAAAATATTGAAAATAACTCACCTGGATATTGTTATAAAGAAGCATAATATCAAAACTTCATGACATTTCGTTCAGTATTCGCTGAGAAATCCGGTAACTAAATTTTTTACTGATTTTGCCCTCCAGAGCACACCCTTAACCTCCCATAACTTTTTCAAAAATTAAGCTAGACTAAAATTTTTTTTTCAGTTTTGTAGAGAAAAATTTTCTCTATAAGTTCCACTATTTAAATTATCAAGTTGAAGAAAAAATCAATTTTTTAATTTTGGTATACCTTCAAGTACGTGTGGTTGCCTACCATCAACAGATAGGGGTAGTGAGAGCAGGTAGGCCTGACTCGCCGCGGGCTAAGCTACACGTTGGCACTAACCGGCTAACCGCTTCGTTGAGTTCCATACTACCTGTGGCGGGTTAATGTTGAATGACGTGAAATGAGGAATTGGCTCCGATTAAATTAGTTTTAATAATATTGTGATAGATAGATATAAGTAAATTAAGTTGGCGATTTAAAAAATGAATCAAGTTTGAAATTTGGATACGAGTGAATTGGCACAGTTCTGTTTTTTTTTTTTGTTTTTTTTTGACACCGTCGAAAATTTGCCAAGTCCAAAACTACATGGATAATTGATATTCAAAATTGGTATGGAGAGGGATGAGAGTCCAATCGCAATTTTTGTAAGAACCAAAATTATTTCTAAGACGCCAACCTACAACTTTTGCTTGACAATTTTTTCAATAGGACCTCTTCCTCCCCCAGTTTTTTATAATTCAAGTAGGAACCTATGCAAAATTGGAGGGGCTAGAAGCTGGAACCTAAAAAAGGTCTAATCGAAAATTGTATACTTAATAATTAAACTTACTTCTGGGACCTTGATCTACAACTTTTGTTTGAAAATTTTTTTAATTGGACCCTTCTCCTAATTTTGAAGAAATATCTATCTGATATTTTATGTGAAATCAGAGGAGAGGGGGAATCCAATCGAAATTTTTCTAATAATCAAAATTATTCTTAGAACTTTAAGCTACAAGTTTTGTTTGAAAAACTTTTCAATTAGCCTCTTCCTTCCTCACTCCTCTAATTTTTAATTAGTACCTTCGAAGTTGATTCAAAATCGGAGGGGAGGTAGAGGTCCAACTGACAAAAATTTCAAACAAAAGTTGTAGTTTGAAGTCTTGGAAATAATTTTGGTCATTAAAAAAATTTCAATTAGACCTCTCCCTCTCCTTCAATTTTGAATATTAAGTATCTTTGTAGTATTGGACTTGGCAAATTTTCGATGGTGCCAAAAAAATAGCACAGCGGCAATCCACTCGTGTTTGAATCGTAAATTTGTAATACAATTTGTAAAATTCAAAAAACACAAAAAAGGGCGTTAAGGTGCTCTCGGGGACAATGTTCTCTAGAACATATCCAAATTTCACATTCAAACAGTTAGTATTTACAGACGTATTAGATGAAAAAAGAACGTTTGACAAAAAAAATGTTGTGAACCAATTCGAATCATATTTAAACGACACGAGTTACGAGCGTGTGTGTTTAACAAGACCAATATTGATAAGAAAAAAAATCCCAGAAAACGATAACAGCGAATGTAAACAAATGGGCAGCCATTTTTTAGGAGGTCCCTTCATTTTTACGGGTAAGGTGTACAATATGGGTATAGTAAGTTTATTTATACCTACTGTATGTAGCCTGTAGGTAAGGTTGTACGGTATGGTGCGGTGCGGTGCGGTTTACGCATTTTATAATTTTGACAATCGTAGTACTTTATACTCGTGCGTCAAAACCTACTTCTATCTCCAAAAAAATTCAATTGTTCCACTTTCAAGTTGTGTAATGAATATACAACATTTAAGAACAGTTCACTAACGTTGAGAAATCACTCCTAAATATTTGAAGAACGATTACAAAAATTTAGGGGTATTAATTACTCAACGTATGGAATAATTCCATTTTTTTTAGAAGTCGTTCCTCAATTTTCCCAATATCCCGACGTTACTCAATATATTGAGGAACGATTCCTGCTAAATTGTATAATAGAACAGTTACTGCATTTTTTCTTTCAGTGACATGCAAAACAGAATTTCTAAAAATATTTTTTAAAAATTGAGAAACTGGGTGACTTTTGAAATTCTACCATCACTGGCCTCACATTTTCATGAGGAATTTGATTATATCATTCTTTTTCAAATTGACCTACGAGAATTCCTATACCTAACTGGGATTCGAACCTATGACCCTACGTTCCTAACTATCCTAACTTCACCACTAGACCACCGGGGCTCTACCATATTTAGCATGTTTAAAATAATATAAGGTTGTGAAATGAATGCATTTTTATTAAAATACTCAGTTTAAACGTAAAATACATATGTCAAAAAAAAAGCATGAAAAAAAAAATCATTACTTCTCATTTCTTCCCAAAAAAATTTTTCTTCAATAGATTGAAAATTTTCTTTTTGTAATAATATGTATCTCCCATTCCCACAGAAAATTTTTTTCAACATAATTATGATTCAAATTCAATTTTTTTAAATGCAAATTACTAATAAAAACATTTTTTTTCACTAAAATTTAAAAGAATCTGTTTTGATATTTCAAATATGAATTTCACTTTCAAATTTGAATCAAATTTTTGAAACATTTGTAAAAGGAATTGAATTTTTTCATATTTACTGAAGAAAGAAAATTATGGAAAAATCATTGTTTTGTGTGAACATTGATAACGTTTACATAAAGGTTTAGGAATGATTTTTTTTTTTTTTTTTTTTTAAATGGAAAGTGGCATTTAAAAAAAACCTACCTACCTACAGTACATCAACACGGCGCAGCGGTATCTTTGATAATACCTGCTTTAGAGTATCACTACCCTCCCACTGTCCACTTCACTCATCCTACGAAATTGACTCAAAACCTCGAATGTCACGTCGGTGCGTACAAATACGTATACCTGCCTATTTAATTGTTTATACTCCTATGTTCTTTACTATTTTGTTAACCTATCATCAGTATACGATAGGTAGGCATCAATAGATGAAGATCTCAAAGATTCGCCCGGCGGCATAAGTGTAGTAGTTGCTTGTGGACTATAGCTACGCTGTTTCCTATAAAGGCATACCTACCTACTATACTATAGGTATAGGTATATGATGACCATGCGGAGCATCGATAAAAATAGGTATACATTATAAATAATGAAAAATGAAGGATGACCTACCGTAAAATATGCATGTTTCATCAGTAGCGTAGCCAGCCAATCATCTAACGCGAGAGAGGGGTGTCTTTGTGAAACAAAATAATGAAATTTTGTATCGAATTGAAAGAAATGTGCATTATCTATTCCGTCAAAATCAGGGCTGTGATAACCTTATTATTTTTTAGGATTTCCATTTCCCAAAATTCAATTAGGTTTTCGTTTTTCGATTCTCGCTTTGAAAGGATTTGGTTTCCATTATCAGTTTCCGCGTTTTCATTTCTCACTTCGAATGCTCTCAAAAATGCCACATGTGTACCAGTTTTTAGGGCGGCAAATTCAGTAGAATGTGTTTCAAATTTTAAAAAATGCAACTTCAATTAGTCAAGCATACATCTAACGTATAGTTTGATAGTTTTGTTTACATTCATGGGGTGCAACTTCGATGAATTTTTACCAAGTCCAGTGCTACATAATACTTTATATTCAAAATTGGAAGAGAGTAAGGGGTCTAATCGAAATTTTTGTAATAACTAAAAGTATTTGTACAACTTCAAGCTAGAACTTTTGTTTGAAAATTTTTTCAATCGGGCCCCTTACCTCCCCCCTGTTTTTAAAAATGTATTTGAAGGAGTTGGATTATCCAAAATTGGTGGGGAGGGAGGGGTCCGATTGAAATTTTTGTTATTACCAAAATTATTCCTATTACTTCAAGCTACAACAACTTTTGTTTGAAAATTTTTTCAATCGGGCCCCTTACCCTCCCCCTGTTTTCAATAATGTATTTGAATGAGTTGGATTATCCAAAATTGGAGGGGAGGGAGGGGTCCAATCGCAATTTTTGTGATAACCAAAAGTATTAGCGAAACTCCAAGCTACAACTTTTTTTTGAAAACTTTTTCAATTGAGCCCCTCTCTCTTCACTTATTTTGCATAACACTCCCAAAATACTGATTAAAAATTGAAGGGGGAAGGGGAAATGGGTCCAATTGAAAAATTTTTGCAACAAACTTGTAGCTCAAAGTTTTAGGAAAAATTTTGGCCATGACAAAAATTGCGATTGGACCCCTCCCTTCCCTCCAATTTTGGATAATCCAACTCATTCAAATACATTATTGAAAACAGGGGGAGGGTAAGGGGCCCGATTGAAAAAATTTTCAAACTAAAGTTGTAGCTTGAAGTACTAGGAATAATTTTGGTGATAACAAAAATTTCAATCGGATCCCTCCCTCCCCACCAATTTTGGATAATCCAACTCCTTCAAATACATTTTTAAAAACAGGGGGAAGGTAAGGGGCCCGATTGAAAAAATTTTCAAACAAAAGTTCTAGCTTGAAGTTGTACAAATACTTTTAGTTATTACAAAAATTTCGATTAGACCCCTTCCTCCCTTCCAATTTTGACTATAAAGTATTATGTAGCACTGGACTTGGTAAAAATTTATCGAAGTTGCACCCCATGAATGTAAACAAAACTATCAAACTAGACGTTAGTCATGCGTATGTAGCGGTAGCCACAGCATAGCACCATACCAACATGTACTCGTAACTCGCCTCGCGTGATGCGAGGCAACGCGAGGCAGACGATGTTTTAAACAAAAAATCGTTTGAAACGTTTTTTATTGTTTAAAACATGTTTTTTTTTTTTTTTATTATTTAGGTTTTTTTAGTGTTTTTTTTTGAAAGTATAGAAAAATTTTCGGTTTTTATGCCTTTTTTGGAGGGGGGGGGGGGAATCCAATGGACCCTCGATGAAAGTCAAATTTTTTCAGCATCGAGATTTTTGTACTTAGTTTATGAACTTTAAAGTGTCATAGATTCAGAAAACATGAAAACGAAGTAAAAATTATAATGTCAAAGTGTAGAAAATCTCAACAAAAAAAAAAGTTTTAAATATTGTGTTTTTTATATTTGAATTAAAAACATGTTTAAAACAAAACAAAAAAAAAATGTTTGTTTTGTATTTTTTTCAAAACTGTTTTAAACGCCAAGTCGCCAACTCTGTTACGATGCGATGCTGAATAATTGCGGGGGGGGGGGGGGTTGCGATCATACGCACGAGTCTCTACAATGCTACATTTTCACTTTTTTATTCGAATTTTAAAAGTAACTAAAAAATTTTAAAAAATCAACAGTTCTGCAGACATTGAAAAAATAGTAAATTGTAAAAAATCATGAGAAACTAGAAGAATTCAGGTTGAAAAAATTCAGCAAAACTAAAATAGGTAAGTATATGAATAAAATTAAAATTTCGTAAAAAGAGGAAAAATTGATAATTAATTTTAAAATAATTATTTCAAATTCGAAAATGAAGAAAAGTTTACTTGTGTAATTTAAAAACTTGAAAAATCTCAGAGTATAGAATTTGCATTCATTAAATTTTTTTATGACATTAAAAAGTTGTAGAAAAACAGTTTTGTGAAATCAAAAAAAAAAAAAAAAAAAAAAAAAAAAAATAGATGATTGAAATAATTGAAGATTTTGGAAGAGAAGGGTGGTGTTTTTTTCTTGTTTCTGTAGGTTTTTCACGTTGAGACGCGACGCGTTACTCATACACGTAGCTATAGGAAACCGCATGGTAGATTGAACTAGTTCATTTGCGCATGATCTTGAATTTTAAATCGTTTGTATTTATAGTATGTATACTAGGGTGGAGCAAAAAAAAACATACCTCGGATTTCGACCAAACTCGATGAGGTGGTTTACTTTGAGTTGAGAACCTCCCAAAAAAAATTTGAGCCCCCTACCTCTCAGGGGAGCGGAGCTAGGGGCTCTCAAAGTAGGGTCACTTTTGAAAAAAACGCGGTTTTTCGCTATTTTCGGGTAGTTCCAATCGAGTTACCCCCCACCGCACCCCTCTGAAAAAGTGCAGTTTGAGTTTCTACACATCCCTGGACCATTGATTTTGAAATTCGATACCACTTACCCCTCCCAACCAGGGCTTGAAAAGTTGCAGATCGCTAAAAAATTGAAAATTTTGAATTACAAAAAATGGAAATAACATCTGCTTGGTACCAAAATTGGACTCAAATGGCTCCTATTGATGCAAAAAAAATATTTCGATAGAAAAAGTTGAAAAAATTTCATAGCAGGGCTGCCAACTTTCGATTTTCTTAAAACATCAATTTTTTACCAAAAAAAGGGGGAACTTTTGATGTTTTATGAAAATCGAAAGTTGGCAGCCCTGCTATGAAATTTTTTCAACTTTTTCTATCGAAATATTTTTTTTGCATCAATAGGAGCCATTTAACATAATTTCTAAAATTCAACATTCGAATTCAATACAATTTTGTCGTGAATGAATTTATTTATTGTGCATTAATTAAATTTGTCGTGAATTAATTTATTTATCATGAATCATTTTATTTGTCGTTGATGCAATATTATACTGGTGAAAGCTTCATTTTGTGAAAAGTATTATTTTGTCGGGTCCGATTACTGTCGTGAATTCCCACTATTACGCAGCTCAAATGTCTGTCGTGCAAACGACCTATTCTGTCGTGGTAAATATTTTCCCATTTTTTTCATGCTTGAAACGCCAAACTTTCAATCAGTCACACCATACCATCACAACTTCACAACCGGAAAGAGGGTTTGGAAAACAGTTGAATGTTGCCTTTACGTAGGCCATTACAATTCCCTCTCAATGTTGCACTAATCTTGCCTTCTCTCTTGTTCAAAACATTATAATATTTCTAATTGGTATAAATTTATAAAATAAATAAATTACTGTTTTCTTTTTTAAAAAATATATTAAATTTAAAAAAAAAGAGAACCAAATGAAGAGGGTTTTGTAAAAATGACCTCCGTTTGCGGAGCTATTAATTTTTGAATCCCCATCATCCAAATATATAAAAAATAACACTTCCTACCATCACATATCACCATAAACTGATGAAAAAACTGATAGGTACCTACCTAATAATACCTACTTAAATGATGAACGGCTCAAACATAATGTAAGTATATATGTATAATTCGAGAAAGGGAACAATTAAAGTCAATTCTTCACATAACACGCAGAGAAGAAGTTCTCACCACGAACACATGTTTTATTTTATTTCCAAGCATAAGAAAAATTGAAAATTAGTGAAAATACCATAAATTTCCAGAATAAGGTTAGTTAGTTTAAACACTGATCAGAATAACGTGTCCTTATTTACTTTTTAAATCAAGTACATGACCGAGGTCGTTTTTACAAAACCCTCCTCAAATGACTGCCGATTGCCCACTGCTTGCTCCACTTCGCTGATAGGTACACAAGTAGGTATAAGTCCAATGTCAATTTTAAACGTTATACCTACATGTACAATGAAGGAAACCATGATTGATCACAATGTATCTACTACACAACTTACCCACCTCGAAGAGAATGGGAGTGGTTAACCCATCAAATGCACGTTGAGCTGAAATTCAAGAGGCGTTTCTTTTAAACACTAGATGGTTGTAAATTTTGATAAAAACGTTACAGAAAATTAATATGTGTATAGCCTCACCTACAAATGTGGTTTTGTGATATGGAAGATTTCTATTAATGTTCATTTTATAAGTCGAGAATTTTAACTGTGAGTATTTTTGCTAAGGTGTAATATTGATTTTATGTTTTAAATTCAATGAGCATGTTGGTACCTATGATGAAAACTTTTAATGCAGATTTCTTGGCAAAGGTAAGATTTATAGATGACTTTCCATAATTTTTTAATGATAAATTATTAGTATCATCTTGTACTTACTCCTCTTACTAACAGTACCCTTAAAAAAAATTGTGGACCTATAATGTACTTACATGGGACATGTCAAATGTGCCAGGAACGAATTGAATGAAAACATGTTCAAATTGTTGTACTACTCCAGTAAGTTACAAAACCAAAAGTATAGGTGCCCATTTCCATTAGAAAGATTTTTATTGAGGGAATAAAAAAATTTCAAAAAAACAAAAATTCAAAGAATTATTTTAAAAAATTTCTTTGCACACTATCGGATAGAATAGGTATAAAAAAACAACCCAATGACCATAGCAAGATAAGCAAGATAAGATACGGTGAATCGGCCCAACTATGTTTACTTTTGAATTTTGAATCTAACACTCTTAAATAAAAAAAATAAATGTATAGATAAAATTGATTTTGCTTGATTTTCACTGAGAAAAAAATCATTGTAGAAAATTATGTTAATTTTTTTATGTCGAAAAGCAAAATTTATAGGTAAGGCAAGTAAATTCTCTTGAAAAAAAATTATAGGTAGGTAGGTATATAAATTAATTTTCGGTCGATTTTTTTTTCTTTTCTTCAAAAATCGACTCAAGCAAAAAGGCTATAGCAGGATAAGATAGGTGAATCTGCCCTTGACGCCATTTTCGAATTTTTTTCAAAAAATCTTTTTGTAGTGGTAAAAGATGATTTTAGAACGTATCGTGAAATTTCCATCCCCCTCGAGGGGGCTGGTACCTCGAAAAACGTGGTTTTCACTTTTTCGGCCCTATCTCTGTCATTTTTTGACCGATTGAAGTGAAACTTGGTGGATGGTAGAGGATCTTGAGTACCAACATGCACAAATTTTTTCAGATTTTTCTGACCTTGAAAATTATCTTGAAATGCGTTTTGAAAACTTTGACAGCCGTTAAAAAAAAAAAAAAAACACACGCACCCCGCGAAAAAATTACCATATGTTTCTAGGTGTATTCTGAATCACTGTGAATTTTTTCGGGATTTTCCGAGTGGTGGAAATTGCCTAAAACGGCGAAAACCCGCGTTTTTTCAACATATTACGCATCTGCGCAGGGTGAAATTGAGTTTTGGTTGTACGTTCGCATTATGCAGTACAATTCATGTATTAACAACCATTTCAAGACGTATTTTGAAATTTCGCCCCTTTTTAGGGAGGGGGTACCTCAAAAACCACGATTTTCAGCGTTTTCGAGTATTTTTCAATCGATCAAAGTGAAATTTGGTGTACAGGGGAGGGTTCTGAGTGGAAACAACCCCAAATTTTTTCAGATTTTTTTGACCCTGAAAACGGCCTCAAAACGTGGTTTGAAAACTAAGACAGGCGTTTAAAAAAAAAAAAAAATGAACGCATTTCGCGAAAAATTTTTTATATGTTTTTAGGTGTATTCTGAATCACCATGAATTTTTTCAGATTTTTCCAAGTGGTGGAAATTGTCTAAAATGGCAAAAAACCATGTTTTTTCAACGTTTTTCGCGTGTACGCAGGGTGAAATTTGGTCAAGATTTTTTTTCCTCGTAGTACATCACTAAGTACTCCCTCGTACACTTTTATCCCGAATTTCAGCTCAATTCGTGCATTTTTCGCGAATTCGGTTTTTTTTTTTACTTTTTTGCGTGCATGAAATTGCAATAATCACAAGAAATGATCGAATCAAAAAACTAATCGCGGATTCGGGTTCTGCGTGTCAAACTACCCCGATTTAGACCCTTTGCGCGATAATTTTGCCCAAAATTGAAAAATTTGCATTATTAAAAAATCGAACTCGAAGAGAAAAAAAAATATTTTCAACTAAAAATGGAAAATTTTTAATTTTGGGCAAAATTATCGCGCAAAGGGTCTAAATCGGGGTAGTTTGAGTGAGGAAGGGTGAACTTTGTATGGGTATGTAGATTTTGATAGCCGATCGTTATTTACGAACAATTTCGCGTGTGATAGGAAATCAACTTCTGGTTTTTGTATAAAAGTAACTTGCCTATGTTAATAAATATTTTTCAATTGCTGCATTCACCAAACCAACGATTACGGCTATAGCAACTAAATACGGTATAACAGACATATCGTGTGACATGTCGTAAATTAATAATGGTGTGATTAATATGATACAAAAAAAATAAATAATTATTTTTTTCTTTTTTGAAATTGAATCTGTAAAACAAAAAAAATATTAAGTGATTTTTGAGGGTTTGCCACTCAACGTTCCACTCATTCACCCACTCGCAAAAACTACCTCAGCCATCCCTAGCCACTCTCAGCCCTGTCCTCAACCGTCCCTCGGCAACTTCACAGCGTAGAGCACGAAAGATTTCGAAATTGTGAGGGGAAAATACACAAATCAATACCAATTTCAATTTTTTAGCAGAAAAATTGAAAATTTTACTGCAATTTTATCAAATTTTATGTGTGATGCAGAAGGGTTAATTTTGATTCAATAATAATTGTTTAAAAGTTGTTGGCTAAAATTTTCACACTTCCTTGAAAGATATTTATTATTTTGTTAAAAAGTCTCATCTCAATTTATTTGTTTTCAATTGAAAAACAGAAAATTATTTGACGATTTTTTTATTTCAAAAAAGCTGAAGATTTTTTCATTGCAAATGGAAGATTTCATCCTGAATAGAAAAATTATCAGGTACATCATATATGTATTTTTTGCTTTGAAATAGTTGACGATATTCAAGATTGCGTTTTTTCAAAAAAATACAGATTTCATTTTAAACAAAATACCTAACTCCCGAGGTTTTTTTCTCTCCAAAAAACGTAAGTTTTCTCCTTCGAGGAAACTGAACGAATTTCATCTAAAAATTTTGAGAGATATGTACTTTTTATTTTTAAAAAAATGAAAATTTTCTTTTTCAAAAAATTGAAGATTTTTTAAAATATAAATTGAAAAAAAAATTCCAATTCTTTAATAATAATTTTCAAATTATCTACCTACTTTAGAAAAACTGAAAAAATTCAGAAAACTTTTTTCTTTTAGTTGGTTTTTTCAAGAACAGAAACGAAATAAATTGAAAATTTTTTAGTTTCAAAAATGAATTATTCTAAAAAACAAGCATTTTTTATTCTAAAATTTTTATAAATTTTTTTTACCCCAAAAAATCGAACCAGAACTACGTTCCAGCACAATTCGAGCACTGAGCGGTGAAATCACTCTAATTTTTGTTTTAGGTAATAATTCATTCGTTTTCGTTGATTTTTTTAAACAGATACTTGATTTTTGCCGCTACAGAGTGAACATTGATTGATACCGAAGTCGAAGAAAATCTAGACCATTCAAGTCAACCTACTCTTGAAAATGATTCGAGCCAATCTGAAGAAGACTTCTGTACAATTAGATATACCTACTTGATGCGGAAGATGATCCTGCGGCAATTTGCGAATAAAATAATAATTCTAAATAATGTGAAGTTAGGTGAAAACGCACCCCCCACCCCTCACTCATCGGTCATTTCCCTGTAAACTAAACCCCGAAGAGCGGCTTACCTGATTCAGAATTGTTGTTCCCCGAATAATAATTGGAAATTGAAGATATTGTACTAGGACTGGAGGATGATATTGATCTAAATAATTCAGAGCATTCCGATATGTTTATAAATATAAAATTTATGAAAATATTAATTGTTAATAAAATTAAGTAAAAATTTAATATAATTAAAAATATATTTTTAAAAATTAATATATTTAAATTTATAATTAGAAAAATAATTGTCTTCGTTTCATGGCTGCTGATCCGGCTGCCATAGCAGCTTCGCGTGTGATAGGAAATCAACTTCTGGTTTTTGTATAAAAGTAACTTGCCTATGTTTATAAATATTTTTCAATTGCTGCATTCACCAAACCAACGATTACGGCTACAGCAACTAAATACAGTATAACAGGCATATCGTGTGACATGTCGTAAATTAATAATGGTGTGATTAATATGATACAAAAAAAAATTATTATTTTTTTCTTTTTTGAAATTGAATCTGTAAAACAAAAAAAATATTAAGTGATTTTTGAGGGTTTGCCACTCAACGTTCCACTCATCCACCCACTCGCAAAAACTACCTCAGCCATCCCTAGCCACTCTCAGCCCTGTCCTCAACCGTCCCTCGGCAACTTCACAGCGTAGAGCACGAAAGATTTCGAAATTGTGAGGGAAATTACCTGTGGTTGCTTCCGTTTTTATTAAATGCGCGCAGTTCGTCTCTCCATTGGTGCAGGTGATTGCGGAGGTACGTTCGAGGTCCAGTTTTCACATTTTAATTGAGGCGAACCTGCGAAGGAAGAAACATGAATACATACCTAAAATATAATTATTTATTCCCACAAGAAATTTTTTGTAAGAAATCGACCAAAAAATGTGGGGTTTCCCAAAAATAAAAACATTTTTTCTCCAAAAAAAAACTTCTTCCAAAAAATTGAAAGTTTTTTTTTTCAAAAAATTCAGAACCCTCCCAAAAAAGTTATAAATTTTTTCACTAGCGGTGTATATAGCAGGGGGTTGAAAAAATCATTAAGGGCTGATTCTGTTTTCTTTTTTGCTTAAATGTTACAGTCATAATCTTGGTTTTCAGATCTGGAGAAGTAACAAATGAAAATTAATTAAACTGAAATGTACAGACTTCAAAGCATTTAGAAAAAAATGTCGCATGCGATTTTTAATTGAATCAGTAGTTTTTGAGAAAAAAAGAATTTAAAATAAGTATGGTCCAAAATTTGGGTGTTTTCAAATTTTTTCTTGAAATTTTCATTTATTTTCTTTTTTTTGGAAACTAATTGATCAATCATAAAAAGCATACAACATTTTTTTCTAAACACTTCGAGGTATCTATATTTCTAACTTCAACAATTTTTAAAACGTTTGCCATTTCTCCCGTGGGCCTGGTATCCTTTCAAAACTATGTGTATGTGCTGAAAGGAATGTGGACAATTGTGAAAAAGGTGTTGTGCCAGCGAGCGTCGCCAAGCAGTATTTCAGACAACGCGTATTTAATCTCATAGCGAAAACACACCCCCATCCCTCACTCATCGGTCATTTCCCTGTAAACTGAACGCCGAAGAGCGGCTTACCTGATTCAGAATTGTTGTTCCCTGAATAATAATTGGAAATTGTACTAGGACTGGAGGATGATATTGATCTAAATAATTCAGAGCATTCCGATATGTTTATAAATATAAAATTTATGAAAATATTAATTGTTAATAAAATTAAGTAAAAATTTAATATAATTAAAAATATTTTTTTTAAAATTAATATATTTAAATTTATAATTAGAAAAATAATTGTCTTCGTTTCATGGCTGCTGATCCAGCTGCCATAGCAGCTGCATTTGCAGCCACCTCCATCCGATCTGCAAAGACACCATATTCTTTTAGGTACAAATTAGTTTATTCGAACTCAACGCTAGCTACTAAAAATTAAACAAATGCAACATAATATTTCAACATGTTTAGCAAAATTAAAAAGAAAAAAAAGAAAAGAAATTACAAAAAACACTTAAATCTAGGATAATGTATTTACAACTTAAAAATAGGCTGAAAGAAGGGTTGAGGAAATTTCACTCCAGACAAGGGGGGAGATGAGGACGAGTCGGACTACCTGCTACCAGGAACCACTCGAACTCATCCTTGTGCAGGGTACCCAAAGCTGGTACCAACAGGGAGGATGGTGTGGCGCTCTGAAAGTTTGAGCAGGCGACAAACATGCACTTCCACAAGAGAGACCGTCCCAAGAAACTGAAACTCATAACCCCTCCATCAGGCACTAGCCTCCGACCCGTCCTCTGAAAATTGATTTTTGTGGAGTTGCTCAAGGAGTAAGTATAATAGAGGGAAGAAAAGAAAAGAAAGAAAAAGGAAAAGAGGAATAGAGAAAAAAGAGGAAAAGAAGGGAAAGAAAGAGTGGGGAGAAGAGGGTGGAAGGGAAAGAAACTCATACTACTCAAAGGGTTGGATGCCAAGAGGTAGATTTGTTTTTTGGGGCGGAAGGGAACCCCAAGATCCTTCAACCCAGGCCCAGATTCGATTCAGCGAATTTTGAATTTTGATGATAAACTGAACCTGAAAAATTTAATATAATTAATAATAAATAATTTTTAAAAAAAGTTACCAATTTGTTCTGCAGCCAATTCACATTCAGGCATTATAAAAAAATTGCTAATCACTGAAGAAAAAAGATAGCACAAACCGTAATAGTACACATAGGTACACAAGAACTTAATTATTACTGATATATATTTCAGGATGCTTAGGGCTTTTTTGGCGAACAACAAGCTTATCAAATCATCCTTTTATTGAAGTAGGTACTTATGCAAATCCGTTAATTCTTTTTAAACATAGATAAATGGTCTTATTAGATAAATAAATAAAATAAATATTGCAAAAAAAAGTTGAGAGCGGAGCTGTTTTTTTTTTTTTTTTTTTTTTTTTTTTTAATGACGGTGATCTTGGCTGGGGAGATGTTACCGGAGGCATTACCTATGTCGTTCGGGTCGTTGGATGTAGGTACCTATGTAATTCTTTTTAAGCACAGATATGGCCTATCAGATAAATGAAATAAATATTGTAAAAAGAATGGTATTATTCTTTAAAGAGATAATAATAATTTTATTGTTTAATTGAAATATAATAATAATAAATAATTATGATATTGAAAACTTCAAAGTTATACTGTATGTATAATAAATTCGAATATTTGAATATTGATTAATGATTATTGATCAAAATTTGGCTATTATTTAAAAGGGCGACCAATTTGAGGAGATTTGTAAAGCGACGTTGCCAGTTATATATAGCAGCAGCACTTCGCTTCATTTGCACTACGACCGCTACGACAGTGATTGCATGAGCTGAATTTTTTCAAGTCCGAAACTAAATAAACGCGTAATATATGAATTTAGAGAGAAGAGAAGGGGCCAATCGAAATTTTTATAATAACCAAACTTATTTTTAGGATCTTAATCTACAACTTTTGTTTGAAAACTTTTTTAATTGAATCCCTCCTTCCCCCATTTTTTAATATATATATATTTAGCGTCTTCGTACTAATATGCGAAATTCGAGGGGAGGGAAGGGTCCAATGCAAATTTTTGCAATAACTAAAATTATTCCCAAGGTTTCTATCTACAACTTTTTCCTAAAAATGTTTTCAATTGGACCCCTCCCTCCCATCCGATTTTGCATAACACTTCTTAGGTAGGTACTCTAATTTTCAAAATTGGAAAAAAGCAGAAGGGGAAGGGGGAGTCCCACTGAAAAATTTTCCAACAAAAGTTGTAGATTAGGGTCTTAAAAATAATTTAGGCCATTATAAAAAATTTGGTTGAACCCCTCCTTCTTTTAATTTTGTGTATTAGTCTCCCCCAATAATTTTTATTTTTTTACAAGTAACTAAGTACTATTAATCGAAATTAAAGCGGGGGAGGGGACCAATCGAAATTTTTATAATAGACAAAATTATTTCTAGAACCTCAATCAACAACTTTTGTTTGAAAATTTTTTCAGTTGGACCCTCTCCTCCTCTCTTTATCCCTTCCAATTTTGAATTCAAGTACCTACCTAAGAAGTGTTATGTAAAATCGCATGGGAGGGAGCCAGGGAGGGGTCCAATTAAAAAATTTTTCAACGAAAAGTTGTAGATAGTAATGTTGAGAATAATTTTTTGGTCAAAGGCAATATAGCCGATCGTCGAGTTACGAATGGAAAAAAGAACACAATATTGGGCGTTTCCACGAAGCCAAAAAGTTTTTGTTTACATTCGAACTGGGAGTCACCGGAGTGAAAACACATAAGACACAATGGTAATATTTATCAAAATAACTCGAAAAATATCATCTCAACACAAAAAGTGCAAGATACTTTTTTTCTTAGAATTAAAAAATCTTTCCATTCATGTATAAAAAATTTGATTTAGCGAAATAGTGAATTTTTCACTGAAAATTCTTTTATGTCGCTAAATCAAATTTTTTATACATGAATGGAAAGATTTTTTAATTCTAAGAAAAAAAAACGCGTAGCAGTCAAGATGCTCCGCGACAGCCGAATTTTTTTTTTCAAGTTAGTGTACCACTTTGAAAACGTTTTCATCCATGGTATTTCAGTTTCAATATCAGTTTTAACTTCAAATTCAGTTTAAAAATGTCAGGTTTATGTCTTCAGTTTTAGTTCCTCTCTGCATTGAAGATTTCATCTTCAGATGGGGGCTCCGCCCCCATACCCCTGTTGAGACTCCTACCCAACCTCCTCATCACTTTCAGCTCTTGGGATGGGGGCTCCGCCCCCATACCCCCGCGTTGGGGGCTTCGCCCCCAACCACCTCGTCACTTCCAACTCTTTAGATGGGGGCTCCGCCCCCATGCCCCTACTGGGGGCTTCACCCTCAATAGGGACATGGCAGGAGAGGATTGAGGGCTTCGCTCTCAATCCTCTTCACGCTTTCAGCTCTTCAGACGAGGGCCAACACACCAAAAAAGAGGTTAAAACGTGAAAATTTCTGATTTTTGACCCTGTACGGGGGTCAAATGGTGCTCAAAAGTCGAAACCCCCAAAAGGCACATCAGTGACCTCTACTGACCCTACATCCCAAATTTCGATTGTTTAGGTCTTTTAGTTTGGGCTGTAGGCTGTTCAACGCGTCAGAAAAGACAGGTTAAAACTTGAAAAATATTGATTTTTGACCCTGTATCAAGGTCAAAAGGGGTTTAAAGGTCAAAACCTACAAAAGGCACATCAGGGGCATGAACTCGATCTATGATAAAAATTTAGGCCCCCCAGCTCCATTTGGGGGGTTTGTAGCCTGATCAACGTGAAAAAATGACCTCAAAATCCACTTTTTGGGCCCTAAAATGGGGTGGGGATGACTTGAGAAGCTGAAATTTAGATGCATTGGACACAATCAGAGTCACTGTTGTTGGTAAAAATTTCAAATCATTTTGTCAAATTGGGGCCTCTTTAGAGCCCCCCTCAAAAATGGGCCACCCCCAATTTTGGGGCTCAAGGGTCAAAAACCCCAAAAGGCACCTCAGTGACCCTTACCTATCCTAAATACCAAATTTTAGCATCCAAGGTCATTTGGTTTGGGCTGCAGGCTGTTCAACGTACCGGGAAGCGAGAAAAAACATGAAAAATTGTGAAAAATCTTGATTTTTGACCCTTGACAGGGGTCAAAGGGAGCCCAAAAGTTAAAACCTACAAAAGGCACATCAGGGACACAAACTTAATCCATGATGAAAATTTTGGCCCCCCCAGCCCCATTTGGGGGGTCTGTAGCCTGATCAACGTGAAAAAAATGACCCCAAAATCCACTTTTTGGGGCCTAAAATGAGGTGGGGATGACTTAGGGGGCTGAAATTTGACTATGGTGTAGGTAATTAGGATTCTCATCCCTGGGACAAGTTTAAAAAAATTTCATGATATTGGGGCTCCCTCGCACCCCCCTCAAAAAGGGGTCATATTTCCAATTTTGAGTTAGGGCCCCAAAATTTTTTTTTGCATCATTCCTACACCGAGGGGACCCTACATATCAAGTTTGACCTCATTTGACCTGTTAGGCTCGGCCCCAGAGTTCCAAAAGTGAGGGGAAAATTATATATATATATATATATATAAATATGTGACATGTGACAGATCGTCATCTTTTGGTCCCAAACGTCGAGAAATGGGGTCAGAACTCTTCTACCCCCCCTCCTTCTAAATTAGGGTCGGACACAATAGCCTGAATTTTAAAAAAAAAATTCGGCTAAAAAGTATCTTGCACTTTTTTTGTTGAGATGATATTTTTCGAGTTATTTTCATAAATATTACCATTGTGTCTTATGTGTTTTCACTCCGGTGACTCCCAGTTCGAATTTAAACAAAAACTTTTTGGCTTCGTGGAAACGCCCAATATTGTGTTCTTTTTTCCATTCGTAACTCGACGATCGGCTATATTTTCGGAGAGACCCTGCTGCTTCATTTGCTCACCTTGAATTTTTATTTTTTATCAAGTCCAGTAGCCAGTACTATACATAAATACTTTTCAAAATTGTAGGGGAGGAAAGGGTCCAATCGAAATTTTTGTAATAACTAAAAGTATTTATAAAACTTCAAGCTACAACTTTTGTTTGAAAATTTTTTCAATCGGGCCCCTTACCTCCGCCCTGTTTTTAATAATGTATTTGAATGAGTTGGATTATCCAAAATTGGAGGGGAGGAAGGGGTCCAATCGAAATTTTTGTCATGACCAAAGTTTTCCCCCAAATTTTGAGCTACAACTTTGTTGCACAAAATTTTCAATTGGACCCTTTCCCTTTCCCCCATCAATTTTTAATTAGTATTTTGGGATCGTTATGCAACATAAGTGAAGAAAGAGGGGCTAAATTGAAAAAGTTTTCAAACAAAAGTTGTAGCTTGAATTATTAAGAATAATTTTGGTTATAACAAAAATTTCGATTGAACCCCTCCCTCTCTTACAATTTTGAATATAAAGTATTTATGAGGTAATGGACTTGGTATAAAAATTCAAGGTGAGCAAATGCAGCAGGAAGGTCTCTCAGTAAATATAGCCGATCGTGATCCGACGAAATGTTATCAATGTTCTACGCGTGAAAGAAATTAGAGTTGATAATTTAGTACTTCGGTTAATTTCCAAGTTCCGAGTTCAATTTAGTGTTTTAGATTTTAAACGACTTGTAATTGTATAATTTCTCCTTATCCAGTAACACGTTGGACGTAATATAGGTAATTGTCGAATTTCCATCGAATTTCTAAATTAAATTAGCGATTCAACTAACGATCGATTTATAATTCATGTTTTTAGGGCTATTTAGACAATCATATTCTGCATCGAACTGCGAAACTGATCAAGAATGAAGAAAAACAAGCCGGAGGCGAAGGTAAAGCCAGGTCATGTCACCGGAAATGGGCGAAGTTAGAGAAGTAGTATGTAACTCGCAATCTTGATTACCAGATATGGAATTGGAAGATGATATAGTTGGAAGTAAATATTATCGCCTCTAAAATATATTTTTGTTTCATTCTTGGTGCTATTTTCATGCGAGAATTAGGCAAGGTAGTTTTTGACGACGTTTTGTTTTCTTTCCAGATTTCTGATTTAGTGGCGCTTACGAACGATGCCGAAGGAAGCGATAGCGAAGAACAAGATGCGTCCAAAGGTGTCGCTATGGACGTGAGAAATGGTGGCGAAGCGAGGAATTTAAAAATGGATGCTCGTAATTCCGGTAAGTTTGAAAAATGTAAAATAGAAGAGTTAGATCGAAAAATGAAATCATTGTGGATGTTTATGATCGATTAATACTAATAGTGAAAGTTAATTTCGTTGTTTTTGAAATCGATTTAAGTTGAATGGATGAGTCGAGTGTGTGATTTTATTTTGACTTTAAAATTCAGAAATGAAAGAACTCCGAAGTGTGAATGTTGAAAGGTGATGAAAAAAGTAATTAAGTATAAGAAATTGATGGGATTTTGAGTGACACTCGAATGTATATTGTACAGTAAAGAGGGAAGCAAATGAAGCGATAAAAATCATATCAAGTTAAAAAGAATCGTCTCAGCAATTAAGATTGAGATAATTAATAAAAAACCGCTCTACTTTCAGAAGTTTCAGAACAAATTCATTTGGTTACAGCGGTCACAGGACGAATTTAGCTCCACAATGAATGCAGTGAGCCATTCGAAGCCACGATAATAATAATTTCAAGATCGTCTCGTCCGGAGGTCTGTTTACGAATCAAACGGCGACGATTGAATTTAATTTCATCCAAAGAACGAGTCATTAACTTGAAAATACTCTTTCGTTTCAAGTTTTTGTTTCACATCCGCCGACAACTCCTTGGTATTCATTGATCCGTCATCGTTGCGCCGAAGGGATACCGCAGACTCCCGTATGGGAACTACGACCACAGTCGCGGCCACCGTTGAAACACCGGTGGGTGACGATGTTACGACTACAGCCTACTTGGCTTGTGCATTCGTCATCGTGATCAGACAAATTGCCGATTTATTACGTACTCTTCAATATTACAATACTATGGCACCGCCTTTAGCTACCGTATTGAGTGTCATCCAAAAGGATGTTAATCATTTACGAGTACGTGGTTCATTTTGATCATCCAGTGGCGTAAATGTAAAGGCAGGTTTCTAAAATGTGTTTTTTTTTTCTGTACAGACATACCTATTTGGAGCCGGATCTATCCAGACTGTGGAAGTGGTTGATGAAGGTGATGGATTCGACCGAAGCTGAATTGAGATTTTGGGAATCGTTGACTCATTCCAGTGATCCTCGACATCCCAATCATCATTTTCATACACCGGCTACGAGTAAGATAATTTTTCCAATATATTTTTTACGTATAATGGCGAATCAGTGTTGGCGATGGGATGATTATTTGATTTCGAATGAGTTTAATTTTTTTCTGTCTCGAAAAATTAATCGATAATCGATTATTCGATTACGATTTTTTTTTAATAAGTAACGTAAAATAAAACGATTCATTTTTCAAGGTTTATTTATTTTTCTTTTTTTCAAACAAATACTTACGATACGTGTAAACAAATTAGATGAAGTAGACCTTAGATTTTTGCACGAGACATTCAAAGAAGATATTAGTGTCTAATAATTGTGCTATTGCAGGATGAACACGAAAATGGCGAAAACGACGAAGGAATGAGCCAGTCAGCGCTAGATGAACGATTCGGTATTTTGCAGTAGTACGATAGCTGCAGCAGCGGCCACAACGGCGGTAAAGGTCGCAAGAATATATGTAATTATTTTTCCAAAGATCGGATTCGACACTGTGTCTCGGCTGCAGTTCATCGGATCCGTTTGAAACACCTACGAAACAATCTCTTTAGTTGGCCGATCAGCCGCACGTCTTGTTGCAGCCGAATTTGCGCAAGGAGCTGTGGAAACAGACATACTTTATGTAGTTCATTTTAACGTTTGTAAATTTTGATGAATCAAAGTATCGGTACCTCATTCATTCGGTACACCATACGCTCGGCACATCATTGAATCGGTACGTTAGGCTTAATGCTTAAAGCACAGTGAATGCAGCACTGGATACCGAACGGCATCAGGCAGTTTATCACATTTTTTAAAAAAGATTTCTTCATTTACCAAATGATTTTGAAATTATTACACCATTCTTATAGGTATAATGGAATTCCTTGTATCTGAAAAAGACAGCTGAAAATATAGCTGAACCGAAAAAATGACAACGTCGATTGAATAATACATTTTCATCAGGTCATTGACAAAGAAACCTAATTTTGAAAAAGGGATAACCACAACCAGATAAATTGTACCCCTCAAAATTTATAAAGCAAACGAAACACCAAAGTTTTATTTATTTTGAATCAACCACTGTCCACTTGCGGTAAAAAAAATTTCAAGCAATGTTTTTCTTTTTAATTTTTATCGTAAGTCGTAATAATTATATTTTCCAAAATTAGAATGATGGAAATAAATTCAGGGATGCGAGAACAAGGATTTTTGTTCTCAGCGTCTTGATCTTTCTGTCTTTCGAAAAAGTTATGTCCGTCTCGTTCTTCTTTCAGTCTCTTTTCGTTCTCGTCTCTCGTTCTTTCTTTTTCTATACTTCAAAGTGGTGTCTTTTGTTCTGTCTTCTGTCTTCTGTCTTTTTGATTTTTCCCAAAAATTGTGATAAAAATGTCTTAAAAATGATGATTTTTGGGGTTCTCTTTATTCCTGTATTTTTAAGAAATCAGACAAATTAATAGATGACTAAATTTTTGTGGGAAATTAACGATTAATTTGGGTAGAATTTGTGTTAGGGGTGGGGGTAATGAGTTGCAGCATCTGATTTTCACTTTTTTCAGTGCAATTTTGACATTTTAAGCAAAAAAAACAAAAAATTAAAGACAGAAGACGACTGAAGAAATTCTGTTCTTTCGTTCTTTCCGGTTCTTTGAAGAGTTGAATTTTTTATGTTCTTTCGTTCTGTCCATAGACATTTTACTTTTATACATGGACCGCTCGTTTAAATCAGCGGTTTTGAAGCATACATTAAGTAGTGTGAGTGTGTATTTACGATATCATTTTGCGATCCTTACGTTGTGTGCCATAGATATTGATATTATCTATGTTGTTTGCGTTACCAACACAACGACTTATTATGTGTAAAATACACACACACCTTTGTCTGCGCATGAGCAGAAGCGTTTTATCAAAATAGAAATTTCGTGCTTCAAAATCAGGCTGATTTTAACATTGGACGAGCGGTCCATAATTCCATATATAAAAGTAAAATGTCTATGGTTCTGTCTTACTTTTTTTACATGATTTTCGTTCCCGTTCTCGTTCTCGTTCTCCAAAAAATCCTTGTCTTTCGTTCTTTTCGTTTTCGTCTTGTTCTTCGTTCTGTCTCGCATCCCTGGATGGAATCAAAGTTTTAGTTTATTTATAAGCATGAATTATTTCATTTTTCATTAGTTACGTATGTTGTGTCGACTGATTGACGTACCGAACGAATGGGTACATTCCGTATAATAAAGTTAATAAACTATAAAAAACAAAAAAATTCATTTAAAAAAATAATAATTACGATGACGTAACGTAAACCTACATTTCATCCAATCACAATGAATTAATCACTTGCAGCAATTCAACCAACAACTAGCGCCCCTAGCGGCGAAATCACCGAAACATTTATTATTCCGTTCCGTTTCGCCGATTATCCCATCTAAGCGAGTCTGTGGAATTTTAACGTTGGCAGAAAAAAATGTGAATCCTTTTACAATTTAGTTTCGTTTTCTACATTCTCGTGTATGGATGTACGATTACGTTTATGTTGTTGGTCAGTGAAATGTTTCTGGTGTAAATTTATCGAAACCGTTGATAATTGATGAATAAGTTCTAAGTAAGTGTTTTTTCGCCAAAGTTTTCATAAACTAATTTATTAATCTAAGCGTTTACTCGTTCACTACCCCTCGAATCGTGTTTGCGTTTAAAAATTCACCAACAAGCTCGTCTTTTCGATACTCTTATCAAGTATGACCCGAATAAATACGTGTCCGGTGTTTTAAAAAAAATTCCAAATAAATTTAAAAAATGGTTCGTTATAATTAAAACCAATATAAAGCCCCTCGAATGCCTTTTCGCGATCAACCCTTCTCGTGTGATGATCCATAATCTAGTTTGCGGTGTTACGCGCGGTATAATCTGTTGCTTGTATTGTGAAGCTGTGTAGAAAATATGGTGTTGCGTGTGCATTTCAGTGCTCGTTATAAATAATTCGAAATGAGTTTTCTTCTCCAATTATCCGGAACCGGCTCGATATTCAAAGTGGTAGATGCAATTTCGAACGAATGGATTTGAATTTGAAAAACCATGTGTTGTGTGATGTGAGCTTCGAGTCAGGCCGGCCGGAGCCACCGACAATGTAATTGCGCCGGTTGTGGTTGTAATCGGTTTGCGAAAATTATCAGTATATAAATTTGAAAATACCAACTGAAGGGGTTCAATTTATCACCTTTTATATGAGATAACCAATCGTTCAACCGAATCCGGTCGGTTTACTTTTCCAACTCGAGTACGTCGTATTAGTAATCTGAATCCATCGCCTCACCTATTTCACGTGAATCGCTATTCTCTTCTATAGAACCAACGAGCCAAGGTGCCAAGGTATTCGTCATCGTAGCTGCGATTTTATTCGAGTCGATGCGGTCGTATAATATTTCACATGTTGAAATTGGCGCGAAAATATTTCATGTAAAATGATAGCGTTCGTCGTTCGTGTCAAGCTAATATAACCCTATTGAAAAAATACGAAAATATATGTTACAGCTGTCCTGACGTATTGAAAAAAAAAATACCTCTCGTCGTTCTCATCGTGTTTACATTTCCGTTATCATTTCAAGCCTTTCCTCGTGCACTATATCAAAAAAATTCCGCGAATTTTTTCAAGTGGTACTTGGTACATTGCAAAAAGAGAACCCCATTTCGATGAAAAAGAATATAAAGCAAACAGGGTCTACTTTTTTTTACCCTCTTTCGACCATTATTGCGCTTTTCAATGCTACTTCAATTTGACTGTAGTTTTTTTTCTGGCATCGCGAAAGTCCATTTTGGCGGAAACAAATTTCGAATAATTTGAATAAACATGTTGATAAGAGTGAAATGGGATGGGATTTTTTTTAAAACATTCCAACGTGACTGAAGGCAACTGCGACTGCTGCTGGAGCCTATTAATTTTTCAACCCATAAAGTTCTATTTACCCCCACAGTCTTATTCGCATTTCGCAGATTAATTTGCAAAGCTAGCTTTTTGCTCTGCTTGTAGATTATTTCGACGATAAGTTCAAAGTTGTATATACGAGTACGGTACGCGCCGATGAATCTTTTTATACTCGACTATTTACGCAGCTTATTTTTCAAATGACTAAAGATAATTATTTTTTGGCAAAAATCGTCTTGTAATTGCTACCAGAATTAATTCGACCGCCGGCTGAATTTAAAAGAATTTAAAAAGCCATGTGCTGTCGGAATTGCCTTAGCTTTTTGTTTTTTTTTCGTAATGGAGTGATTTGAGATAAACTACGGTCTGATGGGTTTTTAAATTGATTTTCTTTTCTTTAGGTAATTTTAGTATTTTACATAAATCAGTGTAGAGTGTTTTCGAGCAAAAAAAGTGCTTTTGAGCCTCTGAGGGGTTTCAAAAAATTTTATAAATGAGATTTTCAATGAAGTGTTGTGTGGTTTAAAAAAATTGATTGGTCATGATTTAAGAAATATGAAGTTTGAAGAAAAAATAAATAAGAACTGAATTTCTCACAAGTTTTTTTTTTAATTTAATTTATTGGTCGTAAAATTTGATATTTGCGAAAAAAATCTGGATTTCTCATGAATTTTATCTTCAATCAAATTAGTTGTAAATTGGTAAAAGAAATGCAGGTCAAGGTCAATGAACTCTAAACATGAAAGGTTTAAATGTTTAATTCAAAGAAGTGCCGCCAATATAATGTTTTATCGCATTTCCCCCTCCACAGCATTACTTTCCTTCAACTGGATTTAGTCTGTTGTGTTATACATCTTCTTGCTGTGCTTCTCTAAAGTGAAACGAAAAGTTATAAATTAAAAAAAAAATTGAAATTGAATCTTCGTAAGTTTTATAAGTAGGCAGTTGAAAATTTACTGAATTTTTGCCAAGAGAGAAGAGGAGAGGAAAAGGAGGTATTCCTAGCTATAGAAAATTTCAAGCCAATGAAGTAAACACCAAGAACCTGAAGTCGACGATTTCTCAATGTTCATTTGAGAGCTTGTTATTTTGAGATTTTTTGATAGAGTAATTCTGTTCATTGAAAAAGGGGTATTGCATGCGAGTAAATAAGATTATACCTCGCACTATAATTTCTTTTGAAATTTTTCCCCTTATATTTTTTTTTTCAAACTAGGTGAAGGCCCAATTTTATTTTTGAAAAATTTTCCAAAATTTAATTTCAGAATTTTTTCTTTTTTTTTTGTTCATTATAGGCGAGAAAAAAAAATTCTGTTCAGTTTTTATTCCAGTTTCTTCAGATTTTAAAGTTATATTAGTTTGGCTTCATTTTTTGAAAATTTATCCAAATCATTAATTTTATTTTATTTTTTATTTTTTTTTTATTTTCAAAATTTTTATATTTGACGATTATTCTTAATTTTATTTGATTTTGAGTTCTTTCAAACATATACAAATTCTTTCACTTTCGTTATTATTTCAATCGTTTCTAATTTTAAAAGTTTTCTATTTTGTCAATTTTCGTGTATCTACTTATTTTTATTTATTTATTTTTGTCTTTGCTATTTCGACTTTTACTTCAACACAATAATTTTCCCACTTTCAAATTTTACCCAGTTTGTTTTATTTGTAACATTCAGTTTTTTTAATGCTTCAGTCGTACTCTTGTCTCTAGATTTTAAATTTTCAAGATTTCCAATTTTGGTAGAAATTTTTTTAAAAAGAAATTTTCAAAAAATTGTTTCATTCAAATTTTTTGAAGTTGTACGTCACTATGTACTTTTTGATTTTGTTGATTTCTTTTTTCATTTTTGGTATTCTCAGTTTCCAATATTTTTTGCTTTAGTAATTTTTTTTTCATTCAATTTTCATTCAATTTTCAAAGTACCCAATTTTTAAATTTATTTCAAATTTTTATTTACCAGATATTTTTTTTTCAAAAAATAGTTTTGTTTCAATTTTATTAAAAATGTACCTACCCATTATTGATATTGTTTCAATTTTTGATTTTTTTTTTCGTAGTATGTTCTTTTCAAATTTTTTAGAATAGTTTTTTGTCAATTTTTTGAAAAGTTATCCAATTATTAATTTCATTGATTTTTTGTTTCGTTGTTGGTATTTTTTCAGTTTGCATTATTTTTTAATTTACCAATATTTTTAAAGTTAGTTTGATGTTTTTAATTTTTTTTTCACTTTTATATCCACTTTCTTGAATTCATTTCAATTTTTTTTTTTTTTTTTTTTTTTTTTTAAATGTTTACTTACATAGTTGATTTTTTTTGAAAAATTTTTCAAAAGAAATACCTAGTTTTATTTTAATTTTTTTCAAATGGAGGTATTCAATTTTTTAAATATCTTCTCATTCAAATTTTTTAGTTTTGTTCACAAACTGTTTTTTTTTTTCAATTTTTAAAGAATTTATCCCATTATTTATTTTATTTTAGATTCTCCCAATTTTTGGTAATACGTATTTAATTGTTTCTTAATTTTACTCTAATTTTTTTTCAATTTCCAATTTTTTCAAAAAAAAAAAAAAAAGGAATTCAATAATTATGCTACCTTCAGATTTTAATGTTTTTTTTTTATTTTTATTTTTTAATAATTTTTGTCCAATTTGTAATTTTTTGGAAATTCTCAAAATTTTCTAGTTCCATCAATCTTGATTTTAGTGCATTTTGATTTTCAACTTTTTCAAAAAAATTCTGTTTTCCGATATTGATGCTATAACCTACTTACATTTAATATTTCAATAGGGTTTTTTTTTTTTTGCTTCCATTTTTGAAATTCATTCAATTTTTCACAATTATTAGGTATTTCTATTTTATCAATTTTTCCAATTTTCAAAATTTTTACTTTTTCAAAAAATTCAATCCTTTAAAATTTTGAAATAACTTCATCGTAAAAGGTATAGCATTTTCTGTTCACCTCGAGAATTTACACCTAAATGAAATCCCATCATTCGAAGTATGTGACAGATTGTCCTCGAAACACCCTGTACATTTATCGCATTCACACTAGGAAAACTCAACTTGAAACCAACCACCACACTAAACAAAGCCATTCGTTCTTCCTGGCATCATGGCAGACCAATATCTTCGGAATGAAAATTCCACTTCGCTGCGATATGAAAAGATAAACTCAGCAATACTGAAAACTAGCACAATGACGACATGTGGTTAGTTTAGTACTATGTTTGGTAAAAGCTGTAACCACGCAAAGTAAGGGTAGATTGGGCAAACAGGAACAGGACGAAAGATATGCAGTACGTGGTCCGAAGAAAAGGGGAAATGTAGGTAGGCTCGACGACGACGACGCGAAGTGGGTTAAATGACCCAAAAATACGCCGAACGTAAACGTTAATTACATAACAAAGCTATTCATCTCTTTAGTGCGGCGCTGCTGTGTTGAGGATACAGTGTTGCTGGCTCGTACAGGCACATCGCATCTTGGCTAATTTGTGCACGAAACCACCCTCGGAGGCCTTTTTCGACCCTGGTTTCGTATGTGTGAGTGTGTGGTTCGTTTATAATGTGGCTTAAGATATGATTGGCGTAAATGTGGAGGTATTTGTAGGTAATATTGCAATGCTTTTGGATGTCTATGTGTGTGTTGGCCTTTGTCAGTCTGTTTCTGTGCTTTGAGCCACTGTGAAACGTTAATTGCGCAACGAACATGTCTAAAAGTTTGAAATTAGCTTAGGCGTCGGTGCAGACTGAGGCAGACGATTGTGACGACGAGTTAAGCTAATTTTCAAACTGAAATTGAACGCTGCGAGTACGACGAATTGCTGCAAAAGGCGAAACAGAACAGAGTAAAGTTGAACGAAGTATGGGTAGCAGAAGAAGCAGAGAACAAGAGAAGGGGCACGGTAAGGGTTTCCACGGTGGAAGAAGAGTACCAAGAATGGGGTGGTAAATTTCGCGAATGAGCTATTCCTGTCTCCTTGTGTTTTTTTGGATGAAAAATTACTCTACCATACCTGGCACGCTGTTGCGAACGATGTGATATAAAATAGAACCGTAGACGTACATACGACTGCGTATAAGCTAAAAGAAGGCTTTCTACCGTAAAAAGCATTTACCCGAGGGTATTTTTACCTTTAATTTGGTCGCGTTTCAGATCGTCGATTGTGTATAAAGCGTCGTTCGTATGTATATATAGAGCGTGGTATTTCACGTAAAAAAAATGCTCGACCTGGGGTAGGAAAGAGAGCAGAGGAAAGCAGGGTAGAGAAAACACGCAACGTCGACAATACAATTCGCCTTTCTAAATTATCCTCTCCTCGTAGTCGTCTGGTCTGGGTAATACGACGACGACGACGATATGGAATAATAAAACAAAATATTTTACCACAAAATAAGTACACGTAGAGACCTACGTTTTGGCCAGAATCGTCAAGTTTCATTATGCGAGACGTGTTCCAACTTCAACCCCCTGATGCTTCGTTCTTTCTCCATCTTTATATTTTTATTTTTTCGGCGGTGGTGGTTTTTATCACCATTGTGCAAGGAGGACGAAGAATTCCAAGATTGATGAATTTATGGGTCGTACGTCGGTCGTATAGAGCAACGGTGTAAGAAAAATTGTAAATGGATTGATAGCTGTCAGGGGAGTGATAAAGTTGGATTTAAATTATAGTACGATTCGCTGGAATTTTTTTCAACGTCGTTTAGGTGAAATGTAGACGTATGTTTGGAGGGGTGAGTTGAAATTCTAATGAATTTTAGTCGTGTTTGGCATTTTTTTTTTCGAGCTGGTGTAATTTGGATTTTTCGAAGAATATTTTTAATTGAATTTTTCAAGCTTTTATTTTCGATTTTTTTGAAGAAAATATTTTTCAAATGAATCATTTTATTTATTTACTCGTAGAATTAAATGATTCCAGTGTTGAAAAAAAATCACCATCGATACATTTTCCCTTGCAGAAAGTTTTTTTTTTCAAATGATAGTATTTTTTAAAATTTTGCGACGTAATTTTTTTGTAAAAAAAATCTTTCTAAAATAATTTTTCACAAAAAGTTTTCGTTTTGTAGACAGAGAGTGCAATCCTGCTAAATAAATCGTTATGCACAATTCAAGTTACCGTACCACGAATACACTATACTCAAATGTACTGAAATAAGTAAAAATCGACCACTATAATTACGACATATTTCCTAAGGAATGTTACAAGACGTGAGGTTGAACTGGTTGGCAATATAGAGGGATGAAACAGGATGTCAAAGACACTGGTGTGACCGCGAGAGGAAAAAAGGCGAAAGCAGTTTGTATAGAAATGTGAAATGCATTGGGGATGATTGACGAGAAATAATCGTGGTAGGAGGAGTGAGGAGGTTTAAATCTCACTCGAACAGTATTTTTCAATTTTTTCTTCAATACTTGGAATTTTTTTGTAAAGATTTTTTTTGAGTAAATTAATGTACAGAATTTTTTCCAATTTTTTATTAGATCTTTTTTTGAACAAAAAAATATTCATAAAAATTGAAAGTATTTTGCAATTTTTGAATAAAAAATTTTCAGAAGATTTTTTTTAATGAAATATTTTTTATGTGAATCCATTAACCCTTAAACCCCCAAGAAGATTCAGATGAGATACCGCAAATTTTTTCATATATCTGAATGTAGGCAAGTATGAATATCACAATGATCCATTGATTGCCTACCTGCCCCTTAAAACCTTTTTGGAAACAACAGAAACCTGTTTTCCGTTTTCACGGAAATCCAAAAGGAAAAAAGATTCAACTTCGTTCAATTTTACATAAGATGACATAAGGCCATTAGATATACACTACAATCCGAAAAAAAAAAATTCTATTGCTCGAAATTTTTGATGATATTCCAAAAGGAAAATTTAATGAGCTTTGGAACTTTTCATTCATATGAAAAGTTCCAAAGCTCATTAAATTTTCCTTTTGGAATATCATCAAAAATTTCGAGCAATTGGAATTTTTTTCCAAAAAGAAAAATGGCGATTTTTGAATAGTTTTCCACCAGTCTATCAAACCCAAAGTTTAACTTTTCACTTATATGAAAAGTTCAAAAGCTCATTAAATTTTACTTTTGGAATGATGATATAAAAATTGTTTGCTAAAATTTCATTTGTCTTTCCCATTTTCCAAAATGAATTTTCCAAAAATGGGGAATATGACGTCGTACTGTTCTGGCTGTATACTTTCCCAAGGTATTTTATGGAAAGAATGTATTTTATTTCTCATAGACAAATAGGGTCATTTGGGCGCCCGCTTTTTCACACATTTCTCCCTTTTTGTCTCCTTCAATACAGAAGAATGGCAATAGAAATTTTTTTTTCGGATTGTAGTGTATATCTAATGGCCTTATGTCATCTTATGTAAAATTGAACTAAGTTGAATCTTTTTTCCTTTTGGATTTCCGTGAAAACGGAAAACAGGTTTCTGTTGTTTCCAAAAAGGTTTTAAAGGGCAGGTAGGCAATCAATGGATCATTGTGATATTCATACTTGCCTACATTCAGATATATGAAAAAATTTGCGGTATCTCATCTGAATCTTCTTGGGGGTTTAAGGGTTAATGCCAAAAAAAAATTATTAGATTTTTTAACTCAAATTTTTCTGAAATTCTTTTCAATGTTCAAAATTTCATTTTAGATCTTTTGCAAAAAAAAAAAATTAATCGATTTTTTTGTCAAAAATTTTCTGAAATTCTTCTTGAGAAAAATTCAAAATCTCTTGGAAAAAAATTTACGCCAAAGACAAGACGTATGTATTTTCTCCTAAAAGTCAAAAATTCTTTTTAAAAAGTACTTAAATCTTTTTCACAATTTATATATTCAGGTATTTTTTTGATTTTTATGTGATGTATTATCGAACAATTTTTTCAAGGATTTTTAAAAATTTCGTAGATAAATTTCTTCAAAGAAATACCTTCTCAAAATAAAAATTTTCTGGTGCATTTAATTTCTTTTTATGGATAGTTTTTTCTGAGAAAAATTTTTTTGCATTTTTTTTTTTCAAGTTTAGTTTTTAAATTTTTTTAAAGGTAGATTTATGCAAGTATAGAATTTTTTCCAGTTTCTTTCAAGTCTTTTTTTCAGCAAAAAAAAATCATCGATGAAGATTGAGATTTTTTGTACATTTTTTAGGAAGCATTTTTTAAAAATTTTGTTCAAGATTAATTTTCTTCAATTTTTGAGATTTTTTTTTAAAAGAAAGAGTATCATTGAAAAAAAAGCTTACCTAAGTTTTATTTTTCGTTGAGGATTCTTCTTATTTCGAGAACAATTTTTCAGGTGAATTTTTTGTTTTTTTTTGTGTTATGTAGGTACCTAGTAAAAATAAGAAATTTTTTGAAAATTGTACAGTTTTTTTTAGAAACTTTATGCATATGATTTATCCACTTTTCCTTTATTTTTTTGAACAAAAATCATTTTTGAAAATTGAAGGTTTTTTGAATTTAAAAATTTTTTTTTTTATTAATTTTGGGAAAATTTTTCTGCAGAAAATGTTATTTTAGTACTGGTTTTAAAAAAACTATTTCATATATATATATATATATATTTTTTTTTTTAGAATTTCGTGAAACAATTTCTCAAAAATAAATCAACAAAATTAATGAGAAAAAATTGTAAGTCTGAAAATATTTTTCACGAAAGGATTTGTAAATATTTTTAAATGTAAACGAATTTAGGGATTTTTTAAAGAGATTTTTTTGGTTCAACTCATTCATGAATTTATTTGTGGGATTTTTTAAAATGCTTTTTTAGTATTTTTTGAGGGGGAGGGGGGGTGTTAATATTGAAAAATTAAATTATTTTTTTTATGGCGGAATTTTCCTGAGTAAATTTATTCAAATTCTTTTCTGAAAAAATTTTTAGATCGATAAGTTTTGTCTGCAGTTTTTGGAACAGAATTTTTCCAAAAATATATCTACATACATAATATTTTTGAATCAATTTTTTTTTAGAACTTTTCATAATTTTTTGAGAGTATTTTTTTCAATAATTATTTTTTCAACGAATTTGTTTTCAAGTAATTTTGTTTGTTTGTGAAGTTTCTTTATATAAAAAAAGGGTTATATTATCTCGTAGGAGTCAAAAGGGAAGATCTCATTTTAAATTTCCATTTAACATCATTCCTGAAAAAGAAAAAGGTACAGATATCGAGCTTGAATTGAAAACGAACCCGCTCAGCAGGATATTTCAATGTACTTTTTTTGGGGGTGGAGGGGGGGGGGCAGATAGACTCGATGTCGATGGAAACACGATTAGAAAAGCAAAAGAAAATAAAAAGGGATGTCAATGAGTAAATTCAACTTACCTAAGCGTAACAAATCAGATTTACTTTGATGAATTTATTTTTCAAATTGGCTTTTTCTACGATAATTTTCCGCCACAGTAGCATCGAAACCGGATTTCAATCTTGGCTTACATTTAGCTTCAGAATCGCGTTCCCTTACCCAACCTTCCAGCCCTTCCTAAGCTTATGCCATCTCCCATCTGCCAATTCATCTCAACGATCGGTTGGTTGTTTCGGGCAAAAGCGAATAATTTCACAAATTCGTCAGTTGGAAAAATAACGCTACGAGTCGGTTATTTGACGCTGATTGCCGAAAATAATGCAACGAGAATTTTATTTTTCTTTCGTTATCGTCATCGATTGAAAATATCGCGTACTGATCCGTCAAATTTTCCAATTAGTTTTCCCCCCTTTTTCGGGTGCCTTCCTGCCTTCTCTGCGAGCTCGATTTTGTACGTCGTCCCAGATGGAATATTTTTCATTTCGTTCGTCGTCGAGTCTTTTAAAAATGTTATTTTCGTTCGAAAGTGTACAATCGTCGTTTTCATCAATGGCGAACGGGCGTATTATCTATTTTTTTACAGTACAAGTTTTTATTTCCAAAGTTTTTACTCGATTTTGCTGCTGTTTTTTTAGCTCGAGGGAGGATAACTGGAATAATGGATGATCAGCAGTGATAGGAAAAATGGAGTCGAGAGAGTTTCGTGTTATAAATGAAGGCTTTTGAAATGTTGATGTTGCTTTTTTCTTACTCGTCTCGGGTGGTTTTTTTTGTCTTACTTATTGAAATACGAATAAAAAATTGTGTTGGCTTTTCCGAACTTCGTACATCGTCTTGTCGTTAATGAAGTGAAGAGGGAGCTGGCCGACAGTGAGGGTTGTTTATTTTTTCGAGGACAGCTTCGCCAGAGGGGATTTGATGGAAATGTGAATGAAAACACGTGGGAAAATTCATAATTTATTCCAACGAAATGGAAAAAAAATTAAGTAGAATTCCCTTTGTGAACTATCTTAAATTTTATCGTGCTAAAAATAGGAAAAAAACGTCGAAAGAGTACCTTTTTCTCTTCAACGTCGTATCCGATAAAATAACTCGTCTCCGATACCGTCGATCGAAAAATAATTACTCGAGTGGAAAAAATTGATACGAAAATGACCGATAAAATTAATCGAACGAAGGTCACACGACGGTTAACCGTGTGTCATAAATTTAAAAACATTCGAGCGCCCCCTCTCCCCTACTCCAGCTTGTTTGTCTTTCCACAGCCGATGTTACGTCTCGCAAATACCGTGTCTGTTGCTCGAACTAGCGAGAGGAAAGGAAAGGGCAAGAACAGCATGTATGAGAAGGCGAATCGTTATATAAAAAGTAAGAATAATTCTCATCATCGGTATTCCCTCGTATTAGATGAAAAATTTGGCATTCGGCCTGGTAGTAATGAACTGTCTAGTCTTTCAAGTTTTCAAATCGAGATAGTGTGCATGGTAATTTTTTTTTTTGCTACAAAAATGTCGACGAAACATGACTACATTTTTTAAAAGATGCTGCTCTCGTCCATTGGTTCGTTCGTTTTTAATAAATTAAAAATTTGGTCGTTATGTGTTTTTTCTCATTCTTTTGCCTTCTTTTCTTTTCGAAAAAATAAACGTATTATCGGTGGTGTTGAAAAGTACACTGTTGAGCGAGCAGTTTTTCGAATTAGATGTGAAATTTAGCACGTGATGAAAACTTGGGAGAAGTCAAGAAAAAGGACGTGTTTTACGATAAATTCCATGAATTATTCAGAATACCAATGGGAATGGGAGGAGGGATGGGAACGATTCGAAAAGAAGACGTTTGTCTCTTACGCATGTGTCTGTCTCTTATTCTTCCGCTTGATTCAATTTTCCTTTCCATCGAATTGAAAAGAGCATGTTTTGGGAAAATGTGTTGACGCGTATGTAGAGGATTTTCGTATTTTTTGGCGAATTTCCCGAGTAGAAATCGAAAGGTAATGTCGTAACGAGGGAGGAAGAAGTTAGCTGGATTTTTGAAGTGATTTTTTAGCTGGTACTGCAAAAGTACTACTTTTTGTTTTGGAGGTATTTATGTTTCAAGAAATCCTGCTACTTGCAAGATCCTGCTTTTTTCAAATTTGAAACCCCGTCATTCGAACGAAAACTGAACAATGGGAATTTTTTGACCGCCAAATACGTAATTAGTATTTGAAAAATAGTTCTAAAAAATTAATTCCAGTTTAGAAAGTTTTTACAATTTTTAAAAATTTAAAAAATCTTTGAAATTTGAATTTAAAAATAATAATTACTAATTAGGTAAAAATTTAAAATTCAGTACAAATTAGAATTTTTGGTGACTTCATAAATTAGGTCTAAGTAGTATTTTTATAATGTTGTAAATCTTCAATTTAATGACATTTATATTTTGACAAATTTTCAAATTTTAATCAGTTTTTGAAATTTTTGAAATTTAAAAAATTTCATGAATCTTGAAAATTTTAGAAAGTCGAAATTTTGAATAAAAATTGAGATTTTGTTCATTTTTAAAATTAGGAACATTTATATCAATTTCAAAAGTTGGATGAATTTTTGTCTAAATTTTCAGAAATTTTTAGGTCAATTCGCAAAATTTGATGAATTTCAAAAATTCAAAAAAAAAATCAACGTTGAGCAAACATCAAAAATGCACAAACATTTCAAAATTTGATGAAATTTTTGAAGAATCACAAAATTTTATTACTATAAATTTAATGTAGGTGTAAAAATTAGAATCTTCTCCAAAGTTTGATGAATTTTGACAATTGAGTTCTCCCCCCCATTTCGTAAGTTTATCTGAATTTATGTATTTCTAAATTTAAAAGAAAAAAAATCAATCAGTTTTTTAAATTTAGTAAACCCTTGGAATTGGAAAAATTTCAAAATTTGATGAAATACGTAGAAATTTTGGTTATTTTTAAATTTCTATAAAATTGTTGAAAGATCAGTTTACAAAGATCAAGTATTTAAAATTTTTTTTAAATCCAGAATTTGGGCATTTTTAGATTTACCTATTACATTTTCACAATTTTTAGTGAAAAACCAAAACCTGATAATTTTCAAATTTTTTTTTTTTTTTTCATTTTTCAAGTTTGATGAATTTTTACAATTTTTTAAAAGTTTGAAATTAAAAAAAAAAAAAAAATTAAAATATTGGAAATTTGAAAGAAAAAAAAATTGAAGAGTCTGGTTGAAGGTCCGGCAAACGTCTTACAGATTTTTAGTCCATGAAGAGAATAATTGAAACTTGACCAAAAAAGTACGTATTGAAAGAGTAGGAATGATTGAACCATTATAAAACAATTTTCGACTTTGTTCGCGGTTTTTGAACTTTTTGAAAAAAAAAAGATTTCTCCTGCTTGCAATTTCATTTCAATTGTTGCCCTTTTTCCTAGTTCCACTCATTATAATTTCATTTCAATTTCTTTCGAATGTTTATTTTTTCTCAATTTCTTAATTTTTGATACAACTTTTCACATTCGAAAATTTTTTAGATTCTTCGAATTTTCTCAGACTTTTTTTTAATTTTTAGTTTTTCAATTATTTTTGTTACAATTTTTTAAATTAAAAAAATTTTCTCAAAATTTATTTTTTTAAATTTCTCAACTTTTGTTGAAATTTTCACATCAACCTCTAACTATCAATCATCTATTATTTCAATGTACACAATTAAAACTAAAACGACAACTTCTCCAAATAGATGAAAACTCTTTGATCATTCCAGATAACCCTAACGAAATACACAAATTCATTACTCTAATCAAAAACTGTAAACTTACCCACCTAATCTAACTCTCCTGTCGTTGGGTGTAATAATCTAGTAATTAAACACACCCCCCCCCCCCCCCCAAAAAAAAAATTTAATGCTTCAATTTTTTTTAATGGAAATTTCTCATAATTTGCAATTTTTATCCAAATTTTTTCCTTTTTTTCTTAGATTCCTGTCATTTTCAATTTTATTTGATTTTTTAAGGTTTTTATTATTCAATTTAAATTTTAAAATTTTAAAATTAAAAAGGAGGAAAAATACATTTTAAGATTAATTTTTGATATGAAGAATGGGAAGGGTCCTCGCCCTTGTTTTTTTTTCTGAAGAGAATATAAATAATCTGGTCAAAACTTTTCCCCTGAATTACTGATGAGAAATCACATACGAATGTTTGAAAATTTACATTCTTGAATTTTCCTAAAGCTGGCCCCTTCAATTGTCAAAAAGAATGATCAAAAATTTTGCATTGATAGTTAGTCAACTTTTATCTTGATTTTTAAGATCCTCTTTAGAGGAAAATTCGACACTCGAGTCGAAGTTTCGTTGCGACGCCAGTTTTCTTTTTTTTCACATCCACTTTGAAACATCTAAGGAGACATAAGTGTAGAAGTGAACTGGATGCGTTGCAAGCTATTGAAACGAGCAAAAGAAAAAAATACGTACAAGAACATCGAATGTATTCAGTACCTATTATGTTTTTTTTTTCTTTCTTTTTGAACACCTCTGTACGATTAACATGAGCTCGATACTTCAGAATATTTAAAATTACCTGCTCGAATTGCGGAAATTATTGTACGACTTCGTGTTATTTTTATTTTTATCATTCTATGCCTATTTTGAATGCTATGAAAGAACATTGTTGCCGACTTTTACTTTTCTTTTCCCCTGCCTCGTACCTGTCACCAGTTCGGTTCTTTACTTCGGAAATAAACGAATATAAACTGTCAAATGGAGCGAATGAAATTGTGTAGACGAGGAAAAAGAGGGGAAAAAATTCGCGCTCTTTATTCCACGTAATGAACTCGTTGTTGTAAAGAAAGCAAATCTGAGAGAAAAAACTGACGAGCGAAGGTGGCGAGCGTCGCCAAGTTCTCTTTTTTTATTTTCATCATTTGAATTTTATGGCTGTTTAGAAGAAGTTTTATACAATAAGAGTATTGTGCATGGAAAAAATCTTACCTACGTTAGGCGATGCGATGTATACCTAGCGCTTCTCGATACAAACGATGAAAAGTTAGCTGAGGAAGAAAATATGATAGATTTTTTTTCGTTTACGTCGCCAAGTGGAATTTTTATTGAAATTTTCGCCCGTGAAAAGTAAACCTCTCGAAATGTTACGGAGCTCGGAGGAAAAATGAGGCTTGGTATGTGGGAAGAATGAGAGGGAGATTTTTTTCTGTATTTAAAGTTTGCAATTTCTACGTATCTGTTGTGAAGGAAATAGCATATTGTGCGACGTCGACGAGCGAGGGAGAGTATTTGCGAAAAAGAATCAGGCCACGGTGCGTTATATGACGTCGTCAGCCAAAGCCACGGTTAATTTACGCGTAATGAATTTTTAAAAAGTGAAGAAAGTTTTTCGAAAAACCATCCTGCCACAGAGCAGTGTAGGTTGTTAAACTCGGGAAATATCGAGCTGGCCTTTTTCTCACTTTCAACCGACTCAGTAATGAACTTTGAAACGGTTTTGTTCTACGAGTGGAATTTTTCATACGTTGTTGTGAAATTACGAGTATTTTGAGCCTGATTTAATGCTTGAGAAATTTTACCTTTAAATTGGAAAAGATTGCGATTTTTGCAGAGTGTAAATAAATCTGTTTGAAATGAGAGTTTTTTCGGGGGTAATTGTCGTATTTCGAATAATTTGTAATTTCCTGAAGAAAATATAAAGAGGGGGAAAAATAATTTCATTTGTGTTTTTGCGAAGAATACTTTAGGGATTTGAATGAATAATTTCACGAATATGAAATCGTAGATTTTAATTTAGTTTGAAGAAATGTGAAATGGGGAAGAGAATCAACGAGGGAAAAATCTTCGTTATTAGCGCCATGTTCAAATTGTTCATTGAATATTTCGTTATTCAGTTATTCTAATTATACGTATAATAAATTTTTCGAACTTCAGGCTGCCGAACTGTTCTGTGAGAGCTGCAAAAGTCTTGTTTTCAATCCAAAGTTCGTACTTTTTTGAAGCTAGGCTTACTAAAGTCGTGTGTTCAGTTGTAACAACCATTTTCTTTGTTTCTTCAATGTAGTTTTTTTTTCGAACTGAAATTTTTTAAATTCAAATTTTGAGTAGGTAATTTGATAATTTTTCCATATTTTAATTTTTTTGAACTCAACTATCATTTTTTTAAAATGTGGTCATTTTGAGTTTACTTTAGGTAAATATTTTTAAATCAACAACAATCATATTATATACAATGTTATAAATTTAAATTTTTGGTAATTTCCAAACAAATTTCAGCTTACTTAATTCAAATACTTTTTTTTGAATCTCTCATTCGTTTTTAAATTTTTAATCATTGTTAATTTTATTTTTATTTTTTTTAGAAACTTTTCAAATTACCATTTGTTGAAATTTTGGAATATTTTTACTGATAATTATTTCTTTTACTTTCTTTTCAATTTAATTTAATTTTTTTTAAAATTTAAAATTGTTTTCATTTAGTAATTTTACACCAATTTTTAATTTTCATTTTCTCTCGGTTTATGCTTCTTTAAAGCTTTGAATTTTTTTCTCAAATTTTGTAATTTTCGTTCAATTTTTACCAATTTTTATTTCTTTGAAGTGACTTTTTTATTATATTTTGCAATCTTTACGATTGAAATTTTGAATGTTTTACACGAAAATCTGTAATTTTTCCGTTTTTTATCAATTTTTAAGTTGCTTTTTATCCTATCATTTTTAAATTTTCATTTCAATTTCTTCAATTTTTTAAGAATTTAACTTCAGTTTTCATCAAATGGCAATTCTTTTTGATTTCTCAAAATTATTTAGAATTTTGTAATTTTTCTCAATTTTTAATACTGTTCAAGGTTTTAATTTTCCCCCTCCCCCCAAAAAACAAAAAATAAAAAAAATTACATTTTTAAGGTTCATTGTATTTTTTGTAATTTTACTCGTAAATTCAATTTCAATTTCTTTCAAGTATGAATTTTTCCCAATTTTTTAAACTGAAATTTTTCGAAATTCCTCATTTGATTTCTTTCACTTTTTTCATTTACCTAACAATTTTTTAAATACTATGCCATTTCCACGTTATTTTTTTCGGTAGGTAATTTTTGGAATTTTGAATTTTTGATTTCATAATTTTGTCATTTATTTTTGATTGAATATTTTTCAAACTTATAATTTTTTCACATTTCTAATCATTTTAAAATTTTTAACCCCCTTTCTTTCCCCCTCCCAAAACACCATTTTCTCTTTGATTAATGTTTATTTTTCATTTTTTGTCATTTACAATTTGATTTTTTTCCAAATTTTTCAATTTTTTCTCGAAATTTCTCATTTTATTCAACGTTATGTCATTTCACGAATTTTAAATTTTATATGGATCAGTTTTCCCCTTTTCCAATTTCCAAGTTTTATTTTTATTTTTTTTCTCATTTTAGGAATTTGTAATTCATTTAATATTTAGTGCTTTTTTGAAACTTATAATTTTTTTTCTGGTATTTTTCATTTCTGAAATTTTGAATATTTTATCCAGATCTTTTTTAGTTTTTTCTAGTTTTTAATAATATTCAAATTTGTAACCCCCTACCCCCTCAACAAATTTTCTCAATTGAAATTTTTTTCCAATTTTTTTAATTTAAATTTCCCGAATTTTTTTAGTTATTTGATTTGATTAGTTATTTCCGTTGGACGATTTTTTAATTTTATACCCGTTCATTTTATTCTGTTTTTAAGTCCTTTAATTTGTGTTTTTTTTTGTTGTAATTTTAAACTTTTTTATTCAAAATTTTTAATTTTTTTTCTATTTCTATTGTTGGAATTTTCAAAAAGAAATTTCATAATTTTTCTTTATTATTAATATTTGATATTCAAATTTCCTAACACCCCCTCCCACACACACAAAATACACAATTTTCTCAATTTTCACTTTCGTCATTCTCAAAAATATACAGTAATTTCACTTTGTTTCAAGTGTCAGTTTTTTCATTTTTTTCAATTTAAATTTTCCGGAATTTCTCATTATTTCATTAATTTAATTTTTGCTCCATTCAACAATTTTTTAATTCTATAGAAATTTTTACTTTTGATTTTTCAATTTTTTTAGTTCTCATTTCAAGTTTAATTCTTTAGTGAGTCGCTATTTTTATTTCAATTTTTTCACCTAATTACGTCATTGATTTTTAGGATTTTTTATTCATTGATAATTTGTTTGCATCCGTAAGATGTTTTTCTAGAGTAATTTCGAAAGGGAAATACTTTAAGAACCACTAGATTTTTCTATTTGTACTTTCACGGTCCACCTCCACACCTATCACTCGCTGAAAAAAATTGCCAGAATAAATTCATGCGAAATTTAGTGTATTTTAAAATTGCTATCGAATAGTTTTTACCTTGAAATCAAGTCCTGAATGAATGAATTTCTGGTAGGCTATTTTTAGTATAAAATGACGTCCCCTCCTCTACTTTTCGTTATAATTATATCCCCTGTGCGAGCAACAAATGAGAAGACAGCATGAAATTTTATTTGAAACCTTAATTTTGCTTCTTTGTCCAGTTCGTAACACTCTTATCCCGAAAAAATTAAGAGATAGAAGTTACTAGAATAGAAAAAATGGGCGAAAATTTTGTTTTCTCGATTTGGTAGTCCGTTTAGTCGTTTCGTATACCGAGGATAGATTTCAATTCGCGAATATTCAGTATTTTATATTCTACCTACGTATGCTAGTATACGACGAGAGGCCAAACTGGTTTTGTGCATTTCACATTACGGTACACTTGGTAGCCTTGGACATGTACTCGTAGCGATCGATCATTCCAAGCGCGAATGCGAATTTATGACTAAGCCACAATATCTTGATGGATTGGATGAAAGTGTTTCACTTCGCTCATTAAAAGGCTAATGCTCGATTTTTCTACGTACGCAGAGAGGTTCATGAAAAGGTTGACATTTCGTAGCGACGCGTCCCATCCCATCCCATCCGTTCGTAATCGAGTCCTATTCGTGTACGTGGCTTTACGTGAATTTTTACTAGGTGGGTAAGGTACATGTCACGAAGAAGCGGCATACGTGCTTCTATAATCTATAGCCTCCTACGAGTGTCTAAAAAGTATGCTAGCTAGTTTTAGGCGTGCTTTTTCTGTAGGTAAGGTACCTTACCGAGACCTACGCGTTTTTGTAACTCGACGATATGGAGACGATGTTGTTAATTACTGCTAAATATAGTTATATGTACTCCTCGCGTAATGTACCTCTCTCATATGTACACGTATAATTGTGTTTCGAAGCTGCGCTGAGAATTCTATTGGTTCCAAGGAGGATTGAAATTTATTCCTAACGTTTCTAAAATAAAATCAAAAGGTACGGGAGACATGTAGGTGGTCGTCAGTTTCGAACTTGATGTGTTCCTAAGAGTTACGTGATTTATTTTGTACCAAAATTTATACAACAAACCATAAAAATGTTGGAAATTATGAATAATATTTACTTACACAAAGTGGTTTTTTAAAAGAATTTTTTCAACATTTGATTCGATGTGCCAAATATAAAGAGAGTTCAAAATGCGCGTGTCTTAGAAAATCTATGCTCGCAGGGGCAGGGGCAGTGTAGTTCAAAATCGTGAATTTTTTAGAGCAAAATACGTAAAATGTGTAATTAATTCATTTTTTGGATTTGGAGGAGGGGGATACAATCGGAAGCTAAAAAAAATTGAAAAGTCACAACAATTAGGAAAAAGCGTCTACACTTACAAGTAGAAGTGTATAATATTATTATTTTTTGTTGAAAAAATCGACTGTCGATGATTACCCTTTTTTTCTTGTTTTCCCCTCTTCTTCACTTCATTTACAGTAAGTAAAAGTTTGTCAATAGAAAATCCTCGTTTTCCCCAAAATATTTCACGAATAAAAAATTAAAAATTTACAAAAACCCAATGTTTCTAAATGAGAATGAATTAGTAAATGACCGTGAAAATTTCATTTTTTCAAGTTTTAAAAGAAAATAAACACTCAAACTTTTAATATTTTTTTCACGTTTATTTCGATTTGATTTTTTTTCTTTTTCGAAAAAGCCTGTGAATTTGCGTCATTAGTAACGTGATCGCACTAAAAAATATGAATTTAAATCTAAGTGGTTCAATTTAGTTATTCAGTATTATTTTAATTTTTTAAATATTTTTGTGAGATGTATGACTCTGGTTTACTTGAATTACTGAGAGCGGAAAATGAGACTTGAGGAATTTGAATAAAGAAAAATTTATTTACAGAGTAGAAAGTTCATTTTGATGCGAATTTTAAATTTTTTAATCAATTTTTATTAATTGTCAATTTTTTCAAGTTTTTATCAATTTAATTATATATATATATATATATATTTTTAATTCTAATTTTGTTTCAAATTTTTATTTTATTCCAACTTTTATTTTAAATTTATTTCAATTGTTATCAGTACTTTTGCTAATTAATTTTCAAGTTTTTGATTTTATTTTGATTTTTTTATAGATGAAAATTCCTTTTCATAAAAGTTGAATTAGTCAAATTAACGTTTTTGTTTCTCGTCAGGGTGAAAAATTCAGTGCTAAAAAATATTATATTCACAATTTTGTCAAAAATCGATTTTTTTTCAGTTAGGACAATTTTTTCAAAATTTCGTTCAAGCGAAATTTTATTAGAATCCTCTTTTAAAATTTCTTGCGATTTTTAATTTTTTTTATTGTAATAGTTTTGCTGAAAATTTTTTTTGATTTTTTTTTTAAATGAAACTCTTGGAAAATCGGTTTATATTTTTAGTCGAGAGTCAATTTTACTTGAGTTTAGTTCAAAAAAAAAAAAAAAAACTTTTTAAAAAATGTAATGCAAACATAATTTTTGAAAATTTCATTCAAACTTTAAAACTCTTTCAGGAAAAAAATTTAAAAAAAATCCTCCAACAAGTACATTAATGGAGTGAAAAAACAATTGAAAAAGTGTTGAAAATTATTCAAATATGATTAGTGATTACTTAGAAATAACTCTTCAAAAAAATAAATAAATAAAAAATCATCTGAAATTTTTTGGAAAAAATAGTCAAAGTTGTCAAAAAATACGTTTCATTAAAAATTTAAAAATTAAAAGTTGCTTTTACTTGAAAAGTATTTTTTCCAAAAACTCATGGAAAAAAGTTATCAACTTCTGCTTTAAAAAATTGTCACAAAAAATTAATTTTCTGATCGATCCTGTCATTTTATCTTTGGAATCAGTGGGGAAAAGGTTTTTATTCACCGTGTATGAAAATTAGGTGTCAAAACAGAAATTTAAAAAAAATCCTAAACGTAACTAGCACATTTTTCTCTTCTTTCTATTTTTTTTTTTTTTTTTTTTTTAATTCTCAAAAAATTGTCAGATCCAAAAAAAATCTATAAAATATTTTAAAAACAGCTAATTTTTTGAATTATGAAAAGAAATTATCCCAAACCCTTTTTTCTAGAAAAACTCATTATTCAGGAAAAAAATCTTGAAGAAATTCTGAAAAATTTACTGTACGAAGTTTTTTTGTTAAAAATTGAAACGAAATTGTTGATAATATTTTTTCCAAGCATCGAAAGTTTGTAGATGATTTGTCCTTGACCCCCCCCCCCCCCCCTCACTCAACATTCAAGTATTAATTAAAATTTTAAATGCGTTGAACAAGAGCTCATTTATGATGACTGATTGCAAATATAGATAGGGACATATGAATATACATGATTATTTGCTATTTCTGAGAGCTTTTGTTCACGTAAGAATAAAATCTCCAATTCTCACTTAACACGAGTCAATGACTTTTCTCTTCTTCGTAATTTTTATACCATTAATTCCATCGGAATTCTTAGCAAAGCAAACGAAACACGCTCGGAACCGCAGCTTTTTCTAACTTGGTCGCGTCGTGGTCTGCTTTTTTTTTGTATAACAAATCCCCTAAAACCTAAATAAAAAATTTTCCAAAACAGAAAAAAAATTGAGTTTTTTTTTCTATTCTGTTTCCTTATAGGGATTCAGAGTTGTCTGCGCGTGGAATGGGAACAGCTCGAGTCGAGATGAATACGCAATTCGGAATTAGTTTGAAGCAGCTGCGCGAGCTGATGGAGTTACGCGGCAGTGAAGCTGTAAACAAGATTAAGGAGCTGGGCGGCATTACGGAATTATGTAAAAAACTTTACACCTCGCCTACGGAAGGCCTGGGCGAAAATCCGACCGATATGCAGAACAGAAGGGAGACGTACGGGTCCAATACGATACCACCGAAAAAAGCGAAAACTTTCCTGCAACTGGTGTGGGAGGCCTTACAAGACGCGACGTTGATCATCTTAGAAATCGCTGCCATCGTATCTTTGCTCTTATCGTTGTACACGCCTAAAGACGAAGGAGGTAATCTGCGACCGGAAGCTGAGGAAACGCAGAGTGGTTGGATCGAAGGGTGCGCGATTCTCGTATCGGTTATCGTTGTCGTGTTCGTGACCGCTTTTAACGATTATTCGAAAGAAAAGCAATTTCGCGGGTTGCAGGATAAAATCGAAGGTGAACGTAAATTCGCGGTTATACGTAAAAACGAAGTTAAGCAGATTCCCGTCGGGGAGATCGTGGTCGGTGATATTTGCCAAATTAAATATGGCGATTTGTTACCAGCTGATGGTATCGTAGTGCAGAGTAACGATTTGAAGATCGACGAGTCTTCGTTGACTGGCGAGTCGGATCATGTGAAAAAAGGCGAATCTTTCGATCCCATTGTTTTATCGGGTACCCACGTCATGGAAGGTAGTGGTCGCGTGCTGGTTACCGCCGTCGGTATCAATTCGCAATCCGGTATCATTATGACTTTGTTGGGAGCTGCTGGCGATGAAAAGAAGGAAAAGAGGAAAGGTAGCTTGAAAGATAAACAGCACGAGGATAAGAATGGTAAACATCAGGATGAAGAATCCACAGCTTCGTCGGTCGATGACGAAGATCCAGCCCAGAAATCTGTACTGCAGGGTAAACTGACCAAATTAGCTATACAAATCGGATACGCTGGCTCCGCTTTGGCTATTCTCACCGTTATCATTCTGTGCGTGAAATTCAGCCTGAATACATTCGTGTTCAAAGAATTACCTTGGAAAATGATCTACATCAACGAGTTCGTCAGGTTCATCATCATTGGCGTGACTGTGCTAGTGGTGGCGGTACCAGAAGGGCTCCCGTTGGCTGTGACCTTATCGTTGGCTTACTCGGTGAAGAAAATGATGCTGGATAATAATCTGGTGCGACATTTGGACGCTTGCGAAACAATGGGCAATGCCACGACCATCTGTTCGGATAAAACTGGCACGCTGACGACCAACAGGATGACCGTAGTTCAGTCCTACATTGCCGGAATCTACCATAAAAATACACCTCAGTTTACTTCGATCCCCGCCGAAGTTGGTAAACTGTTCATTCAAGGGGTAGCGTTGAATTCGGCGTATACGTCGCGTATAATGCCTTCGGACGATGAAAAAAGCGATCTACCCAAACACGTGGGTAACAAGACCGAATGCGGATTATTGGGTTTTGTCTTGGCCTTAGGCAAAAGTTACCAAGCTTTGAGGGACGAAGTAACCGAAGAAATGTTCACCAGAGTTTATACCTTTAATTCGGTACGTAAGTCGATGAGTACTGTGATCCCCAGAGAAGGCGGCGGATACTTGCTGTTCTCCAAAGGAGCTTCGGAAATCATTCTGAAAAAATGTACCCATATTCGAGGCAAAGACGGAGAGTTGCAAAAGTTTACCCCTCAAATGTACGACGAACTGATCAAAACTGTCATCGAACCGATGGCTAGTAACGGCCTCAGAACATTATCCCTCGCCTATCGAGAATTTGTCAGATCAAATCCTGGCCCAAATCAGGTTCTCATCACCAAAGAACCTAATTGGGACGATGAAGAAAACATCGTACGCGATCTCACTGCCATTGCCATCGTCGGTATCGAAGATCCTGTCCGGCCAGAGGTACCAGAAGCCATTCGCAAATGCCAAAGGGCTGGTATTACCGTCCGTATGGTCACCGGAGACAACATCAATACGGCTAGATCAATCGCCACCAAATGCGGTATCTATAAACCGGACGACGACGGTATTATCATGGAAGGTAAAGATTTCAACTCAAAGATCCGGAATCGCGAAGGAGTCGTCGAGCAGAGGCTGCTGGATAAAATCTGGCCCAGATTAAGAGTACTAGCCAGGTCATCGCCGACCGATAAGTACATATTGGTTAAGGGTATCATCGATAGTGATTACGGTAACAAGAAGGAAGTCGTCGCTGTGACGGGAGATGGAACCAATGACGGTCCAGCGTTGAAAAAAGCTGACGTAGGGTTCGCCATGGGTATTGCTGGTACCGACGTAGCCAAAGAAGCCAGCGATATCATCTTGACCGATGATAACTTCAGTAGTATTGTGAAAGCTGTGATGTGGGGCAGAAACGTATACGACAGTATTGCCAAATTTTTGCAATTTCAATTGACTGTGAACGTTGTAGCGGTGATTGTTGCTTTCGTAGGCGCCTGCGCTGTCGAAGATAGTCCTTTGAAAGCTGTCCAAATGCTGTGGGTCAATCTAATCATGGACACATTGGCTTCCCTCTGTTTGGCCACCGAATTACCCACCCCAGATTTACTCTTGAGGAAACCATACGGCAGGACGAAGCCTTTGATATCGCGTACCATGGCTAAGAACATCATCGGCCAAGCTATCTACCAGTTGACCATCATCTTCGGCATGTTATTCGCCTGGGACCGACTGTACGACATTCCTTCCGGTCGTAATGCCATCCACGAGGGTGTGCATACGTCTCATTTCACCATGATCTTCAACACCTTCGTTATGATGACCATGTTCAACGAAATCAACGCTCGTAAAATCCACGGCGAACGAAACGTGTTCCGAGGATTCTTCTCGAATCCGATATTCTACGGTCTGTGGATCATCACGATGGTGGCCCAAGCGTTAATCGTGCAATTTGGCGGAAGCGCATTCTCGACGATAGCCTTGACATTGGACGAATGGCTGTGGTGTATATTTTTCGGCGTCGGTACCTTGGTATGGGGTCAAATCATAACCAGCATACCAACGCGTAAAATACCCAAGAAATTAGCCTGGGGTCGAGGCCCGCCCGAAGACTACCCCCAGCTTCATACCGAAGGTAAATTCGACTCGGAGACGGGTCGTAAACGTCGTGCCCATATTCTATGGCTACGTGGCCTGACCAGACTGCAGACTCAAATCAGGGTGATAAACGCCTTCCATCAAGCGCTCGACCAGCGATACGGACGTAACGCGCCCAACGCCGCAGCAGCATTACGTAAGCAAACCTCCAACACGAGTAGTTCCAATAAAAGGCTGTCCAGGATGTCTTCGATCGAGTATGCCGATAATACGCCGGACGAGCTCGAGAATGCGAGAAGCGATGGACTCAATCATGCCGTCAGTGCGGTCTAAAGTCGTAATCCGAGGGTGTAAAGCAGTCATCGACCAAGTCCAAGCCGAATGGCCAATTCATTGGGGTAATGTTGTGATACGTATTACGTAATAACCAGTCTAAGCTGAGGATGCATTTTTATACGATTCCTTCTCCTTCTCCCATCGGACCCCGTGTGACAAGATGTCAAAGTATAGGTTACTATTTTTATCGTACTATTTTGAGCAATAAGCCCGTCTTTAGAGGTAATCATGTATGTTTGTTTTTTTTTTTTGTTTAAATTTTATCTTCTTGTTTATTACGTATATAACTATCTATGTACCTACAATTTATTTTATTTTTTTTGACCCAGTTTTTTTTAATACGTAATTTAACCAACGTGTAATGTGGGGTTTAAATTAACGAATTCGAGACCCCACTTTGGGGCCAGATTCGTACCTACCTATACCTACCTACCCATTCCCTAATCATTTTTGAACACTATCGTGGATCAAATTTTAATTTTTTGTTACGTGCTAATTTTTAACTCGTATATTTTGTTATTTGTATTGCTGTCTTCTCATCTGCGGCGTTCGCCTTTTGTACTGCCAAAAATTTTGTTCATTTTTGAAATTTTTCGTATTCAGTGGCTGGATTTAAACGATAAGGGGGTTGATTCGAATGTCGTGAGCAATAGAGGGGAACATTTGGAAAAAATGAGAATAGTTGTCGTCGCCTTGGTCGCTTGCTCTGCTTTGTCCAGTCTTCATTTTTTTAAGAGGTAAAAGTTGTTGATCGGTTGCGTGTATTTGTTTTAAAAAAATAGTGTGAGATGATTCGATTTTTTTATTGGTAAAAAATGAAGGTTTTTTGGAAAATATGTTCATCAAATTAAAAATCAGAAAATAAAATAAAATAATATTATAAAAATAAATTCAGGCTTACTAGAAAAAATTAAATTAAATTAAATTTTAAAATTCATTTCAAAATAAATGAAAATCTTAGGGGCAAACCAGTTGAATTGAAAAAAATAAATCTCTGCATTCCTTTCTCGTCACAAATATGATGAAAAGTTGAAACACCTGTTGATTTTAAAACCATTCAATTTCCTATAAAAATTTCCATACGTTTCAACATCTCAGGCTGTACAGTATTCGGAGTTGAATGGTTGTTTTCAGTAGCTAGGACAGAAGTGCAGAAATGCACAAATTTTAACGATTTATGACACGAGTGGATCGCCTCAGTACTGTTTTTTTGACACCATCGAAAATTTACCAAGTTCAATACTACTTAAATTTTTTATATTCAAAATTGGAGAGGAGCGAGGGGTCCAATCGAAATTTCTATAATAACCAAAATTATTCCTAGGACTTCAAGCTACAACTTTTGTTTGAAAAATTTTTCAGTTGGACCTCTCTCTCACCACCGATTTTTCATAACACTCCGAATATACTAATTAAAAATTACAGGAGTGATGGAGGTAGGGCCAATTGAAAAAAATTTCAAACAAAAGTTGTAGATCAAGATTCTAAAGATAATTTTGGTCATTATAAAAACTTTGATTAGATCCCTCCCTCTCCTGCAATTTCACATATCATCATGTAGATACTTTTTTAAAATTGGGGAGAGGTCCAATTGAAAAAATGTTCAAACAAAAGTTGTAGATTGAGGTCATAGAAATAATTTTGGTTATAACAAAAATTGCAATTGGACCCTCCCCTCCTCTCCAATTTTCATAGTACGACATAATAGATGCTGACATTATTAAAAAATTGTGGAAGTAGGGGTCCAATTGAAAAAAATTTCAAACAAAAGTTGTAGCTTGAAATCTTAAAAATAATTTTGGTCATTACAAAAATTTCGATTGAACCCCTTTCTCCCCTCCAATTTTTAATAATAAGTATCTATGTAGTATTATGCACTTGGTAAATTTTGGCTGGTGCCAAAAAAGCAGTACTGCGGCGATCCACTCGTATCGATGACTCCTCCAATTCGATAAATTGAATTTGATGTTGATTAGGATTATCTAGATTCGATTTTAAAATCATCAAAAGTTTATGTTTGGTCGTTCCGAATTTTCAAATCTAATTTTTGGTGTTAAAAAAACTGATGGATGCTGTTTTATGCAAAAAATTTACTTGCTGGTTGTGTTCAACTGCCTCTTCTTTCATTTAGGATTTGAATTTTTGAACGAGTTCAAGGGTGGCCGACGAGGCGGTTTTTTTGAGCAATTTCTCCAGCGCAACCATTTCTTCATGTTTGAGTTTGGTTTCGCTGTTTTAAAAAAACTTACGAACTGTTTGCGTTCAGCTGTCCCTTTATTCATTTTTCATCTTTTGCCTTTGGCCGGGAATGCTTTGCTGGTCAACAGGGCGGCTTCCTAACACATTCTTTCAAATTTTCAATTTTTCATGTCGGATTTGATTTCGCGGTAAGAACAAAACGGATGAAGAGGGGAATAAATGAATGCCAAAAAATCTCTCAAAATGATATTTTTATTTATTTAATTTTTTTCCATAAAAATAGTAAATTTACTTTTGAAAATGAAATTAAAAATCAAGTAGATATTTGAAAATTTTAAAAAAGTTGGTATGATTAAAAAAATTGATTGAAAATTATTACGAAGAAATACTGTGTACGGATCATGTAAAAAAAAAGTTGAAATCATTGCTCAGAATTTTTTTTGGCAGAAATCTCTCAAAAAATATATTTTTTAATGTTCTCTAAAAAAAACTTCTTGAAATGGACCCAAAAAGATCTCGAAATTTTTTGGGATATTTCGTGAAATAGTTTAAAATGTAGATAATATTAAAATCGATTTAGGAATGCAAATTTTTAAACCCCTGAAAATAAAATTATGAAAATAAAAATTGAGACCCAATAACTAAGTAAAAAAAAAATCGACTCTCGAGTGGAATTCAAATTGTCTGATTCGTTCAATTTTTGATCGAAACAAAGTTCAAATCGTCCCGAGTAAACTAAAAAGTATGATAATTTTTACACGAGTGTAGAATTTTTTTTTACAAAAATAATATTCACGTATTAGATGGGACCATGCGAAGAGTAGGGGGGACGACTGACCAACTGATGTATTCTTTTATCTTCCGACAGTTTTACTAAAACTGAGCCAAGTTTGGCCTGTTTTCATTCGAGCTCGTATTTTATTTAATTGAATTAGAAAGACGAGTTTATTATGTGAAAAAAAAATTTGTCACAAACGCACGGACGCACATTGCTGTTGAATTTCAAATACGAAAAGTTGGCGAAGCGGAGGGGAAGAGGGCTGAGCCCGCTGCTGTGAAATTTTTGGGACCTGGGGCGAGTGGAATTTTTTCATACGATGCTTACGAATGGTGGATGACGAGATGAGAAAGAGTAGGCGTCGAAATGGTTATAATATAGATTTTTATTTTTAGACGATTTTTTTCTTTTTTTTTTTTTTGATGATGAATCGATTAAATATTCCTCGAGCGAGTATATCGGATACGTTAAATATTTTAACGGCGTTTTTATCGGTATTTTATTTGGCTTTACGGCGTTGTTCTCGCATCTCGCGTGTATATTGGTAGAGTTCCAAAATAGGCAATTTTTCACGGCGGTCTGGCCCATGCTGCGGGATGGAGTTGGGATTTTTGTCGAATATTTTCACTCTTGGGTTTAATAACGAGTATTATTACGCGTCGCTTGGCTCGCAAAGGCGAATTTTTCGAGTCGTGTGTAATCGAGAAGTGTTTTTTACTCGTGTTGTTTCGAACTGACAGGCCAAGTACGAGACAGATGGTGTTTTTTGTGTTAAATTAAATTCGAGTGACGTACTATTGGGAGTATGAGAAGATATAGAATCAGAAAGAAGGAAAAAAATTAACGATTGGAAGATTTTCGAGACCCCCTCTCCCTCCCCCGCACCGTCCCACCTATACATTGATTTCTTTTTTATTCGAAATTATTTAAAACATTTCTCTCCCTCTTTCTTCAACCCCTTTACCAATTTCTTCTTCTCTTTTTCAAAGTACCTGATTTTGAAAAAAATGTAATCGAAATTGAAAATCTTTTAGGCTCATTTTTGCTATTTCATATCCGGTCGAATTTTTCATTTAGTTCGAGATAGGACGTGGTACGAGTATTTTAAATTACGTCGCCAAAAATAAACGTTTGAAAGAGTAAACAATTTTCTAGATCTTTTTTTTTTGATAAAAAAATGAAATGAAAGCCTTTCATTTTGAATAATTACAAACAGAATAAGAACGATTTTTTCTCTCGTTATTTTTAACATAATTTTCGAGTTTCTTTAAAAAGATGAGTTTTTTTTAGCAAAAAAATATTATTATTAAATTAACTACGAGTCGTTGAATTTTAAAAATTGGTGAGAATTTTCTCAAGTATCGAATTACTTTTTTCACGTTGATAATTTGAAAGAAAAACTACTTCTCGTTTTATTCTTAATCATCTTCATTGAAGTGAGATTAAAATTGAACGATAAATTGGTTTCTGAAATTTAAAAATGCAAGCCCTCGTGCGAAATTATTCTCGATTTTTTTCCTTTCTCGAGTGGAAAATTCCACGTGTGAATTTGATCCATTTTTCAAACATTCGCATAGGAAAAAACAGACAGACAATTCGCATTCTATTTGGTCTGCGAAAGCCATTTGGACTAATTAAGAATACGCCACAATAGTCTACGAATGGCCATTTGCTATATTAGCTCGTGTGTTTTATTTATTCGACTCTCATCAATGTGATTGATGAGTAAGAAAGAAACGTCCAGCTAATAGGTACTGATACGTCTATAAACAAAACGTTAAAAAAGGAGAATGATTGGTACGTGTGTGGGCATAGCACTCGACTCTGGCCAGCTTTACGTGTTTCACTAATTACATATATTTCAGACTGCTTCGCTTCGGTGGGAAATATTTCGCAAATTCGAGCTTTTTCGATGCGAGACGATCGATGGTACGAGTGGAACAACAGGGTCGAGATGGGTCTCATTGCTTTGTCTCTTTCTCTTTGGTAATTTTACGTTGATAAAAAAATCATCGAGATGTTTTTCGCTGCCTTTCTTTCGATAAGCACTCGAAGGTGTAGGGTTTATAGTATATAAGACGTCCCACGACGACGATAAATCTAGCAAGCGTATCAATTTTCATTTAATTGCTCGACATCGGCGTCCACCGGCTTTTAAAATCCCCGATCAATACATCAAAGACGATAGGACGCTGCGAGATGGCCAATCTGTGTGTAATAATCGGCCCCGAAAACATGGCGTAAATTTAAGCCTTACTACGACGACGACGTCGACTGAAAATGACCGCAAAATGTAATACCACGTACCACGTCTCACCCCCCTGTATACCACGACCCTCTTTGTCATCACTTCGGATTCCTGATTGTACCGACGTAGTAAACATTTAAAAAGTTTTATCTCAATCACGTATTTGGTCAAGTAATAATACAACTTTATATGTGCTGAAAAGTGAAAAGGACTTGTAAACCGCAGCTCTTTTTTACCAACTTTACCGCAGAAATCAATTTCGAAATTAATTCGACAGATTGGATGGAAATTTTAATAATGAACTTTCTTATTAGTTGTTTGTTGACCAGAATAGAGCGAAGTGAGTTTGTAGGGTAATTGGGATAGAGGTTTGAGGAACTTTGATGGGTCGAATTCGAACAGAAAAGGGTTATTTTGTAAGAATTGATTTGACGTTTCCTTATCACTTAATTTTCTGCATTTTTAAGTATGTAAGTTTTATAACTTTTGTTTTGAAAATTTTTCGTAATAAATTTTTTATTTTTTTGTTGGAAATTTTTTTTTTCTGATTTACTTAAGCCAGGGTTCGACAAAATCCAAGAAAAGGGATTTGAAATCGAAATCCAAAATTATTGTGATACTTGTATTTGAAATTCAAGGTCCCAAATCCATTTTTTTTGTGCTTTCTCTCTACACACACTTTTTTTCTCTTTTATTCTGGCATTTAGCCCATCCCTTACTCATCTCTCAATTTTTTCAGAAATCTAAATTTTTGAAAAAATTGGGAGATGAGTAAGGGATGGGCCAAATGCCAGAATAAAAAGAAAAAAAACGCGTAGCAGTCAAGATGCTCCGCGACAGCCGAATTTTTTTTTTCAAGTTAGTGTACCACTTTGAAAACGTTTTCATCCATGGTATTTCAGTTTCAATATCAGTTTTAACTTCAAATTCAGTTTAAAAATGTCAGGTTTTTGTCTTCAGTTTTAGTTCCTCTCTGCATTGAAGATTTCAACTTCAGATGGGGGCTCCGCCCCCATACCCCCGTTGAGGCTCCTACCCAACCTCCTTATCACTTTCAGCTCTTAGGATGGGGGCTCCGCCCCCATACCCCCGCGTTGGGGGCTTCGCCCCCAACCTCCTTATCACTTTCAGCTCTTAGGATGGGGCTCCGCCCCCATGCCCCCGCGTTGGGGGCTTCGCCCCCAACCACCTCGTCACTTCCAACTCTTCAGATGGGGGCTCCGCCCCATGCCCCTCTTGGGGGACTTTACCCTCAATAGGGACATGGCAGGAGAGGATTGAGGGCTTCGCTCTCAATCCCCCTCACACTTTCAGCTCTTCAGACGAGGGCCAACACACCAAAAAAGAGGTTAAAACGTGAAAATTTCTGATTTTTGACCCTGTACGAGGGTCAAATGGTGCTCAAAAGTCGAAACCCCCAAAAGGCACATCAGTGACCTCTACTGACCCTACATCCCAAATTACGATTGTTTAGGTCTTTTAGTTTGGGCTGTAGGCTGTTCAACGCGTCAGAAAAGACAGGTTAAAACTTGAAAAATATTGATTTTTGACCCTGTATCGAGGTCAAAAGGGGTTTAAAGGTCAAAACCTACAAAAGGCACATCAGGGGCATGAACTCGATCTATGATAAAAATTTAGGCCCCCCAGCTCCATTTGGGAGGTCTGTAGCCTGATCAACGTGAAAAAATGACCTCAAAATCCACTTTTTGGGCCCTAAAATGGGGTGGAGATGACTTGGGAAGCTGAAATTTGGATACAGTGGAGACAATCAGAGTCACTGTTGTTGGTAAAAATTTCAAATAATTTTGTCAAATTGGGGCCTCTTTAGAGCCCTCTTCAAAAAAGGGCCACCCCCAATTTTGGGGCTCGAGGGTCAAAAACCCCAAAAGGCACCTCAGTGACCCTTACCTATCCTAAATACCAAATTTTAGCATCCAAGGTCATTTGGTTTGGGCTGCAGGCTGATCAACGTACCGGGAAGCGAGAAAAAACATGAAAAATTGTGAAAAATCTTGATTTTTGATCCTTGACAGGGGTCAAAGGGGGCCCAAAAGTTGAAACCTACAAAAGGCACATCAGGGGCACAAACTTGATCCATGATGAAAATGTTGGCCCCCCAGCCCTATTTGGGGGGTCTGTAGCCTGATCAACGTGAAAAAAATGACCCCAAAATCCACTTTTTGGGCCCTAAAATGGGGTGGGAATGACTTAGGGGACTGAAATTTGACTATGGTGTAGGTAATTTGGGTTCTCATCCCTGGGGCAAGTTTCAAAAAATTTCATGATATTGGGGCTCCCCCGCACCCCCTCAAAAAGGGGTAAAATACCCAATTTTGAGTTAGGGCCCCAAAAATTTTTTTGCATCATTCCTACACCTAGGGGACCCTACCTATCAAGTTTGACCTCATTTGACCTGTTAGGCTCGGCCCCAGAGTTCCAAAAGTAGCGGTAAAATTTTAAAAATAGTGAAAAATCTTGATTTTTGACCCTTGACAGGGGTCAAAGGGGGCCCAAAAGTTGAAACCTACAAAAGGCACATCAGGGGCACAAATTTGATCCATGATGAAAATGTTGGCCCCCCTGCCCTATTTGGGGGGTCTGTAGCCTGATCAACGTGAAAAAATGACCCCATTGGGCCCTAAAATGGGTGGGGATGACTTAGGGGGCTGAAATTTGACTATGGTGTAGGTAATTAGGGCTTTCATCCCTGGGGCAAGTTTCAAAAAATTTCATGATATTGGGGCTCCCCCGCACCCTCCTCAAAAAAGGGTCATATCCCCAATTTTGAGTTAGGGCCCCAAAATTTTTTTTGCATCTTTCCGCCACCGAGGGAACCCTACATATCAAGTTTGACCTCATTTGACCTGTTAGGCTCGGCCCTAGAGTTCCAAAAGTAGGGAAAAATTATATATATATATATATATATATAAATATGTGACATGTGACAGATCGTCATCTTTTGGTCCCAAACGTCGACAAATGGGGTCAGAACTCTTCTACCCCCCCTCCTTCTAAATCAGGGTCGGACACAATAGCCTAAATTTTAAAAAAAAAATTCGGCTAAAAAAAGTGTGTGAGAGAGAGAAAGCACAAAAGAAATGGGTTTGGGACTTTTTTTTCTTCAGAAATCTCAATTTTTTGCCTTTTTTTTTTTTAAATTAAAAATTACAATCTTTCAATTTTTTTGGGACAAAACTTTTCTTATCAAGTTATCAATTAGGTAACTAATATTTTTTTTGAAGTCAGCGTAATAAAATTTATTTTCTTCTTTATTTTAAAAACAAAGCTTCTCATTTTTTTAAACTACAAAATATTTTTCAAATTTTAGAAAAAAAGAATTGAAAAAAAACTTTCGAGTTTTCTTGAAAAATACTAAATTTTTGGTTTGGCATTGGTCAAAAAAGACATCTTTCAATTTTTTGTTTCAAAAAAAATCTTTCAATTTTTTGTTAAATTGAATTTCCTCGAATTGAACTAAAACACTACTCAAATTTGTATAACTTTTTTTCTTTTCTTTTTTTTTTGAGAAAAAATTTTTAAAGAAGAAAATCTCTTTAATTTTTTTTGAATAAATGATGATTTCCATATTTTTTGGAGTAAATCTTTTTGCCATAAGAATTTTTCTCATTCAATTCCCGGAGAACAAAAATTAATACTTTTACAAAAAAATCTGATTTTTTTACAATGAAAAATGTCTTTATAATTTTTTTTTTTGCGTCGTTATGGTAGAATTTTCAATTTTCGAAGTAAAAAAATGTGTAAATTTTGTTCATTTATCGGAGGGGAAAATATTTAATTTTAGTAAAAAAAAAAAATTGTTAATTATTTTATGAAAATATTTCTGAGTTTTCTTGGAACAATACGAAATTATTTTTTTAAAGCTTAATTTTAAAAAATCTCATATAGAGCAAATCGCACTCAAAATAACCAGTGCAATCACTAAACCAAAAAAAAAAAAATTCAAAATCTTTTTATTCCAAAATTTATCCGGATTTTGAGAATTTTGTGAATTTAAAATCCGAAATACGCTGATTCAAACACATTTTTTTAAAAATTTTGTTCCATATCAATATTTTAATTTTTTTTTTAATTCTGAAAAAAAAATTGAAACAAAAGTTGAATTTTTTTCAAAATTTTCATTTTCAAATTTTGTTGGGTTAGGTTTGAAAAAAAATTTTACCTGATTTAAATCTTGTTTGATATTGTTAATAAAATTTGTTCAAAAAAGTTGTTTTTCAATTCAAATTTCATCAATGAATTTTCTAATTTGAATTTTGTCAATTTTTTTCAACATTTATTTTTTTTTCAAATATTGTTTGATATTGTTTTTAAAAAGTTGATACTAATTTTTTTATAATAATTATATAGGTATAATTTTTATATTATTTGCAATTTTTCAATTTTTCACAACTTTTTTGTTGATAAATTTCTCCAAAAACAATATTTTTCGATTTAACTTGTTCATTTTTTAATATGTAACTACTTACCTATTTTGTTAATTTTTTCATTTTTTTTTTAAGTTTAAAAAATACATTTTCGACTGACAATTTTTTTCTAAAATATTTTGGTTTCGCTGAATTTTTTTTGATACATTCGTACTTACTTATTGTTTATAAAATTTTGTTCAAAATTATTATTTTTTTATTCGGAAATTTTTTCAAATTGAAATTTTATTCAAAAATAATTCATTTCAAAGTTCATATTTGAAGAAATCTAAATCCTAATAAATATTTTATTCGATGCTTGGAAAAAAAAATAAAACAAGAAGTAAGGACGACGAAAAACACACCTGCGACCTAATTCCTCAATTTGAATAATATTTAGCAAAATTAGGTATACGACACGAATGGCAAATTAAAATAGTTCATATACACGAAGGTATAGAAAGTACCTAATTTTCACCAGCACGTTTTTCGCAAGCTCTTCTTACGTAGCCGATAATTTCATTGATAGGAGACATTTGAAGGTTGCATTTGAAAAATGTTAGTCTTTTGGTTGTTTTCCTTGAACGTGGTATGTTTTATGTGTATTTACGTCGACAAAATGGAACAACTTGTAGCGTTAGGAGTCCATACACAAAACATTCGCGTCTTTTCCCGGTATCATCGTCGTCGTCGTCATCATCATAATCGCTAAAACATAACACATTTCGAGCATCTTCCTCGTGTTTTTTTTTCTCCTCGCAACGTGTTCGATTTCAACATGAGTACATAAAAAAAAAGTATACATATATAGTTCAAGCTATAATACTGCAGAAAATACATTCGATGCCCTCTTTCCTCTTCAGCGTAAAAAAATTACCATTCCGAGACTCGTATGGTACCTTTCATATGCCTAATACTTCACACCACACACACGAATTTTTTTAAAAAAAAACTTATACTATGGGTTGGGTTTTTTAATTAATTAAATTTAACATAAGCTTTATACTCGTCCAGGGAGATGACAAGGTAAAAAATCTCCTCTCTCACGCGAACCATAGCTTTACACAGGCTATTTCGTGCGGATGATTTAGATTGTTTTAAATACACGTATAATATTTTTTAATTTACACATCACGAATATATGAAAAATCTTGGGGTGGTCATTTTGAGGGGGCATAAAACACCAGATAGGGAGAGTCCACTGCACTCGCCATTTCAGCCAGGGCTTTCCCATTCCCTTACACGGTGTAATATTCGTAACGCAAGAAATATCAACATTTTCGATGATGTTACTCGCTCGGTTGAGCGGTTCGAATTATCCGGCCATTAATTTTTCATCGGTACGAGAGGCTTTTAAAAAATAAAAGAAAGAAGAGTTCGTTTATCATCGTCGATATAGGCCGCGCCATGCCCCCTGCTGCCGCCCCTCGGGCAACCAAACAGCACATAGTGAAGTAAAAAGCAAAAGAAAATCAATTTTCGGGAACCTTTTTTCCTACTCGTTGCCCAATCAAAACATCGACTCGAGTAATACCTACATAAGGCTGCGTGACGAACAACTACGCGACGAATACCCGAAGATGCCCCCCTTCTCCCTTTCGGCATCGCCAGGGCCAAGAAAAAAGCGAACTTTAGTTAATTAACGCCGTAGTCGATGACACGAAGAATCGAATATCGTTTGACGAGAGTTTTATATTAAGCGAAGAAAAGATTCCAAGGTGTAAAATTTGAATAGAAAATTGGTATGGATTTTTCTCGTCAAAGGGTTTAATTTGAAAAGATCGTGTCAAGGTTGGCCATGTTTTGTGTAAGGTACGCGGCTTCGGTGTAGGGTTTTTTTTGCACAAGGTTCGGATTCTTATCTTTTTGGAATGCTAATGTGGTCAATTGGCCAGTGAATGTCGATACATGTGGAAAACTCGTTAAATTAGTTCGTGTTCGAATTTTTGGTTCGAACAGAATGGGAAATTCAGAGCCCGAGGTAGTAATTTTTTCACTCTTTTGTCATTAAAACCTGAGCAACTCAATTTGCAAGTACTTTATGGAAATTTCGACCCCAGATTCGTGCTCAGTGACCTCAAAAACCTAGATTTCGATATGTCACACCCTATAAATATTTTGAGTGAAATTTGAGGTGATAGTACGAGGGCATTACTCAAATTTGAGTAGCTTTTTTGAAATTATCAGAAGAGCACAATGTTTGGTATTACTTTATTTTTTTAAAACTCTAAATTCAAATATGAGGATACTTCTTCATAAAACTGAATTTTAATTTAAGAGGTTCCAAAAAAGGGTTTTCTCGTACTTACTAAATTTGTGAAGGGGCATGGGACAGCACCTCAAATGAATGTGTAGTTTTTTGAAATGAATTTTTGAGGAATGATTTGTATCTTTAAATTGAACTTTTTTTGGCCTATTTATCACTTAATTCATCTAAATACTCATTTATTACTTGTCATTAACTCATTATTGTCATTAAAATTGGAATAAAACCTTTCTCTTGTGCTGTATGAAAATTTCGACCCCAGATTCGTGTTCAGTGACCTTGAAAACCTAGATTTCGATATGTCACACTCTATGAGTATTTTGAGTGAAATTTGAGTAGACAGTACGAGGGCATTACTCAAATTTGAGTAGCTTGTTTGAAATTATCGGAAGGGTATCGTGTTTGGTATCATTTGATATCTATTTTTTCCCCTGAATTCAAAAATGATGATATTTTTTATTTTCAACCAATTGAATTTTAATTTGAGGGTTTCCTAAAGTGGATTTTTGTGCACCAAATTTGTGAGAGGGCTGCATCTTGATTTATTTTGCAGCTTTTCTGAAAGAAGTTTTGTGTGATGGGTTGGGTCTTTAAATTTATTTTTTGAGGAGGGGAGGGGGTTGGTCTGTATCGTTTCATTCAACTACATATTCATTTGTTACCTATTTTCGGAACGATTTTCTGAAAATTTATATCATGAATTGAGCCATTTTGATCCTTTATAAATTTCCAAAGGTTTCCATTTCCTCTTGGAAAAATTGAAAACCCTTGTTCAAATTCGGACCTTCCCTCCTCCCCTGAACAGCACTTACAAAATGACGATTAATCGTGTAAAAAAATAACCTCAGTACCTATTTTTTCAGCTATCGAATGGAAAAAGCACATTCGTGTACGACCAAAACTAGTGAAAAGTTCACGTCGCGAAGTATGTGTCACTGCGAAGGTGACATTACACGTAGATTCCCTGCCCCCAGCCCCCCTTTCTATCTCCATATCGTTCTCTCGAGCCTAAATAATATAAAATATGTCGTAAAAAAAAAAGTAGAAAAAAGAAATGTAGCTACTAAACATGTAAATCTAATACGGGGAATTTATCGATCGCCTGGCCATGGTGGTAATTTTGTATGCTATTTTGCATAGCGGATGAGTGTAGATTACAAATTTGTGTGGGATGGAGGAGGACTATACAGATCGCTGCTAGGTGATCGGTGGTTCTGATGCGAGGAAATTTATAGGCTCGAAATTATATCATGGTTCAAATATTGATGGATAGTGTATGGAAATTTTTATAAATAGAAGCACGAGTAGAATAAAATTCACACGAGAAATACGACGATACGATGTAGGACTATGTGTTACGAGGTTGTGTAGTGTATTTGAACAAAAAATTATCTATATGAGTTTTTCATGTCATGCATAACAAATCCCCTTGTTATCAGAATGTCTATCAATAGTGTCACTTGGTCAACTTATCTGGCCATACGAGCGTTGTTTCCTATTCGTTCGCAAACAATTCGTATGGTCGTGTTGATAAGGAAATGTAAAAAGCAATTGAATAGATAATGGAATATATTTTAAATGAGAAAAATCATCAGAGTGCTAATTTACTCGGCGAGTAAAAAATAAAATGTCTTATGTTTTTGGAAATTCCTTTTTTCGTTCGCGAGTGTCAAAATTATTACAAGGGGGTATTTATTTTTCGTGCTCATGATGAAAATATCGAAGCTCCATATTTTACGTAAATTCCCTAGAGGTATTTTTTAGTACAACGAGCTCTGAGCAGCGACTATCAAGTTGACATAAGAGTCGAGTTTTATTTTTGGCCCCCCATAAATTTCACGACGCGAATTTTCTCGTTTCTGTATTTTTTACTAGTTCGTATCGCTGTTTTTTTTCCAAAACATTCGTTCCCCCCACTGATCCTTCCGTTGGTAGGTGCATAATTCACCGCTGTTGTGTTGTCAACGCGCGATTCTACATTTTCACTACGAAATAATGAGAGAGAAATTGTTGCGAAAATTAATGGGATCAGAGACACTCGACGGTGTTGTAAAGACGATTGTCAACTGCTCGGGTACGATTAATTTTTCTGGCTGATTATTCGGCCGTTTTGCCGGAGTAATTATTTATAAAACGATGACAACACCGAGATAATCTGAGGCGCGAGTTACCAGCGAGGAGTTTTTCCGCACGTTTTGTGGAAGTAGGTACGAAGCACGATGAGGAAATTGGATCGAATTGGGAGGTATATTGCGTACGTCGAACTTGTAAACAGAAAAGTGGTCAATATAATATTTCGTGGTAAGAAATTAGTTTTATGGTGAAAGTTTTTTATCAAAAAAAAAGGGAAAAAACTTTGGAAAAGTAGCGAGAAAAATTTGAGAAAATTTAATAAATTAAAATGGAATTATTAACTCAAAGTCTTGAAACGATTGCGAAAGAGCCGAAATTGAATTTTTTGAAATAAGAATAGAGTAATTTCAAAATAGCGAGAAAAATTTGAAAAAATTTAATAAATTAAAAAATAGAATTACTCGAAATCTTAAAAAAAATTTTAAATGAGAAAAGAGTGTTTTTAAAGAATTCGAGTAGAAAATGTATGAACATTGAAAGAAAATTTTGGAAAAAAATTGTTGCCTCAAGTCTAAAAATAAGTAGGTAGATGAGAAAAATTCTGGAATAAATTTTGAAAAAAGCTTAAGTCTAGAAAAAGAATGAGATTGAAAATTTGAGCATAAATCATGAAGTGAAAAAATGTAAGAAATGAATTCGAGTAAAAATTTGGAAATTGACATTGAGAAAAATTAAGGGGGCCATCTAGAACAGTGGTGCGAAAAAATTGGAGGGAAAAATTGAAGTAAAGTGAGTCAAGATAGAAATAAAATTTAAACAAAAATTAGGAACGTAGGTAATTGAGAGGAAGGAAAATAGAAATACGTAAATCAAGATTGAAAGAAAAAATAGTAAGACGTAGGTACTTTTTAATTTGAATAGAAATTGAGGAAAATTGAAAAAAATGCGCAGTCGAAGTTGACAAATATTTGAGAGAAAATTCTAAAAAAAATAAATAATAAAAATTGAAGAAAACTATTTTTGAAAATTTGAACAAAAAACGAAAAATTCAGAAAAAAATAGGGAGACATCTGAAGCAAAAATTCCATAAAATCGGAAAATGAGGACGAATTTTGAAGAAGAAAAAATAGAATAACTTTGTAGAGACACGATGGCAAAAAATGAGCAAATCATGGGGAAAAAATCAAGAAAAATCACCAAAATAGAATTTAATAATTTAAAAATTAAAGCAAAAATTGGAAAATTAAAAAAAAAATTGAAAACATTTTTGAGAAATTATGCAAAAAAAATTGGCAAAAGTGGATAGTCAAAGTTGAAAAATATCCAGGGGCGTAGCAATCAGGAGGTCACGAGGGGACATTCCCCCTTCAGAGATTTTAAAAAAGTCGAAAAGTTGGCAATTTTGAGTTTCAAGTTGGCAAATTCAGTATTAGGTATGTTGAAAAAAAAAAATTGAAAAGTTGGCATTTTGAAGGTATATTCCACCCCTCAAAAAATCATTACTTAAGCTACGCCTCTGAAAATATCTGAAGGAAAATTCTAAAAAAAAAAAAAAAAAAAATTAAAGAAAACTATTTTCGAAAATTTGAACCAAAATCGAAAAATGTAGGAAAAATGGGGAGACATCTGAAGCGAAAATTCCAAAAAATAGAGGAAGATGAGGGCAAATTTTGAAGAAGAAAAAATTGGAATAACTTGTAGAGACATAATGGAAAAAATGAATGAAATTCATGAAAAAATTGAGAAAAATGAGCCAAAATTGAAAGAATAGTATATGCTTAGTAATAAAAGCAAAACTTACAAAACGATAAATAATTGGAAAACTTTTTGATGGATGATTGCGAAAAAATTCGACGAAAAAAGTTTTAAAATATTCGAAAAAAATTGGAAAAAACAATTTTAAAAAATTTGAGTGAATTAAAATGAGAAATTGACAAAATCGAGAAATTGATGCCAAACAATACGAAAAAAAATTTGAAAAGATCGAATCAAACTGAGTGAGGTTCTAAAAATAGGAAAAAAAAGAGTTGAATAAAAATAGAGGCAATTATTAAGAAAGTTTCAAGAAATTATTGAAGTGAGAAAAAATTCCAAAAAAATGAAAAGAAGTAGGCAAAAAAAGTGGCAGAAATTTCCGATCTTCTTGTAAAGAAATGGTAGAAAAATAATTACATACTTACCTATTAAATCTTTCAATTGAATAAAATTTAATTATTTAAGTAAACAGAAAGTCATTTTTTGCCTCATCCTCCCTCACCAAATAAGATGAAAATCTAATCGAAAATTTCAATCTGTGTGAATATAGATTAACCCCTACTTACGAAACAAATCAAATAAAGCAAGAAACGAGGCAAATAGAATCGATAGTTTAATATTTAATTTCCGGGGCAGCATCTTCCCCACACATACACGTATTGCAAATTCCCTTAGAATTTCGTCATAATTGGCTAACTTTTTCGAGTTGAGTTTTACGATCTCGCGTTATTATCTTTTTTCTGTCTCTGGTCTAGGAAAAGGTAGAAAATCCCATCTCTTTCTTACCAAATTTACTACCGTTCTAGTTTCCTGGCTGGTTTATGATTTTGGATTATTGCCTGCTCTTTTTTTTTTCTTTCTCAACTCTTTCCTACATGTTCGAAAAATTTTATTACATTTTTTTTTTTGAACAGATCTCTCGCATTTTTTCGATAATCTAAGGAATTTTTTTTGCAAGGTGGAGGTTGAATCTGCCCTCCATTTTTCACTTATACCAAGGTAAAGGAGTGAGAAATACACATCCTCGATATTTTCTAGAGTGATGTTTTTCTTCCCAAATTTTTGAAATTGAAGTAACGTACAAAGCTTTTAGTTCGTCATGGGGAAAAAGTTATCACGTTTGATTTGAGGGGTCATCAAACGTTGAAATTTCGAATAAATTGGTATAATTATCTGATTTCGGATAGCCAAGCTAATGGCTAATTCTTGTAACCGCGATAATAATAATTATAGCTGATTGGCTCGATGTAAAAATACATACGTATATAGCCATATCTACTCATACCACCAAATCAGCTACATAAAAATTAAACTCGATAAAAATATCGTATATTCAGTGAACAAATTCGCTGTTTGCTGCATCCTCGATCACAAAATAAACCTGGAAGGGAACGATTCCCGAGAGAAAGAGAAGTTGAAATTAAGAAAGGAGCTCTTCTATATATATAGTAAACACTAAACCATCTCACATAATAATGTCATAGAAAGTAGAACCAATGAACTTGAACTTGTTCGACGTATAATTTATAAATCGTATTGCGACTGCAGTGCACTGTACATGATACTCGTACAAATTCACGTAGCTGACGTAGCCAGGGCAAAGTGGACTGGCGGACGAGGAGGCGACGTAAATAGGCGATTACGCGCGAGAGAGAGATTAAAGTTCGCGTGTGATTTATTTGCATAATGAATAACGAACTAGACGTGTATGGTACGTCTCATAGACTAATATGTTGGTCAAACTCACGACATTCTTCGATAATATTTGGTAAAAAAAAAAAAAAATTGAAAAGAAAAGAAGGTAATATTTTAGGAGTAATTTTTCGTGTAGACGAATTATCTTTTTGTGTGTCGAAGGTTCCTTGCTTTTTTTTTATATGAATTCTAAAATAGATGATTGCTGGGTTATCTTTTTTTTTTTTGAAATATTTTGTCGGATAAAAACCAGCCAACTGATTAAAATCGATATCACAACATTTGTGTAGATATATAGAGAAAAAAAAGGAAAAAATTATTTATAAAAGTTACGATGTACAAATATACCACATTCTGCATAAAATATGAAAGTATATAGTAATGTATTTTTTAAGCGTTCGTTGTTGCATTTCAACTTTTTTTCTATGCTTTTTCTAAGCCGATTAAAAATCATAGCCATTAAGCCCCTTCTCGGGATGAGCCCCCTTTTCGTACGTACAGTTGTATTATCGTTGAAAGTAAATTGTTATATTTTTTAATGGATGCTTTTATCGTATTTTTTTTTCTCATCTTGGTGAGTTCGTTTTCCTCGTTCTTCGAGCAACAGTAATAATGGCAATGCTGTTGTCTTTTTTTGTCGATATTTTCCACTCGATTTATGCATAGTCTACGTACTTAAAAATACGACGATAATTTTTGTATAATTTTTGTTCGACCTTGTGTTTTTTTTTTCTATAAGTTTGTTACTTGTGTCTTTTTTTTGTAAATTAATTTTTCGATATCTCACGCACTATATTATTGAACATAGCACAAAATGCAGTTGGCTAATTACGCTTGATTCGTGTAGTATCTATTTTTTTACCTTATTTCTTTCTTAACATCGACCTATCAACCGATATCTGAATAGGGAGAGTGATAAATTCGCCATTAGGGAGTTGGAAAAGAGAGTATGTCGAGTAAATAATATTGTAAATAGTTATGTTAGGGACCTACCAAGTATGGAGACCTATAAACGTGTATTTTTGGAATATATATACAGGGTGTCCCGTCACCAGTTAACACCCCTTCACCAGCGATATAGTCAATTTTTGATCTCAAAAAAGTTTCATCATTTGGTATTATTATTATGATTTGCCTTACATGAAAAAAGTTCGACCTTTCGAATGCCGCAAACCGGACTCTTCTATCTCACTTGGTTAAAAAGTTATAGCAATTTCAATTTCGAAATCGAGACAAAAAAAATCAATTTATTTTTCATTTTTTTAAATTTCCAATTATTTTAATTTTTGGAACTTGATACCTATCGTAACTAATAATTTTGAGCGAAACTCGATGTTAAAGATGAATTAACGAACATTTTGGTAAAATTTTTTGTTTTTCAGTCTTGATTTTGAAATTGAAATGGCTATAACTTTTTAACCAAGTGAGATAGAAGAGTCCGATTTGCGGCATTCGAAAGGTCGAACTTTTTTCATGTAAGGCAAATCATAATAATAATACCAAATGATGAAACTTTTTTGAGATTTCCTCAAAAATTGCAAAAAAATCTCAATTTTTGGACACTTTTTTTAGATATTCAATACAGTACAGACCCCCCTGATCACCTAATACAATTATCAACCCCACTAAAAAATTCTACACAAAATTTCCTTTTCAACGCCGCAAAGTGCAACTTTCTACCTATCTCGATTGTCGAGTGACGCATGGTTAAAAATCTGAAACAAAACTGAAAATAAAAAATTTTCAGTTCAGCATATCTCTGCCCCTTCAATTCACAGGGTCGGCAAACATGCGTACATGAGCTTAGTTTGAGTTGACTATATCGCTGGTGAAGGGGTGTTAACTGGTGACGGGACACCCTGTATATTTATATATAAAGTGGCATCCTTTTTGTGGGTCATATTTTATGTACAAAATGATAGGAGAGAGCAAAGTACAAGGGTACAGGGAACTATGAAAACCAAGCTTATAGGGAAAGTATCCAAAGGGGGGAGGGGGTTGGTCTATTTTCGCTTTCTTTGGAAAAGTAGTGAAAAGAAAGAGAAACCGAAGCCGAAACATAAACATAGCTATGGTGTTTCGTTGCAGATTTCATTGTACCCTCTCGGTAAACCAATAATAATATATGATACGAGAGAAAGGGGTACATAGGGGTAGGCCTGCGATGACGTCATGACTTGGAGGGACATTTTCAACTTATCGATTGTTCCCTGCGGGGTGGCCATAAGGGTAATGGCGAAAGCAGGTTTTGATGAATTTGGCCCAAAAAATTACCTTCTCGAGATATCGGTTGATATGTTTTACTATGCCTTAGACCTACATATGTACGTACGTTCGAGTACGTATAATTTATTATTACCTACGTGTAATTGTGTATACCTACTTTTTTTGTTTTTTTGAAAAAAATATTTTTTCTTCTTTTTCTTGTTCTAATGTAATAATTTTGTTCGACGAGTTAATTTTTGTTTCTTTTTGTACTACGAATATGTCGTATATAAGTGATGATTGTTTTATTATTTATTGTTTAATTTTGTTGTTATCGTTCGTCGTACTTTTGGTCAATTTTTTTAATTTTTATTTTAATCTAATTTTTTCATTAAGATGTTTTCGTTCGCCCTGTTTTATCTCTTTCTTTCTTAATTTCATTTTTCGTTTTATTAATTATCTTTTTTCATTTTTGTGTATTTATTTTGTGTTTTGATTTTTTTTTTCTCGTTTTTTTATTGAATGCGAAGGAGCATGTAGGAATGAAATCTATCGCGAAGTAATTCGTTGCGAGAGCGAGTGGTTTGGGAAGTGGGGTAAACGGGTAGATACATAGAGAAATTCACGTGGTTTAGAATTAGTGCATGATATGTGAAGAATTTTTCGAGGCATGTGGCTTGCTTATTTGGTTTCCATATTGCGTAGGTATGTTAGTTTTGGAAATACGAGTAGGCGTAATCGAGGTAGGTAAAATATTAATTTTAGATGTAAACTCTTGGTTTTGTTGCAAAATCGCCGATCTTCCTTACTTATTCAGCGTTGTTTGTTTTCGACTTTGAAAAATTGATTTTTGAACGCAGAAGTTTGAAAAATTACCAGAATCGAATGGATTTTTACTCAAAAGGGCCCTTTCTCGATGAAAATTGCATTTTTTTGAATAGTGATTTTTTGATTCGATCATTATTCTAAAAAATCAAGTGTTTTGTTAGAAATTAATTTTCATCAAAAATTGAGTATTTTTCTAAAAAAAAAAAAAACAACAAAAAAACTGTTTTTTTTTTCTGTCTTAATAGAGCTTATCGTAAGAAAATGAATGCTTCCCTCAAAATAACTACAAAGAAATATTTTTCTGGAAGGGAAGGAAGGGGAGGGGGGAGGGGGTTCCGAAACAGAGTACGTAGTGTATCCTTTTGCATAAAAAATATGTTTCACTAAAGGTTTAATTTTCACTAAAAATTTGATATTCTTATGAAAAGTTCAAGTAGGTCTTTGTATTCATCAACGAAGAAATCGACTTTTCCCCCCCTGAAAATTGATGTTTCAATTTCACTGAAAATTACACAATAGGTATGTACACATCTTTATGTCAAAAATTTAGATATTGATTTTTTTTTGTCATGGAATAAGTACTCCAGACTCTACTATAAAAATACGTAGATGTATCACTGAAAATCAGGCATTTTTTTGAACGTAATTCATCAAAAATTTCACTAAAAATTACTCTTTTCACTAGAAAATCGAATATTTTTCTGAATAAAATTTTTTTGCTTTAGTCATCAACCATCATACTAAAAATAATATGTTTTCACTCGAAATGTGGTATTTTTCAGAATATTAGCTTTGGTGGCCACTTAAAATATTACACGTTTCACTAAAAATAGTGCATCAGTGAAAATGACACATTTTCAGTAAAAATTGAATATTTTTCTGGAAAGCCAATTTTTGGTTTTGCTTTTATCGTCAGTAATAATATCACAAATTTCACCACAAAAAGGACATTTTCTAAATAATGATTGGTTGCTTTGAGCATCACTAAAAATGTTACGAGTTTCACTAAAATAGTGTATCTCTCAAAATGACTTATTTTTCTGAATTGTGATTTTTTGCTTATATTGCACTTTCACTAAAAATATTTGATTATTTAAAATGAAACCTGTTCACTAATAATTGGATATTTTTCGTGATTTTTTGCTTTGGTTGCCACTAAAAATATTATACGATTCACTAAGAACGATGTATCACTAAAAATTACACTTTTTCACGAATAATTTGATATATTTCTGTATAGTAATTTTTTCCTTTGACCATACCACTGAACATAATATCACATACTTATTTCACTAAAAATGACTCGTTTTCAGTAAAAATTGAATGTTTTTGATTACATAATTTTTGCTTTAATGATCACTAAAGATATCACAAGTTTCACTAAAAATGGGACTTTTTCTAAATAGTGATTTTATGATTTGTTACTTTGGTCATCACTAAAAAAATAACACGTTTCACTAAAAATAGGATGTTTTCCTGAATAGTGATTTTTGAACATTTTGGTGACCACTAAAAATCACGTTTCAGTGTTTCACTAAAAACAGCGTGTCACTAAAAATAACACGTTTTTTACCAAAAATGCAATATTTTTCTGCATAGTGATTTTTTGCTTTTGTCGAAATTCAAAATATTACACTTTCCACTAAAAACAGTGATTATTTTTCTGAATAGTAAATTTTTATTTTTAATCATTACTAAAAATATCAAGTTTCACTGGAAATGAGACATATTTTTAAAACATGGAATATTTTTTGAAATTAATTTTGTTCTATGAAATGTTTTTTTCACTACAACAACGTTTCACAAAAAATAGAAAATTATTCTGAATAGTAAACTTTTTTGTTCTATCATCATTAAACAATTACACACTTTTTCACTAGAAATTTAATGTTTTTCTGAAAATAAATTTTTGCAACGAAACGTACTATTTTTTACTAAAAAAATACAGGTATTCCCATTTTTCTGAAAAGTGGATTTTTTATTCGAGTATTTTGTTATTTATCACGAGAAAATTCGGGTTTCACTAAAAATAATTTTTTTTTCTGACGAGAATATTTATCACTATAAAAAGGATACCCGCCTACATGTTTCACTAAAAATTGGAAATTTTCTGAAAAACGATTCTTGACCTTGAATGTTGCATTCATTTATCATCACTAAAAAATCCTACGTACCTATCAATAGTATTTCTGGGCATGATCAAATTTCATAAATGTGTCTGTCTCTGCGCCACTTTCGAATTTTTCCAAAACTTTCTATACCAAATTAGTTGAAAAATGTATAAATCACGCTTTAGCATCATTACTTCTGTTTTTTTACTCAACTGTATATTGCTGTGATTCTTCTTAGCGAAAAAAAAATCGACACCTAGGCAGCTTATAAATTTATAGATACTTTTAAAAACTCTCAGCAACAGTCTCGGTTTCAAAGAAAGAAAGAAGGAAAAAAATGCTGTAAAAAAATAACCGAAACGAGAGAGAGAGAGAAAAAAACACACCAAAAGATAATATACTTTTGGTAAAAAGTGTAAAATTCTCGCCGAAACGAAAGAAAGTTATTTGGCGAAAGTTATAATACTACGTGGACCATAAGCGTATTTGGGCGTCGTGGGCGCACCAGGTGGTGAGGGGGCTGAAATGTGCAGAGGGTACACTATAGTACCATAAAAAATGAAAATATAGGCTGCTTTGGTATAGAGCTTCAGCTCTACAACGTACGAGAGGGATTTACTCCAGAGAGTTGGGCAATTTGATGTGGTAACTTTTTGTTTCGGGGGGTGGTCATCCAGCCGGGGCAGGGGGGAGCTTTATAACGCTCTGCAAAATGTACTCGATGTGTTGTGTATCCACTTAATTAACAAGTTGTTGGCTGTGATGCGTATGCTGCGAAATGGCGTATTAAAGGGAAATTTATGTGATTTAATTTGCAGCTTGAAAAGCTTCGTAGCTCGGTTATCGCCTTATCGGAGATGAGGCGTGGTTTTTTTTGGCTGCTTGTACCAAATACGCGTCTTGCAAACGATAAAGAGGATATTGGTCACTTTGGAAGTATTCGATTTCGAAAGAAAAGGTATTGATAGATGGCTCGGAATCGGTAGCCTATATATGTTGTACCCTTGCTACGTGAACCTACCCCCTCTTGTACCTAGCTCGCTACTTACGTATACCCGAGTATATAAAAATCTGTATAATAATAACGGTTTGAATGCGGTCGTCGGGCCTATGAATAGAAGTCGACGGCTATACGAGTTTTTAAAAAAAAAAAAAGGAGAAAACCAACATAAAAGTAGAAAATCGATTTTTGTCTTTGAGCTTGGAATAACTTTTTTTTTCACGTGAGTTATTCGTCGTGCTTCCTTTTTCATGTAATTTTCTTTTGTATCTCCTCTCCTCGCTCTGTAGACGACCTACCAGTGTACAATGTATATTTTGAACGACTTGACGACATGGCTTTTTACTTTTTTTCGACCATCAAAAATAAAAATTTCCTCTTAATTTTTCCACTGGGTTTAATGGCGCTAAGCTTCAAATGGCCAGAGGCTCTGAGCCGTGTTAAATTAACTGGTTCTCTTTGGCGTATCCGTAATTCCGTAAGGGCGTACGAGGTGCGAGAATGTACTTTGAAGTGCTGATTGAGTCTCATTTGCATAAGCTAATGAAAGCGAACGACTAAATTTACGAATTAAAACAGCCTATAGTGGGAAAGCTTTGTGAAATTTTTCGCAGGTTGTGTCGGATTCAAAGTGTATACGTTATTTAATAAAAAAAAAGCGAAGTTTTTTGAGTTAAAATGTGTGTTGGCAAGTTTTTCTGAAATATTAATTTTAATCGCTATTTCATGGCAGGGAAAAGTCTTTTTTTTCGGTTCTGTCGCTTTTTTTTTTGAGAACGTTATTGCCATTTTCTTATTCTTCAGACAATGTTGCCATTTTTTCGATCTAATTGTTCATTTCATTTCAATTTTTAGTTTAAAAAAATCAATTTTTCCAACTATTTTTTCTCGTAAAAACTTCGCAGGAACGAAGAAAAAATACTCTCAAATAAGGACGTTTGAAAATATTTAAATGATTTAAAAAAAAAAATTATGCTATTAAAAAATTATAAATGGAATCCTTGATGAGTAGGCCGAGAAAAAAGTTGATGAAAAGATCATGCCAAAAAATATCTGAAGAAAAAATTGGTTTTAAAAAAATGGAAAATAAACATTAAACACACAGAAAATTAAATTCTTCATTCTGTTTCTGGTTCGCAAAGGTAAGCTGCAGCAGAACCTAACTTTTCTTGAAAAAAATTCTAAAAAAATTTGTTTCCAAAACTCTACAATAATTTTTTTTGCAGGAAATGAAGATGTTGAAAAAATGTGTTTTCAACAAAAAAAAAAACAAAAAAAAAACTATAGTTAAATAATTGTTGACCCATCTACCCCCCCCCCCCCCAAAAAAAAATCAAAGTTCGCATTTTATTAAATTTGTTTCCAAGACTCTACAATAATTTTTTTTGCAGGAAATGAAGATGTTGAAAAAATGTGTTTTCAACAAAAAAAAAAAAAAAAAAACTATAGAAAAATAATTGTTGACCCATCTACCCCCCCCCCCCCCCCCCAAAAAAATATCAAAGTTAGCATTTTATTTTATTTTGTTCTAAAAAAAAATGACCGTGTTTTTTTTTTTTTTCTAGCAAAGTTGGCCATTTTTTCAAGTTTTTTCTAACAAAATTGACTACTTTTTTCTAAGCAATATTGATCTAAAAGTAAAAAAAAAACATTACAAAAACAGACTAATTTCCTTCGAAAAAATGAAGTATCTAGGTAGGAGCTTTTTCTCAAAAAGTTGACTCATCATTTTTTTTAAGGGTGATTTTTTTATTCTAAAAAAAAATCATCATTTTTTCCTGAAGAAATGAACTAATTTGTACCTAAAACAATTGACCAATTTTCCCCAAGAAATTGATCAGATTTTTCTAAAAAAAATAATATTTTTAATATTTCTCTTGAAAACTTGACAAAACCTTGAAACAATTTATTTATTCGAAAAGAACAGAAAGAAAATCTGTTACAAAATAGTAACATTTTTAGCTTGCACAAGATTCAAGATTAAAATCTCACTGGCAGGTCCAATATGTGACTACTTTTTCCAACAAATTTGTTGTTTTCTACTAAAATTGATATTTTTTTTCTTAAAAAAACAAACTGATGAACTGGGTAATTTTTTCTCGAAGAATGGACTCATCTTTATAAAAAAAAAAAAATGACAATTTTTTCTAAAATAAATTGATGCTTTTTCCCTTGAAAAATGATTTCTTTTTTTAATGAACTACTATGTAATTTTTTTCTTGGCAAATTGCCTAATTTTTTTTTCTAAAAATTTGCCATTTATTTTTCTAAACAATTGGTCAATTTTTCCCCTTTTTCCTCGAGAAATTAACAGTTTTTTTTCTCAAAAAATTGACTAATTTTTCCTTAAGAAATTGAACAGGTTTTTTCGAAAAAATCTGACCATGTTTTTTTTGTTTTTTTAATCGGACCATTATTTTTTCTCTAAAAAATCTAATATTTTTTTCCTAAACAATTAACCAATTTTTTCCCAAAAAATTGACTAATTTTTCCTGAAGAAATTAAAAAGTTTGTTTTTCTAAAAAATTTGACAATTTTTTTTTTAAATTGACCATTATTTTTTCTCAAAAAAATAGACTGATTTTTGAGAAAAATTTCACCGTTTTATTTCCTAAAAAAATTGTTCAACTTGAACTTTCCCTCAAGAAATTGATCAATTTTTTTTCCGAAAAGTTCTCAAAAAATTGACCACTCATTTTTTTTCTCAAAAAAGTTGTCATTGTATTTTTTCCCCTAAAAAATTGACTGATTTTTGACTTTTTTTCCTAAAAAAATTTGACCATTTCTTCCCTATAAAATTGATTAATTTTTTCTCAAGAAATTGGTCATTTTTTTCTCAAAAAATTGACCGTGCCCATGAATTTTTTTCTTAAAAAATTGACCATGCGTTTTTTTTTCTCAAAAAATTGGATGATTTTTGAAAAAAGTTTGACCTTTTTTCTCAAATTTAAAAAAAAAATTTTCTCCTAAAAAATTTGATTAAGTATTTTTTTCCCCTAAAAAATTCGACCATTTTTCCCCTAAAAAAGTTGACTACTTTTTCCTAAATAATTTGATGTAAAAAATTGATCTTTTCCTCCAAAAATTGACCTATTTTCACAAAAAAAATTGACCATTGTTTTTAATAGACTAGTAACTATTTGTTCTATAAAATTTTGCTATTTTTTCTAAAAAAAATTGATTGATTTTTTCCCAAAAAGTTGATCGTTTTTTTTTCTAAAAAAATATATATATGACTGGTTTCTTTTGCAATAAAGTTGAATTCTTTCTCTAAAAGTTGAATCATTTTTTTCTCGAAAATTTGAATGTTTCATCCCTCGAAAAATTAACTACTTTTTTCTCAAAAATTGACTAGGTGCTTATTTATTTAAATTTTTTTCCTCAAAAAAAATGATCAGTTTTCTTGTAAAAAATTAATTGGTGGAATTTTTTTTTTAAATTCGTACCTGACGTAAATGGTCATTAATTTCACATTTTCACCATATTGTCCATATTGGTGTTCGTGACGAGTAAAGTGTCACATTTTGTAAAATTCATTGGAATTGGTGAAAAAAATTCTCGAAAATTCAAGGTTGTGAAAGGAGGTTATCTACCTATTCACTCAAAGTGTTAAAACTTAAATTCATCTTTTATGACTATGGCAGGTGATTTTGGAGGCTCGAAAAGGTCACGAAGTACACGTACAATGTGCGGATATCCTGTGGCAATGTGTACGTTACGTATCTCGTAAAGGTTGCTAATGGAAATGGAAGAACTTGTTTAGCAAGAGGAAAGCGTGATAATGGCGTTAAAAAACGGCTCATATGGTACTTTTGGTTTTTACACCATTGACACGCCCTGGTTGTGCATTGTAAAAAGGAAATATCGTATCAGTTTGGATGTAAAAGAATTCTCTAAATGTCAGGACTTAGCTGGTAATTTGTCTTGAGCGGATAAATGTTTTTGCGTTTGAAAGCGAACTCGAACTTGTCGAGCTTTTCCGTTCGTGTTGCGAATTCTAAAAGGCAATTTTTTAACGCCCCGAGGGCGGAAGTTGACGCGACGAAAATAGAAATTTTATTGTTTTGTGTAAAACGGCTTTAAAAAATGGTTTCGACGGCTGAATTTGTAATTAGCTATAGATGCAGGATTCGTGTAATCACCGAAGATATATTTTCTCTGTTCTTTTTTCAAATCAAGAGGTTAGAATATTGTAACCGCGTACGATGGTCTATCGATGGCGCCGGTATCTCCATTCGGAACCCCCCTGCCTCCTCCATTCGCTCGTGTATATTTTTTCAAATTAATTCTTCTTCATATTATCTCTCGGCGGCGCGTGATGATTGAGCTCATTCAGTCTAACGTATTGTGTCATTGGTTTTCCTGCCAACAAATTTACACTCGGATGAGATCCCGAATGTCTTTTTTTCTCTCGGTTTTTCTTTGATACACGATTTTATTATCTCTTTGTGAAGCCAATTTTTTTGATGTCGGTTTTTTATTTGAAAGATACTTTATATTTTTATTCTGAGGTTTGTTATTTGAAAATTTTCAAGAACACGGTTTTTTTCCTTTAGGTCATAGTGTCGATTTTTTATATCCAATTCGACCTCGGATCGAAAGGTGAAAGGTAGACGTACCTTTACGTTAAAGGCAAAGGCTATTTTTTTTATTCAAAATAACCAACTCGTAAAGAAATTCGAATCGTTGGAAAAGCTCGTGTATGTTCATTTGTTAAATTTGCCTTGAAACTACGCCATTTATTCGGAAAAGGTAACATTTTCAGGGTCTCTAATTTTGCGCGACATTTCATTTATTTTTTTTCGTATTTGAAGAAGGTGGGAAGGGGAGAGAGGGGAGTAATGTTGATCCTTCATATTTCAACATGCTGAGTTTTTTATTTTTTCATTTCGACATCGATGTAATTCGAGGATAGAAAATTGAACGAACAAATGAGGATGGAAATTGAAAGTTCAATCCAAGGTGAATTGATTAGATTGAGATTCCGCGGGTATTTTGATAACAGGTTTTTCCTAAAGTTTGACTGAATTTGTCAAATTCAGACCAAAAAATAAATTTAAAAAATGAAAAAGTACAGTTTTTTCTTCAATAAAAATTTAATATTTCATTCAAAATTATCATATTTTTCCTCGATAATAGATTTTTTTGTTTAGCATTATTTGTTTTATTCCTTTTTTTTAATTGAAAAATTTTGAGAGAATTTTAAAAAAAGTTCAAATTTGACCGATAAATATTTTTTGATTTACTCAAATTCATAAAAATATTTTTAATGTTCAAAATTTTATTCAGTGCAATGTTTTGCTTTTTCATTCGACTTTAATTTTTTTTTTTTTTTTTTTGAAAAATTCAGAAAAGTTTACTCTTAAAAACAAATTTTTGAATATTTCTTCTGTGAATAAGTTCAAGTCATATTTTTTAGAAAAATTCAGAAAAAATTATACCTAATCAAAAACAGATTTAAAAAAATTTTTGGAACATATTTTAGTTGATAAAAAAAAAGAAATTAAAAAAAAATGATAATTTAATTAGTTTTTTTTTAAGTTCGGTTCGCACTTTATAAACATTTACTCAAAAACAGATTTTTAAATTTTTTGGCATTGTGTAGGTATTGGGAAAAAATATAGGGAATAGGTATATTTTTTAAAAAAGTTCAATTCGACTTTTTTTTTAAATTTACTCAAAATTTTCACGTTCAAATATTCAGATCATTTTTTTGAAATTTTTTATTCAGATTTTTTTTTAATTTGAAAAAAATCGTATTTATTTTAAAGATGACTTTTAAAAAAATGTTCAAAACTTTTTGCTCATTAATAAAATTTGAAGAAATTTTGTCGAGTTCAGTTAACCTTAATTTTATTTAAATTTAATTATTTTAAAACATCAAAACTTTTTTGTATTCAAATTTTATTCAGATGAGCAGTTTTTTTGGAATTTTATTCACATTTTTCAATATGTTTGTTCAGATTGAAAAAAAAAAAAAAAAAAAAAAAAAAATTGAAAAGTTCAAATAGATAACAAATGATTAAATTTTTTTAGTGGATCATTAATATTTTCCCCTATTTAAATTTTTTTCTGGGACAATTTTTTAAAGTTTTTAATTTTTTTCGAAATCCAGAAACTTTTTAACATAAATTGATTCAAAAATGTTTTTCCAGATTTTATTCAGAAAAAATTATTTAATTTTGTAGAAAGAGATTTCATGCTCAAAAACAAACATTCTTTCTTGAAATTTTCTTTGTTTTTTTTTGTTTGTTTTTATTTTTTGTAATAAGAATAAGTTTATTTTTATTCAATTCAACTTTATTTAAAAAATTCATGCAAGAAAATTTTTTAGTACACCTCATTTTCCTGTTTTTTTTTCTGTCAAATTTTTTTCAAATTTCAATCAGAAACTTTTTAAAAAATTTATTCAAAAATGTTTTTGAATTTCTGTTTAAAACAATTTTTCAAATTTTATTCACAACTATCGATTTAAAATTTATTTTTAAAAAAAATAAAAATCATGCACAAACCAAAAGTTTAAAGTAAATTGTTTGTACAAAAATCAATGTTTTTTAGAAGCACTTTTTTCTATGTTTTATTTTTAAGAACAGCATGAAAAATTAGGTATTCTATTTTTTATCAATGTTTTTTGGAAGCACTTTTTTGAACTTTTTTTTTTCAAATTTCATTCAGAACAATTGTTTTAGATTTCAATCAGAATTTTAAAAAAAATATTTTAAAATAATTTTAATTTTACTTCCTTTAAAAACACCTTCATTCTCAGAAACATTTTTTTTAAATATTTAAATAAGTATCTACTATTTCTTGTTTTATTTTATTTTATTTTTTTTGAATTTTACTTCCAAATTAAAAAAAAATCATTCAAATTATTTTTTCAAATTGTGTTCAAATATCTTGAAAAAATTTTAAACCTGAAAAGTACAACGAAGTAGGGTTTGAAAGCCACGAAAATTTGTTAAATTTCAGTCTCCCTGAAAAATCCCATTCCGACTGAAATTTTCTTGACCCACCCTGTATACGAACCATCTCTAAAACAATAATAAAGCTAATGAATCGCGCGTGACTCGCTACATTACCGAAATGAGCCAAAATCTCGATTCTTTGAGGGATCTTTATACTTTTCCTTTTAGCCCAGCTTTTTGTCAACCACGCACTCTCGTTATCAGCCTTAGGCTACGTACGTTTTTCTCGAGAAAAAGAAAAAGAGACCTAAACTATTCGTCGTTCTTGTGGCTGTCGCATCACCTCAGAAATTATTTTTCAAGTTGATTTTACTCGGGTGGATTTGTGCCACGCTGCGTGCACAAGAGACTTGGAATCGCTCAATTTCCGTACCAGAGAATGGAATTTATCTGATCGTGCAGCTTGTATGTTTCTCTGCGAAAGTATATAGCAAAGGCAAAGGCATAACTTTACAAGATGTTCGAAACGCAGAGAGGAGAATTACGATTACGAATTGCTTATCGGTGTTCTTATCTTTTTATGGTTACGTTGGGCTTCGAATGAGGAATAAAAGAAAACAGGAATAGGGACCAATTCGGATTTGGTGGTTGAATTTTTAGACATGGTTAAGTGGATACACGACCGAGCAGATTGATACGATAAATAGAAAAAAGTCTGCTTTTGTAAAATACGAGCACAATGACGACGACGACGATTATGCTGACAAAGATGGGAATAGTAGGCCAATTTTTATACCATACGGGAACATACACGTAGTATTTTGTGCTTAGTTGTAAAAATATGTGCTTATAGAGGCTGCGTGCTATTTTCTGTATATTATATAGTAAACTGCCAATAAAACGCGTTTAGAAGAGGAATTAAAAACTTTACCAATGCCCACAAATTTTGTAGGAACATGGATTCAACGTAGATAACATGAGTATCTTTTTTATAATATTTAGATGAAGAATATGAAGTTGATTTGCTGTACTTAGATGTCTGCTAGATTTTAGGCGATAACGTGCTATCGGCTATTCGAACGACCAGGTTTTCGTTACTAACGAAAGATGAAAATGGAGGTAAACCAATAATATCACATTTAAATTGTATTTTAATAATATAAACTTAAACAATTTATTATCACGGTGTCTCGACCTAAATTCACTCGTTGGTCCTTTTACTTAAATTCTCTCTGAGGTATGCAGGGTGTTCCGGTCAAGAATAGCATCCTTCAATCTGGTAGGAGGGTAACTCATTACAACAACGTGTACGTATGTTTGCCTACCCTTACTATTGAAGGGGCTGAGATACTGCATAGGGAAAAAAATATTTTTCTGAAATTAAAAATTTATTTTTCCTGATTGGTGACATATAGAAAGATTAATCTTGTGGGAAATAAAGTATAGGATAGTTGCAGTAATGTCTGAAAATTTTTTTTTTATCAAAATCGATGCAATAGGGTGTTCAACAAATTATTTTTAGCACAAAAATTGGGTAAAAAAATTAGAAATTTGCAATTTTTTGAAAAAATGTCATTATTAACCTAGTTATTTTTCGTCAGCAGATGATTCTCCTCTACTTCTTCTACAAAACGTTCCTCAGCATCATCTTCCTATCTCTTTTAGTTTTTGAGTGAAAAATTTATTTATGAGTGGACATGTAGGTTAAATTTTTTTCAAATTTTCCAAGTCGAATTTTTATGAATTTGTACTCATTAGAAAAATTCTAACTCAAAAACAAAAAGAGTTAGGAATGAGATGCTGAGGAACATTTTGTAGAGGAAGTAAAGGGGAATCGTCTGCTGACAAAAAATAACTAAGTTAATAATGCAAATTTTTTTAAAAATTACGAAATTTCGAATTTTTCTACCTAATTTTTTTGCTTAAAATAATTTTTTGAACACCCTATTGCATCGATTTTGATGAAAAAATTTTCAGACATTACTGCAACTATCCTACTTTATTTCCCACAAGTTCCATTTTTCTATCTGTCTCCAATTAGAAAAAATAAATTTTTAATTAAAACGAAAAATAATTTTTTTACCATGCAGTACCTCAACCCCTTCAATAGTAAGGGTATGCAAACATCCTTACAACTTGTTGAAATGTGTTGCTCTCTTACCAGGTTGAAGGCTGTTATTCTTAACCGGGACACCCTGTATAGGTGCTTCTAAGAGGTTCTCTCACGAGTCGTTTGTGTAAAAGTTTCGAGTTCAATATCCTTATCTTTTTGCATGACGTAGTTAGGCTGTTATTCTTAACCGGGACACCCTGTATAGGTGCTTCTAAGAGGTTCTCTCATGAGTCGTTTGTGTAAAAGTTTCGAGTTCAATATCCTTATCTTTTTGCATGACGTAGTTAGTCGTTACAATTTTTCCTTCAACTCCAAAAAATCTGCCCTCACCTTTAGGTTTTTTTTTTGGGGGGGGGGGAGGGGTAGGAAAAAAGGAAAATTAATTGCCTCGGGAGTCCGAACCAAAATCAAGGAACCTTACTTGGTGTTCTTGGGGCAACAAAATCTTTTATCAGGTGTGATGATAATTTGAACTCGATAATTTTGACTGGTTTTGGTGATTCTGGTTTTGGTCCTTTTTTCCCCTTCAAATTTGACATTTGTGACATGTTTTAGCATATTTTTCGACGTCTTTATTTAGTGTAGACGAATCGAATTCATTTTGGATTTTTTTTTGTTGCAAATTGTCTGTAATTTTTATTTTATTTTTTGGGAAAAATTTTCTGTTGTGATTTTATTGATCTGACAAATTGTTGGTTTTTCATATTTTGTTTGAACGTTTCATTTGTGTGTTTCTTCTACCTTATGTTTTTCATTTCACTTTTGGTCTCGATGAAGGGTTCTCTTATGGATGAGAAAAGTGAAAAAGGCAACGACGAATTACTCGTATTTTTTCCGATAGTTTTCGTTCCATTTGAATGAGTTTTGTTTGAGATTTAATTATCTACGATTTATTGATTGTTGTCTAATGTATACTTACTTAACATGATTTTACAAATTTTAGTGTACCTACTAATTTGAAAAAAACATTGTCATTAATCGTTACCTATATACGAATTATTATCTTCGACTGTACGAAACAATTCTACTTATTCTGTGATTGTAGCTTTTATACCCGAATCTTTTAAAGAAAAAAAAATCTTTGTCGCTGGGACCAGTTTCTCTATGTAAATCTGTGTTACAGTTTCTCTTTATAATTGTTTTATAATTTTCACGTTTGGGCGGATTTACCGGTTTAATTTTTCTTTTAATTTTCTTTTGTTCGTCGCGTTGTTAGTGTAAACATGGAAAAAAATGGGGCGCTTCTATGTACGCAATAGAGCTCCAATTTAAAGGATTAGAGGGCTTTTTGCTGCTTTTGAAATACTAGAAAAATATACACGACTGGTGCAATTTGTATGGTAATTTGATGTACCATGTTGCCAGTATGTTGCACGATTCGCCGGATTACCCTTTTCAGGGATTTTCGTTTGTTTGTTTTTTTCCAAATTCGAAAAATCTATTTTTAAAAGATTGGAAAAAATGTAACTTCGAAGTTATGAAAATCACGAAGAGGAAATATAAAAATTTGGAAAAAAATGAATGGATTTTGAAGCGACAAAAATTTCATTAAAAATTATATATTTTTATTTTAATTTATTTTTCAAAAAAAAATCTTCGCCTCGAAAGTGAAAAAAAATATCCAATATTTAACTGGAAAAAATCCCTTCGAGAATGCAAGGTATTTGTCAAGTTAGTCAAAACGTCTCCGGAGTTGTAAAAAAATGTGGCATTCTATAGGAAAAGGGTATTCTTTGTCGCGAAGTACTTTTCGAGAAAAATGCAAAAATGTGATTTTAAGTTGAAAGCGTCGATTTTTTCGTTTTCCTGGTATTTGTGTGCTATGATCCCTCTGCTTTCATGTGAGAATGTTTAGGTCTTTTAAAAACTGTTTTTGACCATAATAAACATGATACAGGGATTTTCAAACGTCAATTTATCGCATTTTTATTTTATTTTCTAAATTCCTCAACTTTGACTGTCTGTATCATGAGAACTAAGCCTCTTTCGGAAAAGATGAGATGTAGTAAACCATACTAGCAAATTCACGAAGAAAATTTGACGACATTTCGATTTTCAATGGAAATGTCTTTCAAGTTTTAAACAAAAAATGGCATTGTCTGGTGGTGCACGTGGTTTTTTTTTAAAACAAAAAAATAATGAAATGTCGAAAATCAATTGAAAATTTTTTTCGAAAGTTTTTAAAAAATTGTACAATGCCCTAATTAAAAAAAAATTCAAACAAAAGTTATGTATTTTGATCTCAGGAATAATTTTAGTTATTACAAAAATGTTGATTGAACCCCTACTTCCCCTCCAATTTATCATTTTACGTGTGAAAATCGCAGTATAATAAAAAAGTATATCATTCGTATGTACGTATACTGCAAAATTGGAACGGAAGGAGTGGTTCAATCGAAATTTTTGTGATAACCAAAATTATTCAAAAGTTCTTGATATATAACTTTTGTTTGAAAATTTATTCAATACGGGGCTCAGGTGCAGAGATAGAGAGATTTTTGTAAAGGGAGGTGATTCCTCTTTTTCAAAAAATCTCTTATCTGTGTACCTAAGGCCCCAATGGAAAAATGTTTCAAACAAAAGTTGTGAATTGAAGCCTTTGGAACAATTTTGGTTATTACAAAAATTTTTATTGAGCCACTCATTCCTTTCAAATACGTTTGTATATATAATTGTTATATGATTTTCATATGAATAATGTGAAATTGGAGGTGGTGGGAGGGGCCCAATCTAAATTTTTATAATAACCAAAATTATTCCCAAGACGACAATCTACAACTTTTGTTTGAAAATTTTTTCAATTGGGCCTTTGGTGCAGTGGTGGGAGATTTTGTCCTTTTAATTTTGCAAAATACGTATAAAAATCAGCGAGTGTTCGGATTATCATCCTATTTTACAAAAAATGGAGGGGAAGGAGAGGTCCAATCAATTTTTTAGTAAAAACCAAAATTATTCCTGAGATCTAAATACGTAACTTTTGTTCGAACATTTTTTCGATTGGGGCCTTGGAAAAGTTTTTAGGCTTATAAATTTTTTGCAAACCTCACGTGGCCCATCAGACAATTCAATTTTTTGTTTAAACCTAGAAAGACATTTTTCGTCATTCAAAAATTGTATTTTTGAATCGATTCACTGATTTGTCTTTTTTTTTTCATTTTTCATGTTTTTGGTAGGATATTTTTCATACCTACTAATTGCGAATCAAATTTCCTTTCAATTATAATATTTAAAACAAATTAATTTCACACTTCTACTACATTTTTAATTTCCAAAACCATTTATGGTTTTATTGAGAATTTATTTCTCGTTAGTTTTAAAGTGTAGGGATTTTCGGTATAAGTATTGATAATGGGGGGGGAGGGAACAAAATTGGGCAGTTTTAGAACATTTTATATTATGAAGATACTATAAACGATAATGCTTTAATCTGGGCTAGTTGGGTACAGCTTCGAAAGGATTAATTATGACTTAAATAAGGGACAATTTTGTCTCTGGCGCAGATGGCATTGATGGACACTAATTTAATGCAAATAAATTAAAATGAGATATATACGAGATAAGAGTATATTTTTTACATGTTTTATAATTTTTATGCCAAAATTTGTATTTAAAAAAATTTTCAACTGGTTTTTCTCATAACTATGTTTAAAAAAAATTAAATTTCTAGTAGGTCTTTAAAAGCGAATTTTATAAATAGAAAGCTCTCTAATATCTCATCTAAAGGGGAATTTAATGTACTTAATATAAGAATATGTTCTCAACTCGAAATTGACCCGACCGACAAAGTCAACCCCATACCTATGGAAAGCCACAAATATTGAAAACTGTCGCCATTTTAAAAGCCCTTTAGCAAATAGGTACATAATGAATTAATGAACGCCGGGCAAAAGTTTTGAAATTGTTGAAATATTTGCCTACGTATAGAAAGTGGTGGATTCGTATTTGAGAAACTGAGGAAGTTTTAAAGGGTCATAAAACTATTACGGTGAAGAATTAGTTGGCACAAATGTCGCCATTCGCTCGCCACGAGATGTTGAAATTTATGTCATTTGACGAATAACGACGGCGACTAAAAGACTAATGCACAGCGAGGTTTTAACTTTTAACGAACAGTTAACCGCCGTCCTCTTATACCTTTATATGATGATGCTCTCTTATGAGTATTTTCCAATGGAAAATTAACTTCGATAGCGAAATCTCTCTCTTCGTCCCCAGCTCGGTATATGGCGAATTAGGCAAAAGCTCGCGACTCGAGTTCACAATTGATTTTCATAGCTTGATGGGCAGAAAGTTGTAACTTTCCTATTGTTAAGCTCTTCTTACAAATAGCGCGTTCATTTGCATATTAAATCGAATACCTAACGATTTCATATCGTAGAATACCGTATTAGAAATTATATTAATGTACTGTGTATGTATATGTTTACCTCCCTCCTCCCAGTGTCTTTTATTTGTATTTCGTTTTTCCTCGTTGTTTTTCCTTTTTTTTTTGTATTTAGAGTTTAGATATTTTGTTTCTCGTTTCTTTCTTATCTTTTTTTCCTCCTCTTCTTTTAATTAAGAAAATCGCGCAAAATTAGTTTTAACAATGGAATTTTTCAGCATTTATAATTTGATAAGTTTTAAAAAATATCGCGAACGATTATAATCTCAAGCTTTTTTTATATATTTTCCTAATTATACTTTTTCACGCTATGTTGTTTTACGAGTGGTTTTTTTTCAACTCGGTCATCGCAGTTTTTCTAATTTTCAGATGGGCTGATGTTTCAACGGTGTTTGTGTAATAAATTAACGTCATCCACCCTCGTAATATTCATGAGCTGTAAAGCTCTTGCAATTGGTTAAACTAGTCTAGCTGTAACTGGGAATAAATGAACTAGTTCTGTGGTTCTATTTTGGTATTTTGTGGTACTGAATTCTTTGGATTTTGTTCATTAGACGTCATTCAGTTTTCTGATTTTAGAGAATGTTTCAAAATCATTCCCAATAATTGATGCTTGGGCTCTACTTGAGCTAACATTACCTAGTTGAATTTTGAAAGTATCGTTTGAGCTCAAATCAAGCTGAAAGATGTTCAAACAATTATAAACACTTCTTCTGGTCTCTAATTTAGCTAAAAGTTGTGTTTGAGCTCTAGTTTAGCTATTAAAAAGAAAAAAAAATGTAGGTATGAATTGATATTTTTATTTCAGCTAAAAATATCATTCGATGGTCTCTGATTCAACTAAAATTTTTCTAAATAATTGAGGCTTCTGCTCTAATTCTGCTAAAATTAGATCAAAGTATCGTTCGAGCTATAATTTAGCAAAACTTAAAAATTGTTCTAGCTCTGTTTAAGCTGAAAGATCTTCAAACATTTATAAACACTGATTGGGCTCTAATCTAGCCAAAAGTTGTAATTGGTGATATTTCAGCTCTAATTTAGCTATGAAAAAAAAGTAATAAAAAAATGACTCAATGTTCTTATTTTAGCTAAAAATCGTTTGGTGAGCTTTGATTTAGCTAAAGTATTCCCAAATACTTGCTGATGCTTTTGCTCTAATTTAGCTAAATCTGCCAAGAAGTTCCAAGTAACGTTTTAGCTCTAATTAAATTAGTAAGCTAAAACTAGTTCAAATGTACGTACTAGTATATTTTATTGTTCTAGCTCTTAATTCAGGTAAAAGTTACTCGAATCAGTGCTTGAGCTTTTGTTGAACTAATAATGTCGAACACAATAATTTCTCACCGTGTGTCTAATGTCTCGCACAGACCTGCAAGGGAGAGATAAATTTTCAAAATTTGATAGATTTCTTGATAATAATTACAGTGAAAAGTGAAAACTCGAAAAAAGTGTTTTTTAAATTTAAATAAATTTTTAGTCTGATCAATTTGATCAATTTTGAAATTTTATTTTTTTAAAAAGAACTAGTACCTAGATGTTCGACATTTGGAAAATTTTCAAATTGTGGAAAAATTCAAAACGTAAAAAATTTTCGAAATTTGGTAGAAAATCGAAATTTCAGTAAGTAGCTTAATTTTTGAATTTTCGTAAATATTTTCAAAAATACCTAGGTACCTATGAGTTTTTTTTGTTTTTTTTTTCAAGGAGAGTTTGATAATTTTTAATGATTTTTAAATATCTTCAAAACCTGGTTTACATACATACTAACTTTTTAAGTTGAAATATTTATTGAAATTCGACCAAATTTTCAAAAAGAATTAATAGGTAAGGTATTGATAGATAAGTTTGCAACGTTTGTTAGATTTTTTAAATGTGGTGAAAAATGAAAACTCGAAATTAGACAATTTTGATTTTTGATAATTTAAAATTTAAAAAAAAATCGAATCTAGTTAAAAAAATGTTTAACGTTTTCAAACACGCGAGAAATTCAAAGTTTGGAATTCTTGATACGTATTTATGAATCTTTGTGAAGTTAGATCAAGTTTTGCAATTGAGAAATCCGTTTTAAAAACAACCATAATCAAAAAAATAAAAATAAAATTTTACAGTAAACCAAAATTTCAAATTTTGAAAAATTTTACGACCTTTCCCTTTAAAAATGTTGATTATGGTTGTTTTTACAAAAAAAAAAAAAAAAAATCAGCTAAAACACGTACTTTAAAATTGAAAAAAATTGATGATGGGTATGTTTTTTTTTTTAAACTAATATCAGTATTATCTCCATCGTCTTTCTCGTAAAATTTTAGTTTAGGAAATGAAATCATTTTTTTTTCTTCAAATTTTTGACTATGGTTGTTTTTACAAACGACCCCTCAATTGGCTAATTTTTTAAAATTTTATTGAAAGAAAGTTCTAAATTTTATTAAAAAATTTTAATGAATTTTTGTAGCTTTAAAAACGTTTAAATTGACAAATATGTATTTAAATTCGGAAAATTTTTCAAGAATTGAAATTCCAGTCACTTTTATTTCACAGTTTTAACTTTTAATTTAATAAAATTGAACTTTTCAAAACTTAAAACGTTGAATCTTTTTTGAAAATTCATTCGATGAGTATTATTTGTAGAATTGGGTAATTTTTAAATTTTAATTTATGTTCCTAAGTTGAATCAATTTTTACAAGTTTATATTTATAAATTTTTAAAAATGTGATAAAGAATCTTTAAAATGTTGAACATTTTAATTTTTTAATTTAACAAAAATTTGAAAATTTCGAATTAGTGCTTGGGCTCTGCTTGAACACTTTTATGAAGATTATTTTTTAGCTTTAATTAATAATTTAGCCGAAAGTAATTTCCATCAAATATTTCAAAAACACGTTACGACACGACTCGGTTAACTTTTTATCCCGATGATGTAGCCATTCCCGAATCACTAACGTCTAGTTTGATAGTTTTGTTTACATTCATGGAGTGCAACTTCGATAAATTTTTACCAAGTCCTGTGCTACATAATACTTTATAGTCAAAATTGGAAGGGAGGAAGGGGTCTAATCGAAATTTTTGTAATAACTAAAAGTATTTGTACAACTTCAAGCTACAACTTTTGTTTGAAAATTTTTTCAATCGGGCCCCTTACCTCCCCCCTGTTTTTAAAAATGTATTTGAAGGAGTTGGATTATCCAAAATTGGTGTGGAGGGAGGGATCCGATTGAAATTTTTGTCATCACCAAAATTATTCCTAGTACTTCAAGCTACAACTTTTGTTTGAAAATTTTTTCAATCGGGCCCCTGACCCTCCCCCTGTTTTCAATAATGTATTTGAATGAGTTGGATTATCCAAAATTGGAGGGAAGGAAGGGGTCCAATCGCAATTTTTGTCATGGCCAAAATTTTTCCTAAAACTTTGAGCTACAAGTTTGTTGCAAAAATTTTTCAATTGAACCCATTTCCCCTTCCCCCTTCAATTTTTAATTAGTATTTTGGGAGTGTTATGCAAAATAAGTGGAGAGAGAGGGGCTCAATTGAAAAAGTTTTCAAAAAAAAGTTGTAGCTTGAAGTTTCGCTAATACTTTTGGTTATCACAAAAATTGCGATTGGACCCCTCCCTCCCCTCCAATTTTGACTATAAAGTATTATGTAGCACTGGACTTGGTAAAAATTTATCGAAGTTGCACCCCATAAATGTAAACAAAACAATCAAACTAGACGTTAGTTTCCCGAATCTTTCAAAAGAGATGAATTGTTACACGCCACCACCAGGTAGCGTCCCCTAATGTGTTACGTTTCGAATCTTTGTCGCGTAATCAGATCTAGGACGTTAAGGAATAATCCCTCGTTACGGTTCATTTCAATGGTTCAATGTGGGTTCAATTTTTCTGCGAATGCGAAAATGTAAAACCTGAAACGCTTTCTCGATTTTTGTCTTTGTCGCGTTAATTAATTGGTTAATTTGTTTAATTATTTTGTGAAGCTGTTATTCGTTTAGGTAAATTGATTTTCTAAATGCTTATCTTTTCCTTCTGTATTGAAATATGGTTCTGGAATTGTATCGAACATGTTATTAACCATGTTGATTGCAGGACATTTTTCGTGTAACACTATCGTCTCGTTCGAGCTTATGACAATCGGACAATTTTGGATTAGATCGTTTATTAAAGGAAGAAGAGGAGTAAATCTCGTTCGAGTGCCTTCAGGTAAGTCATTTTACACCTTATCTGCTTCGCTTCGCCATAACATATTATCATATGTAATGTATCATGCTTTACACGCTTCGACTCGACTCGAGCTGCATATTTTTCATGTACTGGGCTAACGTAAGCCATTATCCATAGAATGAAGTAAATTCGACGTACATATAGTGTCACGATGAAATACAACATGATGCCGATGCGGCTGTAGAATTACATTTTTATAGTTTGTACGATTCCGATTCCCACTTTCCAGTTTTTTTGACCTTGGTCAATGTGGCGGATGTTTTACCCGTGGGTGTTTCACTCGAGCTGGGCGACTTTTGTGCTCGTATAATAGTCGAATATTTACGTCGTATAAGTGGCCAAATGTGTAGTTTTTTTTCGGCTTCGACGTATGTAACGGAGTCTAATGTATGGAAATTAACCTCAGCGATGATATTATCTAGTTGGTTCAAGCTTGAAGAAGACAAGGTTAAGGAATTCGGTATGGTTTTTCGCCTCAGAGTTCGAAATTCGACTATGTACCGAACCGATTGTATTGTTGTATGTACCACGTGTTCTCAAACACGAATTTATGTTACGATCTCGAGTTCTTAACTTCTTAATGAATGTGATGTTTAGTTTGTACTTGTAGATAACGAAATAACTCTAGAGTCTAGAGTGAATTTTCCTCCTTAGCTTCTCTATCGTGACTAATTTTCATCGAAACGCGATTGTGAATTACGTGTAAAAATGCCATCATGTTTAAATAAGAAACCACGAAAAATATTACGTAAGCGAAATCGATTCCTTGTCGAATAACCAAACGCGATATGCAACATTGGCGAAAAAATCACCTACTGTGGGCGATATTTTTCTTCCTCTCTTAGTCTCTTTATAATTCTTTCGCCATGTTGGCTATGTCAGGCTGAATTCTATATTTTTCATCAAACAGAGTGTGAGTGTGATATTCGATAGAAGAAATTTACTCTTTTTGTAGATACTCATGGTATTTCTCTTCGTGAAAAAACTATGCCAGTGTTACTCACTCCATTTGAATGAAAAACTTTGGTTAAGGGCCGATTCCGTTTTCTTTTTTGCCTAAGCTACAGGCAGAATCTTAGTTTTCAGATCTGGAGAAGTAATGAATGAAAATTAATGAAACTTGAAATATACACACTTCAAAGCATTTAGAAAAAAATGTCGTATGCGATTTTTAATTGAATCAGTACTTTTTGAGAAAAAAAGAATTGAAAATATAGTCCAAGATTTGGGTGTTTTCAATTTTTTTCTTGAAATTTTCTTTTTTTCAGAAACTAATTGATCAATCATAAAAAGCATACGACATTTTTTTCTAAACACTTCAAGGTATCTATATTTCAAATTTCATCAATTTTCATCTGGTAGATCTCTAGATCTGAAGGATTAAAGATTTCATTGTTTTTCAAGGAGCAGGATAGGCAAACGTGTAAACGGAATCGGCCCTTAAACTGTCAATCTTAATTTTCCACGTAGAATTGATTTCATTCGACAGCTCTATCTGATCAAGTGGCACTGAAATGAGAATATTTATCAGTAAAATAATAAAATGAAATGGTGTTTTGAATCAAGTATAATTTTTTGATTCCAATATGCTCCTTTTGGTGTGCTTTTGATTAATCACTAACGTAAGAAGTATCCAAACCTTACCCTTCCGAAAGCCCCAAAGCGACTCCCTTGTTGTTTTTCGCTCATAACTCTTCGAATATGCGTTCAAACGAAAAAATGACCTGAACTTAAATTGAACTGCTTGAATTTTCCAACAAAAAAGTTAATATTCATTTTTTTCGAGAAGTGAACGGGTGGCGCAAAAACAAGTGTCAAATTATACAGGGTGGGAAAAAATCCACGAATAACGTGCAATTTCGAAGGGGACCGAACGTATGCGAATGATAACATTCATAGGGCTTTCAATTTTTCTGTGCCACCTGAAAATTTTCACACCTCGATATTTTTATATTGATTTCTGGAAGAAAATTTTGTGAATCTTCTTGTAATCAACTTTTTGGAATTGACGTTGAAAAATTTCTCAATTCTTTTGAAAAAGAAAATATTTCTACTTGAAGAAATAAATTTCAGAATTTTTCCAGAGATAAATAATTATTCCTCTTTTTTGGTGAAAAAAAATCTTTGCGGTTTCTTTGAAGAAAAAACCTTCTCATTTTTTTGTAATGAAAATATTTCTCAAATTCTTTGAGATGAAATTCATTTTTTGAAGGAACAAAACGTATCCGTAATCTTTTTTGAAATGGATTTTTTAATGAAAAATTTCATGTATATTTTTGAAAAAAGATTTCAATCTTTTATCTTGATTTTTTTGGAGTTTTTTCCTCGATTTTCTGAGAAAAAATTGAAAATTTTGGCCTCGACTTTTTTTTAAAGAATAAATCTAATATTTTTTTTGGAGCAAAAGTGGTTTAGGTGAAATACTTTACAAATTTTTAGAAGATTTTTCTTTTCAAAAATAATTATTTTTTGAAAAATAAATAGGTATCTTTTCATTTTTATGCAGAAAAATATCTTCTATTAGGTAATTGGAAAATATCAATTTTTGTGTAACTACCTAATTGTTTCCAATCTTTTAATTTCATTAATTTTTTTTTTTTTTTTTTTTGAGAAAAAATCTTATTTTTTGGTTTTATTTCTCAGAATCAAGTCTTACATTTTTTTGGAGAAAAATATCTTTAAAATTTTCTGACTCAATTTTTATGAAAAAATTTCATAATTATTTTTGTTCTAAAAAATCTTAATTTCTGTTTTTTGTTTTTTTTTTTTTTTTGAAAAAAGCTTACACTTTTTTGGAGGAAAAATTAATATCTTTTTATTATTTAGGTCTTAGATCCTGCAATTTTTCAGAAAAAAAAACAATGTTTTGTCGCAATTTTTCAGAAAAAATTTCATTTTTTGTTTTGGGGGAAAATCAAAATTGTTCAAAAGTTGATAGGTATTTAAATTAATTTTTTTTTTTTTGAAAAAAAGTATGATTTGTTGAGAGAAAAACCTAATTTCATTTATCTTATTTTTATGAGAAAAAAATCTTTTGAGGGAAACAAATTTTAATGTGTTTAGAGGATTCTTTTTTTTCGAAAAAAAAACTTTATTTCTATGCAGAAAAATATCTTCTACATTTAATTTGGAGAATATACTCGCACCTATATCAATAATATCTTTCAATTTCACTTAGTTTTTTTTTTTTTTTTTTTTTTTTGAGAAAAAACTCATTCATTGGCCTCTTTTATCACAGAAACGAATCGTAAAATTTTTTAGATTTTTTTTTTAAATTTCTAGAAAATAAATATCGCTTTTTGGGGAAAATTAAAATGTCTCAATTTTTATGAAACAATTTCATGTTATTATTTTTTGAAAGAACATTTTGATTTGAAAAAAAAAAAAAAAAAATTACGTCTTAGACCCTACAACTTGTCAAAAAAAACTATCAATGTTTTCTCGCAATTTTCATGAAAAAATTTCATGTTTTTGTCCGGGGGGAAAATCCTTTTTTTTTCCCCCTTTTTTAAGTCGTACAATTTGTTGAGAGAAAAATCGCCATTCATTATTTTTTTTGAAAAAAATGGATTTAATTTTTTTCATTTTTCAAACATTAATTTTTCGTCTTGAATTTTTTGAAAAAAGACAAACCCTCAAATTTTCAAATAGAAATACTATTTTTTTGTCTCAATTTTTTTCTTGAAAGAAATCGTTGAATTCGTGGTTTTCGTCCTGCTTATTTCGACACTGGTTTTGCTTTGAAAGTAAACTTGTCAATGTGAATTCATCCAATTGGTCTGGTGTGATTCAGAGAACTTCGATTAAACGACGATAATTCAAAAATATGATCAACCTGTCGATATTTATTAGTGTGCGTAAGCACACTATTGGTTTCAGTCTTGAAATATAAAATTTTGAAATAGATTTATCGAGGTTAACTCATTAATGATGGGATGGATTTGGTTCAAATTTTCAAGGAATGTAGAGTTCATGAAGGCGGAGGGCCAATGAGATTTGTGTGTGAATCTAATGAGTAATTATCGAGATAATTGCAATTTTCACTTGAATAAAAAAAGGGAAAAGGGGACTTTTCTATTATTCATATCTTATCTTATCTTGGGGCAATAAATTTAAAGTGTTCAAAATCGAACAATGGTCATGTCACAACGTCCTCTTTGTGCTCTGCGGTTTAATCTGTTTTGGGGCAATAAAAATTTAAAATTTTCAAAATCAAACTTTATCAGCACAGCAGGCGGTAAACATTTTTTCAACACAGCAGGTGGTAAAAAATCATAAATCACGTCTCAGGCTCAGGGCAATAAATTCAAATTTTCAAAATCAAACATTGGTTCGTGTCTAGTTCTTATCTTATCTTTGCTTAGGGCAATAAATTTTAAATGTTCAAAATCGAACAATGATTCCGACTTGTGGTCTGCAGTCTTATCTTATTTTGGAGCAATAAATTTTAAATGTTCAAAATCGAACAATGGGTCGATCTAGTTTTCAGTTTGAGTGAATGGGGAGGTGGTGTGACTATGCGATGTTGGTGGGGGGCATGGCAAATTGAAATACCAAAGTAAGTATGCTTATGTTAGGTTAGGCTACTTACTGATAACTTCTCATAAAAGTTATTTCAGTAATACTACTCAGTAATTTTAGAATTCAAGCTACGCACACTGTTGGAGCTGCGCTTGCGCAGGTGTCTAGTTTACAGTTAGGTTCTATCTGTGACCTAATTATTTCATTTGAAACTGTAATCCAACACGAATGCCAATGTGCTCAAATTTTAAAACTGTGCTACATTTGGTTGCATATTTTCCTCATCGTTTTTACCGAAAGGCGAAAGAACTACTACACAAATTGGCAAAATTCTCCTTTGGGACCTTGCTTGCAACTTGATTGGTTCACATATTCTACGAATAAGTACACTATGTATTCTCTCGGCAGGATAAAATTTGATTTTTCTTACGAATTTTTGAAATTTCATAGATTTTTTCTCTCGTGTAAAATTCAAATATCGACGTACATGTTTCCCTATTTATGTAGGTAACAAGATCGTAAAAAGAATTCTGAAAGTGCTGAAACTGCATCGCATTTTTCCCCTCACTCGTAGGACACGAGATTACGATTCAGATACACAAACTGAATGAGCTTTTGTCGTTCAACCTATCTATAGATTTCTCGTATCGTAAAAAAAACAACCAAATAAGTACATATCTGCGGATCTCGATTAGCGGAAGCAAATGCCAATGTAACTCTCATCGAAAGATAAATTCCTAAATTAAGTTAAATAATTTACTGACAGCGCCAAGTACATACAATGAAAAGTATACATACGAACGAGCGAGTATAAAATGGTGTTCGCGACGAAACGATCCTCCAAAACGTGTACCGATTAAAGTCTCTCGTCTCTCTCTCTCTCTTTTGAAAGAGTACCTACTAATGGTTTGATAAATTTCGGTAAACGGTGTAGGGTCCGGAGAGGGCGACACGCTCGCAAATGTTTTTAGTGACATGTTTGGTTTGGAAAAAAAGTATATCGAGCACGTTCGACATGTTAACAACAGTGAATTAACAAAAAGGTTATTTTCAACGAGGCTCTAGATTATGGTAGTATCTATCTAGGTACGTAGTACGTACACTATACGAGTACATATAAAATGTAATTTGCGCGATAGAAAAAAAATTAGATATTGGTGATGTTGATGTGGTGCTTTATTCGAGTGGTTGTGTTGTTATCGAATGGTATTTTTAGCCTGTCAGCATATTAGTATCTTGTTAATTAGCTTTTATGTGTGAGAATTGTGCTGCGTACCTAATACCTGGGTACTTGTGAGGGTCACAATTTTTTTACACCGTTTTGAAAATCGTGTCAAGTAGATTGAACTGAATTCGCGTTTTGGAGCAGTTGTAAGACGAGTAGAATAGTACAAGAATGTGTTTCGAATAATGTGGAAGGGTTTGTTGTTGTAATCTGAATGTAAAAATATTCTTCTGAAAGAATTAAAAAATTTTGGTGTTGAAATTTTTACCTTTCATTATTGGGTATTCTTATCCAAGAAAAATGCCTGAGTACATTAATTAATTAATTAATTAATTTTTCAAAAATGTATTTTTCTCAAAGTAAATACCTAATTTTCTTTACAGATGATTGTAATATTATATTAGGTAGTTTTTTTTTTTTGAAAATTCAACGTTCTCTATTTTTAAAAAATTACACGTTTTCATGAATTTTTTTTTGTTCATAAGTAGAAATTTTTTCTAAATAAAATTCGTCTATTTAGTACCTACTATTCCTTTTGCTTCATTTTCCCCTGAATTTATGAACTTAAAAAAAATAGAAATGAAAATTGTTTGTTTGTATTTATGTTTTTTCTTAGGTACTAATTTTTTTAATTTTTTTTTTAATAGGTGAGTTGTTTTTTTTTTATTTAATCTTCTTCAAAATCATAATTTTTCATTTTTGATGAATTTGTGTTTTTTTTTTATTCACAAAAGCACAATTTTCAAATTTTTAAAACGAATTCTCTCTCCAAAAAATGTTTTTTTTTCTTCTATAATTGATGATTTTTGAAAAAAAAATCGGGTGTTTTTAAAATTTTTTTTGCCAATTTTCAAAAGATTACTTAAACGTTGTGTAACTATGCAAAATATAATTTTAAAAAATTTATTAATAATTTATTCATTTCCATAAATGAATCTTGAAAATTTTTCGAGCGTTTTTTCATTTTTTTTTTCCAGAATCACAATTTTTTATTTTCCCTGAATTTCTGTTTGCTAATTTTTTTTCATAAGAGTAAAATTTTTCTAATTTTCTGAAACGAATTTGTATCTGCATACAAGTTTCTAATTTATTTTTGCAAATTGCGTAAATCTTTCAACTTTATTTCCAAAAATTGATTTCTTTTAAGATCACAATTTTTCAAATTTACATTTTTGATGAATTCCTGATTTTTGTTTCTCACAATAACATAGATTTTTTCAGGTTTCTCAACTTTTTTGTGTAAAATTATTTATTTTTTCATTTTTTCCTCAAAAATTGATTTTTCATCTTTTTTTTAATAATGAATTTTTTAAAAAATCATTTTTTTCTAGACCACCTACAATATTAGTCATTATTGATAAATTTCTGTTTTGTCTTCTAATTACTGCCTTCCCCCCCCCCCCCCCCTCCCAATTAAAAACCTTTTCTTTTTTAAAAACTTTCATAAGAATTTTACACGTTGTTAGGGCAAATAATTTTTTCATTTTTCCTCCAAAAATTACCTAATTTCTTCATTCCATGCACAAATGAATTTTTGAAATTTTATCGATCGTTTTTTCAGTTTCTTTTTTTTCCAAAATCAAATTTTTTCATTTTTGATGAATTTCTGTTTTTTTTTTTTTTTGTCACAAAAGCACAATTTTCTAATGTTTTTAATAAGAATTTGTAAATGTTTTTAATTAATTTTTGCAAATTTAATAAATATTCAAACTCCATTCCCAAAGATTGATTTTATTAATTTTTTCTTCATAAATGATTTTTTGATTTCCCCCCAAAATCGATCTTCATAATATATATAAATTTTTTTTTTTTTTTAAATACATTTTTTTCAATTTCTTTATTGTAGCTGTAATGCATTCTGTAAGTAACTTTTTTTTTCAAAGACATTTTTTTACCTATTTTGTTTTCAATTTTTTTACTTATTAGTTTTCAGAAGTGCATAATTATATTCTTGCATTTTCATTTCACATTTTTTTTCTACATCAAAAATACACTTTCAATTTAAAAAAAAAAGTTTTGAACGGAAAAAAATTATGAAAAATGAAGAAGCTTCCAAACTAATATTAGTCAGTAGAAAAAATTCTCGTTTTTGAAGAGCAATCTTCATTATTCATTTCGAATGAAAAATTCTATTTTCCTATAATTGCCCTGCGAAAAATTCCACATCTCCTCCCTTCCTTGCCTTCTGACTCGTTAAAAGGCAAATCTAAATACCATTTGGCGTGGAGTTTGAAAAAAAAAATGCCAGGAACCAGGGACGCCCATGCAATTTGCCCTTGACTAATGGTACTCTATCATGTCTCAAGTCCGTATATCAAAATACATTCGGTCACCCTTAGTATTGCTTATATACTAAATCCGATAATCAATGCGACTAATAAAATACTTCCACGCACATTACCGAATCGAAACGACTCTAGCACGCGATGCAAATTATACAACCGATTAAAAATAGACTACGATCGGTTCAAAATAAAAATGTAAACAAACATTACAAAATTTCAAAAGCGAAATTAGGGATGGGAATGTACTGTACATCATTTGTACAATGTATAAGGATGTAGGCAGTAGGGTTACGTAGGCTTACCTTTTCGTACCCGAAATGGTAGTAATTTTGTTTTTTTGAGCTTGTACGTCGTCGTCATCGATGATGTTACTGCGAACGAGCGAGGAACTCCACGAGGCCTTGAAGTAAAAAACGATTAACACCGGTAGGTTTACCGCACAGGTACCACATTATTACCGCTGGTACGGTGGGGTATATTGTCCTTAAATATTGTTGTTGTATGTACCTATTTATTTATTCGATACTGTAGACTGTAGACTAGAACATAGTTGGTTTAAAATGTTCATTCGTATTGTCAGTTGCTTACGAATACTTATAAATGGACGTAGACATTGAGAAGGGTGTTGTCTCATCGTGATTGTATATATCTGAATAGGAAAAGAATTCGAAACGAGTGAATCGCAGCAGTACATCGAAAATTTTTCGAGTCCAATACAACATAGATACTTGATATTCAAAATTAGAGGGGAGGGAGGGGTCCAATTGAAATTTTTGTGATAACCAAAATTATTCCCAAGACCTCAAGCTACAACTTTTGTTCGAAATTTTTTTCAATTAGACCCTTCCCTTCCCACCGATTTTGCATAACACTCCGAAGATAGTAATTAAAAATTGGAGAAGGGAAGGAGGAAGGGGCCAATTGAAAAATTTTTCAAATAAAAGTTGTAGGTCAAGATCCTGAAAATAATTTTGGTTATTATTAAAATTTCGATTGGATCCCTCCCTCTCCTCCTATTTCACATTACATCAGACAGATACTTTTTCAAAATTTTGGGAGGGGTCCGATTGGGAAATTTTTCAGACAAAAGTTACAGATAAATAGGTCCTAGAAATAATTTTTGTTACCAAAAATTTTTCGATTGGACCCTTCCCTCCCCTCAAATTTCGCATAATATGACTTAGATACCTACTTATTTTATTAAAAATTGATAGAGGTAGGGGTCGAATTGAAAATTTTTTCAAACAAAAGTTGTACCTTGAAGTCCTTGGAATAATTTTAATTATTACAAAAATTTCGATTGGACCCCTCCCTGCCCTGTCCTGTTCTGTCCCTCCTCTCCAAATCTATAATGAACTTTGTAAAATTCATATGTAAACTAGACACTGGCGGAATTCGACAGAATCTAGTCGAGATTTCATTTTCTATGGCAGGAGCCGATTAAACAATTTTGTCATCGTTGAGTTCGTTTATACTCGTCAGAAACAATGTAACATTGTAATCAGTGAGTCATAAAATATCGCGATTATCCATAGGAAGCTGCATTCGACTATCAACAGGACGGTCTGACTCATTCACCAAGACATTTATACGCCAATCTGGCCCAATTCTTCGATCCTAAGGAGGTGAAAAAAATCACGAAAGGCACCACCACGTTAAAAATCAAACCAAATAAACCGAGGACTGGGTGTTGAAAGGCAAGAAAACACATGCGACTCGTACATGCCAGATACGTGTTTAAAGAGCATTCAAATGTGAAACGTTTCGATAAGCAATGAAAGGCAAACACTGGCAGATATTCGATATGGTTGAAAATGTATCATCCGAATTATCGCATCGCGTCCTACTATGTAACCACGCCTTAACATAATGCTAATTTCAATACCAACACATCGACTTCGAGTCTCAGCCTAAGGGTTTCCTAATTCACCGCAGAGAATGAGGAAAAAAATTACCTTAATTATCGCCAATTACTATAGCGAAACTGCGGTGCGAGGTGCTTTCCACACGTGTTATCGAAAGTGTTGCCAAGAACATGGTAGACATAATCGACTACGACACATTTACGCCCACAATTTCATCCTATTACTTCATAATGCGAGTACTTAGCTTATATACCCATTACCCAGTGTACGTATATTTTACCTGTTCCTAAATCCATCAACTCTATATTAGTTGGCAATTTACTTACACCACAATGGGTAGGCCAAGCCATTCGGGACAAGTCGACGAAAATACGTAGTCGACTGGGAACCACTGTTTATTACAAAGAACGGATGTAATTTTAAAATAATGTATTCACCTATTGCAGTACATGCCTAGAACAAATATACTATGTACGTCGAGCTTCGTTCGGTTTTAGTAAATCGATTGTAACAGTTCGACTTCGGGTTTATTAAGGTATGAACTCTTCGTCATCGTGTACCTTTTTTTCGCTTCTTTTTGTGCAATTTTACGAGGATTAAAAATGGGTGTCATTTGGTTAGTGCGAAATCCATTAAGAGATTTGAATAATAAAGTAGAAAAGTTAGCATAGAGAATGTGTCAGGAAACGTGTGGTAGGAGCTGGAAGGTGTGGTCAGTCGAATTTGAACGGATATTTTTACGAGGACTTTTATAATGCGATCGAGACGAGTCATAAGTTGAGGTTATACATTTAGTTGCAGTTAAGACCAGATGGTCGGGTTAGTTTATTTTATTTTTTTTAATTCACGATTAAGTTGTTTTTTGAGAAGGAGACGAATATTTATGTTTCCTTCAACAAGTGCTCAAAAATGTAAATTATTGAAAGATTTTTTTTTTCTTTTGAGAATAGCACTAAGAGAAAAAGGAAAATCATCATCTTGCTAGAAAAATATATTTTTCGATAGTGAATTGAAAAAAAACTTATCTGAAAGTAAAAACACTTTTTTTTTGTTGCAAAAATTGAAGGAATTTTAATTCATCAATTTTTTAATTTTTTGAAGCAATTTTTCAGAAGGAACCATTTTTTTCAGTCTTGACGATTAATTTTTGAAAGAATTTTTTTTTTTGCTAAGAATTAATGCATTTTCTTCAAGATGATTGTGAATTTCTTTTTGATTGAAAAAAATGGTAGGTAGCTAAGCCCATTTTTTTACTCAAAAAATAATTCTATGAAGGAACTTAACTTTTTGAGAATGAATCTTCTTTTTTCAATTTGAAATAAGTAATTTACATGAAATAAAATTGAAGATTTTTTCAAGAATGATTTGGTCCCTTTTTTTTTAACGCCATGTACACTAATGTACAGCAACTAAGGCTAATTTTCCAAAAAAATTCAATTATTTGAAAGCATTACTTTTATACTTTTAGTTGTCTTATCAGAATGAACAATTTAAAAAAAAGTAGATATTTAGTACTTATGTTTTTGAAAATTCTAAAATGAGATTTCACGATTTTCTTGAAAAATGTTTCTTTTTGAAATTTATTTTTAATTTTTCCATCATTTTTTCTTCTTATTCAAAAATTAATTTCAAAACAATATTTCAATTCTGTGTAGGGTAGGCCCTCAACTTGAGTATAATTTTTTCAATGGTACCCCAATCGACAATTCATAAAGCATTATGTTAGTATTTTGCTAGCATTGCATCGGCATGCTAGCATATTACTAGCATCAGTACCATTATGCTAGCACGTGTTACGAAAATGCTAGCATTCATGTTGACTTTTTTTGGACCACCTAATAATGCTAGATGCTAGCATTATCAGGTGCTCAAATTTTTTTTCGTCAATAGGGACGTGTTGACATTTTTTCGAGAATGATTTTATTTTAATAGGTAAATTGTTTCAATTTTTCAGAAATAATCATTCATTATTCAAAATGTTATTTCTATGTCGAATTTTTGAAGAATTTTGAAATTATATTTTACAATTTTTCCAACCCTTCAAACTTTTTTGATAACCAATAATTATTTGATTACTTTCATTTTAAAACATTAATTGATTTTTTTCAAATACAATTTTCAAAAAATTTTCCACATTTTTTTTTTAAATTTATAAAAACTTTTCAAATACAATTTATTTCACAAAATAATTTTTAAAACTAGTTCTCTCATGTTGAAAAAAATTCAATTTTTTCAGAGGTAAGTGTTTTAGAAAAATTAAAAATTTTCTTTAGTCTTTATAGGTAACCAAATCTCGCAGTTTTTATAGAGATTTTTTTAAATCAATAGGTACCCGAGCAGCACACTCGATCGATAATATCGAAAGTTGAAACGTATCGATAAAAAATCATTTAAAAATCTAAAGATGTTCTCACGATATGATACAGATTTAGCTGTACGATTTTATAGGCAAAAAATCTAAAAACTATCGAATTCGATAGTATTACGATTTTAGGACGATATTCGTCAACGATACTATCGACAAAGAATATTAAATTTATAGAATCCGATTTTCCATCGATTTTGTGCAGATATTTGAAACATATTATCGACACGTAATCTGAAATTTCTTGAATTCGATTTTTCAACGATTTTGTGCAGATATTTGAAACTATATTATCGACACGTAATCTGAAATTTCTCGAATTCGATTTTTCAACGATTTTGTGACGATATTTACAACTATATTATCGACAAATAATCTGAAATTTCTCGAATTCGATTTTTTAACGATTTTGTGAAGATATTTACAACTATATTATCGACAAATAATCTGAAATTTCTCGAATCCGATTTTCCACCGATTTTGTGCAGATATTTACAACTATATTATCGACAAATAATCTGAAATTTCTCGAATTCGATTTGTTAACGATTTTGTGACGATATTTGAAACTATATTATCGACAAATAATCTGAAATTTCTCGAATTCGATTTTTTAACGATTTTGTGAAGATATTTAAAACTTTATTATCGACACGTAATCTGAAATTTCTCGAATTCGATTTTTCAACGATTTTATGACGATATTTGAAACTATATTATCGACACGTGATATGAAATTCCTCGAATTCGATTTTTCAACGATTTTGTGGCGATATTTGAAACTACATTATCGACAAATAATCTGAAATTTGTCGAACGATTTTTCAACGATTTTGTGACGATATTTGAAATTATTTCCAAATTGGTGAAATTTTTCTAAGTCCAACACGTCTGGAAGTACTAAACTGCCTATTATAAGCGTTTTATTGCTAATTCCTCAACGATAAGGTATGGCATAGTGGTTAAGGAAGAGGATTACCATGCAGGAGGTAGAAGGTTCAAGCCCCACGGGTGGCAGATTTTTTATAATTTTTTTTGACTTTTTCTGAAATGATCCTCTTACCGTAACATGAATAATGTGTTTAGGCATAGTTTAATGTATTAATTATGCTAATTAATGAGTTTTAATTATAGAAAAAAGCTAGTAAAAGACGAAAAATCGGAATAAAAAATCGATAAAAAATCGACAGAATATCGAATTCGATAAAGTTCCGCCTAAATCGTGAAATTATCTTTCGATATTATAGATATATTATCGATAAAATATCTTACTATAATCTCGAAATATTTGCTAACTATAATTCGTCGATAATCTATCTATATATCGAAAGATAATTTCACGATTTATGCGGAACTAACGCGACACTTTATCGAATTCGATATTCTGTCGATTTTGTATTTCGATAATTTGTCGAGTGTGCTGCTCGGGTAGGTAGGTGAGAACAACTTTGACCACCCCCTTTTTTCGATCTTTTTTTTTTTTTTTTTTTTCTAAATTCACTTTATTTTTTTAAACTTTGAAAATCAATTGATTTCAATTTACCTACGTACCTATATTTTTTCAAACTGAATTATTCATTTTTTTGTAGTGGATCATTTGGTAATGTATCAATTTTTCGATTTTTGTTCAATTTTTCAAAAATCAGTTTTTTAAATTTTTTAATTCAAAAAAATAATAATGTATCTACTTGGTCTTTTTAATTTTTTATCAAATAATTTTGAACCCAAAAAAATCTAGGTAATTTATTTGGAAAAAAAAAACTATAAAGTTGCTTTGCAAAAATTGATAAATTTTCTTCAAAAAAACAAATTTCGATTTTATTTGAAAATAAAATATTTTTTATTTTTTCACGTCCACGTTTTTAATGATAAATTTCGATGTAAAGTCTTCGATTTGTTTAAAATTCTTTTTTCACGAATTTTCAACTTGAATTTTGAAAAAAATTTGAAGTGAAATTTTAAAAGATTCAGAGGTTATTTTGTTTTGATTTTCCGTGTTTTTTCATTCATTTATTTTCCACGTCAGTTTTTTCTCAATTTTCAGAAAAATAACAATTATATCGTTGTCAATTTTTTTTATATTTCAATTTTTGAGTTTGATCTGTTTTTTTTTTTTGAAAAAGTGATGAACTACCTAATAAATTCAATTTTTGGAAAAATTTTAAATGATATTTCACAATTTTTTGTGGAGAATTTTTTATTTAAAAAATGAATTAGGTACCTTATAGTGCATTTTCTTTGAAAACAACTTTTTTATTTTTTGGACTAGAGACGATTTTCAAGTCTTTTTTTTGAAAACAGTTTTACAATTTTTCCTCATTTGGAACTCAAGTTTTTAATTTTGCTTAAAATTTTTTATAATGAATTTTCAGTTACAATTTTGAAATAAAATTTTTGTTTTCATATGGAACTGAAATTTTTTTTTAGAAACCCTTTTCCCTTATTTCGTTCAAAATGTATTTTTTCGATATTTTTTTTAATTTAAAAAGGAATAATATTTCTCAAGATATAATTTTTTCCCTAATTTTCCTAAATGTTTCTTGATGATCTTTTACAATTTCTCAGAAGAAAACGTTGTCAAAATCAATATTTAACTAGAAAAAAAAAAATCAGAATTCAATTATTTAATTTTTCTAGTTCTGATAATCAAATTTAAAAGCTTCTCTGCGGACCGAATTGAAATTTTTTAAACAATTGATTTGGTCCCAATATTTCAAGCCCTCCCTCATTCTTTAAAATAAAAATTCTTCACTTTTGTTTTGTAAACAATTTCTCTAAAAATAGTCCAACGTTTGCTCTGTAAAGGCTATGAATAAACAAATCACGAGAGTATTCTTTTTTTCTGGCATATTCATACGAGTAAGTTCCTAAACCAATGAATTTATAATGAACACTACAATACCTGCTACAGCGTTATTTATAGAGATTTGAAAATCACTGGCAGGATATTCGAATGGCATGCACGGAAACTCTTCTTTTTGACAAGTACCTCGCTATATGAAAGAAATTGAGAATAAAAAATCAATGCTAGTGACGGGAAAGAGCTGGTCAACGACCGACCAAATGTCAGGAACAGGGGTTAATTCAAGTTTTATTCCGTTGTAGGTACGATACCTTAATTAAGTTGGAAATAATGATCGATGCTTTGTCGGTGTATGAAGTAATGATATTCGGATAGAAGTTTAAGTTTGGGGCCAGGGGATGATTCTCATTCGCAGTTCGGAGTACGAATTTTGTTTATGCCGAGCATCGCATTCATTTTTACGATCTTTTTACGCGAATACGAGAAAAGCGAGAGAAAAAAACAATAACGTTAAAAATACTGAGTGTGTTTGAAGTATACGTACAGTAGAGAAACAATGAATACGAAAATGAGATTCTGGTATTTTCGCGTTTTGAAATTCACTTTATTTCTCATCAATATTCCAATCGGTTCACGATTCGAAATAAAATTACCAACTTGGCGTTGCTCCGAGTTGTAAAAATTATTACCTATACGTGTCTACGAGTACGTTTACGTATACAATATATAGAAATTTTCGCCTGAAATTGCTCCCTTCTTCCGAACCTATCTATCTGGGCCCTATATGTATATACGCGGTACACGAGACCGAAACCAGAACCGATAGATGAAAATTTAGCAATTTTATACCACGTTAATGGTGAAACTGAAACCGTAGTTGAATTTTTGATTAATTATCGACATCGCTTGTTTATCTGCGGTAGCGTTTCCTTCCTTTTAACTTTCCGTGCTCGCATTGCCCCCTCCCACCATTCTTCACCGACATAGGTATAGAAAACGGAGTGCAGATACCGTGTACTATGTTCCTCTTTCACTCGTTATCGTCAATTTTAATTTCATTATGTACAAGATCTTAGTTAAATAACATACAGTTTCCTGGGTATAAAAAGTACTCCAGAGATATCTCTAGGGTATTGAAATTTTCAAATCTTCGAGATGGAGTTGAATGGTTTGTTTATACCTTTTTTTCTAACTTTTTACTCGTTTATGCGAGATGCTAGATTTTTCAAGTTGGATTTCCAGTCTGGGTTATTTCTATCTTCGTGACCTCACCTGCCCGTGTAGCAATTGTCGACATCGACATTTATGTCGACAAAATTCAGACACATTTTTTTCTCGGTTAACGATGAATTAAAAATGATATTTGAGATTTAAAGTAATGTTCTATGTTAAACATAACTGTTCAATCAAAATTTTTGAATTTTTCTCAGTATTTTCCTATAATTTAGAAAACGTTGTTTTTCTACATAGACAAGTCGATGTAAAAATCGATACTCGATAAACGCATCGACATTTATGTCGACAATTTCTGCCAATTAAATTTACAAATTTTATATCTAAAAAGAACTAAAAACAATTAATAAGAACATTTTAAGCTCAGGAATAAATAATTTTTGAAAGAATCACAAAATTTTCTTATTTTTCAAAGTTTTGAATAATACAACGACTTGTCGAGTTATTGTCGACATAATTGTCGATGGTCAAATAATGCATCGACTTCACTGTCGACAGTGTCGAACAGAGGAATTTTAAGTCGAGATGGTGTCGATGTGATTGTCGAGGGTCGAATAATGCATCGACTTAACTGTCGACAGTGTTGACCAGAGGAATTTTAAGTCGAGTTAATGTCGATCTAATTGTCGAGGGTCGAATAATGCATCGACTTGACTGTCGACGTCTTGAGGGTGATTGTGATACTCGCAGATAAAGTGTGTTGTGAATTAGTACATAAGGTCTAAGAATCATCTCTATGTTAGTTGGACACTCGCATGTGTCCAGCTACAAAAGTGGCCTCAATGCCGCATATTTGACAAAAAATGTCTAAATGTTGGCTTGAACACTATTTTTGGTGTAATTTTAATATATACTTATATTGAATATTTGAACTTAGCATATTTTTCAAAATCTCACCATTGCAAATGTCGATGTGGATGTCGATATAAATGTCGACACATCGAAATCGGTCACTTTTCGATCGTACATGTCGACACGATTGTGGATGGTTTGTCGAGCTTATTATCGACATGTTTGTCGACCGTCCAAATATGGCTCGGCATGTCGAGCCATATTTGGACGGTCGACAAAAATGTCGATAATAAGCTCGACAAACCATCCACAATCGTGTCGACATGTACGATCGAAAAGTGACCGATTTCGATGTGTCGACATTTATATCGAAATTAGCATCGACGTTGCTACACGGGTGGGTGAAGGTGGATCCGAGGAGGGGTGCTTTTTCCTAAACGTGGGTTTGGTCGTTGAATGATAGTTCATATTTTACTATTGAATGAATGAATATACTTATTTTATTTGCAATTGATTAATTTAAAAAGAAACGTAGAAAGGATTTTTTGAAAGAGGAAAACTGGCAAATTTTTCATGTGTGCTTACGATTTATTTATAAGTTCATAACAAAATTTGATTTTTTAAAACAATTTTGTCCTTAAAAAATTTGAATGAAAAACCAAAATGTCGAAAATTTATTATTTTTGGATTAAATTTTAGAATTAATTTTAGTAAAATTTATAAATTTTTCCAAACAAAGATTGAAAAATTAAAAACAAAAATGTTTGAAATGAATTTGAAAAATTTTGAAAGTTCATTTTCAAATAATTCCAACATTAATTTTTTTGAATTGAAAATTGGTCGAAACAAAAATTGAAAAAAAATCTTTGAAATTAAATTTGGAAAAAAAATTGAAAATATTTCGAAAATTTTTCAAACATTCATTTTCAAATTTTTTTTTTTTTTCAATTTTCAGAATGTCTGACAAACTTGGCGCTTCGCGCCTCGCCAGGGGAGCTTCGCCCCCCTGGACCCCCCTGGTTGGCTCTATTTCCACACTACGTTTGAAAGTATGAAACATAGTATATGCTTTTACTCTATGACAAAATGTCTAAAAGTCACGAATATTAATTTCCATGGAAATTTAAAAATCTAAAAAGTATAATAAAAACCTAAAAGTCATAAAATTTTTAAAAAAATTTCCAAGTTTCAAAATTTCTGAAAAATGTCAAAAAGTCATTTTATTTTTTAAAAATCTTTCTAAATGTCTGAAAGTCATCTTTCTAAAAAAAAGAATATAAATTTCCATGGAAATTTAAAAATCAAAAACAGTCTGACATAATGTCTAAAAAATTAAAAAAACCAAAAAGTGTAATAAAATTTTCAAAGTTTCAGAATGTCTGACAAAATGTCTGAAAGTCATATTTCTAAAAAAATTCCAAGTTTGAAAAATGTCTGAAAGTCATCCTTTCTAAAAAAAAATCAAAGTTTCAGAATGTCTGACAAAATGTCTAGAAAATGTCTAAAAGTCATAAAATTTAAAAAAAATTACAAGTTTCAAAATGTCTGACATAATGTCTAAAAAATCGAATTTATTAAAAATTTTATGTTTTTTATGTCATCCAAACCTAACCTAATGTAACCTAACCTAACCCAATTTGGTGTCGGATTTTGGGATCGTTTTTTTCCATTTTGGTCATCGTAAGAGCATATACTATGCTAAAATTCCATAAGTTTGCATTTGAATTGAATTTTAAATTATATAATTTTAATAAAATTTTAAAAATAACTTCCACATTCAAAAAAATTATTCAAAACATAAATTGGAGAAAAAATTTTTAAAAAGTAGACGAAAGTGTTTGACATTGATTTTTGAAAAATTTATTGTCGAATTAAAAATTGTAAAAAAAAAAAAAAAAATTAGAAATGACAAACAAAAATGTTCGAAATTTATTTTGGAGGAAATTTTCAAAAAAATTCAGAAACGTTATTTTGAATTGATTTATAAATTAATTGTTAAAAATTGAAAAATTCGCTTTCAACAAAATTGTTCGAAATAAAAATTGTAAAAAAAATCAAGGCACAAAATTCTTTGAAATTGTTTTTTTTTTTTTTTTAATTTGAAGCAAAAAGTTCAATTTTGAGAAAAATTTTGATATTTTATTTTTAAGAAATTCAAACATTTTGCTTTCAAAAATTCAAAACTTCCTGGAAACTGTTCGAAACAGGAAGTTGAAAATGAAAAACCAAAATGTTTGGAATTCATTTTTCAATCGAGTTTTGAGATTGACTTTTATTAAAATTTTCAAAATCTTGTGTTAGGCCTAAATGCAAAAGTTGTAAAAAAAGTTCAATTTTTCGTTAAAATTCATTTTTTTTTGTCAATTTTCAAAGTGTTTTGAGCTGGAGGGATCATTTAGGTATTTCGTTGTGCAGCGAAATAGTTCTTTGTTAACTCGTAAAACATTTTCCTGAAGATGTCACAACAAAATTCTGTGAATATCGTTGAGAAAAATTTTGAAAGTTCATTTTCAAATACTTCAAACATGAAATCTAAAAGTTCATAAAATTAGACAAATAAATAAGTTGAAAATTAATTCCTGAGAAAATTTTTAAAATCCAAAAGTTAATTTTGAAATTAATTTTGGCAAAATTCAAAAAAAATCCCATGAAATTGGGGAAAAACTGAAGAATAAAAAAGCGTGGTAAAATTGAAATTGAAATTATAACAACATGAAGAGTTTTGCCATTGATTTTTTTAGAATTTGAGGACGTTGTTCTTAATTGGAAAAAATAATTGAAAGTTAATTTTCAGTCATTTTTTTTAAAATCAAAAAATTCATTTTTTTTTTCAAATTGAAATTTGTTCGAATCAAAAATTGAGAAAAATGAAAAATAAGTTTGAAATTTTTTTTCTTTAAAACATTATTTCAAAAATTTGAAACATTCAATTTTAAATACCCCAGATCTCAATTTTGTTAAATTTTTAAAAATGGCTTACAAAAAAATTGTTCAAAACAAAAATTGAAAAAATGAAAAACAAAATTTTTAAAATTGATTTTTTTGATTCGAGTAAAAATTTATTCCATCAAAAATTGGGGAAAAATTAGAAATGCGAAAATACTCATTCTCAAAAATTTTCTACTTTGATTGCTAAAAAAAATATAGAGTAAATAATTCATTTTTAGGAATAATTTTATTGCTTCATTTTCAAATATGCCTTTTGAACTGAAGTTCATTTTTGAAAAATTCATTATTTTTAAGGAATGTTTTCTTGGTGAATTCATTTTCAAAAAAATCAATAGTTCATTTCTATTGAATTTTGATATTTACTTCTGACATGTAGGTGTAAGTTAAAAATAACGAAATTGAATTAAATAATAGGCTATATAAAAAGAAAGAGAAAAAAGGCTAAAAAGAAATTCCATAGATGTCAACGTTTAACGGGTCTATTTATACAAAAAGGAAAACCCAACGTGGTAAAATTTAATATAAAGGAAAATCCTTTGATCTCGCGAAATTACGATGATTACGGAGTTTTTATTTTTATCAGGCTGAAAATTAATTAAGACGGAATGTCGACTTGTTTAAATTTATATCGACGCGGTGACATTAATTTGATAAATTAACGAATTAAGCGATAATGGTTTATAGATTAAAAGCTTTATAAAATAGTGTCGACATCCGATTGACTGATAGGCACGAAATTGAGTTCGCAAAACTGCTAATACAGACTTCGTCCAAGTTGAAACTTTTTTTTTTTAACGTAACCGTATCAATTTCTTTTTCGCGGTATGTAACGCTTATGCGAGCAGCACGAAGACAGCAAAGGGAAGGAAGAGATGAAGTTTGAAACGACGAGCGAAGGGTAATTTAAATATTTCGTTTGTCGAGCTCGATATATTTCGCATTCGAGCCAGCGAATCTTTGTGCTCGCAGATCAAAGATACACGCTGAAGTTTTAATCTATTGCGACATCCTGCTGAGAATTATATTTACTCGAAATCGGAAAATTATTTTCTTTGTCGATGACAACCGTATCTGGCTTCGAGTTATTAACGAAATTGATCCACCGCTTTTGCCACATGAAATAAACTCAAATTCGTAACAACTCTACTCGTATGGTTTTGACTTTTGATGGCCCAGTGTGGCTCGGGCTCGGCTCGGCTCGGCTCGGCTCGTTTCGTTTAGCAAAGGTAACATGAAAGGTGCCAGGTATAGCTAAAGCTATATTCGAGTGATGTGAAAATGAAAATAAACACTCCAATTCTGACATCAACTACATACAAATTACAAATAACATACTCGTAGTTTAATTCTTCTTTGATAGATTGTCTCTTTTTATCGTCAGTGAACGAAGAAATGAAATTCATTCAAGTTCATGGTTTTTGATTGTTGGGGGGGGGGGGGTGTCATTCGAACGTAATAATTCTTAAGGGGGGGCCTATAAATTTTTTTTTTGTTGAATGCGTAGAGTTGACAAGTGGAATTTTCTAAGACCTTTGCATGACGTCAATTTGATTTTTCATCTATGAAGTTTTGAAGAAAAATTGGAAACTAATTTCATCTCGCTTTTTTTTACAAAAAAAATTAATTTTTGATTTTTGAAAAATAAAATGCATGGAGTTTTCAAAAAAAAAAAAAAAAAAAAAAATTCATTTTGCATTTTAATGATGTCATTTTATAGAAATTATTGATAAATTTTTTGGAAAATCAAAAATTTTAAGCGTCAAAATTGGAGAAAAACACGACTTTTTCTTAATGCCCCGTTTCCAGAAAAACTATGCAACCCACGAGGTTTTTCCTCAGAATGTTTTTTATTCAGTACAGTCTGGTCTGTAGTCTGACGAGAGGGTTTCGCGAAATTATAATTTGCCGACGACTTCTTTCGAGTTCAATGGAATACTAAGATGAAATTCATAAGAAAGTTAGATAAAATCGGGGGGAAAAGTAGGAATTTCGCAAAACCCTCTCGTCAGACTACAGACTCCAGACTGTACTGAATAAAAAACATTCTGAGGAAAAACCTCGTGGGTTGCATAGTTTTTCTGGAAACGGGGCATTAAGAAAAAGTCATGTTTTTCTCCAATTTTGACGCTTAAAATTTTTGATTTTCCAAAAAATTTATCAATAATTTCTACAAAATGACATCATAGTTTCCAATTTTTCTTCAAAACTTCATAGATGAAAAATCAAATTGACGTCATGCAAAGGTCTTAGAAAATTCCGCTTGTCAACTCTATTCATTCAACAAAAAAAATATTTTTATAGCCCCCCCCCCCCCCTTAATTAGGTATGTTTTTCCTAAAGTCTAATACTACATAGATGCTTCATATTCCAAATTTGAGAAGACGGAGGGGTCCAATCGAAATTTTTTTGATGACCAAAATAATTTCCAAGACTTCAAGCTACAAATTTTGTTTGAAAAGTTTTTCAATTGGACCCCTCCTTCCCCGCCGATTTTGCATAACACTCCGAAGATAGTAATTAAAATTAGAGGAGTGAAGGAGGAAGGGGCCAATTGAAAATTTTTTCAAATAAAAGTTGTAGATTGAGATCCTAAAAATAATTTTGGTTATTATCAAAATTTCGATTTCAACCCTCCCCCTCCTCCGATTTCACATAACCTCAGGTAGAAACTTTTTCAAAATTGAGGGAGGTGTCTAATTCAAAAATTTTTCAAACAAAAGTTGTAGATTGAAGTCCTAAAAATAAGTTTAGTTATTATAAAATTTTCGATTAGACCCTTCCCTCCCCTCCAATTTCGCATATTATGACTTACGTACTTGAATTATTAAAAACTGTTGGAGGTAGGGGTCCAATTGAAAAAATTTTCGAACAAAAATTGTAGCTTGCAATCTTGGAAATAACTTTGGTTTTTAAAAAAATTTCGGTTTGGGTCCTCCTTCCCCTCCAATTTTTCTATGAAGTATCAATGTTTGGGCATATGAGTAGTACTTGAAAAAATAAACTTTTTTAATTCTTTAGATTTTTGCATATATGTTTAAAAATTAAGGCGGTACAAAGCTTTGAAATAGGAATTTTCAAATTTTGATACACCTTAGCACCTTCATTTTTAGAGATAAACTAATTTTTCACATAACAGTTTTTGTTTCTCTCAAGGAGTTAGATCCATAACATGCATCGTCATAATGGAATTGATTCGAATTTTAATTTTTATGTCTTGCTCCTTGATAATTTTGAGGAAGGCAATACCTTTGACGTGAGTTTCTTCTTGCAATAATTTCTTCAATTTCAAAGATACATTCGGAATTGATGTTAGCAATTTGGAATCGCTTGAAACATATAATGTTACCGGAAGAATTTCGTTCCATTGTGTATAATTTTGCTGAGTATTGCTTCCAGTATGACGGGACAACGTGTATTGATTGGATTCTTAGCCAGATGTGGATATCCGCACCGGTTTTCTTGAGGAATTACATTCTGAATGATACGGATCACATTAGACATTTTTTCCGAGCATCATGGCCACCAAAGTTTTGGCTATGGGAGAATGTTCAAGCCTGTCGTTTTGATATGAAATTTTTCATCGCTCTATTAACAGATATTAGTTTTCCTTCGAGAAATGTGAATTTTGGACTTATTTCATTGTCTATGCTAATTTCAATGGTCTGAATAGTATGATGAGATTATGTTTCAACAATGAAAATGAAATTACTGAGTTCAAAGAACGTGATATGATGAATTTGAGTAACATTAAAGTTTTCTGCGGAATATTGGTGAGAGAGGGCCGTTTTTCGGTGATAGCCGGATATTTGGATTTTTGTTCGTCAAACAAACATCTTGTGGCCGATTTGAAACGACAAATCCTTCAATCGCCGTGGATGCGATCGGCGCGGCAATTATCAAACATATTAATAACGGGAATGAAATAAAATTGGAAAATTTCGATAATTTTGTTTCCAGTTCTTTTTTTAACGAAGACGATGCTAAAAACTATAAAATGGAGTTAATTACGAAAGATAAATCATCTAAATAATGAAAGCGATACTAGCGATAGTTCCAATTCCATGGCACCTACGTAATAAAGGTGAATAATTAGCTCATCTTCTTTTATACTTGTATGTCCTGTATGGTACTTATTTTTGAAATTGTAATAATATAATTCAGAGGGTTGCTTGTTAATTTACAAGATATTTTTTTAATAATACCTAATATTTATTTTTTTTTTATTTCTGTATAGTTTTTTTGAAATTAAAATCATTGCGAAGTGGTATCCTCTTGTTTTTATAACTTTTGACTCCACATGAAAAAATATTGTTCAATTCTTCCAATGTGATTGGTATTTGCTATTGCGATGCTCTTACTCAGAATTTATAAATAGAGCAGTGTATTGAACTATGTACATAATTATGATGGCGAAGGACTGAAAAATTGCCTAATCTTGGGAATATTTAGAGATTTTTTTTCTTTCTAAAGTTACGTTCTACCATTTCTCAAAAGCATACTTACCAGATTACTTGGAATCGGAATATTTCAAGGGCTTATTTTAAGAATTATTCAGAATTTGTATAACCTGAATGAAATTTTTAATTCTTCAGCAGGAGAATATTCACTTAGTTTTTAAATGGAAGTACTCCCAAACCCTCTTACTGAGAGTATTGCAAGACTTGGAGGCCTAGGAAGAGGATTTTGAGAGACCTCATTCAGCACTATCAAAAACAATAAACATTACAATGATATGCCACTCCACAATGTTGTCTTCAATAATGGTTTTCAAAATTTGAAGGGTCGTGAAGAGCTTAAAGTTGACCCAATATTTGAACTCAGTGCTATCGAAAATATGGCAAACGATATGTCACACGATTTTTTTGATTTCGTAATTTTTTTCCAATTTTTAGGGATGGAGGAAGAGCCTAGAGGAGGGTTTCATCAAAAAAGTAAGGCAATATTCGAACTCAAAACTACCCAACTTTACAAAATTTCTCATACTGCTTTTTGAAAAAACAAAAATTTAAAGTGTTTGATCATAAAAGAAATGCCAAAAAAATACCAAAAAAGAAATATTGTGAATTTTGAAAATTTTCATATCATATGGAAATTGAACTTTTGTCTAAACATCCTGTGAGAAAATTTATCAAAATTTCCCATTTCCCTTTTTGGAATTGAAAAAAAAGTAAATGAGTCATAAATGAAACGTCACAAGGCTACCTCAAAAAATAACAAAAAGGAAAATTCATGAAAAATGTTGATTTTCGTATAAAATGAAAATTGAAATTCTGTGTGAAGATTCTAAGAGAAAATTTTTCAAAATTTCACATTTCCTTTTTTGGAAAAAAGTTTTGATAAATGAGTTCCAAATGAAATGTCTTCAATAATTCCAAAAGAAAGATTTTATGAACTTTGATAATTTTCATAACATATGAAAGTTAAACTTTTTGTCTGCGGAGATTTCATGAAGATTTTTTCCAAAATTTCTCGTTTCCCTTTTTGGATTTTGTTTTTTATGTATGAGTCTCAAATGAATTGCCACAAGATCACCTTTAAAAATCCCAAAAAATAAATTTTATGAACTTCAAAAAATTTCATGTGAAGTAAAAGGTGAACTTCATTTTGAAGATTCTACAAGAAAAATTTACAAAATTTCCGATTTTCTATTTTGGAAAAAATTTTAAATGTATGAGTTATGAATGAATATTGTCACGAGATTATCTCAAAAAATCCGAGAAATTTCATAAACTTCAAAAATCTTCATGTGAAGTAGAAGTTGAACTTCGTTCTGAAGATTCTACAAGAAAAATTTACAAAATTTCCAATTTTCTATTTTGGAAAAAAAATTTAAATGTAGGTATGAGTTATTACCTAATGAATATTGTCACAAGATTATCTTAAAAAAATCCTAGAAATTTCATAAACTTCAAAAATTTTCATGTGAAGTAAAAGTTGAACTTCGTTCTGAAGATCCTATCATTTTTTTTTTTTTTTTACAAAATTTCCAATTCTCTATTTTGGGAAAAAATTCTAAATGAGTGAGTAACGAACGAATTGCCTCAAGACCATCTCAAAAAATTCCAAAAAAGAAATTTTATGAACTTTGTAAATTTTCATATCGAATGAAAGGTGAACTTTTTTCTGAATACAACATCCTATGAGAAAATTTATCGAAATTTCAGTTCTGAAAATCTTGGAAGAATTTAGTATGATTAATTATGATACGCCTTATTATGTGGTTATGCACTTCTGCATAGCATGGCAGTTCAATTTGTAATCTTTATTCTTAAGTCAATTTTGTATCGAATCATGTGCCTTCGTGTAATATCTTTCATTTCGATTTCATTGATTGGTTTTAGATTTATCTAGTCAGTTCCCAGATCGAAGAAATTATCGGTGCGACGAAACACAATCGACATTGAAAATGGATAATCCCGAAGAGCCAATAAAATTCATCTTGTCGCCTCCAATGCTTCAAACACTCGCTTCACAGGAGCTGGCTTTGATCATTTGTCGAGATGTAGCCCGTAATAATATCAAGGCTGACTCCACTCGCGGATGGGAATTGTTCACGTATACCTGTAGAAAATTGGCCCCAAGAATCCAAGGAGTCCCGTCAACGTTGAAAAAAATTATAAAAAATTGTTTGCGGAAACCGGTGGCTCAATCATTTTCAGACTGGTGCGCCTATCATAGGAAATCTGTCTTCTACGATGTACCCCATCAATATTTTCACGACGCTGTATTGAACTGCATCGACGAGTTTGTATTGAACCCTTATGGTAAAATCAGTTATTTGCAAACTGCCAAAAATATATTGAATAGTGGTAAATTGAATGAAGTGGAGAAGTTCAAGCTCGCTTGCATTAACTGCTTGGTTGACGATGTCGAACGTCTCTGGCCTTCCGTATCAGATGATTTTAAAGTACCCGATGAACACGTATTGAACGAATCTCCGTTGATAGGATATTGGACGGATGTTATGAAAGGCGAATTTGAACGATTATCAGTCGAAAATCCCCATTTGATCGGCAATAAATGGGGAATGGAAATTTTGAAAAAATCCGAGTCTGCTGCTGTAGAGTATTTTTGGAATTTCTTATCCGAAGATGGACAAGTAGCAGCTGCCGAAGTGTTGTTGAGTGATGAATGTGATTATTCTAGGCAGCACTATCATTTGTTTTTAAGATGCAGCAACGACCAGCACTTAAGAAATATTTTAGATCAGTGCGTCGATTGGTCAATTCTATCGCCTTTAAGTGCAAGAGGATTAAACTATTCAGAATGGATGATTGCGACTTGGAATCGTTTGAAACGTTTAATTAACGTGGACGAATTTATTTGGGCTGTTAGATTATGTGTAAAAGAAGGATTCAATTTCACGCAATGCGAAACCACTTTTGATTCGGTACTTCTCGAGATGTGGACATCCGTGCCGGATCACTTCAGGAATTGCATTCTCGATGATACGGATGAAATTGAAATTATTTTCGAATCGGTGAAACCTATCACTCTCGAGCTCAACTTTTGCAGAGATCTTCCCGTGCTTCGGCCCTGTCGTTTCAGTATGGAATTTTTCATCGCTCTATTAAAATCGATTTGTTTCTCGGAAAGGAATTACTTGTGGTGTAAATTTTGGTCTGATATCATTGTCCATGCTAATTTGCAAGCTTTGCAGGATATTATGAGATTATGTTTGAGTGACGAAGACGAAATTAATCAATTCAAAACAAGCGAAATGATGGATTTGGAAGAGATCGATAATTTGTGCATATCGTTGATAGCGAACGGACTTTTTTCGGTGTTGGCCGAATATTTGGATTTTTGTTCGTCAGAAAAACAGTGTGTGGTGAATTTGAAACGAGAAATCCTTCAATCACGGTCGTTGAAATCGGCTATTGCCAAAAATATCATGGACTGGGGTGAGAAAAAATTGGCAAATTTCGATAATTTCGTCGATGATGCTTTTCCAAATGAAGAAGACTCCGATAAATATGTACGCTCGATATTTTTTGGAGAATCTAAGAAATCGAAGAGTTCTTAGGTATTTTGAGTGATGAAAGGTGAAGTAGGGTCTGAGTCGATATTTGTTTGCATGTTTGAGTCTTCTGTGCTAATATATTCTACAATACATACATATTGAAACGATATTTCTTATACCTTCATCCATTTTACTCAAGTATATCTATATATTATAATGTTATATCACATACGAATTTATCTTTGAAGTTAATGCCATTTTTGGACACATGCTTAATCCTTAATTTGCTAACTTTTTATTAGTAATAACGAATGTAATGATTATTTTAATTTTCATTAATTTCTATATTGTTTTTTGTACATAATAAAAAACACTTCGAAGTGGTTCTCATATCTATTCTTTTAGAATTTTTTCCTGCGTTTGAATTTCTATTTATTATTATTTTTTTCTTTCTTCAAAATTTTGAAGTATTTTAATTTTTTGTATTAGCATAGATTGAATTGTTATTCAGGAATCATAACTAACTAGTCAGCTGATGAGTAACTTGGTTACTTTTTTCATGATTTTCAACTTGAATGAAAAAAAAATCTAAAAACAATTGGAAAAGAGTGAAAAAGAATTCGAAAGTTTATTTTGAAAAATGTGAGATGTTGATATTTTGAAGGGGAAAAAATGATAGCATTGCGTTATCCTGTTCCACAGAATTTTACAGAATAGCATTGAAATTTTTGCAATGAATGAGAGAGAATGATTTTGTTTTCCATAAAAAAGAGACTCTCCCCTCAAAAAAACTCCGATTTTCTAAACTAATATACGGGACTGAAAGGTTACAAAAAAATTGAAAACAATCACGATTTTTTTCTCAAAAAAAATAAGCTTTTTTAGTTCGAATAATAGAGACTTTTTTCTCCAGAAAATTTCAGATTTTCTTTCTGAAGAAATTCATTTTATTCCTTTGAAAAGAACAAGGCAATCAGTTGCGAAATATTTTTTGTTTCTATTCCGAAGCCAAGATGGCAGCCGGTTGAAATTCTTGAAAAATGATTAATGCGATGATGATTTTTCTTTTCTTCCTACAAAAATTTGTAAAATATTTTAATATCTCACAAAATTGGAGACTTTCTACAAAAATATTCCGAAGGTTTTTTTTTTCGAAAACAGAGATTTTTTTTCATCGAATTTTACTATTTCTTTAAAACAGTTTAGAATTTTTTTACGTCGACTGCAAAAAATTGAGATAATTGTTCATTCCCAAGGAATGAAGAAATCGAGATTTTTTTCTTCAGAATCAGAAAATTTGAGAAATTTTTTTCTCCAAGAAATTAAGCTTTTTTTCTGCCAAAAAAGTTGGATGCAGCTCGATGAATAACTAGTTACAAAAATTCCCTAGAAGAACTTATCACTTCAAACCTACCCCCCCCCCCTCCCAAAAAAAGAGAGGCTCATTTTTTTAAAAAAAATCAGAATACTTTACAACCAAAATAAAATTTTAGTTTCACAGAAAATTAGTTGATTTACATTTTTTTTTAAATGTCAGCTGAAAAATACTGATTTTTTTTTTCATGTTCTTAATTGATAGTCTATTGTGAAAATTTAATTTTGAACAAAAGTTTTCAAAAGAGAAATGTTCGATTTTTTTTCTTCATAAAAACAAGTAGTGAGAAATTTTGAAAAAATTGTTTTTCAAACAAGTTTTGACAATTGATTGTTTATTCATAAATTCATAATTTAAAAAATGATTATTCATCACTATCAGGATTAAAACATAAAATAAACGTTTAAATAATTTTTGGAAAGTCCTGTTTTGAAAAATTTGAAAAAAAATTGTTTTTGAACAGTGTTTCCCAAGTTACTTTTTTTGAAAGAATTCAGTCGCGATACCTCTTTCGTATTGAGCAATTTCCTTATTTTTCTAACTAGGTAATTGCTCAAAATTTTTTGTGGAAATTTTTTACTTGGAAGTGTATCTTATGTATATTATTTATTTTTTTTTTGAAAAAAAAATTTCTCGGATTTTTTTGGCATACTTGAAACGATTTTTTATTTTTATTTTTAAATAAACAGTCTTTTGAGTGAAAAATCACCCAATTTTTGAATGAAAAGTCTTTTAACATATCAAAAAAAAATTAATTTCATTTTTTTTTTGGAGAAAAATAATGTTTTTTTTTTCTTTTTTACGTAAATAAGAGTTTTTTAAAAACTTTTTAGATTGAAGAATTATTTTTGATTTCTGGGAAAACAAAATACTCGTTTTTTTTTTCAAGTAAAAAATTTTATTTTTTTCTGAAATGAAAGTGTTTCTCATTTTTTTGAGAAAAAATCCCTATATTTTTTTTATTAAAAATCTTTCTCTTTTTTTGAATTAAACAAAAATTCAGAAGGGAATTTCCTTTTTTTTTGGAAATATTTTTTTTTGATCTCTCGATTCTTCTTTGTTTCTTTCTTTTTTTCTGGTTGAAAAAATCCTAAATTTTTAGGTGTAATGTGCTTCTTTGGATTTTCAAAAGAATTTCATGCAAAAAGGTAAATTTTTTAAATCTCAAAACAATTTTAATCTCAGAAATACTCATAAAGAAATCCGGGCGTCTGTGCTAATTTATCGCCCAATCACTATTTGGGGGGGGGGGGGAGGTACACGCAAGCAAATGTTTCCAAAAAGGGATACATGAACAAAATTAATGAAGAACCACTGACAATTGACATTAGATACTTGATATTCGAAATTTTGGGGTGGAATAAGGGGTCTAATCGAAAAAAAATACTTGAAATAGAAAATTCTCAACAACAATGCGTCTGGGAGAAAAATTGAAAGAGAACTTTTTAGTGGGAAATTTAAATTGGAACAACTTACAAACATTTCATAAAAATTACATATTATCAGAAAATCAAAAATTATGAACAAACTCTGAAAAATAGTGAAGGAAAAAAATTACTTTTTAACGTGTGTATTTTCAATTATTTCAGGAAAACTATCATCGTTAGAGAAAAATTCTTTAAACAAAAAATATTCCTCATTAAGGGGGGGGGGGGGGGCGGCTATAAATTTTTTTTTTTTTTTTGTTGAATGCATAGAGTTGACAAGCGGAATTTTTTAAGACCTTTGCATGACGTCAATTTGATTTTTCATCTATGAAGTTTTGAAGAAAAATTTAAAACTAATTTCATCTCGCTTTTTTTTACAAAAAAAATTGATTTTTGATTTAAAAAAAATAAAATGCATGGAGGTTTCAAAAAAAAAAAATTATATTCGTTTTGCATTTTAATGATGTTATTTTGTAGAAATTATTGATAAATTTTTTGGAAAATCAAAAATTTTAAGCGTTGAAATTGGAGAAAAACACGACTTTTTCCTAATGCCCCGTTTCCAGAAAAACTATGCAACCCACGAGGTTTTTCCTCAGAATGTTTTTTATTCAGTACAGTCTGGTCTGTAGTCTGACGAGAGGGTTTTGCGAAATTCCTACTTTTTCCCCTGATTTTATGAAGTCGTCGGCAAATTATAATTTCGCGAAACCCTCTCGTCAGACTACAGACCAGACTGTACTGAATAAAAAACATTCTGAGGAAAAACCTCGTGGGTTGCATAGTTTTTCTGGAAACAGGGCATTAAGAAAAAGTCGTGTTTTTCTCCAATTTTGACGCTTAAAATTTTTGATTTTCCAAAAAATGTATCAATAATTTCTATAAAATGACATCATTAAAATGCAAAATGAATATTTTTTTTTTTTTTTTTTTTTTTTGAAAACTCCATGCATTTTATTTTTCAAAAATCAAAAATTAATTTTTTTTGTAAAAAAAAGCGAGATGAAATTAGTTTCCAATTTTTCGTCAAAACTTCATAGATGAAAAATCAAATTGACGTCATGCAAAGGTCTTAGAAAATTCCACTTGTCAACTCTATGCATTCAACAAAAAAAAAAAAAATTATATGCCCCCCCCCCCCTTAAATTATCTATCAAAATGCTTCCACTCTTTTTTTTGTATTTTCTCACTGGAAGAAGTTATGTTTCCTGTAGTATACCATTTTTGTTTTGTTTTTTAGAAAAAAGAATATGATTTTTTTTTTTTTTTTGAAACTAAATGAAACATAATTTTCTCCAGTGAAGAGTTACCAAACAATTATATTTGAAAATTTCGATAGGAAATTAAACGAGATATTTATCAAACTGAACTCGACTTCTGCATCGAATTAATTTTTCCATAAATCTTTATGAAAAATTACTCACTATTCTAAGTGCATTGCATTAGGACTTTATATGTACATGTAGCACTATAGAAATTTTCTAATTAAAAAAACTCCCCTCCAGGGCAACGTAGATGACGTAGAAGTAACGTAGGATTACGTAGTGATTTTGAGTTGATTTTTGCAATGAAATATGACATCAAGTAATAGTGAATTTCGATTTCCTTGTGGGTTCTAGATTGATGAAATTGTCCGACCCGAGGTCGAAGAAACCATTCGTTCAACGAAATACAATCGACGGCCACAATGAATTTTGAAAATCAGGAATACTTCTTCTATTCGCCTCCATCGCTGCAAACGCTGGTTTCGCAAGAGCTCGCACTCGCCCTTTGTCGACACGCAGCTCCTCATATCGACGTTGACCCCGATGATGGATTGAATAATTTCGCATATTCGTTGAGCTTTTTGGATCCAGAAATCGAAGGAATCTCTTCGGATTTGAAAGAATTGATAGATAATTGTCGACATAATCCGGTTGCTTTATCGTTCGAAGACTGGTGCAACTATCACGTAGATTATGTTTGGTACGATGTCAAGCATGAATATTTTCACAACACGGTATTAAAGTGCATGGAGGAATTAGTGTTGAAACCAGATGGTGAAATTAGTTTCGTACAAACGGCCAAGAACTTATTGAATAGTGATAAGTTGAACAATGTGGAGAAGTATAAGTTCGCTTGCCTTTACTGTTTGGTTGACAACATCGAACGTCTCTGGCCCCTCGTTTCAAATAATTCCAAACTACGTAAAGTGACAAAATCCCCAATGGTTGGTTATTGGACCGATGTCATGAAAGGCAAATTTCAACGATTATCGCACGACAATTCCGATTTGATGAACAATAAATGGGGAGAGAGGATTTTGAAACAAGCCAAATGCCCTGCTGTGGAGTATTTTTGGAATTTCCTATCCGAAGACGAACGACTGGCAGCTGCTGAAGTGATATTGATTGCGGACCGAGATGAAGATTCGAATCCATTCCATGAAGAGTCACGTGGAGATGCGGATCAATTCTATCATTTGTTTTTGAAACTGAGCGACGAACGACTGCGAACATTATTGGATCAATTTTCGCTCAAAGAGACATTTTTGAATCCTTTCATCTCGAGAAGATCGCTCGATTCGGAATCTGGATGGATGTTGGCGATTTGGAAACGATTGAAGCATCTCATCAACCCGCAGGAATTCTCTTTCGTTGCTAAAAATTTCATAAAACAAGGTTTCTTACCATTCATGCCTGGCAGTGTAACGTTCGTCGATTCCGAACTGCTCTCGATGTGGACGTCTGCACCGGCTCAGTTCAAGGATCACATCCTGAATGATATGAAAAGTCTGAGAGGTATTTTCAAAGCATTAAATCCGACTGCGGCTGGCTTCGATCTGACCTTGTTGCGAGACTGCTTTTTCGAAATGCAATTTTTCATCACCCTGTTTTCGGAAATTAGGTTCGAGTGGAGACGTACCTTGTGGCAAGACTATTGGCCTTATATTATTATTCACGCCAAGTTGGATAGTTTGCTAAAGATGATGAAATTGTGCTTCGCCAACGACGCCGAAATTATACGTTTCAAAGAACGCGACATGATGGATGTGACCAAGATCGGTGATTTTTGCGAAGCGATGGCTGTAAAAGGTCGTTTTTCCGCGTTGAACAGATATTTGAAATTTTGCTCGAGCAGTAAACGACGTGTGGCGAATGTGAAACGACAAATCCTGCAGGCGAAGGCGACGCGGGTGGCTATTATCAAAAATATGAACGGATGGAGTGATCAAAGAAACAATATTTTCATTTATTTCGCTTTCGATGCTTTTTCAAGTGATAAGAAGGCCAGCAGATATATTGAGAAGTTGACTAAATTCGCCGATAAAGTTTTCGGTGCTGAGATACGTGAAGCCGAATAACTTCTGGGTGCTCAGATATAAGTACTGCGATGGATAAAGAGTGAAGTGAGAGCTAATTCGAAATTTTCTTGCATGATGCCTCATTGCCTCTTTCGCTACCGTTCGAAGATAATATTGTAAAATCGAAATTGTTCGAGGCTTCCTCCTTCGCTCGTATACGTACTTTTGTTCATCTGTTTTCGAAGTTGAAATAATATTATAGTTAGGTACTTTGATATTGACTTAATCATTATTTTGTAAGATATTTTATTAATCATGATACCTACTTAATTTTTTACTTTTATTCATTTTTCTATCGTTTTTATAATAAAAATTATTTCGACGTGGTATTATCATCCTTTTTATAACTTACTTTTTGGCATAAATGAAATGGTATGATTTTTTATTCAATTTGGTTGATAATTGCTGGTGAAACTACTACTCAACATTTATAGAAAATTTGTGTGTCAAGAATGCAAGGGATCAGAAATTTTACAGATTTTATCAAATTTTTATTCAGTTATCCTGACTAATCGCTCATTTTTTTAAAACAAGTCAATTTTGAGAGATAGATAAGTAAGTACTTGAATTTTTTCATATTCGTATGTGAGACTGTCCTATCCAGTTCCAAATATTTCAGGGTATCTAAAGGTCATGAAAGTCATGAAAAAGTCATGAAATTTGAAAATGGGTCATTAAAATCAAAGTCATGAATTTTACTCTTCAAATTCATGAATTTTTGATAATATTATTATCCGGGCACAATTGCAAATAATTCGCTTAAAAGTGAACATTTTTAGATAGTCGCATCTTCTCAAAAAAACAAAAAAAAAACATAAAACAATTATTGTGATTTTTCTGAAGAAGCTAATCAATTTTTTTGAGGGGGGAGTTTCAATTTTTTTGTTGAAAAAATCCCCATTTCTTGAAATGGAATAAAAAAATAATAATTTTTTGGTACAAAAAATTTTTAAAATTTTTTTGGAATAAAAAACATTTTATGCCACTAGTCTTAGGCAGTTGCTTTATAAGGCACTAAAAAAAATTCTCAATTTTTTGAAGTAAAAATATTTTTTACCTAAACTTTTGCGAAAAATTCTCATTTTAAAAAAATCTAAAATTTGAATTTTATCGTTTTGGAATTGAATTGTTTTGAAGTAAAAATACTTTTCGAACTCCAGAGTAGGTATAAAATCTCATTTTTTTTTTCAATTTCCTGAAAAATGAAATTTTTAAAAAAATTTTGTAGGAGGGTCTCTGTTTTTTGGTTCAAAAATTTTCATTTTTTGGAATACTTGTATTTTACATACTACAAAAAAAAATAAAAACGAATTTTTTGATTCAAAAATTTTTAATAATTGTTTTAAAATAAAAGAAATTGCTAAATTTTTTTGAAATAGAGAAATCTCAATTTCTCAAATCTTCTGAAGTAGAAATTTTTTCAGAGGAAGAGAAAATTGAAAAAAAATTCTCCTGAAAACCGAGAAATTTTTGTTCAGAAGCTGTTTTACTTTCGAAAAACTGAATTTTTCCTTCGAAAAAATTTGTTGAGATTTTTTCCTCTTAAGAAAAATTATAAGATAACTCTGAAGAGTTGGGGGGGGGGGGGTAAAATAGTTGGAATGACGAATGTGAGACTTTCGTTTTCTCTCCAACTCCAAGACCGAGAATAATTTTTTTTTTTTGCCGAAAATTTATATTTTTCTTCTCCAGACTGACGTGAGATATTTTTGCTCCAATAAAAATTCGGAGAATTTTCCTTCAAACAAATTTGTTGAAATTTTTTCTTTCCAGAAAAATTGAAAGAAAATTGTAATTGGGGATGGGTTAAAATATTTTCAATTATGAGAATGATTATTTTCTCCTAAAAACATGCCTATTTGTTTTGTCTCCAAGATGAAAAAGTAACAAAAAATGTTTTCTCAGAAAATTTGAAGAATATTTTCATCTGAAGAAAATTCAAATTTTTCTTCTCCAGAAAACTGAGAAATTGTTGCTGCAATACCTAAAAAATCGGAATATTTACTTCCAAGAACTTAATTTTCCCGTACTCAAACAGATTTGTTGAGATTTTTTTCTCCAGAAAAATTGTGAGAAAATTCTGAAGAGGGGAGGGGTGAAATATTTTGAATGATGAAGGTGATAATGACTTTTTCCTACTTTGAAAACTATTCGTTTTCTCTTCAAGACCCAGAACACAAATTTATTTAACCAAAAATTTAAGAAATATTTTCATCTAAAAAAAAAATAAAAATATTTGTTTCTCTAAACAATGTGAAAGATTTTTCAAAAAAGACTTGATATTTTTTCTTTTTTTATTACTTCAACTCAAGTTGAAAATTTTTTACTTTGACTCCAGAATTGAGATTTTCTTTCTCCAGAAAAACTGGACAATTTTTCACTGCAAGAAATTGAGCTTTTTTAATTCTATGATATCGCACGTCTTGTTTTTCCAAACAAATTCAAGGTGTTTTTCTCCATAATTTTGAAGATTTTTTTTTTTTTAGAAAAAACTGAAACGACAAATTAAGAATTTTTTTAAGCTGGCTAAAGAGTAAAGATAATTATTTTTTATGCCAAAAGAAATTGGGTACCTAGAGTACGTCTACGTATAATGTACATTAAATTTTTTAATTTTTTTTCTTCGAGGGGGTGATCGACTTTCCATAGGTAATCAGTAATCTGATGTACGAGGATTTTATTTCACTTAAAAAATGGAAATCAGAATTTTAAAAAAATCGGTCCAGATGGAATTTTTAAACAGCATTGTCTTACAAAATTTGAAAATAAATATTTTTGAACCAATGATTTAAAAAAAATAATAAATTCAAAAAAAATTTTTGAGAATTTCTATTTTGGATGAAATTTTTGAAAATTGTGTTTTTTCAAGACCTTTCTTTTTTCTTTTTTATTTGTTTATTATTATTTATTTTTTAGCCGAATTTTTTTTTTTAAATTTAGGCTATTGTGTCCGACCCTGATTTAGAAGGAGGGGGGGTAGAAGAGTTCTGACCCCATTTGTCGATGTTTGGGACCAAAAGATGACGATCTGTCACATGTCACATATTTATATATATATATATATATATATATTTATTTATTTATAATTTTACCGCTACTTTTGGAATTCTGGGGCCGAGCCTAACAGGTCAAATGAGGTCAAACTTGATATGTAGGGTCCCCTTGGTGTAGGAATGATGCAAAAAAAAATTTGGGGCCCTAACTCAAAATTGGGGATATGACCTCTTTTTGAGGGAGGTGCGGGGGAGCCACAATATCATGAAATTTTTTGAAACTTGCCCCAGTGATGAGAACCCTGATTACCTACACCATAGTCAAATTTCAGCTCCCTAAGTCATCCCCACCCCATTTTAGGGCCCAAAAAGTGGATTTTGGGGTCTGATCAAGCTACAGACCCCTCAAATGGAGCTGGAGGGCCAAAATTTTCATCATGGATCAAGTTTGTGCCCCTGATGTGCCTTTTGTAGGTTTCAACTTTTGGGTCCCCTTTGACCCCTGTCAAGGGTCAAAAATCAAGATTTTTCACAATTTTTCATGTTTTTTCTCGCTTCCCGGTACGTTGATCAGCCTGCAGCCCAAACCAAATGACCTTGGATGCTAAAATTTGGTATTTAGGATCTGTAAGGATCACTGAGGTGCCTTTTGGGGTTTTTGACCCTTGGGCCCCAAAATTGAGGGTGGCCCCTTTTTGAGAGGGGCTCTAAAGAGGCCCCAATTTGACAAAATGATTTGAAATTTTTACCAACAACAGTGACTCTGATTGTCTCCACTGTATCCAAATTTCAGCTTCCCAAGTCATCCCCACCCCATTTTAGGGCACAAAAAGTGGATTTTGAGGTCATTTTTTCACGTTGATCAGGCTACAGACCCTCCAAATGGAGCTGGGGGGCCTAAATTTTTATCATAGATCGAGTTTATGCCCGAGGTTGGGTAGGAGTCTCAATGGGGGTATGGGGGCGGAGCCCCCATCTAAAGTTGAAATCTTCAATGCAGAGAGGAACTAAAACTGAAGACAAAAACCTGACATTTTTAAACTGAATTTGAAGTTAAAACTGATATTGAAACTGAAATACCATGGATGAAAACGTTTTCAAAGTGGTACACTAACTTGAAAAAAAAAATTCGGCTGTCGCGGAGCATCTTGACTGCTACGCGTTTTTTTTTAGTTTCTGGTCATTCGAGTATTTTGCAGTTCAGAGAAGTTCAGTTTAATTTTTTCTTATGTGGGTTTCTATAATTGCTTATTTGGCCGAATCTTTGATTATTGCGTAAATAGTATTTGATATTGTTGTTCAGTTCTTGATTTGACGGTTTTAACTTTTTTTGAAGACTGAGCACACCAAAAGAATATAACTTTTTCTCAATTTTATTGATCATCGTAAAAATCACAATTATTTCTATGGTGGCCTATTACTTGTTGTAAATGCTTGATTGCTGAGTTATACATGTCGACTTAACGATCTATGTTTTTTTTTTAATTTTTTTTTTTTTTTTTTTATTAATTCAGAGGAATATGAGACACACAATTTTTTTTTCTTCAAAAAATCGCCAAAAATCGAATTTTTGGAATTTCAGACTTTCCTTTGGTACCTACAGAAAAAGTCACTCTCCTTTTTCAGTATAGTATAGATCATTTTTGGGGTTGTTGGGGCTTTTTTTTTGGGGGGGGGGGGTTATAATTAGACGAAAAAGTAAAATGGGTTCTTTATAGCACTTCAATTGGTAATTTTCAATTGAATTTAGATTCATTGATGGGTTTAGAATTGACAATGAAATGAACTATTTTTAGGAGTGGATTAAATTTTTTCAAAAAATAATGGGAAATTTAATGGAAACGTTCAACAAATAAGTATAAAATTAATATGACAGAAAATATGCATTGAATTTAAAATTCAAATATATCGTAAATTTAATTATTTTATTTGTATGTAATAAAATAATGGTGAATTTTAATACATCAGCTCACTACAATTTATAGATATTTTTATAAATGACTTTCAGTTAATTTTTGCAATGAAATATGACATCAAGTAATAGTGAATTTTCGATTTCATTGTGGGTTTTAGATTGATGAAATTGTCGACTCTCCGAGATTGAAGAAACCATCGCTATAACGAAACACAATCGACAGCCACAATGAATATCGACCAACCGGAATACTTCCTCTGTTCACCTCCAACGTTGAAAACACTGGCTTCGCAAGAGCTTGCTCTGGTCCTGTGTCGGCATACAGCCCCTTATATCGACGTTGACCACACTGATGGATTGAATAACTTCGCATATACGTTGAACGGTCTGGCCCCACGATTCGAAGGAGTCCCCACGTTCGTGGGAAAATTGATAAAAAACTGTTTGTATAGCCCGGTGGCTTTATCGTTCGAAGACTGGTGCTGTTATCACGAAAATTACGTTTTTTACGATGTGCCTCTTCAGTATTATCACTACACTGCATTAAAGTGCATGGATGAATTTGTATTGAAACCCAATGGTGAAATCAATTTCGTACAAACGGCCAAAAATTTATTGAAAAGCGATAAGTTAAACACTGTGGAGAAGTATAAGTTCGCTTGCATTAACTGCTTGGTTGACGACGTCGAACGTCTCTGGCCCCTCGTATCGAATAATTCCAAACTGACTGATGAAAGCCAATTGGAAAAATCCCCAATGATCGGTTATTGGACTGATGTCATGAGAGGCAAATTTGAACGATTATCGCACGACAATTCCGATTTGATCAACAATAAATGGGGAAGGAGGATTTTGAAACATGTCAAGTGCCCAGCTATAAAGTATTTTTGGAATTTCCTATCCGAAGATGAAAAAATAGCAGTTGCTAAAATAATATTGGACGAGGACGAAGCACAAGACTCGAATATATTCCATTACGAAGCACGCGGAAGTGCGATTCAATTCTATCATTTGTTTTTGAAGTTGAGCGATGAACGACTACGAATGTTGTTGGATAAAATCCACGTTGAACAATCATTCCTGAATCCTTTCTGCTCAAAAGGAGCTGACCATTCGGGATGGAAGTTACAGACTTGGAATCGCTTGAAACATTTAATCTCTCCCGCAGAATTTGCTACCGTTGTGAAAGGATTCGTTGAAAAAGGATTCTCACCAGTCATTCCAGTTAAACTACCGTTTGTTGATGCAGAACTAGTCCAGATTTGGACATCGGCACCGTCTCACTTCAGGAATCACATTCTTAATGATTTGCAACTTCTCAAGGATATATTCAAAACATTAGATCCGAATATTACAGCGCCTTTCGTTCTAAACGTAAACATGTTTCACGACTTCTTCTTCGACATGAAATTTTTCCTCGTGCTATTGCCAGAGATTCGTTTCCAATGGAGGAATCTCTTATGGCGTGAATTTTGGTCGTACGTTATTTTTCACGCCAATTTGCCAGCTCTGCAGAATATTATGAGATTATGCCTGGGTAACGAGGACGAAATTGCTCGTTTCAAAGAAAACGAAATGATGCAGTTGGATTACATCGATGATTTCTGCAAAGTGTTGATTGTAAACGGTCGTTTCTCGGTGTTGGCCGAATATTTGGATTTTTGTACGCCGAAGAAGAAACGAGTGGCGATGGTGAAACGTCGAATTCTTCAGGATGACTCGTTGAGGTCGGATATTGTCAGATGCATGGGTACCTTTCGTGGAGAAAAATTTACCAGTTTCGAAAATTTCATCGCTAGTGCTTTTCCGGATAGGAAGGATGGCAAGAAATATGTACGCAAGTTGGTCAAGTTGTGTAAGAAATACGAGTAGATGAGTTTGTTGGTAGCTGTTTCGATTGACGAAAAGTATTTTCATACCTGATATTTCGCTGATGTTCCTTTGTAGTCGTAATATTAAGTACATGTTATTTTTTAAAACCTAGATATTTTAGTCCTCAATTTTCGAGCTATTTTGCTATTTTTTATGAATAATGGTGATTTTTATTTTCATTGATTTTTTTTTTACCTATTTGAACTTAGACTTAATCCTAAATTTTTAAACTACTCGTATTTTATGAATAGCCCTAATGATAATTTTCATTTTTATTGATTTTTCCATCATTATTTGTAATAAAAACCATATCGAAGTGGCACCATATTCTTTTATAATTTTTTTTTTCGCATGAAAAAAGAAATACTTTTTTGATTTAATTGGCCATTGCTGTTGCTGTTGAAGTGTTGAGGCTACTAATCCGAATTCATAGAAATATCGAAATGAATAAAGTTGTTGTGTTGAAAATGACGAAGAATCGCGTTTGAAATTTTTCAAAATTTTGAAATGTTATCAATTTCTGCCAGATTGCTGCTAAAATTTTCATTCAGGAATTACAACAAAACTATAGTTATTTGTTGAGTATAATTATTTTCAATTTGAAAAAAAAATTGAAAAAATCAATAAACCGAAGTTGGAAAAAAACTTCATGTCGAGTTGGAAAAATGGAAAAGTCCCTGATCCAGATTCAGTTCGTAATGTTATTTCTTGCCTTCTTAAAAAAATTATGGTTTCGCGGTACCACATTCTACAGAATTGTAAATGAATTTGCCTACAAAACTGCAGTGAGGTATTAAAAAGGATAGTAGGTAAAATGAAGTATTAAAAAAATTATAACTTCTTTTTTCCTCCCTCTTCAAATCTCATAATTTTTTTCCTCTTTAAGCAAAATTTGAAATTTTTGGATACAATTCAAAATAAAAAATCATCGAAGAAAATTTTCAAAAATTACTAGGTACTTTTCAAAATTTTAAATTGTTTTTTGAACATCATTCAAAATGACCCATTTATGTAGAACCAACATAATTTTGTGAAATTTGCGCTCAAAAAATGGCAATTATTTTTTTTTGTTAAATTTTGGAACAAAATTTTGAGAAAATGACGTTCAACAGAATTTTTATGATTTTTGTGCTGAGTACAAGAAAATTTACAGAAAAAAGACGTTTCAGTGCTCTAACAAAATTATTATTTATCAAAAAAAAATAATAATAATAAAAAAAAATAGCTGGTTGATTGAATTGGATGCTCACTTTTTCTCAACATTCCAAAATTTTCTGTTTTTAAAATTTAAAAAAAAAAACAGAAAAAAAACATTAGTTCAAAACAAAATTCTCCAAAATTTCATTTTTCAAATCAATTTTGCAATTTTTTTCAAATTTCTTTTTTTTTAATTATAAAAAAATTCCCATAATTTTTTGGAAATTTTTATTGGAATTTTTCAACGAAATATTTTTGTAAAATTTTTTTAATAAGAATTCGTTTTTAAAATTTTTGTTTCAAATCATTAATTTTTTCTCATAAAAACCTATATTTTGAATGTTACTATCGAACTTTTAATTTTTCTATTTTTTTTTCTCATGCAGAAAACTTCTTCAAAAAAATATAGGTACCTTACTTTTTACAAATTTTCATTTTCTCTATCTTTCGATAGAATCAGTTTTCGAGAAAGTTTTTGCCAAACTTTCCGTTTTATGATTGAAATTTTTTTTGTTATTTTTATCACGAATTTTCTGTTTTCAAAATTCGTTTCCGGGACTTTCTTTATTGACTTGTAAGAAAAACTTGAAAGTTAGGTAATTTATTCACTCATTTTTTTCCTCAATTTTTTTTCCAACATTCTGTATGAGTTCTCTGAATTTTTTTTTTTTAAATTCTTATTCTTCAAAATTTTTCATTCGTTGAAAAAAACTCGGATGATTTTTTTTATAACCAAAATTATTTCAAGGACCTCAATCTATAACTTTTGTTCGAAATTTTTTTCATTTGAACTCTCCTTCCTTCCCTCCCACCCTTGCTCATCTAATTTTGAATAAGTATCTATGGACTGTCGTGCGTAATCGAAGGGAATGAGGGGTCCATTTGAAAAAATTTTCAAACAAAAATTTAGCTTGAAGTATCAGGAATAATTTCAGTTATTACAAAAATTTTGATTTGACCCCTCCTTCCCCTCCAAATATTATACGTACGTATAAAACTCACATACTTACAATGAAAAATTATTCAAAGGGTACACGACTACACGTATAATGCAAAATTGGAGGGGAGGGAGTGGTCTAATACAAGTTTTTGTAATAACCAAAATTATTCCTCAGATCTAAAAACACAACTTTTGTTTGAAAATCTTTTCAATTGGGACCTTATATTTTTTTTGTTGAAAATTCGTTGAAAATTTTAAATGAGGTTTTGACATTTTTTTCTAATCCTGAAGGATATTTCTCGTCATTATTGGGATTGCCCTACTAATTAGTTTGGTTTCTTTCATTTTTTATGTTTTTGGTAGGATATTTTTCATATTGGGAATCAAATTTTTGTTCAATTATAATTTATAAAATTAATTTCACGCTTCCATTACATTTTAAATTTCAAAAACGATACGTCTTATAGTCTTATCGAGAATGCATTCTCGTCAATTTTGAAGTTTTAGGATTACCTATACAGGTATAAGAATTGACGTTCGAGGGCTGAAAAAATTCAGCAGTCTTGGAATATTTTATATTATAAAAATATGTTGTAAAACATAATGCTTTAATCTGGGCTAGTTCGATTTCTGGTTCGAAAGGGTTAATATTCTGAATTTCAATTTGAACGAGGGATCAGATTGACAATTGCATAAACTATTTTCAGGAGGGAATTGCAATTTATCCGAAATTCTGGAGTGATGAATGTGCCTATACTTAATTTACGTGATTTTCAATTGATTTTTTATTGAATTATGACATCGAGTAACATTCTGAATTTCGATTTCATTGATAGGTTTTAGATTGGTGAAATTGTGGGATACGAGATTGAAGAAACCATTGGTGCAACAAAACACAGTCGAACGCCATAATGGATATTGAACAACGTGGATATTTCATCTTGTCACCTCCAATGCTGCAAACGCTCGCTTCGCAAGAGGTAGCTCTCATCCTTTGCCGACATATAGCTCGAAATGAAATCGAGATCGACCCCATTGATGGATGGACCAACTTCGCAAGCACGTGTAACAGTTTGGCCCCAAAAATTACAGGAATACCTTCGACTGTGGAAAAAATGATAGAGAGCCATTTCTACCATCCGGTGGCCTTGTCGTTTGAAAACTGGTGCATGTATTACTTCAGATACGCTTTCTACGATCAATCTCATCAAGATTTTTACAACGTTGTATTAAACTGCATGGACGAATTTGTATTGAACCCCGATGGTGACATTTGTCATCTTCAAACAGCCAAAAACATAGTGAATAGTGATAAATTGAACGAAATGGAAAAGTATAAGTTCGCTTGCATTAACTGCCTGGTTGACGATATCGAACGTCTCTGGCCTATCGTATCAAACAATTCTGAACTAACTGATGGACTCCTGTTGGAAAAATGCCCATTAATAGGTTATTGGACAGATGTTATGAAAGGCACGTTTGAACGGTTATCGGTTGACAATTCTGATCTGATCAGCAATAAATGGGGAATGAGAATTTTGAAAGGATCAAAGTGCACTGCTATAGAGTATTTTTGGAATTTCTTATCGGATAATGGACGAATAGCAGTTGCTGAAATTTTGTTGAGCGAGGATGATGACGAAGATGATCCAGATGGATCCGATCATGAAGAGCGTGGAGTTGCGGATCAATTCTATCATCTGTTTTTAAGCTTGAGCGATGAGCATTTACGAGTATTATTAGATAGATTTCACGTTGAAGATGTATTTCTCTATCCTTTAAGCTCGAGAGGACCACTGTATTTGGAATCTGAATGGATGTCAGCGACTTGGAATCGCTTGAAACATTTATTATTGCCGAAAGAATTCGCCTCCGTTGTTAGAGGATTTATAAAAAATGGCTTCGTCCTAAGCGTGGGGTGTCAAACATCGTTTATTGATTCGCTTCTTCTCCAGATGTGGTCATCGGCACCAGCCAACTTCAAAAATCACATTCTACGTGATATGAAAATAATCGAAGGTATTTTTCAAGCATTGAAACCGTTCCTCATTCGTCCAGACCTGTTCCACGATTCTTTCTATGAAATGAAATTTCTCATCGTGCTATTATCAGAGATTAGTTTCCAGCAGAGAAATATCTTGTGGCGTGAATTCTGGTGTCTTGTTATTTTTCACGCCGATTTGGAAAGTTTGCAGGGTATGATGAGCCTATGCTTGCGCGACGAGGACGAAATCACTCGTTTCAAAGAAAACAATATGATGAAATTGAGTAACATCTATGATTTCTGCCAAGTATTGGTTGCAAGCGGCCGTCTCTTGGAGTTGGCCGAATATTTGGATTTTTGTTCGTCGAACAAACAGCGTGTGGCGGATCTGAAACGAAAAATTCTCCAGTCGAAGTCGACGCTGTCGGATATCATCAAACATGTAGATTACTGGAGTGCACAAAGAGTGACGTATTTAAATGATTTTGTTCGGGATGCTTTTTCAAATCAGAAGGATGCCAATGAATACATAGAGAAGATAGTTGAATCGTCTAAAACATTGGCGATGGCGTAGCTATTTTAATTGATGAAAGGGTGGAGTCTGATTTGTATTTTTCTTGCATATTTTAGCCTCCTGTTATAATTTTTCTGGATACATGTGAAAGCGAAATTTTTCAGCTTCACTGTATTCTCGTGTTTTGTGGATATAGTATTGTATTTTTTATGTACTCGTGCATGCTATCTAATCAGTATAATCACTTATCTTTGAAGTTGTAATAATATTGTTTTAGAGTTACTGCTAATTTGTGAGCTATTTTATTAATGACAATTTTTTCCCATTGATTTTTACAAGGTTTTTTCTAATAAAAATTACTGAAAAATGTATCTTCGTTTATGACTTTTTTCTTCTCACAAAAAAAAAAATAAACCGTATTATTTTTTTAATGTGATGGCTCTTTAGGGTGCTTTATAATTTCTTTTTTTCTCGAAATGTTAATGTCCAACCCTCTCTTCAGATTATCCGATTTCTCAATTATCGGAGCAAAGAATTGCAACTGATTTCTTTCAATTATCCAATGTCCAAAATCCGATTCCTCTTTAAAAAAAAATTTAAGAAATGTCATTTCTTATTCCCAAAAAAAAAAAAAAAAAATAGAGGGAAAATTATTTTTAGAAAAATGCAAAATTAGGTTAATAAAAAAATTGAAATTTTTCAAAATTTAATTTCAAAAAATTAGAAATTTTTACATTTTAAAAATAAAATAAAATGAAATAAATATATTGTACCAATATTTTTTAAATCCCCAAAATCACAAAAAAAAAACATCAAAATTTTATTTTAAAAAATTGAGAATTTTTTTATTTCAGGTTGTCTAACGGTCATGAAAATCATGAAAAAGTCACGAAATTTGAAAATGAGTCATGAAAGTAATATTGTGATTTTTTTGAAGAAGAAAATTACTTTTCTTAAATTTTTTCTTAGCGGGAGGAAAATCTCTATTTTTTGGAAAATTTTCTTATTTCTTGAAATGAAAAAAAAAAAAAAATGGAATGAAAACAAAGAAGAATTTTGTGGAACGAAAAAAAAAGACTTGGTACAAAAAAATATTAAAAATTGTTTTGGAATAAAAAACATGTTTACGTCTCTAGCCTTAGGTAGTTGCTGTACAAGGCATTTAAAAAAATTCTCATTTTTTTTAAAGTGAAAATATTTTTTAAACTTTCGTGAAAAAATTCTCATTTTTTTTTTAAATTAAAAATTTGAATTCTATCGTTTTGAAATTGAATTGTTTTGAAGTAAAAATACTTTTCAAACTGTAAGAGTATAAAATCTCAATTTTTTGATTTTTTTTGTTCAATTTTATGGAAACTATTGGGGGGGGGGGGATCTCTGCTTTTTGGAGAAAAAATTCTCATTTTTTGGAATAGAAAAAAATAAAAACGAATTTTTTAGTTCAATTTTTTTTAAAAATTATTTTGGAAATTTGGAATAAAAAAAAAATTACTTAATTTTTTTGAAATACAAAAATCTCAAATCATCTGGAGTAGAAATTTTTTCGGAGGAAGAAATTTCAGGATTTTATGGAATTAAAAGTACCTATCCAAAAATTCTTTTTTTGGAGAAACAATTTTATAAAATTTTCTTAGGTATGTGAAAATATTTTTTTAAATTTTTGTAGAAAAGTTTCTTAATTTTTTCTTGGTGAAGAAAAAAATTCGTATTTTAAAAATTTTTCAGAAATAAAACAAATCTCAATTTTTTGGGGATCATTTTTTTTTCTTTGATAGTAAAATAAATAAATACCGAGGTCTAAAATATTTTTTAAACAAAGTATTTCAGTTGAAAAAGTTATAAAAAAAATTTTAGAAGAATTTGCTGCGTGAAAATTTTTTGTTTAATTTCCAGGGAAAAAAATGAAAATTACAAGTATTCATTTAATTTAATTTTTTTTTGTTGAAATTTATAGATTTTTTGGTTACCAAAAAAGTGGGGTCTTAGAAAGCATAGGCACTTGGGGGTTCAAGGGGCATTCGCCCCCTCTATCAATAATTTTTCAAATAGCCATTTACCATAAAATATACGATAAAAAATTGGATAAATCCTCCCCCATATTTCTTCCAATTTACGTTTATGCCGGAGGGTACCCTTGGAAATGTAGAAATATTGGTCATGAAAAAGTCATGAATTTCCAACAAAAAAAATCCAGTTATACACCCTGAATTTTGACAACTCAAAATTTGGTTTTGTGGTCTTGGTTACATGATCTCTCAATGAGCCAAATTTTTGCTTAATCGATGCTAATGAGTTGCCAAGGTTCCCGTAGTTTTCAATGAAAATGCGCAACATGTTTGAAAAGTTTGATCTCTCAAATGGAAGCTAAAAAATCTAGCTTTCGAAATAGCTCATCAAGTTTTTGAAAAAAATAACCACAAGAAATGATCAACTTACTTACTAAATAAGAATAACGATAAAAATAAAATAAGAGTACTACTAGCAGCTCTGATTATTCCTGACGATTGGATTATAGTGTTTTTTGTTGGTTGACTTTGTACTCAATAATGACATTAATATTCCGCATTTCGATTTCATTGATGTTTTAGATTGATAATTGGCTGATTCCTACATTGAAGAATATTTCGACACAACGATACAAAACCTGCGACGGCAGTTGAAATGAATAATTTTTTTTTAACGTGTTTGTCAGAATTGAAAAGTGATCCAAATTTTACCAGTGGTGATTTCAGCTCTCCCTCTCCCGACCTCGCACTCATAATACTTAACTATATTTATGGAACATGGCTCTTATGGAACTAATTTTATGCAGCTTAAAATTTTACTTGAAGTTGAAATAGGCCTTGGATTCGAGTCAATTATGAATACTCATAATAAAATACTTACTTAGCAACTATGGATTAAATTAGGTACTTCTGGCAGTTCGATTAGTGATTTTTGGTCGATTTCGTTTCAAATGTTTTAGATTGATAATTGATCAGACGATGGCTCGAAGAAATACAGGCAGAATGAATCCTCCCGAAGACCGCCCACACTTTTTCGTATCGCCTCCATCGCTACAAAAAATGGCCTCGCAAGAGCTGGCTCTGGTCATTTGTCGATATGCGGCCCGTAATGGAAAAGAGATTGACCCAGATTTTAGATGGGAATCATTCACCGATTGTACTTTTTTTGCTAGTACAACGATTGCTGGAGTCTCATCGGTCGTGGAACAAATGATACAAACTTATTTACCTGACCCGGTCGCCAAGTCATTTTATCAGTGGCGCATCTATCACCAAAAGAATGTTTTCTATGATGCCAGCGAAGAATATTTTGACGACGTTTTTTTGAATTGTATCGACAATATTGTATTGAAACCCGATGGTACGGTCAGTTTCGTACAAACGGCGATAAATATATTAAATAGCGACAAGTTGAATAAGGTGGAGAAGTATAAGTTGGCTTGCGTCAATTGCCTGGTTGACAATGTCGAACGTTTCTGGCTTTCAGTATCAAATGATTCTGAAATAATTGACGAATGTACGAATTCGAGTAGATATTTTGAAACGTCTTTGCTGATCTTTTATTGGACTGCTGTAATGAAAAGGCAAATGAGACCATTGTCTAACAACAGCTCCGATTGGCTGACCCTTCTTACGCCTGTCGTAAAAGGATTCCAGTGGTCGGCCTTGGAATATTTTTGGAATTTTTTTTCCAAAGGAAAACAAATTGAAATTACTTGGATGTTGATAAAACGTAATCATCCGCATTTATTTTATCACGTATTTCCAAGATTGAACGGCGAACAGCTACGAATTATATTCAGAGAAACTTCCATTGAAACAGTTTATCTCACTCTGATCCAAAATTCGAAGATTTATTCGGATTTGATTTTAGCAACTTATAATTGCTGGAAACATTTCGCTACCCCTGATAGATTTACTGATCTCATTATATTGATTATATCCGACGGTTTTGGGAACCGCCAAGGACCAGATCTCGATGGTGTACTTTTCGAAGTATGGTTCTCCTCACCAGGTCACTTCAAGAGTTACGTTCTTAATGATATACAAATCATTAGAGATATTTTTCGTAAATTGAAACCGAATCTTACGCTTCATTCGTTGAAAGACTGCAGCGTCGATATGAAATTTTTCATAGCTCTGTTAACCAATTTGAGTTTCCAGTCGAGAAATACCCTTTGGTGTAAATTTTGGCCTTTCATTGCTGCCCACGCTAATTTGAAAAGTCTGCAGAGTATTATGAGATTATGTTTAAATAACGACCACGAAATCACTCAGTTTAAAGAACGTCAAATGATGAATTTGAGCAATATCGAAGATTTATGCTCTCTTTTTATTAAGAACGGACGTATGCTAAAATTGGACGAGTATTTCAAATTTTGTTCGACAAATGAATATCTTATAGTAGATTTGAAAGGACAGATTCTTCAGTTGCCGAAAATACGATTAGCTTTTATCGAAAACTCTGCGTTGGATTATATAAACAGTACGGAGGTTGACAATTTCATAGCTAATGTTTTTTCAAATGCAGAAGATGCCCGAAACTATAAAATCCAATTACTCGAGTCAGCTGAGGAATTGAAACGTTTGTAGTAGCCAGTTTGAAGCGTTTCTGGTCCTAGATTTCTTCTCCAGTTTTGTTTTGTTTTGTTTTTTTTTTTTGTTGTTGTTTTTTTTTGTGATTAGAAATTTTTGACTACTTAGTGTTATCTTATATTATATATAAATAATGCATATCTGTCAACTTTTCAAAAACATTTTTTAAGAAGTTACCGAGTGCATATTTTTGAAGTTGTAAAAAAAAAATATTTTCACGATATACCTATGTGTTTTTCTAATTTTTTATAGAGTTTTTTTAATGTTTATTTTTATTTTTTAACGTTTTTAAACAAATTGTCTCAATTTTCTTTGCAAACAATAGAGAATTAGTTTATTTGAACTTTAATCAGGTATTATTACTATTCTTTTATTTTCAATTCATTTGATCAACGTTTTTCTAACTTTTATTGTGTTATTACTTATTATTGAATTAATTTTTAAGCAAATCTTGTAACATTTTTTACTTTAAAATTTTTCAAGTACTTTTTTTTGGAATATCTTTTAGAAAATTTCACTACTTACTGAATATACATTTATTATGTTTCTATTTTCATCCTATGAGTCGAATTTAAGAAAAAACTGTTTTTTTAATTTCTTGATTTTATTTTTTTGTACTTAGGTACTTTAAACTTTTTGAATAAACAAATTTTTGAATTTTTTTCTGCGTGTCTCAACAACTTTGATGAGGGCGAGTTGAGGGGTGCCCCAGTAAAATGATTTCAAGTTTTTTTTTCTCTCAGTCAGGAATTTAGGGGTCAGCAAAACAGATTGAATAAAAGTTTAGTTTTCAAAGTTTTTTTTTTCTTCGGTTTTTAATGATTTTTTTATACTTACCTACTTTATTCTTCTATAAACTTTTGAAAATATGGTTTTTAATTTTTTTTCGTTTAAGATATTATTATTTTTCGGGATCGTTCTTCACCCTTTTTTAAAAAAATATATTTTTTAATTTGGTTAGAAATGATTTAAAAAATATATAATATAATTCGTTCATTTTTTAAAAAAAATATTCAATTTATTTTCCAATTGATTTTTTTTAAAGTACCATAACATGGGGGTACTTTGGACGATGTTTTCACTTTTTTCTCATATTTTTGCTTATAACTTATTCCTACTTGATGTTACCAAAAAAATCTTTTGGCATATTTTTTTCGGTGTTGGTATAGTAAAATTTTCAATTTTTTCGAAGTAAAAAAAAATGAGTAAAAAATTATTGCACTTGATCAGAAAAAAAATCTGATTTTAGAAAGAATATCTAAATCAATTTTTTTCGAATCGTAAAATTTAAAAAAATCTCGTAGAGCAAGTCACACCTCACAACAACCAGTGCAACAATCTAACCAAACAAATTTTTTTTTTCCATTCCATGATTTAAAATCCAAAATTCAAATACGGATTTTGTGAATTTGAAATCGGAAGTGATTTAAAATCTGCCAAACCCTGGAAAATACTACGTAATAAAAATCAAAAAGTCAATTTTAAAAAATAATAAAAACTGAAAATTTTTGTTTGAACAAAATTTTATGAAAATTGAAATTTTGATACTCAAGTAGTCAAGTATGACAAATTCTTTCACAATGAACTTTTTCCCGAATAAAACGATTATTTTTCAAGAAAAAAAAATTGAGACAAAACTTATAATTTTAGGATTTTTTTTCTGAAAAAATCGGCATATTTTGTAGATTTTTTTGCAAAAAAAAACTTTTTTTTTCTCCAAAAATTGAGTGAGAAAAATTCTTCTTGTAATAAAAATTATTTACCTACTTACTCCAAAAAAAAAACTTACAAGGGAACCTTGCCAACTCGTCACCTCTGATTGAGCTTAAATTTGGCTCACTGAAAGAGCATGCCACCCCGACTAGGGTGGAATGATTTTGACTTTTTTTCGAAAATCGAAACAGCCTACGGCACAAAAGTTGAGTTTTGGTGTCAAAATAACATGGTAAAAATTTGAGCCCCCTCGGTCAATATTAACCCATGCTTCAGGGGGTCCAAAGTTTTCAAATTTCAGTAAAATTTCTCATATAATAAAAAATTTTTTTTTAAAAATTAACAATTTTTCAGAGGTCTAGTCGATGGTAGGGGTCCTCTTGGTGACCCAGAACCCGGTCATCCATCAAAAAATTGCATAAAAGTATAAACAGGGGTTTCCAAAATATCCACATTTTTGCATAATTACACCAAAATCAATTTGAAAATATCTTCAAAATGAAAGGGAAGTCCCATCACCACCACCCCTCCATAGAAAATGGGACATTTTGCTATGAAAATTTTGTCCTGTGTTTTTTAATGAAATTACTCATTTTACCTACTTTGTATTAGGGCAAAGTGAAAAAATTATCACTCTAATTACTATATGCATGAGAGCGGTCAAAACCACCTAGACACTACAAGCCATGAAGTTAAATTTGGCAACCTTGCGGTAGACGGCCGACTTGAGCAACTTGAATATGCATTTTCCGGGCAAACGAAGTATTTTTCGTAAAAATTGATGAGAACCTAAATTGTAGAGCGAAAAATTAACTTTCGTTTAGTGTACTCGGAATTTCAATTCGACGAATATTTCTCGAATTACGGTTGAAAAACTGATTTGAAAATTGGGCCGTCTACCAGATTTTCCCTGTTTTCTCGATCAAAGAAGCGATTTCCTTAAAAATTGATAAGAACAAAAATTGTAGAGCAAAAAATATACTTTCATCCTAAAATCGTTGAAATTTCGATTCGACGAAAATACCTCGATTCATTAGCAAAAACTGTTTTTTCAGATATGCAAATTTTCATTTTTTCCTATTTCGCGGGCAAGCAAAACGTTTTTCATGAAAATTGATAAGAACTAAAATTGTAGAGCATAAAAAATCCTTCAGTTTTAGTGCTTTTAAAATTTTTGATTCGACTAATTTCCTGAGTTATCGTCAAAAAACTCGTTATTTTCTCATTTTCGAGGTCAACGACCCGTTTTTTGTGAAAATTGATGAAAATCAAAATTGTAGATTGAAAAATTTACTCTCGTTTGCTGCAGTCGGAATTTCGATTCGACGAATATTTCTTGAGTTATCATCGAAAAACTGATTTTGAAAATTGGCCGTCTATCAAAGTTTCCCATTTTCCCGGTCAACGAAGCAATTTTCGTGAAAATTGATAAGAATCAAAATTGTAGAGCGAAAAATGTCCTTTCATCCTAAAATCATTGAAATTTCGATTTGACGAAAATACCTCGATTTCTCAGCGTAAATTGTTTTCTTGGATGTGCAAATTTTCACATATTCTCATTTTCAGTGCGAACGAAGCGTTTTTCGTGAAAATTGATCTGAACCAAAGTTGTAGAGCAGAAAATTTCCTTTCGTTAATGTGCTGTCAGAATTTCGATTCGATGAATATTTCTCGAGTTATCGTCAAAAATCTGATTTGAAAGTCGGCCGTCTACTACTCGAAAATGCGACGTTGCCTTTCTACGTTCATGGCTTGTACAGTCTAGGTGGTTTTGGAGCGGTTCATTTTGTGTTGAAAACATCCCATCAGAAAGATCCCCCCCCCCCAAATGATTTTTTTTCTCCAAAAAAAATTAGGTCAAAAATGGATTTTTTTTGTTGAAAAATTGGGGTATTTTATTCCAAGAAAATTTTTTCCCAAAAGAATTAGTAAAATAGCTTAAGTACTTACTCGTATTTTCATCACGAAAAAATGCCAATATTTTCTCTACAAAAAATTGAAAGATTACAAAAAAGTTGAAAAAATGTTTCATTTCCAAAAAAATAATAAATTATTTTTTCAAAAAAAAAATCAAAAAAAAAAATGAAAAAATAAATAAATAAGTAAAATAAGAGAATAGAATAGAAACAGAAAAAAATTGAAAGATTTCAGTAAGTAGATAGTATGTAATATGTATTAGGGTGATCCTTATTTTGGACATTTCCGATTTTTTGCCCCCCCCCCCCCCTCCCCTATAGGTCGTACACATTGAGAAAATAATTACCTATTTCCTATTTTTTTCTCCAACTGAATTTTTGTTTTCTCGCAGAGTGTCCGGCTCCTTTTTTGAAAAAATAGCAAAAAAAATTTTCAACAAAATGAGCACTATACATATGTGGAGGTGCTTTTATCTACCCAACGAGACCTTTTGGGTGATTTTTCATCTTTACCTCCTTTTTTAAAAGGGAACACGAAAAATACCATTTTTTACGTTTTTTGAAGAAAAAAGAATTTAAATCAGCAAAGATGAGAAATTTTTTTTTGATTAAAATCATCTTAACATACCTACCTATTATTCGATTAGGTATTGATTTTTAGCTAATTTTGTTTTCAATAATAAGATATTAATACTAGGCACTTGATCGGTTTTAGATTGGCAAGACTGAAAAAACCATCGTCCATCGGTGCAAAATGAATAATTCTTCGCCGCCAACGCTGCAAACTCTCGCTTCGCAGGAGTTAGCTCTTGTCCTTTGCCGACATATAGCCCGCCACAAAGTCGATGTTGAATATGAATTAGGATTTGAAGAATTCGAAAACCACATGTTTCCTTATTCTGGGTCCGCACCAATAATGTTCGAAGGAGTTCCATCAGTTTTGGAAAAAATGATAAATGGTTCTTTGCATGGCACGGTGGGTCCTGCATTTGGAGACTGGTGTAGGTATCATCGATCGCATATCTTCTACGATCGTCGTTGCGACCACAAGTATTTCAACGAAGCAGTATTAAAATGCATGCATGAATTTGTGTTGAAACCCGATGGCACAATCAATTACCCGCAAACGGCCAGAAATCTATTAAATAGTAATAAATTGAGCGAAATAGATAAGTATATGATGGCTTGCATTAATTGCCTGGTTGAAGATATCGAACGTTTTTGGCCATATGTCTCCGGTGATCATAGCATAATTGAAGAATGCGATTTCCAAACATCTCCATTGGTCCGATATTGGACTGGTGTGATGAGAGGGGAAATAGCAAGGTTGTCTGAGAACTGCACTGATTGGCTAGACAGAATATTGATTGAACTGAACCGCATGGAATGGACCAGCGTGAAATATTTTTGGAATTATTTTTCAGAAAAGCAGCAAACAACTGCCGCTGTGTTGTTTCTGAAACTTCACGGTGATGATATGTCCGATATTCCTATTTTGTTAAAAATATTGAATGACGATCAGTTAAGAATGCTATTAAAGAAAATCTGCATTATTGATGGCATTTTTGATCCATTAATTAGATGGTTTGGTTGGAGGGATTCGCAAGTAATTTTATCGATTTGGCATCGCTTGAAACATTTAGTAAGCTCCGTCATAACATTTATCGATCTCATTGACATAATTTTGACTCGAGGTTTCTCCTATAGCATGGGTCCGAATCTCGATTCTGTACTTTTTGAAATTTGGATATCTGCACCGAATTACTTCAGGAGTAGCGTACTGAATGATATGGAAGATATAAAACATTTTTTTGCTGTGTTAAAACCGTCGCGGTCACTCCTGGCGCATAATCAACACCGTTGGGACATTAGAGTTGAAATGCAATTTTTCGTCGCTCTGTTAAGAGATTTGAGTTTTCAGTCGAGAAATTCTTTGTGGAATGAATTCTGGCCCAACATTATTATTCACGCAAATCTGCAAAGTTTGACAAATATAATGAAATTATGTTTGAATAATGAAGAAGAAATTGTACGGTTCAAAGCGTCTGAAATGACGAGTTTGAGTAAGATCGAACATCTCTGCTATTTATTGATTAAACGTGATTTCGAATCGGAATTGGATGATTTTTTAAATTTTTGCTCACCCGACGACCATGTCGTGGCCGATTTAAAAAGAGAAATTCTTCAGTCGCCGAGAATGCAGTCGGCATTGATCAGAATCGATTACCTGAATGGAAGAGAAAAATCATTTTCGGTTGATTTCGGTGACTTCATCGCCAGCGTTTTTTTAAATGACGAAGATGTCCAGCGCTACAAAAGTGAAATACTCGGGTCCGCCGACGAATTGGAGCGTTTGTATCCCTTTCCCTAGATATTTGTAATGCCATCGGGTCCGAAATTCCTTCGTAGATTCTTACCTTATTAATAATGATTATAAACTATAATTACTTATAATGATTTGTTTGAAATTCTTATTTAATCAGTCGTATCGTATTTTTTTCGTACTTATCTATAATATAGGCTTTTTTATAAATGAAAAATTTTGTGAAAGCTGTTTTCTCTATCTAACCACCGTTTTTTGAAATGAAAATGGTTATGAAATAGTGTTACACTAATTTATTTTGCATTTTGAAAAAAACACTTATTAAATTGACCCAGCAGTGGACGTTTAGGTGAATTTATACCATATTTTTTGACACGATAAGTCAAGATGATAACTAATTGAATAAATAATTTGAAATTTTTATACGAAGTTGATGGGACTCAGTATCGAATCTTATTGGTACATGTAAGGAGTAGGTGGCAGCTTTCCTACTCTTGACATTTTAATAAAAAGTAGAAAGTTGTTCGTTTTCTGCATGAGTTTGAAAAGTCGCAATTTTACCACCTGTTTTTTACCATAACAAAATTAAGTTGTTTTTTTTTCTTCTAAAATTAGGAATTTTTTTGTTTGAAAATTTTTTCAATTTTTTTAGAGAAAAAAATAATAAAAAATTCTTTAATTTCTTTGGAGAAAAAAATCTTCTAAATGAAAAATTCGTCCATTTTTTGGATAAAATTTCTTCCATTTTTTGAAAAAAAAAATCTTCTATTTTTTAGATAAAAAAATCTCCACAATTTTTTTGGAAAAAAAATTCTTCTAGATGAAAAATTCTTCAATTTTTTAGATAAAAATCTCTTCCATTTCTTGGATACAAAATTCTTCTTATTTTGGATAAAAAATGTTCCTATTTTTTTAGATAAAAAAAAACTTCATTTTTTGAAGAAAAAATTCTTTCATTTTTTGAAGAAAAAATTCTTTCATTTTTTTGGAGAAGAAAATTCTTCCATTTTTTTGGAGAAGAAAATTCTTCCATTTTTTGTGAAGAATAACCCGTGTAGCAATTGTCGACATCGACATTTATGTCGACAAAATTCAGACACATTTTTTTCTCGGTTAACGATGAATTAAAAATTATATTTGAGATTTAAAGTAATGTTCTATGTTAAACATAACTGTTCAATCAAAATTTTTGAATTTTTCTCAGTATTTTCCTATAATTTAGAAAACGTTGTTTTTCTACATAGACAAGTCGATGTAAAAATCGATACTCGATAAACGCATCGACATTTATGTCGACAATTTCTGCCAATTAAATTTACAAATTTTATATCTTAAAAGAACTAAAAACAATTAATAATAGCATTTTAAGCTCAGGAATAAATAATTTTTGAAAGAATCACAAAATTTTCTTATTTTTCAAAGTTTTGAATAATACAACGACTTGTCGAGTTATTGTCGACATAATTGTCGATGGTCGAATAATGCATCGACTTCACTGTCGACAGTGTCGACCAGAGGAATTTTAAGTCGAGATAGTGTCGATGTGATTGTCGAGGGTCGAATAATGCATCGACTTAACTGTCGACAGTGTTGACCAGAGGAATTTTAAGTCGAGTTAATGTCGATCTAATTGTCGAGGGTCGAATAATGCATCGACTTGACTGTCGACGTCTTGAGAGTGATTGTGATACTCGCAGATAAAGTGTGTTGTGAATTAGTACATAAGGTCTAAGAATCATCTCTATGTTAGTTGGACACTCGCATGTGTCCAGCTACAAAGGTGGCCTCAATGCCGCATATTTGACAAAAAATGTCGAAATGTTGGCTTGAACACTATTTTTGGTGCAATTTTAATATATACTTATATTGAATATTTGAACTTAGCATATTTTTCAAAATCTCACCATTGCAAATGTCGATGTGGATGTCGATATAAATGTCGACACATCGAAATCGGTCACTTTTCGATCGTACATGTCGACACGATTGTGGATGGTTTGTCGAGCTTATTATCGACATGTTTGTCGACCGTCCAAATATGGCTCGACATGTCGAGCCATATTTGGAAATTTTTTTGAAAAAAAATGCTTTTATTTCCTGGATAAAATTTTTTTTTCATTTTTTTGGAAAAAATGCTTCCATTTTTTTGAAGAAAAAAAATGAAAATTAGATACACTGAAAAATTAATTTTAAAAAAATCGATTTTTCAGAGTGGCTACTAGTTATTTCCTGAAAACACCATAATAGGTACATGAGAAAAGCAGTAATTTCATGAATTACTGAGTTTCACAGTATTGATTCCTATTTTCAATGGAAATATTCTTGTCATCTTTAACTAAAATTTACTGTCTTCATTCAGCTGAAATGGTTACACATGTCAACTCCACGTATAGGGGCAGTAATGTACGTCTTTATTAATTTTCAATGTACAAGACTCAACAGCAAAGAGCAACTTTAGAAAAATCATACTAGTGTATTTATCATCAAGACAAGTTGGAGTTTCTCATACAAAAATTTGAGTTTTCTTTATTTTTTTCTTCAAAAAAATTGTGAATCATTTTTTTAAATATTGTGATTTTTTTTTCTCTCAAAAAATGTGATTTTCCCCCCGTTAAAATTAAAGACCTTTCATGTGGCAAAAATTGAAATTTTTTTATTCTTTTCAAAAAATTTGAGAAAATGTATCTCCCAAAACAATTTCGTTCTCCAAAAAAAATAAAAGATTTTTTCCTCCAAAAAAATAAAATAACTTTTTTCTCCAAAAAAATGAAGAAAAAATTTTCTTCAAAAAAATGGAAGCATTTTAATTCACAATTTTGTAAAAAAAAAATATATTTATTAAGAAAGATATTTTTAGTTCGAAAAGAGAAAAGAAAGTATCAATTTTTGTAGAAGAAAATCCAACTGATCTCGATAGAAACTCACTTTTTTTGGAGGAAAGAAGTTTTTCAATTTTTTGATGAAAAAATCTCACATTTGAAATTTGGCACTTTTCAAACTTCAACAAATTTTCAAAAGTTCGTCAGTTTTCAACTTTTTTGTGTCTAGTAAATTTTTAAAAGATGGAACTGGAAATTTGGTAATTTTTTAATTTATTTCTTTTCTTCGTAGAATTTTTTCAGTTTTTTAAAAACTTTGAAAAAATTGATTTTTTCTTATCCTAATAATTTCAAAAAAAAAAAAAAAAAAAAAAGGTTTAAAACCATTGTAATAAAATTCTGAGAAAATCCAGAAGCTTTCTATCTGAAATTAAATATTTTTCTGTTCTGAAATGAAACAATAATTATTGAAACATTTTTTGACCATTTTTAAAAGAAAAAAAAATTTCTTGAAAAAGTTCCCTCTTCAAAAGTTGAGACGTTTCTACTCCCAAAAAATGAAAAAGTTTTTGCTATACAAAAAAATTGAAAATTTTTCTTTTATTAGAACATTCAAAGAATTTTTACCCCGAAAAAGCTTGAGATTCGTCCAAAAAAAACAAAAAAAAACAGATTTTTCTTCGAAAAAAATCATGTTGAAACAGAAATTAAGATTTTTTATTTGAAAAAAAGTTGGTATTTTTATTCCAAGAAAGTCCGAATTTTTTTTCTCAAAAAAATGAATAGGTAGGTAGGTATAATAATTATTTATTTTCATCACGAAAAAATTCCGATATTTTTTTCTACAAAAAATTGAAGTACCTAATACAAAAGCGTTTAAAAAAGGTTTTATCCCCCCTCCCCCCAAAAAATGTTACATTACAAAAAGAAAAAATAATAATAAAAAAAAAAAAATAGAAAACAGAAATTGAAAGATTTTTTGTACAAAAAAGAGAGATGTTAGTAAGTGGTATGTCAGGGTGATCCTTACTTTGGAAATTTTGGAGGAAAAAATTGGACCCCCACCCCCGTCCATTGGTTGCACATAATATGGAGAAAATAATTACCTTTTGCTCCCCTGTTAAAAAAATGGGAGGAAATTGAAAAATGCCCTGTTTAGTAAAATAAATAAAAATCAGGCAATATGAGTAATAAAACTCGAATAAAATCATCTTGACATAGTACGCATATTTAACCAAAAAAGTACCATTTTCTGCAATTTTTCAGCTTCACTTCAATTTTCAGGGACTGTCATCTTTCTCAATTTCTCAAAGATCAAAGTCCCTAAAAATAGAGGAAAAGTTGAAGTAAACTCCATAGTGACCATTTTATTTTTAAAAAAAATTTAAAATTAAAATTTTTAGAATTTTTTCAAGACGGAGGCTTCTGCGAGACCACACAAATACAGTTGGAGAAAAAATAAAAAGTACCTACATAATGATTTTTTTCGTAATTCGAAAAAAAAATCAGAAATTCCCAAAATAAGGACCACTCTAGTGTGTGTATATCTACATATGTTTAATTATTGAATTTTTGGAGTTTGTTGGGGAGCTCTTTACATTTTTGATATAATTACCGGTTTTTTGATACAATTCAAAAACCTGAGATATTGCCAAGTTGTCGATCATGACTGAGGCAATTAAATACTTACTCCTAATTTTGATGTTTATGATTTGACTTTTCTTTGAACAAAATCATTAATATTCTTCGTATCTTTTTCATTGCTGGGTTTTAGGTCGATGATTGGTTGAATTGGAGGTTGAAATAAATACCTACTTACCCTTGCAAAACGAAACAATCGGCAATCGAAATGGACGGTGACATCTCATCAAGCTGTTTCGGATCGCCTCCAACGCTGAAAGAACTCACTTCGCAAGAACTGGCCCTCGTCATTTGTCGACTTATAGCTCGCAATGAAATCAAGTTTGACTCGCATTTCACATGGACATCCTTCGTTTTATATATCTTTAACACTCATCCTCCAAATGACAAAAAGGTCTCGTCGGTCGACGATTTAATATTCAGATCTGCTCTGCCAATGATCGAAGGGGTCCCATTGTTTTTGGAAAAACCCATACGAGACTGTTTGGATAACCCGGTGGGTCGTTCTTTTGCAGACTGGTTTTTCTACCACAAAGGAAACGTTTTCTACGACGCATCCGCTCGATATTACCACGACAGTGCGTGGAACTGTATCGACGATTTTACATTGAACCCAGATGGCACAATCAGTTTTCTACAAACAGCCAAAAATATATTAAATAGTGATAAATTGAGCCAAGTTGAGAAGTACAAGTTTGCTTGCATTTATTGTCTGGTCGACGATGTCGAACGTTTATGGCCTTTTGTATCTAATTGCGAGGTAATTGATGGATGCCAGTTTGAAAAATCTCCCATGGTTTATTATTGGACACGTGTTATGAAAGGCGAATTTAGACGGTTATCTGACACCAGTTCTGATTGGCTGTGTCATATATTGAGATTCATATACAGATTACGCTGGACTGCTGTAGACTATTTTTGGAATTTTTTTTCCGAAACTGAAAAATTATTAGCTGCTAAAATGTTGCTGAAACGTCATCCAAATTCATTCTACGATTCATTCTGTCATTTAATTTCAAGATTGAACGATAACCAATTGCAAATTTTATCGAATGAAATTGACTTCTGCAATATTTTTCGTCGTTTAGTTTTAGATGCATCGTGGATACGTTTGGATTTAATATTAGCCACTTGGGATCGTTTGAAACAGTTAATATCACCGACCAAATTCGTCGGTATTATCGTTGTATTCGTGAAATATGGTTTCAATGGTGGAGTGGGACCGTACTTGGATCCGGTACTTTTTCAAGTATGGATGTCAGCACCGGTTCATTTGAGGATTCACGTTCTGTATAATATAGAAACTACAAAAGATATTTTCCAAGCATTGGTACCGATACGACTTGTTTTACACTCGGATCGCGACTGCAGCATTGATATGAAATTTTTCATCGCATTATTCAATGAAATGTGCTTCCAAACGAGGTACGATCTGTGGTGTCAATTTTGGCCTTACATTATTGCCCATGCTGATTTGATGTGTTTGCCAAAAATAATGAAATTATGTTTGAATAACGAAGAAGAAATTATTCGCTTCAAAGAAGATGAAATGATGAATTGCACTAAAATCATAGATTTCTGTTTTCTGTTCATTTACCACTCTCGTGTATCGAAACTGACCCAATATTTGAATTTTTGTTCGTCAAATAACGAACACCTTGTGGCGGAGTTTAAACGAAAAATCCTTCATTTACCGAAGATACAATCAGCCATCATCTGTGCCAAATACCTGCGCGAGAAAAACACAATCGATTTGGATAATTTTTTGAATGGTGTTTTTTCAAGCGAAGACGATGCCAAAAACTATACAAATGAATTACTCGAATTATATGAAAATGATCAGTACGAGATTCCGCGCCCGGAATATATCGACTAATTACTGCAGTCCTCGTATCGTATATTATTCTGTAAATTCAAAATTTTAATCAAATCATGCATAATTGCATAGACGTAGTCCTTAATTTGTAATTATAATTGGTCTGCAGTCTGCAAGTTATTTTTGACGAAAGAGTAATTTCTATTATATATTTATTTTAAGAAATCTATTTCAAAGATAAAATTCTTGTTACAATATTTTTTTACTTTTTTTTTATTATTATTATACGACTTACTTTAAAAATTTATGTAATATTTATTATTTTCTTCGGCTTTCAATTTTTTTAATTTTGTTTGAAAATCGAATTCAAAATATTTTAAAATCAAGATTTCAACCAACGTTTACAATATGATATAAACCCCCAAATATTATCATCTGACAATCTAGAAAAAATAGATCGACTAATAACCTTCTTAAAGAAAACCCATCTTTACAATCTAATTTAAACATCATTGTAGGGGCGCGATAATCCTGGTAATTAAAAGCGCCAAAAAAAAAAAAAAAAAAAAAAAATTATTTTTCCCTAAAAATAATTTTTTTTAAATTTTCAATCATTTTATTATTTTTTTTTAAATCCAAATTTTTCAACTTTAGGTTCTTTTTGAAAATTGTCAAGTTTTTATTCGACAGTTTTGTCTAAAGTTTTTTATTATACGACAATTTCTTCTTTCCTCGACAATTTTTTGACATTTTAAAATTTTGAAAACATTCAAATACCTACCGAAGAAAAAAATTAAAATTTGAAAAATTGTTTTTTATCTATTTTTTTTTTTTTTTTTTACTGATGACAAAAAATACCTAACATTTACAACTGAAGAATTTTTCAAAAATTTCGAATGGAATGTGTTTTGAAAAATTTTGTTGGCTGAAAAGTATTATTTTAAATTTATACCTACTTATTTCAAGTTTTATACCGCAAAAAATGTGATTTATAATTTATGTAGATTAGATATGCAATAAACGCCATCGAAAATAGCATTCATTTATTTCGTAAAAACTGTGAAAAAAATTTCATAATAAATACCAAGGTTTGACAGAGTTCAAAAATTACTTCGGATTTTAAATCCACAAAATCTTCAAAATCCTCAAAATCTGGATTTGGAATTGAAATTTAAATCTTGGAGTAGAAAAGATTTTGGATTTTTCCAAGTTACCTACCAAAAGGAATTAAAATCTAAAATCTTTTTTCTTTTGTTGTTGTTGTTGTTGTTTTGTTTGCTTTGGTTTTTTTCTCAAGTAGGTAGCTATACTTACTGGAAAAAATTTTACTAATTTTTTTAGGTATTTCGAAAAAATTGAAAATTTTAATTTTTTTGCAAAAGAATTCAGTTTTTTTCTTCAAAAATTAATTGAGAAAAATTCTTATTGCAAAACAAAATTATTTACTCAAAAAAATTGTGAATAAACCATGAGATTTTCTTTTACAAAAAACTAAAAAAAAACTAAAAAAAAAACACCTAAAAATTGTTATTTTTTAAACAAAATTGAGATACGGATAAGGTATGACATGAAATATTCCAAGACTCCTGAATTTTTCAGCCCCTCCCCCCCCCCCCCCCGGTCAATACTTATAATTATTATCGAGAATCCTGAAACTTTAAAATTTATCAAAATGTATTCTCGATATAACTACATGATTTTTGGAATTAAAAATGTGGTAGAAATGTGATATTTATTTTTTAAATGATGATAACTGAAAGAAAATTTGATTTCCTAAGAGTAGAGATGAGAAATATCCTATCAAAAATAGGTATAAAAAATGAAAAAAGAACAAATTAGTGAACAGATTCAAGAATCAAATTATTGAATAGCGAGAAATGTCTTTCAAGTGTTGAACAAAAAATGGAATTTTGTCTAAAGGCCTACGTGTGGTTTTTTGGGAAAAACGAAAAAATGGTGTCGAAAATCCATTGAAAAATTGAAAGTTTTTGAAAAATAAATATATTGTTATAAAAAAATTTCCAAGGCCCCAATCGAAAAAATTTTCAAACAAAAGTTCTGTATTTTGATCTCAGGAACAATTTTGGTTATCACGAAAATTTTGATTGGACCACTCTTTGTCCTCCATTTTTGCATTATACGTATGGAAATCACATGGAAAATCACGTAGGTACTTACATAAAATTCAAAATTATTATACACGAACACGAATAATGCAAAATTGGAGGGGAATGAGAGGGCAAATCAAAATTTTTGTACTGACCAAAATTGTTCTAAAAACTTTGATATACAACTTTTTTTGAAAAATTTTTTCAATTGAGGCGTTGGGTACAGTAATAGAGAAACTTTTTGGGAAAAAGAGCTCACCTTCTTCTTCAAAATTCTTTCTATCTGCGTACCTAAGCCCTCAATTGAAAAATTTTTCAAACAAAAATTTTATGTTTAAATCTCTAGAACAATTTTAGTTATTAAAAAAATTTTGATTGGACCACTCAGTTTCCTTCCAATCTTGCATTAACTATACGTACGCACGAATAATACGTAATTATTAGAGACCGGATTTTTATGCAATGCATATTTTTCTGTGTTCGAGAAAACATGCATATTTCAAGAGATCTATACGATTCATCAAATTTCCTGACGATTGAGCCCTATTTCAATTTGCATATTTTGCATATTTCAGTCTTAAATGCATATTTTTGCATATTTCCGACTAAAAAGTGCATATTTCTGCATATTTGCACGTATTTTTGTTATTTTACTGCATATTTCTAAGATTTGGTTAAAACCTGGTTGGAAATTTTTTTTTCTAACCACTTTTTTCTGATTAAAATCGCAAAACTGTAAAAATGCCATGTGAAATTGTCAAAAAAATTTCGAGCGATCTTTCAGTGTGTTCAAAAGTGTTTTTACCGATAACTTGGCGATGCATTTGATTATCGTTTGTAATGGAGAAAACGAGTAGTTGATGGAAAATTAATTGATTGTTGTTTCGATTGTTCGAAAAAAACGTTTTTTATGAGTAAACAGTCAATTTCATTTCAATTTTTCAGTGTTTATACTTTTCAGCTTAAAAAATCCTTTCCAGGGATACCCATATTGAAAATGCATATTTTGCATATTTGACCAATAAATGCATATTTTTTGCATATTTTGAACTTATAAATGCATAAAATATGCGCATATTTTAGGATTATAAGTGCATAAAAATCCGGTCTCTAGTAATTATGCATTATTTACCTATACAAAGCATGCGATTTTCATTCGTAAAATGCAAAATTGGAGGTGATGGAGTGCTCCAATGAAATTTTTGTAATAATAAAAATTATTCTTGAGATCAAAATACACAACGTTTGTTTGAAACATTTTTCAATTGGGGCCGTAAAATTTTTTCAAAAACTTGTCCAAAATTAAAAATGAATTTTCGTCATAATTTTTTTCATTTTTCTAAAAAAAAAAAAAAATAACACGTAGGCCTGATTTTTGAACGTGAATTCAACGTCGTCCCCAAAATGAGCTCTTGAGGGGGGTCAATTTTTGAAATTTCAAAATTACAATATTGGTATCGAAATGTAGGTTTTTGAGGTCGCCGAATTCAATTTTTAAATTTTATTTCACCTTCAACCCCCTAAATAGACCTCTGAAAGAGGGTTCAATTTTTGAAATTTTGAAATTTACAATATTGGTATCAAAATGTAGGTTTTCGAAGGCACTTGATCCGATTTTTGAACCTAAATTTATCTCCGACCCCAAAATAAGCCCCTGAGGGGGTTCAGTTTTGAAAATTTTGAAATTAATTAATTTTTTTAAGTAAGCTTAAAAAAGGAGGGATCTAATCGAAATTTTTGAAAATACCTAATAAAATTTTAGTAATTTTTGAGATTCAATAAAAATTTTATCAATCATATCAATGTTCAAAAATTTGCCAAACATTAACCAAAGGCCACCAAAATCTCATTTAGACCTTTATTCACACCTCATCAAATAAACTATACACGTGTAAACCATTGAAATTTTCTCATTGTTGTTCTTCTCCTCCCAATAAATCCACACCGATTTACGTCATAACCGAATTATTTTATTACGTATTTCCTTTTGTTTTCTCATTCCGTCTAATTGTCACCTTTGGAATGATCTTCAACTAATCTGTCGTCCAATTAGGAAAATTCGACTATTCACGCCACAGCCTCGTCTCTATCTCTTAATTACCGCCAAGCCGGAGAGAAAAAATTCTAACCTTGGTATCTCATCGTCATCGCTGCGTAATACTGGCATTTATCATGGCGCTAGCGCAGGCGTTTAGAGCTTCGGTACAGTTAAAGTTCACACGACTATATCATTTGGCTAGAATATCATTAATTTTTATATTTGCTAAGAGAATGGTACCTAACGTAAACGACTTCCCTTTCCGAATTACACCGAGTGAAAATTATTTTCATTTCCTGCGCATCAAATGCGAACATTGGTCGGGGCGAAGTCTTCAAGTGCCGGACGATGGCCAAGGGCCAAGGTGGAGGGAAGGAAAATCCCGGCGGACAGTTTTCGTCACGTTGAAATTACGGTTGTACAAACGGTAAAAAAAAGCCAGGTATACGTGGGTTTGTTTTGGGGGCAAAGATCTTATAATGTATTATTCATACAAATTACGGGTATTGTTAAAAATACACGCTGTAATTTTATGGTAAACGAAAATTTCTTTACGCTGAGCTGTAGTTAGAAAACGAAGAGGAAATTTTCCTCTACTGTGCCGCCGCTTTGGCTATATCGATTTATATGTTCTAAAAATACTTGCTTTTTACCCCCTACAATTTATACCTACATATGGCCGACTATTATTTAGAAGAAAAATTTACCTATATCGATATACCGAGCTATATACGTTTTTAATTACGTTTGATTGGCGTAGGTACGCGTACGCTCTTTCAACGCAACCAATCCGAAAACCCTTTTCATAAATGGTAATTCTCATAACCGAGTCGGGATGCGGGCTCGCGTAGGTACTCGAATATGGGTTATGTACAGGGTGTCACAACTATGTACAAGATCACATAATATGTGAATGCATCGAATCGTCTAAAGAAGTAATTTCACAGGTGTAAACAATTTTTTTGTGTTGTGTGGAAGTAACATTTTATTATGTTTTGGAATAAAAATTATCTTCAATGATATCTACATCTGAGAAAAAAAATTTAAGTATTCTTTTATGCGGGAATTTTAAATAGAAACAACTTTTGTATAGAACATTTTTTCATATAATCAAAAAAATTGAATATTATCAACAAAATACCTCGAAAAAGTTTTGAAAAACAAAATATTTTTGAACCTATTTTCAATTCTCTCAGGAAAACTGTTACAGTCAGAAATAAATTCTTTGAAGTTTGAACAAAAATTCAATTGTTCCTCGTAAAATATACATTTTCTTGGTGAATTTTCAAAAAAAAAAAAAAAAAAAAAAAAAAAAAAGATGGGTAGGTAAGTACAAAAACATTCTCAATCGAATTACATAGGTAATAATTCAAAATATAAAAAAATGGATTTTGAAAAATTTAGGTCAATTTATAGAAAACTCTCAGCTTTCAAAAAGTTATCAGTTTTCAAAATTTAGTTCAGTAAAACTTTTCTGAAACAGGTTAGGTACCTATAGCGCATCTCTGAAAAGTATTAGATGACTAAAAAATTGATTTATTTTTTATTTTTTAATTTTGTTAGTAAATATTGAAAAAAAAAACACCTTAATTTTCAAAAAATCAACAGTTTTGAAAAAATGGAAATTTTATAAAGTTTAATTGATCAGTATGTATTAAATACAGAAAAAAAATCGAAAAATTGAATTTTCAGAAAATACCTACCTCTTTGAGTAATCAACTCATTAATTATTGTTCATTTGAAAGAAAAAAAATTGATTTTGAAAATGTTGACAATTTCTTTAATTTTATTAAAAATTCAGGTAATTATATAAAATTCATTGATTTTGAAAAAATTATCAGTTGTGAAAGCTTATGGCATTACATTTATTTTAGGTAAGTTAAAAGTGTCAAAATTTTTAGTACCTATCAAAACTTTTTCTTCTAAAAAAAGCGTTTTAATAGTTTCACAATATTTGTTATAAATTTTCAAAATTTTGTCAGCTCTTGGAATTCGTTTCATTTTTAAAAAATTAAAATTAAAAAAAAAAATCTCACTTAATTTCGAAAAATTCATTAGTTTTGAGAAAATTGTCTTATGGTTTCTGATATTTGGTCCATTCAAAAAAAAAAAAAAAAAAAAATTGACTTGATGAAAATTATTTGGTTTGATAACATTTTTGGATTTTAATAATGTTTTAAATCTGAGTCAATTTTATAAAAATTTTCATCATAATGGTTTTGAGAGCTTTTGACAGTAAGTTTTCAAAATTTACTTTGAAAATTCATAACTCAAAAAATAATTAGAAATATTTTGGTCAAATTTTTGAAATTTCGTGTTTTTTTTTTCTTCAACATAGATTTCACATTTTTTTTTACGTTTTATTATTTGGTCCATTTTTTAATATTTTTGTCAAGTACGTATTTAAAAAAAGTTATCAATTTAAAAAATTACTGATTTCGAGCTTTTTTTTCTTGAAGAATCAACAAACTTTTAAAGTAGGAAAGTAACTTGAAAATAATTGTTTATTTAGGAAAAAAATCGATTTTTATTTTTTAACATTTTTTTTTAAATTTAGGTCAATTTTATAAATTTTTTTGGAATAAGCATTAAAAAATTCTCATTCTTTTGGCATATATTTTTTCCGAAGAATAATTCAATTATTAGAATTATCATTTTGGAGAACAAAATATTTCTCAATTTTTCGTAGAATAATTTTCGTTTCAATATTTCCAAATAAATCAAGTTTTTGTCCAATTATTTTTTCCGGGGGGGGGGGGGGGGGGGATTTCTAAAAGAAAAAAAAATCATTTTTAAAATTTTGGCCCTTTGAAAAAAAGTTCAAACAAAATCAATTCTTAAATTGCTAAGAATTTGAGTAGGTAATAAGTAGGCATTTTTCTCAACTTTTAAAATTTCGTAGTTTTGAAAAAAGGCAAAACATTGTTTATAATTTTTCTAAATTTTTAGAATTTGATCTTTCCAATATTCGTCGTTAGGAAAAAAGTTATCAATTTTTTTTAAATGTTGATTTTGAGAGAAAATACGTAATTTAAAAAAAATTAAAAAACTTGAAAAATACATAAAATAGAAATCGCTGATTTATAAAAAATGGTCTTAAATTGTGTACATTAAAAAAAAATAATAATTTCAAACTTTTTAAAATTTTGTCAATTTTTATAAAAGTTTTCACTAAAAAAGATTCGTCATTTTTGAAAAAAAATCAGTTTTCAGAATTTGCCGGATTAAAAAAAAATCAAAAATCATCCACTCAAAAATTTGTGAATCAAAAAATGAATTTGAATTTGGTTGATTTTTGAAAATCAATCATTTTGAAAAAAAAAATTATTTGACAATTTTTGTCGATTTCCAAAATTTGGTCAATTTTTTTAATAGGTAAATATCTGTAATTTAAACAAAGTCCAGCTTTGAGAGAAAAAATTAACGATAATAATATTAATGGAAATTGAAATTCGAAAATTCGTCAGCTTTGAGAAAATGTTTATAGTTTTTCAAAATTTGATCGATACAAAACAAATACCTACATTTTTCAATTAATATACCTAAATTAATTACCCACGTAACTTGAAAATTGTTGATATTTTATAAAAATTGTGTGATTGTGAAATTTTTGACAACTTTTAAAATTTGGGTCCCATCAAAATTGTCTTATTTTTGAAAAATAATCACGTTTCAAAATTTGACGTATCAAAAAAAATTAAAAAATATATTATTTATATCAACTCCAAAAATTGCCAACGAAAAAATAAATCTGAAATTTTTTTGACCATTTAAAAAAAAATTGTTATGAAGGTTTTTTTTTGTTTTACAATTTTTGTTGATTTTTAAAATTTTGCAATTTTTAGAATTTGGCTTATTTTTTAGTTTTTTTTTTTATAATTATGAAGAAAATTCACCAATTTACGATTTCTTTTTTAAATTAAGGAAAAAATTGTTTTGAAAAATGTACATTGGATGTTTGAAGATGCAACAATTTTTGCGTTTATAAAATAATTTAAGATGAAAAATTCGTTTGAGAAATTATTTGCAAGAACCCATTCAAAAAATTTTAAGAATAATAAATTAAAAACAAATTGAATTATTTTTAAAGAAAATAATTTTTAAAAAGATCGAAAAAAAGAGTACTCCAAAGATAATTTTTCCCATTCAAATGTGAATTTTTCTACACAAACATTTACCTACCTTTTGGTTCGAGATCCAGAGAGAAAAATTAGGACACCCTGTATACCCCTACCTACGATACTCACACAGTACCTGTATCTCATATATCACCGTACACCGACGAGAGAAAAAGGCAACCGAGGGCAAAAGAGAGGTATCCTCTCATATACGAGTAGATAAATTGAAAGCAAGAATTCGCATGAAATCACAACCTCAAATCGAAATTGAAAATGAAAGTATAGCTCGAAGTTACCTTTTTTTATGCGCATATAACATTTGTTCCACAATGTCCGCGCTTACGGTGATGCCTTTACATTAAATTCTGAATTGTGTTTCGTGTGCTGTTACGAACGTATAACCGACAATTTCTAGATATTTTTTCGTAGCCTGCATTGCTGTGTAGCTCTACTCGTGGTACGTATTCCATCCGCAATAATTCTGATATTCCTTTCGTTCGCTTTGTGTCGGGCGTTATTTCATTATTATTTTTATATAATTCGTCCCCGTTATACTGGCCCTGCTTCCTGCCCCGGGGTGCCTTTCGCAACAAACTTCGACTACCTCGGATGATTGATCTTTCGCGTACTTTTATTCTCATCTACGTATTCTTTTCGCCACCCCGACACCTCGCCCGCGTCCATTCATCTCGTCGTGCGTATCAGTTTACAATTTGTTAGCATTTTTCAACCTTATACTCGTATACTTCGTAATGTCCCTTATTATTGTGGAAAAAAAGCCTAATATTGGGTACCGAATTCGCAGAAAATAGCTTAACAGGCGCTCCGTTGGCATAAAGATGTTTTGCAATATTCGCTAAAATTCATTTATCATCTAAACCCCCGAGTATGAAAGCCCCTAATGTCTTATTTATGTATTTGAAGACTGGGTGGGAAGGGGGCAGGTAGTGAAATTCGTTCGAGCTCGAATCGAATATTTTGCCGCAAAACTCGACTGGTACAAGCCTATCATCTTATATTTGAGGCTTCGATAAAGTAATACCTACGTATAAGTAAACCGCGTAGGATTTGTTGCGACGTTGATGGTTGAAAATTGCCCTAAATAATGAAACATTTGCCTACTTAACAAGCTATACAAGTTGGAGCAACGGTTGACAAAATTTTTAATTATCGAAGAAGCCTTGCAAATGAACGTCTTTTTCTCTCTTTAAAAAATTATGGAAAATTTTGATTTTAAAATATTTTTCAAGAAATGTGATGCGTTTTGCGATAAGGGCCCTTGTGGTGCGAATTCGATGTTTTCAGGAGAGCAAAAACATCGAATTGTAATCGAAATAATCGATAATCATTTTTTTCGATATTTTGGTAGATCGAACTCTTCTGCATCATCTGAAAAAATTGTTTTGGCCAAAACCGTTTATTCGTGAGATTGATGGCGAAGATTTAAAAAAGGGACCTTGTAGTGAATGGGTACAACAGCCAGGCTAGAATATGAAATTGAGGTACTCCAGTGAATTTTTGTGTTCTCGTCGCTGCAAAGACGTTGTCGAACAGATTTTATTTTTTCGAAAATCACTTTAAAAAGTTAATAAATATGACTTTTTTCCTGGTATTTTAAATTTCATTCTGCCACTGATACTTATTTGAAATTAGAGGAGTGAGTGAGTGAGTGAGTGAGCGAGCGAGGGTAGGAGGGAGAGAAGGAAGGGATTCAATTGAAAAATTGTTCAAATGAAAGTTGTAGATTGAGGTCCTAGAAATAAGTTTTCCAATTATAAAATTTTCGTCTACACCCCTTCTCCCCCTCCAATTTTGCACAATACGACTTCGATAATTAATTATTTAATTAATTATATTATCAAAAACTGAGGGAGGGAGGGGTTCAATTGAAAATTTTTTCGAACAAATATTGTAGCTTGAAGTCCTGTGAATAATTTTGATTATCACAAAAATTTCGATAAAACCACTTCTTCCCTTTCAATTTTTAATATTATGTATCTATTTCTATGTACTATGTATGTAGTATATGAACAGTCTTTTTCAAAAAGGGGATAAGTCACACTTTGACGAAAATGAGTTATGGCCACCCTGATGTAGTATGTATGAAGGTCTACCAGGAGCAGTAGTTACACATCCGAATACCTCACCGTTTCCGAGAAAATCGAATTTTAAATCAAGGACTTTTGCAAGAAGGGTATAATTCCAGTCATAGTCCAGTTACAGATTAATGTTTATCAGGATTGCCGATTGGTGTTGCAACCCAAACTTGGAGGGCTAGTGCGCTGCGTAAAATTGATAACAAAAATGGTGAAATAAGTCATTTATTCGCCAGTTTTGTTTGTATGGGTGCGTGTGGTAGTGTGTAAAGTGATATGTAAATTAATTTCGGGTCCAATTAAAAAAATTTTCAAACAAAAGTTGTAGATTGAAGTCCTAGGAATAATTTTGGTTATTATAAAGTTTTCGATTGGACCCCCTCTCTCCTGCAATGCCGCATAACATTTTGTATAAATATTGAAAAAAATTGGGGAGAGGTCCAATTGAAAAATTTTTCAAACAAAAGTTGTAGATTTAAGTCCTAGAAATAATTTTGGTTATTATAAAATGTTTGATTAGACCCCTCCCTCCCCTCCAATTTTGCATAATACAATTTTTAATTACTACATTAATAAAAACTGGGGGGAGGGAGGTGTTGAATTGAAAAAATTTTCAAACAAAACTTGTAGCTTGAAGTATTGGGAATAATTTTAGTTATTACAAAAATTTTGATTGGATCCCTCCAACTCCGTCAATTTTGAATATTAAGTATCTTTGATATACTGAAAACTTGAACTTATTCCTCCCCTCCCTTTTTCTTTCCTCTCCTACCTGTCCCAATAGCATTTCGAAAAAAATCCAACTGCTCCATTATACTCTACAAGGTTGTACCTTCGACCCACAATGGTCAAATGGTCCTCAATTTCTATAGTGCAGTGTGTACTTAAGGTTGAATAGTTTTTTAGCTCTCCTGAAATGTTGGAAAATGTGACTTATCCCCTTTTTGAAAAAGACTGTTCTATTGGACTTGGTAAAATTTAACAACGACTCACTCACATGTAAACAAATTTATTAAACCAGATTCGAGTCTCGGGCAGTACCACTTTCTATTTTACAAAGGAGTTGGGAATTTTCGACATTTCATTGATTTTTAATCTCCCCCCCCCCCCCCAACCCGCAAAAGAATTAGGGTGGATCACTCATCATTTGGATGCAATGCAAAAAATGGATCATGGGAGCATGAAAAAAGCAATTGAAAAGTCCTGAATTTCCAAAAAAAATAGACATCATGAAATGGCCAAATTTTGAAATGAATCTAAGAATGGACCAATTTTTATCAAAACGCTGGAAATTTTCCAAATTTTGAATTTTCATTCAATTAAAAAAAAATCTAACTTGATAAGTTGACTCTTCGAATATTTTTGAGAAATTTTGTTGAATTATTTAAATTGATTAATTTAAAATCAAAGTGGTTTTTTTTTGTTTTTTTTTGATGTACATACCTATTTAAAAATGACCAAATTGTGAATTTTTCATCAAATTTTTAAACATATTATCATAGGATTGATTTTGTAAAAAGCTGTCAAACTTTGGAAATTAATTAAAATCTAAGTCATCAAAATTTTGATTTTTATCAAATAGATATTCAGTCTTTTCTTAATGTAGAATTTTTACCAAATTTAAAAAAATGTAGAAATTTGATAAAAATTGGATTTTTGATAATTATTAAATTTAATGAAAAATGTTTTAATCTTCTAAATTTTTGTAATGTGAAGTTTTAAAATTGTACATATAAAAGAATCGAACTTTGAAAAATTTAGTCGATTAAAAAAAATTCATTAAATTTAATAATTACCAAAACTCCAATTTTTATCAAATTAAAAAAAATTCTGAATTCGAAAGAGTTTTTGAATTTTAAAAATTGTAACAATTTGTCAAACTTTAAAAACTGAACTAGATACCTAATTTTGAAAAATTTATTAAAATTTAAAAATAACCATAATTTCGAATTTCATCAAATTTTGAAATTTTTCCAAATTTTATACTTTTTCCAAATTAAAAAAAAATCTAAAAATTTATTATTTAAAAATTTTGTAAATTTTGAAATTGAAATTTTTTTAAAATTAGGTACCTAATTCAGTCTTATTGACTTCTGATTTTTTTTTTTTCAAATTTTGAATTCTTTCCAAATTTCAAAAATTTTGATAGTTTAGAGAGAGTTGCTATATTTGAAAAATTTGAAAAATTTGTCATTTTATATTATTGATGTAAAAATTTTTTGAAAATTTACATTACAAATGACCAAAAGTCCAATTTTTATCAAATTTTTCCATGTTGTTAACTTGACCAGATCAAAATGATTTTTTTTTTCAACTTTTAGAATTTTCCAAATTTTGAATTGGCATTTACTTACATAATCTAGAAGAATTACTAAATTAAAAAAATTTTAAAAATTCGCCAAGCTTTAAAAATTGATTCAATTTTGAAAATTTATGAAAATTGAAAATTGCAAAAATTGAAGATGTTATTGACCCTGGAATTATTTATTTAAAATTTAAAATTTTTAAGAAATCTATTTTTTTTTTAATTTTAAAGATTTAGGTGCTAAATCTTACAAATAATTATAAATCGATTTGTCGCGTTTAAAATTTTTTCTAAAATTTAGAAATCTAAGAATTTCATACAAACTTTAAGAACTGATCCAGAAACTACTTAATTGAATTTTAAAATAGCAAAAATTACAATTTTCATAAATTCTTTCGGTTTTTCAAAGTTTTTAAGATTTAATAAATTTTAAATTGCCAAATTTTTAAAATATACCTACCTATTTAATTTTTTTTAAAATTTGTAAAATTTTATTTTTGTAATTATTCATACTTACATTTTTTCTCGTTGTATTTTTATTAATAAGTTTTTTTTTTTTGAATTTTCATCCTACTTGACAACATTTTTTTTCTTCAATTTTTTGGCCTTCGAAACCTCATTCTTCCACTCTCGTAATTTAATTTTTCCTGTCATTCATTTTTGTTTCCATTTTTTCTTTTCATTCTTCTACCTCTCATTTCTTAATTCTTCTTTGGCATAATCTCAGCTTCGTTCTAGTTTTGTTTTACATTCATCAATTTTATTTGCAATATAATCTAATTTTTGTACCCAATTTACTCATCCTTGTTTTTATTAGTCATTTTCTGTCATTTTTATATTTTAGGGCTAGTTTTTTTTTTTTTTTTTTTTCTTTCAAAGTAGTCAACAGTCTTACGACTCTTATTTGATTGCATGATAAGGAAAAACCAGACATTAAAATGAAGGAACACAATTTTGAGATAATTTTAATTTTCTAAATTTAAAAAGAAAAGAAGAAATTCCAAAGAATAAAAAAATTCTCTTGAAAAAAAAAGAGTACAAATGATTTGATAGGTAATAATCACTAAGGGTAAAATCCGAGATACACCGCCAGCACGAGTTTTTACTAGTTCCTTGAGTAAATCTAACGTAGGGAAGAAGAATACGTATTTCATTAAGGTCAGAAATACCTAGCGCCAGCGCCACGATGAATATGGAAATGTGGTTAACATATTAGCGGTATCATTGTACTCGTAAAGAGAAAGGGTTGTATTATTGTAGAAGTTACCAAATACGAACTTAAATTCATTTTACGGGTTAATAAAGAGTAGTTGACCTAATAATCGTAATGACGTCAAACGATTATTCAATTTCGCACAGAACCTTGTTGTCTAATTTACAAGATGATAATTACAACCATGTAATCCAATAATGACAATTCGACAAAGTTCGAGACTCGAGTTTCTACTGCTCTTTTTTTTACGTTTCTCATCGCATTGGTTATTTCGTGGTATTTATTCGGGTAATTAATGAGAACAATGCAAATGATGCTAGCTCGAGCGATGAATTTATGCTTTGTAATAAGTTTTCATCGATATTGATTGTGAATGGGGTAGGTAATCGGTAGGTACCTGTAAGTCTGAGGATTCTGAGATACACTCTTCTTATTCTTACAGTTTTGTTAATGCTCGTTTTTATTTCATTTCTTTTTATTTCTTTTTCATTTTTTTCATCCCTTCATTAAGTACCTATGATGAAATTATGAATGAACGATGATTCCGTATTGTTTTTTGAAATTTTTCCTCTTCGAAATAGCTCAATTCTCTCTCAGCAGCGTGAAATTCAACTAAAAATAAACTCTCGTCAGTGCACTAATGAGCATCGTCGAGGAAATTTCTATATTCGCGGAAACTAGACGAGTGAGAAAGCATTATTTACTTTTTTATTGGCGACTGAAATCTCGAGGGTTAATTTTGCAGAAAGTAAACCGAATCCGGTGGTGGTTTTATTTCGTGCATTTATAGAATGAAACTGGGTATAGCTTTTGTCGCTAAACGCACCAAAAATAAACGCAGAAAGGTGATTTCGAAGGCGACAAAAAAGTTTAATTAAACGTTTAATGTGAGTACGCGTATAGAAACAGATACATTGTACATACATTATACAGGGCGTCCAAAAGACTTTCTTTTTTTCGAAAATGAATTTGGATACCTATTGGATAATTTCGAATCAAAAAAATTGGGGGGGGGAATTAAAAATTATTTTGATAAAAAATTTGAATAGGAGACATTTTTGTTTGGAGATATTTCTCTAATAACGATCATTTTCTTGGAATAGGTACCTACTTAAATGATTGAAAGAAAGTGTAAAAATTGTGTTTTTTGTACTTTTTTGTTAAAGTTCGTTGATAACTTTCAATTTTTTAATTTTGTGAAAAAAAGTTTCATACAAAAATTGTTTCTATTTAAATTTCCTACAAAAAAGTATTCTTTCAATTTTTCTCTCAGATGCATTATTGAGGAGAATTTTCATTCCAAAGTAGATATTATGTTCCTACAAGACAAGACCAAAGTCATTCATAAGACTAAAAATATTTTTCAATCGTGTATTTCCTCCTTGTATAATAGGGTGGTTCATAATTTCATTTTTTTTTCCGAAATGTCAAGGGTTGGCTCTCTAAAAATTATTTTTTTTGATGTAAAATTAACTCTAAAAAATTTTATTCAAAAAAATATTTTGAGTGGTGGCGCAGAAGTCTCTTTTATTTATAGAAATTGAATTGAATTTTTTTTTAATCAAAGTGGTCTTAAAATACATAATGTTTACCCAAAAATCCCCATTTATGGCGATTTTTCAACTTAACCTCAGTTTTCAGGAACTTCACACTTTTAGAAAAATGGCGCAGTTCCTGAAAATTTAGGTAGGTAAAATTGAAAAATCTCCATAAAAGTTTTTTTTGAGTAAAAATATGTAGATATGTTAAGACCATTTTGATCTTTAAAAAAAAAAAAAAAAAAGGAAAGAAAAAGTTTTTTTATGTACATTTTAAAACGGGGTTTAAGATGAAGAATCACCGAAAATGGTCTTGTTAGGTAAAAGTAGTACCTACCTATGTTAGCGACCATTTTGTTTAAAAAAATTGAAAAAAATCAATTCTAATTTTTTGATTTTTTTTATAGTTTTCTCAATGAAAGGGGCTCTGCACCACCACTCGAAATAATTTTTTTCAATGCCTTATTTAGATTTTAGGGAGTTGATTTTACTCCAAAATAATCATTTTTAGAGGGCCAACCCTTGACATTTCGAAAAAAATGAAATTATACCCTATTGGACAATTTGGTGTATGTACCTTGACCTTTGGTGTCTCTCATTATGGATTTTTGGATTTTTTCAATGTCTACCGCTACCCCCTCCCTAAAGTTTTTTACTAGTATATAGTTTACTCAATTTGTTAACATGATGGCGGATATTATTTTGTTGAATTTTACCAAGTTTAATAACTACCTATATGTATACTTGATATTAAAATTAGAGTAAAGGGAGTGATCCAATCGAAATTTTTCTAATAACCAAAATTATTTCTAAGACTTCGAGGTACAACATTTGTTTGAAATTTTTTTTAATTGTACCCCTCCCCCAAATTTTGAAAAAAGTATATTTACCTGATATTATGTGAAATCTGAGGAGTGGGAGGTATCCAATCGAAATTTTTCTAATAACCAAAATTATTTCTAATACTTCAAGGTACAACTTTTGTTTGAAATTTTTTTTAATTGGACTCCTGCCTCCACCAATTTTTAATAATATTATAAGTATCTAAGTCATATTATCAAATTGGAGGGAAGGGAAGGGTCTAATTGAAAATTTTCTAATATTAAAAATTATTTATAAGACCTCAATCTACAACTTTTGTTTGAAAATTTTTTCAGTTGGACCCCTCCCCCAAATTTTGAAAAAAGTATATTATGTGAAATCGGAGCAGGAATGGGAGGTATCCAATCGAAATTTTTATAATAACCAAAATTATTTTTATAATTTCAATCTACAACTTTTATTTGAAAATTTTTCCAATTGACCCGCCCTCCCTCCCCCGCCAAATTTTTAATTGGTATCTTCGGAATGTTATGCAAAATCAGTGGGGAGGGAGGGGTCCAATTGAAAAAATTGTCAAACAAAAGTTGTAGATTGAAGTCCTAGGAATAATTTTGGTTATTATAAAAATTTCAATAGGACCACTCCCTTCCCTCTACTTTTGGGAGTAGTATTGGACTTGGTAAAATTCAACAAAAACGATCCGTCACCATGTAAATAAATTGAATTGAGTAAACTATGATACTGGTATGTTTTTTAATTTCATGAGAACATAATTCCCTATTTTTTTATTTTTGCCCTAACTGAATTTCAAGTGGAGCACAGTCACCCTCCTTTTTTCAGAAAATTGAAAAAATCGACTGATTTTAAAAACCTCGTTTTTTTGTTGTTGTAACCCATCAATGCTTTTCTTTTTCATGAAAATAAATTCCCAATTTTTTATTTTTCTCCAACTTAATTTTAAGTGGTAATTCAGATGTGCTCAATTTTTCAACAAAAAAAAAAACACTGAGGTAGGTAAAAAAAAAAAATTGGTCTTTTTTTTATTATTTTTTAAAACGGGGGGGGGGGGCAGACCCCCTTCTCGAATTCAGTTACGGGAAAAGTGAGAAATAAGGAATAATACATATAAATATTTTCTGATAAAATACTACAATTTAAAATGCTAATTACAAAAAATTTGCTAGTTTCGATTTTTTTTTATTTGAAAAATTGGGGACAAGGCTCCACTTAAAATTCAGTTAGGGCAAAAATTTAAAAAATAGGGAATTATTTTCGCATGAAATTAAAAAACTTTCGAGGGTAAGAGTAAGACATTAAATAAATCGAAAAGTCCAAAATAAGGGCCACCCTAATATAAGTTAAACTTGTTGCCCACCACTACTCTAGTTTCTGGTTCGAAATCGAAAGACGTCGTTAGGACACCCTGTATATACTGCATACATTCGTATTAAATGTAGGATTACGTATCGGCTCGGATTAAATGGAATATGCGTGTCGCGACGAAGAAAAAAAAAACAGGAAAAGGGCAATCTTAACTCGTACTGTCGTACATAGAACGCGTTTCAATTTCGGATAATTTAATTTTAATTAATTTTTCAATCGTCGGTCATAAAGAATAAAAACGTGTCAGAGTATAATACTATTTGGTACAACTCTTCAAAAATTTTTACATTACGTTACTATACACGGTCATTATTCTTATCATGCTTTTATCCAAAGCCCTGGATTAGGGTCTGGTTTAAAAAATGGTAAATTAGCGTTGATTTTAAGCCCCAAGTGGGGTCCGCACATCGCATCTGAGTAAGTATAGTACGCGAGTACGAGTATGAATTATCGTTGAAATTTATTTAATCGATGGAACAGCCGGTATGCTATTATATCAAAATGAAATGTGGATATTTTCGTGCAATTTACATGAAAATGTTTCTCACTTTATCGCTTTCTTATTCGAGCGAAAACTTTTTTAATTTTAATTCTCGCATTGGAGGCCTTCGGTACCCTCGCGGGGTATACCCTTTTTCTCGACTCTGTTAAATTCAAATTTCGCGTGAATTTTTTAATCAAAACACCTTCCGCAGATTCATTAATTCTTTTCGCCTTCGCGTCGCCGTCGGCAAAAGTTGCGAAAACTATGGCGGAGTAAGTAAGTTTTCAAACGAGAAGAAATTTTCGCTACGTTTTCAGACTGTTGAAAAAGGCTACGACAGGTATCCCCTATTAGATTGACAAAGATATTACGTGTGCGGTGGAGAAACGAAACGTTTCAAAATAGGTACGAAGTGTTTAACGGAATAAAGACAAGATTAAGGGTAAAGGATCCTTCAAAGGATGTATTTTTTGCAGCTAAGCGAACCCAAATACGAAACTCTTTTTAAAGGATAGTTTTTCGAGAAAAGGACAAGACGCGAACTTATTTTATAAGACGAGGCAACCGACCCTACACTTCTCGGTAGCAATTTTTTTATGCCTTGCTAACGAACAAGTTTTCCAAAAGTATTTTTAAATTGACAAGTTTTCTCAAAAGTGCCCAGGTATAACTTCGAAGGATTCGAGTATAGCGGATTAAAAATTATTTAGGGCGGGGCCCGAGGGGTATTCTCGTTACATGATGGTCGGTCTCGATTTCTATGTAATCGTGTTTCCTATAAGAAGTTGGCGTAGATATTTTTTATCATATTTGTGCGGATGTTGTTGATTATTTTTTAAAGACTTGGCGAATAGTTGATTGTGTGTGCAATGTGCATATTTCGAAACATTTTTGTAGGGAAAAGATAGGCGAGGGGGTGAATCAGCCAATAAAAGCGAGAATTTTAAAAACAACTACTTAATTTTGAAAAGATTGTTTTCTAGCAATTTTTTTTGAAAAATCACAAAAATATCAATAATTAAAATGCTGGGTTCAAAATGAACTAAAAATTTTCTTGCAGGCTCAAAGTTGAAAAAGAAATGTTTGAACGAAATTTTAAAAATTATTTTAGAATTTTTTTTTTTTGAATCAGTAAAATTGCATAAAATTTAAAAATTGCTATTTTGTTTTCAAATTCAAATTTTCAAAAAATTGAACGAAATGGAAAAGAATCTTTTATGGAAAATTCAAAGAAAATCAGAAAACTTCAAAAAATATACCTACGCAATTTATTTTTCTAAAATTCATCTAACATTGAAAAAAGTACTTCAGTTTTGAATTCAATTTTTTTTTAAATTGTAGGCACCTATTTCAGTAAAATTTGAAAAAAATTTCATCTAAGCAAAAAATGCAAAAAAATTACAAAATTGAAAAGTAAAATGCTCATGTTTACTTTTCTTCTTTTTATTTTTCTCCATCCTCGTTGCAATTTGTAATTCGTTCATTAAGAGAGATTCGTCTTCTATACATTTTATACATAATGAACGAATATATAGGTTAATGGCCTCGCTGACAATTGGACATATGTCATAAAACATACATGGGAAAAATAATTCTCGCTTGAATTCGCATCAGCTGTGTTTAAACAACGACCTCGTATTTTATTCATTAAAATGTTGCAAATTACAAATTCATCGGAAATAATCGTACGAACATTTTACATGTGTACGAACTGTAGGTATGTAATGTTAGTATTCTTTTATTAGAATATTATCATTGAATCTAGCCCAAGAGTTGGAAGTTGAAAAAATCTAATATCATAAGTTTTTTTAATTTTAGGTTTTCGTTAATTTTGAAGTCATGCGATTTTTGGCCAAATCATGTCAAAACCCCAAATTGAAAGTTGTTCCAATTTATTAATATTTTGTTCACCCCCCCCCCCCCCATTTTTGGTAATTTTAGATCTATTTTTGGCTGGATGTTCGATATTTCATAGGCGTTTGGAAACAATAAATTTTAAAAAAATGATCCAATTTATCAATATTTTGTTGGACTCTTATGAAAACAAATTTTTATAAATTGATCCAATTTATGAATATTATTCTAAACCTTGGATATAAAAAAATCAATTCATCTAATTTAAACCCTTTTTTGGAAATGAGACGTAAGAATTTTTTTAAAAGTGGCTCCATCAGCGAACTTTCTTTATCCAAAAATTTGAAAAATATTTTCACCCACTCAAAAAAAACGATAATTTTTTCTCCTAAAATGAAATATTTCTTCTTAAACTTTTCTTTCAAAAAATTGAAGATTTTTTCACCAATTTTCTCTCCAAAAATTTAAGAAATATATTTTAGTTTTTTTTCCTCGAGAAATTGATGTTATAAATGGATTTTTTTTAAGAAATGAGAGATTTTACTCCAAACAGAAAAACAGATTTTTTCCTCCAAAAAATGTATTTGACATTTGACGATAATAAAGATTCTCAAAAAATTAAACTTTTTTCCGTGCTGAACAAAAATAGAGATTTTTCCTCCAAAAAATGTCAGATTAAAAAATAAATTATTATTATTTTCCCCAAAAAATTGAAATAATTTTTTATCCAAAAATTTGAAAAATGTTATTATATCAGGAAAACTAAGAACTGTTCTTCTCCAAAAATTGTATTTTTTTCAAAAATTGAAAGGATTTTTCTTTGAAATATTTTAAAAAATGGGAGCTTTATTTCCGCATAAAAAGAGACTTCTCAGAAAATAAAAGATTTTTTTTTTTTCCATAAAAATTGAAAACATTTTTCTTTAAAAATTTTAAAATTAAGTATTATCTAACTACTTTAGAAGAACTGAAGAGTCGATCTATTTTTAAATGAAAATTGAAAAAAAAAGTTTCGACTTTTCTTCAAAATTGGACGACATTTTAGACATTTTGTCAGACATTCTGAAGCTTATAATAATTATTATTTTTATAAAGATCGATTTTTTAATAATAAATTTTGCTTTTTTCGCATCATACAAACTGAGGATTTTTTAAAAGTTTACTCCAAAAAATTAAGGTAAGTATTTTCTATCTCAAGAAAATTGAAAAGAAAATAGTTTTTATTTTTATATGAGAATGCGAGATTTTCTTTTATAAAAAATTAAGATTTCTTCCCCTAAAACTTGAATGAATATTTTTCCCAAAAAAATGAGATTCATTACCCAAGATTTTTTTTCTCGATAAAAATAGAATTTTTTTCCGAAAATGAGAGATTTCATTCTAAACAAAGAAGAGATTTTTTCTATTATTTTTGTGAGAGTAAGATTTATTAAACATTTTCTCTAAAAATGAGAGATTTCATTCTAAACAGAAGACGATATTTTTTCTCCAAACAAATTACAATTTTTTTTCCTCTCGAAATAAGCAGGTTCATCCTAAACAAAAATGATCTCTCTGTAAAAAAATGTAAGACTCCCTTTGAAAAAAGCACAAACAAACAAACACGAATTTTTCTCCAAAAAAAAATGGAAGATTTTTCATTCAAAAATTTGAATAATATTTTCACTTCAGAAAAACTGATAAATTTTCTTCTCCAAAGAATTGTCTTTTTTTTAAAATTGAAAGGTTTTTTCTTTATAAATAAATTTTTCTCTCTACATAAAAAAGACTTTTATTCAAGAAAAAAATTAAGAATTATTTTTTCAAAAGAATTGAAAAATTTTTATTTCAAAATTTGAGATTAATTTCACAGAAATAGCCTAAATCAAAGAATTATTTTTCCAATTTTGATGAAATGAAACATAGGTACCTACTTGAATTTTTCACCAACCGTAACGAAGATTTTAAATTTTTTTACCAACCTGGACGTTGAATTTTTATTTTTTATGGACCCCCAAAAGTTTGAAAATGTTGGTCAAAATAGGTATCAACAAAAAAAAATCTTCATAAAAATTATTTCACACTTGAAATTTAAAAAAAAAAAGAAGTTTAGGCAGAGAAAATTGAGATTTTTTCTGAAAATGAGGGATTTCATTCCAACAAATAAAAAAAATAAAAAATAAAAACTTTGTTTTTTACTCGAAAAAGTTGTGATTTTTTCTCTTCTACAGATGAGAGACTTCGTCTCCAAAAAATTGAAATTTCATCTTAAAGTTTGGAATGTATTTTTTATTTATTTTTTTTTCAATGAAAATTTTTCAGTAATTTTTTTATTAGAAAAAAAGAACTGGTATTTTTAAAGATTTTTTTTAGTTCACAAATTTATTTTTAGAAAGATTTAAAATTCGAAAAAAATTTTATTTCAAAATTACCAAGGTACTCCAAAAAATTTGGTACCTCAATCCACAACTTTCGTTTGAAAACATTTTCACCTGGGGCTTTGGTTGTAGAGATGGGAACATTCTTTTGGAAGGAGCTGGATCCTGAGAAAAAAGAGCTTTGAAAATTTTTAAACCCCTGTTCGCCTTTTTAAAAATACGTCCTACAAATTTTTTAAATATCTCATGCAGAGTAACTATTATTTGTTAAGTTTTTTAAATTTATTTTAATTTTTATGCAGACTGCATTTTTTTGAGCCATATTACGACTACCTGGCTTTAACTCTCAGCTTCGGTCACGGCCAGGTTGACACTATAAAGACTACGACGGGCGTTTAGTGCTGTAGCACTTTAATCGCCAAAATACGAAATTCTACTAGTGGACCAACCGCCCAAAACCCTTATTTAAAGACGAGAATCGGCAGAAGGCCAAGCCGAATAAAAATGAGAGTGGAATATTAAACACAAAATAACGACCGTACCAGGACAACTTTACATTCGGAACGGAGTGATATTTAAAAAACATCATCTTCGTCTTATGCCTTGAAAGGGAAATTTTTATTCGCGAGTTTTATTAAATTCTGCGGTCTCGAGTTGACGAAGAGAAAAAATCTAATCTCGTGCCTAAAATTAAATTCACATTTATAATGAAAAAAGATATAAGAAAATTGTGAAAAAAAATTATATATACATATTGTCATTTACCACACCGCCAGCCTCTTTTGGCGTATACGAAAGAATGAAAAAATGCCAGTGTTTCCCAATTTATGGATTTTTAAAAATCTCTCATCGCGTGGTAGACGAAGAACCCGTATGGTTTTTTTCGACTTTGATTAATCATATTTTTAAAGGGTACAATGAAAAATTCATTTTTATCAAACAAAATACGCATTTAAGGTTATAACCTTATTGTTTACGGTTGAAGGAAAAAGTATAAGCGAACGTGGAAAAAAAACCTTTACGTGGCTCTGGCTCGTCTTCCTTTGAAGGCATTTTTTTTCTTTCGATATTCCGAAGAATTTTCAATGAAAATGTGAGAGCTATCTTTGTATTTTGTGAATACACAAACCCACGCCTTGTTGTACATAGGCCTTTTTCTTCTTCAAAGGTATTTAGAAGAAGGGAAAATGCCTCAAAAGACTATCTCGTGTCGGTGTCGCATCGTGAAATTAACTCGTGAAAAAAGTTCATTTTTTATCGTATGTTTTTGCACTCTGCGTTACGAAATTATGTAAAGTAACGTTTAGTTCGTATTTGCTCGGCGAAATGATAAAAACCTGTGGGAAAACTCATCTGAGAAGTTCAATCCAACCCGAGATTATTTTTTGTTTCGCCGACAGATGCGAAGAATTGACTATGCCAGAGTAGGATGCCTACACTTGGGCAAGTTTTAATGAAATTTTCTTCCAAATTCGACTTCGGTGTCGCTTCATTGGTTAATTGTGTACCTACATTTCTTACCAGGTGCGTGTTTAATTTGTATACCTTCCAAGTTCGAGGTAAAGTTAACCTCTGTCTTGGAAAAGTTATAATATACACAATGTTACGCAACAGGGACATTCTATACCCAGGACGAGCTAATCGTATTTCGAATTTTACTGGTAGAACATTGGATTATTATATTGGATGATTTTTTATTTTGAAAAAATTAGCTTGAGGAGGATGCTTAGGTTTAATTGAGACTACTTGGAATAGAAACACGAAGATTGAGCAAAATCATTTGGAGTTATCCTTGAGGGAAATTTCCAACCCCCTAATCCCATCGCCTTGAATTTATAATTATGAACTAGGGTGGTCTTTATTTTGGACTTTTTTTTGTCTTGCATTTTTACGTTTGAAAATCGCATGCGAATAATGCAAGATTGGAGGGAAATGAGTGGTCCAATCAAAATTTTTGTAATAACCAAAATTGTTCTGGAGACTTTATTATAAAACTTTTGTTTGAAAAATTTTTCAATTTAGGGCTTGGGTACACACTTACACAGATAGAAAGATTTTTTGAGAGGGAGGTGAGCCCTTTTTTCCAAAAAAATCTCTCTATATCTGTACCTAAGGCCCCAATTGAAAAATTTTTCACACAAAATTTTTGTATTAAAGTCTCCAGAACAATTTTGGTTACTACAAAAATTTTTATTGGGCCACTCATTCCCCTCCAATTTTGCATTATAGTACATACGTGATTTTCCATTCGATTTCCATACGTATAATGCAAAAATTGGAGGGGAAGGAGTGATCCAATCAAAATTTTCGTAATAACCAAATTTGTTCCTAAGGTCAATATACATAACTTTTGTTTGAAAAATTTTTCAATTGGGGCCTTGAAAAAATTTTTATAACGCATATTTACTTTTCAAAAACTTACAATTTTTCAACGGATTTTCGACACCTTTTTTTCGTTTTTCCAAAAATCCCACGTAGCCTTCAGACAAAAGATAAAAAATGAATTTTCCATGAAAATATGAAAATTAATATAAAATCAAACTCGCGGCTTCGGACCCCGTCCCATCGTTGTTTCTATTAAAAGTCATAAAAAAAATTAAATAAGATACCGCGAGAAGTAAAATCGAAAAATACCTATTTGAAAATTAAAGTAAAAGATAAAAGAAGTAAAAACAATTTAATTTTACGTATTTTACTCAAACTTTCGCCTTTCTCCCCGTTTGGCTTTTTATATGAAAAGCCTAATATTATTTCTACCTTAATTGAAATTTATAATATAAATTTTCTGAAAAACCCTAGGTGTTTTTTATCTTTGAGTAGAAAGAAGCAGATTCGCGAGAATGTTGAATATTTTGTTTTATAATACCTAGGCCTACGTGAGAACAGACGATGATATACCTTTTCAAGTTTTCACCCTCGACGAAGAAAGGCGCAGGCGAAGATAAATTAAAATGTCAAAATCACCAGTTTACTTTGATCGCGAAGATCGCTTCGAGTTATACTTTTAAAGAAACTCGGCAGCCGCGCCTCGCCAGGGAGAGCAAAGCCCTCATCCGGACCCCCTCGTTAATTCTATTTCCACAGTATAAAACATAGTATAATAACAAAAATGTCTATAAGTCATAAAAAAAATAATTTCCATGGAAATAATGGAAAAATGAAAAAAGTCTAATAAAATCATGACAAGTTAAAATAATAGGTAAGAAATAAATTTCCATAGAAATAGGTGCATATAAAGATTTAAAAAAATCAAGTGAATCAAATTTTTTTTTAATTCCCAAGTTTTTTAATGTCTAGCAAAATATCCAAAAGTCTTTTATCCAAACCTAACCTAATGTAGTAAGTAAAATCTCTAAAAATCATCCAAAGAAAATTCAAAAATTCTGATTTTTTTTCATTTCAAAAATATTTTTTTATTTCAAAATGAGTTTTTTACCCTAAAAAATTCTAAAAAATTTTAAATGTAATTTTCAAATTTTTTCTGTGATTTTGGACCATTTTTAGGTAAAATTTTGAAATTTATGTTTCATTTTGATTTTTTTTAAATTGAAAAAAAAATCTAGGTACAAACATCAATTTTTGGGACTAAAATTTTCAAAAAATTTTCGTAATCTGAGAAATTGTTAATTTTTTAAAAATAAAAAATTTCTCATTTTTTTGAAATAATTTTCCGCTATTTTTTTAAAATAAAAAATTCTATTTCTCAAATTTCTCCAAAAAAATACGTCAAAAAAAACTAAACAGTCCACAAATTTTTTTGAATGTCTCAAAAAAAAGTTTTTTTTTGTCTGATAAAATACTAAAAAGTCTTACACCTAAAAAACGTAACCTAACCTAACCAAATTTGGTATTGGATTTTGGTCTAGTTTTTTTCGAGCTTAATGTAATTTTTTTTTGTTCTAATCCATCATTTTAAAAAAAAATGAGAAATGGCTCTCAATTTTTAATTTTTTCATCAACTATATTTTAAGTGGCACATGGTCAATTGCCCCCCCCTCCCCTTTTTTTAGAAAATTGAAAAAATTTACCAATTTTCAATTGCCCTGTTTGATTATAACCTATTAAAGTTGTTCCTTTTCATGAGAACGATTCCCAATTTTTTATTTTTGTCCCAACCTCATTTCAAGTGGTATGGTACCTTGAAATACTACCAATTTTTCAAAAAAAAAAAAAAAAAAAAAAAAAAACTTCAAGAAAAACATTGAAATTTAACTAAAAATACTTGAAAACACTCATCCTGTATATTTTGACGCTTGTTTTTGATCCACCTGTTCACTGTTTTGAAAAAATTAATATAACTTTTTTTGTAGCAAATCTACTTTAGGTACTTCAACTTTCTTGAAGGAAAATTTTTTAATTTTTCGGAATTAAAACTACTTTTTTTTGAAGTTTTTGAAATAAAATTATTTTAAAATCTTTTTCCTAAAAAAATGTTTCGTTTTTTAATTTTTTTTTTTAGCAAAAAATCTTTTCGTTTTCTGGATATTTTTTTCAAATTTTTTGTAGGATAGAATTTCTCATTTTTTTTTTTTTTGTGAGGAGTTATAAGCTAAAAACTACAAGAAGGTCACTTTGGGTCCACATTTGGGAAAAATTTTCGAGACATGATATTCGGGGGCTTTTTGGTGGTTCATCAGAACGTCGAAAGGAATATTTTAAAGTCGAAAAATTTTTACTGGGTTCAACATTTAATTTCACTTCCTTATTTCACTGGACTTATCTTCTTTTACCGCGAAGCTTCGAAAGATTTTTTTTAATCAGTTAATACAATTACATGGAAAAAATTGTTTCAGTTCGAGAGAAATTTTTTTATCAGAGCGTCGTTGACACTGACAAGTTGTTAAAAACTTAATTACAATAATGAAAATTTGTTCATAAGTCTTTTCAATTATTCTGGCATGAATTTAATTAAATTCAACGACCGTGAAAATTATACTTAGCGATAGAAATTTAAAGCAGTAAAAAAATTATATCTTAAGAGTAGAATTTCGCATCCACAAAACGTTTCCATTGTTTTAATATGTAATGTCGATTTGACAACGAGAGGAATAACAGACGTTTAAATGAAATAAGAAAAACGAATCCGAGGAGACAGGCTATTTAAACGCGGAGATTGTGGAATTCATTTTAAGCCTATAAGGGTATTTCATTTTCGGACTTAATTCCGTAAAATGGGTCTTTTAGCAGGAAGTAAATTATTTATTAAATTGTAGAAAATGACCGCTGGCGTGGATGTGCCTGTCCGGCACATAGACCACCGTTCGTGATGCTTTTAGCACCTCGAAACCCTACACTAGTGTCATTTCGGGATTATTGAATTTTTGCGGTGATATACAATATGTAGGGGTACTTTGACGTTAAGTTCCTTTCTCCATTTTGGCAGAATATAGGTAATTTTAGATTCGTGTTTTAATGTGAGTGCTTTCACTGTACTGTGTACACAAATGAAATGCTAATCAAGGTGCTTGATGCTGATTAGATAAGCACTTACAGATAGAGGATTTCGAGAATTCTCGTCTTGGGATAAAAATCGCATTGTTGGGAGTGGGACGAATTTTCAAATGTGATATTACGAGTAAATACGTGTTTCGGAAATACGTATTAAACGAATCAGTTTAATGTTTCAGGATTTGTGAAACGTGGGATGTCTGAAGATAAAACAAAGGGTGATACTACTGATGTGGCTGCTTTGACTGAAGGTAAGATTTTGACATTTTCATTACTCGAATTTATATCTAGTAACACATAGATTAAGATTTACTTACTCAGTTACTCAATGGTTCATTAATAAGTTCGGAATGATTTTTATGAAAGAAAAATTTTTCAATATGTATTTTTCTATTAATACCTACTAAGTATACTTACGTGGGACTTTCATGCTTTTCTTGCTTGAAATATTTTTCGTTGGATTCCATACCGAAATTTTTTTGAAAAAAATGTTTTGATTTTTCAATTGAAATTTAAAAAAAAAATTAATAAGTTTTAAGGAAGAGAATCTCACGAAGGAAATTGTACAAAATTCAAATAATGAATTTTGACAACAAAAAAAAATGAAAAACAATAAAGTTTAAAGAATGAAATTGCAAGAAATTGAAAAAATGAATTGAAGAGAACGGTGTTAAGCAATAAAAAAAAAATGAAAAGTTGAAAAATTGAAAAAAAAGTAATTTTGACAAAAAAATCCGAAAATTAAAGGTAATCATTAGGGCCCGGATTTTTATGATATTGCTTATTTTTTCCTGTTGCACTAGATACGGCATATCACAATTTTCTTTACGTTTCATGCAATTCTGAGACGAATGGTGAAATTTTTAAGCGCTTATTTTTGCTTATTTTAGGTATAAATGCTTAAAAACGCTTGTTTTTGCCAAAAAACGTCAAAAACCCGCATATTTTGCGTTTTTTTTTAGTTTTTAGTGCTTTTTTTGAAAAAAAAAACTAAAAAACCTGACCAAAAAAAAAATTGAAAATACAATTTTTCGTGTTCTCAACTTTTTTTAAAAATTTTTTTCAAGTTGCAATTTTTCAAACTATAACTCAATTTTAATTCAATCTAATCAATTTTGATTGTGAAATCTCAACGCGTTCAAATTTATTGAATTTCGCATTATTTATTTGAAAAATAAATGTTTTGATGTTTTTCTGCTCTACATTTCTTTCAGTTTCTCCATATGTACGATTTGATAGGTTTTTCGAAAGCGATTTTAAAATACCTGCATTTTGATACCAATGATGGTACATTTTTAAAGCACTTATTTTTGCTTTTTTTGGTTGTATAGGGCATATTTATGCTTATTTTTCATATTTTAACCGCTTGACATAAGCGCTTATTTTTCTATTTTAAGCGCATAAAAATCCGGGCCCTAGTTATCATAAACAAAAGAAAATATTATTTTAAAAATCAAAAATAACATTTCGTTTGTACAAGTTTCAAAAAAAATGTGAAAAAAATTACTTAGAATAATAATAAAAAACAAAATGTTCTCAAAAAAGGTCAGAAAAAATAAAGAGGAAAGTACGAATTTTAAATAAACGAACAGGTATTCGAATTTGCATTATTTGCTTCGAAAGAAAAATGAAAAAAAAAAACCTCAGAAAAAATTTGAAATTATAAATTTCTAACATATTAAAAAATCTAAAAGAAATAAAATTATTTTTAAAAGTCCAAAAATATTGATAATAAATTTTGACAAAAATATTTTCGGAAAAAATGAAAGGAAAAATTAATTCTAAAAGTGAAAACAACATTTTGTCTGGAGTCGCTGTATTTGAAAATTCAAAAAAATTGAATTTTTAATCATTTTTCCATTTAAAGGAATTAATCCAATTTCATGAATCATGATTTTATATGATTTTATTGAAATTTAACTGAATTTTTTCATAATTTTAGAAATTTTAAAAATGTTTTCAAACTTTTAACATTGAGTTTTAAAGAAGTTTCATAGCTTGGCTTTTTACCCAAAACGTGATTCAACTTTGAAAAAATTAACAAAAAAATTAATTAAGAAATTTTGAAATTTTACCGAATTGTAAACATTCATAAAAAATTCGATTTCGAAAAATTTAGTCGAATTTGGTATACACAATTTTATCAAATTTCATAATTCATTAAAATTTGAAAATAGACAAATAATATTCCACTTTGATAAAATTATAAAAATTGTTAGGATGTTTTCAAACGTTTGACCTTTTGGAAATTCTCAAAAATTTACCTAAAAATTTATACAATTTTTGAATTTTTAAAGAAATTATCAAGTTCTTGTGAAATTTTTAAAATCACTAATTTAAAAAATCGAGAGGATTTTCAAAAAAAAAAATTGCTAGATTTTAAAAACTGATCTAATTTGAAAATTTTGCCAAAAATTGAATAACTTCTAAATTTTAAATTTTTCTTCTATTTTAAAAATTGTCCAAATATTTTCAAACATTTGGAAAAGATGGTTTAAAAACTTCCAAAAATTTGTCTAAATTTTGAAATCTTGTTCAACTCAAAAAAATTTAGCTATTAAAATTTCAAAATTAAAAATTTATGAAAAAATAGATGAAAATTCAATCGATTAAATTAATACTAGGTAGTATAGAAACTTTTACCTATTAAAATTCAAAAATTGGCAAATTTTGAATTTTTATCAAATTACATAAATATTTTTAATAGTTTTTAAAATTGACTTTGGCAAAATTAAAAGGATGATTTTAAAAATACATAATATTGTTTTAGAAACTGAATCGAATTTAGCCAAATGAAAAAAAAATATATTGATCGAATTTCAAAACTTCATTAAAATTAAAAAATTTAAAGATTTTGAATTTTTAACAATTTTTGAAAATTTACTGAATTTAAAAATTCATTGTAATAAAATTTGACAAAATTTAAAATATTGAACTAACTACAAACTTCTATTAGAATTTGAAAATTGCAAAATATTACATTCTCATTAAATACTCAAAAATTATAGGAAACTTTTAAAATTTACGTTTTGGAACTTTACAAAAATTTAGCCAAAAAGTACTTTTTTTTTTACTGAATTTAAAAATTCATAATCGAGTTTGACAAAATTTTAAAAAAAGATCTAAGTTTAGTAAATTTAAAAAATTTTATGAAAAAATTTAGAAATTTGCAACTTTGGAATTTTTACCCAATTTAGAAAAAAATACGAAATTAAAAAACTCGTATATAAATTAGATTTTTTTAAATGTAGTCAAATTTAACAAAATTTAAAATATTGATCTAATTTTAAAAGTTTATTAAACACAAAAAATTTCTAAACTCTAAATTTTTATCAAATGTTCAAAAATTGTTAAAATGTTTTCAAACTTTAAAAATTGAGTTTTTGAAAACATTTAAAAATTAAGACAAATATTTTGAGGATGCCCATAATTTGAACATACCCAGGTACATAAAAATCTGTTTTTCAAAAATCTAGTTATAAAAGGCATGTTCTCAAATTTTGGCGTAATGTTTATGATTGATTAAATTTCAAAACACCGCAAAAATTTCAAAATGTTTAAATTTTTATTAAAATTTTAAAATTGTAAAAAATTTAAAAAATTTATTTTAGGTAGGTATCTGATTTAAAAATTTCAAAATTATAAACTTTTTGAAATTATATTATTAGCTAAATTTTAAATCGAGTACAACTTCAAAAAATTGTGAATTTTTAACTTTTAATTCAGCGAATTTTTAAATTATTAAAAATAAAACTGATCCAATTTTGTTCTAATGAAACTTCGAAATGACCAAATTTTGAATTTTGAAAATTGTAAAAATATTTTCAAAGTCTCAGAATCCCGAGCAGCACAATCGACAAATTATCGAAATAAAAAATCGACAGAATATCGAATTCGATAAAGTGTCGCGTTAGTTCCGCCTAAATCGTGAAATTATCTTTCGATATATAGATAGATTATCGACGAATTATAGTTAGCAAAAATTTCGAGATTATAGTAACATATTATATCGATAACGATAATATATCTGTAATATCGAAAGATAATTTCACGATTTAGGCGGAACTTTTGCGACACTTTATCAAATTCGATATTCTGTCGATTTTTTATCGATTTTTTATTCCGATTGTTCGTCTTTTACTAGCTTTTTTCTATAATTATAAATCATTAATTAGCATAATTAATACATTAAACTATGCCTAAACACATTATTCATGTTACGGTAAGAGGATCATTTCAGAAAAAGTCAAAAAAAAATTATAAAAAATCTGCCACCCGTGGGGCTTGAACCATCTACCTCCTGCATGGTAATCCTCTTCCTTAACCACTATGCCATACCTTATCGTTGAGGAATTAGCAATAAAACGCTTATAATAGGCAGTTTAGTATTTCCAGACGTGTTGGACTAGGAAAAATTTTCAACAATTTGGAAATAATTTCAAATATCGTCACAAAATCGTTCGACAAATTTCAGATTATTTGTCGATAATGTAGTTTCAAATATCGCCACAAAATCGTTGAAAAATCGAATTCGAGGAATTTCATATTACGTGTCGATAATATAGTTTCAAATATCGTCATAAAATCGCTGAAAAATCGAATTCGAGAAATTTCAGATTACGTGTCGATAATAAAGTTTTAAATATCTTCACAAAATCGTTAAAAAATCGAATTCGAGAAATTTCAGATTATTTGTCGATAATATAGTTTCAAATATCGTCACAAAATCGTTGAAAAATCGAAATCGAGAAATTTCATATTACGTGTCGATAATATAGTTTCAAATATCTTCACGCAATCGTTAGAAAATCAAATTCGAGAAATTGCATATTATGTGTCGATAATATAGTTTCAAATATCTTTACAAAATCGGTAAAAAATCGGATTCGATAAATTTAATATAATCTGTCGATAATATAGTTTCAAATGTCTTTACAAAATCGTTAAAAAATCGAATTCGATAAATTTAATATTCTTTGTCGATAATGTAGTTTCAAATATCTGCACAAAATCGGAATCGATAAATTTAATATTCTTTGTCGATAGTATCGTTGACGAATATCGTCATAAAATCTTAATAATATCGAATTCGATAGTTTTTAGATTTTTTGCCTATGAAGTTGTACCGATAAATCTTTATAATATCGTGAGAACATCTATAGATTTTCAAACGATTTTTTATCGATACGTTACATCTTCCGATATTATCGATCAAGTGTGCCGCTCGGGATTGATGTTCTGAAAATTTTCAAAAATTAATAAGTTGAATTAGGTGTAAAAGCTAAATCAGAACAAAGACTTTGAAAAAAAATCAATTTTCAAAATTGTTACTAGTTTTGAAGACCAAAACTGTACGTACATATAAGACAGGTATTCCCAAATCCTCACCATATCTTTCTTTTATACCCAAACTACATTTTAATAATAGACTCCTCCGTCGCTCAGTTCACCATTCGACAATCTCAGCTATACGAGAAATCATTACCAAAATTCTCGTCGCTTTCGGTTTTCTATATCTACGCGCTATGCGATAAAATTTATGGCGTGAAATTTATCGCAGCACTTTGGTTTTTCTACGTTTCATTACAGAGCAACCTAAAAAAAAAGGGTTCCAGGTGGCTGGAAATTTAATCGAAAGTGTTAGAATCGTATTGCTGCTAAATCAATTTTCTCTATATGAGATGGTTGCTCTATATATAGTTGTACCCGGATACCCGTCTCGCGTGTCCATCGAAGCTTTTAATCTCACCCTATAGACGTTTTTTCTACACGACCGGCCTAACAAAACAATCAATTATGAAAGTTTTCCTCGCGCGAGAAGCGAGAAATCCGTGTATTTCGAGATATTTCAGGCTCTGTAGTAAATACAAGTATACATAGGATACGTAGATGTATCTGCATCTTCGTCTTCGCTCGGCGTGCTCGTCTTCTCGTATCGTATACATTGAGGTATGTCGTTAAAATGATGGTATTGTTTTTTCAAATCATTTACCATTGTGTGGTAGATTATAGGTATTTCGCCTTCAGCTGCGGTGACGTTTTGTACATTGTACACCTACCTCTGATGGCGTCAATCTATAAAATTAATCCCTTTCTACAGATGTAATTCGGTGTGAAATTCGCCATTTATTGTTACCTGCCACCTGCGAGGAGCGATGGAAAGGGGGAGGGGAGAATTGAAATAAATAAACTCGTTCAACGGATCGCAGGGTTCTTTGTGCCATCGTAAAATGAATTCGGTTTTGAGAGTTTTAGTTTTTTCCCTCCCTAAAATTATAAGTTAAAAATTTACATTTCAATTTTTTTTCTCTTCGTTTTTTCTATAAAAAAAAAAAAAAAAAAAAAAAAAAAAAAAAAAAAAAAAAACTTCAAACATTTACTTAGATATCTATTACCAAAATTAATATTTTCCTTTTTTTTTTAAGCTTATCTAAAAAAATCCTTTGTCATAATTGAATCGGCTCATGCAAAAACAGGCTAAGTCACATTTTTTTGAAATTTTAGAGGAGACGAAAAAAAACGTGTGCAATACTTACACTTTTTTTTGTCTCCTGTACATTTTTGATGACATTTTCAAAAATGTGACTTAACCTGTTTTTGCATGAGCCGATTCGATTTTTTTTTAGAACAAATTTTTTATTCATTTGTCAGATTTTTAAATATTCTGTGCCTACAAATTTTCCAGGCAGATTTTTATGCTTTAATATCATACTTATCACAAGATTGTTTTTCTTTTAAATTTTTTTCTTTTAACATCTTTTGCCTTAATTTATTTAAAATTTTTTCCTGATTTCTTTCGAATTGAAAAAAATAACTGTAATTATTGATTTTCTCTCTTAAATTTTCCTTCTCAAAATTCTGTTTCCATACCACACGTTTTCTACAATTTTATTTTTTTCCTGGACTTTTCTTGTTATTTTAACATTAAAAAAAATATTTTCCTTGCTAAAATCCTTTAGTCATTTTTATGGGGTGGGGTAGGGTGGGATGGGATGGGTGGGAGGAAATTATTTTTCTAAGCAAAGCATAATTTTTCTAATTCTTTAAAAATTTTATAATTTCGATTTTTAAATTTTTTTTGTACTGGAAAAAATTTAACGATCTTAAGGTACTTAACTACTCACCTACCTTCATATTTTTTTTCATTCAAAATAAATTTTTCAAATTTTTGAACTTTCCTTTAATTTTTTTTGGTCAAAGTTTATTATTTCTTTTTTTTTGAGTTTTTGATTAGAAACAATGATTTTTAGAATTTTAAAATTTTCGTTAAAAATTATACCTGAATCGATTTTTTCCATTTTTTTAGAAATGAGAATAAACTTCTAAATGTTTTTTCAACGTTTTTCATTCAAAATAAATTATTCACACATTTTTTGCCTTTTCATTTTTTAAAAACATTCCTTCAATTAAAAAAAAAATTAAAAATAATTAATCAAATTATTCAATTTTATTTTTTTCTTGTGTTTTGGTTACACTGAGATTTTATCTTGATTCAGGAGGCCTTCGATTGTAAGGTTGAAAAAAACGAAAAAAATTCCAAATATGTTGGAATTAAAAAACATTGATTCTAAAAAAAATTTCGGCTCATAATTTCAAATTTTCACAAAGTTCAAGATTTTTTTCTCGAAATTATTACTCGAGAAGCCTGAATTGAAAAATGTTGGCAAATCTTCTGAAATTGAAGGGGAAAAAAATTTAAAGCAAGTTTCTTTTTCAACTTCAGCAGATTTACCGATTTTTTTCCAATCCTACAGGTATCTCGAATACTAGAAAAAAATTTTTAATTTGGTGGAAATTTGAATTTATGAGTCGAATTTTTTTTTCAATTCCAGCAGATTTTTTCGCTTTTTAAATTCTACAATAATTGTACTTAACGCTCCTCTTGTAGGATTTCAAAAACAAAAAAATTGAAAAATCTACGGGAATTGAAAAAATCTATTCTAAAAAATTTTTTGACTCATATAAATTCAAATTGCTACAAAATTTAAGAATTTTTTCTCGAAATCATTATTTGAGAAGCTCTACAGCTGTAGGATTGAATTGTACACAAAAATTGCTAAATCATCTATTTTCAAAAAATTGATGATTTTTTTTCTCGAAATTATTACCTACTTGAGAAGCTCATCTACAGTTGTAGGGTTGAGAAAAAAAAACTGGCAAACTGCTGAGATTGAAAAAAAAAATGATTTAAAACAAATTTCGACTCATAAATTCAAATTTTACACAAAATTTATGAATTTTTTCTTCAAAGTATTACTCGAGATGCCCTACAATACTGTAGGGTTGGAAAAAACGAGAAAATTACAAAATCTAATGGAATTGAAAAAAATCGATATTAAAAAAAGTTTTCAACTCATAAATTTAAATTTCTACAAAATTGTAGAATTTTTCCTCGAAATTATTACCCGAGAATTTACAGTGATTTTTCTTTAAAAATGATAAAAAGTAGTAAGCCACACTCTTAATGAAAAGATAATAATTTCAACGCTCAATTATACATGTAGGTATATTGTATAATTTTCAATTTTTTTTTAAAATATTGATTTAGGGCACGACTGAAGAGTTATAAGTACAATAATTTAAAGAAAAGGCGTGGTCGTTCGTTTTTTCTACAAATAAAAAACCATCACAGATAAATTTTTCATTTTTCATTTTTTTTTTTTTTTTTTTGGTTACACGCGATCCCTTGCCGAAATTATGTCCAATTCAGGGAAACGGAGGTCAATTTCATTTGTTTCACTTTATGCGTATTTTGACGCAAGTTTTTCCGCCACCCGTTCACTTCTAGAAAAAAAATTGGTGAATAATTTTTGTTGCAAATTTTATGTGTTTTAATTTTAGTTATGATCATTTTTTTGTTTAAACGTTTATTCGAAGGAGAAAAAAACAACTTTAAGAGTCTTTTTGGATTCACTTTTTTTTAGGAGAGTTGGTTTTTGAATCGGTCAGTTTATTGAGAACTATGTACTCAGATGCAGAATTAGCTCACTTTGGGTTTTCGTCTTCGACAGAAGCCACCCACTAACGAGTTCACTTTCACCGTACAATGATTCGATAAGAAACACTCCTCAAGGCTTAGAAATTAACAATTTAACAAGCGTTATACTGCGTTGTGTCTGTCTCGCCTCGCATCGCATATCTCTTTCAAAAAATAAACCAGCACCATTGTCTTTATCTCATTCTTGCCAAAAACGTCATACTCTTAACACAATTACTATACAAAATTTGCATCGCAAATTCGTATTCGCCTTCTATGTCGATGATTGTTTGGGGGGGGGGGGGTGTACGGTAGTGAGTTCGTTATCATTGTTACGTGGCTCGACTCAAGAAGCTCTACGATAACCGAGCTGCGAATAAGCTTCCACATACAAAGCTGACTTGCCGAGCTTGGTATAAGAAAAACGAACCAAGTTGAGGGGAATTTTATACCTATTGTGATACCATAAACACAACATAATGTATACCAACCACACAGATACCCACCAACATACTCGAAAATTAATTATAAATCTCTTTCGATGTATTTTCATAATTTTATCCCTTTTCTCTATAATAATAACAGAGCTATAAACTGTTGGAAATTAAATTTGACGATAAAAAAGATCCTTCGAGTGCGTTCACCCCTTTTTCGTATCCTCGACTATTCCCCGGGGGAATACATCGTACAGATTAAATTAGTCGTTTTATTGCCAACTGCTTATAACTTTTCACATCCCTGATTCGATTTACCTTGACCAGTTTACCTAGTGAAAAAAATACCTACTAAACTATTGTTGGGGAATTTTGCTAGTTCGCAGAATTGTACACGTACTAGTCGTATATCCAAATGAAATAGTTTCATTATTGCTCGTTCTCTTATTCCTAATCCTGGCCTGGCCCACGCACAGGGTGCAGCTAGGCAGGGCGCCGGCGTCGGGTCACGAAAATAATGATAAATTCTTTTTTACCTGTCCGACACGACGAGCTTTACTAAATGCCACCCGAGCTAATGCGCTTTATCGTGCACGACGATGGCAGGGCCAGGCCAGGGGTTGCTAAATTTACCATTTTCGCTGATTCATTCTACAATGAAAACAAGAAGATTACCCAATTTATACAGTGCGATGACGTAGTTCACGGAAAAGCCAACGTTGTTGGGTGTTATGGGATTCGAGATGGACTAGAAGTATATAATAGGTACGATGGAAGAAAATTACCTTAATCGATTTTTATCATTCGTGATTCGACGTTCGACTTCGAATACATTTTCAGGGTGTCTACAGGTCATGAAAATCATGAAAAGTCATGAAATTTGAAAATGGGTCATGAAAGTCATGAAAAAGTCATGAATTTTGCTGCTGGAAGTCATGAAATCTTTATTTATTAGGCAAAATTTGCCCTTTTTAGCTGATTTTCTCAAAGAGAAAAGTCAGCTATTAAATTTGACCTGATGATGGAAGTTGGGGGTGAGGGGTATTTTTCTCGACGTTTTGGGTCAAAATAAGACGATTGGCATGATTTTCGCATTTTGGTATTTCTTTATATATATATAATTTAGCCTAAAATCAATGTTACACTTGTTATCAGTAAACTTCAAAAATTTATTATCACAATTTTTTTTTAATTTTTTGGCAACACTTAGTTTGGTCAAATTTCCCTTGCGTCATTATACAAAAATATTCGCCCATAATTATTTTTTTAATATTTGAAAATATTTCACTTATACCCAGTAACAATTCTCCAAAGTTTTAGAAAAATTGGTCTATTCGTTCCAGAGATATTCATTTCCAAAGTTTGTTTTTGCTCTCCTGAAAAATTTGTAAAATACCTACTAGGTCCCTTTTAACGTGCCGGATCACATATATATGTATGTATGTATCCCCAAAATTTGTCCAGACGATAACTCGAGTAAGAATTAATCGATTGAGCTGAAATTTTCATGAGAGGTTTGTTACTTTACTACTGGGAATAGAATCCTATTGTTTTTGAGAAAAATCGGTGAACCGGTTCTCGAGTTATTAGCGATTGAAATTTTAAAATGCTTCTAGCGCCTCGAATTAAGCAATTACGCGAAATTAGTAAATAACCTTTTTAATAGTACTTAAAAAGACGCACAAAAAAGGTTCTAAGCATTTTTCATTTTAATGAACTGGTTCTAGAGGAATTCGCCATGGAAAATTTCAAAACAAACAGCTGATCATCATTTCCCATTTTTAAAAAATAAATGGCTAGCAAAGTTGTAAAAATTCAAAACTTTTGCAATGCCTATCTAACTGCCTATTTTTCATGATAATGTCGTTTCTTATTGGTTTAAAACTTGTTAAAAGTTTTTATTTATCAAAAATAGCTGGCTGTAAATTGTATAATTTTTTTAATCCCCGAGCAGCACAATTGACAAATTATCGAAATAAAAAATCGACATAATATGGAATTCGATAAAGTGTCGCGTTAGTTCCGCCTAAATCGTGAAATTATCTTTCGATATATAGATAGATTATCGACGAATTATAGTTAGCAAAAATTTCGAGATTATAGTAAGATATTTTATCGATAATATATCTATAATATCGAAAGATAATTTCACGATTTAGGCAGAACTTTTGCGACACTTTATCAAATTCGATATTCTGTCGATTTTTTATCGATTTTTTTATTCCGATTTTTCGTCTTTTACTAGCTTTTTTCTATAATTAAAAATCATTAATTAGCATAATTAATACATTAACTATGCCTAAACACATTATTCATGTTACGGTAAGAGGATCATTTCAGAAAAAGTCAAAAAAAATTATAAAAAATCTGCCACCCGTGGGGCTTGAAACATCTACCTCCTGCATGGTAATCCTCTTCCTTAACCACTATGCCATACCTTATCGTTGAGGAATTAGCAATAAAACGCTTATAATAGACAGTTTAGTACTTCCAGACGTGTTGGACTTAAAAAAATTTTCACCAATTTGGAAATAATTTCAAATATCGTCACCAAATCGTTAAAAAATCGTTCGACAAATTTCAGATTATTTGTCGATAATGTAGTTTCAAATATCGTCACAAAATCGTTGAAAAATCGAATTCGAGGAATTTCATATCACGTGTCGATAATATAGTTTCAAATATCGTCATAAAATCGTTGAAAAATCGAATTCGAGAAATTTCAGATTACGTGTCGATAATAAAGTTTTAAATATCTTCACAAAATCGTTAAAAAATCGAATTCGAGAAATTTCAGATAATTTGTCGATAATATAGTTTCAAATATCGTCACAAAATCGTTAAAAAATCGAAATCGAGAAATTTCATATTACGTGTCGATAATATAGTTTCAAATATCGTCACAAAATCGTTAAAAAATCGAATTTGAGGAATTTCATATTACGTGTCGATAATATAGTTTCAAATATCGTCATAAAATCGTTGAAAAATCTAATTCGAGAAATTTCAGATTACGTGTCGATAATAAAGTTTTAAATATCTTCACAAAATCGTTAAAAAATCGAAATCGAGAAATTTCATATTACGTGTCGATAATATAGTTTCAAATATCTTTACAAAATCGGTAAAAAATCGGATTCGATAAATTTAATATAATCTGTCGATAATATAGTTTCAAATGTCGTCAAAAAATCGGTAAAATATCGAAGTAGAGAAATTTCATATAATCTGTCGATAATATAGTTTTAAATATCTTTACAAAATCGTTAAAAAATCTAATTCGATAAATTTAATATTCTTTGTCGATAATGTAGTTTCAAATATCTCCACAAAATCGGTGGAAAATCGGAATCGATAAATTTAATATTCTTTGTCGATAGTATCGTTGACGAATATCGTCATAAAATCTTAATAATATCGAATTCGATAGTTTTTAGATTTTTTGCCTATGAAGTTGTACCGATAAATCTTAACAACTTTACCAGGAAAAAAACAAAATTATATATCTATTCTGAAAAAGTTCTACTCATTCAAAAATAATGGATTTAGCAACATTTTGGAAAAATTGTTTCTGAAAAAATAGAATCACTATTTTTAAAAAGGTGGAAAATGCTGGGTTTTTTTCATTTTAGTGTCATTTATTCAGCTTAAAAAATTGAAAGAAGCTTTATAACTATTTTCAAAAAAATAAATAATTCATTAATTATAATAAAAAAATGCAGTACTTAGTGGTTTCATACAAAAATTTCAAAACCCATTTAAAAATTTATTCACCAAAAATTTTGAAGAATTTGCTTCAAAACAAAATTTTGAATTTTCAAAAAACAAATTTGGTATCCTTAAATATGTATGTTGTTTTTTTTAACCAAAAAAATAAAAAGAAAAAAAAAACTTCAAAATGTTAAAAAATTTATTTAGAAAAAATAATTATTCAAAAAATTTGGATAGAAGTTTAGAGAAAATTTAAAATAAAATAAATTGAAAATTTTTTCAATGAAAAAAATTGATAGGTACAACATTACGTGTAATTAAAAATTGAAAAAAAAACTTTTGAACCAAAAAACTTGAAAATGAAAAAAAAAATAGGAAAATTATTTTAAAATTTTCTGCAATGTTGTCAACAAGAGATTCCAAGATTACTTTTAAAATTTTTCAACAAAAATTGAAAAGATATATTAAAGCAATTGTTCTAATTTTTTTTAATTGAAAAAAATTCAAAACAAGGTTATTGGAAGTAATTTTTTTGTATTACGATTTTCAAAAATGATTCATAAAGAAATAATAATTCTTTAAAATAATTTTAATATCAAACAATAATTTCTTCAATTAAAATTTTACAAAGTGGATAACAATCTTTGAAAAATAATTCACATTTCGTTTACAAACATTTTGGGAAAATTGTTTTTTATTTTAAATGTATTTTTATTTGTCATAAAAAAATTAAAAAGATAGGTTTTAACCAAAATTTGAAAATATAAATTAAAATAATAAAAAAACGTTATTTATTTTTTTTAAATTGAAAATTGTTTTCACGAAAAGTTTAAAAAAAACTTATAAAAAAAATCAAAACAATGTTTTCGTCAGAAATTTAAAAAGAAATATCTGCATAGATTCAAAAAAGAATGTGAAAAAATAAATCATGAAATTTTTTTTTCAATGTTACTTAAGTATTTACAACATAATTTTTTCCGATGAGATTTTACGAAAATATTAGAAAATAAGGAAAAGGCTCTAATAAGAAAAAATTTTGTGAAAACCTTTTTTCAAAAAAAGAAAGGGTTGAACAATTGAAAAAAAAATCAACTCCAGTAATATCTATAGATACACTCATCACATTTTTTTTTTAAAATGACTTGAATCCAAAATTCGAAGAATACCTACCTCAATTATGAAGATTTTTTACTTCAGATTCAGAATGTCATAAAAGATTGGAAAAAATATCTACAACCAAACAGAAGTTTAAAAAATGTTTTTGAAGAAATTCCAAATAAGTTTAGTTTTACGAACTATGAAAATTTTGAGAAAAGAAGTTTTTGAACCAATATTTTGAAAGATGAGTAACAATAAAATGTTTTCAAAACAAGTTATTTTTTCTTCAGAAATCAAGAAAATTGAAAAAAAAATTTTTTTAATTTCTAGATTTTCCTTAGTCATTCTTTTCAATTTTGAATTTTCAGAATAAAATTAACAAATATTTTTTGACAATTTTTTAAAATCATTTTTCTAAATTTCTACAATTTTGAAAAAAACTTTTATTTTATTTGAGTCCAAATTTTAGATTTTTTTATCAATTTGGAATTTTTTTCATTATTTTAATTTGTTTCAAATTTTAAATGTTTACTAATTTTTGTTAATTTTTTCAATCAAGTAAATTATAGGTTTGTTCAACTTTCCCTTTTTTCAATTTTGATTTTTTTTATGATAATAATTTTATTTTCCTTCATTTGTTTATCTATTTTTCAATTTGTAGATACAAATTCTTTCCATTTAAAAAAAAAATAATTAAATTTCACTTGGGTATACGTATCTAATAAGTACCTAATACTTTATAAAATAACATTCATTTTTATTTATTTTTTCGAATTGAATTTTTCTAATATCCATAGCAGGATATAGTCCAATTATCCATGTTGGAAAAATGTGACGTTAAAAAATTTTCAACTTGAAAAAATTGTTTAATAAAATTTTTTTTAAAGAAATGTCATCCAAGTATTGTGAAAAATTTTATAAAAATATATCAATTTTCGAAAGTTTGTTTTAAAATTTCGAAAATCTATTTTCAACAAAAATCTTTTTTTTTACATCAAAAACGTTCGAAAAAAAATGACAATACAAAAATAGGAAAAATAAATCATAACCTAAAATTTAAAAAATAATTCAAAAGCAAAGCTGAAAAAGAAATCATCCTGAAAGAATTCGTGAAAAACATAATTCAAGGATTCCTAAAATTGTGGTTTGTCATTTTTTAAAATGATTTTCTCTCAAGTGTAAGTATACTTCTTTCAAACTACCGAGTAATTTTTTTCGCATCTTGATCTGTTGCTCCTTAAAAATCGACTCGTAAGAGTGAGATCATGGTATTTGATCCAAAAAAAAAAAAAAATTAAAATTAAATATAGATCAAACATGTAATGCCTAATTGCCTACATCTTTATCGTCGAACATTTGCTTCCAAATTAGGAGATATTTTCAATTTTGAATCTCGTAAATTCTCTCACCACACACGCACAGCTGTTGACAACCTTTTGAAACATTCTATATACTCGTACTCTTACAACCTGTCATACCTCAGCCGCGTTTAATTACGGTAATTTTTCATTTCACATTCAAATTTTGCCTATTAGAGAGAAGGTATTTCGATTACCTGCAGACATACGATGTATAAGGTTAGCTTCATTACGTGTGACAAAACAATGTACGAGGAGTTAGTTAGCTGTTAATGTATTGTCGCCGAGCAGCTTGATGTTGTAGGTACGTGTATGCGCAGGTATTCTAGCTCGATGCCATTCAATTATAGCATTCCACGAAGGTAATGTGTAATGTGTTGTATGTGCGGATTTTAACCATGTTAAGTAATGTATAATTCGTGTTCGTAAGCGCTTCTCGATCTCGAAGTATAAATAAATCGAAGAATAGGGTATCATGATGGATGTTCCAAGAATAGAAAAAATTTCAATCTAAAGGAGAATTTTTTTCTACATTGGTACATACGTGAAATTCTTATAGTAGGTACCTACTTGATTCACGAATCACGAGGCGCAAAATGTGGTATATGTATAATGGGTGAAATGAAATACATCGCATAATGGCCTCAAATTCGTACATACAATGTTTCAACAGTCAAGGTTAAGATCAGTCTGGAGCACACTGTAGGCATTAGGCATCGATTTACAGTGGACGTGTAAAAATTTAATATAGTGGCGGATATTGTTATTGTTGCGGTTTCGTTTTTATTTAGTGAGAAAATTTTTCTAGAAACTTGAGACATTCGTAAAAGGCTGATGGAGTTCTAAAACGTTCGTTTTATTCAATGCTGGTTTAATTGAATTGCATGCTCGGTGAATGTAGCTCAATGAACAGAAATATTACTTTAACGAGTTTATAATCAAACTAACTACATACGATACGTGCTTAGCATGGTGGGACTCGTTTAATCATACACGATAGGATGATATTACTCATTCTTCTTAAAGATGAATTTGGTTCTCGAAATATGTGATAATTTTTAAAGGTATTGATTACCTACGTAAGTAGATTAAGTATTATAAAGATCGAAGAAAGATATTTTTTTTTTAGATTTTTCTTCACTTTTAAGATGTTATTTTTTTTGAAAAATTCGGTAAACCCGACTGGCGAGAAAAAGAGAAAAACTAAGTACTCGTATATGTGTATATCAGACTGACCATGTTGTGTTAATTTGGTTGTAAACTGACTCCACGAACTCGAAATTAAATTTGTTTCGTAAATAATTTTCTTTTCAAGGTTGATTACTATTTCTCATCCTATGTGTACCGAATTTGTGCTTCATTTAATCGTATAATTAACTTATCGTGTACTATGTGGTTATTGATGAAATGATGAATGATGTTCCCTTGAGTTACTACTTGTGGTTCAAAAACGAATGAAATTGTTTCACGAGTAATGCTAGAATCACGAATTTGATGAGAAAAAAAATGACAGAAAATTTTGGTGGCAGAAAGAAACTGTTTCTTTTTGTCACCAGATTTTTCTGTCATTTTTTTTTATCTCGACCAGAGTCACTTTAATTTATTTAAACTTTTAAAATAACTTTTTTTGTCAGTATTTTATGATCATAGTTTTTTTTTGTCAACATAGTTTGATGAGAGAGACTTTTTTATAGGTTCTTTTTTGCCACCAGCATTTTCTGTCATTTTTTTCACGGTAAGAGTCACAGCATTTCAAATTTTAAAATAACTTTTCTATTTTTTTTTTGGTCATCATTTTTTATGATCATTGTTGTTTTTTTGCCAACGTAGTTTGGTCAGAGTGACTTTTTTCTATGACTAGAGTTTTTATTGGTCATGTTTCTTTTTTCATCAGAATTTTTTGTCATTTTTTTCTCGATTAGGGTCATTTTTATTTCATCTTTTAAGATAACTTTTCTGTGTTTACTTTTTTCAGCATTTTTTGGTCATAGTTTTTTTTTGTTTCCTAACGTAATTTGATCAGAGTGACTTTTTTCTATGATAGAGTTTTTTTGGTCATAGTTTCTTTTTTCATCAGAATTTTTTGTCATTTTTTTTCCCGACCAGAGTCACTTTTATTTCATCTTTTAAGATAACTTTTCTGTTTTTTCTTTTATCAGCATTTTTTTCGTCAATGTTCATAGTTTTTTTTTTCCAACATATTTTGGTCAGAGAGACTTTTTTCTATGACAGATTATTTTTTTGTCATAGTTTCTTTTTGTCCTCAGAATTATCTGTCATTTTTAGCCGATTTTTTTTTAAAAATTTAGGCTATTGTGTCCGACCCTAATTTAGAAGGAGGGGGGTAGAAGAGTTCTGACCCCATTTCTCGACGTTTGGGACCAAAAGAAGACGATCTGACACATGTCACATATTTATATATATATATATATGTACATATAATTTTAACGCTACTTTTGGAACTCTGGGGCCGAGCCTAACAGGTCAAATGAGGTCAAACTTGATATGTAGGGTCCCCTCGGTGTAGGAATGATGCAAAAAAAATTTTGGGGCCCTAACTCAAAATTGGTGATTTTACCCTTTTTTGAGGGGGTGCGGGGGAGCCCCAATATCATGAAATTTTTTGAAACTTGCCCCAGGGATGAGAACCCTAATTACCTACACCATAGTCAAATTTCAGCCCCCTAAGTCATCCCCACCCTATTTTAGGGCCCAAAAAGTGGATTTTGGGGTCATTTTTTTTCACGTTAATCAGGCTACAGACCCCCCAAATGGGGCTGGGGGGCCAAAATTTTCATCATGGATCAAGTTTGTGCCCCTGATGTGCCTTTTGTAGGTTTCAACTTTTGGGCCCCCTTTGACCCCTGTCAAGGATCAAAAATCAAGATTTTTCACAATTTTTCATGTTTTTTCTCGCTTCCCGGTACGTTGATCAGCCTGCAGCCCAAACCAAATGACCTTGGATGCTAAAATTTGGTATTTAGGATAGGTAAGGGTCACTGAGGTGCCTTTTGGGGTTTTTGACCCTCGAGCCCCAAAATTGGGGGTGGCCCTTTTTTGAGGGGGGCTCTAAAGAAGCCCCAATTTGACAAAATGATTTGAAATTTTTACCAACAATAGTGACTCTGATTGTCTCCACTGTATCCAAATTTCAGCTTCTCAAGTCATCCCCACCCCATTTTAGGGCTCAAAAAGTGGATTTTGAGGTCATTTTTTCACGTTGATCAGGCTACAGACCCCCCAAATGGAGCTGGGAGGCCTAAATTTTTATAATAGATCGAGTTTATGCCCCTGATGTGCCTTTTGTAGGTTTTGACCTTTAAACTCCTTTTGACCTCGATACAGGGTCAAAAATCAATATTTTTCAAGTTTTAACCTGTCTTTTCTGACGCGTTGAACAGCCTACAGCCCAAACTAAAAGACCTAAACAATCGAAATGTGGGATGTAGGGTCAGTAGAGGTCACTGATGTGCCTTTTGGGGGTTTCGACTTTTGAGCACCAGTTGACCCCCGTACAGGGTCAAAAATCAGAAATTTTCACATTTTAACCTATTTTTTAGGTGTGTTGATCAGCCTATAGCTCAAACCAAATGACCTTGGAAACTAAAATTTGGTATTTAGGATCGGTAAGGATCACTGAGGTGCCTTTTGGGGTTTTTGACCCTCGAGCCCCAAAATTGGGGGGTCACCCCTTTTTGAGGGGGGCTCAAAAGAAGCCCCAATTTGACAAAATGATTTAAAATTTTTACCAACAACAGTGACTCTGATTGTCTCCGCTGTATCCAAATTTCAGCTTCGCAAGTCATCCCCACCCCATTTTAGGGCCCAAAAAGTGGATTTTGAGGTCATTTTTTCACGTTGATCAAGCTACAGACCCCCCAAATGGAGCTGGGGTGCCTAAATTTTTATCATAGATCGAGTTCATGCCCCTGATGTGCCTTTTGTAGGTTTTGACCTTTAAACCCCTTTTGACCTCAATACAGGGTCAAAAATCAATATTTTTCAAGTTTTAACCTGTCTTTTCTGACGCGTTGAACAGCCTACAGCCCAAACTAAAAGACCTAAACAATCGAAATTTGGGATGTAGGGTCAGTAGAGGTCACTGATGTGCCTTTTGGGGGTTTCGACTTTTGAGCACCATTTGACCCCCGTACAGGGTCAAAAATCATAAATTTTCACGTTTTAACCTCTTTTTAGCCGAATTTTTTTTTTAAAATTTAGGCTATTGTGTCCGACCCTGATTTAGAAGGAGGGGGGGTAGAAGAGTTCTGACCCCATTTGTCGACGTTTGGGACCAAAAGATGACGATCTGTCACATGTCACATATTTATATATATATATATATATATATATATATATATATAATTTTTCCCTACTTTTGGAACTCTAGGGCCGAGCCTAACAGGTCAAATGAGGTCAAACTTGATATGTAGGGTTCCCTCGGTGGCGGAAAGATGCAAAAAAAATTTTGGGGCCCTAACTCAAAATTGGGGATATGACCCTTTTTTGAGGAGGGTGCGGGGGAGCCCCAATATCATGAAATTTTTTGAAACTTGCCCCAGGGATGAAAGCCCTAATTACCTACACCATAGTCAAATTTCAGCCCCCTAAGTCATCCCCACCCATTTTAGGGCCCAATGGGGTCATTTTTTCACGTTGATCAGGCTACAGACCCCCCAAATAGGGCAGGGGGGCCAACATTTTCATCATGGATCAAATTTGTGCCCCTGATGTGCCTTTTGTAGGTTTCAACTTTTGGGCCCCCTTTGACCCCTGTCAAGGGTCAAAAATCAAGATTTTTCACTATTTTTAAAATTTTACCGCTACTTTTGGAACTCTGGGGCCGAGCCTAACAGGTCAAATGAGGTCAAACTTGATAGGTAGGGTCCCCTAGGTGTAGGAATGATGCAAAAAAATTTTTGGGGCCCTAACTCAAAATTGGGTATTTTACCCCTTTTTGAGGGGGTGCGGGGGAGCCCCAATATCATGAAATTTTTTGAAACTTGCCCCAGGGATGAGAACCCAAATTACCTACACCATAGTCAAATTTCAGTCCCCTAAGTCATCCCCACCTCATTTTAGGGCCCAAAAAGTGGATTTTGGGGTCATTTTTTTCACGTTGATCAGGCTACAGACCCCCCAAATAGGGCTGGGGGGCCAACATTTTCATCATGGATCAAGTTTGTGCCCCTGATGTGCCTTTTGTAGGTTTCAACTTTTGGGCCCCCTTTGACCCCTCTCAAGGGTCAAAAATCAAGATTTTTCACAATTTTTCATGTTTTTTCTCGCTTTTCGGTACGTTGATCAGCCTGCAGCCCAAACCAAATGACCTTGGATGCTAAAATTTGGTATTTAGGATAGGTAAGGGTCACTGAGGTGCCTTTTGGGGTTTTTGACCCTCGAGCCCCAAAATTGGGGGTGGCCCTTTTTTGAGGGGGGCTCTAAAGAAGCCCCAATTTGACAAAATGATTTGAAATTTTTACCAACAATAGTGACTCTGATTGTCTCCACTGTATCCAAATTTCAGCTTCTCAAGTCATCCCCACCCCATTTTAGGGCTCAAAAAGTGGATTTTGAGGTCATTTTTTCACGTTGATCAGGCTACAGACCCCCCAAATGGAGCTGGGAGGCCTAAATTTTTATAATAGATCGAGTTTATGCCCCTGATGTGCCTTTTGTAGGTTTTGACCTTTAAACTCCTTTTGACCTCGATACAGGGTCAAAAATCAATATTTTTCAAGTTTTAACCTGTCTTTTCTGACGCGTTGAACAGCCTACAGCCCAAACTAAAAGACCTAAACAATCGAAATTTGGGATGTAGGGTCAGTAGAGGTCACTGATGTGCCTTTTGGGGGTTTCGACTTTTGAGCACCAGTTGACCCCCGTACAGGGTCAAAAATCAGAAATTTTCACATTTTAACCTATTTTTTAGGTGTGTTGATCAGCCTATAGCTCAAACCAAATGACCTTGGAAACTAAAATTTGGTATTTAGGATCGGTAAGGATCACTGAGGTGCCTTTTGGGGTTTTTGACCCTCGAGCCCCAAAATTGGGGGTCACCCCTTTTTGAGGGGGGCTCAAAAGAAGCCCCAATTTGACAAAATGATTTAAAATTTTTACCAACAACAGTGACTCTGATTGTCTCCGCTGTATCCAAATTTCAGCTTCGCAAGTCATCCCCACCCCATTTTAGGGCCCAAAAAGTGGATTTTGAGGTCATTTTTTCACGTTGATCAAGCTACAGACCCCCCAAATGGAGCTGGGGTGCCTAAATTTTTATCATAGATCGAGTTCATGCCCCTGATGTGCCTTTTGTAGGTTTTGACCTTTAAACCCCTTTTGACCTCAATACAGGGTCAAAAATCAATATTTTTCAAGTTTTAACCTGTCTTTTCTGACGCGTTGAACAGCCTACAGCCCAAACTAAAAGACCTAAACAATCGAAATTTGGGATGTAGGGTCAGTAGAGGTCACTGATGTGCCTTTTGGGGGTTTCGACTTTTGAGCACCATTTGACCCCCGTACAGGGTCAAAAATCATAAATTTTCACGTTTTAACCTCTTTTTTGGTGTGTTGGCCCTCGTCTGAAGAGCTGAAAGTGTGAAGGGGATTGAGAGCGAAGCCCTCAATCCTCTCCTGCCATGTCCCTATTGAGGGTAAAGCTCCCCAATAGGGGCATGGGGGCGGAGCCCCCATCTGAAGAGTTGGAATTGACGAGGTGGTTGGGGGCGAAGCCCCCAACGCGGGGGTATGGGGGCGGAGCCCCCATCCTAAGAGCTGAAAGTGATGAGGGGGTTGGGTCGGAGCCTCAACGGGGGTATGGGGGCGGAGCCCCCATCTGAAGTTGAAATCTTCAATGCAGAGAGGAACTAAAACTGAAGACAAAAACCTGACATTTTTAAACTGAATTTGAAGTTAAAACTGATATTGAAACTGAAATACCATGGATGAAAACGTTTTCAAAGTGGTACACTAACTTGAAAAAAAAAATTCGGCTGTCGCGGAGCATCTTGACTGCTACGCGTTTTTTTTTTCTCGACCAGAGTCACTTAATTTCAACTTTGAATCAAACTTTTTTTTTTTTTTGGTCATAGTTTCTTTTTTCATCAGAATTTTTGGTCATTTTTTTTTCGACCAGAGTCACTTTTATTTCATCTTTTAAGATAACTTTTCTGTGTTTTCTTTTATCAGCATTTTTTTCGTCAATGTTCATAGTTTTTTTTTGCCAACATATTTTGGCCAGAGAGACTTTTTTCTATGACAGATTATTTTGTTGTTATAGTTTCTTTTTGTCCTCAGAATTTTCTGTCATTTTTTTTTATCGACCAGAGTCATTTTATTTCAACTTTTAAGATACATTTTTTGTGTTTTCTTTTGTCAGCATTTTTTGGTCATAATTTTTTTTGACAACGTAATTTTGTCAAAGTGACTTTTTTTTAGGGTTTTTTCATCGGAATTTTCTAATTATCTGTCATTTTTTTCCTCGGCCAGAGTCACTTAATTTCAACTTTAAATCAACTTTTTTGTGGGTTTTTTTGGTCAGCATTTTATGTTTATAGTTTTTTTTTGCCGACGTAATTTAGTCAGAGTGACTTTTTTCAATGACAGAGTTTTTTTGGTCATAGTTTCTTTTTGTCACCAGAATTTTCTGTCATTTTTTTATCTACTAGAGTCATTTTATTTCAACTTTTATTTTATCTTTTTTGTGTTTTTTGTCAAGATTTTTTAGTCATGTTTGCTTGATTGTTTGTTTGTTGTTTTTTTTTTGTTTTTTTTTTTGCTAACGTAATTTGGTCAGAGTGACTTTTTTCAACTTTTAAAATAACTTTTGTGTTTTTCTTTTGTCAGCTTTGTTTGGTCGTAGTTTTTTTTTTTTTTTTTTTGCTAATGTAATTTGACCAGAGTGACTTTTTTGTAGCAGTTTTTCAAATTCAGTCGATTTTTTGTGAGTTTTTTTTTATTCTGGTAACTTGAATTTTTTTTTCATTTTTTACCGATTTTTTGATTATCAAAATTAGGTACCTAACATTTTGTCAGAGGTAATTTTAGTGTTTTTTTGTGTTTTTTTTTGTTTTTTTTTTTGAACGTTAATGTTACCTACTTTTAGTTGGTGATTTTTTAGTCATGGGTTATTTTTTCACTATAATTTTCTATCAAATTTTGTCTCAGTCAGAGTCACTTCTTACAATTATTTTTTTTGGTCAATTTTCATGATTTTTTTTTCTTGTCAATAAAAATGTTTGTGTAGTACTCTCTTTTTCTACACTAGGTTTAGCATTGGAGGAAAGAACCTTAATTCTCTCTCAAAAAAAAAATTCTTGCAGAAAAAATTTTAGCAGCATTTTTTGCTGATTTTTTTTTGGTCATTTCGTATTTTGAAAGAATTTTCATTTTTCAGATTGAACTATTATTTTTTTAATTTTTATGGCATCAGAAAAATAAAAAAGGGGTTTCTATCCAAATTAGTGTGAGGGTTCGTAGGAGATGAGATTAACAATAGAAGGTGGATAGAGAAAAAAAATTGATGAACTATTAGAAATACTGGGAAGTAAGTAACCATTTCAGATAATATGTTACATTGAAAAATATTAACTTATTCAAGATATCTCAGGTTGGGTGGTTGATTCTGGGAGCACGTTTTTCCATTCAAGCTGTCGAACAGCAATTGTATAATAGTGTTGGTCATCAACGAGGTTACAATCTTCCAGTTTCTTCTTTATCTGAAATGAAATAATATTATCACTTATAATCATTATTTTGATACTTGTCAAAAATGAAAGTTTTCTTTTCAACATCGAAGCATTGAAAAATTTCGAATTTGAGGTCCACCTCAACACCCTTACCTTAAAGGATCATACTTCTGATCACGAGTCAAAATGACTTCAAAAATGGGATAAGGGACTTTTAAAATCTAAATTACCTACCTACGTAGAATTTTTTTGAAAAAAATTTGCAAATAAGAAAAGAAAGATAACGAATTTTAGAGTCAATGATATAACTCAAAACCAAGAAAATTTCCAGAAGACAAAATGTCGTAACTGAAAATGTTTTTTAAAAATTGAATATCTATAAAATGAAATTGTTGTTGAATAAAAACATTCGTATTTTTTAAAAGTAGAAACTTTGAAATTTTTAAAGAATGTGTTTGATCGTAAATACTTAATTATTCGTATAAGATTTTTTTAATTTGTGATTTTCCAAAAATTTGCTTTTTTGAGATATGTAGGTATGATATTATTATTCCGGAGGTGCGATTTCAATTTCTCATTCACCTCCAAAGCAGTCCTACTGCAATTTGAGAAATATTCTATGAGTGTCAGCGGTGATTCTGTGAAAGTTCTGAAGTGGTGAATTTTAATCTCGTGATTGACAGTATCATTACAAATATCTTCGAAACACTAAAACGTTAATTTACATCAGGTAATAATTATATGAATAGATAAATCGATGCAATTTATTGTGTAGATGTGTACCTACTAATGTAATACTTACTTTCCTAATTTGTTGATCTGAAATTTCTTTGTTCATGTCTATGATTTGAATCACTTTTGCTGACTCCCATTTCTTGGGTGTAAATTGAGTTATTTCCTCTGTTGAAATAAATACACTTTTTACGTTAGATGGACTCACGTATCAATAAGTGAAAAACTGCAGTGATATACAAATACCTGAACTACTCGATGTATCAGGTTCCAATATAATTTCAAACATATTAGTGGCGTCTATTATATTATTTCCCATTATCCTACAACACTTGGGAGCAATTTCTTTCATTTTTTGTTCGTCTAAGAATTCCACGTGCGAGTTTATGGGATACATTACTTCAGGTACCCTCGAGTAAATTTCATCAATGACGAAGCAAATGCCACAAGGACTAGATTCACAGTTTCGCAACCTGTCCTGGTATTTTTTTTGCTCCAATGTTTCTGGCTCAACGGAGAGGAATGCTTCCCACTTACAATGCTTATCCATATAGGAACCTCTTATCCAAGCAGGGAAATGCTTATTGTCGATCTTATCCAGTTGTTTTCTTGCACCTAAATAACAAGCTATGGTGAAAGCGTAATCAATCGCGTACTTTTTACTTCTGATGTCTTCAGTCCACGGAATTTTCGCATCATTAAGGAGTTGGACCCCGCTTTGTTTCCTTTTTTTCCATTGGTACGGATTCTCAAACCACGAAGAGTTTTCCAGATGCTATAATATGAATCGCAACAGGAATAGAAATTAGTTAAACACTATACAATTTTTTTTCTGCATATTCACTTCGAGAAATAAAAAATAAAAAAATCCAAAAATTAAGAAATTCGTCTTGTAAGTATTGAAAATATGAAAAAAATTTCATCCTCAAAAGAAAATATAAAATGTTTTACTCTGAGAATTTTCTTACGCTTAATCATTAAAAAATGATATATTTTTAAGAAAATCTGGGGATTTTGTTCCTCAGAAAAATTTAGATTTCCTCTCCGAAAACATTGAACGATTTTTTTTTCTCAAAAAAAAAACGAATTTCTTTCTAAGAAAAAAAGAAACATTCTTCTGTAATAAAATTTATGAATTTTTACTGCAGAAAAATATTTCAATTCTAAAAAATTGATGATAAATTCCTTTCTCAGAAAAGACACAAATTTTTTTTACGTGGAAATTATTAGATTTGAACTTTAAAAAATTGAAAAAAAATTGTACTGGAAATTGGAGATTTTTTTATTTTTTCATCATTCGAGCTGCGCCGGAAGCAACAAGAAAATTCCTTTCAAATATGTAATATCTTTTTTAAAATTCGAAAAAATACCAAGATTTTTAAAATTCAAATCTCAAGAATTTTGAAAGAAGTGTTTTGGCAACATTAATTTTCAATCTATCTTTTACGGTTCCTTGCAGGTTTACATTCCCTTAAGAACTCGCGTCAAAATTTGCATGTTTATTTTCCAAAAGTTTCGATTATTTATGAATAAGTAAATACAGTAAAGTAAAAACTACCTATCAACTTACGTAGTTTAAAGTAGAAGTATACACAGTTGTAGAATTTTCATCAGAACTTTGGTCGCATGCACCCAAGGAAAAAATAAGTAGCGAATGAATGACAAGAGGTAATGGAAACATTACAAAAACTAATTTTGTTATGTTAAAAACTTCCGGCAGCTCCTCAATACTGAATGCAAAATCGATTTGAGGCTTCTCTTACCACTGTTTTTTTAATAAATCACCCCACATTTTCAGTTTAATCTACGAATATAACATTTTTCGTTATTAAAAAGATAATCTGGGTATATATAATTTACATTCCGAGTTATGGTAATGTTTAAAGTTCGATTGCCGAAGGTAGGTAAAAGGGAGAAAATGTGTACTAACTTCGTTGAGGGGTGTAGCGTTTGCTCAAGTTGCTATTAAAGCGATCCCATATTTTATGAGGAACTCATTTTTATTCCATTCTGTTTGAATATTATATTTCTTTTCTCTTATGCAATCGTTTCAATTCCAAATATGATGATGGTTAATTTTATTTTATTTCATTTCATAAAAAAATGGAATAATTAATTGAATACAAATTTTCTAGATTTTGAATAAAATAAAAAATCGCCGACACGATTCGTGAAAATCTGTAATTTTTTCTATTTTTTCTAGATTTATTTTTTGATCACCTTTATTATTAAATATTTCTTTAAATAATAATTGATTAAAAATTAATTTTATTAATTTAACTTTTTTTCCTAGTAAATTGAAAAATTAATATAAAATAATGATAAAAAAAATATTAATTCTGATAAAATAAATATAATTAAAAATTTTTTTTTTATAAGTTTAATAAAATTATTATAGTAATTTATTAAGTAGCTGTGTTTAATTATATTAAAATTTTTGGAAAAAATTCTTTGATTTTTTTCAGTAAAATTATTCTCTAATTAAAAAATAAAAATAAAAATAGAGAAAAAGTTTTTTTTTGTCATTCAGAAAAAACGCTCACATTAAAAATAAATAAATAAATTCTCAAATGTTTTAAAGGAAAAATTTTTTCAGTTATAAAAAAAAAAAAAAATGAAGAAAATTTTTTTTAATGTTTTATAAAATACCTGAAAATATTTTTCAAATTTTCAGATAAAAACTTCCAATTTTTTTGGAGAATAAATTAATGTTTGTTTGTTCTTTTTTTTAAAGCCAATCTTACATATTTTTTTACAGAAAGAAATCTCCATTTTTGTTTAAGATGAAATCGCTTATTTTGAGAGAAAAATTCCTATTTTTGTTTAGAATAAAATTTTTCATTCTTGGAGAAAATTTTTTAATTAATCTTAATCTCCAAAAAGTTATAAAAACAAATCTTCAATTTTTTGAAAGAAAAATTATTTCTTTTGTTCAAGATGAAATCTCTAATTTTCAGAAAGAATGATTCTCAGTTTTTTCGAGAATTTTTTGGCTGGGGTGGACGCCATTCATTTGTTTGTGCCACATCTGAAAAATTTCCAAATCTTATTAAACTTTTCAATTAATTTTTTAAGATTTTTATTGTTATTAGAATGAAAAATATCACAATTTTTGAAAAAATTCCTTTCGAGTTTTCTGAGAAAAAAAATGTCTAATTTTTTTAGAAGAAATTTCAATGTTTTGAAGAAAACGTGGTTTATCTGTAGAGAAAAATATAATCTCTAAAATTTTTGTCTCATTTTTATTATTATTTTTTTTTTGTTGAAAATATCACTTTTTTATTTATCTTTTTTTTAGGAAAGAAATATCTCATTTTTTTTTTTTTTTTTTTTTGAAAAGAGGTCTTTTACTCTTTTATTTTTAAAGTGAAAAATCTAATATTTTTGAAAAAGAAAATCTCTTATTTTTTGGAATTAGAATCCAGATTTTTTTGTTTTGATTTCAGAAATAACCCTTTCACTTTTAAAGAAATTTTTTTGGAATACGAAAATTTTTCAACTTTTTTGAGTGGAAACTTTTACTTTTTTGAAAAATAAATTTCAATTTTTTTTTCAGTAAAAAATCGTTTGAAATTTTGAGTTTATTCAGAAAAAAATATTTCTTTTTTTCGAGGAATAAACTTTTTACTTTTAGAGATAAAAATCTATTTTTATGAAGAAAACTTTTTTAGGTAAATCGAGTTTTCAAAATTTTATTAAAATTTAGAAAAATATGGTAAAATTAAAAAAATCAAATTGTAGAAATTCACCAAAGTTTAAAAATAACTTAAATTTCTATTTTATCAAATTCTGAATTTTTTCCAAATTTCCAAGGTTCATTAAATTTTGAAAATTGATTAAAATGAGCAATTTTTTTTTAATTCTAAAATATAGAAATCCATCAATTTTTGCAAACTGTTACTTGAAAATTTCTGAAAAATCAGACAGTTAAATGTACGAAATTGAAAAAAATCAATATAATTGTCAAAATTTGCGAAACTGAAAAAATACTCAAAATTGTCAAAATTCATCAATCTTTAGAAAGTGATTCTAATTTCTATACCTACAGTAAATTTTTAGTAACAAAATTTTGTGATCCTTTAAAAATTCCTGAACATTTTTTGCTAAAGGTAGGTAGTAAATTTTAAAAGATTTATATTTCAAAAATTAATCATTGAGAAATTAATCCAACCTCAATAATTTTATCAAGTTTTTTATCAAATTTTGAAATGTTTATATATTTTCAAAGTTTGCTCAACATTGTTTTTTAATTTTTTTTTTTTTAATTTAGAAATTCATCAAATTTTGAGAATTTACCTCCTAAACATTTTTGAAAATTTCGATAAAAATTTATCAAACTTTGAAATTGATATACCTAATTTTAAAAATGAACAAACTTCGAATTTTTATCAAAATTTGTGATTTTCCCAAATTTGTAAGATTCGTTTAAATTTTTTAAATTTTAAAAATTGATTCAATTTTGGAAATTTTTAAAATAACAAAATCACCAAATTTTGAATTTTTATCAATATTTGAAGACTTGAAAAATTGTTAAAATAGACCAATTTAATATGGACTGACCAAAACTCCAATTCGTATTGAATTTTTAATTTTTAATAATACGTATTTTTTTTTCAAATTTCAAACATTTATTAATTTTAAAAAATTGTAAAAACATTCTAAACTTGATTTAATTTTTTAAAACTATTTTTAAAATATACTAATTGCAGAGCGATTTTTCAATTTTTCGAATTTTTTTAAAATTTTGATCATTTATCGGTGCTATTTTTTTTTTTTTTTTTTCAATTTTTGAAAAAACGATTTTTTATTTTTCTGTAATATATAGTACTTACTTACCTATACTTATATTACATACTTTTTTAATTTAAAAGAGTTGGAAATTGGTAAAACTCAATCATAGACAAACACCAGCTTGTTAATACTACTTTCTCAAAGAAAATATTTGATGTAAATTTCTTCTACGTAAAGTTTATCTTTACTCGAATGATCGATTGAAAAATGTGTTTGAAGGGAGAAAAGTTTTCCATGTAGAACGCGAATTTTATTAATGAATTCTTTTACCAAGTTGGATACACGTACAACGACGTACCTACCTACGTATAAAATAGGTATACGTAGCTACGTATGTCGTATCCCATGTATTTATTTTTGCCTACACTTGTACGTATTGAGTTTATTTTCAAAGGATGTTCATTGTAAAGGGTTTCACGTCGGCATACGCATACATAAAAGACCAAATACCGGTGTACCTGTGTTTCGCTTGTAAAAAGAGATGTTATATGATTTATAACCAGAGACCGACTACATTAAGCGAATAATTTTATTGCTAACAAACCGCGTTATGGCTACACATACTTGGGTAAGTACCTATCTGAAGCTGAACCTAGCCACATATGCGCCGAAGCCATCAGCCAACGATCCACATTATTGGGATGTGGAATTTTTCGGCCAAACAAAATAGCCTTTACGTGGTATACGATACGATTCCCTAAAGATTATACCGTGTATCGATATTACCGTTAAATATATTCAGTTTTCGAGTTGGATAGCTAATATATGGCGTCTTTTAAGTAAATCATCTTGTTATCAGTTATATGACGGAGAAATTTACCTGGTGGCTGGTGTATTCCCACAACAGAGTTGCATGGTCTGTGTGTTTTTGTTTCACTTCACTATACGAATGGAAAACACTCGCACCAAGTGTACATATGTATAACGAAACAGATGTCCTTTTGCCACCTGGTGAGCTGAAATGTATTTAAGCTTGGAGAATATTTCCAGGGTTGTTGCAAGATGTATTTTTTCTTCTTCTTTGTTCTTCGTAACAGTATATTTTATCGTTAAAAAAAGACAGTTTTGAATGAGAGCAGTAAAGTATCTATTAGTGTTGGGAAATTTGCTGGTCTGGCGATGTTGCCGAATGGCTGGGTGTGGGTACGTGTGGTGAAGAAAAAAATTGCTACGTTTTTAATGAGAAACACGTGTGTTGTAGAGCGAGAAAATTATTGTAGGCACTAGGCAGTTCACCAGTTTACGCGTGAGTTGACGGTTAGCTTAAGGGTGTTTCGTCTGTTTATTGCTTTGTCTAAATTTTGCGAAGAAAATTGGGCAATTCGTGTTAGATGCGAGTAAGATGGAATTGGGCAGGGTGCTGTACTATAAATGGGTAATTCTCAGAAAATCGGCAAATTTCACTACTGTAAAAGTTCAGAAATTTGACAGGTTTTTAAAAAAAATTTCTTAAGGTAATTGAAAATATATATGCCCCCGAGTACTTTTATGGTGTTGGGTCAATTCATTTCCCAAAAGGGAGAGGGGGAGGACGATTCAAAAAGGGGTATAGCCGGGTAAAATAGGGTGATTTGGCCCCCAGAGCGAATTTTTAAACCAACTAGTGGATGTTGGTCCTTATGGTCTAAAACCCCCGTGACCAAATTTTTAGGTCGCTACCTCACCCCCACCCCCTCCTAGAGCGAAAAATGTGATTTTTCGATTATAATTTTTGATTTTGACAGTTTTTAACCAAATTTTTTCAAACTCGGGTAGATGTTAGGTATACTCAAGGGTCATCCATGGAAATTTTTTTTAAAATTTTCAAACCTATCTTCATTGTGAAATGCGCGTTTTAAGTTTTCTAACGGCTATTTCGACAAGTTCTTTCAGAGGTGCAATAATGGGAAAAATATATATTATACACCTAGTCTGGATGTACAACATATATTTTTTTCAGAATTTTTTATATAGGTGAAAGGCCTTCAAAAATGCAAAAAACTGATTTTTTCATCATTTTTCGCGCAAAAAACAGTCATTTTTGGTCGAAAAAAATTGTCGTCGTAGTATATCACTAAATACGTTTTCATTTAAATTAACTGAGTGACGCCATTTTGGGAACACTGAGTGTCCCTCGAGGTGTCTGGAGAGCCTAAAATTCATGTTTGGACATGTTTCAAACCGATATTTGTCATAAACAGAAATTTTCATGAAATTGAGAAAATTTGATTTTTTTGCTCACATCGTCGTGGCTTATCATTCCTCCGGTATAAAATGTCCCACCTTCCTGAAAACTGAGAAAATTTATTCTACTTAGCGAGTATCTTATTATAGCTTATTAATAATTAATAAAATATCAGTATTATAGCTTATAGAATAACTAATTGTCGAATTGTCCATCGTCGTGGCTGTAAAAATTCATCATTGCCACGACGAAAGACAAACACTTGTGATCCACGACAATGGACAATTCGACAATTAGTTATTCTATAAGCTATAATACTGATATTTTATTAATTATTAATAAGCTATAATAGGATACTTACTAATTAGAATAAATTTTCTCAGTTTTCAGGAAGATGGGACATTTTATACCGGAGGAATGATAAGCCACGACGATGGACACTATTTTTGTAAAAATTGAAATTTTTACAGATGATTACGTAAAAAATCGCTCTGTGCATTGCCATTCGAAATTTCAAATGCGCAAATACTTTACATTAATAATACTGGAAACTCCAATAGGGAAAAGTGTCCCCGACAAAAGCGCTCTTTTAGCGGCTCGGCATGAAACTATTATCAGACTTTCGACCGATCGTCATGTCTTCGACCAATCAGAGGGCGAATCACGCGACGATTAGTCGAAAACCTGGAATTAGTTTCATGCCGAGCCGCTTAGAGAGCGCTCTTCTTGGGAGTCAAATCAAAAGCATTGAGTTTCCAGTATTATTAATGTAAAGTATTTGGTATTATTATAAAAGTAACAAATCAGTGTAGCCATTCAGCAAAAAAAAATATTCACTCAGCGAGCTGAGACAAATTTTTAAAAATTATCCACGACGATGGACATAAATCTTTGCTACAGTTTTCAATGATCAGGTGTAGTTGTACTAAACACTTTTTGTGATCATCATTCACACTAGCCTATACCCTGAACTTCCTAATGACGTGTACTTACTTTTTTTTTTTCAGAAAAACATGGTTATTTCCATAATTTTTGAAATCTGTTTTCAAAAACATGTTGTGCTACAGGCCACGACGAAGGACATTTTGAGGTTTAGACTAACTTGTACTCAAGGGGAGGGGGGGGGGTGGTATTCATTAAATTGGGCATGGTGGATTAAGGACGTTATAATGTACAAATAACCAAAAAATGAAAGTTGTGCATAGTACAGGAGTTGAGAAATCAGTTGGTTACTCAAATTTACCGATTTTCTGAGAATTACCCAAGTACAAGATGGAACAAGGGAGAGGGTCGAGAGGAGGAAAATTTTCACGCTTTGATGAAAATTTGGCAATTTGGAAGGAGAATAGGAGGCGATTAATTTTTCAGCACAGATCATAAATCATATGAAATATATTTCGATTAGGGTACCTAGTCTTTATTTTGGAATTTCCATCTTTTTTTTAAATCAATTTTTCATTTTTCTCAGTTCAATTTTAAATGGTACCTTAGAGCACTCCCCACCCAATTTTTCAAAAAAAGAGAAGAAAATTTTGGTTCAACATTTTTGCGTTGTTTCTTTTTATTGAAAACCAAATTGATGAAAAAAAACTGGTTTTTATTTTTTGAGAAATTACCTCAATCCTCCATCTACGTAGGTATCTTTAAATTCTTTTGAGAACATTTTTTTTTCATAAGTTTTTTTGGAAAAGGAAAGTTGAATTTTTCGAAGAAGAAAATTTCCAAGTTTTTGGGACCACAGTGAATTTTATGTGATGTTACTGCCCCTACCAAAAAAGAAACGAGTGTTCCAAAAAATTAAAAGATTTCTCATTCCATAAAAATGAGAAAAATTTTTCACCAAAGAAATTGATTTTTAATTTTTTTTAAAATCAAAAAATTAAAAAAAAATTGATACAGTAAAAACTGTTTTTTTTCTTTTCTTTTTAATGTAAGTTAGTTTTAGTCAATAGCCAAAAGAGCCGGCGTACGTGATTTTTTCTCGTTTTGCGAACCGTCGGCAAAGGCTCCATTTCTTCTCGGAATTTCGAGAAGAAGACGAACCAAGAGCACAATAGATGGTCGGAGACATGGGTGTTGTAAATCAGCGACTCATGTCCCGTTCGTGGTATTGTGTTCTAAAAGTCGTGTCTTTCGTTTTTTTGGATAATTCTACGAATTTTTCTAAATGACGAAATAATGCGATTTTTTACCGTTTGCTTAAGTGCTTCTCGAAGTTTCGAGAAAAAATAATGGTTTTGGTCGAGGGTATAGTGAGCGAAGAAAAAGTCAGGTATGTCAGTTCTCATTCGAAGCCTGAAAAGGCGAGTTCTCAAGTTGTAAAGACGAGTATCAAATACATTTACTTTTCAAACGTTTTTCGTATGTTTATCGGTTGACATCCGTTAATTCGGTGACAAAATTAAAAATTGTTTTTCTTTTCAAAAAATTGGAAATTTCATGGTGCAAAAAATTGAAAAAAATCAAAAAAATCAAAAAAATTCCTCACCTATAAGTACTTATTCAAAAAAAAATAATCCATAATTTTTTTCAAGTGTGATCCGAAAATTTAACGATTTTCTACTTTTTTTTAAATTTGTTATTCCATAAAGACAGAGATATTTTTTAAAAAATAAATGAAAACAAAAATTTCACCAAAAAAATTGAAAAGTTTTCCCCCTACTAAAATTGAGAATTTATTTTTCTTAAAAAAAAAAAAAAAAAAAAATTGAAAAAATGAAAAATGAAAAATTACTTTGCCTGAATAATCTAAAAATAATTTTTTATGAGTGCTCTAAAAATTTGAAAAATTTCTCATTCAGAAAAAAAAATAATCATTTCATCACAAAAAAAAAAAAAAAATTTTCTTTTAAAAAAATAGGAAATTTTATAGTGTAAAAATTTGAAAAAGAAAACACAAAAAAATGAAAAATTGTTTCACTTACTTATTCAAAAAAAAAAAAAAAATCCAGAATTTTTTCAAGTGATCCCAAAAATTAAACGATTTCTTACTTTTAAAAAAAAATCTTATTCCAAAAATACTGGAATTTTGTTTTAAAATGATACCTATTTTAATTTTGTTAAACTCATGTCTATCTTTTAAAATGAAAAAAGATTTTTTCTTCATTTCCTTTCCCTCCCCTTTTTTTTTGAGTTCTTAAATTAGATAATGAACCAAATTTCTCATTTTTTCAGATTACCGTAACATGGGGTTACTTTGGCCCACTTTTTGAGACTTTTTTTTGAAAATTCATCCTGCTTCTTTCAAAATCGAAGTAAGGGGCTCGGTTTTCACTCTAAATAGTGTCGGACACTTGTAGGAAGTTCTGTAAATTTTTTCAAATTTTTCGTCAAACCCCTCTTCCGTGGTTAGGCAAAGTCATGGGCCAAAGTTACCCGGCTCTGGGGTTACTTTGGCCCACTTCTTTTTTTTGGAAATAAATCGATTTCTAGGCATAATAATAACTCACCAAAGGCATAAAACATCAAAAAAAATTTGTTCAGTTGAAACCATATGATAAAACATCGGTATTTTAAAAATTTCTTGATGATATTTATGCTTGGGCCAAAATAACTCCAAAATCGACGAAAAACGGTCCTCTGACGAGTAACTTCAATTTATTTTACAATCCCTTCACCAAACCGGTATTTTCATGACAGATTTTGACTCTAAGTTAAATTTTCGATTGATTTTAATAGGAAACATTTTTTTCTCTCGATTTTTGATAATGTTTATGCGTGGGCCAAAGTAACCCCAAAAACGACGAAAACGGTTCTCCGACCAGTAATTTCAATTTATCTCACAACCGCTTTACAAAATCGACTTTTCTATGCGAGATTCTGAATCTACATAAAATTTTCGATCTGTTTCCATAAGAAAATTTATTTTTGGGCCATTCATTATACTTTGTTTGAACCAAAGTTTTGGAGATAAAAAAACCACATGAACAACGCACTAATAAACAAAAAATCAGGTTTACCAAACTTGCGACACAAAAAAAGTGACAATCACATAGAAGTGAAGTATGAAGGCCCCTCCATCGTTGACACTCATTACAAACTCCCCCCACTCCATACAGTTGTGGTTGGACAGGCAAATATTTTTTTTCCGAGAGTGGGCCAAAGTTACCCCCTAGCGCCAAAGTAACCCCATCTTACGGTAAATTTTTGAATAAAAAAAAATTAATTTAAAAAAGAAATATTGTTTTAAAAAACTTAACTTTTCACAAAAACCAAGTAAGTATTAAAATACTGAGAACTCGTATCTAGGTACATCTTTTGAGTTATGAAAAAAAAAGATTCATTTCAAAAACAATCCTCCTCCTCCCCCCCCCTCAAAAAAACTTCTTTTGTAGTTTTTGAATGAATGAAAAAAAACAAAAAAAAAAAAAACATTTTAATTATGGCTCTCATATTAACTTTTTCCCCTAAATAATTTCAATTTGACTTGGAACCATAAAGATTTTTGATTTTTCTCCGACATCGTACTCTTCTCTCACAAAATCCCTTCCCCCTTTTCTCAATCCAATTTTACACTTTTAATTATTTTATCTTCTCAGTCTTTACGTCTTCTCTTCCACCCAATATTCTGCTTCCTCTAAACCGAATCCTGCCCGTATTATCTTTCTGTACCTACTGGATTTTTAACCGGAAATTTATATTTCAACTGTGACAGCTCAGCGTTTTTATTCCTACCTTTCTCATTCCGCCTTTTACTTCAGCTCAATAAAACTGAACTGAAACTGTCGTGAAATAAAAGAAAATTCTCGAAGAAGTATTCAGTTCGAAATCTAATAATAATACCTAGATAACGAAATTTGAACAAATAGTATTTCTAAGAGAACGCGAAGTTGGTATGTGATATCGAACCATACTCCGAAAACTTTTGTGACGCTGTGGAAATAAGAAGGAATAAAATATGTTACAATCGGGTAAGCCGAATGCAAAAAGTAAGAGTAGGTAATTAGGAAATTCCACATTTTTGGTTGTATTGAAATTATTGTTGTGTTTTTTGGAAAATTCTAGAAACTGATGATTCCCATTTGGTAGAATATTTTAATATCATTCTTTTTGTTTGTTTGTTTGTAGGAATTCAGATGAGCTATACGTTTTATTAAGAATTTTGTTTGATCTTGTTAAATTCACTCACCTTGTAATTTTATATATTCGCTCAAGTTCAGCCACGTGCTTCGGCAGTAAATTTTTGAAACGACGTTAACGTGAAATATGAGGAGAACGTGGAAAGTATGAACGACGAACGAGGCAATGGCATTTGTGGTACCGAAATTTCGCTTTTTCGTGGTAAATTGTTGAAAAGAAAACTTACGAAGGATTAGGTTGAAAAATTACAGAAGAAAGCACTCAGTTAATGTAAGCTTTTTTACTCCAAAGAATCGAAAACTATGTTTTACTTTATGAAAATGCGATTTTTCCACCCCCCCCCCCCTCCACAAATTGATTTAGAATTAAAACTTTTTTACTCCAAAAAATGAAAAAAAAAATTGTTCGAAAAATTCTTTTTTTTTTCTCTGAAAAAAATGTAGCTATTTTTGCTCCGATGAATTGAAAGAATTTTTTATTCCAAAAAAGTAAAAACTAAAAATTGTTTCCTACTACAAAATTATGAAATAATTTAATTCAAAAAATGAATCATTTTATTTTTCATTCAAAAAATTTGAATTTTTTTTTCGAAAACATTGAAATCTTTTTTACTCCAAGGAAACGAGATCAGTATTTTTTACTCCGAAAAATGAAAAAAATAATAATAATAAAAATCCAAGAAATGAAAAATTGAGAAATTTTCTCCATAAAAAAAATAATTTTTTCTCCGAAATAAGTGAATGTTTTTTTACGCCAGGGAAATGGAATATGTTTTCTTACTCCAAAAAATAAGCAAATTTTTCCCCCGTTTCTCAAAAAAATAAAAATAAAAAATAAATAAATTGAAAATTTGAAAATATACCTAGGTAAGTATTTATTTATTATTTTTTTTAGAAAAAATAAAAGTTTTTTTTTACTGTTTAGGATTGAAACATTTTGTTTACTTAATTTTCATTTTAAAATTTGAAATGTTTCCTTCGAAAAAATTGAAATTTTTTTAACGCCAAAAAATTTAGGTACCTAAAGATTTTTTATTCCAAAAAATTTCGAGAATTCCTTAAGAGATTTTCCCCTTTCAATTTCTCCCCCCCCCCAAAAAAAATTGAAAAATTTTCTTGAAAGAATTAAAAAAAAAATTATTTCCAAAAATTGCAAAAATGTTTTACCCTCAAATATTACCTAAGTATATTTTGATTATTTTCATTCTCAAAAAATTGACATTTTCTATAAAAATAAGAGACTCCTCTCCCTAAAACGGATGCGATTTTTCTCTCCAAAAAATCAAAATATTTTTTCAATAAAAATTTTTAAAAAAGAAGCAAAAATTAAGAATTTTTTCTCAAAAAATTGAATATTATTTTTTTCCACTCAATTTTCTTACTTCGCTGAGTCCAAAAAAATGGTTACGCTTACGCATTTTTTTTTTCATTTTTGATTCCGAAGAAATTAAATTCAGAAATTTTTTAATCCTTAAAAGTTGAAAAACGTTGAGAGATTTTGTTGTTCCACAAATATGAGAGAATGAGACAGAAATGAGAAAATATTTCTCAAAAAAAATAAAAAGATTGTAAACATTTTTTTCCCTCTAAAAATGAATGAAAAAACAAACTCGTCAGGTTCTCAATTACCTGATTTTAATTAAATCACAAATCACAAAACAAAGTTCAATAATAAATTAATAATTCTCAAAAAAATTAAATTTTGCAAATTTTTTTTCAACTTGCAACACTAGCGCTTCTAGCGGATACACGGTCCGAATTATGACTCGTGTAATATCCGGGTTTCTGTTTTCTATTTAGGTACTACTGCAGTTATCACGAGTTATCAGTTACTTTTCACGTTTACGTTTTTCAGTTGACTTTTTAAAAAAATGTTGTCATTAATATTACACAATATTTTGCTTTCATTGGTTTAGTGTATCATACGATTGATAATCGATTGAATCCAACGTTGAAGAAATCACCATGGCCGAGACGAAAACGACAGTCAAGTTGGATAATGCTGCAGATCCAGGTCTCGTTCTCATACCACCTCCACTGCTACAAACGCTCGCTTTACAAGAACTATCTCTAGACCTTTGTCGTCGTATGGCTCTTAAAAAACCCAAGCCTGGAACTTATTTCGAATTTGATATCTTCAAGCTGTATGGATTCAGAAGCGAAGTTGCCTCAATGATCATAGGACTGCCAAAGTTTGTGATCGAAATGGTAGATAATTGTTTGTACGATCCTGTGGTTATGTCGATTGGAAAATGGTGCAGATATCACAAACAACAAGTTTTCTACGACGCTGGTGACCAGTATTTTCACGACGCTGTGTTAAAATGTATGGATGAATTTGTGTTGAAACCTGATGGCACAATTAATTTCCTACTAACGGCCAAGAACATATTGAATGGTGATCGATTAAGTGCGATGGATAAGTTCAGGTTCGCTTGTATTAATTGCTTGGAGGACGATGTCAAACGGTTCTGGCCTTTGGTATCAGAAAATCGTAAATTTGTCGATAGCGTTGATTCTAGTCAAACTTGTGGAAGGCGTTCCAAAACACCACTGTTGATACAGTATTGGATCATGGTCATGAAAGGCAAATTGGAACAATCGTTTGATTGTGAAACTCATAGTCATTGGCTCTTCGGTATCATGAGCATTTCAAAAGATCTGGACTGTACTCCCATAGAATATGTCTGGAATTTTTTGCCCTATTTTCAACATATCACATATGCTGAAACATTACTGGACGAACGCGAAGAACCGGATTTATTCGATTATTTGTTTGCAAAATTGGACGACCGACAGTTACGACTTACGATGGAAGAGAGTGAAATCACCATGGTCAAAACATTTTTCTCTCCTCTGATCGCACAAGGAAGGAAATATTCGGGATTGATTTTATCTGCCTGGAATCGCTTGAAGCATTTACTATCGCCGGATGAATTCAATGAAATCATCGTTGAATTTATAAGATCCACTTTCATGACTCCCGAAGGACTGAATGATTGGGTACTTTTTGAAATGTGGAAAACCGCTCCGGCTCCATTCAAAAAACGCATCCTGGGTGATAAGATAATTTTGAGAAATATTTTCAAGAAACTAGAATCGGTCAGATATTCCGGACCTACTGGTTTATTTTGCACCTTCGATATGCAATTTTTCGTCGCCCTATTGTCAGAAATGAACTTCGAGTCTAGAAATGCCCTTTGGTGTGAATTTTGGCCTAATATCATTATCCCCGCTAATTTGGAATGTTTGCGAAATATGATGAGGATTTGTTTCAATAACGACGAAGAAATTAAACGATTCAAAGAACGCGATATGATGGTTTTGAAAAAAATCGAATTTTTCTGCTACCTGTTAGTAATGCATCATCATGTATCGAAATTGGAGCAATTTTTGAATTTTTGCTCGTCGAACGAAGAGCTTGTGATGGATCTTAAACGTCAAATCCTTCAGTCGTCGATGGTACAGACAGAATTCATGAGGATTTACGTTCAGGGTGAAAGATACGTGCCCGTTATCGAAAATTTTATGGCTAGTGCTTTTACAAATAAAAACGACGTGAAAAAGTATAAAAATAAATTCCTTAAAAAATACGGTCTACGTTAAGAGTTCTAAGAAACTGAACGACTGAACGATTGAGGAATTCGAATTTCGATCGAGGGGAGATGAAGTGATGTCTAATTCGAAATTCGTTCGCAGATTTATCTGTATTTCTTGTGCTAATGATATAACTATTTTTATTCCTTTAATATCGTGTACCTAGATGTACTGTTGAGACTTACTTACTTATTATTTTGTATTAAATTATGCAAGTCAGAAGTTATTTTTTAATTTAGGTACTTTCGTAAGTTGTATGTAAGCTATTTTTCCTAACGATAGAAGTTTATGTTATAATTTTTTTCTCTACTTTTATTAAAAATAAAAATGTCTCGGAAGTGATGTTATCCTATTTTATGACCTATTTCTCCACATGAAACACACTTTTTTGTACGAGTTTTCCAAATCGACTGAGTATACTCTGCGTTATTAAAATTCCTATTGAGAGGTTAATTTCCGAAGCATGGAATTGAAAATTCATTACGAAAACAAATTTTATCTAGAGGGGGTTTGCACAAATTTTTCGAAAAAAAATACTTCTTAAAATCTTTGTTGAAATTGAGATTTTTCAAAACTACTTTTTCATTTTTTAGGAACACCTACATTTCGTTTCCATTTTAATTTTTTTTTTTTTTTTTTAGATTCATTGAAAATATTTTCTTATGATTTTCTGAAACACATTTTTCTACTTCGCTAGATGTACTTGTATAGAAGAAGTATCTCTGCAGTTATTTTAAGATTGATTTTGTAAAAATTATTTTATCTTTTGGCAATTGATTTCCTTCAGTTTTTTTAACATCCATTTTTCAAAATTTTCTTTTTCCAATTTTGTTCGGAGCTATTTTTTTATATAATCAATTCCTCAAAATTATTTCAAAAATTATTATTTTTTTGTGACTTTCCTTTCAAAAATGATAAAATTTCATTTTTGTTATTTTTTTACGATCATTTTTAACAAAACCACACATCTTTCCTTATTTTTTTTCTGGAAATAATTTTCTAATTCGGTCTTCAAAATTAGGTATCTACTTATTTTAATAACAAGTTTTTATTCCATTATTTTTTTTTTTAATTTTTTCGAGACTGATTTTGCCTCAGAGCTCAGTAAAATTGTTCCAAAAAATGAAGCAAAATGACTTTTTATTTTACAAATAAAAGCGTGGTGAAAAGAGTTCCCAAACCTCATCCCGTGAGAATGAGAATTGCCCCCTCCCCCCCCCCCGTTATGGTGAGTGAGAGTCAGCTAGGAACTTGCCTCTGGTAAACGTCATTTAATTTTTTAATGCCACAGCTGAAAAATTTTCACACTTGCATTTCCCAGTTAATTGTGTTGGATAGAAAAAATTTCTTATTCTGATATTTTAAAAAAAGAAAGACCGATGACATTTTTTTTTTAGAGAAAATTTCAATTTGAAGATAAAAAGTCAACTATCCTGGAAGGGAATTTTTTACTCTAAAAAATTTCTTGTTTTTTTAAAAGAAATCTCTATTTGTAGAGAAAAAGAAATCTCAATTTTTTGTCCAAATTAAAAAAAAAAAAAATTTCTTTGACTACAAAATTTTTTACTTAGTTGTAAATATATCTAAATTTTTCGGAATAAAAAAATCAATTTGAAAAAATTCATTGATTGTTTATTTTTAAAATTAATTAAATCTATCAAATTTTTCGAGTGGAAAATTTTGAAATTTTTTAGAGTAAAAAAAAGTTTCAATTTTTTGAATAATTATCGTTTGATTTTTATTCGAAAAACGTCTCTATTTTATTTGTGTTTTTTGATATTTTTTTTTTCAAGAAACAAATTTTTCATTTTTAGAGAAGAAAATCATAATTTTTGTTCTTAATTTTCTGGAGGAAAAATTAGCTCTTGATTTTTATGTAGAATTTTGTTTTGTTGTGTTTTAGCGAAGAAGTCCTTAACTTTTAGAAAAAATAATCCAATTTTTGGTGTACCTACTACGATTTTTTTTTCAATTTTTCCAAATTTACTATTGGAGGATTTTTTTTTTGAGAAAAAAAGTAATTAGTAAGTATTTAAAATTTTTTTGGGTTGAAAATTTTTCAACTTTTTAGTTTGGAAAAATTTCTTTGATTTTTTTCAATCCAAATAAAATCTTAATATTTTGCGGGGAAAAATCTCAGAATTTCTTGAAAAAAAATCTCTTGATAGGTACATATTTTTGAAGTAAATATTTAGAGAAGAATTCCTAAATTTTTTGAGTTGAAAAATTTTTAAAAATGTTTTGGAGTGAAAATCTCTCAATTTTTATGCAGATTTTTTTTTTTTTTTTTTTTTTGAAAAAGAAATACCTATTTTACATCTATAGAAGAAGAATATAAATTTTTGATCTTAATTTTTTTTTTAATTTCATTTTGTAGAGTTGAAAAATTATTTTTTTAGAAATTTTTTTCAATTTTTCACTAAAAAAATCTGTTGATGAAATAATTAGAGTACCTAATACTTATTAGAAGGTGGAAGTGCACTTTTTGTAGTTTACAACTCTTCAAATAAGCATTCAAACAGATGAGTGGTCGTAACTGAAATTAAAGTAAGTTCAACAAAAATTCAGTACTTATCAATTTTTAAAAAAATTTTCACATTCAGAACTTTTGTTCTCACAGTTCCAAAAAATCAATTTCTCCACTTTTTAATTTTGAACTTTTTCTCGTGGGGAACAGAAATTTTAATTTTTTTTTCAACTTAGAAAAATCTGTTTTTTAAGAAAATTTAAAAAAATTTGTAATTCGTAAAAATACCTAACCTGAAAATTCAATTTTTTTTATAACAAGTCATTTTTTGGGGGTTTACAGATTAAAAAAATATATATTTAAAACAATTTTTTGAAATTTGGTTGTTACATCTACACGCGGTTTCTCACAAGAATAAGCAGAGTTCCAAAGTAAATTTGTACTATGGTAACACTGAATGTACTGTCCAAAAATAGCAGTTAATCGTCATCTTAATCGCTTTTATTCGTCACTGACAGAGTGACTAGCTTAATGAATATTGAATACTCGATGACAGTGAATTTTACCGTGTCAATGGGTCAGTGCAACTGCATCAGAATAACTTAATTGTACTGCTGAAGTTTTTATTCGTTGAACGTCGAAAGTAACGAGTTGTTTACAAGGTTCATTCTATACAAGACGTACCGACTTACATACTCGTATTTACTCGCAGATACGTGTACTATGTACGAGAGTAGTTTTTTTACCCAAGTTTTTTTTTCATTTTTTTTTTCCTCAAATGTAATGAAAGTAATTCGCTGGAAAGCTTCGCACGAGGGTAGCACTCCGACGTAGCTTTTACAACGTACAAAATACCAACACCAAGTACACAGTTGGTGTTCTTATCGAGCTGATATTTTTGTACAAGAGCTCGAAGTTCGAATGTATACCGAAAAAAATAATGATTTTCACTTATAGAGAGGGAAAACCCCGTTGAAACGTTTACAATTACCCGAGATATACCCATTAAGATATACCAAGCTCCAGGGAGATGGATATCATTTTGAAATGTCGACGTATAAAACGTGACGTGACATTTCGACGACGACACAGAGCAAAAGATTCGTTATTATGGTGTGACGAACGAAAAAAAGAAAAAATTTGAATCGAAAAGCTCGCGAATAAGTTTCAAGATACCGAAGAAAATATTTAATTAAAAATTAAACGTCGACGTGGTTGTCGAAAATTAAACTTGAGAAAATTTCGCAAGAGTGGGGGCTTCTGAACCGCAATAGACGAGAAAGGGTTAAACATTTTTGTTATAAGATTTTTTTGGGAAAGGATTTTTTCCAAAATTTTACTAATAAAAAAATTTTGCTGAAAAAAACTAACTATTGACATTTCGATCCTAATATTTTCGAGGAGATCCTCAATTTTCTGTATTTTTTCGGGGGGGGGGGGGGGGAGTTGATGTGATCTGAAGATTTTGTGAGTAGTTTTTTTTAAATAGTGGAAAGTTGTGATTTTTGGAGAAAAATGCCTGTAAGCTTCATGTTTTAACTTTAAATATTTTGTTGGATTTTTAAGAGTATTAAATCACTAAAAATTATTTCGATTTAATTATTAATTTTTTGTAAAATTTCTGAAAACTTGAATGCGATTTTGAATAAATTGATAGAACGCAATATTTCTCATATTTTTGGAGAAAATAAATCTCCAAATTATTTGGAATGAAAAAAATTTCCATTTTTTAATTTTTTTTTGTTTTTAATTTTGAAGCAAAAATATCTCAGATTTTTTTTGTTTTCCAAAGAAAAATTGCAGACCTTGACCAAAAATTTTTAAAACTAAAATAAAATAGAAAAACAAACGAGTATGTAATTAATACCTATTTTACAAAAAAATTAAATTTTAAAAATTTTCAACAAAAAAAAATATCTTGAAAAAAAATTTTTTTTTTCTAGATTTTAAAAGAAAATTTTTCAAGACACAAAAATGCAAATATTATCTATATCTATGTCAAAAAAGCATATAATTTTTGAAAATTGTTGAAAATATATAAAAGAGGGTAATATAAAATGAAAATTGCAAATTTTTTCAAATTGAATTTAAGGTGTGGATTGCGGATATGAAAAATTGCGAATTTTATCAACTAGTGTTTTTTTCAAAATAAATAAATAGTTGATAATAAAACAAAAGTTCACGAATTCTTTAAAAATTTAAAATTCAAAAAAATTATAAAATGTGAAACAGTAGGTGAAACTTTTGATATTATTATTTTAAAAAGTTTCAAAAAAGACTTTATTTGATCTTCTTTCCAATTTCTTCAAAAATTCAGTTTAAAAAATCATTTAAACATTTTTTTCTAAAATTTTTCCATTAAATTGATTTTTTTTTGGAATTTTTAGAACTGAAAAAAAAATCTTCCTGGGATACTTCAAAAAATGAAAAATTCACGATTTTTACTTATTCCGAATACCCTTGGGGCAAAATTGAAAATTTTTCTCTTTTTATTTCAACTTTCCCAAAAAAAAGTCCCATATTTCTTTCTCTCCACAAAGCAATGTTTTACTTACAAGGGAACCTTAGGGAACCCTTCCAACTCGTCACCTACGATTGAGCTATTTGGCTCACTAAAAGAACATGCCACCCAGACCTCACAACCAAATTTTTAGCTGCCGAAGTTGATTTTTCGATTTTTGGCGAATTTTTAAAAATAGGTAAAACCGCCTCCAAAAAATCATTTTTTGAAAAAAAAAATTATAAATTTCAAGATATAATCCTGAAAATTGGTTTTTACACTAAAATCGATCTCCCGAGTCGATTGGCACCCTTTTCGAAGCGATCTGGAGCCTCCAGAAAAAGTCGACTTTTCTCCAGCACATTGGAATCTCTCCAGACAGCAAAAGTCAACATTTTCTGGAGGCTCCAGATCGCTTCGAAAATGGTGCCAATCGACTCGGGAGGTCGACTTTAGGGGGTAGACAATGTTTCGGGTGATATGATGGAAAAATTGATTTTTTGGAAATTTTTTTTAAATGCAGAATTTTCATGTTGTCAAAAAAAAAACACGTGCGAACTCGTCACCTCGGATTTTGGATTCAACTACGCCAATCGATAGATGGCATCATACTAACGCTAGGATCAAATTTTCAGCTGCCGAAGTTAATTACAGCACCGTCTGAAGAGATTTCAGTGCGCTGGAGAAAAGTTAACTTTTTCTGGAGGCTCCAGATCGCTTCGAAAATGGTGCCAATCGACTCGGGAGGTCGACTTTAGTGTACAAGTCAATTTTTAGGATTCTATCTTGAAATTTACAAAAAAAATTTCAAAAAATGTTTTTTTGGAGGCAGTTTTAGCCATTTTTAAAAATTCACCAAAAATCGAAAAATCAACTTCGGCAGCTAAAAATTTGGTTGTGAGGTCTGGGTGGCATGCTTTTTCAGTGAGCCAAATTTCAGCTCAATCGGACGTGACGAGTTGGCGAGGTTCCCTTGTTAGATTATTAGGTATATTATTAAAAAATGGTAGAGAGAGAGGTCCAATTGAAAAAATGTTCAAACAAAAGTTGTAGCTTGAAGTCCTAGGAATAATTTTTGTTATTACAAAATTTCGATTGGACCACTCCCTCTCTTCTGATTTTGCATAAAATTCCGTAGATATCTAATTATTTTAAAAATTAAGAGGAGTGAGGGAGAAGAGGACCAATTGAAGCATTTTCGAAACAAAAATTGTAGATTGAGATCTTGGAATTATTTTTGGTTATTATAAAAATTTCAGTGATCTAATAATCCTCTTCTCACATTTCTTCCTATACATATAAAGTAATATCTTTTTGACGATTTTCGACGACAAAAAAACAAAACAAAAACAAAATAAAACGACTGAATGAAAATGACAGAATGACGGTACATATAGCATTTATACCGATGAACGCACGTACCGCACCGACGCGGCGGTCACAGGTGTAATGGCATCGCATGAATGGTAATATCACGGTAATATCCATAAGCGGGGCCGAATATAAATTATTCAAAGTGCAAGGACGTCCGCGAAACAAGATTCGGTGTACAATGAAGCCAATGCATGCCTTCGGTAACGTCATAAGCACCATCCTCCATCACCCATCGCCCATCGCGTCGCGTCGTCGAGCGTCGACGTAGACGTTACCACCAGTATTATGCTTCTGGCAATTTCATTATTATTGACGTAGTGCTCAAAGAATGTCAGTCTCAGTACTGGCTATGGCTATGTTTATTTTACGATGCTTGTCCGTCCCTCGTCTCCTGTTAATCACATCGTTTTATGAAGCAGTGAAAATTTTTCAAAATTTTATGACCAAGTAACCGTAGCACCGCATAAGTTTATAACAGTTTCAACAGCCGGTAGCTCCGCAGCGCCCATTATAAGTACAACTTGACGATTGACGCTTGATTTTTAACGAGATCCTATGTACTTGAAGTTTTATGTATGATGGCAGTTTAATGTATTATAATTGAACGAGCAGCATTAAAATGTTGGCGATTGAATGTCGCCGTCGCTGGATTTTTTGGTTTGTGAAATACGAATTCAATGATGTCGGTGGTGCACTGGATGTTTGTGAATTGATCTAGAAGGGTGACAAATTCTTCAATTAATCATGTAACTTTTTTTGTCATTTTCAACAAAAAAAATTCTCGAAAATGTTGAGTAATATTCAGTCTTTAGTGAATTCCGGTTTCTTTTTTTCCTTTTGTTTCAAATTTAAAATAATTTATGTGCAGTAGGTAAATATTGTATTTCAAAAAAAAACTTCTCCATATTTTTTTTTTCGTTTCTGAATTTGAAAATTTCAAGTCCTTACAAAAAAATTATAATCTTGAAAAATTCTGCACAATAATTTCCTTTTTTTGTAGATATTCTTTAAAAGAGATTTAAAAAAAATTTTACAAAGAGTTATGAAGAATACCTTGACTCATACTAACTTTTCAAAAATAAAACTGATATACCTAGTCTATCTTTTAAAAACGCATTTAAAAAGGCATCTAGCAAAAAATTCAAATATGAATGAGTTCCTATAAATTTTTTAAAAAAGTTTCTTCCCAAAAAGTCCCGAATAATGGCAACAAAAAAAATGTCAAAAAATTGTAGAATAAAAATCTCTTTAGGGATAATTTAAAGAAACTGGAAAATTTCTTCAGAAAAGACTTTGAAAAAAAAATAGGTACCTAATCAAACGAAATTTGAAAAAAATTTAATATTTTTCAACAGAAAACTTTTTGAATGTTTTTTCGAAATATTCTAAAGAATATTTTCAAAAAATTCAAACCATATCTTTGAAAAAAGTTTATTTTTTGGTTTCTTTACAAAAAAATTAGAAATATATAGGTCTATTCTAAAAAAAATCTTTGAACAATTTGGCAAAAAAATCTCTGCCAGAAATTCTAACAGAGAATTCATAAAACGTATCACAACAACACTGAAAAAATTTCTTCATAACAATTTTATTTGTCAATGCCAAAAATTTTTAATTAATTTTTTTTTTTTTTTTTTTTTGAATAATAAGTAGGAAAAATGCTTAGTAGGTATGCTAAAATCTTCACATTTTGTTTTTCATATAAAACAATCCTCCAAAAAAAATTAATTTGAAAAATTCTATTTGAAATTTTTTGAAAAAATATTTTCACAATTTTTTTGTTATTAAAAAAGTCTCGACAATTAAATAAAATATATTCGGAAAATATTTTTCACAAAACATTTAAAAAAATTTATCTACAAAATAATATTAATTTTTTAATTTTCAGCAAAAAATTCAAAATTTTTCACGACAATGTTTTTTATGAAATATGAAGAACTTGTATGATTTTATTTGAAAGTTTTTTCAAAAAGTATTTTGAAAGATTTCAAGAGACTCCCTCTCCTTACCCTTCCGTCAAAAAAATGAAAACCAAAATAATTCTCCAGGAATGAATTTGAAGAATTGAGAAAAAATATTTTGAAACATTCTAAAAAAAAAAATCCTATTAAAATTTTTAAAAAACAAGAACGTAGAATTTATTTTTGCAATTTACTGAAAAAGGGCGTAAGTCGACTTACGCCCTTTTCATTTGGACGTCCTCAATTTATTCAAATTATTTTCTCAATTTTTAATAAATTATACTCGTAGAATTACTCAAGTATAATTATGTAGAAACGTTTCCAAAGCTCTTTAAAAATTGAAAAAAAAATCGAATGAATCCTTGTACAAGTTCTACTTTTTTATTGGAAAATATTTTAACCCTTCCTCAGTTCTCATCCTTTGGAAAGTATTTCCTGAAATGATAGATTTCTCAATTCCTCTCAATGAAAAATTCTTTCAGTTTAGGTAAATATTAAATGTTCAAAAATTTAGAAAAACAAATACCTACCTATGGTAGTGAAAAATTTTCTCAGGAAAATCCTCCTGACAAAAAAATTTCCACAAATGAATTTTCACATGAAAAATCACTTTAAAATTTTTTTCTTCCCATCAGTAAAAAAATTCCTGCCACAAATTAGGCCTATCTGAAAGAACCCTTTCAGCATCGAACTGCGCTTTTATAAATTCAGCTTTCATCATTGTGACATTAACTAGAAGACCAGATTCTCATGGTTGACGATGATGGATTTGTTAAACAGCTACTTTTGCGAGGGTTTCTTTATCTTGGATCTGATAAAACAGACGAAGTCGAAGCTGCAAAAAGTATCTGTGCGAAAACCCTATACAGGGTGTCCAAGGACGAGGAGCACTGCACTAAACTTCAGTTTTGGATAAAACCGGGTACCACTAACAAAAATCTCAAAAATTGAAGGGACAGGAATAAAAATAGAATTGAGAATTTTTTTTGTTTGATTGAGCATATGGGTAGTACTTGAAAAAATAAAAATAAATTATTCTTGAGATTTTTTACATATGTTCGAAAATAAAGTCACTACAAAGCTTTTAAAACCTTGGATTTTTCAAATTTTTATGCACTGTGGCTCCTTCATTTTCAAAGATAGGCAAATTTCTCAAATAACATATTTTGTTTCTCTCATAGAGTTGCACCTATAACATGGATTGGAATAATGGAATTGTTTCGATTTTTATGTCTCGCTAGTTTCTCCTTGATAATTTTGAGGTAGGCAATACCTTTGACGTGAGTTTCTTCTTGGAATGCCAACCGATTTTGCTTAAAAAGCTCTGTAGTCAGGGTCGATGAGAGAAGGCAAGGGGGATACAAGTCTTGGCCCCGGATTTTTTCCTCGATACTCCGGACCCCCCCCCCCCCCCCCCCCACCTCATAGGGCTCTCAAGGTATAAAATGGCAAAATTTCTTTAGGGCCCAGTGAATTTAAAAATTTTCTTCTAAGCAAAATTGAAAAAAAAATCAAGAAAGAAATGATTTTTAAAAATTTCTGTGAGAGCTTTCTTTTTTTTCATATTTCGTCAAAAAACTTTTTTTTGAAGATTTATTTTTTGCATCATCTTTTTATTCAAAAAATTTTCAAATTCCTTTGAGAACCATTTTTTTTTTTTTGGAAATGCAGCAAAAAAATTTTTTTTGATGAGTTCTCAAATTTTCCTTCAATTTTTTAAAATTTCTTTTCTTAACAAATTTTTTAAGAAAAGCAGATGGTTTGTTTTTCAAAATTTGGGCAATTTCTCAACATTTAAAATTTTTTCAAATTTCTTTGAGAACATTTTTTTGAAATTTTAAAATTTTAAATGAAAGAATTTTTTTCCTTTTTTATATTGAAATTTGAAATTTCTTTCAATTTCTTCAAGTTTTGTCCAGGAACAAGTTTTATTGAAGTTTTTTTTTGAATTTATTCTATTCCTTTATATTAAATAATTTTCTAATTCATTTGAGAACGATTTTTTTAGAATTCAGTAAAAAAATATATTTTTCAAATTTCGGTAAATTTTTTTTCCCACTTTTCTCAAGTTTAAAATTTTGTCCCGGGAATAATTTCTTGGAAGTTTTGTTGATTTTTTTTTTTGAAATTATTCAAGTGAAGAAGCATTTTTTTTGTTTCTTCAATAAAATAAAATTTTAAAAAAATAGGTGTTTTTTCCTGTGGTCCGATCTGGCTCTCGCCGGCTCTGTCTGTAGTGCCTTCATTTTCAAAGATAAGCATAAAGTCTCAAGAGTAAAAAATGTTTAATTTTTCAAAGTATCCATATGCCCAATCAAAAAAGAAAATTCTCAGTTTTATTTTGCCTCGCCCCTTCAATTTCAGAACATTTTTTGTTAGTGATACCCGGTTGTATTGAAATCTTAAGTTTCTTAAAGTGCTCCTCGGGCACCCTGTATAGACTTTTGTTTGACGCATCGACAAGGTCTAGTCTGCTCCTAGATATATCGATGTTTTGGCAATATGACAGCTATAACGCTTGTCATTATTGGTTTAATAAATAAACTACCGAGTATACAAAATATACGCCCGCATTCTTTTACGATGCCATGGTAAAAGCGTAAGATTTCACGTCGCTCCGCACCATGCCATATTTCCTGTATACGTACTAGGTGTCGGTATGCTGATGCCGCTATCTTATCCTTGACAGCGCGAAAATTTTCTTGGCTGGAGGTGCGCGGGGTAAGGAGGTTTCGATGTTTTGTTACTTATCGTAATGAAAAACTTTGGTAAGAGAATTTTCCTTTTCTATACTTGTAAATTTATGCGAAGCATGGTGTACGAATATATGACGAATATATAGTATATATATACCATATCAACTTCACATAATATACGTTACAGGTTACAATATGTACTACTGTACTACCATAGTATAGTAAGTAAATACAAAACGGGGTTAAAAAACTTTGCTGCTGTTTGGAAGCGTCAAATAGTATATGTACCTTATATGTAGACACGCCTTAATACGTTAACAGAGAGAAATAATATATACTACTTCGAAGTCGACTCCACAGTCAATTTATTTTTACCTGTTTAACTTGCCATGTGCGAGCTTTTCTTTCATATATTCTAAGTATAAGCTGGCACTATAATAAAAAGCACGGGTGTGTACACCTATCGCTTTCAACTTTCAAGCTTTCAAAATATAATTCCATCAAAACGAAACGAAAAGCGTATGAAAGTTATTTTAATACTGCTACTATGCGTACAGAAATATTAATTTAATTTATATCGATGTTTTATAAGTCTTTTTGAGAGCGTTGATGACGATGGTGGAAGGGCAAGGGGTAACCAATTTGACCGCGACGACGAGCAATTGAAAAATTAATCCATTAATGAAGTGGATAGGTAGACATATATAATTTTTTACCTGTTCACGTGTGGTTCGAGTGTAGAGAGGGGTGAAAATTTGCCCTCGATAGCCCAGTGAAATAAGTAAATAAAATTGCAATTTTTTGTAATTTTTTTTTTAAATTTGAGATTTAAAAAAAAATGGAACACGATGATATTTTTTTTCAATAAATTGAAAGAATTACATGGAAAAGAAACAATTCAAAAACAATTTGATTTTTTCTGAAATTGCAATTTTTTTTTAAAATTGAGATTTAAAAAAAATTGAAACAAAATGATGACTTTTTTCAATAAATTGAAAAAAAAATACCAGGAAAAGAAACAACGAGATTTTTTGAGAAAAAAAGTGACGCTTTCTTTAAAAAATAAATAGAAAATAATTTTCTCCATTATAAAATTAAGAGCATTTTTTTCGAAAAAAATTTTAAATTTTTTTTTGAAGTTTCAAAATAACATGAAATTTTTTACACACAAAAAATTGATACTTCTTCTCACAAAATTGCAAACATTTTTTTTCTCTCCAAAAAGTTGAATTATTTTTTTCGAAAAAAAAATGAGACAAAAAATTAAGAACCTTCTCTTCAAAAAAACATGAATTTAAAAAAAATGGAAGATTAAAAATAAAAGCAAGAAATTGCTGTTTCTCAAAAAATTGAAAGATTTTCTTTTTACAAAAAAAAAAGAGAGAAAGAATTTCTTGATTTTTCAACAAAAAAAAAAGGAGAGAGACAAGTAAAATTGATATTGTTTCTTACAAAATTGGAATATTTTTGTTTATTTATGTATTTTTTTTTTTCATAAAGTTATAAAAAATTTTCTCCAAAAAAAATTAAGAGTCCTTTCTTTAAAAAAAACATAAAAATTTTTCTAAAAAAATGGAAGATTAAAAAATAATGAGGTAAGAAATTGTTGAGTTTTCTCAAAAAATTGAAAGGTTTTTTCTTAACAAAAAAAAGAAAAAAGAAGAGAAAAAGAATTTATTTAAAAAAAATTAAACAATTTTTTTCTCAGAAAAATCAATAGGTATTCTTTTTTTTTTGCAAAAAATACTCGTAATTTTCTTTTTTATATGGTTTATTTAATGTTGCTGGTAGGATTTTATTTCTTCAAAAAAAAAATCGCCCTCCCCCCTGGACCCCCCTGGTTGGCTCTATTTCCACACTACGTTTGAAAGTATGAAACATAGTATATGCTTTTACTCTGTGACAAAATGTCTAAAAGTCACGAATATTAATTTCCATAGAAATTTAAAAATCAAAAAAGTCTAATAAAATTCTAAGTTTCAGAATGTCTGACAAAATGTCTAGAAAATGTCTAAAAGTTATGAATTTTCAAAAAAATTTACAAGTTTCAAAATGTCTGACATAGTGTCTAAAAAAAATGTCTAAAAGTCATCTTTCTTAAAAAATTTCGAAGTTTCAAAATGTCAGAAAGTCATCTTTCTAAAAAAAATTAAATAAAGAAAATTTCTTTAAATAAAAAAATTTCTTTGTTTCAAAATGTCAGATAGTCATCTTTCTAAAAAAAATGAAATAAAGAAAATTTTTTTAAATAAAAAAATTTCTATGTTTCAGAATGTCTGACAAAATGTCTAGAAAATCGAATTTATTAAAAAATTTCTGTTTTTTTATGTCATCCAAACCTAACCTAATATAACCTAACTAACCTAACCTACCCTAACCTAACCCAACTGTCGGATTTTTGGGTCGGATTTTGGGGTCGGTCGTTTTTTTCCATTTTTGGTCTCCGTAAAAGCATATACTAAAAAAAATTAGGCAAAAAATTATATTTTTTATTGGAAAATTTGAAAATAGGTATTTTTTCAGGGGGAAAAAACAATCCAGAGAATTTAGATTTTTTCCAAAAAATTAAACACAAAATTTTTTTTCAAAAAAAAAAATCATACGAAAATTTATATTTTTCTCATTAAGTTGAAAAAAACTTTCTACTTTTTTTTCTCTTAGAATCGGTGGGTATAAAAAAAAGTTGTGAGATATTTGTTTTGGAAAAAAAATTATAGGTACCTACAAAAAATTTATATTTTTCAAAAAAGAAAACCACGAAATTTTTCTCAAAAATTGAAAAAAATCTATTCTTCATAAAATTAGGAGATAACTAAGTATTTTCTATTTAAAATTTTAATAATTTTTTTTTCGAAAAAAACCAAGGCAAAAAATTAGGTTCCTTCACTCGCAGGATAGTGAACGATTTTTTCTCCAAAAACTTTTCAAATTTCTTTTTGGGAGAGAAGTTGATATTTACAAAAAATTGGAAGACCTTTTAAAACAAGACAAAAGTTGGCATTCTTTTTGAAAAGTGAAAAAAAAAAATCTTCGAAAAATTGTGAAATTTTTTTTTTAATTGGGAACAAAAAGTTGGGATTTTTTTCTAAAAAAAAAGGAAAAAAAACTTGAAAAATGTTTTTTTTTTCTAAATAGGTAGGTGTAATACTTAATTATATTTAAAAAACTAAAGATAAAAAATTGAAAGATTTTTCCCCCATAAAACTAGAGATTTTTCCGAAAAATTGGAATTTTTTTCAAAATAAAAAAATGAAGCAAAAAATAAAGATTTTTTCATCAATAAAATTAAGAACTTTTTTCCTCTGAAAGGTGTTTTTTGCTTTGAAGAAATTTTAAGATTTTTCTCTGAAGAATTGAGATGAGTGATTAAGATTTTTTCTCAAAGTGAGGGACTCGAGCCAAAGATGTAAAAAAATTTTCTCAGTTTTTTGGCTCTAGTTTGGTACATTTTTTTAAAACACAAATTTGAAGAGCTACAAGCTAAAACTGCAAAAAGATATTTTTCGATCCATGTTTCTAGCACTTCCAGAGAAATGAGCTTCGTTTACTACTTTTTGATGATTGATCAGGGCAGCGAAAGGAACATTCTTAAATCAAAAAAATCTTTGACCCAAAATTTTTTGTCCAAATTTATCGACTCATTATTATTTAAAAAAATTTCTCGTGAAAAAAATTGAAAATTTTATTGTTGAAAAAATATAAATGTATTCTATATCTTGATAGGTGTGTCATCCTACACAGAACCCAACGCATGCTGACTCATTATTCACTTGTATTCGTATACTTATTACTTATGGTTTCAAATTCCAAACAAAACGATAGTTTTTAATAAGAATTAGGTATATTATCCATAAATACGTAAAGAAATGACTAATCGACTAAATTAACGCAATTTGAAGTAGTGACGTACAACCACTGATAGGCTAGACTAGAAATACATTATCGCAATCACGAAAATTTATTTCCTATTTCTTTGATAAGATTTTTAAAAAAAAAAACTTATTAATAAAAATTATACATCATCTCAGTCTAGAATATTTTCCCCCAGGTAAAAGCTTCCTACCTCTGCGATGTTTGGATACTTTAGAATTCAAAAATGCAATTTCCTTCTTACATACGTATCGGATACATTTCTCTAATGATGTTTCTTTTCACAATCTGTATTGGTAAATTGTAACCTATTCAGATCTCTAATATGATTGAAATTTTAAACATATATTTTTTTCACAGATTTAAAAGCAGTCCAAATGCAGTCGATTGTACAATACATATTGATTCGAGGAGATCTATTCCGAGAACTAAACTGGTCATCTGGTGCAGTTATTGCTCAAGCATGCCATGCCAGTACTGCGTGCATTGCAACTTATTTGAAGCAGAACGATAATCACACCGTGCAGTACATAGCGGACTTAGAAAACATGCACAAAGTCGTATTAGACGTAAGAATTTCTTATCTTTTTCAAAATTAAACTCTTTTTTTAAAGGTGATAAAAAAAATACTGTAGGTACTTGGCCCTATTAATGAGTGTGTAGAGTATTTGTAACTTTTTCATTACCTAAAAAATTATCAACATAGATACTAAGTACCTACGTCAACTTACATTAAGATATCGATTCGGTATTATTTTTATAGCTTGATTTATTTTTCGCCAGGTCATTAACGAAAAAGAAATATTGAACGTGTCCAAAGTTCTAACAGAGCATAACATTCTGCATACAATGTGGTACGAAAAACCAGAAAATATTCCAACTTGTATTGCGGTGAAACCGTATCCGAGGAATGATCTGAAGAAGTATCTTCGGAAATATAAACTATTCAGTTATCCTATAATGTCGCCTTCTAAAGAATAAACGAGTCGAAAATTGTATTTTTATTGTGATAATAATTATTTTGTCTTCGTCCGGTGTGCAAGATGAATGACGTCGCTTGATAGATAATTAGTCGAAAAGTCTTATTTATAATTTTTTTTTTAATTTTGTGAAAAAGCTTTTAATTTTATGTCATGGCATAAAAATTTCTTCTTCTTTGGAATATTTTTTTGCATCTTTATGAAAAAAAATCTCAATTTTTTGGTGACAAAATAATTTTTTTTTTGTTAGAAATTTGAAAAAAAATGTTTAGCAAAAACATTTTTGGTAAAATATCAAAGAAACTTTTTCAAAATAAATTTTTCAAGATTTTGATTTTTTTTTAGAAATTAAAAACTGGCATTTTTTAAAACCAAATTATCACTTTATTATTGAATAAAAATTTTCTGAAAAAATGGGTACCTATTTAATGATTATGCTTTTTTTGTAGGAGGTTTGAAAAAATGTATCCAAGAAATATTTTATGAAAAATTTTCTTCACTACTGTCACTCTTATTTTCAGAATTTTGTTATTAAAAATTGTTTTTAAAAACTTTCAATACCTATTTTTAAGTTTTGTTATATTAAAAAAAAATCTTGTTTTTTCAATTTTGGTAGAAAAAAGTTGTTTTTAAAAAAATTTAATCAGAATAATTTTTGGGTGCGATTTATCGGCACATCCAAAAAGGGAGTATCCACGACAGGAATAGGGCTAATCACGGCAGGAAATTGTTCAAACGACAAATATTCATATCAACGACAAAAAAAGTGATTACAGACAACAACAAAAAATTAACGACCAAAGTGTTTTATTCACGACATTAAAATACAGTCCACGTCAAACTCCGAACGCCTAAAAAAATATTTGCAACCGACAGGTTAGTCAACGACAAAAAAAAGTACAACGACAAAATTTCAAATCAGAAGTATGCAATTGGTACCGATTTCGCCTCTAGTGGGCTAAAATCTGGAGCACTTTTCTAAAAAATGTTATTAGTAATAAATTTCTTGTTCTTTTTTAGAAAAAAATTTTTCTGTGTACGTAAATAATTTTTGTGATTTTTTTTGACATTTTTCCCTCTAGAAGATTTGTTTTTCAAAAAAATTTGTGGGTAAAAAGATTTTCTTGAACTAATCACTTATTAGTGAGTATTTTTTTTCAATTTATAGGTGCTTGATTATTTTTTGGGATAATTTATTCTTTTCTAAGAATCTTTTATCAAAAAAATTTTTGGATTTTTTTTTCAAGTACCCAACTGATTTTAAGTAATTTTTTACATAATTTCTTCTTCAGTTTTTTTTTTTTTTTTTTTTTAATTCTCCATATTTTGACAAAATAACATATTTCTAAAATTCAACTTTCGAATTAAATATTTGTTCTGAATGGATTTATTTATCGTGCATTAATTAAATTTGTCGCGAATTAATTTATTTATCGTGAAATTTTATTTGTCGTTGATGTAATATTATACCGGTAAAAGCTTTATTTTGTCGTTCAACTCTTGTCGTTTGAAAAGTATTATTTTGTCGGGTCCGATTACTGCCGTGAATTCGCACTATTACGCAGCTCAAATGTCTGTCGCGCAAACGACCTATTCTGCCGTAGTTAATATATTTCCCCATAATTTTTTATCAATGTTTCAAAATAAAAACTTTTTAAAATTTTCTTTCAAGAAAATTATAGTTTTTTAGTAGGTATGGTTTTTGAAAAATTCCGATATTTTAAAATTTCGTTGATTTTTTTCAAATAAAATTTTTAAAAATCCATTATGAAAAAAAGTCAAGTATTATGAAAATTTTTAAAATTCTGTTCGCTCAAAATTAGCGGAACAATTTTCATGTTTTGAATTTTGTTTTCAAAAAATTTCAATAGAGGTATTATTTTTTCAAAATTATGTAACCTATTTATTTGTTATTTTTTGCTTTATAGAAAAAACAAAACAAAAAAAACAACAATTTATCCGAAATTGAGACGTTATTTTTTCAATTAATTTCGAATAACATTTTACAAAGTTGTAGAGTTCTCACCCAAATTAAAATCCTTTTCTTTTAAGTAAACTTGAACGAAAATTTTGAATACTTACTTTTTACTTAATAAAATTTTCTTTGTCAGGTATGTACCTATTTAAGTAAAAAAAAAATAATAATAATTCTGTTTTACGAATTTTGGAGAATTACTTACGAGTATTAACCTACGCGTATTATACTTGATTATAACTTTGAAAAAAATTTGAACAGTTTTCTAAAACAAAAATTATTTTTGAAGAAATTTTTTTAAAAAAGTAGAATTTTCTTTCAGTTTTTAATTATTACCTATTGTTTGATTTACGCAAAGTGGAATTTTTGTAAACGAATTTTGAATGTAAATTTTTGGAAAAATTGATTTTGAACAAAATTTGAAACAGTTTGAATTTAAAAAAAAAAAAATTTCACAATGAAAGTTGAAAAAAAAAGATTTTGAACAATAGTTTTAAAAACATACGTACACAAGGTAAGCAAAAAAAAAAAAATCATTACCTATTGATTGATTAAATTTTTAAAAAAAATCGGTTTTGAACAACATTTGGAAAAAATAAAAATTTTTAAAAGCAAAATTTTTATAAAAAATCGTATTGTTATCGAAGAAAATAACACTCTTTGCAAAATTTAGTACCTACGAGAACCCAGAAAAAATTCCCTCTTGTGGTGCGGTGGAACTGTATCCGAGAAATAAATTATTTAGGTATGTAAATGTAGTTACCTACATAATTTTGTCTTCTTCCGAAGAATAAACGAGTCAATTACTTTTTCATTTTTATCAATAATAATTTTGTCTTCGTCCGGTGTACAAATGGGCTTCTAATAAAACTCGGAAGTTGAAACGTTAGAGTTCATTCTGTCTCGGAGATATACGTTTATTCGAGGTTATTTATGATTTTGATGATTAGTCAAATAATTCAAGAATTACTTCAGCGTGTCTACTTTTATTGTATGGTTGTTTTTAGTAAGTAGTAGGTACTTATTTCAGGACTGAGACGCGACGTACAGAAAACATATCGAATCGATAAAACCGATAAGTGACGACAATGACATAGTACTCTGTAGTTAGTATTCAGTCTAGTCTACTTTTTCAGTGGTATTTGGAGATACGATTGTTGCTAAAAATCAAGCTAAATAAAAACATAATGTTGAATAATATATCCAAGTTTACTTCGTTGATCATCTTGATATTTTACAACTTTTTTTCATTCAGTTCCTGAGGATTCCAATTTCCAATTCCAAAATCAAAAATGTTATCTCATAACAAATGAGGGGTCCTTTGTAAAAACCACCATATAGTCGAAATTTTCGAAATTTTTTTTATTCAATTTTCTAAACTAAAATTTCACGAGAAAAACGATGGTGATAAAAGTTTTTGAAAAAAATTTGTCCATCATCAATTTTTTTCAACTTCAAAAGTATGTGTTTTAGCTGATTATTTTGTAAAAACCACCATAGTCGGTATTTTTAAAGGGAAAGTGGTAAAATTTTGAAAATTTTTTTATTGCATTTCTTGACATTATAGAAAATTTTATGATCAATTAACACCATCTGAATCAAATTTTCGCTCCCGCACCTGATCTGAACACGTTATTTCGGTCTCCTGTAAAATTTGATTTTTCGACTGTGGTGGTTTTTACAAAGGACCCCTCAAATCATACAATATTAATATTTTCGATTTTTCATCTCTTCAACAGGTAAAAAGATGAATGATTGTACAGTTGAAAATTAATTTTGCTGCAAAAAAATTTAAAAAATGATAATAAAAAAATTAAAACAAAAAAAAAGCAAACAAAGCCCTACCTGTACAAACCAATCAAAACGCATGGATTTTTTAGAATGTTTACTAATGCGTTATTTGTAGAAAGCCAATAAACAAAATTTGTTTCTCGTAATTTATTTTTTGTTTTCATTTTTCAAACGTCAAAAGAAAAGAGAAAATTATTTAATTTTTTATTAATTATTTAATTTAAATAATTTACTGTATTGTTTTACAGTTTGTTTCACATAATATCGAATATTATATAGCGTATCTATCACAAGGTAAGTCCATCTTTTATCATCTTAGCTGTAAATTGCCCAGTTGAAAATCTCAATATGTAACACCGATTCTAAACACTGGAAAGTTGATTTTCAATCTGAATTTCTCTCTGAATAGAATTCCTGTCAGATTTCCTTTTTATACAAACTCAGGTACAAGTCCTAACACGACTAGTGCACCTTTTACGCATTACATTGTCGTATCGAAGCGATATTCGTGTTTACTCTGGAACGTTTACGAATGTCTGTTCAGCTATTCGTTTAGTGTTTCATTTTCGTTACAATCGTAGAATTTTTTAATTACTACGTGAATCATCTAATAAAATAATTAATCATGTTGCAGGAAAACTCTACAGATATGCCACCGACTATCCAAAATAGTGGCGGTGGCGATGTGGAGAAACGCAATGTTCAAAGAGGCGAACGAAGGTAAGATTAAGAATTCACTATGTCCTAAACGATTCGTAACACTGGAAACATTTTTTAAATTACAGATCGGATCTCGTTGTGAGGCCTAAATACTGTAATACATTGCCGGATATCCCTTTCGATGCGAAATTCTTGAAATATCCGTTTGAAAATAATCGGTAAGTTGGACGAATTTGTGTGTTTCGAGAGGCGATTACTAAAGTCGATTTTTCTTCGTAGATTTATGGAGTACAAGCCGACCTCTTTGGAGAGGAATTACAAATACGAAGTTTTGGCTGAATTAGATCTCGGCGTGTTTATCGATTTAATTACTCCCGATTTGTACACAGTCGATGGTACCGAAGTAGTCGATCCCGCCGATGAGAAATTACTCGAAGAAGATGTCGTTCCGCATCAAGATTCTAAACGGTTAATTTTGATCGAATTATTTTGAAATGATTTAATCTTTGGAAGTTAACTGGTATTGTGTTTTGTAGATCGAGACATCATGCTCAGAGTGTATCGTGGCTACGTCGTACCGAATATATATCCACAGAACAGACTCGTTTTCAGCCTACGAATATTGAAAAAGTCGAAGCCAAAGTTGGATTCAGTATTAAGAAGAATTTCAAAGTAAATTTTATACTTTTTCGAATCGTATGTTTATTTTTCTTCATACTCACGAGCTTTTGCTTGGTATTTAGGATAGTGTCTTGTGTATGGATCGACAAGGGCAAATTGACGCTATTGAGAAGACCTTCACAGAAGTTAAAGATCCTATTGTCAAGCATCACAGTAAAGTAAATGTTCATGCTGTGGAAGTTCTCCCAGTATATCCTGATTTCAAGGTACGAGTAGTTTGAAATTTATTTACCATAAAAAACGAATACTTTCTACGATTAAATTTTTCATTCTATTTTAGTCTTGGAAGTATCCATGCGCTCAAGTCATTTTCGATTCAGATCCAGCTCCGGTTGGTCGTCCAGTTCCAGCACAAATTGAAGAAATGTCTCAAGCTATGATTCGGTAAACGTCGACCTAGCATTATTCCCACCTAAAGGTGAATTTTATTGAACCGACCAATATGGTAAATTTTTCAGGGGTGTACAAGACGAAAGCGGAGAACAATTCGTTGCTTATTTCTTGCCAACGGAATCGACTCTAGATAAACGTCGAGAAGACGTCGCCGAAGGTAGACCATACGAAGAAGAATTCGAATACGAGTACATGATGGCCCGAGAATACAATTGGACTGTTAAAAGTAAAGCTTCCAAGGGCTACGAAGAAAACTACTTCTTGGTTATTCGAAACGATGGAGCATACTTCAACGAACTGGAGACAAGGTTAATAGCACCACGAGCGATACTTTCGGTTTGCTTTTTCAAGCCCTCTTACGATTATTTTCTTATTTTTTCAGAGTACGTTTGAGCAAACGTCGACAAAAAATGGGCCAACCGCAGAATATCACTCGGTTAGTTGTCAAGCATCGACCACTCGATGAACCTGAATTTGATATGCATAGAGCGAGAGAGAAGCAGCTCGAAGACCAAAATCAGGAGTAATTTATCAACCAAGTATATCGAATTTTATCGACATCGTGACCGATTTTTAGATACATAATTTATCATTTTGCTACGTACGATGACGCCGAGAGTGCGTTTGTATTATATGGAATTTTTTTAAGTGTTTTAATAAATAGGTATTTTCTTTTGTTGCATATTTTTCATTGCTGTCGTTGAAATATTTGGTTTATTTCGGAGTACGAATTGAAATATTGTGGTATTTCGATGAAAAATATTTTATTCGTCGAATTTTGGGACGAAAAATGGAAATTTGGTTTTATTCTGCGTTTTCTGCGATACTGCCTGAAACTGATTTTGAATTTTGAACCTCCGAGACGACGTCGTTAACGTGCTAGAAGCTGAAATAGACTATAAAAATAATACTTCGCCTTCAATTTTCAAGTTAGACTAATTCTAAAAATTTGGAATCAACTTAAAAAACGTTTCTATTCGTCAGATGATAATTTAAAGTGCCAGGCCGAATTATTCAAACAATACTTAGGTATAATATGCGGAATAAAATACTGTTCAAATTCGCATTAATATAATGGTTCAAGTCACACTGTCCAATTCCTGTTATCATCCAACATAGGAAAAAGAAAATTAGAAACTTATCGAAAGTAATATTGTCGAATGTTTTTTTTTTTTTTTTTTTTTTCATGCTTCGTAGGAACCGTTTAAAAACGTGTGACGATTGGACTTGATGATAAACAGATTCTGCGAACGTGTTAGTAAACAATATGTGATTTCATTTAAAATACCTATCATAATTCAGTGGCCAGCGATGTAAACAAGCTAAGTGGGTTATTAGGGCACAGGTATAATTTTACCATATCAATACACCCAAACGATCCATTACCTACGATGTTGAATTGGCAACGAATTAAGATCTAACTGTAAATTGCAAAGTCCTCCTGTCGAGTGCCCATTTAATATGGTTCGTAATGAAAGAAAAAACTTCATCAACGGTAAGAAAAATAATTACACAAAAATAACGTACTGTTCAGAGTGAATTTTCATGTTAGCTGATGTTTTATTTTTCGTGTCCTATATACTTCGGTACATAAAATACGAACCATAATGGTACCTAGACGTGAAGGAGTGATGATTCTAATTTGTATATAATGAATGAACGTTATTCTATGAAATTTTACGATTTTTTTTTCATACCATCATTGTCTTTTTGTAACGTCACGGGCATCATTCAAAATTATAAAAGGTATAAAAACATTGCGAACCGCACATCGGAACCGGATTTCTTTTCAGGCCTACTGGCTCGCATAGGTATATAAGTAGATGTGAAATTCGAAATAATTTATTTTACTCGTGTTACAAAAGTGAGCGCGGTTTGGCGAATTATTTTTAAGAGCAATGAATGCATTGCTTTTATTTATAGTAAGTATTTTTTTACATCGTGAAAGTTTTTATATTAAAAAAAAAAAAAAAAAAAAAAAAAAAATGCAGTTGTAAGTTTTGAGGTGTTTAAAAAAAATTCTGGTAATTGTCTTGAATATTTTTATGTGTGTTGATTTAGGAAAGTTTAAGGTAAGTGAGTAAAGTTCGCTTATATATCATGGTCAATGGTGTCGTGTTTTAAAAAAAAAAAATTTATACCTAATTGTTTTTTTGATGTTTTTTTCTGGTGCATTAAAAGACGTTTATTTTCTCAGCGAATTACTCGGCTCATTAAAATTTCTTATTTACATTTTATGAATATAAATATTTTCTTTTGAATACTAAACAGATGCTTTTCATTTTTACGCGAGTTTTCTTCTTTTTTTTCCATCGCGTTAAAATGTAATTAAGGAGTTTTTTTTTTTCAATTGTGACTTAAAATGTGGAGATTTTTTTAAATTAATTTTTGTTTGACATTTCGGTTAGGATACAGAATAATATCTCGTTCTTACTAAAATTCATAATGATGAAATGATTATAATTTATTTGTTTTGTAAAACTGTTAAGTTGAGATTTAAAAAAAAAATTAATCATTTCAAAGTGAAATTGTTTAAATTGAACACAAACTTAAGAAATGGGCACAGTACATTACCTATTTGATTCATTTACTAAGTATGCCTAGAGTATTTTTATTTTATCAAATTCGAAAAAAATCACTGATTCATTATCTGAAAATTTTTAGTTTCTCGAGGAAACTATTTTTCGAAGGAAATTTTCTTTGTAATAATATGTTTATTCATTTTTCAAAAATGCAAGTTTAAAAAAAAATAAAGGAAAAAATAAATGTAGTGGAGAAAAATTCGCCTATAAAAAAGATTGGGTGAAAAATCTGCTCAAAAAGAAATTCCAAAAAAGAGGTATTTTAAAAAATTTTCAAAATACATTCAAAAATCCTAATTTTTTGAGTAGTATAAATTATATACCTGACGTTAATGGCCTAGACGCCGGGGTCATTAAATAAAATTCTATTCTAAAAAAATATATATATATTCTCTTATAGAGAAATTCGCAGAAAGGAAATATTTCAAGAATTTTTAGGAAAAACAAATTCCAAAAATGCTACTGAAAAATTTCAAGTTTTTTTTTATACACAAATAATACCTACTCTCTTGAATTTTTTAAATTATTATTTTTTTTGAAGAAGAAGACTCATGTTTAAAAAAAAATTTGAGCAATAAATTCTCATGAATTTTTTTTTTTTAAAGGAAACAGACACTGAAAATTTTCTGAAATAATATCAAAATATCCTTTCAAAAAAAAAAAAAAAGTTGAAAAAATTTCTATAATAATTATACTATTTTACTCAAAGGTATATTATTTTTATTTTATTTTTTTTATATTAAAAAAAAAGAAAGCGTTTTAAAAAAATTTTTGGTACAAAAAAGCCTCTTAGAAAAAAATTTGTAGAAAACAAAATAGGCATTTTAAAAATCTTCGAAATATAATTTTGAAAATCACATCGAGAAACGTAAAAAAATCTTCTGAAAATTTTTATTTTTCAGTAGGTACAAAAATTTTTCCTGGAAAAAAATTCGCAGAGAAATTTTTTTTGATGTGGTAGAAAAAATTATAAAATCATAATAGGTACCTACCTAACTACCTACCTATCAAAAATATTAAATAATTTACAAAAAATTCTCTCAATTTTTGCTTTGAGATTTTTAAAAAAATTCAAAAAGAAAACCATTTTCCAAAAAATACGTTAATTTCAGAAAAATGACCCCAATAAATTTTTCACAAAAAAATACCTTCTTTTTTGGGGGAAAATCATATTGGAAAGAAATTCAAAAAAATGAAATATTTTTAAATTTTCCTGCAAAAATTTGAAAAATCAAATAAAAAAATTTCAAAAAATTTAGAAAAATATTTGCCTACAGGAAATTCTGTAGACTTTTTTTGAGAATAATCCCAAAAAATCTTTCAACAAATATTTGAAAAATTTATTTTCTTGGTGCAAAAAATTGAAATTCTTTTGAAAAAAGAAATCTGCGGAAAGAAAATATTTTGAAAATTTTCGTTGAAAAAAAAAATAAAAAATCGTATCGAAAAAAAAATACAAAAAAAATTTTCAGTAAAAAAAATGAATCCAAAAAAGTTTTATTTTCAAAAAAAATATTTTCGAAAAAATAGAAAAAAATAAATAAGTCTTAGTAGATAAGTATTTTTAAGAAATTTCTTGAAATGAGTTCCAAAATCATATAGAATAGAAGCATAAGAAAAAAAGTTCAACAAGAAACCAAAAATTCCTTTGAAATATTTTTTGGTATAAAAAATTCTCTTCAAAAGGAATTTTGCAGAGAAGATATATTTTAAATATTGTCATAAAAAAAATTTAAAAATCGTATCAAATCTATTTAAAAAAAAAAAGATCTTGATTTTTATTCCTAGATAAAAAGTGTTTGGAAAAATTGTTACAAAATTTTTTTACGAATTCTCGCCGATTATTTAAAAAAAAAATTTTGAAAAAATTGAGAATTCAATCAAACGTTGGAATTAAAATTCCACCAAAAATTTGCTCACTAAATAAAATTTCCAAAAATTCCTTTAAAATATTTTTGGTACAAAATTTTTTAAATATTGACGTAAAAAAAAATTAATAGGTAATGCTATCAAATCTAGGTATATATTAAAAAAATATAGATTTTTATTTTTAGATAAAAAGTGTTTAGCAAAAGGGTGCAAAATTTTATAAAAATTTTCTTGGAAGAAATTGGACATTTAATCAACCACTGGAAAAAATTCCACCTCACTCATTAAAAAAAATTGATTAAAAATATTTTTTAATAAAAAATTTACTTGGAGAGAAATTCGCAGAATGGAAATATTTCCATAACATCGAAAATTCCCATGAAACTTTGTTTTTCTGGAAAAATTCTGTGTAAAAAAAAATTAGTTGAAAAATAAGTTCTTTTTTAAAAAAAAATGAAAATTTTAAACTTTTTCAGTGATATGTTTAAAAAGTTTCTTAATGCAAAAATTCTCTAAAAGAAATTTGCAAGAAAAAAAATACGTACCTAACCTACTTATTTTAAAAAATTTTCTGAAAAAAATTCATTCAATTTTTTTTAATTTGTTAGAGAAAAATTTTCTTGAATCGAAATTCAACATTATAATTTTCGTAGGTAGGTAGGTAAGTACTAGGTAGGTTAATGTTGGTCAAAAACTTCCTGCTTTCCATAATCCATCATCTCTAAACTCTGTAAGTATCTGAAGACTTCGCAGCCTCGTAAAATAATCATAACCTGGACAGAATTATTCTCCTTCAAGTACAAGATAGGCAACTTAATAATCTCTCAACTGAGAACATCGAAAAATAATCTATTGAACTCAGTTCTAATAAATTATTCTCAATAATAATTTTTTCAGGATAGAATTTTCCTCTCTTAATTTAACCAACTCATTAGAAATATCTGAGGCATCTTCGATAATAATTTGTACAATTTTACAGATTTCCTCTACCATCCTAAAATGTAGCTCGAGTTTACCAGCAGCTCAACTAGCAGCGCAAGCTAGATTCAATCAAAACAAAATAGGCGGTTACTACCATCGAGCTCTGGTCGATGCCGATATTGATCCTTTTATCGCAGCTTTGATCGTCGAATCGATGCATCCCCATCCTCCCGATGCAAACCGAAGACAAAACAGCTACATGCCACACACATCCCCATTCAGGAATAGAATCCTGACCATAAGTAAAATAATTAAAAGTTAGAATTACATTTATTGTTTAGTAGTATAAGTATAAGTAAGTTAATAAAAACCTCTAAACCAGTAAATACTTTTCCTGTTTTCTGCTAAAAGTAAAAAAAAAGAAATCCGAAACTATAACAACTTTCACTGGACTTTCATCGATATTACTCGCATTTTAAAGGAGAGAAGGGAAAAAACTTATCAAAAAAAGATTAACTAAAAGAAAGAAACTTTAACATCCGGATAATTGTAAAGTTATTGGAGGATATTTTCGGGCGAAAAAATACTTACGGAATTTCGAAATAAAACTTTTCAAGCTTGAATGAAATTATAAAAACTCGTCTAACCGAATTATGTTTTTATTTAGTTTGTAAATGGAAAAAGTTTGGAGTTTTAGACGCACACGCAGCAAAGTGTATTATCAGATAATTATAAATTGTTTTAAAACTTGAAAATTTTACATAATCTAGGATAAAAATTTAATTCCACATGTAATGTGCGTGAATTTAGGTACCTACATTAAAAAAATATATATAGGAATACCTACCAAAAAAATGGGGCAAATTTAATTGGGTTACATGAAATTTTTTTACTTGATTTTTTTTTCGATTCCTTGGCTAACCAAAAAAGTCCCCGAATCTCACCCCTCGAGAAGTCCCCCAAATTTGGACTCAAATATACCCTTTTGTTGTTTTTCGCCTATAACTCTTCAAATATGCGTTCAAACAGAAAAGTGATTATTATTAAAATTAAAGGAAATAAAATTTGTAATAAAAAAAACTGTATTCATTTTCTTCGAAAAGTGGACGGGTGGCGTAAAAACACGCGTCGAAATAGTATACGGGATGGAAAAAATGAAGAATTGAAGATTGCCTCTTTTCCACGAACAACATCGAATTATGGAAGGGTTCGAATGTAATTATACGAATGACGACATACCACAGACTCCAAAAATGTCCTCACTTCTCCTCTGTCCAGAAGTGTCCAAAATATAAATTTTAAATGGACCCTGGTCATCCTTTTTTTTTTAGAAAAATGAGAAAATTGACCAATTTTGATTTTCTTTTTTGTTTAATTAACCCATCAAAGCTTTTTTTCTAATGAGAATAAATTCCTGATTTGTCATTTTGTCCCGACTTATTTTTTTGTGATACCTACTTGGGAAGCCACCAATAGGTAGGTATTTCAAAAAAAATAGGTAGTACCTAATAAAAAAAAAAAGGAAAAATTTTTCATCATTTTAAGTGGTTGCATTTCATTAGATAATAATTCCCCATTTTAATTTTTCCCCTAACTAAATTTGATGTGGTGCCACTATCTTTCCTCCATTCTAAAAAATAATGAAAAATTACCAAATTTTTGAACTTTTGCAATTTTTTTTTTGTTTTGCCTCCTAAAGTTGTTTCTTTTTATGAGTAAATAATTATGTTTTTTTCATTTTTTCTCCAACTGAATTTTAAGTGTTCCTTGCCCCCCCCCCCACCAAATAAAAAAAAACATGAAAAAATTGATCGATTTTCAAACCCTTGCCATTTTCTGGTTACAAACGACAAAATTTGCCTATTTTCATGAGAATTACGTAATTCCTAATTTTTTTATTTCCCCCCAATTTAAAAAAGAAACGAAAAAAGTCAAATTTTTAATTTTTCCATCCAGAATTTCAAGTTGTTGCATTTTATTAAGAAAACGATTCATTATTTTTATTTTTCCCCTAACTGAAATTTAGGTGTGCCACAAGCCCTCTCCCATTTAAAAAAATGGTGAATAATGAATAAATTTTTGAATTTCTGTTTTTTTTTTAAATCTTACTCCCCCCCCCCAATTTGTTCCTCTTAATGAATGTGGGATCATTTTCTAATAAAATGCAACAACTTAAATTGCTGGCTGTTAGAATTTTTTTTTCATTTTTGTTTTTATTTATTTTGAAAAATTGAGGCAGACTAAACTCCTAAAGGACCACTCAGAAATTCAGAATTAAGTTGGGAGGAAAATAAAAAATTCAGAATTAATGCTCATGGAAAGGAACAACTTTGATAGGTTAATGGTTATAAACATTGAAAGGCATGAGTTTGAAAATCGGTGAACTTTTTCATTTACTTAATGAAGAAAAATGTGATTCCCAATTTTTCATTTCTCCTTTGACTGAATTTTATGTGACCTCTGGTCACTCCCCCCCCCCCCCCAAATTAAAAAACGAGAAAAAAATCACCAATTTTTAGACTCCTGTTTTTTATTAGTTATAATCCATCAAAGTTGTTCCTTTTCAATGAGAATTAGTTCTGAAATTTTTATTATCCTCCCAACTTAGTTTTGAGTGGTACTTTGGAGTGCCTCAATTTTTTAAAATAAATAAATAAAAACGAAAATTTAAAAAAAATCTAGCAGCCTGCATTTTAAGTTGATGCATTTTATTAGAAAATAGTTCTCAATTTTTTATTTTTCCAAACTGAATTTTGGGTGGTGCCACCAGCCCCTTCCCCCATTTTAAAAATAATGAAATATTCGCAAATTTTTGAAATTTTGCATTTTTTTGTCCTAGCCTCCTTCCAAAGTTGTTTCTTTTAATGAGGAAATAATTCCCTATTTTTTCTTTTTCCTCTAAATTAATTTTAAGTGGCCCCTTGTCTCCCCTCCCATTAAAAAAAAAATGAAAATTCACCTATTTTTGATCTCTTACCCTTTATTTGTTATACCCCATCAATACCTATTGTTCTTTTTTACGAAAATTCATTCCAAATTTTTCATTTTTTTCAAAAAATAAAATGAAAATAAAAATAAATATCTAAAATAATAAAACGAAAAAAAAAAATATCAAAACTTTCACCCAACATTTCAAGTTGTTGCATTTTGTTAGAAAACGATTCCTCATTTTTTAATTTTTCTCAAACTGAATTTCAGGTGGTACCTCCTATTTAGAAAAATAATGAAAAATTACCAAATTTTTGAACTTTTGCATTTCTTTGTAACTACCTTCCAAAATTGTCCTTTTTAATGAGAATATGATTCTCTATTTTTCATTTTTCCTCCAACTGAATTTCTATTGGCCCTTTGTCGCCCCCCTCCCACCTTTAAAAAGAAAGAAAAAAATTCACCGATTTTCAAACTCTTGCGTTTTATTGGTTATAACACATCAAAGTTGTTCCTTTTCATGAGAGTCAATTAATTCCCAATTTTTTTTTATATTCCACCCAACTTAATTTTAAGCAGTAGTTGGGCTGCCCCAATTTTCCAACAAAAAAAAAAAAAAAAAAAAAAATGTTCGTAGTTTTTTGGCCCAGCATTCTTATTAGAAAAGAATACCCTATTTTTATTTCTCCTCTAGCTATTAAATTTTTTTCCACCCTGTACATTTTATCGTGTGTTTTGGCGCCAAACGTTCACGTTTTTGAAAAAAATGAGTATAACCTTTTTTATTGCAAATTTTATCCGCTTTAATTTTAGTCATAACAACTTTTCTCATTAAACACATATTTGAAGAGATATAAGCGAAAAGCATCGAGTAGGTCACTTTGGGTTTACATTTAAGGAGCTTACCAAGAGGTGGGCACTTTTTTTGCTTTGTTAGTACATCGAAAGGAACATATTGAAATGAAAAAATTTCACGTGACCCAAAATGCAATTTTATTTCCTCATTTCACTCTGCTAAAACGATAAGATAACAAAAAAAAAAAAAAAAAAAGGAAAAACGAACACATCCTTTATGCTCGTTTTACTTTTTTTTACTCCTTCTTTTTTACTCGGGTCCATTAGATACAGGACGCGAACGTATCGTACGCAGTTGCTGGTATGGCGCAGATGTTGGCTCTCGGTTCACTGAAGGGTAGAAATTTTGAATTTGTTAAAAAGAATTTCAGGGTGGTTTGTGGCTAAAGGGCAAACTTACTAAAGATACAAGCGAATACGAGATGTAGCAGTACCACAAGCAGAAGAGTAGAAAAAGAGGGGCAACTCAAGACGCTACGATGTGTTTTTATTAGGATATTGTACTACAGTTGAATACCAAATATCTTACCAAGCGGAACATCCAACTATTTTACAGGCACCGCCAAAAGATTCTCAACAAAAAGAAACTAGATAAAAAGTTTTTATTACATAAGCAGATATTGTCGGTTAAGCTGTGATATACTTGGAATCCACGATTGTACGAGGTGGGTACTTTTTTTCTTCATCTTTCGTTAAACGTAAACTTTCATACCGGAAAATTGTATCATTTTCACTTGAGATTTTTTTCTTCTTCGCGCAAACCACTTTGGTAAGTTTTGTATGTGAAATGAAACCGAGAAGGAGAAAAGTAAACCGGACGAATTATTTGTATTACTTTTTAACATCCGAATTGAAGAGCACGTTTTGAAACTGTAACACGATAAACGTCATTATGAGTAGGATATTAAAGCATCAAATATCATTAGGTAGGACGCCACACAACGTGCTAATACTTCTTTATGGTTTCGAAAGTAGAAGAAAAGTTGAACGAACAACACGTGTTAACTGAAAATGCAGCATGTGTTTATTGCTCGCGCTCGGTGTCGGAGTCGGTGCTGCTGTAAACTTGGCGAACTTAGTTGTTGGCTATTAAGAATGCTTTCAAAATTTTAAACGAAACTTTTTATAAAGCAGTTAGTTGATAATAAGAAGAAGGGTTACACGTCCCTTTCGAAATCCATAATAAGCGGCAAAAACATCCTAGTCGTAGGTTTTTACCCTCTTTGGCGTCGTAAAACGACCGTACGTAACTTATCCCTGGAGCATTTTCTACTGCAAGCATCGATAATGGCAACCAATCAACGTACATATTCAGAAAATATTTTTACAGCTCTGCGTATATAAAATAAGCCTCTAAATGGGGTAATTTTACGTACGTATTTGTAGTACAGAGCTACAGACTGCAGAAAGAAGTTCAATCTCGTGCACAATCGGTTACTGATTGGTGCCTGAGCCTATACTAGTTCGATTCGGCTGAAAGTTTGCCGAAAAGTTTTATCTACTTCTGTCGTTAAATTACCTAACCATAATGAAGTGTTATACGAGTTTAGGCTGCATGGTCGGCAATTTAGAGCTCGGATGCCTAAGCTATTCTATAGAAAGCTTCAAAAGCGCAGAAATTAATTACACTCTGCCTATTGAAATATCTGTTTTTTTTTCTTTGAGAGAGAGGAAAATTTTTGCAATCTTTTCGGAGTGAAAGGAAAAGAAAATTCCTCAATTTTTTAAAAAATCGTTTAGTTTTTTGAGAGCAAAAATCACGTCATTTTTTCAGAGAAAAAATCTGTTTTTTAGAAAATAAACTTAAACCTTTTTTTGAGAAGAAATTTATCGATTTTTGGCAAAAAAAAACACTTTTCTAATTATTTTAGGGGGAAAAAATTTAATTGAAAGTAAAAAGGTTCTCTTTAAAAAAAAAAAAAAAAAAAAAAAAAAATCATAATTTGGTAAAACAAAATAAATCTCCTGAGTACAAAAATGATTACCTATCAATATTTTTTTTGGAAAAAAAAACTCTAAATTTTCTTGTAATAAAAATTGAAATATATCTCAGTTTTGTGGAGTAAGAGTAAAAATTCTCAATTTTTCAAAACATATTTCAATTTTTTGAGGGAAACTCCCTCAATTTGTTCAGACAAAAATTTTCAGTTTCATTGGAGAATTTTTTTTTTAAAATACCTGTAAGTAAATATACTTAAGTACCTAATTTACAATTTGTTCAAGTGAAAAAAGTTAGGTAATCTCTTGTAAGAAAAAATTACAATTTTTTTCAATTTTTCTAATGAAAAAGCCTCGCAATTTTTTGGTGATAAAATCATATATTTTTCAGATCAAGTAGGTATGATTTTTTTCTCAAAAACCCTTTTGATTCCTTCTGGAGGAGATATCTTTCACTTTTTTCGGAGATAAAATTTTTTCATTTTCTTGGAATAAAAGAAAAATCATTCAATTTTTTGAAAAAAAATTCACCCAATATCTTCAGAGGAAAATTCTGCTTTTTTTCTTCTAAATTCTTAAAATAATTCTTTTTTTTGAGAAAGGAAATTTCTTATTACCGAAAAAATTTATCAACTTTTTGGAAAAATCTCGTTTTTTGAAATAGGTAAATGAGAATTTTAATTTTTTGTAGAAAAGGTCCATATTTTTTGAATATTTCTTTTTTTAAATTTTTGAAGTAGAAAAATTTCAGCTTTTTTGAAATGAAAAATTTCAATTTTTTGGAATACTTAATCAAATCATTTTTTTTTTCAAATAAAATTAGTTTTCATTATTTTAGAAGTTTCTCTGCTTTTTTTGGAGTAAAAAAATTGAATATTTTTCAAGCAAAAAAAGTTTATTTTTTAAAGAGAAATCATCTCTTATTTTCTGGGGGGGGGGGGGGGGTTATTGGAATAGAAAATTTTTTATTTTGTTGCAGTAACAAAAAACTTGATTTTTTAAAAATAGGTATCTACGTAAAAGAATTTTAATTTTTCAATTTTTGGAATAAGAAAATTTTTTAGTAAGAAAAACTGCAACTTTTTTGAGGAAAAAGATCAATATATTTTTTTTAGAGGAAATATCTTTCAATTTTTTTGGAAATAAATAGTACTTAAGTATCTCAATAATTTTGAAAATCGTGCAATTTTTACGGAGATGAATAATACTTAGGTAAGTATCTCAATATTTTCTAAAATTTGTTTATTTTTTGGAAAAAAGATCGATTTTAATTAACTTTTTAGAATATTTAGAAAATAATATTATTAAAATTCTTGCAGAAAAATCTCATTATAGAAAAATCTCAATTTTTCAAAATTAATGTTCGGATTTTAAAAATTCTGGTGTAATTTTTTATTTCATTTATCATTTTTTCTTGAAAAAAAGTCAATTTATTTATAGGATGGAAAAATTCTTAATTTGTTTTAAATTTTTGTTTTGGAGAAGAAAATCTTCATTCTTCTGAGGAAAAATTTCTATTTTTTGGAATAAAAATTTTTCGGAATAAAAAAAATATCAAATTTTATGTAGTCAAAATTTAAATTTTTTTTGGAATTTTTCAAAAAGCAAGAACGTAATATTTTGAATTCCTAGGTAGATTAGGTACACAATACAATTTTTTGAGAAAAAAATCTTTTACTTGTTTGGTGAAAAATCACTTTATTTTTTAAGGAAAAAAATCTACCCATTTCTTAAAATAGGTAATTTTTAATTTTGTTTGAAAAAGAATTTCTAAATATTTTAAAGAAAAATGAATACTTAAAATCTATCAACTTTTTGGGATTAAAATACTCCTTAGGTAAATCCTTGTAAGAAAAAGCTCAAAATTCATAGTATCATAAAATTTTTAATTTTTTTTTTTTTTTTTTTTTTTTTTTAGAATAAAATCCCTAAATTTTTTGAAGAAAAAAAAAATCTTAAAAATTTTCAAAGAATAAAATTCCAAAAATATAATTCTCACAGTCAATATGTTTTTTTTTTTCGTTGAAAACCAAAATTTTCAAGTTTTTATTCATTTTTCAAATTTTTGTATTTTCTTTAAAAACAAATTTTTAAAAATTTTCTCAGAAAACGTTTTTTTAATGTTTATTTTTTGTCTGTTAAACGTCATTTTTTGAAAAGAAATTTTAAATTCATGTTGAAAATAGGATTTTTAAATTTTTGATTAAAAAAAAATCTGATTAGGATTTTTTTTTTTTTTTTGAAAACAAGTTCATCAATTTTTTTAAAATAGAATTTTATTTACATTTTTTGTTGAAACCAAAATTGTTCGAATTTCTGTTGAAAAATTAATCCTTTAAATTTATGTTAAAAGTCAAAATTTTCAAACTTTTGTCAAGAAACCAATTTCTGAAATTTTCTACTGTTAAAACAAAATTTTTATTCGTATTAAATAATTTTTTTAAATTTTGCTTTAAATCAAATTTATGAAACGATTTTTTAAGAATTTTGACTAAAACTACAATTTTAAATTCTTAATAGGTTTAAGTAAAACAAATTTTTCAATTTTCATTTGAAAACAAAATTTTTTCAAATTTTTCTCACAAAACTAATTCTTCACAATTTTTTTTCCAAAAACCAAATTTTCAAATATTGTCACAAAAGTGAATTTTTGGATTTCTGTTGAAAAACATTTTTTTTTAAATGTTTGTTGATAACCAAAGTTTTGAATTTTTGATAAAAAACAAATTTTTCAAGTTCACACCGATGATTAAATTCTTTAAATTTTCATTTTTCAAACATAAACCACCCATACTTTCGAATTTACAAAAAACAAAACAAATCATTTGCTTCGCCTAACAATAAGTACGTACATATAGCCACACACGCCTCTGTCTATATCTGTACATATCGCATTCTTGAAATTTTTTCATTTCCTGTGAACATTTTTCAAACCAGTCATCGCGCTTTTTAGAATGATTACTCTATAATTAATTTATTCTTCCGTTTAACATTGAACCGTTTAAAATGTCATTCGTATGATAAAAAACTAAAACCTACGTCAAGTTCATCTTTTGATAGTTGGGATTTTCTCTCACACGTATCGTACGTTGCTGTAACTTTCACGTACATATAAAAACATACGTGGTCATGTCAACGATAGAAAACAACCATTTTGCGTGTTTTTAAAAAGCAAATGTTTCAATTTATTAAAAAATTGGTAAATGATTCGTGAAAGATTCTTGGTACGTATCCAGTCTTGTGGCGGGTACCGGGTACGGTATGCGGCAATGAGTGATACCGCACAGCCACACTATGGTCCCTCTCGTACCAGTGAAATGTTCAACAGTCGTGGAACTTAATTTGTGTTTTAGCAAGATGTTGTGAAAATGATTTATTGAAATAAATCAATGCATAAACGCGCCGTTACAGCAGACTTTACGGTAAAATTAAAACGTGTTAACATACGAAGGGCGGATTCGGTATACGTGTTAAATGGGAAATCGTTTTGGGACTTATGACCCTCGGTAAATGAATTTTCGCCCACCGTTTTCCTTCTCTTCTCGCACACCGAGTAGCACCATAGATATATAACCGCATGTACCGTATGTTTTATTCCTATGGTGTCTATGGGCACTGGGCACTGTTTGCGAAGGTGGCCCGATCATTAGGTCTTCCATTTGGCTAAATGAATTGGTAAAATTTATTGGCACTGTTTTTAAATATTAGGTCGACTATAATTTATCGTCCTATCTTCGGGGTATTTGTAATTGGATGCGATTTCAATGCACGTATCTGTGTGTTTATTTCGCCGTTCAGATATCTACTCGTAGAAATATGCTGCGAAATACCTACCGCTCGTTTCGAGATTTTTCATGGTCGTTCGACGTTTTTCGATTTATTCGGCCTATGGTGGAAAAACATGTTTCGGTTTGACTACAAAATTGATAAGGTATGATTGAGTTGTACTATGTATAGGACTATGCATTTATACGACGAGCAAATTCGTACCTGATTTTTATATGTATTCGACAAAAACTGTAACTTTTACGTATACCCTACGTAGTTTGACGTGATGGAAATAACATAATTGTTATCTGCGAATGGAAGAATTCTATTTTTGCTCAGATATCCCAAGTTGATAATGGATCACGATTTGAAAAAGAAGAAAAAAATATAACAAATCAAGGGGAAAATGGGTTGCATTTTATCGAACTAGTCAAGTAAATTTTAGGCCTTACAATGTCACCAGTGTTACCTACATGGCTGCGAATTCAGTCTACCAGGGAAAACTTCGAAAATGCAAATTAATACGCACTTCCAATTAAAATCTCTGTATTTTAACAAAAAAAAATCTTTCAACTTAATGAAGTAAAATTATTTCTGAATTAAATTTTGAAGAAATAGAAAAAAATCTTTCAGTTCTTTTGACGAGAAAAAAAAATCTGGATTTATTTGGAATCGAGCTGATCTCAATTTCATTGAAAAAAAAAAACTATTAATTTTTAAGAAAAATATAAACTTTTTTGAAAAAAATAAGAATTCTTATCTTAATACTGTTTTTAAAAAACATTTAAGTTTTTTTTTTTTTTTTTGAGAAAAAAATCTTTGTTGGGAAGAAAAAAAATAGGTAGGTAATTACTAGGTAATTAATTATTTAGAGTAAAAATATTTTTTAAATTCTTGGAGAAAAATCTCTTTTTTTGGAATGAAAATTTTTTCAATTTCTTTGAAGTAAAAATTTTTTTAGTTTTCACACAAGAATTTTTTCCCCCAATTTTGGAAAGAAATATCGCATTTTTGAGAAAAATATCTTGCTTGTATAGATAGAAAAAAAATCTATTTGGTTGGAGTTTTTATAGTTTTTTTGGTAGTGAAAAATTTCTCAGTTTTTTGAAATGAAAAAATAGTCATTTTTTTAAAATAGAAAAATTCATAAATTTTTTTACAAATAATTTTTTTTTAAATTTTCACAAATTATTTTTTTTTAATTTTGGAGTAGAAAACTTTTTTTGCGAGGGAGGAGGAGGAGTGAAAAATTTCTCAATTTTTTCGAAATAAAAATATTTCCAAAATTCTTGCAGAAAAAATAATAACTTTTATCTCTAGGTATTATTCTGGTTTAAAAAAGTTTCAAGTTTTTTTTTTTTTTTTGAGAAAAAAATCTCTTTTGGGAAGAAAAAAAATAGGTAGGTAATAATTACTATTAATTATTTAGAGTAAAAATATTTTTCAAATTCTTGGAGAAAAATCTCTTTTTTTTTTGAATGAAAAAATTTTCAATTTCTTTGAAGTAAAAATTTTTTTAGTTTTCACACGAGAATTTTTTCCTCCATTTTGGAAAGAAATCTCGCATTTTTGAGAAAAATATCTTGCTTGCATAGATAGAAAAAAAATCTATTTGGTTGGAGTTTTTATAGTTTTTTTGGTAGTGAAAAATTTCTCAGTTTTTTGAAATGAAAAAATAGTCATTTTTTTAAAATAGAAAAATTCATAAATTTTTTTACAAATAATTTTTTTTTAAATTTTCACAAATTATTTTTTTTTAATTTTGGAGTAGAAAACTTTTTTTGCAAGGGAGGAGGAGGAGTGAAAAATTTCTCAATTTTTTCGAAATAAAAATATTTCCAAAATTCTTGCAGAAAAAATAATAACTTTTATCTCTAGGTATTATTCTGGTTTAAAAAACGTTTCAAGGTTTTTTTTTTTTTTTTTGAGAAAAAAATCTCTTTTGGGAAGAAAAAAAATAGGTAGGTAATAATTACTATTAATTATTTAGAGTAAAAATATTTTTCAAATTCTTGGAGAAAAATCTCTTTTTTTTTTGAATGAAAAAATTTTCAATTTCTTTGAAGTAAAAATTTTTTTAGTTTTCACACGAGAATTTTTTCCTCCATTTTGGAAAGAAATCTCGCATTTTTGAGAAAAATATCTTGCTTGTATAGATAGAAAAAAAATCTATTTGGTTGGAGTTTTTATAGTTTTTTTGGTAGTGAAAAATTTCTCAGTTTTTTGAAATGAAAAAATAGCCATTTTTTAAAATAGAAAAATTCATTAATTTTTTAAAAATTTTTCACAAATATATTTTTTTTAATTTTGGAGTATAAAACTTTTTTGCGGGGGAGGAGGGGAAGTGAAAATTTTCTCAATTTTTTCGAAAAAAAAAAAATTTCCAAAATTCTTGCAGGAAAAATAATAACTTTTATCTCTATTATTTCGTTTTAAAAAACGTTTCAAGGTTTTTTTTTTGAGAAAAAAATAAATTGTTTATCAAGAGTAAAAATATTTCTAAAATTCTTGGATTTTTTTTGGAATAAAATTTCTTTTCAAATTATTTGAAGTAAATTTTTTTTAAATTTTCACACAGGAAAAAATTTATTTTCTTTCTATTTTTGGAGAAAAATATACCTATGAATGTACCGATAGAAAAAATTCCAATTTGGTTGGAATTTTTAATTTTTTTTAGTACCTAGACCTACTACCTAGTGAAAAATTTCTCAGTTTCTGGAATGAAAAATACGCATTTTTTGAAATAGAAAAATTCTTCAATTTTTAGCAATGATTTTTTTAAATTTCGAAGAAGGTTTTTTGGGGGAGGGGGAGTGGAAAATTTTTCAAACTTTTTGGAATAAAAATACTTTTGTAATTCTCGGAGAAAAAACTTCATGTTTCCTTTAGAAATTTGAAAGAATTCTTATTTTTACGCAAGAAAAAAATCTTTAATTTTTTCGTATTTATAGGGTAAAATTTCAGTTTTTTTTGGAGAAAAGAATAAAATATAATTATTATTTTTGAGTGGAAAAAAATCTCAATTTTTTGTAAGTGAAATATTTTTCAATTTTTTGGAAAAAATTTATAATCCATTGAAGAAAAAACAAATCTCAATTTTTTTTGAAATAAGTATGCAGAAAAGTCTTGAATTTTTTTTTGTGAGTGAAAATTTTTTCAAATTTTTGGAATTCAATTTTTTCTAAAATCCTTGGAGAAAAAATCTCATTTTTTTCTTATTTTTCATGTGAAAAAATCGAGTTTTTTCGTATTTCTATAGAAATATAATTTATTGGAGAGGGGAAAATACTTACTCAATTTCTTTTATAGTAAAAATTTCTCTCTTTTTTTAAAAGATGAAAAAAAAATTTTTGCTGTGAAAATTTTGAACAAATTCTTGGAGGAAAAAGCTCATTTTTTGAATTGAAAAAAGATTTTTTTGAAATAAAAATTTCTTAAATCAAGTACTTTCATGTCAGAAAAAAATCTGCTCGTTTGTTGTTTTTTTTTTTTTTTTTTTTTTTTAAATAATCTCATACCTACTTAGTACTTACCTATTTTTAGAGAAAAAATCTCATTTTTTCTTTGGAGTTTTGGTAAGTCTTAAATTCTTGGTGAAAAAATTTCTGTTTTTTCTCGTATTTTTAGAAACAATTTCAGTTTCTTGGAGAAAAAAATAACAAGTCTAAATTTTGTTGAAGTTTTCAATTTTTGGAAAATAAATAATTTCTCAATAATTTTTTGCAGTGAAAATTGAAAAAAAAAAAATTGGAGTAGGAAAAGTTTTCAACTTTTTTGGGAGTTTAGATTTCTCTTTTCTCAGTTTTCTGGAGAACAATACCTTATTTGAAGAGTAGAAGAAATACTCAATTCTGTTAGAGTATAGAAAAAGTTTTCAATTTTTTTGGGTGTGAAAATTTTCTCAACTTTTTGAAATACCTACCTATGCGTAAAGAAGTTTTTGAGAAAAAAAATTTGTAGGTTAAAAATTTTATAATAAAGATTTTTCAACTTTTATGCAGAAAAAATCATTTACAATTTTTTGGAAAAGAAAAATCTTCATTTTGTTAGAATAAAAAATATATTATTATAAAAACTTTCAACTTTTTTGGAGTAAAAAATTTCTTAATTTTTTTTTGGAATGCATCTGAACACAATTTTTTTTGATTCTTCGCATTTTTTTCAAAGAAAAAAGTCTATCCCTTTGTTTGGAATTTTTTTTCAAATCTCAATTTTTTGCAATGGTAGATAATTTTCTTTATTTCTTTGAAGTAAAAAAAAGTTTACAATTTTTTTAAGAACAAAAATTTCTCAACTTTGAAAAAAATCAGTTTTGTTGGAAATATTTAAACTGGCGAAAAACGTGGGTGACAAAATTCCGAAACAAAAATTTTGAACGAATTCAACAACATGCATAATTTTTAAAATTATTACAAAAAAAAAAAAAAAACGACGAATGAACTACCCAGTACTCAGTACCTAACCTACCTTCCATAAATTTGTACTAATGGACATTAAAAATGGAAATAAGAAGCGATAAAAAAGTTGATGATGGGTTAGCTTTAAAAAAATAACGATTTATTCAAAGCTAAACTTGGTTAACTCAGTTTCAAACACGAATAAATTATTCATCGATAAGTAAGTAACAGCTTTCAACTTTTACTTAAGTATTTTAAAAAGTTGATGAATTAATAAATCATCTTTTCTAGTTTGTATTAATTTCAACTTGAAAATAAATCCGCGACAGTCAACGCATTTCCAAAGTTAGATATATTAAAGTACCTATCATAATACTTACTCGTAAAAAAAGAACGTTAAGAAAACAATTTCGAATTTCAAAATAAAGTTTCCTTATCCGTAAGCGAAATACACAATTAAGGGGTAATCTAAGACTTTAATTAAATTAAATAACGTTGCCAGGTACTCATCTAAAACTTTGATAAATACTTTAATGAAGATTATTCAGAGTAGCAGTATAGGTAGAGACGTAGAGTAACTATAACGTATTTGCCTGGTTGATTATATTTCCATAAACCGCCTCGTACATATAAAGACAACGGTTTTAATGGAGTTTGGCTTATAGAATATCAGTTCAACCTGAAACATGGAAAGTTATTGCGTTGAAATTGGAAAGATTTTAATAATATTAGGATGCTTTCATGTGGTTAATTATTGTATTATGTTAGAAAGTGGTAGGTAAGTTGAGTATATCGTATATCTATGGTTTACAGACGCGAGGCAAATGGAAAAAAATGACCAATGCGATCCAAAGGTTGTAGTGATTTTAGGAATGATTGGTATTTTACAAAAAAAAATGAACCAAAGTTCCTTTTTTTAAGACCCTCATTTTCCAAAGATTCATTCCATTCGCCATTACTAAAAATTTTCCATGTATCTGTATTTTGTATCCATTATCCTAATCGAAAAATTTTTTGAACAAAAGTTGTAGATTGAGAGTCTTGAAATAATTTTGATTATTTCAAAAATATCGATTATTTTTTGAACTCAGTGTGGGAAAATTTCTCATTTAAAAAAAATAAAAAAATTGGTTAAAAAATCCTTCATATTTTTTTTAGAAAAACTGTCTGATTTTTTGCTTACGAAGTACTTACCTAGGTATTTTTTAACTTTTTTGAAACAAAAAAAAATTCTCAGTTTTTTGGAGTGAAAAATGTTTTTAATTTGTTGCAGTGAAAAATCTTCCAGTTTTTTCGAAGAGAAAATTTTCTGCATTTTTTTGGAATAGGTAGATTTTTTGAGGACCACATCGCAGTACAAAAAGTTTATAATTAGTTGAAGTGATGAAAATAGTAATTAGAAAAATCCTTCATTTTTTTGGAGAAAAAATTTCTTAATTTTTTGAATTGCCTATTATTTTGATTTGAATTAATTTTTTTATTTTTTATTTTTTGGAGTAAAAAATATTTCATTTTTTTCGGAGCCAGATTTTTAAATATTTTTTGAATACCTACCTAAGTAGGTAATTTTATTTTTATTACATATTTTGAATTTATTTAATTTTTTTTTTTAGGAAAAAAGGTCCCACTTTTTTGGAGCAAAAATGTTTCAATTTTATCAAAGAAAATATATTTTTTTACTTTTTTCGAAGCACAAAATCGTTTAATTGTTAAATTTTTTTGAAGAAAAATTGTTTCAATCTTTTTGTATACCTTCGTTAATTTTTTTGGATTAAAAAATCGCATTTTTGGGATTAAAATTTTTTGAAACAAAAAAATTTCTCAGCTTTTTGGAGTGAAAAGTGTTTCTAATTTTTTGCAGTGAAAAATCTTCCATTCATTTCGGAGAAAAAAATTTCTGCATTTTTTTGGAATACCTCAATACCTACTTGGTAAAGTTTTCAAAATGTTTGAATTACAATTTACAAATTTGGTAAATTTTTGGGAAATTCCGAATTTCCGAATCACAAATTCGGCAAAACTTTGAAAAATTTAAAATTACAATTCACTCGGCATTTTTGAAATTTTTTCATTCGGCATTTTCAATCTACACCCCAAAAAAAATTTGCTCAAATCGTCTCTGAATATAATGTTGATCTAAATTTTTTGGGGACTACGTCGCAGTACAACTTCATTTTTTTGAAGTAAAAAAATATTTCATTTTTTTGGAGAAAAAATTTCATAATTTCATAATTTTTTTGAATAATTTTATTTTTATTATTTTGAATTCATTTTTTTTTTTTGAGTAAAAAGGGTCTCAATATTTGGAGCGAAAAAATATTTCATTTCTATTGGAGAAAAAATTTCCTAATTTTTTTGAATTAAATAGGTAATTTTATTTTTATTATTATTTTTGAATTCAATTTTTTTAGAGGAAAAGAGGTCTCAATTTTTTGGAGCAAAAATCTTTCAATTTTATTAAAGAAAATATAGTTTTTTAGTTTTTTCAAAGAACAAAAACTTTCAATTTTTCAATTTTTTTGGATTAAAAAAATCGCAATTTTGAGATTAAAATTTTTTGGAACCAAAAAAAATCATTTATTTTGAACTAGGTAAGTAAATGAATTTTTTATTTTCTGGATAAAAACATTTCTCGGTACTGCTTTTACTTTTACCTACCTACATTTTTTTCTATTTTTTGAATAATTTTTTTGAATTAAAATTTTTTTATTTCTTCTTTTTTTATGAATCAACTCTTTTAACCAGTGCAGGCGAGGAGGAGTGCAAAACTGCATTAACTCGGGGGGGGGGGGGGGGGGGGTAACCATCATTTTTCCATCCTGTTTATTTCGACCGTGTTTTTACAACACCCGTTCACTTTTCAAAAAAAAATTGTATGAAATTTTTTGTTGAAAATTTTGTGATCTTTAATTTTAGTTCTGACACTTCTGACCATTTTTCTATTTAAACGCATATTTAAAGAGTTATAAGCAAAAAACTATGAGAAGGTAACTTTGGGTCCATGTTTGGGAAACTTCCCAAGGGTGGATGGGGAAATTTTGGCGGTTCATCACTAATCAGAACTTTGAAAGAAATATTTTGAAAAAAAAAATTCATGTAACCCAAAATGCAATTTTCTCAATTTTTTCAGTCCAATTTAATTAGATAGACTAATATCTTGAGAATAAAACCTAAACTAACAATGGCTGTTTCTGTTCATTTTCCTGGGTTGAAAATCAGCATTAAATAAGAAACAAGCTTCAACATTGAACTCGTAACAAGTTCAATAAATTCAATCCTCGGCCTCGCCCCTGAGTTCAGTTTTAATTTTGATTTTCAGCTCTTACTTAATCCTTAATAGCATTTTTTTACTAATACATTTCTATTCTTTCATAAAAGGTAACACTGATTAAACTTTTGCACAGTTCCAGCGCGATTGCGTTGCGTATGTTGCGTAGCCAATGAAGTCATGAAGCTGGTTTTAATTTGAAAATTCGTTGGAAATGGCATTTTATTGTGCTTAAGATAAGATAAGATAAGTAGATAGATACGTAATAATTTCAGCATTCAAGAACATGAAAGTATCTCGTGTTCATTTGTGCTTTGCGGTTTTGTGCGATCGGGTCTCAAATTGTACTGATTCTTTCTTCGTTTCGTTGTGATTGTGAGTTGTCGTAGTGAAGTCATGAAATTATTCAACAGAAAGAAGCAAAAGATGGTTCCTGTCCTGATGAAAAATATGCTTATAATTCCCAAGGTTCGTTATACTCGTTTTAATTACTTAGCACTATACATTATTTTGCTTGATTGGTTCTGGAAATCGTTTGTTTTGTGTATCTAAGTGTTTCTTTTGAACGACCAATATGGCGAATTTCGTTGGGCATTTAAAATTATCTAATTTGAGTTGTATGTACGAGAGCGATTGGATTTTTGTTAAGGTTCCTTTTTTAGAAATTATCTGATACCAAGTCCTGGTATTGATCGTGTAAGTTCAATCGTATTGAAAATCACGCACATTTCTTTTAAATCAATCTGTTCGACGTTCGTATTAGGTAACCTACAAAATGTTGAATTTTTGAATTAATTTTTCTGAAATTAGTAATTACGTTCACTTTTATTCTGGTAAAATGATAAAAAAAAATGTCGTTTTCTTCAATAAATTATCATGATTATTAGTTATTTACCAAGCGTCAAAACTTTTTAGCTCCGGTGCGTCAGGTAACACTGCGCACGACTCAAAAATTTCGTGAGAACGCAACGTGGTTGCATTCAATCGGCAGTCTTCTGTAGTTCTCGCTTCCTGAATAGTGGTTGATTTTCGCGTCAGTTTTATCCTTATTTTTCTCGTTCGGAAATGTGATTTTAACGTAAAAAAAAGAAAGATTGTTTTCGAAATTCCGACCATGTGTTTAGTACGCGTAACGTCGTGTATTTTTTTATGCACACACGATAGTGATTTTTTGAAATAATGGTTATGAAAAACAACAGTGAAGACGGTGTGGAATTCCACACTTGTCGTGGTAATTCTAATAATTCGTGGTCGACCAAAGTGTTGCATTTTGTGATTGTTTCCTTTTCGTGCTATCTCTTTTATCGAGTTACCGTGCAAGAGGCTCGATTGAGAGATCTTGAAACGGAGGTTTCGTTTTTACGAAATGTAGACAAAATTACCGACTACAGAGAGTCCGATGAAGTGCTGTCGAAACGTATCAAAAGAAATACACCGGAATGTGTTTGTCCGCCAGGTAATTGAAATTAGCTTGTAGCTTGTTGTTTTTTGTATACGAGTGTGAGTGTGTGTGTGTTCGTTGAAATTGAATACTGAAACGATTCGATTGCTTGATGTGGTAAGCTCTATGTTTGGATTTAGGTGGACGCGATTTTATTCTAAAAGTATTGTTGATTGGATATTGCTTTTTATTTTTCAAATTTGTGATTTTTGAAAGTTGTATGGTTAACGTATCTATGATGTAATGAAGTACGTATATTTTAAAGGCAAAAAAATGAAAAATTATTTACTCCACGTGTTTATTCACTTGAAATCTCCGGCTTCCGTACAATTAATGATCACTTTTTGTTTTATCTCTCTGATTTGTCCAATTTTACAGTAGTTTTGATTACGACGAATCGATTAGGTTTTTTTTTTCCAGTCTTGCGTTAATTTCATTCTATATGGCCAGAATTGAACCAACAAATGAAACGGATTACTTAATGTTTTTATGAAATTTTTTGATTTTAAAATGTTTCTTTTCGGGGACCAAAAGTCACCCTTTCGCTGTTTTTCGCTTATAACTTTTCAAATATGAATCTATACAGAAAAATGGTCATAACTGAAATTGAAGTATGCAAAATTTGCGAAAAAAAGGTTATATTGATTTTTTTTCCAAAAGTGAACGGGTGGCGCAAAAACACGCGTCAAAAATACAGGGTAGAAAAAATGAAGATTGCTGCCCCTTATTTCCGCAAATAAAAAGGGGTCGAATACCTCTCCTGTTCGCAGAAGTGTCGAAAATGCAGGCATATGCGAACCAGGGTGGATCGTCTTTAACTTTTTTTGGGATAATTGGAGACTGGATTAGGAAAAAAATCCGGGGCGGGGTAAAAAATGGAAAAACTTTGGGTCTCAGGCTTAAACCATTCATCCTCTGGATAGGGTTCGAAATATTCAAATTTTCAACAAAAAAAATCAAAAAAATTACGATTTCATTATTTTGGTGATAATGAGTGTGTTACGTTCATTCAAGAGTAGAAATTTTTTTAGAATTTTTTATCACTTTTCAATGTTCCTTCGATCACTTTTGAAAATGGCCAAAATTGCAATATTTTAAGATATTTCGCGATTTTACAAAATGCTACACTAATTCAAACTTCATATAAAGTTAAGAGTTCCATTTTCACCCCATTTAAACTTGAAATGACCTCCACTCCTTCATTTTTTAGGGGTTCCCAAATTCCATTCTAATTTCGTCGAATTACGAGTTATACTGCAATGAATCAGAAAATAAAAACATGGATTTTGTTCAATGAGTAATATCTTGAAAGATTACAGTTTTGGCCATTTTCAAATGCCGCACCTTTGAAAAGTGGGAAAAAATTCCGAAATTTTTCTACTTTTAAATGAATGTAATATAAACTCATTGTCACCGAAAAAAAACAACAAAATAAAACGTATTTTTTGGAATGCTGTATATTTGAGTGAACTTTTTTTTTGACTTTCAAATTTTTTTCATGTCTTACCTCCAAAGTTGTTTCTTTTTTATGAGAAAATAATTCGTCATTTTGTATTTTCCCCTCAAACTAAATTTTGAGTAGACCCTGACCACCCCTTAAAAAAAATTGGCCCATTTTGAAAATTTTGCCCTTTTTTTGTTATACTTAATAACTTGAGTTTAAATGGTACCTTGAGAGGTGGGTCCTCCTCCATTGAAAAATTATGAAAAATTACCAAATTTTCGAACTTTTGAAATTTTTTTTGTTTCACCTCCCATAATTGTTTCTTTTAACGAGAAAATAATTCCTATTTTTCATTTTTTTCTCTATAATTGAATTTCAAGTTGCCTTTGGTCCCCCTTCCTAATAAAAAAAATGAAAAAATTCACTGATTTTCCAATGGTTATAAACGCATCAAAATGGTTCCTTTTCGTGAGAATTAATTCGCAATTTTTTATTTTCCTTCCAAATCAATTTTGAGTGGTATCTTAAGGTGTCCCCAATTTTTCAAAAAAAAAAAAAAACCCAATTTTTCAAAAAAAAAAAAAAAAAGCAAAATTCTTTTATCCAAGATTTTAAGTTGTTGCATTTTATTAGAAAATGATCCCTAATTTTTAGTTCTTCCCCTAACTGAATTTTAGGTGGTGCAGCAGCCCCCATTTCGAAAAATAATGGAAAACTACCAAAGATTTGAATTTTTAATTTTTTCTCTCTTTCTCCCACGAAGTTGTTCCTTTTAATGAGAAAAAATTCCCTGTTATGTAATTTTTACTCTCAACTGAATTTCAAGTGGCCCTTGAGTTCCGATAAACGTTGAAGTACGTCAAATTCGCTACAAAACCGCTTCGTTCATTTCTTTCTAAAAATTAATGGTGACATCGTATCTTTATTCATAGAAAAAAAGGCCATAATTCTTTATTTTTCCACACTCTTTATTTTTTGACGCTGGTTTTTACGCCACCCGTTCACATTTCGAAAAAATTGAATATGACCTTTTTCGTTGAAAATTTGATCTACTGCCTACTTTAATTTCAATTTTGGCTATGTTTCTGATTAAACGCGTATTTGAAAAGTTATAAGCGAAAAAACAACGAAAGGGTGACTTTGGCTATATATTTGGAGAACTTCCCCAGGGGTGAGGTTTGGGGATTTTTCGATGGTTAATTAGAACACTGAAAGGTACATTTTCAAATCAATGAATTCCACGTAATCAAAAAGTAATTTTATCTTCTCATTTCACTAGGCTATTTATACCTACTAATTTTTAAATGAATCCAAGTAGCAGAATGTAAACAAATCACAATTTCAATTGTTAACGTTTTTTCCACCATTTTTCTTCCTTATGGCCATGGTTATGTTAGGCTATAGATTTTATAACTCCCAACACTTGGTACAAAGTGTGAAGTTTTTTTTTTTTTTTACCTTTACTATACGTAGTATAGAATAGTGAAGTTTTTTTTTTCGTTAGACCCATGCTCGTGTAATATGTTCGTGGGTAAGTTTTAAACAATTTCGAAACTGGGTCTATTTAACAAAGTCAAGTTTTTTGCGATTGTTTCTCGTGAAAGGAGAAGGAAAAAAGCACAGGATGTTTTGTGATCGTCCAGCAGTCGTGTGTTAATCCTTATGAGTTAGATATAATATATATATAATTAATTTAAATGCAGAGAGGTAAAAAAATAACTTACTCGGCGTAAAAAAATAAGTACAGATACATAATTTACGACTGATTTCTTTTAGTTTTTTTTGTCTGTCAGGTCACGTAAATATGAAAATTGTAACATTCAAATATACCTATTCGAAAATCGAATAACTTGATTCTGAAAATACTAGACATTCATAGATAAAAACAGGAAAACACTCGAGTCGAGAAAACCATACGCGCGGATAGAAAACATACCGTACTTACCTACCTACTCGTAATTTATAAGGAAGGAAAATTCTGACGTAATACTGATCCGAATCATGCACTCACCTATTAACAGACTCGTCGAATTTCATCCATATATATGTGCAAAAATAAAGAGAAAAATCCACTCAACACAGTGCCATGTTTTATTCATAAACGTGCCGTGAAAAAAATTCCATTAATAACTCTCGATGAGATACCACCATCGCCATACCCTCTTATAGAGCACTTGCCAGAATAAAAATTCTTTCTCGGCGAAAATTTCAACCACCGTGATTCGTTTAGTTGTTACGTACCATACATAGACAGTAATCTGAATTTCTCGTCTAGATTTACACAGTTTAGCTTTGGAAAAGTGATGTGTTTTGAGCGAATTCGCCACGTAGAAATAAGGTGAAATTTGAGGAAAATAATAAGGTAGTAAGGGTTGCCAAAAAAAAAATGGAAAAAATTGGAAAAAATCTCCGAGTAAGAAAAAAATGTTGATTGAAATATGATCCTAAAGAAATCCTTTGAAGGAAAGATTTGTCAAAGGATATTAGAAAATATTTACTTACAAAAAAATGAATAAGTACCTACCTAATTGAAAAATGAATTCTATAAATTTTTTGCATATAAATAAACTTGAAAAAAAAAGGTTAAAAAAAAATGCTGTGAAATTTTCTTGAAAAAAAAAATTGTCAAAATTGAAGAAATGTTTTCTTTTGAAAAAATCTTCAAAACAACATTGTACTAGCAGGTCATTGACAAACCTATTTTTTTCCTTGTTTTAAAAAGATGGCATACCTGCGAAGGAATTTCCCCTTATTGTTTACTTATTTACTCATCTTGTGGTTCATTTTTCACTCTTTTAATTATTGAAAAATTAACGAATTAGGTGAACTTTCTCCAATTTCGTGATTTATATTTATCTTGTGGTTTTTATTGTTGGTTGTTGAGCTTTCATGCGTTTTTAATTCTTAAAATTAATAAAAAAGCGTGGAGCGTGGTCTGGAAATTTAAATCTCTCAATTTATAGATTTGGTAGAGGTCACTTAACGATAAAAAAAATTATAAAAAATTTTAAAATTGGAAAAATGATTTTTTCTCAATAAATTTTTTGAAAAAAAAAAAAAAATTTAAAAGTTTCATAAATGAAAAAAAAAAATACAAAAAATTATCCAAGAATTGTTTTTGGAAAGAAAAATCCACGAGTAAAATGATAAAAGTTGATATAAGTATTATCCTGAAGAAATTCTCGGGAGAAGAAACGATGTCAAAATAATAATAAATATCCTTTTGGAAAGAATTAAAAACGATTCTTTTTGTTGAAGAAACAATTTCTTCAAAAATCTCAGAAGAACGAGAATTTTCTCATGATGAATTTACAACGTCCAACATCGACAGTAGATTTATCGGGTTTTCTTTCTTCATGTTTTGTTTGTGTGTTTGTTTGTTTTTAATTTTATATTCTAATCGATTTTGAAAAATCTAGTAGGTAAATGCTATTTTCCATAAAATGTTCCAAAAAGTGGAATAATTTTTTAAAAGAAAATTTCGTGAGTTTTTTTTTCAATTAATAGGTACCTACTACTTAGTACCTACCAATTTACTTTAGGAAATGAAAATTGGAATTTTAAAAAATCTTGTTGGTACATTTTTTGTAAAAGAAAAATCATGAAAAAAAAATAGGATAAAAATTGATGAAAATTTTTTTGAAAACTTTTTTGAAGAAAAAAATTAAAAACAAAATAAATTATCTTGGAGCAATCTTTTAAAGAAAGAATGCTGTTGAAAAAATACTTGAAACATTCAATTACTTCCTCTGGAATTTTTTTTAGAGGAAATCATTTATGATATTTTGTTTAGGGGAATTTCTAGATCTAGGTCCAAGTACCTAAACAACATTTTTAAAAGAAAAAAATTCTCACAAAACAAATGTTTAAAAAGTGATTAACTATAGTAAAATTCTCAAAATTCGATTTGAAAAATTATCATTTACCTATTTCATTAGAGTTTTTTACTTATTTTATAAAAAAATAATCTTCAAAACAAAATCTTATTTTTCACTTGTTCAAAAGATAGATTTTTATGGTTTTATAAAACAGGTACCTAATGTTCCTGGAGGAATTTCCCCTCGTTTAATTATTTCCTCATTTTGCGGTCCACTCTCTTCACTCATAATGAATGAAATATGAACGAGTTAATCTAAACTCAGTTTATTTATGAAAACGCCTTATTGTATTAAATTACAGAGTCTTTAGCTTAAACGAGGAATGAATAGGTACATTTTTCAGATAGAAGAAATATTAATCTATAAATGAATATCACGATTCGCAAATACGATGTAAGTTATATATTGATGCTATAGTTAACTTTGACTTAGGCAGCATCTTCCGTAATAAGTAAATTTTTCAGGTATACAAAATACATAGTAATCTTAATCTAAATGAATACGATCTACATTTTTATATGCGAACTCTCACAAGTCGTCTCATGATTTATGTAATTCAAGGATCAAGACAGTTCTAACAATTTTCATCTTATGGTTTTTATTGCTGTTTGTTAAGCTTTCAGCTTGTCGTGGAACATTTCAATAATTTTCGTTTTTTCGGGTGGATGCATTCTGAGATTTTTTTTTTCAAAAATAAATAAATAAATAAATAAGAAGGAAAATAAAAATAAGAAAGAGAGAAAAAAGTTGACAGATGAATTACTCCATTGAAAGAACAAATTGAATCCAAAGTATTTATTCAGAAAAAATTATTCTAGAAAAACAAAAATTTTCTAGAAAATGAATGTTGAAAAAATAATTTTTATTTAGGTATTAAAAAAAAAAGAAATTGTGAAAGAAGTAATTCTTTTAGTTGAAAAATATTTTTTAGATCAAAATTTCTCTGAAAGTTTTATTTAAAAAATGATCACAGAATAAATTTTCAATTTTCTTTTTTTTTGGCTAAAATTTTAATAGGTAGGTAATTTTATTATTTGTGATTTTTTTTGTCCCAAAAAATCCATTTCATTTTCACAATCATTTTTTTCACTATTTTAATAAAAATCAAATTAAAATAATTCCAGATCCTCGGGTTATCGCGAAATGACGAAAACCACCATTCCACATGAAACACCAAACAATAGTTTACGCCTCTAATTAAACACCTTACGCAACAATTGACTAATCAATTCATACTCGTATTATTTCAACTGCCTCTAGATAGGAAGTGCATTAGCACCTATATGTAAATTTAATTTACCAACACGAATCACATAAGCAAACCAACCGTACTTTCCTAACCACACTTTTCAGGTTATCACAGCCATCAAAAACATTGCAATTAAATTACATTCGTGCATAATGGAAGCCGAAAATTGGCACCTGATTGGAAATACGATCACCTTGCATGTCACCTTTTCACGAAACTAATTAATTCGCTATAAATGATGCAATTACAAATTACCATCGTCGTAGTATAACATTGTATGGCCAGTACATATTTCACCATTTTACACACACACAGGCACAAAGCTGCGCCAAAACTTCGGCCATAATTTAACAAGGATAAAGTGTAATTACCGCTCTCTCAGTTAATAATACAAATAAAAGCAACATACACCCGAAGACCAGAGAGAAAAAGAGGAAACGGAGAAACCCCAAACCCCAGCCCGTGCAAAAACTATAATACGCGACGAAGAATGAGCAAACCAAAGGTGGAGTACCCGAGGAAGTGAAGGGAGTTACAAGTTTATGAAGTTGGACGACGAGAGCGATGAAGCTGAGCTTATATAGGTGTGGTGCTAGTGAGAGGGGGAGGGAGGGAAAGCAAGGGTAGTAATAATTTGTGAAAATACTCTCGATTATAGTATAAGGGGTTAGAGAGATATACGCTTTTGTACCTTTTTGGTCGACTGTACCCTCGGTCGTCGCACCAAAAGGCAAATCGAGAAGGGGGAGGGGGAGGGGTGGCGTGCAAAATACGAACTAAAAATGCAAATTTTACCGCCATCGTACCTGTTACTTTTTAATGCGAAATGAACTCCGACAACGAGCGTTTACGAAGAGTAATCGAGAATACTGAGGAAAACAGGGCGGAAGGGAGGGGGGGGGGGAGGGGGAGAAGGCCGCACGAAAAGAAATAATTCTCGGCAGCGTGTGACGCGTTAGCAAGGGTGTAAAGAATACGCTTGAAATTTAACTTGCCGGTGACACGTTTGAAAAATGGGCCGCAATTTGGCGTATAGATTTGCTCCTTTTCTTTTTTATTAGCGCCGGCATGTTGGTTGTGTACTCACAAAACAGATGAGAAAAAGCGGAGAGATGAAAGATGCCGAGTATACATACACGTACATTTCCTGCTTCCCTTTACCTCAATCTACCTTTAGAACCCCCCTCGTCGAAGGGTTTCTTCTTCCAAGCTCGTCAAAAGTTTTTTTTTTCAATCAACGTGCTTTTCCATTACACGTTCCATCTGTATGGCAAGAGACGAGCGAGCGAGGGGGTAGGTATGTACCTATCGATGGGATCGAGTTTTGGTCGAAAGTTTTTCCCCTTTTTGAGTAATTTTTACAGCGATGTCCATTTAGCAAGTTGTTATTATCGATACACTCGTGTAGATAGCTTTTTACGCCACTTTGGACCTGGCAGGCGATTCCACCTTTTGATAGCGTCATTTACGATGACAAGAGTGTTCAATCATTCGAACGTGTGTAAATCAATTTGTACCTGAAGTATTTTTCCGGAGCTGAATTGCGGTTATAAAAGGGCCGAGGTGGGCTTTTGAGTTTACGCGTCGTGGAATTCGATAAAGCCGCGTTATTATCGAAGGATTGATGGCTAAATTAGCCCTAGAACGGTATTTTTGCGCCTTTATGGAGTTTTCAAGTATGTGCTGGGGGGTTTGGTCCGGCTTTTTATTTCGATTGAGGACTAGAGAATTTTTTTTGAAAGAACGGAATTCTTTAAATGTGCTGAAGAGTACTGAGAGAAATTGAGAAAAAAGTGCTAATTTGATGGTGCTCTCTGTGACGAGTGGTTTTTACGAATGGATTTGGAATTTCACTCGCCTTATTCGAGCTATGGTTTGGGTTTCTATTTGTTATTCGATGTTCGTATAGTTGTTCGTGAAAATATTATGGTTTTGAGGAAGAGAGAAGAACAAAAGTAGAGCATATGAAGGAGAAAAAGTTGATACCAGGTAGTAAGCATTAAAAAGATGATTCCAATTTTCGAATTGAAAACCCAAAGAAATTTAATTTTTAACTTACTTGCTGGTTAACAAACCTAACAAAATTCCATGGGCGAAAAGTTATTTCAATCTTTAAAAATTAAAGAAATCTTCCTTATTTTTATATATATATTTTTTTTGCATAAAAATTGAAAACAAAATTTATTATTTTTTTACTCCAAAAAAAATATTTAAGAATTCCTTTTCTCCGAAAAGATAGATTGAGTTTTTCCCTTCAAAATTGAAAAAAATTTTCTTCAAAAAAATGAATTACTTAGTTAAAATTGAAAAAACCACATTTTGGAAATAAATGAGAAGAATTACATCAACCGGATTTTTTCTTTTCGATGGTTAATTTGATGACTTTTTGAATTGCCCGGTCATACTCATTGCCTTCGGAACGAATCGTGACGACAAGGTCTCTGCTTTCCTTATCAGGTTTCACCTTTACCACTACGCTTAGCGGCCACTGGTAAAGGAATTTTCTCATTCCAAAAAATGAGAAATTTTTCTGCTCCAAAAATAATTGAAAATTTCCTTACGTTCGCTCATAAAAAAATCAAACATTTTCTATTACAAAAAAATTTAGACCCAAATTTTTAAAAGAAATTGGAATTTCTTCCTCTAAAAAAATGGAATTTTCAACTTCAAAAATTTGAGATTTTTTTGGATGAAAAGATTGAAAGGTTTTTTTTCTCTCTAAAAACAACGAGAAATACGAATAGAATGATTACCTTTATTAATTTACTGAGATACCAATTTCCATTAATTAATACTGTACGAAATAACTACGATTCCTCCAATTCAATTCGTATATTTTACACATAAAACCGCACGGACATGAATACATATTGAAACAGGCTATTTACCCAGTATGAATGCAGAAAAGCTGCTAACTGCTGATACCCCCTACCACCCCTACCAATCTGCCACAGTGCCTAAACAGTGTTGTATCGGGAGAGAGGGCCAATCATCCCTATGACAAACAAGATATTTTCTTCTGTGCTGAAATATTTTTACTACAAGAAAACTTTCATTATTGTTCAAAAAAAAATCTTTCTTCTCTCAAAGAATGAAGAAATTTTTTCCCCAAAGGAAAGTTTTTAGTTTTTTCACTGTGAAAAAATTGAGAATTTCCATACCTACGTTTAGGTATTCTGAATTTTTCACCAAACAAAGTTGAGCCCCCTCAACCCCAAGAATTTCAGAAATATTTTTCAAAAACTGAGATTTTTATCTCAAAATTTAAGGAATTTGTTCCCGAAAAAATTTGAATATTTTTTGAAGAATAAGAAATTTTATATGGATATTTTTTTACGCTGACTCCGAAAATGTGAGATATTCTTATTTCAAGAACACTTGAAATTTTTCTCCTGAAGATTTTTTTTTACTAAAATTGGCTGAAAAATATTTTTACTTTATTAAAAATAAAATTATTCAGATTCTGTCTACAAAATATTTTATTATCGTTCAAAAAAAAAGAGAAATCTTTCTACTCTCGAAAAATTAAGAAATTTTTTCCCAAAAAAAATTTATAGTTTTTTCACTCTGAAAAATGGAGAATTTCCTCATGTTTAGCTATTCTGAATTTTTCACTACACAAACTTGAGCCCCCTTTCCCAAGAATTTCAGAAACATTTTTTAAAAGCTGAGATTTATAACTCAAAATTTAAGGTACTTATTTGTCCTCGAAAAAATTTAAATAGTTTTTGAAAAATAGGAAATTTTATACCTAAGGATATTTTTTTACGCTGAATCCAAAAATGTGAGATATTCTTATTTCAAGAACACTTGATTTTTTTTTGAAATTGGCTGAAAAATATTTTTACTTTATTAAAAAAATGTATAACTTTTTTTCCTTCATAAAAATGATTCAGATTCTGTCTGCAAAATGTTTAATTCTTTCTCTAAAAACTTGTGGATTTTTTCCTCCAAGAATTGGGGGGGGGGGGGGGGGTTTTCCAAAAAAAAAAAGGAGACTTCTTTCTTTAAAAAATAATAAGAAATTCTTTATTAAAAAAATGTTATTTTTTTTTCGCAAAAAAATAAGATTTCTGCCCCGAAAAATTGAAAAAAAAATGCTTCAAAAAATTGAGACAAAGGTGTACTCTAAAATTGTTTTTTTTTATTCCCTAGAAATTGAGAAAATGTTTTATATTTTAAAATATTAGCGATGAAGACGTGTGATTGAGGTGTACTCACTTAGGGAGAACCTCCCCTATCAAATTGAAATTATTTTTCGAAAAATAACATTAGGTACCCTTTCCAATAAAAAATTGTTTGGCTAAAAATTAAAAAAGCTGAGCCCAAAACTCACAGTACTCAACGTTTACCTCGCAGTCTACGCGATATCCTCGATTTATCGCGTCTTCTCGCCAATTTTCATCGTCATGGTAACGTCGCGACGACGACAGCCGACAAACCATGTTTAACTAACCCGCCGACTACGACGTCGAAGACGACCACGTTTAAAACACATACACCACTAGCCCCGTCTTCGCCTTCGAAACGAGGAAATTGACTCTAAATCGAAATCGCCGCCGCGCCTCGTCCTAAATTCTCGTGCAAAAAGAAAACATCGAGAAAAGGGGGATTAATCTAACAGATAATCGCGAAATCACGACGCCGACATTTGAAATATTACGCTTTTACCTTTTCTTCCTACCGTTCATTCATTTCTTTTATTTTTCGTAATACCTTTTCCTCCTTGCTGCCTGCAGCTTACACGATCTGCACCCTTACTCGGGGCTCTTCCAAACTGAGAAATTACTCTCGACATAACGTTTCGTAATTAAATTCACCGACGAAGTACCATGTGCGGTAAGATGGTGGTGGCCGAGCTATCTTCAAATAGCGGTATCGCGTCGATTTTCTCTTTTCTGTTTATTACGTTTTCTTCTTACAAATGCACACAGTTTCTAGTTCGACCGCTGTGTACGAGTGTGGGTGGTATTTTGTCCCTTTTTTGAACCGCATCGTTAGAATTACGACGTCTCAATTTGCACATTTTAAAACGCAGCTTGATTAAAACAAATTTAAAAAAGTAATCACGAGAGTTGGATTAGTTGAACGTGTACGAAGTAAAATAACCCAAAAATAAGAATCATCTTACCGTTTAACGAAATTTTTCATTTTTATACTGAGTGAGGATTCGGTCATTTTTCATCTCTCGCGAAAGCAGGACTCGGAAGTAGTCATTCACATATTATTTTTGAGAATTTGAATTTTTCTCATTTTTTGGGGTTTTGGGTTATGAATTTAAAAACCCTAGTAGGTCATTTAGGAGGAGGTTTTGAGTTCCCAAACTGGCTTCATTTGGAGATAAAAAGAGTAGATTCTATTTTATTTTCGAAACGAGGTATATTTTTTCGGTCATTTGATTTTTATAAGTACAAGTTCTTTAGTCAAATTAGTCATTGAGAATTACAAAAAAAAAAAAAAAAAAGGAAAAAAATTTGAAAAATTTGCTAGGAAAAGCATTTTATTTTTTGGCATCAATTAGGACAACTGCGGATCGAGGGTTGAATGATTCCTTTGAAAAAGTCTCATTATTGCGGACCAAGCATCAATTGAATAAGCATGCGTGATTAATGAATATTGGTACAGATACATTTAGGGCAAAAATGGGTCATTTGCGAATCAAAGGTGCAAACAAAAAATCATTTGGACTTCCTGTTCGCAAAAAAAAAAAAAAAATCATAACGAAAAATGAAACTTTTGAATTTAGAGTTGTTGGCCAATTGCGTAGAAAAGGCGAATTGGTCGATGTCCCATGATAACTTTTAAATATTCGAACCTGGTTGTTTTTCCTTCCGAGTAAATCTGAATTTTTTTGCGCAAATTTATTGCGCTTTGTCGCATTTTTACTGACTGGAATGTCGCCATTTGCAGGGTTCATTACATACCCTACTTTTAATTGGGTTTTAACTTGCATTCACCTCAATTTACGTATAATTACTCATACGTATGAAATACGAGATAAGAGGAAGGTTGCGTAAGATAGAATTCCTCGTATAAGTAACGATGGAACGCCTTAGGCACATTGGTGGTAGTTTTTTAGCTGCATGGCGATTTAGCACAGAGCTCGGGAGGAAATAACACTGGGATGGTACAGTATTCGCCGATATATGCGAGAGTTTCCAAAACGTAATTGGAAAATCTGTGAAGTTGCAATTTGGGGTAAACTACCATCAGCTCAGAATGAGCGACTTCCGATCCTTTGGGTGGTAGGTATGATAAGAACGTTTAACGGAAATGATGTTTCAGTAATTTCTCTGTCTCATTATTGCTCTTATATGAGTTTCAAAATTTACGAAAAGTATTCAATTTTCGCCATCAAGGCTGCCCGAGTGTAACCAATATCCTCTGATTACACACTCAGCAAATTCGGTTTGAGGTGCAGCTGGGTCCGCAATTGTCCTGCGTTGAAAACAATTATGAAAAAAGTACGAGTAAGAAAAAAAAATGCACTGATTTTTTTTTGAGAAAATCTTCGAATAAAAGAAGAAAGTTCATGAATCAAATGACCTTAAAAAATCCTCTAAAAAAAAAAACTAACTATGTCTAAAAAATAATTGCAGAAAAAAATTCTCTTTTGAGGAAAATCAAATTTTTTATTCAACACCTTAAAAATAATTGAATGAAAAAAATTTCTTTTGAAAAAAACTGTTTTAAAAATAATTTTCTTGAAAAAAAAATTATTAAAAAAAAGTTGGAAGCAGGTTTCTCCTGAAAAGGATTGAAAGTAAATGTTCTAGTCGAGAAATGTACCCCTCCCTCCACCGAAAAAATATTACAAATTATTTGGTAAAAGAACCACAAAAAAGTTGCATTAGAAGGGTGGGGGGGGGGGGGTGGGGATAGAAAACACATCCTTGAAACCTTTCTAGAAAAAAATTCTTAAGTAGAAGTTGATTGCAAAATTATCTTATAGAAATTCTTTAAAAATAAGTAAGATCTATTGAAAAACAAAATAGAAAAATAATACCAAGAAAAAATTTTTCTGAAAAAAAATTGAAAAAATTATTTTTGAAAAAAAAAATTATATAGAAAAAAAAATTGGAAGTAGGTTTCCTGAAAAATATTGAAAGGGAATCTTATATTTGAGAAATCTACGTTTTCAACGCCCCTCCCTCCCCTTCCTTCCTTCTCCCTCCCTACCTCTCTCCCGAAAAATATTACAAATAATGTGAAAAAAAAAAATCATGAAAAAGTTGCCCAAGAAAGGAAAAAAATTAATGAAAACATATCCTTGAAACCATTTTAGAAGAAAATTCTTTACTTAGAAGGAAGAAGTTGATTGAAAAATTATCTTACAGAAATTCTTTTAAAAATAAGTATGTTTTATTAAATGGAATGGGAGAGTAATCACGCAGGAAAAATTTGTCTGAAAAAAAATTGAAGGAAATATTGAAAAAGTTTTTTTTTTTTTTTTGAGAAAAATTTCAACAAAAAAAAATCTCAAAACATTGTCATTATTTCCTTTGATTAATCATCACAGAATAATTATTAAAATTTTGTTTAGAAAAAAAATCTTCTAAACAAATGCAAATGCAATAAAAAATAGAATTTGCAATTTTGTTTCTGCCAAAAGTAGTCCTCATATTATGATTTTTCTGATTGATTGGCTCATTAATGCCATTAATGAAGGCTGAGCTGAAGATGAATGACCCTATGGAGACTAGATAGGTATCTTTATTCAGCTCAATTCAAAGGTATACAGCTAAGGCACGCGAGTATTTGTACGTACAGTTTTGTGGTACCATTGTAATTGAGCCAGCCCCAAGCACAGCATACAATGTATCAGCACATTCTCTCTCGCGTAAACTTTTTTTTTTATAAAAATATTTCTCTCACGCCGTCGAAATTTCGCTTCAGCAGCTGATTATTTGCTCGCCTCACTTTTCACACGTCGAATTTCTGATATTTTTTCGTCGACGTGTACGTGACGATTTGATTTATTGATTGCGTCCCACTCGCAGCGTCCTATTTATCTCATCTACACCGTGCCAGCTCAGCAGTCAGCATAAAACACTCGAGTTTACAAAACTTTGTTAATCGTGTAATTAGAAAAATAGAAAAAGAAAGAAATAAATAAAACGAAGAAGGAAGACCGAACGTCGTATCTAGCTCATCGTTCGTCGCTCCACATAGTTTTATCAAATTACAAATACCTACCTTCCCACCGGGGGAATTTTTTTCCACCGATTCGCGTGCGTTCCACGAGCTCTCCTTTTATACTTATACCAATAATTTGAAAAGTTTTGAAAAACCTCGCTCTTGTCCATTGCCCCAGTACTCCCAGAAGATCGCTAATACGTACTGCTCGGTACAGCGTATAATATACCTCGCTCGTAACCCCTTCCCCATCCCCACCCACTCTCTGTCCATCGAATGGGAATTTCTTTCGTTTAATTTCCACTAAAACCAACACCACCTCCACCACCTCTGATACGATTAATGCGCCACTCTGCAGCGTTCCAAGGCGACGACGACGACAGTGGGTAAAAACTCATCTCTTTAAACTACGCGAGCGAGCAAAAAATAAGGAAAAGAGAAAGAGTGTACCCAGGTCCCAAGCCCTCCTCTTTATAACCATTCATCGTCGTCGAGATTGCTTGTGCAAAAACATATTTCCAACGTTTATTTAAATGTACCTAAAATGGATGGGAATAAAAGAGGAAAAAAACACGTAAAAAGGGAGGAAATAATAAAATTGATAGCGTTGATAAGCTCGTAAATATTTTCTTATATATATATCCGCACACTTCGTCGTATTACCTATTCCTTCATCCTTTCGTACTCGTATATAGTGGAACGTCATTTTACGTACCTTTGGTTTATACATTTGAGACAGATGTAGAAGGAGGGCAGAGGGGAGTGAAAAAAATCGCAGGCCTTTGAACGACTTTGGCATCGATGGGAGGTATACTTTATAGACGATGGAAGGAGTGTGGAATTATCGAATTTGAAACAAAAGCCGTCGTTCAAAAGAATATAATTTTTTTTCGTCTTTATTCTTCGTCGAAGGCGAGACGCGCGTCAAAACGCGTTAGTAAATCGTATTAAAACGAAAACGTAAGATATAAGTTGACATGCCGGAGACGAGGCTATAAAGGCAATATTTTCGCCATACGTAGAATATGGATAAAAATAAAATGAAAAAGTACCCCCGAGCTCAGGCGAGCGTGAAAACAACAATCGTTGCGTTAAATGGCGCCTTTTTTCTTGCTTTTTTTATACCCTTTTCGATTCTCATTCTATCAACCCTGTCTCAGCATCCTTCGACGCAACCCCTCCCCCGGCTGCCTGCAAGCCTTAAATACGTGTGTATCGATACATTATTACGAGATGTATTGATTGAAAAATAAAAATTGTTTTATTATTGCTACCTAAGTCTCGTTCTCCAACTGCGGTTTGCAGATAAAAATACCATTTTTGGAAGCATCTTATATGGATATATTTTCTTCTATAGCGAATAAAATCGCCGAAATTTTAGCAATTCCCGGGCACACTGCTCCCTTCCACGAAGGAACTTTCTATTAGTCGATCGTCTTAAAAATATGATGACTACGTCGACGACGATGACTTTTTTCAACATGTACGATTCGACTGACTTGGTGTTGGTAATCTCCTGAAGCTTATAGGATTGCCGATTTGCCCCCTTGCTTCCCTCGCCAGCCTCGCATCGCAGCTTCGAACCTCCTAAATAAGAGGAATTGAATTTTTCCTCTTTGCCACAATGGGATCTGTACCAGAGGTACATTCACACTGGACAGCGTTTTCACTCTCTCTTTCTGTCTCCTTCTAAAATATGAGTAGCATCCCGGATACGTCTCATCAACTTGTCTCTTCACTTCGCAGTACGACGTCGTTCGTTTATATACGCCTCCCTGCTCATCGCGTCTCCTTCTACCTTACTCTTCTCGCGGCTTCTTCCACGTAATTCCAAACCTCCTCCCTAGTTTTCGTCGAATTAAAATAAATCTAAAACTGAAACTTAGAGAGCGAGTACTACGCACATGATGATCCGTATCGAGGCGTAGCAAGCTCGTTCACACGCATCTACCGGTGATCGTCGAGACTGTACTTAGCATGTATGTAGTGTATATTGTATACCTACTTGGTGTATTTGTATCTCTCCTACTCTCCTCATCTCTTATTCCAATTTGTTTGGATGATGGTACGATATTCGTAAGCTAGTGCTCTTTGTAGACCTCTGTGTGTAATACTACGAGTAAATGCAATTTTTGCAAAACGGTAACGTTGTGAACCTATTACCTACTCTCTGTACCCCTCTGTGTGTAATATTAAATACAATTTTTGTGAGAAAAAAATACTTACCATAATATATAGGTTTCTTCTGAAACGTATCAGACTGTATCACAATTTTTTTTATAGATAAAAAAAGGACGCAAGGTAGAGGATCATTTGTTAATTTATTTATTTTTTCTATCAATACTTCAATTTGTAAAATATCCAGATTTCAAAATTTGACTTCAAAAAAGGGTCCAATTGAAATTTTTTTTAAATACAAGTTGTAGATCGAGTTCTTAGAAATGATTTTTGTCATTACAAAAATTTCGATAAGACCCCTCCCTCCCCTCCAATTTTGCCTAATGCCACGTACATACTTGATATCCAAACTTGGAAAAGCGAGATGGATATGATTGAAAATTTTTTCAAACAAATGTTTTAGATTGAGAGTTTAGAAAGAATTTTGGTCATTACAAAAATTTCACCTAGACCAGTAGTTCTCAATTAGTTTTGCTCATTTACCTTTTTTTGATGACAATTTTTTGCGCGTACCCTATCCCCATAAAAAAGGAATTAGTGATTGGGCGATAAATTGGCATGGGCGCCCCACCTTTTTTTTGTGAATTAACAACTCTTAAAAAGATTCTTTTTTTTTTTTGAAGAAATCATTTCATAATTTTTTTTTAATTTTACAGGAATTTTTTTTTTAAAATCTGAATAAAAATTTCTTTCTAATTAAAAATCACCATCTATGAAAAAATCTCTCAGAATAAAATTATTCGGAATAAATAAATCACCTTTTTGCATGAAATTCTTTTCAAAATCCAAAAAAGCACATTTGAAAATTCTCTTTATGAGAAATAAGTAAGTACCGAAGTACATAATTATAATAACTCTTGAAAAATTGACACATTTTTTTCTCCAAAAAATGAATTTTTTTAACGAAAAAAAAAACAAAAAAAAAACACGAGAAAATCAGAAAAAAATTACTCCCCTCCCCCCAAAAAATAAGAAATTTCATTCTAGAAAAAGAATTGAAAAAATCAAAAAATTAAAATATTTCTTATTCCAAAAAAATTAGGAATTTTTTTCTTTGAAAAAATAAAAAATACGTACGCTGCGTCTACTACAGAAGAAATTGTTTTTTTTTCACTTGAAAAATTTGTTTTTTTTTCTCACTTGAAGGACAAATTTTTTTTCCAAAAACCAAAAATATTCTTTAATCTAAAAAGTTAAACGACTTCTTATTTCAAAAAAAAAAAAAAAAAAAAAAAAAAATGGTCAAGTACATAAGTACATACCTATTTCAAAAGAATTGAGAAATTTTTTCTCATAAAAATAAAAAATACATAAATATTCTTACTCCGGAAAAATTTAGAAATCCCCCGCATCCAAAATGATTATTTTTTAATGAAAAATATTTCTACTACCAAAAAATGAGAAATTTTATCCTGCAAAAAATTTGAAAAATATCCAGAAAATTGAAAGATTTCCAAACATTTTTCTGAAAAAATATTATAAAATATTTTTACTCCAGAAACTTCGAGAAATTAGTTTCTCAAAAAAAAAAAATAGTTTTAATCCCAAATCTTTTGTTGAAAATGAAGGATTTTCCATCCAATGAAAAAAAAATTGGAATTTAAAACAATGCTTTACCAATTTCTGGTCAAATGAGCTGAATTTCTGTATTGGGATAGGTAGAGGCTCCGCGAGGAGTGCTTACTTCCCCATTTTTCATTTGATTGGTTGATGCTATGTTTTTGTACATGGCTGAAACTTTGAAGAAGTGTAGTGAATGAACTACTAAATTCTGAAATTTGAAGAAATAGATGAGCACTCATCAAATTCAAGTATTATAGTAGGTATTTAGCATTAAGCTTCCATTGTCTTCACGTACCCACTAGAAATTTTTGTGTACCATCATTTGAGAAACACTGATCTAGACCCCTCCTTCCACTCCAATTTTTTATTACACTGCACTATGGAGAATACTTATCATTCAAAATTAGAGAGGGAGTGTTCAATCGAAAAAAAATTCAAATGAAAGTTGTAGACCGAGACCTTGGAAATAATTTTGGTCGTTATAAAAATTTCACTTGGACCCCTCTCTTCCCTCAAATTTTAAATAATGAAGTATCTACGTAGTTTTGGGGTGAATTGGAGGGGGAGGGGGAGGGGTTCAATCGGATTCCAACCCGTTTTCAAAGTCTGGACATGGACTTGGAAAAATATGAATTTTGTGAAGATAACGAAATACTACAACCAAGTGGTGGTGAAATTTGGCCGATCATATACTTACCATAATGAAATTATATAGTACACTGCTCTGTTCTCTGCCACTATAAAAATCATATACAAAATTTTCCTTTTTCGACGTCCCTGACATTGACGGATTTGATCGAACAAAGCACCCAACACCATTTCCTCAATGAACACTTTCGATGAAGAATTCATCCGGTGAACGCTCGTTGCAGTATAAAAATTTAAATTGAGTATTTTTAAATTATTAAAATTAAAATACTCGTAATATAGTAAAAAATTATCAGAAATAATATGAAAAATGGGGAAAACTGTTCAAAGAAAAAGATAAAAAATAAAATTCCAAAAAAAAATTGTCAATTCAATATTTTTCTTCTTTTGGAAAGGGAAGGAGAGAGGGGTTACCAGCGATGCTAAAGGTAATAGTTGGATTCAAATCGAATATAATTTTTCGAACATTGTTGTAATCAATTAATGGCTCGGTTATTTCTGCGCCTCATACAACGTCAATTAACAAAAATAGTTTTATAATGCAGGCTTTCTCAAAACAGAAAACGTCACGAAGAAGAATTTATACCTACTTGTACATACAATTCGGGTAAAATTTATGCCTACACGTGTACGTAACGTACACACGTATTTGGTGGTTCAGAGGGAAATCATTATGCTCGGTAACAGACTCTTAATGATCTCGCCTACCCGGGCCTATTACCCCTATCAGGTAGTTGACCTATAATACGAAACGTAAACATGTATCGCATGACTGCTTGATTGGATAATTAAACTATAGGTTTTGTGTCGTCTGCGTGTATCTAGTCCTGTATTGTTGCTACTATACAAAGTTAGAGTATTGTCAACTGATTTAGGCGGATTACCTATTCGATGTTGTGGAGATTGATATGGTTGATAATGTGTTTGTGTGTCTTCGAATTGTACAAATAATAATGATTGGGTGGCTCTTCAATAGTGATGGTGAACTTGTCTTCTGTACGATTTTTTTGTCGCAGAGTATTCGAAAGGGTATTATTTGTGCATTTCTTGCTGATGACTTCTTTTCAGTTTATTTTCTGTGTCGTGAAAATTGTATAGAATGGAATTTCAACAAATGGAAATTTAAGTTCTGATTGTCAGTAATGTCAGTATTGGAATCAAATCAGTGTTATCAGGGAAAAAATCAATAAAGTAATGATTTGGATTTATGGTTTTGTATTGAGATTTAAGTGCGTGGTTAACTTACAATTTGTTCGGATTTCCTATTTTTTCTATTCAAATTTTGAATGAAAAAAAAAAAAAAAAAAAAAAAAAAATGAAATACTGATTCAGGTAAAAATTTCAGAGAAGAGTGAAGAAATGATTCTCGATCCACCATATATATTCAAAAAATGACGAAAAAAATTTTTCTGTTCAAAAGAATCTTTCAAGGAATGTAATATATGTGACCCGGCACGTTAAAAGGGACCTAGTAGGTAAAAAATCGATTTCCACTTTTTTGGTGTTCTGAGGTCCACTCACCAAAGTCTATCACCTCAATCACTAAAAACTTCGAAAAAATCAATATTTTCAATCGGCATGACAAAAGGGACCTAGTAAATCTGTAATCTCTGTGGTTTTCGATGTATTTTTCATCTTATGATCACCTATGACACGAAATCTTCATAATTTAGCCTAAAATCAATGTTACATTTCTTATTAGTAAAATTCAAAAATTTACTTATCACAAAAAAAATTTCCCTTTTTGGCAACACTGAGTTTGGTCAAATTTCCCTTGCGCCATTATACAAAAATGTTCGCCCATAATTACTTTTTTAATATTGGAAAATATTTCACTTATACCCAGTAACAATTCCCCAAAGTTTTAGAAAAATCGGTCCATTCGTTGCAGAGATATTCATTTCCAAAGTTTGTTTTTACTCTCATGAAAAATTTGTAAAATACCTACTAGGTCCCTTTTAACGTGCCGGGTCACATATTTTAAAAAGTCTCTCATAAATTGTTAGTTTACTTTTTGAGAAATACGAAAAGAAGTTTGTGTTGGTAAAAAAAAAATACTAGAACAATTTTTTAAAATATTTTTCTTCTTTATTTTGAAAAAAAGTTTCATTGGTTGAAGAAAAAAGTGTAATTAGAGAAAAAGAAGCATATTTACTAGTCACTTCTGTTGTGGCTGTGGTCATTTTTTGGTCACTATTTCGCTCTACAGTCACTAAAAGTCACTTTTAAACTTTTTTTCGTTTTAAAAAAATCTAAAAATATTTTATTGTGTAGTTTTCTTCTCGGACAAAAAAATGAAAATAATTCTACTTACCTAAAAATCTAATTGGGGTTTATGTGGATTGACTTTTTTTTGTTCAAGAAAATTTTGAGTACCCATTTTTTTCATAAAAAAAAATTTTGGACGATGTTTTTTGATTAAAAAAAATTGAAAAATCATTTTTGAATTTTTTCCAAGAAACTTTTTAAAATGTTTTCTCGTGGTGGTAAGGGCTCTATCTTGCGATTTCGGTCTGTAAGCTCCCTTTTCTTCAGAATTTGAGTAACTATTTTGTCACTATTTTCCCTAAGAAAGTCTCTATAAAAGTCACTAAAAGTAATTGATGCACTTTCAGCACGATATTCAGCGGACAAAAGCCAATGACTCGGAAAATAAAATTATTAAACTAAATCAAAATTACTTACCTGTAGACATTAACTAAATGAACCTGTGATAGGTATACGTGGCCCAATTTGCTAACGTGGTTACACTGATTTTATCAGATTATCTTCGTACATACGTACATTGTACGTATGTAATTATGAAGAGTTTAATAGCGTCTGGATGTTTAAGCCGATAGGTGAGTCTGGCGTTATTCGTAGCCGGTCAATTTGGTGTTTCGGGTAAATTTGTATAATATTCAAGTTCGCGAGTTTAAAGTGTATATATTGTCAAAGTGCTAATTAAAAGTTAATTCAAGCAACACGGTAGTTTTATTGAAGTATCGTGTGGAGTTTAAAGTACTCCGTAGCTAAAGATAGGTACTAAAGGGTATTTTTCATACTAATATCATTAATCCCAATCTTTACAAACCATTATAACCCTACTTGCCAGTTTTTTTCAGTGAACAGTGATGGCATTGTCATACTTACTATACCTTTCCCAAAAAAATTGCTTATAAAATTAATAAGTACTCATAAAAAAATTTTCTTGTACGAAATTTTTCAAGGGAATGATCTTTTTAAAAAATAAAATTAATGTTCCAAGAAATATTCTCAGAAAAATTATCGCATAATGTTAATTAATTTTTTTCTCTCAAATAATTTGACTTGAGGTACGATTAGTAAAAAAGTACCCTTTTTGCCAAAATTAGTCACTACCAAGTCCCCCTGAACTGGTCAGATCAACGGATGTGTACCTATTTATTTGATTTATCTAATAATTTTCAGAAATATTTTTCCTGGATCTGCTCTTACTTGTTGACCAAGTAGGATCAAAATTTTCAAAATCGAAGCTATTAGCTAAGTATTTTATTCCTCACAAACTCTTCGTCATCGTTAAATGAAATGGTCAAAATCACCCTAAATCGATTACCGATTAAAAACAACGACCAAAGAGTATAAAACATTTAACTCGTTATTTTCATAATCGAGCCCGCAATGCTCTAGTATTCGGTAGCTTCGGGCTGCGGTGGCCATTTATGTATTGTACGTTACGTACGAAGCGACCGACTTGCGGTGTAGTATAGCCCGTACAGGAGAAAATATTATAGGGCCAATAAAGTACAAATCGGACACATAGCCGCACGCTTATCGTATGTGGCATGTAATAAAGAACATCGTTGAATCTAGTAAAAGCTTGTGTAAATGACCAATACAAACCGCAGAATACAATTAAACGGTAATTCGAACGGATTACGTGGCTTGTACTTACGAGTTGGCAGTTAACACCATAAAGACCGAATCGAGATTGCGGATAAACGTATTTTCTGCTTCTTTTTTTTTGGCCTCCCTTTTCTTTTTTTCTTCTCTCTATTTCTTTTACAATTCGTAGAAATGGTGGATGGAGAAATTTACAAAGGGATCAAATTTGATCGGAAATATGCAGAAATTAAGTAAAACGGTGTGGATTTAGGGGAAAGTGGGATGATTATTTCGCACCTAAAATTATACTTACGAATGGGATTAAATTGTCAAAGTTTTCAAAAGAAGTGAATCGAAGTTTGTGTTGTGCTGGTTTTTTGAAATCCATGATGTTGGTTACTTAGCCAAATTCTTTATGTAGGTAGTTATTTCTTTTTGATTCGTTGCTGTGCACAAATTGTACCACTTTTGTCTTCGTTGATTCTCCTCTTCACTTATATCGCAGTTCTGAGGAAAGTCGTGATTTTTCATTTCAAATTTCGATAGATCAGTATCTATGCCTACAGGCCGATGATAGGCATCTGATTTCTTCAACAATTATTCAAAAGGAGAAAAAGTTGAAAAATAGTGCGAAAAGTTTCGCCCATCTGGACTCCTACGTGTTTTATTGCTGAGGGAATGTCTGGCGAAAATTAATTTCTAATGAAGAAAAAATTGGCTATTTTGTTAATAGAGGACGAAATTGATTTTTCGATTTTCGTTTTTGATTTTTTCACTACTTTTACTCCAAAATCACTACTTTCATGGCCCATTTTTCAAATCACTACTTCTTTAGTACTTTCACTACTGGTAGACACTAGACACCATGTTAATGATGGCGAATCACCAGCGTTTTTAATCTTGGAGACAATTAGAGAGTCGTCAAGTAGTAAAAAAAATGTGAAATGAAAATATTGTCTTATCAGTTTTTTTGCTGTAATCGGTGAATTACAAAATTCGAATTTGTTAGTAGACCCCGCCTTCATCCAATTTTTAATACAATGTAAATAATCTGATGTAAGTCATATTATGCAAAATTAGAGGAGAGGGAGATGTCTAATCGAAAATTTCATGATTATGAATTAATGAAAATTATTTGAAGGACTTCTAGCTACAACTTTTGTTTGAAAACTTTTTAAATTGGACTCCTCCTTCCTCCAGTTATTGATGAATGATGATATAAAATCTAAGTCGTATTATGCAAAATTGGAGGAAAGGGAGTGGTCGAATCAAAAATTTTATAATGATAAAAATTATTCTTACAACTTCAAGCTACAACTTTTGTTCAATTTTGTTTTCAATTTGACCCCTCCATCTCTCTTGATTTTTCATAACACTCCGCAGATACTTATTCAAATTCAAAATTAAGTGGAGTGAGTGAGAGAGGAGGGGGTCAATTGAAAAATTTTCCAAACAAAAAAAAATATGTAAATTGAGGTCCTAGAAATAATTTTGGCCATAATAAAATTTACGATTAGACCACCCCCTTCCTTCCTATTTCGCATAGAAAATACGACTTGAATTATTATATTATTAAAAACTGGTAGAGCAGGGAGAGGTCTAATTGAAAAATTTTTCAAACAAAAGTTGTAGCTTGAAATTCCAGAAGTAAATTTGGTTATTACAATAATTTCGATTGGATTCCTCCGTCCTCTCCAATTTTGAATATCAGTAACGTAACTTAATATATAAGGATACCTTCAGAGACCAGAGTTGAATTTTTGCTTTTCATTTGGCGGACTTGGCGATCCACGATGCGAATCTGGTATTTTCATTATTTACGAACCGCACATTGACACAGCAGAAATAAGCAGAGTAGGAAAAAGGGTTTTCATCTCACGCTCTCTATCACGTTTGTTGTTACGTGTGACTTTTTTTTTTGTCTGCCCCGAAAAAGAAACCCTTGGGCGAAAATATTATTATTATTTTTTACGCGTCGACAATACGTAGGTATAAAGGTACATACGAAGTTGTTACTGGCATTAGACGACGAGACGTTTTTGCACGCTGGTCGTTTTTTGTCGTCTTCGTCTCGTATACGTGGCAAATGTTATTAGGATAAGTTTCTAGTTCGGTGTGTACTGTACACATGGCAGTTGAAAATACGACTGAGGAAAAGTAGGGAGAACGCGAATGCTTTTCTTCCATCGCATTCCCTTTTCCGATTTTTTTTCCGCTCGCTTTCTCGCGCTAATAAGAAAGGGGCTTTTGGGAGGCGAGACGTGCGCGGTTGAAAATTAAAAAAGATTTCGCAGACGAACGTTTAAAACTCGCGCTTGTACTTGTCTGCTGTACTTAATAAGTTGCGAGTTTTTGACAAATTGTGAATGGCTCTTGAGCTGTCATGAACACAGAGAATGCGCCAAATGGTCGTACCAACAACGTATGTACAATAAATGTGTTCTTGTCGAGTGAAATGTGCACAGGATGCGGAATGCGGAAATGGTGGGCTGGGGTGTGTGTGGTATTAAATGCCGATGGAGAAAGGAGAGCAAAAGGATAACATGAAGGATAAGGTAAAGTGTATGGAGTATGGAGAAAAATAACGGCTCGACAAGGCGTACTGCCTTTCCTATTAGTCTAATTGGCCAATATCGTTTTAGTCCTTGCGATACATAAATCGTGTCTGACTTTCGAGTATTCAAAGCCGTTGTGTAAATTGAGATAGGAAATTTTTTTCGTATCGTGGATTGTCTCGAACTACGTTTGGCACGATTTGTTTAATTATTTAGCCAATCGTAACATTATACGTTTACACCCACACCTTTAACACTGAAATCGGTAGAATAAAAGACCAAACATTTAATTTGATTAGTAATACTTACAAAGATAAAAATTATTAAAAGTCTCAATTAACATTCCTTACGATGAGGTTTCAAAAAGAAATTCTATCGCAATTTTTCGATAGAAAAACTAATTTTTCCTATTAGTTATTATACAAAAAGTAAATTGAAAATATTCTCTTAATACCATTCTTTTGTTTAAGTAAAAACATTGGCGACGATTCCGTCGATCTCTTGAGGATTTCGATCTTCTTGTGCCCATACTGCTTTCCACATCGATATAGAAAGGGTTTTGACCAAGTGAGTTCAAACTCGACGATCAGGGTTGCAAAATAGTGGCAGCAGTGCGAGTGATCTAGGGTTAAAATTCAGAAATGTTGAATTTTCCATGATGAAAGGGGGAAGAGTAAAAAACTTGAAAAATGTCGAAACAAGAACTATGGATAAGTCGTATTAGAAAATGCAATCAGGAAGGGAGAAAAATGTTATTTTGTCTTTTTTTGACCTAGAAAAACGTTGTACCTCGTCCAAACCCCCTCCCAATTGACTTGAAAGGTCATCCTTTGACATGTAGTCTTACTGAGGGTCCTAGATGTGCATTTTGGCAGTTTCAACCTTCCAGCCACCTCGATAAAAAAAACACTTCATTTTTAGACTATTTTTCATTGCTCTGGATTTTGTGTTGTGGCTGCAGACAGGTCACCCAAATTGATCTAGGAGGTCGTTATATGGTATGTGGATTTTATGTTGGTCTTGGATGTGTTTTTTGAGGTTCAGCTCTTATCATTAAAAAAAAGCATTATCACCTCTTATAATATTTTTCATCTATATTGAGAAGATTAAATTCGAAAAAATAAGGTTGAAAAAGCATCTTTGAAAATTCACGAGTCAATTGGTGAACAAAATGGAAAAACAAACTAAAATTTCCCTTTGATCTCGAATTTAATTTTTTTTAAATTTACCATCATCTTCGATTGTTCCAGAATTTATAAAAAAAAATAGATTTTTTTCCTGAGAAATTAGCTAAAAATCTGCCAAAATTCTTCGATTGCCACCTCTAACGACACTCAAACACATAATAATAAATACAACATGCCCATAAATATGCATCCAGTGACACTCGCTCGTAAAACCCCATCCTACAAAAACTATTTATTGAAGAAACACCAAAAAAAAAAAAAAAAAAAAAGGAAGAAAATAATCTCGAAAACACGTCCCACCAACGCCATCAGATATACGTCAATTTGGCATCTTCAGCTTTGGGCCAAGCGTACTATACGTCGGTTCTTCGGCACAGTGCTAGACGGCGGGGAAGGGATATGAGTTTGTAAAAATTACATTCCTTCGGGGACCATTAAGCTATTGTGTAATTTATTTTTTGTTAAAAACGTTCGTCTTGGAACCACCTCGCTCCGTTCACTTTCTGGCTTTTACTTTCTTCTCCATGAATTGCCGCTCTCTCGGTTTATAATTTGGAAGTCTTCGGTTTTATTACTTTTTTTTAGCTACAATAAAGTCTTTCTATACTCGCGTATAAAGGGGTTATATTGTGTGGCCGGATTAAAAGCTCGCTCACATAGGCACACATCTACCTCCTACCCTCCAACCTCGCCTCCTGCATTGCTGCTTCATATCTCGTACACATTTAATTTTCCCATTTCTTCAAAATTTTACTCTTCTCGACTACCACCCTCACATATCGCACGTCGACTCGGTTTACCTACAATGTAGTATATTGTGCATGGTGACAGTTTTCCTAAGGATAAAAGCCAACCGTATATGGTGCGCCAACCACTCTACTCGTAATTTCTTGCCACGTGCTCTTCGGCTAAGAAAAGTTATAGGTGGTTGATGCGGTTAAAAAGAACCAATTTTTGTACCAACCACGTAGGGTGAAAAATTTTCATTCTCGGTTCATTTCCATTTTCTCGACGAATTTTACGATGGCGATTATTTTAAAAGCTTGGCAAATATAAAGTTGATTAGTTTCCTTTTTTTATGCTTTACAGTTTACAAGTCCCTCATTATCGGGATGTTTTTCTATTACGAGATAAATTTTCAGCGAGCATTGGTCCGAATATTTTACGATTATGAATTGTATTCTTTTATATTTTCCCTCGATTTTGGTATTTTTTTTTTAGCAAGTGAGGTCGTTATGATGAATCTCGTACGAAATGGTACCAATTCTGAAAAATACTACCATAATCAGAGAGATGAGAGTAATGTAATAAATCTGAATTCATCCACACTCTGGCACCAGCATCAAGACTGAATGTTGTGTGGATTCTAATAATTATGTCTTTTTGTCCATTAATAACATAAGGTATCAAAGTAACGATTGAATAATTGTTTCTATTGAACATGTTCTAGTCGATTTTCGACTAAATAATCACAAAGGTTCTATAGATTTTACTTGAAACAAAATACATTTTATTTGGGGTAAACGTGAGAGTTTTCACATCTAAATCTCAAATGGCAGTTTCTGTTTCGATACTTGGTACTAGTTATTATTTATCAAATTTTGAATTTTATTCAATACTACAATTTTCCAATCCATCCAACCTTTTCTTTATAGTAATCAAAAAAAATATTGTAGTATTTCAGAATAAATGATAAATATTTGAATTGGTTAGATTCGATTTTATGCCTAAAAAAAAATCATCTTACCCTAATTCAGAACTTATAAATTTCTGAAATATCTTCATGTTTTGTTGCTGTTTGATGGTACCCTTGCTGGAGTACTTGAGAATCAGTGGGGGGTTTGTGCTCGAGGATGATTCATGCGACGTAATTCTTGCAACATCATCAGTTGATATGATGGCAGTGGTTGAATAGGCTGCATCTGATGCATTGGTTGCTCCCACTGATTCCACTGACATTGATACTTTTGAGAAGTAGGCATATTCTTGTTGTAGGTGGTTGGAGGATACCTTGTTATTTCTGTAGCTACTGACCTGACTGGAGTGGTGTCTTGTCTGCCATTCTGTAACAAAGGTTAGTACACCACAACATACATTTTAGAGTTGATGAGGCTATGGGAGGAACTCTTATGGTACATAGGTTTGAGTTCACTGTGGCAGGCCATCAGTATCAGAATTGCCTTGACCTGATACTGTGTAGGATAGTCATTCAAAGAGTACTACTACGACTACTCCATAGTTTAGGTCAGTGCTACGTTGAGGGTCTGTGGGTGTCTTTAAGCAGGGTACCCCCAACAGGCCTCGTCCTGTAAGTCAAAACAACCAGAGTCTTGAGCGATTAGCCCACATTGGCATTGTTACAAATGCATGCTTAATTCGCAGGACACAGCACGTATCTACCAAAAAAATCTGGGGAAGGGATTTTTCGCCATAATCCACAGTTCAAGGTCTTGATATGGGTTTTTAGTTTATTTGAGCCGCTTGATCTAACAGATCAAGATCCAAATCTCGACGCGGCCTGCCATCGCTAAATTAGTTAGAGATGCAGTTTGTTCTCGAGTTATAACCTTGGAAATATAGGGTGAGCCAACTGGAGAAAGTCATGTTTCATTTAGTCCCGAAAAAATTTTCATAAATTTTTTTCTAAAAAACAAAAAAAAATTTTACTAAAGCAAATATAACTTCCCCCAGTGAAAAATTACAAAAAAAAAAATGAATAGAAGAATTCTGATGGAAAATTTAATATGGAACAATTTTTGTTTGAAGAATTTTTCTCTAACGATGATAGTTTTCCTGAAATAATTGAGAATATGTTGAAAATTGATGTTTTTTCTCACTTTTTTCAGAGTTTTGTTGATGACCTTTAGATTTTTTGATTATATGAGAAAATGTTTCATACAAAAGTTGTCTCAATTTAAATTTCCTACAAAAAAGCATTCTTTTAATTTTTCTCTCAGACGCATTATTGCTGAGAATTTTCTATTTTAAATATTTGTAGGACCAAAATTTTACATCCGTGTAACTTCTGCCTTGGACGATTTGGCGCATTCACATAATATGTGAACTTGTATAATACACCAACACTCAGGTATCTCCTGGTTCGATATTCGGAAACGAAGTTTGTTCACTCTGTACATATTTTTAAGGGCAACTGTGACATCTGAGTGACACGCCAAGGCTATAAGCTTGAGTAAATGTTTCTCTTTAAACCTTTGATATCAAATCCAAAAAAAAGTCTGCTACATTTCAGGAGTATTGGAGTAAAACTGAACAGTTGGAATTGAGTAGGTACTAGGTAGGTACATTCAGAGCAATTTTATGTCTAAAAAATTAATAAAAAATCATCTTACTTACTTGAAATAATTTCAAGTTGAAATGTGAAGGCGGGCCAGATTTTCGTTAACAAAGGCAGCAGCTGCTAGTTTATAAAGTTCGTCCAAACGAAGGATTTTCAAATTTTTGAAAGCATGCTTGGTGGTATCTCTGCGATCAAGTCCAGTCAAAGTTCTTATCGCGTGTTTTTGTAACCTTCTTATTGGTTCCAGGTATCGATTTGCCGAGCCTCCCCATACCAAGATACCATACCTCAAAACTGAGTCAAACAGCGAGTAATAGATTTTTTTTAGGTGAAAGGTAGAAAAGTAACCAGACAGGTAGTACAAAAGGCCGTTTAGTCTTCGTAGCTTGGACTGTAAAAGCCTACTATGATCATCCCACATTAGTTTAGAGTCTAACATTACACCCAGATACTTAACCTTCTCTACACAGACGAGAGGAGGACAACGACATCTTGGTGGACAATCTGTTCTGAGGTGTAGGGTACACTGGTTCTCTAGGTTGGGAACTTCCCGAAATGCAAAAGCCAAGGCGGGCCAGACAGATACATCGTTACACTCAAATTGCAGATACGCTCGTTAGTTTCCCCAAAAATCAATTCATTATCACTGATTCATAAAGCACCTAACACTATGGTTTATTTTGTTGTATTCATAAAAGATGAAAAATGCCTACACCTGTAGGTAGCAGGTATTTCCAAACCGATGACGGCAATGGAGAAGCAAAGGCAAGCTGTACAACGTATAGGTATTATGAAACACCCCCACCCCTCATACTTTATCATCCCTTACATCTTAATTTTGCTAACGTTCGCATAGTATATTTAACTATCGACAATGGAAGGTGCGAGGAGAGCTAAAGAGAGAGAGAGAAAGGCAGCGGTATTTTCGAGATCGTCTTCTACACGACTGATGCTGATGTCGGAAAGAGTCTAAATCGGTTTGTTTATATTTTGTATAATGTAGTTCCGTCGTTGTTGTGATTAGCGTTATTCATTTGTGTGGCGCTTAAGAAGATACGAAGAAAAATATCAGCTACGGAGGGCTGGTCGAGGAGAGTACTTGAAGACTATAGAAACGGTTCGTCGATGTTTATGCATATATTCCGGTTAAAGCGGATTTCAAAGTAACCACTATTGCGTAGCCTGTCAAAAGCGCCTCTCTCTAAACGGTTTGGCATGAAACTATACCCAGATTTTGTCTTGTCCAGTCAACTTGAGTTACTTGCATGCTTCAGTTTTTTTATTTTTCTTTATTTTTAGCAATAAAAATAAATATTTTGAGAAGAGAGAATAAAAATTTCCTCATTGAAAATTTTATTTCAAACATAATAATCACGCTTGCATAGAAAGAAAAGTTTCCTCCTCGCTGGTATGGGCGCGAATTAAAAGAAAACAAAATTAACGATCGGATGAGTAATAATTTATTGCGGAAATATTCTAAAACTTTACAAAGTAACATTTCTGCTCGCTGTCTGCGTACACGAGAGTAGGTTTTCTCTGTCTTCGACGCGATGTGATAGTTTCAGAAGCTTTCTTGGGCGCGAAACGGATCCGATTTCAACGCCCAAATATTCGCCTCACCTCGTCTCGTGTCTGCTGTATGTGTAACCATGTGAATATTACAGATACCATAAACTATTCAACGCCCTTATGGCGACTGCTGCGATATAAAATCTATACCTATGTGTCGAGTTTGGATAAAAGATATCCAAGTCCGTTTCTTTCGCATAGTTTAAAAAGGAACCATTTTTTTATATGGCATTGTACGAGTTGTAAAATTGACAAATTTGTCGTTGTTATTGTTTGTGAATGAGCATAGAGTTATGGAGATCGATGAAAGAAGAAAAATGTTGTATAAATTTTACCAAATACGGGAATATTTTCTATTCGCTGTTTCGGTGTCGGTTTCATAGCGCATGCAGTGGGTACCAGAGACGATGTTATTTTTCAAAATAACCGCGTACATATATTTAAAAATAGAGAGGAAAAAAGGTTAGTGAAAAAGTAACTCGATACTGTTTCTTTAATGTTTATTTTCACTCGCTCTGTCAATTTGTATGGCGTGTATACGTTCACGTTTTGATAAATCAAATACAATACATAGTGTATATGTGGTACTACTGTGCCATAGTATAATACCTCGTACATTATATCGAAAATCATTCGGATGCAAAAGAGCAAGAGAGAGAAAAATTTATTTCCGCGTAGACATATACCTACTCATTTTAGAGTATACGAAAGCCATTAGCTAATTTCATCCGTGTATGCCTACCTATAACGTGTACATATACTTTGCTTGTACTATGCCTACGGAACGAGTTTCCAATAGAGTCGAATAAATTCCAAATAAATTAGCTAATTGACGAAATCAAAGCTAGTGTATTTATAAAATTAACCCGGTTTTAAATTATTCGTCGAATATATCATCGTTGGTCTTGGGCTGAGTCGCGCCGACAACGACGATTAAACTTGTGGATTCTAATACATAGTTCGAAGCTACGTAGCCCTAATCCAGATATGGGAGGTCAAACGGTCGTATCATTAATAATAATTTTCTAAGGTAGGCTCATCGCCCATCGTAAAATCTTAGGTTGTTAGTTCGAAAGAATGAAACGGAGGAGGAAATTGCAGGATGTGGAATTTTTGTATAGGAAGTATAAAGAGCAGATTTTATTTTTTATTTGATGGTGGAATAGTGGCAGATGACTATGGTATTTGGTTTTGGCCAAATTAAACCGTATAAATGGAGATTGGAGAGTCGTTTTCTACGTCCCCCCCCCCTCCCCTTTAAACTGAGAAGAGCACGTTATGAAGGAATACTGCAAATAAATTTCGAATATCAACCTGCCATTAGTATTGTTTTCAATTAAATAGGTATATAAAAGAGACGCCCGAACTAAGGTTTTGCCGCCTCTGGGCTAAAATTTAAATGCCGTCTCTTGAAATCCACATTTACCCCAACCTGAAAAAATTTATTTGCGAAATTTCGATTGACTCCTCTTTCCCCTCTGATTTCGTTCGATGCTACATACATAGATACGTAATATTCAAAATTGGAGAGAAGAGAAGGGTCCAATTGGTATCATTTTTGTTTTTGGGGATGAGGATCGCAGGTAACTTCAAATCAGGGAAGAAAACCAATTGAAACCAAAACCGGGTAAAACCACCACCACCAGATATTTCAATTGGTTTTCAAAACCATTTGGAACCATTACAATGAACTTCAAAAATTCATTCAAGAACCACCACCAAAAAGAACCAATTCCTTTCGAAAAGGCAGGGAAGAGAACAGTTTGGAACCACAACGAAAAATCATTTGCTGAAATAACCACAACCACAACCACAAGAAAGTGGTTTGAAAATAAAAAACCACCATCACCACCACCATTTTCAATTTCCTTTACAATGAAAACCAGAACCACCACCAATTAATGGAATTGGTTCTTTTTGGTTCTAAAAAGAGAAATAGTGGATTTGAAAGGGAAGGAGGGGTCCAATCAAAATTTTTGTTATGACCAAATTTATTCCTAGAACTTCAAGCAACAACTTTGATTTGAAATTTTTTTTAATTGGGCCCCTTACCTACCCCCTGTGGCCTGTTTTCTTCATTTTTCTGATTTTTCAGCGCTGTGGAAAGTGGAAACATTATTATTTTTTGTTTTTTATTTGAATGTATATTATTTAATTTAAATTTATTGCAATATTGTGTTTGTAACTTGTAGGCAAAATTCATTTTTTATTTTGTATTCTTTATAGTTTTTTTTTTTTTTTTTTTACTTTTTGAATTTTAATTTTTTATTCAAATTTCAAAGATCTGATCTTTTTTTAGTTCTTTTGTGGCATAATAGGAAGAACGAAAATGGTTCCATCTGGTTCTGATGGTTAATGCTATAGATAAATGGTTTAAATGTTGGGAAATATTTTTCATACTACGAAATGGAAGCAATTCGATGAAAACCAATTGAAAAACTAAAACGGAACCACCACCACCACCACCACCACAACCATTTGAAATGGTTTTTAATTTGAGAACCACCACCACAACCATTTGAAATGGTTTTTAATTTGAGAACTACCATCACAACCAATTAATCAAGCAAAACCAAAAACCCAGAACCAGAACCAATCAAAAAAAAAAAAAATTAAATGGAACCACTTTAGCACCAAAACCTTTTGAAAATTTTTAAAAACCAAAAACCAATTGGAACCACCAGTAATTTCAAAATTTTCTCAAAACCACCATCACCATAACCAATTGGGTCTCAATTGGTTTTCTTCCCTGCTTCAAATTGAACATGTGAATGGTGCTGTAGAAGAGGATTGACATGGAGATGCTGGGTACGTAGCCCCACAACAAGAATGGAAAATGTTCATTAAATTGGCTCGTCCAAAATTTTGCCTCTGCTTAAGCTGGGTCTAGACTATCAAACATTTGATCAAACAGGCTAAATAGTTTGATCAAACAAACTGTCATGCGTCCACACTATACATCAAACTCGTCAAACAACTGATATGTTGATAAGAGAAATGGCCAAAGTTCTGTGCTAGTTTTGTTTTATTTGAAAGTTAAAATTGAAAAATGGATGTTGAAACGCTTATTTTAATCGGAATTTTGTTGTGCCGCTTGAAAAAGAGTAGGCGGCGAGTTGTGCGCACAAGGTGGATGAAAATTGTAGTTTTAATTTCAGAAATATCGCCAAAAAATTAAGTCCAAATTACCTTTCAAACTGTTTGAAGAAGTAATTATAGCGTCCACACCATCAAACAATTCGATCAAACAGTGATCAAACACTGTTTGATCAAATGTTTGATAGTCTAGACCCAGCTTTACACATTCTTTGTACATGGATTGTAGGAAGGTCCTCGGGTGGTATTTGAACAGGTTCAAGCTCTTGTTCTCAATCCCTTTGAATTGGATTTAGGTAACTCATCTTTATTACTTCTTACGTAGTTAAGCCTTTCCTAATAAGTTTCAAAAATCGATCGTCGAGATTCTTTTAAAAACATAATTATGAATAAACGCAGTTTTGTCGTGAAAGATGAACTAATATCAAAACCACGACCACAAACATTTCACTATTTTCACTTACCATAATCCTTCAAAATGACCACTTAAATCCAACTTTTAAAAAAATAGTTACAGCCTGGAAAAAACTTTTAAGTAAAATTTCTAACGAGGGAACGTTGGCAACTCGACGTTAACTACGATTGAGCTAGAATTTAGCTCATTGAAAGAGCAAGTCGCCTAGACCTTAAAGATGAAAATTGCAAATAAAATCAGTTTATTTTCCGATTCTTTCCATTTTCGAAGCGATCTGAAGCCTTCAGCTAAAATTAACTTCTCAAGATTTTCGAGTTGTATGGAAATCCACGTATCAACTCGTCAACTCTTGATTTTGGATTCGACTGTGCTGGCCGGCTGATGATATCACACGTCCACTAAAATTAGATTTTCAGCTGCCGAAGTCGATTGTAGCATCGTCTGAATTGATGCCAATGCGATTCAGCTTTTGCTGGAGGCTTCAGATCGCTTCAAAAATGGTCCTATTAATGTGTACGTATTTTTTCTTTATGAAACAAAAAACACCGGCTGGCATTATAATTTGGGAAATTTTCATCTATGATCTAAGGTTTGAAATATTATGTAAGTACCTACATCTAGGTAAATATTATAGGCGTAACTACGGCTCGTGCTGAGTGTGTAAGCGTATTGACGTAACCTATTTAAATAAGTAAATAATATCTATCAATTTTTCTCGAAAATGAATTTTTGAAGAAGGAAATTTCTCAATTTTTTAGAGTAGATACAAAATATTTCACAAATTTTTGAGAAAAATATCTCAATTTAAAAAAAAAAAAAATCTTAATTTTTTTTCTTCATTTTTTCGGAAAAGAAATCTTAACTTTTTAAAATAAAATATATTTTTCCAAATTTTTAGAGATTTTTTTTTAATAAAAAGTACTGCCATACTTATTTTAATTTTTTGGAATCAGCGTGAAAAAATTGTCATTATTTTGAAGTAAGAACAATTGATAAAATTTTCAATTTTTTTTTTTGAGAGGAAGTCCCAAACTTATTTTGTATCATTTTTTTGGGAAATATTTTTCAATTTTTTGGAATTTCAATTTTTCTGGGGAAAAATCTCAATTTCATTGCATATTTTTTTTTTCATTTTTTGGAGTGATAAATCACTTATTTTTGAAAAAAAAAAAACTAAATTTCTTTGGAGGAAAATAATTTTGCGTTTGTTTTCTGGAAGAAAATGCAACTCATATTTTTTGTACTTTGGATAAGTTGAGGGAGAGAAGGGGTGGCAGCTTTCTTGGAGTCTGCGGGATGTCCTTAATAGAATATATTCGATTCTTTTCGAAATTGTGCGTTATTCGTGGAAGGGGGACGTTTTCTTTTTTTTCTTGTTTATTTTTACCCGCGTTTTTGCACCACCCGTTCACTTTTTTCAAAAAATGAATACAGCCTTTTTTATTGTTGCAAATTTTATATACTCTATACTTTAATTTGGGTAATAACAATTTTTCAATTTAAACGCATATTTAAAGAGTTATAAGCGAAAAACGGCGAGAGGGCCACTCGAAGTCCACATTTGGGAGACAAGCCGAGGGGTGAGGTCCAGGAACTTTTTTGGTTAATCAGGACCTAGAAAGGAACATTTCACAAAAAAAAAAAAATTCCATGTAACCCAAAATGAAATTTCATTTCTTGCCTTATGTTGAGGCACCAGTCGTTTTTTTCGTATTTAAAACCGGGTCTCTTCAAGAGAAAAATTGCTCTGTAAACAATGGAATTTTTCTCACTTTGCACTATGGTGCCACAACGAGTACTTGGAAATTATTCAACCTAAATGAAAACAAAATCATTTCAGTTTCTCGTACAAAAATTACAAATCGAGTCTCTCACACAGCTCTATACGTAAACCCTGCTCCAGCCCTTCATCTGTCGTCAAGCTCAGCAGAGCGAACGGCGCCCAGCGTTTTTTTTTAAATTGCAAAATCAAAGTAAACAAAACCACACGTTATGTTACTAATAGTTTAATTTTTTTACACCGCTACTCGTCGAGTATATGACTAGGAGGTATTCGAAAAAAGTAAACAAAACACACATAACATAGCATAAAAATACTAAGTATATTCGACGATACATCGTCGTGTTTTTTTTTCACCATTCTTTTTCCTCGTCTTTTTTTTTTACATAAACACGTATATAGGTTTAGGTACTTCTTGATATATATGGCGACATGGCGCATGTTCAAATGTGTAATGTGTACACGAGAAAGAGAAAAATATGATTGGAGAAGGTAAAGCAGCGAAAAATAAACCACTATAGATGCATTTAAGAATAGGAAATTCAATATTGCTTTTAACATGTTCTGACCGAACGGAAATACCTAATTAAACGTAACGTGGGTACGGTACGGTACTTTTGAAAGATACGAATACGTACTCGGTGTATGCGCGGATAAAGGTACTTAAATCTATTTTTAAATCTATGAAAAACCATTGAACTTATTTAATTCGATACCATAATTGTAAATTTTTATATACGCGAGGAATTGAGAGCACGTGTTTCTATCTAGATGCAGGAACACGCGGTTTGGAAAGGTTTTTTTTTGTAGGCTGAGATGCTTTTAAAACTTCTTGTTTGTACTTAACTACTCATCACTAAACCAAGTTCTACCTATTGTTCTGGATAGATAGGTAGTTGATTACTTACTTGTACTTTTTCAAAGCAAAAGCTGTGTTTGATCCCTCGAATTACTTGTAGCTGTTTTAGTGTACAAACCAATTTTCAGGATTCTATCTTGAAATTTACAATTTTTTTCTTCAAAAAATGTGTTTTTTCAAAAATTTGCCAAAAATCGAAAAATCAACTTCGGCAGCTAAAAGTTTGGTGGTGAGGTCTGAGTGGCATGCTCTTTCAGTGAGCCAAATTTCAGCTCAATCGGAGGTAACGAGTTGGCGAGGTTCCCTTGTAAGTAAGCTTGCCTTCTCGTTCTTTCAAATACGAACCCAAATAGGATCCTTTTTATTAGAATCTAATGAGAGGAAATTTCCATGTAAACGAAGTAGAGAAAAGTATATCTATACAGAAGGAGAAAAGTTTCTTTCCTTCGGTATCATCCTCGGTTGGGAAAACTTACCGCACCTAGGTCGTGTTAAAGGGTCGTGAAAGCGAAGCAACCGGACGATTCACGCTTCGGTAATCACAAAAGCGAAATTAAAACTTGGTCCTTAAATAAATTATCAATGTCCCATATCGATTAACATGTCAAATGAAGGTTTTCCACTACACCATGCCCGCCTCCGCGGATACTTTTGATTCGAGCAGAAAATTAGATTTATTTGGCGTAGAAAGTTTTTCTTTCGTTTAACGAAAAAACTTTTACCCGTCAATCGGAAACAGACTTATTCTTCTTTTTTTTCGCTTCTCTGCCCCGCTTCGTCTTCGTTCAACGGCTCGTTTTTCTCAATCAACTCGATAAACGATGTCGACGAGCTAATAATGCAAATTAATAATATCCCTCTGAAACGGAATGCAGGCTTGGCAAATGTCGAGACGAAGGTAGCAGGGATTGAGCGTTTTAAAAAGTCAAACTTATCCGGCATAATCTGCCAACTGTGAAGTTGGAAGACGCTTATGTATTTTCATGGTCCGTCGATTCGCGTTTTACTAACCAATTTGACGGCTTGGAGCGTTGTGATGAGCAAATTGCTCAGAGTTGTGTTCTAGAGTTGATTGGGGATTGCTGAGAAGGCTCCAGGGTAGGTGAGAGGGTTCGGGGTGGAATTGTATCTTTGTGGTTTGTAGGTTCGTTTACAATCAAGTCATTGTTATGGTAGCTTCGAACGCTACGTTTTTCTTGATTAAGTGCGTTAAACTGGTTATTTAGATGGTGAAAGTGTCTTTTTTTTTTAAATTTTATATTTTCGAAATAATTTTGAGAGATAACCAATGCGAAATCAAATTGGAAAAAAGTTTGAATTCAACCTTCTTCTTTCTGACCCTATTTAATGGGGGGGGGGGGGGGGGGTTTAGTTGAGGAAGTTGTCCCAGAGCTCAGAAATTTCTGTTTATTCTATCGAAATGTTTTATTGAGCCAATAGGAACCATTTAAGCCCAGTTTTGGTGTTAAGTAGGTGGTATTTCCTTTTTTTTTAAATTCAAAAATCTCTATTTTTGATTGATCTGTAACTTTTTGACCTCCTGGTAGAAAGCGATAAGTGGTATCCAATTTCAAGCTCATTGATACAGGGCGGTGTAGATGTAAAAACTCAAATTTCACTTTTCGACAGAAAATGGCTAAAACGATTTTTTTCAAAAGTGGCTCTATTTTGAAAGCCACTTTGCTCCGCTCCCATGAAAGGTAGGGACTAAAAAAAATTCAAGTTTTCAACTCAAAATGAACGACCTTCTTGAGTTTAGTCGAGATCCGAGGTATGTTTTTTGTTTCATTCGTAAATTTTCAAGACATCTTCTTTGTACTTTTTGGTAATTCGGAAAATATTAGTAACGTTTTGATCTTCGAGTTCTTTAAGCAGTTCTTCTTTAGAGCACCATTGCAACTCGTCGGATCGAATAAAACCTTTACAGGTGTTGAATTTCCAAGAGCGTTCGACTAAGATTTCAGTGCCATCTGGTAGTGTGGTTTGTTTAAGAAAGTTTTCAACGTCATCAGGATTCGAATCGATTAGAACTTTACCATTTCGTAGTTTCTTGACCGTGGAATCGTTTGATATATCTTTGGTAAATTTGTATAACATGAATGGACTGGTACATTTTAGGTCATCGACTTTGTTCTTTGCGCTTACTATAAGAATCGTAGGTAAAAAGCGAGAATTTTCCATTTTACTTAGCAATGTAGGAGATGTTGACGGATCGGAGTCACAAACGCGAATGAGATTTTAAAGAATCTATTTTCCAAAAACAAAGCTTTAAAATGGGAATTTTTTCAAAATTTTGATTGATGTGTTTTTGAACTGTTTCTGTTTTTATGACTTGATAAATTGTTTTATGGGGAAAATCCATGGAACCAAGGTTGTAAAGCCCAAAATTTCTCAGCTTCTATGGTGTGGTTAATCTTCATGGAAACAATTTTTTGATGAAAAAATCTTGAGAACAATCCTTGAAGAAAAAATTCATACGATTTTTTATTCAGTACGAGAGTGTATTTCTGATCGAACTTGAGGTCATATGAAAAAAAGATGCAAGAACCAAAATTATAGAGTGTGCAATTTTTTATTCTTATGTGATGTGGTAAGCAATCAGATTTTTTCTAAAGCACTCAGTTTGTGTGATTTTGCAGTTGATGTTCAAAATTTGATTTTTTTTACATTATGAACTTCGACTACAAAATTCACAAAAGTCAGGCTTCCTACGTGAAAGAAAATTTCACGCTCTACAATTTTGATTCCATTTTTTTTTCATAATTATGAATGGCATTTTACATACCTAACGAATTTATTCTTTTTTCTCTGTAACTTCTGGAATTTTAAAAAGTAAATTTTTGAAATTTTAAAAATGGTAAAAGCTCAAATATTTGAAAAAACAAAGTTTTAAAATGTCTGACAAAATTTCGAAAAGTCTTTCGTGGCGGATTTTCGTCACTTTTTCGCGAGTTTGGTCATCGTAAAAGCATTTTACACATTTTTAATATGCCAAAAATTAAAATTGAAAAAAAAATTGATTATTTTTAGAATTTAATAAATTTTAATAAATTTTAAAATTCAGAAAACTTTGAAATTTGGAATCATTTTTTTAAGAAAAATTCTGTAGGTTTAATATCGAGTAACTGGAATTTAGTTAATTTTAAAATTTTTATAAATTGGAAACATTTTTTAAAATTGATAAATTGATGAATTTTTAAATTTATTTTTCATCCCTAAAATTTGGTAGGTATTTCTGAAATTTTATCAAAATTTGTGAAATTTTGTTAATTTCTAAAATTCAAATCCGCCGACGTACTTACTCCATCATACGTAAGTACTCTGAAATACAAATAGTACTTCTTGGGATGTTTACGTCATGGCAGATATTCGCCTTTTTTCTGATAACAACAGGCATGGAAATATTTTCACTTATTTGGGAAAATTCCATTAGGTACCTATAATTAGAATAACACAAAAGAATGGTGTGCCTACATAAAAGCTTCAACTGTAGTGTTTTCAACGTAAAAAGATCACTTCTTCAATTCGTATCGAAAATGAGTTTATAAACTAACCGAAGTTATTATCTTTTTATTTTTCGATCAAACTCTAACCAAGGAAATAAAATTTTTCAAAGATTCAAGATTTAATTTTTTAATTTTAATACATTTTAAAATCGGGATCGATTTTGAATTTTTCAAAAATTGAATAAAATAGAAAAATATTTCATTTTTGACAGAAAATTAAAATTTGTAAAATTAAAAAGTAAGACTTACCTATAGGTAATGAAAATTGAAATTTTAGTAATTTTTAATTTTTTATAAATTCTTAAGGCAAGATTAACGATGGAAGCTTGATTTTTTTATAGTTCAAATTTTTAAAATAATTTTTTTTTTAAATTTAGTGTACGAGTACTTGTTTTTAAAATTTTGCAAAAACTCAAAATGTGATCGTTTTTAAATGATAATAAATTAATAAAGTTGGATTAATTTTTAAAATTCAACTGAATTGTCAAAAAATTCCAAATGGTCAATCGGTGAATTTTGATAGAATTCTAAAGTTTTGCGAATTTTTTTAACTTGGTAAATTTCAAAAATTTGGCAATTTTCAGCATTTTTAAAAGTTTGAAATTTTGTAATGTTTTCCAACTTATGTACTAAGGTAATAAATCTTCAAAATTTGATAATTTTCAGGATTTTAAAATTTTTGGAATTTTAAAAAATTTAATAAAAATGTTTGTGAAATTATAGTTTCATTTTGAGAAAATCTTGCTTCTTGGGTTTAAGATTGTGTTGAACATTGAAGTGCGAGTAGAAAAAAGGTTTTCAGCGATTGAACAATTCAACCACGTCGTCTCCACCTTCTCGTATCAACCCTTTCTATCAGTTTCTACCAATTTAGGACAGAAATAGCGAGCAAGGTAGTCAATAGTCGAATTAACATTCATCAGTCGTCGATTGCGGAAAATCACTCAACGTTTAATTTTTGAATAGGCCAAAAGCATGTTTCCATCCCCCTACCTTTATTCATTTCGCCTACCTGTCAATATTCGCGGTATATGGCGACCTAAAAAGCTGAGACGCAACATGACGTGCTATGATTTCAGTACATCTTCTCCAGCCTCGATCTATCTCGGCTGAACGTCAAAATTGACATAATCGCATCGTCGTCGATTCGGCGCGCAGCTTTAATCGAAAAACAAATTGATTTTGGACGACGTGACGCGACGACTAATTTCTATCATTCAAGTTGGCGTCTTGTTTTTAAAAACCATAATATCAGAAGAGAATCTTTCGAGGTAGCCTTCCTCAAATGCTCGTACTTTTTCCATCAGGCGATGATGTCCGTATAGTGGGTTTGATAATAATTAAGACTCTTAATACAAAAATGGTACGCCTTTCTTTGTGTACACGACACATCGCCAAGTTCGACTATAAAAGACCACCTGTGCGCGAGGTTTAATTTACTTTTTTTTTCAACAGCTCACGCGGTCGAATTGTTTACACTCGTTTGGTTGTAATTGATGGTGAAAGAGAGGGATCCTAATTGAAAATTTTTTCGTATAGTCCGACTCGATAAACTTTGCTCCCTTATTTGGATAATACGGTGTGCTGGCGTGCATATTTGGGTAATTTATGCGCTCGAATGCCATATTGCCGCTGGCCGCATAGGCTGTTTTTGAAATGGTATTCTCTCTCGATAAATTAGCATCTATTAAAATACTTAGTTAGGTCTACGCAATGAGAACTTTTCCAAGGTTCGAAATGCGTTGGCCTGTGGATGATGAAGAGTATGTGAGGGGTTGAGGAGTGTTTCGAAGAGGTGAATTGTGACTTTTGATATCAATTTAGATACCTAAGGTAGTTTCTTATCATTAGAATGTCGATTCTAATTTTGAAATTTTTTCAAATTCCTGCTCAATTTCGTTTAATAGGCAATTCCTGAGTTTTTCCATTTTTTTTTTTTTTTATCCAAACTTGTTCAAAGAAAAAACATAATTTATGTACAAACTTTACAGAACACAGAAATGATTTCTAAAACCTCTTTTTAAAAAAGTGTAGCAAAAAAAAATATATATTTAAAAAATTCTTTCAATCAAAAAATAAGTTTTTGCTCAATTTCCCAAGAAGTAAGTTTTGTACCTAAATATTAAAAAAAAAATGCCAGTTGATTTTGATTTTTTTAAAACATTTATTTAAAATAAGTAGGTAGGTACTTATTTTAAAAAAAGTTTTAAGTTGTTAATTGTTCTATTTTTTTCAAAAAAATCCCACACCTAATTTTTTTTGAAAAATAATACTCAAGTAGGTAGGTATTGAAAAATTTATTGATGAGATTTTTTTAGAGAAAAATTTTTGAGAAAAATTAATTTGTACCTACAGAAAAATTTTCAATTTTTTTTGCGAAGGTTTTTTTGAGAGAATTTTTTCTTTTAAAAAATATTTTTGTAAAAAGAATTTTGTAATTTTTTTTCAGAAATTTTTTTCAAAGGAATATGTTTTACATGGTGTTTAACAACCTGCAAAAGTCCTGCTTTTTTCTCAAACGTCCTGCAAAAGGCAAAAGTCCTGCAAAAGTCCTGCTTTTTGGCAAAATTAAGTTAAATGACCTGCTTTTTTGATTTAAAAAAACGGTCATTCATTTCAATTCAAGTGAAAATATGCATTGTTTTTAAATTAAAAATTCAAATTTTCTCAGAATTTTCGCCCTCGCTTCGCTCGGGCAACATGTTATTTTATTATCTTTTCTTAACCGAAAATTATGGTTTATTTTCAGAATTTTTACAAAAAAATGTACGTTTTTTCTTTTAAAAGTGCAATTTTTTCAAAAAATTTCGCCCTCGCTTCGCTCGGACAACTTTAATGTTCTCCTGGTTTTTAATCCAATCAAAAATCGATTTTTTTTAAATTTAAAATAATTGAATTACTTATTTTATTTTTTATTCAAAATTACGTCTTTTCCCCTAAATTTTTAATGAAGGGGATCTGAAATCTGTCAATTCTATACTTCATATAAAAAATTATTATCAATTTGTCACATATTAAATTCAAAAAATTTGAAGGAAAGTTGGGAAAATTTGAGTCTCGCACTTCACCCCATTCAAAATAGCTTCGTCACCGTACTGTTTTTGAATGTAGAAATGAAGCTCAGGAGTCAAAAAAGATTCTAAATGTTTTGAATTTTAATTTTGTGTAAAAAATGATGTGAAATTTTTTTCGACCTCCGCCCCCCCCCCCCCCCCCCTTAATCTGAAGTACTGATAGACACCTTGAAAAATTTTGTTTTAAAAATTGATGATTTTTTTCATGTTTGTTTGTATTGTTAAAAATACAAATTGAATAATTCCAGTGCTACATTATGTTAGTTACTATCTGATTTTTTTGATTTTTTTTCTTGAAAATTAAAATTTTAAAATTTTTCCCCCCGATTTTTTTATGTTTTATTCAATTTTTTTTTTTTTTGGGAGGGGGGTTGCATTTGAAAAAGACACTGTTAAAAAAAACACCTGCAAAATTCAAACTGGATTCCTGCAAAAGTCCTGAAATTTTGTTTTGAGATTTTGTTAGACACCATGTTTTATAGAAAAATGTGCATACTTACGTATTAATAAAATTTTTCTGGATCAGATTTTGGAATTTTTTTCAAGGTAATGTTTTTGAAAACGAAAATCCATTTACCTGCGTTTATGTCCATTTCATAAAAAATCACGTGACTGGAAGCACCTATTCCTGCTCATGTTTCATTTTTGAAATAGTTCTTACCCAAATTAAAGCTATGACCCCCTGAAAAAATATCAAACATTGAAGATAAACAATAAAATTTGCTTAATTTCGAATTTCTACATTATTTTTCTAGTGAATAGCTCTCACTTATTTTTTTTTTTTTTAATTTCATGTGAGTATAGGCACCAGTTTTATAAAATTTATACTTAATATTGTTCAAAATTTTATGAGGGAGGTACATCTATTTTCACATGGTTGGTTGATTCCAATCTGTGTTTCCAAATTTGTCGAAAGGTATCCTTTTATAAAATCTGTGAAGATTTTGAATTGGAAAATAAGTAGGTATCAAGTTTAAAATTGGCAAAGAAAAACTTACGTATTTAGAATAAAACTAATGATTTCAGTTTTTTCGAGATTTTTGAATTTAAAAAAAAATGAAATAATAACATTTAAAAAATTTTTGAGAGATTATTTTGGAAAAATTTTCAAGTTTTTGTCAAAAATATTTTCAAAGAAAATTTTTGACATGACCACATCCCGTTTTGCAATTTTTTTCCCAACAATTTTATTTTATACCTATAAGCAAAATTATTGAAATTACATTGCTTTTTCAAAAAAGATTCTTTTGAAATGACCTGTTCTCGTGAAAAAAAAATTAAAATTTGCAACAAGAAAAAACTCGCAAGGAAAAAAAATGAGAGTGGAGGGCTATTGCTCATTTTTGACCACGTGTAATTCTTTTTCAAGAGAATATTTTTTCAAAGTTTTGTAAAAATGAATGCATAGGTATTGAGATGTTTCTTATTTTGGAAATTTTCAAAAAAATTTCAGGACCTCGGTCGATCGGTTACATATATTATGGAGAGAATAATTATACCTATTTTTTCCAACTGAATTTTAATGGATTTTTTTTTTGTTGAAAAAATGAGGAAAAAAATTGAAAAGGACCGTAAAATTGAAAATTTTTAAAAGAATTTTTAACAAATGTATTTGTACCTAACAAAACCATTTTTCATTTTTCATTTTTACCCTCTTTTTAAAAGAAACATCAAAAATACCCATTTGTTATGTTTTTGGTAAAAAAAAAAATTAAGAATCATCTAAATAAAGAGGGAAATTTTTTTGTATTAAAATCGTCTCAAAACATAATTATACAATTTACTCAAAAAAGCCATGAAGATGAAAAATCACCGAAGATAGCTTTGTTGGGTAAAAAGTACTTATTTTTATTAGTAACCACTCTAATATATTTTTTTTTTTTTAATTTTAAATTTTTTTTCAAAATTTTAAAAAGGGAGAACTCTGTAAAACCACAAAAAAATCAGAGAAAAAATTAGAAAATAGTCAATTATTTCCTTTATAAATAGTATATTTAACCAAATTGAGGTGGTCCCATCTATATCAAACGGATATGTTTTGGTACGAGTAGATCGATTCAAGTGATCTCCATACAGCTCAGAATTGACTGTAGCAAAGGAGAGAAAACTCAACTCGCCAAAAATAACGAGAAAAAAATACCGAGAATGAGGGAGAAGGAAGAAGTACACTATAAAGTAAAATACCTTGAAAACACATTTATGAGAGAAATTTCATTCGATCAATGCGTATTGGGTTGGTTTTTCTTTCGATGATAAGAAGAGAAATTTACGCTTGACCGGATTATTACATTGGTACATATAATACGCCATGATTATACTGTATTGGTATATGTAAAAAGCTCACCCTCACACGAGAATGGCACGTTTGTGTGCGTGTCGAAGTAAATAGATATAACAAAGTAAATTCCTTTATGATATAAATTTTCACCATAAAAGATTCAACTTAACGCCAGTTTAAGCGAAAATCGACTCGTATAAGCTGTCGTGTTCGTAAAATTGGAAAAACATTTCGGTACGAATTTTCCGGCCGTTTTTGTACGTCTATGTGCATATACGATATCGATACCTTGTGGGTTGATGCTTTTTCGTCGCGATAAAAATTTTCAAACGTTTTTACAAAAATGTGAAAGATTTTGGGTTGATTCGATATTGGGTGTGTTGCAAAAAAAAAAAAAGAAGAAACGAAAGAAGAAACAATCAAAATGGATATTCGAACGTGATTTCTTTTTTTTTTTTCGTAATTCTTGTTTTTTTTTAATCGTGAGTATGGAAGTATTAAATGGAACTATAATCGTGTATTTATACTTATAGATCCTCGGTAATATTTCTAAGCCTATCTGAATCTGACCAGAGGCAATGGGCGATATTTTGGCCGAATTGATTGGTTGTATGTAGTATCGGTATATTGGAACCCGCGTGTACACATAGAATGCCGATGAACCTTTTATAAAGTCATCGAAAGTATGGTAAATGTGTAATTATTCTTAATTCGAGAGCTGGCTCGAGTAATGAAGGGTTACAGCTCCTCCTATATGGCTTATTTGTACGCCTACATTTTTATTTATTGGCATTGTGATTTATAAAGAAACCTAGTCAGGTGGTCTAGGGTTGTTTATTAAGATGAGATGTAGTCGTGGTTTTTTTTCATTGCGTTTGTTGTGGTTTTGAGTTGTGGGAGGAGGGGGTATTTGGATGCCGGATCGTACGGTCTAGTGAAGTTTTAATTAGCTTGAGGTTGCAGGTGAGGAGTAGTCGTGGTGCTGAGTTTTACTAGAGTACGTTTTGAGATTATTATGTGTTATGGATGCATGATTTCAGTAGCTTTGATAGTTAATCAATGAATGATATTGGACTGAAATAGTTTTAGCTACCTACATATTATTTTCATGTTGTGAGAAATTATTTTTAGAGGTGAGACTTCAACAGAAAGAAATTGTTGGGTTCCAGTTTTTTTTAAAGTAATTTTACAAAATTTTTAAAATTTTTATTTTGAAATGTTTGAAATTTCCATCCTGAAACATTTTCTTGAAACGAAGAATTTGAAGGGAAAAAATCCTTAAAAAGTTCTACCAAATTTTATTTGAAACTAAATTTATTCGATAATTTTATGAAATCAACTTTTTCATTTTTTTCCCAACTTGATCGATTTTTTTAAATCACTTTTTTGAACAATTTTTTTATTTAGTTTTCCGAAAACAGATCTGTAAAAAAAAAATGAAATGATTTTTGGCTATTTTGTCCAAAACTGATTCTTTTCACATTTTTTTGAAATATTTGTTTCCTATCTTGTTTAAAAATAATAATACTTGATAATTGTTTCGAAAATGAATTGATATACGTTTTTTATAGGTAAATAGAATGCACTCAATTTTTTTTTGAAACTAGCTATTAGAAAAAATAGAATGAAACCAATTTTTCTATTTATTTATTTATTTATTTTTTGTATCTTTATCTTTAAATACTCCTCTGAAATCAATAAAAATAAACTTAATTTGTATATAACAAACAAAAATTACATTCCGAGTACAAGTAATAATTATAGTCATGTATTGAGCGTCCAGTATAACATCCGGCTGACTTCTTTGGTGCCATGTGGAGACGAATTTGCGTTTTCCTGCATGCCTATTAAATAGTCTGCATCTGATAAAAAAAGTCATTTTGAATTTGATTTTAATTTCAGCAAAACTAATTATTATTAAAATGAAAAAATAATTATTCTTTCTTATCAAATCGTTTATTGTTCGACCGAAGCTTCTTGCTCATCATCAGGTCTCATTCACAAATAAACAAATTATCTCAATTTATTTTTGAAGCATATTTTCTTGAATTGTATGCAACCATTTTTCTTCAATTTTTGTTTCAAATTGAAATGAATGTTTAATTCTTTTTCTTAAGATCTTTTTTTCAACTTGAAAAATCAGAAACACCAATTTCTTTTGAATTCATTTCGAAACTGTTGTTTTCGGTGATTTTTTTTGGAAACCAATTTCTAAAACTTTTCTTAAAACTGATACCTATCCAAAAATTAAAAAAAGAAAATGATTTTTTCAACTTTTTAAATTTTTATTTTGAAAATTTTTTCAGAGCAATTTTCAATTTTTTAAAAAATTAAAATTATTCTAAATTTTTTCCAAAACAATTCTTATCTTAAGTTATCAGTTTTTTTTCTTTTTTAAATTCTTCAATTTTTTTTAAATCTTCAATTAAAAAAATTTAGTAGGTATCCAATTTGAAAAATTTTTTACATATTTTTTTGGAGAAATTCTTCTAATTTTTTTTTTTTTTTTTTTTTTGGAAAATAATTCTCTAATTTTTGCTGTGTAGGTACTTAAACTTATAGTTGAATAATTATTGTTATAACTACCTTACATAGGTTTTTGAAAATAATTCTTCAAATTTTTCTGAAGAAATAATCTTTATTTAAAAAAATAATTTAATAGGACAAGAATTTAAACTGAAATAGAATGAAACATAAAATATTTCACGAACATGAATGTAAACAATAATTAGGAATTTTTAGCATAGTAAAAAAAGACCCAAAAATCCGACGGGAAAATCCGACAGTTAAGTTAGGTTAGGTTACATTAAGTTAGGTTTGGATGACATAAAAAAACTTGGAAAATTTTTAATAAATTCGATTTTTTAGACATTATGTCAGACATTTTGAAACAGTAAATTTTTTGAAATTTTATGACTTTTAGACATTATTTTTCTAAACATTCTGTCTGATATTTTGGACCTTCGAAATTTTTTTAGAAATATGACTTTCAGACATTTTGAAACTTGAAATTTTTTTTATTAAAGAAATTTTCAAATTAAATTTTATGACTTTTGGACATTTTGTCAAACATTCTGAAACAATTTTTATTTTTTTAATTTATGACTTTCAGACATTTTGTCACAAATTTTGAAACTTGGAATTTTTTAAATAAATTTAATGACTTTTTGATATTTTATTAGGTATACTTACTTTTTTAATTTTTAAATTTCCATGGAAATCAATTATTTTATCATTTTTTGATAACTTTTAGACATTTTGGAACTTCCACATTTTTAAAAAAATCTTATGACTTTTAGGCTTTTTGTCAGACATTCTGAAAATTGAAAAAAAAAATCTTTTTATTAGACTTTTTAGATTTTTAAATTTCCATGGAAATTAATATTTGTGACTTCTAGACATTTTGTCACAGAGTAAAAGCATATACTATGTTTCATACTTTCAAACGTAGTGTGAAAATAGAGCCAACCAGGGGGTCCGGGGATCGAAGTTCCCCCTGGCGAGGCGCGAAGCGCCGGGTTTTTTTATTTGCTGTAAAATCAAAAATTGGTTCAAAAAAATTTAAAAACGTAAACACCACGTTTACGTTTTTCATTTTTTTATTCAAACAATTTTTGATTTTTTTCTTGTAATAAAATTCCTCAATTTTTTCTTATTCTTCCCCAAATTAAATTTCTAAGAAATCGTTTATGCAGATACATGCATGTAGAGTCAATTCTCGCAATTTTTTCATCAATTTGTTTTTCATTTCATGAAACTAATTTTCCCCTTAATTTTGAAAAAATGAATTTTTCAATTTTTTTAAAAACAAATTTTAATTATTTTTCATTTTTTTAGAACTGGTTTCCTTTAAACCTTTTCCAAACCAGTTCTTTGTTTGTATTTTCAAATTTTAAAAAAAATTGTTCTTGAACAAATTTTCTTGTTTTTTTTTCTAGTATTTTTTTGAAAACCGATATTTGAAATTTTTTTCTTGTTGCTGATTTTCTAAAATTAAACGGTTACTTACTTATGAGAAACATAATTATTGTCTAATTACTTTCTAAACATTTATAGTAATTTTGGGGGAAGTGGAGTTTCATTTTCCATGGATTCCAAATTGGGCGTCCTCTGACGTGAGATTCACTGCTGTTGTTGTTGTTCACCGGGTGTTCCGGATTTTTAATTCTTTCCAATTCAATTTTCCCCATTTTTTCAGTTTTTTCTGAAACGATTTATTAAAAAAAATTTACATTGATTTTTCAAAACAAATTTCGTATTTTTTCATCTTTTACGAAACGTTAAAAAAATTGTAATTTTTTTCAACATCAATTTTTAAAGATTTTTTTTTTCACACGATCTTTTCTAATTTTTTTATAGAACATATTTTTGATCTGTTTTTAAAAACTTATAAGTAACTATCTTTTTTAAATTCTTTCCAAAACGATTTTTTACAATTTTTTTCAATTTTTTCTGAAACTAATTGTTAAAAAAATTCTTTTAAAATTTTTCAAAAAAAATTGTATTTTTTAGCTTTCCCGAAACATTGAAAAAAATGTAGTTTTTTCAAAACGAATTTTTAAAATGTTTGTCTCCCAAGTAATTTTCTCAATTTTTTTTTCAAGCGAATTTACTCAATTTTAAAAAGAAATAATGATTATTTTCAACTTGTTAGAAAATTGAAACTCGACGTTGTTCGCGTGTACCTTATTAAAGGGTGTGTATTTGCGAAGAATTCTCAACTACTATAATTTAGGTATAAAATTCTTGTAACTCGAGCTGCGTTATACGCCGCCGACCTTCTCGTTACGTATCGTATATTTTTACGGTTACGTTCGAGTACGAAAGTATAGGAAAGGAAAATATACGTAAGCTGTACTCTTTACGAGAATGCATGTTGATAAAAATCATGACAGTTAAATTATACTCATTCGTTTTGATTTTGAACTAATTATTAATCTGGAGTTTTTTTCGCGATGTTGTACCCAGAGCACCAGAAGCGAATAAGGCTGCCTCGTATATGGCTTTTAATCGTGTCGTAATCTTTGATAAATAATGTCGGAACCGTGTCGACCTAATACGCTACGTATACAACGGAAATTCGACTATTACGCTATTTTTCTTCATCGCTGGGACTCGGTTCAACTTTTCAACGAACCGAACCAGCGATAATAAAAAGTTAAAACATGCATCTGGATGGCTATAGAAAGGTGTGCCATACGTAGCCGCTTGTACACGCTTATCAAAATTATTTTTCATGTTAGATGACGGCGATTAAATCTGCATACGTCGTCGTTGTCGTGATTTCACCTTCTTGGCTACCGCGTTTAATCATTTCGGATTTTCGGCTGCTGGAATTAGAATAATGTGATTTTGAACGACGAACGTGTGCGTAGGTTACGTCATGAGTACGCGTGTTAGAAAATAAATGGAAATTGCGAATCAGAAGACGAATCGATGGCGGAATTTTACAAGGTGAGCCGAACAGCCCAAGGTGGAATTCAAAGATCGAGCGAGATATAGATATATAAAAAGTTGGGCATGGGATTGAAGTGATTTTTATCGCAAATAAGGAAGTAGAATAGGTCTTCGCGAAGAAATTTTGCAATTTCAGCGAAAGCTTTCGATATAAGAGTCGACCATGGCGTTAGGAATTTGATAGTAGGATATACAGGGTGTCCGGTGAGTGGTCTGCCAAACTTGAAATTGGGATATAACCGAGGACCACTATCAAAAATCCTAATGTACACACATGGTGCCTATCTCGATTTTGAAGGGGCAATGGTGTAATTTTTTTTCTTGAAATTTTGTGAAAACAATGCACGAATCAGGTGTAACTTTTTAAAAGGAACAAAAATAGTTATGTCAAAAATTTGCCTATCTTTGAGAATGAAGGTGCTACAAAGCTTTGAAAATTGGTATTTTCAAAACGCAAGGCTCCGTAGTGCCTTAATTTTTATAGATAGGCAAAATTTTCACATGACGTTTTTTGTTCCTCTCAAAAAGTTACACCGGTACCATGTATTTTTTGGACCGAATTTCGCAGTTTCCGTGTATCATCACTTGCATCCTAATAAATTGAGGTAGGCAATATTTTTGACTGGAATTTTGCATTGCTGTAACTCCTTCAATTTCAAAAATAGGCAATCCAATATGATTACAACTTTTTTTGCTTTTTCGAAGATCTATCCACTGCAGTGTTGCCAATTAATTTTGCTAGGTAAAATCAAATACTTTACATTAATAATACTGGAAACTCCAATGGGGAAAAGTGACCCCGACAAAAGCGCTCTTTTAGCGGCTCGGCATGAAACTATTCTCAGACTTTCGACCGATCGTCATGTCTTCGACCAATCAGAGGGCGAATCACGCGACGATTAGTCGAAAACCTGGAATTAGTTTCATGCCGAGCCGCTTAGAGAGCGCTCTTCTTGGGAGTCAAATCAAAAGCATTGAGTTTCCAGTATTATTAATGTAAAGTATTTGGTAAAATATAGATTTTCAAACCTTTGTAGCTCCTTCATTTTCAAACTTACGCAATATGTGCACATAAACTTTTTTGTTAGTCGTACTCGGTTATATAATTTCAAGTTTGGCAGACCACTCACCGGACACCCTGTATATCGACATCGATGATACTACATCCTGTGTACGTATATTCGGGGTTATAAAATAATCGTATTTTTTTCTTCATGTCCAAACCTTTAATCGAGCAAACTGGTTGTGTACAACGATGCTGTGGCCAGCAGCGCGTAACAATAACACGCAGAAGGGAAAAGAAAAGGAAAAAACACGTAAAGCAAAGAACCAACGAGAACGAAATGATAAATGTGCAATGACAGGTAGTGAGGCTGGGCCATACTACATAACAGATTCTTCGTATGCTGCGTTTACTATTACTGGACCATCCACGAGTATATAGCATCTCATTAGCTTACGTTGTTGCTGTATTTATGGCCGGAGACGGTAAACTGGCATCCTTTAATTATGCCTGCGTTACAACTTCACCACGAGGTTGAAAGTACTATTACCTATGTGGATGCTGAGTGTAGGCAATGAGAGTAGAAGGCGAAGGAGATGAAACTACTTATCACTAAAGTTGTGTGCATGATAAGTTCTTGAAATTTATTTGCTTTTTCGTTTATGTAAATCTTGAATTGATAGCTGTTATCATTTTTTGTGATCATTTTAAAAATTTGAATTTCTCACCTTTTTTGGATGAAAACATTTCTAATTTTGGAGTTCTATCAAATCGGTAGTGATGACCTGTGTGTGTATTCAAGAAAAAAAAATGTTTTTAATTCAAGTTACGATGAAAAAAAGCTGAGCCAATATTTAATTTCTTAAAAACATGAAAACATGTAATATCGTCAAATACTACAAGCCCAATAACTTTATTCATTGAAAGCTTCGTTCAGAGTGATTTATTAAAATTAGGAAAATGCATAAAACAATAAATTATTATCAATATGATCAATAGTAATTAAAAAATTAATACCAGTCAACCTCAACTGAGAAATCAAACTGACAGACAAACGTCACCTAAATGAAATCCGAGTATCTATTAGGTATTAGGCTATTGGATTGTGCGATTTCGGGGATTGTCACTGGAAAGTAAAGATGATCCATGACGTCATTGACGTCATCAAACTTGTGTTGCATTTTTATCTTCTGTGAACAAATAGTTTTATGTGAGAAAAATAACTTTCAAAATGAATTTTACCATGTTATAAAAATTAAGTTTTCAAATATCTGTTCCGTGTTATTTTTTCATCAAGACGATTGGTGTGAATGGAAGCAGCAACACTCAGTTAATTTTCAAAAAAAAAACAATTCTAAAAAAAATTATACCTAAATATTGAACTAACGAATATAACAACTCTCAATACCAAAATTTCATTTGATAAATTTGGGAAAATATTCCGAACTCGTGTTCTAAAATTGTAATCAATTTTTTTTGAAGTTGATGCATTTTTTTGGGCCTGGGGGGGGGAGTCATTCAACATAACGTGACGTTGCGACACTAATTAAATTACAAAAATGTATTATTTTTATTAAAATTATTTCTATAAAAATTTTCTTTCTATTTTTTTTTTAAATTATTTTATTGAGTAGGTAAAGATATCTGTCCATATACTTTTCAGAATTACTTACTTCCGTTTGAAATTTTCTCTTGATTTTATCAAAAATTATTTTCCTTAGAAATTAATATAAAATTGTTCAATTTCTTTCTGAACATTTTAATGTTTTCATAGAATAATTTTAGCATAGTATGTGATTTTTGAGATTTTTTTTTTCCAATTTGCAGCATATCCAACCTCCAATTCCGCAACTCCTCAAGTCCTCACCTCATAAAAAACAAACAAAAGAATAGTAAATTTGTACTTATTTTGAGGAAAGTCAAGCGAGCTTTATATCAAAAGTTAAAACCACAATGGAGAAAATATTCCAAGCTAGGTACCGTACATAATTATTTGGTACCACGAAAATAAATACCACACTTTACGGGATAGATTTTTTAGAAATTGAAAAATAAATCATGGATTATTTTTTGTGATTTTCTTCCGAAAAAAATCATTTATTTTTTTCCAGAATCAACTTCTTTTGAAATTTTTTCTTGGATTACCAACAAAATAATTATACTCATTTTTAAAAAACCCTAAAATACTATCTGGGAAAAACTCCTTTATTTTGACACTAATTCTCTAATTTTTTAATCAGTTCAAAAAATATTGAAGGTACAAATTATTTAAGGCTACTTACTAGGAATAATATTAGCCTGATTATCATTTATGTGGATCCATATTAATGTGCGTGTATGGTCTTTAAATTTGTTTTTCGATGCTTAACTATAGCTACATAGTATGCCAACGAAGCGTTTTTACTTTGAGCATCAGACTGGATACAAGATTACACTTTAAAAATGGATTTTTTTCCAAAGGCGAATAATATTTGTTTTAAAAAAATCCTAAAAATTCATGCACTCGGGCAAAACTACTCAATTTCGATCCTCATTATTTAATTTAAATTATTAAAGCCTAATTACAAGGAACACAATATACCTATACATTTTTAAGGCTAAGGCTTAACATAAACATACTTACACAAGTACGCTTTTGAGCACATTATAGTGTTGTTCCTCAGTTGACCTAAATTGTAACACTGCCTTATATATGTCAAGAAAATACTATTGAGATTTTGCCTTACTAAAGTTACAGTTCTAAAAAGCGAATTTAGAACGAATGTAACATTGTATACCTAGTACCTACATAAATACTCGTATATGTACCTACTACCTACGTACTTATTTTGAGAAAAGTAACAGTTTTTGAATTTATAAAAAAAAAATTCTATTATTTTCTTCCATTTTTTTTTCAATGAAAAGTCTGTATTGAAGTTTCTCTTCTTAAAGAATACATTTCTCAAAAATAGTTCGCATAAAGATTTTTTTTTTTTTTTTGGAAAACATTTGATGATATTCTTTTCGGTAAAAATAGCTTTTCCAAAAAGATAAGTTTTAAAGGTTTATAGGAATGAAATTTCATAATACAGCAGTGTGTTTTTTAAAGTGAATTTTCTCTAGAATATATTTTTCTGACATCAACTATTTTGAGAAAAATTTCTTTATGGGATGGATCTTTTTGAAATGAAAAAAAAATTAAAAAAATATAAAAAAAAATACTTCATTGATCATTTTTTGCGAATTTCTTCCTGAAAAAAATCATCAATTTTTCCCAGAGTTGACTTCTTTCGAAATTTTTTCTTGGAATTACTTACCAATATTTTATTTTTTTTGTAAATCGTAAAAATTCGCTCCTCGGGCAATTTTGATCTCGGAAGTAATTTTGGTTATTACAAAAATTTTGATTGGATCACTCCTTCCCCTACAGTTTTGCATTATACGTATGGAAATCATTTATGAAAATCGAATACATACGTTTAATGCAAAATTGGAAAGGAATGATGTTATAAAAACTTTTCTAAGGCTTCAATCGAAAAATTTTTCAAACAAAATTTGTATATCAAAGTTTTTAGAACACTTTCGGTTATTACAAAAAATTTGATTGGACCACTCATTTCCTTCCAATTATGAAATTAAAAAAAAATACGTCGTGTGATCATATTTGCCATTTTCTTCTGGATTTCTTTCGAAAAAACATCACTTAAGTAGGTTTTTTCCTAGAAGTGACTTTTTCGAAATTTTCTCTTGGAATTAGCTACCAATATTTGCTTTCGAAAAATTCTTTAAAAAATCATACCCTCCGGCAAAACTACTTGATTTCGATCCTACCTAATTATTTAATTTTTTAAATTATATTTCAAAAAATAGTAATAGTGCAAATTATTAAAGACTATTTACAAGGAATATTAAATACCTACCTACATATAGGTTATACATCGTTTAGTTGTATGCCAACGAAGTGTTTTCACTTTAGGCGCATCTAACCGAAAATCAGATTACATACATTTTAAAACTAATCTTTTTTTCAAGGATGAGTGCAAATCATGATTCTTCTTTCTTGGCGGCGCAGTTCGCTGACCTGGTGCTTGCAGACTTTTTTATTTTCAATTGTGTTATCTATCAAAATTGGAAACTTGGGAATTTCTAAAAATTCGGATGTAAACAAATTCAGCACTGCAAAACTGGTCAAATGTTCGTTTCAATTTTTTAATCAATTTCCAAAGTACTTGATTGATTCAAAAGGTGCAAATTGTCTGGAACTATTTACATTACATTTTAAGTCCTAGTTGTTTAGTAGGAGTTGCCAACTGTTCAATGCGAAACTGAAGCATGTTGGGTAGTTCAAGTTGCTATTTCAACTTTGCTACAAAGTACGATGTATCCAATGAATAATTGAAAAATTCATCGATTTCCTTGAAATATTCGTTTTAAGCACTTGAATGTGGTGTTCCTCAATACCATCTTAAATATTATAACACTGCCTTACGTATATCTATTGAGAAAAATACAATTGAGATTTTGTCTTACTACAAACACAGTTCTAAAAAGCAAATTTCAGCGATAATTGCATAAATTATTTTTTTTCTGAAAATCAAATTGTCGAAAATTTTATTAGAAATTCTTTTGAAAGTACGTATGTATTATAATTACAAAAAAGTTTTCATTTCCGATAGGTAAACGTTGAGTTAGATACTCGACGAAACTCCCTGTACCAAAGTTGAATGAAACCATGTTAAACGATAATACTTACACCAAATTACGAATTAATCCACGATTCGAGATCGGGCGTGTGTGTAATTTACTTACACGTTACGAGAATCGAGTATAAAACATACATGGAAGAGAAAGAGAGAGAAAGAGACAGAGGAGAATATAGGAAAGATGAGGCAGAGAGGAAAATACACTTTAACGATTCTTCGGAGGATAGAATAGATATAGAAACCCTGTATATAGCGAACGATCGCCTACGAATTATGCTAGATACGGTGGTAAAATAGCTGGAATATTTTTCCAAGCAACATAGGCCGGATCGGCTGACGGTTCCGGGCGTCGCGTCGCACTGCAGCGTGTCTTTTGGAAAAGACAAAAACTGGTATGGTATATCTACTGGTAGTTAAACCTTTAAACGGTATTAAAAGTTTAAGAAAATTGATTTAAATTTGCGTTTAATGGTTCGTAAGTAATATTTTATGTTTTTACGAGGTTAAACTCTAAAATACTACTAGTTTCGCTTAGTTAACTTTCGAAGAGAATATACACACTATACCGACGTAATTTAGCGACGTGGCCGAGTCTTCGTCTTCTTTGACGATTTATGATATTTTTCAACTTTGCGTTAAATGTCTGCGCGTTCGCCTGGGCGCGCGAGCCCGAGCCCCTCGAGCTCCGAGCCCGGGCTAATTTCGATGTATAATTTTTTACTTCTTATTCTCTCTCGACGACGGCTCCATGCGTGTTATTTGTCAACGTAATATACGACCGAGTTGGATACGAGCGCGATGAAACATCGAGGGCGAGATTACTCGAGATGATTAAACGCCTCGTAAATGTCTTTTGCACGAGAGCGCCGAGAAAATATGTATTAGCGGGTAATTGTTCGCCTAACTCTAAGGTGTACGCGATGACGAGGGCGCAGGCGGTGTTAAAGATGTTATTTAGTGGCTGCTTATTAAAATCGTTAGTAGGTCAATGGTTTTTGCAGCCGAGTGATAAAAAAAAAACATCGCGGAGGGAATTATGCCCAAGTTTACGATCGACGGTGGTTATGGGTTTGAAAATCTTCTACATTTTTTTTTTTTGGGGGGGGGGGGGGTTGGGTAGTGTTTTTATTGTTTGGCGAGCTTTGGGTGTACAGTTTTAAGAGATGGTGGCAAGAGGCAGGGGGATTTATGTAGAATTTTCTGTTGAAAAGTGCAGATATTTTACTTGGAAATCTCAATTTTTTAATTGTGACCATGTCAGTGTTGATCAGGATAAATTGTCCAATTTCTGTTCCAATATTGACATATTTATGTATGTTAGTCGTTCTTAATGTTTCTGGATTTATTTCTGCGTTATTTATCATTCCCTACTGTAAGATCGAATCTCAGAAATGATTGTTTACCAGGATTGAGACTGAAGTGAATGAATTTCACTCCTTGCACTCATCAGGATTTTTCTTTTAGTAGGTAATCCTTTCATTCAATTTTGCAAAATATAAAATTATTATTTTTAAAAAAATTCCTAAAAAATGTTACTAAAAAACCCTCCTTATAGGTGCCTATGTGGAATAAAAATTTAAATAATTTGAAAATGAAACGTTTGCCACATGGCATAGAGGACCCGTCAATCTATGTGTAAAAACAATAATTGTTCTAAAATTTTTGCAAATAAATTCAAATTCAAAATTCAAATTTTTAGTAGAATTTTTTTCTCCAGAAAAAACTTGAAAATAATGAATAATATTTATATATATTTTTTATTTCAAAAAAATAGGTTTCATCCTGTAAAAAACAGAAAAAAAATCAAAAAATTTAAAAATTGTTTTATTAACCCCCCCCCCCTCCCCTCCCAAAAGGATTTTTTTTTCTTCAAATGAGTGAAAAAATTAAAAAATTGCTTACTCTAAAAATTTTAATTCAAAAATACCTAAGTAAGGAATTTTTCTAATTTTTTTTTTTTTGGATAAAAATTGTTTAAAATGCAAAACTGCGCAAATTTGGCAACGACGTTGCTGAGTGCGCGCATTCCGCAAAATTACTGCCGAATGCGCGCAATCGGCAACTGCGCGAATTCGGCGTAACATAGATATATAATATCGTATTTATTCTCCAATAATGTTGAAAAATTATTTATCTTTCCAAATAAAATTGAAAGACTTTTTATTCAAAAAAATAAAATAACTAAATGAAATGGATTACGGTATGGAAAATTTCTTCACCCAGGTACCTAGTCCAAAAAAGAAGATGATGAATAAAAAAAAATTCACAAATTTTTTTTTATAATACCTAGGTATTCAAAAAAATGGGAAAATTTTTTCTGCAATAAAATTGAAAGACTTCACTTAGAAAAAATCAAATATTTCAAAAAATTGAATTTCTCGTTCCAAAAAAATGAGAAATTTTTTCGAAGGGTTGAATTGAATTGTACGAAAAAATTGTCAATCTGCTAATATTGAAAAAAAAATGGATTCCAAAAAAATAATTTTTAACTCATAAATTCAAATTTTCTCAAAATTGACCAATTTTTTCTCCAAATTATTACTTAGGAAGTTCTACAGTAGTAGGGTTGAATTGTACAAAAAGGTTGGTAAATCTGATGAAAAATGAAAAATTGGTCTAAAAAAATTATTCAACTCATAAGTTCAAATTTCCTCAAAATTGATGATTTTTTTTTGTTGAAATTATTACTTTAGAAGTCCTACAGTTAGAGGACTAAATTGTTCAAAAAATATGGCAAATCTGATGAAAGTTGGAAAATAGGCTCAAAAAATTTGTCCAACATATTTCAAATTTTTACTCAATCGAAGATTTTTTTTCGAAATTATTATTGAGAATTTCTAGAGTTTTAGGATTGAATTATACGAAAAATTGCCAAATCTTCTAAAATTGAAAAAAATCGATTTCAGAAAACTTTTTCAACTCATAATCATAAATTCAAATTTCCTCAAAAGTTATGAATTTTTTCTCGAAATTATTATGTACGAAAACACTGAAAGAAATTTCCGTTGTAAAAATTACTATTAATTTTTTTTTGACAGACCAACAAAAAACGCTGATTAAGCTGTTTGAGAACACAAATTTGCTCTACCAACGCATGAATTTTTTCTATCAAAAAATATTTCTCAAATAGTTACCTACATAAAGAAATTTTGAATTTTTTTTTCAAAAGAAAAAATCCGAACGAAACTTTTTTGTAAAAGTAGGTAGGACCCACGTCCTTGTGTATTTTTAGAATTTTTCCAATAGTTTTTTGTGAAAAAAAATATCCACTTCCAAAACAGAATAAAACTGGTGAAAGCAATGTTTTATTGTTCTGTCGAATATATTATAGGCTCGAATTTTCTGAAAAAATATCATACATGAAAATGACAATAATTTGCTTGCTTTCGAAGCTCATAACATTTCTCTAATCAAAATTCTTCGTATGTCTGATTTTTCCTTAAAGTTTAGGTCCAGAGAATTAAAATCCATGGGTATAAATGACTGAGGTGGCTTATCCAATATCCATGTTAAATAGTAACACAACGCAGTTAGGTATGGGGAAAAAATAGGAAGCTCTTAACTCTGTCATAAGACACTCTGGTAATTTTATAATTTGGAGCAAAATAAATTGACAGTTGAATAACCTTGAAAATGGAAGCAACATGAACAAAACAAATAACTTTTTCATTCGAGAACGATGAAAAAAATATATAGGGGAAAAAAATAAAACACAATATCAAAACAGAAAGTTATCTATGCGTATAACCTAAATAGTAATACTTATTTTATTTTAACATAATTTGGGGATGGAATAAAAATTGGACGCTCTTCACTCCGTCTTAAGACACTGCAGCAATTTTAAAATTAGGAGCATAAAATAAATTGAATGAATAACTTTGAAAGTCGAAGAAAATAGACCAAAATGAATAAACCTAAAATAAAAACACGAAGTTATCTAATATGGCTCTTTTTCGTCAGTGTAGTCTTGTAGAGAATTCTCCGCTGAACAAGAATATGTAAAAATCATAAATTCGAAAAAATTGAAGGTACAATGTTATGTTCTTGGTATTATGCTGTCGAAATGGAAAATATTGAGTTTAAAATTGACTAATGAAATCTTACCTATACTCAGATTCTGTTTCTGTTTCATTATCGGATAAATTGTGTCGCAATTTCCATTTTTCTTTCATAACTAGAAACTGCATTTGAAGCTCTCGGTGAGCACATTAAATTCAAATTATAGCAGAGGGGGCAGATTTTTATTTGTGGCGAAAAATGCCAAAATTGAGATACTTACTGAAATTACAATTTTCTTTTTGAAATTGTATTTTGACTAAAAAAAGGTACTTACACTGTCAGTCTTTTTGCTTTCATAGAGGATGAGATATGTCTAAAAAACCAAAATTTTGGTACTTTTTCCAAGAAGCCAGGTGAGATTGTATAGCCATTTCATATTTCTAGCTTATTACCTAGGTCGAATTTACACCCCTTTGCCTTCTTTAGGGAAATTTAATGAAAACCAAAATTACGCCTTACAAAATACTTACAAAGGAACCTCGCCAACTCGTCGCCTCCGATTAAGCTGAAATTTGGCTCGCTGAAAGAGCATGCCGCCCAGACCTCACAACCAAATTTTTAGTTGCCGAAGTTGATTTTTCGATTTTTGGCGAATTTTTAAAAATGGCTAAAACCGCCTCCAAAAAAACATTTTTTGAATAAAAATTGTAAATTTCAAGATAGAATCCTGAAAATCGGTTTGTACACCAAAGTTGACCCCCCCCCCCCCCCCAGTCGATTGGCACCATTTTCGAAGTGATCTGGAGCCTCCAGAAAAAGTTGACTTTTCTCCAGCACACTGGAATCTCTCCAGACAGCAAAAGTCAACATATTCTGGAGGCTCCAGATCACTTCGAAAATGGTGCCAATCGACTCGGAGGGTCGACTATAGGGGGTAGACAAAGTTTCAGGAAATATGCTGGAGAAATTGATTTTTTGAAAATTTTTGAAAAATGCAGAATTTTCAAGTTGTTCAAAAAAAACATGCGCGAACTCGTCACCTCGGATTTTTGATTCAACTTCGTCAATCGATAGATGGCATCATACTAACGCTAGGATTGAATTTTCAGCTGCCGAAGTTAATTATAGCGCCGTCTGGAGCTATTCCAGTGCGCTGGAGAAAAGTCAACTTTTCCTGGAGGCTCCAGATCGCTTCGAAAATAGTGCCAATCGACTCGGGAGGTCGACTTTAGTGTACAAAACAATTTTCACGATTCTATCTTGAAATCTACAATTTTTTTTTGGAAGTGGTTTTAGCCATTTTCAAAAATTCGCCAAAAATCGAAAAATCAACTTCGGCAGCTAAAAATTTGGTTGTGAGGTCTGGGTGACATGCTCTTTCAGTGAGCCAAATTTCAGCTCAATCGGAGGAGACGAGTTGGCGAGGTTCCCTTGTTAGTATATTCTTTGTTTTGAAATGAAATTATATTTTGGTCATTGCGGTCATTATTCGAGGATCTTTATTGTGGTATGGTGGTAACTATACTCGTATTTACCAAGAAAAATCAATAATAACGCGTATGATATACGTTGATATTAATTATAGTGTACATTTATGTAAACAGTATATTATTCAATCGACGAATTTGAAATTGACAAAGCTCTTTATTGATAACAGACGCACGCGACCAATGTCTAAACTCTTTATTATAAACGGAATCTTACTCAGGCCGCATATATCGTATACTTGCGATGAAAACCAGACCTACTAATACCATCCCATCTGTTCCCTTTGCCTAAATGCGTGTGCGTGTCTTTGCCTATAAGTTCGAGTAAAGTACTGCGTAAGTGCAATGTACATGATTAATTACCATCCATTTCCGAATCCTATACTTACGTATAATATTCGTACGCTAAACACGAGCCTAGCACGTTACACAAACACACCACGCGACCGCAAGTACCAAAGCGAGCAGTTTTGGCCGAGCGCAGTTTCGTCTGCCTATTGAGTTGTTTATAGTCGACCAAAAAAAGGACAATATTTACAAAAGTTGTTTATTTTCCAATGGGTCTTGGGGGTGCATAATATTACTTGCGGTGTGTTTTGGAGAAGTTTAATTTCACGTCGTGATTTCCCGAAAAACGACGAAATTTTCCGGTTCTGGCCCCACCTCTTCGTACTGTCGTGCTTTTGTCATTTTCCTTTGGTTTTCGCTCCAAGTACCTAGTATTATGGTGGTCGTTGTGCGGCGATTTCGCAACTTGGAGGGTATCCCTTCCCTGGGCCGACCTACCAAGTGTACATACTGTGATGAAACAAATATAGAGAAAATTACAGGTTTTGAAGTTTGTTTTACGTATTGAAAGCTAAAAATAAGTTGAAGTTTTTCGATGGTTCGATTTTTAGCTTTTGAAAAATTTATGCAGAATTTTGTGGTTTGGTATGAGAAAAAAAGATTCCTTACTTATAATTTGTAGATATAACGTCATAATAACGATATTGGAAATCGGTTATTGTTGAGTTTGAACCAGAAGTAATGTTATTAAAACGCAGAAACACAACAATAACGCTATAAAAAATTTATAATTACGTTATTGAAAATACATTATTGGTGAGGTTTAACCAATAACGTAACGATAAGATCATCTTTCCATAATTCTGATGGTGATCTTGACTTTAAATTTTGAAGTTCTTCGCATTTTTTGTTGACTTTTTTGTCCAGGTCGTGTTTTTTTTCAATAGATAATGCCCAGAGGCTAAAACCCATTAGATAATTGTATTCCATCGGCCCTGCACTGTCTGCAGTAATAAAAACAGTCACAATGACTTTACAGTAATGTTAAGGTGATACCACTTTTGATGAGATGCAACACACGTTACTGAAATACTGTTATTGACGAATTTTACGCAGAAACGTAACAATAACGCTATAATAACGTTATTGCAATTCAATTATTGGTAAGATTTAACCAAAAATGATAACGTTTTTAAAAAAAAATCAGAAACGCAACAATAACGCTATTATGACTTGATAGTAACGTTATTGAAAAACCATTATTGCTGAGTTTTAGACAGAAACGCAACAATAAGGCTATAGCAACTTTATAGTAACGTTATTGAAATACTGTTACTGATGAGTTTTAAACAGAAACACAACAATTACGCTTGAAAATTTTCTCGAATTTCCGATGAAAAAAATTTGAATTTTTGGAAAAATAGCTTGCTTCTATAGAAAAAATAAATTTTTTGAAACAAAAAAAACTTTTATTTTTTGGGTGAAACCATCTGTTATTTTTAGAGAGAAAAAAAAACTTGATTTTTTGTTTCAATTTTTTCAACATTTTGGATAAAAAAATCGCTGTTTTTAATTTTAAAAAATCAATTTTTTTTTTTTGAAAAAAAGAAATAAATAGAACAGCATGAAAAAATTTGGAAGGCCGAACTAATTTTTTAAAATGGTCTGATCCACCTCAGACCTGCTCTCAGTTAAGACACTAGCAAAGTGAATTTTTTCCCCCGACACTCCACGAGTTTAGAACAGTGAAAGGTAAGGAGGGGAGGTGTGAGTTTGATATACGAGTAATTTATGCACGTATTAGTGGTGAATTGGCTTTCTCAGAAGTTGAAGAACTGACATTGAAGTACCTACAAGTACAGAGACAGGCAGCTTTACTCGTCTTCTACTTACAATGTCTGTACCTGTATTCGTATCTTAGTTAGATAAATCGTGACGGGAAACAAATTGATTAATCTCATCTGTGCTCGATTAGCGAGGAGATTAAATTAATTATTTCAAGCCAGTCAATTAAATACGCCTGTATTCGTATACAGAGGTGAAGTTGTTTCGTTTATGGTTTTCTTCGTTCAGCTCAGCTGGCTAATGAAACAGGTGGGCGAAATTTTGATACGTTATGACCATAGGCGGAGTACCTGGCAGTGTGGGTTATTGAAGAAATAAATCTTTAAAAAAGAGAGAATTCGAATGTATAAGGTTGGAAGAGGATTTTCTACGAGCAGATGGGTTGGTGGTACTCGTATTTATATGTACGAAAGGTGTAAACTTATGTGGTGGATTTAGACCATATGAATCTGTTATCATATTGCTCGAAGGTATTGATTTTTCAAAAAGTCTTGCTTGCAAAAGTATTTTTTTAGGTTGAAAGTCCTGATTTCGTTGAAATTTTAAATCCAGTCATTTCGAGCGAAAATTGAATAATGGGAAATTTCCTTGAGTCCCACTACATGATTAATAATTAAAAACTTGTTAGTTGCAACCAATTTTTATAAAAATTTGAAATTTGATAATTTTTTAATAATTTTAGTAGTTAGATGTTTAAAATTGCATCAATTTTTAATACCTATTTAATTGATTTTCACAATTTTAAAAATTTCAAAAAGTAAGTAAGTAAATGTTTGAAATTCAGGTAACATAAAAGTTCAAAATTTAGGGAAAAATCAGAAATATTGTCTTACTGTTGTTTTAAGCGGAGCGGAGTAACATATTGAAAATATCCCGGTTTGTAATTCTTGTTTTCAAGACAATATCGTCTAAAAAGGTTTGTTACATTTATTTTTTGGGTAAAATTTTTACGAAAATTTTAGAAATGTTTGTTTAGAAAATTTTTCGTACTAAAAATTTTTTCCCACATTTTTTGAAAAAACTTGTAATTTTTTTTGAAGAAAAAACTCTTTGAGAGAATTTTTTGTATTTTTGGAGATGATTGTTGATTCTTTTTCAATTTTTTTTTTGTTTTTTTTTTCAAACATTTCATTCCCTCGATTTTTTTAATAAAATAATTTTTTTACTAAGAAATATTTGGGTTTTCTCAATTTTTTTCTTCAAAACAATTGTTCAAAATTATTTTTCATCATGTAGCAATCGTATTTATTTGCTGATATTTTTCAAAAAAGAGATTCCATTTTTGAATGTGGACACATTGGTTCATGGATTTGTTTTATTGCCAAGGAAAGGTTAAACTGAAAAAAAAAATATACAAATTTTCAAAAGTCCAACGAAACGTCGAAAAGTTAAAAAAAAAAAGATCAAAAGTGCTAGAAATCTCCAGTCATAATACACATTTCCGCCAGAAAATTTGATACCTAAAAATTAAAATGTTGGTAAATTTTGAAAATTTGATCAATTTTTGAAATTCAGCGAAAGTTCCAAATTTGGTCCTTTTTAAAACGTACTCATTCAGTTTTTGGAGTTGGATCAATATATATTTTTTATTTAGTAAAAATTCAAAATTTGGAATATCTCTTAAATTTTATGAAAATTAATTTTTATTAATTTTCAATTTTAATAAAAATTTTTAAAAATTGGATCAACTTCTCAAAATTTTTAAAATTTAGCTAAATTTTAAAAAAATACAAATAAACTTCAAAATGAGAGTTCGTCAAGTTTGCTAGCTAGATTTAAAAAAATTGGTGAGAATTTAATGAAGAAAATTCAACACTTGATAAAAATTTAGTCATATATCAAATCATTAAAAAGTTCGAAATTTTCAAAATTATAGTAAACATGAAAAATTTGAATTTTTGTGATTTTACCTAATAATTTGTATTTTTTTTAAATTTGATAAATATTTGAAATTTGCAGGAGCTTATTTCATTTTGAAATAGTTCTGTTGAAGATCCTTCAAAAACTGTCCCATTTTAATTTTGAGATTTTGTCAAACACTCTGCCAAAGTTGAAACGAAATACGTGTGTTGTCTTATTTTAGGGTGGTACCTATATGTACAGGGTCAATAATGCTGTGAGGAAAACAGAGAGAACCCTGCAAGGTTGTATTTTCAAAATTAATCATATTTCGTGTCGTCGCAGACTCATTTAAACCTTCTCGTCGCATCTTCGAAACCGCACCAAAGTTTACGTTTAAATATTATAAATCGTAACATTTTCACGTAGACGTAGCTACGCCTAAATACCTTGTAGGTACATAGAGTCTCAGACTCACCCTCGTGATGGAAAATTATCATACAAGGGCGTTGAAAATTATACTTACGTATGTTACAAACACATTATAATAAAAGATTACTTCAACAAACACGTTTGTCGTTAGGTGTTGTGTCGACGTTTTGCTAAAATACTCGTACGTGTAGTCGTGTACACTCGTAGGGTGTTATACGCCTCTATACTCCTGCTTCCTCACTTCATCGTTAGTCTAGTATCGTCCACGAGAGGGTACCTTATATTTAATGGGATATGCATGGCACTTGAGATGTGACGCTTTGACGCTTAACAGGACTTAGTTCTCATTACCCCCGAGCTCCAGTTTGGTGACAGTGTTTTCTGGGTAAATTGAACCGAAAGTGTGAAAATTTCAACTGGAGACCTGTTATGCTGTAGTTGTTATAGGTGTGTTGGTTGCTACCGCTACGCTGCACGCTGGTTCGATTCACTCGTATGAATTTATTCTGACACATCTATGGCGTGGATTACAACATAAATACTGGAAAAATTTGTTTTTTAAATTTGAAAGTGTTATTTTTTGAATGGTTTACCGTTTTACCTACGAGTGATGAGATTATGTCTATACATTTCCAGTTGACCTGAAAAATTGGGCTAAAATGAATTAACTGACTTACTGTTTATACGAGCGGCTAAGATGCTAAATTAATGAAATATCTGTGTTGTTGTGGAATCGCATGTGTACCAGTATAGAAAAAGGAATAGGTAACATGGCTATGGATGAGTTTGATTATTGAAATTGTGTGTTTACATATGTCTGATCGTATATGTCGAATTTTTATTAGATTTGAATATGCGTTGGAAGATTTTCTGAGGTAGAATGAAGTGAGTTAAAGTGATGAAAATTAGTGTAATTTGTGAATTGCTTTAATACTTATACCTAAACCTATCTATTAGATGGCTTTGATTATGTTAGCCTAATTTCTGTTATTTTTTTTTTGTTTAGGTGAGTTCGAATTTTTGTTCTAATTAGGAAGAAACATATATATCTAAATGAGTAAGTTATTCAATCAAATTATTTTCTCGTTTGGGGGCTGATCAGAGAGGTGCCGACAGGGGGTGTGGGTTGCTTCACCCCTCCCCAAGCAGAATAAATTTTTGAGAGAAGTTATAAAATGGGGAATTCTGGAAAAAAGTTGGGAAAATTTGAGAAATTAATGAAAATTGATCCGGAAAATTTGAGTTTCAAACCCCACTGCGTGTCATTTTGTCACGCCACTGGATTCGTCACAAATAGGGTTCGAAAATAGCCTTTTAATTTTTTTTAAATGTATTTTTACATTTTTAGATTGTCATTTTCAAAAAAGGTGAAATTTTTTCACACTAAAAATTGAAAAAAAAATCCAAAAATATGGGATTTTTCTCCGAAAAATTGGGAATTTTTTTATTCAACATTTTTTTTTAATTTATTTTAAAAAAAATAGATTTTTCCAAGAAGTTGATAGATTTTTTCGATAATAAGCATTTTTTTTCTAAAAAAAAGAATATTGCTGCTTACAATGCTGAAAAAAAGAAGAAAAAAAATTTTCCTCTGAAGATATTGGGTGACTTTTTTTCAAAAAATTGAATTATTTTTTTTATTCCAAGAAAATTTAATAAAATTATTTTTCCTCCTAAAGAAACCAAAAGATTTTAAAAAAATAATAAAAATAATAGGTAAATAAATAAAAAGTTCAGAAATAATTATGCGATTATATCACCAAAAAAGTGCGAGACTTCTTCCTAACATAAATTAACTTTTTTCACTCGAACAAATTGTAAGTATAATTATGTTTTTGCTCGAAAAAGTTAATTTTTTTAATTTCAAGGAAATTTTGGATTTTTTACTCCAAAAAAGTAATTTTTTGCCGGTACCTACTCCAAAAAATAGAAATTTTTTTTCCAACTAAACTTGTCTGAACAAATTAAGAGAGTTACCCTCAAGAAATTAAAATATGTTTTAAAAAATTGAGTAGATATTTTTAATTCTTCGAAGAAAAATTGTCGAAAAAATTTAAAATTTTTTCTCACATTTACAAAATTTCTTAAAGAAAAAAATACTTCAAATAAAACCTCTGAAAATATATTTTTCGTAAAAAAAATGTTTCCATAAAAATTTCACTTGAAAAAAAAAAAACATTTTCATTGAAAAAGTAGTTGACTGTTTATTTTTGATAAAAATATTCCAAAAAAAATAAATAAATAAATAAATAAGAGTACTTACTTGTAGATAGTAATTTGAAATTTACCTATAGTTTGAAATTTCTTTTGTCAATCAGATGTCAGAGAAAATAGAGCTTATTCACTTTTCATGCGATCGATGCAGGATTTGCTATTTCTCCATTTTCTGTCAAAATTACGAGCAGTCATCAATTTATCATCTTTCATCTTTTTTACTGATTTGCCTAGTCGTTATTGTCATTAAATTGAAAATGATATCATTTTCGAGTTCTGGATGTGGCCTAATATGTATATAAAATATTGTGCCTATTTTTCAATATTCATTTTATGTTTGTGTTGTTGCAATCTTCATTTGATTTAATTATAGAAATGGGAATAATCCGGACTGAATTTAATTATTTCTCGCGTTAAAAAATCCTAAATAAAGAAAACCTAATGGCGGCGTATGATTGATAGAAAAAACTGTAAAAAGGACCTATTTTTCTGCACATAGCTTAAAGTAGCTAGGTATTTATTATAGATGTAAATTTTGAGAAGAAAGTAAATATAATACGTAAATAAAATAAAATAAATAAAATGTCTAAAAAATGTCGAAAATTGAAAAAAATATAAAAGTCATCAATTTTTCGAAGTTTCAGAATGTGTGACGAAATACCCCAAAGTTTTTCATGACGGAATTTCGTCACGAAATTTCATCACGTTTTTCGCCACTTAGGTTAGTAAAAGCAAATACTTTAAATTAATAATACTGGAAACTCAATGCTTTTGATTTGACTCCCAAGAAGAGCGCTCTCTAAGCGGCTCGGCATGAAACTAATTTCAGGTTTTCGACTAATCGTCGCGTGATTCGCCCTCTGATTGGTCGAAGACATGACGATCGGTCGAAAGTCTGAGAATAGTTTCATGCCGAGCCGCTAAAACTGCTAAAAGAGCGCTTTTGTCGGGGCCACTTTTCCCCATTGAAGTTTCCAGTATTATTAATTTAAAGTATTTGGTAAAAGCATATCCTATGCTAAGGAAAAGATTCAAGATTTTAAGGGCAACCAGGTGAAATTGAGAATGAATTAGCTTACAAAAAAAAAATAAAATGAAACGAATTAATGGACATATAGTTTTTTTATTTTGCTTGCTGGTGTAAAAAACAATGTTTTGTAGATTAATTCGAGGAAAAATTTGATTTTTCAATTTATTCATTGTAATAGGTGTAACTTCGAAGTGTCTCAACTAAATACTGTGTATACTGTATACCTATTAATATCAACTTAATCCTAAAAAAAAGTGATAATACTTGATCTGTGCTTAAAATGTAATAATTTAAATATTTTATTACGACGACGAATGTACAAAATATCCACACATTTGTGATATGCAAAATAACACATCGATGCGTATAAATTTACGATATTGACGATTTCGTCGATGCATTAAAAAATTCTCCGTTGACAGTCGATTACCTTATACAAGAATTTTATCACTCTATTGAAATCTTTATAATCGCGCGAAAATATCTCTTTTTCCGACAGAACATTATACAAAGTACGAGGTATTATGAAGGTAGCAGAGTAATAAAAACCTATAATGGCGAATTTACATGTAAATACCCATACTAAAAAGTTTGTAAAGTGGTTGCGAAAATTTAGCAGAGTCTTAAAAAAATCTACGAGTTTTCGTTTCGATGTCATCACTTCAACGATGATAAAATTGAATGTCGTTATTAGACTGGTTTTTTTATTTGGAATATGGAAAAAAAATGAATCCAGATGGAGATTCCATTCAAGAAACTCGATGAAGATGTTATCTAGTGTGAGAAAAAAATTCTCGCGGAAATGTTTGTTATGGTGAAGTTTTGGGAAATTTTTTCCAAAAGTTTGAAGTTTTGGGTGGAAAATTTTTTTCTAACAAGGGAACGGTCAGAAGTGTCGAGCGCCGATCTGTTCGGGGAGTTGCCTATGTGTTCACACTTGACGAGGTAACATTCGCACCATGCGCGGTTTCCTTGAAAAATGCCTAGTATTGGCACAGCAGTGTAGCCAAATGTGAAAATTTACAAATTTTTCAATTTAAAACCCTTCAAAATGCAGAGTAGGCAAAATTTGTATATAACCTTTTTTGCTCCCCTTCGTGAGTACTATCATATGGATTAGTGAAATTTTTTTTCAAACCAAAATTTTAGATTTATAAAACTTGATTTTTTTTACAAAAAATAAGAAAATTAAAAAAAATAAAAATTTAAAACTTGAATTAGAAAACTTTTTTTACCAGCCAATGTGATAGTACTCACGAAGGGAAGCAAAAAAGGTTATATACAAATTTTGCCTACTCTGCATTTTGAAGTCATGAAAAATCATGAATTTTTGATAATAATTACCCAGGCAAAATTAAAAAATTTGCTTAAAAGTGAAATTTTTTCAAACTGGTGCATCTTCTTTAAAAAAAAAAAAAAAAATATTGTGATTTTTCTGAAGAAGAAAATTAATTTTCTTGAAGAATTTTTTTTTCGAGGGGATGGAAATCTCTATTTTTTGGGGAGAAGTCCCCATTTCTTGGAATGAAAAAAACGACTTTAGTGAGGTGAAAAAAAAAAATTTGGTACAAAAAATTTTAAAAATAGTTTTGGAATAGATCCCATTTTTACGCCACTAGCCTTAGGTAGTTGCTGTACAAGGCGTTTAAAAAATTCTCAATTGTTTTAAAGTAAAAATATTACCTAAATCTCATTTTTTTTCAATTTTCTAAAAAATTAAATACCTATTTTTATTTTTGGGGAGGAGGGTCTCTGTTTTTTGGAGAAAAATTCTCATTTTTTGCAATAAAAAAATTGGAAACGAATTTTTTGGTTTAAAATTTTTTAAAAATTGTTTTGGAATAGGTAGGTAAAAATACCTAATAACTTAATTTTTTAAAATAGAGGAATCTCAAATCTTCTGGAGTGTAAATTTTTTCGAAGGAAGAATTTTCAGAATTTTTTGGAATAAAAAATATCCAAAAATCTTTTTTTTTTTGTTGAAAAAAATGTTATAAAATTTTCTTATGTGAAGATATTTTTTAAAATTTCTGTGGAAAAGTTTCTTAGTTTTTTCTTTGTGAACAAAAAAATTCGTTTCACTTTCGAAAAAAAAACAGATTTTTTTTGAACAATAATTTTAAAAATTCTTCTAAAATAAAAAAATTTCAATTTTTTGGGGATCAATTTTTTTTTTTTGATACCTAGTAATGTAAATAAATAAAATATTTTTTAAACTTTGGGACAAAAAAAAAACAGGGTTTTCTGCTGAAAAAGTTGTTAAAAAAATTTTTATTTCATTTCCAGGAAGAAATCATTTTCACAGTACAGCATGAAAACAATTTCATTAATCTACTTTTTAGGGAAACAGCCTTGAAAATTCCAAGTATTCATTCAACTTTATTTTAAAAAATTGTATAGATTTTTTTGGTTACAAAAAAAATGGGGGTCTTGGAGGGCATACGCATAACGTGGGAGGTTCAAGGGGCATTCGCTCCCTCCCTCAATAATTTTTTTAATAGCTATTTACCACAAAATATAGGGGGGGATGAGAGAAATTTTTTGTTGCCCCCTCCATATTCATCCCAAGTTACACTTATGCTGGAAGGGAGCCCCCTGAAAATGTTGAAATATTGTTCATGAAAAAGTCATGAATTTTCCAAAAAAAATTAATTTAGATACCCTGTATTAATAAATCTTGCTTCAAATTTTCGAAAACCTCTACCTATACTTCGCCAGCTTCAAAGTTCTAAAGTTGATCATGAAACACAAAAAATTCATTATTAGAAGATAGTTAGTGTCCTAATAATAAAGTTTTTCAACTGCGATGTCTTCAATTTTTTCATCTATCGTTCAATTGACTAGTTTTTTTATTGCTCAGTTAAACGATTTCGAAATTACATGGTCGTATAACGATCATTTTCTCATTTCCCAAACAATACCTCAGCGATTAGATTCTGTCTTCACGAAATTATACCATCTCTAACGCTACCGTGGATAATCTCAACATATCACACACACTTACCCTCCTCCTACACCCTGCTCTTTTACTCTTGAGTCAGATGCTGTAAACGCAGCGTACCGTGCACATTCCTGGAGTGCTCGAGTGGTATATTATAATACTATACCTTTAAGAGAGACGAGGTATACGCTATATACGCTATACTAATAAATAATCGACCAAAGTGCATCTTTTAAATGGAAATAGGGTGATTGTGGGGTGATTTAAGGGTGACAATCCTACTTTTATAGAACGTTTATAGTATATACGCGAGTGAATATATGCTGTGCCATAACAACCGAAACTCATTTCATACGCCACGATGGTGAAGGCCAGGGAAGAGGGAAGGGGGCAAGGTATGGTGAAAAAGAAAAGACAAGATGAGAAGCCCGTTAACCTATGCACTGTTTGGCTTTGTGTAATTTCTTTCTTTAACGTAATAATAGTAGCTGGAAGAGTAAATTATGGTGTTTGTATTTACGTTTGGATTGGATACGTGGTTGGGTGTGGGTATTCTGGGTTATCCCTCTTTGCCAACACCTCATCGTGTCACCGCTGTGTCCTTTTCATGATGGTCTCGAATTGTGCCCAAGCTGCTGTTACTGGTGCCCATGTCCTTTGTTTTCTGCATATATATACGTGCTCCAGAGTTCAGATCTTGTCATCCTGTGAAGTCTTTGCCAGGTCTCGCACGTCAGTTGCGAGATGTTGAATGATACTTGTGCTTTGTGCGGTGTTACAGAGTAAGATGTAGAATCGATGTGACCATATCGAGTGTTTCGATTCGATAATGCAGTTCATTATTGCATAGACGTGTATTAGGTATACCTACTACCTATAAAACGATGTCCTCTCTGGTGGAAATTATAGTTGTACTGTACTGGTCGCATCGCTTAATCAAATAACGTCGGGTCGTGTCTTCCGACAACGAGTTTATTACGGTCGCGTGATGAACCCTGGAGAGAGAAAGATGCTTATTATAGCACCGCACACGAAGAGAGGGATAAAGACAATCGATGAAGTGCATATTAACCAAACCAAGGGTGTAACTTTATAGTCTATTTGGAAACAAGAGAGAGCAGAGAAAGGAAAGGGTTTATGGAGTGTATGCTTCGCTATATAATAGTGCAGTGCCATAGCTCACCCTTCTTCTTATGATAGTATGATCAGCCTCTCACTTTACTTCGTTTAATTACTCCAATATAGTATTATGCGTGTATATGTATCATTTATCGTCTATAGTATTATGGTGTAAGTGTATCATTCTAGTGTAGATGGTCTATGTTTTAATGAGATTTGTCGTCGTCTTGTGATGGCTGCGAGGCTCTCATTATAACAATCGATCGAGAGGTAATTTAATTGTCTCGTCGGCGGGTTTTTACTTCTCGTCGCGCTCAATTTCGCATCGAATCTGTTGGCTGATGAAATGCACTTAATAGGTTTGCAGCGAATTAAGCTGTCGAATTCTTGTTGCTTATTTCGACCTATTTTTGCTGCGTTTTGTTGTCAGGCTGTACTCCTTGAGCGTGAGCCTAAATTGCTAATCTATCAAGACTGTTATACCCATTCAAATGGGAAGCAGTGTTCGGAAAAATCCATGAAAAAAGGGATTTTAAATCAAAATCCAAAATTATTGTGATATTTGTATTTAAAATCCAAGATACAAAATATGTTTCACGCCTAAATTTGAAATTATCCAAAATCTAAAATTCTTTCCATAATTGGATTTTGAAATCTAAAATCCAAAAATTTTATTCCTTTACTCTGACATCTGGTTCATGTTGATTTTAGAGTACATAAATAATCCCTTACTCATTTCTCAACTTTTTTCAGAAATCTCAATTTTTTTTCTTCCTTTTGCAGAATGAATTTCCAATTTTTCTTAGGATGTAACATTTTTTAATAATAATAATTTTTTTTTGGAGTCAGCGTAGGTAATAAAATTAATTAATTTCTTTATTTTAAAAAACAAATTTCTCAATTTTTTTGAATTAGAAAATATTTATAGGTTTCAAATTTTAAAGTAAATAATTAGGTCCATTTTTTTTTAGAAAAACGAAAAAAATTGTGTCGAAAATCCATTTTAAAATTTCCACAAGTTTTTGAAAAAAAATTTGCAGTCTCAGTTGAAAAATGTTTCAAACAAAAGTTGTGTATTTTGATGCCAGAAAAAATTTTGGTTATTACTAAAATTTTGGTATGGCGACTCCTTCCTCTACAATTTTGAATTTTACATATGAATTGAAAATCGCATACGTAAATACAAAATTATTATTCGTGTAGTTAATACGTAGGTAATAGGTATCCAAAATTGTTCTAGAGACTTACAACTTTTGTTTGAAAAAATTTTCAATTGAGGGCTTAGGTACAGAGATGGGAAGATTTTTGGAGAAATGAGTGAGCTCTCTTTTCCATAAAATATCTCTATATACCTATGTACTTAAAAAAAAAAAAAAAAAAAAAGGTAAGGCATCAATTGATAAAATTTTCAAACAAAACTTTCGCGAAAAAACTCTCATTTTAAAAAAATCAAAAATCTGAATTTTATCGTTTTGGAGTTGAATTGTTTTGAAACAAAAAATTATTTCGAACTCTATTAGAGTTTAAAATCTCAACTTCTTGCATTTTTTTTTCAATTTTATGAAAAATAAATTTTCTAAATTTTTTTGGGAGGAGGGCCTCTGTTTTTTGGAGAAAAAATTCTCATTTTTCGGAAATTTCGGAATGTAGTTATATATTTTTTTTTTTATTTTTATTTTTTTTCAATTGTTTTGGAATAAAAAATATCAACTTACTTATTTTTTTTTGAAAATAATATAGGAATCTCAATTCGAAAAAATTTCAGGAATTTTAATTTTTTTTTTAATTTTTTGAAAAAAAATGTTTAAAATTTTCTTAAATGTGAAGATATTTTTTAAAATTTCTGTGGAATAGTTTTTGATTTTTTTTTCTTTGTAAACAAAAAAAATCGTTTCATTTTTGGAAAAAACTGGGATTTTTTTTTCGAAGAATAATTTTTAATTTTTTGGGGTTCATTTTTTTTTCTTTGATGGTAAAATAAATAAATAAAATATTTTCTGAACTTTGGAACGAAAAAAAAAACATAGAAAAAATAATGTTTTTCCATTGAAAAAGTTTTTAAAAAATTTTTTAGGAGAATTTTTCACGTGAAAATTTTTTGTTTCTTTCCAGGAAAAAAATCATTCTTACATTATAACATGAAAATAATTCAAAGCATCGACCTTTTAGGGAAGAAATCGAATTACACCCTTGAAAATTCCAAGTACCTATTCATTTAAATTTTTTTGGTTACAAAAGAAAAGAGGGTCTCGGAGGGCATAGGCATAACTTGGGGGTTCAAGAGGCATTCGCCCCCTCTCTCAATAATTTTTTTAATAGCTATTTACTTACCACAAAATATAGGGAAAAATGAGAGGAAGTTTCTTCCAAGTTACCCTTATGCCGGAGGGGCCCCTGGTAATGTAGAAATAGTGTTCATGAAAAAGTCATGAATTTTCCAAAGAAAAAAAAAGTTACACCCTGTATGTGCAGAATTATTATTCGTGTGGGCGTATTAATCTTTATTTCAGTTTTGGTTTTGTCGACCAAAAATTTTCATTTCGAGTTATTTCTGTCTCAATAATTTCTAAATTCAGTTTTTGGTTTCTGCTTCACTCTCAATTTTTGAAAATTTTATCGATCTTGGGGATTTTTAGTTTCCAATTCGATTTTGCTTAGAGCCGCTGCTTACATCTTGGTTGGCATGATTCTGAATTTACAGTTCTGATTTTTTTTTATTTTGAATACCTCTCAAATAAAATGAAAAATCAATAAAAATTGTCAACATTTTTAAACAGAATTTTCACATTATTTTCCTTTTAGAAAATTTTCGATTTTTGGTGTTATGAACTAGATTAGAAGATGAAAAATAGCTTACTCATAAACAGCAAATCAAACAAGATCTTCAACTTCTTCTCTCTGCCCAACTTGAACTCGTGCAATTGCCCAATGTGTCTCGCTCATCCACTACCATACCCAGTCTAATCTAACCTGGTAAAAAATTTTGAAAAAAAAAAATGCACCCGTAAAGGCAGCAGTTGCATCTGCATACATAGGCATAGGCCTTCGTATTATCGCATCATTGTCGCATTAATCATTCAATACGCGCAACCCGAAAGTACGCGACGAGTACACGGCTTTATGTTCGTGTTATTTTTATTAAACAATATAAACACACTATTACTATTCCATTAATATGTAAATTGAACGCGTACTAAACGTGTGTAGCCTTAAGGTATGCTATACCCTGTACGACTCGGACTTACGCGAGCCCAAGAAAGAAAGAGATGAAAAATCCTAACCAAATCACAAATAAAACATACACCAGCGAATTTGCATATCGATATAAAAAATCTCTGGATTTTTATCAATCGCACCATCATCGCATCGCAGTGAAACGTAACACTTTTTTTATTATCTCGAAAGGCCGCCTATACTATCCAGTAACCAGCTGCATGAGTGCATGCCTTTCACCCTTTTTTTTTTACTTTTAGGAACTCGTAGGTAGAATTGATTTGTATTTCATGTTTTTCGATTTCTTTTATCATTTTCAAGTACCTAAGTGGACCAGGTTCGATGCACGAGACAGAAAAATTAGATACCTAGGTGTCCTGAAAGAACAAAAATTTTTGAACATTCATTTTTGCTGAGAAGGGTTGCGAAATGGTAATCCATAGGACAATTGCTCTAATTCCATGAATAGAACTACTTGGAAGTGTTTTCTACGAAGGTGTTTTAACCCTTTGGCAACTGAGACGAACCTGGTTGAAGGATTGAAAAAAAAAATTGAAACAGAAGATATACCATAACCTCACTACAATAAATAAATGAAAAAATTGAGGTGAGTAATTCCTCATTTTGGAATAATTCCAAAATGAAGAATTACTGTACAATTTTTTTTTACATGATAGATTTTTTTTTTTGATCACATTACAATCCATGTACATATTTTTTTTGGACTTTTAGCATATTTTCATTTCAGAAATCAAAAAATTCTCAAAGTAATTTTTTTGATTTCCAAAATGAAAATATGCAAAAAGTCCTAAACAAATAGACCAGGTCAAGTTGCCGAAAAAAGAAGTTTAAGTGCGCTAAATTGCGGTTTTATGTTCAAAAGTGTTCATTTTCCCCATACATGTTTAATAAAAACTGACTTATTTGTACCTACAACTGACCCTTTCGGTTTAATAATGTAAAAACTATCTAATGAGACATGGTTTACACCTCATTATACTCAATCTGAGGATATTTGACTTTTTTATATTTTCAACAGTCGATATATTCACTCCAAGAGATTTGATAGTAACTTAACTCCATGAATGGCATTTGGCACCTTAAATTATTTATCAAATTCATCACTCGAGGCCTATTTAAATAATTAAAATCGTAACTTGAAAAATTACGATCGGAAAATACATTTAAAAAAGAAAGCGCCACTGATAACGCTGATAAAAACACGAGCGCGTAGAGACAGACGGTTTTGTGGATAGAACGTCAGGGCTACCTCCCGCTTTGTTTTGTCACTTATTACTATAGACACTGGACCTAACCGAAGACATCCAACTCCAGGTAGGAGGGTCCCGCGTACCCGGCCGGATTTCTGAGTTATTCCAATTTATCCCGCTGGGTGCAGATGATGTCGCTGCAGTCGAATTTTTATAAAAACCAACTCCTGAAGACCAAGATACAGAGCTGGGGCGACTCACCTATGTTGAGAGTCCGATTCTTTGGTCGCGATTCTTTGATAAATAAATTTTCGACTCAGTGAATCGCGATTCTCTGCTTATGTTTATCGGATTCTGAGTCCGACTCTTCTGGCTTCGACTCTCTTGCGACTCTCTCTTGCGACTCTCTTACGACTCTTTTTTTCACTCTCTTACGACTCTTTTTTCACTCTTTTACGACTCTTTTTTCCTCTCTCATACAACTCTTTTTTGGAATTTTAGACTCTATCCTCCGCGTTTGGTGTGTTCTTTCTCAAATTTGATTACTAACGTCTAGTTTGATAGTTTTGTTTACATTCATGGGGTGCAACTTCGATAAATTTTTACCAAGTCCAGTGCTACAAAATACTTTATAGTCAAAATTGGAAGGGAGGAAGGGGTCTAATCGAAATTTTTGTAATAACTAAAAGTATTTGTACAACTTCAAACTACAACTTTTGTTTGAAAATTTTTTCAATCGGGCCCCTTACCTCCCCCTTGTTTTTAAAAATGTATTTGAAGGAGTTGGATTATCCAAAATAGGTGGGGAGGGAGGAATCCGATTGAAATTTTTGTTATCACCAAAATTATTCCTAGTACTTCAAGCTACAACTTTTGTTTGAAAATTTTTTCAATCGGGCCCCTTACCCTCCCCCTGTTTTCAATAATGTATTTGAATGAGTTGGATTATCCAAAATTGGAGGGAAGGGAGGGGTCCAATCGCAATTTTTGTCATGGCCAAAATTTTTCCTAAAACTTTGAGCTACAAGTTTGTTGCAAAAATTTTTCAATTGGACCCATTTCCCCTTCGCCCTTCAATTTTTAATTAGTATTTTGGGAGTGTTATGCAAAATAAGTGGAGAGAGAGGGGCTCAATTGAAAAAGTTTTCAAAAAAAAGTTGTAGCTTGAAGTTTCGCTAATACTTTTGGTTATCACAAAAATTGCGATTGGACCCCTCCCTCCCCTCCAATTTTGGATAATCCAACTCATTCAAAAATAATTAGAAAAAGTATTCGAAATAAATTGAATAAAACAACGTAAGAATTATTGATATTGAACAAAAAAAACGAGGAAAGGAGTCGCGATCTTGAAAAGGAGTCGTAAGGAGTCGCAAAATGGGAGTCGCACGTGTTTGAAGTGAACGACTCTCGAAGAAGAGTCCGGATTTTGCGATTCATTTGCGATTCATTGAAGTGAGGAGTCGGACTCGTGAATCGAACTCCCAATCATTCATTGCGACTCTTACGACTCACTTCATCGACTCTGAGTCGCCCCAGCTCTGCCAAGATATCATCTAATGAGTTGCATTTTTTATAACTGATACAATCCAACATTTTGTCATGAGAGGCAGAATATTTTTTTAGTTTTATTTATTGTGAATTTCAATTTGAATTGACAATTTTCACTATAAATAACAGAAATCAAATAATTCAAATCACATATAACGTGTTTTTCCGCGTACTTTTCTGTTTATCACTTTGAAAAAACGAGAACAGCGCGCTCATCTGCACCCAGCGGGATAAATTGGAATAACTCAAGATATCAGGCCAATATGGCGGCGGGTTGGGTGTCTTGGGTTAGGTCCAGTGTCTATACTTATTACTGATGAAATAAAATTACGAATTGCTTTCTAAACATTTAAATTTTTTATTTAAAAAAACAACAGCCATCCCTTCCACCGCTACAAGGTTGCTGGGGGGCTTCGCCCCCACACCAACCAACGCGATTTAACGCGATCAGCTGACATGAAAACTGAAGCTACCACCACACTACACAGCCGGGAACTGCCAAGATGGACTGAGTGACGTCACAAAACCTTCATCCAATCATCAGAACACTTGTCAACCCACTAAAGCCGCGTTCACATAAGTTACACCATGTCAAAACTTTAAACGCGTTTTACTCGAAAACTTGTTTTTGGGCACAGGCATAGGTCCCTTTTCTCAGCGACAGTCACATATATCTATGTTTATCTACTTTAGTTTTTTTATTACACAACACACGAATGCTCATCAATATCGAATCTAAGTAAGTTTTCGGCAATTCCAAATTCCTCGTTTTAATCCAATTTTCGTGTATAAACGTTTTAAGGGGGATTCATAAGTCGTACGTAATAAACGAGGCACGTATGCGATTTCATTTTCAACTCGTGTGATAAATGATATTTTCCCTCTATCATTTTCTTTGCCACATTTACAGTTCGGGTGTCTTCTGAGCACCGCCGTGAAAATACCTCCTCTCCCCGTAACACCCTCACCAAGCGCCCTGGCCCCTTATTTTCTCGAGCAATACGACAATACATTGTACTCGTACATCATCTGGTCAACATGTATTCATATTCGCCACACCGGATTTCCCGGACCAGAAGAAAATCATAACATTCGAAAGAAAAGGTATAAAAGTTATATTATGGAAATAGTTGGGCTGCGATCTTTCGACAATACCATATTTTAGCCTTTGTATGTAGTAACAAGGTTAACGGTTACAAGTGAGGGAAAATGCTGCCATGAAATATTTCTTCTATTTAAGCCGCTCTGGACGGTAAAAAAAAAGAATAAGACGATGGCTTCCTCTGGTTACCCTTCCTTCGACGAGGAGATACTTTCGTATAATAAATAATCTCGTCGTGGTAGTAAAAATTGAGCTCTTTTTATGTTCCGATGTCTTGTAAGATGAGCATATTGTGTCGGTAAAATGATTTAATCAAGTGTTTTTTTGAGATTTTTCTTTTTCATGTCTTTAGTCTTTAACCTTTAACTTATTGTTGTTTTGAATCGTAAAGATGATATGATGATAGGTACACTTTTTTGCAGTTTTCAACTCCTTAGGACTTTGAAAATTTGGTAGCAAATCATCTGCATTAGGTTGTCTCTTTGAAAAAATATAAAATTTATTTACTCGAAATTGGAAATTCCTTCTACCTTCCGTGTAGAGCGGTTAATCGTTTATGTTTCAACCCTCTCCTCCGCTTTTTTTACCCATTCATATTCGAGTAAAAAATTACAGTATAACGATAAAGCAGAAAGAATTCACGCTTATAATTCCCCTCGAATAATTAATCTCCAATTAGCGCGTATATTTCAAAGGTAATTTTAACCTAAACATTGAAAACGGTGTTCACTGTTCACCTTTCGTATTCTCTAGTCTCTACTTGTCTAGTATATTTAAAAAATTAGTACATTTCTGCGTGTAAAAGCAACAGAAAAAGAGCCAAGATTTGTTTCACGAAGACGCAACTCGACGTCTGCTTTCACTCGGACTACACGAAAATTTGTATCCAATGATGGAGGCAGCAGGGTCGGTGGTAAATCAGAAGATTTCAATTTGGAATTCGCGAACGCGAGCTTCGAGCGAAAAGCTACACGACGCGCTGGAAAGCGCCTTTGATGATGAAAAAATTTCGCCTCGATGAAGGCGAGACGAGGCCGGAGCCGAAGTTAATTAAAACGTAAAACGCGCAAGAAAGGATTAAGAGGAATGGAGGTTGGTGTGCGGAAGTCGGAGAAGAGACTCTTTGGTAGGAACCTTAACAGAAGCCGTTTAATTTCACCGTTTCCGTGAAAATATTAAAGCCACGTTCGAATTCTTTATAGGAAAATTTACACGCCAGCAGATTACATCGGTTAATTACCCAGCTAGGTACAAATTAGCGTTGTGTGTACCTATAGATCTAGTCCTATGGAATGTTATGTCTGTGGAGGTGGATTCGTGTCGGTGGTGATTTATCTTCTTTTTTTTCCAACGTTGTATTTAGAGCAGCGAATCAAAGTTATGTAGGAGGTTATTTGAGATGAAGAATTTGTGGGTGAAAATTTCAGAAGTGTTTGTAGAATTTTTGGCCTCTTACCCCATAGTTTTTTGACGAACACGGCACAGGTTAAAAGAGAAACAACTGCTATAATGACGATTAATGCACCAAGTATTAAACTCAACATCGTGTCAATATTTCAATAATATTACGGTCACGTGTTCAATTGCCGCACAACGTTGAATTACACTGCAACCTATAAAAAAAGAAATGATCAAAAGTAATCATAATAATTCAAAAGTAAGTTGACTACTTTAAAAATGAAAATGCGACCACGAAATCAGGACTTTGGTGGTGATTTTCATCAAAATAGATATGAGGTTTAAAAGGGTAATAAACCGAGGGGCAAGAATAGCGTAGAAAACTGTGGTAACAAGGGTAAGTAGTTACCTAAAAAGACTTATTGCCCAGCTCAATTGAAACAGTCTAGGGGGCAAAGGTGAAATTCCGAGTGGGGTCCAAAGAATATAGCAAAGCGAAGTCAGGTAAAGCGTCGAAGCTGTAAAATGAAGAGAAAATGCAGTCATGCGAACAGTTCAGTCTGAAGTAGATGGATCCTGGATCGCTTTATCACTAAGTCATTTCCAAATCCTAGAAAGAAAAAATTATGCAAACGGCTGTGTAAAAAATGACAGATGCGAATGCCGAATACCATACTGAAATACGAGCTAAATCTGTTAAAATTCACAAAAAGCAAAAAAAAATTACACAAGCCAAAAATACTAATCCAAAGTTTTAGTAGGTATTTAATATTGGAATCAAATAACGAAAAAAGGATTTTTTTGAAAACTTCGAGCACGTTTTTTCAATGGCAAACGGGTATTTCAAGCTTTTTAATGGCCATTTTAGGGAGTGACTAAATCCACAATAAGTAATCACATTGTAAGGGCGATGTCGTTCTTTTTTATTCATTTTCTTTATTTTTGTACAAGTTTTTTTTTTTTTTCAAAGTTCAACCAAATTTTTTGCAAGTTTTCCTCTGAAAACTTTGGTGTTTTATTTAAAACGAATCTATTCTTTCACAAAATATTCAAAAATATGTTTTTCATTTTGGGTAGGATGCAAGGATGCTGTATTTATAATTTATATTTTTTTTTTATGTTTTAACTTTTAATTTTTTATTAATTTTTTTTTTCAACAAGTCAATGAGTATTGAGTAGTTAATGTATTGTAGTTGAGTACTTACTCAATTTTGAAATTTGAAAAAATTAAAATTTTAGTGAATTTGAAGAAAAAAAAATTGAAAATATTTTTTGAAGGACCAAGGACATGAAGGAAAATTGGAATTTAGCAATTTACTGGAAAAAATTAAAAAATTACTCAATTAGAAGAAAAATTTTGATGAAAATTATTGGAAAAATTCGAATGAGAAGTTAAGTTGTCAGTTGGGAAATGAAATAGGAATATTTTGATGACAAATTTCATTTGAAATCAAATTCCAAATTGACAATTTTATTGGAAAATTGGGAGGGGTGATGAACAAGAACAATCATTTTCTTGAAAAAAAAAAAAAAAAAAAAGGTCGGGAAAAATTTAGATAGAAACCTCAAAAATAAACTTGATAAAAAATTTACTTGAAAAAAAATTCAAAAGAAAAATTTGAAAAGTATGGTAGAGATTTCGAATTTTCGAAGCATTTCGATGAGAAAATTTGATGAAAAATCTTTAAAAATCTAAATCAAAATTTAAAAATAAATTTAATTAGGTAACAATATTCATTAAAAAATTTTTTAAAAATAAATTGTAAAAATTATTGGCAAGTTTGAATGAAGAAATTGGAAAATTAAAAATAAAGTTTCAACTTTTAAACGACAAATAGAAAAAAATTGATGAATAATTTGAGGAAAAATAGGAATAAATAATTAAGTATTTGATGAATGATGATTAATTTCTTCAAGAATTTCTTTTCAAAAATCGAATGAAAATTGAAAATGAAAAAAAAAATGAAAAATTTGAAGAATAGAAAACTTGGAAAATTTTTAAATATTTTATTAAATTAAACTTAGGTAGTGGAAAAATCTCGATGAAAATTTTGTGAAAATCAATTTCGATGAAATCCACCTTGCAATGACGACAAACGCGACCACGACAACGATTATTTTAAATTTCAAACAAGAATATGAGATGAATCACGATGAATTCTCGTTTGTTCATTTTCGTGATTACTTGTTGTGGATTTAGTCACACCCGTCATTTTAATAACCCGTTTCAGAGAAGCAAAACTAAAAAAAACACTTGTACACTAAAGCACCGTTTACTGAGCAAAACAAAAAAAAATGAAACTAACTAAAATTCAGTTACAAATAGAAGCACTTAAACAAAAATACTGAAATACGAGCTAAATCTGTTAAAATTCACAAAAAGCAAAAAAAAATTACACAAGCCAAAAATACTAATCCAAAGTTTTAGTAGGTATTTAATATTGGAATCAAATAACGAAAAAAGGATTTTTTTGAAAACTTCGAGCACGTTTTTTCAATGGCAAACGGGTATTTCAAGCTTTTTAATGGCCATTTTAATAACCCGTTTCAGAGAAGTAAAACTGAAAAAAACACTTGTACACTAAAGCACCGAAGATGGAAGTCACATTTTTTTCAACTTTGAAGTTTTTACGTTTTTTGAATTTTTGCCACTTGTAGGTTCATAAACTATAAAAATCTCGTAGTCGAAAAGAATTGAACTTCCATCTTCGGTGCTTTAGTGTACAGAAATAGTATACTGAGGAGCTCCCCCTAAACCTTCATGGGTACACCCCGCGTCACTGGTACCATTCATGTGTCCTACAAAAAATTTGATTAGATAAGACTTTTTATTTTAAGAAAATTCAGAATTTTTTTCTCTCTGAAAAACCGAGACTTTTTCCTTCCAGAAATTTGAGAATGGATTTCTTCAAAAATGGGGGATATATTATGAACTAGCGATGGCTTGGCCTAATGGTCTATGGTACTACTCCTTACTGAATTTGAGCAGAATCAGACAGGATACTGATCAAACATTCAAACGTGTTGTAAAAGAGCATTAGCGGAACTAGGATTTTTCAGGGGGGGGGGGGGCACAAAAGGGCCAGGTACCCAGGGTTGGAGGTCAGTTATTAATTTTTTATGGATGAGTGGAGGGTGAAATGAAGTAGGCTTTGGATCAGGGTTGCCATCTTTTATTTTAGTAATTCCCTCAATTCGTGATTTTAAAAAAGAGAAAAAATTCCTCTTTGTGAAAAAAAATTCTTCCTAACGAATTTATTTTAAGTTACTCCCATGAAATCCTAAAAATACCATATTTTTTAGAGGACACTAAATTCTCTGTATTTTATTTTTTCCCCACATATTTCACTCAAAACAAGGGAAGAAGCAAACTTGGAATTAGGTGCTTCATTTTGTCTTGAAGATGAAACTCGAAATACTGTCCGAGCGAAGCGAGGGCGAACATTTTTTGAAATATTTGTGACTTGAGGATGAAAACTACAATGTTTTCATAGTCATTGAAAAGAAATTAAAAATTAGAAAAATTAGAAAAATACCAAATATTTACTAGGTAAGTCTAAAAATCCCTCAAAATCATGAAAAAACCCTCATGATCGAAAAAATCTCTCTCAAAAGATCCCTCTACATTTCAAAGCAGTTGAAAAATTCCTCCGAAGAGGGATTATCCCTCCTGGTTGACAACCCCGTTTTGGATAGAGATGATTGAGGATAGTGGAAGAAATTGATTTTATTTTGTTGTTCTGATTTTGATTTTTCATTTTTTTTTATTGTTTGCTTTTTTCAAGTTTTTGGTAATTTATTTTCACCTTCTTCTTTTTTTAGCGAGAATTGGGGGGGGGGGCAAAGATTTTTTTTAAGATGGGCCTGGCCCCCTTAGTTCCGCGCCTGAAAAAGAGTGTGACTGTTCAGTGTTTCATGTTCATGTTCATTGTCCATCCAATTCCATTGTTCTCAGTTCGCATCGCATTTTGCGCCTCATATGTAGGTATCTTGCAATATGGGGTTCATTTTGAATAACTTATAAACTAGCGAATGTCACATGAGGAGATATGAGGAAACCCTCTCATGATCGTCGTGAAGGTTTTTCTATTAATAGGTATATCCTGAACAGATCGTCGCGTCAAGTCTATTGTAAAAATTACCCAAGAAAATTTACAGCTTTAATGAGAATTAATTCAATTACCCAGTGTCGTAGATATTCGCTATCCAGATAATATGTACTATTGTAATTTAAAGATCGAAGATATCGAGTATCTGCATTAGGGTGGGCGGTGTGATCCACTCGTGAATGCAATTTAGACGCTATTGTGCGGTATCGCGATGATGAGTGCGGGGTTGTAGGCAAACCTATCGAAGAAGCAAGGGTATCGTTTGCCAAAGGGCTTGTGCGAGGTATAATCACCCTTGACGCTGTTTATGTAAATGTTTTATATATGTACGTATCCTACAAAGGGGGTTAGTTTGTTTTTAAATACATACTGATGCGGAGTTCCGAGTCCATCCGGCACTATATGCCTTCGCCTACCATATCAATATACAGTTGTAAATAAAGTAGGCAGAGGCACCAAGGCAGTAAGTATATCGTATGTACATACCGTTATGGGTGTTTTTCAACCGAATGATACTTTAAAAACACTAAGAGTCGTAGGCCTTTGTAATGCGGTTAGCTTTTGTAAACTTATATTAGTACACGAGCGCGAATATAGAACCCTTGGGACCTTTTTGTCCAAGAAAGGTTATGGATTATGGAATCTATGCTAGATATACGTGCGCCGAAGCCTGAACTTGGCGTTGTCTGCCAGTCACGGATCATTATCAAAAACAAACCCGACGTCCCGCTGCGCTGATTTAGGTAGATATAATTTTTCTTCTTTTTGAATCTCGCGTCTGCCTGTGGAAGGCTGCACATGCACCATAGAACGTGGCCGGGTAAATGAGCAATGATTAAAAGCGAGAGTTTGATTATGATTATGAAGATAGGAGTATGATGGTAGAATGTCTTTATTAGAGAAGGTGTAATTTTATTAACTATGTGGCTAGTGGTGGTGAAGAGATGTGTGTATTTGGTGTGCTCTTCCTTTCTCCTCATTGTCTTAAAAGTGCATTGAAATTGGAATGGTGTGAAAAATTACGTCATGTCTTGTGGAATGAATCAAATTCGACAGAAAAAGTTTCTTATCATGATTATACGACTTGTGATGGGACAAGACCCCCTACACTTTAACAGGCCAGGAAGGCTAGAATTGACAACGTCGCAACGTGGGCTGACTTTTTGGTTTTTCCATAAGATGTAATGCTAATTCAAATTGCAATAAATCGAAAAATATCAATTTTACGAAAAAAGTCCAAGAGACCTTTTTTAAAGAGAATTGAATAAGCTTTCTATTGATATAGAATTTTTTTGGATTTGGTGAAATTTTTAGTGAAAAGTAAAAAATGCCAATTTCGTCAATTTCACTCAAATTCAAAAAATTTATATATGAATGGAAAGCTCTTTTAATTCTCTTTAAAAAAGGTCTCTTTGACTTTTTTTGCAAAATTGATAGTTTTCGAGTTATTGCATTATGAATTAGCATTGTGTCTTATGGAGAATCCAAAAAGTCAGCCTACGCCGTCGAGATATTACAGCGTTGTCAAGTGAGCCTTCCTGGCCTGTTAAGTGAAGGGGGTCGTGGATGGGACGATTACGTATTTGTGTATTTGGCTCGAAAGAGGAAATTTTTAATTCAGAGGAGGATGTTCTTTTCAGTTTGAGTAAAAATAAAAATAGTAAATAAAATTGAAATTGAAGATTAATTCTTTAAAAAAAAGTATAGATTACACAGGTCAACAGCCATTTTTAGAATGGGTCCAAAATATGCTTAATCGATAGTATAGACCTAGAAACAAAAACCAATTTCTCATTTTTTAATTTTATTTGCTTTTGCGGGTACAGGAGGGGTTCAAAGTGGCGAAAATCGGTGTTTTTGCACCTTTTCAACTGCTCATGGCGCCATAAATATTGCTCTACGAACAAAACCAATGGCAGATTCGGAATCTACGTTAAATTTTGAGAAAACATCTCTGTCAAAACCACCTAGACAATACAAGCCATGAACGTAGAAAGGCAACGTCGCATTTTCGTGTAGTAGATGGCCGACTTTCAAATCCGTTTTTTGACGATAACTCGAGAAATATTCATCGAATCGAAATTCTGACAGCACATTAACGAAAGGAAATTTTCTGCTCTACAACTTTGGTTCAGATCAATTTTCACGAAAAACGCTTCGTTCGCACTGAAAAATGAGAATATGTGAAAATTTGCATATCTAAGAAAACAATTTACGCTGAGAAATCGAGGTATTTTCGTCAAATCGAAATTTCAATGATTTTAGGATGAAAGGACATTTTTTGCTCTACAATTTTGGTTCTTATCAATTTTCACGAAAATTGCTTCGTTGGCCGGGAAAATGGGAAACTTTGATAGACGGCCAATTTTCAAAATCAGTTTTTCGATGATAACTCAAGAAATATTCGTCGAATCGAAATTCCGACTGCAGCAAACGAGAGTAAATTTTTCAATCTACAATTTTGGTTTTCATCAATTTTCACAAAAAACGGGTCGTTGACCTCGAAAATGAGAAAATAAAGAGTTTTTTGACGATAACTCAGGAAATTAGTCGAATCAAAAATTTTAAAAGCACTAAAACTGAAGGATTTTTTTATGCTCTACAATTTTAGTTCTTATCAATTTTCATGAAAAACGTTTTGCTTGCCCGCGAAATAGGAAAAAATGAAAATTGGCATATCTGAAAAAACAGTTTTTGCTAATGAATCGAGGTATTTTCGTCGAATCGAAATTTCAACGATGAAAGTATATTTTTTGCTCTACAATTTTTGTTCTTATCAATTTTTACGAAAATCGCTTCTTTGATCGAGAAAATAGGGAAAATCCGGTAGACGGACCAATTTTCAAATCAGTTTTTCGACCGTAACTCGAGAAATATTCGTCGAATCGAAATTCCGAGTACACTAAACGGAAGTTAATTTTTCGCTCTACAATTTAGGTTCTCATCAATTTTTGCGAAAAACACTTCGTTTGCCCGGAAAATGCATATTCAAGTTGCTCAAGTCGGCCGTCTACCACAAGGTTGCCAAATTTAACTTCATGGCTTGTAGTGTCTAGGTGGTTTTGTCTCTGTCCGTTTTTCCAATTTCCAATTTTAAAGTACCTTAGTAACGTTTCAATTTTTTTACCAAGACCGCCGACGTTCCGCGTGGGAACGATTCGATAATAATCGGACTGTCTCCGCGCGGAACGGCGACGATCTCGATAATAAAATTAAAACGCTACTAAGGTACTTTAAAATTTGAAATTAGAAAAACAGACAGAGATGTTTTCTCAAAATTCAACGTAGATTCCGAATCTGCCATTGGGTTTTTTTGTAGAGCAATATTTATGGCGCTATGAGCAGTTGAAAAGGTGCAAAAACACCGATTTTCGCCACTTTGAACCCCTCCCGTACCCGCAAAAGCAAAAAAAAAACAAAAAAAAATGAGAAATTGATTTTTGTTTCTAGGCCTAAACTATCGATTAAGCCTATTTTGGACCCGAACACAGAAAAAAGTTCAAAAATTGTTGACTAGTGTTATTCAACCATATTTTAAAAATATATGGGAAAAATTACTTGAATTAAAAATAAAATAAGAATCGGAGAAAATCAAAAGTTTTGTGTAGTTGAAATAGAATAAGGAGATGAAAAAAAGCTTAAATAAAAAAAATTATGAACTCCCAAAATTGGAAAAATAATTATCATTTGACAAAAATGGTACCTACTTATAATCCCGGTTGTCTGATCGTTTTATTTATTCATTGTGTTCGATTTCAAATTTGAATCGTTTCGTTTGTCTGATGAAATTTTTTTACGAAATTTTTGCGAATACTTCCTTCTCAATGATGATTTAATAAAGGAAGTAAATTATTATCGATCATTTAATGAAATAATTCTTTTATTAGGAAACAATGAGGAACATTTGAACATTTGCTGGTTATGTTTATGAAAGATTACTTCCATATTTTACAGTAGCGGTGCATTTTTCGTATTTCATTAGCGCCAGTGGTCTATGTTTCAAATGTGCCAATTGAAAGATTTCATTGCGCCAAGTTGTAATGATATGTACAATTACATAGAATAGATCCCCATTAACTATTGCAAGATTTTGTAGCGTGTATGCCCTGTTTTTACTCTGACTATGAAAAATTTAGCATAATTTTTTATTCCAAGAAATAATATTACATTTTTCCTGCAGAAATGAATTGAAAAATATTTCTTACTCTAAAAAAACAAAGAGATTAATAATTCCAAAAAATGGAGAGATTTTCTTTTTCGAAAAATTCTACGAGTTTGATTTTTTTTTTAATTGAAAAAAAAATCAAGATTATTTTCTTCTAAAAAAAAAAAAAAAAAAAATGAAATAGGCAAACAAAGGATTTTCCAAAATAAATTTTAAAAAACATACCTAATTTTTACCACAAAATTGATAGATTTTCCGTGGTACTAAAAATTTATGTATTATAGATATTATTTTTTTATAAAAATTAAGAGATTTTTTTTCTTTTTCAAAAATTCATAAGCTAAGTATTTTTTCTTCAAACAATGAAACATTTTTGTCTGTGAAAAAATTCTATTGATTTTCGGAGTATTTTAAAGATTTATTTCATTTCACGTTTAAAATTTCGGATGTATTCTAACGTGCAGCTCCAAAAAATCAAGTAAGAAGAAGTCTTTTAACAATACTTTTTTGATGAAAAATCTCAAAAAGTTATTTTTTTGACAAAAAATTCTCAATTTTTTTAAAACAATTTTTAAAAATATTTGTTTGGAAATAGATTTTGAAAAAATATTGTTATGACCATAACATACTCCAAACATTGATTTTTGAAAAAAAAAATCCAAAAAATATTTTTATGACAATAGATCTTGATTTTTTTTGACTAGCTAAAAAAACTATTTTATACACACCACAAATTTTCATTTTGAGTAATTCTTATTTTTCTCCTCGAGAATTTTTTTTGCGATAATTTTAACGAGTTTGTCAGAATTTTCTGAAGTCATCAAAATTTTACAAAAGTATTAGTTTCACCCCCCCCCCCCTCGGTCACAGCTACACACCCACAATATATACGTAGAACATGACTCAGGCTCTGAATAGCTCAAAAATTTATATCCTTTTGCATTCAACAACTGGAGTAAGAAATGACAACCTCGAATATGAAATATTGTTCGAATTGTTTTTTTCGAGGTTTTCTTAGGTATCAGTAAAATCCATAATTTCGTTGGTACGTATTATAGTACGTTGTACATCTCTTACGTTGGTAAAAAATAAGACGCGTGTCTTTAATGAAAAACTTTTTTATTATTTTTCTCATAGTACCAATAAACCCCCTATAAATCAAATTTCCCAGCATTACACGAAATGCCTACATACATAAAAAAACAAAGCAAAAACCCACCTCCGCACAAAACATAAAAGATATTGTAATTTAAGTTTTGTTCTTCTTTTTTCCTCGGCGGTATTGTTGTCTAAATTTACCGTTATACTTTCGCATTGGTGGTTTTTTTCTTTCGCCTTTCGTAGTCTTGAAATTTGTGACTTTTTCAAAACCCAACTTATGAACGAGGATTAAGTATCGCGTGATGTATGAAATATATTTCATAAGTAGTGCAAGTATAAGCAATTTGCCTACTTCTAAAATTATTTCTCCCTTTCTCCTTCGTTTCTTTGCATTTTTGGTGTTGCGAAGATATTTTCTTTTCTATGCTATCCTCCGAAAACAGGGAGGTATTTTTGTAATGAGTATTAAGTAGGCAACGATGTACATTATTTTCATGGTAACTCGTCGAGTAACATTGTGAGAAAAAAATAATCAATTTGGATTTAAAAAGAATACCTACCTTCATATGGATGATTAAAGGATACCCTCAGACTGGCCTTGTCTCATTTGTTCATTTTAAATTCTATTTATTTTCTCGTTTGCAGCTTTTGTACTTATCCCGTATCGATTAGAAAATTTCTCGTAATAAATAGTCTTATCTGCTTTTTATATTCAGATGAGATGCAGAACAGGTGAGGCGAAGGGGCTCGTTCGCGTTATACATGAAACAAACGAATCGTTTTTTACATAGCTTCATTCTGTTCGGTGCTGGGGTTTTTTTCGAGGGGAGGAGCTAGTGGAGCGTTTTGTATAAATAAAATATAATGTTGGAGAAAACACCGAAGGCGAAGTTTTCTATTTTTCTCGTGTTCCAGATAAAAACGAATTAGAAAATTGTTTTGCGTAGGAATGGCAGGGTTCGAGGAGGTGCTAAATTTCAACTTTTCGAGTTTTCAGAATAGGTAAGTACACTATTGCGAAGGAGAGAATTAGAGAGCCTCGAAATGACGTGATGGATTGAAATTAGTTTAGTGGATTTTTCCCAAGAAGACTCCACTTTGGTGCTTTTGAATTTCGTACTTGTATAATTGGCCATTGGGTTTTGACTCGTTTTTCTCTCAAGTGTCTTTTATTCTGCAAATTAGAGTATCAATGTAACGTTATCATAACATTGGCATCGTTATTGCAACGTTATAATAAAGTTAGTAAATTTTCAATACGTTTAAATTCGTCAGTTTCATAAATTTTTTAAAAAATCAGTAACTTCAGGAGGTGGGTAAATGGCCATTGATTAGTTTGATTATTTTCAAGAAATCGTAAATATTTTTGAAATCACCAATTTCAAATTTTTTAAAAATAATTTGAGAAAAATAATAAATTTGATTGATTTTTGATGAATTGCCAATATCTGTAAAATTATACATACCTTATTATATTTTTTTTATTTTTGAAAAATAATCAATTATTTCAGCAATAAGAAACTGCCAATACTTAACTGTAAAATTATCAGTTTTATTCATTTTTGAAAAATTGCCAATTTTTATCAATGAAAAAAAAATTGAGCAATCTTTGAAAAATGACTAATTTCAGCGAGATGGTCAATTTCACTGATTTTCAAGAAATCACCAATATTTGTAATATTATCAATTTTATTAATTTTTGAAAAATGATCAATTTCAGCAAAATTGCCTATTCGGTAAATTTTTAAGGAATTATCAATATCTGTGAAATTATCAATTTTATCAATTTTTGGAAAATGACAAATTTCAGCACTGATTTTGAAAAAAATTATCAATATCTGTGAAATTATTAATTTTATTAATTTTTGAAAAACGATCAATTTCAGCAAAATGGGGAATCCGGTAAATTTTGAAGAAATTATCAATATCTGTAAAATTATCAATTTTATTCATTTTTTAAAAATTGTCAATTTTTATCAATTTTTGAAAAACGACCAATTCGAGTGAAATTGTCAATTATATCAATTAAAAAAAAAAAAATTAAACAATACCTACCAATTTTGAAGAAAAAATTGATTATTCGACCAATGATTTATTCATGCAATCGTAGAAATTGATATGCTTTTTGGTAATTTTTTAAATTTGTGAATCTTTGATATGATATGGGTTCGATTTCGTTAGCTGTACGCAGGTATTGTGTCTAACAGCTACATAACTTTACTCACTGCAGTATACTCGCACGTTTACTACAAAGTACGTATCATTTATTTTGGTAAATTCTCGAGTAATTTGCGACGAGCTGTAACCGATATCAAGAGCTCATGTGTGATACGACGTTCCTCCACTCGGCCACCTCTCTTCACAATTTTATACTCTCTCGTACTTTGCCACAGCAGACGAACTAAATGGTAAATGTTTATTGTTTTGTGCGAAACGTGTCTAAGTATACGGAGTACATTTAAAGCGAAAGAGAGAGACTTCAACGTTCATGTTGGCACGATAAGAAGATTAGCTCGAGTCGACTTGGAGTTGTCGAGATGTTGAAAAGTACCCACTCTTGGCAAGTATTTCGAAAAGGTTCAGTGTCGGGTTTGTTTCGAAGGTATGGTCGTGTTATGACGTTTTTTGTGTTTTGTATGTGCGGTTTTTTCTCTCCAGATAATGTTTAGAAGAGCTGTATTTTGTGTCCCTGATACGAGGACATGGGTTCGTCTGAGGATGATGTCGTGCAGTTTACGAGAGTTTTGAAGTACATATTTCATTTTGATTTTCCCGTTGTTTTACGTTGCCAATTAATGATTGATTTGGTTCTCGTTATTGTTAGGTTATGAATGGCGAAGCAGTGTTTGATTATTGTGGGTGGAGTTTTGAAAAGTTGCGATTTTCTGATCGACATGGAATAGGAAAGATTGTAATATTCTTTGATGAAAAATCTTAAAGAAACTAGGTGCTTCGCCCCCAGAACCCCTAGTTGTTTTTTGTTCTATTTTCAAACTACGTTTGAAAGTATGAAACAGTATAAATGCTTTTACTCTGCATTTAAATTTCTGAATGATTGGAAAAATATCTAAAAGTCATCCTATTTTTAAAAAATTAAAAAAAGACCAATAAACAAAAAAGAGTCGTCTTTATAATAAGTATTAGGTATAAATTTTTTTTCTAAAATAATGACGAAAAAAGGTTGATTTTTTTCAATAGGTATAAAAATTATCATATTTTTTTTCAAAAAGACAAAAAAATGAAAAAATCCAAGTTTTAAAATGTCTGAAAATTAAAAAAAAAAGTTTGAAGGAGTCAATTTTTCCAATTTTCAAAATATCTAGAAGTCGTCTAATTTTGAAAAAATTGAAAAATAAAATTAGGCGAGGTAAGTAAGTAAGGTTCAGAATGTCTGAAAAAATGTTTAAAAGCCATCCAATTTCAAAAAAATTAAGAAATAAAAATGTCTAAAATTGAAAATTGAAATAAATTTTAAATTTTTTTTTGTTTTAGTCATCAATTTTTGAAAAAATTCAAGTTTTATAATGTCTTACTAAAATAGCCAAAGCCTTGATTTGATGGATAGTAGACTAGAATTAGTACCACTTTTTTTGTCAAAATCCCCTTCAAAACGATGTAAATAAATACTTCCTTAAGAAATTTTTCAAAAATTCCGTGCACAAAGCAAAGAAATTTGGTATAAATTCTTCAAGTTTATCAACTGGGTGACGCAACCAATTCAAGAACATAGTAGAGTCGGAAAACATAATTATTATACAAATTTTCCTTAATTATATTCCATTTCGGAACGACGCGAGCAATTAAATGAGGTAAATTAATAAAATAATATTGCAGCGAATAATTCTAATCGAGAAATGGTAAGACCTTTAGATACATCCTATGCTAAAATCATCTTACTGTTTTTAATTTGTGTTGTTGTTTTACTTTACTAAATCTTCTTTAAAATAATTATTTTGATTCATTTTTTTTTAAAATCTCGCAATAAGAAAAACTGAAATTTTAATTTTTTAAAGATTTTGCAGATTTATAAAATCTACATAAATACTCGTATAGGTAAGTGTACTAAGTACGTTTTCAAGTTCACAAAATTCTAATAAAAAAAAATCGTAAAAAATGTTGCAGTTTTAAAAAAATACATAATATAAATTATTGGTTGTAAAACAAACATTCCGAAATAAAAATTTGAAATTTTTAAATTTAAAAAAAAAATGATAAAATCATATTTTTGAAGAAAAAAAATTGGAATGATTCGCCCAAAATTTTTTACAATCGAATTTCAATTTTTTTTTAAATTACAAAGTTTTTCATTACCTACGATTTTTTTTTCATAAAAAATGTTATCAATTAATTTTATTATGTGAAATGCGGATTTGTAAGATCACAAAACTTTTTGAAAATTGAAATTTCAAAATTTCTTACTACGAGATTTGAAAAAAAAACTCCAAATATTTTAAAATTTCATTTTTTTATTGCAAAAGTTTTATCCTAAAATTTTTCCCATCCAAAGTTCATATTTCTTGATTCATACGAAAAAAGTGAAAAAATTTGCATGACAAAAACAGGAGAACAATGGTGATATTTATAGGGATTCGTTGAATAATTGTAGTCCAACTCCTTGTAAGACACATTTTTTTGAAATTTTTCGCGAAATATCTTGTAACTCACACAACGCGAGCGAATAAAAAATAGGTAGGTAAAATTTTTTGATTCCATTGAAAACATAAAATTATCCTAATTCCTTCAAAATTATCACTTGATTCCTTTTCTTATTTTCATCTACATTTTTTTTGTCTCTCCTTCAAAATTTATTTTTTATGGGTTACAAAGTGTTTCATTTTAGTAGTCGATGTGAGATTTTTAAAAAATACAGAATTTTTCAACAAATTTTCAAAAAATACAGAATTTTTCAACAAATTTTCAAAAAAAAAAAAAAAAAAAAAAATTAATCTAGTTTCAATTTTTATTGTGATTTGTTACAAAATTACTGTTTATACAAAGTTGTTGGAAAGATTCAAAGTTTTTATTTTTTTATTTAAGTACTTATTTTTCAGAGAATATACCTAATTATTAATTATTTAATTACCCTACCTAATAATTATGCTTAATTTGAGCAGTTCCAAAAATTTCATAGAGTGAGCTGTGTCCTTTTTTTTGATTGATTGATTGATTGATTAAATAAATAAAAAAAAACTTATCTTTTTCTAGCACTGAAAGTGTCTTTATTATCTTGTTTCAAAGCATTTATTATTCTCCAAACCGCGCAAATAACAAAATATTCATTAATTCGGCGGTGTTACAAACTCGAACGCTTGTGAATTGAAATTTGATAACATTCAGTACGCCACATCGTGCCTACATTTTAGCTTACGTACTCGTACGTATGTCACAGTCTCCGAAAAAAAAAATGAAAGATAAAAATCGAGCCATGCGTAACGACTTGACAAAAAAAAAAAAAAAAAAAAAAGGAAGGAAGCAGGGGAACCCCCAACAAAAACAACAACGTGGTCGTGACATTCTGTACGGGCTGTTTTTTCACTCTTTTTGGAACAAAGATTATGTCAGTTGGACAAATGTAAAACGTCCTAAGAGAAGTTTCCGAGAGCAGATAAATGTATTTGTGACAGTTTTACAATTGCACGTTAGGGTCATTACCTTTAAGAAGACAATGTTACCGTTCGCGAACGCCTCGAAAAGATGCTTAGATAGGTATTTTTTGTATATCTTCGAACAGGCTAAGACGTAGGCAAAAGCTTGTTTATTTCTTTTTCTAAATTTCGTTACGAATAACTCGATTTATCATAATTTTCACCAAAGCGTGGCAGGTTTGTTAGCAAGGTGTTTACACAAAAGAAACGAGAGTACTGCAGGTTTTTTTTTTCTTCAACTTGAAAATAAAAAAGAGTAAAATTTTTTCGATACGTGGATGGAATAAAATAATGCGAAAATTTACCTACGAAATATTCATAGGTATCTACAGTGGGACGGTTTTCGTTTTTTTTTCTCTTCGAAGAATTAATTCGTACGTGTGAAGTTTAATTTATACGATAAAGATGATAATTCGTCGAATTCTGGTTTAATTAACGATTCTACCAGCTCGAGCTGCAGGTATCGTATCGCTGAGATCTAGAATTGCGTTAATGATCGATACCATTGCCGATTAATCGATTATAAAGTAAGAACCAGTTGAAATGCTAAATGTCTCAAAGCGAAATATTCCGGTCGTGGAGTGGAATTGGTAATATAACCAAAGTGAAAAGTAAATCGACCCAGTCTGCCAGAGAGCTGGATGGTAATGGAGGATTTAATGCTTACGTATGTACTTTAGCATAAACTTACACACGTACACCATTTTATTCCGCTGATGTACTACATATTTTAAGTTAGCTAGCTTGGCATGGCGCTCTGGTCTTTGGGGTGTGAGAAAGACGAAGAGAAAGCGACAACTACAACGTGGCAGGGTTGCAAAAACACAGATAAAGATCTAACAGTTAAGAGAATGCAGTACCTAAGAAGATTATAGCCACGTTCTCGTGTATAATTTAAAGTCTTAATTGAGTTTAAGAAACGGCGTGGTTTTATACGTATATTTCCCCCGCTGCCCCCTCGCATCATCCGCGCCTTCGTCGAGTTTTTCTTTCATGTTTTCGCATACTCTCGACATCGCAGAGCAGTGAGAAAAAGCGCACGAATGGGAAAAAGGGAATTAAAAATTAAAAGATGGATTTTGTTTTTAGTTTTTAAAAATATAGAATACCCTCGAGGTTAAATGAAGGAGAAAATTTCTTCTCCGCCAATGTACGTAAAAGAATTACAAGCGAAGATGGTTAATTCTTTTGAGAGAATGGCCGGAGGAGGGTATGAGTAAATTATAAGTTTTCCTTTTTAATGCTTTATTTCTTCTTCGACCGATGCTCGTTCTCTTTTTAATTCGATTCTGAGAAAATTGAAAAATTTAATTTTTATTATGTGCCGTTCTCTGCATCGAGTCGTGGTGCTTTTGAAATAATACTTGGACGTAAATGAAGCATCAGAACTCGTCTGGAACTTACAAAGAGTTTTATTATTGGAGGAAAAGAGTCAGAGTTCATGGAATTTTCACCAAAAAAAAAAAAAAAAAAAAAAAGGTGAAAAGAAGGCAGAAGCAAATTTTCGATTATTATTCATTTTCTCGCCCTATCAAGTTTCTTATTGGAATTTTTGGAAGAGAAAAAAATAAAATTCACAGAAGGTCTTCCACCTTCACAACTTTGCAAAACATAACTTTTTACCTAACCGAAATTTTGTTCAAAATAGTTTTGAAATCAGTTTTTTTTTTTTTTTGAAAGAAAATATATTTTAAAAATTTTTCTACTAAAAAAAAAAACTCAACTCCAATCAAAATATTTTCTAAATTTCACAAAAAATTATTCAATTTTTTTATTGGTAAATTCTTGAAATTATTCTGTTAAAATATATTTTTCAGAATTTCATAAAGAAATTTTCCAAGATTTTTTTATAATGGAAAAATTTCAAAAAATGGAATATTTTATAGAAATTTAATTTTTTCAAGCAACGGGCACTTTGGGGGGGATAAGAATGGTGAATCGATCCTCTAGCTCAATCGTGATGACATTTGGGGGGGGGAGTAGGTACTCTTGAGAAATTTCTATGGCCAAGTTTGAGACCACCTGCACCTCTAGTTTTTAAGATATCAATTTTTAATCGAAAATCAAATAGTAGATAAGAATTTTTCCTCCGCGCAATAGTTGTTCGATTTTATTGAATATTTAATTTCATCATCATCATCATCATTTAATTTATTTTCCGACGCTCGACTTCTAATGGCCATTTGCGTCGACTAATAGGTACATAACAGTTTACAATTACATACAAAGAATGGATGATTAACAACAAACTAAATAATTATAACAATATCAAAAACATCAATAACAAAGAAAATCATTTTAACACAAATTTTACCAAATTATGAGTACCTATTTAAAGGGAGAAAAAAATATATATATTACACAATAAATACATAGCTTATCCAAATAACAAAATAATAATTAGTAATTGCAACAATAATGTAAATCAAAAATATGGATCAAGGTGGAATACGCGATGACTAGTCAGTTTAAGTTTTTATATCGTTTGTTTTCGAGTCGGAGTCTGTTGAATCGTCTTCTTCATCGGCAAAGGTTTCTTTTCTTGATTTTATTTCTTTCTTCAGGTGTTTGGCATATGATGTCATCGATCTCTTCGTATTTTTATTCACGAATGGTTTAAGCTCCTTTACCAGTAATAACAAGTTCGGTAGGTCGTCGGTTAATTTTACTGTTTCTTCAATTTTGTTGGTACTGATTCTGATTGTCTGGAATAATTCGATGTATTTCTCAGCGTTTAGTGGCAGGTCCATGATTTTTTTTTTTTTATTGATTTTTTTTTTGCATCAGTGTTATTTTGTCTTTTATGACTTAATATTTAATTTTAGTATGTTGTAAATGTATAACTCCATAGTGGCCAGTGGGTTACTTTGAAAAAAATCAACGATCCTAAGCATTATTTCACTCCCTCCAAACTCAATTTTCAACTAAATTTATTTATTTTGACCATGGTAATGGCTCTGTAAAATTACGAAACCGGTAGTTCTAGGTGTCTCTTTGGCCCTTAGATATTGTGAAATTTTTTCAGAATTTTCACTTGGATAAGCCATATTGAAAAATTATCAAAACTCACTTACTTGAGAAAAACTCTTTATCAAATACTTCATGACGAAAACAAACTTTTTGTTCATATGAGTTAGTTACTCATGTGAAAACATTATTCTCTATATTTTATTATTCCTTCAATTGATTGCTGAGTCATACCTGGTGTCTCATATTTTGAGAAAATGAAAAAAAAGTTAAATATCGTTTTTCAGTGATAAAAAACAAGATTTTTTCAGTTCGATATCGGTTGAATTTTCGATTTTTGTTCTTTCTTCGCCAAATTTCAATTTTTCAAATTTATTTATTCATTTATTTGAGGTGAACTGTAATTTTTTGACTTTTTTTTTCAAATTACTTTTCGAGATATTTTTTACGAAGACTTTTTTAATATTGATTTTTCATTAGGTGGCTTGAGAGTCACTTCTATCATTTACTTTTATTTCATTTTTTATCATTTTTCTACCCTTTTGATATTATTGTCGTATTTTGCTATAAAAATCTTTATAGTTTATAGCTATTCAAATTTTTGGTAAAAAAAAATATCGAATATCTAACTTTATACTAGAAGAATGGAAGAATGACTCTCAAGCCACCATATAAAAAAATACATAAAAACATCTTTGTAAAAACTCTTTCAAAGAGTAATCTTTGAAAACAAAAATCAAGAAGTCGAAAATTAATTCAAAAATTGAAAAAAAAAAACTTACCTACCGGATTCATAATCTGTAACACTGTAACAATGAAAGTAAGTACATAATGTAAATGTTGAGGAAAACATTTTTTCATTTTTGATACTTCATAATAAGTACCTATTTGGGAGAAATTGAAAATAGAAAAATGGACAATTGAAAAAAGTTGACCTTGAATGAAATTTTACTGATTTTTAAAAAATACGTTTGAAATAAAAAAATTATTTTCAAAAATGTAAAAAAAAAACAAGAAAAAAACGTTTTAAGGAAAGTTAAAAAAGCTTATTTTTTTACAAATATTAACTCAAAAAATATAACTTAATAAAAATTAAAAAAAAACAAAAAAAACAATGACAATAAATGCAAAATAGCGCTAATAGACAGCACTGTACAGAACTCAACTTTCGTTATCAACAGAAAAATCACATGGACACGAAATAGAATTTATCACTACTCACTTATTTACTTACCTCTCTGGTAATCATTATGGATGGTGTACGGTACCAAACGTTGGTTTGTTATTATAACGAATGATGAAATCGGCTCAAAATTGGGAATAGTGCTAATTTGTCTTTCCACTCTCATCTCGAGTAAAGTATTTATTTATTGCACTTGGATGTAAAAAACAAATTTATAAATTCTCCAACCTGATAGGCTCATTATAATCATGAACGAATGAGATTGGCTTAAAATTACAGTTGTTTTTCCCCTCTTGCTTAAATTAGACTTCAATACAGCTCGAAAGAAAGCGAATGAAATACCTTACCATGCTATTAAGTAAGTATTCACCCTGTACTTTTGTAATCCAAGTACCTGCGAGGTAAAGTTTTCTATAACATGCATCGGAGCGAGGTTACTTTTTAGTAACTTGGCTACTTTTTTCACGGCAAGGTTACTTTAGTTACTTTCGGACTCGTTTTGGTTACTATGGTTACTTTTGGACTCATTTTGGTTAGTATTTCGTCAAAAATTTGACTTGAAAAAAGAACAGCTACCATTAAAATTTAAAATTCCTTTAAAAGCGCTTTGAGAGTTTTTTCAGAGATTTTTTCCCAACAAAATTTAAAATATATTCAAAGTAAAAAATGTTTGCTCCAAAAAAAATTGAAGGTTCTTTCATTTTTTAAGCCAGTATGAAAAATTGTGATTTTTTTTTGAAGAATTAAGATTTACTCTTGTCTAAAAATAAGGGGCATTTCTTAAAACAAAAATATGATAGAAAAAAAAGTACTAAAAAAAAAGTAAGTAGATAAGCAGTAATTTTTTTTGAAAAAATTGAGAGATTCTTTTCTCGACAAATAAACGTTTTTTTCTCAAAATTTCTTCTAAAAAGATTGTAATTTTTTTTAAAGAAGTAGAGGTTGTTTCGTAGAAGAGTAAAACAGATTTCTTCTCATTAATAACTTTTTTTTATAAAAATTGCAATTTTTTCAATTCAGAAAAAAAATGTAGTCAATAGAGAGCTCCTCAAAAATGAAATATAAAATCGTTTCAACTCGTGAACTTAAAATTCTTCAAAAATTTGATTTTTTTAAATAAGTGAAACTTTTTAAAATTTAAAAATTTTGAAAAGTTGTAAATTTTTTGTAGAGAATGAAGACTTTTCAAAAATGAAAAAAATTTTATACCTACTCATTTTGCATTTTTTAGACATTACAATTTTTATAGAAAAAATTAAAAATTATTTAGAAATCAAAATTTTTCATAATTTGAAAACAAAAATTGAGAATTTCAAAAATTATTTTTTTTTAAATCCAGAACTTTTTAGAAATTAAAAATTGTCTATAAATTGAAATTTATAGAAGTTGAAAGTTGTTTAAAAAATAAAAACTTCAAAAAGAAAAAAAAATTTAAAAATTATTAAAAATTAGAATGTAAGAACAACAGTATTGTATACCTACAATTGAAATTTATTCAAAAATTTACGTTTTTTTGAAATCAATAATTATTTGAAAACTGAAAACTATTTCAAAACAAATAAAACTTCCAAAACTTGGAAAAAGCGATTTTTCAAGAAATGTTTTTTTTTGAATTTTCAATATTGACATTGACTTGAAAAAAAAAATTGAATGTTGGATAGGTACTCAAAAATTTGTATTGTGAGAATTGAAATTTCCTATAATGTAAAAATTGAGCGTCAATTAAGCCAACTATTCAATTAAAATTCGTCATAATTATACAGAAAATGCATAGGTATTATTTTTTCATTAAAAATTTGGGCCCTCGATTTCAGGAGTTGCGAAACGTCAAATTTAGCGAAAATATTGGGAAAACGGAGAAGGGGAGGGGTTATGAGTCATTACATTCAAGTGGAAATGGAAAATTTTTGGTTACTTTTTTCCATAATTTTGGTTACTTTTTTGAAATTTCAGGTTACTAAAGTTACTTTTATTTTTTCGAATTTCGCTTCGATGCATGCTATAATAATTATTACCTATTCATAATTTGGGCGACTTTTCCCAAATATTGATTGTAAATTTTAAAAATTTGAAGTTTTGAAAAAAAAAAGTTCAAAATTTATTTTCCATTATTTGAATGATTGTCCAGTACCCGTCGCCGTCATATGTAGATACCTACCTACCCATTTTATTGATTTTTTTTTTTTTTTTTTTTTTTTTTGTTGAAAAATTTGATTTTATATTGAGAAGTTGACGTGGAACCTTTTTTCAAAGTCAATCCCTTAAAAATGAGAAAATTAGAGTAGAAGTTTCAGAAGTCTCTTATCTTATACCCTTTTTATTCTATACTTAATTTTTTAAAAACATAAAAAAAGTAACTATGTATTTCGAAAAAAATGAAAATTTCTGAATAAACTTTGGCCCCAAATATTGTAAACAGTATTGACTTCATTTTTAAATATTATTCCTGAGCAGTTTGTTGGGTATCCGCCTGCCCAGACACTCTTCCATCCTTTCACGTCTGGAACTCGTACTATGTGTTTGTTTGCAAACTTGGTAATTATTCAAAAATATGAGAATTAAATTATGCGGAAATTTTCATCTTCTTTGAATGGCGTTTGATGTTTACGAGATGAGCGTATCGTTATGAAGAAAAATTAAATAGGTCGTGTTTTGCAAAACTATGTTGAAAAATCGACAGATGCCCTAAGGAGTTGAATAAACTATCAAACTGATGAAAATTATTAATTTGCAAACAAGGTCTGGGTCTGGGTTTGGGGCCAGTGAGATAGTATAGAATGAAATTTGCGTGGTAATATGCTAAAAAGGTGACAGTACAGGAGCAGTTTGTATAAATGAGGCAGACTGTACGCTGCTTACACAAACACGTATTACGTACTCGCATAAAATAAGGAAAAAAATCGGCCGTGTTCGTGTATTTTTTTTTCTTTTTTTCGAAACAGCGCACTAAGGTATATTCTGATCATTAATCAAGTTGAAGATGAACGAATTGTGGCGCGTTTAGCATACCATACGAACGTGTGTTATGAGCAAAATAATGTTGGCCGGCTGCATATTTCCCCGTCTGTTTTCTCTGCCAAAGAAGACGACGACATCGTCGTGTATTTTCCAAGCCATTAATTCGCCTAGCGAGCTTATTGTCCAGGTTATTTTCTTACCCCTGGTTTTATCAGGGTTTGATGATGTAATTAGCGATACGTGCCTAAGGGCGAGGTGTGCAACATCAGCTTTTTTAACTCGTACGTTGCATGAAAGCTAATTTGATTTTACTCACAGAATTGACTATTTTTGTTTTCTCTTTCGATATATGCATCGAGATGGTAAACGATATGCGGATTTAGCTCGGAGATGGAGCGATGGCGAGGAGAGGAGAGGTCGAAATGTAGATGTTGTACGGGCTCGTATCTTTGGTAATGATCGAGATAATATGGTTTCGAAGTGCTTGTTTATTAATGTAAAGTGTCGTGTTTAAGGTAGATTTGTGAGCGTGTTTTATGCCATTGCTGCCGACGATGTCGATGTCGTAATGTAGTAGTGAGGCGGTTTTATTAATGGAATTATGCATACGACCGTTCCAGAATGCTTCTATTTTAAGAGGAAATGTAATCAGAAGGCAAAGATGGTGGTTCTGGTTCTGGGGAGATTATTTTTTCACTCATATTTTTCCTATGATTAATCGTCTCGATTTACAGTTTTTTTATTCTCGATCACGAGACGAAGGAGTAAAGTTTTTAGTAAATTTTTCTGGTATCGTAAAGTGGCCAATGGAAATATTTAGGAATTTTTCTCTGATTTTCGCGTACATCATTCAAAAAAGTGAGTCCCATCCAAAACTGGTGTAAAATTTTGGTCTGACAAATACTTGAAATAGAAAATGGAAAAATTGAAAGAATACTTTTTTATGGGAAATTCAAATTGGAACAATTTTTGTATTAAATATTTCTTCATACAGTCAAAAAATTTAAAACTATCAACAAAAAACTCTTGAAAAACTGAAAAAAAAACATCAACTTTTAACGTATTTTCAATTATTTCAGAAAAACCATCATCATTAGAGAAAAATTCTTCAAACAAAAATTGTTCCTCATTAAAATTTCAATCAAATTGCTTCTACTCATTTTTTTGTAACTTTTCGTTGGAGAAAGTTATGTTTGCTTAGGTATCAATTTATCAATTTTTTTGTTTTTAAGAAAAAAAAATTATAAAAAATTTATTGATACTGAATGAACATAACTTTTTTCAGTGAAGAATTACAAAAAAAAAACAAAAAAAAACAGTATATTATTATTAAAGGTACCTTCCCTCGTAAATACACCACTCACCTGACTTTGAACCAAATTCGTTCATTTTTTCCAATTTTTATTTCAAATACAGAACCCTCTCCCAGATTTCATGAGGTCTAAATAATCTGGGTTTCTAATTGAAATACCAATGTGAATTAAATATGAGCATGTAGCCCAAATTTTCATGTATAAACCATGAAAATTTCCTATTCTTGGATCTTGGCATTCACTGTTTTCGAGTACACATGTGACTCAAATTATATATTTTTTAAAAACAAAAATTTATCAAATGTAGAAGGGTAAAAAATATTCCGACCATTTGAGGATCATTTTTGGACTGTACAATCCTCGTCGATAATATCACGGAAATCTCATCTATGAGCAGAGTGGTGTACATTAGATATTAAATCTAATTTCATGAATTCCCAAGTATCTATGTAGTCCCAAGATTTCCAAATAGCTCCACTTTACGATTTGTAAGAACATATAACGTGTTATAACGAATTTTACGAATTTAAATCAACTACAAATGAATTAAAAAACTTGTTTACTTGTTTGAGAAACTAAGAATACGAATCATTATTCGGGTTCACTTCTTTTAGTGTTTACAAACTAACTACATTACCAAAAAAGAAAAATTGAATAAATAATAACACTAGTCAACAATTTTTGAACTTTTTTCTGTGTTCGGGTCCAAAATAGGCTTAATCGATAGTTTAGGCCTAGAAACAAAAAGCAATTTCTGATTTTTCGTTTTTTTTTTTTTGTTTTTGCGGGTACGGGAGGGGTTCAAAGTGACGAAAATCGGGGTTTTTGCACCTTTTCAACTGCTCATAGCGCCAAAAATATTGCTCTACGAAAAAAACCAATGGCAGATTCGGAATCTACGTTGAATTTTGAGAAAACATCTCTGTCCGTTTTTCCAATTTCAAATTTTAAAGTATCTTAGTAGCGTTTTAATTTTATTATCGAGATCTTCGCCGTTCCGCGCGGAGACGGTCCGATAATTATCGAATCGTTCCCACGCGGAACGGCGGCGGTCTTGGTAAAAAAATTGAAACGTTACTAAGGTACTTTAAAATTGGAAATTGGAAAAACGGACAGAGATGTTTTCTCAAAATTCAACGTAGATTCCGAATCTGCCATTGGTTTTGTTCGTAGAGCAATATTTATGGCGCCATGAGCAGTTGAAAAGGTGCAAAACTCCCGATTTTCGCCACTTTGAACCCCCCCTGTACCCGCAAAAGCAAATAAAATTTAAAAATGAGAAATTGCTTTTTGTTTCTAGGTCTATACTATCGATTAAGCCTATTTTGGACCCATTCTCAAAATGGCTGTTGACATGTGTAATATTAGATAAGAATTTATAAAAAATTAGCGAATTTTAATAAGTACCCATTTACTTTGGAATTTAAAAATTTCAGAAAAATTGGAAAAGTTGACAAAAAAAAAATGAAAGTTCATAAAAATATTCCAAAGAAATCTACGTAGTTAAATTTTGAAGTAAGTAAAAAAATTAAATAGTTTTTGAATGAATTAATTCAGAAATTACGAAAAAAAAATAGAAGATTTGCAGGTATTAAAAAAATAGAAAGATATATTGGAAAAATTACGAATAGAAAATAAGGGCAATTATGAAAATATTAAAAATCTGATAAAATTGAAAAATCATAAAAAATTGGTCAATTTTTCAATTTTTCTTGTACCCATAAAAGTTGAGGCCGAATACTGATGACTTTTAATATGGCACTTGTAGTTCTAAGTAAGATCTGTCACCTGCCACCGCGCTGATTCTGCTACGACAATTATCCTTGGAGTTATAGTTATTCAAAGGCTCAATTCCCAGATTTGCAAAAACCAGGCTATTCGAAAAAATCCGAAATTTCTCCATTTATCCGCATTCTGAGAAGAAATGATGAAATCTTTTGAAAATCTGATTCTTGAAATTTTGTTTTTATAAAAATTTTCGGATTTTTAAGTTGAAAGCAAATCATACGTAATTTTTTTTTTATTTCATTTCTTTTTTCGATTTTTTTCTGTTATTAAAAATTTTCTTTTTTAACTTAGGGTCAAGTTATCAATGTGTATAGAACATTTTTGCATTTTCATTTGTGGAAGAAACTACATCAGACATGAAACACATTGCATATTTATTAAAGAATACAAAAACCTTTAAAAAATAAAAATAAAAATCATCATCATTTGATAATTTTGAAAAAAATTTGAAAAATTCAAACAAATTTTAAATATTAAAAAAAGTAGGTACATATTATATTAAAAAGTCAAAAGTACGTAGGTATTTTTAAAAAATGAGAAAAAAGGAACAAAAAACCTTACCAACTAAGTATAGGTAGGTATTTAGAAGACAATCGGATTTGCACAAACACATCACTGGCAAGCTTTGTCCAAAAAGAATTGGCCCGTACGTTTAGAATCAAGTTCTATCTATTATTAGTTTAATTTTTGTTTTTAATCTGATTCTTCAGGGGTCCTCTTTTATGCAGTTCTATAATATTCTACATCATTTTTTTGTTATTGAAATTCTGCTAGTGTCTATAAAATTTTTTTTTATGTATGTTCAGGAAGTTTAAAATTCCCAGAACTTATTGAAAAATCCTTCGCTACAAACACTGCGATCTTGATTAATTTATGCGTAAATAATGCGACCGACGGCGGTGTTGACAAAATCATTAAAATGTTTTTCAATCGACATGTATAGTTAAATACATATAATTCAAGAATTAACATACCTAGATACGTACATGGGCACGACAGCGACAGCGATTGGAAATTATTCTGAATTGGAATTCGAAATCTTTTTTAAAAAGTTGCAGCAGTGCGCTTCTCGATTCACATACTATGTGGATGTAGATAAACATCTGTCAATTTGAACGACTCAGTGTTGAAAAATTGCTAATTCCGATACGTCTGGCGATGCTCCAGCCAACAATCTTGGCATAGCTGGATTGATACGAGGTGCAGTTATCTCAGTGCGGTTTCACTATCGATGTACCTTAAAGTTAGCTAGCTTCGTTGAACCGTGCGATAAAATTCGACGGTCGAACGTCGCGTCGCGTCGTTAAAATGTAAATTATAACGAGTGGAAATTTTTTGGGAGGAATTTTTTCCTCCTATAAAATAGGTTTTTTGGAAACCTTATTGGTTTTTCTCAAGTGATGTGGGAAAATTCAAAAAAAAAAGTTGTATGCTCATGATGCATATCGCAAAAATTGAAAGGGCAAGAATAAAAAATGTAAAAAAAATTATATGAATATTTTTTCCGAAACTTGAAAATGAAAAAGCAAAAAAGCTTCGAAAATTGGTATTTACTAGTTTGAGGCTCTTTAGTGCCTTCATTTTTGAAAAATACCAAGGCGATTTTAAAAAAAAAAAAAATTTGTTCTCAAAAAGTTACACCTTTTTCATGTAGATGATGTTTTGACTGAATTTTGAAATTTTCATGCCTCGAATGTGTCCCATCTCATGTAATTTCAGGTTCAAATAATCAGTGGGTACAAGTGATTTTTTCGAAGTTTAGGCTGTTTAGCTCCTTCATTTTCAAAGGTAGGCAAAAAATGTCAAGTGTAAAAGATTTTGAATTTTTTTTATGCTCGCAAAGGAACCTTGCTAACTCGTCACCTTCGAGTGAACTGAAATTCGGTTCATTGCAAGAGCATATCATCCATACCTCAGAATTGTTGGATGCCGAAGTTGAATTTTTGATTTTTGGCGAATTTTGGAAAACTGCGAAAACAGTCCATTGTTTATTAATTTTTTACAAAAATTGTAAATTTTGAGATGAAGTTCTGAAAACTGAGACAAAAATTTTTTCGAAAAATGAAAAGTTTTCTTACCAAACGTTGAAAAAGTTTTTTGTTTTCAATTCTTGTGGATTTTCTTCGCCAAAACTAGATTTTCATCTCTAAAAGTAGAAGGTTTATTCTTCGAATGAAAGGGGGGAAAACGTGCTTTTTTTAATATATTATCAACTCATCAGTTGCAGCAATTTTTTACTTTAAAAATTTTTTTTTACAAAAAAAAGAAAGAAATAGAAGTCTTTTTACTTCAAAGAAGTTGAAAAAATTTTTATTCCAAAATAAGTATTTTTTAGTGATTTCTCCTCAAAAAAAAAAAGTTCAAGGTTTATTTGTGAAATTGACTCAAAAATCTGCATTTTAATAAATTGATAAATTGATTTTGACTCTAAAAAAATAAGAGATTTTCTTTTTCAAAAATACTATGAGATTTTTCACTTTAAAAAGTGAAAGACCTCTTTTCAAAAAAATATGGTCTTTACAAAAATAAAATATTTTTACTTCAAACTTCAAAGTAAAAAATGAACCTAGACATTTTATTTTCAGAAATTTTGATGATTTTTTTTTTAAACTAAAAAAAAAATAAAAAATTTAATGCTCCAAGAAAATTGAAGTTTTTTTTTTTTTTTTTTTTTTTTTAATTGAGGCAAAATTGATTTTTTGTTAAAGAATTCAAGTCTAGCTGTTTTTCTCTAAAAAAAAAGAGATATATTTGCTGAAAAAAATAAATAATAAAAGAGTGATTTTTTCGAAAAAATTGAGACAAGAAATTTAAAGATGATTTTCTTTATAGATAAACGACTTTTTCTTAAAATATTGAAATTTCCTCTCAAAAAATGAGATTTTTGTATCTCAAAAAATTATAATTCACAATTTGTGAATTTTTTTAAATGCGAAATTTTCAAGTTGTCATGAAGATACACGTGTCAACTCATGGCTTCAACTGTGCTAATTGATTGATGATATCAGATATCATACTAACGCTAGGATTACATTTTTAGTTGCCGAAGTTGATTAAAGCGCTGTTTGGAGCGATTCCAGTGTGCTGGAGAAAAGTCAACTTTGGCTACGAACTCCAGATTGCTTCGAAAGTGGTCGAAATTGCTTAGCCGTCAGCTGTAGTAAATAAACCGATTTTCAGAATTTTTTATCACAAAATTTACAATTTTTTATGATTTACTAATTACTTACTAAAATGAACTAAGTATATTTTCTCCATTTTAAAAAAAAATCGCTAAAAATTGAAAAATCAATTTCGGCAGCTAAAAATTTGGTTCTGACGTCTGAATGACGTGCTCTTTCAGTGAGTTAAATTTAAGCTGAATCCGAGATGACGAGTTGGCATGTTTCCCCTGTAAATCGATATTTTTATTGACTCGGGTATGTATTTCAAAATCAAGGTTTTCTCAGTACTCTTCAGGCCACTGCAAAAAGGACCAGTAATGTTCTCATTCATAACTATTTATCGTTCTTTACAATACTTTCAGAGCACACTATACCAACGAAATCCTCCTCCCATCTCTCTAAACCTCTAGCTCAACTCTCGAGAGCTTAGCTTCATTAAAACGATCGAAGAAGAAACAAAAAAACCGTAAAAATTCTCGTCAAATATCCAATAATCAAATCCCCCCTCGCCATCTCGCCATCGCAATACCGAATGCAACTCACACATCCAATATACGACCACGTTCACTATCCACATCCAGCATCCAGCGATGTATCTGTTATTTTGTTTCTTCTCGGCGATTTGATCTGTCAATGTTGATTGTCCAACTACCCACCCGTTTCATAGTACAAACAGTACACACGCCAACCCCAATCTATTGACTTTTTGTCACGAATTGCATTTCTTGGCAGGGGGTAAAAAAAAAATAGAAAAAAGAAGCGAGAACTCGTACAGTCGGGTCGGGTTCCTGTTGTTTTTGTTTTCGACCCGTATACGCGAGTATTCCACATCAACAGCAATATCGTATCGTAATATTTAAACCAAACGATAAGGTACGAACATTGCACAAATATCGCACTATACGCTGCACTCCTCTCTTGTCCCTTTCTCTGCCATAGTACCGTGCGCCACACGCTTCGTCGAATTCATTAAATTAAAAGGTAATTTTTCTTACGTCAAATATAGGTACGCAGAGGTATCTACGGACGCTGACAAGCGTAGTATATTCAATAAACGCCGGTCTTATATTTTAATTAACGAGCCAGCGAGTTGGCTATCTTGATCGTTAATATTTCGCTCTCTGCTTGCAAATGATAAATAGAAGTACCTAACCCCTGCTACCGGGTACTCTTTCCTTTTTTGCGTACAATTTTATATACGTCGGGTAACAAATTAAAAGTAGATATTTTTCTGCTCTTTGGAGCCTTGAACTTGAGAACAAAGAGTCACGAAAAAAATACCCAAGTCTGCTTATCTGATACCCATTGCCCAGTACTGCCCCCTGCATCGAGACAGATCTGGTTACTCTGTGTGTGCATTTCCCAACTAATCAGATATTACAAGGTGCACTATGCCGTCCTCGATTCAGGAAGAAGACCCGGCCAAGGATGAAGATGGTCACGTTTTACCATACGTACACGATATAGCGCAATATGCAATACTTTTAGTACTACCACGTATGTTCGTATGTGTACATTAGGGTGGAGCAAAAAAAAAAAACATACCTCGGATTTCGATCAAACTCGCAAAGATGGTTTACTTTGAGTTGAGAACCTCCTAAAAAAAATTTGAGCCCCCTACCTCTCAGGGGAGCGGAGCTAGGGGTTCTCAAAGCAGGGTCACTTTTGAAAAAAACGCAGTTTTTCGTTATTTTCGGGTAGTTCCAATCGAGTTACCCCCCACCGCACCCCTCTGAAAAAGTGCAGTTTGAGTTTCTACACATCCCTGGACCATCGATTTTGAAATTCGATACCACTTTTGTCCCCAACCAGGGATTGAAAAGTTGCAGATCGCTAAAAAATTAATAATTTTGAATTACAAAAAATGGAAATAACATCTGCTTGGTACCAAAACTGGACTCAAATGGCTCCTGGGTAATTCTCAGAAAATCGGCAAATTTCACTACTGTAAAAGTTCAGAAATTTGACAGGTTTTTAAAATTTTTTTCTTAAAGGTAATTGAAAATATATATGCCCCCGAGTACTTTTATGGTGTTGGGGTCAATTCATTTCCCAAAAGGGAGGGGAGAGGACGATTCAAAAAGGGTGATTTGGCCCCCAGAGCGAATGTTTAAACCAACTAGTGGAAGTTGGTCCTTATGGTCTAAAACCCCCGTGACCAAATTTTTAGGTCGCTACCTCACCCCCACCCGCTCATAGAGCGAAAAATGTGATTTTTCGATTATCATTTTTGATTTTGACAGTTTTTAACCAATTTTTTTCAAACTCGGGTAGATGTTAGGTATACTCAAGGGTCATCCATGTAAATTTTAAAAAAAAATTTCAAACCTATCTTCATTGTGAAATGCGCGTTTTAAGTTTTCTAACGGCTATTTCGACAAGTTCTTTCAGAGGTGCAATAATGGAAAATATATATATTATACACCTAGTCTGGATGTACAACATATATTTTTTTCAGAATTTTTTATATAGGTGAAAGGCCTTCAAAAATGCAAAAAACTGATTTTTTCATCATTTTTCGCGCAAAAAACAGTCATTTTTGGTCGAAAAAAATTGTCGTCGTAGTATATCACTAAATACGTAGTTATACACCATCAACCCGAGTTTGGATGAAATTCGTTGATTTTTTTCTATTTTTTAAAATTTAAAATTTAAATTAACTGAGTGACGCCATTTTGGGAACACTGAGTGTCCCTCGAGGTGTCTGGAGAGCCTAAAATTCATGTTTGGACATGTTTCAAACCGATATTTGTCATAAACAGAAATTTTCATGAAATTGAGAAAATTTGATTTTTTTGCTCACATCGTCGTGGCTTATCATTCCTCCGGTATAAAATGTCCCACCTTCCTGAAAACTGAGAAAATTTATTCTACTTAGCGAGTATCTTATTATAGCTTATTAATAATTAATAAAATATCAGTATTATAGCTTATAGAATAACTAATTGTCGAATTGTCCATCGTCGTGGCTGTAAAAATTCATCATTGCCACGACGAAAGACAAACACTTGTGATCCACGACGATGGACAATTCGACAATTAGTTATTCTACAAGCTATAATACTGATATTTTATTAATTATTAATAAGCTATAATAGGATACTTACTAATTAGAATAAATTTTCTCAGTTTTCAGGAAGATGGGACATTTTATACCGGAGGAATGATAAGTCACGACGATGGACACTATTTTTGTAAAAATTGAAATTTTTACAGATGATTACGTAAAAAATCGCTCTGTGCATTGCCATTCGAAATTTCAAATGCGGATAGTATTATTATAAAAGTAACAAATCAGTGTAGCCATTCAGCAGAAAAAAATATTCACTCAGCGAGCTGAGACAAATTTTTAAAAATTATCCACGACGATGGACATAAATCTTTGCTACAGTTTTCAATGATCAGGTGTAGTTGTATTAAACACTTTTTGTGATCATCATTCACGCTAGCCTATACCCTGAACTTCCTAATGACGTGTACTTACTTTTTTTTTCAGAAAAACATGGTGATTTCCATAATTTTTGAAATCTGTTTTCAAAAACATGTTGTGCTACAGGCCACGACGAAGGACATTTTGAGGTTTAGACTAACTTGTACTCAAGGGGAGGGGGGTGGTATTCATCAAATTGGGTATGATGGATTAAGGACGTTATAATGTACAAATAACCAAAAAATGAAAGTTGGGCATAGTACAGGAGTTGAGAAATCAGCCCGTTACTCAAATTTGCCGATTTTCGGAGAATTACCCTCCTATTGATGCAAAAAAAATATTTCGATAGAAAAAGTTGAAAAAATTTCATAGCAGGGCTGCCAACTTTCGATTTTCATAAAACATCAAAATTTCCCCCTCTTTTTGGTAAAAAATTGATGTTTTATGAAAATCGAAAGTTGGCAGCCCTGCTATGAAATTTTTTCAACTTTTTCTATCGAAATATTTTTTTTGCATCAATAGGAGCCATTTGAGTCCAGTTTTGGTACCAAGCAGATGTTATTTCCATTTTTTGTAATTCAAAATTATCAATTTTTTAGCGATCTGCAACTTTTCAAGCCCTGGTTGGGGGACAAAAGTGGTATCGAATTTCAAAATCGATGGTCCAGGGATGTGTAGAAACTCAAACTGCACTTTTTCAGAGGGGTGCGGTGGGGGGGTAACTCGATTGGAACTACCCGAAAATAACGAAAAACTGCGTTTTTTTCAAAAGTGACCCTACTTTGAGAGCCACTAGCTCCGCTCCCCTGAGAGGTAGGGGGCTCAAATTTTTTTTAGGAGGTTCTCAACTCAAAGTAAACCATCTCTGCGAGTTTGATCGAAATCCGAGGTATGTGTTTTTTTTTTTGCTCCACCCTAGTGTACATATAAGAAAGGGAAAAAAAACCAAACGATCGACCACGTATTTGTGGTACATGCTCGTAACAATGGCCAATAGCTTTTTTTTACTTTGTCTTCTTCACTTTCTACTATTTTTTCTCCTCTTCGAGTTCACACACTTCGATAGAGCATGTCAGCTGGTAAAAAGGGTCTTTGTTTGACTTGGCGGCCGGGTAATACGATATTGTTAAAATCAACTGACATGACGACCACCACAATGAAACAAACAACGCAAGACCAAAAACTAACAACTTCACGAGTTGTGTGTCGTGTATGTAAAGTACTTTCCAACAACCAACGTCGTCGTTGGAACGATTGAAAAAGTATTTACATCGTGAAATTACCCTCTTCCTGGTTGGTGGAAAATTTCCTATTTTTTTCCCCCATTCTGTTTGCAAGATTCCGAGTGTATAGAAATTTATTATGATTCGGGGTTCATTCTGGAGATATTTTTCTTTTCGAATTCAGAAATTTACATTTTTCATTTTGACATAAGTATCCCAAAGTGGAGCTATTTCGAAATTAAAAAAAAAAAATTCTCATGTAGTCTCAAAAATTGAGGTCTAAAACTAATAATCTCTAATGCCAATGCGACTGATTATTGTAGTAGTAACTAGATGAGGTCTATCGTCCGCAATCGCGCCTATTTTGCAGCCTCAAAGACTTTTTGAGTTATACGTAGCTCCTCTAAGGCTAAATTCCCATCTTTTTTCAGATTGAAGCTTTTGGGATAAATTGAAATTTCTCCATTTCCTAGCATTCCAAGATGAACAAAAAAGAAAGAAAAAATGCAAAAATCCAACAAAACTTGACCTGACCTACGAAAAGGCGGTTAAGAATTCTATGCCACTTAACCCCCTTTTCATGCGTCAAGTCCTTGTTGCTATTAATGGTACCTACTGAAATTCAATTAATGTTTATTCTTGTTCCTGTAAAATTTCGTTTTTTGGACTTGGTCTGACGACATGGCGTCTATATCAAAAATTGAAGCGGAAAAGGAAAATGAAATCATCGAAGAATCTTTTTTGATTGACAAGGGAACCTTGACATGGGAACTCGTCAAGTCCGATTGAGCTGAAATCTGGCTTACGGTTCTGAAAAAACATGTTATTCAAACCTCAGAACCAAATTTTGAATTGCCGAAGTTGATTTTTTGATTTTTGACGAATTTTTGAAAATTGCGAAAATATGCCATTGATTATAATCAGTTTTTTACAAAAATTGTAAATTTTTATATATAATTCTGAAAATTGGTTTATAGACCTACTGAAATCGGTTTCCCAAGTCGATTCGGACCATTTTCGAAGCAATCGGAAGCCGTGCTCGAATTGAACTGGAACGAGACGGAACAGAGTTCCGATTCGTGAAAAATCTTAGTACGTTCAATATTACCAAAATTTGAATAAAATTCTTCAACTTTTTTCAGTTTTTCTAAAAAAAAAACAAAAAAAAAACTTACCAATCTAAATAAAGTAAAAATTAACTATTTCTCAAATATTTAAAAAAAAACTGTTTTTTTTTTTTTAGAAAAAATAAGCAAGTATCTATATATCTTTTTATGCAAAAGGAAAGCTCTCATTGAAAAATAATAATAAAATTGTAATTATTCCTAAATTAAATAGGTACCTATTTTAAAGAAAAATACATTTAAATTTTTGAAAAAAGACAATTTTTTGAAGAGGTTAACTTTCGTAGTTTTTCTGAAATAATATTTCTCATACTTTAGCAAAAAAATCTTTCAATTTTATTGAATAAAAAAATAATGAAGAAAAAAAATTATTTTTTTGGAAAAAATAAATCTTGCATTTTTTTGCAGAAATAAATCATTAAATCTCTGGGGTATTTTTGTTTAGGATAAAATGTCTTATTTTCACAGAAAAAAAAATCTCATTTTTTTTGTTGAGAAAATCATCATGATTATTGTCAAAATATCTGTTAGGTATTCTGTTCAGAAAATCATACATGAACTTTTTGACGAAGCTTTCCAATCTTTCACTTAAGTATTAGTAATTTCCAGGTGATCTGTTATGCAGTTCCTGATAGTAGTAAAACTCGGCGCTTCGCGCCTCGTCAGGGGGGGATCCCCCCGGACCCCCAGTTGGCTCTATTTCCGCACTACGTTTGAAAGTATGAAGCATAGTACGTATATGCTTTTACTCTGTGACAAAATGTATAAAAGTCATATATTACTTTCCATGGAAATTTAAAAATCATGACAAAATTAATTTTTAAAAAATCAAAAAAAGTCTAATAAAAAGTCATGAATATTAATTTCCATGGAAATTTAAAACTTAAAAAAGTCCATAAAAAAGTGATCTTTCTAAATTTCTGACAAAATGTCTGAAAGTCATCAAATTTTTAAAAAATTTCCAAATTTCAGAATGTATGACAAAATGTCTAAAAAATTGAATTTATTGAAATTTTTCCAAGTTTTAACCCAATTTGGTGTCGGATTTTTTCATTTTGGTCATCGTAAAGGCATATATGTACTATGCTAATAAAATCTTTCGCTATTGAGGGAAATTAAAAAAAAATTTAAATTGGAGGAGAAGATTTCTCAATATTTCTGAAGTAAAAGTAGTCTACCTGCTTCTAAAATTTTTGTAGAAAAAAATTAGGGAAAAGAAATCTTAAATTTTTTGACAGAAAAAATTTCTTCTTTGTAGGATGAAATCTTATATTTTAAAATTTTCAGGTTTATTGAAATATTTTGATAAATCTCAATTTTTCGAGGAAAAATATTTTTCAAATTTTTGGAGAAAATGTTTTCTACCTAAAGCTGTCTAAAATAAAAGATATTTATAGACATCATTCGATTAGCACTATTGAATCCAAAATCGGAGTTGACCAGCTGACTCGTGTATTTTATTACAACTCGAAAATCGAGAATTTATTCCGAAAAATAAGTTGACGATCGGACCAAGATACGTACTTGGTCTAATTCGAAGGAAAATTTTCTTACTCGTATAGGAGTAATTTTTTCTATTTTTTCTAGATTTATTTTTTGATCACCTTTATTATTAAATATTTCTTTAAATAATAATTGATTAAAAATTAATTTTATTAATTTATTTTTATCAATTAATTTAACTTTTTTTCCTCAACATTTCTTAGGAATTAATGGTATACACTATACCTCGACGTTATATTATATATTCTGATTATTTTATTATATGAAATAATTTATCTTCAATTGGATCATCAATAACAATTATTTTTACCATAATACATTATTTCTGTTTTATTTTTTGTTGCAGGTAAGAAATTGCAAGTATAACTATGATAAAATATAAGAAACCATCAAAAAATTGGGTAAATCTATATTTTTCCTTTTTTCTTGAATTATTTTTTGATTTGAATTTCTATTATTTTGTTATTTTTTCTTTTTTATTACCCTTATTTTAAACTGTTCTAATGATCAATTTTTTAATTATTTTTTTTGCCATTTAAAGTTTTTTTTTCACTTTTTAAAATTTTTATATTATCAAATTTATGCTGCTTATTATCTTTGCACTTATATGTAAAGATAAACAGTTTCAAAAACTGACAGCTATTATTACTTACCTACTTTTATGTATCCTCGCTGCTATCAAATTTTCCCCTCGTCGGAAATATCCAAAGAAATCACACCACTTGAGTGCAAAAAGTAAAAGATGACAAAAACAATGCGTTCCCTTACAAAAAATATAAAGTAGCTAGACTTTATAAAATTGTGACGATGTCTTCTTCTCTAGCTCTTTTTCTGTTTTATTTTTGTTTAATTTTTTTAATTTTTATATACTTTTAAAAATGAGTTCAAAACTCTTATATCGTAATTTTCTTTTTTATTTATCCTGACTTCATGATTCTTGAAATCGATTAATTCTTACCCCACTTTTTTCAATTTGGTTGCCAAAGATGGACTTCTGAGGTTCAGCCTCCCATGAAGCTTTTTTTTTTGTTGAAAATTTGGTATTTTTTCCTATCCTCATTTTTATTTATCGTAATGAATAATTTTTATAAAAGTTGGGAAAGAAGTTAACTTGAGCCTCCCACTTCTCACTCTAGTAACATTGCCTGAATAACAAAGCGGTGCTCTATTTCATTTGTTTTTGTCAAAAAAAAGAGGTATCTAAATCTAAATGAAAAATGTACAAAATAGAAGTGAAGTGACATTTTTAACTTAAATTTCATAACAAAAACAGTGTTTAAGTACCTAATGTTTGTTCACTTGACAGTAAAGTGGCTAGGTAAATAAGTGTGAACAGATGAGCCTCACAACGAGAATTATCAAGTTTTGCAGATAACTTACTCAACAACTTACCATCTCTTTCATACACGAGTAGAACTCGCAATTAGAGTGGTCTGTCTTGTCGGTTTGATTCAATGGCAACTGCCTTAGTTCTTCTGATTGTATCTTCCAAATGCATCATAGACTTCCCTCTGCAGACTCGGCGAACAACATTGAAAATCTCAAAGCAATTGCTGTATAAGGCATTTAAAACAATTCTTAAACATGAAATTGTAATTCAAAATGAAATACCTAGGTATGAAAATGGTGTTATCATTGAGATCAATAATTTAAAAAGTCAAGGTAAATTTTTGACTGATCACCGCCCCAAAACATAATGTTGAAAATGAAAATTTTACTTACTTCTTTTCGTCTCCACATTCTGGAATTAATTTTGTGATAAAAAGAAAATGATTTAAGAATTATATACTTTTTTGTCAATTTAGAATACAAAAATACTGAAAAATTACGACCAAGTTGCTTTGTACGATGTACCAATATTTTTGAAAAAAATAAAGATTCATTTGCTAGAAATAAGAAAAATATCGAATCATTAACGCGGCAGCTCGTTTCCTGCACTGTATTGCTTTTTACTCGTCTTCGCAATTTTTTTTATTTTTCTGTACAATGGTCGAAGAATAGACGAGACAATAGAAGGCGAAGGCGACATAAAAATGAATGATAATCGCCCCGCAGTTGGTTCGAATTGAAAATAGGGATCCGGTCGGGGCTTCGGACACGAGGCGATGGCGTATCGTATCCGTGAATTTTTTTCGATTGACTCAAAATGTCATCGAGATAACCTTTTCACCGTTGTATTCCGCGGATCAATGGGTATTGCAAACGATTGTTGTATTGGTCCTAAAGGCCAAATGCAAACCATCATTGACGATGGATATACAATATACATAATATAAAGTCACCAAAGGGGGTAAAAACGACAGGAGTAATTCTACTACTGGGAAAGGTCTGTCTTATACAGGGTGTCCGGAGAAGGGTCAGCCAAACTTGAGATTTGGATATAACCGAAGACTACTAACAAAAATCTTCATGTACATACACATGATGCCTATCTCGATTTTGAAGGGGTAGTGGTGTACAAAAATTTCTAAAGTTTGTGAAAATAATGCACGAACCAGGTGTAACTTTTTGAAAGGAACAAAAATAGTTATGTAAAAAATTTGTCTATCTTTGAAAATGAAGGCGCTACGAAGTTTTGAAAATTGGTATTTTCGAAATCCAATGCTCCGCTGCGCCTTAATTTTCAAAGATAGGCAAAAATTTTACATGACGATTTTTGTTCCTCTAAAAAAGTAACACCTGTTTCATGTATTTTTTGACCGAATTTCGCAGTTTTAATGTATCTCCACTGCACCGTAATAAATTGAGGTAGGCAATATTTTTGACTGGGATTTTGCCTTGCTGTAACTCCTTCAATTTCAAACATAGGCAATCCAATATGATAACAACTTTTATTGATTTTTCGATGATCTATCCATTGCTGGTGTCGAAATTTGTTTTGAACGCAGTGTTGCCAATTGATTTTGCTAGGTAAAATACCGCATTTCAAACATTTATAGCGCCTTCATTTTCAAACTTGGGCATTATCTGTACATAAACTTTTTTGTTAGTCTTACTCGGTTACATTCAAATTTCAAGTTTGGCAGACCACTCACCGGACACCCTGTAGAAGATGTTAAGAATATCGTCCGAACAAAAGGCACGTTTCGAAGAAAACCAAAATATCGGGTGCGATGTACACGTTTACTTGACACACGAGAAAAGGTTAAAATTACGATGAAATTATTATCGTTCAGCAAACATGGTTGTTATTGTTTCAACACCGTCCAAAGCCGGATTAAAATTTTACAGCTTAAGTAGGTTCGTATACCTACCTATATAATCGGATTGAAAAATGCATCCATGGTAAGCTTTGCAAACCAGCGTCAGCAAGACCTTTGCTTCTTTCTCTATCTCGTTGTACAATAACAACTAGTACGCTCGACGAGACAAATTTTTAATTAACAGTGGAAAAAAAACTGGTTATGGGTTTAAATTTTGGTACCCGATGTAAGTATCCAGATGAAGGGTGAGATAGCGAGGTATACTATATGAGGGCGCTACGATCCGCTGATGATGTCTTTGTTGGGTTTGGGTTTTTGCAAACGATCCGCGGATAAATTATTCGATACGAAGGTTTGACCAAGCTCGGTGTACTGGTTGTGGTTTTTTCCCTGCAGTGTTGGGGTCTGTACGAGTATAAAGTTAATTTTTATCCCGAAGCTGGGTACAAAAAGGTGTCTGGAGAGTTGTGTAGGGAAAGGTCATGGGTGTGATGATTTATGATGCGAGCCAGTATGAACGAATTTTTCCATCGAGTTGGGTAAGTGTTTTGGTGGAAAATTGTACTTATTTGATTTTTGAAGCTTGTGTTAATTAGTGGGCACGTGCGTGAAAATTGGTGGAAGTTTTTGATAAATTTATGGCGAGTATCAAAAATGAATAAATTGACTCGAGTAAAATCAGATTTTTAGTTGTCAAATTTTGCTATATAGACTCATGATATCACCTTACCTTTTTAGCATTCTTCTTGCCTCAACTTTTTTTTTCGATTATGCACGTTATCTTTATGATTATCGCAAAAATATTTTATAAATGGATTCAAGCCTTCTTGAAAAAAAAAAAAAACATTTCATTAAAAAAAAAGAAGTTGTTCGAACTGAAGTCAGCGGAACTTGCTGTTCAACAATGTTGGCCAGATAGGGTGTTTCATAGCTGATTTACTCGTAGTTCCTTCCACCAGGTGAATAGGCAACCCATAAGTTTTAAAAAAGTGCTCATATAAAAATGTCGTCAATATTGAAAAATGAAGGGGTTGGGAAAGTGAAATTGAGAAAAATAATTTTGGATGGTAAGAAAATGGATAATACTTACCTACTAAAAAGTTGAACTTTTTAGTTTTTGACATTTTTTGCCTACCTTTGAAAATGAAGGCGCAAGAGAGCTTTAAACAAGAAAAAAACAGCGTTTGTAATTTTCAAAGCTCTGTAGCTCCTTCATTTTTGAAGATAGGCGAACCCATCACATATTGTTTTTGAAAGAAACGAAAATAGTCATGTGATGGATTTGCCTATCTTCGAAGCTACAGAGCTTTTAAAATCAAAAAAACCCTAGTATTTTCCCAAGTTTGAAGCACTGTTGCGCCTTCATTTTCAAAGGTAGGCAAAAAATGCCAAAAACAAAAATTATAATTTTTTAGCATTGTCCAAAATTACTCTTTCTCAATTTCATTTTCCCTTACCGCTTCAATTTTCAAGATAGGCACTATGTTGATAAAACATTTTTGTACGAGGCAGCCATTCCATTGAATTCAAGTTTCCTTGACATCTGCAACTACATAGATCAACATCTTCGAAAATATCACTAGCGTTTAGACCAACACTGTCCAAAATACCCAGGATTAGATTGTTGAACCTTGAACCGCTCTGAGTCAATAGTTCCTCCGTGAAAAAAACAACAACAATTATTTTTTTCAAGACGTCTTGAAAGTAGTTGATTTTTTGTTATGTAAAAATTTGAATTTTTTGTCTGACATCGTTTCAATTTTTGCAACGAAAATTTTTGGACTGGACTTCCTTCCCGCTTGGTCTCAAAAACAATCGATGTTAAAAAGTAAAAATTACTTACCTACATAGTACATACGAACATTCCCTGTCTTCACGGATGGTTATGTTTGTAGAGTCTGGTTGATGACATTCCTGAAATTTTGTGTAATCTTTATGGTCATTTAAAAATTTTAATTAATTTTTGAAGTTTGACCAATTTTTTATTTTTTTTTAATTTGGCAAACCTTCAAAATTTCGTAAAAATTCAATAATAAAGCTTAGAATTTTGTTAGTTTTCAAGTTTTATTAAATTTTTTGAAATTGCATCAGTCGTCTAAGTGTGGTAAACTTTTACAATTTTCAAAATTTAGTAGCTATCTTTGAAATTTGGTGTAAATTTGCTCGTATTTTCAAGTTTTAATGAATTTTATTTTATTGGGCCAATTTTTAAAATTCTGCTAAATTTTCAAATTAATTCAAAAGGGCAAAATTGGTGGAGTTTGATGGAATTTTAAAGTTATATTTGGTCAAAATTTAAAATTTGGAACATTTTAGGAATGAAATTTTGAGATTAAAAAAAATACATATACCTAATTATATTAGATGTTCAAAATGTGAAAAATTATTTTAATGTTTGAAAATTTTAAAACTTGAAAAAAATTTAATTCGTTTTTTTTAAAAATGAAAATGTTCATTAACCTTATGTAAATTTAACTTCAATCAGTTTTTAAAATATGCATCGATTTTACCATCGATTTAAAATAATAAGGAATTTTAAATTTGAGACATGGTGCAATTTGAAAACATTCTGTGGAAAGGTCACTTGTAGTTCTTCTCAAAAATTATGTGTGAAAGAAATTATTAGGTATTGCGCCATTTTTTTGAAAGAAAATTATTTTAAAAATTTCTTGGTAAGAATTTGAAATTTTTTCACCAAAAACTTGGTAAGTAACTATGAAAATATCTCAAAAATATCTGTCAAAAAATTCTTAGATTTTTTAGATATCATAATTTTTCACTTTCTTGTAATTTCTAGTTCCTTTTAATAATATTGCGAAATAATTATCTCCTGTAAATTTTCCATCAGTTTCCTATTAGAATTAAATTTTTTTCATAGAAATATTCTCCTCCAAAAATCTCTTTGCAGAATAAAATTATTAGGTAGGTAGGTATGTAAAAAAAAACATTTTCAAAAATCTCAAAAAAAAAAACAAAAAAAAAAGTCGCGTTTTTCTTTGAATGATTTTTTCAAAAACAGAATGCCATTCCATTTAAAATTTTCTTCTAGGTATAATTTATTTTTTTATTTTTTGGAAAGGTACCTATTTCTACTACGAATTTAGTTGAAAAAATAATTTTGAAAAAAATAGAGAAGAATTTTCCTCATAAAATTCTTTGAAAATTCACAGAAAATATAAAAAATGGAATTTCATTGAATATCCAATTCGAAATAAGGATAAACTACTTACAATTTTTGCTTGCTTGAATTGCGGTTTTACAGCAGTTTATACCCGTGTAGCAATTGTCGACATCGACATTTATGTCGACAAAATTCAGACACATTTTTTTCTCGGTTAACGATGAATTAAAAATGATATTTGAGATTTAAAGTAATGTTCTATGTTAAACATAACTGTTCAATCAAAATTTTTGAATTTTTCTCAGTATTTTCTTATAATTTAGAAAACGTTGTTTTTCTACATAGACAAGTCGATGTAAAAATCGATACTCGATAAACGCATCGACATTTATGTCGACAATTTCTGCCAATTAAATTTACAAATTTTATATGTAAAAAGAACTAAAAACAATTAATAAGAACATTTTAAGCTCAGGAATAAATAATTTTTGAAAGAATCACAAAATTTTCTTATTTTTCAAAGTTTTGAATAATACAACGACTTGTCGAGTTATTGTCGACATAAATGTCGAGGGTCGAATAATGCATCGACTTAACTGTCGACAGTGTTGACCAGAGGAATTTTAAGTCGAGTTAATGTCGATCTAATTGTCGAGGGTCGAATAATGCATCGACTTGACTGTCGACGTCTTGAGGGTGATTGTGATACTCGCAGATAAAGTGTGTTGTGAATTAGTACATAAGGTCTAAGAATCATCTCTATGTTAGTTGGACACTCGCATGTGTCCAGCTACAAAGGTGGCCTCAATGCCGCATATTTGACAAAAAATGTCGAAATGTTGGCTTGAACACTATTTTTGGTGTAATTTTAATATATACTTATATTGAATATTTGAACTTAGCATATTTTTCAAAATCTCACCATTGCAAATGTCGATGTGGATGTCGATATAAATGTCGACATGTACGATCAAAAAGTGACCGATTTCGATGTGTCGACATTTATATCGAAATTAACATCGACGTTGCTACACGGGTAATTTTCCCCTCAATTTTCAATGTATTTGCAATTTCATTCTAACTAGGAATTTTTATTTTTTTAGTTGTAAATTTTTTCGAAGTTCTACTGACGGGAGTTCTTAAAATTTACAATTTTTGAAATTTTCAATTTTCCGTAATTTTAAATACCTACTTGTAATGTGAATTTACATTATTTCGAAATGTTATTTCAATCATATTTTTTTTGCTCAACTTTCTGTTTAATTTTTTTCGGAAAATTATTACAACTTTTTTCTCCAATTTGTATCAAGTGGGGTTTTGAAGGTTGAAAAAATTTTCATATGCAATGGAGGAAAAATTAGTTGATGAAACATCATGATTTTTGATCAACAATTACCTATAATTTGTGGCAATCATTCAAAATGTTGTTACTTATTAATTACTAATTGAATCAAATGGAACTTTAAAAAACGTACTTACCTACTTAGCTATATATGCTTACTACTAAAGCTAAAAAGAAGTGGTATTTTTTTAAATTCTCGACCATTTGGATTGTCCTTACTTTTAAAGTAGGTAACTTCAGATATGCCATACCTACATTAGGGCCATCTCGGTTCTCTTTTTCAATCAAACCAAAGGTGCGATTCACCACTGGGGCACAATACCCTTATACCTTTTACAGTTTTTGGAATCAAACAATGAAAAAAAGGTAAGAAAAAATACGTAGAAATGAAGGAGAAAAAAATTAAATATTTATCATTGAAAAAAAAATACATAGGACGAATGAGGCGGTAAAAAGGGGCACCCAACCGAAATGAACTCAGCAGGATATAAAGTGGTATTTCGTGTCAGACACGCTGTTCCATTGTCGAATGTTTAACGCCTTCGACTAACAGTCATCAGTATCATCTAAATTACATTTCTCTTCTCCGTCTCTCTCACTCACTCACTAGTACTCTATGCTTCACTCTGTGATCTTTACGTACCTAGTACCTACGTATCGATGCTATATAAGTTGGCACTTAACCCTGCTGCTGCAGTATGCAACACGTCCATATTATAACAAAGTATCCTCAGCTCTCTGTGGCACGCTGTGTGTATCTTTTTTAGTTAAACTTACTTAGCGTCGAGCACAGGCGGCCGAGAAAGTCGTTAAATTAAAATGACGTAATGACTTAATAACATTACCAAGTGATTTCGTGCTGGATGGCCTCAACATAACGGTCCATTTAAGCGCAATTACCACCACTAATTTGTTTAAAACCTATCTGCTCGTATTCGTAGATCGTAGGTAACTCGTTTCGGATTTTTTTTCTCTATACAGGGTGTCCCGGGAATTAATAACACGGCTTGAGATTCGAATACAACCGAGTGCCATTAATAAATCACTTCATACACATATGGTGCCTAAATCTGAAAATTGAAAATTGGTATTTTGTCAAGCAAAATCGGTTGGCAACACTGCATTCAAAAAAAAATTCGACCCCCCCCCCCCCCGCAGTGGATAGCATTAACAATAGCACTTTGAGAAAGTAAAAAAGTTTCAAGCAAATTCAGTTGCTATCTTTGAAATTGAAGGAGATATAGCAAAACGAAATTCCGGTCAAAAATATTGCCTACCTCAATTTATCACGGTGCACTGACGAAGCTATCCAAGTACAAAACTACATAGATGTCTAATGAAATTAGAGAGGAGGGGGCCGGGGGGAATTCAATTAAAATTTTAATAATAACCAAAATTTATTTTAGGATCTTAATTTACCTCTTTTGTTTGAAAATTTTTTCAAATTTTTTGGAATCGAAAATTTATGAGTGGAATATTTTTTTCAAGCAAATTAGGACCAATTCGAGCCAATTTTGCAATTTTTTTTTCAACTTTGGCGGTTTTTTCAATTTTTTTTTAAACCCTTCAACTGTAGGGTTTCTTGAGTAAAGATTTCTAAAAAAATTCAGTCAATTATTTGGAATCGAAAGTTTTATGAGTGGAATATTTCTTTCAATCAAATTAGGACCAATTCGAGCCAATTTTGCACATTTTTTTCAACTCTGTCAGTTTTTTCAATTTTTTGTATTTTTCAACCCTACATTGATCGAGAAGTAATTTTGTGAAAAGTTTCAGCTTTTTGTTGGAATCAAATTTTTATGAGTGGAATATTTTTTTAAATCAATTTGGGACCAGTTCGAGTCCATTTTGCAATTTTTTTTCAACTCTGGGAGTTTTTTCAATTCTTTGTATTTTTCAACCCTACAACTGTAGGGTTTCTCGAGAAATAATTTTATGAAAAATTTTGTCAGTTTGTTGAAATCAAATTTTTAGGAATGAAAATTTTTTTTCAATCAATTTTGGATCAGTTCGAGCCAATTTGGCATTTTTTTTCAATATCAGAGGTTTTTTAAATTTTTTGTTTGTTCAACCCGACAACTGCAGGGTTTCTCGAGTACCTATGCGAAATTAGAGGAGAAGGAGGGGTCCAATGGAAATTTTTATAATAACCAAAATCAATTTTGGGATTTTACGTAATATACAACTTTTGTTTGAAAATTTTTTCAATTCAACCCCTGCCTCCCTCTCATTTTTTAATAATGAGTATCTATGTACCAATATGAAAAATCAGAGTGGCGGGGGGGGGGGTCCAATTGAAAAAATTTTCGAACAAAAGTTGCAGATTGAAATCTTGGAAATATTTTTGGTCATTACAAAAATTTTGATTGTACCCCTCCCTCTCGTCTAATTTTGCTATGTAAATACTTGAATTATTCTAAATTGGAGGAGAGGGTCAATTGAAAATTTTTTCAAACAAAAGTTGTAGAATGAGATCTTAGGAAATAAATGCGGTCATTTTAAAAATTTCGATTAGACCCCTCTCTCTACTAATTTTTATTTTTCACAATCGCAATACTACATAAATACTTATTATTCAAAATTGGAGGGGTGTGAAGGGTGCAATCAAAATTTTTGCCATGATCAAAATTATTCTCAGAATCTTAATCTACAACTTTTGTTTGAAAAAATTGTCAATTGACCCTCTCCCTCTCCTCTAATTTCGAATAATATGAGTATTTATGTTGCATTATACAAAATTAGACGAAAGAGAGGGGTCCAATCAAAATTTTTGTGATGACCAAGATTATTCTTCAGATCTCAATCTACAACTTTTGTTTCAAACATATTTTCAATTGGACCCCTTCCTTTCCTTTAAATCACATCACTTTCATTTTCGTAAAAATTTTTATTATTTTAAGTCCTGCATGCAATAAGATGACGTCAAGTTGCTGAATCCATCTGCATTTAGCACGATCCATAAAGACACTCATTACTGGAAAATGGGAGGGAGGAAGGGAGGAAGGGGTTGAATTGAAAAAAATTAAAAAAATTGTAGATTAAAAATAATTTTGGTTAATAATTTATTATAAAAATTTCAATTGGACCCCTTCCTCCGCTCTACTTTCATATATTGTGACGTGAAATTTCAAAATTTCATCAGGATAATAAATGGAACAGGTGTAATCTTTGGAGAGGCACAAAAAATTCATGTGGGAAATTTCCATATTTTTGAAAGTGAAGGAGCTGCAGAGTCTTGAACTTCAAAAATACCGATTTTCGTTCATTTTCAAAAATAGACAAATTTTTTCCATAACTTTTTTGTTCGTCTCAAAAAATTACACCTGGCTCATTTATTGCCCTGACCTTGGCGACATTTCGAAATTTTTGCAAATCATTTCCCCTTCAAAATCAAGATAGGCACCTTGTGCACATGAAGTGTTTAGTCGGTTATATGAAAATTTCAAGTCGGCTTACTCTGAATCGGGACACCCTGTATGTATTTCTGACACCGTTACACGAATCATTTCGACGTAGACGCGTGCTATACGCAACCCCCCGCTGCCCCCTCGGTCCATATTCGAGCACGAGTTGATGTTATGGGCGTGAAAAAAAAGAAGAGAAAATGTTTCTCGAGTTTTTCTAACACATCAGCACCAGTTGAATGGGTGATTTTTCATCGTCTTATGTCAAACCGAAGTATCGTCGAATCGAAATTTTTCTCTCTCGAAAATAGTAAAACAAAGGTGTGGGTAATTTTCGAGTTGACAACGTACCATGGTCTCGTTTACGTGATACGATGCGTGCTCGTAAATTAATACGTAGGTACGTTACGTATGTCGTAGATATGACTCATTGCGAAAGGGTAAGCTCGTGAGACAGCTGGTGAGCAGCCGCATATTTCAGGTATTTATGCAATGTGACGCAGGAGGGGGAGGGGGTGTCGTCGCCTGGTCGGTAAATGTATTTTATAACGGTATCGCGGGGTTGCTAAGGTTGTAATAGTATTTTAACTTATTCAAGGGTTCTTGGTATTTTTCACCCCTAAGTTTGTTTGTTTTTTTGCCTGGAATATCCTATACGTAGGTATCGTATGTATAAAGCTGTGTGTTATTTTTACATTTTTACTCCAAATGAGATATGTCATTTGGTCAAGTTGGCGTCGCTAGCCATCCCCTGTGCGCCGCATATTGCCTCAGCCCCTTCTTATATACTATCATGTCGTGCTGTTTTAGAAATGGTGACGACAAACAGGCTACTGGTACCGGGATCCCCGTCACCCCAGCGTTTGGTATTTTTACATGTAATGATTTATATGCGCGATGTGTTTATATAGTATATGTATGAGATATGATGCGTGAGATGTGGATAGGGGCGCGAGGAGGTACGACGGTGTAGCGGCTGTTTCGATTGCATTAATTAAATCACAAGAATATTAACTCGATGCGGTGTTATATGTGGAGGCAATGAGTATACTTGGTTTATTCTGGAGCACGTGTCGAATGATTTATTATGGACGCGACGATGGATTGGTGGTGAGGAGTTGATGCGATGTACGAGCATGTGGTGACGTCGAAGGGGAAATTTTCTCAAATGGATATATTTTCGAGAGTAAATTTGCTTCTGTTGTGGATGAAATTGGTCTTGAAATACTTGACTAATTTTTTTTAAGCAATGTGACCGTATTGAACGTTACTGATTTATTGAGAATTTTAGGTTCAGGATAGAATGATCTGGCGAAGATTTTTTCGAATTTTATGATCTTGGGTTTTTTGAACTTTTTGATGAAATGATATTTTCAGTAATAATATGTCCAAAATGGTGGATTTTTGTCTTCCTGTTTCTTTATTGGTGTGTCGAGTTAGAGACAGCTGGTTCAATTTGAGTTTTTAAATTGAGACAGAATCAACTCTAGAAGATTTACTTTCAATTCTTGAGAACTCGGGTTTTTTTTTTGGTTTTTTTTTTTGATTTTTTCATGCTTTTTTAAAATCTATATCAATTGGACATACATGAAGATCCAAATAGGAGTAAAGCCTTTAAACCTGCAACTATGCAACTTTTGATCGGTCAATGTAAATATATGTTTGCCTAACCTACGGACCCCAGGGACTGAGTTATGCTAATGAAAATCACCTCCCCATTTTGGCTGAGTATTTTCATCCTGGCACTTCTCAACAACTGACTGAGTTGCTTTTTTCAAAAAAAAAAAAAAAAAAAAACCTACCTGCCCATGCCCCCAAAAAACGAGAAATTTTATTCAATCACGATCGTGGGCAGAAAAAACTAGAAATTGAATGATTTCTTATTCCAATAAAATCAAGAAATTTTTACTTTCACTTCAAAAAAATTGGATTTTTTTCCAAAAATAAAAAAATATTCTTCAATTCAAAAAAAAAAAAAAAAAAAGTATTTAAAAAAAAGAAGACAAATTTTTTAATGAGTGAAAAGTACCTATACTATTTCTAGTTTTTACTCCTAAAAAATTGTAAATTTTTTTCTAAAAAAAAAGAAAAAAAATTAGAAATTAAAAATTTTTTCTCCAATAATTGAAACCAAAGGCTTTTTATTCAAAAGATTTTTCATTAAATTAAAAAAAATGAGAAAATGAAAACCCGTTTTATTTGAAAAAATAGAGAAATTTTTCTCAAAATAAATAAATAAATAAATTGAAATAAGAAAAATACATTATAAACTTTCACTCCTGAAAAATTGAGAAATCTCCTTCGTCCCCAAAATTATTTTAAAAAAAATGAAAAACGTCTACTCCCAAAAAATGAGAAGTTAAATCCTAGGTACAAAATATTTGAAAAAATATCCAGAATAGGTACCTATTAAAAGATTTTTTTTTACAAAAAAAAATCGAAACATTTTTCTGAAAAAAGATTAGTAGGTACCTACATATTTTATCTGTACAAGAAACTTCACGAATTTTTTTCAAAAAAAAAATGTATATTTATAATATAATTATTTAATATACTTAAAGGTATATTTTTAATTGCGAAAAATTTAATATTTACTATAAGGTATGGCAAAAATTAATTTTTAAATCGGAGGGGAAAAAGCTGAATTTTCAAGATTGACTCAACTTCAAAAATTTTTTCAAGTTTAAGAAATATCAAATTTTAGAGTTGTGTCAAACTTTTAATTTTTACTGTTTTCTAAATTTTTGTCAAATTTTATATTTTTACTTTATTCTAAATTCCAACAAATTTCGTATAATATTTTAGAAATCAAAATTTCCAACTTAAAAAAAATCAAATTTTGACAAATGACCGATCTTGTTTCGACTTCATTAGAATAAAATTTCTGTTCCCGTAATACCCAACTTTGGTATCTTTACAAGTAGACGCACTTCGCCACCTAAAATTGCTATTTCTACTTCAAAACTTGTGATTGGCCATCCAACTCCTGGATAGACGAGAGGAGTGAAACTATGTCAATAATCTCCGGGTGCACATTTTTTTGAAGGACCAATAATTATCTCTTTAAAATATAAAAATAATAATAAAAAATAAAAAACAAAAAATTTTCTTTCCTTACCAAATCGATTCTATTCAAGAAAATTATAGAAACAGAATTCAGCTAGTTAAAATTTGTCAAACTTTACTGGTTTTTGTGATTTTTTTATATTTTTATATTTTTTTTTATTGAATTTTCATTCTTTCATTTTAACGACTAATGAAACAACTTCATTTAAATAAGCACTAATTCATTTCATACCATTCTAAAATAAATATAATAAAACTTACCTACCAAAAACTTAATTGTGAAGTATAATTTTGGTATTGTTGGACCTACTTGGCGCTGTGATGCAAATGAATTTGCAATTTAGCTCGCATTTAGCCTTCACTATCATACTCTTATCGACAACACATTTACACATTGCTCTATTGAAAATCTTTCAATCAAAGTTCAAACCTAATTAAAATTTCAGAGACTAGGCGGCTATTCAATTTCTCAAAAGGGCAAATAAAAGAGAAATTCAATTTTTTTTTTATGTCATCCAGACCATAAAATTTCTAAAAAAATTTGTAATCTTCAGAATGTCTGGCAAAATGCCTAAATTAAAAATTTTACAAGTTTTTTATGCCATCCAAACCTAATCTAACCCAATTTGGTGTCGGATTTTCATCTCGGATTTTCGTGTCGGATTTTTGCTCGGATTTTTCCATTTTGGTCTCCGTAAAAACATTTATACCATGTTTTTAAAAAATGATTTTTTCTTTTTGGAAGGTGGAAAAGAAAAACTTACCGATTGAGTAAATCTTTGAGTGATTTGCATCGCCGAAGCATAAGATTTCGCGGTCCCTCTTTCCCTACATTTTTCTTTATTTTTGAAAAAGTTTTCAACTAATATGTAGGAAAGGATTTTGCTTTTGCATTCTCTACTAAATGTTTCAAAAATTAATTTCTCGTCGTGTTTCGTGAGAACCATTATTTTTATGACTCTGACAGAATTTTTTCAAAAACGATTCAAATTCAGTTTTACACGCTCATTGAAAAAAATAATCAATTTTTCATTTTGGAAGATGAAAAAGAAAAACTTACCGATTATGTTGCTGTAATTTGTGCACTTAAAAGTCACATCAAGTTCCATCTCTCTCCTCTTACATTTTTTTTACTTTTGAAAAAATTGTTGATCAATTTAGTTAGTTGGAAAGTAATTCTTTTCAATTATCTATATTTTGTGATTTTTTTTTTAAAACAATTTTTTTGCAAAAAGAAGAGGTAGATACCTAATTCAATATCTTTAAATTGAATTTTTATTTTTTCATTCATTATTAGTTCGGTTTCAATTTTCAATTATTTTTATCAGTTTTTTTTTTTTTTCAATTGGCGGTTTATTACAATCTTAAAAATTTTTCATATCAAATTACCAAGTAACATCCAAGACGCTTCAAACCTTTATTCCATGCTGTCAATCTGTTATTTTCTTTTTTCGTAATTTCTTAAATGATTGGATCAAAAGTAGTTTGAAAATGATCCAGCCTCTATGAATCATTCAAATCAAACGCATGCATTTTATATTCCTACACTTTAGGCTTTTGCGAGCAAAAAAAGAGTAAGAAAATATTTCATAAAAATTAAGCGACGTGGACGATTTACGTAAATGGCGCATAAAACCACCTCCTTCCTCAACTTCGCGAACCAATCGAGCTATAAATAACGACAAATAATTTCATCACGAGTCGTGAAAATACGCGTGGTATTTATAGGCGCGAAGTTTATAATAGAAACGTTCGAATAAGGGTGATAAAAGTCACTTTAATATGGACTGCGTTTAAAGAAAGAAAAAAATTATCTCCTTTAAATACCTACGTCGAAGGACAGAATGCAGAAACGATATAATCGAATTGAATAAAAAATGATGACAGAGGAAAGAAAACAGATATCGGTTGAGAAATTCGATTTCGCAGTTGGAATACAAAATAAGCGATATTCAAATTTTCATTTAACTATGACCAAGACGTATCCTATGTAACTGTATATACCTTATGGTGTGTTTCGATTGAGATTTCTATTCGCTGACAGGGCTGGAGAGGAAAGTATGAAGACGGTGGCATTCACGAGCGAAAGGAGAACGTATTTTGGTGGTGGAATTATGAAATTCTTCGAATAGATCGGATTGGCTTTCAATGGGTATAAATAAATTATTCGAGTGTAGTTGCTCGATACAGCAGCGTTTCTATTGAATTTTCCCAACTTATATGGCCGTGGTGAGAATTTTAAGCTAATTTGGTCAATCTGAAGATGCTACAATTGAGTAATAGGGTACGAAAGGTGCCTAATTTGGAGAGATATTTGTTTTCACGTCGTTCCTTTCTCTATCTGCTTGTTGAATGTGAAAATATTCCAATGGGTGGGGGGGTGTCGATGGATTTGGGGTGAGTGGATTTGGAAAATATTAGAATTATTATAAATATTGATTTTTTAAATAAAAATTTTAGTATTTTATATCGAGACCCAACGACAAAATGAGAACAAGTGTGGTATACCGTATAATACGAACTCCTCCCGCTCCCCTTCCGCGAATAATCTATCCGAAGAATGAACTTTATTAAAGTAAGTTGTTCGGAAACAGTTTATGCTAATTATACTATCGCTAATATAACGATAAGCATTTCCAAACGTTTGCCTCATTAATATGTAATAGATGTTACTTAAACGGCTTTATACTATTTTTGAAGCTGCTTCTCTTCCATGGCTGATGTTGGCCCTACGGCCTGCGTCGTCGTGTATCGTCTGCATCGTATAATTTATCTGCCTTATTCGAAGGATGCCGAAAAAGATGTTTTGTATCGTCGAGATTCCATATATCCTCGCTTTAATTACTAAACCCTGTGCCTGATGTGCCACCTTATAATATAGATTCCAATATGCGCCAGGAGTGAGTTTGTACCTCGTGCAAAATTTGCTGTTTTCTTCGATACTTTTTTTTTGTATATGTAGGATCACCTTCGATGTCCTTTGAATTTTTTTTCAGGGGTTTTGAAAACCTTTAGGAATAAATTTCCAACATATTGGTCTAGATCGAGGTGCATGTTTCGGAGCAGTTTAATACATTGCCTATGGTATTACACGTGTACTATTTTAAAATCGCTATAATGGTGTTTTGAAAGTTTACCTGGTTTTGAGAAAATAATCGCAATTAGGAGGAGGCAGTGAGGGGTGTTTCGAGCACCATAATAACTTAATAGAAGACCCCGCCGAGGGTTCGGTGAAGTTTGCAGTGGGTTTTGTTGTTTGCTGATTTTTATCAGCGCGATGACTAAGGTGGTTTTATCGTAGTTTTTATGCGGAAAATAAGCGACGAGGAATCGCACGTGAAACAAATTCAATCAACGAATGTTTTTTTTTTTTGTTATTTTTTTTTAATGAAAAAGTTTGCGTGAATTTACCTCTTGCTTTATTATTTTGACCCCCCCCCCCCCCCGCCATTCAAACCAGCTCGTAGAATTGATTTTTTTCTCGTATTCGCGACAAGCAATTAAACTAAATGACCTAGTTGAAGAGATCGTGATAATGGTTGAAAAATTGCCGGCGATTTGTCAGGTTGTATTGTAACACAGACAAATTAGCATTGAATGATGCAAAAAAAGCAGACAAGCTGAATTTTGGCATAGAGATCTATTTTTATGGCGATTTTTTAGATGCAGACGGAGTTAGGTCCGGAATCGAATCAGTTGGTCTGTATAAGTTGGAAGCGTTTGTCATTCACCACACTTCTTTCAAATTTTTTTCCTGAATGAATTTTTCTTCATCTTTTTATGCGAAGTTCCTTCCAAATTATTTTTTTAAACCAAGAATACGAATAATTTTCAAGCATTGTTACAATGAACATTTGAAAATTTTCAGAAATTATTATTTTTTGTTTAATTTTACAAAGTTCATTGCGTAGATACTTGATATTAAAAATTGGAGAAGAGGGAGGGGTTGGTCTGTAGTCTGACGAGAGGGTTTTTGCAAAATTCCTATACTCTTTCCTCTGATTTTATCAAACTTTCTCATAAATTTCATCTTAGCCCGCCGACCCTGTCATGCCGTTTGGCAACACTGATACCACAGATGTACAACACAGGACTGGACAATTTCGGTGCACCAGGTACAAGACCCCCTTTTCCCCATAGGTGGTGCTGTACACAGATGAAAAGTATAAGAATTCTTATGTAAATTAGAAAATAAAAAAAATTCAATAAAATGGAGTCAATTATAAAAGTACTCAAAGAGCTAAACAAAATGGCGTCTTGATCGATTTCCCCCGACCCCCCAATTCCTCTCCCATCGAGGTATTGATTTTCACATTTCAAAAAAAAAGTTGAAAAAATGAAAAATCCTAAAATAATGGAGTCGGTATTGAATGTACTCCATAAGATGAGAAAAATGCCGCAAGCGAAATTTTCCTACCCCTCCCCAATTCCTCTCCCATCCCTCGTCATTTTAGTACATATAAATCATAAGGGGAGGGGAGTAAATGAAAAAATTGACAAAGTTGGAGTCGGTATTGAATCTACTCGGTAAGAAGAGTAAAATGCCGCAAACAGAATTTTTCTACCCCTCTTCGTTCCCTCTCCCTTTTGACATTGGACATAGGCTCGTCCCCCCTGGTCTCAGGTGGGAGAGGAATTGGATAGGGGTAGAAAAATTCTGTTTGCGGCATTTTACTCTTCTTACCGAGTAGATTCAATACCGACTCCAACTTTGTCAATTTTTTCATTTACTCCCCTCCCCTTATGATTTATATGTACTAAAATGACGAGGGATGGGAGAGGAATTGGGGAGGGGTAGGAAAATTTCGCTTGCGGCATTTTTCTCATCTTATGGAGTACATTCAATACCGACTCCATTATTTTAGGATTTTTCATTTTTTCAACTTTTTTTTTGAAATGTGAAAATCAATACCTCGATGGGAGAGGAATTGGGGGGTCGGGGGAAATCGATCAAGGCGCCATTTTGTTTAGCTCTTTGAGTACTTTTATAATTGACTCCATTTTATTGAATTTTTTTTATTTTCTAATTTACATAAGAATTCTTATACTTTTCATCTGTGTACAGCACCACCTATGGGGAAAAGGGGGTCTTGTACCTGGTGCACCGAAATTGTCCAGTCCTGTGTTGTACATCTGTGGTATCAGTGTTGCCAAACGGCATGACATGGTCGGCGGATTAACGTAAAGAGATTAGATTTTCAAGAGTTTTATTTTATCACATCACATTCAATTACCTATTATGTTAACGTAACGAGTAGTTTAGAGTATGTTGACGTAGAACCTTTTTACCTTATCGTTTTGCTCAATGAATTGTTGATACTTAACGTAATGCAAAGTCGAGTTTCATCTATTTTATTAGCGTAACACGTAAAATTCATCAGGATGAATAATTTTCGTAATTTTGATGTTGTTATCCCTCTTACAAGACTTGAGACTCCAGAGGCTGACACTGATCAAAATACCAGTAAGCGTAACGGTTTCAAATGCGAAGAAGTATCGTTCACTTGCCACTACTGTGATAAGTTATACTTTGACAAAAAGGAGCTAAGGAAACACATTGAACATCACATGAAAAATGAAAACAAATTGAAGTGCCATCTCTGCAACATTGGTTTCTCACGTAAAACATATTTAACGGAGCATTACTGCATTCACAATGGTGAAAAACCTCACGCCTGCTACTACTGTGGTAAGTCGTTTTCGTTACGATGTAACCTTGTTAGGCACAGCAGAATCCACACTGGCGAAAAGCGTTTCTCGTGTGATCAATGTGACAGGAAGTTCATTTTGAAGAAAAACCTCATCGAACATCAACGAACGCACACCGGCGAAAAACCCTACAAATGTAAAACTTGTAACCGGCCGTTCGGCAGACGTAGCAGTTTGGTTAGACACGTTCGTACGCACACAGGTGAAAAGAAGTTCGTTTGTCACATTTGCAATAAAACTTTCGCTTGGAAGTATTATCTTCAGCGCCATATGTCAATTCATTTGAACGGTAATCGTCGCGCATCCGAAGACGGACCAGCTCGCCGTACTCGTAAAGCTACCGAATCCGGCCCCATCAACTACTCCGTTCATAAGACGAATACCTGCGACATTTGCAGAAAAACGTTCAAAACCAAGCGAAGCCTGAACAGTCATGCCAAGCAGCATAACGATAATTACGTATTTATGAAGCAGGCTCTTTACGTTAGCGACGAGGTACCTATTTTTTTCATTGGGCGCTTATTGCAACCTTGAAGTATACCTAATTAATTACCTCTTTTTTTCCTTTCCACAGCTGACACCGGAAGCGTACGAAATGCTAACAACGAAGGAGCTGGTGGTATGCTGCGAACGTTTGTCATCGTAATTTCTTATTTTCACTGTATACTATTTATATGTATTATGTGCGTGCTTTTATTTTCTAATTTATATTTTATTTATCAATGTACTTGATGTGAGTTTTTGTTACTATTTTATATGTCTTTTTTTCTAATGATAACTTTGGTTCTAGTTTTAACGGGTATCTCTGTAAATTATTGGTCGGATTTGTTTGTAGGTTTCTCGAGAAATTTAGTTTTATAAAAATGATTTATGTACATCTTAGGTCGTAATTTCATCATCGCGGATAAAGATAAAATGAATTTTTACCCGTTAACTTATTGTGATCATGTTGATAATATTTATGTAAAACGCTAATGGCTTAAATTCATTTTTAAAAATATGGATATACCCTTTTTCGTAAATGTGATCGATGTTCTGGTTTTTTGTGATTATATTTATTGTTACCTTTCGGTTATTTGTTTTAGTGTACCTTTCGAGTAAATGTACGCCGTCCCGAGCAGCACACTCGACAAATTATCGAAATAAAAAATCGACAGAATATCGAATTCGATAAAGTGTCGCGTTAGTTCCGCATAAATCGTGAAATTATCTTTCGATATATAGATAGATTATCGACGAATTATAGTTAGCAAAAATTTCGAGATTATAGTAAGATATTTTATCGATAATATATCTATAATATCGAAAGATAATTTCACGATTTAGGCGGAACTTTATCGAATTCGATATTCTGTCGATTTTTTATCGATTTTTTATTCCGATTTTTCGTCTTTTACTAGCTTTTTTCTATAATTAAAACTCATTAATTAGCATAATTAATACATTAAACTATGCCTAAACACATTATTCATGTTACGGTAAGAGGATCATTTCAGAAAAAGTCAAAAAAAATTATAAAAAATCTGCCACCCGTGGGGCTTGAACCTTTTACCTCCTGCATGGTAATCCTCTTCCTTAACCACTATGCCATACCTTATCGTTGAGGAATTAGCAATAAAACGCTTATAATAGGCAGTTTAGTACTTCCAGACGTGTTGGACTTAGAAAAATTTTCACCAATTTGGAAATAATTTTAAATATCGTCACAAAATCGTTGAAAAATCGTTCGACAAATTTCAGATTATTTGTCGATAATGTAGTTTCAAATATCGCCACAAAATCGTTGAAAAATCGAATTCGAGGAATTTCATATTACGTGTCGATAATATAGTTTCAAATATCGTCATAAAATCGTTTAAAAATCGAATTCGAGAAATTTCAGATTACGTGTCGATAATAAAGTTTTAAATATCTTCACAAAATCGTTAAAAAATCGAATTCGAGAAATTTCAGATTATTTGTCGATAATATAGTTTCAAATATCGTCACAAAATCGTTAAAAAATCGAAATCGAGAAATTTCATATTACTTGTCGATAATATAGTTTCAAATATCTTCACGCAATCGTTAGAAAATCGAATTCGAGAAATTGCATATTATGTGTCGATAATATAGTTTCAAATATCTTTACAAAATCGGTAAAAAATCGGATTCGAGAAATTTCATATAATCTGTCGATAATATAGTTTTAAATATCTTTACAAAATCGTTAAAAAATCGAATTCGATAAATTTAATATTCTTTGTCGATAATGTAGTTTCAAATAACTGCACAAAATCGGTGGAAAATCGGAATCGATAAATTTAATATTCTTTGTCGATAATGTAGTTTCAAATAACTGCACAAAATCGGTGGAAAATCGGAATCGATAAATTTAATATTCTTTGTCGATAGTATCGTTGACGAATATCGTCATAAAATCTTAATAATATCGAATTCGATAGTTTTTAGATTTTTTGCCTATGAAGTTGTACCGATAAATCTTTATAATATCGTGAGAACATCTATAGATTTTCAAACGATTTTTTATCGATACGTTACATCTTCCGATATTATCGATCGAGTGTGCCGCTCGGGGTATTGAAATTGTAATAAATGTGTGTTTTAAATAGCGTTTTGTTTTAGTGAACAAAGAACAGCTTCGATTTTACACTCGACGATGGCTGAAACGTGATAAACTTCGGGTCATTTGGTTCGTTTCATATCTACACTAACGTTCGGTTATAATAAAAAATAAAAAACAAAAAATTTTCTTTCCTTACCAAACCGATTCTATTCAAGAAAATTATAGAAACAGAATTCAGCTAGTTAAAATTTGTCAAACTTTACTGGTTTTTGTGATTTTTTTATATATATATTTTTTTTTTAAATTGAATTTTCATTCTTTTATTTTAACGACTAATGAAACGACTTCATTTAAATAAGCAATAGTTCATTTCATACCATTCTAAAATAAATATAATAAAACTTACCTACCAAAAACTTAATTGTGAAGTATAATTTTGGTCTCTTCACTATCATACTCTTATCGACAACACATTTACACATTGCTCTATTGAAAACCTTAAGAGTCCTATGAGATGAGGAGAAAACCCGTAGTGTCGGGAAAAATCCGGACCCTAAAAGAAATCCGGGCCCAGGACATTTGTCCCCCCTGTCCCCCTCTCGCCGGCCCTGCACCCGGTGGATTTTCCTAAATCACTTCACTCTAGCATCACCTTGAAAACTCATAGAAATCAAAAAAAAAGTATTTTGATAAGCAGATTTTTAGATAAAAATTTTTTTAAAATACTTACCCCAAAAAATATGTGCATAGGGATAATTCCGGATTCTGTATCTATCTTAAATACTTTTCTTTCATTTTTGAAAATGCAAGCGAAAGTATGGCTTCATCTTCTCGGTTAGAAATGATAAAACAGCAAGGAAAGCCTTGGCGGACTTCATCATGGACCATATCATTATAAAACTGGAAATCATACTTAGCTCATTCGGTATGAGTCATCAAATGTAATTACGTCAGTACCAAATTTCTTGAACATTACTCTCTGTACACTATTCAGTCCTATTTAAAAACAGGGTGTTCTTCAAATATGCGATCTTGTTATTTGTAAAATAAAATTCACGAAGTATCACGATAATCAGAACTATAGACTCACTTATTTATTCGAAACTTGAAAAGAAATAATAAAAATAATAATCTGAAAAATTACATAAAGCTCAAGTTGATACCAAAACGATTAACAAGGAGAAGTGAAAATAAACGAAAAAGAAAATACATTTATTATATTTTTAAAAAACAAGATAAAAGAAGCAATTTTCGACAAAGAAAGAGAAAAAAATAGCCTAAAACTTCTCCTTTAACTCGTATTAGAAACTCATTTAAAAAGTTATAAGAAAATGGAGTTCTTTAAACATATACTCCGGTTTATTGAAAAATAAAATTCAGAATGAAATTAATTTTCTCGAGAAAGTTTTACTCGAAATTTAACCTTGTGAAATTCGGCTTGTCCTTCTTTCCTCTACATTTACCCTTATTACCTATTTAAACTACTCAAAATTGGTAAATTTCTTTACTGTCGTGTACTTACACAAGAATCTAGAATCTCATTGTGATTTTATTTTCCACAGGTTGTACAAGTAGCGGCAAAAAGTTTCATTTTTGATTACCTACTTTCTTTCTTCGCATCTTGAAGAAATCTTTTTTTTTTTTTGCCCAGAACTTGGAATACGTAACATTGTTTGAGTCGAATGAATTTCTCGAGTACGAGAGAAAAAAATCGTGCTAGTTTTTTATTGAAGGTGGCATTGAATTGGCATCGGCCTTACGTACCTACCTTTTTTAAAATTGTATTTACCAGTTTAGTAGTATTTCACCAATCTTATTTACTCGATTCTCCAAGGTTTAAGAAAGTTTTGGCGTGTAATTTAAATTTTGCCAAGTGCTTTGGCCGCGTTTCTCGTTTATTGATTCGTAAAAGACAGTTTTTTTTTCGAATAAGTACGTACTTGTACGTCGTCGTGTGTGTAATTTGAATGGAATTGGAAAGCTAGGTTGAGAGGGAAGAATTGGTTAATGGTAAGAGTCGTTGACGTTTTTCAAAATTTCGATATTTCATTTGAAAAATCGATTTTTTAATGATTTACTGAATAATTAAAAAACCATTTGGTCTTAGAAAATCGATTGATGGAAATTTCCTTAAAAATTGATTTCTCGATATTTTAGCTAAAAATCAAAAATTAATTAGGTATTTGCATGGATAACGATATTTTTTGAAAAGTGGTTTGTCGATATTCTAGTTAAAATCAGTCCATTGATCAGTTTTCGAGTATTGCTTTATCGCAAATTTTTTAAGAAATAATTTTCAATAAGAATATGAGGTAAAAAATCGAAATATAAGTATAGGTATATTTTTTGTATTTAAAAGTCTAATAAAATATTTTTTAGGTTGCCAATATTTTATGCTTTTACGATGACCAAAATGGAAAAAACGACAGGAAAATCCGACACCAAATTGGGTTAGGTTAAGTAACATTAGGTTAGGTTTGGATTACATAAAAAATTTGATGACTTTTAGGATACTTTTAGACTTTTTGTCAGACATTCTGAAACTTAAAATTTTTTTCGTCAGAGATTTTTTTTATTGGACTTTTTTGATTTTTAAATTTCCATGGAAATTATTTTAGAAATTTTTAAAATAAATTTTATGACTTTTAAACATTTTGTCAGACATTCTGAAACTTAAGTTTTTTAAAATTTTTTATTACTTTTAGTCTTTTTGTCAGACATTTTGAAACTTGGAATTTTTTTCCCATGGAAATTGACATTCGTTACTTTTAGACATTTTGTCACGTAGTGAATGTTATTAATTTTATCCATGAAAATTAATTTTTATGACTTTTAGAAACTCTCATCTTTTAAGAATAAAATTTTAATTATTCCCAAATATTTTGAGGAATGACAATTTTTTGAAGAAGAAAATTTTCAAGTTTTTTAGAAATAATGGTGTTTCTCAAATTTTTGGATTAAAAAAATCTTTCAATTTTTTTGTAGAGAAAAAAAATAAAGGAAAAAATTTCTCTTACCTATTTCGAAAAAAAAAATCTTACGTTTCTTGGAGAAAAAATCTCTACTTTTGTTTAGCATGAAATCTCTCTGTATTCAGGGGGAAAAATTGACTATTTTTTGAGAAAATACTCTTGGTTATAATCAATTATTCAAATATTTTGGAACAAAAAATTTGTTTTTCTGTTCAGAATGAAATCTCTCATTTTTTGGGAAATTTATTTTCAAATAATCTTCATTTTTCGAGAAAAAAAAAATTAAATTTTGTGAAGGAGAAAATTTCTCAATTTCTCTAAAGTTAAGCATTTCTCCGATTTTGGGAGGAAAAAATCATACTAAATTTCAATATTTTGATGGAAAATTTTTCTTAAATTTTTTGAGAAAAAAATGTCGATTTTTTTTTTTTTTTTGGTATATAAATACCTTTATTTTTCAGAACCACCTTTTATCATGCCTTATTGCCAATTTTTTTGGAAGTGAATGAATTGAATTGATTTTTTTTTTTTGTTTTTTACTTTGAGTCCCTTATTTATTAGGCAATTGAATTAATTTTTACAAAAATTTGTTTTTGTACCTAATTTCAACGAAATATTGATAAATGGGATCAATTTATTTTTGATTTATGTATGTTTTCAAAAGTCTATGAAATATCGAACACCCAGCCAAAACATGATCCAAGGAGGGGGTAACAAAATGTTGATAAATTGGAACAATTTTCAATTTGGAGTTTTGACATGATTTGGCCAGAATTTTGAATCAAAATACGTTCCGCTTCGTGATTTTGCTTAGATTCGAGCGCTGTATTTCGACACAAAAAATAATTTCCCAACTGAGAGAAATTAATTTATGATTTTTATATATTTCAATTCTCAAATTATTTTTAAAACAATTGTGCTCCTAAACTATAAAAAATTGATTATAACGAACGTACAACTTATGTACATATACTATTAAAGAACTTTTCAACAAGATAAAGATTAAAGATCATACAAAAAAAAAAAAAAAAAAAAAAAAAAAAAAAACAAGAAAGTGCCTTACCTATCTTATCCAAGGTTTTTAATACTAATCTTCATGGAAATAAAAAACATCTCTCAGAATGAAATTCTTTGCCATAAAAAATCTCCTTTTTTGCATGAAATGGTTTTAACTCGTATTTTGTTCTGAAAAATACCTATGCTCTTCTCGATGTTTTTTTTTTTTTTTTTTTTGAAAAGTCAAAAATGTGAGTATATTTTGTTATAAAAATTTTCAAAATATCGATTAAGAATTTCATTTTTTTTGGTATTTTAGCAAAGAAATCAAAAATCAGTATTATAGAAAATGGAAATTTACCTATAAGAAATGCTAAATGTCAGTCTTATTCCATTGTTAATTTTGTTATCTATTTTTAAATTTTGGCAATTCAGTGATTTCGAATTCATTTTTTCACAAATTTATATCTTGCATCAAACTTTTTGGGCATGAAAAACTGGTCTCCAAAATATTTCTTTTTTTCTGTTCCATTTTTAATTCCCTGAAGAAGAAATCATCTTACACGTTGAGGGTACTTACTTACTACTTCATCTTGATTCGCGAATTTTGTTTTGCAACGTTGGTTATTTTGCGGTCATACAGAGTACGACTTTTGCCATCTTAATCCTTCCCCAGTGATCCGAGCAATAAATGAAGAAGGAAGTAAATAAATCCCCGCAGTATAAAATCTTAATCTCGCGGAAAAAGATTCTCCAAGACGTATGTGCAGATGTACCGAACTGGCATAACATTGTATTCGTATATCTATTCATCTCTATACTTCGTGTAATATATCTCTTACGTCCGTATTTAAAGATATTTTGACGATACACATAAGTCCACAGCTTTCCCGCCTCCCCTGCCTTGTAAATTCTATAAGACCTGGAAAGAGGATCGTGTGGACATATAAGATGAAAAGGAGCCCTAGAAGGCAAACGACCCAACTAACTTTATAGTCGACCACGTGGACGAAGAAGGAAGAAACTTGTGGAGGAGTTGGTTGGTTTTTTTTCCTCCTCAGCTGGCCCGAAAAACACTGTAACGCGCAGTCAGTCGAAGAGAAAAGGACAAAATTACGGTTAATTTAAGATACGGCTGTAATAATTCAACGACGAGAGAGCGCTGTGCTGGTCAAAGCATAAGAAAAAGATACGAGTACGTCCGAAAAGGGGACCAGATTAACGTGGCCGCATCATTGTTAAAACGCCCTTATTCGTAGCCCGTGGTCTGCCTACTTACCAAAGAAATGCCACCACGTTTTACCATTACCAAATTAACTCGCAGCGAAACCCTTCTACTCTTTTGTCCATCCATCGAGTTTAAACTATCCTAGGACCACTGGTCGATTGTATAATATTATGTAGTTTAACAATGGGCTATTTTAAAATTTATTAAAGTTCGAAGAAAAGTTCATAGCGAAGATAATCGATGGTTTAGAATCCTATGTATCTGCTGGTCTAAGACTTCTGAGATTGAAAATACTCGACAGATATGTCATAGTACGGTCGAGGAGGTTTGTACTCGGGTTATTTTTCTTCTGCTGTATCCATCGCTCGTCGTAATACCACATTAACCGAATTAAAATATCACATAGAAGACAAAAAATGTTCCACGATGGGAGATTAGAGCATTAAGATGGGTGGAAGGGTGCGGTACTCCGGCCAGCCACAGTACGTGGATATTGGAGAGATGAAAATCATGTCTCTCCATTGATGCGTTAAAAATCTCCTCTCGTTTAAATAACATCTACCGGAGATAAATTTCTGGTTTTAAACGGTTCTTGTGTTCTTGGCTTGTTAGTTCTTTATTACGATCTATTTCTTGGAATATTAGTACTTGTCATTTTTAATCATAACAATTACCGATGCCCCGGTGCACCGTCTGGAGTCGAGATATATCTCCGGGTATGTGCTCGGCTACCGAATTCATCACTTTTTTCCGGTTTAGCTCGTAGTTTGGCTACCGGGTGTTTGCGAAGGTTCGAATGACCCTGCGGGATGAGTCTGGCATGAAATTGTGACTTTTTTCCTTCGAATTTTTCATCGACGTATTTGACAATTTTTTTTATTAAATTTTTATTTTTCATCAATATTTACCTCTTTTTTCCTATAATTTTCATCAAAACATTTTGTCTAGGTACCTAGCTATTTTTTTTATAAAAAAATTCAATTAGATTTTTCTATATTTTTTTTCAAACTTCTCACTAAAATTTAGTTTTTATCAAAATGTTTCTTCTACATACATTTTTTTCAAGTACATAAGTGTAAGACTTACCTACCTATAAAATATTGTTCATCAATTTTTTCTTCAAATTTCCCTTCTATTTTTTTGGAGTAAATTGTTGATATTATACATTAATTTCCGGGTTTTTTGATAATTTTTTTTTTCAATTTTTCCCTCGTTTTTCATTTGAATTTTCCTAATGATTTTTTTGAAGAGAATTGTTAATTCAATTTTTTTCACCAAAACTTCTTCAATAAAATTTCCACACATCACTTAATTTTTTTTTTCATTTTCTAGGAATTCTGTTATCACAAGTAATTTTTTCACAATTTTTCATTTAGATTTCCTTCCAACAACTAAATTATTAATTTAAAAATGTTTTCGAATTATTTATTAAAATTGATTCCAAATTTTTTTCACTTCAATTTTCACTTTCTAAAAATTTCAAAATTTTTGAGTACCTATTTTATGTTTTTAAAAGTTGAAAAAAATAACTTTTCAATTTTTTTTAAAAGGAAAGCTTTAAAAAAATCACAGAAAAGAATATACTTATTTATATTTTTATGCAGTCACGCAAGAGTGGCCCTTATTTTAGATCATGGATATTGTTCGTTTCACATGGGACACGTCAGAAATGCCAATTTCAGATTGTATTGGATACATGCTTAAAATGTAGTTTTATGAATGTGAGTTTAAGGAACCATACTTTGCAGGTTCCCGTTCCCATCTAAAAATTTTTGTGTATTTTCGAAATTAAAAATTTTGAAAAAATTAAAAATTTTGAGAAAATTGAAGATTTTGAGAAAATTGAAGATTTTGAGAAAATTGAAGATTTTGAGAAAATTGAAGATTTTGAGAAAATTGAAGATTTTGAGAAAATTAAAAATTTTGAAAAAATCGAAAATTTTTAAAAAATTGAAAATTTTAAGTAGATTGAAAATTTTGAAAAAATTAAAAATTTTGAGAAAATAAATTTTTTTTAGAAATTTAAAAATCTTAAGAAAATTGAAAATTTTGAGAAAAATAAAAATTTTGAAAAGTGTAAAATTGAAAAAATTATTAAAACTTGTTTCTTTGCATACGACCTTAGAACCTAAAAAAGTTGTTAAGACGTATTTTTGCCTATTTCTGAAATCGAAGGGACTCTAAAAGAAAATGCTATTTCAGTAATGGAATTTTATTTTAGAGCCCCTTCAATTTCAAAGATAGGAAACAACATGTCATAACAATTTCTTTTAAAACTTTCGATGAAATTTTTTTTTTTTTTTGCTCGGTTTTAGTAAAATTGTGTTTCCTCGATTGTTTCAAATTTCTATTTCTTCATTGGTTAGAAAATTTTTCGCACAATGAATGGAAAAAAAAAAAAAAAAAAAAAAGAAGGAATCTTGAAACGTTGTAAACTCGAAATAACTCGATCGATTTGAAATTTCGATAGGTATTTTTTTACATTACCTATTTTAAAGTTTCTAATTCTTTATCGGTTCCTTTCAATTTTATTTAAAATTTTGGTTTGCTGAATGTGAGTTTCTTAATCTTTGTAAAATTTGTTGAAATAGTTTTTAAAAATATCAAAGGAATGCCATACCTAAATAAGAAGAGAACTGTTATTATTGTTTTGAAAATAGAACTTTTAATATTTTTAGAAAATTCTAAAATTTTTCAAAATTGAAATAATTTTTATTTCTGAATTTTTATTAAAATGTTTAATTTTCTACTAATTTCGATGCAGTTACTAGATTTTTTGAAAAATCATTATAAAGTTGATGATAAAACAGCAGCTGTTCTGATGCATGTAATTGATACAATCAGTTTTTTCAAATGTTTTTAGTGTTGAAAAGGAAAACGAAACTTACTTACGAACGTACAAATTGAAAGACTTTGTATTTCGGTCTTAAGAATTTAAAAAAACACGCAAACATATGGGCAAGGGGAAAGGAAAAATTAGAATTCGACCATCAAAACAATTCCTAACAATAGTTGGGTATGTTATTGTTTTATTTATTTTGAATTTTCCTTGCTCAAAAGAGTGTTGATGATCAGTGTTTTTTTTAAATCTTTTTCTCATTTCTGAAAAAAATAAAAAACTTTTAAGTAGAATTTGGACTTCTGAAGTACTTTAAAAAAAAATCATTGTTTCACCTATTGTTAGTTCTACTATCAAGTAATTTGGTAGTCGCTGCAATAATATAAACATAACAAATTACAGGCGCGACCAGGACGTCGGGGCAGGGTCAAGCCACCCAACGAGCCAATGAATAAATTTCTCTAAAATAAATCGTATCGCCTTTGAAAACTGTCATTATAAATATTTTCCAGTTTAAATAATTTCCAAAGCCTCCTGTGTGGTATAAATACCTCTCTATACCGTATACCTCTGGTATAAACCATCGAGATGAATGGAGCGGGGTGGAGGTTGCGATCTCAGCTAGTTTGGTGCGGCTTGCGCCGTCTCCCTGGTACCCCCTCGACCGAGCTGTGAGCCGCGGCCCGTCCTCGTTAGAGACCTTTTGTTTTAATTTACTGCGGAGCGGCCGACTGGGCATAGTGCGGCAGAGTATTCGAAAATTCTATTATAAGCGATTACGATCATAATTGGGTCTGTTGTATGGTACGATACACGAACCGGCAGAGCTTTTCTCTTTTATGGTCCAGACCGGGGTGTGCGCTTCTTCGTTGTGTAATGAAGATGTGATCCGACTTGAGCGAGTAGAGCGAGGTGTAGGAATTATTTTGGTTCAGATTTATAATGCTTGAAGGAGTTTGGTTCGAGTTTTCGTGAGAGAATTTTATATTGGCGAAGAGTGGAGAGTAAAATGGAATAAATTTTTCGAAAAAAATTGAATGGAATTATTTTATTTTTGGCAAGATGAGGATTACTGAAGTGCCTATTACGTTAATTTTTTTAACGAGTAAAAAGACTCCTTTAAAAAAATATCATTTTACCCGAAATTTGAAAAAAAGAACATTTGTTTTTGAACGAAATGTTGTGGGGTTGTTATTTGAAAATTAAAATTAAATATAAATGAAAATTTAAATCCAAGTTTTCCTTTTCAGAAAAATGATTTTGAAAATTATTTTCTTCTCATTTCAATTCATGGCAATGAGTAAAACATTACCACAAAAATGTTAGTTGCTTTTGTAATTAGTAAGTACCTACTCGTACATAATTAATTGATGAAAAAAATCTACAAAAAACCAATAAAGAAGAAAAAGTTCAACAGTAGCCCTGCTGATCCTTCAAAATAATGCTTCTTGCTTGAGTTACAGGTTTTTTGCAAATATGAAACCTTCTTATTTAAGCGAAAATTGAACATTGGAAATTTTTTGCCTACAAAACTAGTGATTAGAAAGTATTCGAAAAGTGGTTATAGTGCATAAAATTTTTATAATTTTCAAAATTTTCTGATTCTCAAAGTTTCTTAAATCTTCAAAAAAAAAAAAAAAAAAATGAAAAAATGAAAAAATGATTTGATGTTTTTTAAACTTTTTTATAAATTCCTAAAATTTGGTCAAGATTTAAAATTTTGGAATTTCAACAAATCTTTCAAATGTTGTATAAAAATGTAAAATTAGAAAAATTTTCAAATAAAAAAAAAAAAAAAAAAAAAAAACATTTGAAGGGTGGAAATGCAAAGTATGATAGGCGCCATTTTTTTGTTGAAAAAATGGGTTACGAAGAATCGTTCTCACTCAGAAACAAATCGTTTATTTCGAGATTTCTTTGAACCAATGTGTAGAGAAATGTCCCCTCTTCATCATATGGTACATGAGAAACCCCTACTTTTCCCCTCTTCTACCCGCGACACGAGTTCAAAGCTCCCCTGTAAAATTTAATTTTTGGCGCTCATCATACTTTGCATTTCCCCGCTTCATTTCAGTTTTAAATGTTTAGGTATTAAATCTCCAAAATTTTTACTTTTGTATGTTATGTATTTTTTTTAGATTTTGTAAATCTTCCGAATTTCATCATTTTTAAATTTGAGTATTAAATTCTTGTTTCGTAGTTGTATTAACGTTTAAAATTTGGTAGAAATTCAAGAAAATTTTGAAAATAAATTATTTTTTGTAAATATTTACTCAAGATTTTATCATTTTCAAATTTTAAGGAATTTTGAAAATCGGATAAATTGAAAAATTTTTTATTCAAAATTTAATAAAAATTAAAAATTGAGTGGTTTTTTAGAAATTCTATAAATTCTTACTTTGAGTAATTAGGTAAATCAATATTTTTTAAATTTTTCAAGCAAGCATATTTTTTTTAATTTAAGTTTTTAAAATTTTTAAAACTTCAAAATTATTTGTTTTTAAATTAAAATAAATCGCTACCTATCGGTAATTAGATCAATTTTCTAACATTAATTTTTTTTTAATTCAGTAAAAATTCAAAATTTGAGAAAATTTTTGAAGTAGGTAAGTATACATATAATAAATGATTGATTTTTAATAAATTTTCGAAACTGGATCAATTTTTATAATTTGAAAAATTATAAATTTTTTGTAAAAATTCAATATTGAGAAAATTTTTAAAATTTACCTACCTAAGTCTTTTTAATTTTTTCTAAATTATTGGATTTGGACAAATGGACATGTTGTCAGTCTTTTCTTTAAATAGATGCTTAAGTAGATAACTTTTTTATTAGTAGCTTAGGGGTTTCACCCTCTGTACATTGTCACTTAATACTTATCTAATAATTGTACAGTAGATGTAGGCCTTTTAAACTGTTCTTTTTGATCTGCCCCAGGAAATGATATACATTTCCCGTAACTCTGAAATAAAAGTCTTCATAAAGTACGCATGATAAACACGGCACTTCTCTTTTGGCAGGTTTTTATGGAATTAGAAAATTCTTACCCGAAATAAAGTAGGGCACCGATGCTCTGTTGACAATTTCAAAATTTTGTAAATCTTTACACTTCTGATAAAACTTCTAGATTTGTGAAAAAATTTAAAGCTAAAAAAAAAACATTTTAAAAATATTTTTGAAGTTTATGTACTTATTCGATAAATCTTAATTATTTTTACTTTTGTAATTTTTTTGAAATAAAATCAATTTTTAATGTTTGAAAATTAAAAAATTTATTAAAAATTCAAAATTGATATCATTTCAAAAATTTCAAGTTTTGATAAATTTTTGAAATTTAGTATTATTTTTTAAGTTTGTTAAATGTTTACAATTTCAAAAATATGAAAAAATTTTAATTTCAAAATTTTGTATTAATTTCTGGTGAAAGTTTTAGATTTGTAAACTTTTCAATGCTACATAAAACTTCTTTAATTTTTAAAGTTTATGTTCCTACCTAGGTATTTAATATTTTTTTCCTTTTGTAAATTTTTGAAAATTATGATAAATTTTAGAAATTGGATAATTTTTAAAATTTCTAAAATCAAGAATCTAAATCTGGTGAAAATTCAAAATTGAGAAAATTTCAAATTTTTGGAATTAAATCTTATTTTTAATGTTTGCTTAAAATATTTACAATTCCTAAAATATGGAAATTTTAATTTCTGAAATTTTTTTTTAGATATGTAGACATTTTAATGCTAAAAAAATATCCAACTTTTTCAATTTTCGAAGTTTATGTAGTAGGTCATAATTTTTTCCCCTTCGTAAATGTTTTGAAATTTTGTTAATTTGAGATGTTCGTAAATTTTTGAAATTGAATCAACATTAAAATTTGAAAAATTCAAAAATTCTGTAAAAACATGAAGTTGAGAGAAATTTCAAGTTGAAAACAAATTAAAAGTTCAGTCATTTGTGAAATTTGAGGAATCTTTGTAATCGGGTCAATGTAAATTTTCGTGATTTAAAGAAAATCGGTAGGTAGAACTATTATTTGAACTCTCAAAATTCGATAAAATATTACAATTTTATAATTTTCAAATTTCATTATAAATTTTTAGAGTGGGATAAATTTTTTGATTTCAATTAGATAAAAAAATCAAATGATAAGTAATTTGATGGTAAAGATTATTTTTTTGAATTTCATAGGTAAAAATACAAAATTTTTAAAATTTCAAAATTGATGAAAGTTCAAAATTTTGTATTTAAAAGTGCATTAGGTACCTACATAGTTATTCAAAATTTGCTAATTTTTTCGAGTGGAAAATCCTAAAAATTGAAAAAAAAATGAATTTTTTTGAGAAGGCGTGGTCTTTTTTAAACTGCAATGAATTTCTGAAATTGGATTCATTTTTAATGTTTGATAAATTTTTCTAATTTTGAAATTTTAGAAATTACATTTCAAAATTTTGAAAGAAGTCTTGTCAAAGATCCTGCAGAAGTCCTACTTTTTGGGTTTTGTATTTTTATTTTTTTTATTTTTTAGACACTGAATAAGCCTAACAAGCACTGATTAAAAGGAACTTACGAAATATTTATAATTAAAAAAAAAAAAATAATAATAATAAGAAAACGTTGAAACAAACCAGTAAAAAAAAAAAAAAATAACTATTCTTATGCATAAGTACTGTCTTACCTAAGTCATCTAAAAAATCTGTACCTACACCTATCTACCTATTTCTAAAATAGAGAAAATATGAGGAAATGATAGAAATAAAATACCTAGCAAATTTCTATTCGCTTTTTGATTTAGTTAACGACCGTTTAATTTAATGAAATTTTTTTTCGATTCTGTTAAAGCTTCTCTCTCGCTTCTCTCAAGGGGCAGGTTTGATGCAGCAGTACGGATATATTCGATTTCTTTGACGGGTACTGCAAAGAATTTATTAGAGTAGCTGCTCGTTACTGATGAGCAATTTCCTTCTTTTTTTTCGTCGTATAAAATTTTACAAACTGTTGCATCAACATTTGCTCTATTTTCATAAAAATATCATTATATTATACTGACATCTCGTCAAGTCACTGGTATACAAATAACTAGCAGAACAATTCATAAATAAAATATTCCACCCTTACGCCGCTGAACCCATAAAAAAAACGTCTTTTTTGATATGAGCACAGCTAGGAAACCGCACGGGAGGTAAGTTATTCATACGTCTAAAACCACATCAACTTTTGACTGCGACTTGTATCTACTCGTACGTAGACTTACAAAGTAAGCGAAAACGAAACACTGTCGAGATGTGTGCAAAAAGCTCTCTGTTAATTTTATATATCTTTCCAACCGCACCATCTCGTATCTCGTTGAAATGTGCTTTGAAATTATTTACTTTCGCCACATCAAACAATCAGTTTGATAAATTTCAACTCGTCTGCTCGATTCGTAAAAGGCGATGATAAAAGATACAGTGGGAAAAAATTCAGTACTTTGTTTCCAGCGATTCGTAAACCTACGTAAAAGAAAATGAACGTTTAGAATTTTCGTCTTTTATTTTTTTTTTCACTGTCATGAGACGTTTTTGCAAGAGGACGTTGTGATAAGAGAGCTTCGAAGGAGATCGCGGTGTAAAACAAATAGAAACATACGATCTTATCGTTTTTACAACAAATTTACTACGTGGATGAGCAGAAAACATAGCTCACAGAGCGACTTTTAAAATGTCCAGTCGCTCTCGTAATGTTAAAGAAGCGAGTCAGTCACATTTTCCGAGTTAAAAGCTCGATGTGTTTTCATTAATCGAAAACATGTCTTTTGCAAGGTGCACGAATTTTATAGTTGTGAGCATGTGCTGGTGGATACTCGAGAATTTGGATGAAATTTCAACGAAAACGTGAGGTTTGTCCCTTGGCTTTTTTTCAGGGATGTGGGTGGGTGTGTTTTTAAAAGATGAAACGTTTTTGGATTAGGGCAGTTCGAGTGGAATGGAAAATAAGAAATTTGTTCGTAATTGTGTCCCAAGGGGGATTCGATCGTATTTATGGTTTGGCTGTTGTCAATACATGCTGGTCTTTTCGAAGAGATCATCTCGTGTGGAATTTAAAATTTACGATATTTCTGTCAAATAAGTTATTAGTTTTATTGCATATTTTCCATCTTTGAATAGATATTTTGTAGCACTCTGGTTATATTTTGAGGGGAAATGATTTAATGACAAAATATACAAATTTACTTACTGAAATAGCTTCCTGACTCCAGCTGTTTTACATAGAATTAGGCGAATTAGCATTATTTCATTTGTTTTACAATAAAAAAAATCACTACCTATTTCTTTAGGTAAAAAATATTTCATTTTTAAAAAAATAGACAATTACATATTACTCTTAAATTTTTGATGAAAAAAATCACGATTTTCTTAGCAAAAAATATCAATTTTTTGGTGAAGGTTAGTTTAATACATATGGGTCATTTTGAATCACTCGCCGAAGTTAGTGAGAATTTCCTTGAGTGCCTCGTAGGGAATATTTGGACTCCAGGCGTTTTGTTCAAAAGTGCTCATTCCATCCAATAAAATATGTAGAATAGGTAACTAACCTACCTAACGTACGTGATGGGCTCAAAAAACAATAAAGAAAATCAGTACTAAAAAAACGTTTAACATAGAACTTTGAAAAAAAAAAAAATTACTTACAATGAAAATAATTTTGAACGTGTGAATAAAGAGATGTAATATATCGATGGTCGAGAACCATTTAACGTTAACTCCATGGTTTTCAAAAAACGAATTTTTAATGTCATTCTATAGGAAATTTCGCGCTGAATCGAATGGTATCATCAGTTTTCAAAAAATCTCAAAGCAAACTGGCGTAAAATTGAAAAAACAAAAAAAATTGAATGGGACTTTTTTTGTATTTTCAATGATAACACTGGTTTCCTTTGATATTTCATAAAAACCGATGTTACCATTCAATTCAGCACGAAATTTCCCATGTAGTGACATTGAAAAAGTAATCCATAATTATTATGAACTCAACAAAAAATGCTTATCAGTGATTGAGGGGTGAAAACTTTATTTTGCCCTCCTGTAAAATTTTAAAAAATGGAGTTAACGTTAAATGGTTCCCGACCATCGATATTCTGAAATTTTTGAATTTCTCTTGAGTCCTTTTTGTGTTGAGGTGAGTCTGCCTAAAATGACAACCATGCAACACAGAAATAATGTTGCAAAAAAAATCAATGAAAAATGTGTTCAAAAACAAGGATTATTTTCTAGATACTTTTTAGTACCCTTTCACTAATTTGGAGAAGCGCGGGTTTACAACAAATTTTACCTACCTACTTGTTTGATTTATTTATTCATTTATTTATTTATTTTTTGTTTCAGGTGAGTTATTTGAAAATTTCAAACGAATCAATAAATTGCGGTATTTCTAGTATCATGAGAGTTTACAAGTATTTTGATGCATATTTGGTGAGATAATTTCAGTTATCGAGAATTTATTTTTAGTGTTACAGTTTACTATTTTACACTTGCCTTAGTCCCCGTTCTGTTCGTCAGAGAGGGGATTGTTAACACAAATACATTGATAGCCTCATTTAAAAATATCAAATTTAAAAAAAATAATAATAATTGAAAAAACGAATCCTTCATCAACTAGAAAATAAACAAAAAATTTAGATTACACTAAATAATGAGAATTTCATAGATAATTTAAAAAAATTTAGTAAACATGAGAGACAGAAAAAATGTTCCTACCGTCTTTGCGTATTGGAAATAAAGGTATCGATCAGCATCTCTTAGAATTCGATCGTATTATAAAAGAACTGGGAGCCACCAATGTAATTTGCGAAGACAGCGAACAAGTGCAATACCTATTACTGACTTTAGCAGACGCAGCAGAGTATAGTACTCAAGTCCAAATCATCGAAAGTATTCCTCAAACTGAACTCTATATCGACGAAATAAAAATCCAGCTGTGAAACTTTGGAGAGAAATCAGAAGATCAGGAGAAAATCAGTAGGCAGGTCTAGGTAGTAGATACAGCCTCAAAAAAGTAGATCTCCTGAAAAATCATAACATACAATGTTACAAATACCCCCTTTGGCAAAATTTTGGGGTCCACTTTTTTAAAATTTAATTCGTTTCAAATTGAAAATTTTGATAGAGTTAAAATTTTTGAGAGCGATAATAATTAGTTAAGCAGGTTTTTTATGCCAATTTAAGATATCAAATTTTGGCTTTCTTTCGTATATTCTCATTATATTTCTCGACCAAAAAATAATCGGTAATCGATTGTTTTTGTAAAGTTTTTCATTTTACCAGATTCATTGTCTTTCATATTTTTTAATACCCCTGCACTTTTATCCGATTTTTTTTTTTTTTTTTTTTTTTTTTTTACTTTGAATACGTCATGTTGAGAAGCTTTACTCTTAGATCTTTCATATGCCCATCAGAAATCGGTTTTATCACAAATTCAAACAACCAAATAATAAATTAACAAATAAATAAATAAATAAATAACGGTTAAAAAAATAATAAATAACAAGAAAAACATAATATTGCTGAACAGCAGAAAAAATAATTGATGAAATAAATAAAGTGTGATAAATAAATCACAATCTATATCGGCATAACATAATCAAATAATTAAAAATAGGTGGGGCTATGGCCAAGCCTGAGCGAGGGAGAGGAAAAAGCTGCGTTAGAGTTTTTTTTCTCTTCAACTTGACAGAATTTCAAAAAAATCAAAATTGAAAAAAATGTAAAAATTCAACAAAAAAAAATAATTTGATCAAATTTTTAAAAATTTGATTTTTGAAAATTTTTAAAAATTTTGAAACTTTTAGAATATCCCAGAATTTTAAAAATTGGTATTTAATTTATTTTGAAGAGTTGACGGAATTACGAAATACCTAATCTGTTTTCGTTTTTGTTAATCAAAAATAATGTTCAATATAAATTATTTCAAAAATAAATCAAAATTTATAAATTATCTAAGTTTTAATTTTCATCAAATTTTGAAAATTGAAAAAAAAAAATGAATTTCGAACATAGTATGTTATATGTACCTACTTTGAAGTACCTACTTATATTCTTGGACAGAAAAATTTGTTTGATGTGACGGTGAGTAAGTAATTAAGTAGGTATAGCATCAGCTAGAACAACTAATGCCATGAAAAGGAATTCCATTTTACGAAGGTTTTCACGGATTATAAATGTCCAAACATCGAAGGGACTTATTTTTGAATGTGTCCTTTTTACAAACGTACAAACAAGGGGGAAAAATGATCACATCCTGTCCAAATGTAACACTACGAAGGTATTAAAGATTGTTAGTGATTCATTAGGGAGCCTCTCTTACCCTAACACTCCGAAAGCAAAAAATCGAATTTGAAAAATGGTTGAAAATTAGAGAGTCGTTTAGACGAATTGATTGGGAGCTCTCGAGTGTTTTAAATTTAATCGCAAGCCATTTGATGTAGGGTAAAAGGAAAACTTCGGATCGTCTCTCGTCTTCGTCGAGTATTACAAAACACTCACATGTCAGTTTGTCTTTACGGTAAACATTTCACACCGTTAATTAAGAACAGGCCAGAATGACATCTTTTACACCCTTTTTATTGGTCTAGTATTATTTCTTACGCGACCCTGATTTTTTTTTTAATGTATGTGTCTGTACAACTTTACATGTATCGGGCGGATTTTAAAAAGGAGGTGATTCGATGATGGATAAATGTTTAAAAATAACAAACCGTTGAGCCGAAATGTTGACAAAATGATGAAGTATGGTGTGTCGAGGGAGGGGTTGTCGATTGAGTCGTTTAAATGGTTTATTGAGAACTTTTTCCTGTACAGTACGTGGATCTGTTAATTTCTGGTGGTGATGTGTTTGATAATTTTTTATGAAAAAATATTGTAGGTATGTACTTACCTATTCAGAGATGAAATTTGGCCAAAAAGACCAAAAATCTCGAGGGTAAAATGAGAAAAACTACTTTACCGACAAAATGTATTATTTTTCTATTTGACCTTTCTTTTTTCCATTTTTTTTCTCGGCAATATTCACTAAAATTTTCAAACTTTTTGGTAAAATTCCAACGAAAATCACTGATATTTTGCTGATTTTTAGCAAAATATGGTCAATTTTTCTAAACTTTGCCGAATTTTTGGAAGTTTTTCGATTTAAAAAACATAGTGCCGGAAAATCCTCCAACCCAGTAGTTTCGTCACTGTACTCAACCTACTAGTCTTTTAATTTGGGGTCATAGATTAACTTATAAGTTATAATTAAATGAAAAATCAAAGCTATTTGTATATGTATGAAATCGATTCGTTCTCATCTTTACGATCCTTTAAAGTTGAGTATTTTTTTATAGATAATATGTTTTGTGTTTGCTTAATACCGTTCATTGAGATTTCTGCAGGTAAATAAATGATCACTTCCTAGCTATGGATCCTCCTGCAGATATAAATAGACGAGTCGAGTCCTGTATATTTCTTTTTGCTTAGAGGTTTATTTTTATTTTTATTTTTTTGTAAGAGTAACTTTTAACAGTTTTTTTATCATTAACTGGGTCTTGCTTATCAATGTTCTCATTTGTCAGAGATAATTTTAGTGATTTTTTTTTGACGTCACCTTCAGCTTCAGTTGTTGTTTTTTTTAGTAATAGGTTATTTTTTTCACTGGAATTTTCTATCGAATTTTTTCTCAGTCATAGTTACTTTTTCCATTTTTTAAAAATTTTCATGAGGTTTTTTCCCCTCGTCGTCTTCATTTCCTGTCAGCATCTCTTGGTCATTATTTTTTTGCCACCAGGATTTTCTGTTATTTTTTTTCTCAGTCAGAGTCACTTTAATGACTTTTTTGTGTTTTCCTTTGTCAACATTTTTGGTCATAGTTTTTTTTCAACATAATTTTGATCAGAGTGACTTTTTTATATTCTAGAGTTCTTGCTTGTCAATATATTATCATTTCTTAGAATTTATTTTCGCCCATTTTTTGTTAATTTTGTAGTCAGCATTATTTTCTGACATTCTTTTGTATGTCAGAAGTATTTCTGCAACTTGATTTTTTTCTATGTCATCATTACTTTTTCTCTTGAGAGGTTTTTTCGCAGATTTTTTTTCCAATGGACATTTTTTTTGTGTCAGAATTGAGTACTGTTTATTCGAGTTATTTTTTTTGACAGGACTCTTTTTTGGCATGATTATTGTTTGTTAAAATTTATTTTGGTAAAAAAAAAAAAAAAAAAACTATGGCCAAAAAATACTGACAGGAAAATCCTTAGTCAGTCACTTGGAATGACTTTTTTGTTTTATTTTTTGATCATAGTGACTTTTTTCTAAATTATCATTTCTCACGTTAGAATTGATTTTCGTCTATTTATTGTTAATTTTGTAGTCAGTATTATTTTCTGTCATTGTTTTGTACGTCAGAACTATTTCGGCCACTTACTTTTTTTCTGTCATCATTAATTACTTTTTCCCTTGAGTTTTTTTTTTTCACAGAATCATTTTTTACAGGACTTTTTTTTTGTCAGAATTAGGTACCTAGGTACTGTATATTCGAGATATTTTTTGGTATTTTTTTGTCAGGGTTCTTTTTTGTTATTGTTTGTTAGAGTTAATTTTGGCACAAAAAAAAAATCATGACCAAAAAATTCTGACAAGATATGGCAATGAAAGATGACAAGAAAAACACTCATGAAAATTGACAAAAAAAATTACAAAAAGTAACTCTGACTGAGAAAAATTTCTATAGAAAATTCCATTGAAAAAATAACATGAAAAAACAATTTGTAAAGTTTAAGGTAAAGTAGAACCTAAACTGAGGAATGTTTTAGTCAGCGAATAGAGCATAAACTCTTTCCTCAAAACTAACTTTATTCAAGTTTGATAGATTTCTAAAATTAGATAAAATTTTTTAAAATCTTAGATGGAAACTTTATTGGTAGTTATTAAATTTGACTAATCTTCAGAATTTTGGTCAATTTCTTATGAAATTAGGTACAATAAATCATTAAAATTTGGAAAAATTTCAAAAACTTAGTAAATTCTATAATAAGCTTTGAAATTGAATCTATTTTAAAATAAGTTTAAGACATTTTAAAATTTGAAAGTCTTTGTAATTTTGGACTTTTGTATTTAGAAGAAGTCCTATTGAAGAACCTGCAAAAATTCTATATTTTGGATTTGAGACTTTATTAAACATCCTGAATCTTGAATATCATTCAACAACCGAAAAAAATTGATATAACCGCATTCGCACAATTGAAAAAAATCCTTACTTACATATTACGATACTTCAACTATCAAATTCACGGTTGAAGAGGTCTTCTCCCTGTGTCGTGTCTTTCTCCTTGCACATCTTGACTTGATTGGAAAAATTCCATAGGTCTATGGTACTTATAGTTTATAGTTGAACGACCAATGAAGCGATAATTTATTACCGTGGAGGTTTTATTATTGCAGCACAGCGGAGGAAACGTATGTATATTTTAATTTCTTTCCCAAAAAGTATCTAAATCTCATCGAGTCTTTATTTTTGAATGTAGTTTTTCGTAATTGTCGCCTTGGTGACGTTCGCTCATTTGTTTTTACGATCTGATGCTAGGATCATTAGACCAGGCACCCATTAATTCGTATTACGAGTTGGTTAGGGAAGCTAACTGCTCCGAAACTTTCGATAGCAAAGTAATTGTTTTAGGAGACCACATTTTTTGAGAGTATCAATGGTCGAATTAAAATTCTGTGATGAAGCATATTTTAGTATTTTTCATGTCTTGTAGCAAGATGCAGAAGATCACATAACCTAATGCAATGGGACTTTTCTTGAATTTTGAAAAAAGCGCTAATTACGATCAAGTTGCTTACTTACTGCACTCATTACGAAGTTCTATAGTTCTGTCGGTATCACTATATTTCGACCCATTGCACGATTTCCTAAGTTATGAGCGATGACTTATGAAAACCCCAGAGCAAAGCTAGTTTCTAGTCTGGCATAATTGAAAACAAAACCCACCCGATGAGAAGAGCCATCAGCCTTCAACGACTAAATGGCATTTATTTTTGCTTTGTCTGCAGCAGCGTTTAACTAGGTTGCTCTTTTTCTTACCATAGCATACACTTTACCGCGGCTTGATTACCATAAACAAGCGCTCGCACAAAGTAAAGACATCTACATTTAAATTAATTCTCTCTTTCTTCCATGACAAATAGGATAAACATAATACATAGAGTACGTCTTCTTGGGTTGCGTGGCGTGACGATGGCATAACGTGGCGTTTCTTTTATACGAGCTGGGCCAGCCTGCAGGTTCTTTGCTGCCGCTCAACCAAGAAGAGGTCGGCTTTCTTGCGCTTTTTGTATCGTCAAGACTTCCGAATGTAAAAGGCCACCCGAGTAGCTGCGATACAATTAGCTTTGCAGTTTCTGTTTCAGATCTCCGGTAATTGTAGTGTAGGGAGCTTAGGATTGGAGAGAGGTATGATGGGAGACTGAAATAAGTATTCTTCTTTTTTTCAACAGTTTAATTGATTTTTTAAATTATCTTCTGTGTTATCGTTTGAAGATCCAGCCACTGGTGATTCTTGGTTACAGAGTATGACGATTTAGTACCTTTGGAAGAAATTAGTCTATTAATTGGCAAGTGACGGACTTTCCTTTTGTATTGACGTTTTATTACTCTTTTGTTATTTTAGTAGGACAATTTCAATCGAAAGTTGTCATACAATTAATACAGAACTGTCGCTAAATTTACTACAAATCCTCTCAGCCTTCTTTTTTTATGTAATTACTTACCCATCACTTGATTTCAATATTTCAAGTTTTCACCTCAAAATTGTCCTAACCAGTTCGTATTAGAAAAAAACTTACTTACTTATCCCATGAGTCTTGAAGAATTTCTAATGTAGCAAAATGAAAATTAATGGGAAAAAGTATTCGAAGCAGTTTTTTGAATAAAAATCTACTGTTTTACACAATAAAATATTTTATTTTTTGGCATTAGGTAAACGTATTTTTAATTTTGAAAAGTTTTCCTATTTTTTTAGAGAAACAAATTTCTTTATTTTTTGAGAGTAACAATATTTCTAATTTTTTTGAAAAACGTATTTTTTCTAGATATTTTTGGAATAACAAACCATTCATTTTTTTGGAATTGAGAATGTTTTCGATTTTTTTTGAAAAAAATCTCAAGTTTTTTTTTGAATAATTACATAAAAAAATTAATTTTTTGGGAAGAGTGATTTCTCAACTTTTATAGGAAAAAAAAAATCCTTTTTTTTTTTTTTTTTGTTTGTTTCTTTGTTTGAATGAGAAACCTTTTAATTTTTTGGAACACTTGGAAAAAAGTATTGTTTTTCTTGGAATACCATCCAAGTAAATCAATTTTCCATTTTCCATTTTTTTTTTTTTTTTTTTTTAATAAATTCTTCTAATTTTATTAGCAAGAAAAGTAATTTTTCTACTCGTTTGTAGATAAAGAAAAATTTCTCGATTTTTTTTCAAATCAAATAAAATTTTTCTAGTTTTCAGTTTTTTTTTTTTTTTTTTTTTTTTTTTTTTTTTTTTTTTTGGTGGAAAAAATTCTTGATATTTTTTGGATTAAAGAATGTTTTCAATTTTTTTAGTCAAATTTTTTGAATAGAAAAATTTTCAATGTTGTTTTAAAAAATTCTCATTAATTTGTTTAAAAATATCGTTTTTTTGAAATACCTAAATTAAAGCAATTTTCCATAATCTTTGTTCTTTATTATTTTTTTTGAATCAATATTCTTTCAATTTCATTGGAAAGAAAAATAATTTTTCAATATTATTGGTGAGAAAATTTCTCAATTTTTTTGGAGAAAAAATTCATTATTTTTTTGTGGATAAAAATAAAAATTTCTTAATTTTTTTTTGAATAAATGTAATAGAATGGGTGTGTTTATAATGGAAATTAAAATTTCCGTAGAATTTAACTGAAGATTAGATGCATGAATGAGTTTTGAGAAATTTATATTGACATTATTTATGATTTCAAATGATGTTTTTTGGCTTATACCTTGACTAATTAAGGCTTTGATTAAAAAAAAAAAAAAAAAAAAAACTTATTTACTTTTACATCAATTTAAAATACTTGTAGGTAGTCCATTTCGTAGATGATTTTACTTAGCGGTAACCATAATCTGTTTCTAATTCATAAGTGACTGTGGGAATATTGACAAAGCTGGAGTCTGGAGGAAAAAAACAGATTTTTCAACAAGTGACTGAAGTTACTCTGGATAAATTTTCAAACTACATATTAACTTAAAACAAAAATGTATATCTAGCTGGGTACTTATTTATCTGGTATCATAAGTACCTATTTTTATAATTTAGTGGAATAATTTGATTTTTGTTTGTGAGCTAATAATCGTTTTCATCTTTTCTGGGTTTTTTTTTGTTGGATAATACGCGAACCCGCATAATACGCGAATTCATTTCGGTCCCTTGAATCGCGTCTTATCGCGGATTCGCTGATTTTTGTCGTTTTTTTCGAAACAGAAACTTTTTAAAGATTTTTGTAGGAAAAAATTTCGACTTTTTAAAAAAAAAAAATTGAAGAGTTGAAAAATATTTTAATTTTCCCTGAGGAAATATCTCTGACAGTTTGTGAATCTTTTTCTTAAGAGAGAAAAAAATTTCGAGACCTTTTTGGAGAAGATGTGACAGTCCTTTATAAGTTCTGCAACAGCATTTTTCAAACCTCTGGGTGTCGCTGTCTTCTTCCATTAGAGCATTTCTAATGTCGCCTATGTTATCATATTCACTTCATCCATTTTCCTCTTTTGACTTACTTACACACATGAAGAAAAATAAAATAAAAGACATGTCTTACCTATTAAAGTTAATTTTTTGGCGAATTTCTAATGCCTTATGTTTTGAATTGTGTGCGAAAGTTTGACTGAAACTAAAATTTTAATCATTTTTAAATTTTAGTAAATTTTCAAAATTGAACAAATTTTCAAATTTTATTAAATTTCTGATGTTGCATCATTTAAAAAAAAAGTTGGATCTGTTTTTCAAATAAATGGTAAATCTTTGAAATTTAGAATACGAGTATAATTTGAAGAAGAAAATTTAAAATTAGATGAAAATTGAAATTTGGCAGGAGGCAGGTAGGTAATTTTTGAATTCTAATAAATTTTCAAAATCCAATTCATTTTTAAAATGTAGGTAATGAATTTTTATGGTTTTAAAAAATTGGAATTAGTCTTAAATCATTGAAAATGGGAACATTTTTCATTTTGAAGTTCTGCATTTTGGTTTTGAAATTTTATGTGGAAACTGAATGTTGCAGGTACCTACAGCATTTTCCTGTATTTAATTAGTAATTAATTAATTATTACTATTTTTATACTTGAATGAAGTTTTTAATTAATCGTATGCATTTCCTTCGTCGTTCTTTTTGACCTCCTTTCCCTTGTGATTTTTTTTTCACCCCTTGATTCAACATCTTAGATATCACGATCGACACATAGCAAGTCAATGTTGAACTGCCATGGTCATGGAGCCAAAAATAGACCCTTCAACATGGACAGGCCTCTATACCTTCGGTGACTTATACTATCGCAAGAGGAAATCATTCCCAATGAAATATTTTAATCCTATAACCGCCTAAGTATTAGAATGGCGCAAAGTGACAAGTTATTTAACGACAGTCATTAATTCGATTCGGCGTGTTGGGTTTACGTCAAAAGCAAAAGATGAAAAAATAATATGTAAATTACCAAAGTACTTAGACGTCTCCCTTCTTTTTTCCGCCAGTATTTTTCTATCTTCTTATAAAATAGAATATTTTTATCGGAGTCGTAAACCACGCCACATTAACTCCGGCACGATGAAACTTTTAAAATCCCATTTAAAATGAATAATTTAAACAAATAAGTTAAAAACTGAGGCTTATGCTTGATCAGCAGAGCTCGTATCGTTGGTTTCATTTGTTTCGCGTCAATTTGATGATGTGGTGGTCGAATGCTTGGATTTTATTCGCAGCCTATGCTCGCTAATTACTTCGTAGGTATAGGTAGTATGTGTATTTTTTCGATTAGTAAACGAAAAAAAAAAGTCTTACCGGTATGTGTTATAATTCATCCAATACTTTCTTTGTGTTTCCATCAATTTCCGTCGACAGCCAAAGCGGACCCGGGGCAAAAATTATTTTGGCCCTCCTTTCAAGGGAGTTTTAGACCAAAAATTATGTGATTTTTCCAACTCAAGCTGATAAAATTCAATTTGGGCCCCCTAGCAAAACTCCGGGCCAGAGGCAAAGTGTCCCCTCTGCCCCCTCTCGACGGGTCTGGTTTTCATAGTGTGAATTCTTAAAGATCATGCGACAATTAATTTGCAATTTAAAAAAGAAACGGAGTTCAATTTGACTTTTTCTTGTTGTGTTTTAAAACAAATTCAGCTAAAACACGTACACTAAAAGAAATTTGATTAGCAATAATTACTATAAATTATGAGTTTTTGGATGTAGTCTGGAAAGGTTGAACTTGATAGTAGTTACTACATTTTATAGTAACGATTCCCATATTGTATAGTAATAAGTACAAATTTTTCTAGACTTCGTCTAAAAACTTATAATTTATAGTAATAAGTGCTATAAATTTCTCTCAGTGTACTTTTAAAATTGAAAAAGAAATTGATGAAGAATGTTTTTTTTTTATAAAACTTAGGTATAGTTTCTCGAAAAATTTTAATTTAGGAACTGATTTTTTTTTTCAAATTTTTGACTATGGTTCTAAAATTAGAGGTAATGTATCCATGTTTTATTGTCTAAGTTTTATTCCAATCTTTGTCATTACACATTTAAAAAATGAATTTTTTCAAGATTTTTTTCTTCTAATTTATCTACATAAGGTAGTTGCACCAGTGGTGGACCCTTATAGTGGAAGTGTCTTATAAAAAACATTCTGGTTTAAAAACTAATAACGTTGGCGAAATGGTGAATATACCAAACGATTCCTTGTGTATTCTACAACAAAATGCGCTATAATTTTTTAATTTTACTTCATTTCTTTGAAAATTACGACCATTTTAAGTGAAAAAATAGAAAAGTCCAGTGGTTGGTCAAGATAATCTAGTAGTTGACCACCCAGTAGTTGGTCACGCGCTAGTAGTTGATCACCCAGTAGTTGGTCAATCAGATTATGACAACGGCTCACAACCATTTAATTTTTAAAAAAATCAATAAGTATTCGGTAAAATTGTCACTCATTAGCCATGAGAAAGAGAAACTATCATTTTTCGTAAATATTTACCAATTTTTTGCATGATCAACCACTAGAACTTTACAAAAATTTCGTAAGTCTAGTACTTGATCAAAATGATCAACTACTGGCTAAATACCATTTTTACCTTCCAGTAGATAGTCACCGCCATATTTGATAGAATTTTGGCAATATTTTTTATTTTAATGAAGAAATGGAATCTCCAAACTCTTCTGATTCAGGTCCAAATGGTTATATTTCAAGTTTTATTAATCTTAATAGTGTAAAATTCATATTTCGATAACACTTCGGCTTAACAAAAATCTTTAGAATTGGCATCATTTTGAAAATTGTTCTAACAAAAAAATTTCAGACGATCATTATTAATTACTTGAACAGAATTGATTAAAAACTTTTATGTGGTTCTATGCAGAAATGTTCCAGGTTTGCTCTAAAAAAAATTTCTGAAGCTATTTTAAAAATACGCTTAATTATAAACATTTTTCTTCTCAAGTGACCCACCACTGGGTCGTGGCCAACGACTGGTGCAACTACCTTACATAAAAGATGATATTTTCGATTTTTTTCGATATATGTACCTACTTAAACAGTTTTAAAATAATTATTTACTCTTAAAAAAATTTTATACGAAAAAAAAATTAAAATATTTTTCAAGTTTTAAATTTAATTTGAATACGTCATTCATTGTACAAATTTTGGTCAAAAATAAAAATTACTTGTTTCATGGTGTATAACCAGAGCCGTCGAGAGTTGAAGTGATCCTTGGGCAAAACTTATTTTGGGCGCTTCAAGTTGAAAATTTTCTATTTGCCTCCTGGCAAAACTCCGGGATCGAGACAAACTGTACCCTTCTCGACAGGCCAGCCTATAACTCACTTGAAACTTCATAAAATGTTGAAAATTAAGGAATTTAAAAAAAAGGAAAAAGTATAGGTATTTCTATTGAAAATGGCTTACTTGAATTTAATATTTTATAGTGCAAAATTCAAAAAAAACATCATGTTGAAAAATTTTTCCTACAAAGTGTTTTAAGGGTTTAAGCGCTTACAAAATTTTTCGAAATTTTTCTGAAAAAGGTCAAAAGATTTTTTGTAAAAAAAATATTTTTGAAAATTTTTATTTTATCAGATTTCTTTCAATTTTTTGTGAAAATTCTTTGGATATTCTTTGAATAATTTTCAAAGATTTTTTGTCAAAAAATTATTTTTTAAAGATTTTTATTTTTTTATCATTTTTTTCAAGTTTTTGTCAAAGTTCATAAACAACCAATTTCAAGATTTTTTTTATCTCAAATTTTTGGATATTCTTTGAAGATTTTTCAAAGATTTATTTTTGTAAAAAAAAAATTTTTGGGGATCTTTATTATTTTTTTATCAAATTTTTTCAAATTTTTTGTGAAAATTCAAGAAAACTGGATTCATTTTAAAGAATCGTTACGCGAACAATTCTTTCATCCCAAATTCAAATAAAATGAAAAACGACTGATTCATTCGAATGGATCGTTCGCGAACGACTGATTCATTCGAAAGAATCATTTGAAAACAACTGAGTCATTCAAACAAACCATTCGCGAACAACTGATTCATTTTAACGAATCGTCCGTGAACGACTGATTCATTTCAATGAATCGTTCGTGAACGACTGATTCATTTCAATGAATCGTTCGGGAACGACTGATTCAATTGGACGAATCATCCTAGACCGCCGATTTAGAGTGATATCTCGCGAACCCGCTTACCGATTTCGCTAAAATTTGGTACCCTCATAGATCTTAAAGAGTACTTTAAAAAAGGTTATGTGCAAAAATCACTTACCTAGCTTATTTGCGGAGTTATCGAGGTTCGAAAATTTCAATCGCGAATATCTCGCGAACCCGCGAACTGATTTCGCTCAAATTCGATAGGCTTCTATTCCCAGTGACCCTCTACCACACATATAAATTTCAACCAATTCCATCAATCATAACTCGAGTTATCGCAGTGACAAATTTTGTAGATACATACATACATACATATAGTTATATATATAAAGAAACACCAAATCGCGAAATTGGTGTCAATCGTCATATTTCGTCATAAAACGTCGAGAAATATCACTCCCCACCCCCCCCCCCCCCCACTGCTACCAACGGGTCAAATTTAATAGCTGATTTTTTCGAAGAAAAAAATCAGCTAAAAATCATGAAGAAAAAAATCCAAATGGAAATATTTTAAAACGTTCCTGAAAAAATTCAAAAAATAAAAAAAAAACAATGTTTTCCCAAGCAAATAATTTCAAAATATTCTTGCGAAAAACTCAAAAATTCTATAAATTTTTGTTCAATTTTTACAAAAGCGTGTTATTTATTTAATTATTTTATTTGAAAAGGAACATTTCCAAATTCGGATTTTTCTTTATAGTTATTATTTTCCATTCTAATCAAATTTTACAAAAAACAAAAAATTATGAAGAAAAAAATCCAAATTTGAAATGTTCTTTTTCTTTAAATTTTTTTTTTTTAATGAATAATAATTTAAATGATGAATAAGTCAATAGCACGTTTACTTAAGTAAAAATTGAACAAAAGTTTATAGATTTTTTTTGTAAAGTTTGATTATACCTAATTATGGATTTTTTGATTTTTTTTAAAAGAAAAATTTTAAGCTATAGTACCAGTAACGGCACACTTACCATAGCTGGCACACCTCACCTAGCGCCCACTGTATTTTGCCGAAGTGAACTAAAAAAATCTCATTTTTTCCCTGATGACTACTGAACACACCAGGCTAGTTTTTTACCGGTTGGATGTCATGCATGAATGATGAGATTTTTTTTAGTGATATTTGCTCATAATTTTCAATTTTTCCTATCCGAAATAAAGGCATTGTCAAAAACAAAAAAATATATGGTTTTAATGGGCTTTAAATTCTCAAATAGTGTTTCTAATTTTGAAGAAGGCTTGTTAGAACAATTTTTGAGTGATTTTAAAATTTTCAGTCAAGAGCTACTAGTTTCAACGACCTACTGTGCCACAACCGGGCACTTGCCCGGTTGTGGCACAAATCTGCAGAATTTTGAAAATTTTTTGTGCCTCACCTAATGAACCTAAAAATTTCAATTTCCAATATGTTGTTAAAGTGACTGACAACTATGCATGGAGTCAAAAATATTGGTCCTAGGTCAATTAGGGCGCCCATGGTGAAGCTCCAAAAAATTGTGCCACTGCACGGTACTATACCTTAAAATACCCACCTATTTTTTCAACAATTAAAATTTATCTAAAAAGTAAATTGAAAAAAACGACCATCTCAATCGAATTGTACAGAAAAAACCCTCGAAAATTCAATAAACTTTTGTTCAATTTTTACAATAGTGTAGAAGATTGTTATTCATATTATGAAAAAAATTCCGAATTTCGAATGTTCCTTTTCAAAAAATACTTAATATTAATTAATGAATAAATAAATAAGTAGCATATTTTTGTGAAAATTGAGCAATTTATAGAATTTTGAATTTTATTTATTTAGGCACCACAGTTTTTTTTTTTTTTGGGGGGGGGGGGACATTTTGATAGATAAATTATGGGGTATTTAGAGAAAACATTGCAAGATGAAAAATCTAGAACGAAGTTTCACAAAAAATAAAGAAAATTTTTAAAAAAATAAACTGAACAGTTCAAATAACGTTTTACCTCCCCAAAAAAATGAAAGTTTTTGAATATTTAGAAAATCGTCATCGGAAGTTTTTGTACTCCAAAAAAGTTGTTAAAATTTTGCACTTTCTTGTTACTTCGTGGTATAAAAAATTCCTAAATCTCAGAATAAACTCATCACATGATGATATGTTATTGACAAGGAAATCTTTCATGTCAATGTAAATTGCGAAGAATTTACCAAAGCATTCAGATTTTAAAGTGCAGTTTGCATTGGTAAAAATCTCTCCAAAAATCAGTTTTCTTTCTCTAAAAGTAAAAAGTTTACCTATTTCAGAAATCAAAACAAAAAGTAAAATACCTCTTTGAAAGATTTAATTTAAAAAAAAATAATAGCTTTGTTTTTTTATCGCGGTTTATGCAGAATCTGGATTATGGATTCTAACATTTACTTCTTAAAAAAAGGTTTAGAAATGTTCTGATCAATTATTCTGAAAGGTTTATCAAAAACATAACAAAAGAACACAATAAAATCCATGATCCACTTTCATAATCTACTCATCGAGCAGATTATTAAATGGATTCGCACAATCCAAAATCCATATTGTGCATAATCCGCGATAAAAAAACAAAGCTATTAGCAAACAAAACAAAGACAGTTTTTTTCAGAAAATAAAGTTTTTTTAGTGTAAAAAGTTGAAAAAGATTTTTATTCCAAAAAAATCAGGGATTTTCTTCATAAAAATAGATACTTAAGTAAAAGTTTAATTTCTCAAAAAAAAAAAAAAAAGGGAAAAGAAACTTTAAAAAAAAAATAAACTCAACCGTTCAAATAACGTCTTACTCAAAAAAATTACCACGGATGAGGTAGTTTGGGTTAGCGTATGCACCTGGAACGGAGAAGCAGACGCGATTGCTGGAGTATGAATTTGCCTATAACCTGAAAACAAGTTGAAAGATTTCATTTTTTTTAAAAAAGAGTTCAAAACGAGAAGTTAAGTTTTTTAAACTTGAAGTTGAAAAAAAATTTTACTCGAAAAAATTTTAAGAATTTTTTCTTTTCAAGAATACAAGGAATATTTTTATTGCAACACAAGAGATAACTTTTTTTCTGCAAAAAAATGATTTTTTTTTTTTACTTAGGTAATTGAAACAAAATTTTGAGATTTTTTCTCAAAGAATTAAATTTTGTTTTTCGCTAAAAAAATAATAAGATTTCTTTCCTTAAAAAAAAAATTGTGCCACTGCACGGTACTATACCTTAAAATACCCACCTATTTTTTCAACAATTAAAATTTATCTAAAAAGTAAATTCAAAAAACCGACCATTTCAATTGAATTTTACAGAAAAAACCCCCGAAAATTCAATAAACTTTTGTTCAATTTTTACAATAGTGTAGAAGATATGTTATTCATATTATGAAAAAAATTCCGAATTTCGAATGTTCCTTTTCAAAAAATACTTAATATTAATTAATTAATAAATAAATAAGTAGCATATTTTTGTGAAAATTGAGCAATTTATAGAATTTTGAATTTTATTTATTTAGGCACCACAGTTTTTTTTTTTTTTGGAAAACATTTTGATAGATAAATTATGGGGTATTTAGAGAAAACATTGCAAGATGAAAAATCTAGAACGAAGTTTCACAAAAAATTTGTTGGGAAAAATCCAACTAATAGAATTTATCTACCTAGAAAAATCTAGTTGAAGATCTTTGATTAAAATTACTAGAAAAATTTTAATAAAAGTTTGAACAAAAAATTATAAAAATTTCAACACTCATTAATTAATTATTCAAGAATTTCTTTGAAAAATACTCTACTTCAATTTATTTTGAAGATTTAAAAAAAAAACTTTAAAACAATAAAATTATAATAAAAATTCAAATCAAAAATATGAGAAGAATTGAAAAATTCCCATAAAAAATTATGGGGAAAATTTTAATAAAACGTTTGCAAAAAAATTGAACTAACAATTTATTTGGAAAAATTTTTAAAAAGAACTTGAAAATGAAATTAGTGAAGATTTAGAGAAGTTCTGATGAAAATAATAAGAAAAATATAAATGAAAATTTTGGAAAAAGATTTAATCAGCAATGTAGCCAACTTGGAAATACATTAGGAGAAAAAGTTTTGTAAAGAATCTGAGAATTTACCTAATTTGGATGGGTACGCATTAGGCAATAAAATGAGAGAATCTTCTCGTTTGTTGGTCATTCTGAGGCGTGATAGTGGAAATAGTCAGTTTACACTACTTGTGACATACCTAGTTGTTGGACTTTTTCTGCCAACAACAAAAAAAATTGAAATTTTCTGAAGCGAGGGATGAAAATTTGTCCGCTTTAGGTACGAAAAAAATTATTCCGGCACTGTCTACTCCTACTAGATAAAATAATTTTAATATTTATCTTGAAGAAATCGAGTGGTTCATAAAATTATTTTGAAAACGGGACTTCTATAAAAGTTTTTGTGAATGCCATATTTTATAACATTACTATTTATTACCTCATTCTTCAGCAAAATAAAAAATACTGTACTTACCTTGCGTTGGATTTCTTTAAATTATAATAATTGGTGTGGTCGCGTGTGGTTCAGGACTTGGTATATGGTCTGACGTGAGAGCCGAACTTACTTATACTGCACTCAAAGAACTGAAAGCATGAGACCAGTCTCAGAACCTCAAGCTGTGGGAAGAAAATCTAGCAAATCCAGCCCTCCTAATATCATTTGGATTCTCATATTTTCAGAAATTTCAAACTTTATAACCTCAATTCATATTTTTTGAAACTTTTTAAAGTCAACTACAACCAAACACATCGCATTGCTTCGCAAGAGCAGTGCTTTCGCCAAGCTCATCAATCGACTAAATCAAATTAGGGTGTCGGGTATTATAGGGTTGCGTTAACAGTCAATGAGAGGGATCCAAGCGGCGCAGTAATGACGCGAGACGCGACCCTGCAACCGTAAAAGATTGACGAAGTCTTTATTCCTCCCATTAGCAGCTTATAGAGCGCAATTTAAAATCATGGTTCGGGGCTATATTACGGCTACGAAACGAGCACCAGCCATGGTGCATGGTTTGTTTTATTTGCATGTAATATCTATTTATCACCGGGGTTCAGTTTTCAACTTATTCCCTTATTTTGGTATCCTCGATGCGAGCTCTTTACACAGCTTCTTCTCGTATCAACTTTTGTGCAAGCTCGAGTTTTCTTCTAGGCCGAAATTTTGTCCCAGTTGGGTGACAGATATCGGTCACGTATCGTTCGCAGCAGATTTACGAGCCGATGGCCGAAAAAATGGAAAAAGGCTGAGTATCGGTTTTTCGAATATAAAAAAATGACTCGAGAAGGGAAATGATGCTCGAAGCGGTGTTTTTTGGTATAACCCAACCTTAACGCCGCTGCGACCCAAGTTTTTTAAACAAATTTTTTTAATAAATCCCCGACGAAGTTTTTCGCGCAGAAAAAAATGACAGATTCGGTGTTAGTATATTTGTACTTGGTTGGGTGTTTGATGTTTTAGTCGAATTTCCTTCTCTTTTTTTGGTGAGGTGTATTTTGAATATTGGCGGAAGATTGATTGTAACTTACCGTTTGTAAAAATCAAATTAAAATTCTATCTTATTGGGGCATCGCGTCGTAACGTCAAATTTTTTTTCAATTTTTTAAAAATGTTCCTTTGTATGGATATTCCAAACTAACGGCACTTGAAAAAATTATGTATTATTTATTACCTACCTATGTATACACACTATACTGTGGGGTAAATTTTTTCTTATTGGCCAAAATATTCATAACGTCATTAATCTACATGGGTTTTTAGAATTTTCGAAAAAAGATTATTTGGGGAGTGGGTACCCATGTAGATCTCTGTTACGAATTAGGGATCAAAGGTTTCTATAGCATTATAGTGTAGGTACTTACCGCTTCTTCACCGAAATAGTATAATTGATTAAATACTCATCATTACGAAATAATTAACGAATTAAAATATCATACCAGACTGAAAAATTCTCGTATCCAAAAAAGAAAACAACCAGGGAGAATTCGGTACACGAATTAAATAGGCGTATATTCGAAATGAGATTTTAAATAATAAAATTTACAGTTAAACAGTTGAATGAATCCTCTCGATCAACGGATATATCATCGAAAAATGCGAATAAAACCTAACCTAAATTATATCACCATACACTTCCCTCTCTCTCTCTCTTTCCAAAAAAGATAACAAAAACTCGTTCGTTCCTCCTAGAAACTTACATCACAATACAGGGTGACCCTTATTTTAAACTTTGGAATGTTCGTCTGCCATTTAGTTGAGCGTTAATTCTCATGAAAAGAAACAACTTTTGATTAGTTACGAGTAAACCAAAAAAAGGCATGAGTTTGAAAATTGGTCGATTTTTTCATTTTCCTAAAAATGGAGCCGACTAGAGTTCACTTAAAAGTTAAAATTCAGTAGGTAGGTGTTCGCTGCCCGAGAACTGAAATCGTAATGATGAAAAAATCGGAGAACGCGACGAAGTCAACTCTCCTCCTACCACCGCTGAAAAGTGGGGCAAAGAATAAACCGGCTTTAGGCCAGTGAGGGGAACCCAGCTATGGTAGGCGGAGCGTCAGCGATCAGCTGTTTACTATCGGTAGATCAGTGTTGTCGGGGGTACCCGACCTAAATGTATATAACAAGTGTTGCCGGGGTTACCCGGTAAAAAGTCTAAGTTCGGCAAGGGAGAGGAACCGTATGTGGAGTCTGAACAGTAGGTAAATTAATGCGAAAATAAAAATTGAGGATCATTTCTCATGAAAAAGAATAATTTTTCACATAGGTTAATTTTTTTTTTTAAATGCAAAAGTTAAAAAATTTGCTCATTTTTCTTTTTTTTAATGGGGTGGGGGGGGGGGGCTAAAAATACCACTTAAAGTTCAGTTAGGGTAAAAATGAAAAATGAAAAAATAGTTTCTAATAATGAGCAACAAATTACAGTAGAACCTCGATTATCCGAGCAAAGTTTTTTGAATTTTTGATACTTATTGTAGGTTCATAAACTATAAAAATTTCGAAGTCGAAAAAATAGGGCATCCATCTTCGGTGCTTTAGTGTAAAGAATTATCTTTTTGTTTTGTAAGAATAATATTCTTTTTTATTGAAATTTTGTACTTTATAGGTAAGCACAAAAAATTTAAAAAATAAGTTTTGGCAACTTTATTTCAAAAACGTTTAAAGACTCCTTTCCTCGAATAAAATTTTAAAACTTTCTTTATACAAGATTATTTTGGTTTTCTTTGATCTTGTAAAAATACATAAGTATATTTCTTTGAAACTCTTTTTTAAAAATTATTCAAAGAGATTTTTACTTTTTTAAAGATTAGGTAGATTTTGTTGTGGTAAATAATTTTTATTTAATAAAAAGAAAGGTGACGATATTCGAAAAGGGAAGTATAATGGAATATTGGAAAAAATAAACACTTACCTACTTACTCTAAAATTTTCAGAAACGTTTGCACGAATTCTGTTCTTCGCTTCCGTATTGACGAAAAAAAATTTGAGAATGCTAGCATCAGTTGCCTGTTTTTGAACCACTTTGAATGCTAGTGCTAGCATCATAGTAGCATTTTGTTAGCACTTGGTATTGTGCTAGCATGATGCTAGCACTATGCTAGCACTATGCTAGCACCTGATAATGTTAGCATCTAGCATTATTAGGTGGTCCAAAAAAAGTCAACATGAATGCTAGCATTTTCGTAACACGTGCTAGCATAATGCTACTGATGCTAGTAATATGCTAGCATGCCGATGCAATGCTAGCAAAATACTAACATAATGCTTTATAAATTGTCGACTGGGTTCAAGGATTTTCTATTTTTTTTTGTTTTTTTTTTAAATTTAATTTGAAAAAAGTAAAAAATTCATTTAAAATTTTTTTGAAACAAATTTAGGTACCTTACTAAGTACAATTGTTTTGAGATTTTTTGGATTTTTCAACGTAAAATATTTCAAATTTTTTATTTATTTTTTACTTTGTAAAAATAGATACCTATTGTTTTTTGATTTTTAACTGCAAAGTTAACGAAAACTAAGCCTTCCAAAAAACAGAACGAATTGTTTTTTAATTCTGCGCTGTTTTGATTTTTTTTTTTTTTTTCAAAACTATCGATCATTTAACTGTAGTTTTGACAGTTTGTTCTTTAAAAAAAAATGAAGAAATTTTTGAATTTCGATTATCCTTTATTTTAATATTATTAGGTCAATTTTTTCTGGAACAAGGAAATCATTCAAAATACCCATGATAATCTTATGTTATAGTGTGAGTTGAGACGTGAGAGCGTTTTTCGACATCGACTTTCTCGAAGTGAATCGCAGAAAAATACGATTCAGCTGAAAAGTTTGCAGCAAATGAATCACACTGTTCACAACGACCTTATTAGACTCGGTTCCTCGAATTTATTAAATAAGAAAGATGAAGGTTTTTGAACCGCGTTCGAGAGCTGATTGTTGATTCTGTTTACTCGTGGTATACGCAACCAAATGACAATACTGCTAGCGATGAAATTTTTATCGCAAATATTTACACCGAGGATAGATTTATCACCGGTGATTCAATTCTTCGTTCGTATATCTTTCGTTAATTGTGTTATTTCGGTCGAGAACAAATTAGATCGTTATGTGTGTAGGTTTTAACGATGGTATCGCGCAATCACAAGACAGTTAGTTTTTTTAGATGGTGATCTGGATGCGTGAAGAATGCACATAATTTTGTGTGGAATAACTACAATGAGATGCTAAATATCTACTTGCTCTTAATGTTTCAAAACCAATCATTTTGGTGTATTCTTTGACGTTGGACGGAGTTTCGAATACATAAAAATGAACATTATATTAGTTCATTTCCTCACATTCTCAGCTGAGTCGCGAGCGACCCGAATGCGACAAAAAATTGAAAATTCTTTTCGTGTTGTATCGCGTAAGCAGTAAAATAAATAAAAATAATAATAATTACATTATTGCGCGAGTAAAGTGAAATAAAAAATAGAATTTTTTCAAAACGTGATCGGAATTAAGTACGTAATTATTTCCCAGACTCGCGTATACCATACTATCTCTTTTTATTTTATCCTCACTTTCTATACAACTCGTCCTTACTTTCTTTGTATCTGTATCGTTTCCATACACTCTGCGTACTTATTTCTTTCTGGCTCTGTCTCTTTTCAGTCGAGTTTTTAGAAGTTTCACGTTTAAAGAAAAATATTACTGTTTGGACCCATTAGCATACTCGAAAATTATACGCGCCTAATCAGTAAATAAAAAATCCTATTTTTGTTGTCACCAGTCATCACATCTAACGAAGGGATTCTTATTCAAGGTTGAACTTGAAATGATAATTATTTTAGGTATATTTAATTGCCTTGAAAAAAAAACATTATCTCACCACTGGGAATGGGATAACCTACTTCCCAGACTTTTTCGGGTTGAAAATTATTACATTTCCGCGATTTTTCAAACGATTCTTTTCAAACTTTGAAGGAAAGTGAAGGTACTTAATGGGAATACTGTGATTTTTTTCAGATTTTTCCAAACATTAATATGTATTTCAAAATAAAGAGAAAATTTTTTTGATAAATGAAAAATACTATTTATATAGTTTTTAGGTACTCTCAAAAAATGGGAGACGTTCTTAAAATAAGAAAAATTCTCTACAATAATCAAAAGTCTTCTTATTCGAAAAAATTTTTATTCAAAAAAAAATTAAAATAAAAACCGCTTTACCCATTCCAAAAAAATCGAGAAATTTTTTCAAAAAAATGAAAAATACATGATACCTACCTAGTTTCACACCGGAAAAATTGAGAAACCTCCCTCGTTCTCCAGAATATGATTTTTTGTTTAAATGAAAAATATGTCTACTACCAAAAAAAGAGAATTTGTATCCTACAAAAATTTCTAAATTTTTTTGGAATAAAAGTAAATATAGGTAGGTATGTATATTTTTAATTTTTTTGAGAAAAAATTTCTCGATTTTTTATTTTAATTTTTTTAAAATGAAAAATCTTTTGAATAAAAAATCCTTTCAAGTTTAGCAGAGAATTTTTTAAAGATGAACACGCTTTCAATTTTTTGAGAGTATGAAAACTAAGTAGAAATAGTATTTTTCATTTATTAAACATTCTCAACTTTTTAGACTGAAGAATATTTTTGATTTTTGGAAAAAATGAAAAAATAAATAATTTCCATGAAAATGTAAAAATTAAAAAGTCATAAAATTTCTAAAAGATTTTACTCTCTTTTTTTTCAAGTAAAAAAAATCCAACTTTTTTCTAAAGTGAAAGTATTTCACATTTTTTTGGACTAAAATTTTTCAGGTGTTGGAATAAAATTCTGAAACTTGGAAAAAAATACTTACAACTATTTATGAATTGTAGTCAACCTAATCGACAAGGTTTATCTAATATTTCTCACTTGAGGGACATCTAGTTCATCATCTTCTTCATTGAAAGTAGGAATGAGTTTCCGATACCTTCTTTACACACCTCTGCGATGTATTGTGGATATATCCTTATTATTCCTCATGAAGAGGATTTTGAATTTTTTTTTTTTTTTTACTTTACTTTTAAAAGAATTTTATGCAAAAAATGTGATTTTTTTTTATCCCAAATATGTAATTTTATTCTGAGAGAATTTTTTCATAATTTATTATGATGATTTTCAATAAGAACGACATTATGCAGAATTTTTCAAGTTTTTTTCCTGCAAAATAAAAAAGATATATATTTTAAGAGTTGCTACCTCATAAAAAAAGTTCGGACTTCATTGCTGGGTTTCCAAATTTCAGTTTTCATAAAACATCAGATTTCCTAATTTTTTATGGTAAAAATCGATTTTTAGAAAAATCCGAAGTTGGCAACCCCGCAGTGAAAATTTCTCAAGCTTTACTATCGAAATAATTTTTTTGAAACAATAGGAGTCATTTAAGCCCAGTTTTGGTACCAAGCAGAAGGTATTTATATATTTTTTGTAATTCTAAAATCTTGATTTTTCAGCAACCTGCAATTTCGCAACCCCCTGGTAGGGTGATAAAACCCCTTGGATTTGATCAGAATCTGAGTTATGCTTTTTTTTCACTCACCCTAAAATATGTACCTATGTACGATTATAATATAAATCTATTAGAAGAAGTTCTCAGTAATTATCAATAATCTCAAGTTTGTATAATTATTCAAAATATATTATGTATTGATTACCTGTATCAAATAAAACTTAGAAAAACATACTTACTTCTCTTTCTTTCTGCGTACGTATGTATATTCTTGAACTGTGCTGAAAATTGATATGTTTTAAAAACATTAAAATTTTTCTTACCTATGTAAATGTACTTATGTTTCGAGATAAGTTTTTAAAAATCCATTTTTTCAGTGTTTTATTTTTTACTCTTACGAAATTCGAAAAAATGACAAAGGCAATCCTACAAAAACATTTTGAAATATCTATCGAGGTAACACTGCCCAATCGCCCATAACAGGCAGTCACCTCATTGATTTTATTAATACCCATTTTTTTCTCCTCTTTTTCAAAACACACAACGTCGTAAATAAAATAATCTTCTGTAATAACCGATTAAAAATTTCACAACCAAATTTTTCATTTGGGAGTCATCACCGTGGCACTAGCGGAAATAGTAATTTTAATGCTAGAAAGAAAATTACCATAAAGTAGTCAATTTTCAACTTTTATTACTACACGGCGAGTAATTCCAAAGTTATATACTTTAGTATATGGAAATCCTCCCCTCGCCCAGCGGCTCCGCCAAAGCTTCTTCGAGTCGCATCAGCGAGCGGAGACTTGGCCCGCAAAATACGTAAGAAAATACGTTTTTGCATGTAACGTGTTACTTTTAATCTTTTAAGATTCTGCTACACACGTAGCCTCGCGAATATACAACGTGTATGTACTCGAATATTTTGTTTTATAATTAAACTATGCGGTTTTATTTGATAATCATGCCCTTCCTCTTGGTCTCCTGCCTCTATACGACTTGTGTTTTAATTCGAACGCTGCATATGATTATTTCGTAGTATCTTAATTTGTTTTGCTGTGTATCGAATTAAGTTGTAAATTAGTCATTTTGTTATAAATTATAATGTTTCGGCACTTTGAGGTACGATGAACTTTGTGGTAGGTGATTCCGAGCGGAAGGGGGAGAAGAGATTGCCGAGTACTTGAGGTTTAAGCGTAAGAAAATTGGGCTTTAGGAATGGGATAAAATTGCATTTGGGACTAGTGTAGATTTTTTGATTTTAAAATGTCAACGAGTCTTCAAAGTTTACTCCTCGATTGTGTACAAAAAGAGAGCTCCTGTTAGTCCTTTCTTTCGCTTATAACTCTTCAAATACGCGTTTAAAAGAAAATATGATCATGACTAAAATTGAAGCTCATAAAATTTTCTACAAAAAAGCATGTATTTATTTTTTTCGAAAAATGAACGGGTTGCGCAAAAACTTTCAAAATATATCGGGTGAAAAAAAATTCACTCGTGTTCTTGATAGTAAGATGCAAACGAAAATGGGAAAAAATGATTTCCGGAACGATTGAAAGGTTCAAAGAGATTTTCATGATTGATTCGTGATCTAGTAAGTACCTGGAACTACATATTTTATTCACAAATGATGAGGGGAGGTTCTACTCTTTTAAGTTCCCTTTTTTCCCTGAGGGCATTCCCTTTCCAAAAAAGCTTACAATTTCTGAACCTGAAGTTCCCGAATATCCTGTTCTGTTGTATCGGGTAAATTGCGATACTCAGCACAAATGAAAGGGATAGTGGGAAAATTGCGATACACAAGTTCAATCCATGGGGTTGGGGTGGGTAACTTGCGATACAACAAATGAAAACTAGCTTAAAAAATGAATACGTATAGTTGCCCTCACATTTATTTCAAAAATTCCAGACTTGGGACTGGCATCAGAACGCTGGTATGTTTACAACTACAGTTTTAAAGTATCATTACCTTAAATAATATATTGCAGTGGACAAAAAAATCGACAGTTCTCTAAAGAAATTTGCAACCCGGATTCTGTTCTGTTTAGGGTCCATTGTTTTTTTTTGCTTTGTTATCCCAAAAATTTCAATTGAACCTCTAACTCGTCAAGATAATACGTGACAGTTAGACATGCATGATTGCTAATAAAAATTTGCTTTTCTGAATTTTTAAATTCATTTATTTATTTTTAAAAAAATTATCTTGAAATTATAAATTGTAGTACGATTAATATTCGTAATATTATGTAAGTACCTACGAAGTACGAATCAATCACATCAAACCAACCTGCAATTTGGTATAGTACGCGGTGCACCTAAAAATTACTTTTGAAGTTTGATTTTACAACTTTTAAAGCCAACTCAAAGCAAATCTGACTTGCAATGCAGCCAAAACTGCCAAAAGGAAAGAAGAAAGTAGATGCCGTAAACAGTCGACTAGATTGTAAATTAACTGAAGAACTCGATGAAATAATCAGGAGATATCCCTGTTTTAGAGGCCTTCTTCTTCCGAGGCTTCATCCCTTCCTTTCAGTTCTCCAAAATCCATTCCTATGCCCCCAACTGAAAAAATTGCCAAATAAAAGTCGTAGATTGAGATCCTTGGAATAATTTCGATCATTAGAAAAATTTCGATTGAACCTCCCCCTACCCTCCATTTTCGCATAACACTTATGAAAACCATATCTGATGATTTTCAAACGTATTTGTTATGCAAAATTGAAAGTAAAGGGCTCAACAAATTTTTGCTATAATCGAAATTGTTCTAAGAATTTCCATTTACAACTTTTTTTTAAATTTTTTAAATTGTGACTACGGAGATGTATCTCATATGTGGACACATGTGAACCTCTTTTCTTTCAGCACACCAAAAGAAATATATTGGTCATAACGTCAAAAAATCATTGACCACCCAGAATATAATTTTTTTTGTTATTTCATTCAACCATTTGTCTTTTTGACTCCACATTAATACTCGTACTATAGTAATTCATAAAAATTTCACTGCAATAAACATTGAAGAAAAAAATGTTAATCCGGAAGGTAATTATCGTTCAATGTGGTATTGTCGAAAGTTCCTCCTACACCTCGTCATCACACTGACGGACGTTCAACGCCACCTCAATCTAAAAGAATTTTTCACGTTGGCGTAAAGACAAAAATAAAAAACCATTTCTTCAAATACAAACACTGCAGCGTCGAACCGAGGCGGAAATTTGTTAACAAAAAGAGTAAATATTTTTACATCCTATCGACATAACATCTTTCAATGAAAACATTCCTTCCGACAAAGACAACCCATCTACACCAGCGAGGGGGAAAAAATCACGTCATAGTTGATGCGAGAACAACAGAGGAGTAGTGTTGATTAAAATCCAGTTTGTAAAAATCGTCAGCTTCTCTCTCTGCCTCACACTTGGTCTATTTTTTTTTACCACTTCGAAATGTATATACGAGGGATAAACGAAGATTAATCGATTTCGATACGTTTATAGACAGATGAAAAAAAAAAGGTACCGAGGAAAAAAACCTATTGCCTTAAACTCGTTCAGTTCACACATATGGATCAAACATTTTTCATTTTATATAAGTAGGATGAGAACAAAATCTACGACGTGTAACAATACATTTTCAAAAGGTTAAACGTGTGTATGATAAAAAGTTCAATCGGTCGAGTATGTTTTTATACTTACTCGTGAATAAAACGAGTGGAAGAAGAGGCGACTAAAATTGAAAAAGAAAGAAACCCGCTTCCAAGTCGAATTAAAACCACCTCATCTTATTCTTAAAAATAAAAAAAAAGAAACCCGAGTTTAACTTTCAATAAGAAAATTCCACTCGTTATTTAACCAGTGAAAAATTAAATTTAACGTTGAAATGTGTTTGTGTAAAGGAAGAAAAGAAGAGGAAAACGAGGTACCAGCAGTGGCTGAGACCACTTTCTTATGAGGGTGTTTTTTTTTGCACGAGTCAAGCTCGAGATGGAGAGTGAGAGAGATACCAGAGATGCACCTTTATTGCTTATAACCCCTGGGCTTTTGTTATTTGGCGATAACGTTTGTTGCTGCGCAAGTTGTGCATTTGCTAGAGTGTTAAATTTTATTTGTTTTCTAAAAAACTTGCGACTTGGGGGAGAGAGGTGAAAGGCACACAATGGTGAAAAAGGACAACGAGTAAATTTCCTTGGTACATCATGAGCGCTCTTCTGGAAGAGCGAATGTTTTATTTTTTAATTTTCGAGTTGTTTTTTCTCTTTCCTGGTTTGAATTGAAACGAAATACCAATGTCTTCGGCATTGCACACGAGAAAAAAGTGAAGGGTATTTCATGATTTGAGTGAAATTGTTATTTTTAATTTTGCGGCAGGTGATACTTTTTCTGATTGCTATAAGAAAAAAAAATATCTAATTCATTCAGTACCTGGAAAGACAGCGGATATTTTGTTCCAGAGGGGAATTATGATTGTTTAGGCCACAATGAACCAACTATGAAGTCGACATTGGCGGATTCTAAAGCTTGACTTTGAGTTTGAACACCACCGAATTCGTCATTTCTGATTTTTCTCATTCTCATTATCTTTGTTCCTTGCAGGACACACAAATTTACACTGAAAAAAATGGATTGTATTCAGTCTGGTGAAACACGGTATTTTTTGGGACATTGACGTTCGATTTTGTAACCAAAATTTACTGTTTTCATCGGAATGATTCCAGAGGGGTTACAAAATTGAACTCAATGTCCCAAAAATATAGTGTTGGACGGTAGTCGATAGTGGTTCCGATAGTATCGATAGTTTCTATTTGAAATATCGATCACTATCGATAGTTTGTATCGATAGTATCGACTATCGAAAAAAAAATTTTATGTCATTTACCAGAGATGATATTTGAAATTTGAAAACAACTGATTTGCATTTTTTTTTTAGCAAAATTAAAAAACCTAATGAAAACTTCTTCTTTTTTGCTGAAAACCCCCCCCAAAAAAAAATGTCATAAAATGAATTTAAAAATATTCTACCTATTTTATCTTCAATCTTTTTTTTTTTCAAAATTAGATATGTAATGGAGGAAATTTTTAGATATTTTTAAAACTTAATATTTTCCTCTGAAATCAGTATTTTTGTTCAACGTATGTAGGAACTTATGCGACGTACCTACTTTTTTTCAAACTATCGAAAAACTATCGATAGTATCGATAGTTTTCTGACAAAAATTGGAAAACATCGATAGTCTCAAAATATCGATAGTCAAACTATCGTTGACAATCGATGGTTTGAAACTATCGACTATCGCCCATCACTACAAAAATACCATTTTTTTTTTTTTTTCAGTGTAAAATTGTGTCTCCTCTAAGGATAATGAGTATGTGAAACATGGTATATTTGGACATTGGGTTTGAGTTCAATGTTTTAACCACTCCGAAATAAAAAATTTCAGTGCATTTCTTTGTAGAAAAAGTTCGGCTTATGTTTTTCCAGTTGATGCGTGAACTGTCGTGAAACTATTATATTGGGCTTACGCCATACAGAAAAAAAAAACTATTTGGCTAAAAAAAAAGCCTCTTGCTCCTGTTCAAAGTTCGAATAGGTACATCATCTTCTTTATCATCATCAATTTCGAATTTCGCTATTTCAAAGTTGTCTGTATCTCAATCATCTGATTTATTGACAGTGAAGTCCCCTTGACATGGTCTCAAATTTCTAACATTTACAACTAAGCGGTGCTGGTTAGCGGATTCAATAAAATACAGATTCGGCTTTAATCTTTTGACGACAGAAAAAGGTCCCGTAAATCGAGCTAGATACTTCTTCGCGATGCCTTTCTCTTTACTTGACGCAAATTTTTACCTTTTCACCTGGGGAATAGATGGTCTCGTTGGTAGTACCTACGATGATAGGCTACTTCTCGATACAAACGCTTCAGAAAGGACTTGACCGCGAAAAAATTTCTCAACAGTGCCACCCAATAGAGAATTAGTGACACGTAGTGAATTACGATTATGCTAACAAACACAATGACATCCAACATTTTTTGAAAACCTTTAAATTTATACAGAAAATGCACATTTTGTTCATTCAAAATTGCAGTTTTTTTCAAAATTACGTATTCATGCTGTTGGATTATTTCTTTTATAATGATGAACTAGGGACCTTAAAAGAAATAAAGAAAATTGGAGACAATTGCTATTTTAATCATTTTGAGTAGTTATGACGCCTGGATTTTTTTTCATTGATCATTGCTTTATAGACTTCCAAAAAATGGCCTCCCTCTGGGATTTTTTATTGAACGCGCCGAAAACTTCCAAAGTCCATCTCTCCCTGGACACACAAAAAACCTGTCACTTGAAATTATTTGTGCCACTCAGTGAAAATTGCTTAAAATATATGATGTCCGGATCGTAGTGCATCTCAGGCATCCTCAATGGTCTTTCTGCTCGACCTCTAGAGGGATGAGAGGTATTAACCTGGTTGTTCATTGGGCGTTTTGAGATAGACGGAGTTTGAATGGTTGGGGTGTTTGCGCCAGGAGCCAATTCTTCAAGTTTCTCAATCTTTGATTTTTCGCGCAGTGCTATGATGTTTTCTTTAATTGATGGAGGAGGAGGCTGACGGACGTGATAATTCAAAAAACATGGGTTTGGCCATGGGTGTACCTATCGAAGCTGATGCCATTCTTCTTTGAATACTTACTTCGCCGAGTCCTAATAGAAAATCTCCATACGAGCCTCGTTATAGCGAAGGAAATCTACAGTTGTCGTATTCACATCCCTCTCCCAAAAAGTAGACAAATACTGATCTGTAATTGGCCAATGACCAGTCTTCATTTATTGGCAATCTTGTCAAATGAAACAGGGCTGAGAGCTCGTCCTTCCGGAATTCATATAGACCTGTAGGTAGTGGTGTCCTATGGTTGGGTAGGTGAGAGAAGGGTTAGTCGTCGGGTGCGACTGTATGCCTACCTATACACTCTGGGAGCAAGGCGACACCACCGAGCTGCACCAGAGGAAGACTTTAGACCAACTAAAACACGATTTAGAGTTGTACAAAAAGATGTGTTTATTTACGAGTCGGTTAGTCTACCATTACATAAGGATCTGGCCCGAGGTTATATAGTGTTTTCCTCGGCTGTTTATATGCGAGTAGCAAAGTACTACGTATATAGACGCGATTGGAAACCGAGCACTACAGACCCATGTTGTTCTTATTCGTGTCTGAAATTCGGACTTTTCGGACATTCCTAAGTGTTGATTATTCGGGCTTGTAGCTGGTATACTTACTTCCAGTTGCCGTCGTATGTAATATGTATATTCGTATAATACATTGTGGGCACTTTTTTTGTTAAGGTTTGAGCGCTCATAACTCAGCCCCCAATTGACCGATCCTCTTTTTTTTCATCTTGTAGCATGAAAACTTGGCTATAGAATGGCTTAGTTGATGTCCAGCTAATATCACTCTCCTCTCTCCATTGTTGACCAAATAAAACGTGTCAAACTGGCCTCCCTTCGAACCCAGGGTCCAAATAAGGGCAATTTTTCTTTTCTCATCAACTGAGGGGAAGAGAATGGTATTAACAGGAAATCAATATGATATTATATACTGGAGACTTTGAGCTTTACATAATAGTGTTTCTAGATAACGCTTCAAAATAATTATAAAACCGCGATTCTGTACACAATTTACATTTTTATTCACCTTTTTTAATTTTACAAAAAGGACGCTTATTTTCACTAAAAAACATGGCTGCTACATAAAACTAACAACCTAACTGCGATTTTTAAAATTACAACAATGAACTAAAACCAACTAAGCCGCGCATTCGAGCCAGATTCGATCGAAGGTAGAACCAGTTTTCGTACTTAACACGCGAGCCAAAGGCCCTCGCGTTAAATAAGAAAAAAAAGGCAATACCTCGACGAACAATAGTAAAATAAAGAAAATCAAAATTGGTTGATTAGGAGCTGAGTTATTCCAAGTTGAAAAAACATAGTCCATGCCTAATGTGCATATCGCACCTCCGGAGTAATATTACAATGATACCTAACAGTTACCATTGTATTACTCTGGAGGTATGATAAGTATACATGTTTTTCTTTGCTTTTCTTTGGTTTATGTGGCTTTTAGCTTCATATTTGTAACACATTGGGTTCAAAAGGAGCAAATCACGTTATCAACATGCCATCAAATTTATGGTTCATCAATTCATCATCATCAATTTCATCATTTTGCCTTATAAAGAAACAAGTAATAGTAATATACCGAGTCTTGGGCCCTCAGAAGAGGTCAAAGGCCTCATACCCAATCTAGCCCATTCACGCCTGTTTTGCGCAACTCCATGGAAGAGCGCGAGTGACCGAGGAGCGCCTTGAATCCATCACTCAATCGTGTGTGCTGTTTCCCTTTCCGTCGAAGGACCAGATCGCCCCAACCCATGACCAAGGAAATTCTTACGGGCAGCGTTCTTTGTGAACAAATCGTATTCCTGAGTTCGGCAGTATTTTCGGAAACTAATCTAGTTATACCGAATTCTCTCGCAATGGCCGCGGCAGCTCCGTCACCGATGACTACGCGATTGAGGTGGTCTCGTGTACTCGTCGTCTCTCTCGCGCTTCTACTCAGCTCAAACAGAGCTAATTAAAACGAAGAAGTCGCGAAAAATAAACACATAACGTAACGAACGCGTCCAAAAAGCGAATACGAACACGTCTAAATGTGTAACGGAAACGGAAAGTCCTACTTTTTTCACCAATTAGTTGCCCCATTTCTTCTTTTTTATTACTTTAACCGTGTCCAGATTTCCTTTGAGAGTATTTTTTATTTTTGAGATTCTTATTTTATCCTTTTTCCTAAAGTTTTAACATTGATCTTTCCATTGAATTTTGGGTAAATCTAATTTTATTTTCGTCTTATTTTGTGAGAGGCCAAACTTGGGAACCATAGGTCATGACTGGAACCACACAAAAATTTATGGTTATTACCTATACATTGAAAAAAAAGTCAAGTCACTGCGACTAAAATATTATTAAAGAGCATAAAATTCTCTTCACAATTGTATATAAACAATAAAAGTTATCAGAAGACAAGTAAATTTTAGAATAATGAGATTAAAAAAATCATAATATTGACAAATTGATAAAATTGATTACTTAATTAATGCAAAGAAAAATGTAAATTCAAATTACCTAACAAGAGTTGAAATAAACGCTACTGATCCGGGGATTACATAAACTAGACGCTGATCATCTTTTACAAATGTATCAACGAGGATGCTTCAAAAAATCAACCTGATAGGTCGACGTCCCGTCACCAATTGAACCCAAGGGAGGACCTGCAGAAAATTTGAAATCTACGGAGTAAAAAACATCACAATAGAATAATGATTTTTTTTTTTGAAAGATGGAATAATTTATCATTTCGTTGTTTCGCAGTCTTCGTACTTTGTAGCCAACTCATTCTACTAAATTTTCAATTTTCAAAACCATCTAATAGTTTAGTTGAGAATGCATATTCAACAATTTTAAAGAAAAAGGATTTTCGGTATGGATATTGAGGGTAGGGGGCTGAAAAAAATCAAGGAGTCTCAGAATATATTATACCATACGAATGTTAAAAGATACTCGTAATTCTTCAATCATGGGCTAGTTCGGCCTTGGTTCCGAAAGGGATAACATGTCTCAAAGACAAACGAAATTTCCCTTCACAATGGAAATTCGACCATTTAACTGTAACTGCAGCACCGCTCCTTCTATTCTCTATATTTCTACGGCGACCAATGAAGAGGGCAAAATGTAACGCAGTATTATTGATACCGAAACTAATTTTTCAAAAAAGAAAAGAGAGAAAAAAGACCAAGCAGGCAGGCGAGCAACGCAAAAAAAGTTGAAAAAGTTGAAATTATGACCTTGCCATGGTAATCCGGTCAGATTGAGGAATGTTTTCTTTTGCTCGGTTCACATAATAACATTAATAATTAAAAAAAATTATAATGAAAAATAAAACTTTCTTATACAAGTGTCGCCGGTTAAAAGATGGATTTTACTGTTCCTACGTCCTCGTTCTCCTACCACCCCCACCCCCACCACCGCAGTCACATCGGATCGGTACAACAGCCACGCTTCGTTTTCGCTCTCCACTGCGTGTATATATATATATATATATATATATATATATATATATATATATATATAGTAATTGTTTGTCTTTTTATTTAAAACTTTTCGACGTCTTTTTTTTAGGGAAGGAAACCTGTGTGCTGCGGGGGTAAGATTTATGACTTGGGAGGATTTGCTTTCTTTATGGTATCGATTGCGTGTTATTTTAAACGAAAATGATGTTCGGGGTTTCGCTTTGTGTATGAAGTGAACCAAATAAATGGAGCCGGAGACGAATAAAAACTCGAGTGTATTGACATCTCGAACCAGAGTATTTCTTTTTCCTCGTCTTCGTGGTGTCAAAATGCTATAGTGAAACAAATGTTTGAAATGCGTTTTTAAGGGTCACCGGGGAGTTGAAGATGGGGTTGGAAATGTGGAACGTAGCTATGCGTTCCAAAGATCTTCTATTCGAACGTATAATTTCATCGCCTAATTTTAAGCTTCCTTGTGTGGTGATCTCATAAATAGCTATGTTCATCCCTGGCTTTACCCTTTTAGTTTAATTCTTCTATATCTGGGTATGAAATCAATTCCAGATTTATTTTTATCTCGGTTAACTCGCCACGGTTCATGTAGGCTGTAAACGTAGAACAATTAAAAGCACATAAATCACATTAAAATACCATAATTCGAGAACCCGCAGCTCGTAATATAATAAAAAATAACTTAACGAGATGACAAATATATCTATATACTTAAGGCGTGTCTTTTATATAGATAATTCCATTATCAGGGTATTTTTCATGTCTTTTTTTATTTTTCTAGGACCGCCAGGACCTCCAGGAAAACGGGGTAAAAAAGGCAAGAAAGGCGACCCAGGCGAGCCCGGTCAACCGGTAAGTCGAAGTTAGCCGAAAATACTCGTACTCTAGTTTAAATTCTGTATCCGTAAAGAGACCACGAAATATCACGTGAACCATATTTTTCCCACCCCTCCCCCTAAATTCATATTTTGGTACAGGTTGCAATTGACGGTGAAAAAAAAAATGGAAAATACAACTTTTATTTGTTCGTATATGTGTAAGATGCACCAGCTTTTTGGTGGACTGGCCGTACGTGAGGTGCGTGTTACGTACGGTGAATTTTAAATCAGCCTTAAGCCGAAATAAATACCTCGTTTGGCCATTATCAAAAATGATCGGCCAAATTCGAAATAAATCTTTATTCGAATTTATCTTGGGCTCGGGCCAACGCAATCGCCGAAACGTTCGTATATTGACCGAACCATTATTAGAAATTACGACGTTTTGCAATCTCGCTTACTCTCTTCCTGCAGTACCCCTGTTTGTCCTTTATTCTTGATACGAGGAGAATATGGACTGTTTTTTTTCTCGCTCCGAGCACGTGAAGTCTGAAAAAGTTCGACTACTGGTTGATATTTTTTTGGAATTTGTTTTATTGAAAATTAAATGAAAAATAGAAAAAATTCGGAAATCTTGGGGAGCTGGTTTTTTTTCTCGGGATATGTTTGAAATGATTTAAATAGCGAAAATTCGAAAATGCTGCCTACAAACCAAAAGGTTGAAAAAATGATTTTGCAAGTTTGGTAGGGATTTTTTTTTTCAAAATTTATGTTTGGAAAATTTTAAAAATTCGATTTAAAAATAAAAAAGACTATTTCTTGTAAGAAAATTGAAGAAATATTTTCAAAAACTCGAAAAAAAAGAATTTATGAAAATTTTTGAATAACTGAAATTTTTTTTTAATTTACATTTTTAATTAAGTACAATCTTTGATTCTAAAATAATCTAATGACAATGAATAATTTTTTTTATGAATGGGCATTGAACAAAATTTTAAGTAGTTTGATTTGAAAAATAAAATGTGATTGATTATCTATCAATTAAAAATATTTTTCAGACAAAAAAAAACCGATTAAACAGAGTCCTTGAAAAACAGAATTAAGTGAAACAAAGAATCGAATCGTATTTGAAAACGTTTTTTGAAAAGATTCCCAAAAATGGGGAAAAAAATTTAAAGAATTTACGATTGTTTTAAAACAAGAGGATTGGATTTTGTTAAAAATTTGAGAAAAAAGTTTTTCTATAGCTGCTAAAATTGAAAATTTTATCATTGCACGAAATTTGAAAATTGAGGTGAAATTGAATTTTTGGAAGTTTGTGTTCAAACTTGCTGCAGTTTTAGTTTTTAGAAGAGAAAAAGTAAAATTTCAATAAAAGTAAAAAAAATGATAATGATTTTTTGCAAAATTGAAAAAATTGGAATGATTCTTGAAAATTTTTGAAAAATTTACATTTGAACAGAATTGCAGAAGATTGAAATAAATACTTGTTTCCAATCAAAGCTTCGCAAGAATTTACTTTTCTGGAAAATTGCGGAAGATTCCTGATTGAATAAAATGTTTGAAAAAAAGGAATTGGAACAAAAATACTCACGTCACGATTGAAAATGTTCTTACATGTTTTTTTAAAAGGTGTATTCCATTTGTTACAATGACATAAGATTTGGAAAAATTTATTACTAAACGAAATTAAAATTATAGCGGAATCGAATTTTTAAAAGTTTGAACAATTTATTTTTATTTTTGTTTTATAACAAATTTGAAAAAGTGACCTTGAAAAAAATAAGTAAGTATACAATTGTTTTCAATCAAAAAAAAAAAAAAAAAAAAAAAAAAAAATGTTTGAAAATAATTTGCAAAAATTATTAATCCTTTTATTAAAAATTTTCGAAATAATTCATATTTGAACAGAATTATTTCAGAATCAGAGGATTGGATTTTGTTAAAAATTGAAAAAAAAAGTTTTTCTATAGCTGCTAAAAGTATGAAAATTTCATAATTGCACGAAATTTGAAAATGGAGGTGAAATTGAATTTTTGAAAGTTTGTGTTGGTACTTGCCAAAGTTTTAGTTTTTAGAAAATTTTTGAAAAAGGTGCATTATTTCGGAAAAAGTAAAATTTCAATAAAAGTAAAAGAAAAGTTATAATAATTTTTTGCTAAATTAAAGAAATGGATTTTGAAAATTTTTGAAAAGTTTTAAATTTAAACAGAATTGCAGAAGATATGCGATTTATCTAATAAAAAAGTATTCTGTGTTCAAAAAATGTTTCCTGAGAATGGTTATCTTCTTATCTTTTACTAAACTAAAAATTAAAAATAATACTTACCTCTATATACTTTTTTAAAAAGTTTACGAGATATTCCATGCTGTGGGACATGCAAGTGTTTTTTCATGCTTGACATAAATTTTTAAAGAATTTATTCTGTATTAATTACTTACTGAACAAAATTTTAAAAATGGCTGTAGAATTGAATTTCAAAAAGTTAATGTCCGAACAAAACTTGAAAATTTTTTGATTCTAAAAAATTTGAGTTCTTCAAATATATAAAAACGTATTTTATTCATTAAGAAAAATATTTGTTGAAATGTTGAAAACAAATTTTTGACATTAAAGAGAAAACTTTTCTGACAAAATTTTGAAAATTTTTCAATTTGAACAGGATTTTATGAAAATAAAATTCGAACAAAAAAGTGTGACTGCCGGTTAAAAATTTATTACTTAATCAATTTTTTGAAAATGATTTTCATAACGGAATAAAATTTCAAGAATGAAATTTTTATTGCTAAAAATTTACGTTGAAACGTGTTTCTCAAAATGTTTGTTTTTATAAAATACATGTAATTGAAAATTTAAAAATATTTTTCTAAAATAAATTTATAAAATTAAAAATAAAAACAATTTTTTAACAATACCGTAGAACTATTTAATTGAAACAAAAAATGTAAAACCCTAATTAAAAATTTTATACAATCATTTTTTTTAAATGTGTTCTCCAAAAATAAAAAGATTATAATATTGTTTCTACTTAAAATATATTTTTTAATGTATTCGGAATATTTGAATTTTTTTTTAAAGAAAGAGCTGCTCTTGAAAAAAATTAAAAATTATTAGAATATTTAAAAAAAAAATTGACAAAAAAAATGACTTACCACAATAAAAAAAAAAGAAGAGATTTTTGTATTGTTTTTTCGATTTTCGCTGATCATGTTCTATCTTGCTACAATCAGTGGATCCCATTACACCAGATCAACAATATGCGATCAGTTCTCAACCCCTTGATAATTATGATTTTCGCCCATCGCCGTCACCCCGCTTTCTTAAATGACACCTTATGGTAGTAGTAGATTTATACGATGTAGAAAAGCCACGTAGGTATATTAGCTTTTTATTTGATTATATTTTGCAATAATTCAGCGTATATTGTTATCGCTTTTGTTTTTATTTCGTAGTTAGATGGTTTTATTTTTTATTTATTGCAGGGTCTCGCTGGTCCACCGGGCAAGAACGGTTTTCCGGTATAAATTTATAATATACTTTTATATTAACACATTATTATTGGCATGCTGGCCGCAGAATGAATGGCCAAACGTATACATAATAAAATTTAATTATAGCCATCGTATATCTACGAATGAACTGTTTATGTATTTTTCAGGGACCTAGAGGGTTACCAGGAGTGAGAGGTTTATCGGTAAGATTCACGAAAAAAACAAAACAAAACAAAGTAGTATAAAAAACACACGCTGAAGTTTAAAAAAAAAAAAAATGTAAAAGTTGAATAACGCGAGGTGGTGGTTTGAACCTACTAACGCATTTGTTTGCGGTTTTAGCGACGTAAATAGTATCTAAAACGGTTTTAAAGTTTTATTCTAATTTTAACATCTTGGTGAAGTTTTAAAAGTTGTAAATTGCTCGACGAAACTTTGCAAATGCAGAAAAGCCAAGTTTGAGTGAAATATGTTGATAAGGTGGAAGCGGTGTAAATTTGCGAGTACGTTACGTGTGTGGTGGCTTCGCTTAATGGTGTATTTCTCTTTTTTTTATTTTATTTAACGAGATAAAAGTCTGGCTGGTGTGCTTTTTCTGCATTTGAGACGCGAAGCCGACGCTGCGAGTGTCAACTTTTCTAGTATGTTAAATTCACATTGGTTAACTTTCAACGTACTGCTTGGCTTGAACTTGTGTTATGCATGTGAGAAAGTCTCTTTATCTGCTCGCAAAGGCTTCTCTCTATGATGTGCTTTTTTCAATATGTACCTCGCGATGCTGTGTATGGGATTTGCTTGGTATTGTGCTGTTTGATGAAATCTTCCCGAGGTAGACGTGATACTCGTATTTGCATCGTACGTGGTATTGATTTCCTTTGCAAAAGAAGTAGAGAGGGATTTAAATGATGGGACGTATGGAGATTGGATTTTCAGATATATGATTATAGTGTTCTTTTCCTCGTGTTATTATATGATTTTTACCACTTTTTCTTCGCCAAATTTTACAGACCATGAGGGAGGGCAAAGGGCTGGAATAAATATAGGGTGATTCGGAAATTTTTATATCCATATTTTGAAAAATTGAGAATGTATGATTTCAGTTTGAATAGCACATAACCGAATATAATCTTTCATTTGTCGTGTTGTCATCAGACTTGGGCAAGTTCAGTTCATGAACGACTCGTTCACCGATCGTTCATGATTTTTTTGCGTGAACTGAACGATTTCGTTCATTTTTTTTGGGGCCATGAACTTGAACGATTGACATTATCAGGGTGTCCACAGGTCATGAAAATCATGAAAAAGTCATGAATTTTTCAAAAACATCACTAGGTTATGAAAAGTCGTGAATTTTACTCTTCGAAGTCATGAATTTTTGATAACATTACCCGGGCAAAATCACAAATCTGCTTAAAAGTAAAAATTTTCAAACTGTCTCATCTTCTTAAAAAAAAAAAAAAAAAAAAAAAAAAAAACATAAAATATTGTGAGGTATGTTTTTGGAGAAGAAAATTAATTTTCTTGAAGAATATTTTTTTTCAAGGGGATAGAAATCTCTATTTTTTGAGGAAAAATCCCCATTTCTTGGAATGAAAAAAAAATACTTTTGTGGAATGACAAAAAAATTAATTTTTGGTACAAAAAATTTTGAAAATTTTTTTGGATTAAAAAACATTTTCACGCCACTTAGGCAGTTGCTGTACAAGGCGTTGAAAAAAAAATATCAATTTTTTTGAAGTAAAAATTTTTTTAAACTTTTGCGAAAAAATTCTTATTTAAAAAAAATCAAAAATATGAATTTTATTGTTTTGGAATTGAATTGTTTTGATGTAAAAATATTTTTTGAACTTTTTTTTCAATTTTCTAAAAAACAAAATATTTATATTTTTTCTGGGTAGAGGGTCTCTGTTTTTTTGGAGAAAAAGTTCTCATTTTTTTTTTTTTTTGAAATAGAGAAATCTCAAATCTTTTGGTGTAAAAATTTTTTCGAAGGAAGTATAAAAAATATCCAAAAATCTTTTTAAAATTTTTTTTTTATGTGAAGATATTTTTTTAAATTTCTGTGAATTTTGAAAAAAATGAGATTTTTTTGAACAATAATTTTAAAAATTCTTCTGAAATAAAAATATCTCAATTTTTTGAGGATCTATTTTTTTTCTTTGATAGTAACGTAAATAAATAAAATATTTTTTAAACTTTGGGACAAAAAAAAAAAGTTTTTCTGCTAAAAAAGTTGTTGAAAATTTTTTCGGAGAATTTTTTGCGTGAAAATTTTTTGTTTCATTTCCAGGAAAAAAATCATTTCTCACGTTACAACATGAAAACAATTCCAAGAATATACCTTTATTTAGGGAAGAAATCGAATTACACCCTTGAAAATTCTAAGTATTCATTTAATTTTTTTTTTTAATTGTAAGTATAGCTTTTTTTGGTTATACAAAAAAAGGGGGTCTTGGAGGGCATAATATGCATAACTTAGGAGGTTCAAGGGAGATTCCTCTCCTACCTCAATAATTTTTTTAATACCCTCAGATAACTAAGCACCTTGAAAAATGTAACTTCGGGTCATATTAAAAATATATATATAATATATTTATATATACTTATGATTGAAGTCACGAATTAATAATTATAAAATCACTTTTCAACTTTTCATTCTCAGGGAGCTTTCATTTGCTTCTGTGCTAATTATAAGCTTCTCTTTATAAAGATAATTAATTCAAATAAGTATAGCGAAAATTTCCACCTACACTGACTTATTGTATGGCAAATATGCCGGAGAATAAAATACTCATCTTACTACAACTTTGGTCGCAGACTCGCTTAATAAGAGATGAAGTACTAAATGTCGCACAATGGCGACGATGACGAACCGAAAAACGAAATACTAAACATAATGTTCCCTCAACACATTTATTTACCTGCGGAAAAGGCTAAATTCCAATTTCCAATATTATTTCCATAACTTGGAAGTTTCATTTCGAGAAAACGTGGCTTAAAGTTGGAACGGTGAAAACATTTCATTCTGCTTTATTACGAACATTTGTGGTGAAATCACTGCCTGGCTGTTGAAAAATATATATATATTTTCATCGTTTTTGCCACATACAATAAATTTAGCCCCAACTTTGTAACCGCTTTCTTGAAAGTTTTGGCATTGTGAACATTTTCCGCTTTCGAATGCTTCTTTTTTTCATTTTACGATTAGTTTTTAGTTCATTGATAAGTTTATGGAAGTGTGAAAGTATCTAACGTGGAGTGGAGTTAGTTCCCCGGAGATGTTTTTTTTACTTTATAGGTTGTTGATGTGCTATTACTTATTGCTGAGTTGTTGACGATTGAAGGATTTGTTGTGGTGAATCGATCAATCTGTATAATTTTGAATATAAAATTTGATTGAATCGATCGAATTCTGTGTGTTTTGCTGGAAAATAATTTAAAGCTGATGCGTTTACCAATCTCATTTTTAATCTTCAATAATTATACTAAAAGGTTAAAACAAATTTTTGTAATTCGTCGCTTGAAAGTGTATAGGATAGGTACCTTTTGATCTTGACATTTTAAAGTTTGCCCTTTGTCACTTTGAATTCCTCACTTGAGATACTTCAATACAGTAATTGGTGCTTCAAAGTCATCACTTCGCACAGGGACGTAGTGAAAAAGGTTTCCAAGGGATATTTCCCCTGAAATAGTAAAAAAATTGATAAGTTAACAATTTTGAGTTCAAATTTAGAGAAATTGAACAATACCTAATTACAAAAATTACAAAAAGCTGGAATTTTTGAATTTTCAAGTTGAGAAATTCATAATTCCCCACCCCCCCCCCCCATCTTGAAAATTTTTTCACTATGCCTCTGACTTCGCAAATTGAAGTCGTTATTGACGCTTAGTTCTTCGAAGTATACCATTTGTCACTTTGAATTCCCCACTCAACTGCGTTTTAAGTATGTCATATTTTCATACTGTCACTTCCTTACTTGGCGCTTGCAAGTCATTGGCATTTGAAAATTGTTTCTTGCTCTTGAAATATGAAATATTACATTAATTTTACGTCAATTGACACTTTGAAGTTGTTACTGACCATTTTGAAACAACGGATACTTGAAAATCATCACTTAGATCTTCATAGTTCAAAATATGATACTTCGAATGTTTCACGTGACAATTTGAATTTTTTGTTTGAGACTTGGAATTCTTCACATGGCACGTTGAAATTGTCACTTGACACTTTGAAATCGTCGAAACTTGAATTTTTTGAAAATATATGTTTGAACTTGTCACTTGAGATATGAAATTTGAAATTTTGGATTTATCAGTTGGAACTTCGAAGTCATAACTGGACACTTTGAAGTTTGAAACCACTGACACAATTGGAAATCATCACTCGGATGTTTACAATTCAAACATGACTTACATGACACTTTGAATATGCCATTTTACCCTGAACATTTTGCGCTTGAGGATTGGAAGTTGAGATTGTCACTTGACACTTTGAAGTCATCGACACTTGAATTTTTTGGAAATGTTTGAACTTGTCACTTGAGACATGAAATTTGAAATTTTAGATTTATTATTTGGTACTTTGAAGTCATAACCGGACACTTTGAACCATTGACCCTTGGAAATCATCACTCGGATGTTCACAGTTCAAACATGGCACTTTGAATATGCCATTTTACACTTTGAATTTTTCGCTCGAGACTTGTAATTCTGCACATTGCAAGTTGAAATTGTCACTTGACACTTTGAAGTCATCGACACTTGAATTTTTTGGAAATGTTTGAACTTATCACTTGAGATATGAAGTTTGAAATTTTAGATTCATTATTTGGTACTTTGAAGTCATAACCGGACACTTTGAATCATTTACACTTGGAAATCATCACTTGGATATTCACATTTCAAACATGACACTTTGAATATGTTATTTTACACTTTAAATTCCTCACTTAGGACTTGAAATTCTTTCCTCGACTTTTTTAAGTCATCGACACTTGATTTTTTTTGGAAATTATTTGAACTTAGCTCTTGAAATATGAAATTTCACTTGTTTTGAATTCTTCGATTGGTCCCACGAAATCATAACTGGACACTTTGAAACTGTTGACGCTTGAAAATTGTCTCTTCAAGTTTACAAATAAAGCATGTGAGTTTTAATTTGTCATTTGACACTTAAAAATTCTCACTTGACATTTTGAACTTTTCACTTGATGTTTTGAAGTCGTCGACTTTTGGATTTTTTTTTGATGTGTACAATTTAAATTAAGCACTTTGAATATGCCTCTTCAAAGTTGGCACTTGATGCTTCGAAATCGTTATACTTGAAAACAGTCATTTGGGTGTTCAAATAGCAATTTATATAGATGTGAAATGACATTTCGAATTCGTCACTTCACACTTTGAAATCGGTGACACTTGGAAGTTTGCTGTTCAAGCTTGAAACTTTAAATATGCCATCTGACATTTTGAATTTGCCAATTGACACTTCACTTAGAATTCATCATTTCTTGACATTTTGAATTCTTCACTTGGTACTTTGAAGTCGTTGACCTTTTTTTTTTTTTTTTCGATGTGTACAATTTAAAATCAGCACTTTGAATATGCCTCTTCGAAGTTTGCACTTTGATACTTGGAATTTGGAAATAACCATTTTGGTGTTCAAATAGTAATTTAGGTGTGAAATTTGACTTTTTTAATTCGTCACTTCATACTTTGAAGTCTTTGACACTTGGAAGTTCGCTTTTCAAGCTTGAAACTTTAAATATATTCCACCTGACATTTTGAATTTGTCACTTGTCACTTCGAATCCTTTTTTCCTTTCTGCAAAGAATGAGGGTGTAATGTGTCAGTTTTATGTATGCATGGCCATCTGCTCTATTTCTACCTCTTGTTATTTGTTCATCAACATTAATACAGATTTTATTAACATTTCAAAAACCTTCAAATTAACGCTTATTAATTCAACTTATACAAACTAATGGAGAAATACGCGCCCTTAAATGTACACAGAAGTTGATTCTCGATCAATTTTCAATTTTAAGTACAAACGATGTTACTCGTAGGTTCTCTAATACCACGAAAATTTGGCCTGGCGCGTATTTCTTCATAAATATTATTTTGTTTTCCACAATTCGCACGTTCTAACGTATAATTTTCAATTTACAGGGACCTATCGGGCTAGACGGACCGAAAGGAGATCCGGTAAGATATTATATGGCGTACATTTCATTTATACTTACTTATAATGTTCTCTTTCTACAATCTCGTACTTATTTTTACTACAACGCGCAACGTGACGTGTAGATTCTCATAAGAGATAAAGCTCTATTCTATGAGACCTTTTATATTGAAAAAAGATACAATTTGCTCTTCGTGTCTACTCGGGTCGTCGCGTCGTTTATAAAAGGTACATCCGACATACCACCTTGCACCGCTATACGGTTTTCTAAATTGGGCAAAATTTACGATTTTCGAATGCCACCGGTAAATGAGAAAAAACATCCCTAAAAAAGGCGAACGAAGGTGCCTTTACGAGATGTTTTGTCGTCGACGCTACGCGAAGACGTCCAGACAAATAACGAATTTATTTGTTGGCACATGCTGGTGCTAGACGAACAGAAGGTGTCGGTTGGTAAATTAATTCGCTGTCTTTGGCGCGCGGCTTATTCGCTAAACCACGAGACGCGGCGCGGTTAATTTTTAATGGAAAATACCTTCGTCGAACCGTCATCAATGGGTGTGAAATGGTTTTGCAGTGCTGAAAACCATGCTGTTGTGTAAGTTTATGTAGACTTGGGTGTATGGAATTTGTTTCGATTAATAAAGCCGAGATGTGCGGGGGTGGAAGGTGGAGGGGTATTCAGCTAAAAAGCTGCTCTCTTTGCCAAGATAACGTCTGCCTTTTCGACGAGTTTATCAGCGTTCGGCGTTTGGCCGAATGTGTGTTTCTACGATGATTAGATTTATTTAACGGACTCGTTAATCTGTCGACACTTCGGGCGCCATGCCACATCTACATGAGGATTATTGAATTGTAATCCATCATTAAGGCGGTGTAGTTGAATGGGCTTGGGCGTTTTAGAGGGTGATTTTTCGAATTCCACTCGAGACCGGATGCTCCCTTTGGTCATTTGGTCTTGTACGGTTGTTTAGGGTTTTGATTTTACGAAGTGGATTTTTGATCGGAAATGTGTTTTTTTTTTTTTATTTTTTACTTACCTAGTCTTAATTTATTATACGAGTAGAAATTTGTAAATTACGAATTTTGTTTCAACTTTTTTGTATTAAGTTTTTAAAGTGGAAAAATTCGAAAGAGTAAGATTTTTCTAACAATTTTTCAATTAAACTTTATTTTTGAAGTTTCATTAAAGTATTTTTTTCCCCTAAAAATTCAGCTACCTACATTGAAAAAATTATTTTTGTAATTGTTTGTTGCTGTATTTTTAAACTGAAGTTTTAAATACCTACTTTTATTTCAAAAAATTACTTATTTATAAAAAAAATTAAGAGAAAATACTTACCTTTCTTAAATTTTTGAAAGTTCCTTGAAAAAAAAATTTAAAGTGAGAAAATATATTTTATTGAATTTTTAAAATACAATAATTCAAATAAATGATAGCAATTTCCTTATCAATTTTTTGAATTTTTCAAACAATTATTCGAAATAAAATGTGTTAAAATTTTTTTTGAAATTTTTGAAAATGTATTTTTTCCAAATTTATTACTTATTTAAGTACCTATTTTAAAATGTTCTAGAGAAAGAGATGAAAAATTGAAAATTAGGTAAATATAAACATTTAAAAAAAAAAAATTGTGAAAAACTTTAAATGAGTAAACCAACCCACCTCCTCCGGATTTTCAATGAAACATAATTTTCAAATTATCAATTTTTTTTTTCGAAAAGTTTTCATCCATCATTTTTTGCAATTTTTTCAAATGGTTGCGAATACACCTACTTACATTTTTAAAAATCTATGAGAAAAACGTCTTAATAAAATGTGTATTATGATGACTTCTTATTTTTATAACTTTTCAAGCAATTTTCTTTCCAAAACTCGGCGCTTCGCGCCGCGCCAGAGAACGTCGCCCCCTTGGACCCTCCTCTTCGGTTCTATTTCCACACTCCGTTTGAAAGTATAAAACATAGTATATGTTTTTACTCTGTGAAGAAATATCTAAATGTCATGAAAATTAATTTACATGGAAATATAAAAATTAATAAAAATCAGAATATCTGACAAAATGTCTAAAAGGCATCAAATAAAAAAAATAATACAAAAATGATAATTTCCATAAAAAATGTCTAAAAGTCATCAATTTTTTTTCTTCAATTTTTTATATCATCCGAACTTAACCTAATGTAACTTAAACTAACCCAATTTGGTGTCGGATGTTGGTCTCGGATTATAGTCTCGGAATTTCCTGTCGGATTTTGGTCTCGTATTTCCATTTTGGTCATCGTAAAAACATAATACGTATACTTACTTACTATGTTGAAAATATTTCGATTATAGGTACTTATATCTATAATATAGGTACCTAATATTTTTTTTCTTCCTTTTTATACATTATTTTGAAGAAAATATTTTCTCGTGAAAAAAATTAATTTTTGAGAAATGGAAAATCATTGTTCATAAATTTTGAAAAAATTATTTTTTTTTATAAAAATTTTTGAAAATTTACCTTTTTTAATTTTTTATTTTTTTCAGATTTGAAAGTTTTTATTAGTTCAGCTATTTTTTTTCTGAATAATTGAGCCATTTTGAAACTTCTAAAAACATTGAAAAAATTTTTGAAGTAAAAAATCACGTTCCCTCACTGAATCCGAAAAAATCACGATGAAGAATTCAAAAAGACATTTTTTTATGAGCTCAAGTACTTTTTAAAAATCTTTTATTTTGGAAATCGAAAAATAAAAACGAAAATAATTTTTATACTTGGAATGAAAAAAAATGAAGATTCAAGTAACTATAAGTCAAGTAATTTTTAGAACCAAGTGAAAAAAAATACACTATTCCTAAATAAATTTGAAAAAATAAATTTTTGTAAGATAAATTAAATGAGTGATTTATCAAAATTATTCAAATGAACTTTATGTTTGAAAAATGCTTATATTATACTTGTTTTTTTTTAAATATCTATCTTCACCAATTTTTTCATTAAAAAAATTGATCACTCTTTTAAAAATTTCTAAAAAAAATAAAACAATTTTAATGATGGATAAAATGTGTTACCTAATTTGAAAAAAATCGAATGAACAGTCGTTTTTACGAATTTACTTTTTAGAATGGTTAGACCATTAAGTATTTTTGTTGTGTACAAAATTTTTCATTCATTTTTTTAAAAAAAATTTTTATAACCGTGAAAAAAAATTTGAAGTGAAAAATCACTTTCTCTCAATGAATCCGAAAAAATCACGATGAAGAATAATTCAAAAAGACATTTTTTTAATGAGCTTAAGGAATTTTTAAAAATCTTTTATTTTGGAAATCGAAAAATAAAAACAAAAAGAATTTTTATAGAATGAAAAAAAAAAAAAAAAAAAAAAATCAAGTATGTACGTACCTACCTAAGTCAAGTAATTTTTAGAAGTGAAAAAAATATACTATTCTTAAATAAATTTGAAAAATCTATTTTTTGTATGATAAATTAAATGAGTGATTTATTAAAATTCAAATGAACTTAATTTTTAAAAAAATGCTTTGGTACCTACTTTTTTTTGTTGAAATATCTATATTTTCACCAATTTTTTTGATCACTCATTTTAAAAATTTATAAAAAAATAGAACAATTTTAATAATGGAAAAGATGTTTTACCTAATTTGAAAAAAATATAATGAACAATTGTTTCAGAGCGTATACATTTTCTAGAATGGTTAAGTCATTAAAAAATGTTTATGCTCGAGTGAAAAAATTTAAAGTTTATTGAACGAAAAAAAATCTAAATTTTTGAATCAAACATCTTTCAAAAAATATATATATTTTTTAAAACTTTTTTAAAGTTCAATTAAGTACTTTTTTAAAATATTTTATTTACCTATTTCGAAAACTTCTAAAAAAAATAATTATAGATAGATGTGCAAAAATATACTTACTTGTTTTGTTACTTACTTTTTTTCTTGAACACTTGAATTTGAAAAAAAATAAAAATTTCGATTGAATATATAATATAAAAACTGAAATCAGTCATTTTCAGAACTTCATTTCAAAAGATTGTAATTGTTAGGTATGTTTTCTTCACCTTTTTTTTTTTTTTTTTTTGATTTTTTATGAAAATTCTTTAATTTTGGAAATCGAAAAATAAAAATGAAAAGAATTTTTCTAGATTGAAAAAGATGAAAATTCAAGTAAGTCAAATAATTTTTAAAAGTGAAAAAAATTACTATATTCTTGAATAAATTTGAAAAAATCTATTTTTTGTAAGCTAAATTAAATGAGTTACCTATTTATTAAAATTCTTCAAATTTACTTTATTTTGAAAAAATGCTTACTTCCCGATCTGCAAGGTGTGGCATGTCTGTGACTGGGAAATGTGACAGTGACAATGTGACAATGTGGCAAACTTTCAACCAATCAGATAGCTGAAAATCAGAAATTTGCTAACAGCGCCATCTACAATTTAGTGGTGGATGAATTTAGAAATATGATTGTGTCACCAAAATGACACAAAACAGCCATGTGACGCGTCACATGGTATTCTTTGCAGATCGTTTTTTTTTTCAAAATATTTTCATCAATTTTTTCATTTAAAAAAATTGATTGCTTACTCATTTTAAAAATTTCTAAAAAAAAATAATAGAAAAATTTTAATAATGGAAAAGATGTTTTACCTAATTTGAACAAAATATAATGAACAATTGTTTCAGAGCGTACATTTTCTAGAATGGTTAAGTCATTACTTTGTTTAGAAAAATTTTCATTCAATTTAAAAAAAAAAAATTTATGCTTGAGTGAAAAAATTTGAAGTTATTTGAACGAAAAAAATCGAAATTTTTGAATCAAACATCTTTCAAAAAAATATATATCTTTTTTAAAACTTGTTTAAAGTTCAATTAAGTACTTTTTTTAAATATTTTATTTACCTATTTCGAAAACTTGTAAAAAAAATAATTGTAGATAGATAAGCAAAAATATACTTACTTGTTTTCTTGAACACTTAAATTTGAAAAAATAAACTACTTACCTACTTATAAAAATTTCGATTGAATATATAAAAACTGAAATCAGTCATTATCAATTGAACTTCATTTCAAAAGATTGTAATTGTTAGTTAGGTATGTTTTCTTCGCTTTTTTTTTTTTTTTTTTATCTTTTATGAAAATTCTTTAATTTTGGAAATCGAAAAATAAAAATGAAAAGAATTTTTCTAGATTGGAAAAGATGAAAATTCAAGTAAGTCATTTCATTGTTGCTTTGAAAAATTTTCATTCTGTTTTTCTTTTGTGAAAAAATTTGAAGTTTATTGAATGAAAAAAAAAATCTATCTACCTTACCTAAATTTTTCAATCAAAATTTATTCAAGAAAATTTTTAATCGTACCTATATAGCCTTGTTTTGGAAGTTCAGTGTAATGAAAATGAAAATCTCGAGGAAAATTGAAAAAATATAGTTACTTTTATTTTATTTTTATGAAAAAAAGAATCAAATTAGTGTTGAGAATTTTTATAAAATTTATTGTTTTGAAAACGATTTTTAGACAAATCGAGTCTGAAACTTTTGATTTTTTTCAAGAAAAATTGCAAAAAAAAAAGAAATAAAAATTTTAACCACGAAATATACTTACTTGAATCAATAAAATTAAAGAGGTTTTGTGAGAAATATAAATTATTCTTAATTTTTCATTACTAGAAGTAGAACCTGATCAAATCGACCACACCAAAGTGGCCAATGGAGCATTCCTCTCTCTAGACATCCGTACATTTTCGCCCATCTCATCCCTCTGTTTTAGATTCGCTGGGATCACCATAAAGTCAACGACCCGTTAACTGAAAAAGGACAGCCTGAGGGGGAAAAAAATTTATTAAAATGCAAAGTGAATATGTATTTATAACGAGCTATTAGACGCTTGGAAAATGACACGTTAATAATGTCGCGTTGGAATTCACGAAACAGCGAAGGGGCGGAAGGGACCCGCCTAATCCAACGAGTTGATAAATCTATCTACCCTCGAATTCGCGCTGGTGTTGAATCGTAATTTTTTTTCAGGGGCTAAAAAAAGCGAGACGCGAGAGCGAGAGATCGGATGGAATCGTTTAATGATCGGAACTGTCCTATTGCATCTTTCGACCACCCCCCCCCCCAATCCACCCCTGCATCGATAAATATTACCTCATTAAAAGTGGTCTCGTACGTGCGGACGGTGTTGAAATTAATTTTTTCCCAAAAGAGAAATACTGTACACGCGCGTTTCCGCGTCATGAATTTCAATTCGATAAATATCCGGTGGGTGGTGCTGGGGTGGGGGGGGGGGGGGGGGGGTAGGACGAGGATGGAGCTAGGCTCGTCGAGGTATAATGTGAAAATTACGTCGTTTTGTATTTTTGCAGGGCAGACCCGGCGAAAAAGGTCAGAAAGGAGATTCGGGTAATTCAGGATTCGACGTTTATCAAGCAGTCAAGGTAAATGTGTATACGTAATTTTGTAGAATCTTGCGAAAACGAGCACCTTATCTATGTTTAGAATTATTTACCGTAATTAAATTTCTCGCTAGTGTGGATTCGAGCACGGGACATTTCATCATCCTTTATAGTGGCATTTTTCTTTTTTTTACCTCTCTAGACTACATTTGGTATACTCGTAAATGGCGTACGTAAAACGTAGTCTTTGCCTCTCTTTACCTATGTCGTGCTCTCGCATGACTAGTGAAGTAAAGGCCAAGGTGGGAAGAGAGTGGCGCTATTTCGAGTATGAAAGTTTGCAATTCAAAGCACACGCATCCATTATGTAAATAAGAGCTCGCCTAAAGGGTGACCAAATGTCCTAGGAATTTTGATTTTTCTATGTGCGGTTTTTTTTCTATTCTAATTTTTTTATTTATTTACACCTGCGATTTTTTTTTTTTTTTTTTTTTTTTTTTTTTTTTTTTTTTTTGGTAACGAATAGATAGATAAAATATCTATACTATAGTAATTTTATTTATTACTATTTTTTCCTCGTTTTTTGATTATCTTTGGTTTGTTTATGTGCGTTATTTTTTTTCCACACGACGTATACAGGCAGATACCCATTTACAAGGGAGTTTGAAAAGATCAGTTACAACGTTGCGTGGTGGGACATTAGGTTATGCGGAAATTGTCGCGTTAAAGGTGACTGAATTTTGAACTGAAAAAAAAAGTCAATTATTATTGGTGCGCAGATTGGGCTGCATGGGTAGAAAATAAAAAAGCTTATGTGGAGTCTGAATAGAACATTCTCTGTCTTTTTGTTATTGTTGTTGGTGGTTTTTTTAAAAACATTTATTTATGTTTGTATCGAGTAGATAAATGTTGATGGATGGAGGTTTTGACATTTATTATTTCGTAGAGTTTTATGGAGTAGATTTTGGCTTGTAGTTTTTTTTCTTTTTTTTCGTAAGGATCTGATTGGTAGATTTTTATTTTTTTTGGTTGAAAATGTGCCATTTTGTAGTTAGATTTGTCATGCGATGTGTTTGGATATTGTGTGATGTGTAACTATGTAAGTTTAGTTATTACGATGCTGCCTACAAAGGACAAAAATCAAAAATTTATTTCTTACTTACCTACTGTGAAGTGAGGCTATTTGTGTAGTTTTCCTTTTTTGTTTAAATTTTAATGTAACTCCAAAAATTGAGGCCCTAAACTGATAATCTCCAACAGGTTATTGGTAGTATGTAATAAGTGAGAAGTTTTTTTACGCCCACTCTAAAATACTTGAATTTTTTGTTACTTATTCCAAAAGAACTGTTTTTTTTCTCTCTAAGAAATTAGAGTATTTTTTCTCTTGAAAATACTTGGGTTGGGTAGGTATAAAAAATTTTCCTTTAATTTTTTACTTTAAAAAAAATGAAAAATTTTTACGTCGCCTCCAAAAAATTGAGATTTTTAATAGGGACTTCCGAAAGTGACGTCAAATTTCTCGATGGTAGGAAATTGGCATGAAATTGGTTATCAAAATTTCGACGATATTATACTAAAGCTTCTAATGAAACATCGACGTTTTGGGAAAATTGATGATAATTCCTACCGGCGAGAGTGTAAACAAACAAGAAAAATCACGTGATTGGAAGTTCCTATACCCTGGATTCCTAATAAAAATCAGATTTTCTTCTTCTGAAGAATTGATTTTTTTTCTCTGGTCTCCTAAAATGAATTGAGAAAATATATTTTGCTTTGAAAAAATGTATAAAATTTTTCACTCTCCCCCTGCCACAAAAAAATTACTCCAAAATAATTCAGAAATTAAATATACGCAATTCATATTTTCAGATCTCGAAAAAAAAATTGAGAAAATTTTGATCTCACCAAAAAATTCAGATATTGATTCATTCTAAAAAATGTAGAAAAATCATTAACCCCCCCCCCCCTCCCCCGCTCCTCCAAAAAATTAATAAAGATTAAAAGGATCTTTTCTCCAAAAATTAGCTGCAACAAAATTTGGGAATAAAAATAGCTGAAAAACTACCTATTTCAATTTTCTTTCAAAAATCTTTTATATGAGTAGTCATTTTTATGGAGAAAAAATTTCAATTTATTTGAGAAACAGTCTTTTTACCTCTCTTTTTTTTGAAAAACTTCTTTTTTCAGAGTACCTAAAATTTTTTATCTAGGTAAGTAATAAAAATTTTCTAATTTTTGAAAGCAAAAACTTTTTAATTTTTTAGAGAAAATAAAATTCTCAATTTGCTGGCTACTTTTTTTTAGAAAAAAGTATTTCAATTAAAATTCCTAAATCTAAAAATCATTTCAATTTTTTAAAGTAGAAAATATTTACATTTTTTCTGATTTTTTTTTTTTTTTTTTTTTGAATTTTCTTGTAGTAATAAATAATGGCTTTTTTGAGCCAGCGTTAAAAAGTCAATTTTTTTAGGTAAAGGAATACCTATGTAATTAAAGAATCTTTGATTTTTTTGGAAAGAAGCCTCTTTCTTATGGAAGAAAAAATAAATTTATAATCCGTTTTTTTTCGGAATAAAATAAAATCTCTATTTTTCGTAATAACTTTTTTCATTTTCATTTTTAAATTTTAAAAAATCTACCTACAACAAATTTTTTCTGGGAAGGAAAATTTCATGTAGTTTTTATTTTTATCCGTCTCATATTTTCTACTGCAGTTTCTTGCAGTATACGATAGAACAGTTCACCTGCATGAATCCAGTTGAACTGGAAACTCTGAAAACTCGAATTTTCATACCCAGGGGCGAAAAATGAAAAAAAAATCAGGATATGACCCTTGGCAAGGTTCATCCATGAGTCCATCAGAGGTGTCTATTACCTGCCATCGCACAGATTTTTTATCTTAAATATTCTTTGACTTATAGTTCCTCAAAAGCTAAATTCTTAAAATTTCAAGTGCAGGGCTATTTGAAAAAAGTTTTAAAATTTTCATTTCTAATCATTCTGAGATGATTAAAAAATAGAGAAGAATGATAAAAATCGATCAAAAACTTATTTTGGATTTTGTAAATGTCTCGCCCCTCAAAATTATTTCATTTTATGAGAAAATAATTCCCAATTTTTTATTTTTCGCCCAACTGAATTTTAAGTGGTGCCGAGTCACCTTTTTTTTTTAGAAAAATGAAAAAAACACTAATTGAATGGTGTAATTTTAAAAGGCGCTAAGTGCCAAAAACATGTTTTCGAGATAATCGCGTTTAAATGTTTGCATAGCTTGGAGATTTACTTATAGGAAAGGTTGAAATGGTGAAAATGTTGGTACATAGCAAACTTTGAACACGTCATCATCATTTTGAGCAAAAATCGAACCAATATCAACATTTCTGAATCATTTTTAGGGTTTTCAAAAAGACGCATTGAGCATTCAATTTAAAAATAATAGTGTTTATTCTTGTTTAGTGCCTAAAATATTGAAGATAGGCAAAAAGTAAAGAGAACCTTTTTGAAAGGAAATTTAATTTTCTACACGATAGATCTATTTTTTTATTCATTCAAAGTTAAGTACACACTATTTTCTCTAATTTCAATAAATTGACAAAAATGTTTTATCTTTTTCGCATAGCTCCTAAAATATTGAAGATATGCAAAAAGTGAAGAGGACCTTTTTGATTGGAAATTGGATTTACTATAATGCAAAAGTCTTACTTTTTTGATTTTCTCAAATTTAGTAAATTTTGCTCATTTGCGCCATCTTTAGAGCGAATTTTGAACTATGTAGAAATAAATATTGACGTCTTTGATAGGTTCAGATTATGACGGCATGGACATAGTATACCACAATAGCAATAACTCCATTTCGACCAAGATGGCACTTAGCGCCTTTTAAAATTACACCATTCAATTCTTGAAATCTTACGCTTTTTTGGTTATAAAGCCTCAACGTTGTTCCTTGTGTCATGAGAATGAATTCTAAATTTTTTATTTTCCTCCAAATTCAATTTTAAGTGGTACATTGGGGCACCCCAAATTTTTCAAAAAAAAAAAAAAAAAAAAACGACAAAAATGAACAATTTTTTTGGCATTTAAAGTTGTTGAATTTCACTAGAAAATAATTTCCTATTTTTTATTTTTTCTCTAACATGCCCCTAACTCAATTTTATATGGGCCTACAAGTCTCCCTTTTTCTACAATAATTTTTGAATTTTTCTGGTTCTAATCTGTAAAATTTGTTCCTTTTGGTGAGAAATGATTCCCAAATTTTCATCTCTCCCCCAACTGAATTATAAGTGACACCTATGTAGTCGCTCCCATTTTTTAAAAAACTGAAAAAAGGTCACCGATTCTGAAACACTTGCCTTCTTAAAATTTTAACCCATCAAAGTTGTTCCTTTTCATGAGAATGAGTTCCCAATTTTTTATTTGCCTCAATTTAATTTCAAGGGGTGCTTGTGACGTCCCCTAATTTTTTCGAAAAAGCAAAAACGACTAAAATGAGTAAAAAATTTTAACCCAACATATTTTTTAAGTTGTTGAATTTTCATTAGAAAAATATTCTTCATTTTTCGTTATCCCCCTAATTCAATTTTTAGTGAAAACAGGTAACATCACCTATTTTGTACAAGTATGAAATATTGCCAAATTTGTACACTTTTTTGGTTCTAACCACTAAAAATTACTCTTCTCATGAGAAATGATTGCCAATTTTTTATTTTTCCGTAGTTGAATTTCAAGAGGCAGCTAGTCGTTTCCTCTCCCATTTTTTAAATTTTATAAGAAATGGGAGTTGGTTACTAGGTACCACTTAAAATTCAATTAGGAGGAAAATATAAATAAAATTTGGAAATCCTTCTCATCAACAGGAGCAAACTTTGATAAGTTGAAACAAAACAAGGAAAAATTTTCAAATTTGAATTTTTAAGAAAGGGGATGGGGATTGTGGACCTACTTAAAATTGAGATGGGGAAAATAAAAAATAGGGTATTATTTCCCAATGAAATTCAATAATTTTAAAATGAAAGGTAAAAATTTTACTCGTCTTTGTCATTTTTTCTTTTTCAAGTGAAGTGGATCATCAGCATTTTAATAAATAGAAAAATTAATTTTAATGGATTCTCGTAGATGGATTTTGATAATTTTTCAAAAATAAATTACGATGAGTTTTCATAACTAATTACAATACTGAATTTTTAAACTTAATTTCAATGATAAAGTGACTAGGCAGTTTTTGAGAAATCAATTTTAAGCTTAATGATTTATTTAAATTAAATTAAATTATTTATTAGAAAATAATTAATTTTCTGTCAAAGACAATTTGTTTAAAATAATTTTGATGATTTTCGAAATTGAGTAGTAAAGATTTTTTGAAAATTAATTTCGCTATACGACATGTGGTGATGACGTGATGTTATTATATTTTCTTAAAAAATCAATTTTGATAATTGTTCAAAATTAAATTTATTATCCTGCTTAATACAATTGAGTTTAATTAATTTTGATAACTTTTCAAAAATTCATATTCGTAATTTATACAATTCTTGAAAAGTGACTTGGCCAGTTTTTAAAAAATCAATTTTAAGCTTAATGATTTATTAAAATTAAATTAAATTATTTATTAGAAAATAATTAATTTTCTGTGAAAGATAATTTTTTTAAAATAATTTTGATGATTTTCGAAATTGAGTGGTTAAAAAAAATAACTTACCTAAAAGATTTTTCGAAAAAAAAAATTCGTTGTGGTAAAATTATTTGTAGGCATGTTGTAATTTTTTTAAGAAATGAATTTTGATAATTTTTCAAAAATTGATATTATTTTGTAATTTAAAAAAAAATTGATTATCGATTTCGATGACTTGGAGAATTATAAATTTTTATGGATTTTCAAAGATCGAGTAATTTCGACATTTAAAAAAATTCTGATTTTCTTAATTTCGAAATTTGCTCTAAAAGTTGGTTAATTTTCACAGGTTTGCAAAAACTGAATCTGATAATTTACCTAGGTATAAGAAATAAATTCTTATTATGCACATAAAATAGTGATGAATCACGTTGGTGTGTTTTCTTCCCTTAATGAAAAGACTAGTCTAGGTATTTCAAGTTTATTCTGTAAAAGGCAAGTTAAAAAAGTCATTATCTTCCAATCGAAACGATAGTAGAAAAAACCAATTGTTTTAAGTAACAGGTACTGTGGTACACCTACCATGCTCTTTTTTTAAGAGGAAAGAATATAAAAAACGACTCCTTGAAATTCTTACCTATATTTTGTCTTTCGATACAGTGTGTAATTTTCTACGTGTTATATTCAGGGTGTTTCATAGCGGATGTAGTTCCTTCCACCAGGTGGATAGGCAGCCCATAAGGAACAAAAAAATGTTTTATAAACATGGTGCTATCTTGAAAATTCGAAGGGGCAAGAGAAAATGAAATTTACATGAATAGTACTAAAGAAACTAAATTTTTTTGTTTTTGACATTTTTTGCCTTCATTTGGAAATAAAGGCGCGAAAAACAGTTCTTTTGATTTTCAAAGCTCTCCTGCGCCCTCATTTTCAAAGGTAGTCTAAAAATTTCAAGAACAAAGAAGTTTATTTTTCCTGTACTGAACCAAAAATTACTTTTCCTCAATTTTATTTTCCATGGTCCCTTCAATTTTAAAGACAGGCAATATATTTGTATAATATTTTTTGTTCTTTGTGGGTTGCCTATACACTGATGAAAGAAACCACATCAGCTACGAAACACCCTGTATATATTTAAAAAAAAAAAAAGCAAAGTTGAAAAGTTGATGTACTAAAATTTCCATCTGAAAAATTAAAACATCCGCGACTCGACGAGATTAAATTTAGTAAGAAAAACAATTTCTTCGCAACATGGCACAGCAAACTCTACGAAACTATTTTATAAAACAAAAAAAAACAAAAAACAAAACGAGAAACCGAACGAGAACAAAAAAGTAAAAAGAGAAACGAACTGAAAGGACGAAAATGTTCGATAGTCGAGTAGATAGAATAGCGGAATGAAGGCAAAGGCTTGTAGAGTGGTTATTATTCGCGACTAAATTACTAAAGAGGAGCTTCTTCATTCTGTGATTAAATTTAGTGCGTTGTATTGCCTATTGAAGCGATGATTTTCCTTCTTAAATACGAATAATTATGTTTTAATTTGAATTTTTCTTTGATTCTTTTTTTCATTTTAGCACAAAGTGGCCTTGTATTGCTTTTATATAAAATTTTTTACTCGTAGTTTTTTTTTTAAAACGTATTTTGCAATGAATTGCGTTGCCAAAGCTGTTCGAGTAAATTGAGTCGCTCGGCGGGTATTTTGAAGTGGGGCTGGTGAAATATTTAGGCCACTTTGTCGGAGGAAAAAGTTTCGGAAATTGTATAAGTAACGGAGGTGTTGATGATTTTAGGGTTTGCAAGAGCAAGGCCATAATATTTCAGCTGAAAGTATCGTATTGCTGAAAGTAAGTTGAATACGAATTATAAAATCGAACACGAAGGCTTGCTCGCACCCTTTATACCTAAAAAAGAAAGCTTGAAAGTTTTACACCTCAAAGAGAGAAAAAAAAATGCCAATTATTACGGTCATTTTGTCTCGCAGTTTCCCTTTGATAAATGTCGTGGAATGTACATAGATACTTTTTAACGGCCGTGGTCACGAGTTTTGGAATCATAATGTCGAAAGTTTAGTAATTACTGGCTTTATAAATGAAGTTCGGGTGCTACGAATGGTGGAGGGGGTCGCGGGGAAGCGAATTTTACGATTGGTATTAGTCGACTTTAGGACGTTATGGTTCCGTGATCGTGAATTGTGGACCTTTTTTGGGTATATACCTTGTACCTATCGGAAGTTTGAAATTTCGAATGGAACTTTTGCTGTTTGAAGTAAATCTGACTTTTTTGGGGCTTTCTGCTAATTTTATAATGCTTTGTAGATTGCTTGACATTTTGCATGCGAATACTTGGTTCGAATGTTGTACTTTTTAGTCGGTGTTTGGAATGCATTTTTGAGTCGAGGGTTGATTTAAAATCTAATATGAATTAATATGAATTTAAAGGGCGAACCGGGCGAGCCTGGCCCTCCGGGACCTCCAGGGGTGCAAGGTGTAGCTGGACCTCAAGGTCATGATGGAAGACCGGGTCCTCCTGGCGAAGCTGGACTGCCTGGTGATATTGGCCCCGCTGGTTTACCAGGACCAAAAGGAGATATGGGTGTTATGGGACCAGCTGGACCCAAAGTAAGATGAAATTGTTCACATATTCTTATAGTTTAATTCTTATTTAAATTTTTCCAAACTCGAATTGGACAATTGGAATTTTATACAAGTTGGAGAGAATAAAAAATTGAAAAAAAATTTATGGAAAATAAAAATTGAAAAAATTGACAAAATGACATTTTTTATTTTTATTTTTATTCCATTTTTTCCAAATTCATGACTGAAAATTGAAAAAATTACATTTAAAAAAGTATTTTTTTAAAACTTGAAATAAAAATGAAATTAGGTACGAAAAATTTTTTCTGTACAGTTCAATTTTTTTCATGTTTTCAATGTTAATTCAGTTGTTTCTAATTTTTGATTTCCAGTGATTGTATTTTTTCCCCCAAAAATTGCAATAAAGTATTCCTGATTTTGTTTCAATTTTTATTTTGTTTCATTTTCGTTGCCAAATCTAATTTTTATGGTTGGAAACTTTTTATTTAATTTTTTTTTGGTTTCATTATTATTATTATTATTTTTAAATACTTGATGAAATTTGAAAAAAATTAAATTTTTATTTCATTTGTTTTCTTGGATTTAAAAAAAAAACAGAAAGTTGAAAAAATTACTTACATTTTAAAATTTTAATTCAATTTTTTTAAGTTATCGTTCTGCTTTTTTTCATCTTTATATGTAGTAACCTTTTTTTTAAATACATGATGAAATTTGAAAAAAATAAAATTTTTATTTCTTTTCTTTCTTGGATTAAAAACAAAAAGTTGAAAAAATTACTTACAATTTAAAATATTTTTATTTAATTTTCTTTATTTTCAGTGATGTTTTCAATAACTTTTTTCAATTTTTTTTGTTTTAAATTTTGAAATGAAAAATTAATAGAATTTTTTTTTTAATTTCCTGGAATAAACAACTGACTGAAAATTGAAAAAATTACATTTAAAAAAAATTATAAACTAAAAATAAAAATGAAATTAGGAACGTAACGAAAAAATTTAGGAGAGAAACTGCAATTTTCTATACAGTTTAATATTTTTCATGTTTTCAATGTTAATTCAGTTGTTTCGTATTTTTGATTTCCAGTGAATGTATTTTTTTTCCAAAAATTACAATTTTTAATTTTATTTAAGTTTTTTAATTTTAATTTTTTTTTGTTGCGTGTATTTTTCAATTTCAAAATTGAAAATATCAATTTTTCAATTGAAAAATTACAATGAAGTATTCCTGATTTTGTTTTTCAATTTTTATTTCTTTTCATTTTCGTTGCCAAATTAAATTTTTATGGTGGGAAACTTTTTTTTAAATTTTTGTTTGGTTTCATTAATTTTTTTAAAAAGAAATTCGAAAAAAATAAAATTTTTATTTCATTTTTTTCTTGGATTAAAAAAATGCCAGAAAGTTGAAAAAATTACCTACATTTAAAAAAATGATTTTCTTCAAAATATGTAGCATTAATGAAAGAAAAAGAAAAAAAAATCATAATTTTTAATATTATTTTTATTTTAAAATTTTGAATAAAAAATTAATAGAAATTGAGAAAAAGATTTAATTTTCGATTTTTTTGTTGAATTTTTTCTTTGATTGAAAAGTGTATGAAATTTTAAAGAATTGCAATTTTCAATTTTATTCTAATTTCTTTTTAAAATTTTTTGTTTTTTATTTTTCTATTTCTGCAGTGATGATTTTATCTCAATTTTTTAAAATTAGATATTTCCCATTTTCATTTTTCAATTTAATTTAATTCTCATTCATTATTTTAATTCGTCGATAAAAATAATTCCCCTTCCAGTTTCCATAAATATTGCTTATAATTAGGTTACTTAATCCTGAGAGAGGGGATTTTATTAGACACTCCAAAATACGTGGTTTGATTGATACTAATAATAATATTCGATAACAGGGTGATAAAGGCGATAAAGGAGAACGAGGTGTAACTACCACATTCAAAGGAGATAAATTTTCAACCGGAATCATAGAAGGTCCTCCAGGCCCTCCTGGCCCTCCAGGTACGTTATTAAAAATATTTCAGTTCTCGTCTATAGTCAAAATTATCCCCCTCCCCCCAATGTTCCCCTTTTCACGCAATTTTCACCAACATCCGATGTGAAATCACGCTTATAACGTTTTCTCATTCTAGTAAATTAAAATCATGGTGATAGCGTAGTTTCTTCCCCTTTTTTTTTTTTTGGATTTTGGTTTTTTTGGTAGAAGCGTAGATATAATTTAAGCTTGCATGATTAATTAGTTGAAAGAATAGTGTGAGTAGTAGTGGTATTTTTTAAAAGGCCCCGAAGGAGTCAAAGGTGATAAAGGTGACGCGGGTCCTGTCGGGCCTCCAGGCTTACCAGGCGAAAAAGGACCCAGAGGCAAGCGCGGGAAAAGGGTAAGGTGATCTTGGTTATTTTTTCTTCTTCAGATTTATACTCGTACTTAAATACGTTATGATTCTATATTTTTTCGAATATCTATGAATTTTGAAGAAAAAAAAAATTATTTAAACTACGAATTTTTATCAAAGAAAAAAAATATGGCATGTTTATTACGATAATATAATAATTATGCTATATGCTCATTACATTATGTTGAAAATCTCAGTGTAAGCCTGGCATGTTTTTTCCTCATTAAAATTTCGATATCTGAATTTTGGAAGAGATTGTTGAAGTTGAGGGAGCATTCTGTAGAAAAATTCGAATTCATTTTTTGATTTTGGAAATTTACCAAAATCAAAAATGTATTCGACGATTTAAACGCATGCCTTCAATACGCATGAAGCAAAATTAATGCTTTTATTAAATAATTTGCATGATCATCGTTTTCAAGAAGCTATATTTTTCGCTGTTAATTAGTTGTAGGATTTTTTTTTATTGTTTTAGTTGTATTTGTATTTTTTGTATTATTTTATTTGTATAATTTTGAAAGTAGTTTTATTCAGAAACGAATTTTCACGTAATTTGTATTTCTCTGACTATGACTGATTACTAAAGATTGAATTTTAATTTTCATCCCCTTGAATTGTGAATGTTTCGAACCTTGGAAATTTTTCAAAGCCGAATACTTTTTTATTTAAAAATTAAACTGAAATTTTCCATCCTTCTTTGAACATTTCTTATAGAAATTGGACATTGAAAAAAAAATCCAAGATATTAAGAAAAATTAAATCAAAATTTTTATTAAATTTTTAATTTTTCAATATTTCTGAAATTATTTTTTCCAAAATGTTGAAAATTTATTTTCAAATTTAACTCTTCCAATTTTAAAAATTGAAAATTTTTCCTTGAAGTTTAATCAATTTTCATTTTTTTTTTAAATTACCTATTGAGAATTTAAAAAACTGAGATGGAATCAAAAATTTTTATATTTTGTATTTTTTGAAATTCCAACATCTAAAACTTTGAAAACTTTTAATGAATTGGAAATTTTTATTGAATTTTTAATTTTCAGTGTTTTTAATTTGGCAGAATTGAATTTTTTTCAAAATGCTGTCAAAATTTTCTTTTCAAATATTTTTTATGTTCCAAAGTTTTTATTAGAGTTTGATATATTTTCATTAGGTACCTACCTACTTATTATTTGTTTTGTATTTTTTGAAAAATTGGGACCCTGCAGAAAGTAAACTGCCCCAAAGTCAGTTGAATCAGTATTCATTATTCTGCATAACGGTGTTGGTTGTTCTTTTAATTTTTTGTATCGCGGTTTAGTTTTTGGCTTCGTATTAACTTTTTTTGCGGTAGCATTGTGGATTACTTTCGTTCACCCGATAACCATCTTCACTTTCGGTCACGTTTTGTAAGTATGACACATTTTGTTGTATTTTACGAACACCTTTTGTGGCACAATATACTCATCAACACACCTACTCACCACCACTCACACTTCTCCATACATTTTCCCTTTCAAATGTAATGAAAATGATTCTATTACCGAGTTATGCATCGAATATGAACCTAATGACAGATTTCAATTCACAGGCGATAAAGGAGAACCCGGCTTACCAGGGTTAGCAGGCACTGATGGAATACCAGGTCCTCAAGGGCCTCCCGGAATTCCGGTAAGGAACTCCAGAATCGAGACTGGTCTGATGCAGAGCTGGCGTCATTACTTTGATTTAAAACAAGCTTCAATTAGTTTTTGATTCTTCTTCTTGAAGCCGTACCTATTATCAATGAAAATTCCTCTCCAACAATAAAAAAAAATATTTTCATTCAAAAAAATCTTGAAAAAAAATTTTCAGCAAATTCAGAGATTCATTATTTCTAAAAAAAAAAAAATTAAAATGATAAATATTGTTTATCTCAAAAAATTTCGATATTTTTCCTTTGAAAAAATACATTTTTTCTCCACAAATGTTGAAAAAATTATTCTAAAAAAATTTAGAAAAATTTTTTTATTTTTGATAGGCAGGTAAATTAAGTAATTTTTTTATTCTAAGAAATTTGAAAAATTTCTCAATTTCATTTATTTCAAAGACACGAGGAATTATTTTTTTATGCCAAAAAAGTTTTAAAAACAATTCATTACGTACCAAAAATAGGTATTTCAAATAATTATAGGTATAAATTTAGAAAATTTTTATTTATTCTGAAGAAAATAAAAATAATGTACCTACCATTTCAACCAATTGAAAATTTAAAATTTTTTATTCCCAAAGAAATGAAGTTATAGAGGAGTATTTTTTTTTTATTCAGAAAAAAAAATGAAAACATTCTCTTTGTACCTAAAATTTGAACATTTTTTTCTCCAAAAAAATTCAACAAAAAAAATGCTCCCACTTTTGGGGCCTCAGTACACTCTCAAAACTCAAGGCACCGGTTTCTTATTTTTTAGTCAGAGAATTTTTTGTTGAGGGGTAATTTTGTTTTTGAGTAGGTAATCGTAATTTTGGCCGAAAGAAGCTTCCCATTTCTGGGGAGTATACCTCTGCTCCAACCCTTTCATTAACAAATTAAATACAAATGAAAAATTTTCTCAATTTTTTTGAAATTTTTTTTTTTCTTAAATTTTTTGGAGTAAAAGTCTTTTTTTTTATTTAGAAAAAAATGTGGGTATGATTTTTCTTTCTGAGAAGTAAATTTCTTGTTTTTAGAAAGAAAAAAAATGATTATTTGGGGGAAAAATCTGAATTATTTTTATGAAAAAAATCTCTAAATTTTTTGGAGTTCGAATATTTTATACTTACTTATAGTTGATTGTAGGAGGAAAAAATCTTTCAATTTTTTTTTGAAGTTGAATGTTCATGGGATAAGAATAGGTACCTGAAATTTTTCAACATACCTTTTTGAAAACATTGATAGAATTTTTGATTTTTTTTTCTGAAGAATTTTTGAATAAGTACCTAGGTAGCCACATTTATTTTTTTCAATAGGCTATTTTGAAAAATTTTCTGTTGAAAAAAATTAAGTTGATTTTTGTGAATTTTTTGAAGAAATTTTGACGAATCTTCAATTTTTTCCTGAAAAATCAAAAAAAAAAAATCAGTATTTTTGGTGAATTTATTTAAAAAAAAAAAAATTCCTCAAAATCAATCAATTTTTATTTAACCGGTTCAGTGTACGTACACTATATCACGGATAGGTAACAGAACGAAAAGGTAAAGGAAATAAAGGAAACATGAGGGATTTAAACCTCAATTATATTAAGAACATCTTGAGCAAGTCTTGCACAAAGACGTCAAAAATTATTAGTGGATTTTTTGAGAATTTGTTGAAGTTATTTTCATGGGACTTTAATTTTTTTCTTGAAAACAGCAGAAAAAAAATTTAGTGGATTTTTGTGAATTTTTTAAAAATATTTTGATGAAACTTAATTTTTTTCCTGAAAAAACCAGAAAAAAAATCAGCGTATTTTTTATCAGTTTACTTAGGTATCTCTTTTCTTAGAATTTTTTTTTTTTTTGTGGATTTTTGTGAATTTGTTGAAGACATTTTGATAGGACTTTGATTTCTTCCTGAAAAAATGAGAAAAATCAGCATATTTTTTGTGAATTTATTTCAGAAAAATTTCCTTTGAAAAAATTTTTTAGTGGATTTTTGCGAATTTTTTGAAGAGATTTTGATGGGACCTTGATCCTCCCCCCCCCCCAAAAAAAAATCAGAAAAAAACCAGCGTGTTTTTTGTGAATTTATTTCAGTAAAATTTTGAATTACTAGGTAATATTTCCTTTAAAAAAAAAATCGAGGATTTTTAATTTTTTTAAGAAAATGTCCAAAAATAAGTTTTTTTTTTCAAAAAAGATACGATTTTTATGAATAAAAAAAAATCGAATTTTTGAGTTATTTTTAGAAAATTTTGTAATAAGTAGGTACTTCTTTTCAAAAAAAAAATTAGAGCATTTTTTTGGGAAAATTGAAGAAAAAAATTGATATAAGTTTTTATTTGAATTTTTAGGAAAACTCTACCTGATTTTTTTTTAAATGTCATTTTCTTTGGAGGAAAAATCTCTTATTTTTAAACTAAAAAATCAATTATTGAGAAATAATATCAATATAAAATTTGATCCTACTTTTTTGAAGGAAAAAAATGATACGTTGTTTAAAGATAAAATACATTAAAAATTTCTGAAATTCTTAATGGAGAAAATCATCTTGACTGGAAATTCTCTTTATTTTTCAAATTGTCTGATGAACACACTAAATATTTCAACTTGCTCTACGATAAACAATCGAACTTGAGATATCCGATTTTTCAAAGACGTGAATCGCACCAGCTCTGGTCTAATGTACGAGTATGGTATATTTTACCCGAACGATGAAATAATTGGAGTGGCTTTTATAGGGCGCATCTGGACCAAGAGGTGATAAAGGAGACTATGGTGATATCGGCCCACCAGGCCTAATGGGTCCTCCAGGATTACCTGGGCCTCCGGTAAGTCACGCATTATCCATTAGTTGTAAGTACCAAAAATACTCTAAATACGTCGTACCGTATGGACTGCTTTCGAGTTAAACGAAGCGTATTACGGCGAGTACACTTGATACGTATAAGTAATTTTTGAACAAGATTGTTTTTCGTCGAGCTCGAGCTGCAAACTTTTATAATAAGGAGCCGAAAAAGTTCGCCCGAATAAACGACATTTTAAAGGCGTTTGTTTTGTGATGTTGTGTCCTCTTCGCTGGTATCGTGTTTCTCGTCGTGTATCGTATTATTGTACGTACATATTGTGTGTACAAATAATAAAAGCTAAATGTCTGTTGAACTTAAATCTGTCACGTACAAGTGTACTCGAAATATACAGCTCAAGTTTTTCAACGATATGATACGTCTTCGCCGAGCTGTAGAGAGTGAGAGACGTGTTCATTTGTGTAATATGAAGTATGCTAAAAGACGCGCGCGCGTCTGAGTTTACTTAACTCATATACTTACGTATATATATTTGTTAGTACGTTTAAGTAAATGTCATACAGTGTGTACGAAAATACCATAAATGTACATTCTCGAATATGAACGAGAGAGAAAGAGAGAGAGAGCCTATAATAGAGATACAGCGACGTACTTATTTGTATAGTTCTCGTGTATATACTTAAACTTTACTATATATATATATGTCATAAAGTTTTAATATTATTTTTACTCGTATTTGTAGGGATACCCAGGCACGAAAGGGGAGAAAGGAGATAAAGGCGAATCTGTAAGTAGATTTATATTCTGGACGTAAAGATTTACCCAAAGGCTTCGATCGATTTTAATGCCTCATTTTTTTTCTATTTTCTTTCCTTTACGTATAGAAATATAATAATAAGAAGATAAGAAGAAGACAAGTAAGCCCCAGCTTTATTATATATTGTTTACTCGACCGTGTGAAATGAAAATACTAACACGTAATTGTTCGCGTGCCCTTTTTTTTTTTAGCAACAGTTCCAAGGAGATGCTGCCTATGATAGTATGTTAGTGGCTGAGCCACCGGTATGTATCTTGGGAGTGTTTTTAAGAGATATTTTTTCCACTTTGAAATACGTACAAGTGTTGATAATTTTTTTCCATTATTTGTACAGCAGCATGTATTGGTTGGACCTCCAGGACCGCCTGGATTACCAGGCCTTGCTGGTTTACAAGGTCCTCCTGGAATTAAAGGTGATAGAGGAATGGATGGATCGAAAGGAGAAAGGGTGAGTGGCAATTGGATTATAGAGATTGGTGTAAGTGTTGTGTAAATAAAAATTGGGATTATTTTCTTATTGGGAATTTTTTTACAGGGTGAAAAAGGAGTTAGAGGGGATCCTGGACCGATGGGTTTACCAGTAAGTACATTTACTAGTCATAGAATTGGTCCAAAATTGTTCGAATTTTCCCTTAATTACCTACTCGAATTTAATCGATTATTTCAACGACTATCAGACGAATGGTAAAACTAAATAAAAAAGAATTTTTTAAAAGAATTTTCGTAAAAGATGTATTCTCCTGAATTAAGAAGATCTCTCCCTTAAAAAATATTCTCTTGAAAAAATCTTAACTAAGAATTTTTTTTAAGAATTAATTACTTTGATAAAATTTTTTGATTAAAATTTTGGAGGAAATTCTCAAAAATTAAACCTCTCAAGTGAAAAAAATCGTTTAAAAAATCTTATAAAAATTTTATTTTGACAAATTCTCGAGAAAAAATCACTTTGGAACAAAATTTGTCAAAAGAAATTTCTCAAAAAATGTTTTAAAATTTTTTCTCGAAAACTTGACTTTTAATTCATTGAATAAATTTATGAGAAAAAATCCGCATTGAGAATCCCTTTTTTGGGTAAATTGTCAGTTTGGGAAAACAATTCTATGAGTGAGTCTCTCGAGTAAAAAATAAAATTTCAAATTTAAAAAAAAATTCTCAAGAGAAAATTGTTACTTACTTAATTCTTTGGAAAAAATTATAGGAAAAATTCACTCGATAATAAGAATAACATTCTCAAAAAAAATATTTATCAACAATGAAGTCTTTCAGGCAAAAAAAAAATCTCGAAAATATTTTTCAAAAACTTATTAGGTAAAAATTCTCGTAAAAAATCATTTTTTTGAAATTTTCAAAAAAAAATTCTAGAAAAATATTCTTAAGGAAAAAAAACCTTTCAATTCTTTAAAAAAATATTTTGGAAAAAAGGCAAAAATTTGTGAGGGGCAAATTCGTACAAAAAATGATTGTGGAAAAATTGCCATTCTGGAGGGGAAAATCCTAAAAATTTGAGTCTCTCAAATTAAAAAATCTAAAAAATGCTTTTGAAAAAAATTGAATTAAAAAAAAGTTTTGTCCTTAAAACAAAAACTTTTTTACCTTTAAAAAATCCAAGGGAATATGCTTTTGAAAATCATAATAATTTTCAGGCAAAAAATTCGCATTCAAATTTCTCTTGGAATGATTGTCATTTTGGAAAAAAAATTATCAAAATTTGTGTCTCTCAAATTATTATTATTATTTTTTTAATGAAAAGTTTTCTTTTAAAAAATGCTCTTAAAAAATCACTTCAAAAAAGTAGTATTTTTTACAAAAATTCATAGCAAGAAATTATTTTATCTTGGCAAAGTAGTCGTTTGGGGAGGGGGGGGTCTCATTGGAAATTCCTTCCGAAGAAATTGATTTTAAAAACATTTTTCAAAATTATATCTAGGTACTTACTTGAAAAATAATTTTACTTTGAAAAAACTTATAGAAAAGATTTTTCTTGGAAATTGTATCAATTTCCGGATGAAAACATTCGCAAAAAAATCTGTTGGAAAAATTGAGCATTTGAAAAAAAAATCTAAAAATCTCAGATTGAAAAAAAAATCCAAAAAATTGAGGACAAATATATTTAAGAAAAATTTTCTCGTAAAGAAAAACTTTTATAATTATGTATCTTTGGAAAATTCAAAATTTTGAAGGAGAATTCGCAGTTGGCAGTATTGTCATTGGAAAAAAATTATTCTTTAAAAAATTCTCCTAGGTATATAAGAATTACTTTCAAAATTTCAGCAAAAAAAATATACTCATTTTGGAAAAATTTTCTGGAGAAAAAGAGAACTTTTTTTGTTGAAAATAACAATATTTTCTTAGGAAAAAAATCGCTCTAAAAATTGTAAAATTATTTCGGAAAAATTGCGATTTTGGAAAATGAGTGGAAAACCTGAGTTTTTAATTGGAAAAATTTATGGAAAATCATCCTAAAAAAACGCTTTAAAAATTAAGAAATTAAAAAAATTTTCAACTGGAAATTTTTTAAAAATCATTTGAAATAATTCATTGAAAGAATCTGAATTGAAAATTGAAATCATTTCCTGAAGAAAAAATTCATCTTCTATGGAAATCGTCTGTTTGAAAAAAAAAATCTCAAAAATGAAGACTCTCGAGTAAAAGATCCATTGTTCCGAAAAAATTGCCGTTTTGGAAAAAAATCTCAAAAACTGAATCTCTAAAAAATCAAAACTAGTATAAATCGTTTTTTTTTCAAAATATTTTATATAAAATTCAACTAAAAAAAATCGCTTTAAAAAAATTGAAAGCTTACTTACTCGAGATTTTTTTTTAAATTTTCAAATATGAAGTGGTCTGCAACGGTGTGTTTGTGGAAATTGCAATAATTTCCTAGGAAAAATTCAAAAATGTTCTGGGAAAATCGCCCACGTGAAAAAAAAATCTCGTAAATAAATAATGTCTCTCGAACCTCGAGTGAAAAAATCTCGGAAAATACTTTTTAAAAATTTTCAAGACAAATTTTTCTGAAAAATCACTTTTATGTAATTTGTTTTCGTATTAATTTTTTCAACATCTCTCAAAGGAATATTGAGTGAAATTTTCTCTTGAAAAAATCTTATTTCGGCCTTCGTTGGAAGTGGCAATTCTATTCCTTCGTAAAAATATTCGCTCAGAGTATTCTTCTGAAAAATTGGCTTATTGAAAAAAATCTCAATAAAAAGTCTTCAATAAAAAATATCTAACAGAAAAATTCTCTTTCAAAAAATTATTTTATAAAAAAATCCTTCATTTTTTTTAAAATAATAATATCTCGAATACTTCTTCACTTATTTTAAAAACTCTGTTGGGAAAAGTTACTTATGTATTTCTTTAAAAAAATAGAAGAATCTTCTATTTTGGAATTTAAAAAAAAAAAAATTATCTAAAAGAAATCTTGAATTTTCTTTGATTTTTTTTTTTTTTTTTTTTTTTGAAAACATGGTCTCTAAAAAAGAATTCAATTTTTTTTTTTTTTTAATTAGAAAATGGTATAGACCTTACCTCAATCTCGATGTAAATGTCTTGAAACTTAATTTTTTCTCCAGGGTCCGATGGGCATACGAGGAGACCTAGGTCCGGTTGGTAAAGCAGGACCGCTGGTAAGACCTACTTATTCTTAAAAAAAAATTGTTTTCAATCGAGTGAAGACTGCAGCTTACCAATTATTAATTTAGCCATTATTACTTGAACAATACGACGACGATTTCAACGAAATCGTGTTTCGTATTACTTTTTTTTAAATGTTAATTTTTATTCGCAGTAACTATAAAAATAATGTACAAAAATAATACTATGTAATTTTTTTTTTTTTTTTAATTTCGATGGAAAAAAATGGTACGTTATTGCAACTTTTTTTTGGGAGGAAATTTTTATTTACAAAAAAAAAAAGAAAGAGATGAAAATTCAAAAAAATACGATTATAGTTACTGAGTTTTAAGTTTTGATTTTTTTCTTTTTTGTTTGGTATAACCAAAGATGAAAAAAATTAAATTATTATTTTCGATGAAATTTTAATCCCTTTTGTGTACACTAACAGTTTGCCATTGATTTTACTAATACGACTGACTACGTTTAAACAAAAATTAAAAAATTAAAAAAAAATTAAAACGATAAAAAAAGACACGAGCGATTACGTGTAATTCATGACAAAAAAAAAGAGGTAAGTTAATTAGTACGTACGTATTAAATTGATAAATTATGTAGAGAGTGGACTCGAAAAAAATACTACATATTTTTTTTCCTTCTGTATAAATGTATAAAATTTTTAATACCTATTCGAACTAGCTTGGATGTGTCTGTAGAACGTGTGTTAATCCTGGGTGGAAAAAATTTGTATTAATTGAGGCGATAAGATGAGACTGGAATGTGGCCAAAAAATCCTGTACCATACAATTTAGAACAACGATGTAATTTCAGATACAAACACACGAGAGAAACATTATCTGGTGTGCAATTATCTTTTTCTGGTGTCTCGCGGTTGCTTGTTAGTAACACGCATATTATTATCATCCAAAAGAGTAAAAAAAAAAAAAACCATAGAGGAAAAAAGCTAAAATGCGAGACTATGTAACCGGCGCATGCGCAATCTGGCTTTATTACGGCTAATTGAAGCTAATAATATGTAAATTTTTTTTAATACGAAGGCTTTTCATTATATTTGATTGCTGTATATTATCATTTTTATACGGTTCTTCCGTTTGTATTTTTTTTTTTTTTTTTTTTTTTTGATATGTTCCGCCCCTTTGAACGAGCCGAGATAGAGAGAAAAAGGTGTAAATTGAGGGTTTTTAATTGCGACGAATTAATAACGTACGTTGATCTCATAAATACGTCCATGCTAGTTTCCTCTTATTATTTTTCTCCATGTTGATTATTACAACATACCTTGTATAATGTGTAAAATTTAGATATCTTTTAATGTGTAATGCGTTTTAAGTGTGTGTGTTTGTTTGTTTTTTCCTTTTTTTTCTAACGCGTATACCTTTTTAGGCCTAATTGTTCGTATTATATAAGAATACTCGACTCGTACCATATATCTTGGCCAAGAACGAATGAAAATCAGACAATTTTTATCCAACTATTTTACCCATTGTTTATATATACTTACCTATACTTACCTATATCGCGCTATTTAAATTTTTTTCGGCCAATTTTGGAGTAAAAAAAAAAGACGATGAAGACGAACAACTTTTCTCGTAGTTTAATGAAAAACCTATCCAAGTGAAAAAAAAAAGAAATGAAAGAAATTCATCCTATTTACTCAATAGCCGTATACGAAGCTTTGGAAAAATTCCCATATTTACCTAAGTACAAATTAGTGGTAAGATCATATAAATTAACCGTTTTAAGTATATGGTAGTTTATTGTAGGTAATAAGATTATTATTATCGAAAACAGTACTTGTCTTATAAGTTATAATGATGCTTTTGAGAAGGAGCATTGTTTTCGACTGGTTTTCACGAGTATTTTGTGCTCGAATATAAAATTGTGGTCACGATGAATTTTTTTCTATTAATTTTTACGATTAATGAGATTCGAATTACATGTAAATGTGTGTACAGTTTAATAAGTTATATATAAAGTTATTGTTTCTGCATGTGATTATTTTTATTGAGATGATGAATTGCTTTGCGAGAACTTCGGAAGAAAGCGGAAGATGTATTAGGAAAAGGGGGGGGGGGGGTCGATTTTGGAAATCGAGAAAAACATCCTTGGGTGTTTTGGAAAAAAAAACAACAGGAACTAGAAAACATTTATTTGAAAACATCACTACTCGAGTTGGTGTTTTTTTTTAAATTTTTTGGAAAAATTTTTGATCAGTTTTCAAACATTGATTGACCAGTTTGATCAATAGTCGATTCCAAAAATATTGCGATTTTTTTTTTAAGAATTCGGGATTTTTTACTTCTCAATACCTGACTGAGCTTGAGAAATTTTTAAAAAAACGTATCAATTTGATTTGTCGATAAATTCAATAATCGATCAATTTGCCCATTGATCGATTTATCAACTAGATTTGAATCGATTGTGATTGATGTTTTTTTAATAAATTTTCGATTACCGATTGGTCGATTCAATCGATACTTGGTTTTTTCAATTTACGAAAAAATTGATTATTTTTTAAATTGATTTTTTTTTTGATAATTTTCATTGATTTTTCGAATTGATTGATCGAATTTATAGTTGATCGATGTTTAATGGTTTGATTTCAAAAATGATAAATGTCTATTATTGATCAACGTTTCGCAAAGTGTTTTTTTAAATTGACCGATAATTTTGACCAATATATCCACATACGAGCTGGATCGATTGTTGGTCGATTAAATTTCATTTTTATAGACTTGATCGATATTTGATTCATCGATTTTCAAAAAATATCAATTATAGATCATTTTTTAATTTTATTTTTTTCAAAAAATTTTAATTAATTTTTCACAAATTAAAAAATTGATTAAAATTAAGTAAATGGACGATTTTTAAATTATCAAAAAACTCGATTTTATTGACTTTCAAAAAATATCGATTGTTGATAATTTTTTTTCATTTATTTTATCATACAATCTATAATTATTTCACTATTTTTTAAAAAGTGATCAATACAGTATAATTTTTTTTTTTTTTTGATTTGTCAATTAATTAAAGGACTTTGTTTGAATCGTTATCAGTTTTCAAATTAATAATTATCGATTATTGATTTTTTTAATAATTGATTTTTTTTTATTCATTTTTAAAATTTTTGAAAAAGTGTCGATTGCTTATTGATAATTTTTTACTTTGATTTTTTTCGATATTTTTTATTCATTTTTTCAAATCGATTTATCCCATTGAAATGATCGATTTTTCACTGATTGATTTCTAAAATGATCAATATTATTCATCGATGGTTTTTAAAAACAATTTTTCTACTAATTTATCAATTTGGTTTGAATCGATTGTTAGTCAATAAATATGAGATTTTTTTGGAAATTTCGATCGATACTTAGATAGGCCCTACTTGATAAATCGATTTTACAAAGTTATCGAAGATTGATTTTTTTTTTTAAAGCTCATATCAGTCTCGAGGAGCAAAAATCTCCGAATATGATTATCATAGCACATAGAATTTCTTTCAATAATTTTTCAATCGAGAATTTTCAAAATCGATCAATTATTTATTATTTTTTTTTTTTGAATAATTTGACAGACAGACAAGTTTATTATTTCGGAACAGCGCACAGGCACTTTACAACGAATTGTTAAGTGAAAAACACAGTAAGAAATAATGTTTGATTTATCGATTTTTCACAACTTTATTTATCGAATTGATTTCTGGTCGATATATTTTAATCAGTAATCACGTTTGTGATAAGGGGATGAATGGGCCCCAGAAAGAATTTTGAAACCAACTAATGAAAGTTGGTCCTTTTATGGTGTAAAACCCTGTGATGAAATTTTTAGATTGCTAACTCCCCCCCCCACCTCCCTCCCATGACCAAAAATAAAATATTTTGATTATAAGTTTGATGCAGGCAATTTTCAACCAAATTTTTTCAAACTTGTGTAGATGCTAGATACTCTCAAGTGCCATTTATGGAAATTTTTTTTCGATATTTCGCCCAATTTCATAAAATTAGGTACATATTTTTGACTACGAAAAATAGTACTTACCTACTCACAAAATAATTATAATTATGATAAATTGAAAAAAAATCAAATTTCTTCGATTTCGCTAAAATTGGAATATGACAAATGTCGAGTTGAAACATGTCCAAACATGAATTTTAGGCCCTCCAGACATCTCATGGAAGATTGTGGGCCCCCAAAATGGCATCACTCGGTAAATTCAAAAAAAAAAAAAAAAAAAAAAGGAAAAAATCAATGAATTTTATCCAAATTTGAATTAATGGTGTATTTAGATGTATTTTATGATATATTACAAGAAAAAAAATTTTGACCAAAAATCACTGTTTTTTGGGCGAAAAATGGCAAAAAAATCTGGTTTTCAATTTTTTGAGGGCCTTCCACCGTGTTAAAAAATTCTGAAAAAATACATGTTACAACTAGACCAGGTACATTGAACATAACATACATTTTTGTACCTCTGAAAAAAGTCATTAAAAGTGCCATTAGAAAAATTAAAACACGCAATTCACCAAGAAAATACGTTCGAAAATTTTTGAAAAAATTTCCATAAATTACCCTTGATAATATGAAGCATTTACCCGAGTTTGAAAAAATTCGGTTGAAAACTGTCAAAATCAAAAATTACGTAGGTATAATCAAAATATCACATTTTTGGCCTTATAGGAGGGGGTGGGGGTGAGATATCAATCTAAAAATTTTATCACGATGGTTTCAGACCATGAAGACTAACTTCCACTAATTGTTTTAAAAATTGTTGCTGGGAGCCGATTCACCCCCCCCCTACCCACACTTGTCTATGTCATTTTTATTTTTTAAAAAATATTTAATTTTTTCAAGGAGTAAAAAATATCAATTTAAAAAAATTTTTTTTTTTTTTTTTTTTTTTTGCAGAAAAAAAATCTCAGTTTTTTGGAATGAAAAAAAAAATCAAATTTTAGATGATAATAATTTATCGATTAATCGAATCGACTTGATCAATGTTATGAAAAAATAATGGACCATTTAGCAATTTTTTTTTTGATCGATATCGATTTCAAAAAGTATAGGTACCTACCTAATTTTGAAATTCCACGAATTCGTTCGTATTTTAATCATTTCACAGCAAATTTTCCCAGATCTAGGTCATAGGTGCAAAAAATGATTAAGTCCAACGGCATGATAATCTTGTATGCTTTGCTTTAAATGTCTTGACATTTGGAAACACATACGAAACCCTCATGTCAAAAAAACAGCCACAGCTGGAACGCTAGAAGGTATGGACTCATCTCCATAATATGATGCTGGTACTGAACAACTTGATTTGCTTTCGATTAAATTCATTTTTTTTCGCTTACGCCTAATTTATTTGCCAATTATATAACATTTTCTATTTTTTTTAAAACTCTGAATAGTAAATTCAATATACTATTGTAATTTAACGTACAATAACGTACGCTACCTTATTATTTATTTTCAATTTAAACGTATCTCTGTATACGATACATGTAGAATTGTAGAGGTACTTGGAACGCTCGCTGCGAATGTTTATTTTTTATTTAATTTTCTCAGAATGCTCGAAGTAAATTTCTTCGCAAACTTTTAAACGTAGAATATATTTTTCTCGCACACATTCGCGGCGTTGCGATTTTCGCAGAATTGCGAATCGGATATTTTGTAATTGGATTTTTTTGTTTATAGGGACCTCCTGGTTTGGATGGAATGAAGGTAAATTCATCAAGTTTGATTTTTATTTTTTTCCCCCTCGACGTGGCTAATATAAATTGAATTTTAATTACGATTATTTACACAGGGAGGTCAAGGAGAGCCCGGAGCCAAGGGAGATCGTGGTGACCCAGGCTTACCAGTTGGTATCAGTTTCTATGTAATATTTACTCTGTTACGAGAGATTGTTTACATTGTACTTTTCTATTTGTTTAGGGTACAGATGGAATACCAGGGGTTGAGGTACAGAACTTGAACTGAATTCATAGTTTTAACTATAGAAATTAAATCGATAATTTAGAATCAATTGTATTTTATTTCGTGTATAGTTTTTAAGCACTCTGTAGTTTAGTTTATCTAAAGGGGTTATTTTTTTATTTTATTTTATTTTTTTAACCAGTGTAATGCGATGCAAATTACGTTATCTTATAGCTTTACTTAAATACTTTTATTTGTAAAGTTTAATAGCTATTTCTAGCTTCTTATACATCGCAGTTTCTCGCTGCTGTGTGTGTTCGTGTTCATGTTTTTCACGATTGGCTCCTTATTATGCTTTTAATTTTACAGCTTGGTACGAATTTTTCTGATCGAAATGAAATTTAAATTAATTTTTTAATGTAGTTTTTATACATATCGAACGTAACATGTCGTCGCTTATATGTTCATGATGCTTGGCCTTCACGAAATTATCCTCGTATTGATATTATTCGCATCATTACCGAGTGTTTAATTTGATTTTATTGCGTTTTAATCAATTTTTCGTACGTTTTCAGGGCCCAAAAGGTGATAAAGGAGCTAAAGGCGACTATGTGAGTATATGCCAAATATTTTATTCGATGTTAAAAATTTTATGTTCATATTTGTTATGAATCTAAAATAGGAAAATTTAAAAAAATTACACAAAACTCCGAAATAGAAAAAACTGAAGAAATTAAAAATGGAAAAAAATCCAACATTTTAAAATTTAAATAAATAAATAAATAATTGATCTAATTTGAAACTAAATTCAAAAAAAAAATTAAAATTCATGAAAATTTACAATAAAAGAAATTAAATATTGGAGAAATATTAAAAAATGAGAAAAAAATAAAAATAAAAAATTGGCGAACTTCAAGAATTTTGAAGTTGAAAAAAATTAAAATTGAATTAACGAAAAAATTTAAAAATCCTTTTTGGAAAAGTGCAAAATTTTTGAAAAAATTAATAATTGTGAAAAAACACAAAATAAAATCAATAGGTACCTATCTAGTTTTTTTTTTAATTTTAATTTTTTTTAATGTATTTTTTTTTTGAATTTACAAATTTTGGCACCTACAGTGTAGGTACCTAATTAATTTTTTATGTTAATTTTAATTTAATTTTAATTTTTTTTTTTTGCAAATTTTTGAATTCTAGTGAACTACACAGTACACAATATTTGGAAAAAATTGGTGCGTTTTAAATTTTGGTATGATTTTAATTTTGATTCTTTTTTTTAGTTTTTCATTTTTCTTTCTATAATGTAATTCATAAAATTTAAAATTTTTCCCCTATTAAATTAATTTTTTTTTGGTGTCAAAATATACATCATTGTTTTTTCTTTTAGTTCCCTTTTTTTATTGTAAATGTTTCTTAAATCTCAAATTAGGTAATTTTGATTTTAAATTTTTCCCCAATTTTAAAATATCTTGTGTTTACTGTTTTTAGTTGGTTTTTTTTTTTTTTTTTTTTTTTGGCAAATCTTTCATTTTTTTGAAATTCATTTAATTTGAAATCCCATTGCTTTTTCTTTCATCTTGAAGTTCTTCCAATATTCAGTTTCATTTCATGTTTATTTTTATTTTAATTTTATTTTTTTGATAGGTATTCATAATTTTTGAAATAAATTTCAACATTTGAAAATAATTAATTTTATTCGTATTTTTCCAAATTTTCTGAGTTTGGGTTATTTAGTTTTCAATTTTTCAATTATTAATTTTTTGAAAAATAATTCTTTCAAATTTTTGCATGTTTTTAATGTTCTTTTATTTTTGAAACTTGATCAATTTTTTTTTTCGAAATTGGAATTTTTGATTTTTATCGATTTTTCTATTTTTAGTCGATGATAATTTTCAAAAAATTCCAATTTAATTTGATTTTCTTCACTCTTCTTTTTTTTGGCGCTTTTAATATTGCTAAGATTATCGCGTTCTTAACTCTTAAATTTTTCGAATAATTCTTGTACCTATGATTTTTTTTTTCGATTGATTTTTTGGAAAAAAAATTCCAATAACACTAGTCAACAATTTTTGAACTTTTTTCTGTGATCGGGTCCAAAATAAGCTTAATCGATAGCTTAGGCCTAGAAACAAAAAGCAATTTCTCATTTTTCGTTTTTTTTTGCTTTTGCGGGTACAGGAGGGGTTCAAAGTGGAAAATCGGGGTTTTTGCACCTTTTCAACTGCTCATAGCGTCATAAATATTGCTCTACGAACAAAACCAATGGCAGATTCGGAATCTACGTTAAATTTTGAGAAAACATCTCTGTCCGTTTTTCCAATTTCAAATTTTAAAGTACCTTAGTAGCGTTTTAATTTTATTATCGAGATCGCCGCCGTTCCGCGCGGAGACAGTTCGATAATTATCGAATCGTTCCCACGCGGAACGTCGTCGGTCTTGGTAAAAAAATTGAAACGTTACTAAGGTAATTGGAAATTGGAAACACGGACAGAGATGTTTTCTCAAAATTTAACGTAGATTCCGAATCTGTCATTGGTTTTGTTCGTAGAGCAATATTTATGGCGCTCTGAGCAGTTGAAAAGGTGCAAAAACCTCGATTTTCGCCACTTTGAACCCCCCCCCCCCTCCCCCTGTACTCGCAAAAGCAAATAAAATTTAAAAAATAATGAGAAATTGCTTTTTGTTTCTAGGTCTATATTATCGATTAAGCTTATTTTGGACCCATTCTCAAAATGGCTGTTGATCTGTGTAATTCTTGTATTTATGATTTTTTTTTTCAATTTTTTGGAACTTAATGATCAAGACTTCTTTGAACTTACATAAATTTTTAATTCTATTCCAACATTTGGCAATAAGTTCATTGTTCACTTAGTTTCTTCCCAAAATTTTCCGCAGTTATGAATTTTTTCCCAATTTTTCAGTTTTTCAATTAAATTTTCCATTCAAAAATGTTTGCATTTTTTTTTTTTTTTCATTTTCAATTTAATTTAATTTTAGTATTTTCCCAATTTTACAATGAACAGTTAATTGCTCGACAATTTTTCAATTTTAAATTAGCCGCCATTAGAGAACATTTTTTTTAATACTTTATTTTAAATTTTTGGGTCATTTTAATTTTAAATTCATTCCCAATTTTTCATTCTTCTTTCATTTTATTAAATTTTGAATTTTATTTTCTTTCAATTTTGAAATTTTTCCTATGTTTAATTTGTTTACGCAATTTTTTTTTGTTGAATTTTTTTGATTCATATGAATTTTTCATTTTTTTAAATTTTGTGGGTTTTGATGATTTTTTTCAATAATTTTTCAATTTTTATGTCGTCAACTAGGTACTTCAATTTTTCAAAAATTGTTGTTACTTTTCAAATAGGTATTTTATTTTATTTTTTTATTACCTAAGCTCAATTTAATTTATTTTTCAAACTATTGAAGAATTGTTTATTCTTACCTACCAATTTTTTTAATTTTCGTCAATGATAAATTTTCAAATTTGCAAAATTTTAAATTTTTGAAACATTTGAATTCAAATTTTATTCCAATTGTGCATTTTTCTTTGATTTTATCCATTTATGAATTCAGTTTTATTTTTTTTTAATTTTGAAATTTCTCCAACATTCAATTTTTGTAGTGTTAATGTTTTCAATTTTTTTTTATTTTTCATTTTTTTGTAAATTTTTTCAATTTTAAAATCCTCTTGATTCATACTGATTTTATTTACCCTTTATGACTACTTTTCGAGATCTCTTATGATAGAATTTTTTTCTTACAGGGTCAGACTGGAAAACGGGGTAGAAAGGGTGATAAAGGTGATAAAGGCGATCAGGGTGTCCCTGGACTAGATGCTCCTTGTCCAATTGGCGTAGACGGGTTACCATTACCAGGTTGTGGTTGGAGAGGTCCAAAGGTACGTAAGATTCGATTCCTCTGATGAATTGGTGATATTCTGTTTGAAAAAATGATTTGTAAAATTTAACACTGTGTGTTGTGTGTTTGTTTTTTGTTTTTTTTTTCTAACACTAATAGGAGAATACGGTTATTACTTATGGCACCACTACGCCTTCTCCCTTCTTACCATTAACTCAAGATTCGGTCTCTGATTACGAGAATGAACACGATGAAGGGGAGGAGGACGATTACGAGGAGGAGTACGGGGCACTACAGACTAATAATTATAATAATAACTTTATGAACGATAAGTATCCTAAAAAAAGAAAAAAAACTTCAAAGGCAGTGAGGTAAAAATTGAAATTTTAGGTACTTGAAAAATAAAATTATTTCAGACGAATTAATTTATTTTGTGATTATTGTTACAGATATGATTCACGTTAGTACGAGTCACTCGAATCTCGAAGTCCTAATTTCTTATAATTAATTTTACAATAAGTTTGGTATTTATTATGACATGTAATAAATTATTCAAAGTCCATTATTACAACTCATTTTCAACTATTGAATATCTTTAAAATTTGTTCAAAAGGTGTCAATAGTTGGGAGGATCTTATTGGTGTTTGGATTTATTTTATATGTCGAATTTGTTTACTCGTATGTAATTGTTAATTTTTTATTATTTATTAAATTTAAACGAAGAATGAAAGAATTTTGCATTTATTTTCAGGTATATTTTATACGTAAGATGCTATGATTTTGTAACAATGTTTTATTTTTCTTTTCTTTTCTTGTCGAGATGTAATGTGATTTTTTTTCAGGAAATATTTTAGTAGTTTGACCAAAAAGGAAAAAAATAGGTATCTAAAAATGACGCTATGTTTATTCTATGAGTTTTAATACGTTAATTCCTATCAGCGAAAATCATTGTTACTTATTTAAAAATTTATCTTTTATTCATTCTTATTACCTAAGTATTTATTTTTTTATCGTTATTGAACTTATTATTATTACTCATAAAAAAATTGTAAATATTTTTTATTGTTACTCAAAAAATGATATCGATATGAAATTTAATTTATTTAGATAGATATATGTAATGATTTTATATTCGTAAACTTGATAAATTTTTGTTTTTGAATAATTTTTACCATGTTGTGTTTTGTGTACAATTTAAATGGCAATAAATTTTTATTTACTTTATGTTTATCGATTCATAAAAAGGAATTGAAACAAATTATTTTCTTTTCAAAGAATTTTTTTAAAAATGATGATTTTTTAGTTTTTAGTTCGGAATTCCTGAATATCTGATTATAGGCAACTTTTCTTGCACATGTGTATTTCTTGTTGCATACCAGAGTTGAAAAGGAATTATGAAAGCAATTATTTTAAACCCCCGACTCGTCAGCATTGTCTCATCTGTATGTTTTAAAAAAAAATCTTATAAAAATTCAAAAATTACTAAAATCCTGATTGCAAAAAAAAAAATTTCCAAATGTTGTCTTCCTTTTAAAAAATTATCAAATCCTAAAAAAAATTCTATTAATTTTTGAATCTTAATTTTAGAAAATATTAGAATTTTCCTGAAATCCTAATTTAATAAAATCAAAAATTTTAAAGAAACTTTCTTTTTTAAAAATTATTATTCAATTTTGAAAAATTTTGATTTAAAAAATATGCATTGAAATTTTCCTAAAATCCTCATTTTAAAAAAATTAACAAAAATTTTCAAAAATATTAAACATTTAAAAAATATTTTATTTTTATTATATTTTTTTTAAATCAAAAATTTAATTTTAAAATAAGTACTGTTTTACAAAATAAATAATTTTGATTTTGAAAAATTCAATAAAATCAAAAATCCTATTTTCAAGTAGTTTGATTTTTTTCATTACAAAAAAGTCAAAAAATGAAAAAACTAATACCTACATTTCTTAAGAATCTTCATTTGAACGAACTACTAAACCTTAAAAAAATCGTATTCTTCACTTAAAAAAAATCAAAAAAAAAATCCTCACTTCAAAAACTTACTAAAAATTTTTAAAAACTACTCCCTATGAAAAATTTTTCAACTTTAAAAAATATTTAATCTTTATATTATAAAAGAAATAGAAAACTATTGTTTTGAAAAATTGCCCTTTTGATTTGGAAACAAAATCAAAAATCTTCGAAAATTTTATTTCCGTAAATTATTTTTTAAATTTAGAAATTTTGTTCAAAAAAAATATTAAAATTTTCCTAAAATCCTAAAACTTGCAAAAACCTTCATTTCAAAAGATTATCAAAGATCTTCATGGCTTCAAAATTTTTGATTAAATTTTTCAAAAATATCTATTTAAAAAATTATTACGTAGATAAAATTTTCTTTTCAAAGAATGCACAAACATTTTCAAAAATCATCATTCCAAAAATTATTAAAATTTTCATTTTAAGAAATCATCATAAATTTTTTTTTAAAGAGTACCTATTGAAATTTTTCAAAAATCCTTATTATTCAAAAAAACGCTAAAATTTAAAAAAAATCTAGATTATTTACCTGAGTGAAATATTAAAAGTTTTTTAAATTCCTGAACTTTGGAAAATGTTTACAGATCGTCATTTTAAAAAACAAACCATCGTAAATTTTGATTTTAAAAAAATGTTTAAAAAAATTTTCGAAAAAAAATCATCAACATTTTAAATTATGTGGGTAGATAAACTTTTATCTTGCATCTGATGTGAATGAAATCCAACATTTCATTCTAAAATATTATAATCTTTAATTTGATTTTTAAAAATTCAAGAAAATCGAAAACCTCATTTTAAAAAAATTGTTGGGCTTTTAAAAAATCTTGATTTTAAAAAATTGATCCAAAATCATCAAAAATATTCATTTCGAAAAATTATTAAATTTTTTAAGAATCGTAATTCTGAAATTATTCCAAAAAAAATCAAAAATCTTGATTTTCCAAAATAATTGAAAATTTTGATTTTGAGAACAATGACAATTTATTAAAAAAAATCAGAAACCTGAATCTTCAGAAATTTTGATTTCCAAAAATTATTGATAATTTTTCTCAAGTTTTCATTTTAAAAAAAATCAAAAATTTTCATAATATAAGAACTTTTTAATTTTTTTTTGAACATTCTTGAATCTTATTAATTAGAAATTTGAAAGTTGAACTTTTTTGAGAAAGCTCAACTTTGAAGAATATGCCAAATCCCAGGGTTAAAATATATTCTTAATTTTATATTACGTTTATGAAAATTATTTTCGTCGTTGGATCTCAAGACCACTGGGGGCACGACACCCCAAAATTTTGGGTCAAAATTCAAATTTTTTTTAAAAACCATGTTGCATATCGTTTGTTACATTTTTCATAGCTCCGAGTTCGAATATTGCATCACTTTTTTAATAGGACCCTTCGTCCCTCTCAAATTTTGAAAAAAAATTGATGAAACCAAAAAAATTGTGTGTCACATCGTTTGTTATGTTTTCGATAGTGCTGAGTTCGAATAGGCCTCCTTTTTTTATAGAACTCTTTCTACCCCTTTCACCATACTACCACTTACTGAGCATGATTTTTATCCTTTTTTGGGGAGGGGGGTTTACTCTCTTGCAATCACGAATCTATTTAAGCAAATTGAATAATTGATATCCGTACATATCGCTATTGATCTTAATTTCAAATTATTACCATGTTCATTTAAAAAAATAAAAAATAAATAACACGAGTCTTAAAGTACAAAAAAAATTTAATACATAAACATTTGTTTTTTTCAAATCGTATACATAAAAAAGTGATGAATGCTCTGACATAGACGTACAGTACGTATAATAATAAATATAAAAATAAATAATTTGTACAAAAACTAAAAAAAATAAAAATATACACGAAAAACATTGGCAATACAATCAACACCCAAATCATATTAAGAAAGAATAGCGATGGAAGATTGAAAATAAAACTTTTGCTAAAAACTATACCTATTCGTATATATTGAAAGTTGCAAATGGATTGAAAAAAAAAAGAAAAAAAATTATCAAGAGCGAATTAATTGCGAGTAAAAATACATCACAGACAGATCTAGGTACGTGTTTGTTCACAGAGCAGTGTTTATTCATAGTTTGTACTTCTTCCATAGGTTTTCTTTCTTGAAAAAAAATAATAGAAATTTGTTTCTAATATCTTACAGTAATAAATGCTTAAAGAAGTTTCCTATATTTACACATAAGAGTAAAAAAAAGAGGCGGGAACGACATAAAAGGGGCATGTAAATACTATAATAATATAATAAAGAGGCGGTGGTTATTGTAACGTAGCTCTACCCGTATAGCCAGGAATACCCAAATGGCCTAGCGAAAGTTTATGGGATCTTTCTCTGGCAATTGTGTCCATATTCGTTTGTCTATACTTTGAAGTTAACGTTGTTTGTAGTCGAATTGCTAAATAACACATTACCAAGGCGGATAATAGTAGGAGACAACCGAGCACGCCGGAAGTAACTATGAAAGTATGACAAGAATTTTCTGTCGACAATTCTTGATGGTAGATTTCTAAAAGGTGAAAAAAAAATTAAGCTTAATTATATTATTTGGTTTAAACACATTCGCGAAGACTTGCTCCATATTTTATTATGTATAGTGCCAGAGATGGCGAGAATGAAATTAATTGGAAAAGTATACTCCTACGTAGGTAGGTAGGTATACTTTACGAATAATTTTCTTTAAAGAAGGAAATAAGGTCAAGGTTGCCAGTACTGAGCTACTTTACTCGACGTTGCAATAGGTGCTATGTATACAGGGTGTCCGGTGAGTGGTGTGCCAAACTTGAAATTTGGATACAACCGAGAACCGAGTACCATGTACCACTAACAAAAATCTTCATGTACACAATGGCGCCTATCTCGATTTTGAAGGGGCAATGGTGTAATTTTTTCAAATTTTGTGAAAACAATGCACGAACCAGGTGTAACTTTTCAAAAGGAACAAAATTAGTTATGTCTAAAATTTGCCTATCTTTGAAAATGAAGACGCTACGAAGCTTTGAAAATTGATATTTTCGAAATTCAAGGCTCCGTAGCGCCTTAATTTTCAAAGATAGGCAAAATTTTCACAGGACGTTTTTTGTTCCCCTCAAAAAGTTACACCTGTTTCATGTATTTTTTGAACGAATTTCACAATTTTCATGTATCACTTATGCACTGTAATAAATTGAGGTAGGCAATATTTTTGACTGGGATTTTGCGTTGCTGTAACTCCTTCAATTTCAAAGATAGGCAATCCAACATAATTACAACTTTTATTGCTTTTTCGAAGATCTATCCACTGCCAGTATCGAAATTTTGTTTAAACGCAGTGTTGCCAATCAATTTTTCTAGGTAAAATATCGATTTTCAAACTTGTGACCTGTCATAAGAAAATCAGGTTCTGGTCCGAAAAATCTTTTTTTGTTTTTTTTTTTGTTAATATTAGTGGTACTTTTGGAAATGATTTCACTGGTCATGGAGAAAAAATTCTCAAACGATTCTGTTTGAACACACAGCGAAGTAAAAAATCCAGAGAAAAATCAATACTTCTATTCAGAAAATTATTTTCAATTTTTCTCGTAGGATAGTTCAAATGGTGTCTACGTACAAATTTTCAGTCTGATCGGGTCAGTTTTGAGTGGTCTGTGACAATTTTATTAAATTTTTTATTAGCAAAAAGTGGAAAGTTCAACTCTTTTCACTTTTCATCTCGTATATTGGCTACAATTTTGGAAAAATCTAAAACTCAAGAATGATACATGATAGGAAATCAAATTTCCAACAAAAAAGGTTCTTTTCACTTTTTGCCTATCTTCAATATTTCAGGAGTTATTTGAGAAAATCAAAAATAATTAATGTAAACTCCTGAAATATTGAAGATAGGCAAAAAGTGAAAAGAACCTTTTTTGTTGGAAATTTGATTTCCTATCATGTATCAGTCTTGGTTTTTTGATTTTCTCAAAATTTGAGCCGATATCTTGACTTAGAAAATTTGAAATTTCATTCAAAATTTGGAATTTTTTGTTTCAAGAATGGCAACACTGTCTGTAAGAAAATTTTCAATCACCCTAAGCAGTGAATTTGGATTCATTTGGAATGGCTAAATGATGTCCCAAAAATCAACTGAATCAGATGAATGGAATGGACAGTATGAGAATTTCAAATTTTATACTGCTCTCCTGTAAAATTTATCTTTCGGATCGGAACCGGGTTTCCTTATGACAGGTCACACTTGGGCAATATTTCTAGTTTGGCAGACCTCTCACCGGATACCCTGTATATGTATATGGTACTTACCACCGGGCATTAAAACGGTGTACTCGATGTTATCTTGGAATTTGGTCGATTGCACGGTGGTATTACCCTTGGAAGCAATTTCTTTGGTTTTGCCGTCACCAGCACCAACCTCGCGTCTTCTTCGTCTGCCATGACCAGCTGGCTCGTATATGTCGAGACAGTATTCCTGAATATACAAACGAATGGCATGATTATAGGCTGCCGAGCAGATACGCCTATTGTACATATTGATGAAACCTTACAGGTTGACAGTCTCCGACATCCATGCACGCTTTAATTTGTGAATGAATCCATAGCGTAGATCTTTCTTTCATGGTACTTAATAGGAATGCCTCGAAGTCGAGGAATACCTCGTTGTGTCGATCTCGATATCTGGCAGGTTGATGAGGTATAATGGTAGCGAAATCGCGATTCCGGCATCTGAAAATGTGGAATAGATTTCATGTAAATATATGTACTTATGTAGTGGAGTATTCTTAGGAATACCGTGTTTACCCGTCTTTAACTAATGGTACGCTGCCGGCTACGTGTGGGTCGTCTGGATCTGGAGATACTGTCACTTCCATTAGTTTGACGAATTTCCAAGCTAAAACCATATAGGTACAGAATGGTTTTAAAAAATTGCTCGTGAAACTGAGTGTATAGCTGGCAACTTGGCAATACTTGGGGTGTTTGAGTAATGCCCAAAATTTCAAAAAAAATATGAAAAAAATCTGTCGGTAGAAAAAATTTATTTCTTTGACCAAAAAAAAATGAAGGAAAAAAATTTCCTCATTTTTTGAAGAAAAAAAAATCATTCAATTTGTTTAGGAAACAAAAGTCTCGATTTTTTCAACACCAAAATCTTTGTGAAGAACACCCTATTTTTTAGAAACGAATCTTTCAATTTCTTCATTTTTCAAATCAAAAATTTTCCTGTTTTTTTTTTGTCAAAAAAATAATTTAATCCTTTTGAGAAAAGATCGTTCAATTGTTTTGGAAATAAAAAAAACTTTAATGTTTTGCATTACTTTTATTTTAAAAACTATTTACAAGATGAAGAAAGTTTTCAAAAATTAGGTACATTAAAAAAATTCTTCAAATTTTGTTTTCGGAGATGAAAAATCTCCTGATTCCATTTTTTTTTTAGATTCACAAAATTTTGTTGTTTTTTTTTTAGAGTAAGAAATTGTTTCGATTTTTTTGTTTAGAAAAAGAAAAAAAATTGCAATATTTTTTAGAGAATAATGTACTTGAAAAAAATTATTATAGTTTTTAAAAAAAAATCAATAGTTTTTTTGAGAAAAAAATCATTTGTTTTCTCAACAAAAAGAAAAAAATCATAGGTATACAAATTTTTCAAAAAAAGAAAGAAATAGTTCAATGTTCTTCAAGAAACAAACTCTGAATTTTTTGGGTCAAAATATGAATGTTTTAATTTTTTTGAGGAAAAAATTTTTTAATATTTTTTTCAACGTAAAAAAAATATATTTAAGTAGGTAGGTATTTCTATCTACTGAAAAAATTTCTCAATTTTTCAGGAGAAAAAATTGCGTTATTTGTTATTTTTTTGTCGTAATCTTTCGTCCTAATTTTTTTGGATAGGTTACATATCCAATTTTTGGCTAAAAAGTTTTTCTTAGTTTTTTCGAAATGGAAACAATTTCTTTTAAGCAATTAAAAAAATGTTTTAAAAAATTTTTCAGAGAGAAAAATAATTTTTTAGAGTAAAAAACTTTTTAATTTTTGTAATAAATTGAAATTTTAATAAATTTTTTGTAAAAGAATTTCTTTAAATTTTGTTTTTGAAAGAATATCTTACAATTTTTCTAAAGATGCAAATTTCTCAGTTTTTTTAAAGTAAAAAAAAAATTAAAAATTATTTCTCAATTTTTTGGGAGGAAAAACTGTTTTTTTTTTAGATTTTTTTTTTAGCGAAAGAGAGTAATTTGACAAAAGATTCTGAAAATTTTTGTCTCGTTTTTTTGGGGGGAGGGGTAGGTAAAAATTACTTTTTTTTTGTAAAAATAACCTATTTCTTATAAAAATACTGCCTCATTAATTTTTTTTGAAAACAAAATTATTCAGTTCTTTCAGAGAATGCGTAATACCTAGGTACCTATTTTTTTAGAGAAAAAAAATCTGTATTTTTTTAAAGAAAAAACACTAACGTCTAGTTTGATAGTTTTGTTTATATTCATGGGGTGCAACTTCGATGAATTTTTACCAAGTCCAGTGCTACATAATACTTTATATTCAAAATGAAGAGAGTAAGGGGTCTAATCGAAATTTTTGTAATAACTAAAAGTATTTGTACAACTTCAAGCCACAACTTTTGTTTGAAAATTTTTTCAATCGGGCCCCTTACCTCCCCCCCGTTTTTAAAAATGTATTTGAAGGAGTTGGATTATCCAAAATTGGTGGGGAGGGAGGGGTCCGATTGAAATTTTTGTTATTACCAAAATTATTCCTAGTACTTCAAGCTACAACAACTTTTGTTTGAAATTTTTTTCAATCGGGCCCCTTACCCTCCCGCTGTTTTCAATAATGTATTTGAATGAGTTGGATTATCCAAAATTGGAGGGGAGGGAGGGATCCAATCGCAATTTTTGTGATAACCAAAAGTATTAGCGAAACTTCAAGCTACAACTTTTTTTTGAAAACTTTTTCAATTGAGCCCCTCTCTCTCCACTTATTTTGCATAACACTCCCAAAATACTAATTAAAAATTGAAGGGGGAAGGGGAAATGGGTTCAATTGAAAAATTTTTGCAACAAACTTGTAGCTCAAAGTTTTAGGAAAAATTTTGGCCAAGACAAAAATTGTGATTGGACCCCACCCTTCCCTCCTATTTTGGATAATCCAACTCATTCAAATACATTATTGAAAACAGGGGGAGGGTAAGGGGCCCGATTGAAAAAATTTTCAAACAAAAGTTGTAGCTTGAAGTACTAGGAATAATTTTGGTGATAACAAAAATTTCAATCGGATCCCTCCATCCCCACCAATTTTGGATAATCCAACTCCTTCAAATACATTTTTAAAAACAGGGGGGAGGTAAGGGGCCCGATTGAAAAAATTTTCAAACAAAAGTTGTAGCTTGAAGTTGTACAAATACTTTTAGTTATTACAAAAATTTCGATTAGACCCCTTCCTCCCTTCCAATTTTGACTATAAAGTATTATGTAGCACTGGACTTGGTAAAACTTTATCGAAGTTGCACCCCATGAATGTAAACAAAACTATCAAACTAGACGTTAGTAGAAAAAACTCGATTTTTTAGAACAAATCTTTCAAATTTTTTGAAGTTGGTAAAGAGATTTTCTAAATTTTTTGAGAAACAATCTGCTTCATTTTTTTTGTTGAATTGTTTGTTCCAATTTTTCATACTGGATGCTTAATCCCTCATGACCATTTTTTAAAAAGATTTTTGAGGAAAAATCTTTATTTTATTAAAAAATTAATTTGTTGGTGAAAAAAAAAACATTGAACTATTTTTATGAAAAAATGTTTAATTTTTTTTTACTGAAAATTTTTAATTTTTTCGAGGAAAAAAATTTCAAGGAGGAGAAATTTGTTCATAAAAAAAAACAATCTTTCAATTTTATGAGAGGAGGAAAAAGTCATTCAACTTTTTTTTGGGGGGGGGGGGGAGGGGGTCTCTTGGAAAAAAACAATTTTTTCAAGGTTACAAAAAATTTCTTCATTTTTTCGAAGTGAAATTTTTAAAATTTTCTCATTTTTTTGGGGTAAAAAAATTTCAATTTTTTCGGAATGCTCAATTTTTGCAGAATCGAGCAAGGCACGCCCTCGTAAATTCCAAGTAACCCAGAGCTCTAATAGAATGTAGGTCTAGGTACCTACACTTAGGTGAAATCGAGCGTATTACCTGAATGAGGATTAATTCTCGCTCTTAACTGTAATTTCGTGCCTATTGGAACTGCTTGGTCAACTGGTAATTCACTATTGCTCATATTTGATTGTCTGGTTGGTGCTTCTTTATACAAAGCTACTTCATATTCTAATCTCCCTGGAGTTTCTTCAACAACACCCGAAACTCGTGCACCATGTTGGCTGTAAACAATTCAAAATTCAAAAGAATTATATTCTTGTCATTTTTTTCCACTTATACATTACGAACTCGTTGAAACGACCTTATGTGTAATCAGTGGTAGCACACGTGTGTAATTAAACTCGTACCAGTTTTTTATTTTTGTCAGAATTAAAAAGTCAATTAAGCTTTCCATATACTGAAATTAAAGGAAGTCTTGTAACACAAAGAGAAAATATTCGTTGAATAAATTATCATCTTCGAATTCATTTTATATTCAAATACTCGCCGACAAGTAGGCCTTCGCGTTTTGGTTTCGTTTTGCTCTACATTTTAAAAATTAATCTCGTTTTTGTTTCATTTGTGTACGCATGTACGGAGACGAGATGAAGACGAGTGTTCGAGCAGGTTTATAACACTATAAGAAGATTATCACTGATGAAGATGTAAGATTAATGTACCTTTTGTTTGAAATGAAATATGAACATTGCGTAGTATTGCTCGATTGTTCATGGTCAATGATCGAAAATTGAGAATTTTGTAATAGTTACCTATATTTATTATTTTTATCTATTTTGGACTGTCTTGGAGTAGGAAATTGAAAGCACCACTGTGAGTCGGTAAATCATGGTCGGTGTTAGCCCAGTTGCTCTCGTGCTCGAGCACCACATGAGATTTCTCACATGGTGCAGAGCACCACCAGAGAAATCCCGAACTGCGCAAAAAATTCAAACTCAATGTGTAGAAAATTTCACTCAATAAAAAAATTAAAATTTTTTTGGATTGGGACCTTTTTAATTTTTTTTTTTTTTTTTTTAATGAAAAATTCTAATTTTTTTTTCAAAAATGGGAATAATTGAAAAATTGAAAAAATTTTCATCATAACCTCTCAGAATGGACCCGAATAATGAGAAAAAAATTTACCTACTTGAACAATTTTTTCAAAGAAATTGAATTTAAGGAAAATTTGAAATTGCCCATTGCAAAATAAACTTTTTTCAAAAATGGCGAATACCTAATTGAAAAATCCTGAATTTTTTCGTCATAACCTCTCAGAATGGACCCGAATACGAAGAAAAAAATTATTTGAGCAATGTTTTCAAAGAAATTGAATTTAAGGAAAATTTGAAATTGCCTATTGCAAAATAAACTTTTTTCAAAAATAGCGAATAATTGAAAAATCCTGAATTTTTTTGTCATGCTTAACCTCTCAGAATGGACCCGAATACGAAGAAAAAAATTTTTCATCATAACTTCTCATAGTGAACCCGAATGATGAGAAATTTTTTTTTTTTGGCAATTTTACCAATAAAATTGGATTTTGGGAAAATGTGAAATTGCTTATTGCAAAATGAACTTTTTTCAAAAATAGGAATAATTGAAAAATCATGAATTTTTTCTTCATAACCTCTCAGAATGGACCCGAATAATAAGAAAAAAAAATTTTGAGCAATTTTTTCAAAGAAATTAATGAAATTCTTAAATATGTGAAATTTCCCATGTAAAAAGTTCCGTGAAAAACCCGGTTCTTTTTTACATGGCAAAAATGATTTTTTTCCAAAAATGGGAATAATTATTGAAAAATTGAAAATTTTTCCATCATAACCACTCCGAATGGACCCGAATAATGAGAAAAAAAAATTTTGGACAATTTTTTCCATGAAATTAAATAATTATGAAGTCGTTTTTTTGGTGAAAAAATTTACAACATTTTCACCCCGCTTTCACAATGTGAGCACCACTTGAGAAAATTAATAATGATCCGCCGGCTATGCGGTGAATAGTTCGAAACCTCATTTCAGGTATTAGGTTTTTAGGTAGTTTAACGTAACATAGCATGAAAGAATAATGAAATTTTGACTTCAATGATTAAAACAAATGAAGCGATAAAAGTCAAAGTTTTCACAAAATTGCATAATATTTATTTTCTATAATACAAAATAAAAAAATAAAAATTTTGAAAAAACAAATTATTTTGTCAAGATGAAAAATAAATTTGTCACATTTTAAATTTAATAAAAATTGAAAAATTGAAAAAATTACAGAGTGATAACCAGTGTTGTGAAACGGGAATTCCCATTTTGCGGGAATGGGAATTGTTCCCGGGAATTCCCGGGAACGTTCCCACCTTCATCAAAACCGGGAATTCCCGTTTTCAAATAAATTATTTTTTTGAAGCAAAAACGAGATTTAAGTGATGTAATGATGTTTAGAAATGTCAATTTGAATGAAAATTGGTATTGATACCCTAGAAATACTTGAAATTAATAAAATTATTCAGGGATATCGATATCCCATATTTTATTTTTTTAGATGGTAATTTCAAGGTAATTCTTCAGGTTATTACCACGTGATTTTTTTAAATATTTTTCAAAAATATACACAATATTCGTATCTAATCCGTTTTTATTTAGTAGTATTTTTGTTTTTGTAGTTTCCAACTTTCAAATTCAATTAAAAAATGAGTAATAAAACGAAATAAACGTTTAAGAAGCAAAAATCAAATTTCAGTGGGAAAATTTTGAGAATTCCCGGGAATTCCCGGGAATTCCCTGTTCCCGGGAATTCCCGGGAACAACACTTCGTTCCCGGGAACTTTCACAACACTGACTGATAACACGACAAAAATTCAAATTCGGCTACTTGTCATCTAATTCGTGCTGTCATTGGTCAAATTTTGATGACGTCATATCACGAAAACATTTCCTCTCAGTATTTCATCTGTGACAGTGAAGTGTGATGTCTGTGTTTTGATGGTGTTTTGATCGTTTGTTTCGATTTATTTTTTTGAAAATTTTGGTTTTGGAAAAAGTTTGAACTTCTGCAGTCTTCTCCGTCTCGTGCTTTTGATTTCGTATCTTCTTTTTTGTTCTCGATTCTCTCGTGTTCGGATTATTTTATTTCTAAAGCTCTAGTGCAAATTACTTCACCTTCGGTTTGTACTCAGTACGGGACTATTGGATCAGCTTATTCAGCTTTGCACCTTTCTGGAATTTGTAAAGAAGTGATTCGAAGCAGGTACATGGAACCAAGGTTAGTATAATTATAAGTTTTTCAGTCTTAGTACTTTGAGCTCTGTGCTTAATATATTACTTTATTACAGTATTCGTGGTTCAATCAAGACGCTGATACTTTCCCAAATCCAAAACCAGAATCAAAAGACCCTGTGAACATCATCTAATGGGTGAGAGCATCCGAGCTTTACATTTATTTGCATCTAATGAAAGATTATTTTGTTCTTGAATTGTGTTTCTCGTCGAGTAATGAACGTGGAAGTGCGAAGTGGATACCTTTACGTAATTGTAATTAATACCAACAACCTGTAGTTTTTTTTATCAACAGCTTGCGGTATTCGTGGTATTTTTTTCCGAATCCAACCGAACAATACCCCTAATAAGCGAACAATACTGTAAGAATTACACAATCGTATCCAAATGCTTGGAACTTGGTACTGGTTGACGATGACTTTGACTTTTCCGTTAAGCGAAGGCGACGAATCGAGGTGCGTTATGTTTGGTATCTCTGGTAGTATTATGGAGCGAAATTCCTCGACTATTGTTGTCTTTACGCGGTCCAATACGAAGGCAAATAAAATAGTCATCGCAGTGTGTTGCAGAATACGATACGAAACGGTTTAAGGAACCGAAGTGTTCGGGAAAAGGATGAGAAATAACGCGATAAAAACAAGCACGTTTTACTGTTAGTTTCGTCCGGTTCAATTCGCACGCAATTCTAACAGAACGATCAAGTTTATGCTTGGTTTCACTTCGGAAAGCATAAAACATCGTAGGATTTCTATCATATTTAGATTTTTTCGTGGATTTTTACTACTAGTGTTGAAACGAAGATTGTATTTGTTTCAATGAACGTCGTAGATCAAGATGTCATCGATTAGTTCAGTCGATCGATTGCGTCACGAGTTCCAGAATGGAGGAGGATATGACTATGTAAGATTGATCCCTTATCTTGTGTATGGCGCTGGCTTGCGTTGGCGGTGTGTGAATTGGACCATTTCTTGAACCGTTTTCATGGAGGGTTACGTTGTGATGTAATGTGTTATGGATGTGTGGTTAATTAGGAACGGTATCTTGTTCGGTATAATTGTTCTATCATCTTATATTACGTTCCGGTTCGTACTATGTAATCCGTCTATAGCATCTGTTCCAAGTTCTAGGTTAATCTTTTCCATTTTCAAATAATTCATACTTCGTAGTACGTATTTCGATTCGAAAGAATTCAATTCATATCTCGATGATCGGGCAAAAAGTGGCGAAATTAGAAAGCGGAAACCAACATTAAGTAATTACTTGCATACTTTTGTACGTAACGACCAATACCGCATTCTCGATTAATATTTAAATTATGATTATTTTTTCACACCGATCTATCCGCAGATCCTTATCAGTTCCAAAGAATAAAACAATACCCAACCAAAGAAGTGATCGAGGAAAGAAAACAGCCAACTTGGAAAAATTCTCCCATCATTATTGAAAGTTGCAACCTTGATCACGTATTGTTTTAATTACTCTGTGAAAATGGAAACTAGTTCAATGGGATTTTTATTTTGGTATTTTTTCGCGCAAATTGATTGTCATCGATCATAATAAAACAAACAGGAATTCCAACTGTATCAAAACCAAGTCAGTAGAGTGAATGCGAAGGCGTAAATCGAGAAGCATAATGTTTTTGTTATGCGTAATTACCAGCACCAAGTCGGACCGGGCGCTCAACAGACCATAAAGTGTTTTAATGTAGTAAGAAGTCTAGGACTAGGTGGTGGCTTTTGTTGATTTTTTTCCACTCGTCGGTCTTCTTGTTCTTACTTATTTCATTTTTATAACCGGCACCGTCCGCGTCGCTGAATCGATTGTCCATTGTTTTATTACTAACCTACTATTACACTTGGTTGCCAAATTCACCATATGTCGTGGTATAAGGTTTCCGCGTTTCCTTTTTTTTCCCTATGCGGGCGATTGATTACGAATGAGTCTTGTTTTACTTGTCGATGATAGGAAAATTAGGTGAGGTGATCGAGGTACGTGAATGTTGAATATTTGAATTGGTGTGTAGTGCTTGGAACTGGTTCGAAGTGATGTAGAAGAGGGGTTGGAGGGGGTGCAATTTTTTTAAACGTTGAATGTATTTTTTTTCAAACATTTAAAAAGCATATTATTGCTCCAGAAATATTGTGAGATTTTTTTGTCCCCCTTTCATTTTCAAAATAAGAAACTCCTCTGTCCTTTCTTGAAAAAAATAAATAAATAAAAAAGGTCAGAAAATTTTTTTACTTGCGAAAGATTTAAGATTTTCTCTGAAAGAAATTGACAAAAAAAAACAAAAAAAAAACTCAAAAATATGAATAAAGATGGTTTTGCTGAAAAAATTGAAATACGTTTTTTTTTTCTTCTCCAATTGATAAATTGTTTCATCCAAGAAATTGAAAAAATTTCTTCCTCAAAACAAACTTGACAAATTTTCTTTTCCAAAAGTTTGAAAAATATTTTCATCACAAAACATTTTTAAGAAATTCGCTTAAGCAAAAAGTTGAGAGAATTGCCTTACACTGGCTACAAAAAGTTGGATGTTTTCTATTCCAAGAAAATTCAGAATTTTTTTCTGGAAAATTGAGAGATTTTTCACCCAAAAATTTGAGAATTTTTTAATATAATATAGTTTTTTTTTTTCTTTTTGTAGGTTTACAAAGTACTTTTACAAAAAATGAAGAAATTTTTTTCTAATAAGTAAAAGATTTATTTCTCCAATAATTTGAGAAAAAATATCATTACCCTGGAAAATGAAAAACCTGAGATTTACCCCCCCCCCCCCCCCACCAAATGGTAAATTTCTTACTTCAAAAAATGAGTTTTTCGAAAAAACTCGAGAAATAATTTTCTTCCAGAAAAATAAAAAAAATCGAATGATTTCTTTTCTTCGAGGAATTGAGAACTTTTTTCCCAAAAAGTGAGATTTTTTCGCTTCAATTCCAAAAAGCTTATTCCAAGTAGACCTAATTTCAAAAATTTCTATCTAGAAAATTTAGAGATTTTTCCTCCGAATATTTAGGAAATATTATACTTCAAAAAATGGAGAAATTTATTCCTCTAAAGAAGTAAGTACTTACTTACCTACCTATCTAAAAAAATTTTCTCCAAAAAATTGAAAGTTTTTTTTTTTAAATTGAGAAATATTTTTCTACATACAAAAATTTGGAGATTTTTTTTTCTTACAAAAAAATGCGATTTTCGATTTCTTTAAAAAAATTAAAAGTATAGGTGCCTAATATCTGCTTTTTTCTTTGAAAAAATTTTGTGTTTGTTTTTTTAATTGAAAATTTTTATTTTCCAAAAACTTAACTAGGTAACTTTCTGTCTTCAAAAAAATTTGGAATTTTTTTAGTCTAAACAACACTTTAAAATTTTTGTACAGTCAAATAAATGAAATTAGTTTTGTCTCAAGTAAGTTAGAGAATTTTTTACACTAAAAAATGAGATTTTTGTTTTCTCCAAAAAACATTGAAAAATAATTGTCGTCCAAAAAATTTTTAAAAATCTTTACCTCAAAATTATGAAAGATTTCTTATTTTCTTTTCTTCAAGGAATTGAGAAATTTTCTCCCCCAAAAGGTGAAATTTTTTCGCTTGGATTCCAAAAGGCTTATTCCAAGTGGGCTTAATTTCAAAAATTTTTATCTAAAAAATTTAGAGATTTTTCCTTAAATTTTTTTCAAGAAATATCATCATTTCAAAAAATGAAGAAATGTATTCCTGAAAAAAGTACTTACCTATCTAAAAAAAAAAATTCTCCAAAAAATTGAAAGATTTTTTTTTTAAATTGAGAAATCTTTTCTCCAAATTTCGATTTTTCCAAAATAATCAAAAGTACCTAAGTATATCTAGGTACCTTTTTCTTTGAAATTTTTTTGTGTTTGTTTGTTTGTTTTTTTTTTAATACAGAATTTTTATTTTCCAAAAAGTTAACTAGGTAATTTTTTGTTCTGAAAAAAATTGAAGAATTTTTCGTCCTCAAATAAATTTAGATTTTTTTTTTACTAAAAAAAATTAGATTTTCGTTTTATTTAAAATAAAAAAAATAAAAAGGAAAATAAATAATAAGTATTATCTTGTAATACCAGAAAAAATGTGTGTTTTTTTCATTAAGAAATTTTCTTTTCTCAAAAAATGAATTAGTTACCTACCTAATTTTTTCACAAAAAAATTGAAGTTTTTTTTTTACCGCAGAAATAGTTGACATTTTTTCTGCCTAACAAACTTGAGAATTTTTTTACTTTGAAAAACCATGCGATTTTCGTTTTATACAGAAGAATCAAGAATTTTTTTTCTTTCAGAAAAATTAAAAAAAAAAATTATTGAAAAAATTGTAAGGTTTCTTTTGCTTCAAAAAAATTAAGAATTTTTCTCTTTAAAAAAGTATAAGAAATAATTAAGAGTAAGTAGGTACCTAAATTGTATTTGCATGAAATCTCTTTCTCTAAAAGTAATACTTTTTTCTCCGAATTGGAAAAAAAATCCAACAAACGTGTGACAATTTTCGTTTTTTTTTTTTTTTTTTTTTGTCTATCTAAAGAAATAGAGTAATTTTTTACACCGAAAAACTCTGATTTTCGTTTTCTCAAAAAAAAGAAGGAAAAACTTTTCTTTCAAAAAAAACTTGAGAATATTTTCATTTTAGAAAATTGAAGAATTTGTTATTTTCTTCCAAGAATTGTAAAACCATTTCTTCAAAATTTTATAAATATTTTTATTTTAAAAAATTGAGAAAATTTCTATCTTCCAAAAATTTAGAAATTTTTAGTTTGAGTCCAAAAAGTTGAGATATTTTTCATTTAAAATAGGCCCAATTTCAAAAAAAAAAAAAATCTCCAAAAATTAAAAAAATATTTCTATTCATAACAACAACAACAACAATGCTTTTGTTTTTACTGGTAATTATTTTTGCACTTTCGGAGTTCTCTGGTGTATCTCTGGCACCCAAGCTACTGCTACTTATGTTGCTGGCCCTAGAATGTATATAATTTTCCTCTCAATCAACTTTCAAGAAGGATCTCCAATGCAGTCAAACGAATTCAAAGATCTATAAGCAATAACGAGAACGAAAGATGGACAACTGAACTCCACACTTTCAAAATTCAAAGACTTCAGTGACCACATCATGAAACACAAAGCTACACATGAAATTTCCAATCATCTCACCCGAATCTGCTACCTCTCCTATTACATATTCCATCGTAACCAGCTTCATTTTCATCTCTGGTTGTTCCTGCACTAACTAGGCCACCCCAAAACCGAAGTAAAAAAAGGTTCTCACAGTATCCAGTGAGTGCTGCTGCTCAACCACACAGTAGATCATTAAAACCGCAGAATTGACAGGAACTGCCTACATACGAGTATACTATACTCGTATCCAGAGCATCGATACCTACGTGAAGGCCGCGAAGGAGCACCTCAACTGGTAACGACAGTCGAAAAAAATCGCTTATCACCGTACGTAAGATCTGTCTCCTTCATACACGTATCGTTTCCGTTTGCTGAGCCTTGACCCGCGAAAGCCGTGACTGTGAACTACTTACGTCACTGAAGCTCTTCTGCAACGACGAATGTCACAGTCACGTGTTGGTTAAAAATCACTCCTGAGACGTCTCAGTCAGCGACCAGCGCCAGCCTCGTCCTCGTTCGATTGTATGCGCGGCTTTTAAGATACCCAGCGTGTACAGAGAAAAACACTACAGTAGCACGATTTGGCTATCTTCTCTCTTCCTCGGTACCAATGTGTACATAAGTTTGAAAAATTTTCATATTTTTTTTTTTTGCCATACTAAGCGCACATAGAGCTCTAGCAAGTGGGGCGCGCGCATTATTTCATGGTATCCAGTCCACCAGACCATATCAACAGGTGAACCGAGTGTACACCGGTGTGTCGTTTTTCATAATACTCGGCCAAGTTTATAATCTAGATGATAGCCTTGTTTAACCTACATTGAACGTAACGCCGCATATAGCCCGTATTAATATCTATACCTGCGAGATTGTTCGTCAAATTGAAAATGTCATCAATCAGCCAAAGCTACTAGTAAATCTTCTTGCAGTATGAGCCGAACAGAAAAACTGAGGTAATTAAAATCCGAGTATGGGAATAGGACGGTTAGGGAAGAGTCATCGTGACGTGGCACAATTTTTCCTCGAAGTCGTCTAGCCCGCGATTCATAAGACTCCATTCAGTAGTTTATTTACTTGTAGTTAAACAAAAGACGGGCAAAGTCAGCGCCATCAAACCTATTAGTGTTTATAATGTGTTTTTGGATTTGAAAGGTTTTCCTGGTGCTAGAAAATATAGGTGAAGTATAGAAGGTGAAGACTGGTTTCCTACTTTTCGAATTTTCTATGGGGATGCAAAAAATCACTCGATGTAGATAGCTAGATACGTACGTACTTTATTTCTGAATTTTATTAAGCAGATTTTTAAAAAATTCTGAAATTTTTGAAACCGGTTCAGTGATTCTTAACCAGTTTCCAATATTACTTTTGAAGAGGGGTTCTAGAAATAGTATCAAAATAAGCGATGCGTCTTGAAAATCACAAAAAATTTCATTTGCACATTTTTGAAACCGGTTCAATTGGCTCTCAACTGGTTGCAAATAGTCTTGAAAAATTCTGATTGAATGAAAACAAAAATTGCGAAACACTAAAAAAAAACTAATTTTTTTCATAATTTTTCAAACTGGTCTTATTGTTCCCAACCGGTTGACGAAAAAATTCTCCAAAAATTACAGTCATCAAAGAACTCCAAATAGAAATGTTTTTGATTGATATATTTTTGAGACGGGTTTAACAGCTCATATCTGGTTGCTAAAAATTCTACATATTTTTGAAAACTGGTTTCATGGCTCATAATTGGTGATTAGGTAAATTCAAATAAAATTGAAAACAATAATAATTGTGATAAGTACAATGAAATTGACAACTTATTTGTTCCCTTCATGTTCTCGAGTGGTTCCAAAAAAGTCCTTAAAAAATGTCAAATCCTTCAAAAGTCGCTTGATACAAGTTTTATGAAGCTATGAAAAAAATTTTCCAAGTTGCTACATTCTTGAAATCGGTTTAGTGGCTCATAATCTGATGCAAATAACCTTATGATAAAAAAATTAGAAATTAATTAAAACAAAAATCGTCAAACATTAGAAATTCGCTATTTTCATTCGTTTGTTTTCAAAACCAGTTTCATTGTTCCCAACCATTTGCCAAGTCATCCTACAAAAATGACTAAATCACTAAAAAATTCTCCAAACAGAAATTCTAGAAGGCTATCAATGAAGATATTATACGTATTTGGTACATTTTTGAAACCGGTTCATTTGCTGACAATCAGTTGCAAATTGATATTTTTGAAAAATTTCGGATTCAGACAACACAAAAATGATCGCGAAACAATAAAAAAAATTTCACCACTTTCATTTGTACATTTTCAAAACCAGTTTCATTGTTCCCAACCGGTTGTGACAAATTCTCAGAAAAATCTCCATTCAAAAATTACGAAGCTATGAATGGAATTTTTTTCAATTGATACGTTTCTTGTCTTTTTGAAACCGGTTTAATGGCTCACAATAGGTTACCAATGATTCTATGATCATTAGTGGAAAAATTCAAATTAAATTGAAACAAAAATTTGTCAAACATTGAAAATTATTTCATTTTCTGTTCTTACATTTTTGGAATCGGTTTCATGGTCCCAACCGGTTTTCAATAATTCTTCTGAAGTTATGAAGCCACTAAAAATATCCTAATACTTTGTCGTAAATACTTGAATGAAATGGTTTATTTAGTGAAACTGGGTTAATGGCTCACAACCGGTTGTCAATAATCGTAAGATCAAGAAAATTGAAATAGAACCAAAACAAAAATTGTGAAACCCTAAAAATTGATTAATTTTTTGTACACTTTTGTTCTTAAATTTTTGAAACCGGGTGCGTGTCACAACCGGTTGCCAAGAATTTCTTTTGAAATTATGAAGTCATTAAAAATTTCTCAATATTAGTTCTAAGTAGTTGAATGAAATGTTTTGATGAGTTATTATGTTTTGAAAACAAGTTTATTGGTGATCTCAACCGGTTGTCAATAATCGTATGATCAAGAAAATTCAAATAAAGCAAAAACAAAAATTGTGAAACCCTTTGAATTGATCAATTTTTTGTGAATTTTTTGTCCTCACATTTTTGAAACCGGTTGTATGCCTCAACTGGTTGCATGTCGTAACCGGTTGCATGTCGTAAGCGGTTGCTAAGAAATTCTTTTGAAATTATATAGTCACTAAAATCTCTCAATAGAAGTTCCAAGTACTTTGATGAAATTATTTTTGAAACCAGTTTATTGGGTCTCAACCGGTTGCCAATTGTATAATCAGGAAAATTCGAGTAAAACCAAAACAAAAATTGTAAAATCTTGAAAATTGACCAATTTTTTGTCAATTTCCTTTCTTACGTTTTTGGAACCTGTTTCACTTTTGCTTAAAATAGTTGCCATTATTTTTTCTCAAATATTTTTGAAACTGGTTCAAAGGCTCACAACTGGTTGATACTAATCCTATGGTTAATAAAGTTGCAATAAAACTTGAACAAAAATTGTAAAATGCTAAAAATTGAATAATTTTTTGTTATCACATTTTTTGAACCGGTTTCACATTTTCAACTGGTTTCCAAAAAATCCTTCAAAAATAACAAATTCATCAAAATCCTTCGTATATAAATTTTAGGAAGTTGAATATTATATGTGTTTAGTAGATAAGTACATTCTAAGAACTGGTTCAAAAAACTAAAATGAAGAGAAACTGGTTTGGAAATGATTTATCAACTTTCACAGCCCATATCTCCTATCCATGATTACATAGAAAAAAAATTCTGAAACCAAAAATGCTCTACTCTTCATGCTCTACAATTTTTAATTAAAAATTTTTGCACTAAGAAAAATTAACGAAAAAAAAAAGTTTGTTGTGATTTTTGAGACACACTTAGTTTACGTGGTGCAACTTTAACCAAAAGACTCGAACGAGAACGATGACTGGTATCTACAAAAATATAGATTTTCGTATATTTTAAATCATTACGTAATATTGCGTATTGTTCGGAGGCAAATGTAGCAAAACGTACGCACTTGATCATCTCGGCCATTTGCAACGGAAGTAAGAATTTTTAGGCTACCAAACAATACTTACCATCGGAGAGATTAATTCGCACTATTTCATAACAAATTATGGCAATTATTTTAATACCACGTGGACTACGTTAATTATCGATGAAATATAGCCGCAGTTGTGAAACGATTCAAGATCAAGATAACATGATCTTTACGTAAAGAATCGATTGAGAAATTTACGCATGCATCAGGAGTTTCATCTATTCGGTCGATGAAGATTATTACAAATGAAGCGGACATAGGAACGTGTAAATATAAATACCACACATGAAGCGGTACACTTTTTTTTTATAATTTAACGCGTCAATGCTTCGGAAAAAGGACTGACCCTAATTACAGAAGCTACAGCAGAATTGTCCGATCGGGATAATAGGAGAAGAAAATCACAATGGAATAACAAGCTCGATATAGTTATTCGGATGTTATTACCTTTGTTTTCTTTCTTCCTCTGTTTTTTTTTTTTTTTTTTTTTTTGTTGATTCAAAAACCCTAAACGATGACTATATGGATTTGTGTTGGGACATCCGCCATAATAGCGTTTTTATTTGCGACCCAACTCTCTGCCCTTCCACAAATAAACTTTTACTACCGGTTAAATGTAAATTAAAGTGGAAATTTGTCGTGTCTAGGTATGCGAAGTTGTAAGAGAGAAAGAGAGAGAGAAACGAAGAATCGACATTGTCACGATTATTCTACTTTTATATTTGTTCTGTCAATCGAACTAGGTATTCTTTTAGGAGGGCACAGCGAAAAGATGGGAAACGTTTCCACAGGCTATAATTCGATTAAAATTACCACTGAAGAGAATTTTCACACTGGATTCGTGTATGTGTTTTTTTTTTCGCCCATGTAATGAACGAAAATTGAAATTAATTCGTTCGCGCCAAATTGGATAGTAACGAGCTGCAGTTGTGGCAGAAATTTTCATACGCTGCGTAGCGTAGATATGGGAGAAACGACGATAACTCCGGCGTTTTTCATGGTCTGATAAAGTAAAATTGATGTAACGAGACGTTCGCATTTTAAACTCAGTTTACGAGTATTTGGTTTACTCGCCAAGGCGGAATTAAAATACATTTTATGCTGGTATAGCCGGTAATCGTATTCGAAGTTGTATTGTTTGTCTACACTACAATGTAATTGCACTATTCAATGGACTAATTTATTTATTATCATCTAATGTACCGCTCGGACCGCTCTATTGTTAATCCAGCCAGTCGAACCTGTCGTCGAGTCGTGTGATTTTTCACAAACATAACGTGTTAATAAAGTTGCAGATGCGAAACGCCGTAAAAGTGAGCGTCTCTTGGGACTGGGTAATGTTCGGTATTCACGTTCACGTTCAATCAGAGAGGTGGGTAATTGACTAGGTGCGCCACAGTGGTTTCGGAAGTACTAATTTCAAGTGTCCGTGCGTTGAATTACTCGTTTTAATTTAGATAAATATTTATTAGAGTATGTCCTACTAGGTGACTTGTGCCAAAAATAGGTGTTCGTTGGATTGTCTCGTGCAGATTTTTGTGGCGAATTTATAGTGTTGTTTGAATGACAGCTTGAAATGGGCGAATTTCAATAGATTGATTGTTGTATCGTGATTTATGATTTTTCTATTTTTTTAATTTCCGATGGTATTTTTTCTATTCAATATTGAATGTTCAAGCTCGATTTGTGGTTTACTTTCAATATCGGTTTTTTTTTTTTTTTTTTTATGAGGATTTTTCTCGTGGGATGAGCATTTTTTTGGTGACAGAAATTTTTAGAATTTTTTTGACCGAAGGATTTCTTTTTTCTGGAGAATTTTTTAGTTCAAAAGATTTTTTGCATGGACGATTTTTCGACTTTGAAATTATTAAAGGATGTTTTCGAGGATGATTCTTTTTGGTTGAATGATTTTTGAGAAGATTTTTTGGCCAAGAGAATATTTCTCGATTTATTAGCATCGTGGTTTTACATATTATGTCTAGAGAATTTTTATTCTTCTGGAATTAATTTTTTTATGGAGTGAAAATGGATGATTCTGTAGAAAGTTTATTTGTTCGTCCGATTTTTTTTAGAATTTTTTTGTTTGAGAATTTAGTTGAAATAATTGTTTTTTCTTTTATTTCTTTTTTTTAAAACTAAAAACAGATTTCAAAATTTTTTCTAAAAAACGCTGCTTTAAAAGTATTTTTTGGAGATTTTTTTAATACTTATTTTGGGAGATTTCTTGGCTATAGGATTTCATTTTTTTTATAAAAATTGTTTTTGCTGAGGAACTGAGGATTTTTTCAGAGGATTTATTTTCTGACAAAAATTTTATAAAGATTTTTCTTTTCTGAAAAGGTACGGTATTCTCATTCAAAACTTCTTTAAAAGAAATTTTTTTAAAATATGTAACGATTTTTCTTTTTTAAAGTGATTTATTATCCTCTGAGAATTCTCTGCTCAAATAATTACCTACTTAGACGATTTTTGTATTTGAAGAATTTTTTCTCAAATTGGAGAACTTTGTCAGAAAGTTTTTTTAGGTACTCGGAAAAAAATATACTGGAAGATTTTTTGATCTGATAATTTTTAGAGACTTTTCGTCGAGAGAATATAATTATGATGAAGATCATTTCAACTTCGAATGCATAAATTGCATATGGATGGTTTTTTTTTCTACTGAGAGACAAGAATTTTATTGTGCAAATTCGTGTGTTTTTAAAAAAAATATATTTTGTTGATGATTTTTCTTTAAAAACATATTTTTATCAAGAATATTTTTTGAAACAAAATTTTTTTCGTTCAAAATTTTTCTTGAGACAGCTTTTTTTTTTTTTTGCTTAAAAGCAACCAAAAAGGATTTTCATGAAATTTTTTTAGCAATTTTACTTTTCACAGTGATTGAAAAAAAAAAGATTTTTGGAGGAATGCTTTCTTATTCAAATTTTTTAGCAATTTTACACTGATATGGTAGTGGAATGAGCTGACAAAAAGTGGGACGCAATGATGATCAGAAGTGCCATTACTTTCCACCCCAAAAATCCATAATTTTTAACACTTTTCTCTGTGATTTAAAAAAATGATTTTTGGAGGAATGCTTTCTTATTCAAATTTTTTAGCAATTGTACACTGATATGGAAGTGGAATGAGCTGACAAAAAAGTAAGGCGGATTGATGATTAGAAGTGCCATTACTTGCCACCTAAAAATTCTCAATTTTCAACAATTTTCTCTGTGATTTAAGAAAAAAAATCATTTTTGTAAGAATGCTCTCTCTCTTGAAATTTTTAGCAAATATGCAATAATTTGGTAGTGGAATGAGCTGACAAAAAAAGTGAGACTGTCTGATGATTAGAAGTGCCATTACTTGCCACCTAAAGATTCCTAATTTTTAACAATTTTTACAGTGATTGAAAAAAAAAAAATGATTTTTGGAGGAATGCTTTCTCTTTCTAATTTTTATAGCAATTGTACGTACACTGATATGGTAGTGGAACGAGCTGACAAAAAAAGTAAGGCTGTCTGTTGATTAGAATTCTGTACACTGAAGCACCGAGCATGGAAGTCCAATTTTTTTCGACTTCGAAATTTTTATAGTTTATGAATCTACAAGTGTCAAAAATTCAAAAAATGTAAAAATCACAAAGTTGAAAAAAATGTGACTTCCATGATCGGTGCTTTAGTGTACATAATTTAGAAGTGACATTTTTTTTTTTTTTTTTTTTGCTGAAAAATAATTTACGTAAAATTATGGCGTTGGCGGATTTTTCATACGAATTATTGTGTACCAAGACCATTTTTTGACTAAAGTGATTTTCGAAAAAAAAAATGCTAAAGAAAATTTTTTCAAAAAAGTTTTTTATTTTTTTAATTTTCAGAAAATTGTTGAGAACCAATATTTTTGTTGAAAAAGTTTTATCAGAATTTTTCTGAAATGTTTGCTTGTGGCAGTTTTTTTAAAAATTATTTACCGAAAAAAAAATCAAAGATGATTTTTTTTGTATTGTTTTGTTTAGTGAGATTTTTTTTCTAGACAATTTACTGTCAAGAAAATATTTTGTATTGAGAAACAGAACAGAATAATTTTATGAAAAGATTTTTTTTTTCAAAGAATTTTCTTATGGAAGAATTTTCTTCTAATTTTTTTCTTACCGAATAAAAGTGTTTTTCTTTTAGAAATTTTTCTTACCAAGACAATATTTTTGTTCAAAGAATTTTTCAAAAAATGAGAAAATTTTTTCCTAGATGAATTTTTTGTGTACAACCGGAGACTTTTTTAAAGGAATTTTTTGCCAGTCAGACGATTCTAAAGAACTTTGTTTACATCGTATGATTGCCCAAGTAAATAAAATTATGGTAAAAAAAAATAATTTCTGAAAAAAAAAAAATAGATTTACAAACTTTTAACAATTGGTTGATGTGCTCGTCATAGACATTGCCATATTTTATCGTTAATAGTACTACATCCGCGTAAAAACAAGCTTAAAGAAGAAATAATCCCATGTGGGGGAGAGGTGAGGGGGACTCGAATAATACGACACGAGACACGATCATACACGATGAAGAAAATGTACATGTACTTGTACTCGTACAAACACATAAAAATGTACCTACAATGTTCGGTATGCGTTAAATCTTTTTTTTTTTTTTTTTAATGGAATGACAACATGGGCTTAGCTGTGTCGGGCGCGACATCGTGATTTGAAGCCGAGGTGGTGGCAAGAAGTCGCTTGTGGTTGGGAAGACACGATGTTTCAATAATATGTAACAAGATTCGTAAAAACCTCGGCTTTGGCTTCGGTATTAACCACTTTACATACAGCTGCCGAAGCTGCCGGTTGTAAACATTTCATTTGGTAAATTCATCTTCTCTGCACTGTTCACTGCCTCTTCTTGCACCGTTATTTGAGGCGCGACGCGTTCTCTAAAATGTCGAACAGAGCGTCGTCGTCGCAGATTCGACAATATGGAAAATGCAATGCAAAGAATCGAGAATCGAACCATTCACCTTTCTTCTTACCTCATCGCGAGAAATTACCAACATTGGAAATGCATAATTTACGAATTTATTTAGCTGTGTAGGTATTTTGGAAATAATATATAAGAAGAAGAGCGATAAAGAAATACAAGAGTAAGACTTACAAACTGCCCGCGAATCCAGCTGCTTTATTTTCTATGATCGTTGGTTCTGGTGGTTTGCACATGATAATCAGCTCTTGATCTGACATCATTACGACGCCTGGAAATTGAGGAAACCATATCCTGACGTGAATGAAACCCTGAAAATAATTATATACTCGTTTATACGTATACGTGTACATAGAGGTACAAAGTACATACTACATGAATAACATTCTATATCAATAGCGTGCGCTTCCCATAAGGCACGCGTCCGCCAGTAATCTCGCTCCGTACTTAATACGTCCGTCCGTCGCATCGCGTCGCGTCGTCGTCAGTCGTGTTTAGTTAATTGAATCTCCTCTCGTCAACACGCCAGTACGTGTGATTTATATAGCACATAGGTAAAGTGAACATGAACTGACCATAAGAATGAGCCAAAGCCAGAGCCATGAGCTGTGGGTAAAGTGCGAATGGACGAGCAAGACCACATAATCGCCATTTATAACCGTATTTTCACGCTCAATTAATACGTATGGGAATTTTTTCGTATTTTACCGGAGTGGACATTGTATACGCGGGTACGTCTATAAAGTTCACAGTTCAGGAAATGCATTTAGACAGGGGTATCAGTTATTATGGGAACGTTGGCATTGACTCGAGGTGATAAAATTTACGCCTTTTTTTCTAATCTATTTGTAATGCTCGCTGGTGTAGTTGCGTTTGGTGTGAATGAGGAGTAAGAGGGTGGGCGAGTTGGTTTCTAGGTCAGTAATGTTTGTGGAAAAATGAATGTGACGAGTGATGGACTGGAGAATTCGACGATTTGGCTTAAATATCAGTGAAACTGGAATGTGTGGAATGAGCGTTAAAAATTGGTCAATTTTTTTCAGTAGCCCTGATTTATTTTTAAAGTTTTAGAAAATTGAAAACATTAAAATTAAAATTGGGAATAATTGAAATAGCATGTTTTATAAACTGGAATTCTGAAAATGCTGAAAAGCTCGATAAATTTTCAACCATTCTATATGGAGACAGTTTTAAAAATTGTAATTTTTTAAGCAATATAATTCTCATTTTTTTATAAACAAAATACATAATTCTTTATTTTTTTTAAACAAAAACAAAAAAAATCTCAATTTTTTAAAACAAAAAATTCTTTATTTTCTAAAACAAAAATTCCTAATTTTTTAAACAGAAAAAAAACGTATTTTTAAAACAAAAAATCTTGAATTTTCTTAACAATTTTTTTAGATATAGCAAAAAAAATTGGAAATTTTTCACAAAAAATTCTAATTTTTATTTTTTTTACCTAAAAATTTAACTTCATTCACAAAAAAATCTCAATCTTCTTTTCTTTTTTTTTTCTTTTTTTTAAATATAATTTTCTAAAACAAAAATTCCAAATTTTTTAAAACAAAAACTTTTTCAATATTTTGAACAAAAACTTCTTGATATTTTGAACAAAAAAATTCCTAATTTTTTAAACAAAAAAACATGATACCTCTCTATTATTTAGAATTTTTTTAAATAATATTTTTAGAATTTTCCTGTGGCAGGTAAAGATATTTTTTTAATTAAAAAAAAGGTTTCTTCATTTTTTGCAGAAACTGAATTTTCAATTTTTTGGAGAAGAACTGCAGTTTTTTAATTTTCGGAGAAAACATTTTCTACAAATTATTTATTTTAAAGAAAAAAACTCAAGAATTTTTTATTTTTTATTTTACTTTACATATTAAATTTTCTGTTTTGAAAAAACCCTTTGTTTTTTAAGAAATAATTCAAGTTTTAGAAGGGAGACATTTTTATATCAAATTATTTCTTGAAGAAAATGAACTTATCAATTTTTTTGAAATGAAAACATTTTTTGTAATAATAAAAAAATCTCAATTTTTTGCGAGTAAAAAATTTCTCAATTTAAAAGAAGCAAACAAACTCTCAATATTTTTCAGAATTTTTTTTTTATAATTAAATCTAGTAAATCTTAAAAATGTGGAAAAGAATTACCAAATTTCAAATTTTGAATATTTAAAAGTAAAATATGTTATTGGTAGGTAATAATTTTTAAATTTCAATATATTGGAGAATTTTGAAATATATTAAACCTTTAAAATTAGTAAAAATTCAAACATTGAATTTTTGGTAGTTCTCGAAATTCCTGAATTTTTATGAAATTTTGAAAATTATGCCAATGTTTCAAGTTTGATAATTTTTTTTTACTCAAAAATTTAATATTTTTGGTCTTGAAAATTTGGTGAAAAATCAAAATTTGACAATTTTCAAATGTCATTAAATTTTTGATTTTGGATCAGTTTTTAAAATTCAGGTAAATTTTAATAAATTTTTTGAAAATCAATCATTTGCAAAGCTTGATAATTTGATAAATTGTTTAAATATGACGAAAATTCAAAATTTCAAAAATTCCCAATATTTCATTAAAATTTGAAATTATTTGAATTTTTCAATTCAGCAAATCTTTCAAAATTTGTTGATAATTTGAAATTTACTAATTTTTAAACTTGAATAAGTTTTTAAAATGTGTTTTTTTAAAGATGTTTGATGAATTTTCACGATTTAAAAAATTTGAAAATTCTTCAAAATTTACTACATCTTGAAAATTTGGATTATTTTTCATTTTGAAAAAGTCCTGCTTTCTGGTTTTGATGATGCAACGTTGTAACATTTCAAAAATAATTTATTATAGTAGGTGAAATCTAAAAATTATCAAAATAAAGTTTGAATTCTCTCGAAAGCTGGGAAATGTGATGAGGGTCTAATTTGAATAAATTGTGAAAATTCTTAAATTGAATTTTAATTTGTTTAAAAACAGGGAAATGTGATTATCGTCCAATATTTGTCTCCGGAATCAATTTGACTTGTTTTTGCGCATTTTAAAATACTCTCGTGAAAATTTCATTTTCTTCAGCTTTTTCAAAATTTTCCAGGATCAGAAAAAACCAACTTTGACAGCTGGAAATTTGATTCGATATGTTTTTGAAGTAAATTAATTCAAAAATAGCGAACTCTATAGTAGAAAAATAACCAGGTGTTTTTTTACGACTTGACGTTGCCCAATTTCAAAAATACGTAAGCTAAGTACCTATGTAAAAATATTTAAATTCTTAAATCAATAAAAATTCTCTCGAAAGCAGGGAAATGTTGTTACCACTTATCAGCTGATGTTGTTTTCAGAATTGCCCCCCCCCCCGGTCCTCTCGCAAGAAGACTGTAAAAATTCAGTTTTGTCCAGTATTTCCAAAATTTCCCAGAATCATTAAAAAAAAAAAAAAAAAAAAAACTGAGCTGTAGAAAAAAAATTTTTAGATGAATTTTCAGCTGCTCAGTGTTATTCCGACCACTTCTGACGAATATTTAAAAAATCCTTGAAGAGGTTCAAAATTTACCAAAAGCAGTGAAAATCAATCAGAGCAGCTGGAAATTTGTTTGGATTTTTTTTCAACCCTTCTAGCCAATTTTCACTCGTCCTGTAGAATTTTAAAAAATATGAAGAAAATGTAATCTCCCTTGGAGGCTTTAGAACTACTGGAGAACATATAAAGTAAATCTAGACGTTAATTTGTATTACATAGAAGTTTTTGGGGCCAGAATATGGTCTAAATTTCGTCTTCGAAACTGGTTCCTGTTTCTGTGAAGATTGGAACTCCAGTAGGTAGTCTCAACGTTTGTACGTACGCATTATTTGAATAAGTAATTAATTAAATTCGAATACGAACGTGTTTTGGGATCCCGCGGAAATGGCGCAGTTTTCGCGATTAATTATTGATACGCAAACATAAGGGAATTACTTTCACACAGAGAAAATAAATTAATCAAAATGAGATTTACGATTGAGAGGTACTACCAACGTATGAAAATAAATATAAATAAAAACATGTTAATAACCTACTTATTTATATACGTAATCGAATATGTATTAAGTGTACTCCGCAGCAATACGTTTTGTAAAATCGTACAATACACATATGAAAAGAGAAGAGGAAAATAACGAGGTCAAAAAATGTCTGCCTTTTTTGGGTGATACATAATTGGCCTTGAAGAAAACCATAAGGAAGGTTTTTTATTTCGGTTACTTGTACTTTCAAATGTAAGTAAAAGGATCGACGATCTGTGTTTGAAAGGTGATCTGAGCTGTTATCGAATAAGATCGAATGTCTGTAGATGCAAATTACGACGATTCAGAGGCCAGATCATGGAAGCTTGGTTGGTGTATTTTTGTAAAAAAAAACAACAAAAAAAAAAACACGCTATTTCGTGTACTCAACTCGATCGAGAGAGTCTTTAGAATATATTAATTGGGGAATCAACCTGGGTATACGGGAGATAACGGTGCCAGGATGGATTTTTTTTTCACTCGATAAATTGTCTGTTGCACTATTGATAAGAATACGTATATAAAGGTCCGAGTACCCGGTAACAAAATCGCACTTTTGCGCCGAATCGCTAATCACGCTGGCCGCTATATAATTGTTTATTTAGATAGTTTATTCGAGCGGAACAAAACTGTGGCCATTATTTCTATACGATACAAGTGTAAGTGTATACTGTGTACTTATGTACGTATTTGATTGTACAAGCACGGAATTCGCTATACCACCAAGTGAACTGTATAATGTCGACTGTCGAGCTACCAATGCCCGGCTCGGTTTACCTATAGCACCTGCATACCTACTTTTTCTAATGATCGTCGCTACTGAGCGAAAAATTCCCACAGGTTCGTGATTCTAAAACAATTAGAAGTTGTTTTCCAGTCAAATACTAATGTGTTTGGCTTCATTTGTATCAATTGTAAGGTATTTACGGAGGCGACGCGAATATAACGAGAGTCATGGACGAGCATCGATGGAAAAAACGTCCGAGGTGTGACATTGTTTCGACCAGCGGAAGAGCAGAGGTGGGATGTGAGGAAATGGAGGTGATGAGGATGACCAAAATTTTCCTGGGATGAGAAATTTTGAAAAATTTGACGTCATGTTGGAGAAAGCGATTTTTTTCGAGAGGGTATTGAATGAGCTTACAAGGAAATCTTGTCAACTCGTCACCTTCGATTGAGCTAAAATTTGGCTCTCTGAAAGTGCACGTTGCCCAAACCTCAGAACCAAATTTTCAGCTGCCGAAATTGATTTTTCGATTTTTGGTGAATTTTTCAAAATGCCAAAAATAGCCCACAGGGTACATTACATAGGTAAATCAATTTTTTACCAAAAGTGAAATAAAATTCCGAAACGTACTAAAGGTGATCCTCCAAGTTGATTGGAGCCATTTTCAAAGTTATTTGGAGCTTCCAGCAAAAGTTGACTTTTCTCCAGCACATTGGAATTTACCAATGGGCTATTTTGCCATTTTCAAAAATTTGCCAAAAATCAAAAAATCAACTTTGACAGCTAAAAATTTGGTTCTGAGGTCTGGGCGACTTGCTGTTTCAGTGAGCCAAATTTCAGCTTAATTGGAGGTGACGAGTTGGCAAGATTTCCTTGTTAGAAAAATAGTGAAGATGATTTTAGTCAATTTAATTTGGCTTTTGAATTATTTCATTTTATATACCTATTATTTTTCACAAAAAATTGAATGTTTTCAAAGATTTTGGTTGGTACCTATTAATCTACCTACCTGTAGACCTTTTTTTTTTTTTTGAAAGACCAGCCTGTGAGGTAGGAATTACATTAAAATATCTCAACTTGTATACTTTAAGACATTGGTAAAAAAAAGATCGTAAAAAAATCGTTCACAGTGTAATTAACTGAGCAGATGAAAGTTTGAAGTGGTCATAATGTTGGATTGTGAAAAAATTAATATTTTTCCAAGTCTCCATCGAGTCGTGACTTGATCTTCATTTGAAAAAATATCATCGCCCTAGATTTAATTGTCTCGGCTTTTCAAACATTAGATGTCAGTTTTTTTTTTTTTTTTTTTTTTTAATAAGTAAACTTCTCATTTTCTCCCTCTTCCGCATTCACGTTTTCCATTTCGTTTAGCTGAATTTTCTTTGATATTGACACAATTTCCAGTTCTTTACTATTGATTTTTTAATTGAACTAGGTACATCCCTCTACGAATCACATCACCCTGATGAAAGTGATGTTTAAAAACATATTTTTGCATACTCGTTTATTTTTAACAAAAAAACATTTTTTTGTTTGAATTAAGTAAAATCCAATTTAGGTATAAAAAAAACATTCAAGTATATTTCTTCATATTTTTTTTTCATTTTTATTTTTTTATTTTGTTTAAAAAGTGTGAGATACTTCATATTCAAAAATTTTTTGGATTTTTTTTTTTCAAAGACTATTACTTATTTTGAATTCTACTTAGTAGCCATTTTTAAAAATTTTATTGACGATTTTTTTTGAGGATTTTATACATTTTTTATAACTTTTTCCATACAAGCAACATTTTAAATTCTTTATGTAGCTAATATTTGTTGTTAATTTTTCAAATGAAAAATTCTTTTTGAATTGTTTGCTTCAACATTGCGCATAAGTATTTCAAAATCCAAAAAAAATCATGATTCAATTCAGTTTACGTTTTTAATTGTGTTTTTTTGGGGGGGGGGGGGGGTGGTTAAAATAATTATATGCATGTAAATTTACCAAAAAAAAATTGTTTTTAAAAAATTTTATCTGAAAAAATTATTTTTTGGAAATTTTTATTTTTTCAAAATTCATTATGTTTAAATGAATTGAAAAAATATTTTTCAACTTTTACGTAAACTTTTTTCAATACAAATTTTAAATTACGGTTATTCGTAGCCCTGTATTTTTGTTTCTCTAAATTTTTTTGTAGAATCAATTTTTTTTCTGTAACTTTTATTTTTATTTGACTACATTTTATGCCAAATTTCATTTTCAAAAATTAAACTTGAGTTTATTGATTTATTTTTTGATTTTATATTTTATTAAAACCTTTTTTAATAATATTGAAGTATTGCTTCGAAATACTTTTTTAAAATTTGTTATCAAATAATTAAAATTTTGGCAGTTTACTTTTTGTGTTTTTCTGTGACATTTTTAGGATTTCTTGGGATAAAAATTTGAAAATCTTGGTTCATATAGAATAATCCCCCTCCCCCCACCTTCAAAAAAAGAAATAATTAGGTGTGTTATATTTTGATACTTTAAAATACTACCTTTTAAGTTTTAATTTGGAAAATGTTTTCTGGAAATTTTAATTTATTATGAACCCGTTTCTGAAAAAAAATTATTCAATTGCCATTTTTGTAAATTTTTTGGGCTGTTTTTTACCAAATTTTGCCAATTCTAAAAATTTAATTTTTTTCAGTTTACCTAGTTATTTCCGAAATAAGTACATAATTATGTTAAATCATTGCTTCAAAGTTTTTTTTTCCTACATAATTGCGTCTTCTAAATAATTTTTTTTTTATAAGTTCGAGTTTTATTTTTACTTTGTCAATGATTTTACTCTGAAAACTGAAATTTTTGCAATTTTCAATTTTATTTTTAATCTGATATAATAAAAACATTCTTCAAATATTTAAAATTATGTTTTTGAAAAATATTTTTAAAAGTCATCGAATTCTTGATCTGTAATTTCACTTTAATTCATTCTTTTTCACGAATTCGAGTCATTTTCATCTGTTAGCATAGTATATGCTTTTACGGAGACCAAAATAGAAAAAAACGAGACCAATTTTTTAACGTGATTAAAATTAAACAATCTCACGAAATGATCAAATGAAAAATTAAAAACTAATCATGGATTCGAGTTCTGCAGGTCAAATTACCCTGATTTAGACCCTTTCAGCAATTCTTTTGTTAAAATTGAAAAAATTGTCATTTTTACTGAAAATCCAATTTGGGAAAATGAAAAAATGTTTGTAAAATACCGGAGCCTTTTGGCCAAATTCTTATTTACTGAACTTCTTTTCAAAATCGATAAGAATGCTTTATCGAACAAAAAAAATGATATTTCAAATGGAATTTTGAAGAAAGAAAAAAAAAAATACAAATGCGATCGTACATACTAATACTAAATACCCACGTGTGGAACAGACCTCAAAGTTGAAACGTTTATCATTTTCATTTAATAACTCATCATCTAAATGAGGCGAATCTCGCGCCGAGAGAAAAATGCGTGATGTGCGTTCTCAGAGTATTATTAAAAATGGAAAAATTACAAAAGCAACGGACTGACCAGTTTATGCCCACATTATTAAGTTAGTAATTAGTAGGTATACCGCTGTATACTCGAGCATAAGGCAGAAGTATTCATTCAAAAAGGTTGATACTTTTATTGGAGTACCTAACGTCGTACATTGACGTCATCGAAATATCTATATGGGGATTACTGAGTATATTAAAGACTTTATAATGAGACGATGCTAAAAAAAAAAGGTCATTAAAATTATACGATCATTATGGAAAAAAAAGTTCTCATACTTACGTTTCGTTTGAGAACTCCGCATCGGTTGAAATCGGTAATTAGTAAATTATAGTACAATCTAGAGGGATCCGCTATGTCGGGCCTGATTTGGCAGACTGGGTCTATCAAAGGATCAACGGCACGATCATCGGCGAATAAAGGAGACCCTTTGAATTGGTCTGGTTTTTTCAGTCTTGCCGATAACATATCTCTTAGTCCAGATGTGCTGGCGGTAGGAGCTGGAGCTAGAGCCGCTTTACCGTTTCGTACCGAGTCGCTCCAAAAGGCACACTGGATATCGGATACTGTGTCCAACAAAATGAGAAAAAAAATACATGAATATAAAAATTTTTATCGAATTCGGAGTTCAACTAAAACGATAGATTTTGCGGGAACACATTTTTTCATTTTAACACAATTTTCAAAAATTTTGAGCATAATTTTTAGAACGAGACGATTTTTAAAAATGTTAAAAATTTCCTTTCGTTTTATTAAAACTGAATTATTTGAAATCTTTTGCAAATTAAAAATTTTTAAAATTCAATTTTTAACATTTTTTTCCAATTTTGTCCAAAATAAAAAGTTTTAAAATCATTGATCGTTTAACTAATATCTGAAAACAATTTTTACAAAATTTATTAAAATGAGATATTCTAAAAATTTTTTTTTCAAAATTCCTTTTGACCATTTTTTTTTTAATTTTCTTGATTTTTTATAAATACATCTTGAAAATCAAATTTTCATTTTTTTTAAAAATAGTTTTTTTTTCAAAATTTATTTTAACTGAGATAGAGAGAGAAAAAACAACAAAAAAAAAACTGAAAACTTCAAACTTACAAACATTGGTATTTTTTTTTTCTTGAAAAAATGCTCATTTTCAAGATTTTTTTGAAAAAAATTGAAAATCTTATAAGTTTTCTCAATTTACAAGAAATTGTCTAAAAAATATTTTCTGAGAGGAATTTCAAATTTTTCCAGAAAAAATTCTATCAAAATATTTTCAATATTCACAAAAAAAAATCCTCCAGGTAAATTTTTTTCTTGAAAGGAAATTTTCTAAAAAAAATCTGAAAAATTCAAAAATTCAATTTTTTTCAATTTTACAAGAAATTGTTCAAAATTTTCTTTCCAAGAAAATTTTTTGGAGGATTTTTTGATGGAATTTTAAAATAATATTCAAAAAAATGAAAGATTTCCGTTTAAAAAAATTTGAACAAATAAATAGATAAGGAATTTTTTGAAAAAGTTTTGATAGGTACTTGAGATTTTTGAATTAAGTATTTTCAACAAATAAAATCAATACCTGCCTAATTCAATAATTTTTTCAAAAAAAAAAAAAAAAAAAGAATACCTATATGATTTTTTGGGAGTAGGGAGTTGGGCTAATTTGCAATTTTTGTCAGTAACCCCATTTTTCTTGAAAATTTGGGGTTTTCGAAAAAAGAAGTCACATGTGATAACTACAAAAAATCGTTGATTTCTTAAAAATTTTAAAACCTTGGAAAAATAATTGAATCCACTCTAAAAAAAAATGTCGAGCGTTCTAAAAATTTTAAAATCCAGTAAATTTTGTTAGAAAACTTTTTTCCAAATTTTATCAAAATAGAACTTTCAAGAAATTTTTCCAAGCTTAATAATTCTTTTTTTTTTAATTATCGTGAATAATTTCGCACAAAATAATTTTTGTTATTTTTTGAAAAACCATTGCAAAACTTTTTCCAAAGGTTATGATTCAATCCCAAATTATTTTGAATTTTGTTTGAAATTTATTATTTTCAGATTTCATCAAAACAGGCCTTTTCTATGAATTCTTATCAAATTGGATTTTTTTTAAACGCCCCGAATCATTTAATTTTTGTTTTCTTAAGAACTATCATAATTGAATTTTATTAGAAAATAATTTTTTCAGTTTTTATAACAAAACATTTTGATTTTTTTTTCAAACTCAAAATTTTTCCAATTCTGTTTAAAAATTTTGAATTTTATCAAAATTTGATTTCCAAAATTAAAAAAAAAATCAGTCAAAATATTAAAAATTCCATTTCAACTTCGAGTTTTGTTGAATAACAATTTTTTTGAATTATTTCTCTGTAACTGATTTTTGAAGGTATTGCTTGAAATCGTATTTTTTAAATTGTTTTTTTCTCTAGAAATTTGGTAGTTAATTTTTTATTGAGCTATTGTCTTTATTTTTTACTATTAAAAATTTTCAATTTGAAAAATTCTAAAACATCCCTAAAATGGATTTTAGAGAAATTATGACGACATTTTTGAAAAATTCAATTCCAAATATGCTTTCGGAAAGTGAAATTTGTCGTAATTTATTCTTTAAAAGTATTCTTTAAAATTGGATAATTTATTTAAATAATTTGCGGTTGAAAAAAATACTAAGAGTTGAGTGAAAAAAACCCCTTGAATAAACTTACAAAAAAATAATTGGTTTATTAAAACAGACTCGTTACAAGCCACCCTCTTTGCATCGCTTTCACCTCGATAATTACTTTTTCGCGAAAACTCCCAAAGAAATTAGGGAAGATTTTTTTTTCGTTTTGAAAACTTCACGAGCGAAGTATACTTTTCGCAGTAATGAAATATTCATTTGTCAACAAAGGCGAAAGTCGTTTGTACAAGAGGAACAGTAATTTTTGCGGTATTTACCACTGGGCTGGAGAGGGATACAGAAGTAAACAATTAATAAATAATCGTATTCATTATGACGTTCCGGATAATTTTTTTTCTGCTACGTTTAAAACTTCATAGCATAATTTTTTTACGAGAAAGAGCTGAATGAACATGTATCTTTATTATCTGATTGGTATCATCTGTAAGAGGTTCAGAAAGCTTTGCAGAATCTCATAGACGTCGGTGTCACGATTATTGCCCTTAATAGTGAATGGCCTTTTCGTGTTTTAATTTTTTTTTTTCTTATGTATTCTCATCGATCATTGTTATTTAATTATTTCGTTTCGCCGTTTACTGCGGTGTATTTCTTTTTATGGGAAACGTGCTTAACTATCTTATTAATTAACAATTCGAACTATATAAGCTGGCTCATGGTTTTATTGTGTTTTTTTCTTTCTTCTTATTTTGTGGTAGTACTCGACTATAGGCATAGGTAGATCTAGGTATACGCAAGTATCGAGATGCTAGATTGCGGATGCGGTTAAGTTAGGTTAAACTGATTTATCGCGGTTTTTTAAAAAGATATCTGCGGAAGTATATATGAAGTATTTGATTAGCTTATCGAAGATCGAGCAGCACCGCTGGGAGCATTCTTATTGGTCAATAATGATCAAATGATAATCTCCACGAGCGAGGCATCGATACCATTCGAATGAATGTCGCCGCGTTCGGCCTGTTCTATATTTAAATCGAGGTATTTTATTTAACATTATGTACGAGTCAGCGAGTATCATTTGAATAAAACTTAGTAGCCTATTCTACCTAAGTATACGAAGAAACAAATACACCCGAGGTAATCTCGATCATCTCAGATCGAAATAAAAGATTGCTAAATTGTTCTAACGGGTTTTTTGGTTTTTCGAATAACGTTCGTCGTACGTCGTATTAAAAGCGGAGGTGGAGGTGGTGGTGAAGTTGGAAAAAAATATTATTAAAATTCTCCAAACGTGAAAAAAATAAACAAATAATTTTGCTTTCGTCGCGTTCTCGTCTCGTCGCTCCCTCCGAATTCGACGAAATGGTAATTCGTGACATGACGGTGCTACTTTTTTTTTACATTTTCGAGTCCTTTCTCCGGGTCATATTATTGCGAGTTGATTGCTTTTTAAATAACGTGGTCACGTCGAGTTTTTTTTTTTTTTTTTTTTTTTGATTTTTTTTCTTAATGTTCGAGTGTGTGCTATTTTTTTGGTCATTTGGTAGCAGGAAGGAGAGATAGTTAATCCAGAAGTTGAGTTTTTAGGTGATTAAATTCATTTCACAGAATTTGGAAGTCACATGAGATGTACCTTACGTAAATTTGATAAGAGAAAATTGGAAAAATTTTAAATTTTTTTCCAAATTGTTGAAAAATATTAAATGGAGAATTTAAATTGAATAATTTGCCAAAATTTGAAAAATTAAACTTTATTGATTTTTAAGAGATTTTTTTATATCAATTGAAAGAATTACTTCTGAGAAGATTCATCTTTTGATTTTTTTGATTCCCTGAATAAATTGCCACATGCCACATTTGAGGAGCATCTTCAAAGAACTTCATTTTTATTTAGAGAAAGAAATGTTCCCTGATTTGTGAAAAAATTTAATTTTCTGACAGAAAGTTTTTTATAAAATTTATTTTTGAAGGGTTACGAAAATATTTCCTGAAAAAATTCAATTTCCTGGGAGAATTTTTTTAATCATCGGAAGAATTTATTTTGAAAGAAATTATCTTTTGACTTTCTTATTTATTTCTTGAATAAATTAGGACAATTTGGGAGAATTTTCTGAGACGATTTTTGTACTTATTAAAGATTTCGATTTAAGTTTGAACTTTTAATAGTCCACGGGGTTTTAAAAACGTACTTGGTTATTTGAAAAAAAAAAAAAAAAAACATTACAGAGAAATTTTGGAAATTGCATGATGTTTTCTAAATTACCTTATTGCATAAATACAAAACCCAAATGAGTAAATAAATAAATGAAAAATCAGAAGATGAATCCTTTTTTCACATCCCACCAAAAGTTGTGATTTTTTTTAAACCTTAAAGAAGAACACGAAAAAATGAAAAATTTTCGGAAATAAAAAAGTCTGTCTAACTATAATAGCTAAAAATGAATCTTATCAAAAAAAACAAAAAAAAAAAAAAAAAAAAACAGAAAATAAATAATTTTACAATCAATACTTTTTAGATAAGAAATTTTTGAGGCAGTAGCTAAACAAGAAAAAAATGAGGAATTCAGTGCTCTGAATTTCTTCCACAACAAGAATTCCATCTCATGAAGTGGATGCATTTTTGTTTCAAAATTTTAACAAAATATTTTAAATTTAAACCAAAAAATAAGGATTTTGTCAAGTTTTGTTGAATAAAATATTTCGATCGATTTTTTTGTAAAAAAAAAATATATATATATATATTTCAAATTTTTTTGTAACAATCATAAACTTTCAAGTATAAACAATTATTAGAAGTTTTATCAATCTTTACAATTTAAAAAATTTGTAAACATTTCAAAATTTAATTAAAAATTGATTTTTTTTTTGAATTTTCGAAATTGAGTAAATCTCTACAATTTTGATGGGAATTCAAAATCGGGAAAATTTTCAAAACTGGATAAAAATAGAAATTTTAATAAAAACTTTGGATTTTTCACGACTTTATACCTATTTGACATCTTAAAAATTTAAAATCATTTTTTGCATAGATATTATTGAAGTTGGATTAATTTTGAAAATTCAGCTAAATTTACAAAAAAAAAAAGAAAAAAAAAGAAAGGTCAATTTGTAAAATTTGATAGATTCTTAAAATTTTTGACATTTCAAAATTGGCTAAATAAGACGTATGCGTATAGTTGAAATTGTAATAAATTTTTGAAGTTTGATGAATTTTTTGAATTTTTTAAAAATCCCTATATAGATAGATTCTTAAAAATTTAGAAAAAATAATGTTCAAAACTGGATATAAATTGGATTTTTTTAATTTTTTGAATTAATAAAATCTTCAAGATTTTTTTTTTTTTTTTAATTTTGTTAATCTGAAAGAATTTGTTAAAAATTCGAAATTTTTTCGTTTTCAATCTTTCTTAAAATTTTAAAATTATTTTTAGATACATTTTTAGTTTAGTTAATAAATTCTTTACCTAATTTTAAAATTTTGGAATTTTTTATAATTATTTTATTAAATTTTTAAAGTTAAAAATTGTTAGGTAATTTTTATTTTAAAAATTTTTTTGGTAGTATTTTGAAATTATTTTCCTGAAAATTATTACCTAGGTTAATTAATTATTCAAGTGAGTATTATTTTTCTGTAAAATTAGTACCCAAAAAATATTTTTCCAAACTAAAAAAAAAAAAAAACTTTCTAAGTAAGTAAGTATTGAACTGTTTGTGTATTTTTTTCGAATTCGGTTTAGAATTTGAATTTATATCACGAAATTTTTTTTCGAGCATTCTTTTCTTCAAATTAATTTTTTAGAGAACTATTTTTGCCAAAAAATATTGTTCAATCAGTTTTTGAAATGTTTTTTTGAATTGTTCCACAAACCAAAGTTGGGAGAGTTTTTCTTAATTTGTTTTATTTTGTGATGGATATTTTTTGACCAAGAAATTTTTAAAAAATTTCTCCGATTACACTTTATGGCAAAAAATATTTTTCGAACATTTCTTGAAAGAATTTTTCAATTTTTTATAACAAAATAATTTTCTTTAATTTTTGATATGATTTTTGAATTCATTTCAGAAAAATGTTCAAAACGATTTTTTTCTGAAGGATTTTTATCAGCTAAACATTTTTGTAACAGATTTTTTTTCGAGAGGTTATTTTTTATCTTATTTTTTAGGAAACGTTCCCACGAGAAAATAAATAATTCCTTTTGAAGTTACTTGCAAAAGAAAGGCTAGAACGTCTAAAGAAAAAGTTCACCTTTTTCTGAAAGAAAATGTTTATTTGAATTAAGTAAGTTTTTCTGTGTAGATGATTGCACATTATATTTTATTTTAAGAGGATTTATTTTTTGTCAGTTTTTTTTTTTTTTTTTTGAGAGAGGATTCATATGCTACTTTTTTAATTTTAAAAAAATTAACTTTTGATAATTTTTGAAAATAAATTGCCACTTAAATACAGTAACGTGCTAGAAAAAATGTGGGAAAAATTGTAAAATTTGAAATTGAAAATATTTAGATTCCAAAAACTGTTCGACTCGAGTCTCCTCGTTATTAATCCACTTATTGAATTTTTTTTCTAAAAATCGACAGAGAATATCCTCAACAAATCTTACTGCGAGCATAATTCATTCGTGTCTCGTGCCACCTCAGCAGCAAAATCACGACGCTGAGTTACCGGAAGTACTATATCCTAGTTTACCTACAGCATGGTTGATATTTCGACATGAATTTCATTTTGTGCCAGCCACAGGTTTTTATCTCCGGAGATCGTAAATGATTTACTTTTTTTTTCGTTATCGTTAAAATACCAAATAACGGAAAGCTCGTGTACGTATATTATACTCTCCATAGCTTCGGAATGTAAAATGACTGAATTATGGTAAACAGCGGAGAATGATTGTAAAAAAAGAGTGGAAAAATAGAAATAATCTCCAATACCGGTCACCTAAAAGGTAATAAATTTTACTTCAGACTTTCAGAGGAGAGATCGCATGCGTAAGTGGCGCTGCCTTGTTAAATACGCTGTAGAAAATTTTCTACTTAAAAAAAAAAAAAAACGATGGCGACTGAGCACGCTTGTGTGTAGGTGTACCCTGCAGGCTTCAGGTTCTTTTTTTAAAAATGTGGAAAAATGGTACGAGTAGGTACTTGTAAAATGTAAAATATTCTTCTACGTATATAAATATATGAACTCACCATCGTAATCTTGAGTAAATGCATTGTGTAACTGAAACATATAAGAAAAAAAAAACGGAAATAAATTAATATACGGAAAAGAAATACGCTTTAGGTACGAATAAATGTCAAGGTCATTCGAGTTCGTGAAACCGTATTTACGTTGCTTCGTTACGAATCGTTATAGTTCGAAATACCCGCATCACGCTGAGCGGTTTCGGTATTAAAAAGTCGAAAATTTTCGTGATTTATAAATTTTTTTGTCTTTTTGACAAAGTGAAATTGAAAGAAAAATGAGAATTGACACGAAATGTGCATTACAGTTAGTTTCGAGATCAACTCGCGATGGGTGTTTTAGCCAAATTGAACCATCCACCAGTGTAATTAATCTGTATGATTGACGATTGACGTTTTTGGTCCGAAAAGCCACGTAGCCTTCCGAGGGGGGGAGGTTCCAGAGTGACAGAATTCCAATAAAATTAGGTTAATTAGGATGGTGTGGAGAAGATCACCAATTTTGAGGGAATATCGATGATATCTTTCATTTTTTTTAGCTACTGTGACTATCAGAGGTCATTAAACGTCTGGAATAATTATTTACAATGCCTACGTGTTTTTATTTGTTTTTATCACGTTAACGGAAGTCGATATTCGATCTTGTGTCCAAATATTTGTCACCATAGATAACGATTTCCTCTCTGCAGAAGATAAGATAACGGGTAATGACAAATTTTGATGGTAATTCGAATCTTATAACGTTATTTTCATAAAAATTCCTCCTCGGTTTTTTTCCTCTGCATTATATGGTACCCAAAAAAGACTAGAGCACCTTAACCCGAAATAAATTAATGAAACGGTTAGAAAGACGCGATTCGAGATTATCTATAGGGAAAAAAAAGGCGTCTATCGATATAAGAAGATTACTTCGTCAAGGTTTATGATCATCTCTTCATTTTTTTCGAGTTGCTATTAGATACGGATAATTAATGAAATTAAAATAGTTTTTAGACGTCGATGATGCGATGACGTGAAAGCTTATAAGCAATATTGAGGTGAGAAGTGCGAGTTGCGGGTGACTTTGTAATTTATTTCCTGGATCAAGAATGGCACATCGGATTGGATATCTTGGTGAGTGTTTGGTGATGTACTAAGATGATACGTTTAATTAGTCGTAGCCTCGCGTGGGAGAGTTGAGCTATGTGTCGTGTGTCGTTATCGAATATCGATCAAATGACTTTAAAACCAGAGGACCAGAGGTGTGCTCGTATTTGACGAATATTTTTTCCACGTCTGGTAGATTAATCGAGATGTTACCATAGAATGTTATTTCATGCTGCAGAAGGTATTGTCGTTTCGATGAGATAATATCTGAGTATAAGAGGGACTCAGTTTAGGGGAGTGGAAAATTTGGTGAGAGGGCAGGCCTGAGGCGAAGATGTGAAAGAGAAATTAAGATTTTTAGCGATGATACAATGCAAGTAATTTAGGGTTTGGGTGTGGAGGAGGCGATTATTACGAAAGCAAGTTCAAGTGCAATGTATTCTGGTCTATGCCAGATTTTAAAAATGAGATATGACATGATGTACTCACTTTTTAGGTCTTTCTAGTTGCATCTAGAATTTTACGATTTTTTTTAATGGTGGGCTAAATCAGAAGAATTTTTGAAATTCAGAAATTTGCAAGAAGTTCATTTTTACTTGAATTGAATCGTATTTATTTTAATTTTTGAGAATGTGATTCTTTTTTAATTTCAGAAATTTTAAATCTTACGTCAATTCATTATGATTTATTTTTAATCGAATAGCTATGTAGATATTTGAATTACATAGTTTTTTGAACGTTTCAACGAATGTATTTTCATTTTTCAACCAATTGTTTGAAAGAAAATCGCAATAATCTCGATTAAAGTCATCGAATTAAATGATTGAAAAATCATTTTTTACATAGATAATTTTTAATTTTTACGAAAAAAAAATCATGATTCACGACTCGAATCATTGAGGTGAATGATTTAGATAAATATGATGATTTTTGATTTTTATGCTTTAAAAAATTATCAAAATCGTTTAAAATAAAAATAACCAAGTTTAGACTCTTTCTTACATGGACCGAAATTTCAAATTTCAACCCCTTTTCCTCACTTTTATTTTTCAAATGGGATGTATGGACCTAAGTTTTTCGTGGCGAAAAATTATACTTTTTCATTGAACGGAAATGAGTTGGCCCCAGTCCATGTAAGAGAAATTTCTTGAAAAATAAAATGTAAAACATTCCTTCTCTCTTTTCCTCTCCTCCTCCTGATATGATTTTTTTCGTAAACTAAAAAATGCAATGAGGGGTTAACTTAGTGGTAGCTCTGTTGTTCTAGCTACACCAAAAATTTCAAATGTAAAAAAAAAAATCAGAAAATGCAAAAATCATTTAAAATTCTGTTTTTTGGAGTAAATATATTTCTCAAATTAATTTTTGGAGAAAAAAAACTCAATTTGTTTGAAGAAAAAATATAATCTAAATTTTCTTGTAGTTAAAAATATCTCGATTTTTTTTTTGAAATCAGAAAATGTTTTCATTTTTTGAAAGAAAAATCCTACTTACTTTTTTTGGAGACAATATCTCTCATTTTTAGAGACAAATGGCTTTTAAAAAAGTTTTTTATTTTTTCATTTTTTGGATAAAGAAAAAAATCACTGTTTTTAAGGGAATAAGAAATGAAAAAATCTACCTATCATCATTTTTCAAATTTTTGAAGAAAAAGATCATGCAATGTGATTTTTTTGGGAAACCTAAAATTTTTTCTCAAATTTCCTGAGAATTTTTTTTTCAAATTTTCGGAAAAATAACTTCCTAGAAGAAACCAATTTTTTGTTTCACATAATAAATTTTCATTTTTTTTTTTTTTGGAAAAACAAAAATTCTGAATTTCCTTTGAAAAAAAATCTTAATTTTTTGGAAAAACAATCTGTTGTTTTAAGAAAAAAAACACGATTTCATTTGTAAGCTTGTACTTACTAGAAAAGAAATCTAGAAATTTTGTTATAATTTTCTCTCAATGGTTTAATTTTTGAAGAAAAAAATCTCTTGAAAATTTTTTTTTTTGAAAAAATTCCCCAAAAAAAGCAATTGGTAGATGAAAAAATCACAGGGATTTTTCCATTGTTCTACCAGAGAATTTTCCAACTTGATTTTTTCTTTTGCTTATTCAGGTTGTTAAAAAATTTTCAAGTATTTAAAAAAAAAATAATAATTACCTAGCCAAATTTTTGAAGTTTTTTTTTAATCAGTTTGAAATTTTTTCTACAAAAAAAAAAAAAAAAAAAAAAAACAATTTGAGAGTCTTAAGAATTTCTTTAGAAGAAAATTTCCCAAATTTATTCAAAGAAATTATGATTAAACTTTGATAAAAAATCACGTAGGTAAAATAATTTCAAAAAAATTAAAATTCTTGAAAAATATTGAAAAAGTTGATCTGTAGCAATTTAATTGAAATAATAAAATTAATTTTTAAAAATTAAAAAAATTATGTTTTTTAAAACAAAATAGATAACCTTATATTGTCATTTTGTCAACTTCGATTGATCTGAAATTTGACTAGCTAAAAGAGAATATGCCTCCTATAAACAAGCGATCCGGAGCTTCCAGAAGAAGTTGACTTTTCTTCAGCTCATTGAGCTCGCTCCAGAAAACGCTGTAATTAATTTTGATTTTTTTAGCTTTGTTTTTTTTTTTGAAATCATATGAATAATTATAAAAATTTAGGAAATCCATAAAATAAAAATATTTAAAACATCAATATTTGATAAAAATTAAACCTTGAGAAAATTTTAAACTTTGATAAATTTTTGAGAGCAGATTAATTTTTAGCTTGTTGGGGGGGGGGGGGGGGGGAGGACGGACTTGAGTACATAAATCGATTTTCAGAATTTTATCTCATAATTTATTTACTAGATATTTTTGTGAAATCTTGATTTAGGTACCAATTTATTATTTTCGCATTTTTTTTTTAAAAATTCGTCAAAAATCGAAAAATCAACTAAGGGAGCTCAAAATTTGTTTCTGTAGTCAGGGTGACATGATCTTTCAGTGAACCAAATTTCAGCGCAATCTGAGGTTGAGGATTCCTTGTAAGAAATTAAGAATTATTTAATACATAATGAAATTCTGAAAACCATTGAGAATAAATTTAAAAGGAATTCAGTTTTCAATAATGATAATGAGAAGAAATCACATGTGAAAAATTAAAAGACCTATGACTTGTTGAAAAAAATTATTGATTTTGAATTATGTCAAAAAATAGGATAATAATTATGATTTTTTTTTCTTAAAATTGAATTACAATCTGAAAATTTTCGAAAATTGAATAAAAATTTAAAATGAGGAAAAAATAACGAAATTGTATCATTTCAATATGCAAGCATAACTTTTAAGGGTTGTCAATTTGGTTTGTTAATTTAAAATGGAAATTCAATTTCACAGCCTTTGAATTGCCAAAGGCGAAATAATTGATAAATATTCAAATAAATTTAATTAGTCAACTTTCCTCCCCAATACCCAATCAAAATACGAAAAAAAGAATATGAAATATTTTATTAGAATTTTATTTTGTTTTACCCAAATTTCAGTAACCATTTTGATTCAAAAAATTGTAAATCGAGAATTCAAAAAAAAAAAAAAAAAATCCCACATACATGCATCGGAACACGGTTACTTTTTAGTAACTTGGTTACTTTTTTAAAGGCAAGGTTACTTTAGTTACTTTTGGGCTCATTTTGGTTACTATGGTTACTTTTGGACTCATTTTGGTTACTATTTCGTCAAAAATCTGACGAACAGCTGCCATTAAAATTAAAAATTTCTTTAAAAACGTTTTGAAAGTTTTTTTCAGAGATTTTGCTTCCAAAAAATTTGAAATATTTTATTTAAAAATGAATTAAGTAAGGTCAGTTGGGGTAACTGGGCCACCGGGGTATCTGGGCCATTCTCTTCCTAATTCCCTCCAAAATCGTCTTGACGTAAATGGTTGGTTGCATGGTAACACTGACATCGTAAGCCCACCATAACAATTATCATTCGGTTCCTAGCTCCCCTTGAGAAGGCCTCAGTAATTTGAGTAACATGACATGGCCCAGTTACCCCCAACAACTGTGGTCCTGTTACCCCAAAACTCACATTTGAGTGGGGGTAAGTGAATTAAACATCTTGAATCTTCCTTAATAAAAAAAAATTTTGGTGGCCCAGTTACCCCATTTTTCGGGGTAACTGGGCCACCATTCTTTGTGTAGAGTGAGGTGTTCCTCAGCTCAGGTATGTGCTTCACCCTCAAAATCAAAAAAGTGAGCGTACCTCTATGACACCCCTCTCTACACGTCCCATTTGAAGATTTAAGGTTATTCTTCACTAGTGAGGCATTTTTGAATAAAGATTTTTTAGAGTTGTAAAAACGTGGTCCAGTTACCCCAACTGACCTTAATTGAACAATTTATCGAATCTTCTTTTAAAATTGAAATTTTTTCTGCTCGAACTTCAGGAATATTTATTTTGTACTTATGTATTGAAATTCAAGGTAGAAAAATGTTTGCTCCTAAAAAAATTGAAAGTTCTTTTATAGGCATTTTTCAAGTCAGTATGAAAAATTGTGATTTTTTTTCTTGAAGAATTAAGATTTATTCTTGTCTAAAAATGAGCCACATTTCTTGAAAAAAAAAAAAATGTAAGTAGATAAGCCGTATTTTTTTGAAAAAATTGAGAAATTCTTTTCTCGACAAATAAACGATTTTTTCTCAAAATTTCTTTTCAAAAAAAGTAGAGGCCGTCGAAGAATAAAACCGATTTCTCCTCATTAAAAACTTTTTTTTTTAAATGAGAATACCTAGTAATTTTTTCAATTAAAAAAAAAAATGTGTTCGAAGTATTTGAAAATTATGTTTGAAAAATAGAGAACTCCTCAAAAATGAAACATAAAATCGTTTCAACTCGTGAACTTAAAATGCTTCAAAAATTTGATATTTCTCAAATGAGCAAAACTTTCCTTTTAAAAATTTTGAAAAGTTGTGAATTTCACATGTTGAAAAATTGTTTTTTTGTGGAGAATGAAGACTTTTCAAAAATTAAAATTTTTTGTATCTACTCATTTTGCAATAAGCCAATCAAAAAATTGATTTTTTTAGACTTTAAATTCTTAGGCATTACAATTTTTATAAATTGGAAATTTTTTATTTGAATAAACATGAATTTTAGGAACGGCTATTTTTAAAAAATTAAATATAAATTGTTTAAAAATCAAAAAATTGAGAATTTTAAGTTTAATTTTTTGAAATCCAGAACTTTTTAGAAATTACAAATTGTTAATAAATTTAAATTTATAGAAATTAAAAATTGTTTGAAAAATAAAAAAAATCGAAAAAAATTAAAAAAAGGACAGTATTGTTTGTAATTTAAAATTTTTCTAAAATTCACGTTTTTTGAAATCAACAATTATTTGAAAACTGAAAACTATTTCAAAACAAATAAGAGTTCAAAAACTTAAAAAAGTTTGATATCAAGTATTTTCAAGAAATTTTTTTTTTTTTTTTTGAATTTTCAATATTGAGTTCAAAAAAAATTAAGATTTGATAGGAACTCAAAAATTATTTATTGTGAGCTTCTCAAGAATTGAAATTTCCTATGATATAAAAATTGAGCACCTATTAAGCCAACTATTCTATTAAAATTCGTCATAATTATAGAAAAAGAAAAAATGCATGAATTATTATTTTTGAATTGAAAATTTTGATTTTTTCAAAATTTTTACCATTGATTTCAAGAGTTGTGAAACGTCAAATTTAGCGAAAATATGAGAAAAACGATGACGAGGGGAGGGGAGGGGGTTATGAGTCATTATATTCAAGTGGAAATGGAAAATTTTTGGTTACTTTTTTCCATAATTTTGGTTACTTTTTTTGAAATTTCAGGTTACTAAAGTTACTTTTATTTTTTCAAATTTCGCTCCGATGCATGCACATAACATAACTGGTGCATTTTTTATCACAAAAATTGATCACTCGATAAAATCAAATTTCGACGTAAAACTCGTGTATTAAAAAACATGCGGAAAAAAATACGTAACCCAATCCGTTGATCAATTCATCATCAGCTTCTTGGTCGTAACGACGCTGCGACATATGCCACTTTTAATACGCTCAATTAATTGTCGCTGAAATATTGCTATTTCGAGGAGTATTTCGCTCGTTTGTTAATTTTTCAACAATCGTTGAACCGAAATTAACGGTAATACGCTTTTAACTACAATTTTTATAAAGTCACATATTTTTCACGAATTATGACCGAACTTCGCGGGTATAACCTTAATTAGCTGAAAAGTGATTTAATTTTTTCCATTTTATTTACCGTTGCTTCAAGGTTATTCAAGTGCAACATTATAAAAATGCATATAAATAAATAAGTAATATAAAAATTACTGAGAAATTAAAATATACTCACATTATATAATAAAAGTAGAAATATAATATTTATACGAGAGTAATCCATCATCTAGTAAATATCGTTCTCAATACGAGACCAGTTTTCATACACCATTTGCCTGAAAAAGGCGAAATATTCGACGAAAAAAAAATAGCACACAGCACAGAGCAAAATTTTTTCAAGAAAAACACGAAAGTAATTTACGTCGAATGGAACCCAACGATTCTAACATTTTGATCTCGAATTTTACCCGAAAAAAACGAGAGAAAATTGAAATATAAAAAACCACCACAGTTCAAATGAATAAAAATTGAAACCAAATTGAATAAAAATTCACACCACACCGGATATTTGGTCTACGAGTACGTATAAAAATACGACGACGCGAACGATTTACGTGTTTGAAGGAGAGAACGTGTACAATCGAGATGAGCACCGCGGAAGAACTGATGGAACTGGTTAGACACCGACGACCGTCTGAGAGCGCCGAAACAGGTGCAATATTGGATGATAAAGCGAAGGCGAAGCGACGCAATGTGACAGACGAAGAAACAAGTAGAAGAGTACTCGTTGTGTGTGTAGAGAGGTACAGACTACAGAGGTACCTTACCTTCACCTGTACTACGAGTGAAAAAACCACGTTACCCAGAAGACATGAATAAACACGTTGCATTGTCATGGGCTACTGACAAGCGTATGCCCCATTAACCGTGCTAAATTTCTTTTTAGGACTTTTTTGTTTACATTTTCCCGTTTAAACACTGCAAACAAACGATTTGTAATATCAATCAGCGGTACTGTCTTTTTATTGATGATGTAACGTTTTTACCACAGCACAGATATCCTTAGTCATTCTTCAATATCCAGTAGTGTTTTTGCAATTGACTTACCGAAGCCAGAAGCCGTTGTCGATGCTTTATCGCAAGCAAGAAAGTAGTACGATTAGGGGTTTTAAATAGAATCAGCACGGGTGGAGGTGAGGCGGTGATTAGCGGCTGGTATGAGTAAACGTTTTTTTTTTTCTTCTTTTCTATCTGGTACCAAGAGTTGGTACTGCTTTTGTTTTTTGTCACAGCTAATTCGCGATCTAATGGGGTTATTGGTTGATGGTTCGCAGTCGTCGTGACAGCGTTTGAAATGCAGTTTGTATGCTAAATTCGGACACGATTGGAGAGGTATTGAACTTGCTTGAGTGATGAATAAGTCTTCCCCGAGCAGCACAATCGACAAATTATCGAAATAAAAAATCGACAGACAGAATATCGAATTCGATAAAGTGTCGCGTTAGTTCCGCCTAAATCGTGAAATTATCTTTCGATATATAGATAGATTATCGACGAATTATAGTTAGCAAAAATTTCGAGATTATAGTAAGATCCCAAGCGGCACACTCGATCGATAATATCGGAAGATGTAACGTATCGATAAAAAAACGTTTGAAAATCTATAGATGTTCTCACGATATTATAAAGATTTATCGGTACAACTTCATAGGCAAAAAATCTAAAAACTATCGAATTCGATATTATTAAGATTTTATGACGATATTCGTCAACGATACTATCGACAAAGAATATTAAATTTATCGGTTCCGATTTTCCACCGATTTTGTGCAGATATTTGAAACTACATTATCGACAAAGAATATTAAATTTATCGAATTCGATTTTTTAACGATTTTGTAAAGATATTTAAAACTATATTATCGACAGATTATATGAAATTTCTCGACTTCGATATTTTACCGATTTTTTGACGACATTTGAAACTATATTATCGACAGATTATATTAAATTTATCGAATCCGATTTTCTACCGATTTTGTAAAGATATTTTAAACTATATTATCGACACATAATAGCAATTTCTAGAATTCGATTTTCTAACGATTGCGTGAAGATATTTGAAACTATATTATCGACACCTAATATGAAATTTCTCGATTTCGATTTTTTAACGATTTTGTGACGATATTTGAAACTATATTATCGACAAATAATCTGAAATTTCTCGAATTCGATTTTTTAACGATTTTGTGAAGATATTTAAAACTTTATTATCGACACGTAATCTGAAATTTCTCGAATTCGATTTTTCAACGATTTTATGACGATATTTGAAACTACATTATCGACAAATAATCTGAAATTTGTCGAACGATTTTTCAACGATTTTGTGACGATATTTGAAATTATTTCCAAATTGGTGAAAATTTTTCTAAGTCCAACACGTCTGGAAGTACTAAACTGCCTATTATAAGCGTTTTATTGCTAATTCCTCAACGATAAGGTATCACATAGTGGTTAAGGAAGAGGATTACCATGCAGGAGGTAGATGGTTCAAGCCCCACGGGTGGCAGATTTTTTATAATTTTTTTTTGACTTTTTCTGAAATGATCCTCTTACCGTAACATGAATAATGTGTTTAAGCGTAGTTTAATGTATTAATTATGCTAATTAATGATTTTTAATTATAGAAAAAATCTAGTAAAAGACGAAAAATCGGAATAAAAAAAATCGATAAAAAATAGACAGAATATCGAATTCGATAAAGTGTCGCAAAAGTTCCGCCTAAATCGTGAAATTATCTTTCGACATTATAGATATATTATCGATAAAATATCTTACTATAATCTCGAAATTTTTGCTAACTATTATTCGTCGATAATCTATCTATATATCGAAAGATAATTTCACGATTTATGCGGAACTAACGCGACACTTTATCGAATTCGATATTCAGTCGATTTTTTATGTCGATAATTTGTCGATTGTGCTGCTCGGGATATTTTATTGATAATATATCTATAATATCGAAAGATAATTTCATGATTTAGGCGGAACTTTTGCGACACTTTATCGAATTCGATATTCTGTCGATTTTTTATCGATTTTTTATTCCGATTTTTCGTCTTTTACTAGCTTTTTTCTATAATTAAAAATCATTAATTAGCATAATTAATACATTAAACTATGCCTAAACACATTATTCATGTTACGGTAAGAGGATCATTTCAGAAAAAGTCAAAAAAAATTATAAAAAATCTGCCACCCGTGGGGCTTGAACCACCTACCTCCTGCATGGTAATCCTCTTCCTTAACCACTATGCCATACCTTATCGTTGAGGAATTAGCAATAAAACGCTTATAATAGGCAGTTTAGTACTTCCAGACGTGTTGGACTTAAAAAAATTTTCACCAATTTGGAAATAATTTCAAATATCGTCACCAAATCGTTGAAAAATCGTTCGAGAAATTTCAGATTATTTGTCGATAATAAAGTTTTAAATATCTTCACAAAATCGTTAAAAAATCGAATTCGATAAATTTCAGATTATTTGTCGATAATATAGTTTCAAATATCGTCACAAAATCGTTAAAAAATCGAAATCGAGAAATTGCATATTATGTGTCGATAATATAGTTTAAAATATCTTTACAAAATCGGTAAAAAATCGGATTCGATAAATTTAATATAATCTGTCGATAATATAGTTTCAAATGTCGTCAAAAAATCGGTAAAATATCGAAGTCGAGAAATTTCATATAATCTGTCGATAATATAGTTTTAAATATCTTTACAAAATCGTTAAAAAATCGAATTCGATAAATTTAATATTCTTTGTCGATAGTATCGTTGACGAATATCGTCATAAAATCTTAATAATATCGAATTCGATAGTTTTTAGATTTTTTGCCTATGAAGTTGTACCCATAAATCTTTATAATATCGTGAGAACATCTATAGATTTTCAAACGATTTTTTATCGATACGTTACATCTTCCGATATTATCGATCGAGTGTGCCGCTCGGGTCGAAGATCGAATGTTAGCATGGTCTCTTTCTCAGTAAGTTTATATTCAAAATTTTCTGGTACGATCGAGAAAAAAAATGGTTTGTAATCTTTTGGAGTATGTAATATCCTAGTTATGTGTTCAAATTCTTTTTCGTCGACTTTTGATAGTTTTTAAAAAATTTATTCAAAATATTTTAATTCAGTGGCATATTCACATTTGTTCAAAATCTTCCCAAGGTTTCCTTGGCAGGGTCGTTCCAGAGAGAAAAAATTTCAATTTTTTGTGAAAAAAATTGTCAATTTTTCAAAGGGAAAAATGAAAATTTACAATTTTTTAGGGGGGGGGATTTGCAATATTTTTGGAGAAAAAAATATGTCACTCGTTTTTAATTTTTTTTTTTTTTTTGAATTTGGGCCAAAATATTGGGTGTTTATTGTTCTTTTTCGTTAATTTTTGATTGAGAGTTTATAAAAAAATTGCTCAAATTTTAATTTAGTGGTATTTTCACAATTACTCAAAATCAGCTGGGTCATTCTGAAGTAAAAAATTGTCAATTTTTCAGGAAATTTTCCACTTTTTAGGTAGAATATCCCACTCCTGCGAGAATTACAATTTTTTGAGTGGAGAATTTCAAATTTTTGGAGTGGATTTCTCATTTGGGGGATTTCAAATTCACATCAAAATATGAAATTTTCCCTTTAAAAAATTTTAATTCTCACAAGAGTTTGAAATTCTCCCTAAAAAGTGGAAATTTTCCCACGTTTGAAAAATTGACAATTTTTTTTACAAGAAAATTGACAATTTTTTCTCGTCGAAACGATCCTGCTAAGATAATCTTGGCAGGATTTTGAACAAATGTGAAAATTCCACTAAATTATTTGAGTAATTTTTTCAATTTTCAAAAATCAAGGAAAAAGAACAGTAAATACTTTAAATTTTGACCGAAATTCAAAAAAAAAAAATTAAACGAGTTACATATTTTTTTTCTCCAAAAATTGGAAATTTCCCTTAAAAATATTATAAATTGCTCCCCCTCTTCCTAATAATTGCAAGTTTTTGAAAAATTCCTCCAATTTTTATAATAATGGTTCCACTTTTACTCAAAATTTTATGCGAATTTTCTAATAGTGGACAAAAAAAGAAATTAATTTTGCTTCTCAAATTCCAATTGGGTATAAAACAAAATTTTGGAAACTTTACAGTCCTTTGAAAAATTAGGAAAATTTAGCGTTCGAATAGTTGAAGGATATCCCTCAAAAAATTTCATGTTTTTAATCAGACACTTTCCCTCCCTCCCTCCCACAAATAAGAAATTCCTTTAAATGAGAAACCCACACCAAAATTTGAAATTCCTCCTTAAAGAATTGTAATTCCTACGAGAGTTGAAAATTCTCCCTGAAAAATGGAAATGTTCCATTTGAAAAATTTTCATTCTTTTCATAAAATTTTTCCCCCTAAAATATTAGAGATCCTCTCTAAAAATAGTGAAATTTCTCCCCTAAAATAATGACTTAATGAGAATTTTTCTACTTAAAAATTTGGAATTAAATTTTTTTAGATTGCTGAATAATTTTTTGCATTTTTAGCAATTCTTTTTTCATTTTCAATTTTTTATTCAAATTTCAACATGTATTCTCAAATTTTAATTTTTTTTTTGAAATCAGATATGTACCGTTACTGTTTTTGTTATTTTTTTATTTATTCTTTTTTGTAAAATTTTACCTTTTCTTAATTTCAATTTTTTTTCTAATTTAAATATTCTTAATTTTGACTTTTTAAATTTAACTGCGAATTTCACTGATATTTTTTAAGTTTTGCAAATTTTTTTTCAAATTTACTTTTTTTAAAATTTTTGTCAATTTTTACCTTTTTACAATTGATTTTTTTTCTAAATTTCAATATATTCTCAACCAGCAATTGGATTTTTTGAAATTAAGAATTAATTTTGTCTCTTGCGTTTTTGAAGATTTTTGACAGTGGTTCAAATTTTAATTTTTTGATATAAGTAGAATTACATTACTTTAATCCTTTAATAATACTGCAAATTTTTAAAAGTTTTTCATGGTAAAAAATAAAAATACCTATTTTTTATTATTTCGAGGCGAATATAAATTACTTTTTGAGAGTTTTCAAAGAATTGCTCAATTGATTTTGTAATCCTCACATTTGCTCATACTTCGGCTCAAGTTTGCTAAATATGGGCAAAAGAAAAAAAAAACAATTTGGTGTAGAATTGATCCATTCATTTTTGACCATTTTTTAAAAACGGCCTAAATTTTGATTTCATTATATTTTCATTTGGCTCGAAATTCGATGATTAAAAATTTTTTTGACAATTCAAAGTGTAAGTGGCACCGAAAGGTGCAATTGTTTGATTTTTGGCAAATTTAATTTTTTCGAATTGAAATGACTTATCGTAGGTGAGTAATTTTGCATTTTGTGAAGTGGCAGTGAAAATGATTCCAAAATACATCGGAAAAAACGATGGAAAAAATAACACGAAAATATGTAACACATAATTCTGAAAGAAATCATACTTATGGGCCATAAACCTATAGTAAAAAACACGTGAAAACAATCATCCAGCTTACCGTTCAAATCCAGTTTTGCGATCATTTAAATATCAAATATTACCGTTCGAATCGAATGTATTGGATATTCATTGAATTTACGATCAATTATGTGCGGCACCCCATAAGACCCAGAAATTGGTATTATAGACTGAAACTAATGTGTTACGTAGATAATATACCAAAAAAAAAAAAAAAAAATCAACAACTATACAGATGAAAAATAAGCAACATTACAACAACGGTTAATCTATAAAGAAAAAAAATTTGCCATAATGTGAATCCAGTAGTACAGTAGGTGCTAGTTACTGGTATACGATGAGTTGATACTATTGTAACGATCTTATACAAAAAGTGTACAAACTATACAGACTATACAAACCAATAAAAGAGTAAGAATCTGTTCTGTGCAGCTATATTTATTGTAGTAACGGTTCAATATGGTGTTCTTTTTATATTCGAATAGTGACGTTATTCGATTACTAAACAAAAAATCTTATCATACGCAATGCAATAAGAACTCTACCGTGATATGAGAGAATTTTCGGTATTGTAATTATTACCTACAAATGCGAGGTATTTCACACTGTCTGTTGGCGATTTTTTTACCTACCTACTTTTTAATTCTGCTCGGAGATTATATCGATACGAGATGGGCGGAGTGGATTATTTCAAATTTTACAATAACAATTATTCTGAATTTTCAAAAGTGGCGACGAAGTAGTGGATGTAATTTTAGCCAGTCCCACTCCCACTGTGAGAAGGCTGGAAGGGAGTACAATTTCATTAGGTCCAAAATTTTCCAAGAAGAGATGTAATTATTTTTTTGAAATTTTTAAAAAATCGTAACAAAAATTCTTTTAAAATATTTTTTTTCAAAATTCTTAAAATTTTTCAATTTAAAAAAAAAATCAAAATGAAATTTAAAAAAAATATTTTTGAAACTGTCCTGGAAAAAAATCATGAGAATCGGAAATTTTTTGCAAAATATCCTCGAAGAGTGTAATTTTTTAATTTTTGAAATGAAATTTTTGAGAGATATTCTCAAAATTGCCTTTGCGAAAGATTTCAAAAATAAAATAATGTTTGCTTTTCAAAAATTTTACGAACTTCTTTTTGAAAAATATTCGCAATTTTTTACCTGTTGAATAAATTTTTTGTTGTATAAGTAAAATATTTGCAGTTTTTGCTTTAACAATATTTCTTGAAAAAAAGTCGTAATTTTTTGCACTTTAAAAAACTGTTTGAAATAAATGCTTGTCTTTCTTCAAACATGTTTCTGTGAATGTTTTTTTTTTTTAGAAAATATATAAAAATTTATGTTTTGCTTTTTTTGTTTTTGCAAAATATTTCTAATTTTTTGAAAAATAATTGCAGAAATAAATTTCTATCAAATTTTCTCAGAATTATTTTCGCAAATGATTTCCAAAATTAAAATTTTTCTTGCTTTCTAAATTTTTTAAAACTCTTTTTTTGTATGATTTTTTCAATTTTTTCACGAAGGACAATTTCAGGAATGTTTTACAAAAATTAATTTTCAATTTTTTTGTTTTTTGTTAAATTTTCTTAAAATTGTTTTTGTATCTAAATAATACCTTTTTTTTTTTTTTTTTTTTTTTTTGCAAAATAAGTAGGTAAATTTTTTCGTTGCAAAAATTGATGAAAAATTCTAATGAAAAACACCCACAGTTATTATGGAATTCTTTTTGTAAAATATTCTTTTTTTTGTTCTTGATGAAAAATTGAAATATTTACAGTTTTTTTCTTGTAAATATTCACGTATCTTGCATTGCAAAAATTTTAAAAACTTTTTTGAAAATATTCCTTATTTTTCTTTTTGAAAAAATACAATTATGTATTTTAAAATAATTTTTTATCAAGTTTCTCATACTTTAGGTACCTACCTTTTTTTTTTGTTTTTTTTTTCATGATCTCCAAAATGAGAAATGTTTGTGAAATATTCACAGCAGTTCTTGTCTTGCCAAAATTTGAGAACTATTTGTATGGAAAATTACTCACAATTTTGGGTTTGCAAAGTCTTTCTGCAAAATAATTAGAAATTTTTGAATCTCATATCAAAAAATATGCTCAAAACTGTCTTTGTGAAAGATTTAAAAAATCAAACTTTTTTCTGCAAAATATTCACATATCACGCCTTGTAAAAATAATAATTTATTTTTGGAAAATATTTTGGATTTTTTTTTTTTTTTTTGAAAATATTCATATCTAATGAATTTCCCCTTGAAAAATATTTTGTTAAAATATATTTTTGCCGAATTTTTTAATGGTTTTTGCGAATGGTTTTGAAATCAAAAAAATTTTGTTTGAAAATAATCAGGCAGTGTATTGCAAAAATTCAAGAGACATTTTTTTGTAAAATTATTCGCAATAATGGTTTTGAAAATTTTACCTACAAAATATTCGAAATTTTGGCTTTTTGCCTTTAAAAAAATATGAAATAGCTCTTGCGAAAAATTTCAGGAATTGAAAAGAAATCGTCATTGCAAACTATTCTCAAAATCACCCTTACAAAAAATTATGCAAGTCAGGGGCAATCATAATTTTGTTTTTTGTTAACTTTATGGCAAAATATTCTAAATTTTTTCCTCTTAATGAAACCATTTGAAGTGAATTTTTTGTGAAATATTCTCAGATTTTTTTTTTTGCAAAAAATTTGAGCAATCTGAAATTTTTTTGCAAAATAACTATTCATAATAATAAAATTCTAGCTTTGAAAAAATCATAAAAACATTTTGAAAGATATTTGCAATTATTTTGGCCTTCCAAGTAAATAATTTTTTTTTTAAAATAAATACGTAATTACCTATATTTTGAAAAAAAATTTAATTATTGTCTTTGCAAAAATTTGTCATTTTAATAAATGAATAATTTTTTAGACAACAAAATGAAAGAGGGAGTGGCCAAAAAAAATTTCCCATCAGGCCTAGAATTTCATTTTCACAGACCTACTCGTATGTATTAAGTATATCTCAGCATGATCCTTACCGAAGAATTCGACCTTATACTTGAAAAACTTTCCACGACTATAAAAAAAAAGATACCTGAATTCCGATCATGATTTTTTTGTTTAACGACGCGAAGCCGATATTATATTTATTTGGAACAAAACACTGCTGCTGTGTTTGCACGATGCGGACATGCGACAAATCATTAACTCATCAAATTCATAGCTTCTGACCGGTTTGCGATTTACGAACGTTTATAAATCATCCCGAGTCTACATTTATTATCAAAATCGTCGTATGGTTTAAGAAAGTAAAACTCGGCGGCTCGACGATGTACGAACCATTAAAGAGTGATTATACATACGCGGAAAGAGTGAGAAAAAAAAATGAAAATTTGAATAAATAAACGCATGAATTAATGCACTATCTCGTACATCGCGGATCGCTTTCTTTTGAAAATTCCATCTTTGGAAGCTTTTCATAATATAATAGCTGGCTTTTAAAAAGGAAACGTAAGTATCGAAAAGAATGGACGAACGTGCACTTTAATAAAAATATAATATAAAAAGGAGGAAGCGTAATGAATTAATTTTACCAATTACAGTACATTTTATTCAATGACAACGTGTACGAATAAGTGTGTCAATAAAGATGATCACTTTCCGCCGGCTCATCATCCAAACGTAAGTGTTATGTGTGTAAAAGGAAAGAAAGAAAAATGGCGAAATTGTCTTAGATATTGTTTTCTTCTTCTTCTTCTGTATGGCAAGTCCCAGTCCCAGAGCCAGAGCAGCGTCGTATACGAGTAATTATGATAATCGTTTTATTATCACGAAAGTACCCATACTCTTTGGCCAATTCGTGTTATTTGAGTAAAAAATAAAAATATAAAAGGTGATACGAGCATAGGAAGCGAACCTGGGTATTCGTGAGGTTTGGTTTTTTTCTCTCCATTGGACGAGCTAACGTCGCTATAGAATAAAACAACCGTTGGTTTTTATATTTTGCTAATTTTTAATCGTATTGTCGGCGTTGTTTTTGTATTGAAATTAGTCTTTGCTGCGATAGGGAGTATGAATTTTTTCTACCTGTTTGCAGCTTTTCTTATCTGGCTTAGGTTTTATCCTCAATGAACCGTATAGACGGCTGTAGTTTATTGTACGCGGGCATAAAGCACTCAATAGAGATGCTCTGCTCGATTATCTTAAATCAGTTAACTCGACTCTATGGCACTGGATCCATTTGTCGGAGTAAATATTGAAAAGAAATTGAACTGGTTCGATTGCGATGATAATGAAACCAGAGTTAATGCCGCTTTCCGCGTATTTTTCTATGTACTCTGCAAAGATCAACGAACTAACGATGGGTTTTATGTACCTTTGTAGATAAATCCCTTAGGAAAACTCGTCTCGCGACTGTATCGATCGTGGCTCTATAGTTGGGCAATTGTTTAGCATGTAATTACCATACTTATTGACGAGGAAACATCTCCAGAGTAATTTAATGTCCGGTAATATTCCGCTGCTTTTTGGGTGATTGAACGTTATGTCGTTGTCAGTGAGCTATAGTTCTAAATTAAGATGTCACTCTGGTACTCTTGGTTGCCCCCTGGCTCGAGTCGTAGTTGTTTTGGATGTCTAAATTTTGACATGTCGTATATGTAGCACCTAGATATGTTGTGCTGGATATATAAATACCGTGTCTGATAATAACTCTATAAATACATTCTATCGTAGGTAGAGGTACGTACCTACATAAAAAGTAAATTAAAAATATCAAAAGATTATTTTTTTTTGTTCTGTTTCGTGAGAAGTTCAACAATTGTTCTAACGATTCGTTCTCCTCACAATATGGCATACAACATACCTACGTTTGTAATAACACATTGCCCAGTGTGTCATATGAAAAAAGGTCCCAAATATCTTTAATTTTTTACGATCAAAGCGATACGATAAAAATGTAAGGTATTGTATTTAGAATTTCAATTTATCGTCGTGCTATACTCGTTTTAGTAACTGTTTGATAATGATTTATTGAAAAAATTCAAGTGCCTGATCCAATCAGCGTCAGCCCATGCGATGCTGATTGTATCGAATGTCTGTGTTCGAAACGAGATCACTCCTATCCAAAGTCTGAATCAAATTTCATTTCGATTCAATTCACTTCTGTCTGGGATGTCTTATTTTTTAGCAAATTAAATTACCTAGTTACTGGTTAGTTATTTAGGTAGGTAGGTGTCTTAAAAATTAAATCATTTCGGTACTTATTTGATTTGTCTGCGAAGTAGAAATAGAAATACATAAATGTAGGTCTAGGTACAGACTACAGAGACAGATATGTACTTGTTGAGTCAGGTACTTAAAAAAAAACAAAGAGGGTGATTTAGGTATTTAAATGGACAAATTAAGATTTGCTTCCTGAAAGATTTTTTTTTCAATAAGAATTTTGTTTATTTCCTTTTTTCTTAAAAAAAATAAAAATAAAAATAGGTTTTTTTCACTGACTCCAAATTTTTATACAAAAAAAAGAATTGAGAGGTTTTTTTTTGCAAAAATTTAAAAATAATTTTCCCTAAAAAAATTGAAAATTAAAAAATAGTCTAACAGGGTGTCTTAACAGGAGCTGAAAGTGTTGACTGTGCTGAAAAGATCCTCCAATTTCTAAAGAGGTGCTAAAAATCGAAAAAGTACTGTAAAATTGCTGTTGTTTTGGTCAAAGGTCTGCTTTTTCGATGAAATTCATTAAAAATTCCCATTTTTCTCTCAAATTTTTCGTTAAAACTCATTAGAAATTCATTTAATTCAAAAACTGCTGATTTTTGATTTGGAAATTCTGTTAGACACTCTGTCCATTTTTTTCCTTCTAAATTTCGCCTACCCCCCCCCCCCCCCCCAAATAGGAATTAAAATTTTTTTATTTAAATGAAATGGAGATTTTTTTCTGGAAATGATTTTTTTTCAAATAGGTAAGAATTTCTTCCATACTTCTTTTTTTACTTCGAAAAAAAAATTGACGAAGCTATTAAATTTAAATTTTGAAAAAAGTGAAGCAATGAAAAAAATTCTATGTTTTTTTGGGGGTGTTTTTTTTTAATTTTCGAAGTAGGTATCTAGGTGAGTAAACTTTTTTTTTCAATTTTTTGGAAGAAGAAATTTTTTGGTTTTTGAAGAGAAAAAAATCTGATTTTTTTTCTTGAAATTGAAACCATTCCAATTTTTTGGAGTCAGCGGAACCCCCTTTTTTTAAATTTATTTATTTTCATTTCAAAAAAAGAATTGGGAGATTTTCTTCTCCAAAAATTGAAAAAGTTTTGCTGTAGGTACTCCAACAAAATTGCGAATTTTTTTATTCGCAAGTAAAGAAAATAATTTCATTACTTTTTCTTGAAAAAAAAAAAAATTAAAAACTTCTCATTCCAAAAAAATGAGAATTTTCTGCTCAAAAAAATGAAATGAAGTAAGTGATGTAAAAATAAGTACGTATATTTTTTCCTGAAAATAGGCATATTTAATAATCATTTTTCACTTCTTTTTTTACTTAAGAAAAAAAATCCAGAAAAACAATTGAAAGATTTTTTTCTCCAAAAATTGAGAAATTTTTCTACTCGTACTTGAAAGTAATTTCATTGCCTACTTATTCTTTAAAAAAATTAAATAACTTTTTATTCCAAGATTGGGATTTTTACTCAAAAAAAAAAAAAAAAAAAAAAAATAGTCAAATACACTTTACCGTGGAGAAAGTTATGTAAAAAGTAATTCTTTTGTTCGTAGATACTCATTTTGTTTATTTAAAAAAAAAAAAATGAAAATTCAGAACCTTTTTAAAAAATGCTTACTTTTTTTATAAGTAGGTATCTTCAGTGTCCATAATTTTTTTATTTGAATTTATTTATTTTCTTTTACAGTTATGCAATTCTTCAATTTTAAAGCATCTTCATTTTGGTTTCAATTTTTTTATATTTCAGATTTTATTTGAATTTTCCTTGCTCTAACCTTGAATCATTTTAAATTCAGTTTCATTTCTTTTCAACTGAGTATTAATTTTTTTCTCAAATTTTCATTTATTTAATTTAGGTACAATAATTATTTTTATTCATCTTCAGACCTTCAGTTCATTTTAGTTTTTTCATTTTTTTTTTTTTCAATTTTCATTTTTTTCATTTTAGAAAATTTAACTTTCTTTTTTTCAATTTTTAGTCCACTTTTTCAAGTGAGTCTTATTTTTTATCGATTTTTTACAATAGGTAAGGTGTTCAATTAACTGTTTTTAAAAATATTTCAATTTTTTTTTAGTTTTTGTTGAATTTTTCAAATTTAGATTTTATTGAGTTTTTTCTCCAACTTTTAATAATGCCTCATTCAAATTCAATTTTTTTTTAAATTTTTGTCTTTATGATTTTTTTTCGAGTTTTTCCAAGTTTTACCTCAAAACTTTAAAAAAAAAAAATTATCAAATTTTTCCCTCAATAAAAAGAGAGTTTTAATTTTTGATTAATATTTAAAATTTTTCCAAAAACTTTCAATTTCAAATTACCCTTTCCTTTGAATTTTTATCTAAAAAATTCACCTTCACTTTTTTCCCAAAAAATTAAACTTTGAGTCATATTTAAAAAATTGGCCTTTTTTCTTTTTTTTCCTCAAAAAAGGTGCCTTAAATTTTTGATTTTACCCTTCAAATTATCATGCTGAAGTTTATCTACAAATTAAAATTTCCTTTGGATTTTTTTTTCTTGAAAAAAATCTAAATTAAAAATACTTTTTAAGAAATTCACTGTAAAATTGAGGTTTACATCCCATCCCCCCCCACCCTAAAAAAATCAACCCTCAAATTAATTTTTTTTTCAATCGCCTTCAAACTAACATTGATCTTTGAAGAATTTTTTTGAAAATGTAAAATTTCAACTTAGGCATAGGTAATAGGTTATATCTGAATTTTTGATTTGTTTTTATACCTATTAAATATTAATGAATCCAAATCCAAACTTGAAATCGTTAAAAAAGTATTTCAAAGATGACTAGGCTAGGTACTAATTTAAGAAAATAGTATTTTAACTTTTTTTTTTTTTGGTAAAAATTTCAATTTTTTGCAAAATTCCATATTTTGTTTAAGTTTCCAATTTTTGGTTAAAATTTTCGATTTCGAGTGATTTTTCTAAATTAGACGACCAACGGATACTTTACGATCACATTTCACTAATCTAATACACTTTTTCCATCTCATCTTGTCAAACTCCCGAAAAAATAGGAAAATTAACGACCATACCTTTATAAAACCCGTTGCAATATTCGATGACGAAAAAAATTGAAAACCCCATCCTAAAACTAAAATACCTACACGCGGACTTTGGCCCCGTCTTCTTCGACGAGGAAGAAAAGTATCTCACAAAACTGTACCCGTTTTATGCGATAATATTTCTTTTGTTCGATCTACCTAATTGAATGGTTATTACGAAATGTTTAAACGCGCGTTTCATCACTTCCTAACGACTCTTATTTTGTTGGTATTTTGCGGTTTTGATTTTTCAAGTGTAACAGAATCGTGTCGATGTCGATCTCGTGTCAGGTGTATGAAACAAAAATGTCAATAACCAGCGAGATTCAACCGCGGCATGCCAGCTCTGCGTATTAATAATGCCAATGCGAATGCGAATGCAAACCAAACGGGTAATCCGCTTCGATAATTCAAAAACACTCTATCGATCGCAATTACAATTCATTTATCGCGTCTTAGAACCATCTGTCTTGTAAAAAAAATAAATAAATACCGCCTCAGCTTCTTTGCATGGCATTTCTCGCTATGTTGATCTGGTTTTTTATACGTTGAGCTGGTTGACGAATACGTAAGAAGTGCAGCTTGCATGCGGCGCAAGAAGAAGAGAAAAAAAGGTCGATCTTATTTCGTATAATTTAATTAATCTACTGTTTTCTGCCTCATTAATAATATGCCTCGCGCCCACCTGCATCGTAGAGTACCGCAAAACCATTTAAATATAAAGCATTGCTCGTGCGCTGGTATAGAAAAGAAGAAAAATTCTCGCGTGTAAAAATAGCTCGATATAAAAAGAGGAAAAAAAGGCACAGTCTGAGGCGAGTATCCCAGATGCGAGGAAATTCGTGACGTAAGGGTTAATTGGTCAGTATGAGCGAGCTGTGTAACCACGATTTAAGAACTTATACAACGTTATAACACGCTTTTTATTGTTTTTGGCGTGTACGCCCATAAATAACAACGTCCAGATGAACTGGTTCATTAGGATTAGAGATGTTCACAGGACGACGACGTCTTCGTTACGCTTCGTACGAGTACTCGAGCAGTATGTGTTCCTAACGTAAGATGAAAAATTTCTATACATACCTCGCCCTTGCCTCAGCATCGGCCACTCAAGTGCCTCGACATAGCGTAGGTGTACTGTATGCGTTACATTATTGCCAACGCGCCATGTTACCAGCAAAGAATCTGGAACGGAATCGATATATGTGCCTATATCGTGAATTAGAGCAGGTTTAACATTGTCGGAACCGGAATTAAATTTGGAACGGTATATATTCGATATATTAGCATCGATGAAATAAGAACGCATTACTGAAAATTAGAATATTTTGTCGAATTAAATTCGATCCTCATGCCATGTATCGTATGTCGTCCTCGGTGTATGGAAAATGTAATATTTTGTATAATGAACAGCGAAGCCAGCCTCTAGGCAGTGCAGTGTTATTGTTCTTATGGTAATATGGTAATTTGTATTGGTACACGAAAACACGATAGAATTATTTTCAATTACCTGGGTGTACCTTGTTAACCATATTAAAATTTGAATATCGCATGCTGAAATACTTTTTATAAGTTCGTAGCCTTCGTATGTAGATTGTGGAGATGTGTATAATTTTTGAAAGTTTCACCAATATATTCGTTATTTTGATTTGAGCAAAATTTGTCAAAAAATTTTGCACATTCGAATCATCCCGAGCAGCACACTCGACAAATTATCGAAATAAAAAATCGACAGAATATCGAATTCGATAAAGTGTCGCGTTAGTTCCGCATAAATCGTGAAATTATCTTTCGATATATAGATAGATTATCGACGAATTATAGTTAGCAAAAATTTCGAGATTATAGTAAGATATTTTATCGATAATATATCTATAATATCGAAAGATAATTTCACGATTTAGGCGGAACTTTCGCGACACTTTATAGAATTCGATATTCTGTCGATTTTTTATCGATTTTTTATTCCGATTTTTTGTCTTTTACTAGCTTCTTTCTATAATTAAAAATCATTAATTAGTATAATTAATACATTAAACTATGCCTAAACACATTATTCATGTTACGGTAAGAGGATCATTTCAGAAAAAGTCAAAAAAAATTATAAAAAATCTGCCACCCGTGGGGCTTGAACCTTCTACCTCCTGCATGGTAATCCTCTTCCTTAACCACTATGCCATACCTTATCGTTGAGGAATTAGCAATAAAACGCTTATAATAGGCAGTTTAGTACTTCCGGACGTGTTGGACTTAAAAAAATTTTCACCAATTTGGAAATAATTTCAAATATTGTCACCAAATCGTTGAAAAATCGTTCAACAAATTTCAGATTATTTGTCGATAATGTAGTTTCAAATATCGCCACAAAATCGTTGAAAAATCGAATTCGAGGAATTTCATATCACGTGTCGATAATATAGTTTCAAATATCGTCATAAAATCGTTGAAAAATCGAATTCGAGAAATTTCAGATTACGTGTCGATAATAAAGTTTTAAATATCTTCACAAAATCGTTAAAAAATCGAATTCGAGAAATTTCAGATTATTTGTCGATAATATAGTTTCAAATATCGTCACAAAATCGTTAAAAAATCGAAATCGAGAAATTGCATATTATGTGTCGATAATATAGTTTAAAATATCTTTACAAAATCGGTAAAAAATCGGATTCGATAAATTTAATATAATCTGTCGATAATATAGTTTCAAATGTCGTCAAAAAATCGGTAAAATATCGAAGTCGAGAAATTTCATATTATCTGTCGATAATATAGTTTTAAATATCTTTACAAAATCGTTAAAAAATCGAATTCGATAAATTTAATATTCTTTGTCGATAATGTAGTTTCAAATATCTGCACAAAATCGGTGGAAAATCGAATTCGATAAATTTAATATTCTTTGTCGATAGTATCGTTGACCAATATCGTCATAAAATCTTAATAATATCGAATTCGATAGTTTTTAGATTTTTTGCCTATGAAGTTGTACCGATAAATCTTTATAATATCGTGAGAACATCTATAGATTTTCAAACGATTTTTTATCGATACGTTACATCTTCCGATATTATCGATCGAGTGTGCCGCTCGGGATCTAAGATGAAAATTTGATATTCAAATTTTCAAAAAAATCAAAATTACGATTTTGGAAAAGTTTTGACAACTTTTTGCATTTTCAAATCATAGAGAATATAAAGATGGAAAATTGAAGTACGAGCGCTCATTTGTGATGGAAAAATATGAATTACTCTTCAGAACTGTAAAATAATTAAAAATTAAAAATATTCGAACAGACTAAAAAATGTACTTATAAATTCAAAAATTTGAAAAAAATACGCCAAACTGGGGAAACTGGAAAAATTTAGAAGTAAAAAAACACATTTCCTAAATCTTGGACAAGAGCAATAGTTATACCCTTTCTTAAGCCAAACAAAAACCCATTTGAAATAGATAATTATCGACCAATTTCTTTGACCTCCAATCTATGTAAAATCTTTGAAAGAATCGTTAATAATAGACTTCTCTGGATACTTGAAAAGAACAAAAAGCTCTCACCTTCTCAATGCGGCTTCCGATCCTCACGCTCCACTATACATCAACTTTCCTACTTAACCTCTCGCATTAAGACCGCCTTCAAAAACAAACATCACCTTCTAGCTATTTTCTATGATATCACTAAGGCCTTTGATACTGTATGGAAATATAAAATAATTTCAATACTCCATTCTTGGAACATTAAAGGAAATATCCTCTATTTTATAAAAAATTTCCTTAACAACAGAGAATTCACCGTTCGAATTTCCGACATCCTCTCTCAATTCTATCCACTTATAAATGGAGTCCCACAAGGAGCTGTTCTCAGCCCAACGCTATTCATTATAGCAATAAATGATCTCCCCTCCATACTTCCTGCTCTTGTATTTGAAGTTATATTCGCTGATGATCTTGGCACATTCATTGAATGCAACGACCCCTCTATTGGAGAACAAATTCTTCAAGAAGCTGCAGACAGCATCCAAAATTGGTCTTTAAAAAATGGTCTAAAAATGTCATCTTCAAAATTAACAGCCATTCATTTCTGTAGAAAATACAAATGTCCTAAAACTCTTGATATCTTACTAAATACAAATATGATTCCTTCGTCAGATACAGCTAAATACCTTGGTATGACACTTGATTACAAACTCTCATGGAACCAACATATTCTTCAATTAAAACAAAACTGTTTTTCAAAAATTAACCTTTTAAAAAAGCTAGAACACACTACATACGGATCTGATAGAACTACCTTACTTAACCTATATAGAGCACTTATTCGCTCCACTCTCGATTATGGATCCTCTATTTATGCTTTCGCAAGTCCATCTACACTCAACAAACTTGACACTATCCTCAACTCCAGTATTAGAATAGCTCTTGGTGCATTCCGCACAACTCCTACTGCTAGCATACTTTCTGAAGCTTCAGAACCTCCCTTGAGCATAAGAAGACAACAAACAATAGCTATCTCGGCTCTCAACATACTTTCTACCCCAAACTTTCACCCTAAATCAGAATTTACTTTTGCATTCAATGATTTAGAACCTGACACTTCCCATCTACTTCAATCTATAATTACAAATGAAACAAAAATTCATCATTATGTGATAAATATTTTCCCACCTTGGTCTAACTTCAAACCAGACATAAATACTTCTCTGACTGAACTAATAAAATCAGATACAAACTCCCTCATCGCCACATCACACTTCAATGAACTCACAAATAAATACCCAAATCACGAATTTATATTTACTGATGGATCAAAAACATCAAACCTTACTGCTTGTGCTTTCGTATATAATGACGAAGAATTTTTATACCCTCTACCTCCTCAATTCTCAATTATGTCAGCTGAACTGTATGCCATTAAACAGGCACTTACTTACATAAATAACTCTTCTTTCATCAACACAATCATTTTTTCAGACTCCCTCTCAGCCTTGCTATGTATACAAAATTTCAATAAGAAAAAACAACATCCAATAGCCCAGGAAATATCCCATATGCTTTCTTCCTCATTGAAAAATACGATTTTATGTTGGCTACCTTCACACAAGACCATCCCAGGTAATGAATTAGCCGACAAAGCTGCAAAACTTGCACTAAACGTAACTCCCATCCAAAATATTCCAATTCCACTCTCTGACCTTAAAACATTCATCAAAACTAAAACTCAAATCATTTTTCAAAACTTCTGGAACCAAATTCCCTCTACTAATAAACTGAAAAATATCAAAAATGATATACTTCCAAGAACTTGCTTTGATATCTCTCGCCGAGAAGACGTTTTACTCACACGTTTACGAACAGGACACTCTCTTATGACCCATTCTTACTTGCTCAACAAACTACCTCCCCCCATTTGTTCAATATGTAACACCCAAATTTCAATAACGCATTTACTTTTTCAGTGCCCCAAATATCAAAATGAAAGATCTCTATACCTGATCTCCAATAATCCAAAAGAAATCCTAACAGATGACCCCATTAAAATTCAAAATTTATTATCCTTTCTCTCCAAAACTGGTTTACGATCCCTTCCATAACTAAACCTCCTGAAAATCAATGAGTTGAAAAATGAGATTTAAAAAATTATAAATTTAAAAAAAAAATGACTAGGTAGGTAGGTAAATATTATTAAAAAAAAAATCAAAATTAAAATTGGCCGGAAATTGAAAAGGGAACCATTTTTTTAAAAGTTAAAATTATAAACTTTTGTCAAGATTTTTGGCTTTTTATACATTAAAAAAATTATAAACTTTTAAAAAATGACTATTGACCTGAAAAAATCAAAATTTAAAAATTTCGATAAGTTGGAAATTTCATATTATTTTTTTTTTGGAAAATGAAAACTTTTCAAAAATTTTGTACCTACTCATTTTGCAAACCATGCACAGTAAATTGATATTTTCCAACTTATGATTTTTTAGACATTATAATTTTTATAAATTTGGAATTTTTATTTGAATGAACATAAATTTAAAAGTTTTTAAAAATTATTTAGAAATCAAAATTTTTTAAAATTTGAAAATTCAAAATTGATAATTTCAAATTAATTTTTTCTTCGTCCATACAGAACTTTTTAGAAATCAAAATTTTTAAAAATTGAAAATTGTTCATAAATTGAAATTTATAGAAATTGAAAATTGTTTGGAAAATAAAAATTTCAAAGGCAAAAAAATTCAAAAATGTGTAAATTAGGTTTAAAAAAATTAACAATTTGTTTGCAATTTAAAAAATTCAAAAATCGACGTATAAATTATTTGAAAATTAAAGCTGTTTCAAAAAAAATTATTTTTTCAAGTTCAAAAAGTTAGGAAACTTGACTTTTTTTTTTGAAATTCTATATTGACTTTGTTTTTACAAATTGAAGGTTACGTAGGTTACTTAAAAATTGGGAGCTTTTCAAAAATTGAAATTTCTTTTTTAAAGTAATGATTGAATAAACTTTAAAAAATTGAAAACCGATTAGCTAACGGCAACGATTCAACTAAAATCAAAAAGTAAGTATTAAAAGTTTGAAATTAAAAAAAAAAAAATTTCAACTATTTTGCATTTTTGAGTCACGAAAGATTGAAACTAAAATTATAGTTAAGTATGTTTGCAGAGTTTAAAAATTTTACTTTTCAAGTGTGCGATTTTCATTTTTTTTTTTTTTTTTTTTTGAAAATTTGTAAAGTTTTTATTTTTTAAATTTTGAAAATTTACCAAATTTTTTATTTTGATTCATTTTTGAATTCTTATAGTTTCTTTAAAAAATTATCATTGACTAATTTTGACTTCTGTTTTAGTTTTCTATATTCTCGAGTTTTCTCAATCTTTGAAATTTAGTTTGTTTCCAATTATTAGCTACATTTATATGTTTATTCATTTTTAAATTGCCAGACATTTTATCTAATTGTGAATAGAAATATGTACCTACCTACTTTTTTCAATTGTTATTTTTTGTAATTTATAATTTTATTTTCATTTTTATTTGCTTCAACTTTTATGTAAGAGTATTTAATTCAATTTTTGAGCTTTTTTTCTCAATTATTTGAGTCTGTATTTTTTATTCATTTTCTCAAATTTTTATTTTTTTCAATTTAAATTCGCTTTTTTTGTTCAGAATTTTTAATTCAAAATTTTTCACATTTTTAAATTTTGTATCTACAGTAGAAAATTGGACTTCAAGTTTCTTGTATTGGAGAGTATTTCTTGATCGAAAAATAAATAAAAAATTTGAAATTTCATTTGCCCGAAATTCAACAATAATCCAAATCGCTACCTACGAGTACCTACATTCGTTCATTCGAAACGATCTTTACTTTTTATTCAAAAATTACACGACTTCTCTTCACTTTCAAATTAATCAGATTTATTTTGTACTTAGTCCGTACTTTCCATATCATCGTTTGTTTTCCTCATGCACTTGACATATGGCAAAGGCCTAGTGACCTTTCCCATTCAGCATAAGTACGCGACGATTAAAATAATGAAATTTTTCTTAAAACGATAATCGTACGAATATAAATGTACGTATTTGATGATTCACGATAATTGTTCGACAATTAATCACGCTCGTCTCTTTTGATTTTACTTTACAGGAGGAAAGAAAGAAGAGGAGGAAGATATGGTCGGAAATGCAAATTGCAAACTTCTTCAGGAACAACATTATTGGCTGTTTAATATGATTTCATCTTCGGTAAGTGCCTCTATAATTATTAAAAATATACTTAATTTATAGATCTCCTTATAGCAATGTCGATGCAAAATATTTTCGAAACTCTGTAGCAATGTTGAGATGTTGAAAAAAATTTATGCATCACGCCTGAAAAAAATTAGTTTTAGTTTTCAGTTTTGGCATGTTTTGGTTTCAGTTTCAATTTTCGTGTTTTTATAGTTTTTTCAGTTTCAGTTTCAATTTTTTTAGTAAAAATAGGTATGTACGAGAAAAATCATAAATCAATTCATTTAAACAACAAAAAAAAATGAATAAAGCTGAATAAGTTTTGGTTTCAGTTTCAGTTTTAGTTTCAATTTCAATTTCAGAGCCTTATGTATTAAGTAACAACACACTTTATCTGCGAGTATTAAAAGTACCCTAAAGACGTCGAATTTCATGACGACATAAAAAATTGACCAATTGTAAAAGTTAATAATTTCGTAAAAAATTATCATTATTTTTATTTATTTATTTTTTTTAAATGATTTTTTGCTTAAAATTTTTTATTTTGATTAAAAACATAATTTTCCTGAATTTTTGGGCTACTTCATTAGTGTTGCATTTTTTAAAATTGGAAACACATTTTACTAAATTTCTAAACTTACCCTATGAAATGATAGGCACTTAGCCATATTGCAAAATTTTGAAAGCATAACCAAATTTTTTGAAGTGAGAAACAGAAACGGAAACTGAAACGGAAACCGAATTCTTCAAAGTGAGATAAATGAGAAACGAAATAAGAATGAAGTGAGAGGTTTAGAAATGGAAATGGAAACGGAAACCCTAAAAAATAACGTTATCACAGCCCCGGTGGTAATTATCGATTGGATCTAAATTTCCACTCTATAAATCATATTAATCCTCCGCATCATCAAAGAATCCCCCTCCCCTTATTTGCTGGGCTAATACCGATCAAATTCTGGAACATGATCATTAACCAGCCTGTTGACTGAGTTAAAAACGCGTTAAGTATTTACGATATCGTAAACCTGTATCGCGGCTATGGCTGCTAAAAAGGCCCATAGCACCGAGAAGTTGAAGTTATATGGTTGCACCAGGCGAATTCGATAATTTCTTCATCATCTTGGATGCGAGTTTAATGATCGTGTATCCGCATATATCGAGATACTTATTACCTAAAGACCTATTGATGGTTTCGGAAACGAACCTCAGACTGCCCATCGCCCATCGTAGGTAATCGCTCAGTTACCGTACATTTTATCAAATAATTTAACGCAACGCCTCGTTGTTATTGTGACCTTTTGGGTGTATCGAGAAGAAGAGTAGATTATACGTTATTGATTGCGGAAACACTCCAATTTTATTGGATATATCAAATGGTAACGCACGATTTTTCACGTAGCACAAGACGCGGGTCCGCGACCGAGCACTTGGCGGAATCGTGTACTGTGTTTTTTTTCTCTCATTTCTACTTTTCAATGTTGAGGAGGGTTTTCGAATATAAGTACGTGCGTATTTGTATAAAATGTGTTTATATACGCGGAGTGTATTTTTTACTCACCTCTCTTTTTATCCGCGAGACGAGCCGTGATGCAGGTGAGGTCGCGGTAGGCGGTGGAGTATAAATAACGGTATGCTACAGATTGGAAATGTGTCATTAACACGTTTAGTGTATCGGTGAAATTGGAACATGTTTAACGAAATTGGTCAGTTTAACGAAGATTTAACGCTGTGAGAATGAACGTTGCAACGTTGTTGGTAAAAAAAAAATAAAAAAAAATATTGCAGAGTCTGTGGTATTTTTGTCGAAATGAGTAGACGTACAAATAGAAGAGGATTGGTAGGTCCAAGTACTAGGAAGGTAAACGTATGCAAAGATCAGAGTGTACGGTGTATTTAGATTTTACGAAGGAACTTGGACTTACATCGCGAATTCATCGTGTGCAATTACCAATACCAACGAGAGTAATGATGGTTGCACTTTTTTCTGGCCAAAATTGTATTCGCATGTATTACGTGCGTTGCTCTATCTAGGCTGTGTTCGAGTTCAATGAGTAAATAAATAGTGATGTTGACTTTTTTATGGAATTTTCTTTTAGCTGAGATCAGGATGGGAATTAATGAATGACCGGATTCCACAGATAGGTTGTGCAATTAATTATCAGCTGCTTGTGAAGAGGAAGAATAGGGCCTATTTTTAAAACCACTTATAAAATTTAATTTTTTCCAATTTTGTTCAAAATTCATTTTTTTAAAAATTTGATGAAAATTTTTTTCCAATTTGGCTCAAAATTCAAGTTTTGAAGTTTTGTTTAAAATTCAAATTTTTTCAGTTTTTTTCCCCTTCGAATTAAATTAGCCCGTTTTGCTCTGAATTTTAATTTTTTTGTAAATGTTTAATATTTAATTTTTTTCCTGTTACGTTGAAAACTCAATAAAGTATTTTGTTATTGTTCGACATTCAAATTAAATGAAAATTTCAAAGATTTTCAATATTGTTCATTTTTTTTTTCAATTCTGCTCAAAATTTTAATTTTATCGAATTTTTTTTACATTCAAAAAAAAAATTAAAAATTGTGCTCAAAATTCAGTTTTATTCAATTTGGCTCAAGATTTAGTTTTTCTCATTCTTCTAAAAATACATTTTTAAACTTTTGTTCAAAATTTTATTTTTTTATGTAGGTACCTATTAAAAAAATTTATTTTGTTCAGTTGTGCTTTCATTTGAATTTTTCAGATTCTTTTTGAATATAATTTTTTCAGGTTTGTTCAAAAGTCTTGTTGTTTTTTTTCAAAACGTAGCTAGGTAATTAAATTAAATTTTTCTCGAAATTAATTTTATTCAGTTTGTCTCAAAATTCAATTTTGATCATTTAAATTTTTTCAGTTCGTCTTTTTTTTCGATTTTACTATTAAAAATTTTATTTAAATCAAATTTTCTTCAATTTGCCTTTAATTTTTTTTTTAAATTTGATCCAAATTCAATTTATTTATATTGCCTCAAAATCCCATTTTTCCAACTCTTTAAAATATTTTTTGCACTTTTGCTTACAATATTCTTTTCTCAATTTTGTTAATTTTTTTTAAACCATTCAAATTACAATTTCTTTGAAATTGATGCAAATTTCTAATTTTTTCTCCCTTTTTTAAACTTTTATTTTTTTATTTTTGTTCAAAATGTAATGTTATTCAATTTGGTTGAAAATTATTTTTTGTTTCAAACCGATTTTTATTATCTTTTGCTCAAAGTTCAATTCTTTTGTTCTTGTTCGTAATTACTTTTTTTTAATTTTCTCAAAATTTAATTTTATTCATTTCTTTTTTCAATTTTGTGCAAAATTTAATTTTAAAATTTGTGATCATTTTTTTTCTATCGCGTAATTATGTCCAAAATTCATTTTCATTCATTTTGGCTTGAAATTCAATTTTTGTCGTCCTTGAAACAAATTAGGTATTTCAGTTTTGCTCAAAATTAATTTTTTTGAAAATTTAATTCAAACTTGATTTATTTTAATTCATCTCAAAATTTTAATTTATTCATTAACTCAAAAATCAATTTTTTCATCAAACTTGATTTCTCCAGTTTTGCTCAAAATTGAATTTGTCGAAATTTTTCAATTTTGTTTGAATTTTTTTTTTATTCAATTTGGCTCAAAATCCACTTTTTCCAATATTTTTTAAAACAATTTTTCAATTTTTTAGTTTTGTTCAAAATATACTCAGTTTTATTCAATTTTGATCAAAATTCAATTTTTCCAATTTTCTTTTTTTTGCTCAAAAATTTTATTTAATTTTTTTCAGTTTTCTTTAAAAATTAGGTACATTTTATTCAATTTCATTAAAAACTATATTTTTTAAATTTAGCTAAAAACCCGGTTTTATTCAAATTTGCTTACATCGAATTTTATTTTATTTCGCATAAAATCCAATGTTTTCAATTTTACTCAACAGTCAGTTTTTTTGAATTTTGTTCGAAATTCAATTTTTTCAATTTTCTTTGAAACTACTATTTTCCTCACATTTTGTTCAATTTTTTTTCGGTTTTCTTTTCAATTTTATTCAAAACTAAATTTTTTCAACTTTGCTAAAATTTCAGTTTTATTCAATTTTGCTCAAAATTGAATATTTTGCTTAAAATTGAATTTTTTTAAATTAGATGCTCAAATATCATTTTTTTGAATTTATTTGTTCAAAATTCACTTTGAAAATTTATTTTTATTCAATTTTGCTTGAAGTTTAATTCGATTCAGTTTCGCTCAAAATTCAATCAGTTAAATATTTTTTTTCAAAACAAAATTTTCTTGGAAATTATAATTTTCAATCAAACGATTTTTTAAATAATTTTTTAAAATCTAAAACACATTTTTCTGTCTAAAAATAATTTTAAAATTTTCATTTTGAAAGCAGTTTTGATTTTATTTTAATTTTATTCAGTTTGATTTTGAATGATTTTTGACGAGAGAAATTATTTTAATGAATAAGATTATTTTCAAAAAGACAAGAACAGTTTTTGAAGATCAGGAGGTTACCAATTTTGTAAAAAAAATTTAGACGTGAGAGTGAAAATTAAAAAAATGAGTTTTTTGTGGTTGAGGGAGAATATACATTTTTTCTTCAAAATAATTTTTTAGATGCGAAACTTTTGTGAATGATGGTTTTTTTTCACTTGGAAATTTTTTTAAAACGTAGAATTTTCAAATACATGTATACGTAAAAAGCAATGTTTTTTCGAAATCGAAGAATTTTTTTAAATATATTTTTTCAGATGAGATAATTTTTCTTAAAGTTAGGAACCTTTCACTCAAAAGCATTTTTTCTAAGTACGTAATAATTTTCAAGACAGAACATTTTTTTAATCTGAAATTATTTTCGATTTTTAAAAATTTTTGCCACAATTAGTAAATTTTGAAAGTATTTGTCAAACATTCATAAAATGAGCAATAAATTTGTATCGAACAAATTTTTCGCCTCGAGCCCAGTTCATTTATCAGAATTTTTCACACATCCATTAATTCTCGTTACTGGTATGGTACTTTATTGATCTGGTGGTGGTATAATTAAGCTTAGGATAATTTCCATATACTTGGAAAGTTCTCCGCTCTCTAGCTCAATAAGCCACTTATTGAATGACCTGTTCCGTTACCTTATTACTAATTTATCGACGAGATCAGCGACTATTTAATTTAGTGCGGGTAGAATAAATACACCTAGCTGTAGGTAAGGTATACGAGTATATGCGTTTTATTGCATATTCTGTGTGTCGAAGCTCTTATCGTTTGACCCATTTGTATACCAATAGGTTTAAATACCAAATTGATATAAAGCAAATTGATCTTCTTCCCATTCCCAACTCTTCTAAAATTTTACGCTATTTGAAAATTTAAGAGTGATTCTTTTCTTATAAGTTTATTCTTATTTTGGCTTGAGATTTTGTAATCACGATGCGTTGCACCGTTGACAAATTACATTTTAATTTTAGCTCTCTCAAAGAGCTGGTGCATAGCTGCGCGTCTCGCTGGTTCTCTGAGATGCGGGCATGGCATGGCATGGTATGGTATGGTATGGTATGGTGTGGTGTGGAAAAATTACCTAAACGGGCGTACCTTATTGTCTATTAAATACGACACGATTCGATTTATTTGCGTAATTTTAGTCCAGTTATTTCTGGCGTTTAAAATTATTCAACGTTATAATGTAATATTAATTAGACGGAGGTATTTTGATGACGACGAAGACGTCGACGATCTCTTAGGTACCCTCGGTTCGAGCCATATTCCGTTAAAACTACCGCACGAATTTCACATAGATTTTTCATCTTTGCTATTTTTATAGCGAAAAGAAAAAAAAATCTAGTCGTTAGTTTACACCATTAAATGATGTGTTCTTTATGTAACCACGTAAAGTATATTACTTTATAATGTGAAATTACCAACAAATCTTCTTCGAAAGCATTACCATGCTCTGGTATTCTTCGAGATACGCGTTCGCGTCGGTGTTTGTTGGTTGGTGTTTTGTTATAGAATAACCTAGCCTGTCTATTGTATACGTGCTGTATTCGTATAAATTGTATGTACCTTAGTACTCTACTCGCACGTATGTATCTTACTCTTAGAGTTCCGCGAATCTGCGGCAACATGTGCCATGCCGCATCGCGATTGTCATTCTTGACATTTTTCCCCACTTTTCGTATTTATGCAAAATGTAGCATACCTGAGAATGGTATTTTTATGAGATTTTAATGGACATTTTTTCGAACCTACTGCGAGGCGTATAAGAATTTTTGAATGGTCTATTTGGTATCGCAGTTGTCTTTAATTAACGCAATTGCCGCGAGAAGTTGTAAATTCGAGTTCGAGATGGGCAACTAACCACGAACTACGATGCATGGGTTAAGGTGACGTTTTCACATAACGTTTGTGTGACCTCGCTCGGTTCGCAACGGGGTCTGAGAAGTAATGTCGAAATTTTTTTAAGAAGAGAATTTTTTTATGGTAGCTTGAATGAGTGACTCGCCAGGTCCTGGGGGGGGGGGGGGGGGGATTATTTGTTGAAAATTGTCGAGAGTAACCCGAGCAGCACACTCGACAAATTATCGAAATAAAAAATCGACAGAATATCGAATTCGATAAAGTGTCGCGTTAGTTCCGCATAAATCGTGAAATTATCTTTCGATATATAGATAGATTATCGACGAATTATAGTTAGCAAAAATTTCGAGATTATAGTAAGATATTTTATCGATAATATATCTATAATATCGAAAGATAATTTCACGATTTAGGCGGAACTTTATCAAATTCGATATTCTGTCGATTTTTTATCGATTTTTTATTCCGATTTTTCGTATTTTACTAGCTTTTTTCTATAATTAAAACTCATTAATTAGCATAATTAATACATTAAACTATGCCTAAACACATTATTCATGTTACAGTAAGAGAGAGGATCATTTCAGAAAAATTCAAAAAAAATTATAAAAAATCTGCCACTCGTGGGGCTTGAACCATCTACCTCCTGCATGGTAATCCTCTTCCTTAACCACTATGTCATACCTTATCGTTGAGAAATTAGCAATAAAACGCTTATAATAGGCAGTTTAGTACTTCCAGACGTGTTGGACTTAGAAAAATTTTCACCAATTTGGAAATAATTTCAAATATCGTCACAAAATCGTTGAAAAATCGTTCGACAAATTTCAGATTATTTGTCGATAATGTAGTTTCAAATATCGCCACAAAATCGTTGAAAAATCGAATTCGAGGAATTTCATATCACGTGTCGATAATATAGTTTCAAATATCGTCATAAAATCGTTGAAAAATCGAATTCGAGAAATTTCAGATTACGTGTCGATAATAAAGTTTTAAATATTTTCACAAAATCGTTAAAAAATCGAATTCGAAAAATTTCAGATTATTTGTCGATAATATAGTTTCAAATATCTTTACAAAATCGGTAAAAAATCGGATTCGATAAATTTAATATAATTTGTCGATAATATAGTTTCAAATGTCGTCAAAAAATCGGTAAAATATCGAAGCCGAGAAATTTCATATAATCTGTCGATAATATAGTTTTGAATATCTTTACAAAATCGTTAAAAAATCGAATTCGATAAATTTAATATTCTTTGTCGATAATGTAGTTTCAAATAACTGCACAAAATCGGTGGAAAATCGGAATCGATAAATTTAATATTCTTTGTCGATAGTATCGTTGACGAATATCGTCATAAAATCTTAATAATATCGCATTCGATAGTTTTTAGATTTTTTGCCTATGAAGTTGTACCGATAAATCTTTATAATATCGTGAGAACATCTATATATTTTCAAACGATTTTTTATCGATACGTTACATCTTCCGATATTATCGATCGAGTGTGCCGCTCGGGAATTTGTATTTGCAATTAGAATGCAAATTAAATACAAATTTTAGACGACTTTAAAATTTTTTAGATAATTTTAGGAAATATTGTCGAATTCTTTTGAAAAGTTTTTAATATTTTTAAATTTTAGGAAATTTTGAAAAAACAGCAAATTTTGAACGATTTTTATAAAGTAAAACAATTTTTGGATTGTTTTAGGAAATTGAAAATTTTTTACAGGATTTTGAAAGATTCCAAAAATTTTATGAGTTTGAGAGAATAGAGAACTTAAAACAGATTATAAGAAAACGAGAGAATTTCAAAAGAAGTAATTGAAAAAAAAGTTGAGATTATTTTTTCTAAAAAAATTTGAATAAGTAGGTAGGTATTTTTTCCAAAAAACTGGCAATATTTTATCCAAAAAAATGAAAATATCATTTCAAAAAAATGAAGATAATTTTTCAAAAAAAAAAAAAAAAAAAAAAAAAAATTATAAGATGATTAGGTATTGAAATCTGCTGCTTCATTTCGTCGAACCAAGTCCATCGACCTTGAAAAAATAAAGTGTCGCGATTTTTTTCAACATCTTTATGTCAAAAATATGGAAAATCCCTAAATTCAAAAATTTCAGTTGTTTTTGGAATTTGCAATTTTCTAATCAGTTTTCACTTCTGACTAAATTTGTTCTATTTATTAGGGTTTGTGCTTTAGCTCAAACCCTATTACGATATTTTTTTCTTCAGCGATATTATTATTATGATGTTCAAGTGTCGATAGCCAATCAGCTATTATTATTTCAATTTTTATCTAATCAGAGATCGTCATTTTAATGTAAACAATCAATAGCCAATGACCTACTAGTATATATTCCCGCGAATTTCAAATGTTCTTTATTTTTGGCCAATCCCATGATGATTACAATCAATAGCCAATGAGCTATTCGCGCCAATTTCAAATGATCTGTAATTTCATCGGCGTTGCTTCATTTGATATTATTGGTAAGCATTTTTTTAAATTCCCTACCGTATTGTTTAAAAAAAAAATAGAAAATGTTGAATTAGAATTTTACAAGCTCGATGACTCGACGTACTCGACTAAAATGCTAATCAGTGTTGCCAATTACGAAAAATTAAAAATCCTAAATTTTCATTTTTTTGTAGAAAAATATTTAAATTCAGATGCCTACATACAAAAATATGACATTCAAAAACAGAACTAACATGAAAAAAAATTGAATATTTTAAACCACACACAATATGAAAAAGAAGATCTTGAAACTCATGTACTAAATCCATAAGAAAAAAATAATAAATTTTTTCACGCGTAAGTCAGGTTTATAGAAATGATACCTATCATGTCACAAATTAAAAATTAAGTAAGTATATAAAAATGTTTTCAAAAAATATAAGTTTAAAAAAAATTATTAAAATTTTCCCACAAAATAAAAACAAAAATAATTACTTATATAATCCGCGATCTACAAGACGTAAACTACTAAAAGTTGAAAAAAATGTACTTGATAAATATATTTAAAAAATGAACAATAAATTATTAGCATAAAAATTTTCCACAAAAATGGTGTATTTTTTTAATTTGGTATAATAAATAAGTAGGTAAAAATGTTAATTTAGATATAAAAAATTAATTTATAAACAAATAACTGAAGCACAAACCCTATTGCAACAAGCGTGTAGCTTGTAGCTTGTTCTTTTTAGATGTTGAATTTTTAAATTTTTGCATTTATTTTATGTTTACAGTATTTTAGTTCAATTTTCACTCGATGATTTTTTTTTTCGATTTTTCACCCCCCCCCCCCCCCCAATTAATTTTACATCTTTAAAGTTCTGTTTTTAGCCTAGTAAATGCTTTTACGGAGACCAAAATGGGAAAAAATGACACCAAAATCCGACACGATTGGGTTAGGTTAGGTTTGGATGACATAAAAAAACTTAAAAAATTTTCAATAAATTCGATTTTTTACATTTTGTCTGACATTCTGAAAATTATAAATTTTTTTGAAATTTCACGACTTTTAGACATTTTCTAGGCTTTTTTCGGTCATTTTGAAACTTATAAACTTTTTATGTTCCGTGGAAATTTAAAATTGATAAAATTTTCTATGTGACAAAATGTGTAAAAGTCATGAAGTTTTTCCAAATTTTTACTTTCGAGTTTTATTTTTCAGTTCAATTTTTACTTTTGCCATTTAAATTTTTTTTTGACATTTAGATATTTTTAATTTTTAAACTTTTTTTTTAATTTAAACTTTTCATAACTTACTTTTTTTTTTGCATGAATTTTTCTAATTTTTCAATTTTTTCCAAATTTTTATTTTAAATTTTACCTACTTACATTTTTTTTTTAATTCACAATAAGTATTTTTCAGTCAAGTTTTAATTTTAACCATTTACTTACCCGATTTTTATTTTTTTTTAAATTTTAAATTGTAAAATTTCTGGCCTTTTTGTATTTTTTCATTAGGTATTAAAACATTTTAAATTTTTTGAAGTTTACAATATTTCAGCTCAATTTTGAGGTACTTTCGCCATTGTTCCTGATTTTTCAATTTTTTTAAAATTTCTATATTTTGGTAGGTATATGTATTTTAAAAAAAAATCATTTCATCATTTCAATTTTGGATTTTACCTAATGTTCCCCCATTTTCCAGTTTTTCCTAATTTTAATTTTTCAAATTTTCATATTATTGATTTTTAATTTTTGCAATTTTTGGAGCTTGCGATTTCATTTCGATTTTTCATTTTTTTTTTTCATTTTCAAATTTCTGAACAGTTTAAATTCTTTTTATTTTACTTTTTATTTTTTTTAAAATCATTATTAAATTTTTAGTTTTGACTGATTTTTCATTTTTTTCTAAATTTTAATTTGATTTTCAGCTTTTACAATTTTCTCTATTTTCCAACTTCTCTTTTTCGGAATTACCATTCTTTTAAAAATGTGTTCAATCTTTCTTGATTTTTCAACCCCCCCCCCCCCCCCCAAATAATATTAGTTTTTCTAGTTTAATTTTTATTTCAATTTGTAATTTTATTTAAATTATAATATTGGTCTGATTTTTCTGGAATTTAAAATTTTTCTAATGATGTATTTGTTCTTCTATTTTTCTCCAGTCCACTTTTTCTAATTTCCATTTTAAGCATAATTTTTTTTTCATTCAATTCTCCGTTTTATTTCAACTTTCAATTTTCTCTGATTTTTTTTCGAATTTCCGATTTTCACTGTAGATGTAGGTTTTCATTTCTGTTTTCTTTTTTTTTAATTCAATGTTTCAATTCATCTATCATTTTTTCCTTTCGCTTCCCTTTCAATTTTTCCCAATTTTAGCTGATTTTTTCTTTCTAAAATAGGTACCTATCTATTTTTATTTTATTTTACGTTTATTTTTTTATTTTTTTTATTTGTCATTTCGTTTCAATTTCTAGTTTCCCGGATTTCTTCTGTTTCATTTAGAAATTTTCAGTGATTTCAAATTTCAAGTTCGCAGTAAAAATTTTTCACTAAAAAATGTAGAAGTCCTAATAATTTTTTTAACTTTGACAATAGCACATTTTACCCCCGCCCCTCCCTTCCTACGTTCAAATTACGTATTCATTTGCTCATTCATACGGATTGAGTGTAATTTCAAGATCAAGGGTTTCTTAAATACTGATACCCGTTTGAAAATATTTCTCGTCGGATGGTTAATCGTTTTGTCGAATGTTTCGCTTGAAATCGAACAACTTCCTGCTGTTTGATGGAAATTAATTGTCATTTTATCTCGGCCGCATTCGACGTCGCCGCATCGTCTTCGTAATACTACAATTTACTATCTTTATCTTTATGGTTGTGATTTGCAGCTTGTCGCGTACTGATCGGCATCATGCTTCTAGTCTGAACGCATTTATTCATCTGGGAAAGATCAAGCGAGCGAGCGAGCGAGAGAGAGAGGGCAAAAAATGATGAAAAAAAGAGACAATTATTTGTTCGCGACTGACGCGAAATAACAATGGTCCGCACGTACAAAGTCGATCCAGCAGAGACAGTATTACTTCTCGGGTTCGGCTCGACGACGTTAAATCTATACGAGATACGATTTTAATTATTCGGAAAAAATGCAAAATTGGAAAAAAGCATTGTTTTGCGGTCGGACAAAGACCAAGGCGGGGTCATAGGACGCGGTGTGAATGGATTTTAATGGACGTGATAGATACAGATGAATAATTAATGCTTCGAATTGATCGGAAAGAAAGGTTGGGGCGGTGTGGTGATGGTTTTTTTCATTCGGGGAAACACGAAATTCGTCTTGTGTCAGTTCGATAGACGATTAGTCGATTATGGCTGCCTTTTCCTGGTACCTATAACTTTCACCTCAGATACATATTATAGAAATATGTAAATGATATATACGATAAATTTGTCCATATGGGTGTGCTTTTTGGCATCGTATATTTTGGTGCAAAAAATCGACTATTATGAGACGTTGTTTAATGATTTTCTCTCAAAATTATATCGTGTCACGAGCCAGGGCACCTCTCGAGTCACGAATCAATTAGAATTTTACCAATGGTCGTGATTTACCTAGTTAGAGAAAAAACAACAAGCCCAAGAGGGGCTAATAAAATATACCAAGGTGGATTTTAATTTCACTTCTCGTGTTGAAATTGTCGCGTCAAATGGACTCTGAATTCGTGTGCAAAATGTCCCATCTCAAGTACCATATTTTCGAGGTGATATTTTTCGTAATTTTTGTAGTTCGAGGTGATGATAAGTATACGAAGGTGGATCGACCTAAACGATTTTTCACCAATTTAAACGCGTATTTTTCCAAAAGCACCGAACCTACTGTGGAAGTTACCAAAGTAAACGTTTCGCGAATCCTCAAACCAGTCTACGTCTTCGATAACGAATACCTTTGTGGAATTGGCTCGAGCGAATGTAAAAGTCACCAGCAGCAACCAGATGGAAAGAAATTCGAATCATCGACTCCGGTTACGTATCTAACACCACCTTCCAAGGTATCGGATCCTTTGCCAAAATTTGACGATGGTTCGCAAACTTTCCCAGGATATTTCTACCCGAGTCAGGATTACGATCGAAGAAGTCAATTCAAAGGGCAGTTCAACTCGGAACCTTTCAAAGTATCCGTGTTTGGTAAGACGTTCGTATGCATCGGAGCGAGGTTACTTTTTTCATGCTTTTCTTACGATGAAGGTTACTTTAGTCGCTTTTTCACCCATTTTGGTTACTACTCGTATTTCGCCAAAAAATCTGACTTAGAAAAAAAAAGAAAATATTGCATTGCCATTGAAATTCAAAATTTCGTGGCACGCTTTCAAATTTGAAAAAAAAAGAATTGGAAGTTTTGTTCGCTTTTCAATACGAGGTTGGTAAAATTTTTAGGTAAATTTAAAAAAAAATTGAAAATATTTTTACTGTAAAAAATTCAGAGATTTTCTTTCCAAAAAAATTGAAAGATTTTATTTTAAAATGAATAAATTAAAAAAATAATGAACAAATGAATTTATTAATTTTCTTTTTTTAAATGAGATTTTTTTCACGAACTCGAGGAATATTTGTATGCATTGAAACGCAAGGGAAAAATTTTTTGCTCCAAAAAATTGAGAGTTTTTTTTATATTTTTTAAATTGGGATGAAAAATTGAGTTATTTTTTTCTCAAAGAATTGAGATTTATTTTTCTTCAAAAATAACAGACATTTTCTTTAAAGAGAAAAGAAGAAGGAAAACAATAAACATAGGTATTTTTGCTAAAAAATGATACCCAGATGAAGATTTTTTTTGTTGAAAAAATTGAGAGAATCTCTTCTCTACAAATGAACGACTTTTTCTCCAAAAATCGAAATTTCCATTAAAAAAAATTGGATTTTTTCAGAAGAATTAGAGGTTACTTCGTCGAAGAATAAATAAGATTATTTTCTTTTCACTAAAAATTTTTTTTTTAATGAGAATTTATCACCGCAATTTTCTTATTAAAAAAAAATGTAACCAAAGTTTTGAAAAACTATGTTTGAAAATTGAAAATTATTTCTTATAGAACATAGAGAACTCCTCAAAAGAGAAATACAAGTATGAAAAAATTGTTTTAACGTATGAACTTGAATGTCTTCAAAATTGGATTTTTTAAACAATTAGAAAAACGTTCCAAAATTTTAAAATTTTGAGAACTTGGAAATTTTACAATTTATTTGAAAATTATTTTTTTTTGGAAATGAAAATTTTTTTTGTACTTATCTACTCATTTTGAAAATCACACAAAAATTGTTTTGTTTTTTTCAAATAAACTTATGATTTTTTAGGCATTGAAATTTTTCATTTGAAGAAACATATTTTTTTTGAAAAGTTTTCAAAAGTTGGAAATTTTTTTAGAAATAAAAATTTTTTGTGGGCTTGAAAATTGATAGCTTCAAAAATTTAATTAATTTTAATCCAGAACTTTTTAGATACCTACCTATGTATCGACATTTTTAAAGATTGAAAATTGTTCATAAATTGAAATTTAAGTTGAAAATTGTTTAAAAAATAAAAACTTCAAAAAGGCAAAAAAAATCAAAAATTGAAAATTAAAAAGTTTAAAAATATAACAAATTGTTTGCAATTGAAAATTTTTCAAAAATTGGCATTTTTTGAAATCAAAAATTATTTGAAAACTGAAAACTGTTTCAACACAATTTTTTTTTTAAATTTAAAAACTTGGAAAACTGGACATTTCTTTACTTTTTTTACAAATTGAAGGTTAGATACCTATGTAGGTACTTGATAATTGGGAGCTTTTCAAGAATTGAAATTTCCTATACCTAAAGTAAAAATTGAAATTTTAAAAATTGGAAATCAATTAAGCTAACGATTTAACTATAATTCATCATGATTCCCTATATAAAAAATGCTAATTTTTTCATTAAAAATTTCAAAATTTTCAAAATTGTGGCCCTCGATTTTAGGGATTGCAAAACGTTGAAATCAACGAAATTATTGAAAAAAATCGTTGAGGGGGATTACGAATTTATGAGTCATTATTTGAGTGGCAATGGAAAAATTTTGGTTAATTTTTTCCCTAGGTTTGGTTACTTTTTTGAAATTTTAGGTTACTCAAGTTACTATTTTTTTTCCTTCAAATTTCTTTCCGATGTATGCTTTGGGGGGGGGGGATTAATTTGCGAGGATGGGAGGGTGACTGGGGCAGAGGGTATGTGAACTTTACCGTATAATTTACGTACCTATATCGTCGAGAGAATAAATTATTAGGTACTTTATTATCGCATCTCTGCAACTCGTTCGTATTTGATCACGCTTTTAATCTAAACGAGTAAACGACGGCGAACCGTTGTATAGTGCTGAATATAGCCGTAAATAATACAAATTAACGAGCCATTCTTATCTCGATTGTAAATAATACCACCGCATCGATATTTTACTTATGATGAGATGAGATTCCTCTTCGGATTTTTTTTCACCTCGCGTCGAAAAATAATAACGTACGAGTTGCGCTGCAATTTAACAGAAACTTAATCGTATCACGTATTTTAGCGTCGAGCAATATCGTCGGTATGATGAGAAAATACGTATTAAAAAAACAATAAGCTTACGTTAGGTTAAATTTTATTTTCATTATTTTGAGTATATTGGTGACAAATTGACGTTTGTAGGTCTCTCGATGGGTTTATATTAAAGATGTACGAGTATGTTCACGATGTGGACGATATGAGTGATGATGAGATGCCGTGAGATGGGTGAATAGAGAGGAGCAAATTCGCACCAAAAAGATAGAGATCAGAGAGGAGTGTGTGATTTTGATGGTATTGTAACAATATGAAAAATTTTCGGTAGGAATATTTGTTTTGTGGTGTGTTTTATGAAATGACTATTTTTATGTAGATCGTAATATGGTGTGCAGTGTGTTTCTGGTTGTGTTTATGGAAAACCAAAACCATTCGATGAACGAGTTTAATTGTCAAGCTCCGAATACGATGATGAGATGCGTGTTTATCAGAGAAGTTTTGTATATTTGAGTTTTAGATGCGAAGTGATTAAGGTTGTGATTTGCGTTCACGATAATTTAATTGAAGCGAAATTTGCGTGTGTTTAATAAGTAGGTTTTTTCAAGATTTGCATTTTTTTGCGTTTTGAAAGTGTTTTAAAATTTTTTTAGAGTAGAAATTATGTAGAAAATATTCTGAAATTTTGTGAAATGCTATTGTCAGAAAGCAATATTTTTTTGTAATTTTTTTCACTCTACTGTCATGTCAATGGTCATTTTCTCCTCTCCTTTTTTTTTTTTTTTTTTTTTTTTTTTTGATAAATTTTTTTGGTAGAAAATGAGGCGTTTGGTGGAAAAAGGGCGTTCTGCTACATAACGCTCTTTTTCAATATTTTGGGAAATTTGAAATCTTCAGGTCTCCAACTATTAGTACACGAAGTCTTAGATCTGAAAAATATACCTAGACGATGATAGACGCCTTGACAGGTGTTTGTTTTTTTCGTTTTTTCCAAAAATACCCAAATGACGCCATTTTGGGAACCAAACCCTCTTCAAGATGACCTTGGGGCCTAAAAATCATGTCTGGGCTTGTTTCGAGTCGGTATTTCTCATATACTACAATTTCAGCAAAATCGACTTTTTCAACTTATTTCATCATTTTTTAAATTTTGTCCTATTTGACGGATAAAACTCATAGGGTAGAGGCACCGTTTTTCGCCACCTTACGTGATTTTCAATTTTGTAAGTCTTACTGTAAATCACTGAGCAATATGAATTCTTATGTGTTTATGTTTTCTGAATCTTTGAAGATTCTATTTTCGCTACGAATCATTCGCAAACTCTTTTATCGTCGCAGAAAATTACCATATTTTTTTTTTTTTATTAAGTCAAAATTCTCCTATTTTCGCCACCCTTGACCCGTTAATCGCCACATTAGTTTCCTTTTTTCGCCACCCCTCAAAATTGCGTATATTTTCAATAGGTACGAATTTCATTTATTTTAGATACTCATTCTAAATCAAGTATTTGGATTCTTAATAAACAAAACATCAGCAAACAGGTACATGAATTTTTTTTTAATGTTGCAAAGTTTAAGTTATCACCCATCCCCGCCTCCATTTTAAATTCCTATTGGTACTTCTACATTGCTTCACAAGAGTATCAACTGTCATCTTGGAAAAAAATTCACATAGTTCTATGACTAGAAGACACGTCAATGTGTTTTAAAAAGTAAAAAAAATCCAAAATCCATTTTTTTAGCGAAAAAAAATAGAAACCATTTGAGATCTTCTGAAGAATAGTTGTTATTCTGTTTTTTTTGGCGATGGTTTCTTTTTTTTTTCGAGGACAATCTTGCATAAAACACCTAACCATGTAAATTTTACAACTCGAAAATGAAACCAAAATAATTATCACTCTCATCAAAACTCAAAATTATCACATGGCGAAAAATGGAACTCCACGTATCCTAATTTCGCCACCCGGTGGCGAAAAACGGAGAAATAGACTTTTTTGGGTTCCGAAATCCGCCATTAAAATTATGATGAAATGCGTGAACTTTTTCGTCACAATTTGACTGTTTTCGATAGAATATACAATTCTCTTCAGAAAAATTACCCACCCAGTGTCATTCCTTGATTTGTATGTTTACCATTCCATTTCGGCGTTGGCCCCTTCATTCAAAATTTTTTTCAGAAATCTTCTACTTTTGCGATTTTTGAAATATTTTCCCGAAATTGTATTAAATTAAAAATGTATAATTTCCCGTCTGCTATTTCATTCGCACAAGCAGTGTTGCCCGATCATGGTAAAAAAAAACCTAAAAAATTTCATCCACTCATATTTTTGTAATTCATGTTTTTCATCAAAAGTGGCGAAAAAAGGGGACATGCCGAAAAACGGTGCCTCTACCCTATACACCTTGCTGAAATCTTGGTAGTTCTCGATTATAAGACTCTTAAAAGTGAGAATATGCAAAAAAAAAATCATAAATTTTTTTTTGAAAATTCAAATATGGAAAAAGGGCGTTAATGGACTGTTACAAAAACGGTTATTTTGGCGTTATAACGAAACCTTTTTAAATTTTTTTTTTCAAAATATACCTCGAAGAACACACTATCTACCTACTATAAAAGATTTCTCTTCAATTGACCACATTTCGCGGTATAACATTTCAAAACTTGGAACGTGTTTTTTTCACACTTTTTGAAATTATCTAACGCCCTTCTTCCACCAAGCGCCTCAAATATAATCAAGTGAATGTATTCACGTTAAAATTTTACTGAAGAGTGTAGAATAGAAATGACGTTCTTGCCAATGCAAAAAATTGATATAAAAAAAGTTTTTAAATATTGTTCACTTCGAAAATGGCTGCAATCGACTCAGGGGTTAAGTTTAGCATAAATAAACAAATTTTTAGACTTTTATCTCAAAATTTACCACTTTTGTGAAAAATTGGTTTTCCTAATGGGCTATTTTCAAAATTTTCCAAAAATGTGCCAAAAATCGAAAAATCAACTTCGGCAGCTAAAAATTTGATTCTGAGGGCTGGGTGACATATATACTCTTTCAGTGAGTTAAATTTCAGCTGAATCGGAAACGACGAGTTGGCAAGGTTCCATGTAAGCAAAATAAAAAAAATAAAAATTATTTTCTCAAAAAATTGTCTAGATACCTAACTGGCTACCTACTCACTTTGAAAAAAAAAATCCTTAAAAAAATTACCTATGAAAAAATAAATGTTCGTGTGAGTAGAAAAAAATTATTTAATAAAACTTGATCGTAAAATTATTATGAAGAAATTAAAAAACAAAATCTAAATAAATACGTAAAATTCACAAAAAAAATTGTAAAAAAAATATTTTGATCTTTAGAAAATATTTTGTTCGAAAAAATAGTTTTTCCAGAAAAAAAAACACCTAAGGAGTATTTTTTTTTAATTTCTTGAAAATTTTCAATTCATTAGAAAAAAATTATTTGAATAAAAAAATATTTAAAAAATTTGTACTTGAGTACGAGTTTTCTGATTTTTTTTTTATTTTACTTATTATTTCTATCATTTTGCACAAATTTCAATGAAATTTTTTCAATTTACTAAAAAAAATTACTGAGATTTCGTAAGTTTGTAGTTCTCTGAAATGCGATCTGGAGCCTCCAGAAAAAGTTGACATTTCTCCAGCACACTGGAATGGCTCCAGACGGCGGTGTAATTAAATTGGGCAGCTGAAAATTTAATCCTGGCGTTAGTATAATGTCATCTGTCGATTGGCATGGTTTAATCCAAAATCCGAGGCGGCAGGTTCGCACGTGTTTTTTCATGACAACTTGAAAATTTCGCATTTTTTAAAAATTTCCAAAAAATCCATTTCTCCAGCATATTGTCCGAAACTTCGCCTACCCCCTAAAATCGACCCCCGAATCAATTGGCACCATTTTAGAAGCGATCTGGAGCCTCCAGAAAATGTTGACTTTTGCCGTCTGGAGAGATTCCAAAGGGCTGGAGAAAAGTCAACTTTTTCTGGAGGCTCCAGATCGCTTCGCAAATGGTGCCAATCGACTCGGGGGGTCGACTTTAATGTACAAACCGATTTTTAGGATTCTATCTCAAAATTTGCGATTTTTATTCCAAAAATTGGTTTTTGGGTGTGATATTAGCCATTTTCAAAAATTCGCCAAAAATCGAAAAATCAACTTGGGCAGCTAAAAATTTGGTTGTGAGGTGTGGGTGGCATGCTCTTTCAGTGAGCCAAATTTCAGCGAAATCAGAGGCGGTCAAGTTGGCGAGGTTCCCTTGTTAGTTTTAGTGAATATATATATACTAAAAAAATTTCTGAGATTTGATGCATAATTTTCTGGAATTTTATGAAAAGTTCGCTGAAATTCAGTGAAGAATTTTTTAATTTTGTGGCAAATCCAGCGAAATTTTCTTTTGAAATTCTTTAATAATAAGTACCTATGTATTTTGTGAGGAATTGTAAAAATTTTTAAAAAGTTGACTAAAATTTCGCAAAAAAATTATTTGATAAGTTTTATTAGATTTGGTAAATTTTTTCAAGATTTTGTCAAAAGTTTTTCAAAATTTTATGAAATAATTTTCAATTTTTGGGAAATCTGTTCTAAAAAGGTTTTTTGAAAATTTTTCTTTGATTTGATGAATAAATTATTCTTCAAGACTTGATGAAAAAGTCTCTAGAATTCTGTGATTTTTAGCCGAATTTTTTTTTTTAAATTTAGGCTATTGTGTCCGACCCTGATTTAGAAGGAGGGGGGGGGGGGGTAGAAGAGTTCTGACCCCATTTGTTGACGTTTGGGACCAAAAGATGACGATCTGTCACATGTCACATATTTATATATATATATATATATATATATATTTATTTATAATTTTACCCTCACTTTTGGAACTCTGGGGCCGAGCCTAACAGGTCAAATGAGGTCAAACTTGATATGTAGGGTCCCCTCAGTGTAGGAATGATGCAAAAAAATTTTTGGGGCCCTAACTCAAAATTGAGGATATGACACCTTTTTGAGGGGATGCGGGAGAGCCCCAATATCATGAAATTTTTTGAAACTTGCCCCAGGGATGAGAATCCTAATTACCTACACCATAGTCAAATTTCAGCCCCCCAAGTCACCTCCACCCCATTTTAGGGCCCAAAAAGTGAATTTTGGGTTCATTTTTTTCACGTTGATCAGGCTACAGACCCCCCAAATGGGGCTGGGGGACCAAAATTTTCATCATGGATCAAGTTTGTGCCCCTGATGTGCCTTTTGTAGGTTTCAACTTTTGGGCCCCCTTTGACCCCTGTCAAGGGTCAAAAATCAAGATTTTTCACAATTTTTCATGTTTTTTATCGCTTCCCGGTACGTTGATCAGCCTGCAGCCCAAACCAAATGACCTTAGATGCTAAAATTTGGTATTTAGGATAGGTAAGGGTCACTGAGGTGCCTTTTGGGTTTTTTGACCCTTGAGCCCCAAAATTGGGGTGTGGCCACTTTTTGAGGGGGGCTCTAAAGAGGCCCCAATTTGACAAAATGGTTTGAAATTTTTACCAACAACAGTGACTCTGGTTGTCTCCACTGTATCCAAATTTCAGCTTCCCAAGTCATCCCCACCCCATTTTAGGGGTCAAAAGGTGGATTTTGAGGTCATTTTTTCACGTTGATCAGGCTACAGACCCGCCAAATGGAGCTGGGGGCCTAAATTTTTATCATAGAGCGAGTTCATGCCCCTGATGTGCCTTTTGTAGGTTTTGACCTTTAAACTCCTTTTGACCTCGATACAGGGTCAAAAATCAATATTTTTCAAGTTTTAACCTGTCTTTTCTGACGCGTTGAACAGCCTACAGCCCAAACTAAATGACCTAAACAATCGAAATTTGGGACGTAGGGTCAGTAGAGGTCACTGATGTGTCTTTTGGGGGTTTCGACTTTTGAGCACCATTTGACCCCCGTAGAGGGTCAAAAATCAGAAATTTTCACGTTTTAACCTCTTTTTTGGTGTGTTGGCTCTCGTCTGAAGAGCTGAAAGTGTGAAGGGGATTGAGAGCGAAGCCCTCAATCCTCTCCTGCCATGTCCCTATTGAGGGTAAAGCCCCCCAATAGGGGCATGGAGGCGGAGCCCCCAGTGACGAGGTGGTTGGGGGCGAAGGCCCCAACGCGGGGGTATGGGGGCGGAGCCCCCATCCCAAGAGCCGAAAGTGATGAGGGGGTTGGGTCGGAGCCTCAACGGGGGTATGGGGGCGGAGTCCCCATCTGAAGATGAAATCTTCAATGCAGAGGGGAACTAAAACTGAAGACAAAAAACCTGACATTTTTAAACTAAATTTGAAGTTAAAACTGATATTGAAACTGAAATACCATGGATGAAAACGTTTTCAAAGTGGTACACTAACTTGAAAAAAAAAATTCGGCTGTCGCGGAGCATCTTGACTGCTACGCGTTTTTTTTTTTTTTTTTACGTAGATTTTGTCGAGTGAATTCGCTGTAATTTTGTGAAAAGTTTTCTGAGATTCTGTGAAATATGTTCCAAAGTTTTGTGCAAACTGATCCACGTCTTTTGTTGATTCAGATAAAATACATTTAGTGTTCTGTAAGAGTAAACTAAATGTTGGCATGAAATTGCAGAATTTTTAGAAAATAGACCAAATAACAATACCTACATTACGAATTTATTCCATTTTTAAGACGTTCTTCGATACTTGGCCGAGTCATCATCGATAACTTGAGATAAATGAGCCTCACGTATATATCTCTTCGTGCCACATAAATGGTTATCAAAATCACCTTATAATCTGGTAATCGATAGCGACAGTGTGGGCGGCTTTAGCACCTTTGCGATAAATGGAAAATCATCACATAATCTAACGAGGCGTTATACTAATTATATCAATCACATTCAATTCGTCATTTTTTAGCAATTGCTCGCGATAAAAGATGATACTGCGTTACGCGATAAGTATTATTTTTGCTGTTTTTTCTTTCCTTCATTTTGAACCAATTTATATGAAATTATTTCACACGGTAACCTAAATAACATTTTTACATTATCGCGTATACGTATAGCTATATATACAATAAACAGCATGCGGCGCGGTGCGAAGCTATTAAATTGTAATATGGAGTACGTTAATATTGGAATGAAGAGAAGAGAACCGCGCCAATGGTAACCTTTTTTTATAAACAAATATCGTATCGACGCGGAACCAGTTTTGATACGCGCCGCGCTGCCGGCATCAACGCGTCCATCGACTGATCGACATGAGTCATTAGTTGGATTTTTTTTACCCAACGTGGTTGAATTTATAATAAGACTAAAGAGTGTGTAAATAGCTGCGTCGGAGTGAGCAATAAAAGTCATCCCCTTTTTGTGTACCTTTGTTTTTTTTTGTTTTTTTTTGGAAGATGCACGTGACTCTCCAGACCAGAGAAATAAGGAAATAAATCTAAATTTTGGGCTACATGAATTTTTTTTTGCAAAATTTTCCTTTCGGGATCCTGGCGAAAAAAAAAGTCTCCAAAACCTTACCCCTCGGAAGTCCCCAAATGTGGATTCGAAGTGACCTCTTTGTCGGTTTTCGCTTATATCTCTTCAAATATGCGTTTAATCGGAAAAATTATTATTACCAAAATTAAAGTAGATAAAATTTGAAATAAAAAACGTTATATTCATTTTTTCAAAAAAGTGAATGGGTGGCGCAAAAAACGCGCTTCGAAATATACAGGGAAAAAATGATGATTGCCCCCATTCCCATTGCTACTAATAACACACAATTTCGGAAGGAGTCGAACATATTCGAATGAGGGCATACCATATACTCCAAAAAAGTTCCCCCTCCTCCCCCAAAGCATCCGAAATGTGGATACGAGGGAACCACTTTTTTAAAATCGTCAATAACTCTTCCTCCGTGCCCTTAATCAAGAAACAGTTCAAATAAACGTTGAAGTGCATAAAATTTCCTACAAAACGATTTTCCTCTACTAGTGAATGGGTATAAATACATAAAGTCCCTAAAAATGAAATGTTGTACACTTCTGTGAATATTGCATGGTATGAAGCGTCCAAATAAAAAAATGATTATAACCAAAATTAAAAGTCATCAAATTTGCAACAAAAAAAATTATTATTAATTTTTTTCGAAAAGTGAACGGGTGGCGCAAAAACAAGCGTTAAAGTAAACATAGTTAATAAATAAAATTAAGAATTTTCCCTTTTTTCATGAGTTAAGTAGATAGAATGTCACCATTGACTTGTAAAAAGAAATGAATGAAGCAGTTTTGTAGGAAATCCTATGCACTTCAGCCTGAATAGTTGAAGAAAAAATCCTAATTTTTTCTAGAAAATTTCATCAATAGGAATTCTCAATTTTTCCCGTAGATAAAAATGTTCATTTTTTGATGAAAACATATTCGATAAAAAATTCTCAATTTCTCTTGGAGAAAAAAGTTTTTCAATTCTTCAAAAAAAATATTTTTCATTTTTTGCTACAAAAATCTCAATTTCGTTTATGAAAATTTAAAAAAAATTATTTGATTGAAGAAAGAAAATTTTCAAATCCTTGAGGGAAAATCCTAAATTTTTCTGAGGAAAAAAATGCTGATTTTGTTGAAGAAAATTTTTTCAATAAAAAATTCTCGATTTTTCTTGGAGTAATAATTTTTTTATAATTATTATTATTTGAAGGAAATTTTTTTTATTTTTTGGAACAAAAAATGTCAATTTCTTTTTTGTAAAAATTAGAAGCATTTTTTTTTTGAGAAATTATGATTTAAATTTTTGGAAAAAAAGTATCAATTTTTCAAAGTAATTTTTTTTTTCAAATAAAGAATTCCCAATTTATCATGTTTTTTTTTTTTGCAGTAAGAAATCTCAATTTCTTTGACGATTTTAAAGGGGGGGGGGGGGGGGTTACCGCGTACCCATTCTTTGGACGCTTTATGGGAAAGGAAGGGTGGGGCTTTTTTTGGAGTCTATGGTATGCCCTCATTCGAATACTATTCGATTCCTTTCGATATTGTGTGGTACTCGTGGAAATGGGTAGAGGAGGCAATCTTCATTTTTTTTACTGTTAATTTTGACGCGAATTTTTGCGCCACCCGTTCACTTTTTTGAAAAAATGAATATAACTTTTTTGTTGAAAATTTTACCTACTTAAATTTTATTAATAACTATTTTTCCGTTTAAACGCATACTTAAAGAGTAATAGGCGAAAAACAACGAGGGGGTCACTTTAGGTTCACATTTGGGGGAATTCCCTAGGGGATACTTTTTTAAAATTAGAGGGGAAGGAGGGGTCCAGTAAAAATTTTTGTAATGACCGAAATTATTTCTAGGACTTCAAACTATAACTTTTGTTTGAAAATTTTTTCAATTTGACCCCTCCCTTCCCACCGATTTTGCATAACACTCCGAAGATGCTAATTAATTAAAAATTGAAGGAGTGAGGGAGGAAGGGGCCAACTGAAAAAATTTTCAAATAAAAGTTATAGATTATGATCTTAAAAATAATTTTGGTTATTATAAAAATTTCGATTGGATCCCTCCCTCTCCTTCGATTTCACATAAAATCAGGAAGATACTTTTTTTCAGAATTGGGGAAGGTGTCCAATATTGAAAAAATTTTCAAACAAAATTTGTAGATATTTTAGATTAGCCCCTTCCCTCCCCTCCAATTTCGCAAAATATGACTTAGATACTTATACTATTAAAAAATGGCGGAGATAGGGATCCAATGGAAAAAATTTTCAAACAAAAGTTGTAGCTTGAAAACTTGGAAATAATTTTGGTTATTTTAAAAATTTCGATTAGACCCCTCCCTCTCCTCCAATTTTGAATCAAGTATCTATGTAGAATTGGACTTGGTAAATTTTACGACACTGCCAAAAATAACAGTACTGCGGCGATCCACTCGTATCAGGACCCTGAAAGGAACTTTTCACCAAAAAAAATTGCATGTAGCCCAAAATATAGGTTGCACCATTTTTTTGGTCTTATTTTACTGGGCTAATTAGATAGATTGTTGAATTATTAGCATATTGGTCGAGTATTTATATTATAAAAATATCGGTCGTCAGATGTGCTGTGCGTCAAATCGTCCAGAAATGGCCAATTCACTATCGGAGTGACCACTTCGAGAAGTATGGCGACAGTGCCCATAATTGAGAATTCGTACCAGGTTGAAAACGCACCTCAATGCTCAGTGGCCACGATAAATTCGACGGTTTTTCAAATTAGCATACACGAACCAGATGTTATCCGTTGCGGAGTTTATTATTGTAACTCGGATACGGAGAATAACGTGAGTATAATTGCGGCCATCGCCAGCAGTACCAGTTAACGACAATGGTATAACAATATGATTAAGATTATTGTCATCTTGGTATACCTAAGTTTTATATACATGTAAAATACTCCTAATGAGATCTGCTTCTCACATGGAAGAGTAAATGTCATTCATGAAAGTAAGACTGGAAAGCTTTAGATTTATGAGACGCGATACAGTGGCTGGCTTTTCTGTTGTAGTCGAGCTGAGCCGGGCTTGACAGACTGAGCCGGATCAAATGATCGACTTATATGCTGAAGCATCGGCATTTTGCATTTTGCAGCTCATGTGCATCAATCTGAGATTCCCTCTGATAGCCGGTATTAAAACAAGCGATGATGTAAGCGTGAGAATCCAATGCCATCCGCAGCAACAACTGTTATCTCATGTCAAACAGTTGCAATTAAAGCCATCACACCTTAAGTAATTATTTTATTAAGGTATATTATTTTTTTATTTACACATTTCATACGCTCAAATGTCTGCGTGTAAGAAGGTAATACTCCAGGTGTAAAATCATAGCTGAGGTATTTCAAGAATGAGTTGCATTCTGGTCCAGATATGTATGCACGTCGGGTTGGGTACCGTTTTAGTCTTGGTCAGCATATCGAGCATCGAGCTTCGTGTGTGAATGGCTTGCTTACTGTATAATCGTGAATGGTGCATCGGGTTGATTTGATTTATGAGGTAGGAATAAATATGGGTAATGGGTATTTGGCTTACTGGGGCTGGAGGCTGCCGTTGCTTGATCACGTTGGTTGGATTGTTGTAATTTTTTTGATATTCTGAGTGATGCTGGAGTGTTGGAAGAAAATGCATGTTTTTTCGAGTGGATTTGCTGAATTGGGTGTTTTCGAAATGAATTTCCAAAAGAAAATTGTAAAGGTAAATTTTTTGACGTCCTTTTCAATTTTTTTATAATTTTTTTTTTTTAAATCGAGTAGATTAGGCCTAAGAATTTAGTTTTAAAACGAATATTTTCTATTGAAAAAAATTAATTATTGATTTATTATAAAGAAAAATTTCAAAGGTTTTCAAGAAAGTCAATATTTTTCAAAAAAATTACCCAATGAATAAATTTTTAGCATTTTTTTAAAACATTATTTTTAAAATTTATCATTTTGATTTTCAATTTTAAAAAAATCTGTTTAAGGAAAAAAATCAAGATAAATTTTTCAAAAAAGGCGATGAAAATTTTTCAATTTTTTTTTCAATTTTTTTTTTTTTTTTGTGAAAGTGATGTTAATTTAGGTAGGCTATTAAAAAATTCTTAGATATAGTATTCTTTCAAGAGTAGGTTCGTAGGTATTTAATTTGAAAAAAAAATACAGTGGCATAATTTTGGATTTAAAAAAAAATAATTCGGTCCTTTCAAATTTTCCATGCTGTTCTACCCCCCTCCCACCCAAAAAAACCTATCTTTTCATAAAAAAACAGCAATTATTCATTAAGTTGGAAAAATTAGACCAAAAAAATCGTTTTTTCTCATTCTGTCTCTAAAAATAACAGATTGTTTCTCACAAAAAAATTGAGATTTTTCTTTTAAAAATCAATTTTTTTTGTTTTGAAAATTCGAAAAAAAATTTTTAAATACGAGGTACCTAATCCAAAAAAATAATTTTAATGATTTTTTTTTCTTTAATTTGAAAAATATGTTAATACTTCAAGAAAGTTGAGAATTGGATTTCTTCACCCCCCCCCCCCCCCCCATCCTTAAAACAGTGTTTTTTATCCCAAAAATTAAAACAATTATTTCTTTCAAGCAGTTTAAGGCAAAAAAATTAGTTTTTTTTTTTTTTTTTTTTTTTTAATGAGGGACATTGTTTCCAACCAAAAGTAGAACAGTTGTTTTTCTCTCAAAAAAAATTGAAACTTTTTTCCTTCAAGAAATTGAGAAACTTTTCTTCTTTTCTTTGGATTTAAAAAATTGAGATATCTTTAATTACAAGAAAATTCAGAATTATTTTTCTCTCCAACATTTAAGTGGAAAATATTTTAACTCCAAAAAAATTGAGTGATTTTTTTTTCTCCAAAAAAGGGATATTTCGCTCATTTTGCATTTGAAATTTTATGTGTAGCAAAAATTTAATTTTCCAAGAAAATCGATTTTTTTCTTCAAATATTTATTTTCAAAATAGAAAAAAATGGTCAATTGAATAAACTTTTAGCATTGAAAAAAAAATTACTAATACAAGAAGTATTATTCATCATTCTGATTTTCATTTTGTTTTAAATTGACCTGTGTCAGAAAAACGTTTCAAATGAATTTTTCAACATGGGTAATGTTTACTTTGAAAGATGAATTATTTTACCAAAATTTGAATTTAAAAAAAATTATTTAATAAATTTTTAGATTGAAGTATTTTTTTTCTTCAAAAATGAATAAATTTCTAGCATTTTTTATTTTTACCTAAAATTCTCGAAATGTACTATTACTATTTGGATTAATAATTTCTTCAGAATAAGTACATAGTTATTTTATGTGTATTTTATTTTTTGTGAAAATTACATCGATTTTTTTTTTAATTTCACGAATTTTAACAAAAAATCTCCCCTAACCAGTTTTTGAAATTTTTGAAAATTCATTGCAAGTAACTATTTTTTGAATTTCAAAAATTTAGGGTTTTTCTATGCCTTTTTTCTGCCCCCCCCCCTCCCCCAAAGATTAAACTTTTTTTGAAGAATGTTTTTTTTTCTATTTCTGAATTTGATTGATCTGTTATTGAAAAAATTTCTGAAAATGAATTTTTTAAAATAGCTAATTCAAAGAGATGAATTTATAAAAAAAGTTTCAGACTCAATTTATTGAATATTTTTGTGGAAATTATATTAATTATGGATTTATTGTATTTTAAAATTTCTAATCGGGTTGACTTTGAATTTTAAAATAACAACTTCATTATTGTACCTGTTTCAATTGGCTGTTTCAATTTTTATCATTTCTGAAATTTCATTTTTTTAAATCGAGTAGGTATTTCCAATTTTTTATGAACTCTAGAAACGAATTTCTTCAAATGAATTTTTCACACTTTTTAAAAAACTTTATTAAAGGTAATTAATTACTTATTCTAATTTTTTTTTCAGTTATTCATTGAAAAATATACAATTATATTTTAATTTTAAAATTATATTCATCTAGGTATTCATTTTAATTTTTTTTTTAAATTTTCGAAGATGAATTTTTTAATGTAGAGTAAGTGTCTATCTCAAAAGAAGAATTTGAAAAAAACAAACAATATTTTAAAACTTTTTTAAGTGGTATACCTAATTTTTTCTAAATGGCTAAAACGTATGAAAGTCAATTTGATCACAGAATGAAAGGGTTTCCTCGTTACATAAAGTAATCTGCAAATTTTTTAACACGAAACACATCACAGTTGCCTATTGAGATATTCTTCAGGCGCCATAATGACAACTTGTAAAGTTGTTGCATGTAGGTAATTTATTCGTTATTTCATTCAAGCTCAAACATCGGCAGATCATTGCCACTGATATCGACCGTATCGAGTAACAATGCCATACAAGAATTACACACCGACGTGAACCTTTACGCGCTCACCAGCGTAGGATACACTCATTTGATTAGAAATAACGACGTGGTCACTTTAGGAGAAGAGTTACAGCTCAGAGGGGTGGTCAGACAAGGAGATGGTATACTTGAATCATTCATCATTCTATCATTTCATCGATCCATTAAAAAATATTATCTCTGGGATCGTATTTTTTTATTATGATTAGGTTGGCAATACTCCAGATTCGGCAGAATTATCGTCCAAAGAGTACTAAACCCTTCATCTGGATACGCTTATGGTGAAAATAACGACGCTGTGGTAGTCGTAGCTGAGGATGGATGCGTAAATTCAGCCATGAAGGTGATTCCCTTCTTCTTTTTGATATCAAGTAAGCCAGATAATTTGGCGATTTCCAATCCTGCAGTGAATTTATGTTTACCAATTTTAGATGATTTGTCCAAATGCTCCTTTCAACGATCCTGTAAACTCGTTGGTGTCCATGTTGAACATGAAAATGTTTATATTTAATAATATGAAAGATGGAGACGAATTGACGATGTCTATTACGATGTTCGGATGTGTCCATTACGAGGATTGTTTCGTCGTAAGTCGAGTCATTATCCCCGAATTAATATCAATCCAAAATTTAAATACGATATCGATTAATTTTCATTGTCTGTTTCACGAACGACGAAGGATAATTCGTGTCAGAATTGGTCGAAAGACAATAGAGTTAAGAGGTCGAGTCGTCGAGATATTAATAACACGGTTGATTCAACTTCGGAAATTACGATTAAAATTAAAACCACACCGAGTGAGAAAAGTAAGCATTTTTTCAAAATGGCAACAAAAGGAAAAATGTTGGATATTTTTTTCATTATTATTATTTTTTTTTAGGAATAATGAAATGCGACAAACACGAATGTAGAGAAATCACCTATAAAGAAAATTCATCTATGAGGGTTTATATCGTATTATTTTGCTGTCTCGGTGGAATTTTATTTGGCATCTTGTATCATTATTATTCCATTAGATCGATAGTGAGATAAAAATTTTGAGTTACCGAGTTGAAATTATTATGCGAGTAATTATTACTGATTTGCATTTTTTTTCTGGTTTGAGTTACGCATTATGGTTTTAATGCAGCAGGGAAATACGTTAATAAAATTTTTTGTTATGGAGTGAAAAATTAGTGTAATTAATTATCTATTTTTGTATCATTTTATATTCAATTTTAGCATCCTGAAGAAACCACAATTTGGTGAGAATACAAACATTACAACACAATGAGTTTGAGATTAAAAGTAATAAAATAATAATGTTTCATTTTACAAATTAATGTCTATGCGAAGTTATACCCAAAGAAATAATTTTGTATGAACTTGTGTTGGAAAACTCGTGAAACCTGTTGTAAGTATAGGCCTATATCTAGATTCTAGAACCTACTGAAGAAGATCATTAAGGCTATTTATAGACAAATCAGTCTGTGGATGTGTAAAGTTCGATGGAAATTAGACGATCTGGCGCCTTCTGAGCCTTCACCTTATTTCGATATTTCTGAAAGATGAAGAAACTGAAAGAAAAACATTGAATAATCGATATGTTTTTGCGATGTCACAATTTCTGCTGACTCTACCCTCATCCCAACTCAATGCATAACCTTTAATGTACTTATTTTTTCCCAACTTTCTAGACATTTTTTCAGAATTTAAATCTGTGACTTTTCAAACTAAAATATGCTCTATATTTTTGTCTAATTTTTCTGCATTTTGTTAGATGATTGTTTCAATTTTTTAAACGTAGATTTCTGACGACCCCCCCCCCCCCCCCGGGTGCGTTTCATTTTTTGTAACGCAAATTTCGTAATATCCAGAGCAAAAACATATCCATGTTAAAATCGTGAACATATTCTTGGATTAGATATATTTATATATTTTTTTTCAGAGTCGACATTGAAACATTCATCATTTTTTTGGAATTGAAAAATTGGATGAAATGAATTTCTTAATTTATATGAAGCGGATTTCTCATTTTCTTGGATAAAAATTTAATTTTTTTTTTTGAAAAATATCCCCGAAATTTTTATGAAAAAAAAAATCCCTCAATTTTTTGTAGTGAAAAATGTCCTGAATTTGTTTGAGGGAATACTTCTTCAATTTTTTATGTCTTGTGGAAAAATTTCTCAATTTTTGAGAAGGAAAACGCTCAATTTGGGGAAAGAGATTCTTCAATTTTTTTTCGAGAAAAATTTCTCAATTTTTTGAGGAACGAAAATTATTGAAGAATCCTTTTCCCCAAATTGAGAACTTTTCCCCTCAAAAATTGAGGAAATTTTTCCACAAAAAAAAACCTCTCCACATGGAGAGGTTTCTCACTTTTTTATGTAGAAAAAATTAGTCGATTTTTTGCAGAAAAAAATTCTCAATCCGAATTCTTTTTAGGAAACACTTCCTCAAATTTTTGTGGAAAAAATTCCTCCATTTTTTTATGAAGCAATTATCAATTTTTCGAGAAAACATTCCTCTATTAGTTTCGAGAAAAAGTTTCTCAATATTTCTTTGGAAGGAAATTTCTTTAATTTTTGGGCGAATAAATTCTTAACTTTTTTTTATAAAATTCTTGGAAAAAATTCCTCGATTTATTGAAAAACAAAAATTCTTACGGGGGAGAAGTTTTTTGTTTTCTATGTTGTGGAGGAATTTCATAAAATTTTTTGGGAAAAATTCACCAATTTTTCCGGGAAAAAATTATCAATTTTTTAAGGAGGGAATTTTTAAATTTTTCGGGAAATCGTTCTGAAATTACTTTCAGAAAAAAGTTCCTCGATTTTTTTTGAGAAAATTCTTTACATTTTGGGAGAAGAATATGTTCAATTTTTTATTATGAAATTCTTGGAAAAAGTTCCTCACTTTTTTGAGGAACGAGAATTCTTATTAAGGCAGGGGGTGAAGTTTCTTATTTTTGGAAAAAAAAAAATCTCCAATTTTCGGGTGGAAAATTCTTGAACAATTCAACCAAAATTCATCGAATTTTTGAGGAACGAAAATTCTCATTTGGTGGAAAAAAATTTCTCGTGTTTTTTTTTTTTTTTTTTTGCAGAAAAAAGTTCTCGATTTTGTAAATAAAAAACCTTTTTGATTTTTTGGAAAAGAATTTCTCAATTTTTTGGGGAGATTCTTTATTTTTACGTGATAAATTCTTCAATTTTTGGGTAAAACTTAATCTTTCAATTTTTTAGGGGAAAATTCTCATTTTTTTTTTTTAGAAAAGAAACTCCTGCTTTTGGTGGAGAGAAGTTCCTCATTTTTTTTTTTACTGAAAAAAGTTCTCAATTTTGCGGAAAAATTTCTTGAAATGTTTTGGGAAAAATTCCACATTTTTTTCGGGATAGATTCCTAAATTTTTTAGAGAAGATTCTCCAATCTTTTCAGGAAAAAATTTTCAATTCTTTGAGAGGGGAATTTTTCAATTTTTCGAGAACCAAAACATTCCTCAATTACCTACTTTCGAGAAAACTTCTTTTTTTTTGAGAAAATTCCTTAATTTTGGGGGAATAGGTAAGTTCATTAATTTTTTCAGTGAAAGTATTTTTATGAAAGTCTTGGAAAAACGTTCCACAATTTATTGAGGAACGAAAATTCTCATCAGGGGAGGGGTTGAAATTTCTCGTTTCGGAAGGGAATCTTCCAATTTTTGGGTGGGAAATTCTTGAACTGTTGAAGAAAAATTCATCTATTTTTTGAGGAACGAAAATTCTCATTTGATGGGAGAAAGTTTCTCATTTTTTTTCAAATACTTATTGTAGTTTTTGATATTGTGGGGAAAATTCCCTCTCATTTTTTGGAGAAAGATTCTTCATTTTTTCGTGAAAAATTCCTAAATTTTTGGAGGGGTTAATTTTTCAATTTTGTAGGGGAAAATTTTATTTTTTCAAAAAGGTATCATATTAAAATTATACGTTATTTTATATATTTTTTTTGTTCCTTTTTTTATGAGAAAAAAGTCGTCAATTTTTTTGGGAGGAGGGGTGGGTGAATCTATCTGTTTCTTTTTGGAAAACATATTGCTTTTATGAGTTAAAAAAAAATGATAATTTAGAATAATTCATTTTCAATTCAGTAATGAACACATGAAAAAACCCAATATTAAATGTATCATGGCGCCATTTCTACTTTCTCTGACTTTGTAATGGAGTAGGAAAAGGTGGGGTTTGCATTACTTTATTTTTATAACTTTCCTATTTGAGTTCAAATTGAAAGAAAAAAAAATCGAAAAAAATATGCAAATGATCGTATAATAAGTATGTCTAATTTGTTTGACACGTCATTAGCCTATTACATGGCATGAAATACGATTTGTATGTAGTTTCTGGTCTTGGTCGTAACCTGAAAACAACCTATTGACATTTTTCACCAACCAGTTGTCAGCTGGGTATTTCATTGATCAGTTTTTTTTTTTTTTTTTCTGTAAATAATTCAATTAACTCTTCTTCACAAATAAAATTCAACTCTGCAAGACGAAAAAATTTCGGTATTTCCTGAAACATACTCGTACCTACATTTTGGACACCTTAAATTCAAGGAAGCGTTTACAATAATTTTATTTCTCGCACCCGTATCCGTCGAAAAGAACTATGAGGCCAAATTAGCTATCAATATTCGACATAGGTAGGTAGGTACACTGTATATATCTATCTTCAAACGTTTTTTTCTTTTCACCGCTCGAAATGATAATGATAAAATTAACACCCATTAAAATTACACGTTGGTCTCGGTACAGTCCAAAATGTATGTGCATGGATCCTTCTGATGGTCTGTGAACGACTGAATATGTATGCTGCAATGAGGTATGTGTCGATAGCTCGTGATCGATTAATTACCCAAGAAAAAATTTCTCGCTAGGTAAATTTGCTGCAAGGTAATTAAAAGATGCATTTTTTCCTAGAATAGCTAAAAAAAAAAAAACTCGTTTGAAACAAGTTTTGAAAGTACACGTTGGTATTGGTAGATTGTCTCTTTTAACGTCAATATACCTACTCAGACCTATGGCTATCTTCATTATGGGTATGTGAATGATAAACAGTGTTGTATACTACAATTTAATTTTTTACCTGCGTTTCCTAGATACCTACATGTGTATTTTTTCAACTTTTTAATTACGTGGACGAACAAATTTTCCATCCGCAGTGTACCTAATATTTTATACTTAATTTATTCGTCGACGTTTTGGCCTTTGCATCGGGATTTTCCACAGTTGTATAAAAACCACCCCTTTCCCTTTGGTTTTGACAACCCCAAATGCGAATTTCTCTCGTTACGTTGAAATCGGCGTGGTTTATTGAATCGCGTGCTTACGAGATGCACCTTTCAGTGTTTTATTTATTTAACTCGGTATTAATTAAATACACGTATTAACAAAGACGTAAATGTAAAAATTCCAATTGTCACGAGAAAAGTTTTATTTGTTTATTTGCGAGATGCGTAGAATAGATAATTTAGTAGAGTACATCGCTGAGTTGAACATATCCGCAGGTACGATTATGATACTTCAAAAAAGTAGTCATACGGTGGAAATTGAAGAAGCAAGTTTGGTTTTAGCAATATACTCCTACGTTAGTTGGGATCGTAAATTGAGTAAAAAATTTTCTGTTTTGGGCATCGGGTTACGATGAAAGGAGATGGTAAATTTCTATCACGTAAGTACCTATTGGAATTATTTTTTTAACTGGTTTAATCGAAATAGGTTCTGGTGTTATGAAATATGCCTAGGAGCGAATTTTTTTTCAACGTGCGATTGCGTTTGAAGTGAAATTTTTTAACTTAAAAAAAAATGCTTGAGCACAGTTTTTTGTATTTCTAATACATTGCTTAGATCTAGTGCTAAAACAGTGATTTTAAGATTGGGTGGAGGGGGTGGGGATTCATAAGTTTTTTACTTTTCGATATTATTTTAATAAATAGAGCTGAGATCATATTTTTTGTTAATCTTCTTCAAATTGGGATACATTTTTCAAGACTTGGATATCTTCACGTTTCATAAAATTCTGAATCGATTGAATCACAATTTATTCATGTTAGGACATAATATGACCTTTTTATGGTATATTTGGAAATATTTCGAATAAATTTAACAATTAATTCTCAGTTTTTTAAGAATATTTGAATAAAAATCCAGAAAACTAGTTATTAAAATGGATATCACAAAATATCACTCCAAAAAATGCACTTGAATTTTAAAAAATTATTTTATTTATTTTTTCGATAAAAATAATCAATGATTCTTGCACCTCTCTCTCCCCTGCAAATCTGTCTTTACTCTTTGGATACCTAGACCTACTAAAAAAAATAATTTTATGGAATTACTCCAACGTACGAATTTTTCGCAGGAATACATCAGGAACAATGAATTTTCCAAACCTTCTATTAGTTTTCACATCTCTGCTGGGCCGAAATGATGAAAAGAATGGAACAAACCTCATGCCAAAAATACAAATTCACGAAAACACCGAAAAAAACGAAATATATCCGATCGCATATGAATCATCGTTGCATCATCAAATCACCACGTTACCATCGAAAGAAATGTAAGCGTTATTAGTAATGGTTGTATTTTTACGAAAACGTACGGATTTTTTGTGCTAGTAATTGAGAAGAGTCCCCTTCAGCTAAGCCTTTCTGCTAAATTACCTGCAATCGACAAGAGGGAGGTGTGGTGGAGGTGGATGGGAATATTGCCAAAGGAAAAATTTCGTTAGTCAGTCTCGTAAATTTTTGTGGGTATAAATTTCTTCGAAAAATGGTTTGAAAAAGAAAATCAATTTTATATGTATTTTAATTTTTTTAATGGAGTAGGTAAGAATAATGGATGATTCTGTAGAAAGCCAATTTGTTCGTCTGAAATTTGTTGAGAAATTTAGTTGAAATAATTGTGTTTTTTCTTTTGTATTTATAACCAAAAACAATTTTTTTTTTAAATTTCTGAGAAGCACTGTTTTTGAAAAAAAAATCTATAAAAAAATAATGTTATGTAGGTAGTTCCATCCAAAATTCTGAAACCAACAATGAATTTTTCAAAAAATTTTAATTATTTTTTTCGAGTTCTGCTCAATTAAAAATTGAAATATTTTGAAATTTTTTTCAAATTGAAATTCTCTACACGATCAATAATTTGAAGGAAAAAAATATTTTAAAATTTTAATTAAAACCAAAAAACAAATTTTAAAATTTTCATGAGGAGCACTTTACAAGTTTTTGTTCAAAACAAAATTTTGAACTTTCTGTTCCATTTTTTTTCAATTTTTGTTATGAAAAAAATTGATGTTTCACTTAAAACGAAAAAAACATATTTCAGTTGAAAAAAAAATTGTTAGAAAATTTCAAGTTTTCACTTCTAAAAAAAATTTTTTTTTGTTTAAAAACAATATTTTGAAATTTCGGTTCCAAAATATTGAAAATTTTGTAAAATAAAGAGTAGGAATTTAGGGGAGGGGGGGGGGCGGGGATCGAAATGCATTTCAAAAAAAATCAAAATTTTAGTTAAAAATTTTTTTTTTGAAATTTTAGTTTTGAAAAATTGGATTTTTTGTAATAAAAAGAAAAGAATTTTGAAAGAAAAACGTATTTTTTTATGGAGAAACCAAATTTTTAAGTTTAACTTCGAAAAAAATCAAAATTTTTGTTTAAAAAAATAATTTTTTTAATGATTTTTTTTTTTTTTGAAATTTTGGTTTCATAATTTTGGATTTTTTGTTTTTAAAAAAATATTAATGGAAGAATTCATTTTTATGAGTTGTAAAAAAATACAATTTTTATTCAAAAGCAAAATAAAATTTTAGAATTTCAGTTTGAAAAAAAAATACCTACAATTCCAAAAAAAATGAAATTTTATATTTAAAAAAAAAAAAACTTTGAGAGTTTTTGTAGATGTACACAAAATTTTTGATGTTTCATTTTTAAAACAAAAATTTTGAAATTTCTATTCCAAGAAAAAAAAATTGTTCGAAAAAAATACACTTTTTATAATAATTACCTGCCGAAAAAATAGACATTTTTTTTCAAAAAACAGAATTTTGTGATGTTTATTCAAAAAATTTAAATTCAAGTTCGAAAAAATTGTAGTTTTTGTTTAGAAACAAGGTTTGTGATTTCTTTTCAAAATCAAAATTCTGCAATTTCAGTTCCAAAAATTGAAATTTTTGCATAAAAAAAGTAAAAACTACAATTTTGGGAAAAAATTTCTTTTTTTCTTTTAAAATAAAAATGTTGATATTTAAAGTCCAAAAAATTGTAAGTTTTGTTCAAAAAAAATTGCGTTGAAAAAAAATTTTATTTCGGAAAAAATGAATTATTACCTTATGCTTATTCCAAAAAAAGTTTGAAATTTCTGTTGGAAAACAATTGGAAATTTTTGAAATTTTTTTTTTTTTTTTTCAAAGCAAAATCATGAATGTTTTTTTTTTTTTTTGTAAACGAAATTTTGAAATTTTCGTTTGCAAACAAGATTTTGTAATTTTATTCAAAATCATCATTTTGACATTTTTGTTGAAAAACAAATTTTAAAAATTTTGTTCGAAAGCAAAATTTCTTTTTTTTTGAAAACAAAATAATTATAATGTTTCACTTGAAAAACAAAATCTCGAAATTTCAGCTTGAAAACGAATGTTTTAGGTTAGATACAGCCCAAAATTGAATTTTAAAAGATTTAGCTGAAAGCTTTATTGGGTATGATTTTTTGGGGGGAGGGGGTAGGTCTACCCACATTATTTTTATAAGAACATGAAAATTAAAAAAAAAATCGAATTTCAAAATTTTGTTTTTTTCATACAAATATTACAAAACTGTATTTTTCAACGAATGAAATTGTCCCAATTTACCTGTTGCAGCTCTCACATTCGAGGTGATTCATGTCAGGAGGTTTTCACCAACGGCAATTTCACCAGTGAGGATTTTCGAACAAGAAACTGTATGTGCGATGAAAACTGCCCAATTTATAAAGATTGTTGCAAAGATTCCATTCACCACAACAAATCCTCCGATAGCCAAGCCCAATTCTCATGTGTGAGTACTCCCTTAAACGGGGATATTTACATGGTGACCAAATGTCTGCCAGGATATTCCGATTTAGAGACCATTTTCAAATGCGAGACACTAATCAACTCTGCCGGAGCTGTCCACGATATTTCCTTAATATTACCAGTAACAAACTCTGAACGAAACATCACCTACGCCAACTCATTCTGCGCTGTTTGCAACAAAGAAACTCGATTCGAAACTTGGGATCCGGTGTTGTACTACGAATTGGGCAAAATTCACGATCAAGAGATTTCAAACCAATCTTCTAGCTTGGTTGAAAAAATCTATTCTACCATTATCAACCGTGATACGATTCTTTCACATTTGGTTGCAGGAAATGGCACTAATTTGATTTCTCAATTCAACGATTTAACTTACAAGTGTCGTTTATTTGCTAATATGCCAGAAGAGATGACATCGATGGTGAGATACTGTCGGTTAAATGATAAGAAGGGAAGGGAATCTCGTGAAAAATTTTTTGATGAAAATCTTATTCCGCTGGATAGGCATAATTTGCCAGCAAATTTATTCAATCCAAAAATGGAGTTTGATTTTAGTCAGAAATTTCGTACCAAGATTAACAACCATATGAGAACCTGCATTTATTCTGTGACCCAAACCGGAGACCCTTGTTTGGTAAATACTTTATTCTCCAAAGATACCGACTTGGATTTCATGGGAAATGGCCAAGTCTTTGTGAAAAAATACAATTTCACTTTTGACGAGACTGAATACACCAATGAAACTTCTATCAAAAACACCATTTACGTCTGTGGTACCGAAATCCCTGATAAAAATGAAACAGTGACTGCTGTGAAAGTGTTCCTGAGTAGGTCATCGTCCTTCTTCATCATCCTTCTATTGATCATGAACGCTGATAAGAAAAAACTGCAGAATTTATCCGATAAGATGACCTACGCTTATTGTATCACAATGCTGCTGGTGTATGGAGCCTTTGAAATGCATAGACATCCTAGATGGTGCCTCTTCACCCAAGAATCCATGCATTACTTCTTCCTAAGTCATTTCTTCTGGTTCTTGGCCATGTCTTACGAACTGTGGAATGTAATTTGTCGATTATCGGTCAAGTTCCAGAGTATGTCTGGTAAAAGCCACATGAAAAGGTTCATCGTCTATTGCCTACTTTGCTGGATTATTCCCCTGCCTGTCATACCTATCACAATGTATTACAGGAAATTTGTAAATATCCCCACCAATTGTCCTATGATTCTTGGATATCAAATACGTCGACCGTGCCTAACCATACCTGAATCACCGATAAGTCTGTACGTGTTTTTCATCAATAGCGTAATCATCTGCATTAATCTTTCCTTATTTGCTCACGTCTGCTACCATATTTATCTGACCAAACGTTCGAATGTAAAGTCTACGTCGCATAATAATTATTTCGAACTTTTTGCCAAATTAGCTCTGACTATGGATTTACAATGGTTCTTTTATTTATTCTCTTTTAGCGATATCGAGGCTTTAAAAGTGATTAATACGATGCTAACATCGTCTCACGGGCTGATTACGTTTTTAGCCTATGGTGTGAAGAAGAGTATTTTTATTAGTTTCTACGAGAAGTGTAAAAGTTATTTCGATGTGGTTCAGAAAGTAAGGAATTTTTTTTCTGTACTTTTTGGTGGAGTAAAGAGGCCTCCTTTTTTGAAACGGCATTCTGTCGAACCTTCCACGCATCATACTGGCGTGGATTTGCTTTCTAATGTGTGATTTTTTTTTCTTTTTGTACTATTTTGTTGATGAATATAATTTATTTCTTTTTGTACTGCAATTATTTAATCGTGGGATTGCAGGATAGGAGTGAGAAAATTATGTACCTATCCATGAGAAGGAATGATCATGTTTAAATTTAGAAGTGCTCGAGTAAGCTCAACAATTGCTGAGAAAATGCTAAAAAAATTAATGCTCAACATTTCAAGTGTTTCTGAGAAAATAATGAGCAAGTAATGAGTTTTCTGAGAAGTGAGCATGTTTGAGAATTTCTTCAATTTAATTGACTCTTGATTGAATATTGAATGTGCGCCACTCACAGGCGTCTGTGAAGTAAATGCTTTTTACTTTTTTGTTTATCGGTGTATGCGGGGGAGGGGGGGGGGGGGCTAGATAGGACATTGAAAATGGTGAATAATTTCTGTTCTGTGTGAAAGCAAATTAAAATTTCAACAAAATGTGTAAGTAAGCACTAAGAAATAACTACAAAATTTGAAAAATTCATTTGTGAACAATTTTTTTTTCATTTTATAAAATTTGTAATTTATTGTTTGAACGAAAATTTAAAAAATTTGTTAATGTACAATTGATTGAAGAATTTTGTTTATATCAAAAATTATGGTTTTTGATAAAAATAAAATATGATTTTTCAAATTTTGTTTTTTAAGAATTTAAAAAAAAAATCAATTCTTTGAAAATGGAATTTCAAAAAGTTTAGTTTTCAAAAAAAATAGAAAAAAATTCGAAATTTCAACAAAAATAAAAAAAATAGAGAAATTGGATTCAAATTTTTAAAATAAAAATAAATTTGTATCCTGGCACATATCACGTATGTAGTACCTACTACCTACCTCTAAAGTATCACTTATTGCCTTTTTATATGCCTTGTTTTTTGTTTTTTTTTTGTTTTTTTTTTTAAATAATGAGAAAACTTGCTTTTTAACGAAAATTAGAAAAAAAATTGTCAAAATGATTTTTTTTTTTTGGCAATTTACAAAAAATGTGAGAAGGAAAAAATAATAGGTTAAAAAAAATGTAGGCTAGGTACCACAAAAATTTTCAAGTTTTTGTTTTTTTCAAAGATTTAAAAATTTTGATTAATAATATTATGAATTTATGAAGATTGATTATGTAACAATTGTTTTCAGGAAAATTTGAAATATTTTGTATATTGACGCAAATTTGGAAAAATTTCCTTTAGATGAAATAATCAATTCAAGTTAATTGACAAAAATTAGTTTAAAAATTGTTTCAGAAAAAAAATTAAAATAATGTGGTTTCAGAAATTTTTTAAAATTTTGTTTCCTAATTAAGATTTAATTTTTTTTACCAAAAAAAAAAAAAAAAGATGATGTTTTGTAATCAAATATCTATACACTATGTTTTTTCAGAAAAAATTGGAAAAAAATTAATGTTATAAAAGATTGAAAATTGTGTTTCTTGAAAAGTTTTTAAAAACATAAAAAATTGTTTTTGAACAATTTTTTTTCACCAAAAATTTGATTTTTTCAAATACTCAAGTACTCACTTGAGAATTGAAAAATGTTATTTTTTTAACAAAAGGTTTAATATGATTTAAAAAATTGAAATTATGTTTTGGCGTACGTAAAAAAAATTATGAATTTCGTTTTTTAATGAGAATTCAATTTTTTTCAAAACAAAAATTTAAAAAAGGTCTTTCACAAAAATTTGAATATTTTTTTTTTTTTTTTAATGCAGAACATTGAGAGTTTCAACAAAAATTAAAATAAAATTATTTAATTACAAGATCTGTATCATTTTTAAACAAAAAATTTTATTAATTTTTTTTAAAAAACACTTTCAAACAATTTGTTGAAAAAAATTAATATTACTTTTTTAAATTTGTTCTTCGAGTCAAAAATTCCAAAAAAATCAACGAAATACCTACCAACTGATTTTTTTAAACGATTCTAACACTGTTTTTTTTTTTTTAATTTTTCTTTCAAAAAAATCTGTGAAAAAATTAAAAATGTGTTTCCTAACTATTTTGAAAATTTTAGTCTACCTGCAGCAAAAATTTTGTTTTTCAATTTTTTCGGAATAATTTAAAAATTTCAAGTTTTAGCTAAAATTGCAATTTGAAGATTTTAAATAAAAAAAATAAAAAAAACAGTTAAGACAACATGAAAATGGTTACTAAAATTGGAGTTTGAACCAAAAATTGAAAATTATGTAGTTTTTAAATAAACCATTTATAATTTTGTATGTATCTAGGTAATACTTTTAGAAACAAAATAGAAACATTACCTCATTTGTGATGCAATCTATGAAATCCAAGCTGAAGCAGAACTCACTCAAAAGTCGGAAAATAAAATTCTACAGAAGAGCGATTTTTCAAATTTCTGTCAAAGTTTTTTTTCTTTGGTATTATTGGATAGTTAAGGTTCTAAAAACTTGTTTTTCTCTAAAATTTTGAAAAATTCAAATTCAGTTTTCAGAACTTTGAAAAATTATATTAAAATAATGAGAGCACCTAGCACACTTCTGTTTTCAATAAAATGACGTGAAAACGACGAAGAATCCGAAAATGCCTCCCCCCCTTAAATGCTGACTTCTGCTTAGGTTTGCTAAATCGCATCACATTTATTATAATGATGACAAAAATAAAATAAAGAAATTTCTTCATAAAAAAGTTTAAAATGTGAGATATTAGGTAATTAAAATTGGAAAAAAATTGGGATTTTTTTTGAAAGTGTCTTTTAAAGTGGTGCGTATGGATGATACAAAAAATCTCTTAGCTTTTGCCTATTTTCATGTACGTAGATATTTGCCACGGGTCCTGATGATATCTCAAAAAACACTTGCAGAACAACTGAAGAAAATGCTCATTGCTCACAGTCAGGCATTCAGGCCACTCGAGCAATGTCAGTGTATCTGTATATTTTACCAACACTACCAATACTTAGATTTGATAGCTTCACAAAAGATCAATCAATAGATTAGGCATTTATTGACGTAAGTACCTACTATCAAATTGAAATTTATATGTAAAAAATGGAATAAACCAAATTCGTTCTCGAATTTAGAAGTATGGTTTTGCTATTGCTCCAAGGCATCGTTGTTGAAAATTCATTCCTTGTAAATTAAAAAATACATACCTAATATACATTCGTAGAATAAATGCAGTAATAATTTTGAGAATTTATTTCGCGTAATTTGCACATTCAAGGTGAACTAGGTGGACGCGTGTTCTGCGATTGTTTCATTTGTTTCCATGATGAGTTTACGTGTGAAGTAGTTTCCAGTGGACACCTGAGGTGGTTTATAATATAATTATGCAATAATACAGTCTACTAAGTCTACTTTGAGCTTTCACCCATCACCCATCGATCGAATTCGAAACATAATTTTTAAATTCTTAATGCTGTAATTTTCGTAATTTAATTTGAATTTAATTATATACTCTCTCACTTTTGCAGTTGATACTTGATACAGTTGATACTGAAACTGATACGATCTACGATCATTATTGTTGCTGATTGTGGTGAGAAAATTAACTTCCAGCTCGACTTTTGTTTTCGCCTGTAATTATTGTAGCACTCAATAACGTATTTCTGTACCCTACAGCACTGAAGATGGAAGTCACATTTTTCTCAACTTTGTGGTTTTTACTTTTTACGTTTTCTGAATCTGACACTGTCTTGTACTTGCAGGTTCATAAAGCATAAACTTTACTAGATAAGAATCTTGAAATCGAAAAAAATGGGACTTCCACCCCATCTTCGGTGCTTTGGGTACAAATTTAAAATTTTCACAAAATGAAAAATAATCAGAAAATCATCAAAAAATTCGAGCAAAATCCCCGCCTAAAACAAATCACTCATCCAAAACGAATTTACATCGTAATTACCAGTAAATTACCTCTCCTTTTTGTTTCTGAAAGCTGCTCGGAAAGTTTATTTTCAATTCAACGATCACAACTTTTTTCTCGTTCTTGTTGTTCTTGTTTTGTTGTATGACCAAGTTACTTTACTTTCCTGAACAACTGAACAAATTTCGCGAAATTTCTCATCTAATTCTATTTCTCGTTCCTTAAAAAATGACGCGATGGAATCGCACCGAAGTGGAAACTTTGATATCTCTGTACGAAAGTCATCCTTTCTTGTACGACACGAAACACGAAGATTACCACAACAGAGCCAAGCGAGACAAAGTACTCACCGAATTAGCCGAAAAGATCAACGAAATTCGAGGCAGTAAGCTGACCCTAATCGATATCAAGAGCAAAATAAAAACACTGCGAACTCAGTATGGCGCTGAAAAACAACATATGGCCGAACGATTCCGGAACAATAATAATTCCATCAAAGACGAACCGCCGCAAGAGCCCTGTGAGCCGAAATTATGGTGTTACGATATCTTGAAATTTTTAGACGATTATACCAAAGAAAGAGCCGATAGTAGTAATGGATTTGATGAAGTAAGCTGGTCTTTTCACTGCTCAAGTATATCTTGATAAAATTCATTCGAATTACTTATGGGTTTTTCATTTTAGCCAAGACATAAACGAGTCGTCGTCCGACCTAGCAAACCATCACCAGCTGCGGAGCAATCTCCGGCGCTGATACCGACTACGTGTATGTCCATGTCTATGGTCGAAAAAGAAGACGTTTTTGCCAGTTTCGTTTCCAACGAATTGAAACAAATTACCGATTCTAAACTGCAACACGAGACCAAATGGAAGATACAGTTAGCGTTGAAAGAAGGTGTCGAAAAACAAATGGAATTGAATAACGAAGGATATATCACCGAAGTGGTCGTCGAATGAAAATTACTTATTTTACCTTTTTTCGATTGAGAAACAAATACTTATTTCATCTTTTACGAATATTTTTTTGTAGTTTTGGTTCCTGAAACTTGTAATTGCGTATGTACGGTGTAATTCATCGGATCATCGCATTTATAATTTTAATTGTTGGAGAGCACGAGAGAAGCGTGTGTTGTTTGATTTTTTTTACTAGTAGATATTCGTATTCATTTATTGTACATATTTTTTTCAAGGAGTAATTTTACCAATATTGATCATGGAAAATGAATGAAAATAAACAACTTCTAACAATGAGTATTTTGGAAAGTGTTTTTTTTTAATCTTTTTTTTTTTGCAAAAAGATCAATTTATAAAGTTGAACAACTACAAATTTGGTAACCCTTGTGAGCCTTCAAAACCCATTCTTTCCTCTGCCCTGATTAGGACTTCGAAGAGAAACAATCGATTTGAATAATTTTGTTATCATTGGATAATGATAAGGATTTCTCATTTTTGTAAAGATTTATCCTTTTTTCTCTTTTTCAAAGCATTTCTTCATTCCTTATTTCTTTCAAAGCACTTATCTATTTTTCCCTTTTTTGAATGTAGGTATTTTCCATTTTTCTCTTTTTAAGAAAATTTCAGAATTATTTTCTCTTCTTTTATCATTGAAAGAAGTGAAAAAATCATCGACAGGTACCTACTTACTTGAACTAAAAATTTGAAAAAATAAATTTTGAAACAAAAACAAAAAATATTAGAAAAATCGGAAATTAGAAAAAATCAAAAATTCAAAAAATATCAATAAATTGAAAAAAATTTGGAATTCGAAACAAAATTGAAAATGACTGAAAATAAGAATATTCAGTGATTCAAAAAAAATCAAAATATTACGAGATGAGATAAGTGATATTGAAAAATTGAAAGATTCAAGAAAATAGAGAAAAGTAAAATTTGAAAACAAAATCTTAAAAAATGACAACCTAAAAATTGAGAAAAATTAGTGTTTTGAAAAAATTAATAATTTAAAAAAAATTTAAAAATGGAAAATATATTAAAAAACTTGAAATTTTTTGGGATAGGTATAAACCAAAATTAGAAATAAAAAAAATTCAAAACAGAATCAAAAATGACTGAAAATTTAAAACATCAATAATAGAAAAAAAAAATCAAAAAAGACTAAATAATTTGAAAAAATCACAGACTTCCAAAAAATGAAATAAAAATAAAAAACAATAATCTATATTTATGTTTATTAGGATTCAAAATGAAAACAATATTGGAAAAAATAAGTACCTAATTCAAAAAAATGAATAATATGGGGAAAAGTCGGGAATTGAAAAAAAAATAATGAATAAAAATAGATTCAAGATTTGAAAGAGAAAATTTGAGAAAATATATAAAAATAAAATTAAGAATCAAATTAATAACATACCGAAAACAAAAACTGGTAAAATCAAAAATATTGTAGAATAATTCAAGATTTCAAAAAAAATAGGACCCCAAACAAAACTAAAAATCACCGATTTTTTTTTAAAATTGAAAATTAGGTACCTAAGTTTTAAAAAATGAAAAAAATTCTACTTACAAAAAAAAATCAAAAATTTGTAAAAATTTTATTATGCCTACCTACGAAAAATTTAAAAAAATTGGAAATAATTCTAAATTCAAAACAAAATCAAAAACTGAGAGAATCAAAAATATTGCAGAATCAAAGATTTGAAGAAAAAAAATGAAATTCAAAGCAAAACTAAAAATCACTGACTATTTTTTAATGAAAAAAAAAGGAAAAATTTGAAATGATCTAAGTTTTTAAAAAATTGAAAAAATTCTAAATTTAAAACAAATTTAAAAATGACTAAAAATTTAAAAACATCAATAATAACTTGAAAGCAAAAAAATTGAATTCAAAACGAAATTAAAAATTACTATAGATTTGAATAAAATTTGTACCTAAATTACAAAAAATCAAAAATTTGGGGGAATTTATTATACCTATGAAAAATTAATAAAAAAAAATGGATTCAAAATAAAAGCGAAAATAGTCAAAAATTAGGTAGTGTAATTTTAATAAAAAATAAATAATTTGGAAAGAAGTCGAGAATTTAAAAAAGAAAATAGATGCAAAATTTGAAAAGTCTGTAGATACCTATGTAAAAAATTAAAAAATCAAATATTCAAAATTATTATGCAAAGAATTGAAATACTCAATTCTATAAATTCAAAACAATATTAAAAACTGGGAAAATAAAAAATTGGAATTCGAAACAAAATTAAAAATTAGTCATTTACAAAAAATCAAAAGTTTTTGGAAAAAATAAAAAACAATATTATCAGACGAATTAAATAAAAAGTTTGAAAAATTTGGATTCAAAGCTAAAATAAATTGAAATCAGTATTTTAAAAAATCAAAAATTAAAAAATTGAAAAAATTTGAGATTTAAATCGATAACAAAAATGACTAAAAACCTGAAGAAAAAAAATATATATATAAAAATTGGATTTCAAAGTGAAATCAAAAATGACCAAAAATGAGAAATAATCTGTATCACGAAAAAAATGGGAAATCTTCAGAAAAAATGAAATCAAAAATTTGAAATATACGAAAGTGTCTAAAGGTGGGTAAAAAATCAGTACATTGGAAAAATAGAAAATTTGAAGGAAATTAAAAGCTGAAAAAAAAATTGAAAATTGAGGAAGTTGGGAATTTAAAATTGAATTAAAAATAGCTAAAAATTGAGATAATTTTTTTTTTCAAGAATCAAAAAATTGACTCAAATTTTAAACTACCAAAAACCTGAAGAATTTTGGCTTCGAAGTGAAATGCATTGGCGCTAGAACTCTGCTTGGTTCTAACCATACTTTCAGATCCTAGGTAAATGAAATGAAATCCACGTAACATTGCGAACTGTTTTTAATATAATAAATAACAATTTAAAAATACTCAAAACGTATTCACATTTACAATTTTTTTTTTTTTTTTTTCAACAAACGAGTATTTATTACGCTAAAATTATCTACACACAGAGCAAAAGCAATAGTAATAAATAATAAAATATTAAAATAGCGACATCTTCGTATAATAACTTCAAATTATCAGTACAGATTTTTATCGAAATACACTGAAGTGGAATTTAAACCAATGAAATACAGTTATTTGTCGACTTATGGTCGCATTTGGGTGAAAAAATTGACGCAAGTATAAACACTCAGAAAGTACGAGGTATCTGGTATTCTGATATGACAGAATGTAACGAAAACGAAATCATGTAAATGCTGTACAAAAACTGCTAAAAAAGCCTTATCAAATAAAATAACGTGTTAAGTACGAAAATATATTTTTCGGCGAGCTCATCCGTTCATTTATATTCTTCCATGAATTTCAAATGAAATGATTCCAATCTTTCTAACATTTCTTTCAGTTTTTCCGGTTGCGGTAGGATGGTTGTCCTGTGGAAAATACCAAAGGTCAGAAATTATCTTCGAATTGTACCAGAGCCCAGAGAAGCTTATTAGAACATACCTGAAATGATAGGTTCCTGGCTGTTGACCGAATCCAGCTCCAGGTACGACACATATACCTGTATTTTCTAGCAATTCGAAGGTATAAAAGACCGACGGATCTTGATTCTTCGATTTAGCTTTGGCTATTGCTTTCTCAGGCAAGTGTAACTGGTGAGATACCAAATATGGTTAAATTGGTGCCATTTTAACCTCAAGTAGAGATTTAAATCAATCCTGTACTTACTCTGGGAAAAGCGTACATAGCTCCTTGGACCGGATTACACGTAAAACCAGGCATTCTATTGAACGTATCAGCGACCATTTTTGCTCTCTCAGCTAACGATGTCAAAACAGCGGATTTCTCTTTGCTAAATTGCTCGTAGGATTCTTCACCAGGTTGGGGAGGATTGACAACACAATCCAGAGCGACCTGGTCATATCAAAATATGAATTAAAAATACTTCTTCGGTGGGCACAGGCGAGCTAAACTCGATAAAACTCACTTGTCCATGTACGGTGGGGCATAACATAGCGGAGATTAATTTAAATAACATTGCTTTGACTTGAGGATCTAAATTTATAACCTCGGTGTAAGCTCCTCGTAAACCACATTCGCCCATATAGCCTTTAGAGCAAGACATGAACGATGCCAATTCCATGTTCGAGTAAGGAGATCCCATTTCCTTCATCACTTTCTTGAACGAGTGGAATTTACAGCCATCGGCGTAGACGTTGTCTTGGTACACCTAAGATCAAAATGATTAATTTTTTACATTCAATTTTAGGGCTTTTAATTGAGAAAAAGAAAAAACCAACCTCGTCTGCGAATAAGAAGAGCTTCTCTTGGTACGCGAATTTTATAACTTCTTCGATATTTTTTCGTGATAATACTTGACCTAAGGTAAATATTAATCGATTAGAATGGATTTTTCTCGGTATTTATTGGTCCAATTAATAGCACCGTGATCGACTTATGTGATTTAAAGACAATTTGATGTACTCTTTACGTTTTTTTTTTTTTTTTTTTAATTCTAGTCTTATCGATTTTGGTTTTGAAAGAGGAAAAGAAGTAAAAAGTTGATAAATCTTGGTAAAAACTACTTGTATATGAAATGTTTAGAAATAATATTACAAAGTTGGGTGGGTTAAAGTTCTTATGAACGATAAAATAATATTGTTTTTATCTAAAAAAAAATTTTTAAAAATTAAAAAATTACCAATTAGGTATTTGAATATTTCTGTAATTTTATCAATTTAGAAATTTTTGATAATTTTTTCACTTCCTAAAAATGTATGAAATTAATTGTTTCCTCGCAAAACAATGCACATTATTTCATTTATTCAATTAAAAAATTTAATGCTCTTGATATTTCAAGGGCACAAAACAATCAACTGTTCGCAGGAATTTTCTATTCTTAGACAAAGTGGCATAGGTAAGAAGGTCAAAAATGATTTCGATTAACTCCCCTCCCCTCCAAATTCTTTGCGGGAAAAATGTGAAAATGTACTTCATAACGCGCACAAATTTTTGAAAAACAGATTTAATTTTTTTAAAGATTTCCATTCATTTTTTTAAAAATAAACTTTTCTCTAAAAACTAAAAATTATTACTTCAAAATTTTTTTAAATTCAATTTTTTGAAAAATTCAGTTTACAATTTTACAATTTTCAATTACCATTTTTTTTTAAATTTTATGAACGTAGGTTCGTAAATTGGGAAATTTTATCAATTTTCAATTATTTCAAAAGTTCACAATTAATTATTTTAATTTTTATGTTACGAATTCTTTTAAATGTTCAATCATTTTATGAGTTTTAAATTCAATTTTTTATTCAATGTTCGATCCTATGAATTACTTTTAATATTTTCCAATTTTCTCTATTTCGAAATTATTTGATTTTTTTTTTGGATAGGTACTTGAGTATCCAATTTCCCATTTTCATACTTATTTTCAATTTTTTCTATAAATTTGTATAAATAGGTAACTATTTTTTTTAAATTCAACTTTAAATTAAAAATTTATTGCTTTTTTCAATAAGTATTCAACTTTGCAAATTATTTTTGATTTTTTTGTAATTTTCTGCTATTTGAAAAAATGTTTACAAATTTAATTTAAAATTTTACCATTTTTAATTAATTTTATTTTTAGTTTTATGGACATCTCAAAAATTTCTGCTCCTCTCAATTTTTAACTTTTTATATTTTTCAGTTTTCAATTATTTTCAATTGTTTTTGCAACTTTTTTTCTAGTTTTCTATTCAATAAATTATTTTAAACTTTTTCTAATTTTTAATTATTTCAAAAAATTTTACCATTTCGAAATTATTTATTTATTTGAATAAAGTAGATATACAATTTCTAATTTTTCATCTACTATTTTCAATTTTTTTATTTCATTTTTTCAATTCAACTTCCCAGTAAATTTTTTTTATTTAATTACTGTTTTTTTCAATATTCAACTTTATTGTAATTTTCTATTGTTTCAAAAATGTTCACAAATTTAACTTACAATTTTCTATTTTCTTTTTTTTCGGTTTTATAAACAACATGACATTTCAAAAAATTTTGCTCTTCTCAACTTTAATTTTTTTGATTTTTCCAGCTTTCAATTATTTGAAAAATTTTAATTGTTTTTGCAATGTTAGATACATTTTTTTTTCAATTTTCCAATTCAATGAATAATTTTTAATTTTTTACAATTTTTACTATCTCAAAAAATATGTTTAATACCTGCCATCTTGAAATTCAATTTTTTTAAATAATTATTCATTTTCAATTTTAGGATGTTTCTATTTTTACTAATTAAAAAATATAGATAAATATATTTGTTTCGATTTCCTATTTTACGATTTGTTTTCAATTTTCATTTAAAATTTTTTAATTTTCTTGTTTTTTAATTTTATGAATTATATTCTTGATTTTTCCTTCTTTTTTTTTATCAATTATTTCAAAAACTTTTATCATTTTGATTTTTTTATAAGTTTCCAACCAAGTAGGTATTTCATAAATTTATCGTTTTTAAATTTTATCATTTTTTGAATTCAACTTTCAATTTGGAAATTTCAATTTCAATTTTTTTTCAATTTTATGAATCATTCTTGATTTTTCCTATTTTTTTTTTATTAAATTCATAAATTATCATGATTTTGATTTTTTTTTGGAAAATTTCATTTTTTCAATTTCATGATTTTTCCGTTTAATTTAATTTAATTCAAACAAAATCCACCATTCTAATTTTTTTCAAGTTTTTTTAAAAAACAATTTCAGTTTTTTTTTTAAATTTTCAATTTACAAATAATTTTTTTTTGCTATTTTTATTTACTTTGAAAATTCCATTTTTTAATGATTTTTATTTTTTCAGATTCAAATTCTAATTTTCAAAATAAATTTTTTTATTCATTTCAAAAATTTTAGAATTTAGAAATTTTTCATTTTTTGAAAATCCAGTTTTTAATTTTACGATGTTTTCAATCATTTCAAAAATTTTATTTTTTTTCTTCAATTTTTTGAGGAAAAAAATTAGACTGCTCCCCTCTCCCACTTTTAAAGTCACCCACTGGGCAGAAAAATCGAGATAAAAATTCAGCCAAAATTATCATGCATTGCACTAGTCTATCCAGATCACCAGCAAAGAAATCCGACCAACAAAAATACAGAAAATCAAAAAACTGTCAAATTTCGAAACAACGTCGATCAATTTACACACCTGTAGGGTTACCAGGATTAATAATGACTAGAATTCTGGGATTGCATTTTTCTTTGGCTTCATCAATGGAGCGTTGCAATTCGTTAATATCCAAGCCCCAGTTATTGTCTTCATCCATGTAATAATTTATCTACAAAAAAACGAAAAAATAATTACAAACTTATCAAACTGATCTGTAAGTATTTGTACGATGTGTTGTAAGATCAAAGGCTATCCTGATACCACAGATTGGTAGGTATTTAATTCGGTATCAAAGTACGATAATATAAAATTTTACACGCATGAAATGAATTGGTTTCCTCTGATTCGATGACGTAGCTCGAGCGAGTATGTCAATTAAACATAAAGAATTTTTTGATAATTACCGCAAAATGCATTTTTACGTATTCCGGGTTGGTATGTTGATTTTTTGCACGAATAATTAATTTACGCACGCGATTGCATCGCTCGAGAGTGGCAGGTTTAATTAAACGAGAAGTAAATAAAATACCAACGGGTACCATATTGATATGATTTACGAGCTGGCAAACTCGTTACTTGGGCATACTTACTTGGTACATATTAAATTCGGCGACCGATGCCGAATATAAGGGGTACTGGGGTATCGGTATCATAACACCAGGAACTTTATTGTCGACTTTTTCATTCAACAGTTTCATTATGGTCTATAAAAAAAAATAATAAAATAAAAATCAGAAACGATAGAATCGATCGATTGAGGAAGTACTTTGCAAAGGCAGCTACCTTGATACCATTTGATGCACCGGCTGATAAAATAATATCTTGGTAATCACTCGGGATACCATCTCTTCTTTCGATATACCTCGCTGCATGCTTTCTGATCACTTCTATACCAGGAGAATCTGTATAAGAACCTTGAAAAAAAATTCATTTTTAGTATAAACGAGTAATTTAAATAATGTGAAATTTTTTACGACCCTTTATCTATTCACCTATGCTATTGCCTTGACAATTATCTAAAATAGTTCTCGCTCGTTCTTTCACATCGGATGGGTAATTGCACGTTTCGAACAATTCCGGAGCGGTAACCAAAGCTAAGACCTTGCAAAAAACAAAACAATTAAACACCAGCTTTATCTCTTCATAATGGTTAATCCCTTCTTGAAAGGAAATCACTTTACTTGACGTATGAACGTGATTGGCTTCTGGCCCATTGCATGACAGTCGCCGATATTAGCTCGAATAACATCTTTAAAAGGTTTACTCGTTTTCTGTAACAAACCAAAGAGTATTTTTAGTCGCAAATAGATCCATTTAAAGTTCACTTGTAAAATAATTAACTCAATTGACCAGTCAAGGCCCTAGGCTATTTTTTCTTTCACCGAGAACCATTCGCGAATTAAATGATTTATGTAATCTAATATCCCCAAAGTGTATTACGTGATCACACGATTACTTAATCGCTACAGCATGTTAACTGTACCGAGATATTTAACGTTATCTGAGTAATTAGCGATTACAAATTGAACGATGGGAATTGAAATATCAAACGAATCTCACCAATGGTTTCAAAAGATGCAGTTTACGATTTGGAAAATTTAATTCAATATTCTAACCTTTCCATCGCCTCAATGACTTATTAAATGGATCGATTCCATTTACCTAAATATTACCATTTTTAATCTCGTAACATTTTTCGATTTTAAAAACAAAGGGCTCTTTATCAAAGGTTAAAAGCAGTGAATTGTTTTCAAAACATAACGAATTATCAGTGACAAGTTGAAAATACGGAATTGTTGTGTGTATTTGAGATTATTTTTCAATTAAATACGTCATTAGGATTTTTTCCAAGTAAAAGGAGTAAAGTTCGTAGAAAGAAATGTCACATTCCACTTAAGTCATATTTAAATTGCATTTAGAGTGGTTGAAAAAAATCAATAATGAAAATGTTAGGGTACTTATCCATCGAGCACCATTTAGGCAGAAAAGAGTACTAAATTGACCCATTTTAATTGAGACAAATTATGAACCAATTTCACCAAAAACTTTGGAGTTTGTTATTAAAAAAAAAAAAGTGTTTTCCAAAGAGGGAGTGTTTCGATCTAGGGGTGAAGATTAACCATTTTACAAGTAGGGTGATTTTGACAGAGTCCGGTTTTGGGAGCAAGAAAGTACCAATTTAATCACAAAAAATAATCATCTGTCAAAAACTGATCAATTCGAAGGGATTCAGTATGATGCAATAGGCAATAGCCTCATGCATTTAGGTGCAATTTCGGCGAATTTTTCCTCTACGAGTATAGAGAATCGAACACCATAAACAATTAGAAAACTACCCTGCAAGTTTGTATAAAAGGAAATCGATAATCAAAATCATACCTTTTCCAAGAGCTCCTTTTGAATTTCCACCGCTCTTATGACGAGAGGCCCTCTGACGGCGTATTCCATCTTCTTGACCGCCGAATTCATATTATCCACGGTTAAAACCTTCTCGGTGCTGTAGTTATTCATTTTGTATCTCTTCTTTACGACATTAACATTTAGAAATTTCTTATTCGATTGATCGGTGAGGTCTACTCGACGATTACTGAGATGGCGCAATGTAATCCGGTAACACCTAGACTTATACGATACTCTGATCGCCGTGGGTATGATAGTAGTCATCATGCGTGACTTGACAGGTATAATTAAGGTTTTTATCACGACGCAAAATACACACACTTGAGAGAACAAACCACTCGAATTTACGCGGCGACTTTAGTCACTCGTTGATCATACTTCACTGATCGGCTATTTTATTATGGTAATTAGCGGAAGAGATCGAAGATTATCAAAGTACAATTTTTCGTTATCACCTAGATAGAAATTTTTGCCGAGAGGGTCAAAAATAATTTCAAAACGTAAAAAAATTTCCAAGAGTGGGGCGAGACGAGAGAGGGGAAATAAGGTACAATGGCAAATTTACCGTTTTTTACACAGGTGCAAAAGATTCACGTTTTTTGGAAACTTTCTCTTATAATGGAATTTATTTTTTGAAAATTTCACATTTAATCGATTCCAATTTCAGTTGGAAAATATTATTCGACGAAATTTTCAAATTTTTATTCTGGAAAATTTATAAAACGACTTAAAACGAGATTCGAAATATTTCCGTAATTACGTTCATCTCATTATCAAAGTCACGCGCCATCGTGATAATGCCTCGACTCGCAAGGAAAAATTGGTTGAATTGTCGATGCATTGTAAAATGGCGGAGGCAAAGTTCGCCTATTTTTTTTTCTTCTTTTTATCTCTTGTGCAAAAACTTTCTTCGCAAAGTGAAACTTTTCGAATTAATTCAACTTTATGTCGAGTTATTAATTAGTATACGTTCGAATATTAATATTTAATTGTTTAACGAAGGTTACTGAAACTGATAGAATACTTACAGTAGGTTATTTTTCGCGTAGTTCGGTTAATTAGTAAGAAAATACACTCATGTATAGTTCATTCGAAGTAATTTCTGTCAACTGTAGATAGCCTATCTGGTGAGTAGAATTTATCGTAGAAATAGTTGTATTTTATCTACTACGAACCGGACGTATCAACGAGTTATTTACTTCCTAACCCGAGATAAGTGCCTTCTGCCAAACTCTGGCGCTTCTAGCGAACACGTATGTTCCCTTTACCCGAATTAAAAACCGTCAATATTTATAATAATGACGTCAATGGTCCATCAACATCTGTTTTGATACGACCGCTATAAAAATGAAATAGTAAATAAGTCATAAAAACCGATTCGATTCCAAACGTTGTAATTAATACGGTTATGTTTTTGTAGGAAAATGGACGAACCGCAGCCATCGGATATATGCAGAGTATGCCGTTGCGAGGCTACCCCCGATAAACCCCTGTTTCATCCGTGTATTTGTACTGGAAGTATTAAATGGATCCATCAAGAATGTCTCACACAATGGATGCGCTACAGCCGCAAGGAGTATTGCGAACTTTGCCGATACAGATTCACATTTATGCCTATATACGACGAAAATATGCCCAGGCATCTTCCCATCAAAGATATAATCACCGGATTGCTAAACACAGTGGTGACAGCTTTAAAATACTGGCTTCATTATACCATCGTAGCCGGAGCATGGTTGGGTGTAGTGCCTATCGTGGCGTGCCGAATTTTTAGTTGTTTATTTTCGTTATCTGTTGATTCGGTAAGTGTTTCGAGAAGTAGTGTTCGTCATTGGTCAATATTTGTGTATAAATTTAACGTTTCTTGTTTACAGATTTTGACCTTACCGTTTGATTTATTTTCGATGAAAAATCTGGCCGCTGATATGTTTCAAGGAAGCTTTATCGTTACCTGTACTTTATTCGCTTTTATCGGATTGGTCTGGCTGAGAGAGCAGATTCTACACGGAGGTGGTCCAGAATGGTTAGATCAAGAGGAATTCGATCATGCTCACGGGATTAATAGAGCCGCCGATCAACCGCTCGCTGAGAGGCTGGATGAGGCCGATAATAACAATGTAATTGCGTCATTGTAATTTACAATACAGCCGATTATTTCGAAACTCGAGTGTGACGTAATTCTGTGTTTATTTTTAGGCACCTGTGCAAGTAGAAGAGCTCAGGCAGGAACAACCGATTGTCGATGATCACAATAATTGGAATCCCGTCGAATGGGATCGAGCTGCCGAAGAATTGACTTGGGAAAGATTACTAGGATTGGATGGATCTTTGATTTTTCTCGAACATGTGTTTTGGGTGGTTTCCCTGAATACGTTGTTTATTTTGTTGTTCGCCTTCCTGCCCTATAATGTCGGATCTTTATTTTTGATGATGACCGACATGAAAGAGTACGCTAAGGCGTCTCGATTTGAAGGTTTGTTTATAATTGTTTGAATTTTACATACGTTGTTTATTTACCAATTTGTATTTATATTTCATTTTATCTATTCGTAGGATTGGTAACCACTCTTTGCGGATATATTGTGTCGAGTTGTTTCTTAGTCTTGCTTCATACGATTATATCGGTGGCCAAATTGACGAAAATATCGCGTTTACTTGGATTGTGTTATATTGTTGTAAAGGTACGTGGAAAATCGATCGTTCAATGCTCTAATCGAATATCGGATTACTATTGTTTAATTTTTTTTTCTTCAGGTTTCTCTATTGTTGGTCATTGAAATCGGAGCCTTACCATTGATATGCGGTTGGTGGCTGGATATTTGTTCGTTACCGGTTTTCAACGCAACGTTGAAGGATCGAGAGGCAAGCTTTACTGTAGCTCCTGGCACATCGATGTTTATACATTGGCTTATTGGAATGGTTTTCGTATATTATTTCGCCTCCTTCGTGCTCGTATTAAGAGAGGTACTTCGACCAGGAGTACTATGGTTTCTGAGAAATCTAAACGATCCCGATTTCAGTCCAATTCAAGTAAGTTATCGATCAATGCATGGCCGGCAACTTGAAGTAATCCAAAATTTCAAAAGTGAAATTAGCTACACCCATAGAAAACTCAAAAATTGATGCAAATTACCTATTAAAATACTTACCACATTATCTTCAGAGAATGAAGTCTCGATTTTTTGTGGAGGAAAACATCATTTGTGTGATTTTTTGGTATTTTCAAATTAATTTTTTTTCCAATTTTTGGCAAAAAGATGTAAAACAATTTTTTAATTTTTGTCAGAGAAAAAAAATCTTTCAATTTTCTAGGAGAAAAAGTTTTTGCTATTTTTTTAAGAACCAGAAAATTTATTACTTAATACAAAACTAAAAAAAAATTTTTTTTTTTTTTTTTTTTTTTAATGAAGAAATCACTTACATTTTTTTGGGAAAGAATCTTAAATTTGTCTGGAAGTAAAAAAAAATCCTGATTTTTTTGAAAAGTTTTTCGAAAAGTCCCTAATTCCATAAGTTACTTTGTAGAACGAATCTCAAGATTTTTGATGTGATAAAAATCTATTATTTTCAAAGAAAAAGTTTCATTTTTTGAAGTGAAAAAAACTTTTGGAACAAGACTGAAAAAATTTTCTCAACTTTTTTTTTTTTGGGGGGGGGGGTCTTTCAATTTGAAAAATAAAAATTCTATTTTTTTCAAGTTTTTTTGGAGAAAAAAAATTTCATTTATCTGGGAGCAATAAAACATATTTCAAGTTTTTTGAAATAACAAAAATTTTACTTTTTCTAGGAACAGAAAAATTTTAAGACAGAAATTGAAGAAATTCTCAATTTTTTAAGATAGAAAATTTTCCATTTTTAAAAGAAAAATATTTTGAAAAATTTGTGGAAAAAAATAATAAGGTGATATGCCTAAATTTTTTATGAGAACAAATCACGATTTTTTGATAAAAAAATCTCAAAAATATTTTCATTTGAAAATTAAAAAAAAAAATTTTTGTTATGTTTAGGGATGTAATTATAAAAACTTTTGGAACAAAAACAAAACTGATTTTTTTTTTCTTTTTTTTTGGGCGGGGGGGGGGGGATCTTCCATTTAAAAAAATTAAATTCTATAATTTTTTTTGAAGAACGAATCTCAGTTTTTTTTGAAGAAAAAATATTCCATTCATCTGGGAGCAATTCAAGTTTTTTGAAATTACAAAAATTTTACTTCTTTTAGGAACATAAAATTTTTGGAACAGATATTGAAGACGTTCTCACTTTTTGAAGTCAGAAAATTTCCCACTTAAAAAAAAATTTCAAAGGGAAATATTTTTAAAAATTTTGAGAAAAAAATAATGAGGTGGTGCCTAAATTTTTAACGAGAAAAAATTATAGATTTTTTGGTGAAAAAAAATCTCAATTTTTTTTTGGAAAAAAAAAATCTTATCATGTTTAGGAATGTAAATAAAAACTTTTCAAGTTTTGATACAAGACTGAAATTTTCTTTCAGCTTTTTGGGAAAAAATCATTCAATTTTTTTCAACAAAAAAATCATTCAATTTTTTTTCAACAAAAAAATCATTCAATTTTTTTCAACAAAAAAATCATTCAATTTTTTTCAACAAAAAAATCATTCAATTTTTTTCAACAAAAAAATCATTCAATTTTTTTCAACAAAAAAAATCATTCAATTTTTTTCAACAAAAAAATCATTCAATTTTTTTCAACAAAAAAATCCAATTTCATAATTTTTTTTGAAGGACAAATTTCAAGTTTTTTTGGGAAAAAACCCTTCCATTCATCTGGGAGCACTAAAATCTTTTATTTTTTTGGAACAAATATTGAAAATTTTCTCAACTTTTGGGGTCAAAAAAATTTAGAATTTCAGTGCAGCAAAAATCTGTTTTTTTTCTCTCTCTCAGAAACTTTTTTTTTTTGAGAAAAAAATTAATTTTCTAAATTTTTTTATGAGAGCAAAATTAGATTTTTGGTGCAAAATGTAAAAAAAGTTGAAGATGAAATTTTTTCAATTTTTTTGAAAAAAAATTTTGTCACGTATTGTGGGCAAAAATGTTTTTGAAACAAGAATGAAATAAATTTTTTGAATATTTTCGAAAAATCTCAAGTTTTATAAATTGATTTGGAGAACAAATCTGTTATTTTTTAGTAGCAATAAAATCTTACGTTTTTTTGGAGCACAATAATCTTCTATTTTTTTGGAAGAAAAATGTCCAATTTTCTAAATTTTTTTAAATTAAAAAAATTTCCTATTTTATTCAAGTAAAAAAATTTTTATAGAAAAAAACTGCAAATTTTCAATTTTCTTGAATTTTTTGGTGTCAAAAGCTAAAAAAAATTTAAGTGAAAATTTTTTCAATCTTTTTGGGAAAAAAGTTTTGTCACGTTTTGTGGGCGAAAAAATTTTTGAAACAAGAATGAAAAAATTTTCCTTAGTTTTTTCGAAAAATCTCTAATTTTATAAAATTTGGAGAACAATAATCTTCTATTTTTTTGGAACAGAAATTTCCAATTTTCTCGATTTTTGGAAATGAGAAAAATTTCTAATTTCACTCTAGCAAAAAAAAAATTTTAAAGAAAAAAAACCGTAAATTTTTAATTTTCTAAATTTGTTGGAGTCAAAAGTCAAAACCTCAAAAAAATTTAATAAAATAAGTATTTTTTTTATTTATTTATTTTTTTTGAAAAAAAAACTCATTTTTTGGAACTTGAATATTTCTCAATTTATTGGAGAAAAAATCATTCTCACATTCAACATTTAACAAATTAAAACCCCGCCCTTTCTGTAAGAAATCCAGCAACACCCTAGAAAATTCCAAGTTGCCGGCCCTGAAGCAGAATTTATTGAAAAATGAATATTCTAACTAATTAAATTTTCATATTTTCCAGGAAATGATCCACCTATCGATGTACAAACACATTCGTCGTCTAATGGCATCTTGCGTTATCTTCGGCATGGTCGTCATGCTGATCCTGTACGTGCCTTCGCGCATCCTCAAAGCAATCTGGCCATCGTTCCTGCCATACGTCATAACTTCACATTCTGAATCGGTGAACGAGCTATCCCTGGAGCTGTTACTCTTACAAGTGATCATGCCAGCCTTACTCGAGCAACACTACATCAGACAATGGCTGCGTGGCACCATACGGCTATGGTGCCTAACCGTAGCCTGGTGCTTGGGCTTGAAATCATACCTGCTCGGCGACGGAGCCCAGACTACCGAAGACGCCGCCGGAGCTGCTCCTGCTGCGCCGAACGCCGCCGCTGACAACGCAGCTTTAGCCGGCGGAGGATTGGGAGCTGCTCATCAAGCATTACTCCAGCGTGGCGGTCCTACCGGTTTCCAACCGTACGATAAACCGAAATGGTTCCCTATGCGGATCATTGCCCTGCTCGTGTTGATTTGCATGACGACAGTTATGGCCAGCCTAATCGTACTGACCGTTCCGGTGTACGTAGGTCGTAAAGTGATGGCTGTTTGGCCATCGTTGGTACTCTCGAAACCTGTGCCCAAAGTACACGAATTGTACACTGCCTCAGCTGGCATGTATATGCTTTGGTTGATGGCTCGTGTTATCGCCACCATGATCAGCTGGGTACCCAGAGGTAAAATGGTCGTCTTGCGTAGAATTACGAAAATGAGCCTGTCCACGATAAAAGCCATGTTCGCTATCATTTGGCTGGTCGGCGTAATACCTTTTTTGTTCGGCTTACTGGTCGAATTGGTGATAGTTGTGCCAATGCGAGTACCCCTGGATCAAACGCCAGTCATATGGACGTGGCTAGATTGGGGTTTGGGATTGTTATATATGAAGATAAGCTGCGCCTTGTTGATGATGGGACCCGACTGGAGGATCAAAAGAGCCGTCGAGAGGACGTTCCGCAACGGCTTCCAAAGAATGAACCTGAAATTCACCATGAAAGAGGTCATCATGCCGGTAGTTGGTACGCTAGCGTTTCTGTTGGCTGTACCTTACGCCGTCGCACACGGCATCGTACCGATTTTCGTCAGGAGTTTCCATATGCGTAATGTGATCGCTCGCCGAATATATCCATTTTTGTTAATTTTAGCCTTGGTCTATAGCGGAGCCTCGTTCGGTGGCAGGCAATCGGTCAAATGGTACGAGCATATTAGAAATGAAAGATATCTCGTCGGAAGGAAACTGATTAATTATAACCATCGACGTCAGCCGGCCGAAATATCACCTCCAGCTGCCGAAACCGAATCGTAGTAGAGCACAAAAGTGAGAATTAACCACTGGATTTGACTGAATGTTTTGTTTGTTTCTTTTCCTCTTCCCCCATTTCATCGCCCTTTCTTTCCTTCTCTCCTAATCGACTTCCTTATCAGCACATCCCAGCTCGTATCTCAAGTCTACCTTATTCTGTATATTTCTTCCCCTTTTCGGTTGTACGTACGTTTTCCCCACTGTTTCTCTTTTCTGGAGTACATTTTGGCATTAAAATTATTCTCCGCTGGGTCTTCTGTCTCCGATTCGTTTTCCTTCTTTATTGCCGAATTTATATTTTCGATTAGAGTTCAAACTTCAGAGAGAGATTCGCTTCTACGACTACCACTGTCGATCCGCCTATTAGAATTTTTCTATGATCAAGGATTTATGGGTAGATGAAAAAAGTACCTATATCTTCGCTGAGGCGAAAGCGTGTTTTTATTTTGAAAAATAATTATGATGATTTTTTTTTCTTTTTGATTTTTTTTTCTCTCTCTCTGTCTATGTAATATTTTATATTATTATTAATTTAGCTTGAAAGAGGAAATTTTATTTTGCTGTGATTATTATAAGTTTATTTTAGTTTTCGTTCTCGTTCTCGTTTGTTGTTTTTGGATATCATAACTATACGATGTGAGAGTCGTATTAAAGAGGAATTATTTTTATCGCAAAGGCACGCACATGCGGACGTGAACGTGTCTGTGCGAGTGTAATCGAGGTGAATTCAAAGTATTCGAAGCAACTAGGAAATGAAGTTTAAAAAAATGGCAAGACGCTGGAAAATGGTTATAATAATTCGTGTATACACCTACACAATCTGAACTACTTTCATACTTACCTCTATCTACCAAAACTTTTAAGCACGACTTGCATTTTTTTTTAGCGAACCAAGTTACTAATTAGAAGTTTTTTTTAACTGTCATGAAGTTTAATTGTATTTCTTTTTCTCTCAAATTTTAGATATTTACGTATTTTTCTTTTTGTAAGTATGTTAAGATTTTGTTGGGTGGTTGTGGAAACCACGAAATATGGGTATTTTTCTATCGTTCGTGCGAGTATTGTTGAACGTTGAGTACGTAAGTCGTATAGTATCTATATCTACCTACGTATGCTTTTTTACGCTTCTCTGTTTTTGTCTGCGAGGTTGAAAGCAGCGTTCTCGAGAATCGAATTAACATATTATTTTAATTTTTACGTTGAAAACAGAGTTGATTTTTCGGTTTAGTCATTGTGAGGTTATTTTTAATAAAATCGTTTTGTAATGCAGGTTTTATTTCAAATTTTTATCTAGTTTTTTGGTACAAATTATGCCCATGTGTCAAACGTTCTTCGATTTAGGAAATTTGGCTAAAAAATTTTGGGCCCCAAGTTGTAATTTATAATAAGGCCCATATTGGGAGGAACCAGCAGAGAGCCAAAGTGACAAAATTATTCGAAATTTGCACCAGAGATAGGAACTAATATTACCTCCCGAATATCCAAATTTCAGCTTCCTAGGTCATCCCCACTCCTTTTTGACTCCAAAGAGTGAATTCGAGGCCACTTTTTTCACGTTGGTCAATGATCAGGCTTCACCCCCCCCCCCCCCCCGAATAACCCTAGGGTTTCAAAAATTTTATCGTAGATTCAGTTATGTTTCTGATCCTGATGTGCCTTTTGCAGGTTTTGACCTTTATCTATGTAGAATCAAAAATTACGAATTTTCAAGGGTTTTTCTGTTTCTCAATACATTGATTGCCTACAGCCCCAAAGAAATGTAGGAAGCCAAAATTTGGTATATAGGGTTGATAGTTTTTGAGGATTTTGACTTCGAAGACCCAATAATTTTTTTATGAATTTTTGAAATAGGTATGCAATTTTGAGGAAGTCAAAAAATTCAAAAAATTATTTTAAAATTTTTCTTTGCATTCCACCTGATAGAACTTGGAAAAACAAAAAAAAATATATTACATATGAAGTTGAAGGGACGGAGCAAAAATTTTTATTTTTATTCAAAAAAAAAAAAATTAAAAATGATTTCTTGTTAAGTGTTTTAAAAATTGCCTACCACCCTTTCGTAGGCGCTGTATGCAACATACAGAAAGGATACACATTACCATAAATTCAAAGAAATAATTTTTAATAGACTGTATTATTTTATAATTTTTTTGAATTTTTTTTTTGAACGAATTAAAACGCAAATTTTTGCCTAGCCCCTTCAATTTCACAGATAGGCAAAAATATGTAATAATAACATTTTTTGGTTTGTTAAAATTTCTATCAGGTGGTGTGCAAAGAATTTTTTTTTGAATTTTTTAATTTCCTCAAAATTTTACATTATTCAAAAATTCATAAAAAATTCTAATGGAAACGGGCAATTAAAATGAAAATTTTCATCCAGTTCCTTCAATTCCAGAGATAGGCAAAAATATGTAATTATATTTTTTTTTGTTTTTCCAAGTTCTATCAGGTGGAATGCAAAAAAAAATTTTAATAATTTTTTGAATTTTTTGATTTTCTCAAAATTTTATATTTCAAAAATTCTTTAAAAAATTTCTAATGGAAATGGGCACCCATAATTTTGGTTTTGTAACTTACTCGAGTAGTACAACAATTTAAACATTTTCATTTCAATCGGTTTCTGACATTTCTGACATGTCCCAGTCATCCCTACCCCATTTTAGGCCTCAAAATTGGATTATTTTGGGTCACTTTTTCACGTTGAGTAGCCTAAAGATGTGCAAATTGAACTAGAGGGGCCAAAATGTCATTATTGGTTTATGCCCCTGATATGTAGAGTTGGTACAAGTCACTGATGTACCTTTTGGGGTTTTTGACTTTTGGACCCTTCTCGACTCTTGTTGAGTGGTCAAAAAATTCAAAAAACAATTTTTTTACATTTTAACCCACTTTTTTCGGTCTTTGATCAGCTATTGATCAAACCAAATGACCTAAGGAGGTCAAAATTTGGTATGAAGTGAGTAGAGATCACTGATTTGTTTTTGTTTTTTTCAGTGGATTTGGCCTTTGGGGCTCAAATTTGGAGCGAAATCCTTTTTTTAGTGACCTCTAAAATGAATCCAAAATTGTTTAAATTTTATGAAATTTCCCTCTATGATTGGGGCCTATAATTATTATCTCCAAAGTCTGCTTCCTAAGTTATCTTCACCTTTTTAAAGATTCCAAGAAGTGAATTTCGGAGTATTTTTTCAATAAATTTTAGTTTTCAAGAAATACCTACCTATGAAAAAATTTAGCTCTTTTCAAGGTTCAGTTGATTTTGTTCTTTTTAAAGAAAATACACCTAGGTTAATAATTAAGTTCATCAAAAACCACCAATTAATCCTTCAGGACGTCGCCTGAGCTGCATAAGCTATATTTTAAAACGTGGATTTGCTTCATTATGTCGCTGAAGGTGACAGAATATCCATTTTTACACAGTTTCGTGGTCTTTATATGGCAGGTTGGTAATTACTAATTAGATGTAGAACTACTCAAGTAAGTATTTTATCCTTCAAAAAAATGAGAGATATTAATATTTCAAGAAATATTCGAAGAAAGTAGATGTGAAATCGATAAAAATGATGAGTAGCCAGACGACCAGTTGATGATATTGAAAATAACTAATAAGGTGTTATTAATTTGTAATTCATGGAATGGATCCACATTGGAATTGTGTGAAATTGACGAGACATAAATAGAGTGCTTTATGCTTCATTATTCGTTGCAAATCAATTAAAGTAATTAAACTATCTAAAAAGTTCCAAAAGTTCGACATCGACAATATTTTTGTTTAAAAAAAAAAAAAAAAAAGTGAAAAGAACCAGACGACCAATGCAGGATGAGAAGTGAATCACTCGCGCCGAACGTGTTGTGACGTCACCGTGCGCTGTGTTTCTTTCGTCAGATCGTCAATTTTTTTCTCTGTATCGATGATAAGTTATGTTTCGGTGTAAAGTGTGGAATATAGAGAAAATGGTTTGTTTAAATAATTTCGTAGAATGTGAATATTAAATTTAATTCAAATGTAAAGTGCTCGGTTTTAATTGTGATTTTGTACATAAAGGTTGTTTTTTGTCAAATGTATTTTGTAATTAAGTGTAGCGATTTTATGCGGCGAGTATTCCCTGTGTATAGTTTGAACGAAGCTGACGACAAAATTGCTGATGGAATTGTGTAATGTTATTTCATTTTAACCATGTAAAAATAATTACGCTGACACTGTAGCTGCTAAACCCATTGATGCGATTGAAGCTACGTACACGTTGCCGAGTTACAGTATAAAATTAGATTGTAAATACACGTCTTTCTGTCCATAATATACGCATTTCGAAACTTCCAAAATGAACGGATTCGAGTTCATCGTTATCGAATGCTTGAAACAGAAACGATGGGAGAATGCCCTTTATTACTTAAATCAGTTGCTCGATAACGACGACAATGATAAAATGGAGAACGCAAAGTTACTCGCGTATTTGTTATGGCGATCCGAATGCTTTTTCGAATTGAACAATCATGAAGCTTGTGCGCGAGATTGTCGTCTAATCATGAACTTGGTACCGAACGAAGCACCGAGGAATAATTTCTGGTTCAAGTCGAGGTGGCGTTTGACTCATTCGTTGATACAGCTGAAGGCTTTCAATGAAGCTAAACAGATCGTGCAGCAGTTGATCAACCTTTGTACGGATTTTACCAAACAGGAATGCGTCAAGTTACTAGAACGTATCGAGTTTAGCTCGCAGTTCGTGAACGGCGGCGATAAAGAAACTAAAACTACGTTGATCGAAGCTGCGAACGAGAAAATAGGTAATTTTTCGTATTCCGATAAACAATCGTGTATTACAAACGAGCTATCTTATCGATTGTTGGATTTCGCTTTGTTTTATAGATAAGAAGGTGACAAACGATGGTAAAGCTTACGAAAGCGGTGCCAATGAAAAGGCGACGTTTTTTTGTATATTTTGTAACATACTGTTCGAAAACGAGTATGAATTTAGAAGCCATTGCTCGACACAGAATCATCAACAGACCATCATGAGCGACGAAGGAAGAGACTGGAAGAAAAGACCACCGCCTCGAGGATTAACCGCTGATACGTATAAGTAAGTTAGACAACGGTCGAAGTTCAATCGTGCCAACTAGATTCTTCATTTTGCTCGTTTGTTTAGTCTTTGTCCAGCTTTCGGTAGCGGTGCGATTGGCCAATGTAAACATGGAGCACAATGTGTCGACGCTCACGGTATCGAAGAACTAAACGAATGGAAAGAACGATTCGAATATCGTATTATGAGACTACAACGTGCCAACGAAGCGTTACTTTATGGCAAATCGTACACCGAATTGTTACTCAACAGGTAATCTTTCCATCGTTACTAAATATTCTACCTTGGAATCGAAATCTAACCCTGGTTTGTTGACAGATTGGCTGAAACATCGAATCCAGAGATGATAATGCGAGAAACACTCGAAGGAGTCGACGAACAAATCGAAGGCGAGCTGACGACTATTATCGATTCGAAAGTATGTGAAAAGAGATGGGTATTCACGTTGAAGTCGCCTCAAGTTCTCAGAGTTGTGGCCCTTTTGTACGATTCGCATCGCAATCACTTTCTACTCAAAAGAATTACAACGTTGACCAACGACGATACGGTTCTAATCGACGAGGAACCCATCAACGCCCAAGAATGGACTTCGCGTTTGGACGTCGTAGAAGATGATCAAAAACTAACCCATAAAGTAGAGGTTACTTTTTCAACCAAGCTGTACGGTACTTTTCGTCAAACCGTGTTGTTTGATTTTGGCCAAGAACCTGTCCTAGCCAAACACATCTGCGTAGACGTCGTACCTGTTAAAGATGCCGAAAAAATGAAAGAAATGCAGCAGGTACTCGATCGTTTATCTAGATGGCATTTTTTTTTTGTTGTAAAATTTGAGAGCTAATTTTACTTATGATCGGTTTCAGGAGCTCGTGTTGTCATCAACCGAAAGATGGGAGAAGAGTAACGCTGTAATTGTACCATTCGTCACGACCACCTTCGAGAACAACTTATCAGCCAGAGAGAAAGAACTCCTGACTAAATACTACGTTCCCACCGGACATAAGTTTACAATAACGCAATCGATGATAAACGACGATATCGTTACGATGAATAATTATCGCTCGAGAATGCACGAATTATTGTACATCGAAGAAATGGCCTGTTACGAGCAGGTAAACCTACGAAGCTCATTAAGTTGCTGAATTTTTTTTTCAAAATTGATTGATTATTTCTAACAATTAAATGAATTACAATTTGTAGGTGGCCAAATACAGCGTTCGAGCCAGCGTCCAAATCGTCAGCTCGTATATCTTGTCGCAGTGTTCCTTCGGATCTAGCACAGCTAAATTTTCCACCAGTGGCGAACTCTTCGCGATGATCTTCTTGAACGAAGACGTTTCCGAAGACAGTCCCGGAGGTCGATTGGTGCTAAATAATTGTACAACGGTTTTATTAGCAGATGAGAAAAAAAGTACGTGAATCGATTACTAGCACGCAATTTGATTGTTTGGTCGAACGACGATTAATTTTTAATTTTTTTTTTCAAATTCACTTAGTACGAAGATCGAAACAAATGAAAAAACCCAAAGTGTACGAAGCTCTGATAGAAGATAAAGGGAAAAACACAGTTTACCTGCGTCTCTCGGCACAGATGGTGACCGACCTGAAGCTGAAAGCAGATACCAGTAAAACCTTAGAAATGCAGTTCCAATTAAATCGGATTCCGTTTTGCGAATGGCATCAGGCCGTCGATTGTATCTCGAATTACAGAATACTATTCCCAGATTTGTTACAAGTTCCCGAATTATCCGACGTTAACGAAAAGTAAGTTGAAAAAATCAACGTGAAGAGTCGGTAATTTATAACTTTCTAATATAAGTCTATTTTTTCCAAAGGTATAAAAGGGTTGGAATTTTTTAATTTGTTGAATGTTAGATTGTTTTTTCTCTCAAAAACAGTAAGGGATTTTTTTTCAAAAAAAAAAAAAAAAATTAAGATAAAACTTAGAGGTGTTCCTCTAAAAATAAAATATTTCTTGAAAAAAAATAGTAATAAGATTTACTCCTAAAAATGTGGAAAATTGAGTTAGACAATTTCAAAGCAAGATATTTTTTCATAAAAAAAAAGAAATACTTTGAAAATTTGAGAAAATTTTACATTTCAATAAAACGGGGCTATTATTATTATTTTTTGTTTTTAAAAAACTCATTTTTACCTATTTTTCAATTCAGAAAACTTGAAAAAAATTTATATTCCAATTCAAAATAATTGATTGAAGATAATTTTTTTTCAATAAAATTTAGAGATTTCTCTCTACAAAAACAAATGGAAATTTTTTCTTCAAAAAATTGAGAAATTTTTCATCTCTAAAAAAATTTTTTTTTAATGTTTTCAAAAAAGTCTCAATTTTTTGACCAATTTTATCAATTAAAAAAAAAATTGATCGAAAAAAATGAATAGGTAATTATCATTCATGTTGTTTTTCTTCAAAAAATCTTGAGATTTTTTCACAAAAAGCTTGATAATTATATTTTTCAAAAAAATCTAAATTCATCAAAATTGAAAAAAAAAATGAAATTGAGGACTTTTCGTTATTTTTGTTTTAAACAAATTTAAAAATAGTTTTGTTTCAAAAAATTTAGTAAAAAAAAAAAAAAAAAACGAGAAATTTTTAAACCCATTTTTTCAAACATTTGGGAATTTTTTTCCCAAAATATTGAGAAATAATTTTGCTCAAAAAAATGTCGAGATTTTTTATTCAAAAAAAAAGGAAAAAAAACTAGACGATGTCTCAAAACGTTTTTTTAAGAAATGTTTAGGTATATTACAAATTTTTTTTTGCTTGAAAAAATTAGGGAACTATTTTCTTCAATAAATGGAGAAGAAATTATTTTAGGCACTTCAAAAAATCGAGAAATTTGTAAATCGATATTTTTTTCTTCAAAAAGTTGAAAAATTTGTTTCTTTAAAAAATCGAAAAATTGTTTTTGCTTAAAAAACCCCGAGAAAAGGGTATGGGCGGTTAAGATAGGTGATTTCGGCCCAGAAACCAATTTTGATCAAACCTACCCCAAAAGGTCGACCATGATGAGAAAAAATTTTGACAAAAATTTTAGACCCCCAGCGACAGTATTTTGGGGGTGGGGGCTCAAAACGTGATTTTTAGTCATTATTTTTTGAATTTTCGCCAAATTAAGATAGAAATTTCGCGTTTTTTCTACTAGATTTTATGTCATTAGGGGAAGCTGTAGAAATTTTTTCGATTTTTTCGAATCATTTTTCGCCGAGATATAGCGATTTAAAAACTTTGAACCGTCATTTTGTATGGAAGTTTCAGAGGTACACTCGTAAGATTTTTACTGAAAACGTGTCTAGTACCCCAAAATATACGGTAAAATTTTCAAAACGTTTGAAGTGGTGCAACATTGTCAAAAATGCAAAAAACTGATAATTTCGTCTATTTTTCCCTCTTAAGTGCGTCATTTCAGGTCGAAATTTTTTTTTCTTGAAATATATCATTAATGACACCAATATACACCATCAACCCAAATTTGGACCAAATTCGTTCATTTTTTCATTTTTTTCCAAAAATGCCCAAATGACGCCATTTTGGGAACCCAGAACCTCTTAAAGATGACCTAGGGACCTAAAAATCATGTATGGGCTTGTTTCAAGTCGATATCTCACATATACTGCAATTTCAGCAAAATCGAGCAACTTTCATTTTTTTTCAACTTATTTCATGGAAAATTTTTGTTAAGTCCAAAATACTCAATTCATGGGTCTAAAATTTTTGTCAAAATTTTTTCTCATCATGGTCGACCTTTTGGGGTAGGTTTGATCAAAATTGGTTTCTGGGTCGAAATCACCTATCTTAACCGCCCATACCCTTTTTTATTCAAGAAATGGAGATATTGTAGGCACTTTAAAAAATCAAGAAATGTCTTTTTTTTTTTTTTTTTTTTTTTTTTTAAATTGAAAAGTTGGTTTGTTTTGTCAGAAAATCGGTTTTTTCAAATGGGTAGGTAATTGAGAAATTTCTTTACTCAAAAATTTGAGCAATATTTTTCTTCAAAAAATGAGAAATTTTTCATCTTCAAAGAATATGGATTTTTTAATCTACTCGTATTTTCAAAAAAATCTCAATTTTTGACTTATTTCATCAATTTAAAAAAAATTTTACTTCAAAAAAAATATGGAGAATATTTCACCCTAAAAAAATGTACTTAATTAGTTCCTTTTATACCAAAATGATGATATTTTTTTCAATTATTATTGTTTCAAAAAAATTTAAAAGTTGTTCTGCTCCAATAAATTTTGAATTTTTTCCCCCTAGAAGCTTAAGTGTATCGTCCAAAAAATCTGAATACATCAAAATTGAATAAAAAAAGCTCATCGAAATTGAGACCTCCACTGTTATTTCTGTTTAAAAAATTTTTTAAATAGTTTTGCTTCAAAAAATTTAGAGATTTGAAAAAATTGGAAATTTTCTTTAAAAAATTGACTACCTTATATTTCTTTTTTTTTTAAAATAACTTGGGGATGTACCTACTTACTACAAAAAATAAATCTTTTTTTTAAAAGAAATATTTCTATTTCAAATTATTTTTTGCTTCAAAAAATTACTGTAACTAAAAATCCTGAATTTCGTTATTTGTTACGTTACTTGGAACGAAAATGGTACCGACAGGGCCTTGTAACGTTATTTTTCAAGTAACGTTATTTTTTTCCGTTCCGTTCCGGTTTTTTCGTTACAACGTAATTTTTTCCGAAATAGCCAGAAATCATAAAAAAATTGCTATCTTCATTTTTCAATGTAAATTAATAACTATCAAGTCCAATAGAATAAAATAAACATCAAGAACTAAGAAGAAAATAATACAAGTTTGGTGGTGTTGCTACCTATTGGACCCCTCCCCCCCCTCCAATTTTGAATAATCCAACTCATTCAAATACATTATTGAAACAAGGGGGAGGGTAAGGGGCCCGATTGAAAAAATTTTCAAATAAAAGTTGTAGCTTGAAGTACTAGGAATAATTTTGGTGATAACAAAAATTTCAATCGGATCCCTCCCTCCCCACCAATTTTGGATAATCCAACTCCTTCAAATACATTTTTAAAAACAGGGGGGAGGTAAGGGGCCCGATTGAAAAAATTTTCAAACAAAAGTTGTAGCTTGAAGTTTGTACAAATACTTTTAGTTATTACAAAAATTTCGATTAGACCCCTTCCTCCCTTCCAATTTTGACTATAAAGTATTATGTAGCACTGCACTTGGTAAAAAATTTTCGAAGTTGCACCCCATGAATGTAAACAAAACAATCAAACTAGACGTTAGTGAACATTTTCTGCGGTTGGCAGTGCACGCAATGCAAAAAACTGAAAAAAATAACGAAAAAAAGTAACGGAACGTAACGAAATTTTTTCGTTATTTGTTACGTAACATAAAGACCATTTTATTGTAACGTTATTATTTCGTTACACAATTTCTGTTCAAAAATAAAGTTCCGTTACTGTTCCATTACTTGTAACGAAAAAAATTCCGTTATTTTTCGTTTTTCGTTACCGTTATCGTTACGTTCCGGCATCACTGCAAAAAATTGAAGAATTATTTTCTTCAAAAAATGGAGAAGAAATTGAGAAATGAATATTTTTTTGCTTCAAAAGTTGAGAAATTTGTTTCTTCAAAAAATCAAAAAAAAATCGTCTTCAATAAAATTAAAAAAAAATTGATTAAAAAAACGAGGAAATTTCTTCTTTAAAAATTTAGAAATTGTTTTAGGCACTTCGAAAAATGGATAAATTCTTTTCTTCTAGAAAACTGAAAAAATTCCTTTATGAAAAAATTGTGAAATTTTTAGCTTAAGAAAAATATTCCTCCAAGAATTTTGAAAAAATATGTATTTTCACTCTGGTCCCGAAAAAATCATGTTTTTTGTTCCAAAAAAATTTTAAAATATTTTTCTGTAAAAAAATATATTTCTTTAAGTACGTAGTATGTATTTAATTTTTGCATTTTCGGAGTCTTCTAGGACGTAGTTCGGGCAACCCCCCCCCCCGCACCCGAGTTGCGGCTAAGTTGCTGTTTGTGCCCACGTGAAAAATTCCAAATTCTAACTCACTAATGATTTTTTTTTCAATAGCAAATGGACAGAAGATGATTCTAAATTGAACGAGAAACAGAAAGAAGCCGTTGTCGCTATAACGTTACCTCGTGATAAGCCACTGCCTCCCGTTTTAATTATAGGTAAGCCAGAGTCGACTCGAATATTCTAATAAAATATGTATTACAAAACTAACCCGAGGTATTTTTTTCAGGACCTTTTGGTACAGGCAAAACATACACTTTAGCTCAAGCCATCAAGCACATTTTAAAAGAGAGCGATACCAAAATATTGATTTGTACTCATTCGAATAGTGCTGCCGATTTATACATCAAGGAGTACCTTCATTCTTATGTCAAATCCGGTCTCAAAGAAGCCACTCCGTTGAGGATTTATTACCATAAACGTTGGGTATCCACTGTCAGCAGTACGGTTTTAGAGGTATGAGAACTATACATTATAGATTAGATGCATAAAATAGTGAACTTTTTTTTCAATTAATTTTTTCCCTTTTTTTTCAGTATTGTTTAACCGAGGTTCAAAATGGTACGAGAATTTTTAAAATACCTACCTTAGAAGATATAATGAAACATCGTATTATCGTCGTCACTCTGAATATCGCATCCCATCTGTCACAAATTGGTTTACCAAGAGGTGAGAATTTTTTTTCAATAATATAACTCACCTTTAGAGATACATTTTCTAAAATTGCTACATTTTTTATCTCTCTTTCAATCCGTATAGGTCATTTTACACATATTCTGCTGGACGAAGCAGCTCAAGCAATTGAATGCGAAGCCATTATGCCTTTGGCCCTAGCCAACGAGAAAACACGTATCGTATTAGCCGGAGACCACATGCAGGTAAGAAATAAACATCTCTCACAATTTGCAGCAATTTGTTTCTCATTAACAGTTTGCAATTTAAAGCAATTTGCTTTCTCATTAACACATCTCGCGACCGATTATTAACCACTGTAATTTATTACCCTGCAGCTAAGTCCGGAGATATTTTCATCGTTCGCAAGGCAGAAGAAATTTCACGTATCGTTGCTTCAAAGATTGTACGAAAGTTACCCCCCTGATTACCCATTCAAGATTATCTTATGCGAGAATTACCGAGCTCATAAGGCGATCGTCGAGTTCACCTCTAATCTATTCTACGATAATAAGCTGATCAGCGTTGGAGGCCAGCCTAAGCACAAGAAGTTCTATCCGTTGACTTTTTTCACTGCTTTGGGCGAAGACGTGCAGGAGAAGTATTCGACCGGATTTTATAATTGCGCCGAGGTAATTATTCCCGATCCTGAATGGTTATTTTTTTGTCATTGAAATGAGAGATTTTTTTGTGGGGTTGATTTTGAAAAACTAATTTCCATCATGAGCTCGTTAAATAACAGATTAATTCTGAAAATTTTACCAAAACTAATATTGAAAAAAAGATAAAATTGACATTATAAAAATTAATAGGCTAATTTTTGGAAAATTAATTTTTTATTACTGAGACCAAAATGGAAAAAAACGACAGGAAAATCCCAGACCAAAATCCGACCCCATTGGGTTAGGTTAGGTTACATTAGGTTAGGTTTGGATGACATAAAAAAACTTAGAAAATTTTTAATAAATTTGATTTTTTAGACATTATTTAAGACATTTTGAAACTTGTAAATTTTTTTGAAATTTTATGACTTTTAGACATTTTCTAGACATTTTGTCAGACATTCTGAAACGGAAATTTTTTTATAAAGATGACTTTCTGACATTTTGAAACTTTTATTTAATTAAGTATTTTAGAAAATTTTAAAATAAATTTTATGACTTTTCGACATTTTGTCAGACATTCTAAAACTTAGAAAAATTTTAAAAAATGTTATGACTTTTAGGCTTTTTATCAGACATTCAATAAATTTTATGACTTTTAAACATTTTGTCTGACATTCTGAAACTTGGAAATTTTTTAAAAAATTTTATGACTTTTAGGCTTTTTGTCAGACATTTTTAAATTTTTTTTTTAAAATTTTAATTATTACTGCTTTTTTAATTTTTAAATTTCCATGGAAATTAATATTATTTTTAAATTTCAATGGAAATTAATATTTTAATTAATTTCAAAAATAATACATTTTTGGAAAAATCAAGTACCTATTTATTCAATTTATTGAGAAAAAAAAATCAATAATGTATTATTTTTTATTTTAATTTTCATAGGTTTACGAATTAGTAGAGCGAGTGGCCGAATTGAAGAACGATTGGCCCACAAGCTGGGGCGAATTCAACGAACATTCGATTGGTGTCATGAGCCCATATCCAGATCAAGTTTACCGTATTCGTATCGAATTGAAGAAACGTAGATTATTTGGAATCGCTGTCGAAAGAGTTTTAAACGTGCAAGGTACTTACGCCAAAAGCTGCCCCCTTGTCCTGCCATGTCAATCAATTTGTAATTAATTTCTCATCTGATTTTTGTAGGTAAACAATTCCGCGTAGTTTTTCTAAGCACAGTTCGTACAGCTCGGACTTGTATCACGGGCGAAATAGAAGCAGAAAATGCATCTTTAATGGATTACGGTTTCTTATCGAATAAAAAATTACTAAATACGGCCGTGACTCGAGCTCAGAGTTTGGTAGCTGTGGTCGGTGATCCGGTATCGTTGTGTTCTTTGGGTCGATGTCGGTGAGTGAAGATCACTCTCAGTTGTGCAATTTTTACTAGTGTCTAGTTTACTCAATTTGTTTACATGGATGTGGTAGATCGTTCTTGTTGAATTTTACCAAGTCCAATAATACATAAATACCTGATATTCAAAACTGGCGGAGAGGGAGCGGTCAAATCGAAATTTTTGTTATAACCAAAATTATTCCTGAGACTTTAGGCTATAACTTTTGTTTCAAAATTTTTTCAATTGGACCCCTCCTTCCCCACCGATTTTGCATAACACTCCGAATATAATAATTGAAAATTGGAAGAGTGTGAGAGGAAGGAGCCAATTGAAAACATTTTCGAATAAAAGTTGTAAATTAAGACCCTAAAAATAATTTTGGTTATTATAAAAATTTCGATTGGATCTCTCCCTCTCATCGTATTGCACATAACATCAGGGGGATACTTTCTCAAAATTAGGAGAGGGGTCCACTTACAGTTATAGTTATTTATTTTGATTTTTTTAATCACTACGATTTGAAAAAATTCATTATAAAAATTTATTCAAATTGTTTTGTTTGCTTGAAATTTGAAAAAATAAATAAAGATTCCTCTTGAAAATAATAAGAAATTGAAACAAATTGACTCAACATATTTTGAAAATTTTATAAAATTCAAAAAAATTGAAAAATTTTCGTTATAAAAAACTTTTACGATTTTTTTTCTCCGAAATAATTTTGAAATCTTTTTTTCTTCCAATACGTAGTGGTAAAGAATTTTTTTCTTCATAAAAATTGAAATTTTTACATCTCAAAAAATTTCTAAAAATTTTTACTTCAAAAAAAAAAGAAAAAAAAAGTTGATTCTATTTTTGGGTTTCATTTGTTCAAAATGAATTGAAATTGATACCTAGATATTTTGATTTTTTTTATCATTACGATTCGAAAAAATTTTTATTTTGAGAAATCTATTTAAATTATTTTGAACTCTTGAAATTTGAAAAAAAGTGATGAATTACTTTTGAAAATGATAATAAGAAATCAAAACAAATTGACTCGAACATATTTTGAAAATTTTATAAAATATAAATGTATCTTTTTGAAAATTGAAGAAAATCAATTTTTGCAAAAATTATTCAAAAAAATTTAAAACTTTTCGTCCCAAAAAACATTTAAGATTTTTTTCTCCAAAATAATTTTGAATTTTTTTCTAGAAAAAAATGAGCATCTTTTCAGCTGTGATAAAAATTTTCTTCCTCATAAAAATTAAAATTTTTACATCTCAAAACATTTCTTTGGAATAAACTATTGATCTATGTGGTTTGAAAATTTTATATAATTTTTCAGAATTCGTCATTATGAAAATTAAAGAAAATCAATTTTTGCAAAAAAATTTTTAAAGTTATTTTTAAATTTTTCGTTCTAAAAAAATTTGAGATTTTTGGTTTTCTCCAAACTATTTTTGAATTTTTTTTCTAGAAAAAATTCAGATTTTTTTCAGCTGCAGTAAAGAATTTTCTTCTTCATAAAAATTAAAATTTTTACATCTCAAAAAATTTCTTTAAAACAAATTATTAATTTATGTAGGTATTTTGAAAATTTTATACAATTTTTAAAAAATCGTCATTTTGAAAATTAAAGAAAACCAATTTTTGCAAAAACTATTCAAAGTTTTTTTTTTTCAATTTTTCGTTCTAAAAATTTTTGACATTTTTTTATCCAAAATAATTTTGAGACTTCTTTTTAGAAAAGATTGAGATTTTTTCCAATAATGCTAAGAAATTTTCTTCTGCATAAAAATAGAATGACTTATTGATTTGTAGGTACATACTACATACATCTCAAAAACATTTCTAAAATTTTTACTTCAAAGAAATTTGAATAGCGTTGATTTTTTTTATTTATTCTAAATAGATTGAATGTTGATAGGTATTTTAATTGTATTTCAATCTCTACGATTTGGAAATTTTAATTTTGAAAAATTTATTTAAATTATTTTGAACGTTTGAAATTTGAAAAAAAAATTGATTTAAAAATTATATAATAATTAGAAATTTTAAAGAATAAATAAATAACATTTTCGTATTTTGAAAATGTTACAAAAATTGATATAATATTACGATTTAAAATTGAAGAAAATTATTTTTGCAAAAAATATATTTTAAAATTGTAATATGTAGGTAGGAACTTACCTGCACTTTTTCCCTTAAAAATAGGGGAATTAAAAATCAAAAATTCATAATTTTGAGAAAAAAATGATCAAAAAATAATTGGATCATGTATTTTAAAACTCTTACAAAAATTTGCAGTTTTTAAAATGGAAGAAAAAACTTACATTCGAAAATAAAATAAAATTATAAAATTATAGCAGAGCTCAGTTTGTAATTTGAAAAAATGTAGGTTACCTACTTATTATTTGAAAAATTAATTAGCTGAAAAAAAAAATCATCAAAAATTTATAATTTTATAAACTAAAAAAGTAATTTAATTTTTAAAAACTGGTGGATGTTGAGGTTCAATTGAAAGAGTTTTCAAACAAAAGTTGTATCTTGAAGGCTTGGAAATACTTTTGATTATTACAAAAATTTCCACTGGACCCCTCCTTCCCCTCCAATTTTGAATATCAAGTAGGTACCTACGTATTATTGAATCCACATCTATGTAAACAAATTGAGTAAAATAGACTCTAGTGCCATTTTTTGCTTCGTTTTATTCAAATACAATTTTAATTTTACAGAAAAATATGGGAAATGTTTATCGAAACGTGCTCGATGAACAACAGTCTGTACGGATTGACGTGGCAAGACCTCAAGAGCCTGCTGTTGGCGGTCGAGATGAAGAGAAAGTACAAGTTGAACCCTCTGGCTCCAGAATTCATACCCCGATGCCTAAACGTGGAACCTTATCTACATATTCTGGGCTCGTCGTCGACCATATCTCAACCGCCTCCTGGAATGTATCCTTATACAGAATCGACCTCCAGTACCGGATCGCTGGCTCAAATGAACATGCAGGCTGGACGCGTTTACACCTACGACAACATACGTTACCAGTTACCGCAAAAACAACCCGTATTACCAACAGCTGCTCCCATCTTACCTGTACAAGTATCAGCACCGCCGCCGCAGACAGTATCTTCGTCAGTCGCTTGGAACCAAGGCACCGGAGCCGTAGCCGCCATTCCAGCTCTGAATCCAACCCCTATCAGCGCTCTGACTGCGGCCACAGCCGCAGTCAATCATTATAGCCCGGTTACCATCAAAGCTCCGCCGCCTCAGCAGACTCAAACAACCATCAGAGCTCCGCCCGGATTCCCTCCTTTGCAAGTCCGATCAAGTTCCATCGTCTATCCGCAAGTGACCAGTACGCCTTTCGCAGCAGCCAGTGTTTTTCAACCGTTTACCCAATCTCCTGCGACCTTCATACCGCCACCCACCGCTGTCCGGAACGGTGTCACGACCGAGAGCGGAATACCGCTCCATTTGACCTTGATTCCACTATCGCAGTATATGCGATCGCATCCTCCGCCAGCCACCTATACCACCATTACGAGCACTTCGAAGACGTTCACCGCGGCCACTATACCGGCCGCTGCGGCCGCCGCTGCTAATTTCGCCACCGCTAATCCGGTGTACGGGGCGCCGTTGATACAGAATGGGTATAAATCGGTCATCAGTGGGGCGTATGTGCAGAACGAAATGAACTATGTATCTACCGAGTTTCCACCGGCCACGTATCAGGTTCCTCCGGCTGTCAGCACTGGAGCAGTCAGTATTCCCGGAGCTGCTGCCAGTGTTTCCAATACTGTTGTTAGTAATCAGAGTCAGGTGGGTTGAATGGGCAGAGAGATGTGACTGTGCCAAGATTTTATATCGACTAATGTTTTTCTTTGTATTATTTTCCAGTTGGAGGCTGAATTGAAGAGTATCTTACCACCGAATATCAGTTTAACGGAAATATTGAGGAATACGGTTCTGCAGAAGCAATGGCTCTCTCATCTCGTCGATTCGAAAATGATACAGCAAGCTCAAATGTAAGCGATTTGTTTTGCAAGATTCTTAAGCACTGGTTAATTTTGAAAAATTTTATTTGAAACGATTTTTTTTTCGGAAATTTTATAAAAATTTAATAATTGTTTGAAAAATTCGTCAAAAATTGATAATCAGAAAAATTTAAATTTGAAAAAATACGATCATTTGAATAATTGACCAGGTTTAAAATTTTTACAAAAATTCGTTACTTTGAAAATTTTAAAAATTGACGATTTAAAAAAATAAAAAAAATTTAAAGGACAAAAAAATTAAAAATTATAAGTTTTGAAAACTGATAAATTAAAAAATTTATAATTATAATAAGTAAACTTCTAAGTAGTATTTTGAAAGTTGATAATTGAAAAATTAAAATTCATATTTTTGAAAATTTTTAAAACTGAAAATTTGAGAAACAGTGGTAACCTGAATTTTTTTTTAAATATGTTCGAAAATTTTAATCAATTTTGAAAATTACTTAGGTGTAGGTACAATAAGTTGAAGTTTGAATTTAATTCTTAAAAAAAAAATTAAAAAATTATCATTTTGAAAATTTGATTAAAAACTTGATCACTTTTACTTCCTCACAAAATTAAGCGATTTTTTTCAATAAAAATTATTCAGATTCGTTCTCCTCAAAAAACTTGCTGTTTTCCAATTTTTCTTCAAAAAAATGTGGTGATCTTTTTTTCTTCAAAAAAATTTGCTGATTTTTATTCTTCTTAAAAAAAATGTAGTGACATTTTTTTTCCTAAAAAAAAATTGAAGGATTCCCCTCCCTCCTTCCCTCCCTCTCTCTCTTCTAAAAAAAGAATGAAAAAAAAATTCTAAAATTGATTTTTTTTTCTTTCAAAGAAATTCAGAAAATTGTCTTATGGAAAGGCTGTGGCTGCGGTGTCCTCTCTAAAAATGAAGTTTTTCTTTCCAAAATTACCTACCATTAATTAAAGAAAAAAATTTTGATTTGAAAAATTTAATTTTTAAAAATTTATTAAAATTGTTTTGCTTGCTTGAGTTTGAAAAAAAAATGAAATATTACTTTTGAAAGTGGTAAGAAATAAAAACAAATTGACTCTGTATTTTTAAATTTTTTATAAATAGTATATTACTTAATAGGGTGCGAAAATTGAGCTTTTCCTCACAGTAGGAACATTTGCTGGACGAGCCGTAGGCGAGTCCGGCAAATGTGTTTTACTGGACGAGCCGAAGGCGAGTGAAGTAAAAATTGTTTGCTTAGCGAGCCAGGCGAGCTAAGCAAACAATACTTACTGTGGAAAAGCTCAATTCGCACCCTATTAAGTAATGTAATTTTCATTATAAACGGTGCGAATGAACTGAAAATCAAAGAACTAAAACACTGATATCGATATTATTTTCAACTTTTAACACTTTGTCACATTGTGTGTGTTACTATGTGACGCCAAGTCACTTTACATTGCTTGCGCAGCGCGCGTAAATACTGTGAGGAAAAGTTTTATTTTCCCTGCTGATTTCAATGGCGAAAGTAAGTACTTTCGCACCGTGTATAATGAAAATAAAAAAAATTTACGATTTAAAATTCAAAAAAATGGTACAATTTTTAAACATTATTTTATCGTTTTGAAAATTGAAGAAAATAAATTTTTGCAAAAGTTATTCAAAAAAATTAAAAACTTTTCGTTCCAAAAAACCTTTTAAGATTTTTTTTCTCCAAAATAATTTTGATTTTTTTTTTAGAAAAAATTGTGTTTTTTTTAATACTCAGTGGTAAAGAATTTTCTTCTGTATAAAAATTGAAATTTTTCCTCCTGAAAAACTTTCTAAAAATTTTTACTTCGAAAAAAAAAAAAAAAAAGTTCATTCTATTTTTTTTTATTTGTTCCAAATAAATAATTGAAGTTTATAGATACCTATTTTGATATTTTTTAAAATCATTCTCATTACGATTAGAAAAAATTTCATTTTGAAAATTTTATTTAAATTTTTGAACTCTTGAAATTTGAAGAAAGTGATGAAGTACTATTGAAAATGATGATGAAATTAAAAGAAATTGACTAAACATATTTTGAATAATATATAAAATTCCAAAAATTGATACAATTTTTAAAAATTTATCTTTTTTAAAATTAATTTTTTTGACAATCGGAGAAAATAAATAATTTTTGTAAAAAAAATTTTAAAATTTAAAACTTTTCTTCCCAAAAAAATTTTAAGATTTCTTTTCTCCAAAATAACTTTGAAATTTTTTTCTCCAAAATTATTTTGAATTTTTTTTTCTAGAAAAAATTGACTATTTTTTTCAACTGCATAGTAAAACATTTTTTCTTCATAAAAATTAAAATTTATACTTACAATTTTTAAAATGTGGAGAATTAAATAGAATCAATTTTTGCAAAAATTATTCAATTATTTTTAAATTTTTTGTTATAAAATTTAAAAAAAATTATCGTTTTAAAAAATTTTGAGATTTTTTTTCTCCAAAATAATTTTTAGACTTCTTTCTAGAAGAGAGCTAAGGAATTTTTTTCTTCATAAAAATAGAACGATTTTTACACCTCAAATTTCTAAAAATTTTACTTCAAAAACATTAGAAAAGCGTTGGTTCTTTTTTTTTATTTATTCCAAATAAATTGAAGTTGATATTTTGATTTTTTTTCAATCACTACGATTTAAAAATTACTATTTTGAAAAATTTCGTTAAATTATTTTGAACGTTTAAAATTTGAAAAAAACATTTTTTTTTAAAAATTGGATAATGATTAAAATTTTTAAAGATTAAATCAATACAAATTTGATCTAGGCCTATTTGTGTACATAGTTTGAAAAGTTTACAGAATAATTGAAAAAATCATGATGAATTTAAAAAAATTATTAGGTATTCTAAAAATTGATGAAAATTACGTTTTTGCAAAAAAATATTTTTTTAAAATTGAAATACAATTTTTTTTTTAAATGAGTGAATTAGAAAAAAATCATTTTGAAAATTTTACAAAAATTTACAATTTTTAAAATAGAGGAAAAAGCTTAAAGGTTCAATTTGTAATTTGAAAAAATATATTATTATTGAAAAATTATCAGTTGAAAAAAAATCATCAAAAATTTATAATTTATTTTTATAAACATAAAAAATATAAGATTTAAAAAAATAATCAAATTTTGGAAAATCGATTCGAGTGGTGATAATAGGGAATTTCACTTATTTTTTTAAGAAAGAGAGAAAAATATAAAATCTAAAAGATTACGTCTTGTGAAAATTAAAAAAAAAAATTCATCATCTTGTAAATTTGACAAAAATAATAAATTTTGAAAAAAAAATGATTTAAAATTATTGATGTTTATATAATTTTTAAAAAAAAACAATAATACTAAAAACAATTTAGATAATTTGTAAAAAATAACGATTCAAAAAAAATACTCGTAGCTCGATACAATACCTTTGTGCTTTCCAGAAGTGTACATTTTTACAATTTTTTTTTCCAGGTTCTTGAATCTAATCGGCACGTACTCGTTGAAGGAAAACGTCACTCAGCAGCCATTACAAACTTCCTCCACTGCCATCAGTCGTAGAGTAATATCAGCCTCCGACGGCATCGACCTATTAAATCCAGACGTTTACAGTTTATCTCGTAATCCACCCGGAGGTGGTTATTGCGTATCAGAACAACAACCACAACAATCCATGGTAATATAAAAATACTCTTTCAAATTAGATTTCACCTCTTCCCTCAGTCATCCCCCCCCCCCCCTTTAATACATCATAACACAAATTTCTAATCTTCTATCTCTCACTCTTAGGTAATGAACGGCGGAGACAAGCCATCAATGATGTCAACGATGTCGACCAAAGATTACGATTCTGTGGCCGAATCATCGATCCCACTAGACATCCACCTCCCCAGCTCCCTACTGCCCGACATCCTACCATCGAACAGCAAACGTGCCGGACCTTTATATAACAGACAGCCCAGCAAAGCGAACTGTAAACCGGACGCCCTCGACTATTCGAAAAACACCACAAACCTGAACTCGATGACCGAAAACCTATCGAAGAATCTCATCATCGGCGATGTACCTTCATCCTACATCGATTCGTATCCGCCCATGTCGGCACCTTTCAAAATGGAAAACGGCGACGTCGAATTGATTCGCAATCGAACATCCACGTACACTGCGACCGAATACGATCACCGATTTCCAGCCTCAACCACGACCGCCGCCGAATTACACACTAAGCGATTGTTCAATCAACAAAATATGTGGAATTTGCTACCGTATTCGGTGCATAACGAAAATGCCACCTCTTACAGCGATGCCAGCGCCATGACGTATGCGGCAGCTCTAAGACAAACCCAAGATAAAATCGCCGACAGAGGAGTCAACGACAAGTCGTATTTTAATTTCAATTAAACGCGATATTTTCACGGCGATTTTTATCTCTATTTTCTCGTTCTTGGTAATATTCTAGTCTTATGTTTTCTTTACAATGTGTTTTTTCTCTCTCTCTATCTTTTTTTTCGTTTTGTTTTTTGATTTTTTTTCCTTTTGTGAAATTGTATCGCGTGTAAATACTTATAACCAAGCGTACGAAAAAAAATCTTGTAAATAGGGTGTGTAAAAAAATTCAAAATTGGGTAAATTACTAAAAAAAAAAAAAAAAAAAAATTACGTATCAATGATCGTTTGAAATCATAGAAAAAACGTAATTATAAAAAAAATCAAATATCGAATTGTAATCTTTTTGTATGTTTTTAATTGTTTCAATTTTAATGTGTAAATTATGTATGGTTTTTATAGTGATTTTTTTCTGTTGTAATTTTATCATTACTTTTCGTCATGAATAACTTTGTTTCTCTTTTTTCTCATTTTATTTTTTCGTTAAATTTTATTTTACATTTTATTTCCTTTTTTCCCCCGTTTTTTGGACGTTGCGCCGAATACGTTTTTCGAGATCGAATGGTAATTATTATTATTTTGATCGATCGAGGTCGAATTATTATCGATCGATTGTTCGACAATAGATTGATCAGGTATGGAATTCGGTGTTGGACTGTACTACGTATTACAGTACCTAAGTCATCAAGTTTCATCAGGGCAAACTATCCCAAAAATTATGCTGGATTTGGGAACTAATTTTCACGAGGCTCTGTGCAAATTTTAATGTAAATTTGTGTCAAAATGAAAATTTTGAAAATTTTCACGAAAAAAATTGCTAAAGTATTCAGGTTTTCATATTTTCAGCAATGAAAATGGCAAAAAAAAAATTCAAAAAAACTAAATTTTTCCCACAGTTTTAGAGAATTTTACAAAAATTTTCAGAGAGTTATTAATAAATTTTTCAAAGAATTTCTCACAAAATTATAGAAGGTTTTTAGTAAAATTTCAAGAGATTTTTCACCAAATCAGAGTTTAAAAAAATCAAAAAATGGAAAAATATTGGGAAAAAACTAGGTAAACTTCATAAAACATCATCATTTTTTTTTACAAATTTTTCAAAAATTCCAGAAACTTTGAAAAGTTTTAAAAAAAGCGATTTTTCCACAGAATTTTTTTTAGAAGTTTTAAAAATATTTTCTTTAAACTTCAAGGAATTAGGGTAGAATGTCAGGAATTTTTTTTCTTATAAAATTTTCCAAAATATTTCGAAAAATTTTTACAGTGCTTTTGGAAATCAAAAATTATAAGTTCAAAATGTCAGAATTTCAATAAAATTTCCATATAAACCTATCTAATTTTTTACATCACTGAATTTTGTTTTTAGAAAATTTTTTAAACTTGAAAAGATTTTTTTTTTTTTGAAAGAGCTTTTCTATAAATTTTGCACCAATTTCAAAAATTAATTTAATGATGCGTCGGAGAACTGTGTATTGAAAAAAAATGCTCGTAAAATTTCAAAAACTTGTCAGAAAACTTTTTACAATTTTTCAAGACCTCAAAGAATTATGATAAAAATGTAGCCTTTTTTCACCAAATTTTCAGAAAACTTTTTGAACTGCTTCTGAAAATTTAAAAAAAATCACAACATGTCAGAATTACAACAAAAAATTTCAAATACTCAATTTTTCACAGGATTGAATTTTTTTCAAATTTTTCAAAAAAAATTTGCACAAACATTTTTACAGAGCTTCGAGAAAATTTTTTTAAAGAATCACAAATTGGAAAATTAATTTTTTTTTAAATTTTAGATTCGTTTTAATTTTACGAAATTTTTGGAAAACGATTGCTATTCTTCACGAAAAAATTCGGAATAATGATGAAATTTTCAAGAAACTTTTCACGATATCTTAGAATTGAAAAAAAAAAAAAAAATTCAATTTTTTTTTTCTCCTACAGAGTCTGATTTTTAAATTTTTTTTTCGCAATTTCAAGCATCATTTCCCAAAACTTCATAAAATTATCACAAAATCTCAAAAAATTCACAAGGAAAAAACAGAAACTTTTTTAAAACTCGAGGGAATATTCTACAAAATTTTTAAAAACTTTAATCTGCCTCAGAGAATTGAAACAAATTCACAAAAAATTAAAAAATGGAATTTAAGAAAACTATTTCCCAGAGAAAAGTCAATTTACCTGTACAAAAAAATTCAGAGAATTTTTCACAAATTATAAAAAATAATTTAATTTCACTTCAAAGAATTATCACAAAGTTTCATGTTGAAAATTTTACAGAGCTTTGGAACATGACGAAATAAGCAACTAGGTATAATATTTTACAAACTTTTCGGTATGCTTTAGAAAATGAAAAAAATCACAACTTGTTAGAATTTCAATAAAATTTTTAGAAGAATTTTTTACGAAATCTTGTACCTATTTAAAAAAAATTGAGACAATCTAGTCAGAATTTTGTTCGAAGCTTCCTAAAATGAAAATAATGATAACGATTTTTAAAAAACAGTAAATTGTTCATATCAGAGATTTTCTTACAAAAAAATGATTAGACAATTTTTCACAATTTTGAAAAATAATTTTAGACTATAAGAAAATTCTAAAAAAATACCGTTCTTCAAAAAATTGAAAAAATAGATTTTCTTTAAAAAAAAAATTAAAGATGTAGGTACTTCAAAATTTGAAAAATATTCATAAAATTTTTTATTGAAGTAACTAAAAGATTTTGGAAAATTTTCGAACTTCGGATTTGCAAAAAAATTCACTAACTTTTCTCAAAAATTCAGAAAAAGTGTCATCAATTTACAAAATTCTTTCACAAAATTTTCAGCGATTTTTTTTACAATTCAAAAATTTAGAAAATTCCTTCGAAATTGCTCAAAACAATGCAAATACTTACTTTGGAAAAAAATTTCGAAGAGAAATATACGAATGTTTTGCCCAAGTTTTTCAAAAATTGAAAAATTTGATAAGAGTATCATGCCTGATTAATTTATTAAAATCGAATATTCGACCGATTTTGATCAGAAGAATACATTAGTCGTTCATTTGCAATCGATTTATTGATTCCTTGCTTAATTATTGGACAAATAGGTATGTACTCGTAATTGAAAGTAATCAAATCATTAATCGATCGTATTAGAATTATTAATAGACAGATTGAAAAATAAATATCTACATATTATACAATGATACATAAAATATAAATAACTCATACAATGAGGAGTTAATTCTTACGAATCGAATTGATCAAGATTTTAAACCTGATCGATATGTCAAAATAACCACCATAAATGATAAGACCATAAAAACGATTCGGTGCACATTTTCATTGCTCGTTGTTGCTTAGCTTTTGCATAAATTTGTCTTTTTTTATCGATTATTTTGTATCATTTTAAACCCATTATTTAGGTGCAACTTATGTAGATGTCCATTTTAAAGTTGTACAAGTTTAATATTTTTAATGTAGTAGTGCATAACTAAGTGTTTTTCATTTACGAGTGCTATTAATTTGTAATCTTGTAGTTTAAACGATAAATGCAGATTCTTTTAGGGTCTTTCTTTTCAATATCTACTGTGATATAACTTTGGCTTCGTTTTAATTTGTCTGCCTAAAATTTGCTTTTCGTAATAATTATATATACCCCCCCCCCCTTAGTACCTACACAAAATATGCGTACTTTACTTACCTATATATTTTATGAATTTATATTTCTGCAATTTGATATCTAACTATAATGCAGTATTTATTGCTTGTTGAGTTATTATTGCAATTTTAAAACAAATACTTAAACAAAAGTTGAAAAAAAAATTACGTATGTAGGTATGTATGTATTGTACAATTTTTATTACATTTCTAAATGTTGTATTTACTTTTACAAAATGACTATACTGTGTGTGATGTTGTTAGAAATAAAATATACCTATCTATTCATTTATTGTAGTGGTGTTGAATGTTGAAGAAAACAGTCCATCTTGAGTATTATTCTCGACAAGGTTGAAAGCGATTTTATGCTTTATTGGTAATCTAGAACGTAAATTATGAACTGGGGTTCCATTTTTTAGGCCTTTTCCCCCTAGGACGCACCTCCTTCCAAAAAATCTTCCTATCTCAGTATCTGAGGCCCGAATTGAAAATTTTTTCAAACAAAGGTTGTAGATTAAGATCCTTGGAATGATTTTTGTTATGACAAAAATTTCGATTGAACTCATCTCTCTTATCCAATTTAGCATAATAACTTGTACAGCTAGCAATCCCCTCATGTAACTTGTGCTAGGTATAGCCAAGAAAGAAAAAAATGGATTCTGTAAATAGTCGATTCGATTATGATTCGACCAAACAATGAGATAAAATAGGGAACGAAAAGGTATGTCATTTTCCATGCTTTTCTTATTGAGGGTTCACCCCTGACCAAAAAATTTCTTCATCTCTGTACCTGAGACTGTAATTGAAAAAAAAATTCAAACAAAAGTTGTCAATTCAGATTATTGGAATAATTCTGCTTTAAACGATTCTATTTTACGAATTCGATTACTTTTTTTTAAATTTTTTAAATAATGTAATCAAGAATAAAAATGTAAAAAATTTTTAAAAAACCACGCTTTTATTTAAAGTTGGTCACTTTGTAAAATGTTCTTCACAGGGAAAGAGTAATGCCTTAAAAAACAAAAAATAAAATTTACTTGAATACAAAAATGTGTCATGAATTTTTTTTTTTCAAAAATTTTAATGATGAAAATCGTGGTGGGGCGTTAATCGAAAAGGTATTCGTTTGCTCCTCGCACACCCCACCACGCTTTTCATCATTAAAATTTTTGAAAAAAAAATTTTCATGACACATTTTTGTATTCAAGTAAATTTTATTTTTTGTTTTTTAAAGCATTACTCTTTCCCTATGAATAACATTTTACAAAGTGACCAACTTTAAATAAAAACGTGGTTTTTTAAAATTTTTTTACATTTTTATTTAACTCTTTTTGTCGTTGAAAATATTTTAATTTCATAGTTTTACTAGGTTCGAATTCATTAGATAAAATAATTATTGATTTTCTAATTTTACCAATGTTGTAAATTTGAAAATTTTCAAAATTAAACCCCCTCATAGGGGCTCAATTTGGGGTCAGGGGTAAATTTGAGTTCGAAAATCGAATTCAGCTACCTCGAAAACCAACATTTTGATATCAATGTTGTGAATTTTCAAAATGGAACCCCTTCATAGGAGTCCAATTTGGGGTCAAGGGTAAATTTAAGTCCGAAAATCGAATTCAGCGGCCTCGAAAACCTACATTTCGATACCAATGTTGTGATTTTCTGAAATTTTCAAAACTGAACCCCCTCATAGGGGCTCAATTTGGGGTCGGGGTAAATTTGAGTTCGAAAATCGAATTCAGCTACCTCGAAAACCAACATTTTGATATCAATGTTGTGAATTTTGAAATTTTCAAAATGGAACCCCCTCATAGGGGCTCAATTTGGGGTCAAGGGTAAATTTAAGTCCGAAAATCGAATTCAGCGACCTCGAAAACCTACATTTCGATACCAATGTTGTGATTTTCTGAAATTTTCAAAATTGAACCCCCTCATAGGGCTCAATTTGGGGTCGGGGTAAATTTGAGTTCGAAAATCGAATTCAGCGACCTCGAAAACCTACATTTCGATACCAATGTTGTGATTTTCTGAAATTTTCAAAATGGAACCCCCTCATAGGGGCTCAATTTGGGGTCAAGGGTAAATTTAAGTCCGAAAATCGAATTCAGCGACCTCGAAAACCTACATTTCGATACCAATGTTGTGATTTTCTGAAATTTTCAAAATTGAACCCCCTCATAGGGGCTCAATTTGGGGTCGGGGTAAATTTGAGTTCGAAAATCGAATTCAGCGACCTCGAAAACCTACATTTCGATACCAATGTTGTGATTTTCTGAAATTTTCAAAATTGAACCCCCTCATAGGGGCTCAATTTGGGGTCGGGGTAAATTTGAGTTCGAAAATCAAATTCAGCGACCTCGAAAACCTACATTTCGATACCAATGTTGTGATTTTCTGAAATTTTCAAAATTGAACCCCCTCATAGGGGCTCAATTTGGGGTCGGGGTAAATTTGAGTTCGAAAATCGAATTCAGCGACCTCGAAAACCTACATTTCGATACCAATGTTGTGATTTTCTGAAATTTTCAAAATGGAACCCCCTCATAGGGGCTCAATTTGGGGTCAAGGGTAAATTTAAGTCCGAAAATCGAATTCAGCGACCTCGAAAACCTACATTTCGATACCAATGTTGTGATTTTCTGAAATTTTCAAAATTGAACCCCCCTCATAGGGGCTCAATTTGGGGTCGGGGTAAATTTGAGTTCGAAAATCGAATTCAGCGACCTCGAAAACCTACATTTCGATACCAATGTTGTGATTTTCTGAAATTTTCAAAATTGAACCCCCTCATAGGGGCTCAATTTGGGGTCGGGGGTAAATTTGAGTTCGAAAATCAAATTCAGCGACCTCGAAAACCCCTAATGTGAGCACTATGTTCTTTCAATTCCAGTAAAATATTAAATGAGAGAGGATTGGTCGAAAACATACTCTTGGTTCCATGAGACATACATACATACCAAGTACATATATAAAAGCGTGGTAAAAACAATGTTACCTATCAATCGCGGAGCACCTGGCCAAGTAAGTTATGTGTACTTTCATCAGCAGTGAGATCAATGATTAGGTAAATAAAATTTTTTGACTGACAAAATTTAGGTAAGGTATGAATTTTAGCATAGTATATGCTTTTACGGAGACCAAAATAGAAAAAAACGACAGGAAAATCCGAGACCAAAATCCAACCCCAAAATACTTACAGTTGAGTTAGGTTAGGTTATATTAGGTTAGGTTTGGATGACATAAAAAAAGTTGAATTTTTTAAAATAAATTTGATTTTTTAGACATTATGTCAGACATTTTGAAACTTGTAATTTTTTTGAAATTTTATGACTTATATACATTTTCTAGACATTTTGTCAGACATTAGGTTAGGTTTGGATGACATAAAAAAACTTGGAAAAATTTTTTAAAGACATTTTTAAAATAAATTTTATGACTTTTGGACATTTTGAAACTTGGAAATTTTTAAAAAATTTTTATGACTTTTAGGCTTTTTGTCAGACATTCTGAAAATTGAAATTTTTTTCATTTTCATTAGGCTTTTTTTAATTATACCTACTTTTTAGATTTTTAAATTTCCATCAAAATTAATATTCGTGACTTTTAGACATTTTGTCACAGAGTAAAAGCATACACTATTTTTCATACTTTCAAACGTAGTGTGGAAATAGATCCAACCAGGGGAAGGCACAAAGCGCCGAGTTTTTAAAACGTTTTTTGAAGAAAAAAAAAAAAATCAGCTAGAATGATTTTTTTGGATCAAAGAGGTCTCAACATACATAATTATTTCAACAAAAAAAGAACCTAACATTTTTCGCGATTTTCCAATTTTGAAAAATAACGCAATTCATGCGATTTCTAAAAATTGAGGTCAAGTTGAAAAATCAAAATCATCATACTTTGGCAAAACAAAGAATTTTCAACTTGTTTGTCCACTTTCACGAATTAGGTAAGTGGGTACATAATATTTTTCGACTTCGAAAAATTGTAAGTTTAGTAAGGCGACGAAGAGTTTGAAAAAAGAAAAAAAAATTCTCAATTTTGCTACGTTACGAAATTCCGTCACTAAATTTCAATAGGTATAAAAGAATTTTAGGTTTTTTGTCAGGTATCATAATAATATGTACTTGCGAAAATATTGTTTCTGAACGTATTTCATTTTTCCAACTTTTTAATATAAGTAAGCCCATATATGTAATACATACCTATATGTATTTTCAAAAAATCGTCTTATTATTTTTCTGAGCTCTTTCAATTCTTTTTCGAAATTACAAGGAACAAAAGGCTAAAAGCATAATAAATGTACCTTGTTTCATACTTTCAAACATGGCGTAGAAATAGAGCAACCCGGGGAGAGGGGAGATTCGAGCCAAGTTTTTACTCGCAATTTCCAGCATCCCCCTTGAATCATCATACATAATTATAATATACATTATAATGATGAACTGATGAAGTTGATATTTACGGCGAATAAGGTAGGCAAATTTATTAACACGTATCTTCAATCATTCACGGCAAACAGGATTGGCAAATTTATTAACACATATTATACATAATTCACAGCGAATCGGGTAGGCGAATTTATCAACGCCTTTCTTGATCATATTTCAAAAAAGGAAGGATTTTCATTTTCCTTTTTTTTTTCTTCAAGAAAGTTATCATTGAGTAAGTTTTTTTTGACTTTTTTTCTCATAATGTTTCGATTATATTTTTTTGATTTTTTTTCTACCATTAAAAAATCTTTCTTTGTAGGTATGTAATGTATACCTAGATTCCTATTAAACGAAGATTTTTCACTGAAAAATGTTTTCACATAGTTCCCTTCTTCTTGATTTTTTCGACTTTTTTAAGTGGAGAAAAAAAAACCTTTTCAAATTATTACTCTAGAAACCAGACAGTTGTAGGGTTGGAAAAAAACGAAAAAAATTCCCAAATCCGCTGGAATTGAAAATAAAAGCTAAAACCTGTAGAATGGAAGAAGAATTGGTAAAATAAAATTTTTCAACTAAGAATTCCATGGTGGTTATGAAAATTTGAGAATTTTTGAAAAATTTTGTTTTCAGCAAATTTCAAAAAATGGCAATTTGCATTTAATCAATGACAAAGGCTACAATATGATCCAATGCAAAATCTTACCCTGAGCGAATTCGTGAAAAATGATTCTTGAAAAACAGACTTGCCAAAAGTAAAATTTTTTTGAACGAAAATAAGTAAAAGTTACAAATCCACTCCTTCCATTTAAGTGAATATTTGAGTTCACTTACCAAACCAACTGCAAATCTGAACAGAACGAACCAAAATTAGGTCGAAATGCACTAACGTTTCAATTTTTTGAGTTAAAATGAATTTTGCTAAAAAAAAATTCAAAAAAAGTGTGTACGCGGCGAAACGACGAGTCGTACGGCCAAACCGATGGCGCCGATCGATTCGCCAGGCCAAAATACCCCCATCTGCATATGTCTCGAGCCAAAATCTGACGAAAAGTTTTTTTGCCCAAAAAAATCATAAGGCTAACCATCACGTTTTTTTGGGATTTTTTGAGCCTCCAAAAAAATCGAGTTAAAGGTGTTTTAGGACTAAGTCGACCCCGCCCGACTCAGATCCGGTGTCGGTTTTTGAATCCGGCGCGTCGTTGTCGAGATATTCGCCTAAAAAGTTGTCAAAAAATTCCAAAAATTCCTAAAATGAGCGCAGAACAAAACCGACTGCAAATCTGAGCAGAACGGCCCAAAATTAGTCGAAATGCACTAACGTTTTGATTTTTTTAGTTAAAATGAATTTTGCTCAAAAAAAACTCAAAAAAAACGTGTACGCGGCGAAACGACGAGTCGTACCGCCGAACCGATGGCGCCAATCGATTCGCCAGGCCAAAATACCCCCATCTGCATATGTCTCGAGCCAAAATCTGACGAAAAGTTTTTTTGCCCAAAAAAATCATAAGGCTAACCATCACGTTTTTTTGGGATTTTTTGAGCCACCAAAAAAATCGAGTTAAAGGTGTTTTAGGACTAAGTCGACCCTGCCCGACTCAGATCCGGTGTCGGTTTTTGAATCCGGCGCGTCGTTGTCGAGATATTCGCCTAAAAAGTTGTCAAAAAATTCCAAAAATTCCTAAAATGAGCGCAGAACAAAGCTGACTGCAAATCTGAGCAGAACGCCCCAAAATTAGTCGAAATGCACTAACGTTTTGATTTTTTGAGTTAAAATGAATTTTGCTCAAAAAAAACTCAAAAAAAGCGTGTACGCGGCGAAACGACGAGTCGTACCGCCGAACCGATGGCGCCAATCGATTCGCCAGGCCAAAATACCCCCATCTGCATATGTCTCGAGCCAAAATCTGACGAAAAGTTTTTTTGCCCAAAAAAATCATAAGGCTAACCATCACGTTTTTTTGGGATTTTTTGAGCCACCAAAAAAATCGAGTTAAAGGTGTTTTAGGACTAAGTCGACCCTGCCCGACTCAGATCCGGTGTCGGTTTTTGAATCCGGCGCGTCGTTGTCGAGATATTCGCCTAAAAAGTTGTCAAAAAATTCCTAAAATGAGCGCAGAACAAAACCGACTGCAAATCTGAGCAGAACGGCCCAAAATTAGTCGAAATGCACTAACGTTTTGATTTTTTGAGTTAAAATGAATTTTGCTCAAAAAAAACTCAAAAAAAACGTGTACGCGGCGAAACGACGAGTCGTACTGCCGAACCGATGGCGCCAATCGATTCGCCAGGCCAAAATACCCCCATCTGCATATGTCTCGAGCCAAAATCTGACGAAAAGTTTTTTTGCCCAAAAAAATCATAAGGCTAACCATCACGTTTTTTTGGGATTTTTTGAGCCTCCAAAAAAATCGAGTTAAAGGTGTTTTAGGACTAAGTCGACCCCGCCCGACTCAGATCCGGTGTCGGTTTTTGAATCCGGCGCGTCGTTGTCGAGATATTCGCCTAAAAAGTTGTCAAAAAATTCCAAAAATTCCTAAAATGAGCGCAGAACAAAGCTGACTGCAAATCTGAGCAGAACGGCCCAAAATTAGTCGAAATGCACTAACGTTTTGATTTTTTGAGTTAAAATGAATTTTGCTCAAAAAAAACTCAAAAAAAGCGTGTACGCGGCGAAACGACGAGTCGTACCGCCGAACCGATGGCGCCAATCGATTCGCCAGGCCAAAATACCCCCATCTGCATATGTCTCGAGCCAAAATCTGACGAAAAGTTTTTTTGCCCAAAAAAATCATAAGGCTAACCATCACGTTTTTTTGGGATTTTTTGAGCCACCAAAAAAATCGAGTTAAAGGTGTTTTAGGACTAAGTCGACCCTGCCCGACTCAGATCCGGTGTCGGTTTTTGAATCCGGCGCGTCGTTGTCGAGATATTCGCCTAAAAAGTTGTCAAAAAATTCCTAAAATGAGCGCAGAACAAAACCGACTGCAAATCTGAGCAGAACGGCCCAAAATTAGTCGAAATGCACTAACGTTTTGATTTTTTGAGTTAAAATGAATTTTGCTCAAAAAAAACTCAAAAAAAACGTGTACGCGGCGAAACGACGAGTCGTACTGCCGAACCGATGGCGCCAATCGATTCGCCAGGCCAAAATACCCCCATCTGCATATGTCTCGAGCCAAAATCTGACGAAAAGTTTTTTTGCCCAAAAAAATCATAAGGCTAACCATCACGTTTTTTTGGGATTTTTTGAGCCACCAAAAAAATCGAGTTAAAGGTGTTTTAGGACTAAGTCGACCCTGCCCGACTCAGATCCGGTGTCGGTTTTTGAATCCGGCGCGTCGTTGTCGAGATATTCGCCTAAAAAGTTGTCAAAAAATTCCAAAAATTCCTAAAATGAGCGCAGAACAAAGCCGACTGCAAATCTGAGCAGAACGGCCCAAAATTAGTCGAAATGCACTAACGTTTTGATTTTTTGAGTTAAAATGAATTTTGCTCAAAAAAAACTCAAAAAAAACGTGTACGCGGCGAAACGACGAGTCGTACCGCCGAACCGATGGCGCCAATCGATTCGCCAGGCCAAAATACCCCCATCTGCATATGTCTCGAGCCAAAATCTGACGAAAAGTTTTTTTGCCCAAAAAAATCATAAGGCTAACCATCACGTTTTTTTGGGATTTTTTGAGCCACCAAAAAAATCGAGTTAAAGGTGTTTTAGGACTAAGTCGACCCTGCCCGACTCAGATCCGGTGTCGGTTTTTGAATCCGGCGCGTCGTTGTCGAGATATTCGCCTAAAAAGTTGTCAAAAAATTCCAAAAATTCCTAAAATGAGCGCAGAACAAAGCCGACTGCAAATCTGAGCAGAACGGCCCAAAATTAGTCGAAATGCACTAACGTTTTGATTTTTTGAGTTAAAATGAATTTTGCTCAAAAAAAACTCAAAAAAAACGTGTACGCGGCGAAACGACGAGTCGTACCGCCGAACCGATGGCGCCAATCGATTCGCCAGGCCAAAATACCCCCATCTGCATATGTCTCGAGCCAAAATCTGACGAAAAGTTTTTTTGCCCAAAAAAATCATAAGGCTAACCATCACGTTTTTTTGGGATTTTTTGAGCCACCAAAAAAATCGAGTTAAAGGTGTTTTAGGACTAAGTCGACCCTGCCCGACTCAGATCCGGTGTCGGTTTTTGAATCCGGCGCGTCGTTGTCGAGATATTCGCCTAAAAAGTTGTCAAAAAATTCCAAAAATTCCTAAAATGAGCGCAGAACAAAGCCGACTGCAAATCTGAGCAGAACGGCCCAAAATTAGTCGAAATGCACTAACGTTTTGATTTTTTGAGTTAAAATGAATTTTGCTCAAAAAAAACTCAAAAAAAGCGTGTACGCGGCGAAACGACGAGTCGTACCGCCGAACCGATGGCGCCAATCGATTCGCCAGGCCAAAATACCCCCATCTGCATATGTCTCGAGCCAAAATCTGACGAAAAGTTTTTTTGCCCAAAAAAATCATAAGGCTAACCATCACGTTTTTTTGGGATTTTTTGAGCCACCAAAAAAATCGAGTTAAAGGTGTTTTAGGACTAAGTCGACCCTGCCCGACTCAGATCCGGTGTCGGTTTTTGAATCCGGCGCGTCGTTGTCGAGATATTCGCCTAAAAAGTTGTCAAAAAATTCCTAAAATGAGCGCAGAACAAAACCGACTGCAAATCTGAGCAGAACGGCCCAAAATTAGTCGAAATGCACTAACGTTTTGATTTTTTGAGTTAAAATGAATTTTGCTCAAAAAAAACTCAAAAAAAGCGTGTACGCGGCGAAACGACGAGTCGTACCGCCGAACCGATGGCGCCAATCGATTCGCCAGGCCAAAATACCCCCATCTGCATATGTCTCGAGCCAAAATCTGACGAAAAGTTTTTTTGCCCAAAAAAATCATAAGGCTAACCATCACGTTTTTTTGGGATTTTTTGAGCCTCCAAAAAAATCGAGTTAAAGGTGTTTTAGGACTAAGTCGACCCCGCCCGACTCAGATCCGGTGTCGGTTTTTGAATCCGGCGCGTCGTTGTCGAGATATTCGCCTAAAAAGTTGTCAAAAAATTCCAAAAATTCCTAAAATGAGCGCAGAACAAAACCGACTGCAAATCTGAGCAAAACGGCCCAAAATTAGTCGAAATGCACTAACGTTTTGATTTTTTGAGTTAAAATGAATTTTGCTCAAAAAAAACTCAAAAAAAGCGTGTACGCGGCGAAACGACGAGTCGTACCGCCGAACCGATGGCGCCAATCGATTCGCCAGGCCAAAATACCCCCATCTGCATATGTCTCGAGCCAAAATCTGACGAAAAGTTTTTTTGCCCAAAAAAATCATAAGGCTAACCATCACGTTTTTTTGGGATTTTTTGAGCCACCAAAAAAATCGAGTTAAAGGTGTTTTAGGACTAAGTCGACCCTGCCCGACTCAGATCCGGTGTCGGTTTTTGAATCCGGCGCGTCGTTGTCGAGATATTCGCCTAAAAAGTTGTCAAAAAATTCCAAAAATTCCTAAAATGAGCGCAGAACAAAGCCGACTGCAAATCTGAGCAGAACGGCCCAAAATTAGTCGAAATGCACTAACGTTTTGATTTTTTGAGTTAAAATGAATTTTGCTCAAAAAAAACTCAAAAAAAACGTGTACGCGGCGAAACGACGAGTCGTACCGCCGAACCGATGGCGCCAATCGATTCGCCAGGCCAAAATACCCCCATCTGCATATGTCTCGAGCCAAAATCTGACGAAAAGTTTTTTTGCCCAAAAAAATCATAAGGCTAACCATCACGTTTTTTTGGGATTTTTTGAGCCACCAAAAAAATCGAGTTAAAGGTGTTTTAGGACTAAGTCGACCCTGCCCGACTCAGATCCGGTGTCGGTTTTTGAATCCGGCGCGTCGTTGTCGAGATATTCGCCTAAAAAGTTGTCAAAAAATTCCAAAAATTCCTAAAATGAGCGCAGAACAAAGCCGACTGCAAATCTGAGCAGAACGGCCCAAAATTAGTCGAAATGCACTAACGTTTTGATTTTTTGAGTTAAAATGAATTTTGCTCAAAAAAAACTCAAAAAAAACGTGTACGCGGCGAAACGACGAGTCGTACCGCCGAACCGATGGCGCCAATCGATTCGCCAGGCCAAAATACCCCCATCTGCATATGTCTCGAGCCAAAATCTGACGAAAAGTTTTTTTGCCCAAAAAAATCATAAGGCTAACCATCACGTTTTTTTGGGATTTTTTGAGCCACCAAAAAAATCGAGTTAAAGGTGTTTTAGGACTAAGTCGACCCTGCCCGACTCAGATCCGGTGTCGGTTTTTGAATCCGGCGCGTCGTTGTCGAGATATTCGCCTAAAAAGTTGTCAAAAAATTCCAAAAATTCCTAAAATGAGCGCAGAACAAAGCCGACTGCAAATCTGAGCAGAACGGCCCAAAATTAGTCGAAATGCACTAACGTTTTGATTTTTTGAGTTAAAATGAATTTTGCTCAAAAAAAACTCAAAAAAAGCGTGTACGCGGCGAAACGACGAGTCGTACCGCCGAACCGATGGCGCCAATCGATTCGCCAGGCCAAAATACCCCCATCTGCATATGTCTCGAGCCAAAATCTGACGAAAAGTTTTTTTGCCCAAAAAAATCATAAGGCTAACCATCACGTTTTTTTGGGATTTTTTGAGCCACCAAAAAAATCGAGTTAAAGGTGTTTTAGGACTAAGTCGACCCTGCCCGACTCAGATCCGGTGTCGGTTTTTGAATCCGGCGCGTCGTTGTCGAGATATTCGCCTAAAAAGTTGTCAAAAAATTCCTAAAATGAGCGCAGAACAAAACCGACTGCAAATCTGAGCAGAACGGCCCAAAATTAGTCGAAATGCACTAACGTTTTGATTTTTTGAGTTAAAATGAATTTTGCTCAAAAAAAACTCAAAAAAAGCGTGTACGCGGCGAAACGACGAGTCGTACCGCCGAACCGATGGCGCCAATCGATTCGCCAGGCCAAAATACCCCCATCTGCATATGTCTCGAGCCAAAATCTGACGAAAAGTTTTTTTGCCCAAAAAAATCATAAGGCTAACCATCACGTTTTTTTGGGATTTTTTGAGCCTCCAAAAAAATCGAGTTAAAGGTGTTTTAGGACTAAGTCGACCCCGCCCGACTCAGATCCGGTGTCGGTTTTTGAATCCGGCGCGTCGTTGTCGAGATATTCGCCTAAAAAGTTGTCAAAAAATTCCAAAAATTCCTAAAATGAGCGCAGAACAAAACCGACTGCAAATCTGAGCAAAACGGCCCAAAATTAGTCGAAATGCACTAACGTTTTGATTTTTTGAGTTAAAATGAATTTTGCTCAAAAAAAACTCAAAAAAAGCGTGTACGCGGCGAAACGACGAGTCGTACCGCCGAACCGATGGCGCCAATCGATTCGCCAGGCCAAAATACCCCCATCTGCATATGTCTCGAGCCAAAATCTGACGAAAAGTTTTTTTGCCCAAAAAAATCATAAGGCTAACCATCACGTTTTTTTGGGATTTTTTGAGCCACCAAAAAAATCGAGTTAAAGGTGTTTTAGGACTAAGTCGACCCTGCCCGACTCAGATCCGGTGTCGGTTTTTGAATCCGGCGCGTCGTTGTCGAGATATTCGCCTAAAAAGTTGTCAAAAAATTCCAAAAATTCCTAAAATGAGCGCAGAAGAAAACCGACTGCAAATCTGAGCAGAACGGCCCAAAATTAGTCGAAATGCACTAACGTTTTGATTTTTTGAGTTAAAATGAATTTTGCTCAAAAAAAACTCAAAAAAAACGTGTACGCGGCGAAACGACGAGTCGTACCGCCGAACCGATGGCGCCAATCGATTCGCCAGGCCAAAATACCCCCATCTGCATATGTCTCGAGCCAAAATCTGACGAAAAGTTTTTTTGCCCAAAAAAATCATAAGGCTAACCATCACGTTTTTTTGGGATTTTTTGAGCCACCAAAAAAATCGAGTTAAAGGTGTTTTAGGACTAAGTCGACCCTGCCCGACTCAGATCCGGTGTCGGTTTTTGAATCCGGCGCGTCGTTGTCGAGATATTCGCCTAAAAAGTTGTCAAAAAATTCCAAAAATTCCTAAAATGAGCGCAGAACAAAGCCGACTGCAAATCTGAGCAGAACGGCCCAAAATTAGTCGAAATGCACTAACGTTTTGATTTTTTGAGTTAAAATGAATTTTGCTCAAAAAAAACTCAAAAAAAGCGTGTACGCGGCGAAACGACGAGTCGTACCGCCGAACCGATGGCGCCAATCGATTCGCCAGGCCAAAATACCCCCATCTGCATATGTCTCGAGCCAAAATCTGACGAAAAGTTTTTTTGCCCAAAAAAATCATAAGGCTAACCATCACGTTTTTTTGGGATTTTTTGAGCCACCAAAAAAATCGAGTTAAAGGTGTTTTAGGACTAAGTCGACCCTGCCCGACTCAGATCCGGTGTCGGTTTTTGAATCCGGCGCGTCGTTGTCGAGATATTCGCCTAAAAAGTTGTCAAAAAATTCCAAAAATTCCTAAAATGAGCGCAGAAGAAAACCGACTGCAAATCTGAGCAGAACGGCCCAAAATTAGTCGAAATGCACTAACGTTTTGATTTTTTGAGTTAAAATGAATTTTGCTCAAAAAAAACTCAAAAAAAACGTGTACGCGGCGAAACGACGAGTCGTACCGCCGAACCGATGGCGCCAATCGATTCGCCAGGCCAAAATACCCCCATCTGCATATGTCTCGAGCCAAAATCTGACGAAAAGTTTTTTTGCCCAAAAAAATCATAAGGCTAACCATCACGTTTTTTTGGGATTTTTTGAGCCACCAAAAAAATCGAGTTAAAGGTGTTTTAGGACTAAGTCGACCCTGCCCGACTCAGATCCGGTGTCGGTTTTTGAATCCGGCGCGTCGTTGTCGAGATATTCGCCTAAAAAGTTGTCAAAAAATTCCAAAAATTCCTAAAATGAGCGCAGAACAAAGCCGACTGCAAATCTGAGCAGAACGGCCCAAAATTAGTCGAAATGCACTAACGTTTTGATTTTTTGAGTTAAAATGAATTTTGCTCAAAAAAAACTCAAAAAAAGCGTGTACGCGGCGAAACGACGAGTCGTACCGCCGAACCGATGGCGCCAATCGATTCGCCAGGCCAAAATACCCCCATCTGCATATGTCTCGAGCCAAAATCTGACGAAAAGTTTTTTTGCCCAAAAAAATCATAAGGCTAACCATCACGTTTTTTTGGGATTTTTTGAGCCTCCAAAAAAATCGAGTTAAAGGTGTTTTAGGACTAAGTCGACCCCGCCCGACTCAGATCCGGTGTCGGTTTTTGAATCCGGCGCGTCGTTGTCGAGATATTCGCCTAAAAAGTTGTCAAAAAATTCCAAAAATTCCTAAAATGAGCGCAGAACAAAACCGACTGCAAATCTGAGCAAAACGGCCCAAAATTAGTCGAAATGCACTAACGTTTTGATTTTTTGAGTTAAAATGAATTTTGCTCAAAAAAAACTCAAAAAAAGCGTGTACGCGGCGAAACGACGAGTCGTACCGCCGAACCGATGGCGCCAATCGATTCGCCAGGCCAAAATACCCCCATCTGCATATGTCTCGAGCCAAAATCTGACGAAAAGTTTTTTTGCCCAAAAAAATCATAAGGCTAACCATCACGTTTTTTTGGGATTTTTTGAGCCACCAAAAAAATCGAGTTAAAGGTGTTTTAGGACTAAGTCGACCCTGCCCGACTCAGATCCGGTGTCGGTTTTTGAATCCGGCGCGTCGTTGTCGAGATATTCGCCTAAAAAGTTGTCAAAAAATTCCAAAAATTCCTAAAATGAGCGCAGAAGAAAACCGACTGCAAATCTGAGCAGAACGGCCCAAAATTAGTCGAAATGCACTAACGTTTTGATTTTTTGAGTTAAAATGAATTTTGCTCAAAAAAAACTCAAAAAAAACGTGTACGCGGCGAAACGACGAGTCGTACCGCCGAACCGATGGCGCCAATCGATTCGCCAGGCCAAAATACCCCCATCTACATATGTCTCGAGCCAAAATCTGACGAAAAGTTTTTTTGCCCAAAAAAATCATAAGGCTAACCATCACGTTTTTTTGGGATTTTTTGAGCCTCCAAAAAAATCGAGTTAAAGGTGTTTTAGGACTAAGTCGACCCCGCCCGACTCAGATCCGGTGTCGGTTTTTGAATCCGGCGCGTCGTTGTCGAGATATTCGCCTAAAAAGTTGTCAAAAAATTCCAAAAATTCCTAAAATGAGCGCAGAACAAAACCGACTGCAAATCTGAGCAGAACGGCCCAAAATTAGTCGAAATGCACTAACGTTTTGATTTTTTGAGTTAAAATGAATTTTGCTCAAAAAAAACTCAAAAAAAACGTGTACGCGGCGAAACGACGTGTCGTACCGCCGAACCGATGGCGCCAATCGATTCGCCAGGCCAAAATACCCCCATCTGCATATGTCTCGAGCCAAAATCTGACGAAAAGTTTTTTTGCCCAAAAAAATCATAAGGCTAACCATCACGTTTTTTTGGGATTTTTTGAGCCACCAAAAAAATCGAGTTAAAGGTGTTTTAGGACTAAGTCGACCCTGCCCGACTCAGATCCGGTGTCGGTTTTTGAATCCGGCGCGTCGTTGTCGAGATATTCGCCTAAAAAGTTGTCAAAAAATTCCAAAAATTCCTAAAATGAGCGCAGAACAAAGCCGACTGCAAATCTGAGCAGAACGGCCCAAAATTAGTCGAAATGCACTAACGTTTTGATTTTTTGAGTTAAAATGAATTTTGCTCAAAAAAAACTCAAAAAAAGCGTGTACGCGGCGAAACGACGAGTCGTACCGCCGAACCGATGGCGCCAATCGATTCGCCAGGCCAAAATACCCCCATCTGCATATGTCTCGAGCCAAAATCTGACGAAAAGTTTTTTTGCCCAAAAAAATCATAAGGCTAACCATCACGTTTTTTTGGGATTTTTTGAGCCTCCAAAAAAATCGAGTTAAAGGTGTTTTAGGACTAAGTCGACCCCGCCCGACTCAGATCCGGTGTCGGTTTTTGAATCCGGCGCGTCGTTGTCGAGATATTCGCCTAAAAAGTTGTCAAAAAATTCCAAAAATTCCTAAAATGAGCGCAGAACAAAACCGACTGCAAATCTGAGCAAAACGGCCCAAAATTAGTCGAAATGCACTAACGTTTTGATTTTTTGAGTTAAAATGAATTTTGCTCAAAAAAAACTCAAAAAAAGCGTGTACGCGGCGAAACGACGAGTCGTACCGCCGAACCGATGGCGCCAATCGATTCGCCAGGCCAAAATACCCCCATCTGCATATGTCTCGAGCCAAAATCTGACGAAAAGTTTTTTTGCCCAAAAAAATCATAAGGCTAACCATCACGTTTTTTTGGGATTTTTTGAGCCACCAAAAAAATCGAGTTAAAGGTGTTTTAGGACTAAGTCGACCCTGCCCGACTCAGATCCGGTGTCGGTTTTTGAATCCGGCGCGTCGTTGTCGAGATATTCGCCTAAAAAGTTGTCAAAAAATTCCAAAAATTCCTAAAATGAGCGCAGAAGAAAACCGACTGCAAATCTGAGCAGAACGGCCCAAAATTAGTCGAAATGCACTAACGTTTTGATTTTTTGAGTTAAAATGAATTTTGCTCAAAAAAAACTCAAAAAAAACGTGTACGCGGCGAAACGACGAGTCGTACCGCCGAACCGATGGCGCCAATCGATTCGCCAGGCCAAAATACCCCCATCTACATATGTCTCGAGCCAAAATCTGACGAAAAGTTTTTTTGCCCAAAAAAATCATAAGGCTAACCATCACGTTTTTTTGGGATTTTTTGAGCCACCAAAAAAATCGAGTTAAAGGTGTTTTAGGACTAAGTCGACCCTGCCCGACTCAGATCCGGTGTCGGTTTTTGAATCCGGCGCGTCGTTGTCGAGATATTCTCCTAAAAAGTTGTCAAAAAATTCCAAAAATTCCTAAAATGAGCGCAGAACAAAGCCGACTGCAAATCTGAGCAGAACGGCCCAAAATTAGTCGAAATGCACTAAGGTTTTGATTTTTTGAGTTAAAATGAATTTTGCTCAAAAAAAACTCAAAAAAAACGTGTACGCGGCGAAACGACGAGTCGTACCGCCGAACCGATGGCGCCAATCGATTCGCCAGGCCAAAATACCCCCATCTGCATATGTCTCGAGCCAAAATCTGACGAAAAGTTTTTTTGCCCAAAAAAATCATAAGGCTAACCATCACGTTTTTTTGGGATTTTTTGAGCCTCCAAAAAAATCGAGTTAAAGGTGTTTTAGGACTAAGTCGACCCCGCCCGACTCAGATCCGGTGTCGGTTTTTGAATCCGGCGCGTCGTTGTCGAGATATTCGCCTAAAAAGTTGTCAAAAAATTCCAAAAATTCCTAAAATGAGCGCAGAACAAAACCGACTGCAAATCTGAGCAGAACGGCCCAAAATTAGTCGAAATGCACTAACGTTTTGATTTTTTGAGTTAAAATGAATTTTGCTCAAAAAAAACTCAAAAAAAACGTGTACGCGGCGAAACGACGTGTCGTACCGCCGAACCGATGGCGCCAATCGATTCGCCAGGCCAAAATACCCCCATCTGCATATGTCTCGAGCCAAAATCTGACGAAAAGTTTTTTTGCCCAAAAAAATCATAAGGCTAACCATCACGTTTTTTTGGGATTTTTTGAGCCACCAAAAAAATCGAGTTAAAGGTGTTTTAGGACTAAGTCGACCCTGCCCGACTCAGATCCGGTGTCGGTTTTTGAATCCGGCGCGTCGTTGTCGAGATATTCGCCTAAAAAGTTGTCAAAAAATTCCTAAAATGAGCGCAGAACAAAACCGACTGCAAATCTGAGCAGAACGGCCCAAAATTAGTCGAAATGCACTAACGTTTTGATTTTTTGAGTTAAAATGAATTTTGCTCAAAAAAAACTCAAAAAAAACGTGTACGCGGCGAAACGACGAGTCGTACCGCCGAACCGATGGCGCCAATCGATTCGCCAGGCCAAAATACCCCCATCTGCATATGTCTCGAGCCAAAATCTGACGAAAAGTTTTTTTGCCCAAAAAAATCATGAGGCTAACCATCACGTTTTTTTGGGATTTTTTGAGCCACCAAAAAAATCGAGTTAAAGGTGTTTTAGGACTAAGTCGACCCTGCCCGACTCAGATCCGGTGTCGGTTTTTGAATCCGGCGCGTCGTTGTCGAGATATTCGCCTAAAAAGTTGTCAAAAAATTCCAAAAATTCCTAAAATGAGCGCAGAACAAAGCTGACTGCAAATCTGAGCAGAACGCCCCAAAATTAGTCGAAATGCACTAACGTTTTGATTTTTTGAGTTAAAATGAATTTTGCTCAAAAAAAACTCAAAAAAAGCGTGTACGCGGCGAAACGACGAGTCGTACCGCCGAACCGATGGCGCCAATCGATTCGCCAGGCCAAAATACCCCCATCTGCATATGTCTCGAGCCAAAATCTGACGAAAAGTTTTTTTGCCCAAAAAAATCATAAGGCTAACCATCACGTTTTTTTGGGATTTTTTGAGCCACCAAAAAAATCGAGTTAAAGGTGTTTTAGGACTAAGTCGACCCTGCCCGACTCAGATCCGGTGTCGGTTTTTGAATCCGGCGCGTCGTTGTCGAGATATTCGCGTAAAAAGTTGTCAAAAAATTCCAAAAATTCCTAAAATGAGCGCAGAACAAAGCTGACTGCAAATCTGAGCAGAACGGCCCAAAATTAGTCGAAATGCACTAACGTTTTGATTTTTTGAGTTAAAATGAATTTTGCTCAAAAAAAACTCAAAAAAAGCGTGTATGCGGCGAAACGACGAGTCGTACCGCCGAACCGATGGCGCCAATCGATTCGCCAGGCCAAAATACCCCCATCTGCATATGTCTCGAGCCAAAATCTGACGAAAAGTTTTTTTGCCCAAAAAAATCATAAGGCTAACCATCACGTTTTTTTGGGATTTTTTGAGCCACCAAAAAAATCGAGTTAAAGGTGTTTTAGGACTAAGTCGACCCTGCCCGACTCAGATCCGGTGTCGGTTTTTGAATCCGGCGCGTCATTGTCGAGATATTCGCCTAAAAAGTTGTCAAAAAATTCCAAAAATTCCTAAAATGAGCGCAGAACAAAGCTGACTGCAAATCTGAGCAGAACGGCCCAAAATTAGTCGAAATGCACTAACGTTTTGATTTTTTGAGTTAAAATGAATTTTGCTCAAAAAAAACTCAAAAAAAGCGTGTATGCGGCGAAACGACGAGTCGTACCGCCGAACCGATGGCGCCAATCGATTCGCCAGGCCAAAATACCCCCATCTGCATATGTCTCGAGCCAAAATCTGACGAAAAGTTTTTTTGCCCAAAAAAATCATAAGGCTAACCATCACGTTTTTTTGGGATTTTTTGAGCCACCAAAAAAATCGAGTTAAAGGTGTTTTAGGACTAAGTCGACCCTGCCCGACTCAGATCCGGTGTCGGTTTTTGAATCCGGCGCGTCGTTGTCGAGATATTCGCCTAAAAAGTTGTCAAAAAATTCCAAAAATTCCTAAAATGAGCGCAGAAGAAAACCGACTGCAAATCTGAGCAGAACGGCCCAAAATTAGTCGAAATGCACTAACGTTTTGATTTTTTGAGTTAAAATGAATTTTGCTCAAAAAAAACTCAAAAAAAACGTGTACGCGGCGAAACGACGAGTCGTACCGCCGAACCGATGGCGCCAATCGATTCGCCAGGCCAAAATACCCCCATCTGCATATGTCTCGAGCCAAAATCTGACGAAAAGTTTTTTTGCCCAAAAAAATCATAAGGCTAACCATCACGTTTTTTTGGGATTTTTTGAGCCACCAAAAAAATCGAGTTAAAGGTGTTTTAGGACTAAGTCGACCCTGCCCGACTCAGATCCGGTGTCGGTTTTTGAATCCGGCGCGTCGTTGTCGAGATATTCGCCTAAAAAGTTGTCAAAAAATTCCAAAAATTCCTAAAATGAGCGCAGAACAAAGCCGACTGCAAATCTGAGCAGAACGGCCCAAAATTAGTCGAAATGCACTAACGTTTTGATTTTTTGAGTTAAAATGAATTTTGCTCAAAAAAAACTCAAAAAAAGCGTGTACGCGGCGAAACGACGAGTCGTACCGCCGAACCGATGGCGCCAATCGATTCGCCAGGCCAAAATACCCCCATCTGCATATGTCTCGAGCCAAAATCTGACGAAAAGTTTTTTTGCCCAAAAAAATCATAAGGCTAACCATCACGTTTTTTTGGGATTTTTTGAGCCACCAAAAAAATCGAGTTAAAGGTGTTTTAGGACTAAGTCGACCCTGCCCGACTCAGATCCGGTGTCGGTTTTTGAATCCGGCGCGTCGTTGTCGAGATATTCGCCTAAAAAGTTGTCAAAAAATTCCTAAAATGAGCGCAGAACAAAACCGACTGCAAATCTGAGCAGAACGGCCCAAAATTAGTCGAAATGCACTAACGTTTTGATTTTTTGAGTTAAAATGAATTTTGCTCAAAAAAAACTCAAAAAAAACGTGTACGCGGCGAAACGACGAGTCGTACCGCCGAACCGATGGCGCCAATCGATTCGCCAGGCCAAAATACCCCCATCTGCATATGTCTCGAGCCAAAATCTGACGAAAAGTTTTTTTGCCCAAAAAAATCATAAGGCTAACCATCACGTTTTTTTGGGATTTTTTGAGCCACCAAAAAAATCGAGTTAAAGGTGTTTTAGGACTAAGTCGACCCTGCCCGACTCAGATCCGGTGTCGGTTTTTGAATCCGGCGCGTCGTTGTCGAGATATTCGCCTAAAAAGTTGTCAAAAAATTCCAAAAATTCCTAAAATGAGCGCAGAACAAAGCTGACTGCAAATCTGAGCAGAACGCCCCAAAATTAGTCGAAATGCACTAACGTTTTGATTTTTTGAGTTAAAATGAATTTTGCTCAAAAAAAACTCAAAAAAAGCGTGTACGCGGCGAAACGACGAGTCGTACCGCCGAACCGATGGCGCCAATCGATTCGCCAGGCCAAAATACCCCCATCTGCATATGTCTCGAGCCAAAATCTGACGAAAAGTTTTTTTGCCCAAAAAAATCATAAGGCTAACCATCACGTTTTTTTGGGATTTTTTGAGCCACCAAAAAAATCGAGTTAAAGGTGTTTTAGGACTAAGTCGACCCTGCCCGACTCAGATCCGGTGTCGGTTTTTGAATCCGGCGCGTCGTTGTCGAGATATTCGCCTAAAAAGTTGTCAAAAAATTCCAAAAATTCCTAAAATGAGCGCAGAACAAAGCCGACTGCAAATCTGAGCAGAACGGCCCAAAATTAGTCGAAATGCACTAACGTTTTGATTTTTTGAGTTAAAATGAATTTTGCTCAAAAAAAACTCAAAAAAAGCGTGTACGCGGCGAAACGACGAGTCGTACCGCCGAACCGATGGCGCCAATCGATTCGCCAGGCCAAAATACCCCCATCTGCATATGTCTCGAGCCAAAATCTGACGAAAAGTTTTTTTGCCCAAAAAAATCATAAGGCTAACCATCACGTTTTTTTGGGATTTTTTGAGCCTCCAAAAAAATCGAGTTAAAGGTGTTTTAGGACTAAGTCGACCCCGCCCGACTCAGATCCGGTGTCGGTTTTTGAATCCGGCGCGTCGTTGTCGAGATATTCGCCTAAAAAGTTGTCAAAAAATTCCAAAAATTCCTAAAATGAGCGCAGAAGAAAACCGACTGCAAATCTGAGCAGAACGGCCCAAAATTAGTCGAAATGCACTAACGTTTTGATTTTTTGAGTTAAAATGAATTTTGCTCAAAAAAAACTCAAAAAAAACGTGTACGCGGCGAAACGACGAGTCGTACCGCCGAACCGATGGCGCCAATCGATTCGCCAGGCCAAAATACCCCCATCTACATATGTCTCGAGCCAAAATCTGACGAAAAGTTTTTTTGCCCAAAAAAATCATAAGGCTAACCATCACGTTTTTTTGGGATTTTTTGAGCCACCAAAAAAATCGAGTTAAAGGTGTTTTAGGACTAAGTCGACCCTGCCCGACTCAGATCCGGTGTCGGTTTTTGAATCCGGCGCGTCGTTGTCGAGATATTCGCCTAAAAAGTTGTCAAAAAATTCCTAAAATGAGCGCAGAACAAAACCGACTGCAAATCTGAGCAGAACGGCCCAAAATTAGTCGAAATGCACTAACGTTTTGATTTTTTGAGTTAAAATGAATTTTGCTCAAAAAAAACTCAAAAAAAAACTAGGACTAAGTCGACCCTGCCCGACTCAGATCCGGTGTCGGTTTTTGAATCCGGCGCGTCGTTGTCGAGATATTCGCCTAAAAAGTTGTCAAAAAATTCCTAAAATGAGCGCAGAACAAAACCGACTGCAAATCTGAGCAGAACGGCCCAAAATTAGTCGAAATGCACTAACGTTTTGATTTTTTGAGTTAAAATGAATTTTGCTAAAAAAAAACTCAAAAAAAGCGTGTACGCGACGAAACGACGAGTCGTACCGCCAAACCGATGGCGCCAATCGATTCGCCAGGCCAAAATACCCCCATCTGCATATGTCTCGAGCCAAAATCTGACGAAAAGTTTTTTTGCCCAAAAAAATCATAAGGCTAACCATCACGTTTTTTTGGGATTTTTTGAGCCACCAAAAAAATCGAGTTAAAGGTGTTTTAGGACTAAGTCGACCCTGCCCGACTCAGATCCGGTGTCGGTTTTTGAATCCGGCGCGTCGTTGTCGAGATATTCGCCTAAAAAGTTGTCAAAAAATTCCTAAAATGAGCGCAGAACAAAACCGACTGCAAATCTGAGCAGAACGGCCCAAAATTAGTCGAAATGCACTAACGTTTTGATTTTTTGAGTTAAAATGAATTTTGCTCAAAAAAAACTCAAAAAAAACGTGTACGCGGCGAAACGACGAGTCGTACCGCCGAACCGATGGCGCCAATCGATTCGCCAGGCCAAAATACCCCCATCTGCATATGTCTCGAGCCAAAATCTGACGAAAAGTTTTTTTGCCCAAAAAAATCATAAGGCTAACCATCACGTTTTTTTGGGATTTTTTGAGCCACCAAAAAAATCGAGTTAAAGGTGTTTTAGGACTAAGTCGACCCTGCCCGACTCAGATCCGGTGTCGGTTTTTGAATCCGGCGCGTCGTTGTCGAGATATTCGCCTAAAAAGTTGTCAAAAAATTCCTAAAATGAGCGCAGAACAAAACCGACTGCAAATCTGAGCAGAACGGCCCAAAATTAGTCGAAATGCACTAACGTTTTGATTTTTTGAGTTAAAATGAATTTTGCTCAAAAAAAACTCAAAAAAAACGTGTACGCGGCGAAACGACGAGTCGTACCGCCGAACCGATGGCGCCAATCGATTCGCCAGGCCAAAATACCCCCATCTGCATATGTCTCGAGCCAAAATCTGACGAGAAGTTTTTTTGCCCAAAAAAATCATAAGGCTAACCATCACGTTTTTTTGGGATTTTTTGAGCCACCAAAAAAATCGAGTTAAAGGTGTTTTAGGACTAAGTCGACCCTGCCCGACTCAGATCCGGTGTCGGTTTTTGAATCCGGCGCGTCGTTGTCGAGATATTCGCCTAAAAAGTTGTCAAAAAATTCCTAAAATGAGCGCAGAACAAAGCCGACTGCAAATCTGAGCAGAACGGCCCAAAATTAGTCGAAATGCACTAACGTTTTGATTTTTTGAGTTAAAATGAATTTTGCTAAAAAAAAACTCAAAAAAAGCGTGTACGCGACGAAACGACGAGTCGTACCGCCAAACCGATGGCGCCAATCGATTCGCCAGGCCAAAATACCCCCATCTGCATATGTCTCGAGCCAAAATCTGACGAAAAGTTTTTTTGCCCAAAAAAATCATAAGGCTAACCATCACGTTTTTTTGGGATTTTTTGAGCCACCAAAAAAATCGAGTTAAAGGTGTTTTAGGACTAAGTCGACCCTGCCCGACTCAGATCCGGTGTCGGTTTTTGAATCCGGCGCGTCGTTGTCGAGATATTCGCCTAAAAAGTTGTCAAAAAATTCCTAAAATGAGCGCAGAACAAAACCGACTGCAAATCTGAGCAGAACGGCCCAAAATTAGTCGAAATGCACTAACGTTTTGATTTTTTGAGTTAAAATGAATTTTGCTCAAAAAAAACTCAAAAAAAACGTGTACGCGGCGAAACGACGAGTCGTACCGCCGAACCGATGGCGCCAATCGATTTGCCAGGCCAAAATACCCCCATCTGCATATGTCTCGAGCCAAAATCTGACGAAAAGTTTTTTTGCCCAAAAAAATCATAAGGCTAGCCATCACGTTTTTTTGGGATTTTTTGAGCCTCCAAAAAAATCGAGTTAAAGGTGTTTTAGGACTAAGTCGACCCCGCCCGACTCAGATCCGGTGTCGGTTTTTGAATCCGGCGCGTCGTTGTCGAGATATTCGCCTAAAAAGTTGTCAAAAAATTCCAAAAATTCCTAAAATGAGCGCAGAACAAAACCGACTGCAAATCTGAGCAGAACGGCCCAAAATTAGTCGAAATGCACTAACGTTTTGATTTTTTGAGTTAAAATGAATTTTGCTCAAAAAAAACTCAAAAAAAGCGTGTACGCGGCGAAACGACGAGTCGTACCGCCAAACCGATGGCGCCAATCGATTCGCCAGGCCAAAATACCCCCATCTGCATATGTCTCGAGCCAAAATCTGACGAAAAGTTTTTTTGCCCAAAAAAATCATAAGGCTAACCATCACGTTTTTTTGGGATTTTTTGAGCCACCAAAAAAATCGAGTTAAAGGTGTTTTAGGACTAAGTCGACCCTGCCCGACTCAGATCCGGTGTCGGTTTTTGAATCCGGCGCGTCGTTGTCGAGATATTCGCCTAAAAAGTTGTCAAAAAATTCCTAAAATGAGCGCAGAACAAAACCGACTGCAAATCTGAGCAGAACGGCCCAAAATTAGTCGAAATGCACTAACGTTTTGATTTTTTGAGTTAAAATGAATTTTGCTCAAAAAAAACTCAAAAAAAACGTGTACGCGGCGAAACGACGAGTCGTACCGCCGAACCGATGGCGCCAATCGATTCGCCAGGCCAAAATACCCCCATCTGCATATGTCTCGAGCCAAAATCTGACGAAAAGTTTTTTTGCCCAAAAAAATCATAAGGCTAACCATCACGTTTTTTTGGGATTTTTTGAGCCACCAAAAAAATCGAGTTAAAGGTGTTTTAGGACTAAGTCGACCCTGCCCGACTCAGATCCGGTGTCGGTTTTTGAATCCGGCGCGTCGTTGTCGAGATATTCGCCTAAAAAGTTGTCAAAAAATTCCTAAAATGAGCGCAGAACAAAGCCGACTGCAAATCTGAGCAGAACGGCCCAAAATTAGTCGAAATGCACTAACGTTTTGATTTTTTGAGTTAAAATGAATTTTGCTAAAAAAAAACTCAAAAAAAGCGTGTACGCGACGAAACGACGAGTCGTACCGCCAAACCGATGGCGCCAATCGATTCGCCAGGCCAAAATACCCCCATCTGCATATGTCTCGAGCCAAAATCTGACGAAAAGTTTTTTTGCCCAAAAAAATCATAAGGCTAACCATCACGTTTTTTTGGGATTTTTTGAGCCACCAAAAAAATCGAGTTAAAGGTGTTTTAGGACTAAGTCGACCCTGCCCGACTCAGATCCGGTGTCGGTTTTTGAATCCGGCGCGTCGTTGTCGAGATATTCGCCTAAAAAGTTGTCAAAAAATTCCTAAAATGAGCGCAGAACAAAACCGACTGCAAATCTGAGCAGAACGGCCCAAAATTAGTCGAAATGCACTAACGTTTTGATTTTTTGAGTTAAAATGAATTTTGCTCAAAAAAAACTCAAAAAAAACGTGTACGCGGCGAAACGACGAGTCGTACCGCCGAACCGATGGCGCCAATCGATTTGCCAGGCCAAAATACCCCCATCTGCATATGTCTCGAGCCAAAATCTGACGAAAAGTTTTTTTGCCCAAAAAAATCATAAGGCTAGCCATCACGTTTTTTTGGGATTTTTTGAGCCTCCAAAAAAATCGAGTTAAAGGTGTTTTAGGACTAAGTCGACCCCGCCCGACTCAGATCCGGTGTCGGTTTTTGAATCCGGCGCGTCGTTGTCGAGATATTCGCCTAAAAAGTTGTCAAAAAATTCCTAAAATGAGCGCAGAACAAAACCGACTGCAAATCTGAGCAGAACGGCCCAAAATTAGTCGAAATGCACTAACGTTTTGATTTTTTGAGTTAAAATGAATTTTGCTCAAAAAAAACTCAAAAAAAGCGTGTACGCGGCGAAACGACGAGTCGTACCGCCAAACCGATGGCGCCAATCGATTCGCCAGGCCAAAATACCCCCATCTGCATATGTCTCGAGCCAAAATCTGACGAAAAGTTTTTTTGCCCAAAAAAATCATAAGGCTAACCATCACGTTTTTTTGGGATTTTTTGAGCCACCAAAAAAATCGAGTTAAAGGTGTTTTAGGACTAAGTCGACCCTGCCCGACTCAGATCCGGTGTCGGTTTTTGAATCCGGCGCGTCGTTGTCGAGATATTCGCCTAAAAAGTTGTCAAAAAATTCCTAAAATGAGCGCAGAACAAAACCGACTGCAAATCTGAGCAGAACGGCCCAAAATTAGTCGAAATGCACTAACGTTTTGATTTTTTGAGTTAAAATGAATTTTGCTCAAAAAAAACTCAAAAAAAGCGTGTACGCGGCGAAACGACGAGTCGTACCGCCAAACCGATGGCGCCAATCGATTCGCCAGGCCAAAATACCCCCATCTGCATATGTCTCGAGCCAAAATCTGACGAAAAGTTTTTTTGCCCAAAAAAATCATAAGGCTAACCATCACGTTTTTTTGGGATTTTTTGAGCCACCAAAAAAATCGAGTTAAAGGTGTTTTAGGACTAAGTCGACCCTGCCCGACTCAGATCCGGTGTCGGTTTTTGAATCCGGCGCGTCGTTGTCGAGATATTCGCCTAAAAAGTTGTCAAAAAATTCCTAAAATGAGCGCAGAACAAAACCGACTGCAAATCTGAGCAGAACGGCCCAAAATTAGTCGAAATGCACTAACGTTTTGATTTTTTGAGTTAAAATGAATTTTGCTCAAAAAAAACTCAAAAAAAACGTGTACGCGGCGAAACGACGAGTCGTACCGCCGAACCGATGGCGCCAATCGATTCGCCAGGCCAAAATACCCCCATCTGCATATGTCTCGAGCCAAAATCTGACGAGAAGTTTTTTTGCCCAAAAAAATCATAAGGCTAACCATCACGTTTTTTTGGAATTTTTTGAGCCACCAAAAAAATCGAGTTAAAGGTGTTTTAGGACTAAGTCGACCCTGCCCGACTCAGATCCGGTGTCGGTTTTTGAATCCGGCGCGTCGTTGTCGAGATATTCGCCTAAAAAGTTGTCAAAAAATTCCTAAAATGAGCGCAGAACAAAACCGACTGCAAATCTGAGCAGAACGGCCCAAAATTAGTCGAAATGCACTAACGTTTTGATTTTTTGAGTTAAAATGAATTTTGCTCAAAAAAAACTCAAAAAAAACGTGTACGCGGCGAAACGACGAGTCGTACCGCCGAACCGATGGCGCCAATCGATTCGCCAGGCCAAAATACCCCCATCTGCATATGTCTCGAGCCAAAATCTGACGAAAAGTTTTTTTGCCCAAAAAAATCATAAGGCTAACCATCACGTTTTTTTGGGATTTTTTGAGCCACCAAAAAAATCGAGTTAAAGGTGTTTTAGGACTAAGTCGACCCTGCCCGACTCAGATCCGGTGTCGGTTTTTGAATCCGGCGCGTCGTTGTCGAGATATTCGCCTAAAAAGTTGTCAAAAAATTCCTAAAATGAGCGCAGAACAAAACCGACTGCAAATCTGAGCAGAACGGCCCAAAATTAGTCGAAATGCACTAACGTTTTGATTTTTTGAGTTAAAATGAATTTTGCTCAAAAAAAAACTCAAAAAAAGCGTGTACGCGGCGAAACGACGAGTCGTACCGCCAAACCGATGGCGCCAATCGATTCGCCAGGCCAAAATACCCCCATCTGCATATGTCTCGAGCCAAAATCTGACGAAAAGTTTTTTTGCCCAAAAAAATCATAAGGCTAACCATCACGTTTTTTTGGGATTTTTTGAGCCACCAAAAAAATCGAGTTAAAGGTGTTTTAGGACTAAGTCGACCCTGCCCGACTCAGATCCGGTGTCGGTTTTTGAATCCGGCGCGTCGTTGTCGAGATATTCGCCTAAAAAGTTGTCAAAAAATTCCTAAAATGAGCGCAGAACAAAACCGACTGCAAATCTGAGCAGAACGGCCCAAAATTAGTCGAAATGCACTAACGTTTTGATTTTTTGAGTTAAAATGAATTTTGCTCAAAAAAAACTCAAAAAAAACGTGTACGCGGCGAAACGACGAGTCGTACCGCCGAACCGATGGCGCCAATCGATTCGCCAGGCCAAAATACCCCCATCTGCATATGTCTCGAGCCAAAATCTGACGAGAAGTTTTTTTGCCCAAAAAAATCATAAGGCTAACCATCACGTTTTTTTGGAATTTTTTGAGCCACCAAAAAAATCGAGTTAAAGGTGTTTTAGGACTAAGTCGACCCTGCCCGACTCAGATCCGGTGTCGGTTTTTGAATCCGGCGCGTCGTTGTCGAGATATTCGCCTAAAAAGTTGTCAAAAAATTCCAAAAATTCCTAAAATGAGCGCAGAACAAAGCCGACTGCAAATCTGAGCAGAACGGCCCAAAATTAGTCGAAATGCACTAACGTTTTGATTTTTTGAGTTAAAATGAATTTTGCTCAAAAAAAACTCAAAAAAAACGTGTACGCGGCGAAACGACGAGTCGTACCGCCGAACCGATGGCGCCAATCGATTCGCCAGGCCAAAATACCCCCATCTGCATATGTCTCGAGCCAAAATCTGACGAAAAGTTTTTTTGCCCAAAAAAATCATAAGGCTAACCATCACGTTTTTTTGGGATTTTTTGAGCCACCAAAAAAATCGAGTTAAAGGTGTTTTAGGACTAAGTCGACCCTGCCCGACTCAGATCCGGTGTTGGTTTTTGAATCCGGCGCGTCGTTGTCGAGATATTCGCCTAAAAAGTTGTCAAAAAATTCCTAAAATGAGCGCAGAACAAAACCGACTGCAAATCTGAGCAGAACGGCCCAAAATTAGTCGAAATGCACTAACGTTTTGATTTTTTGAGTTAAAATGAATTTTGCTCAAAAAAAACTCAAAAAAAGCGTGTACGCGGCGAAACGACGAGTCGTACCGCCAAACCGATGGCGCCAATCGATTCGCCAGGCCAAAATACCCCCATCTGCATATGTCTCGAGCCAAAATCTGACGAAAAGTTTTTTTGCCCAAAAAAATCATAAGGCTAACCATCACGTTTTTTTGGGATTTTTTGAGCCACCAAAAAAATCGAGTTAAAGGTGTTTTAGGACTAAGTCGACCCTGCCCGACTCAGATCCGGTGTCGGTTTTTGAATCCGGCGCGTCGTTGTCGAGATATTCGCCTAAAAAGTTGTCAAAAAATTCCTAAAATGAGCGCAGAACAAAACCGACTGCAAATCTGAGCAGAACGGCCCAAAATTAGTCGAAATGCACTAACGTTTTGATTTTTTGAGTTAAAATGAATTTTGCTCAAAAAAAACTCAAAAAAAACGTGTACGCGGCGAAACGACGAGTCGTACCGCCGAACCGATGGCGCCAATCGATTCGCCAGGCCAAAATACCCCCATCTGCATATGTCTCGAGCCAAAATCTGACGAAAAGTTTTTTGCCCAAAAAAATCATAAGGCTAACCATCACGTTTTTTTGGGATTTTTTGAGCCACCAAAAAAATCGAGTTAAAGGTGTTTTAGGACTAAGTCGACCCTGCCCGACTCAGATCCGGTGTCGGTTTTTGAATCCGGCGCGTCGTTGTCGAGATATTCGCCTAAAAAGTTGTCAAAAAATTCCAAAAATTCCTAAAATGAGCGCAGAACAAAGCCGACTGCAAATCTGAGCAGAACGGCCCAAAATTAGTCGAAATGCACTAACGTTTTGATTTTTTGAGTTAAAATGAATTTTGCTCAAAAAAAACTCAAAAAAAGCGTGTACGCGACGAAACGACGAGTCGTACCGCCAAACCGATGGCGCCAATCGATTCGCCAGGCCAAAATACCCCCATCTGCATATGTCTCGAGCCAAAATCTGACGAAAAGTTTTTTTGCCCAAAAAAATCATAAGGCTAACCATCACGTTTTTTTGGGATTTTTTGAGCCACCAAAAAAATCGAGTTAAAGGTGTTTTAGGACTAAGTCGACCCTGCCCGACTCAGATCCGGTGTCGGTTTTTGAATCCGGCGCGTCGTTGTCGAGATATTCGCCTAAAAAGTTGTCAAAAAATTCCTAAAATGAGCGCAGAACAAAACCGACTGCAAATCTGAGCAGAACGGCCCAAAATTAGTCGAAATGCACTAACGTTTTGATTTTTTGAGTTAAAATGAATTTTGCTCAAAAAAAACTCAAAAAAAACGTGTACGCGGCGAAACGACGAGTCGTACCGCCGAACCGATGGCGCCAATCGATTCGCCAGGCCAAAATACCCCCATCTGCATATGTCTCGAGCCAAAATCTGACGAAAAGTTTTTTTGCCCAAAAAAATCATAAGGCTAGCCATCACGTTTTTTTGGGATTTTTTGAGCCTCCAAAAAAATCGAGTTAAAGGTGTTTTAGGACTAAGTCGACCCCGCCCGACTCAGATCCGGTGTCGGTTTTTGAATCCGGCGCGTCGTTGTCGAGATATTCGCCTAAAAAGTTGTCAAAAAATTCCAAAAATTCCTAAAATGAGCGCAGAACAAAACCGACTGCAAATCTGAGCAGAACGGCCCAAAATTAGTCGAAATGCACTAACGTTTTGATTTTTTGAGTTAAAATGAATTTTGCTCAAAAAAAACTCAAAAAAAGCGTGTACGCGGCGAAACGACGAGTCGTACCGCCAAACCGATGGCGCCAATCGATTCGCCAGGCCAAAATACCCCCATCTGCATATGTCTCGAGCCAAAATCTGACGAAAAGTTTTTTTGCCCAAAAAAATCATAAGGCTAACCATCACGTTTTTTTGGGATTTTTTGAGCCACCAAAAAAATCGAGTTAAAGGTGTTTTAGGACTAAGTCGACCCTGCCCGACTCAGATCCGGTGTCGGTTTTTGAATCCGGCGCGTCGTTGTCGAGATATTCGCCTAAAAAGTTGTCAAAAAATTCCTAAAATGAGCGCAGAACAAAACCGACTGCAAATCTGAGCAGAACGGCCCAAAATTAGTCGAAATGCACTAACGTTTTGATTTTTTGAGTTAAAATGAATTTTGCTCAAAAAAAACTCAAAAAAAGCGTGTACGCGGCGAAACGACGAGTCGTACCGCCAAACCGATGGCGCCAATCGATTCGCCAGGCCAAAATACCCCCATCTGCATATGTCTCGAGCCAAAATCTGACGAAAAGTTTTTTTGCCCAAAAAAATCATAAGGCTAACCATCACGTTTTTTTGGGATTTTTTGAGCCACCAAAAAAATCGAGTTAAAGGTGTTTTAGGACTAAGTCGACCCTGCCCGACTCAGATCCGGTGTCGGTTTTTGAATCCGGCGCGTCGTTGTCGAGATATTCGCCTAAAAAGTTGTCAAAAAATTCCTAAAATGAGCGCAGAACAAAACCGACTGCAAATCTGAGCAGAACGGCCCAAAATTAGTCGAAATGCACTAACGTTTTGATTTTTTGAGTTAAAATGAATTTTGCTCAAAAAAAACTCAAAAAAAACGTGTACGCGGCGAAACGACGAGTCGTACCGCCGAACCGATGGCGCCAATCGATTCGCCAGGCCAAAATACCCCCATCTGCATATGTCTCGAGCCAAAATCTGACGAGAAGTTTTTTTGCCCAAAAAAATCATAAGGCTAACCATCACGTTTTTTTGGAATTTTTTGAGCCACCAAAAAAATCGAGTTAAAGGTGTTTTAGGACTAAGTCGACCCTGCCCGACTCAGATCCGGTGTCGGTTTTTGAATCCGGCGCGTCGTTGTCGAGATATTCGCCTAAAAAGTTGTCAAAAAATTCCTAAAATGAGCGCAGAACAAAACCGACTGCAAATCTGAGCAGAACGGCCCAAAATTAGTCGAAATGCACTAACGTTTTGATTTTTTGAGTTAAAATGAATTTTGCTCAAAAAAAACTCAAAAAAAACGTGTACGCGGCGAAACGACGAGTCGTACCGCCGAACCGATGGCGCCAATCGATTCGCCAGGCCAAAATACCCCCATCTGCATATGTCTCGAGCCAAAATCTGACGAAAAGTTTTTTTGCCCAAAAAAATCATAAGGCTAACCATCACGTTTTTTTGGGATTTTTTGAGCCACCAAAAAAATCGAGTTAAAGGTGTTTTAGGACTAAGTCGACCCTGCCCGACTCAGATCCGGTGTCGGTTTTTGAATCCGGCGCGTCGTTGTCGAGATATTCGCCTAAAAAGTTGTCAAAAAATTCCTAAAATGAGCGCAGAACAAAACCGACTGCAAATCTGAGCAGAACGGCCCAAAATTAGTCGAAATGCACTAACGTTTTGATTTTTTGAGTTAAAATGAATTTTGCTCAAAAAAAACTCAAAAAAAACGTGTACGCGGCGAAACGACGAGTCGTACCGCCGAACCGATGGCGCCAATCGATTCGCCAGGCCAAAATACCCCCATCTGCATATGTCTCGAGCCAAAATCTGACGAGAAGTTTTTTTGCCCAAAAAAATCATGAGGCTAACCATCACGTTTTTTTGGGATTTTTTGAGCCACCAAAAAAATCGAGTTAAAGGTGTTTTAGGACTAAGTCGACCCTGCCCGACTCAGATCCGGTGTCGGTTTTTGAATCCGGCGCGTCGTTGTCGAGATATTCGCCTAAAAAGTTGTCAAAAAATTCCAAAAATTCCTAAAATGAGCGCAGAACAAAGCCGACTGCAAATCTGAGCAGAACGGCCCAAAATTAGTCGAAATGCACTAACGTTTTGATTTTTTGAGTTAAAATGAATTTTGCTCAAAAAAAACTCAAAAAAAACGTGTACGCGGCGAAACGACGAGTCGTACCGCCGAACCGATGGCGCCAATCGATTCGCCAGGCCAAAATACCCCCATCTGCATATGTCTCGAGCCAAAATCTGACGAAAAGTTTTTTTGCCCAAAAAAATCATAAGGCTAACCATCACGTTTTTTTGGGATTTTTTGAGCCACCAAAAAAATCGAGTTAAAGGTGTTTTAGGACTAAGTCGACCCTGCCCGACTCAGATCCGGTGTTGGTTTTTGAATCCGGCGCGTCGTTGTCGAGATATTCGCCTAAAAAGTTGTCAAAAAATTCCTAAAATGAGCGCAGAACAAAACCGACTGCAAATCTGAGCAGAACGGCCCAAAATTAGTCGAAATGCACTAACGTTTTGATTTTTTGAGTTAAAATGAATTTTGCTCAAAAAAAACTCAAAAAAAGCGTGTACGCGGCGAAACGACGAGTCGTACCGCCAAACCGATGGCGCCAATCGATTCGCCAGGCCAAAATACCCCCATCTGCATATGTCTCGAGCCAAAATCTGACGAAAAGTTTTTTTGCCCAAAAAAATCATAAGGCTAACCATCACGTTTTTTTGGGATTTTTTGAGCCACCAAAAAAATCGAGTTAAAGGTGTTTTAGGACTAAGTCGACCCTGCCCGACTCAGATCCGGTGTCGGTTTTTGAATCCGGCGCGTCGTTGTCGAGATATTCGCCTAAAAAGTTGTCAAAAAATTCCTAAAATGAGCGCAGAACAAAACCGACTGCAAATCTGAGCAGAACGGCCCAAAATTAGTCGAAATGCACTAACGTTTTGATTTTTTGAGTTAAAATGAATTTTGCTCAAAAAAAACTCAAAAAAAACGTGTACGCGGCGAAACGACGAGTCGTACCGCCGAACCGATGGCGCCAATCGATTCGCCAGGCCAAAATACCCCCATCTGCATATGTCTCGAGCCAAAATCTGACGAAAAGTTTTTTGCCCAAAAAAATCATAAGGCTAACCATCACGTTTTTTTGGGATTTTTTGAGCCACCAAAAAAATCGAGTTAAAGGTGTTTTAGGACTAAGTCGACCCTGCCCGACTCAGATCCGGTGTCGGTTTTTGAATCCGGCGCGTCGTTGTCGAGATATTCGCCTAAAAAGTTGTCAAAAAATTCCAAAAATTCCTAAAATGAGCGCAGAACAAAGCCGACTGCAAATCTGAGCAGAACGGCCCAAAATTAGTCGAAATGCACTAACGTTTTGATTTTTTGAGTTAAAATGAATTTTGCTCAAAAAAAACTCAAAAAAAGCGTGTACGCGACGAAACGACGAGTCGTACCGCCAAACCGATGGCGCCAATCGATTCGCCAGGCCAAAATACCCCCATCTGCATATGTCTCGAGCCAAAATCTGACGAAAAGTTTTTTTGCCCAAAAAAATCATAAGGCTAACCATCACGTTTTTTTGGGATTTTTTGAGCCACCAAAAAAATCGAGTTAAAGGTGTTTTAGGACTAAGTCGACCCTGCCCGACTCAGATCCGGTGTCGGTTTTTGAATCCGGCGCGTCGTTGTCGAGATATTCGCCTAAAAAGTTGTCAAAAAATTCCTAAAATGAGCGCAGAACAAAACCGACTGCAAATCTGAGCAGAACGGCCCAAAATTAGTCGAAATGCACTAACGTTTTGATTTTTTGAGTTAAAATGAATTTTGCTCAAAAAAAACTCAAAAAAAACGTGTACGCGGCGAAACGACGAGTCGTACCGCCGAACCGATGGCGCCAATCGATTCGCCAGGCCAAAATACCCCCATCTGCATATGTCTCGAGCCAAAATCTGACGAAAAGTTTTTTTGCCCAAAAAAATCATAAGGCTAACCATCACGTTTTTTTGGGATTTTTTGAGCCACCAAAAAAATCGAGTTAAAGGTGTTTTAGGACTAAGTCGACCCTGCCCGACTCAGATCCGGTGTCGGTTTTTGAATCCGGCGCGTCGTTGTCGAGATATTCGCCTAAAAAGTTGTCAAAAAATTCCTAAAATGAGCGCAGAACAAAACCGACTGCAAATCTGAGCAGAACGGCCCAAAATTAGTCGAAATGCACTAACGTTTTGATTTTTTGAGTTAAAATGAATTTTGCTCAAAAAAAAACTCAAAAAAAGCGTGTACGCGGCGAAACGACGAGTCGTACCGCCAAACCGATGGCGCCAATCGATTCGCCAGGCCAAAATACCCCCATCTGCATATGTCTCGAGCCAAAATCTGACGAAAAGTTTTTTTGCCCAAAAAAATCATAAGGCTAACCATCACGTTTTTTTGGGATTTTTTGAGCCACCAAAAAAATCGAGTTAAAGGTGTTTTAGGACTAAGTCGACCCTGCCCGACTCAGATCCGGTGTCGGTTTTTGAATCCGGCGCGTCGTTGTCGAGATATTCGCCTAAAAAGTTGTCAAAAAATTCCTAAAATGAGCGCAGAACAAAACCGACTGCAAATCTGAGCAGAACGGCCCAAAATTAGTCGAAATGCACTAACGTTTTGATTTTTTGAGTTAAAATGAATTTTGCTCAAAAAAAACTCAAAAAAAACGTGTACGCGGCGAAACGACGAGTCGTACCGCCGAACCGATGGCGCCAATCGATTCGCCAGGCCAAAATACCCCCATCTGCATATGTCTCGAGCCAAAATCTGACGAGAAGTTTTTTTGCCCAAAAAAATCATAAGGCTAACCATCACGTTTTTTTGGAATTTTTTGAGCCACCAAAAAAATCGAGTTAAAGGTGTTTTAGGACTAAGTCGACCCTGCCCGACTCAGATCCGGTGTCGGTTTTTGAATCCGGCGCGTCGTTGTCGAGATATTCGCCTAAAAAGTTGTCAAAAAATTCCTAAAATGAGCGCAGAACAAAACCGACTGCAAATCTGAGCAGAACGGCCCAAAATTAGTCGAAATGCACTAACGTTTTGATTTTTTGAGTTAAAATGAATTTTGCTCAAAAAAAACTCAAAAAAAACGTGTACGCGGCGAAACGACGAGTCGTACCGCCGAACCGATGGCGCCAATCGATTCGCCAGGCCAAAATACCCCCATCTGCATATGTCTCGAGCCAAAATCTGACGAAAAGTTTTTTTGCCCAAAAAAATCATAAGGCTAACCATCACGTTTTTTTGGGATTTTTTGAGCCACAAAAAAAATCGAGTTAAAGGTGTTTTAGGACTAAGTCGACCCTGCCCGACTCAGATCCGGTGTCGGTTTTTGAATCCGGCGCGTCGTTGTCGAGATATTCGCCTAAAAAGTTGTCAAAAAATTCCTAAAATGAGCGCAGAACAAAACCGACTGCAAATCTGAGCAGAACGGCCCAAAATTAGTCGAAATGCACTAACGTTTTGATTTTTTGAGTTAAAATGAATTTTGCTCAAAAAAAACTCAAAAAAAACGTGTACGCGGCGAAACGACGAGTCGTACCGCCGAACCGATGGCGCCAATCGATTCGCCAGGCCAAAATACCCCCATCTGCATATGTCTCGAGCCAAAATCTGACGAGAAGTTTTTTTGCCCAAAAAAATCATGAGGCTAACCATCACGTTTTTTTGGGATTTTTTGAGCCACCAAAAAAATCGAGTTAAAGGTGTTTTAGGACTAAGTCGACCCTGCCCGACTCAGATCCGGTGTCGGTTTTTGAATCCGGCGCGTCGTTGTCGAGATATTCGCCTAAAAAGTTGTCAAAAAATTCCAAAAATTCCTAAAATGAGCGCAGAACAAAGCCGACTGCAAATCTGAGCAGAACGGCCCAAAATTAGTCGAAATGCACTAACGTTTTGATTTTTTGAGTTAAAATGAATTTTGCTCAAAAAAAACTCAAAAAAAACGTGTACGCGGCGAAACGACGAGTCGTACCGCCGAACCGATGGCGCCAATCGATTCGCCAGGCCAAAATACCCCCATCTGCATATGTCTCGAGCCAAAATCTGACGAAAAGTTTTTTTGCCCAAAAAAATCATAAGGCTAACCATCACGTTTTTTTGGGATTTTTTGAGCCACCAAAAAAATCGAGTTAAAGGTGTTTTAGGACTAAGTCGACCCTGCCCGACTCAGATCCGGTGTTGGTTTTTGAATCCGGCGCGTCGTTGTCGAGATATTCGCCTAAAAAGTTGTCAAAAAATTCCTAAAATGAGCGCAGAACAAAACCGACTGCAAATCTGAGCAGAACGGCCCAAAATTAGTCGAAATGCACTAACGTTTTGATTTTTTGAGTTAAAATGAATTTTGCTCAAAAAAAACTCAAAAAAAGCGTGTACGCGGCGAAACGACGAGTCGTACCGCCAAACCGATGGCGCCAATCGATTCGCCAGGCCAAAATACCCCCATCTGCATATGTCTCGAGCCAAAATCTGACGAAAAGTTTTTTTGCCCAAAAAAATCATAAGGCTAACCATCACGTTTTTTTGGGATTTTTTGAGCCACCAAAAAAATCGAGTTAAAGGTGTTTTAGGACTAAGTCGACCCTGCCCGACTCAGATCCGGTGTCGGTTTTTGAATCCGGCGCGTCGTTGTCGAGATATTCGCCTAAAAAGTTGTCAAAAAATTCCTAAAATGAGCGCAGAACAAAACCGACTGCAAATCTGAGCAGAACGGCCCAAAATTAGTCGAAATGCACTAACGTTTTGATTTTTTGAGTTAAAATGAATTTTGCTCAAAAAAAACTCAAAAAAAACGTGTACGCGGCGAAACGACGAGTCGTACCGCCGAACCGATGGCGCCAATCGATTCGCCAGGCCAAAATACCCCCATCTGCATATGTCTCGAGCCAAAATCTGACGAAAAGTTTTTTGCCCAAAAAAATCATAAGGCTAACCATCACGTTTTTTTGGGATTTTTTGAGCCACCAAAAAAATCGAGTTAAAGGTGTTTTAGGACTAAGTCGACCCTGCCCGACTCAGATCCGGTGTCGGTTTTTGAATCCGGCGCGTCGTTGTCGAGATATTCGCCTAAAAAGTTGTCAAAAAATTCCTAAAATGAGCGCAGAACAAAACCGACTGCAAATCTGAGCAGAACGGCCCAAAATTAGTCGAAATGCACTAACGTTTTGATTTTTTGAGTTAAAATGAATTTTGCTCAAAAAAAACTCAAAAAAAACGTGTACGCGGCGAAACGACGAGTCGTACCGCCGAACCGATGGCGCCAATCGATTCGCCAGGCCAAAATACCCCCATCTGCATATGTCTCGAGCCAAAATCTGACGAGAAGTTTTTTTGCCCAAAAAAATCATAAGGCTAACCATCACGTTTTTTTGGGATTTTTTGAGCCACCAAAAAAATCGAGTTAAAGGTGTTTTAGGACTAAGTCGACCCTGCCCGACTCAGATCCGGTGTCGGTTTTTGAATCCGGCGCGTCGTTGTCGAGATATTCGCCTAAAAAGTTGTCAAAAAATTCCTAAAATGAGCGCAGAACAAAGCCGACTGCAAATCTGAGCAGAACGGCCCAAAATTAGTCGAAATGCACTAACGTTTTGATTTTTTGAGTTAAAATGAATTTTGCTAAAAAAAAACTCAAAAAAAGCGTGTACGCGACGAAACGACGAGTCGTACCGCCAAACCGATGGCGCCAATCGATTCGCCAGGCCAAAATACCCCCATCTGCATATGTCTCGAGCCAAAATCTGACGAAAAGTTTTTTTGCCCAAAAAAATCATAAGGCTAACCATCACGTTTTTTTGGGATTTTTTGAGCCACCAAAAAAATCGAGTTAAAGGTGTTTTAGGACTAAGTCGACCCTGCCCGACTCAGATCCGGTGTCGGTTTTTGAATCCGGCGCGTCGTTGTCGAGATATTCGCCTAAAAAGTTGTCAAAAAATTCCTAAAATGAGCGCAGAACAAAACCGACTGCAAATCTGAGCAGAACGGCCCAAAATTAGTCGAAATGCACTAACGTTTTGATTTTTTGAGTTAAAATGAATTTTGCTCAAAAAAAACTCAAAAAAAACGTGTACGCGGCGAAACGACGAGTCGTACCGCCGAACCGATGGCGCCAATCGATTTGCCAGGCCAAAATACCCCCATCTGCATATGTCTCGAGCCAAAATCTGACGAAAAGTTTTTTTGCCCAAAAAAATCATAAGGCTAGCCATCACGTTTTTTTGGGATTTTTTGAGCCTCCAAAAAAATCGAGTTAAAGGTGTTTTAGGACTAAGTCGACCCCGCCCGACTCAGATCCGGTGTCGGTTTTTGAATCCGGCGCGTCGTTGTCGAGATATTCGCCTAAAAAGTTGTCAAAAAATTCCAAAAATTCCTAAAATGAGCGCAGAACAAAACCGACTGCAAATCTGAGCAGAACGGCCCAAAATTAGTCGAAATGCACTAACGTTTTGATTTTTTGAGTTAAAATGAATTTTGCTCAAAAAAAACTCAAAAAAAGCGTGTACGCGGCGAAACGACGAGTCGTACCGCCAAACCGATGGCGCCAATCGATTCGCCAGGCCAAAATACCCCCATCTGCATATGTCTCGAGCCAAAATCTGACGAAAAGTTTTTTTGCCCAAAAAAATCATAAGGCTAACCATCACGTTTTTTTGGGATTTTTTGAGCCACCAAAAAAATCGAGTTAAAGGTGTTTTAGGACTAAGTCGACCCTGCCCGACTCAGATCCGGTGTCGGTTTTTGAATCCGGCGCGTCGTTGTCGAGATATTCGCCTAAAAAGTTGTCAAAAAATTCCTAAAATGAGCGCAGAACAAAACCGACTGCAAATCTGAGCAGAACGGCCCAAAATTAGTCGAAATGCACTAACGTTTTGATTTTTTGAGTTAAAATGAATTTTGCTCAAAAAAAACTCAAAAAAAACGTGTACGCGGCGAAACGACGAGTCGTACCGCCGAACCGATGGCGCCAATCGATTCGCCAGGCCAAAATACCCCCATCTGCATATGTCTCGAGCCAAAATCTGACGAAAAGTTTTTTTGCCCAAAAAAATCATAAGGCTAACCATCACGTTTTTTTGGGATTTTTTGAGCCACCAAAAAAATCGAGTTAAAGGTGTTTTAGGACTAAGTCGACCCTGCCCGACTCAGATCCGGTGTCGGTTTTTGAATCCGGCGCGTCGTTGTCGAGATATTCGCCTAAAAAGTTGTCAAAAAATTCCTAAAATGAGCGCAGAACAAAGCCGACTGCAAATCTGAGCAGAACGGCCCAAAATTAGTCGAAATGCACTAACGTTTTGATTTTTTGAGTTAAAATGAATTTTGCTAAAAAAAAACTCAAAAAAAGCGTGTACGCGACGAAACGACGAGTCGTACCGCCAAACCGATGGCGCCAATCGATTCGCCAGGCCAAAATACCCCCATCTGCATATGTCTCGAGCCAAAATCTGACGAAAAGTTTTTTTGCCCAAAAAAATCATAAGGCTAACCATCACGTTTTTTTGGGATTTTTTGAGCCACCAAAAAAATCGAGTTAAAGGTGTTTTAGGACTAAGTCGACCCTGCCCGACTCAGATCCGGTGTCGGTTTTTGAATCCGGCGCGTCGTTGTCGAGATATTCGCCTAAAAAGTTGTCAAAAAATTCCTAAAATGAGCGCAGAACAAAACCGACTGCAAATCTGAGCAGAACGGCCCAAAATTAGTCGAAATGCACTAACGTTTTGATTTTTTGAGTTAAAATGAATTTTGCTCAAAAAAAACTCAAAAAAAACGTGTACGCGGCGAAACGACGAGTCGTACCGCCGAACCGATGGCGCCAATCGATTTGCCAGGCCAAAATACCCCCATCTGCATATGTCTCGAGCCAAAATCTGACGAAAAGTTTTTTTGCCCAAAAAAATCATAAGGCTAGCCATCACGTTTTTTTGGGATTTTTTGAGCCTCCAAAAAAATCGAGTTAAAGGTGTTTTAGGACTAAGTCGACCCCGCCCGACTCAGATCCGGTGTCGGTTTTTGAATCCGGCGCGTCGTTGTCGAGATATTCGCCTAAAAAGTTGTCAAAAAATTCCTAAAATGAGCGCAGAACAAAACCGACTGCAAATCTGAGCAGAACGGCCCAAAATTAGTCGAAATGCACTAACGTTTTGATTTTTTGAGTTAAAATGAATTTTGCTCAAAAAAAACTCAAAAAAAGCGTGTACGCGGCGAAACGACGAGTCGTACCGCCAAACCGATGGCGCCAATCGATTCGCCAGGCCAAAATACCCCCATCTGCATATGTCTCGAGCCAAAATCTGACGAAAAGTTTTTTTGCCCAAAAAAATCATAAGGCTAACCATCACGTTTTTTTGGGATTTTTTGAGCCACCAAAAAAATCGAGTTAAAGGTGTTTTAGGACTAAGTCGACCCTGCCCGACTCAGATCCGGTGTCGGTTTTTGAATCCGGCGCGTCGTTGTCGAGATATTCGCCTAAAAAGTTGTCAAAAAATTCCTAAAATGAGCGCAGAACAAAACCGACTGCAAATCTGAGCAGAACGGCCCAAAATTAGTCGAAATGCACTAACGTTTTGATTTTTTGAGTTAAAATGAATTTTGCTCAAAAAAAACTCAAAAAAAGCGTGTACGCGGCGAAACGACGAGTCGTACCGCCAAACCGATGGCGCCAATCGATTCGCCAGGCCAAAATACCCCCATCTGCATATGTCTCGAGCCAAAATCTGACGAAAAGTTTTTTTGCCCAAAAAAATCATAAGGCTAACCATCACGTTTTTTTGGGATTTTTTGAGCCACCAAAAAAATCGAGTTAAAGGTGTTTTAGGACTAAGTCGACCCTGCCCGACTCAGATCCGGTGTCGGTTTTTGAATCCGGCGCGTCGTTGTCGAGATATTCGCCTAAAAAGTTGTCAAAAAATTCCTAAAATGAGCGCAGAACAAAACCGACTGCAAATCTGAGCAGAACGGCCCAAAATTAGTCGAAATGCACTAACGTTTTGATTTTTTGAGTTAAAATGAATTTTGCTCAAAAAAAACTCAAAAAAAACGTGTACGCGGCGAAACGACGAGTCGTACCGCCGAACCGATGGCGCCAATCGATTCGCCAGGCCAAAATACCCCCATCTGCATATGTCTCGAGCCAAAATCTGACGAGAAGTTTTTTTGCCCAAAAAAATCATAAGGCTAACCATCACGTTTTTTTGGAATTTTTTGAGCCACCAAAAAAATCGAGTTAAAGGTGTTTTAGGACTAAGTCGACCCTGCCCGACTCAGATCCGGTGTCGGTTTTTGAATCCGGCGCGTCGTTGTCGAGATATTCGCCTAAAAAGTTGTCAAAAAATTCCTAAAATGAGCGCAGAACAAAACCGACTGCAAATCTGAGCAGAACGGCCCAAAATTAGTCGAAATGCACTAACGTTTTGATTTTTTGAGTTAAAATGAATTTTGCTCAAAAAAAACTCAAAAAAAACGTGTACGCGGCGAAACGACGAGTCGTACCGCCGAACCGATGGCGCCAATCGATTCGCCAGGCCAAAATACCCCCATCTGCATATGTCTCGAGCCAAAATCTGACGAAAAGTTTTTTTGCCCAAAAAAATCATAAGGCTAACCATCACGTTTTTTTGGGATTTTTTGAGCCACCAAAAAAATCGAGTTAAAGGTGTTTTAGGACTAAGTCGACCCTGCCCGACTCAGATCCGGTGTCGGTTTTTGAATCCGGCGCGTCGTTGTCGAGATATTCGCCTAAAAAGTTGTCAAAAAATTCCTAAAATGAGCGCAGAACAAAACCGACTGCAAATCTGAGCAGAACGGCCCAAAATTAGTCGAAATGCACTAACGTTTTGATTTTTTGAGTTAAAATGAATTTTGCTCAAAAAAAAACTCAAAAAAAGCGTGTACGCGGCGAAACGACGAGTCGTACCGCCAAACCGATGGCGCCAATCGATTCGCCAGGCCAAAATACCCCCATCTGCATATGTCTCGAGCCAAAATCTGACGAAAAGTTTTTTTGCCCAAAAAAATCATAAGGCTAACCATCACGTTTTTTTGGGATTTTTTGAGCCACCAAAAAAATCGAGTTAAAGGTGTTTTAGGACTAAGTCGACCCTGCCCGACTCAGATCCGGTGTCGGTTTTTGAATCCGGCGCGTCGTTGTCGAGATATTCGCCTAAAAAGTTGTCAAAAAATTCCTAAAATGAGCGCAGAACAAAACCGACTGCAAATCTGAGCAGAACGGCCCAAAATTAGTCGAAATGCACTAACGTTTTGATTTTTTGAGTTAAAATGAATTTTGCTCAAAAAAAACTCAAAAAAAACGTGTACGCGGCGAAACGACGAGTCGTACCGCCGAACCGATGGCGCCAATCGATTCGCCAGGCCAAAATACCCCCATCTGCATATGTCTCGAGCCAAAATCTGACGAGAAGTTTTTTTGCCCAAAAAAATCATAAGGCTAACCATCACGTTTTTTTGGAATTTTTTGAGCCACCAAAAAAATCGAGTTAAAGGTGTTTTAGGACTAAGTCGACCCTGCCCGACTCAGATCCGGTGTCGGTTTTTGAATCCGGCGCGTCGTTGTCGAGATATTCGCCTAAAAAGTTGTCAAAAAATTCCAAAAATTCCTAAAATGAGCGCAGAACAAAGCCGACTGCAAATCTGAGCAGAACGGCCCAAAATTAGTCGAAATGCACTAACGTTTTGATTTTTTGAGTTAAAATGAATTTTGCTCAAAAAAAACTCAAAAAAAACGTGTACGCGGCGAAACGACGAGTCGTACCGCCGAACCGATGGCGCCAATCGATTCGCCAGGCCAAAATACCCCCATCTGCATATGTCTCGAGCCAAAATCTGACGAAAAGTTTTTTTGCCCAAAAAAATCATAAGGCTAACCATCACGTTTTTTTGGGATTTTTTGAGCCACCAAAAAAATCGAGTTAAAGGTGTTTTAGGACTAAGTCGACCCTGCCCGACTCAGATCCGGTGTTGGTTTTTGAATCCGGCGCGTCGTTGTCGAGATATTCGCCTAAAAAGTTGTCAAAAAATTCCTAAAATGAGCGCAGAACAAAACCGACTGCAAATCTGAGCAGAACGGCCCAAAATTAGTCGAAATGCACTAACGTTTTGATTTTTTGAGTTAAAATGAATTTTGCTCAAAAAAAACTCAAAAAAAGCGTGTACGCGGCGAAACGACGAGTCGTACCGCCAAACCGATGGCGCCAATCGATTCGCCAGGCCAAAATACCCCCATCTGCATATGTCTCGAGCCAAAATCTGACGAAAAGTTTTTTTGCCCAAAAAAATCATAAGGCTAACCATCACGTTTTTTTGGGATTTTTTGAGCCACCAAAAAAATCGAGTTAAAGGTGTTTTAGGACTAAGTCGACCCTGCCCGACTCAGATCCGGTGTCGGTTTTTGAATCCGGCGCGTCGTTGTCGAGATATTCGCCTAAAAAGTTGTCAAAAAATTCCTAAAATGAGCGCAGAACAAAACCGACTGCAAATCTGAGCAGAACGGCCCAAAATTAGTCGAAATGCACTAACGTTTTGATTTTTTGAGTTAAAATGAATTTTGCTCAAAAAAAACTCAAAAAAAACGTGTACGCGGCGAAACGACGAGTCGTACCGCCGAACCGATGGCGCCAATCGATTCGCCAGGCCAAAATACCCCCATCTGCATATGTCTCGAGCCAAAATCTGACGAAAAGTTTTTTGCCCAAAAAAATCATAAGGCTAACCATCACGTTTTTTTGGGATTTTTTGAGCCACCAAAAAAATCGAGTTAAAGGTGTTTTAGGACTAAGTCGACCCTGCCCGACTCAGATCCGGTGTCGGTTTTTGAATCCGGCGCGTCGTTGTCGAGATATTCGCCTAAAAAGTTGTCAAAAAATTCCAAAAATTCCTAAAATGAGCGCAGAACAAAGCCGACTGCAAATCTGAGCAGAACGGCCCAAAATTAGTCGAAATGCACTAACGTTTTGATTTTTTGAGTTAAAATGAATTTTGCTCAAAAAAAACTCAAAAAAAGCGTGTACGCGACGAAACGACGAGTCGTACCGCCAAACCGATGGCGCCAATCGATTCGCCAGGCCAAAATACCCCCATCTGCATATGTCTCGAGCCAAAATCTGACGAAAAGTTTTTTTGCCCAAAAAAATCATAAGGCTAACCATCACGTTTTTTTGGGATTTTTTGAGCCACCAAAAAAATCGAGTTAAAGGTGTTTTAGGACTAAGTCGACCCTGCCCGACTCAGATCCGGTGTCGGTTTTTGAATCCGGCGCGTCGTTGTCGAGATATTCGCCTAAAAAGTTGTCAAAAAATTCCTAAAATGAGCGCAGAACAAAACCGACTGCAAATCTGAGCAGAACGGCCCAAAATTAGTCGAAATGCACTAACGTTTTGATTTTTTGAGTTAAAATGAATTTTGCTCAAAAAAAACTCAAAAAAAACGTGTACGCGGCGAAACGACGAGTCGTACCGCCGAACCGATGGCGCCAATCGATTCGCCAGGCCAAAATACCCCCATCTGCATATGTCTCGAGCCAAAATCTGACGAAAAGTTTTTTTGCCCAAAAAAATCATAAGGCTAGCCATCACGTTTTTTTGGGATTTTTTGAGCCTCCAAAAAAATCGAGTTAAAGGTGTTTTAGGACTAAGTCGACCCCGCCCGACTCAGATCCGGTGTCGGTTTTTGAATCCGGCGCGTCGTTGTCGAGATATTCGCCTAAAAAGTTGTCAAAAAATTCCAAAAATTCCTAAAATGAGCGCAGAACAAAACCGACTGCAAATCTGAGCAGAACGGCCCAAAATTAGTCGAAATGCACTAACGTTTTGATTTTTTGAGTTAAAATGAATTTTGCTCAAAAAAAACTCAAAAAAAGCGTGTACGCGGCGAAACGACGAGTCGTACCGCCAAACCGATGGCGCCAATCGATTCGCCAGGCCAAAATACCCCCATCTGCATATGTCTCGAGCCAAAATCTGACGAAAAGTTTTTTTGCCCAAAAAAATCATAAGGCTAACCATCACGTTTTTTTGGGATTTTTTGAGCCACCAAAAAAATCGAGTTAAAGGTGTTTTAGGACTAAGTCGACCCTGCCCGACTCAGATCCGGTGTCGGTTTTTGAATCCGGCGCGTCGTTGTCGAGATATTCGCCTAAAAAGTTGTCAAAAAATTCCTAAAATGAGCGCAGAACAAAACCGACTGCAAATCTGAGCAGAACGGCCCAAAATTAGTCGAAATGCACTAACGTTTTGATTTTTTGAGTTAAAATGAATTTTGCTCAAAAAAAACTCAAAAAAAGCGTGTACGCGGCGAAACGACGAGTCGTACCGCCAAACCGATGGCGCCAATCGATTCGCCAGGCCAAAATACCCCCATCTGCATATGTCTCGAGCCAAAATCTGACGAAAAGTTTTTTTGCCCAAAAAAATCATAAGGCTAACCATCACGTTTTTTTGGGATTTTTTGAGCCACCAAAAAAATCGAGTTAAAGGTGTTTTAGGACTAAGTCGACCCTGCCCGACTCAGATCCGGTGTCGGTTTTTGAATCCGGCGCGTCGTTGTCGAGATATTCGCCTAAAAAGTTGTCAAAAAATTCCTAAAATGAGCGCAGAACAAAACCGACTGCAAATCTGAGCAGAACGGCCCAAAATTAGTCGAAATGCACTAACGTTTTGATTTTTTGAGTTAAAATGAATTTTGCTCAAAAAAAACTCAAAAAAAACGTGTACGCGGCGAAACGACGAGTCGTACCGCCGAACCGATGGCGCCAATCGATTCGCCAGGCCAAAATACCCCCATCTGCATATGTCTCGAGCCAAAATCTGACGAGAAGTTTTTTTGCCCAAAAAAATCATAAGGCTAACCATCACGTTTTTTTGGAATTTTTTGAGCCACCAAAAAAATCGAGTTAAAGGTGTTTTAGGACTAAGTCGACCCTGCCCGACTCAGATCCGGTGTCGGTTTTTGAATCCGGCGCGTCGTTGTCGAGATATTCGCCTAAAAAGTTGTCAAAAAATTCCTAAAATGAGCGCAGAACAAAACCGACTGCAAATCTGAGCAGAACGGCCCAAAATTAGTCGAAATGCACTAACGTTTTGATTTTTTGAGTTAAAATGAATTTTGCTCAAAAAAAACTCAAAAAAAACGTGTACGCGGCGAAACGACGAGTCGTACCGCCGAACCGATGGCGCCAATCGATTCGCCAGGCCAAAATACCCCCATCTGCATATGTCTCGAGCCAAAATCTGACGAAAAGTTTTTTTGCCCAAAAAAATCATAAGGCTAACCATCACGTTTTTTTGGGATTTTTTGAGCCACCAAAAAAATCGAGTTAAAGGTGTTTTAGGACTAAGTCGACCCTGCCCGACTCAGATCCGGTGTCGGTTTTTGAATCCGGCGCGTCGTTGTCGAGATATTCGCCTAAAAAGTTGTCAAAAAATTCCTAAAATGAGCGCAGAACAAAACCGACTGCAAATCTGAGCAGAACGGCCCAAAATTAGTCGAAATGCACTAACGTTTTGATTTTTTGAGTTAAAATGAATTTTGCTCAAAAAAAACTCAAAAAAAACGTGTACGCGGCGAAACGACGAGTCGTACCGCCGAACCGATGGCGCCAATCGATTCGCCAGGCCAAAATACCCCCATCTGCATATGTCTCGAGCCAAAATCTGACGAGAAGTTTTTTTGCCCAAAAAAATCATGAGGCTAACCATCACGTTTTTTTGGGATTTTTTGAGCCACCAAAAAAATCGAGTTAAAGGTGTTTTAGGACTAAGTCGACCCTGCCCGACTCAGATCCGGTGTCGGTTTTTGAATCCGGCGCGTCGTTGTCGAGATATTCGCCTAAAAAGTTGTCAAAAAATTCCAAAAATTCCTAAAATGAGCGCAGAACAAAGCCGACTGCAAATCTGAGCAGAACGGCCCAAAATTAGTCGAAATGCACTAACGTTTTGATTTTTTGAGTTAAAATGAATTTTGCTCAAAAAAAACTCAAAAAAAACGTGTACGCGGCGAAACGACGAGTCGTACCGCCGAACCGATGGCGCCAATCGATTCGCCAGGCCAAAATACCCCCATCTGCATATGTCTCGAGCCAAAATCTGACGAAAAGTTTTTTTGCCCAAAAAAATCATAAGGCTAACCATCACGTTTTTTTGGGATTTTTTGAGCCACCAAAAAAATCGAGTTAAAGGTGTTTTAGGACTAAGTCGACCCTGCCCGACTCAGATCCGGTGTTGGTTTTTGAATCCGGCGCGTCGTTGTCGAGATATTCGCCTAAAAAGTTGTCAAAAAATTCCTAAAATGAGCGCAGAACAAAACCGACTGCAAATCTGAGCAGAACGGCCCAAAATTAGTCGAAATGCACTAACGTTTTGATTTTTTGAGTTAAAATGAATTTTGCTCAAAAAAAACTCAAAAAAAGCGTGTACGCGGCGAAACGACGAGTCGTACCGCCAAACCGATGGCGCCAATCGATTCGCCAGGCCAAAATACCCCCATCTGCATATGTCTCGAGCCAAAATCTGACGAAAAGTTTTTTTGCCCAAAAAAATCATAAGGCTAACCATCACGTTTTTTTGGGATTTTTTGAGCCACCAAAAAAATCGAGTTAAAGGTGTTTTAGGACTAAGTCGACCCTGCCCGACTCAGATCCGGTGTCGGTTTTTGAATCCGGCGCGTCGTTGTCGAGATATTCGCCTAAAAAGTTGTCAAAAAATTCCTAAAATGAGCGCAGAACAAAACCGACTGCAAATCTGAGCAGAACGGCCCAAAATTAGTCGAAATGCACTAACGTTTTGATTTTTTGAGTTAAAATGAATTTTGCTCAAAAAAAACTCAAAAAAAACGTGTACGCGGCGAAACGACGAGTCGTACCGCCGAACCGATGGCGCCAATCGATTCGCCAGGCCAAAATACCCCCATCTGCATATGTCTCGAGCCAAAATCTGACGAAAAGTTTTTTGCCCAAAAAAATCATAAGGCTAACCATCACGTTTTTTTGGGATTTTTTGAGCCACCAAAAAAATCGAGTTAAAGGTGTTTTAGGACTAAGTCGACCCTGCCCGACTCAGATCCGGTGTCGGTTTTTGAATCCGGCGCGTCGTTGTCGAGATATTCGCCTAAAAAGTTGTCAAAAAATTCCAAAAATTCCTAAAATGAGCGCAGAACAAAGCCGACTGCAAATCTGAGCAGAACGGCCCAAAATTAGTCGAAATGCACTAACGTTTTGATTTTTTGAGTTAAAATGAATTTTGCTCAAAAAAAACTCAAAAAAAGCGTGTACGCGACGAAACGACGAGTCGTACCGCCAAACCGATGGCGCCAATCGATTCGCCAGGCCAAAATACCCCCATCTGCATATGTCTCGAGCCAAAATCTGACGAAAAGTTTTTTTGCCCAAAAAAATCATAAGGCTAACCATCACGTTTTTTTGGGATTTTTTGAGCCACCAAAAAAATCGAGTTAAAGGTGTTTTAGGACTAAGTCGACCCTGCCCGACTCAGATCCGGTGTCGGTTTTTGAATCCGGCGCGTCGTTGTCGAGATATTCGCCTAAAAAGTTGTCAAAAAATTCCTAAAATGAGCGCAGAACAAAACCGACTGCAAATCTGAGCAGAACGGCCCAAAATTAGTCGAAATGCACTAACGTTTTGATTTTTTGAGTTAAAATGAATTTTGCTCAAAAAAAACTCAAAAAAAACGTGTACGCGGCGAAACGACGAGTCGTACCGCCGAACCGATGGCGCCAATCGATTCGCCAGGCCAAAATACCCCCATCTGCATATGTCTCGAGCCAAAATCTGACGAAAAGTTTTTTTGCCCAAAAAAATCATAAGGCTAACCATCACGTTTTTTTGGGATTTTTTGAGCCACCAAAAAAATCGAGTTAAAGGTGTTTTAGGACTAAGTCGACCCTGCCCGACTCAGATCCGGTGTCGGTTTTTGAATCCGGCGCGTCGTTGTCGAGATATTCGCCTAAAAAGTTGTCAAAAAATTCCTAAAATGAGCGCAGAACAAAACCGACTGCAAATCTGAGCAGAACGGCCCAAAATTAGTCGAAATGCACTAACGTTTTGATTTTTTGAGTTAAAATGAATTTTGCTCAAAAAAAAACTCAAAAAAAGCGTGTACGCGGCGAAACGACGAGTCGTACCGCCAAACCGATGGCGCCAATCGATTCGCCAGGCCAAAATACCCCCATCTGCATATGTCTCGAGCCAAAATCTGACGAAAAGTTTTTTTGCCCAAAAAAATCATAAGGCTAACCATCACGTTTTTTTGGGATTTTTTGAGCCACCAAAAAAATCGAGTTAAAGGTGTTTTAGGACTAAGTCGACCCTGCCCGACTCAGATCCGGTGTCGGTTTTTGAATCCGGCGCGTCGTTGTCGAGATATTCGCCTAAAAAGTTGTCAAAAAATTCCTAAAATGAGCGCAGAACAAAACCGACTGCAAATCTGAGCAGAACGGCCCAAAATTAGTCGAAATGCACTAACGTTTTGATTTTTTGAGTTAAAATGAATTTTGCTCAAAAAAAACTCAAAAAAAACGTGTACGCGGCGAAACGACGAGTCGTACCGCCGAACCGATGGCGCCAATCGATTCGCCAGGCCAAAATACCCCCATCTGCATATGTCTCGAGCCAAAATCTGACGAGAAGTTTTTTTGCCCAAAAAAATCATAAGGCTAACCATCACGTTTTTTTGGAATTTTTTGAGCCACCAAAAAAATCGAGTTAAAGGTGTTTTAGGACTAAGTCGACCCTGCCCGACTCAGATCCGGTGTCGGTTTTTGAATCCGGCGCGTCGTTGTCGAGATATTCGCCTAAAAAGTTGTCAAAAAATTCCTAAAATGAGCGCAGAACAAAACCGACTGCAAATCTGAGCAGAACGGCCCAAAATTAGTCGAAATGCACTAACGTTTTGATTTTTTGAGTTAAAATGAATTTTGCTCAAAAAAAACTCAAAAAAAACGTGTACGCGGCGAAACGACGAGTCGTACCGCCGAACCGATGGCGCCAATCGATTCGCCAGGCCAAAATACCCCCATCTGCATATGTCTCGAGCCAAAATCTGACGAAAAGTTTTTTTGCCCAAAAAAATCATAAGGCTAACCATCACGTTTTTTTGGGATTTTTTGAGCCACAAAAAAAATCGAGTTAAAGGTGTTTTAGGACTAAGTCGACCCTGCCCGACTCAGATCCGGTGTCGGTTTTTGAATCCGGCGCGTCGTTGTCGAGATATTCGCCTAAAAAGTTGTCAAAAAATTCCTAAAATGAGCGCAGAACAAAACCGACTGCAAATCTGAGCAGAACGGCCCAAAATTAGTCGAAATGCACTAACGTTTTGATTTTTTGAGTTAAAATGAATTTTGCTCAAAAAAAACTCAAAAAAAACGTGTACGCGGCGAAACGACGAGTCGTACCGCCGAACCGATGGCGCCAATCGATTCGCCAGGCCAAAATACCCCCATCTGCATATGTCTCGAGCCAAAATCTGACGAGAAGTTTTTTTGCCCAAAAAAATCATGAGGCTAACCATCACGTTTTTTTGGGATTTTTTGAGCCACCAAAAAAATCGAGTTAAAGGTGTTTTAGGACTAAGTCGACCCTGCCCGACTCAGATCCGGTGTCGGTTTTTGAATCCGGCGCGTCGTTGTCGAGATATTCGCCTAAAAAGTTGTCAAAAAATTCCAAAAATTCCTAAAATGAGCGCAGAACAAAGCCGACTGCAAATCTGAGCAGAACGGCCCAAAATTAGTCGAAATGCACTAACGTTTTGATTTTTTGAGTTAAAATGAATTTTGCTCAAAAAAAACTCAAAAAAAACGTGTACGCGGCGAAACGACGAGTCGTACCGCCGAACCGATGGCGCCAATCGATTCGCCAGGCCAAAATACCCCCATCTGCATATGTCTCGAGCCAAAATCTGACGAAAAGTTTTTTTGCCCAAAAAAATCATAAGGCTAACCATCACGTTTTTTTGGGATTTTTTGAGCCACCAAAAAAATCGAGTTAAAGGTGTTTTAGGACTAAGTCGACCCTGCCCGACTCAGATCCGGTGTTGGTTTTTGAATCCGGCGCGTCGTTGTCGAGATATTCGCCTAAAAAGTTGTCAAAAAATTCCTAAAATGAGCGCAGAACAAAACCGACTGCAAATCTGAGCAGAACGGCCCAAAATTAGTCGAAATGCACTAACGTTTTGATTTTTTGAGTTAAAATGAATTTTGCTCAAAAAAAACTCAAAAAAAGCGTGTACGCGGCGAAACGACGAGTCGTACCGCCAAACCGATGGCGCCAATCGATTCGCCAGGCCAAAATACCCCCATCTGCATATGTCTCGAGCCAAAATCTGACGAAAAGTTTTTTTGCCCAAAAAAATCATAAGGCTAACCATCACGTTTTTTTGGGATTTTTTGAGCCACCAAAAAAATCGAGTTAAAGGTGTTTTAGGACTAAGTCGACCCTGCCCGACTCAGATCCGGTGTCGGTTTTTGAATCCGGCGCGTCGTTGTCGAGATATTCGCCTAAAAAGTTGTCAAAAAATTCCAAAAATTCCTAAAATGAGCGCAGAACAAAGCCGACTGCAAATCTGAGCAGAACGGCCCAAAATTAGTCGAAATGCACTAACGTTTTGATTTTTTGAGTTAAAATGAATTTTGCTCAAAAAAAACTCAAAAAAAGCGTGTACGCGACGAAACGACGAGTCGTACCGCCAAACCGATGGCGCCAATCGATTCGCCAGGCCAAAATACCCCCATCTGCATATGTCTCGAGCCAAAATCTGACGAAAAGTTTTTTTGCCCAAAAAAATCATAAGGCTAACCATCACGTTTTTTTGGGATTTTTTGAGCCACCAAAAAAATCGAGTTAAAGGTGTTTTAGGACTAAGTCGACCCTGCCCGACTCAGATCCGGTGTCGGTTTTTGAATCCGGCGCGTCGTTGTCGAGATATTCGCCTAAAAAGTTGTCAAAAAATTCCTAAAATGAGCGCAGAACAAAACCGACTGCAAATCTGAGCAGAACGGCCCAAAATTAGTCGAAATGCACTAACGTTTTGATTTTTTGAGTTAAAATGAATTTTGCTCAAAAAAAACTCAAAAAAAACGTGTACGCGGCGAAACGACGAGTCGTACCGCCGAACCGATGGCGCCAATCGATTCGCCAGGCCAAAATACCCCCATCTGCATATGTCTCGAGCCAAAATCTGACGAAAAGTTTTTTTGCCCAAAAAAATCATAAGGCTAGCCATCACGTTTTTTTGGGATTTTTTGAGCCTCCAAAAAAATCGAGTTAAAGGTGTTTTAGGACTAAGTCGACCCCGCCCGACTCAGATCCGGTGTCGGTTTTTGAATCCGGCGCGTCGTTGTCGAGATATTCGCCTAAAAAGTTGTCAAAAAATTCCAAAAATTCCTAAAATGAGCGCAGAACAAAACCGACTGCAAATCTGAGCAGAACGGCCCAAAATTAGTCGAAATGCACTAACGTTTTGATTTTTTGAGTTAAAATGAATTTTGCTAAAAAAAAACTCAAAAAAAGCGTGTACGCGGCGAAACGACGAGTCGTACCGCCGAACCGATGGCGCCAATCGATTCGCCAGGTCAAAATACCCCCATCTGCATATGTCTCGAGCCAAAATCTGACGAAAAGTTTTTTTGCCCAAAAAAATCATAAGGCTAACCATCACGTTTTTTTGGGATTTTTTGAGCCACCAAAAAAATCGAGTTAAAGGTGTTTTAGGACTAAGTCGACCCTGCCCGACTCAGATCCGGTGTCGGTTTTTGAATCCGGCGCGTCGTTGTCGAGATATTCGCCTAAAAAGTTGTCAAAAAATTCCTAAAATGAGCGCAGAACAAAACCGACTGCAAATCTGAGCAGAACGGCCCAAAATTAGTCGAAATGCACTAACGTTTTGATTTTTTGAGTTAAAATGAATTTTGCTCAAAAAAAACTCAAAAAAAACGTGTACGCGGCGAAACGACGAGTCGTACCGCCGAACCGATGGCGCCAATCGATTCGCCAGGCCAAAATACCCCCATCTGCATATGTCTCGAGCCAAAATCTGACGAAAAGTTTTTTTGCCCAAAAAAATCATAAGGCTAGCCATCACGTTTTTTTGGGATTTTTTGAGCCTCCAAAAAAATCGAGTTAAAGGTGTTTTAGGACTAAGTCGACCCCGCCCGACTCAGATCCGGTGTCGGTTTTTGAATCCGGCGCGTCGTTGTCGAGATATTCGCCTAAAAAGTTGTCAAAAAATTCCAAAAATTCCTAAAATGAGCGCAGAACAAAACCGACTGCAAATCTGAGCAGAACGGCCCAAAATTAGTCGAAATGCACTAACGTTTTGATTTTTTGAGTTAAAATGAATTTTGCTAAAAAAAAACTCAAAAAAAGCGTGTACGCGGCGAAACGACGAGTCGTACCGCCGAACCGATGGCGCCAATCGATTCGCCAGGTCAAAATACCCAAAAAGTTGTTTTGCCCAAAAAAATCATAAGGCTACTTAATCAATGAAAAATGCTACCCTAAGATCCGATGCAAAATCTTCCTCTGGCTGAATTTTTAATAATTTAAATATTTAGATAATTTTAAAGATGATAACATAAGCCCACCATTTGGCACAATACAAAATACTACCCTTACTGAATTTCTGATAATTTTTATTTTCAGTGAATTTCAAAAAATTACAATTGGTATTCAATTAATAAAAAAGGCTACTATTTGACACTATGCAAAATCCTAAATTTTCTGAATTTCTAAAAATAAAATTATTTTTGGTAAATTTCAAAAAATGAGAAATTGCATTTAATCAATGAAAAATGCCACCCTAAGATCCAATGCAAAATCCTCCTCTGGCTGAATTTGTAAAAATTGCAATTTTCAAAAAATTTTAGAAATAACAATAAACAAGGCTATCATTTGACACAATACAAAATCCTACCCTTACTAAATTCCAGAAAATTTTTATTTTCAGTAAATTTCAAAATTTGCATTTAATCAATGGCAAAGGCTACCGTTTCTTACCGAATACAAAATCCCACCCTAAGCGAATTTGTGGAAAATTTTGTTTTTGTTAAATTTCAAAAAATGAGAAATGGCATTTAATCTGGCATTTATCAATGAAAAAAGCTGCCCTAATAGCCCAGTGCAATTAGGAAATGAAATTGCATTTTGGGTTACATGATTTTTTTTTTGTAAAGTGTTTCTTTCGTTGTCCTAATTAACCCAAAAAAAAGTTTTCAATGATAAATTGCATTATTTTAAACAGTGAAAAATGCTATCCCAAGATCCAATGCAAAATCCTCCTTTGGCTGAAAATGTAAGTTTTAATTTTCAGTAAATTTCAAAAGTGACCATTTGAATTTTTTGAATCAATAAGGCTACCATTTGACCCGATGCAAAACCCTACCCTTACAGTTACTGAATTTCTGTAAATTTTTATTTTCAGTAAATTTCAAAAAATGACAATATGTTTTTTTCAATTAATAAGGCTACCATTTGATGAAAATCCTACCCTTACTGAATTTCTGAAAAATTTTAGTTTCAGTAAAATAAATTTAAAAAAATAGCAATTTGAATTTAATCAATGACAAAGGCTGCCATATTATGCATTGCAAAATTCTACCTCAAATGAATTTGTAAACATTTTCATTTTTAGTAATTTCAAAAAATGAGAAATTGCATTTAATCAATGGAAAAAGCTATTTTTTTTTAAAATTTCAAATGTATGCTTCCACTTACCTAGTTGATATTTTTGATAAAGCGTACTTACTTCAAGCAGAGCTTCAGTAATATTCCGAATGATAGCGTCAGGTGTGCCTATATTTGGAATTCTGACGAAATTTTTGTCCACTTTGGACTCTTGCTCGTATAGATACTTGCTTTAAATTAATGTAGGTACATCAAATTCATTGAACGTGTTGTTCAAGTTGCATATCAGGTGTTTTTGCAGGTATTATCACCGCATCGAATATGGTTCATATTTTTGATTGATTTGTCTCGTTGTACTTTGTTGTAATCTGTATTTGCCTACCGTGTTCTTTGCAGGCTTTCGACATAAGTATATTCTCCAAATTGAACCATTTCCAGATTTTTCTCCTTATTTAAAGCTAGAACCAGTTTTCGCGCAGAGTAATAGCGTTCAATTTTTGAATTCACATTTTTTTAAGGTTTCAAAATCTGATTATCATCATCTCATCATTTTTAAATCCTACATTTTTCTCATATTTTTATAATTTAATTTGACTACACACTAAAAAATAATCCCAAGATTAATTTTTTCAGCCATCTTGATGATTTTTTTTTCAAGTGGTATAAAACCATATTTGATCACAATGGTCACATGTCTCAAGAAGTAAAACATCACTCTGCGTCCAAGCCAAAAGTTTTTGTTCAAAAATTGCAAAAAAAAACCAAAAAACAGCATTAACAATTAATACTAAAACATGTAATCTGAAAACATTTATTTTTCATTTGATGTGATATAATACATATTTCACAACGAAATGAATGGACAAAGGGTGAAATAATGTGAACATATTTCCTTCATTAAATTATTCAAAAATTACAATAATTGAACAAGAAACCAAGCTAGGTAAGTACAAAAAAATTGACTTCGAATTACAAAAAATTTACAGTTGAACATATTTTTTAGAAATTTGCATTCATTTAACGAAGATGAAAAATGCATAAATGCAAAACATATCTGAAAAATGGCAAAAAGTTGAAGAGGAAACACCATGTCCAGATATATGTATAGACACATTAACATTCTTTAAAGTTTTTGAAACATTACCACTTTTCAAAGACGTTTTCTCATACCAACACACACAAATACAACAAAGATAGCTAGAATCAGGATATTTCAGGGAACAGGTTCTGCCGATGCAGATGTGTATAAGCCTAAACTTTATTGGTTCGAGGATGCCAATTGGTTCTGTTCAAAAGTTTCGATAGAGACAGCACCTTCTTCAACTTTTCAGACATTTCATAAAGGTACTCCAATGCTTGGGCGCATATGCTTCTCAGCGATGGCAGAATGCAGGTGAACTGCAGAAACTGCGATAAATATTTGGTCTATAGACAGACAATATCAAATTTGTTAAATCATATGTAATTCATAAATAAAATGAATCCGCTCATGCAAAAACAGGTTTAAGTCACATTTTTTTGAAGTTTTAGAGAAGACAAGAAAAACGTATGCAATACACTTTTTTTTGCCTCCTGTACAATATTTTCGATGACATTTTCAAAAATGTGACTTGAATGTTTTTGCATGAGCCGATTCAAATAGTGAGACTAGAAATTAAAATGGTATGTTTGCGGTTTGCCTCTATTTCTAATAAGTAATAATTTGCATACATACCTTTTGAGATTGTAAAGCCAATAACCAATAGTGATGGCACATCTGCAAACTTCAACAGTCTACGACCTCGAAATGAGAGCAGAATTTGATGCCGGCAGCTCGTTGTACCTCGAAATGCACCACAGGAATATCATTTGTAGGTATATAACTTATCTGAAACATCGAAACACAATTTCAAAACTTTATTGCATATTTTTTTTATGGATATATTTTGTTTTTTCAAAACTCTGCTACAGGATAATGAAATCATTGATTCAATTCATGTGTCAAATACCTCCTATTTTTACATATTCACGTAAACCAAAAAACCTACCCACTAACGTACCTACCTACTTAAAACATCCGCGTACCGTTATATTTTTTTCTCTCTCATTCAATTTCTTAAATCTTTTTTTTCCATCGTAAAATTACACCTACAATAAAACCACTTTTACTATAAAGATTGCCGTTATTTAATTTAAATAATAAGCCTAAAATTATTTTATTTCTTTTGTTGTTTCGAGTCATCGCGTTACCCCATAGAAATATAGACCACTTTAAAACTCCCACAGTCGCATAAGTACACTGAAAGAAATGGGTTTTGAAATTGGGCAATGATTCCTCTGCGTCAGGTAATTGTTCCCGAAAATTGGGTAATGGTTAACTGATTTGCAAAAATTTTCAAAAAGTGTGTACTTGTTACCAGAAAGTTGGGTAATAATTACCTTCAACGACTTAGCGGGAATTATTACCTGTGTATGAGGCATTGTAACCCTGATAAGAAAGTAATGATTACAAATTTTGATGGTACCCATTCAACTCTAAAAGTGGTGATTCATTGCTTCCTATGAAAAGTATTCACTCTCAAAAAAAAAGGGAAAGAATGCCCAACGTTAGCAACTAATTTGTTTTGTACCGGGTTCCCAAGAATATCCTGACCACCTAAGATAACGACAACGAATCAGAGCAATGAGATAACCATTTCTAGTTACCTGATTGGCTGATCCGTAGATCGGTGACCTTGGTGGTCAGGGTATTCTTGGGAACCCGGTATACAAAATTTCAAGATTTTGTTATCAGTAAAAAATATTGTGAACTATTAGTAGTATATGGGTCACTTTAGCACACTTTTTGGCACAGTTAGTTTAGGTCGTCCTAGACCATCATGTTTGTGTTGTGTTGTAGTGGTAGGACGTTTCTAAACGTGGTGTGTCAAAAGTTGTGCCAAAGTGACCGAACAAAAAAGGATTAGCACACTTTTTTTAAGGGGGCACAATGTCCGAGTGTATTTGGAACATTGTGTGTTAAAAAAATGTGTGTCGTATCAGTAGTATTGGGGTGGATTTGGAACTGAGCGCACGCGGCTCGGCGATCCCCACGGCGCGCCGTGGGAAGTCGTCGGTCGTCGGGCTACTGTTCCAAACCTGCCATGGAAACGGAGATCATTGATCTCCGATCTCCGATCTCCGCGATCGCCAATACTCGAGATTTTTTTTGCTTCTTTTTTTTATTTATTTATTTTTTTCATTTTTTAAATTTTATTCCTCAATCTCCGATCTCCGATTTCGAAATTTTACTCTTTTTATTTTTTTATTTGTGCATACGAATGAGTATGAGATTTTTTATATTATTCCTACATGTCGTTGGAACTCGTACGTTTGTTACAAAATAATATCGCAATTCATCACGTACATTTAAACTTACTCGTATTAGGTACGATTAGGTATAGGTACAAGTAGGTATTCGTAGTTACAAAAACGGTACACTTTACTTCTCGCGCGCGCGTAGATCTACCTATCTGTGTACCGATGCACTACTGACTACTACGTTATCGAGTCACTAGACATACTGGTGTGTATGAGAAGGGGGAATTTTTAGAGAAGAACACATCTGTAATCGTCGGTGTTTACAACGTAAGTGAATGAAATGGAATAAGTACTCGTACTTTTTTAATTTGAATAGACCTATTTTAATAGGATTTTTAACAGAATTATTTATAATAATATTTTTAGTTAAGGGTGTCCTTTACACCTATTAAGACATCAAAAAAAGGGGTCTAGTAGTCCCGCGATTACTCGCTCAATATTTCATAAAAATGTTTGATTTTTTGAAATGTTGTGTAGAAAGGTGTGGCGCAGGGCGGAAATTATGAGTTATCTTGAAACATTAATTAGGTTTCAATTAATAATCGTTCAAAAATGTGAAAATACGGTAAAAATTATGAAGTCAATATTTTCTTACTTACTACTGGTATTGAAATCAATCCTAATTTCCGCCCTGTATCACTTCAAAATCTATCAACATTTTAAATTTTACTGATTTCTGTTGCGTATTGATGAAAATATTTGAGGATTTCTTTTGATCGAATTTCATTTACAAAAAGATAAACATTCGCCATTTGTAAACAATTTTCGTGAATTTTAGTTGCATGGTTAAATATATAGAAGCCGCTTCGAGCGTTTTCGTAATTTTTTTCAAAAGTTGATACCAATGAATGGATTTTTTCGTTCATTTATTTTTTGTTGCGATCGATCAGCTGTTTTGGAATTTTCCTTATAAAAATTTTCAAAACTTGGTGCGACGATACCCTGCGTTGCCGCACAGGCATTGTGTATAAGCCTACTTCGTTCCATTCACCCCAGCATTCACTACTACAGTGACACTAATGCAATATAATACTGAACTCATCATTGTCCTGTTGCCACATCGACCCCTGAATTATTTCCTCTCTACGATTTATTTTTTCGAGGCGACGCATTCAAACATAATTTTTATTTCTCTATCACTACTACTAAGACACTAACGCAATACAAAACTAAGCGAAACTGTTGTCTTGTTGCTGCATCGGACTTTCGAAATATTTTATCTCTAGGATTTTTTTTCCAAGGCAACGTATTCAAAATAAAATTTTTATTTCTCAAAGTCATTTTTTTCTAACGTCTTTAGTTTTTAAAAAACTGTACTTTCATTAATAACTCGAAAATTTTCACAAACAGGAAAAGTTTGTAAGGAACAAAAAATGTTTCCCGTAAAATTTCCCACAAAACTGTACAACTTAAATTTAGTACCTCTCCCCGTCCCCCTCCGAACACCCCAAAAATGAAATGGTACAGGGAAAAGTTTCAAACAAAAGTTGTTCATTTTTCAATAAATCAGATCATAATGAATATTTTAGTTCGTTCTTTTGTGATTCGTAAAAAGTTGAACAGTGATTTTTGAATTGTGTTGAAAATTGTAAAAAATTCGTGGTTTATACCAGAGTCAACATGTTATGAAAATATTAAGACCTCCCAATGATAGGTAAGTGGCAATTGATATCAATTTTCATTTTTTTGTACGTCCATGGGATTTTTTATAAGTATTTGAAAACGGTACGAGAATAACCCGCGATAATTGAAGATGAATTCTTCAGGAGAAGAACGAGTAATTTTATATTTTTAATACTTTATTAATTTTATGTGTAGATTAGACTTGATTACTATTTTATGCTGATTTCAATTTAATTTACATGAAACTCTAAATTAAAATGCACCTTGGATCCTAAACCTGAAAAAAATGTTGAATAAAGGCAAATAAACGTGTTTTCAGGTCCATACCTATTTAATTTCAAAATTAGGGGTTTCCTTCCGTTAAGAATTGATAGTTTCACTTCAAAAAGAATTTATAGAATGATTTTTTTTTTTGAAACGCGTTTAAAGTTTCAATAGTTATTAATCGAGTTATTTGTTGGGGTGGGGGGATTTGATGTTTTTTATTACTTGATAAAAATTTAAACGCTTCTCATGTAAAGTTTATATTTTTGTTGTTAGGTACCTATCTTTTTCCTACGCGTCTCTTACATGTAATTTCTTCAATTTTTCAAAAAAAAATTATTAATTTTTTTAAAATTAGATTTAAAACAAAAAAAATTTAGAAAACATTTTTTAAATATCCAAAATTAATTGTCAATAGTTTAAAAATCAATTGTTAAAATTTTGTACATTAAAAAAAAAACAATGTGAAAAATGATACAAATCGATTATTTTTTAAAATTGTTCAATTAATTAAGTTTTTTTAAATCAGTACATTTTTAAATACAGGGCAATCTTAAACGCTACATGAAAAAGCAACCATATCTTAGAAAGTTAAGATTAGAGTGCTCGTCGAAAAAAAAAGGACCTAAAAAAAAAATATTTGTATGTGATGAAAACACACGGAAAAATGTAAGCATGAAACTGATTTATTTATTAAAATCCATCCAAAGGGTTTTGAAGCAGTATACTACAAGTGAAATTTCATTATAGGTCTGCGCAAAAACACCGAATGACAAAAAACCTGCTAACTACGATATTTATACTGATCCCACTATATTTGTTCAAAACATTGAGTCTAATGTAAGCAAAACCACTTTATTTCTAATAACCTGTAACCTGCAGCGTTACGGTTTTGTAAAAATATCCTGTAATCATTTTCCTATGCAGGTCGGTCAAAAATCATTGAATGGGGAAAAATCCAAGCACTGCGATATTTATGAATATGTTGAACCAACTATATTAGTTCAAGAGTTTCCAAATCTTCCTAATGTATGTACCTAAAATATTAAGTTATTATCAATTGAAATAATATTTCATTTCTGCAAGCGTGCTGTGACCCCCCCCCCAAGTCACTGAGGAAAAGCCCCCTCCCCCCCAAAACTTGAGGAAAGACACCCCATAAACAGAAATTTTTGAAAAATTTGTGTTTCAAAATACCACCTTTTCAACAGTCTTAACGATTTTTTGCAAAATAAAATATTACAAAAATTCTTGGTATTTGTATTTTGCAAAAAATCGTTGGAATGTTGAAAAGATGGTATGTTAAAACACAAATTTTTACAATTTTTTTTGAAAAATAATTTTAAAAATTGACGAAAAAAAAACGAAATGTTTTTGAAAAAAAAAATGAAACTTCATATTTATCTGAAAAACAATTTCAACAAAAAAAAAAAATATTATGATAGAATTTTTAAAATTTTGTCAACACACTTTGATATTTTTAAAAATTTTGTTCACACAAAAATTTTCTAAATAAAATTTTAGAATTTTTTTTCCAATTTGGTTGAAATACGTTTCACGTTCATTTCAGAGAGAGGAAAAAAATCGCCCCCCAAATTATACTGAGTTTTGTTCCTCAAAAAGGTAGTGTCACAGCACCCATGATTTCTGTAATCATTCTCCTAAACTTTAAAATTTATGGATGATGCGAGTGATTTTTTAAAAATAATTGTGAGATGATTGAGACAGCTACAAGTGGTGGAGGAAAAAAATGACTGGATCATTATTTCTAGTTATCAGAAACAATTGTGACATAATTACCTTCTGATAATTTGATGACAGGACGATGAAGATTCTGTTGTAAAAATGCGAAAGAATTTTACTAACGTTATAGTGTCAGATTCATCCCCCAAACCAGTTACAATTTCAAAACCAAAAATAACAGAAGAAATTCGGCTTCTTCCTGATGAAATTCGAGTAATTTCTGAGTCAAAGGTATGCAGATAATAGTATATCACTTTCTTTTCATCTAAATCAAAAAATTAGGTACCTACTTACTCAAAAACTTTTGATATCCTAAACTAGGTGGCAGGTGAGAAATTTGACAAAAATAAATTTTGCGGTATTTCATCGAATATATGTTCAAAATTAATAATTCTCATATTATCAAACTTCATACCGGTGATCTAGTTAAATTCAAACTTCATAACACCTCGTCAAAGATTGATAATTATAATGCTAAACTTGATAAGGTATGGTCTGAGCCTTTTCGTGTTATCACAGAAATCTCAGAGAACGTCTATATCCTGTACAATGAGAGTTTAAATTCTCAAGTACAGAAAAACATTCGTGAATTATGCAAAGCCTAACATCGTATAGTCTATGGCTGGTAGTTCACCTACCTGTGGCATTCACGGTACTTGGTTTTTCGATTATTTTGAGGTTATGTGGACTTAGAAAATTATCTCGACTGTTTGTTACTCGTTTTATTTTATTTCGTAAATTTTCTAATTATTTTCATATAAAGAAGTATTTTTCTTTTTCTGATTTTGTTAATTCGATTCAATTGTTTCATCATTCCACGAGCTGAAGGTAATCTCATTCTTCTTATCGCTTCTGAGACTCGATCTCTATAGTATCGATTCGTCGTGTCACATTGCCGCATGCGATTTTATTACCTAGCGATATCCTTATTTTATAATATCTGGAGTAATATATATATTAATCGTAGATCGTATGTATGACATATGTTTTATTGAACATTATTAGATGGAGAAGAAGATCCTGATCGTTGAATGCCAATCCAATCACTATCACCGAGTAACAGTATCATCGTGTTATCACCGGTACTTAGCAAATGAAATCGAAGCAACTGATATTCCTGCCGACTCAGTATTTACAGGACGCTATTTGATTCAACCTCAACGTAGACTACGATGTCCACGAGAGCATGCATATACACCATACGAACTCGAACTTGATCAGCAGCTACGCGAATTAGAAAAGCAACATAACGATTTATCAGAACAATTCGTCTTAATTACCACTGAAATGGATAGTATAAAAAGTAATATAAAGTCTATCGATCCGCGTTTTGCGAACGTCCGCGAGTTAGAAACAGCGAATATACTCGAATCTAATGTTTATAATCAACGTAAATCTCGTCGCGAAGGTCGTTATATCGGTAATGAATGTTTACAAAATGAACTTTTCTCTAGTTCATCCGCATCCGTACCAGTTAGCTGTTCAATTCCAGTCACTGTGTCGCAAATGATCCACTCGTCGACACCGAAACCATCTATCCCGGATTTCGTATCCCAAACCATCTCTGTACCATCGATGATTTCACCTGCAGCACTAGATACCGAAAGTTCCACTTCCGACAGTACTAATACGATCTCTACTGTTGCTGAGAAAATTCGAGTGTCCGCTAAAAATATCCAAAAACCACTTGGTCTCTATCTTCCATCCACTTCCATCGACGACGACCAAATCCAGATTAATCTACGATATGAGGTTAGGGTCATCCCATCCCATACCAACGTAGATTACGATCCACTTGATGTATTCGATACTATCAAAGGGTTACCTGTGAAAGACTACCAACAACCTCGTTATGCTCAATATGGATGGAGACAATTTGATATCCCTTATCAATTTAAACCTGGAAGATTTACATACCCCGAAGAGAACGAACCACTCTCATCGTTTTTCTACTGTTCCAATGATCTGGATAATTCTACATTAAAATGTAGCGTGGACGCTCCGATCGATCAACATCACTTTCAATACCTCGCCGCTGATCGCAATAGCCGATACATGTTCTACCGAACGTTCCCATTCGCTGCTCACTACTGGACGAAGTATCCCCTATATTTCCAAGTCCTCCTCGTACGCAAGAATGGCGACTACGCACGAGTTAATGCAATCTATGATAGCAGAGTGGAACATTCCTGGTGCAGTGAATTGCTTGCTAATTTTGGTACCAAACGAACGATCATCGAGACATATTCTACCATCCAACCGATGAGAAAAAACAATAAGTTCGTAACATCTAATGGCGCTGTAACTTTTAATATCATACCCATTGACAATAAGGATAAGCCGATACAATACTCCATCGAAGCTAACTGTCTTACTACATCACAATGGGGTACGGAACCCCCTTGTCTTATACTTGGTAGAGATATTGGCAGTATGTACTTTTACCAAATTAATACAGACACTAATCATCGCTACATCCAACTAACCAAACAGAAAGATCAGCCACAAGTATTGATGCCATATAAAGTCTATCAATCTGGAGTAGAAGTAATCGATAATACACGTAAATTCTATGATGGAGTGGAAGATAATTTGAGACACTGGATTGGTTATATAAAAGCACCGTCCCCGAAAATTGGGAAACCAATCGAAATCCCCGAAGGAACCCATTACCTATTGTATCAACTATGTATTCCGAAAGATTATCGACACGATGCTGACTACTCCTCATCATCTAAATAATCCAATTCAATTGATTAGCAAAACCAGATTTCCTTTTACCAACGAGTCTACCAGAAATAGAAGAAATTATACCTACCAGATAACGATTAGTAGCCGATCCATAGGACCTGAGGGCAGAGGTTCGAATCTCGTTTTTATATTGATATATTCTATGTATCTAATGTAGCCCTATTCGAATAATTCTACACTCCATAAATCGTGTTATCATTCTTGGTAGATATTTTCTTTCTGTAGTATCATCGTTGTTATATCATCATTGTATTAACGTGTTTCTCTGATTTGTATATTTTGTTTATATAATGTATCTTGCATTTATTATTTTTATAAGAGTATATTTTTTATTTTTTTTTTATACTGAAGATTTTTATTTATTTTATATTTTTTTTTAACAAAGTATTGTTTTTCTTTTTTATGATTTTCCTTAACTTCTTTTGTCTGTTTAGAAGTATTTTATTTGAAGTTTATTAGTAGTAATCTAAAAGCTCATTTTTTATGCTAAAAACCTCGCTTTTAGAGGGGGTTTATGTGGCATTATTTTGTTATTTTCTAGACTTATTATCGTAGATTATTTTGAAGCGCGTAGGGTTAATTTACAATTAAATTACATATGAAATCAGTGGAACTATCTACTTATCATATTACTAACTAATTATACCCTATTAGTACCATCAACGCTCACCGTTAATTTTACCACCTTGAGTATATCTACTTGTCTTGTACCTTCACTTCTTATAATTTCGTCGTCTTATAATAACCTACATTCAAAATGGTTATTCGTGTTTTTATACAGTTCATTTTCATTTCTTATTAAAAGTGCATTATTGTATAATTGATGTGTTTTTATTTAATATCAACATCCAGGTATGAAATTAATAAGCACTCTCTTCGAATGATATCTCGTTGATATCATGTGCTAATATTTTATTAATTATGGGATAGGTAGTGGGCAAGTTAGGTAATGTGTTAGGGAATGTGTATGTCTTAATTGCGAATATAGGTATCATCTGGTTCACTCGTCTTACTCGCTTATGTTTAACCATTATGTAAAATTCCCCTTTTCGGTTACTGGTCCCTTGGTATCTTGATTCTTTCTGGCTGACTCCTATCCGGAGTAATGAGAAAATTGTGGAATTTGGATATTTTTCCAAATGTTGCAATTTGCCCTCACTGAGCTGAATGTTACAATCAAACCATGCGGTTTGTTTGTGCACCCCAAACACGTTTATATAGGAGCTACTCCAGATGGCATTATTGAAGGTAAAAAATTTATCATTTTTTTTAGATGAAAAGATGAAATGTCTATTTCAACACACACCTACATTATACATTTTTTTCTAGAAAAAGATGCTATAGTTGAAATAAAATGCCCATATAGCATAAAACAGGCTAATAAAACAATCGAAGAGCAAATAAAAAGCAGAAGTATAACATTTTGGAATATTGACGGCACTATAAATGAAAAACATGCTTATTATTATCAGATTCAGGGACAGTTACAAGTAAATTTTACCTATGTTTTGAAATTAATTTTTTTGATAAAATTTGCTAACATTCAAACTTCATAGGTAACTGGAAAAAATAAATGTTTATTTATTATGTGGACACCAAACAATTACAAATACTGCTGGATATAAAGAAATGATGAGTTTTGGAGGAATAATATGGAGCAGAAACTAAAAGATTTTTTTAAAAACTGCTTCTGGCCAGAGATCGTTGATCCTAGAAAAAGTAGAGGAATGCCCCTAAGGAATATAAATACTAATGGCCAAGATCCAATCAAGTTTAAAAAAAAGGAAAAAGTGAAGTACGTATGTAAAATGTAATTTTATCCAAATACTAGTCATTTGCTTTTCGGCTATCTGTAAATAGTTGATATTGAATTTCATAATTTTTATCATTAGAAGCACAAAAAGAAAAATTGAGAAAAACCCTAAAAAAGTGATAATAAAAAAATAAAAGCTGAATGGGCCAAAAAAGTTCATCCAAAAAAGAAATAATCTCCAAAAATGTTTTCCATTGTAAGTGCTGATATATCGCAATTCTTCACATCTTTATGCACCTATCTAATTCCCTCATTTTCATTTCAGAAGTTTTTTTTATGTAACCTAGCCTACTAAACTCCGTCATTACTATCATCAACTCCTACTCAATTACGTCGCTACCTATCTTCAACACCGCTCCTATAGCACATGTGCAGTTGTGCACCTATTACGTTCTATTGAAAATGGCAGTAATTTATGTAAAAATTTGTCTAGAAGATACCATCAAAGATTTCTTCCTGTGTAAGTATTGATATATATCGCAATTCCTCACATCTTTATGCAGTACCTACCTAATTCTCTCGTGTATCATTTCCATTTCAGTTTTTATTTTTTTGTGCGTCCTAATATAATGAACTCCGTCAATACTACCATCAACACTCCTACTGAATTACATCGCTACCTATCTTCAACCATCAATTACACCGCTAATTATCTTCAACTCTGTTTCTATAAATAGTGCATTTTGTGAATTTTTCTCTTTTTTTTAAAACCATGCGGGCTTCATATAATTCTTGTAAGTATACAAAATTCACATAATCACCAATTAACTACTTTGTTGAATTTTTATTCAATGAAAGCACCGATACAAAAATTTTGGGTCATCAAAAATTTATCGATCTCAAAATGATCGCCTCGGTATCCTGATTAGCCAACAAAAAGTTCCCAATCTCACTACTCAATCACTCTCTCAAATGTTGACCCAAAATGATCCAACGCTGTTGTTTGGTAAAAGTTTTCAAAATTTATGACAGATAAGCTCAGGAACGAAAAGCGTATTTCTATTTCATGTTGTGAAGAAATATCACGAAATAGGAATTGTAAATTGAGCGTGTATTTCCGCGAAAAAAAATAAAATTTGAAAAAACGCGCGAAATTAACAGTACAAAAGGACTCACTTTACAGTCAAATAAGAAGTGTCCGTGCCCCCACAGGCCTAATTGACCCCTTAGAAAAATTTAAAAATTTGAAAACTTTGAAAACTCCCCTAAATTTTTTTGAAATTTTTATTATTCAATTTTCATATTGAAAAATGCATACAGCTTTCAAGAAGTCAAAATAATTCAATCTTATTACATTTGGTGAATAAGTAACAGAAACATCCAGAGGATATTATTGGAAAATCATAAAACACCTAATTACCTATTTTCCATTTTGTGAATTTCCGTATATGCCCCATTATCTCAAAAACTATGATAGGTATTGAGCTCAACTTTTTTTTTGATTGTTGAGGAAGGTCTACTCAACGTATTGAGAGGAGGGTTTTGAGATAGAATGGAAATATCTCAAAACCGTCTCCTCAATACGTTGAGTAAACCTTCCTCAACAATCAAAAAAAAGTTGAGCTTAATGCCTATCATCGTTTTTGAGATAATGGGACATAAAAGGAAATTCACAAAATAGAAAATAGGTAATTAGGTGTTTTATGATTTTCCAATAATATCCTCTAGATTTTTCTGTTATTTGTTCTTCAAATGTAATAAAATTGAATCATTTTGACTTATCGAAAGCGGTATGCATTTTTTAATATGAAAATTGAATAATAAAAATTTCCAATAAATTTTGGGTATTTTTCGAGATTTTCAAATTTTCAAGTTGGGGCACAGACACTTCTTATTCGACTGTAAAGTGAGTCCTCTTGTACTGTATGCATTAGATGAAAAATCGAGTTTTTGTGGGCCCATGCTCTTAAGTTTCGGCAATATGCTTGCACTATTGATTGCGATTTATCAAATAATAACTATTTTCGGAAGAATTTTGAAATTTCACCCTTTTAAAGGGAGATGGTACCTCGAAACCCATGATTTTTATCATTTACGAACATTTTTCCGCCGATTGAAGTGAAATTTGGTGGATAGAGGAGGGTTCTGCGTACAAACAACCTCATTTTTTTTTCAGATTTTTCGAAGCTCGATAAAGACCTTAAAACGTGTTTTGGAAAGTTTGAAAGCATATTTTTAAAAAATAAAAATGAATGCATTTCTAGAAAAAAATTTTTAAACGTTTTTAGGTGTATTCTGAAGTCCCATGAATTTTTTCAGATTTTTCCGGGTGGTGGAAATCATACAAATCTTCAAAAAACCGGCATAAATGTTATTTTTTCCACCACAGAATGCTCATTTTTATTCAAAAAAATATTTCCTCGATATACATCACTAGGTACTCATTTATACGCCTCCTACCCGAATTTCAGTTTATTTCACTCATTTTTCCCGAATTTGGTTTTTTCCATTAATTGAGCATGTTGAAAAATCCAGTGATCACATGAATTGTACGAATAAAAAAACTAATCACGAATTTGAGTTCTGCTGGTCAAACTACCCCCATTTAGACCCTTTTAGCAATAATTTGACCAAAAAATGAAAAAATTGTATTTTTACAAGTATTTTTTATTCACCCCATGTTGAATTTTTAATAGAAATGTGAATTTTTTCAATTTTGGGCAAAATTATCGCTAAAAGGGTCTACGAGTAAATTGAAGTATTTGACCAGCAGAACTCAAATTCGTGATTAGTTTTTTTATTCGTACAATTCAAATGATCACTGGATTGTGTTATGCCAAATAGTATTTCTCCGAGGGGGTGGGGGTAAGGATTATTTTTTAATAGCTGGGTAGTGGAAGGATAGGGGCCCCAGGGCCCCAAATTTTGAGTGCGCTGAGGCCTCAAAAACTGGGAGCACGCCCCTGGCAGAAAAAGAAATTGTGTAAGGAATAATTTCAACGATCGCGACAACATCAAATATTCCACAGAAATACGCTCGTTTCAAATGCACTCATTTGCTAACACGCGTTAAAAAAATTAGGATCAAAGTAGTTGATTAAATTGCGGAAAAAAAGGCGCGAAGTGTATGCAAACTTGACAAAGATAAATAAATAATGAACAGTCGTTCGTTCAAATGAATCACCATGCATTGCAAAGTTCATCGAGTAATCAAGGTTGCCTGAGACATACCCAGATGTAAATTTTGCGAACCTTGATTGTTTATTTTCAACGATGAAAAAATATCGCGAAGTGTAAAGGATACCCTTAAGTTTTTTTTTAGTTTATTAATTATAGTATTTTTTAGCCGAATTTTTTTTTTTAGCCGAATTTTTTTTTTAAAATTTAGGCTATTGTGTCCGACCCTAATTTAGAAGGAGGGGGGGTAGAAGAGTTCTGACCCCATTTCTCGACGTTTGGGACCAAAAGAAGACGATCTGACACATGTCACATATTTATATATATATGTACATATAATTTTAACGCTACTTTTGGAACTCTGGGGCCGAGCCTAACAGGTCAAATGAGGTCAAACTTGATATGTAGGGTCCCCTCGGTGTAGGAATGATGCAAAAAAAATTTTGGGGCCCTAACTCAAAATTGGGGATTTTACCCTTTTTTGAGGGAGTGCGGGGGAGCCCCAATATCATGAAATTTTTTGAAACTTGCCCCAGGGATGAGAACCCTAATTACCTACACCATAGTCAAATTTCAGCCCCCTAAGTCATCCCCACCCTATTTTAGGGCCCAAAAAGTGGATTTTGGAGTCATTTTTTTCACGTTGATCAGGCTACAGACCCCCCAAATGGGGCTGGGGGGGCCAAAATTTTCATCATGGATCAAGTTTGTGCCCCTGATGTGCCTTTTGTAGGTTTCAACTTTTGGGCCCCCTTTGACCCCTGTCAAGGATCAAAAATCAAGATTTTTCACAATTTTTCATGTTTTTTCTCGCTTCCCGGTACGTTGATCAGCCTGCAGCCCAAACCAAATGACCTTGGATGCTAAAATGGTAAGGGTCACTGAGGTGCCTTTTGGGGTTTTTGACCCTTGAGCCCCAAAATTGGGGGTGGCTCTTTTTTGAAGAGGGCTCTAAAGAGGCCCCAATTTGACAAAATGATTTGAAATTTTTACCAACAACAGTGACTCTGATTGTCTCCACTGTATCCAAATTTCAGCTTCTCAAGTCATCCCCACCCCATTTTAGGGCTCAAAAAGTGGATTTTGAGGTCATTTTTTCACGTTGATCAAGCTACAGACCCCCCAAATGGAGCTGGGGTGCCTAAATTTTTATAATAGATCGAGTTTATGCCCCTGATGTGCCTTTTGTAGGTTTTGACCTTTAAACTCCTTTTGACCTCGATACAGGGTCAAAAATCAATATTTTTCAAGTTTTAACCTGTCTTTTCTGACGCGTTGAACAGCCTACAGCCCAAACTAAATGATCTAAACAATCGAAATTTGGGATGTAGGGTCAGTAGAGGTCACTGATGTGCCTTTTGGGGGTTTCGACTTTTGAGCACCAGTTGACCCCCGTACAGGGTCAAAAATCAGAAATTTTCACATTTTAACCTATTTTTTAGGTGTGTTGATCAGCCTATAGCCCAAACCAAATGACCTTGGAAACTAAAATTTGGTATTTAGGATCGGTAAGGATCACTGAGGTGCCTTTTGGGTTTTTTGACCCTCGAGCCCCAAAATTGGGGGTCACCCCTTTTTGAGGGGGGCTCAAAAGAAGCCCCAATTTCACAAAATGATTTAAAATTTTTACCAACAACAGTGACTCTGATTGTCTCCGCTGTATCCAAATTTCAGCTTCGCAAGTCATCCCCACCCCATTTTAGGGCCCAAAAAGTGGATATTGAGGTCATTTTTTCACGTTGATCAAGCTACAGACCCCCCAAATGGAGCTGGGGTGTCTAAATTTTTATCATAGATCGAGTTCATGCCCCTGATGTGCCTTTTGTAGGTTTTGACCTTTAAACCCCTTTTGACCTCAATACAGGGTCAAAAATCAATATTTTTCAAGTTTTAACCTGTCTTTTCTGACGCGTTGAACAGCCTACAGCCCAAACTAAAAGACCTAAACAATCGAAATTTGGGATGTAGGGTCAGTAGAGGTCACTGATGTGCCTTTTGGGGGTTTCGACTTTTGAGCACCATTTGACCCCCGTACAGGGTCAAAAATCATAAATTTTCACGTTTTAACCTCTTTTTTGGTGTGTTGGCCCTCGTCTGAAGAGCTGAAAGTGTGAAGGGGATTGAGAGCGAAGCCCTCAATCCTCTCCTGCCATGTCCCTATTGAGGGTAAAGCTCCCCAAAAGGGGCATGGGGGCGGAGCCCCCATCTGAAGAGTTGGAATTGACGAGGTGGTTGGGGGCGAAGCCCCCAACGCGGGGGTATGGGGGCGGAGCCCCCATCCTAAGAGCTGAAAGTGATGAGGGGGTTGGGTCGGAGCCTCAACGGGGGTATGGGGGCGGAGCCCCCATCTGAAGTTGAAATCTTCAATGCAGAGAGGAACTAAAACTGAAGACAAAAACCTAACATTTTTAAACTGAATTTGAAGTTAAAACTGATATTGAAACTGAAATACCATGGATGAAAACGTTTTCAAAGAGGTACACTAACTTGAAAAAAAAAATTCGGCTGTCGCGGAGCATCTTGACTGCTACGCGTTTTTTTTTATATTTATATTAAATTTATTATACAATTTAAAATATTATTTAAATAATTATTTGTATTAATATAAATAATTAAATTAAAATTTATTAAAATATAAATAAAATATTTTAAATTGTATAATAAATTTAATATAAATATAAAAAATATACTGTTTTCGATCTCCATATTTTTATTTTATGAGATCGGAGTCCACGGTATTATGACGAGTGTTTGTGTACTTTTTTTTTGAGCGAGTACGAGATCAATTGAATATTGGAGATCATGGCGTTGTGTCGTTTGTGTTTGTGTGTGTGATCCTACCTAAGGTCTCGTAGTCATGATGGTTGGAGGGGTATTTAGATGAACGCTCCTGGTAGAATATCCATCATTGGATATTTAACCCTTACGCTGTGCGAATGTGTGTGTGTAGGTGTGAGTGTATGTATGTTTGAGAGAGAGAGAGAGAGAGAGAGAGATTCTTTTTTTTCTGTCTTCGTCTTCTTTTTTTTCGTTTCATTTTTTTTTTAGTGGTCTCCGCTACGGTATTAGTTACCCAAATAAAACAGCGAATTTTAGTCCGGAGAAATTACAATTTATTTTTTCGTCAAACGAATAAGACGTATTACCATGATGTCTAATTCAAATCCGATGCCGAAGTTAAACCCGAACCAGGAGCCGAACCCGGAACCGAGCCAGAGACTATTTTCTGAGAATTACGGACCGTGGATTCGAAAGCGGACACGGCCATGTCACATGGGTATATATGCGAGGAAGTCTGCGAAGCCAGGCTTAAAGCAGCCAGTACAACTCCCTCTCCGGCCTCAGCTCGAGTCCCTCGCAATTTTTGCGAAGCCACTTGAGATTGACGTCGACGATTTCATCAGCGCTTTACTAATGACCCGATCGTAGCTCGTGACTCGCTCGATCTCTCTTCGTCCTTTTTTTTCGCAGTGTCGACCAGCAACAACATCATCAATTGACAAGTCCAAAGGCCTATGGAAAGGATACATCGCCGACTTCTTAAAAATCAAGTTAGAGAGCAGTAAACACTCTTACACGACAAAAGAAGCCTATGCTGATGCAAATCAGAAAGCCTACGGTATCACGCTTGATTTGAATGAAATCGCGCTCAATCCTGGTAAACGAGCAGTAGCCAAACTCTGCCTCAACTCGCTGTGGGGTAAATTCGGCCAGCGCGACAACATGGGCTGTACAGAGTTTATAACCGATCCCATACGACTCTACGAACTGCTTTTGGATGATGCGTTGAAGGTCAATAACCTATTGGGAATCTCCGAAGAAATGGTTCAGGTAAATTACAAATTCAAGGACCAGTTTTTGGAGAACAATTTCAACACCAATATATACGTGGCCTCATTCACCACAGCGAATGCCAGGTTAAGATTGTACGATCTTCTGTCCAGGCTGGGAAACGCTGTTATATACTGTGACACGGATTCGATAATCTACATCGACAACGGTCTCAATACCGTGAAAACAGGCGACTTACTTGGCCAATGGACCGATGAGTTAGGCGGTAGTGATTTTCACATAGACAAATTCATATCCATCGGTCCTAAATCGTATTATTATCGAACGAACAAACGCGATGAAGAAACCAACGAAATAATATCTGAAACGAAAATGAAAGGCTTCACACTGGATCACGCCAATGCCAAGGTAATACAGGGTGATGCGATGGAACAATTGATCGAAGGTGAACACCAACAAATCATGACGATTGGAAAAACCATTATCAGAGATAAGACAACGAAGAATCTGTTGAATAAAGAGCAGGAAAAAAAACTGGTATTCGGATTTGACAAGCGAGTAATCATCAGTAACTTCGACACCATACCATACGGATTCATCTCACATTGAAAAATTACATCTTTAGACTTATTATTATTATCATCATTATTCATGTAGTTATTTTTTAAGAAACATTGTAAAATTATTGAAAAAAATGAAAAAATTGAAAAATTGAACTCGACCAACAAGAACAACATCAAAACGGCCCTTTTCAGGGCCACCATTTTAATTTCTTCACAACAGTATTATGAAATACATTGTTTCGTTTTGCGTCAAAATACTTAACTGGTTGAGATGAAAATGTATAACTAGACCCACCTATTTTTTTAAAATAAAAACAACGGAGTATCGGCATAATGAATCGCTCAAAACTCAAGAACAGCATATCCATTATAAATTTTGATAATAAAGTTATTAAAAAGCGAAGAAGAGTTGAAATGTTTCCTGATGTAATTCGTTGCGGAATATTTGGACCCAGTGGATCTCACGCCAACGCCAAGGTAATACAGGGTGATGCGATGGAACAATTGATCGAAGGTGAACGCCAACAAATCATGACGATTGGAAAAACCATTATCAGAGATAAGACAACGAAGAATCTGTTGAATAAAGAGGCACAGGAAACATAAGGAGTGCCCCAACTGCCGATGCCAGAATCCAAATTCGACACTATAAATACGAGTGTAAGGCGATTACTTTCTCATTATATTCATAAATGTTAAATCGAATGGACGTGTCTTCTTCATACGCTAATTTGCCTGTACCAATGGACGAGTTGACGAATGAGTACGAAGTTTTGAAAATTGAGTTCAAAAATGGCTCGATTCATGTACTCACAGAAGAGTTTGGGGTACGATTACCCAATATATGGACTAGGCATTGTGATCTCCAAGCAACAGCTGAATACTGGGACAAGATGGACGGAAAATTTCTTTAATCATTTTGGAATGGTGAAGATGAAATCCGTTGGGAACTGCGCTCTCTTCAGAATGGCATACTAGGATGGTTCTCCGTTTATATAGATGAATATTAAATGTTAAAAATAATGGTGGTGGTGGTGTTGGTGGTAGTGGGATAATACAATAGTAGGTTTCTCCCACCACTTTTGCTGGCTTTAAATAACAGTGTACAGTCTTCTGTTAGTCATTCCATTTCATTACATTACACGATGGCGTTCTCTTATAATCCAGACTCTTTGCGCTTCTCAGCTGCCTGGACTGTAGCCAAAAGCCTACAGGAATCCGAATATGTGCCCGCTCTACCGCTACCTGAACGTGTCAAATGACAGGTTAAGACATGTCGTACAGTCTTGGAAATACTCTACAATCCATACACTCTGCAACCTTTGTCAAGTGAAATTGTTATAGTAAATCTGAGTATGAAAAAACATTTTATGAAGAAATGTTTGGATATTTCATACAATCGGTTACTTCAATGGTATAAAGATGTAAAGGGCATTGATGAAGCATCATGTGACCCTTCCACTCCTGAGAAAGAATATCTGGAACAGGCAATTCGTCGCTGTGTAATTCACACATGTTTGTTATGTTCGCAAATGACTAAAATTTCTCAAGGCTATGTCATTCTACCAAAGGTTCAATTCTTTGAAGAGTCTCCTGGATAGTGACGACGATGATGATAATTACGAGGGGTTCACCACTACCACCACCATTGTAATATATGTGTAGTAGATATAACTTTAGTTTTTTAAGAAATGTAAAAAAAATAATTATAAATGAATAAATGTAAAATATATTTGAAAAAATTAAAAAAAAAACAAAAGAATGAATATTTAAAAATATAAATTGTTTTATTTCTCATTTTTTTTAAAATTTCTTGGGTATTATGAACTGATTAGGTACTGCTTGAAAAAAAAAAAAGTATAAGTAGGACCTAGTTGGTGTGGTATTTTCAAATTGAAAAATGGATAACTTGATTGAAAGTTACGAATACTACGATTACAAGCCTCCGCTATCTGAGAACATCAACGATCCTGGCTCCGAGTTTCCTATTGTTGTTTACAATGAGGATATCGTTACCGATCCTCATAACAGTAAATTGATCATTAATGGTAAATTAACGGTGACAAAGAATCCGACAAAGGAAGGTGATAAACCTACAAACATCTCTCCACTTGAAACTTCTACAATTTACTTCATATATAATGGAGTTTTGCACCTTTTTGATCGAATTGACTATCATATAGGTGATACAAAAATCGATTCAATTGGGCTTTTCGACTTTTCGCGGGTTGCGTTCTGCGCCTTGGCTGTTATCTCACTTGAAGGCAAAACATTGTGATAATTATATGGAGATTTAACTTATCTTCGAGGTTTTTCTCAAATAACTCAGTAAAAAAAGTTAATTAACACAATTTGCATAATATATTTTTGAAAGAGGATAAAATTATGTTTCAGATGATATAAACATTTTTGTTCTGTTGTTCTTAGATTTTCCATTATGGTGACTTGAAAGTTAAAGTGTTGTAAATTTTTCGCAGTTTTATTTTAAGTAGTACTTTCAAAGTACAGAAAACCAAACTATTTCTCTAACAAGTGGGGTGCAATATGCAGCTGGTCTGCCACCCGATGTTAGAAGGAGATACGAACAGAAAATATGTTCAATTCAACTGGACCCATATAATTTTAAGAATTGGAAGATTTACGATTCAACGGCGGGGCCCTTAACAACATTAAATGAAGAAATAAATTTTCAATTTCTTGTTAATAGAAGAAGTGAATATACGACCGAGCCTTTGAACGCTAAGAAAGCATTACAAGCGTATGACCAATTTATCAATGACTATGTTTCTCATGTTCTAATTCATCATTGTTCAAAGGAAAGAGTTGTTCTAAAATGCGAGGTAAAGTACATATTTTAATTCATTCAATTTGTTTGCATAAGTGAATAGTTATATAATTTTTTGAAATTATTTTTAGGTAGTACATTCAATGCGAGCTCAATTGGATTCACCTATCCCATGGGTAATTATAAAACTACCAGACACTATAGAAACCGCTCACTGTACGTGCCTCACTGGGCTTGGAGAGGCTTGTACTCATGTTGGTGCTCTTCTGTGCCTCATCGTACATGGAAAAAAAGAAAAAACGGTTAGTTGATCTTCTGAAAAACAATACTTAGTAGCCCTACATTACATTATTATTAATAATAATTGAATATTCCATAGGTGACCGACGTTGCAGCGTACTGGATGTCCTGTGGTTCAAATAAAAAATTTATTTCTTTCAAGAAATCATGTGATATTAATTTGAACGTACCGGGCAGAATACATGAAAAAAAACCTAAGAAACTTCAGAGGAAAAAAAATTTTCTCCTGAAACTACCAAAATACAGACCACAACTGAATGAAATTGTTGATGAGCTGAGAACAATTCATCCATCTTCAGGTTTAATCCAAGTTGGTTTCTTATGTTTATTGTAAAGTAATATGAGTATGCATTGATTTACTTTTCCTCATCTTCAATATCATTTTTTATACTTCAGACTATTGCTTCCATTGACGAAGGTGGTCCGATACCCCTGAATGACGATGTCACTCCTACTGAAGAAGTTGTACAGTTTATTGACGAAAACAACAAAATAGATGCTCACGATCTGCAATATAATCACGATGAACTATTTCAATGCTTCAACGGGTGTATAACAGATGAGCAGAAACGAAACAATTCTTCATCGAGCACTTAGTTATTTCAGAAGAACAGGGGAGACGGATAATTCTTGATACAAAACTGCAATCTAAATCTGAACTGTGGAAGGCAGAATGAGAGGTGAATGTTGTTTTATTAATTATTTATTGATTTACTGCAGTGCTGTGAGACAAATTTCAGGTTATCTTTTCAAAATTTCATTTGCAAATCATAGTTGTTTGTTTTCTTTCTTGTTTTAGATTCTAATCACAGCTTCTAAAGCCTATCCAATATTTACTTTTTATAAGAACAAAGGTAAAAAGGAGCCTTCTGCGTGGAATGCCTTCATAGAGCAAAAAGTCTTCAATGACTTCAATGGGAATGAAGACACTAAATATGGTCTTGCTTCTGAAAGACAGGCCACACACTTATACGGCAATGTAGAGGAGACCGGTTTAATAATTTCATATACTAGCCCTATGTTTGCTTGTAGTGTCGATGGTTTGGTTTACTCAGATGGCAGCATCTCAAGGTTGATAGAAATAAAATCAGTAAAACTAGGGGAAAAAATGCCAGCCAGTGCAGAATTGTGCCTCAAGACGAAGAAATTCTTCACATTGCCTGATGGTACCTTGCATTTGAAAAAAAAAAAATATTGGTATGGACAAATTCAGTTTAGTCTCCATTTGTTGCAACTCCAAAGTTGCGATCTAATTCTTTACAGCTCTTACAAAGGGTCAGAAGATTCAAATGAACAAGGATCTATTTTCGTTGTTAAAGTCGACTATGATAAAGAATTTTGTATAGAAATGTTCGCGACGTTAACCATGGCGTATTTTTTAAAAATTCTGCCTTTCCTCGTAGAAAATAAGCATAAACGTATGAAGTGTAACATGATGTAGTTTAATTTTTTACTTTTGTTGTATAAATAATACGTTGATGAAGTAATCATCTTGTGTTTCGGTATGTTTTTTTTTTTGTTGATACCTATGTTTTTTTTTTATTGAGCTGTGTATTGAATTATTGCCACTTTTTCCATTGATAGTTTGTAAAAATGTAGATAGTTGTTGTATAAATAATTATGTTCGTGAAGTCAGCGATTGTGTTTTTGAATTTGAATTTAGTTGCCATTTCCTGTGCAAAATAACCATAAAACTTACTAAGTGTAGGTGCTAATGTAAATTTAGATTTATTCGCTCAATTTAGAATATTTTTCTTTTGTTGCTTTATGCTAAGTTGATGAAATATTTTTCAACTGTTATGTTCACTAAGTTGGTATTTACCAGGTCAACGGCTTTGTGTAACAATTGTTTATACACAGACAAAACCGACAACACAGCATCGATAGATATCAAGGAAATCGTGTGGCGGGTACCCCAAGTAAAATGCAACCTTTCATATGAAACACAGCTGCGGAAAGAAATCCTGAAAAACACTCGTTATGATATGAATTTTCGTCATTGGTACTATCAGTGTATGACACCTCCGCAGGACTCCACCGAATGCACGTGGGATTTACCAGTCGCATTTTCGAAAACAAAATATCTTATAATTGGTTATCAAAATGACAGACAAGACCAGTTGACCAAGAAAAACGAATCATACGATAATCTCGATGCGGAAAGTATTCAAGTTGTGCTGAATAACAATGTGTATTACCCTCGAGAACGTTTAAATTTGAAATGGTCAGAGCAAAGATGTGGTGTGGCTTTTGAAATGATGAACGCTTTTAGACATTCTTATTACAAAAATAAAGATGTCGACTATGGGCTTAACTTTAATTTTATGAATTTTGCTTACGAATATCCACTTTTTGTAATTGATTGCTCTCATCAACCCGATGTAATCAAAGAGTCACTAATTAACATTAAAATTCTCTTCAATTGGCGAACTCTGATTCCAAATAATAAATGTCTGATCCATTGTGTCATGATAATGGATAAGAAAGCGGTGTACAATCCTCTAGGTGTACAATCCTCTAAACAACGTAGTTTTGAATTAAGTAGAGGTACACCACTAACAGAGATCAGATATCACTATTGAATGATTTGGAGATCGGAGATCAGAGATTACTAATTGAATGAGGGAAGGGGGAGGGGTTGGAGGTTTGAGTCAAAACGTATAAATATAGATGCAGGGTGTTATAATATTCATTGTATTAACGAGATGTCTGACAAACAAGTCGATTCTACGTCACTTGATGAAAACAGCTGTCACAACGATAGCGAAGATAATAGCATCACATGTTCCGATACTGAAAAAAGTTTTACCTACTTATCATCATCATCATCCATCGAGAACGATGATAAAGAGTGCCCTAGTGACTGTGACACTTACAGTCATTGGACAGAGTCAGAGTCAGAGTCAGGGTCAGGGTCAGGGTCAGAGTCTGATTACATCGATTATGAATTTAGGACATGCACATGCTGTGGTGTACATTACTTCAACCAGTCGGAAGACGAACGTTGCGAAAATTGCAGGTTATGCTGGGGTAAAAAAGGTTACGGATTTTACAAATACAACCAACAGTGAAAAAAAATTGGGTTTCGGAGATCAGAGATCAGATATCACTAATGGATAGAGGGGGTGGAGTTGGATATCAGAGATCAATGTTTAGGTGGGTTTCAAGAGACTATAAATACAGGCGCATCGTCTCAGATCATTAATAATTTATCGTTTCGTTTTACTCATTAATTTTTTCCCCTCCACGATTTATCAATATCATTATTCATTGTATATTCTCGTCGTTGATGTAAAAAATGATTTTTGATTATTCTCCGTGGAAGAATTTTTTTCCCTTTAATATTATATCTGTAATTAGTTTTACGTATTTTTTTCTCCCATTAATTTCTCCGTGGAAGAATTTTTTTCCCTTTTTAATATTATATCTGTAATTAGTTTTACATATTTTTTTCTCCCATTAATTTACCGTTTCGTTGTGTCTTGTATCTCGTCTTCAATTTAAAAAATAATTTGATTATTTATTTTTCTCAAAGAATTTTTTTCCAAATTAATCGTTTTGTCGAGTCTCGTTATACTAATTATTTTTAATTTTTTTCCTAATTATCTTTCGTCGCGTAAAACATTAGAAATACTTGTAACATTAAAATAAATAAATGAAATAAACGTTTCTTGAAGGTTATTTGAGTAGTTTTTACATATCGCCATGAGATATCGTTGTAATATTTCCTGATGTATATCCTATAGATAAAACTAATCTTCATGTGATATTCCCCCCCATATCATATGAGTAGCATCTTGTATATCACCTCGATGTACCAAAGAATATTTAGTGAATGTTAAAAGGTAGGACATTTTTACATTATGTATATACACCGTAATTCAAGTGATATAGATATACTTTTCCTAGCGGGTAATTATTATTTTCTCAGTAATGTTCAAATCTATTTAATCAACGGAATTTATTTGAAAAATCACCTTTATTCCTTTTTTATACTCAATTTCAATTCAAAACTTCAAAAGTAATGCATCTTGTATTGAAAGAATGTTGACAATTTTTTCAGAATTTCATAATCTATTGTGAAAATTATAGCAAAAATGCAAAATTAGTAATTTGTAGAAAGTAAAAATGAAAATTTCGAGGGTAATTCATTCAAATCAAATTTAAAATTGAATCAATCCATTAACTTTCAATATAATTCAATGCATTATATGTATCACCCGTCGAATGCAGCGCTTTCAGTGATGTACTTTGGCAAAATGGGTGTGGCTAACCGGAGTGTGACACTCTTAGCGATAAGATGGCCGTATCATGTATAATTTTGTTCTCTACCTACCAAGGATTTGGGATAAGGAGTGTAAGGATATTTTTTCGACGGTAGCTTATTGGAATAAACTACCCGGAAAAGGCATGAGGGTTTATCAAAATTCTGATACCGAAATTCGTTGGGAAATTTGGTACCAGAATTTGGGAAAAGGAAGGAATAGTATGATAGGTTGGTGGTCAACATGGATATAGATAGGTAGGTAGGTAGGTAAGTATTTTATAAATGAATTTTATAATTTTAAAAAGTGTGCTAATCCGTTATTCCTTTTGTCAAATGTACCGAAATTGTACCAAAACTACCCCTAACTTTTCTAGTCAAATTTTACCTATTCTAGTCAAATTTCTACCTATTTGATAACTAAGCCGCGTTCCTTATTTTCTATACCTACCTAAAACCCAGTTTCGCATCGCGTCTAATTTTCACCTTCCAAAAATCCGTTATTTCGCGAATCGATCGATGACCCATCGCCCCTTTTATTGCCGATGAGTCATCGCAAACTTATTGCGCAGTTTCTAAAAACAACCCTTCTCGAGTTTATTGAACTTGACCGGTTGTCGCGATAATTCTTTTAACCCTCTAAAAAATAGACTTTTACGACTTTCGTAACCATACAAATTTTTGTCACGCGAACAATAAATTGCTCGATACTTCATGCTTGATTGACTCAAACAATGAAATTTAGCCACTCTCTTAATTTCCCCTAAACGCTGAACAAAGCCCTCGCAAAACAACATTGTAATACGAAGGTGCTATTGTTCAATTATATATATAACTCCCCCAAATTAGACAAATCAAAAAGATCGTAAAAGTCAATCAAGCCAAATTCGCGTTAATCTTGAAAAATTCGAAACAAAGAAAAACTCGTAAAAGTCAAATTCGCGTTAATCTCGAAAAACTCGAAATAAAGGAAAAAATCGTAAAAGTCAGAAAACTTCTAAAATTATGACTTTTAGACAAAAGAATTACAAAAGTTGCGAGGGATCTAAATTTAACGTTTTCCCATAGATCCCTCTTCCAAATTTTCGTCATATTGCGCAACTTGTTCCCCTAATTATTATAAATACTTTTGCGAAACCCCTCAAAACAGCATTCTAATTTCCAAGTTCAAACCACGCACTTCTGCGTTAGTTTTCGTCTCGTTTTCATACTAATTCCAAATTTCGTCTCGTATTCGCGTATTTTTTTTAGTCTCATATTTTTATATCAACTAATTTCCAATTTTACTAATTTCCAAATAATCTCATCTAGTCAATTTTAATATTTTATCTAGTCAACTTTTTTAGTGTTTTATATTTTTTATTTAAACTACTTCCAAATTCCGGACATCGGCAGCAGTAAGTTGTACATGTATATTTTTATTTATATTTATTAATTAATTTTTGCTTGTATTTATTGGTGTACTGAAGTGTCAATCGTAATTCAATAAATTTAATTGTAAATTTCGCCCTTTTTGTGATTTATTAATTTTATAAAGTTCAACCCCTAATTTCAACCCCTAATTTCCAAAGGAGCTTAACACTTTGTTAAATGATGCCTATTTTTACCATTTTTTAACGATGCCTATATTTCTAAATAATGCCTATTTTTCGCCTATTCGTCTTTTCTTCTCTTACGTATTTCATATATTAATCCCTTCGCGCCTACTCACCTATATTTTTATTATTTTATTACGAGATTTTTTAATACCAACTTTTACTTTCCCACAACCATATATATTTATTTTGACGTCCATAAGCCTAAAATTTATAACTTAACAATTAAAACCGTGTCCGGCTTTTTCACTTTTTAACTAAAAATCATAACTTATTAACACTCATAAAATCTAGATCAATTTCCTAATCACCCACTATATCCAAAATACCATACATCAACTTTCACTTTAACCCCATACCGGATTTCCAAAATTTGTATCCGTAAAACTTATAATTAAAAGTCATAAAATTATGAATTACACGTCTAGTAATTTTGACTTTTACAACCAAAAGCGAGAATTCCGAGCACGTCCGGGAACCTCGTGTGATTTTGCCGTTTTAGAAAGTGAAAAAGGAGCCCTATATAAACTTTTAAAAAATCTTAACGAAAGTACTTCTAGTTCAAAATTCTAGTAGAACAGTTGTATTATTAAAACAAAGTTCCAAATTAACGAAATTCTCGCGTATTTAAAAATCCTCAAGTTAAAACGTGTATTTTAAAATTTTTCGTTTCGTTTTGTTAGTTCGAAAATCGTGTTTAATTCAAAATTCCTAAAACTAATCGAATTGAATCCATTTGGTTCAATTCTTCGTGCTAGTGATCCGAAATTTAAACTGAAAGTTTATTTTTGTTTTGAAGCAGTACTTAGCGCATCGATAATCAGTGAGTTGTTTAAATTTTAATTAGCTTTAAAAGATGGTGACAGTTATTTTTAAATTGTAACTTAATTATTATCTTGGTGTAATTTTAATACTATTAAAATTTACTTTCTAAATTGTTTATTTCCCTTCCTCATTGACCCGAGGAGCTTGACAGATCTATTTTCTGGCGCAGTCGGTAGGACTGCCTTTTTTTTTTTTCATATAAACTAGGCAGTTCTTTAGTCAAGTCATCCTCGACGAAAAATTCTTTTTCTTTCATGCATGAACAACTAACAAAATTTATTAAATAAAATCTAGACTTTTTGATTTGTGAGAAATTTTTATTTTTTATTATTGTGCGCGTACTAACATCTAATTGACTTTATTACCCCTAACTAAAGTTTTTACCATGGAAAACGAAAATAACGATGTAAACCAAGATCACTGGTCACTAGGTTCTAACGAGTCAGATGAAGACAATATTAAACTTCCCCTAAGCTATTTGGCCTCCTTAATAAACAAAACTTTTTCCGGAGATCGGGCTGAGTTAGGTGATTTTATTTCCGACGTAAACAATGCTTTCGAACTAGCCCGTCCCAGTCAACACCGTGCCCTACTACTCGCCGTGCTTGCCAAAATTCGTAGTCCTGCAAAGGCTAACCTTTCGCCCTATGAATTCCATAACTGGTCGGAACTTCGCGATAAATTAAAATTATTATATCAAGACAAAAAGCATTTGGTGCAATTAAATGAGGAATTAAATTCCTGCCGTCAAGATACATCCGAAAATGTCACATCCTTTTATAACAAATTAGAGAAGGTAATCTCTCGTGTAATTACCGCTACTACCCAAAATTGTACTGAACCAAATTTACTACCAGGAATGATAGCGAGCATAAAGGAGACTGGCTTAAACCGGTTCATCCATCACAGTAATCCCCAAGTCTCGGCTTTCTTACGCGGTAGAAATTTTGATAACCTTAATGAAGCATTCACGATGGCATTGGGTGAAGAGAGGTCTTTGGCAATTCATAGAAAAAATTCTTCCAATTTTAATCAAAACAAAAATACAAAATATTGCAAAATTTGTAAAAGGGAAGGTCACTACGCTAGTGACTGTAAGAACAAAAATTCCAGTTTCGATAAAAATAAATATTGTAGTTTCTGCAAAAACAATTCACACAACACGGTGGATTGCTTCAAAAAATCGCAGATTAGGGTATTAGGAGCAGGCACTGAAAATTTTTGTCGTTATTGCAAGAAAAATGGCCATATTCTGGAAGATTGCAGGAAATTACAATTTTCTAAGGAAAAGAAAGCTGGGAAAAGGAAGTACTGTAGGTTTTGTCGTTCGGATACTCACAATGAGACCGAGTGCAAGAAAAATAATAGTGCAATTAGGTCTTTAAACGTGACCCAGTCTCCGTCCTCGGATACCGAGACGGAGACGTCAAGCATTCATATGGTATCACTGTAAAACAAGTCTTTAATACCAAAAATACGACACACGTATTTCTACGTAGTGTCCACAGCTCTCATCCTAATCGTAATATTAAATTGCTTCTAGATGGGGGTGCAGAGTTGAGTATAATAAAAGCTAATTCCCTAATAAAAACGGTACCTTTCAAACATGATGAACCTATGATGTTGGAAGGTATCTCTAAAACCAAACCTATTAAAACGATAGGTTACGTAAATTTATTAATTGAGTTTCCAAATGGAGAATTAGCTACAATAAAATTTTTTGTAGTAGGTAATGATACGAATATACCTTTCGACGGACTCCTAGGAAGTGATGTGCTTGTTAACCAAGACGCACAGCTAGACTATGGTCGGCGTACACTTAAATTGAAAGATATTAAAATGCCTATTAATATTTTTATCGAAGAAAATCAAACTCCCGTTAAGGGTCAAATTAACAATAATGTTCTAACTCCCAATAAGGGTCAAAATTATAATACACAAATTCCCATTAAGGGTCAAATTAACAATGAAGTTCTAATTCCCAATAAGGGTCAAAATTATGATACACTAATTCCCGACAATAAGGGTCAAAATAATGATAAAATTAATCAAAATAACAGGCAAATTAATAATAAAAACAATTCTGAAAATAAGTTACCCACTTTCGATAATGAAAGCAAGGTTCCAAATTCTACGAGTCCCGTCGAACGTGACACCAGTCACGACAAAATTTCTAAAATATCAACTTCTCCCACTTCCACTAAAAGTGAAGGTAAGGTCCAAAAATTTCAAATTAATGAGGCAAATTTTGAAAAATCATATGAGCTAATACTAGCTCCAAGAAGTGAAACTGTCATAGAAGTCAAGGTCAAAAACACTGATTTAAAAGAGGGAATTATCCCCGAAGATTTGAAATTGCCCATTGAAGGCGTATACCTATCTAAAGCGATTTTAGCAGTGCGTACCGACGGTACCGCACTAGCTACAATATTAAATACTCGTGATTCGCCAGTGCTCGTCACTAAATTATCCATTTCACTAGACCAAGTCCCTGAGAACTTGGAAAAACTAGAATCACAAACTGAACGAAAACTCATTTACAAACATACCAAATTTCCCAAAAACTTCCAAGAACTCAACAAAAATTCACTAAAACATAAAACGCGAAGACGAAAACTATATCACACAACTGTCAAATTTAACCAAGAAAGACTCGCCAAATTACGTAACGAATTACGATTAGAACACTTAAGCGACGAAGAAAAACAAAGCATATTAGAGATATGCGAAAAATATAATCATATTTTTTACCTCGAGGGAGATAAATTAACTTGCACGAATTTAATTGAGCAAGAAATAAATACTGGGGATTCACCCCCAATCAATGTAAAAAATTATAGACACCCTCACCAAATGAAAACAGAAATCGACACTCAAGTCCAGAAAATGCTGAACCAAGGGATAATTCGCCCATCCGTCAGCCCCTGGGCAGCCCCTCTTTGGATTGTACCAAAGAAAATCGATGCTTCTGGAAAGCAGAAGTGGCGTGTGGTAATCGACTACCGTAAACTCAATAATGTGACTATCGGAGACGCATACCCATTGCCCAGAATTGAAGAAATACTCGAACAACTTGGTCACAGTAAATACTTCACTCTGTTGGATTTAGCTTCAGGCTTCCACCAGATCCCTATTAATGAGAAAGACGTCCCAAAAACCGCATTCAGCACCCAATCAGGTCATTACGAATTTCTTCGCATGCCTTTCGGATGCAAAAATGGGCCCGCATGTTTCCAACGTCTTATGAACGCTGTCCTTTCCGGATTAAACGGCATTCGGTGCTTTGTCTATCTCGATGACGTAATCGTTTATGCCAGTAATCTTCTCGAACATAGACAGAGATTAGAGACAGTTTTCCAACGCCTTGATGAAAATAACTTATTGCTTCAACCCGATAAATGCGAGTTTCTCAGACGAGAAGTCGCGTACTTAGGCCATATCATATCTGATCTCGGTATCAAACCGAACCCCGACAAAATCAAAGTTATTGAAAATTATCCACCTCCTAAGAACGAGAAAGAATTGAAAGCATTTTTGGGCTTAGTCGGATATTACCGACGTTTCATCCAAGATTTTGCAAAAATTGCCAAACCGCTCACTATTCTCTTTAAAAAAGACCAAAGTTTTTCCTGGGGTCCTGACCAAGACGAAGCCTTCCAAAAATTCAAAAATATATTAAAAAGCGACAGTATATTAAAATATCCCAACTTTGAAGAAGAATTTATATTGACCACAGACACTTCCAATGTCGCCATTGGAGCTGTCCTTAGCCAAGGCAAAATTGGCGAAGACCTACCAATTGGGTACGCCAGTAGAACGTTAAACCGAGCCGAAACTAACTATTCCACCACTGAAAAGGAACTACTCGCGATCGTTTGGGCGGTAAAGCATTATCGTCCCTACCTCTATGGCCGCAAATTTACAATTGTAACTGACCATCGTCCCTTAACGTGGTTATTTAATGTCAAGGATCCTGGTTCCCGACTTATTCGTTGGCGATTAAAATTAGAGGAGTACCAATATGAGATCAAATATAAACCTGGACGCATCAATTCCAACGCAGATGCACTTTCTAGAATCCAAGTCAATTTAGCTAAAACAAGGTCAAAAACTAAAACCGAAAACGAAAATAAGACTATACAAACACGTAAAACTGTAAAAACTAATAAAAAAGAGACGAGTAACGAAAACGAAAGTGAAACCTACCAAGACTTTTTAAACCAACCACGAATCGCTAAGAAAATAGATACCTGCAATGACCTAGTGTTGACAAAAAGAAACATTGTATTGTTCACCAGTGCTGACCTAGACGACGAAAACAGGTTCATTCAAAATGCTATTAAAAGCCTCGACCTCGAACCCTTACCTACTGACTTACAAATAAAAGACGTAGTTCACCGAACTACCAAAAATAGGGATCCTTTCATAGGAGTACATAAAAATGCGATTTACGAGTCGCTCTCACTTTCCGATCTTTTCTATACCCTAATTAACATATGATCTTTACTCATTCACAAAGGCATTCTTTCTGTTTATATTTCATTTTTAAATAACGACTTTGATAAAATAAGTTTACTGAAATTTAAAAAACTGATAAATTGTGTTTTCCATAATACCCAAATTGAAGTAACTATTTGCTTAAATTCAAAAAGAGAGTTGAACTCCGACGAGGTACCAATTGTTTTACGTGAATACCATAATTATGCTGTAACCGGTCATTCAGGATTCAATCGCACTTATAAAATGATATCCAACTTATATAGTTGGCCGAATATGAAGAATGACATTAGGGAATATATACAGAGGTGCCATTCTTGCCAAGTTAACAAAAACGATCGTCATCCAATTAAAAATCCTCTCGAAATCACTACTACTAGCTCTCAACCTTTCGAACGTTTAGCTATTGATATCGTAGGGCCTTTGCCCAAAACCAAAAAAGACAACCGTTTCATCCTAACTATGCAGGATGACTTAACTAAATTCTCGTACGCAGTCTGTCTTGAGGATCATACAGCCGCTAGGGTGGCAGAAGCTTTAAATATTTTTATGTGTCAATTTGGGATTCCCAGGTCAATTTTAAGTGACCAAGGGACAGAATTTTGCTCAGAGATCACCAGACAGCTTATGAGACTCTATAGAATTCGTCATGTCTTTTCCTCGCCCTACCATCCTCGCCCCAATGGTGCGCTCGAGAGAATGCACGCTTCTTTAAAAGAATACATCAGGCATTTTGTAAATCGTGATCACTCGAATTGGGATGTTTTTATCCCGCACGCGATGATGTGCTATAACACACAAATACACGCGTCGACGGGGTATACACCTTATGAGTTACTTTTTGGGTTTAAAGCCTACATACCTAACACCCTAAACGATGAACCTAACTTTAACGTAACTTATGACGACTATTACAACCAACTTAAACTACGACTAAATGCGACTCACCAAATCGCTCGCGACCAAATAATAAAAACTAAGCAAAAATCCAAAGAAAGGTATGACAAAAATTTAAACACCCATAATTTTCAAGTAGGAGATCTTGTATTAGTCCAAATTCGCGATCTACAGCCAGGGTTAGGGCAAAAACTCAGACCAAAATTCAAAGGGCCTTACCCAGTGATCGAGGTTTTGGACAAGAATAATGTAACAATTAAAGCTCTTAGGCGCAATGTAACTTACCATACTGACTTACTAAAAAGATATGTTTCAGATAAAAATGCACCTCACACTACTGACACTGACGATAATTCTGACTCAGACGACGAGCTTTAAGCTCGAACCATTAACCAATCATTCAGGACTCTTCTATGAAAACATAGGTCGAGTTCGAGTAGCAACTGATAAATGGACATTACTTGCGTCGTTAGACTTAGGGACTTATGAGGATCGGTTAAACGACATTGTGCGCATGACTAGTCAGATAAAAAATTGGTGTGGTCGTAATCAATCCGATTTTGATTGCGACAAAATAATTAATCTATTGATCATCAGACGCGACGACCTGCTGGAAAAATATGAAACAATATGTCACCTGACCGGATACGAAATACCTAGTTTTATAAACGTTACAAAAACTAACCTTAACTTACTATTTAATGATACTGTAACTTCCCTAACTAAAAACGAAAAGATACTCAATGAAAACATCAGAGCCATAAATATACTCGCGGTTTCCATACACGACACTCGAACCACCCTAATATTCAACACAAAAGTAAACTCTGTAGTGAAAATCCTCATGGAATTAATAGGATCACTCGAAGAGCTTTTCGATAACACGATTTCACGGATCCTCCTTGCCCGTCAAAATATAATCCACCCAATAATCATCACACCCAAACACCTGTTCCAAGAGTTGAAACAAGCTCGATTGCCTTATGACTTGGAATTTCCAATTCCGAGCGATTATCTAAACATCCATTGGTACAATACAGTGACAAAAATTGAGACATTTTTTCTCAAAAAGCGATTAATTTTCGCTATTAAAATCCCCCTTGTTCAAACCCAACGATACGAATTATTCAATTTGATCCCATTACCTACACCCGTGAACGAAAGGAACGATATTTTTAGATTCATTGAACCAAGTTTCCAATTTCTATTACTTAATCAAGTCAGGACGTTGTATGCAAAACTCGATAATCTCGAGTCTTGTGTAGAAATGTCCGAATTTGAGTACATCTGTACCAACCCAGTACTTCACAGAAGCATAAGTAACCCACCGTGCGAAATTTTGTTATTAACATCCCACACCTCTCTTCCTTCAAATTGCCATGTAGGCACCTTCTCAGGTTTCGCTGAAATTTGGCATAAACTAAAAAACGATGAATGGCTCTTTATATTGAGTAAGCCCACGACCTTATCCATTGATTGTAAGGAAACTCAGAGGTTGAATGATACCATACTCCCAATTAGTGGACTAATCCGATTAAAATCGGATTGCCGAGGGTACACAGGGCAAACTACTATCTATTCAGAGAGTCGAAATTTACGTATTTTTGAAAATATATTACCCCAAATTAATATACATGAATTCAACTTCACTCGAAAGTTTGACAATTTTACTAATCTCCCTATCGAACCAATACACGTGACCAATTTACACACCCAAGAGCTCAAGCTTCTCGCACACAAACTTGAGCAGTATGACGACATATTGAAACAAGCCCTAGATCATTCTAACCCAATTCAAAGACATATAGAATGGCATACGATTTTATTTTACGTAATTTTCGCCATTATTCTCATTTACCTATTAAAAACCACTATCCAATGCATTAAGTTCAAGCGAGAGAAAAATCGCCAATACGTAGTAGGTACGATACCTATCCGAGAAAAAGAATTCAATTTTAAAAACTGTGTCGTGATTCGCGCGTTTATGGACTGTTGTCGTCGTAAAACAAACGTCGACGTAGATGATGCAAGTTTTCCCGAAGAAGTCGAAATTAAAGAAAGATACCCCCTTCGGTCCCGAAATAAAGCCATCAAAGTATCTTCTGAATAATGGAATCTTTTTCAACAAAAAGAGAGAGGAAAATTCCTTTTCAGCTTCCAATTTTTCCAAATTACAAACAAATCTTTAAGATGAAATTTTTGGAAATTTTAATATTTCATGATGGAAATTTTACGAGATTTCCCTAAATAAATAATTCTCAAAATTTTTTCTTCAAAAAAAAAAAAAAAAAAAAAAAAAGATTTCTCTAAAAGAAAATTCTTATTCTTATTCAAAACGAAGAGAAAAATAAATTTTTAATAGAAAATTTTGGTATCTCCTACGTTCAAAACATATAAATAAAATAATTAGTAGTAAATTTAATATTCCCAAAGATACCAAAACAATTCCCGTAGTGTTCTTCCCCAAAATCACGTAAATTATTTCTTTTCATACCAAACGCAACACTGCTTATAGGTTTTTAACGTTTCGCGCCGTTTTCAATACTCTCACAATTCCCACCGTCCGGCAACCCTGTTCTCCGACACGTGAGAAACGAGCACGTCTCCAGCTGTCTTCAAACGATGAAATGATTTTTTCCAAGAAATCTTCCTTGAGTTTTTCGCCGACTCAAGAAATTTTCGATAGCTCGTATATTTTGTCGTTCCCTTATCAGCGTTCGGCGCTGATTCTTTATTATTATCGAGCCCGAATTATTTCTCTCCTTTTCTTTTCGTCCATCGAACTACTCTTTTTATCTACATCCACCATTTTCTGACCCCTACTCCCTCTATAGATCCACGAAAATAAAATCTAACTAAATACAATGTTCCAAAATATCGAAATTATTTCATCACTCCAGTTAAAGCACTCATCGAGTTTACATAGTCAAATCTTTCTTGTTAAGAAAATGGAAAATCGCATAAGAATTCGGGTTCGCGTGGGAGGTGCCCGAGTGGCATTTGTGGTCGCGGCTACAGAAATGTCCATTCGGGTATCCTGGGGCCCACAAGGCAGTATTCGATTAACAATGTCCAATCAATGGATACTAACTATTACAAGATGGGCTTACGAAAACGTCACTACCCGGAGGGTAGTAACTACCACTGTTGTGATAGCCCTGGTTACGGCCACGGGGACCTACGCCTTCAGAAGATGAGACATCGCTATTGTTATTATTATTATCATATAAGTTTGTGTTACATAATTATAAGTTTTCTTTTTTCAGCTAAATAAACAAAAAAAAAAAAAAAAAAAAAAAAAAAAAAAAATTTTAGAAACACAATTGTCGAAAATGAGTACCAACGTCACGTCGCGCGTGTGTTCGAGTACTCTTAGGTAAAGTAAACTGTAACCGGCACCCCGCACATACCCTCCTACGCGTCGCCAACGTTTACTATTTACTAAATTACTCAACAAATTTTTACTTTTTACTACTTAACTAACTCAACTATTCACTAAGTTTAATTTTTATTAACCCATACTAACCAAATTTAACTAAAAAAAAATTCTTTTTCCAATTTTCGGTACAAGGAACTAACCTATTTTAAATACTTTTATTTACGCAATAAATATTTGCAGTAAGCAAAAGGTCTTCAAACGAATTTGCCACCCCTCAGCCCAAGCGTCAACGAATTTCCAACAGAGCAAATTTGAAGCTCTTGTGCGATGGGTTGGAGAACACAAAAGAATTCATGTTTATCACACAAGTTCGGGTGATGGCACTAGAGTGCAAAATAAACACTCTCAGGGAGCAGATTTGCAATTTACAGAGGATGGTTGCCCTCTTACTACCTCCACCGAGCTACCAATCACCAACAGAGTCACTCTCGTCCCTCGACACTACAGTGTCGTCGTTTACATACGACTCCAGATCTCAATCGCCTCTGGATCTGTCTACCAATGCCACACACGAACTCCACTCACCGGATTGCACCTGTAATTCGGATAACTTAGCGTCGCCCGAATACCCAGAGTACCCGACTTACCCAGAGCTCAAAGTTTCTCTGGACGAACCGGCTTCGCCACCCTACAGGCCGCCGACCCCTGACCACCCGTCAGCCGTCCCTTCAATGAGAAATCAATTTTCCTATTCGTCCGACTCAAGCTCTCCAATTTATAGGCCATCGACACCTTCGGAGAACATCATCGACCTCACCGAAGAAGAACTACGAAACTTCACACTTTAACAAAAATTTTTTTCCTTTTCTTAATTATATTTATTTTATCAGAATTAATATTTTTCTTTATATTAATTTTAATTTATTAAGATACTCACTGAAAAAAAAAAGAAAAAAAAAAAAAAGTCGATGTCCCTAAGACATCTCCTCTTAACGGGGGGAGGTGTTAAATGATGCCTATATTTCTAAATAATGCCTATTTTTCGCCTATTCTTCTTTCCTTCTTCTCTTACGTACTTTATAATATATTAATCCCTTCGCGACTACTCATCTATATTTTTACTATTTTATTACGAAATTTTTAATACCAACTTTTACTTTCCCACAACTATATATTTTTTTTGACGTACATAAGCCTAAAATTTATAACTTAACAATTAAAATCGTGTTCGGCTTTTTCACTTTCTCCTAATTTCGAAATTAAGCCAAATATCATTTAATTTTTATTAACACTCATAAAATCTAGACCAATTTCCTAAATCACCCACTATATCCAATACAATACTTCAACTTTCACTTTAACCCCATACCGGATTTCCAAAATTTGTATCTGTAAAACCTTATAATTAAGTCATAAAATTATGAAACATCATCTTGTAATCTTTGACTTTTATAACCAAAAGCGAGAATTCCGAGTACGTCCGGGAGCCTCGTGTGATTTTGCCATTTTAGAAAGTGAAAAGAAGCCCTATATATACTTTTAAAAATCTTGAATAAATCATCAGTTCTTTTTCAAAACTCTCAAGTAGAGCAGTGTGTAATTTAAACCAAAATTACGAACTTTAGCTTTGTGCGTGTAAAATTTTTATTCGCTCGTTTTTCCAATTTCTAAATTCGTGCATAATTCCAATTTCTAAACTTGTGTATAATTTAAATTTCTAAATTCGTGTATAAATTAAAAAATTTTCAAATCGTGTATAATTAAAAATTTGTGTTTCCCTTGCAAATTAAAATCAATCGAAGTGACTCTATTTTTCGTGATAGTATCTACAATCAGTGAGTTATTTTTATTTATTTATGGTGACAGTATTATTAATTATTTAATTTTTTAATAATTCTTATTGGTGTAATTTTTCCACAATTAAATGTTTTACTTTCAAAATTATTCATTTTTTGAACCGAGGAGCTTGACAGGTAAGCTTGACATAAATAACAAAATTTTTTTGCAAGAATTCCAAATTCCCAATAAACAAAAAAAAAAAAAATCAAAATGATTAAAAATCGTTGGCAAGAAAATTTCAAAAAGAAATTTAATAATATAACAACGAGAAAATTTAGAACTTTCCCAATAAATAAATAAGAGAATTTCAAAAATTCTCCAAAAACTAATAAATAATAATAAACGAATTTCCAAGTCAACTCTTAGAGTTTTCCATAAAATTAAAATGAATTTTCAAAATTCTTTCAATAAATTTCCTTAATTATCCGTTCGTATGAGTTTTAAACTAAAGATTGAATGAGAAGGATAACCTGAAAAACAAAAATTCATCTCCATTTCAAAATATTATCTCCCAAAATCCAAAATTCCAAATGATATAGGTACCCACATCTAGCGAATAGGCAACCCTCATAGCCCGCTACGCAACGCGTACGCCACACATTTTTCGTCCCGGCTTATGCAACATTGCACCAGCCTAATTTTTCTATACTGCGTAATATCTACTACTATTAGATTTCCCATTTCGGCAACCATGTGAACCATTTTCGACCACGTGCGTTTTTATCGCACGAACATGTTCGTTGCAAAGGAACCGCCGCAACAAAATATTTTTACGAACGCGCAAGGTTTCGTTTTTCAACTCGTAAACGCTGAAACAGCGCTACTTCTTTCTCTCTCGCTCCTATGCAATCCTTATCGACAAAGTCTCGTCGATCCCATCCTTATCTCTATAAAAAATAGAACTGCTGAATTCAGCATAAAAATCCTGGAATTATCCGATAATAAAATACGTCTCGAAGAAATCACCACCAAATTTCGTCACTCTCTTTTAGAAGTCCAATTGGTTAATACCTAATTTTGTCGAGCATTTTAACGTAAATCGAACTAGTTCAGGAGTAAAAATTGTTTTTTTTTTACATAAAAGAAGTATTTTCTATATATTTATATCGTGTCGCAAAAAGTTATTATTCAATATGTCTAGTCGTCCAGGTACGTTTAGATATTTCTTTTTTTTTGTTCCTTTGGAACTATTTTTCATTTTTTTCCCTCCTTTTTTGTCACCTTAGTTAACCTGCTTTCCGTCCGATTTGGACAGGATTTTGCGGTCTATATAGACGACGCAGCAGAAGGGCTGGCGCTACGGGTCAGTTACTTCGGGGTAACCATCTCGGGTACGGTCCATACCGGGGCCCAGGCCGGGTTATGGGCTGCGGGTATATCAATTCTGATAACCTATTATTACCGCGCCGAGATCGCCGGGGGCGCCCGCGCCCTTCGTAGTTGGGCACAAGAAAAACTATCGAGACGCTGAATTTAATTCATAAATTTTTTATTTTTTTTCTATCCTATTATTTTTAAATAATTTTTTTTTTCCTCTCCTTTTTTTTTACTTAATTTTTGTACACTAAATTTGTGATATTTGTTTTTTTTCATATATATATATATATATATATATATATATATATATATATATATATATATTAAATATTCATTTTACGTAAAACGTTCTCTTTTTCATCGCTTCCAAAACCTTTAAAGAATTCTCAAATTGGTCGGTAATTTTGACCAAAATAAACAAAATATTTTTGTTGGTCGGTATTTTGACCAAAACAAAAATTAGGAATCAAAAAAATTGGCGTCTGAGGTTTAGCCAGCCTCGCTAACAAAGTCTACACCTCTTCGATGCAGGAAAGTTTCACTGGTGGACCAAATTTTTGTAAGTATATGTAAGTATAACTAAACTTATATATATATATCTAACTTTTTACCCATAACTCTGTAGTGGCAAAACGACAATTGAACTTTGACGCCACCCCGATCAAACGGCAGAGGACATTGACCACGGAGACAGCCATTAGAGATATTCGTTTTGGGATGGAGCTCCAAAGAGAGGCTCTCCACATCGTCAATATGAGGTCCATAGGACATACCAATAAACTCAGGGAAATTCATAACGATATCAATCAGATTAAGGGCCTATTGGAGGCTGTCTTGACTAGAATAACGACACCACCGAGCCCGCAACCCCAGCCACTTCCGCCTCAATCGCCACCTTGGAGCTGGCATTCACCAAGATCCCCAGCTTATTCCCCGTTGTCAAGTCCCGAAAATCCGTCTCCGGAGTACCCGGTAGAGCCAGAGGTCTGGCAATGGCATTCGCCTCAACCAGTCCAGCGGCGCGACTCACCTACGAGATATATCCCTAATGACCCATACGAAGGATCTCCCACAGTCGACCTCACCACACCAGCAAAATCGGCGCGGCCCTCCTCTCCGGCCTCTCTAGAGGTCGCCGAAATATTCGGCGAAAACAGGGAAATGTTGCAAATTATCCCTAAGATGAGGAGCTGTTCTGTATAAATGAAAATTTTTTATATATATATATATCTAATCTAGTCTAATTTTACTAAATTTTTATAAATTTTTCTTTTTATTTCGCTCTTTTAGCGAAGCTAAAATATTAATTCCTAGTCACTAATTTTATTAGCTAAAATAATTATTTTCTAGTCACTAATTTTCCTAATTTAAAAAACTAATCAATTATGCGTCGATGTCCACCCGTACATCTCCTCTTAGAGGGGGAGGTGTCAAATGTACCGAAATTGTACCAAAACTACCCCTAACTAGTCATGCCCAAATTACCGAGATTGTACCAAAACTACCCCTAACTAGTCATGCCCAAATTACCGAGATTGTACCAAAACTACCCCTAACTAGTCATGCCCAAATCCAAATCTCTAGTCAAACTTTTACCTACTTAGTACCTAAGCCGCATTCCTTCCTTTTTCTATACCTAACTAAAAACCGAATTTCGCATCGCGTCTAATTTTCGCTTTTTCTAAAAATCCGTTATTTCGCGAACCGATCGATGACCCATCGCCCCTTTTATTGCCGATGAGTCATCGCAAACTTATTGCGCAGTTCCTAAAAACAACCCTTCTCGAGTTTATTGAACTTGACCGGTTGTCGCGATAATTCTCTTCAACCCTCTAAAAAATAGACTTTTACGACTTTCGCAACCATACAAATTTTTGTCACGCGACCAATAAATTGTTCGATACTTCATGCTTGATTGACTCAAACAATGAAATTTAGTCACTCTCTTAATTTCCCCTAAACGCTGAACAAAGCCCTCGCAAAACATACATTGTAATACGAAGGTGCTATTGTTCAATTATATATATATATAACTCCCCCAAATTAGACAAATCAAAAAGATCGTAAAAGTCAATCAAGCCAAATTCGCGTTAATCTTGAAAAATTCGAAACAATGAAAAACTCGTAAAAGTCAAATTCGCGTTAATCTCGAAAAACTCAAAATAAAGAAAAAAATCGTAAAAGTCAGAAAACTTCTAAAATTATGACTTTTAGACAAAAGAATTACAAAAGTTGCGAGGGATCTAAATTTAACGTTTTCCCATAGATCCCTCTTCCAAATTTTCGTCATATTGCGCAACTTGTTCCCCTAATTATTATAAATACTTTCGCGAAACCCCTAAAATGGGCATTCTAATTTCCAAGTTACAACCGCGCACTTCTGCGTTAGTTTTTCGTCTCGTTTTATACTAATTCCAAATTTCGTCTCGTATTCGCGTATTTTACTAGTCTCATATTTTTATATCAACTAATTTCCAATTTTACTAATTTCCAAATATTCTCATCTAGTCAATTTTAATATTTTATCTAGTCAACTTTTCTAGTGTTTTATATTTTTATTTAAACTACTTCCAAATTCCGGACATCGGCAGCAGTAAGTTGTACATGTATATTTTATTTATATTTACTAATTAATTTTTGCTTGTATTTATTGGTGTACTGAAATGTCAGAGAAACCTAGTTTCAATAAATTATAATTTAATAAATTAAATTGTGAATTTTACCCTTTTTGTAATTTACTTCGACCATACAGTTCAACCCCTAAAGTTCAACCCCTAATTTTAACCCCTAATTTCCAAAGGAGCTTAACATAATTGTAAATTTCGCCCTTTTTGTGATTTATTAATTTTATAAAATTCAACCCCTAAAGTTCAACCCCTAATTTCAACCCCTAATTTCCAAAGGAGCTTAACACTTTATTTCTTTTTTTTTAAATTTAAAAATTTCCATAGTGTACTTGAGAACACTTTTTTTTTTTATGAACACACCACTTGAATAAAAATAATTTTTTGATACGACACACATTTTTTTAACACACAATGTTCGAAATACACTCAGACATTGTGCCCCCTTAAAAAAAGTGAGCTATCCTTTTTTTGTTGGGTCACTTTGGCACAACTTTTGACACACCACGTTTAGAAACGTCCTACCACTACAACACAACACATACATGATGGTCTAGGACGACCTAAACTGACTGTGCCAAAAAGTGTGCTAAAGTGACCCATATACTACTACTATTTTTTAGGTACTTCTTTCTTTCTTTCTTTATAATTTTTGGATCATAATTGATGCATAAATTTTTCAAAACGGAGATTTGATGAAATTTTGTATTATTTTAGGCGATTGAGATAAAATTGTGTATTTTCAAAAAAAAAAAAAATAGTTCAGTGAAATTGAAGAATATTATTCAAACCACAAAAATTTATGTTTTTTTTTCTTCTTTTTCTTTCTTTATTTTTACTCGTACCTATATAACATGCTTATAGTGAATGGGAATTTCTATTATTTTAAAACCAATAAAAATTGCAGAAGATAAAATTAATTTTTCTGCACTAATCAAACAAAAATAATTATAAATTATATGTAAATTTATTGAGTGGTTTCTCAAACATTCCCCCCCCCCCCCCCCCAAATCGTCAGGTTATTGTAGGTACTCGAGTAATTTCTTAATTGAAAAAATAAACCCACATACTATTTTAAATACTTACACTGAAAGAAATGAAATTTAAAAGTGGGTAACTGTTCCCCAACGTGAGGTAATAGTGTCCCGATAATCGCGTTATGATTTACAGAATCGTCAAGTAAATGATTGTTGGAGAACTATTACTGAGAAATCGGTAACGATTACTAGAAATTTAGGGAATGATTACTTTTGGTGGGCAAGGGCCTTTATTACCAGTCTATGAGGAATTCATTTCCAACTAACAGAAGACTAAATCCCCATAAAAATGAGTAATGGTTGCAAATTTAAGGGTATGCTCTCGGTATCGAATTGGATTGCATATTACACGATATGAGCAGCATTGAAATGACCCCCTGCACTTTGCTCAGTCCTAAATCACCATGAATTTTGTTCAAAACTCGAAACTTAGAACCGTCATATTTCCGCGAATATTGAACATTTTCTGTGCGAATGGTTTTCTCAGGAGCGATTTTTCTTCACGTTCAAAATCTGAGTAAGTATCACGATTTTTACTCAATTCTGTTATATTTACTCAATAAAATTAACCCGTTGTTTTTTCTTTCTTTTCAGAGGGAACATCAATGAATCTTTCCTTTATGATACTCCTTCATCTTTGAGAAGATATTCAAGTCTACCGAATTTCAAAGTGTAAGTAAATTTTTTCTTTTCTTTTCTACACCACTGTGCTTTTTTTTCTTCTTCTTCATTTATATTTCTTCTTTTGTTTACCAGCTATGAAGATTCTCCAGATTACTTGAGATTTAAGCCAATTTGCACTAGCTCACCTAAGCAAGTTGATAAAAAGTCAGCATTAAAGGAAAAGGAAAATATAAAACAGTATGTAATAATTATTATATTCTTTTCGATATTTAATTCAGGAATGTATTATTGGTTATTGCTTTTGCAGGGTTGACACGTCCGAATTATTAGAATTGATGGATCATGATTTCTACGATCCTGGTAATCGGATCCATTTCCAAAACGTGTAAGTACTCAACTTTTTCTTCTTCTTCTGCTGCTTCTTTTTATTGCTTTTTTTCAACAGTGAATAAAATTAAAAATTTTCTTTTTCTTTTCCAGCAAAGACTCGATTGAAGTCAATAGGAACCGTGAAATGCAACGCGGCGGCGACGAAGAAGGGTACGATGCAGACGTGGAAGATGTAGAAACTTAAAAAATTCAAATTCTAAAAATATTATGACTGTTATTTTTGAATAAAAATTGAAAAAGATGACTGGCTCTTTATTATGCGAGAATTGTTCAATGTGCGAATGTAGTTGTGGCACTGACTGCTGCTACGAGTGTTCTTATACAGATTTCTTTGATTACAGTAGTGACTATGCAGAGGATCGTTACGACTAATCGCATCAACCACTTTCAAAAGGTATAAGAGCAGGGTCATATAATGTTTTTAAAATTTGATTTAATTTATATCTCTCTCTCTCTCTCTCTCTCGCTGTATTCTACATATACTAATAATTATTTGCCTTTTCAGCCGTTTTTTGTTTCAAGCAGTAAAACAAATTTATCATTTTGAATTAAATAACAAAATTACCAAAACAACATGAATATGTATTTGTATTCAAAAATACAAGATATACATCGTTGTGTGCGCGCTAAAGTAACGAAAATAATTACTTTTCTTCTTCTTCACGAATTGTACCGATTTTTTCCCCCTGAATCTGTAATTTTTTCTTTTTGGTTTATTGAACCAAGGAACTACTATAGGTGGCTCGCCTATGCCTTTTTCAGCGACAATTTTGTACTCCAGATCTTCTTCAGTGTAGCGGTTTGCAAATTCTTTTTCGCATTCTTCCAAAAATTTCTTTTGTCGTTCAGTCATCTTTCACTATTTCTTTTTTTTAAAAATATAACTGCTATTTTGATAACTGATTTTAAAGGATAATGATAATAGATGCATGGATTGAAGAACTGGTTTCATGTTTAACTTCTTTTTTTTCTTTCTTTAAATAATTATCCTTTATAATTTTTTTGATGCGTGTGTGTACTTAAAAACTATGAATATTAGTTCCTTTAAATATGTTAATTAATTTTTATTTAGAAAATGGAATTTCTAGAGTACTGCATGAATGAGCAACCTCGCCGGCCTCCATCTCCTCCTCGAGCTCCAACACGTCCTCTTCCTCCTCCGCCCCCTCCACCACGTACTACATCACTAGGGTAGCAGGGTGGTTAAATGTAAAAAAACAAGTATGAATATAAGTGATGTATTATGTACAATTTATTTGTAATTATGAAAGAAAATGAATATTGTTATGACTATGATAGGCCTAAACCTAATCCCAATCCGCAACGGCCTACACAACCTCCACCTCCTCCTCCAAGACGACCATCTCCTCCACCTTCACGTTAAAGCTTTCTAATTTACAGCATCTACTGATCACTTACCTCACTAATTTGCCATTTGTGTCAACCTAAATCCTTTTTGGTAACTTAACATCTTCTACAGATTTGTCTCACACTACTACAATAACTTTTGGTTCAACCTCTCGTTGATAAGTAAATCTAACCTCATTGGATAATTTTAAACAATGGTCATAAACCCGTCCCTATCTTTATTTTATCTCACTACTTTGCATTTCTACCACTAGGAGCGCCATGTAATCAATTTACACTTTTTTTTTTGAAAAATGCGAGATGTGTTGTTGGTGTACTTCTCTTTAATAAATGATACGGTGGTGGTGGGGGTAAAATTTTTCTATAAATATAGGTGCACTTCACTCTCCTCCTCATTCTGTTCCTGACTCTCGTACAAGATGGACGCCTTAATTCGTGATATCAATGCTATCGCTGATCAGAAAGAGTTTAAATCTTTCAAGGATTTCACTGCTGGCACCATTTTTAATGTTTGCGAATTCTTCCTGTGCAAAACTCAACACGGCACTTTCGTTGTCGTCGAAACAGATGAGTTTTGCTTTCATTTACCTAAACGGTATCATTCCTTTTTCACTTGCGATTCCGATTTTGACAAGTGGAACAATCTCAAAGATCTTAAAATCGAATATTATGGTCTTCGAGGACGATGCATCATCATTAAATTCATTTCATAACTTTTAATTAAAAATATTTCTAAGTTTAAAAAAATTTAAAAATAAGATAGACAGGAAATGCAATTGTTGATATTCAGTGTTTATCAACAAGTGGTGATATACACTCAATATCAACAATTGCATTTCCTTTCTATCTTTTTATAGATAGGTAGGTAGGTACCTAAAAATTTAAAAAAAAATATTTTATAAGTTAGCTACTGAAAAAAAAAACGTTTGCCCGACAATATATACAACTCCACCATACGACACGGGGAAACGGACAACACGCTACCAACTGTTCCAAAGTGACCCCCATACTACTGACAGATATGGTATTCCGGGTACTATTCGACAGAATGTGGCAGTACATCCACCTTACGTGCAAAATATTCTTCGTTCGAAAAAAGGTGTCACATTCATGGCAACTCAAATTCCCGAACCATCCAAGAAAAACGTCCATACCAACCATCTTCCTTATCAGTACGTACTGGATTGTCTTACCACCGGAGATCTCGACCCTGCAGTTGCTGACATTATCTTGGGAAGAAATTTTGGGATGATGTACGTTCATCTGATCCGTATGGTCGATTGGCGTATTGCTACCGTCTCGTCAGTTACACTTCGCTCAGACGCCTGGCTCCCTTTCAGCATTGATCCAGCTCATTCGAAATGTATTAACGATGAACGAGAAAAATATACCGGTTGGACCGATACTAAGAAAAAATGTGGATCCACCTTCGCTCCGAGCCGTCTCTCGACTAAATCAGTATCCCTACTGGAGAGCACCAATTCATTACTTTACGTACATAGCGAAGATTAAAGGCCAGAGGTTCGATTCATCTGTATTGATCCGCTCATCCGTACGTGTACTAAATATCGTCGACGAAAAGTCTGTTTCGCTTAATCTATACGTTTTCACATTTTTGTATTTTTATACTTACCTAAGACATATCGTAACTCGAAGACTGTATATGTTCTAATTAGTTTAGTTTCTTTTCTTCTTTTCTCTTTTTTGAAACTCATTATCTTATCTGTATTATCTTACTCACGAGTTTAAGGAGGGTTATGTGGTATTCCCAAAATGAATTTTCTTATAAAGTATAAACACGTAGCGTAATCTAGTACCTATCATTAGAAGTAATTCGATCTTCAATTATACAAAGTACCAATTAATCTCATATCCCTTCCTAATTCCATACGTCACCTATCTCATCCGATAATGCAATACCATCCGTCCGAAATTACATACAGGACTTCACTTCTTATTTTATCTTGTTAAAGTTCGTTTATGTTACGTTTCGCTCTCAGAATATCGTAAACGCGCTTCAAGTTTATAAAGGTATGGGTAAATGAGTTTCTTTTCTAAGTATTTCAGTATGTATTATTTTAGTACTGTACGAATTTATATTGAATATATGTTTATCTGAATAATTAGGATGTATATGTTTTTCGTGTAAATTCCCCTAGTATGAGTGAGCAATGAGGTGAGTGAGGGTACGAGATGCGAGATGAGTGCTAGGTAGATATTATGTACGGATAGGTATTTATTTTCTTTGTGTTGGCATCCAGTTGATGATCACCTTAACCGGTAAGTGCCTTAAATTAATACATGGCCTGTTAGGTACTAATTTTGTCTTTTCGGCTGACTCCTATCCGGAGAAGCTGGCCTAAAAGTAGGTATAATTTTATACCTACTTGGCAGCTACGCTACAGAAAGATTCAAAAAGAAAGTTTTATGCCAAAATTGACTAATTTTTGTACTTTTTGGTCATTTTTCAAATTATGAGATAACGATCAAATTATGCGCTAAAAAAAAACGTACTTTTTTGGGTGAAATTATGCAAAATTATGCATTCATGTCCGAATTATGCAAAATTATGCTGTATAAAATTTCACCATTTTGATTCAAAATTTCATGATTTGCAAAAGAAACTTCAAAATGCACTATCTAGTTCTACAGCAAAAATTATGCAATTGCACAAAAATCCTAGCCTTAGTTATGATGAATTATTCTGTTTTTTAAAATCCATGTTTTATTTAAGCTACATTGTCCACAATTTCAAACATGATACTGATAGTTATTATTGTTGCCACTGCCTTTAAAAATTAACAAAATAGTCAAAATGAGGGTAAGTTATGATAACTTGAGTTGAAAAATATCCTCTTCTTTATATCGTCGGTGCAAAGCGAAAAGGGGTTATATCCATTTTTTGTCGAAAATGAGTTTTTGGTTTGTATGGAAAGGGAATTTCAAGCTGAATCTAATGAAACACTGTGTTCGACGATATTCTCAATATTTTTTATTTTATTTTAAATAAACTGAAAGTGCTATATCCAGCATCTGATTTATGTTGAGAGCGAAAAGGTGATATATCCAAAGTTTTGAATGTTTACCTGCACATTTTTTAAAACTTTTTCAACAACGACATCAAACGTATCTTCTGCTGTAATGGAAATTGATCCAAGTATGTACTATTGCACTAAAATCACTTCTCAACTCAAACTTCAATGTGTATTATTAATTCGTTCATTTCAATTTATTACAGTTGATGGTAGTATTATTTGTGGCGAATATGTGGTTGTTGAAATTGAAACCACTGCCGAAAACGTTTCGTTTGCCGAAAATGTTTCGTTCGCCGAAGAAAACAAACAGTCCAACGAATCTATGATGACAGGTATAGCATAATTATCTATCTTAATTGATAAGAACGAATTCCTTCCACAGTGTTGAATATATATTTTGCAATTATCATATTGTTTGGTTTTCTGTTTTAGACGCCACGGATGATCTAGATGGTGTAACAGTAAAGGGAAGGTATAAATTTAGAAAGAAGTACAATCAACAAAATTGGAAGAAAAATAATTTAAAACTCGATGTCGTCCGCGGTATTGAGCATATTAGTAGCTATAAGAAACGAAAAAGCGTAGTTCCAGCCAAGTGCGTAAAGTACGACGATTGTAAATGTATTTGGAACTGCCGCACAAATATTACTCAACTGCAGCAAGACCTACTATATGCCGAATACCGTTCAATGAGTAATAAACACGAACAAAGGTCTTTTTTGAGTGCCCAAATGACGATTGACGGTGTCAAGCGTAGACGTGTAGAAACACTTGAGCGAAGCCGAAATATCAGCAACACGTATTCGCTGATAGCAGACAGCGGTGAACGAATTCGAGTATGCAAACGTTTCTTCTGTAATACTTTTGGTATATCAAACAAGATTGTTTCGAATTGTGCCAAGAACACCAGTCCTACTACCGGCCGTTATCGAGGAGAGCATAAAAGTACTGGAAAAAAGCCGAAGAATAAGACGTCTGATCGCAAGATTCGCAAAGTTGAGAGATTTGTGAGAAGTATACCGAAAGTCCCTTCTCACTATTGTAGTTAAACCTCCAAAAAGTTGTATTTTGAGCCCCAGTGGAATTTGTCAAAACTTCATAGAGCATATCTCAGTGAATTCCCGGATGAACGTTATCATGTTTCTCTGGCGGTGTTCAACAGCGTGTTCAAAAATTAGACCCCCCCCCCCCCACTCGCCTTCTTCATTCCAAAGAAAGATCGTTGTACAACGTGCCTAACCTCAAGTCCTGAAGACCCAAAATATCTGTCTCACATTTCCAGGAAGAATGATATTAGAAAAATGAAAGAAGATGACAAAGAAATGGCTCGTAATTCCAACAACAAAATGATTTACCTCACTTTCGATATGGAAGCGATTCTTTCTTTACCTTACGGACAAGCCTCCAGTTTATATTACTCAAGAAAACTGTCGGTCTTTAACTTTACCATCTTCGATTCGAAACAAAATGGTATATGTAACGTTTTCGACGAAACCAACGGTTCAAAAGGAAGCACCGAAGTGGCATCCTGCTTATTACATTACTTTGAAAATTTGGATGAAGAAGTTGAACACGTTGTCATGTACTGCGACACATGTGGGGGCCAGAATCGTAATCAATACCTGGTCGCAGCTCTACTCCACGCTGTTCAAAATATAAAAAACATCAAATACATCGACTTAAAATACACGGAGTCTGGGCACAGCCACATGGAGGTGGACTCAATGCATTCGAAAATAGAGAAGTCTCGGCGAAATTTGGACATCAGTTCAGTAAATGAATACGGCAATGTAATGAAACTAGCTCGTCACTCGCCGCGCCCATTCGAAGTGAAACGGTGGTATTACTATGACTTCTACAATGTGAAAGATCTTGCGCAAAAATTAATACTTAACAGGCAAAAAAATGAAGACTGTGATGTCATGAGGTGGTTAGAAACGAAGTGGCTTCGTTTCACAAGAGGCAGCAACTTAATCCAGTATAAATATGACGTGACGCATCCCACATTTCTCAAGATTGATATGACAACTGTTAAACTTCGTAAAAGAGGAAGACGTCGCAAAAATCAACCACCTGAAATCGTCGAGCAAATTGTGAGACGTGTTGAAGACGAAGTTCTAACTACTCCACTCAAACGAAATGCATACACCGAACCCCTTCCTATATCTATAGAAAAATACAGAGATTTAATGAGTTTGGTGGAGAAAGGTGTAATACCTACTGATAATGCATCGTTTTTTCGTGATCTACCTAAAAGTACCAAGGTAAAGGAGAGCGCCACTTGGATCCCAATGGATCAGTTGATTGAAGAATTTGAAGTCGATGAACCAGCTCAGGTGGAGGAATACTCCTATATTGTTCCCATTCAACTCGAACCGGTGGTACTGGTCGCCTTCCTAAAAGAAAGAAAATTTGGCAATCTAGAGGATCATGTTTTTCATCAACGCGAAGAATGGGTACAGAACGCGGACGAGCCTATCGTGTACAAATATGTAAGTAATATGAACCAACTACTGAGTCTGAATGTTTTGCTGAACATTGAATTTTTCTTAACTTTAACTTTTTTATTTTACTGTACCTTTAAAAATAATTTGTACTCAATTTTTTCAATGTTTTGATTTTTATTGTACCTTTAAAATGTACTCAAGTTTTGAAAATGAATTAAAAGGTAATTATGATAATAATGATGATTATTTCTGTTCTGGTATTGTTTTCTATCATTTCAGTGCCTGCAATAAAGTTTGAATAAATAAAAGATATGGAAGAAGACGTAATAATCAAAAATTTATTTCAAAGAGTAAAAATATTGATCACTTAGAAAATAACAATATTATTTCAACAATTTGTCAGTCGTCACTGTCAGTTGGGAAGTCGAAATTCCAAATCCCTTGGGGCGATTTCAGTCTGGGCCATTTGTCACAGTGCTTTGAGAAGGCGTCGAGCATTTTTTGTCTCTCAGCTCCTTCATATCCCTCGTAAAAGTTCTCACAGCATGGGCAAGTTTGTCCAGGTAATTTGGCTCTGAGACGCTTCTTTCTTACTGGTCCTCGTTGATACTTGTAAGGTGGTGATGGTGAATCGTCAGACGACCACGGTATATTCTCGAATGAATCATCTAGACTGGCCTTTGAGGATGAAGTGGTACCTGGATTTTTAGAATTTCCTTTACGAAGCACTTCTTTCTTAGGTTTCTTTGGCGGCGGAGTTTTACTATTGATTTCACTGAGTGGCTTTCTATTTCCAGATACTTTACAATTACGATCACGTTCCATGACGTCGTAGGTTCAAAAATAACCACTCTTTTAATTAACAAAAATATTTCAACGAAGCACTTCTTTCTTAGGTTTCTTTGGCGGCGGAGTTTTACTATTGATTTCACTGAGTGGCTTTCTATTTCCAGATACTTTACGATTACGATCACGTTCCATGACGTCGTAGGTTCAAAAATAACCACTCTTTTAATTAACAAAAATATTTCAACGAACTTAAAGCTGAGAATAACACCAGTGGACTTCGACTATGTCTTTGTGGAGATTTAATAAAAAAGGTGTCATATCGTATTTATCTTTAATTTCATGAGGGCTAAAAGGAGACATATCCATTTCCTCTTTCTTTTTCAATTTTTTATTCCGCGAATTCAAAGCGTATTTTGGAGGGAAGATGAAAATGTCATAGAAGAAGGTTCATTCAACATCACATAAAAATTTCATTATAATCGGTTCAGTTTCTGTTAGGAAAAAACCAACGGGAAATTTTCAAATCGCTCTGTAGCAAAATTAGCTAAAATGGATATAACCCCTTTTCGCTTTGCACCGACGATATGGACAAGGTTTATATTCATCACCAAAGATCGTCTGATCAATTTTCAACTCACGCATCCAAATGTACATAAACGCAAATATTTTATAAAGATAATTTTTGAGCGAATTGGGAAGAGGTAATAAATAAACATGACGTCCTGAACTGAAGCGTTGCACAATAGTCAATGCTGACAAATGTTGCAAAGAATAAGGTTTATATAATGTTGCCATTGTAATGAACCGTTCTAACTCCTCAGCTATAATAATCAACTTTGAGATGAGAGCTTCTATATATAGAACCATACCGCTTTTTTCTTTAAAATATACCTAGAGCAGTAAATGCGTCTTTGTGATATGCATACTGTTTTTTCAATACCTTATAAGCTTAAAAAGTCATTGTAAGGTGTTTCGAATACACACACCGCACGCCGCACATGCGATATTTCTCAGAAACAGGATGCTCTCAGCTGATCCTGCACTGAGACGAACAGGTATCATCTACACAAATACACACTACATAGACTCGTTTTCAAGTCAGCTGTTACATTCCACACATACCAAGTACAGCATAACGGTGAACCAGTGCAGACTGTGCGGAGTCTGCCGCTAATGAGCAGCTTAACATAACGGTACTTTTCCAACACGCGTATGCATTGGCGTAGTTTTAACCCTTCAAATCCAGCACAGAAACCACATTTTCTAGTACAGTACAGTACAGTATAGTACGGTAGTGGTGGTGGGGGAGGGTAGTGGAGTGACCAAAAAACTATAAATAGAGGTACCGCTCGACGAGAATTTTGTTACATTCGTGACTCTCATACTGAACGGTTGTCCTGTACTACTGCTCTTTACGACTCCTGAACAAATTATACGACTGAAATATATTTTTCTCAAGTTGTATTTTTTGCGATGGCGAATATCATGAATGGCTTTGAAAACAGTCCTTTTCAGGACTATAGTGTGAAGGTATTGAGAGACGCTGCGAAAGAGAGAAGAGTGAAAGGTGCATGGAAGTTGAAAAAAGTGGAACTGGTCGCAGCGTTGGAAGGATTAGGTGCGTGTGTTAATGATCTACCGCAGCCGCAGCCTATTGTAAATATAACAATAAACGAGGCTGAGGCGGCGGAAGTAGATTTAACAAAGCTGAAAGTGAGGGAACTGCGACAAAGGGCGGGTGCTTTAAAAATTATGCATTATTATAATTTAAGAAAAGGTGATCTGATCGCCGCATTAAATAATAATGTCGTTCAAGTTGAACCAAGTTCAGCTATAATTATTAATAATGCCTCCGTTCAAGTTGAACCTAGTTCAACTTTAATTAATACCAATAATAATGATACTGTTCGTGATGTTATTATTGAACCTAGTTCAATTGATGAGACGATTGAAGCTGTCATACGTGGTTATAATGACGAAGCTGAAGTCGACAAAATTAATCACAACAACGATGAGGTAGTCAATCTTTAATCACCGATGATGTTATTGTTGATTTTGTTTTAGGTGATGCCGAACGGACAGCTGATGCCGCCAAAGAAGAAATGCTGACCAGTGATGCCGACCAGTGTTTATTCACAGAGGATGCCGATTTCGAAGCCGCTATCATGCAAATGACCGATGCTGATTTTGAAGCAGCCATTCAAGGACTTGAGAATAATACTGGCAGTCAGGTAAATCAATATTTATTAGACGATGATTTATTACAGTGTATTTTCAGGCAATACTGAAGCCGTTCAAGAAATGATCCCGATTATTTCAATCTCAGAAGCCGATCTTCAAGGAGCCACCAATAGCTCTATTCAAAGTACTGTCAACTTTGGATCTTTGAATGAAAAGCCGTGCAAGGAATCATTAACGCAGAACCAATCAACGAGGACGACGAGGTACCTGTTCAGGAAGCCTGTAACGAGGTGAATACTGCCGTTGAAGAAGCCACGCCTACCAGTGGCCAGGTAAGCGAAGTTTTAAATATTGATGATGCATTATTGGCGGAAATTTTAAATAATACCGGCCCCTTGTTAAATTTGGTTGAACTTGATCTTGTCGAACTCGGTCTTGAATGTAACAATAATAATAATCATCATGATTTTCTAAAAGAATTTTTGCGTATCCCAAAATAATTTATAATGAGTGAAAACGGTAAGAGCAAAAGCAGAGTCTCATAAATTTTATGGAACAGCACCGAGAGCTAGCGTTCAAGAGATTTTCACCCAGTTTCACGCACGCTAAAGGCGAGACCCTATGGAAGGTATTGGCCAGCGATCTAAATGCTTGGGGCCCGAAAAAAAGTGTCGCCGAATGGAAAAAGGTAACTCAATTTTATTTGGCTTTTGCATGTCATACTCGATAATAAATTAATATACTGGTATATTTTTAGACGTGGCTCGATATGAGATCTAAGGCACGTGCACAGAAAGCCGCATTGAATCAAAGCCAGAAGAAAACTGGCGGTGGCAGAGGTATTTCAACAAACGTCGTATCAGATAATTCTGCGAGAATTGTAACCCTCGCAGGCGGCGAGGTGTCTTGTCTTGGTGATCGTGCTGTTGAAGAATTCGGCGTGGGCCTAAATAATGATGTTCGTCCAAATAATAACGCGCCTTGGACCAGTGGAGTTGGGCCCTCTCAGCCTTCTACCAGTAGAGCCGTTCCCTCAACCAGTGGAGTCAGTCGCGGTGTCTCTTCCGCTCGTGGTGCTGGATTCAATACGAATGATTCTACACTCAACGATGACCGTATGTAAATATATCAACTTATGTATTGTATTATTGCTTTCGTGGTAGAATTAAACGTTTATATTTTGTTGCAGTAAACGTGGATGACTGGATTTTCGAATATGACCCTGACGAAGATATCGACGACCCAGAACCAATAGGAGACGACAATTTCGAAGATGACACTTTGTTTGGCGACGGAAACTCTGTTCTTGAGACAGAGCAGGTACCGAATGCACCCGCTGCGAACCAAGGTGTAATACCTCCACCAGAACCCATTGCGATTGAAGAAAACACATCAAACACCCCACGATCCAGGAAAAGAACAACAAACCCCAACGACGATGAGTTGATAGCCCTCACTAGAAGGCAAACTGAGACGTTATGTACCTTTGCGAAAGCGTATGTGAAAATGGAAGAAAAAAGGGTAGAAGCCGAAAAAGTGAAAGCTGCGGCTCTAAAAAAGATAGCTGACGTGTTGCAAAAGTGAAGGGCTTCTGTTCTAAAGGGGCTAAGTGCCACTTCTGGCGAAAACCCAGTAAACTGGTATTTTATCATTTTGGTAGGATGTCATGAGAATAAGTTATTGTCAAATGATGCCATCTGAAGATTTTTTATAGTATCACTGTGGTCGCTAACTTTTTACCAATATTGCCAGGCTCGTTTTTACTGCAAATACGGTGGTTTAGTCCGGCAGAGTTTGATAAAAGTACTCGTTTCAGTTCTCTTCACGTGATTTTTGCCTCGTAATTTCGCAAAAATATTGTGACAATAATGTAAAAATGGTTCGTAAAAAGGAAATAAATTCGAAAAAACATACTTCGGGAAAGGATTACACGACCTGTGAAGGAAAACAAAAGCCAGCAAAACCGAAACCATCTCCTCGAGTAAGTATCTTTTCACACTTCAGATGTAAACAAAGTAATATTACGTGTGTACTGATCATAAACCTTGTTCTGTACTTCAGTTATTTTGCAAATGCGGTTATAATTGTAATCAAAATCTTCCTCTATCACATCGGAACAACTTGTTTGAAAAATATCGTGCTGAAAACGCCGTATCTCAGAAGTCTTATCTCAGAAATTTGATAACGATAGCTCCACCTCAGCGATGACGAAATGGAAAGTACGAAGATCCTGGAAATAGTCGTCGTCAGGCATCACCGCAATACATCCTACCCGATTCGAAAGGTGTTCTGACTGCAAGTATGTAGAAATACATTCATGGATACGTTCGGTTTGACAAAAAAAGAAATTGGGACACTCAATCGCCATAAGAAACAAGGAGATGTGATTGTGAAAGAAAGACGAGGTAGACCATACCGTAAGAAGTATTCCGAAAGTGATGTACAGTTAATCAAAGATCACATTAATTCGATCCCGCGTGATGTCAGTCACTATGGCCGTAGCGATACCTCGAAAGAATATATCAGCTCAGAGTTGAACAAAACGAAGCTGTACCAATCGTTTAAAGATTGTTTCCCAAATTTGGATGTCAGAGTAACGTATTTCAATCAAACCGTGAAAAAAGAATTTCCGAACTTGTCATTCCATCCGCCAAGAGTAGATACGTGTCGTCATTGTGACTTACTTGATTGTAAAATCAAAGGTACTACTGTACAAGCCGAACGAGACAAATATAAAGCCGAACTAGAGGAGCATCACGGTGCGGCAGCAACTGCCAGAAACAGATTGAAAGAAGATGTTCAATTCTGCACCCTACCTGGAGAAAATACTGTATTCGTTTCCGTTGATTTACAGCAAGTTATGTATTTGCCGACGTTGACACACTCGGACATGTTCTATCTCCGTCAACTATCTTGCTACAACCAAGGAATTCATATCCATAATACGAGTGACGCCGTTATCACATCTTGCCTTGGGCCAAACCAATACTGGGCTGTGTTACATAATTTTGCAAATACGTTGCTTAAATATTCATCCAATTCTCGATTTTTCATTTTCTCAAGATAATTAGATGCAGTCATTTCATCAGAACTGGTACTTATTTTGTGGTATATTCCAGCAGATAATTGTCTGATATTCGTTAAATTCAATAAGAAAAACGGATACTGAATATTTAATCTGAATGCATTGCAACCAGCTTTCATCCTCAATTTACCAAATTCGAAGGCGGATAAATAAACTGGGCGCTTTGTACTCATTCCATTTTTGCCATCTGGATACAAGTCAGGAAAGCATTTGACATCAAGTTCCAGATCTCTGTTATCAATCATGTTGGCTTGTACTCTTAGCAATTGGTAAAGGTCAGCTGCATCTTTGTTAACTCTAGTCTCATTCAGTTGATAAATTGTATATTGATGATAATACTCATCCTGAGGATCTTTTCGAGTTAACATTGCCTGAGGAATGTTATTATTATTATTACTCTGCATGTCTGGACTTGTTACAACACTGGAGATATTTCCCAAGTGTCTGTTTACACGGGGGATTTCACCTGCCACTGCATTATGTTGAGGATTATCAACCTCTTCCGCAATATTCCCAAGGGTAGAGTGGATATGGGCAACCTAGGACAGGAGTGACCACGAGTTGAAGCGAAAAAAATTCATGTTTACATTCGCGTTGAATTTTTTCGCTTCGAGAATCGGTGTCACTGGTTGAACCAGTTGATTATAGTGTGTTTTCAATCCACTTGGATCGCTAGTGGTTTTTTTAAATTTTTTTTTTATGGTAAATGACAATGATGTTTTTTAGCTAATTAATGAAAGAAATGATATTGATTGATTAGTGATTTTTGTGTTGTGTTTTCTACAAGTTGTGTTTTGTTTATGTTTGGTTTTTAATTTCAATTTTCAAATATGAATTTTAATGATTTAATTTTTGAAAGCAGAATCATGAATTTTAATGATTTAATTTTTGAAAGCAGAATCAATGTTTTTTGCTTGAATTATTATGTGGAAACTGGTATGGATATTAATTTAAATTTTCAACCTATCATAAGAATTACATCTTGTTAGAATTATACGCGCGCGGTCGATCACTGATATTATTATTCGTCGTATTATTATTATTATAACGATTTGGGTTCGCGTTGTCGCCGTATTTCGGACATTCTTTACCTATGTGGCCTTTGCCACCACAACGAAAGCATATTATTTCAGAATTATTACTATTAAATTTATATGAATTATTAGGTAGATTCTCTTCGCGAGTTCTACAAAATTTGGCCTGATGACCCACTCGATTACAACGATTACATCTCGTCTTATTATTACTATAATTATTTTTGTTACCAGATTTCGTATTTTCGGACGACGCAGCAAAGGCTTGACCTTGGACTTTTTGACTGGGAGATGGGCTATTATTTCCATACGAACTGGCATCACCGGTTGAATTTTGATCATCACTGCTTAGGAGTGCTCGGATTACCTTCGGATCGGCATTGGCCACGTGAAGGACAGCTTCGGCTGATTTTCGAATGGGCAGATGTTTTTCAGAGTTTCTCATTCCCGATAGAAGATACGAAAACTCCTCTGTTTTTGTTACATTGACCTTGCAAATAAAGAGTTCATTCACCAGCTTGGCTATTTCGTCGCAATAGTCTTTTCCAGTACGAAAATTTTTAATTTCAACAGCGGCCAATTTTGATCGAATTGCAACTATTTGCGCCTCATCAACTATCACGTATTTCTCGTCCAACTCCTGGAATAATTTGAATGGATCGTTGTTTTCTCGGAGTATACGTAAAACAGAGTTGTCTAAATGATTTATTATTATCTCCACCGCTTTCGCCCTTTGTTTCGCATCACCTCCACCTTCTTTATCGAGTATTTCTTTTAAATCTTTGGCGTTGAGCATAATGGTTATTCTTCTTTTCCAGGATTCATAATCGTTGCCGTGGAATATTAGATGGGCTGGTACATTATTGGATGCCATTTCTTCCTCGTATTCGACTGGAGGCGGATTTTTGACCGACGAAGTATTTACGTTTTTCTCGACGTACGAGATTTTTTCGGACGTTCCGGCGGTATTAATGAGCGAGTCGCGCGAGTTTTCGTCCACAACGATTGGACCAGTTGCTATAATCGATAGCGAGAAACGTTCATCAGTTATCGTATCCTGAAATTCGTCGGACGAATTTTCAGGAGAACTCGAGCTTTCGGATTTTTTCGCGATCGGATTTGGACACGTTTGTCGTTTTATATTCAGTTTCGGAATCGCGGATTTCGAAGTACAATCGGATTTCTTCATTCGCGTTTAAAAATTAGGTTCGACGTATTAACACGCGAAGACAATAATTACGAGAATCGTCACCGAATAAAAGTAAACCAACGCACTGCTATCATGTTGGGTTTCGTTTATTAGAACGAAAACCTATTTCGAAAAAAGTTAAAAAAGAACTTGAACCTTTTAACAAGTTTATTTGCGTGCAATTACATGACGAACGTTTTTAAAAGAGTGTCGGACACGATTACGTGTAGAAACCACGTCAGAAATAAAAACGTAATATTTTAAATAATCGGTAGAGTTAGTGGCCAACAATAGCCCAAAAATAAAATATAACGAACCTAACAAATAAACCTACTAACTCCCAACAGTTTTATTGATGATCGTTTTATTATATTTTTTTTTTGGTTATGTATGGTTTTTAATTTCAATTTTCAAATATGAAGTTCAACGATTTAATTTTGAATGATTTTTTTGGTTTTAATTTCAATTTTCAAATATGAATTTTATTGATTTAATTTTTGAAAGAAGAATCAATGTTTCTACAAAAAGGTAGGTAAATAGGTAGGTACTTGGTAGGTGAGTAGGAAGATAAGATACACGAGTATACTTCTTCCTACTCAAATTCTTCTGAAAGGATGATATCCGAATACGTAATGAGATGATTCAATTAGCAGAAAAAATATTTCATCTAAAAAGCAAGGTGTCACAGTCGCTCCGACTGATTCGAATGCAACAAAAGTTGAAGGTAAAGCAAAATCAAAATATTATGTGTCGTGTCCGGGCTATCAAAGTACCGATGTAAAAATAATTTCTGAAAATGTGATGGATTCATGGGCTAACGTGTCTTTTACCGAGGTAACATTTTTAAAAACCATTCTTATTACTTTTATCTTTTAATTACCTATTAACGACTTATGTATTGTATTTTCTGTATTTTATAGATCAAACCGAATATAGTTGCAGTGGAAATCCCATTTTACGTTCGTCTATCCACAATAGCCGACAAATTCAAACATTACGGTATCGAAGCAAAGATCCAAACCAAACTCGTGGACGAAATGTCACGAAAAAGATTTGCAGAAATAGTTTCTGAAATCCAGGAAAAAAAAATCAAAAAAGGTATAAACCATAAGTTACATTACAGTAGCGAAAAGAAATTATATATGAAAATATAATATATATTAATACGAGATACCTCTTTTATTATTATTATTATTTTATTCTCGCTTTTTTTAAAAATCGGAATATTTTCTCAAAAAAGAACAAAAAATCAACCTTTTCTCACTTTCTGAATTTTTTGATATCACTCATTTGTCTTTTGTTTATTTACTGCTCAAGAGATGATAAAATTTCAAGAGATCGTGTTTTTTTTTTTACGATGCCGGGACAGTTTTTAGTATTTTATAGTTTACCAGCGCGATCTACCTTGATAAAATATGTATAGAATCTCAGCCACGAAATCGTCAACAGGTTGGTTTTCTGGTAAAACAAAAACCTAGAAGTGTTGTCTTGTTACAAATGTTAAAATCTCGTAGTTGAAGAAAAAAACACCATAGAACTGGTACTCCAATTGAGAAAATTATTATTATGATTAGAATCACAGCCACGAAATAGTCAACAGGTTGGTTTTCTGGTAAACAAAACCTAGAAGTGTTGCCTTGTTACAAAATGTTAAAATCTCGTAGTTGAAAAAAAAACCATAGAACTGGTACTTTAATTGAGAAAATTATTATTATAATTCAATTTTTTTTTATTCTTTCTTTTCCATTAATAATAAATTTTTTTATTTTTATTTAAAAAAAAAAGGGCGAATTCCTGGAGGAAGAAGAAGATTTTGTTATTTTTCAAAAAAAAAAATGAAAAACAATTCAAAAATAGAATTATGTGTTATACGATAGAAAGTAAATGTAATAGTATAATATCTGATTTAAACATTTTTTCCATGATGATACGTAATATTTTAGTCAATATTTTAAAATCTTCCCTCAATCTTAACAAATCGATCAAAATCCATTCCAAACTTCATATCATTTGTACAAAAAGTATTGATCAAGAGGAAAGGAGTTTTTTTTTAATCACTTCATCTTTATCGTTTTTTTTTAAATGATCCCATTTTGGACATACTAAATAGTCATTTTTTTCCAAAATTCGAATTGCAATTTGAAAATCTGAACAAACATGGGAGTGGTTGGGCTTTAAAAAATATAAAATCAATTGAAATAATTATTAATAAAAATAACCCACTAAAATTATCTTGTGGACGTTATATTGATCTCCCCCCCCAAATTGAAAAACAAAAAAGCTACTATAAATGTTCAATGGTTCGATAATTTCTGTTTCAAGTATTGCATTTGGGCAAAATTTTTAAATGAAGGGGAAAAAGGTTGTCTTCCATCAACTTACTTGAACGTTGAAAACAGAATTTTTAACCAATTAAACATTAAATTTAATTTTGAAAATATTTCATTCCCCACCTCAATTTCGGATATTGAAAAATTTGGAAAATTGAATGCAAATGTATCGATCAATATTTATGGGTTGGAAAAGAAAGTAGATGATGAGAGGTTTCCTATTAGAGACGAAAATAACGATTATGAGGTGTTTCCAATAAAAGTCAGTGACATTGAGAAAGAATATCACTACGATTTACTTTTTTTATCAAATAAATTCACGCATCATTTTGTATACATTAAAAATTTCAATACATTAGTGAGAAATCAAATTACTAAACACCATGGAGCAATCGAAATATGTAAGAAATGCTTTGTACATTATTCCGGACCTCTAAGAATTCAAAAATTGATCGATCATAAAAGGTATTGCAACGAATTGACAGATCAACCAGCAAAGTATGTTTTACCAAAAGTGGGGAAAAATGACATGAAATTCAAAGACATTAAATTTGGGCTACATATTCAATATATAGGCTTTGCAGATTTCGAATCAATGTTAGTAAAAAATGAAACAGAAAACCATGTAAATGCTGATGAAGATGAACCTAGAACAGAAATTATTAATAACCACGTCCCAGCTTCTTTTTGTCTGTATGTGATAGGGAAAAACAATTCGAAAATTATGCAACCAATATCTTATACAGGGGAAAATGCTGTCGTTTTTTTTTCAAAAAATTAAAAAAAATTGCTAAAATAATATCAAAAAGATATCAAAAATACAAAGATCGAATTATTATGACTCATGAGGACTGGGAAGCTTACAACACGGATCAATTTTGTTGTATTTGTGACGAATATATTTACCCAAATGTTAAAAATCGAAAAGTGAGACATCATGACCATGTTTCTGGTCGCTTCATTGGTCCCGCTCACAACAGTTGTAACCTTAAAATGAAATCCCCTAATTTTTTACCCATTTTTTTTCACAACCTATCTAGATATGACAGCCACTTCCTTTTTCAATGTTATTTGCCCACCCAAAACATAACTGTAATCCCTCACAACGAAGAAAACTATATTAGTTTTTCGATAAAAATCTGAAAATTTTTGGGTTCGATTTGTCGATTCTTATAAATTTCTTTCTACCAGTTTGAGGACATTAGTCGAAAATTTACCATCAGTAAAATATATTGGAAAATGTATTTAATAATTTTAATTTAATTGTTAATTAAAAAATTAGAATAAAAATTAAATTTATAATTTTATTAAATAGAAATATATATAAAGTTAATTAAAAAAATAAATAATTTCAGATCAGTTAAGGCATACCAGAGCTCATTTTCAAGAACCTAACTTAATAACTTTGATTACGCAAAAAGGGTATTTTTGTTACGATTTTTTTGATAGTTTCGAAAAACTTAAACTTAGAGCATTGCCTGAAAAAATCCATTTTCGAAACCAGTTAGATGGTACTGATTTGACAGAAGAAGAGTACACATTCGCACAAAATTGTTGGAATGAATTTGGATGTCTAACTTTGGAGGACTATTTAGTAGTTTATTGTATTTCTGATGTTGTTCTCCTGTGTGATTGTTTTGTCAGCTTTCGCAATCTTTGTTTGGATAATTATGAACTTGACCCGTGTTACTGTTATTCAATCCCAGGGTTTTCATTTCAAGCTATGCTTAAAAAAACTTCCATTGAATTTGAATTAATCACTGATATGGATCAATATTTATTTTTTGAGAAGGGACTAAGGGGAGGTATAGTAAATACCATAAGAAAATACTCTCAAGTCTTTAGAATAATTTCATTCATTACAAAAATTTCGATTGGACCCCCCTCCATATCCTCTAATTTTGAATTTTGTAGTATAATACTTGGAAAAATTCATCAATGATCCACTTCCATGAAATCAAATTTAAAATTGGAGAGGAAGGAAGGGGTCCAATTGAAAAAGTTTTCAAACAAAAGTTGAAGCTTGAAACACTAAGAATAGTTTTGGTTATGACAAAAATTTCAATTGAACACCTTCTTCCCCACCAATTTTGAGTAATATAACTTATTCACACTCGTCAGGAAATATTTCAAAAAGTATTACAATTTTTTGAAGTGAAAATATCGAATTATTTTTGTCTGATTTGTTCGAGAAGAAAGTTCAACTTGAAATAAAAATTATACTCCAGATTTTTTTCAGATTTTTACAGGAAATGACTTTCTTGAACTTATTTGAGGAAAAAGTTTCATTTGTCTCTAGCAAGTCTTGAACTTATAAGTACTCATAAGGATAACCAAAATAAAGATATCACCAAAATAAAGATGGCACAACAATTAAAACTATGACGAGTTCAATAAGGACTTCTATTTTTATTGTTTTCTCACCGGATCGAAAGTACTGCCTATGAATGAACTATTGTTTTCTCACTGGATCGAAATGTTGATAAATATTCATAAAAATAATATTAAACCATCAACGAATTTTAAAACCAACTTAGGAGGCTAATTTTCGTAACCAATACCTTATTTGATTTATTGAAAATATCAACAGCAGCTTCCAACTCGGGTAGGAAATTTTCAGCCACGTAAATTTGTAACCAAGATCCATACACAGCGAATGGTTGATTCGAGTCGACAAATTTGCTAGTACCGGTCACGTTTGGAGCAACAAATGTGACAGCTATTTCACTAGTGATAGATTTAAAAGTGAAATGCCTTCCGTGTTTTAGTCTTCCACTGAAAAAAATTAACATTATTGCACATGATGATGAAGTTACAGTACGAAAATAAAGTTCAGATGAAATTATACCTGGCGACTAAAGGTAATAAATGTCCAGAGTAATCGATATTATCATCAATGAATACTGAAACTGATCGAATACGTTATTTTTCTACTTAATAATGGAGTATTACTGGTATTACGTACAATATTTCCATCTTAATAAATATTATGATGCAGATAATCCAATACCTTTGTAATTTTTGAGTACAAATATCTTCAGTTGCACTTAAATTAATATAAGGACAATACGTTTTGATGAATTCATCTTCGAAACACGATTTTTTAAGATACAATAATTTATTAATTTCTACAAAGTAAAATGCACCAGGGGGTCCCTTGCATGGTAGGTGGCCGAGTAATTATGCAAATTTTTTGAACCTTGACATTTAGTTGGTAGGTTAATAAATAGATACTAATCTGCGATCAGTGGGTGTGATCTACTAATTTTCATTTTTTTGAAAAAATAATTCTTTTTTTGTGAACATGAATACTACACTAAGAATTAATAATTATTTTAACTATAAATTTGAATTTTTAAGTCAAATTTCAATGTTGATCCGTGATTCCAAAAATATTTAGTCGATTATTTTAATATAAATACCAGCCTACTAAAAAAAACTTTCTTTGATTAGCACTCCTAGTGGCGAAGAAGTGAAGTTTCTAAAAGTCATCAAGGTTCAAAAAATTTACATAATTACTCGGCCACCTACCATGCAAGGGACCCCCTGGTGCAAAGATAATGTAAATAATTATTTACCATGCCGTTGGAAGGTATTTCCCCCAGAGACGGTTTGAGCAAATTTTTTTGGGGGGATGTAGATCGAAAATGCCGAATGAAAATTTTCAAAATGCCGAATGATAATTAATAGGTACAACAGTGGGAAGTAGACCCCTGCGCTGAATTTTTTGAAAAAAATTGCACTTCTAAAAGAAAAGATGGGCTTTTTTTGCAGAAATTTTGAAAAGGTACAATAATTTCTGGTTTTTTAAAAGATGAAAAAGTGATACGTTGCCCAAGCGAAGCGAGGGCAAAAATTTTGAAAAAATTGGAATTTTTAATTAAAAATAATGCACTTTAAGCATAATTTTTAATATTTTCAAAAAGATCATGTTCCTTTTTTTACGTTATAAGTTATAACAATTCAAATGCGCTGATTTGAAAAATTTTTTCAGAAATTTACCGAATTTGTGAGTTGGAATTTCTCTCAAATTTATCGAATTTATGATTCGGAATTTCTCAAAAATTTGCCGAATTTGTGATTTAGAATTTCTAAAAAATTTACATATTTGAAATTCAAAACTTTACCAAATTTTGTAAACATACCTAATTTAATTTGTCGAAAGTTTGCCGAATTTGTCGAAAATTTGCCGAATGCCCCCCCCACCACACCGGCTCTGATTTCCCCCTTCACCTACATCGTCCAAACACATCGGTAGATTCTAGTTGTAGTTCTTAAGTTTTGTGCTGTGACATAACCAAAAACTCACTGTGGTCAGATCGGTTTATTTCACGTGAGTAATATTATTCTTATCGTTTTTTTATTTCGAAGTTATTGATGGATTTTCGTTTATAGGAAAAGAAATTTTCAATAAATCGTGTTTCGAAGACGAATTCATCAAAACGTATTGTCCTTTTATTAATCAAGTATGGCTGGTAACCGAGGAACGCGAGGAGTAAAAAGAAACAACGTGAGTCTAGTCGCCATTACTATTATTATTACTTATTCTTTACCTTTTATTTACTCCTCACTATATTTTCTTTTTTCACAGGTATGCGATGAAGCAGATGAACACATAAAATTCAAAAAAAGAAACTATCTAGAAGGTGATATCATTTTAAATGATATCAACCCCTTGATTACTTTTATGATTAGAGTAGCAACTCTACGAGGTCAAACTGTAAGTACTGAACAAATATTTTTCATTACTTAATAATAGATATAAATTGAAAAATTTACCACTTTTTTTCAGGACCATCCAACTGTAAAGATGCTTCTACAAAAATGCGTTGAGTCATTTGACGAAACCCTAAATGCAATCGAAGAAAATAGAAGACGCGAAGTGGCAGCGGCCTGAAGAACAGCTGCAGCAGCTGCAGCCGGAGCTGTGGCTGGAGCAGCCGGGGCCAGAGCCGGAGCAGCTGGAGCCGGACCAAACGGAAAAGCACCGCTGTGCACGTGTAAAGTAGGGTTTAAAGTACTCAATACATGAAACGTTCGCGAACATAAACGGCTGCGGCATTTGCCTAGGAGGAAACAATAAAAACCTACGCCTAACACCCTAAATAACCCTTTGCATTATTTTTGTTTTAAACAATTTTGAATTTTGTAAGTGGCAATTTTTTTTAGTACATTAGGATTTTTTTAAATTTTTTAATTTGTTTTGAATAGTTTTGAATTTTTCAAGTAGCGAAATATTTTATCCTCACAATATCAAATTATCAATATATTATATTATTATAAGAGAGAAGCTGGATTTTTTTTTTTGAATTCATTTGTTTTAAATTATTTTGATTTGACATTTTTTTGAACTTATGACAATTTATTTTTGGTTGAATTTTTGAATTTTTCAAGTAGCGAATTTTTAATCCTCAATCAATTTTTTTTTGCATTTTTTTTGTATTAAATTATTCTAAAAAGCGAAATAATTTTTTGATTCCATTTCATCTTTTTTAAATTAATTATTTTCAGATTATCCGATGGTTGTTTAGAGCTAAAAGTAGTAAAATTTCTATGTTATTGTGAGGTCAGGGCGAGATAATATGTCACGGCAAGGCAAACCTCAAAAAACGTGCACATGAGCTGGGAAATTTTTTTCAACTATTTCCCGAATGATTATTGAATTTTTGTCAAAAAAGTTTAAAATTTCCAATGCCAAGTCACGGGTTGAAACTTGACGTGATGGCATGACGTGTGAATTTTGTTGTCTGGACTATCCGAAGATTCTTATGTAATAATGTTACTTGATATGTCGAGATGAAAGCTTTGAATGGGATAACTTTTTCATCGAATTTATTTGGAACTTTCATTCAATCATTTTTATTGTATTTATTCACTAATTTTTTTCAAATTTTACAAAAGTTTTCTCGAAATTTTCACTCCGGAAGCCCTACAGTTGTAAGGTTGGGTATAAAAGTAATAGAAATTTAAAATAATTAAATATTGCAAACAAAAACAAATATTCAAATAAAATTATCAATTTCATAAAATCAAACATCCACAAAATTAATAATTTTATAAAAATTAATTATTCTATAGTATTGTTGACGTGGGTTGAATCACACCAAAAAGATACTGTTAAATATGCTGAAAATTGAATAATTATTGGTTCAAAATAATTATTCAGCTCAAAAATTTAAATTTACACGAAATTGATGAATTTTTTTCAGGGTTTTAAGGAATCTTAAGAGTTGTAGGGTTGAATTCAGCAAAAAAAAAGTTTTAATCTGATGAAAGTTGATAAAAATGCTTCAAAAGTAAGGTTTTTTATAATTCTGTCTACAGGATCTTAGCCCATACAGGCATATTTGACGTAAGATGTTCCACTGATAGATTTCAATTCTCATAAAATGAATGAATGATCAATTTCAATAATTTATAATTGTGCCAAAAATTGGAAAAATTTAATCAAAAAAATAATTCAATTCATAATTTTGAATTTTCCACAAAATTAAGGAAGCTCCTATTACTCCAGAAGTCCTGCAGTTGGTATGAAATCCTACGAAAGAATTGCCTAATAATTATGACGAAAATTGAAAATTGGTACGTACGACGTACCAAGGAATTTTCCAATTTAAAATGTGCATGAACATTAAAGATTGAAAATAACTACTATGACTCAGTAAGTGGGCACGGGTAAACAATTTTTGTATTTTTTCTCCAAAAATTCAAAAGAGCAACAGAAAAGTTTTTGATTTGTTTTGTGAATTTTTTAGGTTGCAAAATTTTTTATGACATTTTTTTTGGAAATTTTTGGAATGAATTTTTCAAGTTGCAAACTTATTTGAAACATAGGACCGGAAATACAGAAAGCCAACGTTCGACGTTGAAAAAAACCACATCCATTGCATCGCCGTTGCGATCGAGCCAGCCCACAGTACCATCACGTACACCATTCGCTCGACAATCCGCGGCAAACGCGACAGCATCGGAATCCAACGCAGTCGCCCACGCCACACCCCTAAATGCAACTCGAACTAGGTCACTAGAAAGGCGTCTCGATGCTCTGGCGGCCGAAATGCGCCAAGAAAGAGAGCGCAGAACCGCCCTGGAGCGGGAGAATCGCCAATTGCTCCAGGAGGCGGCCAGAAACAGGTCTATAATCTTGTCGCGGGAACGAACATCGGTACCACTCGAGCAGGCGTCACCCAACAGAAGGATTGTGAGGCACAATTCCGCGCTCCACATATTCAATCGTTTCGTGATCGGCGACAGCGTAGCTGCGGCGATAGTGGCAGAATTCAACGTCACGCGGCTGGTGTCGTATAGCACGACGGAAGTGCGTAACAGCATTAGATTGAAATGCGCCAAGGAAGAGAGCGCAGAACAGCCCTGGAGCGGGAGAATCGCCAATTGCTCCAGGAGGCGGCCAGAAACAGGTCTATAATCTTGTCGCGGGAACGAACATCGGTACCACTCGAGCAGGCGTCACCCAACAGAAGGATTCTGAGGCACAACTCCGCGCTCCACATATTCAATCGTTTCGTGATCGGCGACAGCGTAGCTGCGGCGATAGCGGCAGAATTCAACGTCACGCGGCTGGTGTCGTATAGCACGACGGAAGTGCGTAACAGCATTAGATTGAAATGCGCCAAGGAAAGGTCATCGGACGTTGAAATCTGGACCCTGCCCGAGATCAACGACACGGTGCAAACTTCAAACTGAGATTTTGTAAAAAATTTGGAATTGTGTTTGGTCTTTATTATTATTATTTTTGCACTTTGTTAATATTCCATTTATTTATCTTGTTGTTCATTTGTTGCCTATATTTAATACCTGATATGTTGAGTCTATTTATTTATTGACTTGTTGATTTTCATATTTTTATAGACCACTCTTTCTTTATTACCTTAAATTTTGTCTCATTTGTTATAGTCTTTAAGTTTTGCGTTATTTGTTGATACGTTTTGTTTAGAGTTGAGTAATTATTTATTGGATTATTAGGCTATGAAATGAGAGAGCCCTTCGTCGCTCGCGCTATGCGCATAGATGTACGTTAATTTTTTTGAATGTAATCTTATATATTGTAACTATTTTCTCTGTAATTTAATTAGAATACATTCCTCTCTTCTCTCTCTTCCATCTTTTTCGGCTGGTGTACATTTCATTTCGACTTGACCAAGTTTTATTTTGCGGTGCATTTTTTATCATTGTGTATTTTTCCAAATTTTTTCATTTCGTTGCAATTTTGTGCTAATTTTTTTCATTTATTCTCATTTTTTCCCTTCATATATTTTTTTTCTAAATTTTTGTATCTTGTGTGTGTGTGTGATAATGTCGTCATATTTGTTCACCGAAGAGGAACATGTAAGTATTTCACCATGTTTTTTCAAAATGTTTCACTTTTTTTTAATTTTCAATTTTTTGGCAAAAATAATTCTCAAGATTTAGAGAAGAGAATTTTCGAATTTTTTGAAAAACAAAAAAATTCTACAGAAAATGAACCATTGAAAAAAATTATCCATTAAAAAATGAAAATTTTTCCCACATTTCGAAATTAATCTAAAATTATGTTTTTTTTAAAATTTCTATTAAGTAAATATAAGGACTTTTTTTTTAATTCCGCACAAAAGCAATCTTTCAAATTAAGCTTGAAATCATTGCCTATTTTATTGAAAAACAAAATTTCTCAGGAATTTTTCAAAATAAACATTGCTTTGGATTTCGTAAGTATGGTCTAAGATAAGTAATTTCAAAGGACGCAGTTGATGAAAGATTTTGTTTCAATTTTTTAAAATAAGACAGTTCGAAAAAATTATAAGATTTTTTTTCAAAATTTCTATTAAATACATCTAAGTAACTAAACATTTTTTTTTTCATTCTACACAAAAGCAATTTTTCAAATTAAGCTAGAAATCATTATCTAGGTACTTTGTTGAAAAACAAAATTTCTCATGAATTTTTCAAATTTTACATCTGTTTTATTTTTAGAGATGCGGAGAAACGTAAGTTTACGATGAATCAGAAACCTTTTACACATCCTGAATTAATACAATCTTATTTCATGTTGCACACAAATTTTTCATTTTTTTTTCATCCTTCAATTTTTTCCTCACCTCCCTCCCCTCCCAAAGGATGAGTAGATAAGTGGAAACACTATAATTTCAAAGTAGACAATGAACTGCACTTTTTACAAGTACAATTGTTTTTTCAAATAGTCATTATTTCGTTTGTGGATTTTTTCCATCTTTTCATTTTTTCTTTCTTCTTTTTTGTCATGTGGACTTATCTTTTCTTTTTTCTTTCTTTTTTTTCTTTTATTATGATTTTTGTAGCACTAGAATAAACGACTCGAGTATCTTCTTCATTGCCGAAGGGTTCAATTCATGATCATGACATTACAAGGTGGTGAATACAGCTTGGCAATCTTCTCAGCTAAATAGTGAATTGACCAACGAATATATTTGACTGCATAACTTGAAAATAATCTGCTCGATGGAATTATTTGACAAAAATACAACGTGCCATCTACTGGTTCATTTCAAAACAAAGTGGGCATGACAATGCCATGAATACAGTTTGGTTAACTTCTCAGCAAAATATCAAATAATGGCACTGAACTGACAAAATAGATTCATTCAACCGCGTAACTTGAAAATAATCTATTTGATGGGCAGCTTGACAAAATGGTACAACGTGCCATCAACTGGTTCATTTCATATCACGACTGAATAACAGAACCATGAATACAGCTTGGCTACTTTCTCAGCAAAACATCAAATAACGACAATAAACCAACGAGTTTCTTTGACTGGATATCTTGAAAATATTCTGCTCGATGGAATGGTTTGACAGAAAAATATCGTAACATCAACTGATCCAACTAGTACGAGTTCATCATTATATCTTCGATAATTACACCACACAGATCGATTAACTTTTCGGCGAAATGGTGAAAAATATCACGGAACTGATCCAATAGCTTCATTATATCAGTGTTCGTTTGCATAAATTTCAAAATATTTCTTTGATTGATCGATTCAATGAATTGACTGGAAGTTCATATAAATTCAAAGGGAACATCCGCTTTAAGATTGGTATTCACAGGTATTCTTCTGAGACAACTTTCTGATCTCGTGAGTGTACTTCCAAGCCAAAGCTAGTGCTACAATATTTGATACTTTTTCTTTTTCTTTTTTTTTCTTTTTCATTTTTTTTTCTTTTTATTATTATTTTTTTTTTTTTTGAAAAACCAAATGTACTTATAAAAGCGCAAGTTCGTTTTTAAAGAAATATAAACTGATTTTTTCACCCCTTTTTTAGAAGAAAATATCTACTCAAAATTTTTAGCGCAAAAATCTATTTTAAAAAAATAGATCCAAAACAAAGTATTCGAACTTTTCGGCATCTACAAAGCACTGATACAGATATTATGGAACAAATAAAATATTTGTACTGAATGTGCTAAAATGTTCAAATTCATCAACCGACATTGTACCACTAATCAAAAGACCATACTCGTACTTTATGAAAGAAAATTCTCAGAAAAATCAATCCAAAATAAAAAATTGCACCCTTATCTTGCGAATGCATTTTATTTCAAAAACTTTTCTTTCGGAAAATAAAAATTTAAGAAAAGTTAGAAACTTGAGGAAACAATCAAAATTATAAGTTTTGCTTTTTGTACTGTTTATACTTGTTGTTTTTGATCCAGATATATTTTTTTTTAATTTGGGTAATTATTTTCGAGAAATCAATTTATGTTTCTTAAATGTTTTTTCTTGCATTGTGAAATTTCAATATTGAATTTGTATTTTTGTTAATTTGTTGTTCATTTATTTTATTTTTATATTCATTTTTTTTGTAATTTGGGGGATTCTCATTTTCAAATTTGAATCCTAAAATCCTTCGACTTTCTTTGACCAGATGAAAAATCACAATTCATTACTTACTTTCTTCTCTCTCGAGCAACATCTCATCTCCTCGTCAATTTTGCGTGATTTTTTACTGTAGGTGCGATTTTGCCGGGTGCGGTATTTATTTTTAGCATACTTTTTTTCGTTTTTAAAAATCATAAAAAATATGGATTCCGGGAGAAAAAAATTTTCGGCTGTTTTCGCTCGTTTTTTCTCGTTATAGGCTCCAGTGCAACCAGCAGAGCCAGAGTGCGCAGTATGTTATGAACTATTGAGTGTGGAACCAATTTCCAAAATGCCCGGCTGTGGTCACGTATTTCATGGCTGGTGCCTTACGACGTGGCTGAAAGACCATAATGACTGCCCCTATTGCAGGTACATATTGATCGAGGATCTGCCAAGAGTGCCAAGAGTCACGCGTCGAGCTAAATTTTATCCTGCGTATACAAGAGTACGATGAGCTTTACTTTTAACCCGTGAGTATTTCAATTTTCAAGAATTTGATTTTGGTGAACATTTTTCCTAATTTTTTTCATTTTTTGTACAGATGTAAAAATTTGATGGCCGTTGCGGTGCAATGTTGAAAAATGTGAAATCAAATGCCGATGCCGGTTGTCAAGTTTTGTCTGATTTTTTTATTTTTGTACATATTTTTATTTCCTGTGATTTTTGTTGTGATTTTTTTTGTGGTGCAATGTTGAAAAATGTGAAATCAAATGCCGATGCCGGTTGTCAAGTTTTGTCTGATTTTTTTATTTTTGTACATATTTTTATTTCCTGTGATTTTTGTTGTGATTTTTTTTGTAATTTTCATTTCCCGTGATTTATGTAATTTTTTAGAATTATGTATGTGATTTTGTACCTACGAGGTCTGACAATTAAGTAATGCAACCAATTTTTTTTCTCGGCTTGTGGTAACACTGCAAACCTGTAACTTCGGCAGCCTAATACTGTATCCCTACTCTCTCGATAGACACCTTGGCGACCCTCGTGCGATCATTTCTCCGTCAGCTGTGTAGTGTTTTGTAACAACGCGTAGGTAGTGCTCGTCACGAAAATGGAACACCGAAATTTAGAGCAACGGTGCGCGATAAAATTTTGTGCAAAACTCGGCGAATCCGCGACGGAAACTTATGCTAAAGTGCTTAAAGTGTTTGGTAGTGATGCCCTGAGCCGTGATCAGGTGCTTCGATGGCATGCCGATTTTAAAAAGGGCCGTGAGAGCGTCAAAGACAAGGCGCGGTGCGGGAGGCCAGTTCAAGTGCGAACCGACACGAATGCGCAGCGTGTGCGTGCCCTTGTGCGTCAAGACCGGCGTCTAACCATCCGAATGTTGGCTGACGAGCTAAGTATTAACCGGGAAACAGTTAGAAAAATTTTAACTGAAGATTTCGCCATGAGAAAGCTCTGCGCGAAGATGGTACCGAAGAACCTTTCACATGAGCAAAAATCCCACCGAATGAACGTCGCTCAAGACTGTCTGGAGCAGGTTGAAAGTGATCCTACGCTTCTTGATCGAGTTATTACTGGTGATGAAAGTTGGTTCTTTCAATACGATCCCGAAACTAAACGACAGAGTCAACAGTGGCTGTCTCCTGGAGCGCCGAGGCCAAAGAAGGCGAGAATGAGCAAGTCCAAAGTGAAAACGATGTTGATTTCCTTCTTTGACAGCAAAGGGGTGGTTCATAAAGAGTTCGTACCACCTGGACAGACCGTAAATCAGGTATTCTACAAGGCTGTGCTCGAAAGATTACGAAAAAGGGTCGTCAGAGTGCGTCCAGCCATCGCGAACACCTGGGTTCTCCACCATGACAATGCGCCTTGCCACACAGCGTTCAGTGTTTCTCAGTATTTGGCGTCTAAAGGCATCGCAACGTTACCGCAACCGCCTTATTCACCTGACATGTCACCCTGCGACTTCTTCCTTTTCCCCTATGTGAAAAAATTCATCAAAGGTCATCATTTTGACTCCGTTGAGGACATCCAAGAATCCGTGACGAGGGTACTCGGAGAGGTACCACTTGAAGCGTTCCAGAATTGTTACGAAAACTGGAAAACTCGGTGGAATAAGTGTATACGTGCGGGAGGGGACTACTTTGAAGGGGATCCAAGCGATGTAGCTTAATTTTTAAATATACTCGATTTTTGAATTTAGTTGCATTACTTAATTGTCAGACCTCGTATGTATGTTGTGATGTTTTAGAATTATGTATCTGATTTTGTACCTGTACCTAGAGCTGTGCGCCGATGAGAAATCGGCGGCGGCGGCGCAAACTCAAAAATTGGTCGACGGCGGCGTAGATGGCGCGCCGCTGACAACTAAATCGGCGGCTGCTCGGCGGCATAACCGACCGAGTGAGCAATTTTGGGCATTTTTTTGCTTTTTAGAGCTACAGCTTTCAAAGCTACCTCATTGTAAGCTGCTTAAAACTAAAGAACTTAGCTCTAAAGAGCTTGTGAGCTGCTCAGCAATGGTACCGAGTAGTGAGTGTACATTTTTACTTTATTTACAGCCTGTTTACTTTCGATGAACGAGGCGGAGGGGTCAAATTAAGACATGCGCCGGTTCGAGCGGCCGACAATTCATCGGCGGCGGCGGCGCGTCGGCTGATGGAAAATTTGACGGCGGCGGCGGCTCGACTCGGCGGCGCATAGCTCTACCTGTAGCTATGTATTGTGTGATATTTTAGAATTTTGTAATTTTTAGATATTTTATTATTTTAGAGGTAATTTTTTATTCTCTGCGATTTTGATATTTTAGATACTTCGTGATTCTGTCTTTTTATCTTGATGATATTTTTAATTTTACATTTTCATTACTTCTATGTACATATTTTGGAACACTTTTTATAATACCTATATTTACATATCCTCAACTTGTCAATTCTTCATTTGATGTTCGAAAAAAGTAAAAATGTTAAAATGGTGTAAAAAAAGTTAAAATGGTATAGAATGGTATAAAAATTATAAAAAAAAGATGAAAAACGGTATGAAAAGGTAACAAATGGTACTTATATTTTTCATTTGATTAGGTAAGCATGGTGAAAATATGAACTCCAGAAAAAATGATGAAAATGGTAGGTATGTGAATGACATTCTGGTAAAATCAAGGTATCCATGGTTGAAACACCAAAAATAAAAATTAAAAATAGAAAATAAAAATGAATGAAAACAGAAAATTCAAAACGGTAAGGTATGCAGTGACTATTGGGTATCAAAACAAAAAAATACTTATATTTTCAAGGAGTTCGAATAATAAATCTTAAAATTAAATAGGTACTTGATTTTTTGATTTTTTGGTAACTTGTCAAAGTTATTTTTATATTTTTGATAAAAATCTGAAAAATTAGGAATGAATGAGTGAGTGAGTATAAATAAGATGTGCACAACTAAATAATACTCATTTAAATGCACGATGTCGTCGATATTCAATCCTCGATCTTTAGTGCAGTTGAGTGGTAAGATAGTGGTTGAAAATATTTCAAAGACTGAGGATATTGAATTGTTAGAGATCCCTCGAACACTTTTTCCAAAATTGCTTGAGATCCGCAGAAGTGTTGATGAAAGACGCAGTATGTTGGCTGAGAGAAAAAAATCTCGTTTTCTTTTAAAGGAATTGCACCGCGGTGTAGAAATGTTGAGGGCTGAAGCTGACAGACTCGATGAACTTAGGGCTGAAAATGAATGACTTTTTTTTGATGAGGTGGAAGTGGAAAATTTTAAAAAATTCTTTATAAATATAACCACATGAATGAAAAACTCTCATAACCATGTCTCTCTTACGTTGGTTACCTTGTGTTCGCTCTTTGGAGCAACCTGTTGAAGAAGAGTTCAATTTTAGTACCAATGGTACCTACTGTTGCCTGAAAGGGTGCTTTGATAGGGCAGATATAGGAATACACAAAGACGCTGTTTATGATGCCCTTTCGCTACCCGATCTATTTAAAACTTTGATTAATATTCGATCTTTAACAATTTTGAAAAATATTTCCAAAATTCATTTCTCTATGTTAAATAATGATTTCGATAAAATAAGTCTTTTAAAATTTAAGAAATTGCTCAGTTACGTTTTTAGAAATCAAAAAACTGAATTAATTATTTGTTTGAATACCAAACGAGAACTAACTTCTGACGAAATCCCTATAATTTTAAAAGAGTACCATGACTTCGCCGTCACTGCTCACTCAGGTTTTAATGGAACTTATAAGATGGTTTCAAATTTATACAAGTGGCCAAATATGAAAAACGACATTCGCGAATATATTCAAAAGTGTCATTCTTGTCAAATGAACAAAAATGACAGACACCCTATCAGAAATCCTTTAGAAATCACGACCACAAGCACTCAACCGTTTGAGCGCATTGCGATCGACATAGTAGGACCTTTGACTTTAACTAAAAATGAAAACAAATTCATTTTGACTGTCCAAAACGATTTAACAAAATTCTCATTTGCTTTATCCTATTAAAAATCATGTCGCTTTAACTATTGCTGAGACTTTAAATCTTTTTATCTGCCAATTCGGTATACCTAAATCGATCTTAAGCGATCAAGGTACCGAATTCTGCTCAGATGTGATCAAACAATTAACTAGGCTATACAAAATAAAGCCTCCATCCTATTGTCATAACTCCTAAGCACCTTTACCAAGAGCTACGATTAGCACGTGTGCCATACGATCTAGAGTTTCCTTTACCAAACGACTATGCTGATGCCTTTTGGTATAATACACTGACTAAAATTGACACATTTTTTGTAAATAAACGTCTGATTTTTGCCATCAAAATACCCCTCGTACAGGTTCAAAGATACGAATTGTATCGACTTATCCCATTACCTACTCCAGTTAATCAGAGTGACTTCTTTCGTTACATCGAACCTTCCTTCCCATACCTACTTTTAAATAAGGTTCGAACTTCCTATTCCAAACTCGATAATTTAGACTCGTGTGTCGAAATGGCACCTTCCGAGTACATTTGTGCAGATCCTGTAATTTATAGGAGTATTTCCAATCCACCTTGTGAGATTACTCTTCTCACATCCCATACTCAAATTCCCTCAAATTGTAAAGTTAACACTTTTTCTGCCTATGTCGAGATCTGGCACCATCTCAAAAATAATGATTGGTTGTTCGTGTTGAGCGAACCAACGACCCTATCCATAGATTGCAGAGAGACCCAAAAATTAAACGACACAGTCCTGCCGCTTAGTGGTATAATAAAATTACAACCTGATTGTAGAGGCTACACAGGTCAAACAACAATTTATTCTGAATGTTCGTAGTTAAATGTTCATAATAAAAAACGCGGAATGGAAATAGTTGTTGTATTAAACAAATTAATAATAATCATGGCTAAACATACAAAAAATGGACTTTAAGTAGTTATTAAAAAATTTACATCTTAACGGGCAAAAGTGGACTGTATATGGGTAGATGTTCAAATTGGTGAGAGTAACAGAAGGAAGAGACTAATCATGGAATTTTAAAGGGAGAAAATCAATCATACTAAATAAACTGAGATAAGGGATGAACTGGTTGTACGAAGGAAGCCAAAAATAGGTATAGGAATAAACAAAACTAAACTAACTAGGCTAATTTAAAAATAACGCTATCTAGCGGAACACTGAAAGTTCAAATTTCCAAACCTATGAAAATATTTTGCCCCTTATCAATATTCACGATTTTAATTTTTCAAGAAACTTCGAAAAATATTCCGAACCTCATGCTATGGAAACCCTCCATGTCACCAATCTCCATACTCAGGAACTAAAATTACTGGCTCATAAATTAGAGCAATACGATGATATGCTTAAGGGGGGGGGGGGGCTTGTTTTGGAACATTTTTTGTTGAATGCATAGCGTTGATTAGCGGAATTTTCTAAGACCTTTGCATGACGTCATTTTGATTTTTCACCTATGAAGTTTTGAAGAAAAATTGGAAACTAATTTCAAATTGTTTCTTTTTACAAAAAAAATTAATTTTTAATTTTTGAAAAATAAAATGCATAGAGTTCTCAAAAAAAGGAAATTATTTTCATATTGCATTTTGATTGTGTCATTTTGTAGAAAATGTTGGTAGATTTTTTGGAAAATTACAAATTTCAAAATCAAAATTGGAGAAAAACGCGATTTTTACTTTAGGTCCCGTTTCTAGGAAAACTATGCAACCCACAAAACTTTTTCTCAGAATCTTTTTTATTCAGTAGAGTCTTGTCTATAATTTAACGAGAGGATTTTGCAAAACTCGTACTTTCTCTCCTATTTTATGAAACCCTCTCATAGTTTTTCCTCGGAAGTATTCCAGTCGACTCGAAAGAAATAGTTGACAAATTAAAATTTTGCAAAATCCTCTCGTTAAATTATAGACAAGACTCTACTGAATAAAAAAGATTCTAAGAAAAAGTTTTATGGGTTGCATAGTTTTCCTAGAAACGGTACCTGAAGTAAAAATCGCGTTTTTCTCCAATTTTGACCTTGAAATTTGTAATTTTCCAAAAAATCTACCAACATTTTCTACAAAATGACACAATTAAAATGCAATATGAAAATAATTTTCTTTTTTTGAGAACTCTATGCATTTTATTTTTCAAAAATTAAAAATTAATTTTTTTTGTAAAAAGAAACAATTTGAAATTAGTTTCCAATTTTTCTTCAAAACTTCATAGGTGAAAAATCAAAATGACGTCATGCAAAGGTCTTAGAAAATTCCGCTAATCAACGCTATGCATTTAACAAAAAATGTTCCAAAACAAGCCCCCCCCCCCTAAGCACAGTTTCGCTAAACCAAGTCCCATAAATGATCGTACTGATTGGACCACAATTTTAATTTACCTAATCACTAGCATTGTCCTCATTTACCTTGCAATGCGTACAAAATGACGCATCTACAAGTGCGTAGATTTCAGTAATATTTTTTAAAAGTGATTATTCGAGTAAAATATCATCATCGTTGACTCGGGTATTTTTAATTGCTTAGGTATCTATTTTTGGAATAAAATACAATGAAATACTCGATTAAAAGTGGCCTCGATGGTGCGATACCTATGCTGTTGAAAATATCTGTGTTCGGGCTACGATCATGTATATTTTGCTCGTCTGATCGAGTTTGTATGGGTTTCAGATAATACTCTCTGTCGATAATTAAATCAAGTACACGAAACTCGAGTCAACTTAGCAAAACTGGTTTGGGTAGGTACCTATCTTGGACGGCGACGAAAGCAGATAGGTACCTAGCTAACGAAATTTTGTAAAACTTCGTACAATTCTCTATCGATGGCACGTGGATACAATGGTTTTGGTTTATCTCAAAAATATGGTGGGGTGGGCTTATCTTTTGAATACGAAAATGCTGCCATCGAGAGAAGTGAGTTTTCTAACGGTATTCATTCTGATTTTCATCTATCCACCTGGTTATAACCTCTTACTATTTTTCTCTACTCTCTTCATGTCCTCTATAATTTGATTGTTCTTCTAAGAACTTGTGTTTTTTTATATAAAGGTGTATTTTTTTTGTCTATATATGTCGCGTCTTTTGTTTTATGAACAAGTTAATCACAATGTTTTTTTATATAAAAATCTAATAATTCTAAAATCACATTTTTTATCAAGTGTTTTTGCTAGTATTTTTTTGAGTGCGTTGACTACTCTCAAATCGATTAATGAAATAATTAAAATTAATTCCTAATTGGAACCATATTACACCTGACCGTGTACTTTGCACCTGTGAAATCATCCCCTACTCTAGCGGAATGTACCACAAACTAAATTAGAACGTTCATATCAAGGGTTGAGTGGTTGATGAAATTATTTATCGTTTGGTCCTCTTCGAGTAAAGTTGCTTCGAAAGTTCGCTCTCTTCCAATTTCTTATTTGTGTTGCTAATATTTTGTGTATAGTTCGACATTCATTTCGTTTCGTATCCTGAAATTTTCTGCAGAGATTTCAATTGGTATGTAATCGTGTTTTATTTATTTTTCGAATATTTAATTTGTGTGTGGTGATACTTTAATTTTTTTTTTCGAAATTAATTTGAAAGTGCTTAATATTTCTCGAAGTTTATCAATTAGAATTATTATATTAGGAAATTGCTGAGGGAACTTGAGCATGATTTTTAAATTTTTATAATTTTTTCTACACAGTAATACTCGAAAATTTTTGGAAAACTGGACTGGATATCTTATGAATAGACCATCGACCATTAATCATTACGGATCTTCGATGTCAAAATCTGGAAAACGTTGTATGGTATTGGGTATTATAAGATATTATTTTAGAACTAGGTAATTTATGGCCCCCCTTTTCCCTTTAAAATTTAGGATTATATTCCTTTTCCCTTTAAAATTTAGGATTATATTATCTTATTTTTTCTCCTTTTATTTAATATAGTATGTTTTTGCCACTGGGGTTGGTACATAATTATCTAGTCATTTTTTTTTTCATTATCTCTTATCTTGTTTTTTTTTTCTCGATTTTATGGAAGGCGTATCCAAATTTGGCTGACGCTAAAATTACGCATTTCAACCTATTTAAAACATTGATTGAATGTGTGAAATTACGAAGAGAAAAAGCGAGAACGTACAATATGAATCCACCCGAAATTGAATCCGGACAAAAAGCCCGATTCTCAAATTGTTTAATTGTGAGAGCTTTCCTAACGTGTTGTCGTAAGAATAGAGAGACTCCGAATGAAGAAGATAATATGAGTGAAGAGCTAGAACTGAGAGAGAGATACCCCCTCAGATCGAGAACTCGAGCGTTGAAAGTTTCCACGGAATGAAAAAGCTAAATTAAATAAATAACAAAAATTTAAATTTAAAAAAAAAATAAAAAAAATAAGTAACAAAATTTACGAGAATCATTCTCAAATTAAATAACAAAATTTCTGCAAGAATTTCAAATTCCCAATAAACAAAAATCAAAATAAATAAAAACCTTTGGTAAGAAAATTAAAAAAAAAAATTTATAACATAACATAACAACGAGAAAATTTAAAAAATTTTCCCAATAAATAAATAAGAGAATTTCAGAAATTCTCCAAAAACTAATAAGTAATAACTTTCATATAATAAACGAATTTTCATTCAACTCTTAGAATTTTCAAAATTCTTTTAATAAATTTCTCAAATTATCCGTTTGTATGAGTTTTAAACTAAAATTGAATGCGAAGGATAGCATGAGAAACAAAATTCATTTTCATTTCAAAATTTTTTATCTCCCAAAATTCAAAGTTCCAAATGCTATAGGTACCCACATCCAGCGAATAAGCAACCCTCATAGCCCGCTATGCAACGCGTACGCCACACATTTTTCGTCCCGGCTTATGCAACATTGCACCAGCCTATTTTTCTATACTGCGCAATATCCTTTCCTATTAGATTCCCCATTTCAGCAACCCTGTATCCTATTTTCGACCACGTGCGTTTTTATCGCACGAACATGTTCGTTGCAAAGGAACCGCCGCAAAAAAATATTTTTACGAACACGCAAGGTTTCGGTTTTCAACTCGTAAACGCTGAGACAGCGTTACTTCTTTCTCTCTCGCTCCTATGCAATCCTTATCGACAAAGTCTCGTCGATCCCATCCTTATCTCTATAAAAATTAGAACTGCTGAATTCAGCATGAAAATCCTGGAAATATCCGATAATAAAATACGTCTCGAAGAAATCACCACCAAATTACATCACTCTCTTTTAAAAGGCCAGTCAAATAAGATCTATTTTGTCGTGAATATACGTTGGTAAAAACATAAATTCGAAAAATAAAAAATAAAAATAAAAATAATAAAAAAAGGGAGTATTTTATATATCTCGTGTCGCGAAAAAGATGTCTAGCCGTCCAGGTACGTTTGAATTTTTTCCTCTACACCTACTTCTAGTTCCCTTGGAACAGATTTTTTTTCAAAATTCCTTTCTTATTTTTAGTAAATCTATTCTCGATCCGCTTTGGGCGGGACTTTGCGCTATATACAGGGTGTGCCATAAGTGAGTGCATTCTTTTTGCACCGAAGTGAAACGCGTTTTTGTATTCTCATTTAAAACAAAATTGTGACTACAGAAAAGTCGGAAAACATTTGTACGCGATTGAAGATGTATTCTGGTAGTCGAAACAAAATTTTCACCATCGCGACATGTTTGAGACTGCGTTTATGGACCGCGTAAGATGAGACGAAGATGAAAAAAAAAACCGGGTTTTTTCGTCTACAATTTTAGAAACGCGGCTGTACAGCGCCATCTAACGACCAAATAGGGAACTTCTTGGTCGCATTTTGTTGCTCATAGTGTACTGGTGGCAGCGTCACCTAGTTTCAAGATTTTGCACCGTTCCTTCGCTGTTGGCTGCACTGAGCGTACACGCCTTCATAACCACTTTTTTCCCTCTCCTAGGTGGTAACATTTTTTCCGAGGCATGTTTGTTTTGCTTTATCATTTTAATGTTTATCAGTTATGAATGTAATGGGAAAAAATTAGTGATTTGAAGTTGTAAATGTGTTCGCATGTTATGTATGATTTTTTTATTAGCCATTTCAAGTCGTATTGAATTTTTGTCGCGAAGAAATGCCATTGTATTCTACTGCAGAACGTGTCTTCATAATCAAAACTTATTATCAAACTGGGCGTATTAGAAGTATTGTAGATGATTGGAACGGTGAATTCGACACCATACCACCTTGTCGAAGGAATATCTTTAAATTCGCCTTGCCGAAGGAATATCTTTAAATTAATCAGAAAATTTGAACGTCATGGAACTGTTCTTGACCTTCCGCGCAGTGGCCGACGAATTACCGCTACTACATCAGATAATATGGAACGGGTGGCTTCGTTGTTCATTATTTCATCATTTCGAAAAATTCGTAGAATTATCCAAAAAAAACGAAAGGTACGACTTTTAGAACACCAGAACGTGTCTGCACAATAGTTGGTTCCGCTGGTGAAGCCGATAAAGGGATGGGGACAGGACGAGGAGGATGAGGATTTTGGAAATTTTTTGTATTTGGATCACAAAGAACAAAGGCTGGTTTTAGATGGTCTATTAAAACTGTGGTGCGTTTATTTTTTACTTTGATGATGAAGGTTTTATTATTACGTTCTAGGACTTCGTATGGACCTTCGTATGTAGGTATGAATGGAGGAAGATATTTGTCATTTCGAAGGCAAACATGAGAACAGTTATAAAGGTCTTTGGGAACATAGTTGCGTTTCTGAGAATTGTGATGGGTAAGAGAGTTAAAAGCTGACATAGCTTCACTAGCTTTCTCGAGAATTTCGTGAGGCTGATTTATTGGGTTCGGTTGAAAAAAATCGCCTGGTAACCTAAGTGGTTGTCCGTACAATGCTTCGGTAGGACAAAATGGTTTATCGGAATTTATTGATGAGCGAAGACCTAAGAGTATAAGCGGGAGGTGAGCGGACCAATCAATAGGCTGGAATTTCGAAGTGATGGCGGTTTTCAGAGTTCGATGGAAATTTTCGATTAGGCCGTTGCTTTGAGGGTGATAGGCAGTCGTGCGAATACGTTTAATTCCGAAGAGTATGGATAGGTTATGGAGAAGCTCCCATGTCTCCAACCATCTATTGTGCTCTTGGTTTGTCTTCTCGAAATTCCGAGAAGAAATGGAGCCTTTGCCGACGGTTTGCAAAACGAGAAAAAAATCACGTATGCCGGCTCTTTTGGCTATTGACTAAAACTAACTTACATTAAAAAGAAGAAAAAAAAGTACATTTTTTACGGTATCATTATTTTTTTAAATATTTTTTTTACCTAATTTTAAGAAATTGCTCGTTTTATATTAAAAGTATTCGTTTTTTCTTTAAAAATTTTTGTCGCCTTTTAATTTCCCTTCTTTGAACGACTCTTCTAATTTGGTCGGTATATTGACCAAAAATAAAATTTAAAAAAAAGAATCTTCAAATTAAGGGCCTATTGGAGGCTGTCCTGATGAAATTAGCGACACCACCGAGCCTGCAGCCCCAGCCACTCCCGTCTCAGTCGCCATCTTGGAGCTGGCATTCACCTCGATCCCCAATTTACTCCCCATTGTCCGGTCCCAAAAATCCATCTCCGGAGTACCCGGTGGAGCCAGAGGTCTGGCAATGGCATTCGCCTCAAACAGTCCAGCGGCGCGACTCACCTACAAACTATGTCCCAAACGACCCATACCAAGAATCCCCACGGTCAACCTCATCACACCAGCAAAATCGTCGCGGCCCTCCTCTCCAACCTCTCTAGAAGTCGCCAAAATATTCGACGAAAAGAGAGAAGTACAGAAAATTATTCCTAAAATGAGGAGCTGCTCCGTGTGAGGAAAAACCTTTTTCAAAAAAAAAATTATATTTTTTATATATATACAGGGTGGCCAAGAAGTCAGTTAACACTAACGAGTTTTTTTTCTACTTCGAATATGGCGTTGTAGCACGACGTACGCGTTGTAATACGCTTTCTGTCTGTGTCGAGGCATCTGGAAATAGTGAGGGCCGTGTTCGAAGGTCGACGAGAGATGATAAAATCAGAAATATTGATATCAAGTCATTCGAACAGAAATTGTCAATGTGGTTCTGTAAAAACTTCGCGTGAATTTTTTTATGATGGCAGCGAATGCGAAATTTGATATAACTCAACGCGCTTTTTTGTTACGATTGTGGATCCAATATGATGCCGATTACAACAACGTTATCGCAGATTTCCTTGAAAGGTATCCGAATTCACGACCTCCATCTCGACCGTACCTGTGGAAGCTGAATAACAAGTTCAATGAGATCGGAACTGTGCATGATGCTAAGAGAAGCGGTCATCCAAAAGTTGCAACGAATAATGAAAATATGCAAAATGTTGCTCAGTTTTTTATTGAAGAACCACAAACATCTCAACGTAGAGCGTGCTTACAGTTAGGTATGAAACGTAGCAGTTTGCAAAATTGTTTGTACCAACTGAAGATGAAAGCATATCGTCCAAGACTGGTGCACAGTTTATCTGAAGATGACTTTGACAGGCGAGTACAATTTTGTGAATTATTCCAAGTCCGGCATAATGCGGACCCAAACTTTTGGCGTAATATCATGTGGACTGATGAAGCCACTTTCAAGACAAATGGTAGGGTAAATCGTCATAATTCAGTTTATTGGGATTTTACTAATCCGCATCAGATTGTCAGTCAAGAGATGCATGCGCCTGGTGTATGTGTTTGGGGTGGAATAATTTCAACCGGATTAATTGGTCCTTACTTCTTCGATAATACCGTAACTGCTGAATCGTATGGTGAGATGCTAAAAGAAGTTGTTTTACCTGAGGTAATGAATTCGGAAACGTTCGATTACAACAATTTAATTTGGCAGCAAGATGGTGCGCCGCCTCACTATGCTGTGGCAGTATGTGCGATTTTGGATGAAACTTTTGAAGAATGGATCGGCCGGCGAGGAACTATGGAATGGCCAGCCAGATCGTGTGATTTGACACCCTGTGATTTCGCATTATGGGGCATTATCAAAGAAAAAGTCTACACAACACAGGCGAGAGACGTCGAGCATTTAAAAGTTTTGATTACTGAAGCATTTCAACAACTCGATGAATGCAAGCCTACCATTCGTGCGATTTGTGAATCTGTTCCTAAACGATGCGTTTCTTGCATTGAAGTAAACGGACACCAATTTGAACATTTAAATTAAAGTTTCTGTCATTATTATACATGCATTTATACGTAATAAAATCAATGTAAAGAAAATTTCATTTTTTTTTTTGAAATTGCTAACTGACTTCTTGGCCACCCTGTATATATATATATATACTCATGTAACTAATCTAGTCTAATTTCATTATCTTTAATTTTTCTTTTTCGCTCTTTTAGCGAAACTAATATTATTTTCTAGACATTACTAATTTTCTTTTATAATTGTATCTTTACTAATGTGTTTTTGTTATAATTTTTCTATTTCCATTTTTGTGTTATTCAACGGACATCGACATCAGTAAGTTTGTAATTATATTACTTTCATTTTTCTAATTTTATATTGCATGAACTTTATCTAGTCATAATTTTAATATCCATTTTTCTTTTGGATGTATTGATACTGAATTTTAATTGCGTTTCAAATTTTGTAAATTAATAAAATTAAATTGTAAATTATTCCCTTCGTATTTATTTTAAATTACGAAATTTCAGCCCTCAAGTTCAGCCCCAAATTTCAACCTCTTTTTCCCAAAGGAGCTTAACAATTTAATGAATTAAATTGTAAATTTTACCCTTTTGTAATTTATTTCGACCATAAAATTCATCCCTTAAATTCATCCCCTAAATTTCAACCCCTAAGTCCCAAAGGAGCTTAACAGAATTTTAGCCACTCTCTTAATTTCCCCTAAACGCTGAACAAAGCCCTTGCAAACATACATTGTAATACGAAGGTGCTATTGTTCAAATATATAGTTCAAATATATATAACTCCCCCAAATTAGACAAATCAAAAAACTCGTAAAAGTCAAACAAGCCGAATTCGCGTTAATCTCGAAAAACTCGAAATAAAGAAAAAAATCGTAAAAGTCAGAAAACTTCTAAAATTATGACTTTTAGACAAAAGAATTACAAAGTTGCGAGGGATCTAAATTTAACGTTTTTCCATAGATCCCTCTTCCAAATTTTCGTCATATTGCGCAACTTGTTCCCCTAATTATTATAAATACTTTCGCGAAACCCCTCGAAAAGGCATTCTAATTTCAAATTTCAAACCGCGAACAACTACGTTAGTTTTGTCTCGTTTTATTCTATTTTCCAAATTTCGTCTCGTCAAGTACTCGCGTACCTACTCGTCTCATAATTTTTTATATCAACTAATTTTGCTCGTTTCCAAATAATTTCTTCTAGTCATTTTTATTTTAAATATCTAGTCAAATTTTTAATTGAATTATTTCCAATTTCCGGACATCGGCAGCAGTAAGTTGTATATTCATATTTATTATTTTTACTACTTATCTAGTCAATTGCATGTATAATTTAGTATTAAAATTTCGGTGTACTGAAGTGCCGGTGTAATCAAGTTTCAATTAATTATAATTTAATAAATTAATTTGTAAATTTTACCCTTTCGTAATTTATTTCAATCATAAAATTCAGCCCTTAAGTTCAGCCCTTCCGCGTCTTAAAATATCAACATCAGAGTCGCAGTATTCGTAAAGTTCTTTTTTCAAATCAAAAACATAGCCTTCTGCAACTTTCGCATCATGCCATTTAATGAACTTTTTTCGTTCATCTTCTTTCATACGGTCATATGAGTAGAATTCTTTATTCGGAATTGGGCCAACATAATTTTCATTTTCTACCGTATTGAACAAGTGGGGGAAGTAACCTTTTTTCAACTCGGTAAGACCAAAGGTTTTAGGAAAACTAGCCTAGGGAGCCGAAATAAAATTGTGACTATCAATAATTTTCAAGTTCAAGTGAGGAACTTCGAGTAGCATTAATTTAGTACCACAGTATATAGTATAAGGTTTTACCGTATTCTTAACACAGTACTGCATTATAAAATGACTGTCATAGCCACGAGCATAGTGTGCAATAGCAGTGTAATTTTTATGCTTCCTACTAATAAGCCACTCGCAAAACTCATCGTTATTTTGAAAAACATATTTTTTACCAGCAAAGTCGTGAGCTACCACCAAGTTGGCAATATGCACCCCTGACTCTTGCTGCGCTTCATAATCAAAGAAAATATATTTCTCTGTATACGTACATTTAGGATTAGCCTTGTCATGATTATTAGTACAGTTACATTCCAAACCAAGATTTTTAAATTCTTCTCTATAATCATGACGTTCTGCAGACGTTACAGACGTTCTAATGACATTTTGCACTTTTTTAAAACTTTCAAAGACTTTTTCAAATATATGTCTATCTCCCTGTTTATCAGGGTGATGTGTATTCCATTCATTTATTTGTAAAATCATCATCAACTTTGGCATTTTGACTTTGAGTGGAAGACATCAAAAGTTGACTAATAAAAGGGTCGTTTTCGTCTACTTCGACCGTGCCGCAGTTTATATAACCAGGTTCATGTACAGGGGAGGGTGGCGTTACAATAATATTAGGTACTAAATAGGGAAACGATTTTCGGTCAGATTTTTTATGATATTTATCAATAGGTGTAGGTCGGGTCGGCTTCCTTTCGATGTATTGCTCAATATCATTATCCATTTCCCCCGCCACTTTTTTAGCTTCTTGTATAAATTCATCGTGAGTGGTCATTAAATTTTGAACCAAAGTACGTTTTTCTAACGGATTTTCAGGGACATGCATTAATTCACTTAATAAATTTTCGTCAGTAATTTCTAGGTCAGCTTCGTTAAAATTAAAGTCTTGACATGGCCCGAGTATTTTTTCAATTTCGTTAATATTTACAGTATCCGCATTATTAAAAATTTCATTCCAAAATTCATCATTATCAAAAAATTCACATACCTTAGCTTCATCGTTGTCACTAACCGGCTTTGCGTCGATAATTCCTTGGATGGCTAAGTCGTTGGCTTCTTGAATAGCAGCTTCGGAAATTGGCATAATTTCTTCACATTCAGGCTTCGCGTTGATAATTCCTTGAACAGCTGAGTCGATGGCTTCTTGAATTCCAGCTTCGGAAATTGGCATAATTTCTTCATCAACAGGTAGTGGAGTCAACATGGGTGGTAATAAATTCGTCATTTCGTTTAAAATTTCTTCAACTGATGATGGCTCATTTAAAATTTCGGAAATAGTGTGACGGTAAGAAGTGGGTTCATTTTTCAAATTAGAAGTCGAAGGCGTTACTTTTTCAAATTGCGGGTGTTTGAACCAAGGTTTAATTTCCCTATCAAAAATATCATTTTTAAATTTCTGCTTCTCAGTTACTTTAAAATCGATATGTTCTTCTTCATATCGTTTAATTATAGTGATCAAATCACTCTTATTCAACTTATAATAATACTTAATATTTAAATTCTTAGCCCTAATTCTTAATTCTTTCAAAGTTAACTTATTTGATACACTAGACTTAGGTTTAACAGGAGACGGAGTTACAAAAACATCATCGTCAGATTCGTAAATTACTTGCATAGCTTTACTTAAAATATCCTCAGTGCAGCTAGGCTGAACTGACTTAGAAATATTTAAATTATTTTCAGTAGAGTTAGACTCCACTGGTTTAGAAATACTTAAATTATTTTCAGCTGAGCTAGACTCTACTGCCTTAGAAATATTTTGACTTAAGATTAATTTTGTCGACTTCAGCTTCGTCATTATAACCACGTACGACAGCTTCAATCGTCTCATCAATTGAACTAGGTTCAATAATAACATCACAAACAGTATCATTATTATTAGTATTAATTAAAGTTGAACTAGGCTCAACTACTGACTTATTATTACTTAGAATATTTTTCTTATTATTTAATGCGGCGATTAAATCACCTTTACTTAACTTATAATAATACTTAATTTTTAACGTACGCGCTAGCTGGCGTAAAACGCCAACTTTTACCTTAGAAAAATCTACCTCTCCCGCCACCGCATCGTTTATTGTTATATTTACAGTAGGCTGCGGCTGCGGTATATCTTCTACTCGTACATTTAAACCTTCCAACGCTGCGACCAGTTCCGCTTTTTTCAACTTCCACGCTCCTTTCACTCTTTTTTCTTTAGCAACATCTCTTAACACCTTCACACTATAGCCCTTAAAAGGACTGTTTATAAAACCATTTGTAAAACTAGCCATCGCAAAAAGATACAACACAAAATAGCAGGTATAGTCGTTGTATTATTTGTTATGGAGACGTGTAGAGCAGGAGATCCTGTCGGCACGAGAGTCACAAATGCAACAAGATTCTAGGTCACCGGCACCTCTATTTATACTTTTTTGGTTAGGTCATTCTGTAAGCTCCGCCCCTTTTAGTATAAAATGAGTTAAAAATTCCTAATGTTTTTATCTGGACCAGTTTGCCACCCTCTTTCAAAGGAATGTGCGCATATCCGAACACATGTACAGTAGCTCGGAAGTAGACAGTGTAAGATTTATACCTGCTCTCGTTTGTTGTGTCTATCCACTCGTATTTTGTTTACAAATTGAAATGGTTTTAGGGGAGTCTACCCAGTTACAGCATAGAAATATGTATTTTCTTACAAAAAAAAACATTGAAACGGTTTTGACGTGATATACAGCATAGAAACTCATACTTTTTTTTTACAAAAAAATTTGAAATGTTTTTGACGCGATATACAACATAGAAACTCATACTTTTTTTTTACAAAAAAATTTGAAATGTTTTTGACGCGATATACAACATAGAATTACGTATTTTTTTTTACAAAAAAATTTGAAATGGTTTTGACGCGATATACAGCATAGAAACACGTATTTTCTTACAAAAAAAATTTGAAATGGTTTTAATGTGAGCTACAGCATAGAAACTCATATTTTTTTTACAAAAAATATAGAGATGGTTTTATGAGAAACTACCCTGTTACAACCCAGAAACATGTATTTTCTTACAAAAAAATATTGAAATGGTTTTACAGGAGTCTAAGCATAGAAATACGTATTTTTTTACAAAAAATATAGAGATGGTTTTATGCGAAACTACCCTGTTACAACCCAGGAACATGTATTTTCTTACAAAAAAATATTGAAATGGTTTTACGGGAGTCGCAGCATAGAAATACGTATTTTTTTACACAAAATGGGTTTTCTAATTCAAGTTTGACTTGAATAATACTTATTTTTTCAAAAAATATTGAAGTGGTTTTTAAAATTTAACTCATCACTATTTCCAAGTTAACAATATTTTTTCTAAATTAGATATTTTTCTTATAAAATTGAAAATATAAGACACTTGAATAGAATATTTTTTCCAAGTAGGTATTTTGATGTGAACCTTTCCTAAATTAGTACATATGAATTTCAATGTGTATTTTTTTTAAATGACCTTTCTAATTGGTGACAAATTGAATAAGATCTCTCTCTCTCAGTATCAAATTCTTTAGAACATAATGCGAGATGGGCTACCCTCGAAAGTGGCTAGAAACGAGTCAGGTATAGTGAATCTGGATTCGAGATTCGGTATAGGGACACATTGGGTAGCCTATTGTAAGAAAGGAGCTATGGTTCACTATTATGATTCTTTCGGCGTTGCACCACCCGCTGAGTTTATCAAGTATGTAGGTAAAAATTGTGTCATTTCATATAATTACGATCAACATCAAAAAATTGACGAGGTTATTTGCGGTCATTTATGTTTAAAATTTTAAAAAAATCTACGCCTATAAATGATACCTATTCAACATAGTTTTTTTTTTTTGGCAGTTTCAAGTACATTTTGTACATTATAGTCCTGCTTTAGTTGGAGTGTACCATTGAAAGACAAGTCCGGTAAAGAAGTTAGCAGGGGGTTCGAAACGATACTATACGGTAAACGAAAACCTAAACTGTTACATGGGGAAAAGAATTTGTGAATTCTACTTTTAAGAAATTATTACAAAAATACAAGATTGAAATGTATCACACATTTACTGAAATCAAGGCGGCTATGGTGGAGAGATTTAATCGTACAATAAATGAAAAGTTGAAATTGCATTTTGAAATGAACCAAAATCACGAGTGGCGTACAATATTACCTTTGATTTTAAAAGAATACAACGAAAAAAACATACACAGAACGATAGGTACGCAACCTGCTCGTGTGACTCGAAAAAATGAGAAAAAAATATACGAACGGATGTACTCATTAAAAGACTTCAAATTACCAAAATCTTTGTTAAAAGTAGGCGATCGTGTACGAATCACACTGAAAAAAGATGTTTTTAGCAATAAATATGGTCGCAAATGGACACAGGAAATATTTTTAGTTTCTAAAATTCGCTACACAGTACCTATAACCTATGAAATTACAGCTTTAGACGGTGAAGGGATTTCTGGTAAATTTTATAAAAGCGAGCTACAGAGAACCAAGTTTAAAGAAACCTTCTAGCTGTGGCGATTTTTTCGTACTGATTTTAGTTTTAACCCCCTGCTGAGATGCTGGGTCCGATACCCGAAGCGGTTACCTAACTCTTGTAACTCTATTGGCTATAAAGGACATTTTAAACAACCTATGAAGGACACTTTAACAAGCCTATATTGTCTTAAGGTTGTTATTCAAATCTTATACTCATTTTTTAAGAAAAGTATGTGAATTTTACAAAAATTTTTGTGATATACATAACAAGGCACTATTTTTACACCTGAAACTGTATCATGAAAGCTAAAATTTTCCTTAGGGTACCTACAGCACTCAAATAACTTCATCTCTAGGGTAGTTTTTAAACACATCTCTTTGTTAAAATACACTTGTCGCAAAGGATGCACCTGATTCGTTACTGGAATTCTTTAAAATCGTATAAATAGAACTCCCACGCAACGTTAAAATCACAGTTCTCTCGTAATTTCCAAGATGTCAATTGTACAAGAAGCCATCGAAGTTGCAGCATTTTTCTTCGTGCTGACTGCTGCGTTAATGGAGGACCTAATTGTTTCATTCGTGATGCTGATCTTGGCAGGCTTGGCCTTTTACCATTTGTTTAATACCATACCGTTAGAGCAACAGCAAGCAGAAACGGATCTCAACGTGTCGAATATTACACTCAATTCGAGTGTAATAACCAATAACGACGAGAGCACCAGCACCAGCACTAGCACTGACACATCGGCAATACGCATCGAGCTACATCGTATTGCCCTCAGTATGAAGCCAGACTATGCTCTGGAATGGGGAGAGGTGCTTACGCCACCTCGAACCTTCAACACCTTTATGACGGAGTTATTTGAAGCGGAAAATAGCATGGACAGCACCATGAGCAGTTTTTTTGGCGTCGACGAAGTCAGCAGCAGCAGTTCCGACTGTGATACGGAATAAAAAAAACCGCACCGAACTTAAAACGGCCCTTTTCAGGGCCACAAATCATATTTCTTCTACATAATGATGCATTGTTTTTTCTCTAAGAGAGAAAATACAGATTTTTTCTAAAGAAAAAATTAAAAAAAAAACAGTTTAACATGATATTGTTTGCACGTGTCATTGAGAGAGACAATTGCCGAAAATCGGAATATCTACCTACTTGATTGGTTTCCACTGGTAGGTACCTAAACATCGGCGAAGCGACGAAGTTGATTTTATTTGAATAGAAACGAAGATTGTTTGAAAATTCGAACATATAGGTTTTTATGAGACCAAAACAACTTTACTTATTGAGTAGATTTTGTTCAAAAATAACTTTTCATTTCAATATTAGAGAAGTTTTTTAAAAATATAATTTTTTTAGTTTAAATTTTTTAAAAGGTACTTCTAGGTTCTACCTACCTATGGCTTGAAAATTTTATTTTATTGTTTTTTATATGGCCCAGAAAAATTTGAAATAAATGTGTGTTGTACTCGAAAAGTAAAAAAAAAATGAATTCTGAATACACGAATGTTTGAAAAATTAAAACTTTTCATGAAAATAGGTATAATATTTTTGAAAACAAAAATATTATGGAAATAAAAATGCTGGTCTATAGGTAGGTAATTTTGATTTTTAAGTAAAAATACGTAATATACACTGCTGCTGAAATGTACATTACCTAACTAGGCCTCTGTGACACGAAGTCTACAAATTGTGTCGTTTTCTTACCTAAATCGCGTAAAAATGTTAAACCTATTTAAGAAGGCCATCTTGTCAATGCTTCTAAGGATGTTATGTAAACCTATTTAAGAAGACAATCTTGTCAATGCTTGTAAGGATGTTCTGTAAAAAATTTTTCTAAACCAATCAGGTATCTAAAAATGTGACAATATATAAGAGTCTTAAAGGCCGCAACTGATTCGTTACCGAAATTCTTTAAAATCATATAAATAGAACTCGGACTCGCAGTGAAAATCACTTGTTTTGTGTGTTCTGCTGTCCTGCTGTCCTGCTGCTGTTCCAGTTCCATTTGAAGAAATGCCGAAGCCGCTGTTAAAGCTTGCTACCTCCGTCGTGGTAGAGAAGATACCAGACCTGGAGAGATATGTAATGCTGCCTACATCTATACGGTGTATGCTACAGAGCGAAAGGCGGCTCCGTTCACGGCTCATGCACTTCGAAGCAGTGAGTGAAGCCCGCCGACTTGCTACCCAGGATACCGCGGAAGAAGAAAGAACAGCTCGACGACATTGCAATACTACCCAAAGGTTAACGCTCGACCAAATAAGGTTCGATATTAATTCGAATCGGTTTAGGCGACCTTTGGGTAGTATACTGCTTAGACGGAACCTAAGGCCATACAACTCCGACTTTGTGTTGTGTGACTATTCCTTGATAGAGAGTGTAATGTTTTGCACTGCTCTTCGAGATAGTCGCCGCATAAGTCGGAGTTGTAGTGCGGTGGATGGAGCTGCATCAGTGAACGACGCATTATATGAGGAGTGGGCCAACTACAGCATATACGAAGATTCGGACATAGACTAGGATCAAGAAAAAATTAAAACGGCCCTTTTCAGGGCCACCATAAATATTTCTTTAACAATATTGATCTACATTAAAATGAGGAAAATTCCTAAAAATTTGGAAATAGAAGAATATAAAGAGGCTTCGAAAATGGTAGTGTGCAACAGAACCGAGTGGATAAATTATTATACAACACCAAAATTTTAGATAAATGTGAAAAAGATCCAAAAAATACTGGAGTCATATTAATTCGATAAGGGTTGAAAAAAAAAGGAGAAATTGTGTATAAATAGATGTACATGTCTACATTGTCATCAGTTGGATACCATGGACGCTTATGAGAAGAAGTATCATCCTCAGTTGTTTAACATGGAAGCCGTTTTAAAAAAATTTGAAGATGTAGTGTCTGTTGAGAATTTTTTTGATGCTCGACAACTGTTATCCCAATTCAAAGACCATTTATCAAAAAAAGTACATGGCAATACTGCGTTGAATCAGTCACCTACCGATGATGTTTTTGATGATACAACTCATTTGTGGGATCCTATTTACGAGAGAATCTTCGAAAAGAAGTATCATCCTCGGTATCGTGAATGTCCTCAAATGCTTAATATGGAAACCATTTTAAAGGAAATTGTAGGTTTAGTGACCATCGATAATTTTTTTGATACTCAACAACTGTTATCTGAATTCGAGGGTCGGTTATTAAAAAAATACAGTAATATTGTGTTAAATGTGTCATACACAGGCGTTATTGATGGTACAACTTATTGGTGGAATTGTTTTGTCGATGTTTTAAATATGTCTGAGAAGGATAAGACCACACTCACTTATTTGCTCGATTTAGTGGAATCTCCAGAAAACGATTTTGAATATGAATATGTGGACAAAGAGGTTGTTTTAAAGAAGGTCGAGGATAAAAAACAGCTTGTTTTGGACAACCCAACAATTTGTTGTGAAGCCCATGAAGCTGATGCTGATCAAATTCAGGATTACATTCTTGTAGATGAGATTCATGTTTTTCTCTACAAAGACGACCCAATCAAATTAGATCAATTGATACGTGAAAATGTTAACAGCAAGTTCTGTATTTTTGATGCTCTATGTAGTGTAGCATATGATTGGTGGAAACATCAATGATAAAATTTTTGAAAAATATTTTGTAGGTAAGTTGAAAAAAATATATTAAGTCTCGAAAAAATAAAATTTATAAGTTAGCGTGGTTTTTGTATATTCGAAGGGCTTGTGTATTATATGGGTTAAGGAAAATATCGTGTGATTGTGTATTTTTTTAAATCCCCCTCCACTTTTGAAAATTTATATAAGGAAGTCCACTCGGGGCATATCTCCACTTGAGCTTGATCATTCGTTGAAGATGGACGCTTTACTCAACCAATTTAACCAACTTGGCGAACAGAAACAACGTCTACCTTTTATGAAATTTAACGATTTCAAAGTTGGTACAAAATTCAACATTAAACAGTTTTCACGCCTCCAGACTAAATTTGGTACTACTATCGTAGTCACCACTGACGATTACAAGTTCAATTTACCAAATAGGTTTGTTAAATTATTTGATAGTGATGAGAAATTGGAGAGTTGGAATTTACAAGCATCCAAGTTACAACTCCAGTATAATGGCATAAACAACAAAGCTATACTCATTGCTATCTGTCCTTTGTAAAAATACTTTTCGAAATTATTTTATATGTTAGGTAGTTGTAAATATTTTATATAAGTTAGCTACTGAAAAAAAAAAAATTTATGTTAAAAAAAAAATATATTTTATAAGTTTTAAAAAAAAAATTTTATGTTTAAAAAAATAATTTTGTTTGAAAAAAAAAAAAAAAGTTTAAAAAAAAAAAAAGTTTTGTTTGAAAAAAAAAAAAAAAAAAAATTTATGTTTAAAAAAAAAAAAATTAGAAAAAAATAATTTTATAAGTTACGTAAAAAAAAAAAAAAATATATTTCTAAGTTGAAAAAAAAAAAAAGTTTGAAAAAAAAATAATTTTATAATTTCTAAAAAAAAAAAAAAAAAAAATATTTTATAAGTAAGGTACTGAAAAAAAAAAAAAAAAGTTTTTAAAAAAATTATTGTTTCTAAAAAAAAAAATTTTTAAAAATATTTTATGTTTCTAAAAAAAAAAAAAAGTTAGGGACTTGTAAATATTTGGGACTTGTAAATATTTTTCGTATATGGACATCAGTTAGCCCGAGAGGTAGCGAATTCCCACCACGCTACGCGGGAAAGTCACTAGGCACACGGGCAAGTGTGCTGTAGTGACCCATATACTACTGATGTTTACCTTCGCTGTTTCTCGCGTTTCACCTATCAGTGCGTAAAGTGTATTTTTTTTCAATGTGCGTTATCTGTGAATTTTTACCTGCAGTTTTCGTAAAAATCCGGTTATTAATTGCTCCGTTACCCTGACAACCAGAATCCATTATGCCGAAATCTACAGAAAAACCCGTTGACAAAGCGCATAGGCTCGCCCGCGAGCATCGTAGCGACGGAATCGAAGCAGATGGTCTTAAACTGATGTGTCGAAATTGTGGAATATTTATCGGCACAAGTATCGATATACGTAAATGTCAAATTGACCAACATATCAAATCAATGAAACACAAAAAGAACGCCGAATTAAAAGCCAAGCATACAACTCCTATAGATGCTGGAAAGCCGAAACCGTACACGACGGATTTATGCCGGGTAAGTTTCTTGATTTAAACGTCAGTGTAATTGATCTGAAAATCTTATGGAATAATTGGGCATTTTTGAATTTTTTGGTGGTACGTAGGCGTTTATTTCAGCAGATATTCCTCTTTACAAACTGTACAATCCAGAACTTTCAGAATTTTTGGAACAATATACGAATTTTAAAACACCAAGTGAAAGCACAATTCGAAAAAATTATGTGGAAGCAGAATACAACAGAACTCTTGATATGATTCGCGAAGAAATTGGAGATGGACCAATTTGGATATCTATAGATGAGACGACAGATGCTCAAGGAAGGTTTGTAAATTTCAAGTAAAGCATTTCATACCTAAATTTTGTAAAATATTTGGCTGATTTTTTCTATTTTTTTCTCAGATTTATCGCTAACGTGATAGTTGGAAAAATGAGTACAGAGGTGGAATTGAACAAGTGCTTTTTATTCCATTGTGTCGAATTATCAGCAACAAACTCCGAAACAATCGCCAAAATATTCACTGAAGCTGTTTTTAAACTGTGGCCTGTCAATACTCCAAGTAAAATGGATCAAGTTTTTCTGTTTGTAACAGATGCCGCTCCTTATATGGTAAAAGCAGCAAAAAATTTAAAAACGTTATACACCAGAATGATTCACGTAACTTGTGCTGCCCATGGAATCCATCGCGTGTGTGAAACTATTAGATCCGAATTTCAATTAACAAATACGATTATCAGCGCTGGAAAAAAAGTTTTTTTGAAGGCTCCTTACAGAGTTCAGTTACTTAAAAGCATGTATCTCGAAATGCCGCTTCCTCCTCAACCTATTATAACTCGCTGGGGTACCTGGTTGAAAGCTGCAGAATACTATGCGGATTATTTATTCGAAATGGTCGAAGTCCTTCGCGCGCTTGACGATGATTCAGAGGCTATCAAAACTGCAAAAGAAACAATTGAAATGCCAGAGCTCGTATCTGAACTTACTACTATAAAATTGCATTATGTGTGCCTGACTGAAATAATTACAAAATTAGAATCATCAAAGTTGACATTAATCGAAAGTGTGGATTTGGTAGAAAGAGCTGAGACAAAGCTGTCATGTACCGCTAACAAAAAAATTAAAGCGAAATTTACGGATGTTTTTAAAAAGAATATTGGTTTGCAAGCGCTATCTGCGCTTGCCCATGAAAATACCGCAGAAAGGTTGAAGATTGATATCTTCAAACTAATGTCCCCGTCTGAGCTCGCATGCTTTAAATATGCAACAATAGTGTCCGTTCAAGTTGAACGATCGTTTAGCATTTATAAAAACTTACTCACAGATAGGCGCAGGAATTTAAAAGTTACTTCTTTGAGCGAGTACCTTATTATTGCGTGTTATAATTCTGCTAAAATTTAAGCTTTTTTTGTTATTTTTTACTCGTTATTTTTGTATTAATCTAATAAAACCAGAAGATATTTGACGATATTTTTTTGCAATTATATTCATATTTTGAACTTCTGAGAATTTAGAGGTGAAATGTCCAAAAAAATTAGAATATCATGATTCATGTTATTCTATTTAAAAAATCCTTTCTATAGATACCCATATTGATTTTGCATATTTTGCATATTTTGATGAATAAATGCATATTAACGTCATATTTGAACTAGGATAAGCGCATATTTTATGCGCATATTTCGAAGTTTTTCACGCATAAAAATCCGGTCTCTATCGATAATATAGTTTCAAATATCTTCACGCAATCGTTAGAAAATCGAATTCGAGAAATTGCATATTATGTGTCGATAATATAGTTTCAAATATCTTTACAAAATCGGTAAAAAATCGAATTCGATAAATTTAATATTCTTTGTCGATAATGTAGTTTCAAATATCTGCACAAAATCAGTGGAAAATCGGAATCGATAAATTTAATATTCTTTGTCGATAGTATCGTTGACGAATATCGTCATAAAATCTTAATAATATCGAATTCGATAGTTTTTAGATTTTTTGCCTATGAAGTTGTACCGATAAATCTTTATAATATCGTGAGAACATCTATAGATTTTCAAACGATTTTTTATCGATACGTTACATCTTCCGATAATATCGATCGAGTGTGCCGCTCGGGTGACTTACTTGATTGTAAAATCAAAGGTACTACTGTACAAGCCGAACGAGACAAATATAAAGCCGAACTCCAACCAACGTGACTCATTCGACGTGCCGTCAAATCAACACTCAGCGTTTTGTTTTGCGCCATTTTCGCCAGTGGACTTCTTACATTTTACAGACTATAGTTGAATTATTTTACCGTGTCGATTTACGAATTCTACTGATTTTATTGTGTGTCATTGAATACGAATTTTTTCAACTTTCTTTTTATGTGTGTCGCTGAATATTAATTCAATTTTATTTTATAAATTTTACTGTGTCACTATTTGTGAATCACTAACTATTTTATTAAATAATTTTTGTGTGCGTCGGATTATTGATTATTTCGTGCTAGCGCGAGTTATCGTAATACTACGAGAAGTGCCCATCTACGTTGGGAAATATCAAGAAAACGTCCAATACGTAATATCACGCAGTGAGTTAATTTATAAAATAATATTATTAATTAATTGCTTGGTGTAAATTCGTAGTTCAATGTATTCGTGGCCCAAAAGGCAGTAGGAATATAACAATATCAAGATTCGACAATGCGTGTGCCGATTCCGCCTCGTAAATGCCAATCTTGGCATATTCAGTTTTTCCCCAAAATTATAGCCTTCTTCTCCTAAGTTCAAAATTTTACGACTTTGATTTCTCTGCCTTTTAACGGAGACCGCCGTACATACGTTGACGGTCTGTCCTGAGATAGCAGATAATTGGTTTAGATGCGGAGATATGAATGAAACGTCTTTTGTATCTATTTTCCATAATAACCTTCTTTTTTTTTTTGGTACTTTCTGTGAGAAATGGGGGATGACAAAAGGGATCTATTGGGGTATTGTATAGACTCGAATGATCAGTCCAAAATTGAACTGCAGAGAATTGTCTGTGCATGCTTAGAAAATTTTAGGTACTCACCCCAGCCGGCGTCAAATCTACCAATACGAACCTGAGCAAGAATTACTAAAGGATACAGGGGTATACATTAAATCAATCCGATGGTGCGATGAAAAAAGTGGTGTATCATCACATAGTTGAAAATGGCAAACTGGTTTCTTGCTGTTTGGGTTCGAACAATGGAGGTGCGTTATCGCCGCCAAACCAGCGCGATAGGGATTTCAACAAAACACGAACATCCGGTGTGACATCATCTAGAAAAAACGAAAAACATCCAAGTTAGCACAAATGCTGATGAAATTTTTCATTTTCACGAAAGTAAGGCGATTAGTAGAAATATCTACAAAATCATTGATATCCTGGATGCCACAACTTATGTCAAAAACGACATTTATAATGCTAAAAGACAAGTTATAAAAAATTTCCACAATCTGAAGTCAAAAATGACATTACTGATTATATGCCAAGAATTATTTTCCATTGGATGTCGTTTTTGACATTAGGCTGTGAAAATAGTATGTTACCTAAGTATGCTAGGTAGCTTTTCAACATGATCTCGAGTGAAAAGAGAGAAATTTTTTACATAATTTTTATTTTAAGACAGCATTTACAAAAACTGGTAAAAAATTATACCATGAAAATAGAGTGAATTATATTATTAGTCTAGTTTCGTAACTGCATTTTCGTGTGAACAAAAGGTTAAAAGCGATTTCATCGTAATCTACGACGTGTTTCTAAAAAAATGAGCTAAGATTTCATTTTTTAGTACACCACACCCCGAGATAGGCACCATGTGTAGGTACATGACGATTTTTGTTAGTGGTACTCGGTTATATCCAAATTTCAAGTTTGGCTTTGGCAGACCACTCGCCGGACACCCTGTACAACTTGAGAAATTTTATACCTCTCTTCCTAAACATCCAATTGAAAATTTTTTCAAACAAAAGTTGAAGATTGAAATCTTTGAAATTATTTTGGTAATCACAAAAATTTCAATTGAACCCCTCCGATTTTGAATATAACCTATGAAAATAATCTGGCGATTCTCATACGTTTTATACAAAATTGGAGGGTGTAAGGGGTCCAATGGAAATTTTTGTTACAACCAAAATTAATCCTAAGATCCCAATCTACAACTTTTGTTTGAAAATTTTTCCAATTGGAGCTTTACATAGGTACAAAGGTGTGAACATTTTTTGGAAACGGGTGGACTCTGGGAAAAAGGGGGCCGCAAAAAAATGAAACCAAGGTCATTAAAAAAAAAAAAAAAAACATTTTGCAGTTAGACAGTAGACTATTTTTTTTAGCTACAAGATTTAAAAAAAATCATTTATAAAAGCGAAAAGTGAGCAAATTTTTTAAAACCAAGTAGCATTTATACCCCATTTCTTTCAACTTGAGCTCTGTTCAAAAATAAACAAATACCTGTTAACCAATGGGATATTTCAAAATACCATTTCAAGATGTCCCATTGAGTAATTGGTATTGTTTACTTTCGCTCAGAGCTCAAGTTAAATGAAATGAGGTATGATATTATATTATTGCTTTTTATCGAGAAAAATATTTCCTTATTTTTCATGATTCTCCCCCAATTTAGAAAAAAAAAAAGAATTAAAAATTACCTACGAATTTTCAAAACGAGAAACCGGAAATAAATTTATTAGGAGAAAAGTAAAATATTGGGAACGAATCATCAAGAAAAAGAACAACTTTGATGGCTTAGAACCAAAAAAAAGTGAGAGTTTTGAAAATCGATCAATTTATCGGTATTTCTAAAAAATGAGGAGGTGATCAGGGGTCACTTGAAATTCAGTTTGGGAAAAAATAAAAAATAAGGGATTATTTCCTCATGAAGAAAACACCTTTGGGGAAAACACAGCAAATAAAGTCGAGAGTCAAAAATAACACCAGGAGAAGTGGGACATTTTTTTGGAGTCTATAGTGTCAAGGTATGTTATTATTCACAATGTATTCGGTCCCTTGAAAATTGTACGTTATTTGCAGAAATTATGTGTGGGGGTGGGGGGGTGTCAAAGTAAATGCTTCTTTAAAACATCTAGTCAACAATTATTGGCATTTAACCTTATTCGAAGTCCAAAGCCCCCCTAACACCTGCCCTATAGATACAGGGGTGTAAATGTAATATTGGGTAATCTGATTATAATTTTTGTTTTTGGCAGTTTTCTACCGATTTTTTTCAAACTTGCATTTCAACTAGGTAACTACAATTCTTTTTTGTTTGTCAAAGCTCTAGATAATATTCTGGCTGAGTTTCAATTTTCATACAACTTTCGACACTTATTTTCATCACCACAAAAGTTTCAATAATTACACAAAGAATTGGACAAAATTTTCGATTTTTCAAAGTAATAATTGTAAGGTTTTTTTTCCTTTCATTATTGACGCAGCTTAAATTCTTTTCTTACAATTTTTTTAATGATTTGATAATTTTTCACATTTTTTTGAATTTCAGCTTTTGCAAAATTTTCGGTTTTGGAAAGAAATTTTCATTTTAAAAAATTTTGGAATTTTAAATTCAATAACGGTTTAATTTTTTGACACCAATACTTTTCAACGTTTTAATTTTTACAAGAAAAAAAAAATCATTTTTTACAAGTTTCAATTTCTGCTAAATTTTCAGTGTAGGTAGGTGAATAAAATTCTAATTTTTTGACAGTTTTACATTCAACTTTTCAATTTCTACGTATTTGAATTTTTATAAAAATGTTCAGTTTTGTTATATTTTTCATCATCGCCAAAGTTTCAATTCTGCAGAATTCTTGACTTTCGTGAAATTTTGATATCATTATACGAGAACAAAATTTCCAATTTGTACAAAAAATTTCATTTTAGCATATTTTTTTCATTTAGGTAACATTTTTCATTCTTACAGTAGTTTAGAATTCGATAAAATTTTCAATTCGCAAAAATTTGTTGATTAAGCCTTATTTTGATTTTGATTTTCTATTTCATTTCGTTTCAATTTTTCCCGTACGTACGAATTTAAAAAACCATTCTCGCTAAATTTGAGAAAACAAATGAAGTGTTCAATTTTTACAATAATTCATAATTTTCGACTTACGTCATTTTTTCAATTTCCAGTTTATTATTATTTTTTAAATTCATTTTCCCTGAAGTTTTGAATTCTGTAAAAAAAATTGATATCCTTGAATTCTAGATTGATGAAACTTTCTTTTTCAATGAAATTTATATTTTTCAACACAGACTAATTTTTTTTTAATTTTCAAATTTTATAAAATTTTCATCATTGCAAAAGTTTTGAATTTTATAAAATTTAAAAATTCGATAAAACTTGAAATTCATAAAAAAAATTTCAAAACTTCTCATTTTTACAAAATTTCTTATTTTAGTTACATTTTTCGTTATTACAAAAGTTGAAATTCTGAAAAAGTTTTAAAAGAGTAAAATTTTTATATTAGGTATCCCGGATCATTGTCACAAAATTTTCAACTTCTACCAATACCAATATTTTTTGACATTGCTCACTTATTGCAAAATTTTGAAGTTCTGTGAAATTTTAAATTTCGGGGGAAAAACTTATTTTTGACAAAAGTTGTATGAAGTATTTTTGCAAAATTTTTATTATAAGTTTCTGTTATGTTGCATCATTAAACTTGCTGCAAAATTTTTAAAAAATCATCGTTGTGTTTTTTCTACAAAATACGAAATTTACTTTTTCGTAATACGAATAGACTACGAACTAAATAAAAATTTCAAGATGCTACGAACATTGAACACTGATTTGAATTTGAAAATTGGTGCAGCGATGGGATAAAATCACACCGAACCGCTTTCCTTCAAATTGAATACGTCACTTCAAAAAGGCATTAAGTTTTAAAACGACTTTTTTTAAAAACGCGTTTAAAGTTTTTACATCTATTTCTCATATAGTTAGGGTTGAGATGGGAACTTGTGATTTTAATATGTTGTAGGCCCACTATTCCACTATACGAAAACAGCGCTATCTTTATTTTCTACGCGAAACTTTTTGGTAGGCAGCCTGTGCAAAATGCGAAAACTTACTGCCTTTTTGCAGAGAAAAAGTGGCGCGCGACACTTTTTTGGCTGTAACTTCGTAAATATGCTGAATTTCAAAAAATTTCATACAACCAAAGTTGTAGAGAATGAGAAAAGAAATAATTTTATTTTTTTTATTTTTTTGTATCTCTGCTAGATGCGAAGATATTATTACGCTTCAAAGTTACATGAATTTCATACACCACACAGACTTGAGTTACACAGTTCATCCAAATTTTTATCAAATGTTTTTATTTTCTCAAAAATATTTTTCAAACATATTTTTTTATAAAAAGCTCAGTCAGAAGATCACTATAATGAAAAATCCGATGTGAAGTGAGAAATGATAACAAAACAACGCCGCCGGCGTTAATCCAGCGTTGCCATACAACACTAATGCGCAAAATTCGTTGACTACGTAATTTTCAAACGGCTACAACTCGATGAGTTTTCATGCTAATGAAGTGGGCGTGGTCTCATTCGACAGAGGAAGCTTCATAGAATATGAATCACTGATGCCCTCAAAAAGGACGTAAGTCGACTTAAGGCCTTTTTGAAGTGACGTATTCAATTTTGATACATCATCACCTCATTTTACAAGAAATACGAGTAGCTCAAAATTCAAGTCCTAATGATAGATCGTCGCCCTAATACCAAAACTGTCTAACTCCATTATTTTTTTTTTTAGCGATTTCAGAAGATTAGAAATGTTTTTTCTCTTCAAAACTCCGTCAAATTATCACATCGACGATATATAAAAAAATGATACCTGTCCATGAAATATTACGAAACGAAACAAAATGAATGATAATTCACAATAATAATAGTTTCTCTTACTGCAATTCGCCGCAGTAAACCCAACAACATCGATTTAGAGTGAGATAGTTTTGGCAATGGGGTGACGCGACGAGATGCAAAGCCGCCAGGCGCCACGCAAATCACTTCGACAACTTCTTAGGGTATGTAGCGGAGGGAGAAAACGTTGAAATTCACAAAAGAACTTCTCGTGGAGCGTGGACACAATCATCTTTATTATCACGACTTTCTACATATTTTGTAGACACCAGAGGGTCGTGATTTAGGCTACGGGCACACTAGTCAGCGTTGAGCGTTGAGCTGAGAGTTTGAGCATAGAGCGTCAAGATGGCTACAGTGACGAACGTTGAGCGTTGAACGCAAGTTGATAAAATTCATTTTTATACAGTACCTATGTTTTCAATTGCTAAAAAATCAATTATAATGTGACGTTGCATTGATATCAAGCAATAAAAACATAAGTTCTGTCATAAAAATGAATTTCAACATGATAACGCTCAAGCTTGACGCTCAGAATTTCAAATTTTTTGAGCGTTTAGCGTTAACGAGCAACGCTCAACGCTGTCTAGTGTGGCATGTTCTATTATGTTTATAGGATTTGACTTTGACGCTCTGCGCGAACCCTCAATGCTGACCAGTGTGCCCGTAGCCATAGTCGTGGTATTGTTCATGAAACGCGATGCTAAACAGAACAATGCCGAATAAAAAGGGGATGTTGCGATGTTGTCACATTTCACCACTCCTCGTGGTCGTTGTAGAGTAGAAGTCATTGAGGTTTTTCAGTCTCCGATTCGGACCCTCGGGCATGTTAGCATCTCTTAGAATGCACTTCTCAAAAAATACACAATCTTAATTCTTATTTGAACTTCTCTCATACAGAAAAAATCTCATAATCGAAAAAAATGGAAAAAACAAAACAAGATCGAATTTAAAAATTTTCAAACTCACATTAGAAATTGAACATTGATTTTTTTTCTTATTTTCAGCATTCACGAGAGTATGACAAGAATACTTGCAGAATTTGAATTGGAAATTAAATTTTTTCAAAATCGAAAATTTTCAAAATTTTGGTATAACTTGAGCTAAAATTATTTTTTTATTTGTGGCATTCCATAAGAAAAGGGTCAACTTTGTCGAAAACAAGTTTTCGAGAAAAACGCAAAAATGTGATTTCGGGTCAAAAATATCGATTTTTGGTTTTTGACGGATTTGTGTACTATCATCCTTCTACTTTCACGTGAGAGTGGTTGGGACCCTTGAAATCATTTTTTTAACCGTGGTAACACCGTAACATGCCATCGAAGGTTGGGCGAGATAGCGACTTAGAAAAGGGTCAACTTTGTCGCCGATACAGATGGCATCAAGGAACTCCAACTTCAGTAAAACTAAGTATTTCTGAGGGTTTTATAACTTTTAATTTTTCTTAAAACTAGGTTTTTTAAAGTTCAAACTTCAAACGCGTCGCCAAGCGTGAATTTTATAGGTAGAGGGCTCACCAATAGCTCATTTTAAAGGGAATTTAATGCAGTTTCAGAATATGTGCCTAACTCGAAATCGAGCAGAGCGACAAAGTTGACCCTTTTCTTATGGAGTGCCACATTTTTAATTTTTTTTAGAATAATAAAATTTATTTTTTTGAAAAAAAAATAATAATATCTAATAATAATAATTCAGTTTAACCCAACTTATATGGGTACCTACTACCTAGTTGAAAAAAAAGCAATTGAAATCGAAGTGAATGAAAAAAATTGATTGAATAATTAAAAATCATTAAACTAGTAATTGAGAAATTTTGAAACTTTTATTTTTCCAAATTGAGAAAAAAATATGGAGTTTTCAATTAAAAATCCTGTAAATAATATTCGTCATGCTCTCAAGAATTATAAAAAAAAATAAACCTAGGTATATTCAAAAAATTTCTAAACTTGAAAATTTTCAAATAAGGGTCTACCAAGTTCGTGTTTTGAAAAGTTGACAACAATCGCAGAACAGAAAAGACTTGCGTCTATGGACACTACGAATGTGTCACATTTACTCTCTGTCTCTTGAATTTTACTAAGTCCAGCACTTGTCACTACATAGACACTGGATATCAAAATTGGAGAGGAGGGAGGGGTCCAATCAAAATTTTTGTCATAACCAAAATTATTCATAGAACTTCAAGCTACTTTTGTTTGAAAATTTTTTCAAATGGACCCCTCCCTCCCCACCAATGTTGGATAATGTAACTTATTTTGACTAACTCAAGTTACATTATCCAAAATTGGTGTGGAGGGAGGGGTCATCTGAAAAAATTTTCAAGCAAAAGTTGTAACTTGAAGTTCTATGAATAATTTTGGTTATGACAAAAATTTTGATTGGACCCCTCCCACCCCACCAATTTTGGATAATGTAATTTATTTTGACTAACTGAAGTTACTTTATCCAAAATTGGTGGGGAAGGAGGGGTCCATCTGAAAAAATTTTCAAGCAAAAGTTGTAGCTTGAAGATCTATGAATAATTTTGGTTATGACAAAAATTTTGATTGGACCCCTCCCACCACACCAATTTTGGATAATGTAATTTATTTTGACTAACTGAAGTTACTTTATCCAAAATTGGTGGGGAGGGAGGGTCCATCTGAAAAAAATTTCAAGCAAAAGTTGTAGCTTGAAGTTCTATGAATAATTTTTAGTTATGACAAAAATTTTGATTGAACCCCTCCCTCCTCTCCAATTTTGATATCCAGTGTCTATGTAGTGACAAGTGCTGGACTTAGTAAAATTCAAGAGACAGAGAGTAAATGTGACACATTCGTAGTGTCCATAGACGCAAGTCTTTTCTGTTCTGCGATTGTTGTCAACTTTTCAAAACACGAACTTGGTAGACCCTTATTTGAAAATTTTCAAGTTTAGAAATTTTTTGAATATACCTAGGTTTATTTTTTTTTTATAATTCTTGAGAGCATGACGAATATTATTTACAGGATTTTTAATTGAAAACTCCATATTTTTTTCTCAATTTGGAAAAATAAAAGTTTCAAAATTTCTCAATTACTAGTTTAATGATTTTTAATTATTCAATCAATTTTTTTCATTCACTTCGATTTCAATTGCTTTTTTTTCAACTAGGTAGTAGGTACCCATATAAGTTGGGTTAAACTGAATTATTATTATTAGATATTATTATTTTTTTTCAAAAAAATAAATTTTATTATTCTAAAAAAAATTAAAAATGTGGCACTCCATAAGAAAAGGGTCAACTTTGTCGCTCTGCTCGATTTCGAGTTAGGCACATATTCTGAAACTGCATTAAATTCCCTTTAAAATGAGCTATTGGTGAGCCCTCTACCTATAAAATTCACGCTTGGCGACGCGTTTGAAGTTTGAACTTTAAAAAACCTAGTTTTTAGTTATGACAAAAATTTCGATTGAACTCCTCCCTCCTCCCCAATTTTGATATCCAGTGTCTATGTAGTGACAAGTGCTGGACTTGGTAAAACTCAAGAGAGTAAATGTGACACATTCGTAGTGTCCATAGACGCAAGTACAGAAAAGTGATGAAATGCGATAACTCAAGTTACTCTTTCAGTTTTACATTCTTTCATTTTCAGCGTTCAGATAATAATAACATCATCTACTTCTCTTCAACGTATTGCACAATTTTACCTATACACACACACATACATACAGAATACAATATGTACCCATAAGAATTTTGCAAACACGAAACACTGATAGAAGCATTTATCGTTTCATTATAACAGAGCACATTTTTATCAAATAGAATATTATGTCTGTCATTCGTGGAAAATGAATGAGCCACGATACTCTTTCTTCAGAGAGAAATTACCGATGTTCAAATAGTTTGATATGCGATAAGATAAGCATTACAACATTACATCGATCGAATCACGAAAATACTCGCGACAATAATTTTCATGGGTAAACAAAGACGCATTTAGAACGACCGTTCACGAAAAACTGTATGCTGTAACCAAGACCGGAGATTTGAGACACTACTAATAAATCGAAATATTCGAGTAACTACTTGGTATACGATTATTCACTAATATGTGAGAATTTCTGTCGGATGTCGGATTTCGAGTAGATAAAAATTACAATACCGAAATATTCGTTCTATTCTATCGACATTATTTCATTTATTTCCAATTTTTCACGACGCGACGCGACAATGCCGGTTCCCGGTTCCACTTCCGATGGTTCCATTTGAAATAAATTTTGTTATACGAATAATGCATTATTGCACACATCGAGATTTCGAGGGATAGTTTCGATTAGGGGGAACGAATAATAAGTATTACACAATAATGAAATACATTCTTACCTTCAAGAATTCCAAATCGAATACGCTGTTTTCAATGTTTTCGAACATGCTTCATCTTCATCACCGGCCGGTGATTTGAATGGATTTTTGTAATTCTTCAGCATCGCGAAAACACTCGCGATATTATAACGATTACGATTACGAACTGTAAATTACTTTATATAAAAATTCACAAACGCGAACACGAGATGCGGAGATATTCGAAACTTGAAAAGGACGGAGAGAATAATGAAAATGTAAAAATGAAACGAACGCAACAACTCGAGGAAGAAACATACGAAACTGATGAACATGTGAAACTTGAAAACGTGTTTTCTGTTCTGTTTGTACAGATACACAGGTACACATTCCAGCAGGGAGTTGCTAAATGCACGGACTTGTGTCCGGAGTCGAATCAGTCGTTCTGTAAGTTGGATTCGTTTGTCATTCACCATCGCTACACCATTCAATAGGTCAATAGTTTACTTTTTCTTTCGTGAATGAATTCTTCATCTTATTATGCGAAGTTCGTTCTTTCTAAAAAATTTAAACCAAGGATACGAATAACTTTAAAGCATTTTTTAAATAAACTTATGAAATTTCTCAGTAAAGAAATGTTTTTTTTTTTTGTTTTTTTTTTTGTTTTTTTTTACTAATAAGACGAATTATCGAAATTAGATGAGAGGGAGGGATCCAATCAAAATTTTTGTAATAACCAAAATTATTCCTTGGGCATCAAGCTACAACTTTTGTTTGAAGTTTTTTTCAACTGGACCACTTTTTCTTCACCAATTTTTGCATAACACTTCGAAGATAGATACTAATTAAAATTTATAGAGAAGTGAGGGAGGAAGTGGCCAATTAAACATTTTTTCCAATAAAAGTTGTAGATTGAGATCCTAAAAATAATTTTGTGCATATTAATTTATTAAAAAAAAATTGATTCGGCCCCTTCCCGCCTCCCTCTCATCTGATTTCACATGAGGTAGATACTTTTTCAAAATTGGGGAGGGTTCAATTGAAAAAATTTTCAAACAAAAGTTGTGGCTTAAAATTCTAGAAATAATTTTGGTTATTACAAAAATTTCGATTGGACCCCTCCCTCCCCTCCAATTTTGAATATTAAAAATCTATGTAGTATTGGGCTTGATACAATTCAACAAAAAAATTATTTCTGAAAAATTTCAAAGTTCATTTTAAAAATGCTTGAAAATTTTTCGTATTCTTGGTCAAAAAAAATTTTAAAAGAAATTTTGCATCGCACAAAAATATGAAGAACTCATTCACGAAAAAAAATTAATTAAACGAAGGCACGACGTATGGTGAATCACAAACGATTCCAACTTACAGACCGACTGATTCGACTCCGGACACAAGTTCGTGCATTTAGCAAATCCCAGCGGGAACGCCTCAACGCAGCAACAGCAACTGGCAAGTTTTCGAGAACGCTACAGCGCTTGACGTCCAGAGCGAGAACTAATTTAGGTAGGCGTTTCTACCTACTTTCAATTTTTCTTTTTTTAATGTTTTGTTTTTTCATTTTTTAATGAACTAATAATGTAATAATTTTACATTGTTTTAATTATTTATTTCTTATTTTGATTTGAACTACCCAATAAACCAAAAGAAAAGAAAATATACATTGTTTTTCAGATACTCAATCATATTATTTTCAGATAATCAGATTTATGATTATGAATTTATGAGTATGACCTCTGGCATTCTGGCATCTCATCTCTCAACATTAATATTATTTTCAACAACAAAATAAAATTAGGTTTGAATAATTGAATTTGAAATTGAAATGTACAAAAATGTAGTGCCGTCGAAATAAAACAGTCATGGAGATTGAAATGAAAATTCTCAAAAATGAAAACAGGCAAAAGGCTTAAACAGTGAAATAGAGAAAAATTGAAAGCAACATTAGATAAAAAAAAATCAAAATAATTGCGTCTTATTTATTCAACCTCAATCCCTCAAACTGCATATATTTGTCTTACGTTTTCGTTTTGTTAATTCACTTCGTATCATATCGTGTAATGTAGAAAGATGATTAAAGTCAAGCGTTGAATTTGAATTAATTTAATTACCTTTAGGCCTTTAGGTAACTTCAATTTCTCTGTAAGTTGAAATTTAAATCGATATTCAATGTTGAAAAGTGGATTTAGACCACAGAGCAAAGTAATTTTATTCATACTACGTTCCAAAAACGTTTAATGCAGTATTTAAATAAAAAAAAGATTCAGAATAAAATTCACAATTCACGAAAAAATTAAACACCGTAATTAAAATGGAGACGATTTTGCTTTAAATTAATCAGTAACAGTGAAAAATATTACTTACATATCTAATTTCAGGATTCTAATAAATTTTTCGTCTCAAGAGCTAAGAAATGAAAACAATAATTCGAGGCGACGAGAGAAATGTATGAAAATGAAGGAGTAGATTACGAATTTTGTATTCGTTTGAGCTTAGGCGACTTACATTAGCACCCTCGTTCGTCGATTTAAACATAATTTGGACAAAAATCGTCTTCATTATTTTTCCATTCAAATTACTGATGGTAGACGAGCATTATACTCATTTAGAAATCCTCGAGCATTTCTTCAGTTTTGTTGACTAATTTTTGGAATTTTCTTTATACTTAAAAATAAATTAAACAACATATTTTGAAAAATCGATTGTGATTTTTTTTTTTTAAATTGGAATATTATTTTTATAAAAATTGGTGTTCGTCGATAAAATTTTAAGAAATGAGTATAATTTTGAAACTAAGAATAATTACGGGTAATTAAGCCAAATTAACAAAGAAGAAAATCTAAGCTAATATTTCGCCAGATGTACCTAATTCTGGCGAAATATTAGCTTAGATTTTCTTCTTTGTTAATTTGGCTTAATTACCCGTAATTATTCTTAGTTTCATTATGACTAGCCAAATAAGTTTCAGAACTAACAAGTATAATTTTATCAAAATTGTAATGAAATAATTTCTGAAAAATTGGTTTGTAATTTTGTACGTGTAAGTTAAGTAGGCAAAATTTTAAAAATTACTAGAATCATTTTTTATATACCAAAATTTTTTCTTAATGTTATGAATGTAAAAATTAGATTTCAAAGAATTGGATTTTATTGACAATATTTTGAAAAATTTGTTATGAATTTTTTTAATGGACTTTAAAACGAAGTTTTGAAAAATTTGTAATGATTTTTTAAAATTAGAAAATGTGAGTGTGGACTGTGGATGAGAAAAGACGCCTGGTCTGGAAAAACATTTTTTTTTTGGTAATGGAAGATTTAAACTTTGCAAGTCTGTATCTCTGTAATGCAAAAACTGATAACTTTGAAACTTTGCAAAATCATTGAGGGGTCATACTGGAATATTAATTCTCTAATAATTTTTACCCCCATGTTTATAGCCTATTTCACAAAAGGAGGCAATTTATTGTGTTTCGTGACAATCTCAACCATTTTTAACAAAAAAAGGGGGAAATGAAAAAAATAAAAAATGAATAATAAAAATTTTAAAAATTGATTCTTGTTGGTTTTGGGTAAGTTTTGCCCGCCCTGGGCAAACTGAATATTGTTCTCAAGTCCCTGAAACCATTTTTAACAGACAAAAATAAATAAATAAAATAACAACTTTTAAAAAACTTAAATTTAAAAAAATATTTTTATTGATTATGGGAAAGTCGTGTCCCCCTGGAGGTTGAATATTTTTCCTAGGTCCATGAAACTATTTTTAAATGAAACTACAAGTCGAAAATTCGAAATTTATGAAAAACAATCAAAACCCTTGAATTGATTTTTTCCTGACTAGGCACGTTTTCTCATCCACACTCACAAATTACTAATATTTTTGTAAGAATTGATTTTCATTAACAAAAGAATTATGTTCCAACAGTTTTTTCTTTTATGTATTCGGTGAAAATTTTTCTTTGTTAAATCCATCATTTTTTTTAATGTACACCAAATGATGAGAACACGAAAAAATTCAATAAATTTACATTTGAAACAGTTTTTTTTTCTGCAGGAAATTTTTTTATTGCAGTTCGTTTAAAACAAGTTGTTTTTTTAACTTCATTTTATTATTATTTTTTTGACTTTGACAACCAACTCCAATTCACATCTCTACTTGTACTTTGAATTATTTAATTTAAAAAAAAAAAAAAAAAAATGTGGGGAAAATGACGAAAACAAAGCTATATAGTCATTATTTCACAAAACATCAACAAAGATGAGACAAGACGTCAATGAAACAAATATACTTCCTCAAAAAGTGATTTCGCTATTCTATTACACAGGTAGATAGGTAGGTACTTTATACAATACAAATAAAAAATAATTACAAATCGAGGTGAAAATAAGAAAAATAATAAGAAAATAAGAAAAAAAACTGAACACACCTTATAAAGACCTAATTTAAAAATTATAATAACAAACACATGACAAAATAAAACAGGTAATAAAAATTGAACACAATCGTGAAATGAAGTTTTCACAAAGGAAACAGGTAGCTCTAGGTACAGTACACGTAATCAAACAATCAAATTAATTCAATGCGTTCCGTAATGCCGCCTTTGGCATAATTTCAGCTGGCAACATAATCTGTCTTTGAATTTACATTCATAAATATCTGGAAAGTATGATTTGGTAGCATCGTCTAAGATCATCGAAATGGAACAAATGCCATGAATTTCTATTTCAAATTCGATTAGTTGTTTGAAAAACGAAGTATTTGGATTTATACAAGGTCTTCGTCTTTCAACGTGCTGGTAAGCTTCTCTCAGCGACATATTGTGGTATTTTATTAAATAAGCCAGACATATGGATGCCGATCTGCTGACTCCGGCGATACAATGGACTAGTACTCTGCCACCTTGTAAGCTAGCCTGTAAAATAAATAAAATAAAAATCAATGTTGATTAAAGGTACATCGATTATTAGAGAGAGACCATCAAGATAGGTAGAAATTGTTGAGGATCAAAAAAACAATTCAGAGCCCATTGTTACCTCGTATCTCATTTTTTCCCCAATGAAAATGTCTATTTTGGGAATAACTAGTGTCTAAAAAAATGCTCAAGAATTCACATTTCATCAAAAACAATTAAAAAATCAAAATTTTTACAATTCAGAAAAAAAAGTTAAAAATTGACTGAAAAAAAATTCAAAAAATAAAAATAAAAAAGAAATTTAAATATAAAAATTCAAAAAATTTTAAATAAAAAAAATTGAAAACTGAAAAAATTAAAATTCAAAAATATCTAAAAAACTGAGAAGGTTTACCTACCATAAAAAAAATGAATTGAACGTGGAGTTGAATAAAATTTAAAAAAAAAATTAATTTAAAATTGAAAAAAAATCTAAATTTAAAATCAAAATGATAGGTACAAAAAATTAACGAACAGGAATTTTCTATAAAAAAAATTGCTAAATTGACTTAAAATTAAAAATTGGTGATAATCAAATATTCTCAAACTCGAAAATAATTTTAAAATTCAATTTAATTTTTAAAAAAAAAAACAATTAAAAAAATTTTACATCTGAAAAAATCAAAAAATATGAAATTTTTGAGAACAAATAACCCAAATCAACAATTGGCAGATAGACGTTCAAATTAAATTTAAAATGGGAAAATAAACCAAAATTCAAAGATATTCAAAACATAGAAAAAATAAAAATAAAATAAAATAACCTATTGGCGAATAAAATTTTTAAAAATTAGGTAATAAATTGGATAACTTTTGTAATTAAAATTAGGTAGGTAAGGTATGCAAAAATTTTAATAACTGGAAATTCGTTTCTATAACTTTACAACAGACTAAAATTAAAAAAATGGAAAAATTCAAAAATTCTAAAATTGGAAAAAAATAAAAATAGGAGAAAAATAAAAAATTACGAAATCTGAAAAAAAAAATCAAATCAGGAATTGGGAAAGGTCATAATCAAATTATAAAAGTTCAAAAAAATTTAAAAATTTCAAATGAAAGAAAATGGATAAAGAAAACAATCCAAGAATAAAATAAACTGAAATTCAAAATTATGAGTTACACAAAATAAGATATGAATGAAAAAATTCAAAAAAATAGCTTTTTCCAAAAATTAAAATTACTTATTGCATTTTTTCACAAAATTTACAACAAAAAAAAATTAGAAAATTTCAAATAAGTAAAGTAGTAGGTATCCACTTATTCTAGAGTAGTAAAAAAATTGAATTGTTTTTATACATAGGTACTTGAATGAAAAAAAAGTTTTCTTTTTGAAAAATTGGAAAAATCAACAAAGATAGCTGAATATTAAAAAAATTAAATTATGAGTTGAATAAAACCAAAACGAAAAAAAAATGAAGAAAAATTTTAAAAAAAGTAAATTCCCCTCAAAATCAAAATTACTGGAATTATTTTAAAATAAATTTTTGATCAACTAAAAATAAAACAAAAAACTCTCAAATATTCTAAATCAGTAAAAAAAAAAAACTTGAAAATTAGAAACATATGAAAATAATTTTTTTTGAAAAATTGAAAGAATCAACAACTGAAAAAATTTTAGGTTTTTTATGCAGATGAATTAGGAGTTAAATTAAAATAAAATAAAAAATTGAAAAAAAAAACAAAATAAAACTTCGAATTAAAATTACCTAAAAATTAAAATCACTGAAATTTGAAAAAATTTATTTACCATTGGCTAGAAATAAGAAAAGGTTGTAAAAATTGGATATTCTAAAATTTAAATAGCTTTGAAAATTTAATTTTTAGAAAATTCAAAAAAAAATAATAACATTATAAAATTAAAAAATTAAAAAATTATTCCAAAATAAAAAATTTGGAAAAATAAATCTAAATCAAATCAGTAATTGGTAAATATAGGTATTCAAAATTTGAAAACATAAAAAAAAGAAATAGGTACTTGAAATAAATGGAATATTGAAAAATTCAAAGTAGAAAAAAAATCAAAATTAAAATGGTTGATTTTTTTTATAAATTCCTTTACAAATAATTATTTCTTTTAGTGATAAAAGCTAAATAAGTATGCTAAAGTATATATTTTTCAAAACTTTTTAAATTGAATATAAAATAAAAAATAAACATTTTTTGAAAATTTCGAGAAAGAATAATTTCAACACTCAAAAAAATTAAAAGTTGGAAAAACTCCAAATTATAAAATCTGAAGGAAAATAAATTCAATCAATGATTAACCACCCATATTTGCCCGGGGGGGGGGGGTCATTAAAAAAAATTAATTCTCTTACATTTTTAATGGTATCTGTCACGGTGTGGAAATACTGAGATAAATTAGTCATCGTCGAGTCTCGAACAGGTATCCTAAGATAAGTGATACCATCGGCAATTGGCGGATCAGGCAATTCATCTCTTGTGGTACAATTGATGACACAAGTGACGCCCAATTTTTCAAAAGTATTCGCCCTGAGAGCGCACGCGCCGCATAAATACAACTCATCTGTGATCTTCGAAATGCTGAATCTGCAACAAAATGGAAAAACAAAATTGTTGAGAAAGCTTACAGAACAAGGCAGTAACAATGACCTTTTGGTAGCCATCCAAGCAACGTGGTATGTCAGTACGTCGAGGTAGGACCCGTAGAGTGAAAAAAAAACATCATTTAAACTTGGTAGGTCGCCTTGCCATGCAACACATAATCCAAATGGTCACATTAGCCTTATCACTTCATTGAATTTCACACCTCTCGCTTACATTGTGGCAATTTACGTGGCTCATTCAAGTGTCTCGTAGTTGTAAAGAATAGCTGGTCGTTTATTTTAATGATGCTGGGTATATTATTTTCTCTATGAGACTATTTATGCCCATTAACTATAGCTCTAGCAGTAATTTCGATAGGCCTAGGATGAAATAATTTTAACGAAGTCGTTGTCCTAGTATCAAAAAAATAGAGAAAAATTCCTGTCAACATGACACATACCGCATGTCACGTACGCAAGGATGATTCCGATTCTACAAACAGCTCGCAGTACATACGAGTGGGTGAAATTGTATAAATATAGAAAGGTATGCGCTGAGTACACATACTTTGTATTTGAAATGTGCTTCGAATAATCAAAAAATTCGCGTTATTTTGATAACCTCGTGTCCTACTCGACATGAAAAATACTCGCATTCCGTATGTACGTTTGTAAGTACGGGAGGGACTGTGCTAGAACCAAATGATGCGTATGTGACATGCCACCATTCTCTCATTTTATTCAATGAACTAAAAAAAATATTCTGCGAAAAATGTCTGCGTAGTTTAATTTTTTATGTTGAATAATTGGATTGTTTTCCTGACTTTGGTTCTTTCATGTTCTCCTTTTATGTAGTTGTCTTTAGTCTAGGAAATGTTCCCACTTCTTTTAACATCTTAGCAATATTTACTACCGTCTTATACGTAGAACATAAAATTGGGTTGTTTTGGACTGTCGTTTGAGAGTAAAATTTTTAAGGAGGCATGATGTCATCAATCTTCTTTGTCATCAACTGATTTTTTTTCGGTTAAAAAAATTTTAAGAGAAGAAAATTTAATTAGTGAATTATTTTTAATATTTTTGAGAAATAAAATTTGAAAATGACAATTTTGAAAAAATTCTAGGTTTTGAATAAAATGCTTTGTTTAAAAAAAAAAATGGAAATAATTTAAAAAAAAAAGGAAAATGAATAATTTTTAATTTTTGAGGAAGAGAAGATAATTCGTAAATATCAAAATTTTTAAAAAGTATCTATTAGGTACTTATATTTTAATAATATAAGTAATTAGGTAAGTATCTAAGTCGTTTCATTCAAAATTGGAGTTGAAGGAGGGGTTCAATCGAAATTTTGGTAATGACCAAAATTATTTTTAGGATTTCAAGCTACAACTTTCGTTTGAAAATTTTTTCAATTGGACATCTTCTACTTCATCAATTTTGCATCAAACTCAGAACATAGATATTTATTCAGCTAACTTGGAAAATAGAGAGAAATGAAATTGAAAATTACGAATTTGCTGAAAAATTTAATGAAAGTAAAAACCAGAAAAAAAATGAAGAAAACAAAAGAAAAGAAAATATTGAAAGAGAAAAAATTTGTACAAATACCTAATTACAAAATAAAAATTGGAAAACAATTTACAATTATTGGAAGAAAAATAAAAAATTCAATACCAACTTCAAAAAGGTAAGTATAATTGGGAGATTCCTCTTAACTAAAAAAAAAAGGATAAGTTTTCTCAAAAAAATTAGATATTTTTTTACTACAAAAAAGAAGAAATATTAAATACGTTTATTTACTTTCTCCAAAAAATTGAGAAATTATTTCATTATAAAAAACTTGAAAGATTTTTTTTCAAGAAATCTATTTTTTCATTTTTTCAAAAAAACGAATACGAAAAATTGAGATTTTTTCTCAAAAAAAGAATTGATGATTTTTTTAGGCCTAAAATAAGTTTGTTTTACACACACAAAAAAAAAAAAAAAAAACTAGGACAAAAAAATGAAAGTAGATGAATAAAATATAATTTATTCTGTCAAAAAAACAGTTGGAAAAAAAATTTACGCTGATTCCAAAATTATCAATTTTTTTATATTCTAGAAAAATCCGAAAAAACATTTTCTCAAGAAAATTCAAAGATTTATTTTTTTGGTTTTTGAAGTGAGACAAAAAATTTGGATTTTTTTTCTTTCAAGAATTTTTTCTCCAATTTAAGGGATATTTTGTTCATTCCCAAAAAATTAAGAAATTTTTTAATACGAAAAAAATCATAAATTATTTACTTTAAAAAAATTAGAAGATTTTTACGCCAAAAAATTGAGAAATATTTTAATCCAAAAAAATCAAATATTACCTATTATTACTCCAATAAAGTAATCTATTTTTTTCACTCAATTTTTTTTTTTTTAATTTTTACTCCAAAAAATTGAGATTTTTTTCCCAGTTTGATTGCTTTTAAGTTTTATCGAAAAAACCGAGACAAAAATTCTTCCTATAAAAGTTGAGAGATGAATGAAAAATCCCCCCCCCCCCCCCTCCATCCCCCAAAAAACAGAATTTAAAAAATTACATCAAAGATTTTGTTTAATTTAAAAAAAATAATAATAATTTAACTTCTTTTCTTTGAAAATATGCGATTTTTTTCACAAAAAAATTAGCATTTTACGCAAAAAAATTGAGTGATTTATTTCGTCGAAAATTTGAGGAAAATTTTTACTCTGTACAAATCAAATTGAATACTTTTTTTTTCAAAAATCTGAAAATCCAAATAAAAAATGTTTCTTTTTTTACTTCAAGAATTTTTTCACGCATGGCTTCAAAATTCCAAGAATTTCTAATTAGATTTTTTTTTTGAAAAATAATTGAGTATTTTTCCTCCAAAAATGAATTGAGAAATAAATATACCTACTCTTTAAGAATAATTTTTATATTTAGAATTTCTTTCATCAAAATTTTGAAAATGATTTTTTTTTACTGAATTCCTAAAGTAAAACACTCATTAAAAGTTTCAAATTATTTTTGAAATTTTCAAAATTTCTTTATTTCTTTTTGGAATAAAAATTACTTTTGAATATTTGAAAGAAATATTTCAATGTCTTTGGGGGAAAATCTTATTTTTTTGCCTCAATCTTTTAGGAGAGAAAATCTTCCATCCTTGGAATAAAAAAAAAAACTCATTTTCGAATAATTTTTTCTGTTTTTTCAGAGTAAAAAAATCTTTTATTTGGGGGGGGGGGGTTGCTTTAGATGGTGTACTTTAGCTTCCAAAAATATGAGGAAATAGGTAATACAAAAATATGTGCAATTTTAACATTTCAGATACCTATCTAAATCATTTTTAAAAGTAAAATTTTTTAGCATGAATAGTTTGACATATTTCTGAGGGAAGTTTGAGGAGGGGGTCAAAATGTAAATACCAAAGTCAGAGAATAATCGAAAATTATCAATAAAATGCTAATTTGAGGACCAAGATTAATTCTTTTGTTTGAGGAAATTGAAAATTTTAAAATGTTAATTATAGACTTTACTTAATAATATTCGATAAAAATGCATTAAAATGTTTTAATAATATGTATCTACCTACAAGTTCTTTTTATAAAATTACCCAAGAAGGTATATTTTTGTTCAACTTTTCGATATTTTGTCAGACTATGACATAATTATCATGATTGAAATTTCGAATGTTTTTTAAAAACCACCATAATTTTTCAACTTCTTAATTTTTTTTTGAAAAATATTCTAATTTTTAATTTTTTTTCTTCTAAAAATTGACAACGCTTTAAAAAAAATTAAGAAGTGAATAGTGATTTTCTTAAAATTTCAAATTTTACCTATACTATTTTTAATTTTTTTTTTAAATTAAAAAATTAAATTTTTGATTCCTACCTATTATTGTCTTTAAAATACAATTTAAAAAAAAGATTTTTGAATGTTTTTGTAATGATTTATTTTTGAAGATCTCATTTTGTTGAATTTATAGTGCCTAATCTTTTTATCATATTTTTGAAAAATGATTCCTAAAAAATATCTCCATACTCAGCCCTGCTCTCCCTCCCCCCCCCCCCCACCACCCGGTAATGAAATATCATCTGTGATAGATGAATTTTATTAATTATTGTTCGCAGAAGACTAGAATTACTCATTTCTTTCTAAATTCTCAATTGAAAATCAAGATTCAACTCTTGGTAAAAATCTTCAAAAATGAGAGAAAAAAATCGTAATAAATTGCTCAAATGAGAATATAATAAAAACGCGCATCCTATAAATTGCAACTCGCTCGAAACACGTAGGTGAGCACATTACTCACATGCACATTTTGGTACTCTGTACGTAGAAAAAATTCTAATTTAAAAAGTTTTCTCGTTACGTGAAGGGAATTCGATGCATAACGAATTCCATAAAACCTACACATGGCGAATAAAATTTGTCAACGCAGCGTTCGTTGCAAATTACATAATTTGTATTGTACGAGTATACTCTGTCGTCATCGTCGGCGTCGTAATTTCACGTTTTAGAACATTTACAAGTTCATAAATTCGAATTCTTTTCGACTTTTAATGCTCGTACCAGGCAAGCTTGTGCATAGGATGAACATGGTACCAGGAAATTTGATTGGATTGGGCTGGTTTTTGAAGTTTAATATAGATAATGCGTGTCAACTGAAAATTATTTTAAGAAAATGTCACCGATATTTTACTAAAATTGGTACGACGAACGATAAATTGTCGTGTAAGCTGGTTCCTTGTTTTTTTTCTCTCTCGAATAAAAGCCAAAAGGTCTAATTTGGAATTATTCGAGGTATTAGCAAAGCACATGATACCTCAATTTCTTGAGGAAGGTACCTTAAATGTGAAAATTTGAGGCAAGAGGGGGCATTAATCGAACGATTGGACCAAGAAAAAACTACAAAATGAATTATCAGGTGGATGAAAAAATAATGGAAAAAATTGACCATAACTCACAAATATTTAGCCGGATCCATCGGTTGTAAATCCTCATGCTCTGATTGAAACTGCAGCCCAGGTTTGGTACAACTCAGCTGAGCATTCTGCACCTCCGATGCGACCATATTATACTCTCGTAAAAATACAAACAAGGTAATCAAAACAACAACAAAACAGACCGATAACCTCCGAAGTTTGCGATTCTTTATCAGCTAAACAACTAAAACGCCTTTTCGAAATACCATTCAAACCAAAACCACGAACCGAGACATCGTCTATGGCAAAATGGTGGGGTACCCGAGGTATAAGAAAAACATGCGCACATTTGTGATAAAAATGCGCGATTTTAGAGTAAACAATGCGGATTCATTTCGAAAAAATGCGAAGAATTTGTAACCGGTGCCAAAATACCGTCTGAAGAGCACCCACGATTTTTAAAACACCTCATTATTACATGTCCTCGATGTTAGTGAACGTCTTTGACTCGGGACAGTTTCGTTCCTTTTTTAACCCTACGTGATGATTTTATTATTATTTTATTACGACCAGCTTCTTCAGTCTTTTCTTTGGTTTTTTTCTTAGCAACGAATTAGTCGTTTATTAATTTTTATTATATTTTCGAATAAGCGTGGAGTCATTTTGATTGCGAGTGACAAATGAGCGCGTATTCGAGCAGAAGGTTTTTTCACACATTTCGAATTTATCACCGGACGTAGGCAAGGCTTTTTCGTATTTTTAGGCGGAATTTATTGCAGCGAGGGAAAATTTAACGTGGTTTCAGAGTCATATGACCTTGGCATTGAGAAATTGTGAATTATCAATGTATATTGGCAATTGGACGGGTTGGTAGAATGAGGCCAAAAGGATGCGACGAATTTGCAATTTTTTCAAAATTCTGATTAAAATCAATTTTTTTTTTTTTTTTTCAAATTTTTGAAAGAAGTTTTTTTGATTTAGAGAAGAAGAGGCTTGGAATGAAATAATAAGTTTTGAATATTTTATTTTCAAAGTGATTTGGATTTTTTTTTTCAAATTATGACTGAATTTTAATTTTGTTCAGCAAAATTTCCTCAGTTTTTAAGCTTTTTTTGTGCCTTTTTTTATTTTGAACATAAAATTAATAAAATTTGTTCGAATCATTTTTTCAATTTTTATTTTTTTTCCATTTGAAAAAAATTACATTTTATAAAAATTTAGTTTTAAAAGTTTCAAATTGTGTTGAAAAAAATTATATATACCTACCAACGAATTATTTTTAATCTTGTTTTTTTTTTCAGCTTAATTTTATTAATTTCCTCGATTCAATTTTTTCAAGTTCTTTTTTGAATAATTTAATGTTTTTTTGCTAAAAATTGTTTTCTTTTTTTTGAAATACTTGTAACTAATTTTTTAATTTTTTCTAAAAATGACAACCTATTATATTAAGTACCTATTTTAAAATGTTATTGTACCTAATGAAAATGTTCAGCTTTTTTTTTTAGATCTTCCATTTGGTTTCCCGAATTTTTTTAAATAAATCACGTATTTGTTTGAATTTTCTTTAAACGTCTTTTTGATAAAAAATTTTATTTTTCTGTTTTGAATATACCTATATTTTTTATTTTCATTAATTTTTATTGCCTACGTGATTTTTTCATTTTCTTAAAAATTACAAAAACACGTCCTTCTAAATTATTTTTGAAAATTCTAGAATTGACTTTCTTTTTCAATTCTTTATTTTATTCATATTTTTTTTTTCATTTTTTCAAACGAAAATAAATAAAAATTGTTCTGGTTTTTTCAAAAAATTTTATTCGAATTTTTTTTTCGACTGAAAATTTTTAATAGGTATTCCTGTTTTGAATAATTATTAGATCTTTTCAAACTTTCTTTTCCAAAATTTTTTGGCAACATGATTTTTTAAATTTTTTCAGAATTAAAATCTCTCAGATATTGAATTATTTTAAATACCTATTTCTTTGATATTTATTCAGAATTTTTTTTTGTCATGAAATCATTTAAAAATTTTTCAATTTTTGTGACCAAGCATTTTTCAATTTTTTAAAAATAATTTTCAAAGCTTTTTGGATTTTTTTGTTGTTGAAAATTAATTTATTTAGTAAACGTGCTTTCCCTATTTTTATAAAAAATAATTTTCTCACTAAAAAATTTGTTTCAAAATATTTTTTAAAATTCTTCTGTTGAGAAATTTTTAATTTTTCCCTAATTTGTTGGTATGGAACGAATATTCTTACTTTTTTTGAAATAAATAAGTATTCCTATAATTTTATTTATTTTTTCAAAATTACTTCCTCAGATTTTTAAAAATTTTTTAAACTGTTTTGAAAAATAAATGATTATTATTTTGACTACCTACCTATATTATACTTTTAGGTCTTGCATTTTGTACAAGAAAATTTTCACAATTTCTTTTTCGAAGCAAAATAAACGGAATTGTTCTGAGAATAATGATTTTTTTTTTAATCCTGTATTTTGATCATTGTAATTTTTTCCGTTCTTTTCCAATTTCAAAATTTCGTTCTACTAAATAATTTCTAAAAGTATTTAAATGCATTTAAAACGACAACCGATTTCATTTTATTGCTCACCATAATTTTTTAATTTCTTTTCAATAAATAATTTTTTTTTGAATCAGCATTTTTAAATTTTCTGTAGGGCATAAAAAAATTTTAAATCTTCAATTTTTTATTTTTTCCTTTTTTTTACTTTTTCATAAATTGAAAAAAATCAAAATTACCACATAGTAAAATATTTGAAGTTTTAAAAACAGTTTCGGAAATTATAAATAAGTAGGTTAGGTACCTTACCTACGTAATTCATTTTAAATTGTCAAATTGTTCAATTTTTTCCTAAAAATTAGTTTTTGTCCTTTTTTTTTTTTTTTTTTTTTTTTTTGAAAATTCATTTTTTTTCTTAAAGAAAAACTTGATTTTAATTTAAAAAAATAAATTTCATTTTTTAAAGCAAAGTCATACAAAATTCTCCATTTTTTCAAATTTTGTTTCAATGTAATACGATTATTAGGTTTAAGACAGTTCTTAATTTTTTTCGAATTTTTTTGAGAATAATTTTCCCTCGAAATTACTTTTTTAAATTGTTTTGAAAACGATAACCAAAATTATTTTATGTAGATCCTGTATTTTGTTACACAACGTTTTCACTCAAAAAAAAAATTAAATAAAATTAGTTTGAAGAAATGATGAACAATTTTTTCTAAGACTGTGTAATTCGTTGTTTGGTAAAATGTTTTCATTTTTCTTTCAGATGCTAATTCAAAAAATTTCCCTTTTTTTAAGTTTATTTTAAAATCTTTTTTTATGAATTCATATTAAATTTTTACATTTTCAATTTTTCCTCTTTTTTCCGGGGATTTTTTTTTAAGGGTACGTTTACATTGATTTAAAAGATTTTTGAGGATTTTTTTTGCCAAAAAAGAATTCTTGAAAAATAAAATTATCCAGTTTTACTCAATATTTTGGTTTTTATAAAATTTTCGGATTTATTTCAAATGCAACTTTTTCAGACTCTGAATTTTGTTCAGAAATGATTTATTTTATTTTTATTGAAGTAAATTTTCTCGATATTTTCAATAAAGTAAAATGATCATATTTAAAAAAAAATATATTGTCAAGGATTTGGTATGAAAATAATTGATTAGACCAGACCAAGACATTTTGAATTTTTGTTCCGAGCAATTTGTCCTGAATTTTTTCAAGAAAAATGTGTAAATGAAAATTTACACATTTTCTATTTTCTAACATTTTTTCGCATACAAGAAATCAAGAAAGGACAGCAATTTTTTACTTAGTTATTTGAATTTTTGAAAAATCAACACTAGTAATTTTTTATTATCATTTATGCCAATAAAATAGCATTTCGACCTTTCTGCAAATACTCGTAGTCGTAAATTTTCTCAAAATTTTTCATAGACATTTCTACTTTTCTACGTTGGCCCTTGATCCTTATTCGAGCCACCATAAAAAGAAAATTAACCCATGTGACAAAATAACAACTATACAACTATACTTGGCACCAGATTGCACAGCCCTGTCACGTCAACTCAACAAAACCCGAACAAACTTCGAACTCGTGCTTTAATCGACCTTAATAGTTCGCGAACGCCATCTCTAGAAACTATAAATCGCAAGCCTACCATTCACTAGAAAACTATTTTCGTAGCTTTTGTATGTAGTGTCTAATGTATAATAATTGCAATGCTAAAATTATTTTGCACTCGCTATCGCCATCGCGAACCGAGCACATTCATAATGAGAGTTTTGACACGTCTACGTGTGTTCTTTACTCCATTTCGATGCAAGGGGTACGCACCCCTGCTCCCTTCTTCCGTCTTTTAGAGAGCTATATTTATTAGTATTCGGGTTAATGGAAAGAGACGTATAATCATTAATTACCGTTTAAACGTGAAATAAAATTTTTAGCCATCAACATTTTCACGGTCAGCATAAGCCAGCGTACTTTATGAAGTCCAAACTTTGTAATAGGTTCGTTACACGTATCTAATGTAATTTCAACAAAGAAATGTGCCTGCTCTTTGCTTCTTTCACGATCAGTTCAACTCTAAATTACTTCTTTTTTTTTCATTAAATTTCGCCATATTTATTTCGAAGCGTTCGTTTGCCAGCAAAAAATACGTTTGAAAATTAAACCGATGAAGATAATTTTTTTTGCGAAGGAATTTTTTTTATGGTTTGAAAAAATATGTGAAAGAAATTTAAGGTCGAGAAGATTATTTTGAAAGATACTTTTCAGCACCTACACTCTCAAACAGAAGTTTTGTGTGATCGAAAGATTAGAAAAATTCTGTGGTAATTCACGATTTAGAACGTTTTTTAAAAAAATGAGCTGGCATTCCATGTTTTTTAAAGCACCTTTTTTTTTTTTTTTTTTTTTGGAAGATTCAGCCACTTTCCAAAATGCTCTCATCTCTGTACCTAAGGCCCCATTTAAAAAAAATTCAAGCAAAACAGTTGTAGATTTAAGTCTTTGGAATACTAATTTTGATTATTAGATAAAATGAATTTAGTTTTAATTTTTTTCTCAAAGGTCCTACTACCTAAAATCCTGAAAAAAGTATAAATTTTATTCAAAAAAATTTAGAAATTGTTTCCTTTAAAAAGAAATAGGAAATTTTCGTATCCCCCCCCCCCCCAAAAAAAATATATTCCTAAAAGTTTGAAAAAATTTCATTTTTTAAAAATAGACAATTTTTTTCATCCCAAAAAATTATAAAAAACTTTTTATACCCTAAAAAAGTTGAAATAAGATTTATTTCAAACTTTTTTTTAATATGCCATAAATCCTGAAAAAAAATTTAGCAATTTCATAAAATTTACATTTTTTATATTTCTCGAAAAATTGGAAATTTTTCCATTCAAAATAAAATTTGGATCCTAAAACTTCATTTTTTCATTTCAAAAAATTGTGAAACTTCTTTACCTATTAAAAAATAAAAAATAAATAATTTGAAAAAAAAATGAAAACCAACCTTATAAAACTTGAAATTTATTAATTTACATATTTAAAACTTTTTTTCAAAAACGTTGAAAATTTCAAAAAAAATTTCAAGTGTCAATAATCAGGAAATTTATAAATTCTAAATCAACGCCCATTTTCCAACGGTTCATTTTCTCTTTCCAAAAAATCTCCCTATCTCTGTAAATCAGGCACCGATTAAAAAATTGTTGAAACAAAAATTAAAAATTGAGATCTTTGGAATATTTATGATGATTACAAAAATTTCGATTGGACCTCTCCCTCCACTCCAATTTTGCATATAGAAAACCACCATTGAGTGGTAAAAAGAATCCCTGCTCTAGGTTCCAACATGTAGCTCGAACCGAGCATATATCTCTGAAAGGAAGATACGCGTAGTCGTGTACCCAAAGTTTGGTCAAAATCCTGCATTTTTGTCTCATTTCTTCGTTTTTTTGAAAAAAAAATCATTTGGGGGAAGAATGTTCTCAGTTTTAATTTCTTAATTTTCAGTGTGAAAAAATTTTTAAAGTGAAAAAATAAGTAGGTACATTGGAACCTCGATTATCCGAGTTAATTGGGACGAGGGAAGACGGATATTGTGAAAAATCGGAAGAAATTTTTCAATTGTTTGAGATTTTCTATTGAAAATTTTTTGGATTTAAATCTATTTTCATTTTCCTGGAGTGGAAAAAATAATTTTTTTGGAATAATGAAATTTTACAATTTTTGAGATATAAAAATTGTAGGTATATTTTTTGGAATAAAATTTATAATGTTTCTGGTACCTATTCAAGACCTTTTCAAAAAAAGTTTTGAAATCAATTTTATTTAAACTTTTTGGACGTAAGATTGTCTTTAAATGAAAAAATTTCATAAATTTTTGAGATGAAAGAATTCCCTATTATTTTGTTGGAGATGAAAATTTTTCAAACTTTTGAGAATAAAAAAATATTTTTTGGAAAAAACAGTTTTTCCGTTTTTTTAAAATGAAAAATATCAAAATTTTTTGGAATAAAAGTTTTAATTTGTTTCAAGATTTACCTAGGGCATTTTTTGAAATTATTTTTGAATACTCTGCTGGGATATGTCGAGATGTGCAACGATCATCGCCATTGCAAATGTTTATATGATTGTATAGATCGAGTTTTCTGCGTATTTACGAAATTAACATCGAAGGGCCTTCGAATAAATTTAAAAATTTTTCTCCGATGTATCTATTCGGCATAAGAACATAAAATTTTAACATGAGTGTTAAAGACAAGACAATGCATGGTGTGGTATAAATGTATAATTCTCGAATGACATTAATATCATCCAAAGGCGCCACTCTCAGTGCAAGAATTTGATTGGAAACTGGTGGTTACTTTTCCGAAATTTTTAGACTAATATTACCTTGATACCACTATTAGTACGAATTTGATTTTTAAAAATGGAAAACTTGAAACCCCACACAGGAAATAGGTATCTACCAATCTTCCTATACTTGGATTTCCTGTGCACAATCAATATGTAATGATGAACCCAATATTTCCATTAGTTCATGTACCTAAATTGAGGGAACCGAGCCATTTTAGGCGAATTTTCAGTTGCAAAAAAAATTTCGAGATGACTATTGAATAAGTAGGTAAGATTTATCGGATTTAATTTGATTTCCACGATTCAAGATTATGGGTATCAAGATCAAAGTGTTTAATATCCTGCAAATCTTTGCGAACCCTGCAAAGAACATGGTTTTAGCTCAAAGCCCCCTTTTCCTCAGTTTTTCAAACTTCGGGTTTATTTATTGAAAAATGTTTATTGTTTTTTTTTCGATTGAATTATTTTTTTCAGTTTCTCCTATTACAGAGACTATCTTTTCTGAAAAATTCCAAATAAATAAATTTTTTTATACTAAATAATTTAAAAATTTTCACTCTAAAAAATAGAAAATTGTCGATTCAAGAAAAAAAAAATTTTCTTCCTAAAAAAATTGAAATTATTATATTTTTTCCTCCAACAAAGTTTTACGTTATAAGTATAAGATTTTTTTTAAGACGAAAAATTGAAAAACTTACCTAGGTATTTAAAAAAAAAAAATCAAAAAGTTATTACCTAAGTTTTTCAATTTTTCGTCTTAAAAAAAATCTTATACTTATAACGTAAAAATGTTGAGTTGCAGGCCACAATTTTTTGGTACGACGAACTCTCATCCCATAAAATTATTTTTTTTCAATTCCTTATCAATTCTAGAATTCTGCCAATTGCGTGGAATGTTGTCCGACGAAATACTCGCAAAATTCAAGAAAAAGTCAAAATTTCATCAAAAATCGAAAACAATGCGTGAAAAATTCTCAGATATTTTTTTTGAAATTAATTCTTATTTTTTATGAAGTATTATTTTTATTTTTTATTTTTTTACTTTTTATTATTGTACTTGGAGTAAAAACACCGCGTTTCCACCTTTTCTTTTTAGGTAATTCGTAACCTTATGCGAGGGCAAACTTGGCACATGCATATTGCCTATTTATGCCTAATTGCCTATTTAATTTCCGGGCTTCCGTCCTTGACGCATCACGCGTGGGACTTTTTATTGAAAAATAATATTGGACACGAGGAAAAAAGATGATCGATTTACGAGTAGTTTTATTCGTATTTTTTTCATTACATATAGATTTCGAAACAAAATTGAAAATTGCTTTCAACTTTCTAATCTCTTGAAATTTATGGTTGCTGATAGAGTTCGCAAAATTTTGATTTCTGAAATTCCTAGATTGCTTTTTCATCGTGCCTTTAATTATAGATAAGTACTATATAACTTATTTTCATCATCCAAATACTTCGAATGCTGCTTCAAGCGAATAAATTTCAAAACTAAATTGAAATTTTTAATCGATTCCAAGGAATTGATATCAAGACGATAACTTCAATGTACCTAGTATAGATATAACGGATTAAAACTGAGTAAAAATTTTCCTTTCTATTAATTATTATACTTATCAGTAGGTATAATTTCGAGAATTTTTTTCACTTTACCGTACGCGATCGGATATTTTCCTAGTACAGCTATACTGGCTTTTAAATTGATATCGATTCGGTATTTTTTGCCATAGTTTGAATTTTTTTCTGCACTATAAAATGTAGACGTACATTTGAGTGGAACTTGTGTTTGTGCATGACTTAGCATTTTCGAACATCTTCAGTGTTTTTTGAAAAAGGTGTGTACGTTCAACATACGTATATTGTCTTAATTCATTCTCGTTCTCGTCCATTGGATTCGAGATGGCTATTTTAAAATTCGAAACGTAAGTAACACTTTTTTCAAAATTATTGTTCTTCTGATAACCGTCGATCTTCGGAAGTAATCGTTGTATATCTATTAGGATGGCCCCTATTATGGTTTTTTGAATTTTATGAATGTCTTACTCCCAAATATATTCCTTTCGCGAAAACTTAATTCCTTATTTTTTATTTTTGCACTAACTGAATTCTAACTGAAGCTTATTGTAGTCAGCCCCTTTTCTCAGAAAAATGAAAAAATTAATGGACGATTTTCAAAATATTGTATGTTGTTGTTTTTTTTCAAAATATCTCGATAACGGTTCCTCGTAAGTATTAAAAAAAGTGTAAAAAAGGTTCTACAAAGATAAGTAAACTTTTTTCTCAAATTTTTTTTTTTTAAAAGTCCTGCTTTCTGGTTGTTAGCATCCCTAAAGGGCCTTCCATGGTAAAATGGTGAAATCGGCCCTTGATCGAAATTGGATCCAAAGTGGGTCAAAATGTTACTTATGATATAAAAACACGCCACAAAAATTTTTGACCCCCTACCCCCTCCCCTTTCCGAAAAATCGCGTTATAACGGTCGAAAAATCAAAAAATTCTAACTTTGAAGGGGGTGTATGAAAATTTTTGATTTTTTCACAGATTATAGGTATCATGTAGGGGTATATGTGGTAAAATTTTAAAAAAAATCGGTTCACAATTTCTTTGTTTTTTGGGGGGTTGAAATTTTCAAAAAAAAAATTTAAAATTTTTTGGGGAGGTGCCATGGCTGGATTTTTTTTTAAATCTTCGTAATATGGATAAGTATCACATATATTTTTTTGAGGGTGCCAAAGGGAGGTGGAACATGGTCAAAAAAAATAAAAACTTCGAAAAAACACGCATTTTCAGGGTTTTTTCGTATTTCTCGAGGGTGTTTGAGGCGGGGACTTGAAATGTAAGCAATTATAATCGTAATACATAATATCTGGATGGAGTGGGGTTGATGTGGGAGATTTGTGGTCACACAAGTATGGGACGAATGACAGGGTGTGATAAAAATAAGGAAAAACGAGTGATGTGAGCGCTAGGATGGCTCTTTTGGAATTCGGGTATTTTTAATGTCTTAGCCACCAAATTTTTTTATTTCATGAGAAAATAACTTTTTATTTATCATTTTTGCCCTAACTGAATTTTAAGTGGCAACTAGTCACCCCCCCCCCCTTTCAGAAAAATAATAAAAATTGACTGATTTTCAAAATCTCACTTTTTGCTGGTTATAACCCATCAAAGAGTCGGCATTCTATAAAAAGGTATCAAAAAATATTTCCTCTAGCTAAAATTGAAATTTTTTCACCTTTTCTATGTACGCGGCACCACTTGAAATTCAGTTAGGGAACAATTTTAAAAAGGAAATTAATTTCTAATAAAATACATGAAGCTTTTCATACCATAGGTGAAATTTTTTTACCAGTTTTCTTTATTTTTGCTTTTTTTGATGGTACCACTTGAAATGTGGTTGAGGGAGGAAATAAAAAATTGGAAATTCATTTTCATGACCAAAAAAGGTAAAATTTTGAAAATCGGTCAATTTTTAAATTTTTTTTGAAAAAAAAGGAATGACTAGAGTTTACTTAAAATTCATTTAGGGTAAAAATAAGAAATGGGAATCAGTTTCGTATTTAAAAAAAAAAAAAAAAAACAACCAAAATGGGTAATGAAAAACAACAACAAAAAAAACGAAAATTCAAAAATTAGTTATTTCGTCTTAGGTCCAGGTATTCGTTTAAATTTTAATGAAAGATGAATTTGAATGTAGTTATACACAAAGCTTTCTTTTAACAATATACTTAGGAGTAGGTACTTATAGGTTCACTTTCATTTCTGCGACAAGGTGACTATTGAGTATTGATGAAACATGTATTCAAAGTACGATTTTTGTTTCAGATTCAAATATTTCAATTTGAAAACCGTTCTACTCCCGTTGCTGGTAATTTTGGCGATTTCAAGTTTAACAGAATGTAATCCAGTCAATACAACAGAAATATCAACACAACATTTGCTGAGAAATTCTTCAGCTCTTCTGGCCTTGTATGAACAGGCGAAAGCTGAAGCAGTGGAGGCGAAAGCTGAAAATTGCGACCTTCGCACGAAAAGTGTAGGCGAAAGCTGAAGCAAAGGAGGCGAAAGCTGAAAATTACGACCTTCGCACGAAAAGTGTAAGTGTATTTGCTGAGAAATTCTTCAGCTCTTCTGGCCTTGTATGAACAGGCGAAAGCTGAAGCAAAGGAGGCGAAAGCTGAAGAAAAGGAGGCGAAAGCTGAAAATTACGACCTTCGCACGATTTCTATATGAAGTCTAATCTTTTTTTTTTAAGTAAGTAAGTATTGTTGATTCAATTAATTGTAGGTTTACTATAGTAAACCTACAATTAATTGAATCAACAATACTTACTTACTTAAAAAAAAAAAGATTAGACTTCAGCATATAGAAATTGTTTTGCAGATGTACATGGGATACGAGTGCGCCATGAAAAACTTCAAAATTTCAACAGATTACGTTTTCAAAGAGTTTGGTTTGAAAAATTTGAAGATCGCCAAAGCTGAACAGTGGCCAACAAATATGTGGGTCAATTTGATCCACAAAACCGACTACTTCTATTCGGAATCAAAACAGAAACAGACTATCCGTACTCAAAAAACCGATAGCGGTTACACAAAATGGTTGTTGTTTGTCAATGGTGAAGCCGATTGCGATTTAACTTTTAAAATTGTACTCAGTTATGCCCAGCCTCTTAGATTGAAATTGCTCGAATATTATTGCAATAACGAACATAAATTACCAACGCCTACTGTTTATGAATATACAGGTATTACTAATTTAACTTCGTTTCATGAATATTTTGCGGCGACGATGCAGCGAGCATATCTGCTCGGATGTCTTTTCGAACACGGCGTATATTACACAATGCAGTTGTGGAACCAAAGATACAAGCTCGATTTTCTGGACATGTTCCACATGATTCAACCGGAGTGGCACTTTACGGAGTTAGACATTGACATTTTGAATATCGCGTGGAAGATCGGAGGCGCACTAACCGAAAATGGCGCTGAACTATATATCGGATACCGCCTTGCTGCAACATTCAAAGACGTCAGTAATGATACGGTCCTACCTAAAATCAATAATTGTCCCCGAACAAAGTACCCTGAAGGTACCACAATAAGCAGTATTTCATCATTTTTTACTGTAGAGTGAATATCATGTTTGATTAATGTATGTAATGTACCTATGTAAATAAATAAATTGGTAATTTTTATACGTCTTAGGTATTACTTTATTTTATTTTTACTTCTTTTTTGTCAATTCCTGATCAAGTATTTTGAATTCTTTGTGAGTGGGCCTAGTCATAGTTTATTTTTTCTCCTAAAAAATTGTAACATAATAATTTCATTAAGATTAAGGAAGGGAGTTTTCCCTAAAAAAAAAGTATTCTTTCCCTGTCTAAAACAACAGATACATTTCTCTTCATAAATTAATAAAAAAAAAATTTTCGAAAAAGTTTAAGTACATTTTTTATTTTTTACTAAAAACCTAATTTTGTGAAAATGAAAAAAATATTGGTAAAAGTGTAAATTTTTTAATAATTGCAGTCAGTATTTTATTTGCGATCTCGCTGGCTGCCAATTCTTCAAGTTTTCTTCGCAATATTTTACCACTCGGATTCCTTGGGATTTCGTTAATAAACCTGATTCCTCCTCTAAGCTGCTTTATAGGAGATACATTATCTGAAATGGAACGAAATCGTAAAATTGATGCATAGAGAAGATAGGTAAATTAAAAAATAGTTCACGAGAGATAATTTCAGACCATACTTGCAACATATTGTTGTTGTTCTTTTTCTGATACTGTGGATTGTTTTTTAGCCGAATTTTTTATTAAAAAATGATGGCTATTGGGGTTGACCCGGATTTAGAAGGAGTGGAGGTAGAAAAGTTTTGACCACATTTCTCGACGTTTGGGACCAAAAGAAGACGATCTGTCACATGTCACATATATACATATATATATATTGGCCTGTTCCCAGACATGTCGGCCACTTTTCATATATATTTGTCCAATTTACAAAAAATGTCAAAATTGAAAAACATTTCTAATCTTTGTTCTAATTTATAAAAATTTCTATCACAGATTCGATCTAATATACAAGAAATACGCCATGGAAAAAATAATGAGACTCTTAGGATGAAGTTTGCGGAAAAAAATTGAAAAATTGGCCTAACTAATTCAAATTTTAAATAGGTCTTCAGATTAAATAGAAGCCTGCAGGGTATTAAAAATTTTGGTATCAATAACTTTTCTGTGCATCAATAAAATACTGAAAAATTATGAGTCAAATTTGAGGTCGTGTATATCTAGTTTCGGCATATTTCCGTACATCTCGGCCAGTGTTTGTGATTCTACACACTGTGCATTGATTGTAGAGCCTGTGTTCATCCCTGTGACTTGATTTCCAAGGATTGCGCGGACGCGATGAAGTTTGTGAAACCCTGTGGTCGAGAGTGGCCGAATTGTAATGTAGAAATAACCCGTAGGAAGTCAGCCATGGCCGAAAAGTGCGGTGGCCGACTTGTAATGTAAGAATAACCCGCAAAGTGGCCGACATGTCTGGAAACCTATAAATCTAGTCACAGGGATGAACGCGGGCTCTATAATCAATGCACAGTGTGTAGAATCACAAGCACTGGCCGACATGTACGGAAATATGCCAAAACTAGATATACAAGACCTCAAATTTGACTCATAATTTTTCAGTATTTTATTGATGCACAGAAAAGTTATTGATACCAAAATTTTTAATACACTGCAGGCTTAAATTTAATTTGAAGACTGACATTTTTCGTAAATTTGACCAATATATATGAAGAGTGGCCGACATGCCTGGAAACGGGCCAATATAAAAATACATATATGTGTTTGCATATGCGAATTTTCAGGTCTTCCTTCGATGCTTCTTTTCATATTGCTACAGAGGTCTTTTTTTTAGAGAGGTCATTTTCCAGGACCTCTCTATATCTTAATATTTAAAATTGTTTCCCGTGAAAAATACAGCCCAATGGTACATTCTTTGCTATACTATATTGTTGTTTTGAGCTAGGACCTCACTAGTAGTGGTTTATACGTTTTTATACACTCGCGCCACAAATACTTTTACCTACATACACATTGTGTTTGCCAATCGTTAGAGAGGTCCTGGAGCAAATTCAGGTTTGAACGCCTTTACCAGCATGTAGAGTTCGCAATGAGTTACCTACTAACAATACGAGAGTAATTTTACGATATAACCTGTTGGAGATACACTTTTTTAAAGAAAAATGGTATTTTTTTAGGACCTCTCTTTTGACTTTATGTGTCTAAGACCTCAGTTTTATAGCTATGCAATCCCGTACTGTATGTGTGTATGGTATGTATGTACTAAAATTTGTCGGTGTGATAACTCGAGTTACGATTGATGGAATTAGTTGGAATTTATATCAATGATAGAGGATCGTTGGGGATCGAAGCTTATTGAATTTGAGCGAAATCCGTTCGCGGGTTCGCGAGATATCCGCGATCGAAATTTTCAAAACTCTGTGACTCTGCGAATAAGGTAGATTATGCGATTTTTGCACATCACCTGTTTTATGTAACGTTACGATAACGGTATTTTAACGTTTCAAATCAAATGAATCAGCGTTCGAGGATGGTTTGTTCTAATGAATCAGTCGTTCGCAAACGATTCGTTCGAATGAATCAGTCGTTCGCAAACGATTCGTTCAAATGAATCATTCGTTTGCGATTGATTCGTTCAAATGAATCAGTCGTTCGCGAAAGATTTGTTCAAATGAATCAGTCGTTCACGATGTGTCATTCAAATGAATTAGTCATTTGCGGACGGCTCGTTTAAATGGATCGGTCGTTCGCAAACGATTTGTTCAAATGAATTTAAATTGATTGTTCTCGAAATATTTATTCAAATTAATTAGTCGTTGCAAAGGATTCGTTCAAATGAATCAGTCATTCGCTAATGTTTTCTTGTACAGTAATTTCTATTAGAAAAAATAAATATCTTATAAAATCGAATTAATCTCATAATTATTTTGACTTTTGGATTGATTGCAATTTTTTGTGCCTACATTAAAAATAAAATAATTAAACCTATTGATTTTTGGAAAATTTTGAAAATTTTTACAAAAAAAAAGTTTAGTCCTTCGTGAACGATTTGTTAAAATGAATCAGTTGTTCTCAAATGATTCTTTTGAATGAATCACTCGTTCGCGAACGATTCCTTAGAATCAATCAGTTGTTCGTGAATGATTCGTTTGAATGAATCAATCGTTCGCAATCGATTCATTCAAATGAATCAGTCATTCGCGAACAATTCGTTCAAATGAATCAATCGTTTGCGAACAATTCGTTAAAATGAATTGGTCGTTTCCCAACGATTCCCTCAAATGAATTAGTCATTACAAACGATTCGACCAAATGAATCGGTCATTCTCGAAATGAAAAAAATCAGCTTGTCTACCGCAGAGTTTTTTGTCATAAAATTGAATTTTTTAAAGGAAGTCTTTACGAGGAAGTTTTCAACAGGGAAGAAAACCAATTGAAACCACAACCAGGTAAAACCACCACCACCAGATATTTCAATTGGTTCTCAAAACCATTTGAAACCATTACAATGAACTTCAAAAATTCATTCAAAAACCACCACCAAAAAGAACCAATTCTTTTCGAAAAGGCAGGGAAGAGAACCGTTTGAAACCACAACGAAAAATCATTTGCTGAAATAACTACAACCACAACCACAAGAAAGTGGATCGAAAATAAATAACCACAACCACAACCACAAGAAAGTGGATCAAAAATAAATAACCACAACCACAACCACAAGAAAGTGGTTTGAAAATAAAAAACCACCATCACCACCACCACCATTTTCAATTTCCTTTACAATGAAAACCAGAACCACCACCAATTAATGGAATTGGTTCTTTTTGGTTCTAAAAAGAGAAATAGTGGATTTGAAAGGGAAGGAGGGGTCCAATCAAAATTTTTGTTATGACCAAATTTATTCCTAGAACTTCAAGCAACAACTTTGATTTGAAATTTTTTTTAATTGGGCCCCTTACCTACCCCCTGTGGCCTGTTTTCTTCATTTTTCTGATTTTTCAGCGCTCTGGAAAGTGGAAACATTATTATTTTTTGTTTTTTATTTGAATGTATATTATTTAATTTAAATTTATTGCAATATTGAGTTTGTAACTTGTAGGCAAATTAATTTTTTATTCAAATTTCAAAGATCTGATCTTTTTTTAGTTCTTTTGTGGTATAATAGGAAGCACGAAAATGGTTCCATCTGGTTCTGATGGTTAATGCCATAGATAAATGGTTTAAATGTTGGGAAATATTTTCCATACTACGAAATGGAAGCAATTCGATGAAAACCAATTGAAAAACCAAAACGGAACCACCACCACCACCACCACAACCATTTGAAATGGTTTTTAATTTGAGAACCACCACCACAACCATTTGAAATGGTTTTTTAATTCGAGAACCACCACCACAACCATTTGAAATGGTTTTTTAATTTGAGAACCACCATCACAACCAATTAATCAAGCAAAACCAAAAACCCAGAACCAGAACTAATCAAAAAAAAAAAAAATTAAATGGAACCACTTTAGCACCACAACCTTTTGAAAATTTTTAAAAACCAAAAACCAATTGGAACCACCAGTAATTTCAAAATTTTCTCAAAACCACCATCACCATAACCAATTGGGTCTCAATTGGTTTTCTTCCCTGGTTTTCAACATCTCATTTGAAATTAAATTAATTTATTTTTGTCACTTCTTGTTGTTGTTGTTTTTTTTTTTTTTTGTTATTGTTGAAATTTTTATCGAACTCCCACATATGTACATTTCCCTTCCCCTTCCATCTGCCCCCTCGTGGCAAATTGTGCAAAAAGCAAGTACTAAGATAGTATATATTTGGTATCATTTGAGAAAAATAAGAAAGAAGCCACCGACGTCGGAAACGGAAACATATTATTAAAAGTAATTTTAAAATTTAGTACGGGTCGTTTCCGCGCGTAACGAAACATTTAATGTTGTATTATTCGCGAAAGCTATAAAATTTTCGTCGCGGGGTTTGGGTCTGCCTCACCTGTACCGGTGGCCAGATTTTTCGCCGCATTATTTCGAATTTTCCATTTTTAAACAGTCACGTTTCACGGTTATATTTCGACATGTGTGTATGTGTGCATTCTATATGGACATATACTCACATCTACGATCGCAGAAAGCTTCGCTGTTGTCGTTTGATTAATGGGCGAATATTTTTGGATGAGAAATCAACCATGGATAGGAATTTTTTTTGCTTGGTTCTAAAATAGACGTCGAGGCGTAGGTACATATTTGGGGTAATATGCTGACTGTGCAATTTCGCCACTTTCATCATAAATTGCGAAATATTAACCAGCTAAACAAAAGGAAATCATAAATCATTGTTCAAACGTTTCGTTTCGTTTCAAAATACGTATCATCTCGTACTCGTAGCGATAATTACCACAGAAAAGAATGTTCCCAAAATTTTAGGTCACTAAACTTATTATTAAGATAATGCTCGGAAACGAAAAATAAAAAACGTAATACGCGCGAACGATGACGCGATAAAAAAAATGGCCGAACGATGACGACAATAGTGCGGGTGCAAAGTTGGCATTTTTTCGTTCGTTTGGGAAAAATAGAAACTGGCGATAAAAATAAATTTGTTTTAGAGCGAGCGAGTCAACAACGGGGCAAAAAGTCGCTATATTTACTCGACCAAACGAATCAGAAAGTAAACATTGTTCATAGACAATCGGACACTTCATTTCCTGAATACAAGTACACCATACGACAATATTATGTATGCGAATTTCCAAGTACCTACGTGTCTACGTCGCATTTGATAAGGTTATTTTATTTTGATATGGTCATATTGTAAATGTCATGTTTTATGTGAGAAGATTGATCGCTTTATACGAGTCGGAGACTATTTTGGACGAGGGCCAATCAAATTCTTGCACCGAGAGTGGCGCCTTTGGATGATATTAATGTCATTCGAGAATTATACATTTATACCACACCATGCATTGTCTTGTCTTTAACACGCATGTTAAAATTTTATGTTTTTGTGCCCAATACATCGGAGAAGAATTTTTAAATTTATTCGAAGGCCCTTCGATGTTAATTTTGTAAATACGCAGAAATCGCGATCTAATGTATACGATTTGCAATGGCGATGATCGTTGCACATTTCGGCATTTTTCGGAGTAATCCAAAATAATTTCAAACCTTGTTGGAAATTTCATCAAAATTTTGAGTAGGTATGAATAATTGGGAAATTTACTTATATAAATTCTAAGTAAATGAACGCCCATTTTCTGAGGGTTCATTTGCTCTTTAAAAAAAAATCTCCCTACCTGTCTCTGTAAATGAGGCTCCATTTAAAAAATGTTGAAATAAAAATTAAAGATTGAGATCTTTGGCATATTTTTGAATATTACAAAAATTTCTATTGGTCCTCTCCCTCCACTCCAATTTTGCAAGCATAATACATATATGTGTATGAGAAAACCACCATTGAGTGGTAAAAAGAATCCCTGCTCAAGTTCCAACATCAACGCACAATGCACTTCACTAGAAGATAATAAATGTTCCCAAAGTTTGATCAAAATCCTGCATTTTGTCCCATTTTTTTTTTTTTGAACAAAAAATTATTTGGGGGAGGAAAATTTTTTCAGTTTTTTGTAGATGTAAAAAAACTTTCAATTTTCTGAGAAAAAAATAAATCTTACGTCAAAAAAAATGTAATAGAATCAATTTTTTATTTTTTTTTGAAAAAAGTCTTGAATTCCAAAAACATTATAAATTTTAGCATAATATATGCTTTTACGGAGACCAAAATGGAAAAAAACGACCCAAAATTCCGACCCAAAAATCCGGCAGTTGGGTTAGGTTACATTGGGTTAGGTTAGGTTGACAAAAAAAAACTTGGCGTGGACCCCCCCCCCCCCCCCACTGGTTGGCTCTATTTCCACACTACGTTTGAAAGTATTAAACATAGTATATGCTTTTACGGTGACAAAATGTCTAAAAGTCATCAAAATTAATTTCCATGGAAATTTTAAAATCAAAAAATTATAATAAAAATAAAAAAATCAAGTTTAAAAATGTCTGGTAAAAAGTCTTAAAGTCATAAAATTTTTTTTAAAAATCCAAGTTTCAGAGAATATCTGACAAAATGTCTAAAAGTCACAAAATTTATAAAAAATAAAATTAAAAATTAAAAAAATTACAAGTTTTAAAATGTCTGAAAGTCATCTTTCTAAAAATTCTAAGTTTCAGAATGTATGATAAAATGTCTCAAAGTCATCTTTCTAAAAAAATTTCCAAGTTTCAAAATGTCTGACCAAATGTCAGAAAGTCATCTTTCTAAAAAAAAATTTTAAGTATCAGAATGTCTGACAAAATGTCTAGAAAATGTCTAAAAGTCATAAAATTTCAAAAAAATTTACAAGTTTCAAAATGTCTGACATAATGTCTAAAAAATCGAATTTATTAAAAAAAATTAAGTTTTTTTATGTCATCCAACCTAACCTAACCTAATGTAGCCTAACCTAACCCAACTGTCGGTTTTTGGTGTCGGATTTTTGGGTCGTTTTTTTCCATTTTGGTCTCTGTAAAAGCATATACTATGCTAAAACTTAGAAAATTTTTAATAAACTCGATTTTTTTAGACATTATGTCAAGCATTTTGAAACTTGTAATTTTTTTGAAATTTCATGGCTTTTAGACTTTTGTCAGACATTCTGAAACTTGAAATTTTTTTATAAAGATGACTTTCTGACATTTTGTTAGACATTTTAAAACTCTTATTTAATTGAGTACTTTAAAAAAATTTTAAATAAATTTTATGACTTTTAGACATTTTGTCAGACATTCTAAAACTTGGAAAATTTTTTAAAATTTTTATGACTTTTAGGCTTTTTATCAGACATTCTTAAACTTGAGACATTTTGTCAGACATCCTGAAACTTGGAAATTTTTTTAAAAAGATGACTTTCAGATATTTTGTCAGATATTTGAAACTTGGAATTTTTTTTTCATTATTATACTTTTTTAGACTTTTAAATTTCCGTGGAAATTAATATTCGTGACTTTTAGACATTTTGTCACGGAGTAAAAGCATATACTATGTTTCATACTTTCAAACGTAGTGTAGAAATAGAGCCAACCAGGGGGTCCATGGGGGGCTCCCCCCTGACGAGGCACGAAGCGCCGAGTTTTTTATTACAAAAAATATACAATTTTTTCATCTCAAAAAATAAAATAAAATAAATAAATATCACTCCAGGAAAATGAAAATAGATTTTAATCCAAAAAAATTTCAAAAGATCTCAAACAATTGAGAAATTTCTTTCGATTTTTCCGATATTCCTATCTACCCTCGCACCAATAAACTCGGATATTCTAATATAGGTACTTATATATCCGAGTTACTTGGGGCGAGGATAGATCGAAATATCGTAAAAAATCGGAAGAAATTTCTCAATTGTTTGAGATCTTCAATTTCATAATTTTTTGAAATGAAAGAATTTCCTATATTTTGTTGGAGAAAACAATTTTTTGTTTCAAGATTTACGTAGGTAGGACATTTTTTAAAAAAAATTTCAAAGAAAAAATTGAAAGATTTTTTTTTAAATTAAAAAGACGAACCAAAAATTTTTCTTACGAGTATTCTAACAAATTTATCTTTTCAAAAAGAATTGTGTAGATTTTTAGCTCGGCTCGCTCGAGAAAACTCGTTCTTTTCCCTCGAGAAATTCAGAAATTTTTTAAACAATTTTTCATCAAAAAAATAAAAAATTTGTTTAATCAAAAAAAGAGATTTTTATTCTTGAAAAATAAAAAAAAATAATTCTTAAAAAACATAAATCTCAAAAATTGTACCTAAAACTTCTTTATTTATTCCAAAAAAAAAATTCAAAAAAATTTAGAAATTTTTTCATTAAAAAAAGAAATTAGAAAATTCGTTTACTCCCCCCCCCCCCCAAAAAAAAAAACTATTCGTAAAAAATTAAAAAAATTTCATTTTTTACAAATAAACATTTTTTTATTTTTAAAAAATAAACATTTTTTTATTTTTAAAAAATAAACATTTTTTTTACCCTAAAAAAGTTGAAATAAGATTTATTTCAAACTTTTTTTTTAATGCGTCCTAAGAAAATCCCGAAAAAAATTAAGAACTTTATTTCATAAAATTTACAATTTTTTAATTCTTGAAAAATTAGGAATTTTTTCATTCAAACAAAATTGGGAAAATTTGTTTATTCCTAAAAAAATTAATTTTTTCATCTCATGAAGTTAAAACTTCTTTACTTCTTGAAAAAAAAATTGAAAATTAAAAAACTATTTATTTAGAGTAAATACTTAACTTTTATTTTTTGCAATAAGAATTTTTCTCACTTAATTTTTGGAGAGAAAAAAAAACTGAATTATTTTGCAAAGAAAAACTGTAATTTATTTTTATAATAAAAATTTCTTCATTTTTTAAAGTTTTTTTTCGAGTCAGTACCTATGGTAAAATTTTTTAATTTTTTCGAAGCAAAAAATTGAGTGAAAATTTGTTCCACTTTATCAGAGAAAAAATATCTGTTTTTAGTAAGAAAAAAAAACTTGGTATGTTAATTTTTTTATGGAAAAATTTACAAGTTTTCTTGGAAGAAAATAAAATCAATTTTTTTGAAGACTAAATTTTAAAAAATCTCGTAGAACAAGCCGCACTCACAGCAACCAGTGCAACAACCAAACCAAACAAAAAAAATTAATATTTTGGATTGATATAACTTGAAAAAATCCAAAATCTTTTCCATTCCAAGATTTAAAATCCAAAATCCAAATCCGGATTTTAATCTTCTGAACCCTGATAAGTTTGAGAATGTCTGGAAAAATGTCTAAAAGTCATACAATTTTGAAGAAAAGTTGAAAAAAATCAATGAAAATAAAAAAAAGTTATTTTTCAAAATTAGTTATTCTCAGAACCCATTAAATTAAAAAAAAAAAACTTAATTTCCTTTATTCAAACATTATTCCAACTCAGACTCAAATTTAAATATTTCATTCGTTCGCAAACAAAACAAAAAAAAAATTACCACGCGTTTACGAATGGAACTCGAAAACGAGAAAGAAATTTATTTACACGAAAACTAGTAAATAACATTCTTTCACTAATTGGAAGAATATCAAAAAAATATTTCGTTCGCCCGATTCGGACGTATTTCTAAAGTAAATTTCGCCACATTAAACGAATCTCTTGCAAAAACAAGCGTATTGTAGGCGTATATGATTTTTAGGTATTTGGACCAGGTAACCAACACATTTCGTTCTATACTGTCACATTTCACATGTTCGAAATGTAATTAAAAATAACAAAACCGCGAATGCTACATACGTTAAACTCAAACTTTCGTTTATTTATTTTACACGATGACAAGCCGACATTTCGTCGCACGATAGCAAGGTGATGTCGAAATAATTCGGGGAAAAAATGATAAAAAAAATAACCGAGTAAGACCATCTGCTCGATTCCTTCTGAAAAGAGGACCAGGCCACGAATTACCTTCGTTTTTTTATTTGTATTTCAAGTAAAAATGTTTTTATTTTTTTCAACATGCAGCAACTTAACGTAAAAATATAAAATAACAGCAGTACATTGTTTCAAAATGTACACAAATAACACACAATTCTTACATCCTCTTTTGAAGAAAAAGAATAAATAAAATTCATAGCCGAATACAAATACTACAAATTATCACATAACGTTGTGCGATTAATAGTATATAAGACGAAATTCAAATTTCGTACAGGTTAAAAATTTTTTTGTTTAGAAGGAAGAAAAAAAAGAGAGTAGGTAGATTAATAAATTTCAAGCCGATTAAATGTCCCATTCGTCTACGAAGAGAAAAAAATATAGAATCGATAAATACACAAAAAAAGAGCAGAAAAATTACGATAACGAAACTTGATTGTGTAACGACAAAATTATAATTATATATTTTTTCAAATAAAAAAAAAAGTGACCATTAGCACAGCACGCCTTTTTTTGAAAATTTTCAATTCAGTTATTTTTTTAAATAAAAAACAAAAACAAAAGTGACCATTAGCACCCCTCTTTTTGAAATTTTTCACTTCAGTACACATCTAGGAGAGAGGCAGGGGCAGAGATTCCGTCTCACGAAAAAACGACAAAGCTCTGATTGAATAAATTAATACGAAAGAAGAAAACAAAACGAACAAAAAAACTCACTACGCGGAAAAGAAATGAAAAATGGTAAACGTAGAATATGAAAAACACAATAACAAATCGTAGTGAATTAGAAAATTAGCGAGAATAAAAGTGCCAAGTTAGAAAATATGTTATTATCTTTGAAAAAAATACCATTGGGTGGTTTTCGTAGCTTTGACTTTGGCCAATTTTAAATATTCATTTTCCCAGGTACTCTTGTTCGAGCCTCAAAATTAATCCAGTCATATCACAATGTACCAAACTTAACACGATTATAATATTTAAATTACTCTTAAAAATATAGGTACCACATAGATTTTTTTTTAGTTCTTAGAGACGAAAATTAAATTTAATCACAATGGCGTAATAATATTAATATCCATTATTGCCATTTATACACGAAATACAATACAATTACATAATATTAAACGAATATGTAGGTTAAAATGCGATCATAATACTGAGCAACTTGGTAGGCATGTAATTTACACTCAAAGTCATAAATACCTGCGCGTTTTTTTTTTGTCTATAAACATAATTAATGAAGCACTTTTTTATCCTCAAAATACACCTAACATCAAAACAAAAATAATATGATTTTACATGAATGAATGAAAAAAAAAAAATAAATAAATAAAATGGAAGAAAAGAAATATTATAACTCGAGTGTCATTTTCTTTAAACCTGAGTCTATGTACAAATTCGCTTCTGGAAGCTGAACGAGAAAATAAAAAAGAAAAGAAAAAACAAAATACAAATATAGGCAACAAATTTAGGATTTTTTAGCTTTGTTTAAAATTACAGTCATGTAGTTTTTAATCTGATCTAGAGCTGTATGCTGTCTAGTGAATTCAGCACCGGTGATTTCCGATTGATGAGGGTATAATTTTGAGAATTTTTGAGTAGGTACTAATGGGTCACGTAATCTATCTAGGTCTGTTTTCACAATAGCCAATTGGTCCTTGAGCGAATTATATTGGTGTAAATCGAAACCCAATTTGTTGGCTTTTTTATGCAACGTTATCAAATGCTGCCTGTCTCGTATGTCTGGTAGAATATAATCCTAGAAAATGAAATGAAATGGTCGTATAAAACGGAACATAGATCAATATTAGGATGAGATATGTGATTAAATTTTTTCCTTCGAGTTTATACCTGCTTTGTAAGGGCGAAATAAGCGTAGGTAGCCATAGCAGTGCCATAGGTAACGAAATATGTTACAGGTTCCATTATATCCCACGAGTATTCCCACCACGTTAGCCTGGCCAGGATACCGAATTGTACCCCCATCATACTTAAGCCAACCCATGTCAAGACCGAAGTCCTGTATCCAGCTTTTTTCTCCAGAAGAGCATGTTGCTGCGAACACAAAGGTATCATATCAATTATTTTTTTTAATATTACGAGTAAGAAGAAGTAATATTTTACATAAATTTTTTTTTTTTGTGAATAATGCTTGATTTTGTTAATTGATATAAATTTTCATCTCACTCGTGTGATCAAATTTGAGCAATGATGAAGATTCATCCAAATACAAATAATTGGCCAAGACATTGAATTCAAATAAAATAAAACCAAAATAATTTTTTTTTAAATAAATTTTTAATTTCAAATTTTTTTAATAGAAAATTTCTCAAAAATAAGTAATAATCAATCGTTTTTCAAATATCAATTTTTTCTCAAATCTTTAAAAATTTTCAAAGTCACAATTTTTTGAATTTTCAAATTTTTAGAATTACAAATTCTACTTGAAATTTTAAACCAAATTTTAAAATAACAATCATTTTTAAAATTTTTCATTTTTGTAACACTTCAGAAATTGATCAATATACCTAAGTAATTTGAAACGTAATTTTTTTACTCATCATTATCACTTTTTAATCATTTTTTCACTTTTTTTTACAGTCACAAATTTTTCAAGAAATTGTTGAGCATGAATTTCGACATTTTCAAAAAAATCTAGTCAATAATCAAATTTTTTTATTCAAGCCAAATTTTAAAAACAAAATTTAAAGTTTTTTTAATTAATCCAATGAATGTTTTGAATATTTATATATTTTTTAAAATTTCAAATCATCAAACAATTTTTTTTAAATAATTCCAAAAATTAAAATTGTAAAATTTATCGCAATTTAATATCAATTTTATAAAAAAAATCTCAACAGTAAATTTTCCATGAGTTGGTATTTTTTTTCAAAATTGATACCTATATTTTTTTTGTTTGATCGTTTTTTAAAAATCATTTTTACAAAAATTTTCAAAATTAATACATTCTTCATATTATTTAAAAAAAATTAAAATCAATAATTTTTAATCAATTTTACAAGGTTATAAAAATAATAATTTTTTTTTTAAATTTCAAAGATTGATCAGATTTTTGAGCTATTAAAAAAAAAATAATATCAACGTTATCAATTTTTACCAAAGTTACCAAAATTTCTAAAATTATGAATTTTTGTAAAATTTTCAAAATTAGTGATCACATTTTTATACTCTTTTTTTTTTTTTTTTTTTTTTTTTTTTTTTTTAATTTCAAGTAGTTAACGAATTTGTAATGAATTCTTCAGAACTGATCATTTCTTCAAATCGAAAGTTTTTTCTTCTTAACAATTATTATACCAAATAAAATTTTCAATATTTTAAATACAAATTTTTCCAAAATTTTAAATTACCTACCAATTTAAAACAAATTTTTCAAAATTTACATTTTTTCATTGTTTCAAAATTTTTTTAAAATCATTAATTCTTATAAAATTTTCAAAACTAAAAAATCCTCCGAATCATTTTTTTCATATTGAAATGATAAATTTTTGATAAATAGTTTTTAATTTCTTAATTTTTGTTAAATCCCCCCCCCCCACCATATAGGTTGTATATTGACACTTTGATTCTTATTTTTTCCCCAGATTGCCTATTTTTAATATTTTAAAAATTAGGTAGATCTGGATACGTATAAATTATTATATCAAAAGTTACTTACCTAATAAAATTTTTTAGACATTTTTTTAAAACCACCGTTTTTATTTTCAATAAAATTTTCAAGATGACACAAAAATGAAAAATCGATTGAATTTCAGTTTTATTTGCACATGAAACCGAAAACAAGCGAAGGCACGTAAGTTGTAATCGAAACAAAATCGTTTCAAAATTTCGGTTCAAGTCACTCATTTTTACAAAAAAAAAAAAAAAAAATTAGCGCCAACACTTTGAACATAATGCTCAATTTTATTAACTAATGCTACTTTTCACCACACGCAAGATCAAATTCGAGCAATACTGAAAGTTACCACCCCAAGTACGACAAGTAATCAACCAAAATAAATAAATCTTCTACAAAAACCTGCCCCACCCCTGCACCTCGGTGCATTTTTAATTTCATTAAAATATACAATTCGACGTCGCTGACACCACTTTTAACCTCATCGTGTTCAAAACCGTCGCTAAATAAATCATTGCACAAGGTGAATACAAAGTATACACCCCAAAGCCTGCCAAAATTAAAGTTGCGTGTACATAGGCTACAATTCGAGACCCTCCATACTAAACGTCGGTCGCGTATTTCATCTCGAATTTTAATGAAATATTATCGAGGGAATTATGAATTAAATTAAAATAAATCTTCGTTCGGTTGTTTCGATAAACACCGTACCGCAGTGTCGAATAGGTTGCATATCTGAACTACCAACCTCTTCTAATGGCTGTAAGGAAGACTGAATTTTTTCGAGTTTCGCTAATAGCTCTTGTTCTTTGTGAGCGTGGTACTCTTTAACGTTCAATGTTTCGTATAATTGGGATATTAGTATTCTAACGTCGGATAATTTATCTAGGTCATCCTGCAATGAGAAGAAAAAAAAATACTCGATGAGTTAAAAATTATTCTTAAAATAGGTACCATTAAAGTTAAAAAAATTAACAATAATTTATCGATAAAAGTTAAATTTAAAATAGGACGAAATTTGAAAATGCTCAAATCTGCACATTAGTGTAAACCTGATTTCATAATTACTGTACAGAACTGAGCAAACTCAATTTCATCTCGTAACGAATTTAATACCAAGAAAACGACTCTAAATGAAGATTATCGCCATCAAACGTGAAAGAAAAAATAAAATGGTTGAAATCTCAACATTACGGGAGCTATTTGGCTTTTAATTATTTCACTTTTTAATTACGACGAATTTCATTAAAATAATCGATTACAAACCTTCTCTAAAAAAAATAATAATAACGTAGAACAACGTAGGCTACATCGATTCGTTTCTAAAAAAAAACACCAAACTTTTCCAATTGTTTCATTTTTTTATTATATACAATTAAAGCTTCCGGTAACTTTTTTCATGTAACAAAGTGGAGAAGGAAAGACCAGGAAGTAATTTACCTAGATCCTTCCTCCTTCTTTCAACTGTAAAACTAAAAGTTGGAGAATTGTTTTTCTTTTTTTTTAAATAATTTTTTACGTGACTAAAAATCGTTCCTTGCGAGTAAAACAAATATAACAACCTAGAGTTCACCTTAGTGAAAGACTTCCTAATCGCAGGAGGTATGATGAGTTGGTATCGTTTATCGTTAATCATAACGTATACTTCTTCTTCTTGTAATAAAATTTCAATACTGCAAGACGAGGCAATTTTAACACCATCTGAAACAAAATTTGGGCAAAAATTAAAAATTGTAATGATTTTTTTTTTCTAAGGAAAATTTTTCTCAATTTTAAATTACATATTAGGTAAGTATTTTTTGTTCATTTTTTTGGACCTTTTTTGCAATTTTTTGAAAGAACAATAAAAAAAACTATTTTCAAAAAATTTTCACAGAAAATCTATTTTTTCAACTTGAAGAATTTTTTGATTTTTTCAATACTTACAAGATTTTATTCAAGTTTTTACAATTATTTTTTACAATTTTTTTTTTGATATTTTTTTAGAAGAAATTTGAACCTATGAGAAAATTTGTTTGATTTCCTCTAGATCGAATTTTGGAAGAGTAGATAATTATTTCTATAATATTATTCACACCAAATTTTTCCTTAAGATTTTTTTTTTTTTTTTAAAGTGGAAGCATTTTTTTCAAAAAGAAGTTTCCGAATTAATTTTTTTGTCGGTTTATAAAAATATATTTTTTTAAAATTTTGAATGCTAAGGAGGTAAGGTAGTTGCACCAGTGGTGGACCCTTATAGTGGAAGTGTCTTATAAAAAACATTCTGGTTTAAAAACTAATAACGTTGGCGAAATGGTGATTATACCAAACGATTCCTTGTGTATTCTACTACAAAATGCGCTATAATTTTTTAATTTTACTTCATTTCTTTGAAAATTACGACCATTTTAAGTGAAAAAATAGAAAAGTCCAGTGGTTGGTCAAGATAATCTAGTAGTTGACCACCCAGTAGTTGGTCACGCGCTAGTAGTTGATCACCCAGTAGTTGGTCAATCAGATTATGACAACGGCTCTCAACAATTTAATTTTTTTAAAAATCAATAAGTATTCGGTAAAATTGTCACTCATTAGCCATGAGAAAGAGAAACTATCATTTTTCGTGAATATTTACCAATTTTTTGCATGATCAACCACTAGAACTTTACAAAAATTTCGTAAGTCTAGTACTTTGATCAAAATGATCAACTACTGGCTAAACACCATTTTTTCCTTCCAGTAGATAGTCACCGCCATATTTGATAGAATTTTGGCAATATTTTTTATTTTAATGAAGAAATGGAATCTCCAAACTCTTCTTATTCAGGTCCAAATGGTTATATTTCAAGTTTTATTAATCTTAATAGTGCAAAATTCATATTTCGATAACACTTCGGCTTAACAAAAATCTTTAGAATTGGCATCATTTTGAAAATTGTTCTAACAAAAAAATTTCAGACGATCATTATTAATTACTTGAACAGAATTGATTAAAAACTTTTATGTGGTTCTATGCAGAAATGTTCCAGGTTTGCTCTAAAAAAAATTTCTGAAGCTATTTTAAAAATACGCTTAATTATAAACATTTTTCTTCTCAAGTGACCCACCACTGGGTCGTGGCCAACGACTGGTGCAACTACCTTAGATTTTTTTGAAAATTCATTTTAGAGTGAACTGGTAACTTTTTAGAGAATTTATTTTTAAAATGCTCCTCAAAAGAACATTTTTTGAAATTTAAAAAAAAAATAAAATAAAAAATTTTTAAACAACCACCTAACTTTTTATAAGTTTTTGAAACTAATTTTTCTATAGAAAATTTCTTCAGAATAATTTTTCCATCAACCCTTTTTCGTCACTTGAAGTTTTTTTCCCCTAAAAATTTATTTATGATCATTTTTCATCAAATTTTTACAACTTGAAAAAACTTTTTTTTTACATTATTTTCTGGTAGTTAAAAAGATTTTTTCAGAGAAATTTTAATAATTTTTTTGATAAAAATTCCAAAGTAAACAGGCTATGAGAATTTGTTCAAAAAAATTGAACTGACAATTTTTTTTAATTTAAAAACTGGTAATTTCATGCGAAAATTTCTTCAAAAATGAAAATAATTTTTAGGTACCTACACAAATGTTTTCTTTAGAAAACAATCATTATAATTTTTTAGGTTTAAGTATAATTTAAAATTAGACAAAATTTTCTTGATTTCTTGAACAATGTTTTTTCTGAGTGAATAATTAATTGATTAGATATTTTTCATTTACATTTTTTTTTTCATTTTTGTACCACAATTATCCCTTTATGAAGATTTCTTTACGTTTTTTCCATTACTTGAAAAAACCTGATCATTTTTACTCAAGAAAAATTTGCTAAAAATATCATTTCATTTTTTTTTTCAATTTAACAAAAAAAAAATTTCCCACAAGAATTTTTTCTTAACGATTTTTCAACACAATTTTTTCTTTAGAGGATTTCTATAGAATATTTTTCTTCATCAACATTTTTCTCTTACTCAAGGATTTTTCTTCCTAAAAAATTTTCTAGGATATATTTTCTTTTTCACTCGTACCTATAATTTTTTTTCATACTTCTCTTTAAAAAAAAATTTTGGGAAATTTTTTTTAGTTTTTAAATTGGCTGTATTTTGAAAAAAAAATTGATAATTTTTTGAGAGAATTGAAAAGAAAGAATTATCTAAAAAAATTTCAAATGGAAATATTTTTTTGAACAGAAGAACTGAAAAAGTTTTTAAAAACAATTTTCTCAAATGTTTTTTCAAAAGAATAGTTCGAAAGCTATTTCTTCACTCTTCTGTGAAGTTTCAACGTAAAATAACATTTATTAATTTTCTTAAAACCAACATTCTACATTAAAAAGCTGTTAAGGGCCAAAAAATGAAAATAATGACAAAAATATATATTTTTTAAAAATGATAGGTATTCTCACAACAAACAAACGAGTTTTAAAAACGACCCTTTCCCAACCTTGAAAGTATAATAAGCTCCGAAAAAAAAAAATCCAAACACCAAAGTGAAAACTCATCGAAGCGAAACACGCAGCTTTCACTCGATATTTTCGTCATTCTCGAGACAAACCAAAAAGGAATTACCTCGCGAATAACGTCAAAGTGCATTTCCTCGTACAAGTTCACGCATCCGATACATTGACAAACATACGAATCGAGTCGACAGACCGTGATAATGACATTCAAAAGTGATAATAACATAGGTACTGACGCTGGCGCACTCACTTTTAGTAGAAAGTACAACCCTGTCGATTCCGCGATCCTCTTGCTGAATCATACTGGTAAGATCCCCCACAGTGTTGGAAATCGGTTTTAAGGTAAATCTGCATTTTTCGTTGCGTGATGGTAACGGTACGGTGATTCGAGGTAGTCCTCTGTAATAGTCTATCGTTATCTGGTCCTCCTTCTTTTTCTCTTTGGTACCTGCAAAATAAACGTAAAATTACTAATTATCGCTAGGCAAAAGATACCATCGAAACAATGCTAATTGATTTTAATTGTTACTTTCACTCGAATACAAATAGTAATTAGATGAAGTGTGTGTGTTCTAGACACCACTGCGAATTTGCAAGGGTTTTTACGAGTTGAGTATTAGCCCAGTGAAATAAGGAAATGAAATTGCATTTTGGATGATCGAAGATTTTTTCATTTTAAAATGTTCCTTTGGGTGTCCTGATTAAACACTAAAAAGTTTCCTAACCTCACTTATTGGAAATTCCCCCCAAAATAGGGGAACCAAAGTAACCCTTTTGTTGTTTTTCACTTATAACTCCGCAAATATGCATTTAAATGAAAAATTGATTATAACTAAAATTAAAGCAAATAAAATTTGCGACAAAAAAGGTTATATTAATTTTTTTCGAAAAGTGAACGGGTGGCGCAAAAACTCCAGTCAAAATATTATATGGAGTGAAAAAATGTGTAGTGAACTAGTGATGGTCATTTTTGCGTCACCCGTCAACTTGTAGGAAAAATGAATGCAGCACTTTTGTGGGAAATTTTATATACTTTAACCTTTATTTGAACATTTTTTTGATTTTCGGCACGACTGAAAAGTTAATGGTATTAATTGCAGAAAAAGGGGGCTCATACGTCTCCACATATGAGACACCTCAAGGCAGAAGGGGGTGAAATCTTTTTTTCGGAGTCTATGATGGGTCATCGTTCACATATATGTGGTTCCATCCAAAATTGTACCTACTCCATTAACAGAAATGGGGTCAATTTTTTTCACCCCATATATTTCGACGTGAGTTTTTGCACCACGGTAGTTCACATTTTGAAAAAAATAAATATAACCTTTTTTGTTGCAAATTTTATTTACTTTGATTTTACTTATGATCAATTTTTTGTTTAAAGGCATATTTGAAGAGTTATAAGCGAAAAAGAAATCGGGGGTCACTTTGGGTCCTTATTTTTTGGGAGATTTTGGTGATTAATCAGGACACCGAAAGGAATATTTTAAAATGAAAAAAATCTTTGATGAGCCAACTGGGCCATAATTATGGAATTTGGAAGGATATTCGATACTCAAAGGATGATAAGAGAAGAAAACAAAAGGATGTAATTTTCAACTACAATTTGGCTTCATAATTTCAAGTAGGAAAAATTCTATTAATTTTTTCTGAAAGGTGATTACTTGATTAGATTTCTCACCTTATGTAATCTAATCAGTTCACACAGCACAATTCAACCTAATTTCATATCTATAAAATCAGTCTGTACAAGTTCAAACTTCAATGGCATCCGATCATATCATACTCCAATCAATAATGAAGAGATATGCTCTGTGATCTAAATTCAAGATGCGGGCCGAATAGGCAGGCACACTAACTGAGATACTCGTAGTTTTGCATACAAATACTAATACGAATAACTTTCGCAAAAAAATCTTACTGGCGCTGGGTCGTCGCAAATGATAAATTACAACTCGCTAACACGTTCGTACACGAGAATAAACGATGTACATAGCTAATACTGATAATAATCTCATCGCAAATCGAGAATCAGCTTGGTGAAAACATCGCCACACCAACGTGTTCGTCTTCGTGACAGAATGAATCTATTCCTCCCTCTTCTTCACGCCTTTCTTTTGGGAAGCCGAAACAACGATGTTAATAGAATTGCATATCTTCACGCCGCAAATACAATCAATTTTTGAGGAAACGAATACCTACCGTAACAACTTCTGAGCAAAATGCTGTTACTGTCGAAACCAGCTAAATTCGAAATAAATGATCATGTTTGGATATATTTTAACGAGTTGAAATTTTTTTCAATTTTTCCAATTTTCAAGTCACTTTTAAAGTTTTGATTTTTGATTTTTTTCAATTCTAATTTTTGTTGTTGTGATTTTCAATTATTTTTTCGTGTTAGGTAATTTTCTAATTTTGATTGTTACAATAAAATTGATAATTTTGACCTATCGAATTGATAAAATTTTTCATTTTCATCTCATTTTGGCATCATGAATATTATTATGATTTTTTTCATTTCGTTTTTTTTGTAAAACTGTCCTAATTTTTTTCTTGAAATTACATTTTTTTTTTGCATTGAAAAAATTTTAAGATTTTTAATCAAAGAAATATAATTATGTTTTTGAAAATTTGTTTTAATTTTTCTTCGAAATTATTCTTGAAGAAAAATAATTGTTCAAAATTTCAATTTTTGGAAACTTCTGAAGTTTTAAAACATTTCTAAGATTTTTCTAATTTCGAATTTTAGTCCATTTTTTCAAACAGTCATTTAATTTTTTTTTTAGAAAATTTAGCTTAATATCAAAAATTTATTAAAATTTGAAAATTTCTAATTTTTGTATTTTTATAAAATTTTTAGTTGAACTTTTTGAGAGGTTTTTATCCAAAAAATATTTCAACCAAAGTAATAATTATTTTTTTCAAAAGAACTTCTAATAAAAAATGTTTGTTTACAATTTGGCTTTAAAAGATATTTTTTCAAAATTTTGTACACGAAAAATTGACTATTGTTTTCAATTTTTGTACGTTTCTTTGATCTTTTTTTCACATTTTAGTTATTTTTTTAGATGAACAATTTTTTTCAACTGTTAGTTTTTTTTTTGCAGTTTTCAGGCATTTTCAATTTTATTTCATTTTCTGATCGTTCTCTATACTCCATTTTTCTCAACTTCAGCCATTTTCAGTTTTTTTTTTTTTTTTTCAATTTTAAATAAGTTTATTTTCTTTTTTTTGAGTCCATTTTTAATTTCTATCGATTCTAAAATTTTTAGTCATTTAAATAGAATTTTATTTATTTGAAATTGTCCTTTTTTAATCTTTAAAAAAATTTCAAGTTTTAAAATTTTTCCCATTTTGATTGATTTTTAAAAGTAACACGTTTCTGTACATTTCGACAATTTAACATCTTTTGGAATTGGAAAATTTTCCAAAAATTCGATTCTAAAAATTTAAAAAAATCTATGCTTTTAACCTACACATCAAAAAAAAATTATTTAAAATATAACAATGTTAAGTATATTATTTATTTCTAAATAAATAAAAATTTCGAAAAAAATTGAATTGAAAAATTTTATTGAAAATTTCCCACATCCAGAATCAACTGAAATGAATTGATTTTTTTTTTCTTAAGCTTTGAAAAATAAATAAATTATTTTCCGAAAATTCGACTCTCAAAATCTAAACGAACAATTCCTAATCTTTAACCTAAACACTAATACCTATCAAAATAAAATAATTATTTCAAAAAATAACACTCGCTACTAATTTTTCAAGTTGTTTTTTCTGGAAAGTACAATTTTCGAAAATATTTTGGAAAAGTTCTACCTCAAGATCCTAAATTAAAATTTTAAATAGAAAATTGTTTTTTGTTCATTTTGACAAGTTGGTATTTTCCAAAATATTCGACTTTGAATTATGATTTATGAAAATTTTACTATTGAATTTTCATTGAAAAATCTGCTAAAATTGGCCATTTTTGAAAAATGGTTCTTTTTTGCGTACCTATTTTAACAAAAATTTACGTTTTTCAAAAAATTGACTCGGTTTGTAAACAGCGCTCAAGTATCTATTTATTTAAAAAAGTAACATGTCCTTGCTCGTTTAGAAAGTTTTTTTTTTTTTTTAAATTCAACTTTCAAACATTTTTTAAAAAGTTTTCAAATCCAGAACTTATCTGAAATGATAATTTGAAAAATAACTTTTCATTTGTTCATTTTGACTGATTTTTTTTAAATTCAACTTTTAACAATAATTATTATTTTTGATTTTTAAAATTTTATTTGAAAAAAATTGAACGTCTCAATAAGAATTTATTAATTTCTAAAAATGGTTCTTTTCTTCACTCGATACGATTTACTTTTCATTTAAAAAAGCTAAAATTTTTAGAAAATACAACTTGAGAAAAATTTTTGACATTAAAAACAAATCAAGATCGGCCAATTTTGAGAAAAAAATTTTTTGTACATTTTGAAAAAATTAAAATTTTTAAACGACTTATCTAGATAAAAAATTTTAAAAACTCGACTTTCGAAATTTAAAAAATTTTCTACAACCACAACCTGTTAAAATGGATCAATTTTGAAATGAAAAACATTTTTTGTCCACTTTTAAACTTTTTTCAAAAATTCAATTTTCGAAATTTTTTTGAAAATTTACTCGCTCAGAATCTATTAAAATTGATACATTTCAAAAAATAGAGATTTTTTTTGTTAATTTCAACAATTCGGAATTTTTAGGAATTTCGACTTTTCAAAATTATGTTTCAAAAATTTCTAAAACGAGAATAAAATTTCTAAATTTTAATCAATTTTGAAAAATAATACAATTTTCTTTTAATTTTGACAAGTTGAAATTTTTGGAAACATTTCTTCCTTCGGAGCTCATCGAAATGATTCAATTTCAAAAATTGAAAGTTTCTCTAGGTACTTGAATACACTGAAAACAATTAGAATTTTTCGAAAACTTGATACATTTAAAAACTACCAATTCTGATCAATTTCGAAAAATAACGCTTTTGTGTTCAATCTTGAGAAGTTGGCATTTTTCAAATAGGTATTTAGTTTTCTGGAAAACAAAAATTTTTATTTTGCAAACAAAATACATTTGGATCATTTATCAAGTCAACTGAGTTATTTCCTGGACTCCATGTTCTATTTTAACTTGATTCTATTTTTTTTTTAATGAAAAATTTTTCAAAAAAAGAAGCTCGAAGCTCTTGAAAAAAAATCAAAGTTTTGAAAAATACGTATTTTAATGAGAAAATTTTCAACCAAAAATTCTTTCAAAAAATTTCCTTTTTAGAAAATCAAGATCAACACCTAAATTTATCTCATCTTTACGCATTTTCAAGAAAAAAATTACAATTTACGAATACCCCCCTCCCACTCAAATCGTTTCATTATTCATTCAAAAGGAAACCAGCGTCGATTAGCTTTTAAAAAATCAAGCTTCGTGCCAGAATAAATTTTACAAATAAATCTATGGTAAACACACCGAAAGTGAAACCGATTTTCATTACGTTTTTAATGGGCACCTCCACCGCACACTTCTCCATTCGCTTATCAAACACTCTGCTTATCTAAATCGAGCTTCAAGATCACGATGCTACAGCTACAGTAAGTACACATTACGACGCATACGCCTATGCAAATGGTCCTTAGTACACGTTATAGTGTCTATACGATGGAGCAACCGAAAGCAAAAGTCAAGTTAACATTCGCCTCATTTCGCTGACTCCGCACACGAGTCATCTTATCACCCAACTTCACATCTATCGCTCACCACTTACACCTAACTTAACCGTTACAAACTTCCGAATATGCATCTGCTTAAACGAAACGTTTCATATTCAGCACCTCCAGAACTCTACCTGCGTACTTACTGTATAGAAATTTACTCGCGAAAAATAAATACCTAATAAAATCTTCACTCTTTGGAACAAAATGTACATGTTAATTGCCATTGATCGAAATCTACAACTCGTAGATAACGAAATTATCGCTTTTTTTACCCGTTTAATGACCAACTAAAGAAGGCTGCAGAGAAACCAAAAAGTAGAAAGATTTTATGCTCTCTGTGCTGCAACGACTATTAGACCGGTTCCGTTTTACTCCAGATGTAGGCTAAAATGCCTACATTCTTGAAAGAACGAGATAGGTATAAGTACGTATGTGCACTCTTGGTTTATTTAATTCGAAGGGGGGAGGAAAATGAAAACATTCAGACAACTGTGGCAATTATTATCTACGCTGGTTGACTTCAAACTCGGACGTGAGAAGTCTCGTTCTCGTTCGCGTATCAATCGCGAACCTCTCTGTGTCGGAAGTCCTCTTACGATTTGATCGATTAAAGTAAACATTGACATGATCTTTCCAAGTGAATTGAAAAAAAAACACGCGAGTTTGAAGTGAATTATAATACATGAAAACATCGCGAGTGACACGTGCCGATTTATTTTCGTGACCTTGTGTGGAGTACTCGTTCAAAGGGGCTTTTCCATTTCACCGTACGTATATTTGTGGAAATCATTTACTCGGTAAATACGTATTAAAATTACAAGTATACGTCTCGAAATATCGAGCATTTAGTTTAAATAAAAGCAAATCTTTGAGAAAATCTTAATACCAAAGTTCTCGCATAAAGACCTCATTTACTCGACTACCAAGTCAAACAGATAATATCGAATTGGAAAACTTTAAAGATGCGGTCATCCTCGTCCCCAAATACCCAGCGGCGTTTTCACATCAAAGCACCGACCCGACATCATCTGTAGCAGACCTAAGCCGAAAAGATGAGCATCTAAAACGTTAAATTTTCCTCCAATCTTTACAACGCCCACAGAATCATATTTTTAAATTGAATTACCACCCCCCCCCTTGCCCACTCATCCCTTCGTCAACGTAATTTCCACCTAATGTTTTTCAACTTTCGCCACATTTGCTAGCATTTTTTCCCCCTTTGCTATCGGCTCAAAAATATAGAAATAAAGCTCAGACCGTTTGCCTCACTTCTTTTAATACTTACCGACGTTTATCATTTTATTTTATCTCTTTTTTGACAGCGAAATGTCGAAAGTTGAAAAAAAAGAAGAAAGAAACGAGGTGAAAAAACATTTCTTTTTCATCGGTCGAGTACTCGTCGAGTTTTTTCCTTACGAATATTATTTATGTAATTTTGCAAAAAAAAACTTTTGCATTTTGGAAAATTGAAATATGCCCTCCATGGTGCAGAAAATTAGGTCAAAAATTGAAAAGTTCACGGGATAATGGCGTCCTTAACTTTGCCACAGCTGATACCTCTTTCTTCCAAAGTTTCAAAACTAATATTTTTCATAATGCAGAAAACTTGCCAATGATCCTTTGAAAGTCACTCAATTGAAAATTGAAAACACCTAATAAGGTAACTAGATTTTCCAATTAGAAAAAAAAATTATAAACTGAAATTAAATTGAAAAATATTTTCTTTTACCTTAAGCAAAAAAAAAAATCTTGACTATAAAAATTGTCAATTTTTGAAGAAAATTAAATTAAATTTTTTAATTAGAAAATTATTAAAAATTGAATTAAATTGAAAAAATTTAAAATAGGAAAAATCCAAAAACTTGAATAACTGGGAAACAATAAAAATTAGGGAAACCGCCAAAAGTAAGAAGAAACCGATAAGAACATTATTTGTCCTGATAAAAAAATCAAAATCATAAAAAAATATTGATAAGAAAAAATTAAAGCTATAACTTGAATTAAAAAGAACAAAGTGTAAATTGAATGAACTTATTAAAAAAAAAACAAAAAAAAACATTCAACCTTAAAATTTGAAAAAATGCATAAACTGTTTACCTCAATTTGGGAAGCAAGCAAATTTTAAAGAAAAAAAAACACAGTAGGTAATTTAAAAAAAATAAAAAATAAAAATTACCAGGTAGGTATTTAATTTGAAAAATTTAAGATTAACCTGAGTTTAAAATGTCTCTTAAATCTTTTTTTTTTTTAAACACCAACTAAAATATTTAAAGAATGGAGAAACTTTAAAAATAGGTAAAGGGAAAAAATGAAAAAAAAAAATGGAACTAGGTAAGTGAAGAAAGATTGACAAAAATTTATAAAACCTTTTTTTTCCTCTTTTTTTTTTTAACGCCATATACAGCAACTAAGGCTAGAGGCGTATCGTGAAGGAGGTTTAGTTATGGAAGGGATCGTAAATTATATAAGGGAAGAAGGGATTTTAATTTTATAGAAGGGATCGTAAACCAGTTTTGGAGAGAAAGGATAATAAATTTTGGATTTTAATGGGGTCATCTGTTAGGATTTCTTTTGAATTATTGGAGGTCAGGTATAGAGATCTTTCATTTTGATATTTGGGGCACTGAAAAAGTAAATGCGTTATTGAAATTTGGGTGTTACATATTGAACAAATGGAGGGAGGTAGTTTGTTGATTTTTTTTGTAATTGAAAATTGTATTAAAATTAAATTGGACTTGAATTAAAAATTAAATAAGAAAACTTTGAAATGAAAAATAGAAAAACTTTAATAAAGTGGGAAACAATAGTTGAGAGAGAGAAAAAAATTAAAATTAAAATTATATTGGAAAACCTGAATTGAAAAGATTACGGTTCAGTTGAATTAAAAATGATCATATAAGAACATAGGCAAATAAATATTTTTATTTAGGTTCAATTCAACTTTAATTTAAAATTACATAAATTGAACACCTAATTTTGAAAAAAAAATTGAAAATTCAAGAGTTCAAAAATACAAAACATTTTCAAAAATTAGAACACGATTTCACGATTAAAATTTGAAAATTGGGGAAATGATGTTTGTTTTTGAAAAAATGAATAAAAATGACAAAACTTTGTATGGCACAAAAAAAACTTCAAAATGGTACATTCAAGAAAAAATAATTTCAACTCAAAGGAAAAAGAGAATTGAATTGAAAATTGGGAAAATGATGGTTTGTTTTTGAAAGAAAAAAGAATAAAAAACTCAAGAGTTTAAAATCATAAAAAAATTCAAAAATCAGGAAACGATTACATTGTTGTTGTTCTTTTTTTAATGAATAAAAATTAAATACAAAAAAAAAATGAAAATTTTTTGAATAGGACTGAAACATTTCAAAATGATATATTTGAGGAAAAAAATAACAATTTCAACTCAAAAAAAAATAGAATGAATTGAAAATTGGGAAAATGATGTTTTGTTTATGTAAGAAAATGACAAAATTTTGAATCAAAATGGTACCTACATTTTCAAAAAAATAATTTTCAACTCAAAAAAAAAACTTTATATGACATCATGCATTTTTTTTGAAGTTCGAATTTTGAATAAAAAAAGGATTTTCCAAATAAATAAATTAAAAAAAAAAAAATCCTATATTTTCTTGAAATTCTATTTTACGAGTATTGCCAGAAACCCAATCTTGCAGTGAAATTCAATATCTTCTCGTAGAAAAAAGTTTTGTTCTTGCAGAAAACATCAATTTTACTGCAAATAATTCTTGCAATAAGGAAATTTTAATCTTGCAATAAAATTTAACTTTAATACGAAAAATTCTGATTTTGGAACAATATTCAATTTTGTTGCGAGAATCCTGATATTGCAGTGAAATTCGATTTAAATGTTAAAAATAATCTTGATTTTGCTGCACAATTCCATTTTATGACAAGAAATCATGATCTTGCGATAAAATCCAAAATCTTGTAGCAACAAATCTGATTTTATAGTAAAATTGAATTTTATTGTGAAAAATCTCGGGTTTACAGTAAACTTCAGTTTTACTTTAATAAAAAATAAAATTCTGATCTTGCAGAAAAATTCAATTTTATTGCAAGAATCTTGATTTTACAGTGAAATTTGATCTCAATGTAAATATTCCTGATCTTGCAGAAAAAGTCAATTTTTTTGCAAGAAATCCTAATTCCTAATCAAACAGTAAAATAAATTTAATCAGTTTTGCAGCAAAACTGAATATCTAATAGCAAAAAAATACTGATTTTGCAGTAAAATCGTTTACATCTAAAGAAATTTACTGAAATCTTCAAACATTTTGTGAAACCCTTTGAAATTTCATCAAATTTTCTGAAATTCCATTTTTTTTTTTTTTTTTTTTTTTGTTTGTTGCAAAAATGTGTTTCTTTGGAAAGATTTTTTGAGAATATTTTTACACAAATGCTAATTTTTCAAGAAAAATTTCCAGCTACAAGATATTTTTCTGAAAAAAAAATTCCAAAAAATTTCTTTTCCAACAAGGATTTTTCGAGGAAATTTAATAAATGATAATTTTTCTATTAAAAAGATTATATTATTCTTACGAAAATGTTATTTTTCTACCAAATAAAGAGGATTTTTTCTTGAATATTTTTCTATAAATGCACGACTACAACACCACACACAATATGTACCTCAAACCCAAATCTGACTTGAAGCCACAGAGCAATGAAACTAACCCCAGGCCATAACCATACAAAGGATTCGAACTACCTGCGGTTAAATTTTCATTCAAATCGACATACACACCTTCACGACATGACAGGGCTGGGCGGCGTAACTATTACAAAATGGTTTAATCCCGTTAAGCGTACTGAACGGATTAAATATAGCGTGAAAACGTATTAAGTATTATTTTTTAATCTAAAAAACACCGTTGGTCGTTCAGTGCTGAAAATTATTTTAAGTAGGTAGGTAATTTACTCTTAGAACAAATGACGTAGTACTCTGGATCGAGTCTAGTTACTGTGTCGTCGCATCTCTACCATAGTCAATTGTAGTTTTTTACTCTCGTGCACCAGGAGTACCTACGACTACTTCGATCTAAGAATACAAATCGTCGCACTAATACTCTCACTTCGGCTTTCTACTTGAGGCCTCATTAAACGTCACATGTCGATTCTAATTACCTTCCATACCGGTTAACGAATAAAAACCCATATCGCATGGTCGACGATAAACCTCTCTGTCTTTACCTAATTAGCGGTTAGTAGCTCAATTTTTTTTACCCACAACTTGAAGCATTATAATGGAGAAAAAAATCGTCAAAAAATTATACAGCTATTTACCTACCTAAGCGAACCTATCGATAATGTAAATTCGAAAGCTATAACAAAAGCGGCATTAAAATTAATACGAAACAAGTTGCTTTAATTTAAAAATATTACTCTGGAAAATGAAGCCTTTTCAGAGACCCGCATCGATTTTCTTTTTTCTCACAAGACGTAAAAGTAAAACGAACGGCAGCCGAGTGCGAACTTAAAAGTAGTATTAATTTTAAGAAAACGCTTTTCATAACCTTCGAACGAGTAAATTTATAAACAGAAACAGCTGCTCGTAACTATATTCAATTAACAATACTGGAAAAGTTTGATTACGAATTTGTATTTCCACTTCGAACTTTCCATCATATCGAAGTAACTATACAAAGCACACTATTTATACGAAATATTTAATTAAAACTCTCCGAGCCCATAAAACCTACGTAGTATGTAATTTGCGACCAAGAATATGCTTTTAAGGTGACATCGTATATATTCGATTCATTCAACCATACATTCCTTCCTCTGTTTTTTTTCGTTGGTATTTCGCCAAATCGTACTGTTTTATTTCCCATTCAATTGTGAGATCGCGAGCGTTTTCTCATAAATAAAATTTATCGAACACTTGTGATGTCGTTTCGAGCTGTTTCGACGACGTCCTACGCTCTTTTCCCGTTGTTTTACTGATTTATCGGTTGCAAATTTTGTTCTTTGGTTATTTCGGGGAGATAATCAATTGCAGATCTTCATTATAAGGACAATAAAGGATCCTCGAAATTAAATGGATTGTAAAAAATAAAAATATCGATGAAAACCACCATAGAATAGGGTAAAAAATTAAGAGAAGACAATTAACTACCTCGTTGGAAAAAGATGCGTGCGCATGTTACCCCCACTCTTCGTTGTAACGCTTCAGTGAGCTCAGTTATGCTTGGGTGGTGTTCGTGCGTGGACTTGGGTAGCTGCGTAGTGCGTATGAAATGATAAGGTCGATGATTATGATCCCGAGCAGCACACTCGACAAATTATCGAAATAAAAAATCGACAGAATATCGAATTCGATAAAGTGTCGCGTTAGTTCCGCATAAATCGTGAAATTATCTTTCGATATATAGATAGATTATCGACGAATTATAGTTAATAAAAATTTCGAGATTATAGTAAGATATTTTATCGATAATCTATCTATAATATCGAAAGATAATTTCACGATTTAGGCGGAACTTTCGCGACACTTTATCGAATTCGATATTCTGTCCATTTTTTATCGATTTTTTATTCCGATTTTTTGTCTTTTACTAGCTTTTTTTTATAATTAAAAATCATTAATTAGCATAATTAATACATTAAACTATGCCTAAACACATTATTCATGTTACGGTAAGAGGATCATTTCAGAAAAAGTCAAAAAAAAATTATAAAAAATCTGCCACCCGTGGGGCTTGAACCATCTACCTCCTGCATGGTAATCCTCTTCCTTAACCACTATGCCATACCTTATCGTTGAGGAATTAGCAATAAAACGCTTATAATAGGCAGTTTAGTACTTCCAGACGTGTTGGACTTAGAAAAATTTTCACCAATTTGGAAATAATTTCAAATATCGTAACAAAATCGTTGAAAAATCGTTCGACAAATTTCAGATTATTTGTCGATAATGTAATTTCAAATATCGCCACAAAATCGTTGAAAAATCGAATTCCAGGAATTTCATATTACGTGTCGATAATATAGTTTCAAATATCGTCATAAAATCGTTGAAAAATCGAATTCGAGAAATTTCAGATTACGTGTCGATAATAAAGTTTTAAATATCTTCACAAAATCGTTAAAAAATCGAATTCGAGAAATTTCAGATTATTTGTCGATAATATAGTTTCAAATATCTCCACGCAATCGTTAGAAAATCGAATTCGAGAAATTGCATATTATGTGTCGATAATATAGTTTCAAATATCTTTACAAAATCGGTAAAAAATCGGATTCGATAAATTTAATATAATCTGTCGATAATATAGTTTCAAATGTCGTCAAAAAATCGGTAAAATATCGAAGTCGAGAAATTTCATATAATCTGTCGACAATATAGTTTTAAATATCTTTACAAAATCGTTAAAAAATCGAATTCGATAAATTTAATATTCTTTGTCGATAATGTAGTTTCAAATATCTGCACAAAATCGGTGGAAAATCGGAATCGATAAATTTAATATTCTTTGTCGATAGTATCGTTGACGAATATCGTCATAAAATCTTAATATTATCGAATTCGATAGTTTTTAGATTTTTTGCCTATGAAGTTGTACCGATAAATCTTTATAATATCGTGAGAACATCTATAGATTTTCAAACGATTTTTTATCGATACGTTACATCTTTCGATATTATCGATCGAGTGTGCCGCTCGGGATTTGATTTATAGATTCATCATGGCATAGTGATTGTGGCGGACTGAAGCGAAAACAGTTTAGTCATTTCCTTATTTATATTTTCATTTCCTATTTTTTTGAAGTGAACCATTAAGAATTTACACTTCAAAAGTTCAAATAGAGGAAATATTATGATGAAATAATGAAATAATTATTCATTTTCAAATATGAAAATTTCACTATTTTGAGAAGGGGTATCATAAAGGGTAAAAAAATTCTGATTTGCTATTCGAACAGTAGGTGGGATAACAAATTTATTTGAGATCAACGAAAGCCAAAAAATTTAAAAATATTACTTGAATAAAAAAAAACAAATAAAAAGGTCAAGAAAACTTTTTCAAGAAAAACATAGGGGCAGGGGAGTGTTTATCCTCTTTAAGCCCATACATCAATGTTCTATAGTAACTTCAAAATTCAGGCGACGAGACCAAAAAAATTCTTTATGTAACTTTACGCAGGCGTACCTCTACTCGAATTTTTAAAAATATGTTTTCAAAGAAAACTAGCGACAGGTTCAAAACAATTGGTGCAAAAAATTGATTCGGGAGAATCGTTCGAAAATAAGTTCCAAATTGTAGTCATGAAAAAATCTGTTTCTAAACGATTTAACTTAATTATGTAAAAATTGTTTTTAGAAAATTTTATTAAAATTATAGTTTTAGAAAATTTTTCAGTCTATAAACTTCAGAAAATTATCTTTGAAAATTTGTTGCAATCATTTTCTAAAAATATGTTTCTGAAAAATTATTTAAAAATCTGTTTTCAAATAATCTTTTAAAAATATGTATCTGAATTAGAAAAAAAAAATCAAAAATGTTACTAAAGAATCCATAATAACAATTTGTTTCTAAAAAAAATTCAAAATCGTATTTTTAGAAAATTTTTCAATAAGTAGGTAATTTAAAAAACAACTTTTTGAAAACTTTTTCAAATTTTTTTTCGAGAAATATTTTTGATAATTTTTTTAAACATTTTTCTCCTAACTTGAAAAAAAAAACAGTTTTTGAAAATTGGTTTGAAGAAGAGGACTGGAGCCCCAGATATTGTTTTGATGATAAATGAGTCAAAAGTAATGTTTTTATTTGAGAAAATGCTTGTAGCTTTTTAAAACCATGGCGGGACAGATTCGAATAGATTTTTTTATGAAAAAAAACAACGATTCGAATCGCAAAAATTATGAAACCACTCCTGATTCGATTTCGAATAAAATTTTTAAAAATCTCAGTCGAATCACAAATGTTTGATTTTGTTCAAATTTGCCTAAATTTTTTTCAAAAATACACATTTTTCTGAAGGATTCATACAAAAATTTGTTAATGAGAATTATTTTAAAAGTGTACCTATTTTGCTGGAAAAAAATTCCTAAAAACTTGTGTAAATATAAACTTTTCAAAAAACAGTTTTCAAAAATTGGTTTTCATCTTGAAAAAAAATGAAAATTTGTTCTCATTTTGTTTCAAAAAATGTTGCTGGAAAATTTTTCAAAATTTTTCATTTTTTTTTTTTTTTTGAATCTTTTCAAAATTACCCTTATATTTTTTCTGGAAATCTGTTTCTTGAAAGAGTATTCATGACAAATTTTTCATAAAACGGAATTTCATCTCTTTTTTCTGAGAATCTGTTGAGGAAAATTTTTCAAAAACTCATTACAAAATTTATACTTTACAAAAATTAGTCCCTAAATTTTTCAAAGAAATGTTCAAAGATTTATGTATTTGAAAATTTTTCTAAAAATTATTTTTAAGAAAATTTTTCAATGATTTTCCTCTAAATTTGTAAAAAAAAAAACAATTTCTAAAAATTTTTGTAATTTTTTTCTAAAAATCTGTTTTAAAAAAAATCATTTGAAAATATGTTTTTAGAAAATTTTACTCATTGAAATAGCGAGTAATTTATGTAAGCATTCACTCCAAAAATATTCCTTTTTCTGACCAAAATAGAGTGCTTCATTTTCGTACATTCCTTTGATCTTTTAATCTTCATTTATACGAGTATTATACCACTTAGAAATACCTTCCACGTACCAATCAATCATTAATTATCCATTCGAGAACACTCAGCCAAATTGTCCAACATCTCGCACATCATAAAGACAAATCTCGTATAAATCCCGTACATTCGTCCCATCGATCACACGTGCTCGCCGGTACAACAGCGATACTTCGGATTAATTAAATGCGTCGTGATTACGGCGGAATTACACGCAACACGAGTCACATAAGGAAATTTCTCCAACGAGGTAATTAACCATCAACATCGTCGGTGTCGCGTCACGTTTCACAGACCAAGATCGCCACACCATGACAAACAAATCCGAAAATCAAACAGATTCCAGTTCCGAGTAAAATACGTATTCGAATTTTCTCAATTCGATATTTCTTTTTATATTTTCAGTAAAAGCTCGTACCACACCAACGTAACCAATCGTGATTTACAGCCATAAATTATTCTTCACCATTTCCTTCATTTTTTTTTTCAATGAGCATTACCATTTATAATTTGAATTTTCTATTAAATTTATGCAGTCACGAAACCACTCAATTTTTTCACAATCATTTGGAAAATTTATACTAGAATTAATCGTTGCGTTTATTTTTCCTTTCAGGAGAACGTTTTGATATCCTACCAAAATAGGGGGCGTTTATTCGGCCGGTGGTCAATTAATCGTCCAAGAGAAGCCGAGCAGTAGCACAGGGCGTAAAAAACGATCCGGATTATTTGGTGATCCTCGCTATGTGGTGTCCAAGGGACAGCCGATACGAGGTCCCGCCCAACGCAGGCAAGCTGAAATTAGAACCAGGTAAGAAAAACCTAGCGATGTAGGTACTTGGGAAATTATTAAGGAAAATAGGTCACATTTAGCTATACTCCAACGCATATATAGGAAACGTAATAAACACTATTTTGATGTTTAATAGCGCGCTTGCTGTTTCCCCGTCTTTCCTTTTTTTTTTTTTTTTTTTTTTTTTTTTTTTTTAATACCTCCGCATCGAAATATTCGCGTGCCGTATTATAGGCTGTTAAAAGAAAATGTCCAACTTTATTACCGCTGCAGTACCATAATATGTATTCTCTTCCTATATACGTACTACATACTATAACGTATGTAACTCGTATAAATAATTTTTTTTACTGCTTAATTTCACTCAAATTGTACCTATTTATGTTCAATCGATCATTTTTGATCGAGCATATGCACATCAGCCAATTATGGAAACTGTAGGTATCATTTTTGAAATTATAAAAATTCATCAAATTTTGAAAATTGACCATTGAAATTTTTATTTGAATAATTATTCAAATGTATTTTGCAAATTGATCCAAATATTCCAAAAATTTATTAAAACTTATAAATCACGAAAATTCAAAATTTTGAAGATTACCCATATTTTTAAAAAATTTAAAAATTCTGAAATTTTATTAGTCTGTTACATTCAAAAAAATTTGGAAGTTGACTTCTTTAATTTTCTAAAATTTGGAAAGATTTAAAAAAATTATTAAAAAAAAAAAATTTCAAATCTTCAATAAATTCAAAAAATGGTACCAACTGATTACACTTTGAAAATCCATGTTTACATCTTTTTAAAAATTGACTAAATTTTATAATTTAATCTACCATGTTATTAAAAAAATTATTTAAAATTTTCAAAACACAAAAATATTTTGAATATTTAAGATTTTTTTTAAGTTCTTACCAAATTATAAAGTTTTACTACATTCAAATAATTTAACAATTTTTAAAAACGTTAAAATTCACAAAAATTTTGAAAATTAACTTTCTGAATTTTCTGTTTTAAAAATTAGCAGAATTCAAAATTTTAATTTAGGTAATTTCAAAAAATTATCAAAATTCAAAAATTAACAGCATGTTGAAGAATTTACAAAAAAATTTAGAGAATTTTAAAAATTGGCCAAAAATTGTGAAAATTATTGTTTCATTTTTTAAATTATTTTTTTCAAGTTTTCGGTCGAATTTAATAATTTGGTGTTACTTAAAAAATTGAATAAATTTGAAAATTGTCAAATTTTGAAGATTTATCAATTTTTTAAAACACGCTCATCCAAATTTGTTACCAAGAACGCAAATTGAGAAAAATTTCAAAATTTTAAAATTGACCTTTTGAATATTTTTTAAAGACTTTATTAAACCAATTAAACATTAAAAATTGATTTTAATTTTGAAACTTTATTCAAATTTAAATTTCTCCTATTTTTACGAAGTTTGAAAAACTGTAAAAATTAATCAAACTTCGAAAATTGACATTTTTTTTGTTTGAAAAATTTGACTGAAAACTTCCAAAATTATTCAAAACTCGTCGAATTTCAGATATGAACCAATTTTTTTGAAACATGTGCCAAATTCTAAAGTTTCACTACGTACAAAAAAATTACTTAATTTTCAATATACCTACCAAATTTTGGGAACTGATCTCGTGAATTTTTTGAAAGTTTAGCAAAATTTTAAAATTTTATTCTATTTCAAAAATTTTAAAACCCCTAAAATTAAAAAAATTTACAATGATGAATTTTTGAAAATTGATTCAAGTACCTAATTTCTTAAATTAATTGATTATTATTTAAAACTGATAAAATATCGAATTTTTACCTAATTTTAAAGAATTATTCATTAAATTTCAAAAATTCATTACTTCATTAGCTACCTCAAAAAATTATCAATTAATGTTCTAAATTGTGGAAAAAATTAAACTTTGGAAATTGACCCTTAAAATTTTTCATTCATTCAACTGAATTTTAATGATTGCAAAAAGTTTGACTTTTATTTTAAATTTACCTATACTTAGGAATTTATTAAAATTTATTTTTTACAAAATTTTGAAAGTTGTGGAAATGGACTAAACTCTGATAATTATTGACCTTGTTAAAAGTTTTGAAAATTCAGCTTGATTTTATAATTCGATCTAATTTTCAAAAAATATTTGAACTTTGAAAATCAAAATTTTGATTTTCCAAATTTTGAAAGTTGACAACTTTAAAAAATAAAATTCTACAGTTCATTATTCTAAAGCTGAATTTCATAATTTGATAGGTATAATTTAAAAACTTCAAGTAAGTACAATTTAAAAATAACCAAATTTCAAATTTCAGGGAAATTATTCAGATTTTGGAAACAGAATTTGTTGAATTTTCAAAAAGCTGAATTTTAAAGTTAGGTTCAACTTTTCACATCTATGTACCCAAAGTTATTAAAATTGGTCCTAATTTTGAAAACTGACTGAATCAATTTTTTAAAATAAAAATACACGAATTTCAAAATTTGATCTCATTTCAAAAGAAATTATTATAATTCAAAAATCACTGAATTTCAACTTTCATTTTGAGTAAGAAAATGAAAATTGATAAAACTTTGAAAATTAACTTTTAAAATTTTTTTGAAAATATTTTAGATGGATTTGAAAATTTGTGAAAAATGAGCAAACTTTGGAAATTGATTTGATCAAATTTTTTGTAAATTTAGAAAACTGAATTTTATAATTTTGATCTAGCTTTAAAAAATGATTAAAATTTAAAGGTTATACTGAATCTTAAAAACTTCTTGTTTTCCAAATTGTAAACATTTTTCAAACTACAAAAAAGGTCCTTTAAATTTTTTTGAATACCGAACTGAATTTGTAAAAATTGGTAAATTTTATAAATAAGTAATTTTAATCAATTTTTAAAAAAATGAAAAAAAATAAATAAATCGTAAAATTTCTTGAACATTTGTAACAATTCTAACTCTCTGAACCACCTAATATTACTTATTACGTCACTTATCGTGTCGACAAAATTTGAAACAAAATGGCATAAGCTTTCACTCAAAAACCTCCTAAATTTCGAACTTCAACGATGTAAAATCCAACCCAACTACGAGTAAAATGCCGCAAACAATTTTCATTCAAATTAACAACCACCTCGACTCATTCCGAACCGCTGTTAAATCCCGAGGATTAATTTTTAATTACAAAATGAACTTTCGATAACTGAAAACAACATAATAACTCGTCGATTCGACGGAATTTGCTGCGAGAAAAAGGTTTTCAAAACATTAATAAATAATATCAAAAATAAAATAATGATTCCTTTCTCGATAATTAAATTTCGATCTCGCAAAAAACCAACTTTAATTCTTCAACAAAAAAAGTTCTGTTAGGTACCTCTCTCGTATATATAAACTAAACGAGACCCAAGGATCTTTGAAATTACACGGCATCGATTTAAATACAACACAACAAACGCGGCAAAAATTTAATTAAACTCAGTTCTCTAACCTGTAACGAAATTTATTTTTCAATTTAAAACATCGCGCTGCGCCGCCGAGCTTTTTGTAATGTGTTATTCAAAGCACACAACTTCAAATACGAGTCTAACAAACACGAGAATTACTACATCACAATCGATGTTCGAGCATTTTGAGGTATGCTTTTGTAACCACCAATCCTACCTTCACCTTCTCCCTTTTACTTTACTTTTTTCCCGTCAAAAGTTGAATTAAAAAAATAACTTTATTGTAGTATTTTTTATTTTTAGGCCTATATTATAGCCTACGGTTTACCGTAACGTCATAATTTCATCGAAACACGCGAAAAATTTTCAACGGGGAACTTACCAGTGTTTTCTGGTATATTTGACCCGGAACTTGGAACTCGTTCGTTGACATCTGAAACACACAGAAAAGAATTGTTAAATTAGAGATGATTATTTTTTTAATTAATAAATAATTACCTAATTAGGGGTCGTGTTCAAAAACTTAGTTATTTTTTTTCAAAAAAATAAAAAAATTAATAGAAATAATTATTTTATTTAAAAAAATTGAGAAATGTTTCTGAAAAAAAAAATAAAATAAAAACTGTTGAGAAATAATATTTTGAACTTAGAAAGAAAAAAAATATAGATTTCAGAAATAATAATTGGGAAAAACAGATACCTATCTTAGTAGTTTTTTAAAAAACTTGCCAAATTCGTAATGAAATATTATGCACATGGAAATAACTGTTTCTGAACAATAATGTGCCAAATTGCATTCAATTTTTTTTTAATGTGTTCGAATAAAATTTTGAAAAATTGGGGGGAAAAGAGGATAAAAAAATTGAGAAAAATTTGAATTTGAACAAAGATGGAAAAAGTTCACTTTTTAAGAAATGAGAAAATGTTTTTGGTGCTTAAAATATTCAAAATTTTAATTTTTATTTAAGTAAAAACCAAAATATTCAGTCTGCTGAAAAAAGTTTAAAATACGTTTCCAGAAAAAATTATGAAAAATTTAAACCATACTTACAGTTTTTTAAAATTTGTTGTGAAACAATTTTTTTTAAAATTAGAAAATATTACTTTAAAAAAAATGTTTCTGAATCTGAACAAAGCCGAAAAAATGTTTGCGAACAAAATTGTCAAAAAGGTATTTTAAATAAAAGCTTAAAAATTTATTCAAAAAAAAAAACAAAAAAAAACAGAAAAATATAATAAAAAATTGAAGTCCAGAATTTCAAAAAAAAATTAGGTAAATATTGAAAAACACATTTTAAAAAAATCCTCTAAAAATTAAAATAAAATTTTCGAATAAGAAGTTTTAATAAATACCTAATACAATAAAAGTAGTTTTTTTTTTAATTTCAAAATTTTGTATCATACAAAATTTAAAAAATTTAAACTTTTTTTCAACAATGAAATATGTACCTACTAAAAATTTACTTGAAAAAAAATTAAAAATCTAATTCAAAGAATAATTTTTTAAAATAGGAAGATACTTTGAAAAAAATTCACTAAAAATTAATATTTTGAATAAAAGTTTGAGAATTTCATTTTTAGCACAAAACAAAACTAGTTTCAAAAAAACTTCAAAAAAAAATTTAGACAAAATTATAAAAATATTCGTAGAAAAAGTACCTATTCTGACTAATTTCTTAATTTTGAAAAAATGGGAAAAATTCATCAAAAACTAAATAATTATATAAAAATGTTTTTCAATGAAATTTTTTAAAAAATACCTCAAATAAGAGCATTTTTGAAATTTATTCAAAAAATTTTCCACTTAAAATTTTTTTTAAAAAGTACTTACATGAGTAAATGAAATTAATTTTCCAAAACATATAATTAAAAAAAATGAAATTCATTTAATAGAAAAAGTTCAAAAAAAGGAAGTATTATATCTAAATTGTTATGAATCAAAATTTTTATCAAAAATTTTTGAACATGACTCTCTTTAAAAAAAGTAAAATGAAATATTATTGTTTTCATACAAAAGTTGACAAGAATTTTATTTCAATTTTTTTAATTGAATAAAAACTCATAATACTTAAGTGAAAAATTCATTTTTAAAAATTTAATTATAATTTTTCCCCTTGAAAATTTTACCTTAAGTAGGTACATTTTTATTTATTTTTTATCGATTTTTTTTATTCCCAACAAAATGTAAAAAAAACTGAGTCATTTTTAAGTAAACGATTTTTTGAGAAATGAAAATGAAAATTTCATAAAAAACCGAAGACACCCCCCCGCCCCCTCCTCCATAAATAGAATAATTCATTTTTTCATTTACCAAATTTTACTTCAATTCTATAAATTTGCACCGAAAAAAATCATTGAAAATTTCTATCACCTCGCAAAATACTCTCAACTATAGCACAGTACGAGTAGATAAACCCAACTAGATGGCCACGTCTATTGGCACATAAGAATTTCAATTTCACGTCTCACAGGATCGTTTACTAATTGGCTGAAATATTACACAAACACATTTCAGGGCTTTCATCGATCACACGTCCTGATTTGAGATGAGATAAGCCACGATTGTGAAAGTACCAGTTAATAATGAATTCGCTCCAACAGCTACGGATACGATTTCGTGCACCTTACACCGTTTCAAACCGTGCCTAACACTAACACGTTAGTAGAATAGTCTACGTAATACGCCGAAGGAGCTCGAACTCCGCAGATAAAAGTAATAAGCAGAAAAATATAAAAAACCCTGACTATAGAAATACATAAAATATCTCGTAAAACACTCACTCACACCATCCAATTATTTTACATCGGCAATTACCCCTTCAAAAAAAGCTCGCAGTTTCGTTTGAGAAAAAAATACCCTTCTGCGAAACATTTATTTTATTTTATTCGAACCGTAAAAAAATGAAAATAACAGCAATTCATCATCATTTGTGCCTATGCTTATTCGGCATAAAAAATTTATCATTCCGAAAATAAAATTTAAATTTTAAACATCCGAAAGTTTTTTGCTTCTCGGTCACGGTGAATTAATTCCATTCGAAATAAACGAGTAAATTTTACAGTTCAACTGGAACCAAATTACGTATCTTTATATAGGCAAAGGCAGATGTGTATAGTATTTTATCGACGAAAATAAATTTTTCACCCAATTACCTTATTTTGGAATAATACAGAGAAATTCTCGCAAGAAACAAATTCAAATTTCAAAAAAGATTATCTCGAAGACGTAAAACCAATTTTAAAAAACATACCTACCATCTCCCAGTAAAATACATTTTCATACCTGAGCCGACCTTTAGAAAAGGACAAATACCTAAGTAGGATCTGGAAATTGTTTCTTCGAAAGGGTACTTTGCTCAGTTATCATTTGAATGTGACAGTTTTTTCTTCTTCAACGCCATATAATTACAGGCGTATACGAAGGATGTTAACTTTTTTGTTTTATGAAAAATGTATCCGGTGTCACTGGGGAATTCCTCGACTCGAAAGAGATATTGCTAATATTTTTTCAAAATTCATTCCATTTTATTTAAAAAAAAAATTTCATTCATTTAAATATTTCACTGGAATCATAAAAGAGAAATATGTTTGAAAAAATTTCCACTCACAATGCTAAAACAGCAACTACTTCTCTGTTTTCATTTCCCAAAAAAAGTACTTCATTCTCGTAGATAATCTCACTCTTAATTTCCTCTTCCTAGATAATTTCCAACCCCCATTACAAGCTGGATCTTTGGACATGCTAAATCGACACAACTGCGATAAAAATACCAATTTACGATCTCAGAAATACTCGCAGAATTTCGCAAACTGATTAAATCGAGACGATAAAGCGTTTTAAACCTTTCGACAATTCGAAACGCAATATTTTCGTAAACTTTTCCGCATTTTCGAGTCTCGAGAACATTACAAAATCTTTTTATTCGTTCGTGCTAAAACACTCCAAACAGAAGTAAAAAAAAAACCACTCGACTCGAAACCTAAACAAATACCAAGAAAAAACACCCTCAAACGGGGTATTTTGAAATTCAGTGGGAAAAAAATTAATTACAAAGGAACCGCGACACGACCGACCCTTTGAAAAAGTAACGTATCCGCTTGCTGGATACATAATTCATGGGCTTGACTAAACAACTGTAAAAAATTACTTATCGAATTAATGAATATAAATATTTACATTGGTAAAATACGACCTCCGGAGCCGGACAATGGCGCATTTATCACGTCTAAAAAATGTCGAATGTAATTAAAAATGAAATTAATTTCATAATTCGCATCAGCCTTATGACAGGATTTTTTGCCAACGGTGACGGAGATGACCGATAATTAACGAATTTGTGTACTTTGTTTATTTTGAAGGTATAAGAAATTGAGTCAAAAATGTTAATTTGATGATAAAGTCGTCTTGATGAAAAAACAAGGGGAGGCAAAATGTTCATTTGCCACGAGATCGTCATTCAACTTTCAGAATTATTTTCTAAGCTCACTTTTATTCGTACCTAGAATAAAATTTTCGGCAAGACGCCTGAATTTTTTTTTCAAAATTTGATTGGAATGAGTGATCCAATCAAAATTTTTGTAATAACCAAAATTGTTTCGAGTACTTTTATATACAACTTTTGTTTGAAAAATTTTTCAATTGGGGTCTTGGGTTCAATTATAGAGAGATTTTTTTGGAAAAAAGAGCTCACTTACCTCTAAAAAATCTTCCTATCTCTGTTCCTGAGTCCACAGTTGAAAAAATTTTCAAACAAAAGTTGTGTATAAAAGTCTCAAATAATTTTGGTTATTACAAAAATTTTGATTGGACCACTCATTCCCCTCAAATTTTGAATTACACGTAAACACGAATAATAATTTTGCATACGTGCGCGATTTTCATAAGTAAAATTCCTAAATGTTAAATTGGAGGGGAAAAGGCGGTCCAATAAAATTTTTTTATAATAAACAAAATTGTTCCTGAGATCAAAATAAACAACTTTGGTTTGAAAATTTTTTCATTTGGAGCCTTGGGTGCAGGTATAGAGATTTTTTTTGGAAATGAGAGCTCATTCACTCTCTAAAAATCTCCCTATCTCTGTACCTAAGCCCTCAATTGAAAAATTTTTGAAATAAAAGTTGAATATAAAAGTCTCTAGAATAATTTTGGTTATTACAAAAATTTTGATTCGACCACTTAATCCCCTCAAATTTTCCAGTATACGTAAACACGAATAATAATTTTGCAGATGTGTGCGATTTTCATAAGTAAAATTCTTAAAATGCTAAATTGGAGGGTGGAAAATGGTCCAATAAAATTTTTTATAATAAACAAAATTGTTCCTGAGATCAAAATACGCAACTTTTGTTTGAAAATGTTTTCAATTGGGGCCGTAAAATTCATTTAAAAAACTTGTCAAAAATTTAAAATGGATTTTCAACACCACTTTTTCGTTACTAAAAAAAACCACGTAGTCTTTCAGACAATTCCATTTTTCGCCATTCAAAAATTGAATTTTTGAATCGGTTCACTAATTTTTTGTTTTTTTCACTTTTTATTTTTAATAGGTTGGAAGTCGAATTTTATTTCAGTTATCATCATTTACTTGCAAAAAATAAATATCACACACTTCTATTGGTATAAGTGTTTTTGGGGAGGGGGGGAGCAGAAAAAATTCAGATTATTTTATCTATATCTACAGATACTAAAAGATATAAGATAATGCTTTAATCTGGGTTATTCCGGCCTTGGGTCCGAAAGGGTTAATTGAAGGGTATTTTTTTCCTCGGTAGTATTATAGCTCTTAAATCGTGCGGTTTTTTAACCTCTATCGTTGTGGAAAGTGTTGTAAAGCGAGCAAACAATCGATTATATTTTTATTTGGAAGGTTTCATTTGTCTATTTCAAGCTGGAAAATTCAATTTCTCAATCGAGATTGTTATAAATCGATTAAATAAGCCAAAATTGAATTTGCTCACACCAGCAAAGTACAAAAGTACAATACGAGTAAGACTTGACATAGAAGGGGAAAAAAATATCCAGAAAATGAAACCAAGTAGAAAAAATATCAAATAAATAACATTTCGGAAACGAAACGATATCATATTTTTTTGCTACTTCCAAATTTTCCAAATGATTACTCAATTTCAACATTTCTCCACCGATTTGTTCTTGCTTCTGACAAACTCATTTCTATTTTCTAATTTATCCAACAGTAGGTATCTATCTAGTAATCATTCGACGATGAGAAATTCACACAGCAATGTAAAATATCCAAAACCAACCGAGCTCTCAACTAAATTACATTTAAAATGCTAAAAAGACAACTCGTAAAAATAAATTAACCCGACTGCGCCATGAAAAATTTTTTGCACGCAAATATCGAAGCCTTTTATGTAAGTAAACCGTTCACGCAGCAGTCGAATCGGTCGACTTACCGGCGAAATTGGGTGAATGGGGTGGGGAACAGAGGGCAGGGATAAGTATACGAAAATATGAAAATTCTTATTATCGGAGAAAAATATGTTTGCAGGGCTAATAAACTGTCGTTTTATATTTTCCTCGGGGAATATTTACGATAATAAAGTAGCTCGAGTCGTCTACCAAAGGCTATACAATGCAGAATAAAAAGTCGATATTTTTGCCAACAGTTTGGAAGTACAATTTGGAACGTGTGAGTGGATGAAATTGAAATTTTACGTTTGTTATGGCGTGTCAGTTTTGCAAACGACAAAAGGATTGAAAACGTTGATAAATTGTGACATTTTTGAGTTGATTGTTGCGTTTAGAGAAAAGAATACACATAAAAAATGCTACGTCGAGAAATAGTTGTGTTTGTATATCTTCATTTTGGTTTATTTCCTGTATATTTTTTTTACGATTTTGCTAAAAGCATAGGTAAGTAAGATACGTATGTGTGTAAAAAGGAACAACTTCAAATTTCCGAAAAAAAAATTGAAAGTCAAGTTTAATAAGAACTCAAGCTGTCAAAATACCTACATAGAAACAAAGAAACACTCTGATTTTTGAAACAAATATCTAATAGATTCTGTCCTCGAAAAAAGGTTTTTGGAAAACTTCTGCTTTGAAAAATACACTAAAGGGGATTATTTGTCAAAATTAATACATTTTAATAACATGGGTTCTAATTTTTCAGAAATATAGTTTTAAAACAACAAAAAATTTAGAATTTTCGGGAAACATATTTTTAAAATGAATTTTTGTTTAAAAAATAATTCTTTAAATTTTACAAAAAATTGAAGAAAGTGTACTGAGCTTTTATTATTATTTTTTTTCACATTCAAAAAAAAAAATGAATATTTCTCAAAAATATATGATATTTAATCATTTTTTCCAAATTTTTGTTCAACATTTTTTTTTCTCAATTTTGCTCAGAACCAGTTTTTTTTTTAACTTTGTTCAATTTTTAAAGAAATCTCTATGACAAAAATGTTGTCAATTTTGTTCATTTTTTTCATAATTGATTAATAAAATTTTTGATTCTAAGCGAAAATTTTAAAACTAGTAAACTAGAATTTTTCACAATTTTAAAAACAAAATTTTTGTCAATTTAAAGCAAAACTTTTGGAATAAAAATCCAAAACTACTTACTTGATTTTTTTTTTTTTTTTAATCACCAAAAATTCAAACATGATTAGGAAGGGTTTCTTTTAAATGTAAAAGTTTTTCTTTCAAGATTTTTAACTTTTAAAAAATATCAAAATTTTTGTAAAATCAACAGAAATTTTTGAAGAAAAAAACTGAGCAAGAATTTTTAAAAACAGGAATAAATATCATTATTCTAAAAATTTTGTGCAAAATTTTAATAAATCAAAAATCAAAAAAAATGGAATAATGGTAAGAAGATTTTTCAAAATAGTGAGCATTTTGTTTCAAATTGAAATAAATTGAAAAAATAGCGAGTAGAATTTTTTTCCCATTTTGAATAAAACTTTTCAATGAACAAAAAAAATTCTGTCAAAAATTTAAAGGAATTTTTTTTTATTTATTGTAAAAATAGCTATCATTTTTTTTCAATTTTTAACAAGATCATACCTATTCAAATTTTGAGCACATTTTCTTTTCAAATTATGAGTAGTCAAATTTTTAAAATTAGCAACAAGAAAGCTTATTGAAACAATTTTGAATAAAATTTTCAAACAATTGAGAATGATTTTTTTCACCTCTAAAAATATTTTTTTCTATATTATTGAACAAAAATTCAAAATATTATGAGATTTTGAAAAAAGTCAAGAAATTATTTAAAAAATGGAGAGATACCTAGAACTTTTTGAAATGTTCATCAAAATGTTTACAAATTTGGAAAAAATTGATCAAAAATAAAGTAAAAATTATTTTAAAAATTATGAGCAAAATTTTTTTGAAATCAATATTGTATACCTACGAAGAACTTTTTTTTAAATGTATCTAAGAATATGTAAAGTAATCTTGACAATTTTTTTTCAATATTTAATAAAATACCATTTTTATACTTTTGATCAAAATTGAAAAAAGAAAAGAAAAGTAGGTAGGTAGAGGTACCTAACAAAAATTGTTAACACGAAATTTACAAAATACAATGTTTCTTAAAAAAATTTTGACAACACTTTTTCAAAGTTTGAACAAAAAATTAAATTCTAAATTAAAAAAAAAATGCATTCAGTAAAAATGCGTTACGAATTCTTGACTTTTTTTTTTTTATTATTTTTTATTTTTTTTTAATATTGAATAAAACACCATTTTTATGCTTTATTGATCAAAATTGTAAAAAAAAAAAAATTAAAGGAGTAATTATTTTTTTTATTATAATTTTAGACAAAAGTTCTTAGGCAAAAGTTCTTCAAAGTTTGAACAAAATATTAAGTTGAAAACGTAGAGAAATAATTATGGAAAAGGTTAACAAAAAACTAAAAAATGATAAAAAGTTTGAGTAAATTTTTGAAAAAATTTGAAGCAAAATTTCAAAAATTTCAAAAAAAATGAAAGAGGATTTTTAAAATTCACCGGCGATTTTCTTAATACAAGAAATCATTTCAATAATTTCAAGCAAATTAAAATAAAATAAAAAAAAACACTAAAAGTTTGAACTTTTTTTTTTTTTTTTTAAATAAGCATGAATTTTTTTTTAATTTTGAAGAAGTCGTGCATTAAAAGCTAAATGCCTAACGTAAAAATAAAAAAAATCAAAAAAAAAATCGAAAAAAGTTATTTCTAGGACTTGTGTTTTAAAAATTCGAAAAACTTTTACTTCTCATACTTGGCTAGTTTTGATGAAATTCGATAACTGAAAATTAAAAATTTCAAATTAGGTAGTAATAATATTTTCCCCCAAGAATTCATCAATGGACCATAAAATTTTTGATACAGTCGTACAAAATGAATTTAAAAAAAAAATGACATCGAAAAACTCAACTCGTTTTTCGATATTCTTTTTGACCTACTTAGACGTGCACTGCTCTCTTCGCGATGCAGTCGATCAACTTTAATAATTAATTTACGACTACGCGAGAAAATTGCATTAATTTACGATCGACGTGCAATAGAAGTTGCCTACACACTCAAGTTACGGAATCCAGAAACACATTCTTTTCGTTAGTACGTATTTCGCCTGCTGTACTCGAGACTCCTGGAGAAGAAAAATACTAAACATAGTGAGAGAAGCATAACTTATCCAGAACCTTTTTTCACTCGAGAAAGTACTCACGTGGTTAGCAGCATTTTTATTATAACTTTACGAGTCATTTAGTGCATATGTTTCTGCATGAGTGTTTTTTTTGCGTATATTTTACTTCGCTAACCTATTTCACTATCGTAATTTTTATACTAAGATGGAATGGAAGTCTCGTATGTTAGAATCTGTACGAGAGAAGGTGTATAGTATGCAGTATGTTACGTATTCGGTCATCGGTATACCACGAGCAACGAGTATATATATACGTCTCTTTATAGGTAGATCTCGTGTGTGGTTATATTCACGAAATTCATTCCAGCGTATTTATTTTAATTATACACCTTGCTAGAGAGCTACCCAACGAGATGGTGTTCCGTATTCTACACATTGAAACTCCGCCGAGAGAGTATCGTGAAAAATGACGTGTTGAAAATTCAGGTACTCGTCGTACGATGCGAATGCAACCAACGTTTGCCAGGGATGCAAATTGCATTGGCGCCCGACGATTCAGAATGAGAAAAATTACTCGTATTGTTCGAAATACTAATTCTATACAGTGAACGGTGTTAATTTATAGTTCGCGTGAAATTAGCTCTCGTGTAAATTTCGTTTGTATACGTGATAGGTGAATCTTTGGCGGCTTCGTATCGATCGCAGCACGCGACGTGTTGGAAAATTCTCATATATGTATAAATGCTTTGCCAACTCCAGCTTTGACATGTACTCCACGGTATGGTAAACGCCTCTTCAAGTACATACATTTGCATTATTGATACCTTAATGTGTATAGATGTGGTGAGAGATAATCTAGCGATAGGCAAATTATAAGTTTCGAGAGATACGTTAATGCATAAATTTTTATTTCACCAGAAACGTCGGAAAATCATTCTGTATAGTTTTAGTAGGTAAACTAGAACAACGGCTCTTTTATGGAACAATTAGGTTAGGTACTTTGTAGTATCGAGCTTTTCATGCGACATAGAAAATGCGTTTGTTTGAGTTTCGTGTGTACCTAAGACGTCGCACTATTTTCGTAAATCCTCAAAGGGATTCGAATTTTTTAGGGGTGCTCAAAATTTACCATTTTGAATCATTTTCACGTGAAGTGTTTTTGTGCAAATAGACCAAGTGATGAATCAAAACGAAGCTCTCATGATTCAAAAAATTCTACTAAGTATGTAAAATACAAGACTTTAGTTTTACCCACTTTGATCAATTTTTTAGGTGAATTTTTGTTTTCAATTCCTTGTTTGATTTTATCAAGTTAGTACTACCGAAATACTCAATATTCAAAATTGGATGGAAGGAAGAGGTTCAATCGAAATTTTTGTAATAACCAAAATTATTTCTAGAATTTAAATCAATAATTTTTGTTTGAAAATTTTTTCAATTGAACCCATATACCTCTACCCAATTTTTAATAATGAGTATTTACGTAATATTATGCATAATTAGAGAGGGGGGAGGGTCCAAACAAAATTTTTGTAATGACAAAAATTATTCCTGGTATTTCAATCTACAACTTTTGTTTTAAAAAAATTTCAATTTGACGCCCATTTTCCCTCCGATTTCGCACAATGCTACCTACTTGAGAACTTATTCAAAATGTAGGGAGGGAGGGAAGAAGAGAGGGTCCTAATGAAAAAGTTTTCAAACAAAAGTTGTAGATTGAGGCTCTAAAAATAATTTTGATCATTACAAAAATTTCGATTTGACCCCTCCCTTTCCTGTAATTTTGAATATTAGGTAAGTATCTAGGCAGTAAAATTAAACAACGAATGAAAAACAAAATTTCATCTTAAAAAAATAAAGATCCGTAAGTTAAAACTAACGTTTCGTCCACTATGTATTTACTTTGCTCAGTTTGTTTTCATGGAAGTGGATCGTTGTTGTTAAATTAAATTTTACCAAGTCCCATATACTACATAGATACCTCATATTCAAAATTGGAGGGGAGGGAGGAGTCAAATCGAAATTTTTGTAATAACTAAAACTATTCCTAGGATTCCAAACTACAACTTTTGTTTGAAAATTTTTTCAAATGACTCCTACTTCCCCAGTTTTTGATAATATAAAAATTTAAATCATATTATACGACATTGTAGGAGGGGGAGGGGAGGGAAGGGGAGAGAGGGGAAGGGAGGGTCTAATAAAAATTTTGTATTAACCAAAATCATTTCTAGGACTTCAATCTACAACTTTTGCTTGAATTTTTTTTAAATTATACCCATCCCCAATTTTAAATAAGTATCTACATAACGTTATGTAAAATCGGAGGAGAGAGAGGGATCCAATCGAAATTTTTATAATAAGCAAAATTATTTCTAGGACTCTAACCTACAACTTTTGTTAGGAAAATTTTTCAACTGCCCCCTTCCTGCCTTACTCCTCTAAATTTTGAATAAGTAGGTATCTATGGAGTGTCATGCGAAATCGGAGGTGAGAGAGGTCCAATTAAAAAAAATTTCAAACAAAAGTTGTAGCTTGAAGTCCTTTGAATAATTTTGGTTATTACAAAAATTTCAATTGGAACCTCCCCTCCAATTTTGAATATTAGGTATCTGGAGCTGGTAAAATTCAACAACAACGATACACTTCCATGTAAACAATCTGACTGTGAGAAAACAAAACACTAGTGTCTCAATTGTCTCATGCACAAAATATGATTCCTTTGAAGAACCACAAATATATCGAGAATAGGTTGAAAGAAATTTGAAGTAAGTAGGTACTATATGAAAAAGATAACCTCCCATTCTGAGAATTGTATCCCAGTAAAAAAGACCAAAAAAATGGTGCTTCCATTTTTTTCCAAAATGGGAGTTAGTGACACCACTTGAAATTTCGTAAAGACGAAAAAAAAGTTGGAAATTATTTTCTAATAAAAAACAACAACTTTTAAAGCTGGGTAAAAAAAATTGTTATTTTTTTGTGAAATTGGAGACGCTTTAAGGTGCTACCTAAAATGAATTTGATGGAAAACAAAAAATTAGAAATTAATTCTCATGAAAAAAAAAAAGTTTGATTGGTAATAATAAAAAAAGGACAAGACTTTGAAAATCGGTCAATTTTTTTATTTATCTAAAAAATGGATCGGGTAGAGGGAAATGAAAAATTGGTAATTATTTCTCACGAAAAGAAACAACTTTGGTGGGTTATAACCAAAAAATTCCAAAATTTTGAAAACCGATCAATTTTATTCCAAAATAAAAAAGGAGATGACCAAAAATCACTCAAAATTCAGTTAAAAAAAAAATAAATAAAAACTAAAAATTATTTTCCCATAAAAAAAAAATAAAAAAAATTTGGGGTGAGACAAAAAAAAAGTCCAAAATCCAAAATAAGGACCTTTCTACATATGTACTAACACCTCTAAAGTGAATATAAAAACATTAAAACCATGAAATACGATTTTTCCAAGCTCAAATTCGAGGAAATGCAACAGTTAGTCGAGCTTATTAATTATTACATTACATAGCAATACTATTTTATTAATTTTTTCAACTCGCTATAGCCGTCTATAAAACAGTTCCCGGAAGTTAACAAAGCTATACAGGCTGAATTCCCCAGCGACCACAGAAGGACCAAGTCGCATTTGACATTTTGATAAGACCAAGTTCGAAGATTAAGATAAAACAAAAGCAATAAAATGGAATTCCAGACAGCAACTCTCGAGCTCCTATCTACGTAAACTTTTCTATTAGTAATTAAAGCTCAACGAGTTATACGTAATCGTAGGGTTCACTTTACAAAAACTAAAACTCGACCAAACTGAAAAAGCCTCTGCCAACCAAAGCCTGCAGTAAGCAACAGGAAAAATGGACAACTGTTGCGATTGCGGCAAATGGCAATTTTCCATAGCTCAAGGTTACATTTTCCCGGGTACAGAGTATTTTATGCAAATTACCTCAATTATTTGAACGATATAATGAGAGATACGAGTACACTAGCCGGAATTAATGCTGGCTCGTGTACTCGTTCCTGGTTCCTGTGTATGAATTTCATCAGTCAGCATGTCCAGACTGCCTCTTGTTGGGATATTACATCAATTAACATCATAATATGTACCACACGCGCTGTATTGTTTTTGCAACATAGCGTTCCCCATACGATAATAAGTTCACTTTGGAATTTTTAATGAAGTTGAGAACTTTTAATGTGATGAAAGTTGATATGAAATGGCTAGTTTGTGGTGGAGAAGAGGTCGAGATATGATTTTAAAATACCCTTGAAGGGCGAAACTTTTTTTTACAAGTGTTTCAACAAACGGAATATGAAATTAGTTCGAAGGTACGAGTATATTAAAGCATATAAGTTGAGAGATTTTACAGCATCTATAACTTTTTTGAAGTGTCTGAGAAAGCAAAAAAATATTGAAAAATATTGGAGGTAATTTTAGTGTTTTTTAGAGTAATTAAAATTCGTTTGAATTTTACTTTCAAGTATTTGTTTTTTCAAAAGTTGAGCAATCATTTATACTTTCAAAAATTGCAAACAGATAATTTTTTTGTAGAATTGAAAATCAGTAAAAATTGAAGAAATAATAATGTTTTTTGAATAATCAAATGAATAATTTTTCAAATAATTTTTTTTTAGGTAATTTAGTTTTTTTAGCATTTTAAAAATTGAAAAAATGAGGAATTTTTTTGTTCACCCAAAAAGATACATTTTTTATAATCAATAAAATATAAATTTGTAATTATTTAATCTAAGTAGGTAGTCCTTATTTGTAAAATTTTTTTTCAATCATTTTTTTACAAACTTCAAAAAAATTGAAGAAATTGTTTTTTATGGGACCGTTTTTTTTGTTTTAATTTTTAAGTTGAAAAACTGAAGAATCTTCCAATTAGAGAAGATCATGACAAAATTTTGATCATTTCTTTAAAATAACTTTTCTAAAATAAAAAAACGGGGATTTTTTTGAAAGAAATCATTTCTTTCTAAATTAAAAAAATCTTTTGATAAGAAACAAAGAATTTATTTTTTGAACAAAATTTTTTTTTTAAAATTGAAAATTAGAAGAATTGGTAATTGAAAAACTATTTAAAAATTTCAAATTTGAAAATCGTTTTTAAAAATTGAAAGAAATTTATTGGTTTTTGGTTAAAAACTAAAATCACTGTTTTAGAACAAATTTTTCTCAAATTTAAAATTACTCAAAGAAATTATTCTATCAAAAGCGTTGAAATTGCGGGTTTTTAAACAGTTATTACTTTTCTGAATTTTTTTCTTTTTTTATTAATCATATACCTAAGTAAAAAACCTTGTTAGAAGATTGAAAAACATTACATTTTTTTAAAATGAAGCAAAAAATTGAAAAAATAATTTTCTAAGAAAAACTTCAAATTGCACTTCAAGTTAGGTAACACATTTTTTATTACTTTACTTAATTTCATTTTTTTCAAACTTGAAAATCACTTTTCCACAGGAGCCAAAAATTTTGTTTTTTGAAAAATCGAAAGTTAGAAACAGTTTTTTAAAAACTGAAAAGACAGTTGTTGTTGTTGTTGTTGTTTTTATTTTAGAAAAATCCTTAAACAGAATTCAAAACATCATTTTCTACACATCAAAAAAAAAAAGTTGAATGAAAAAAAAAATTAAAATTCATTTTTTGACAAATAAAGGAGGCCAACTGTGATTAAAGTCTCTGTTTTTTTTTTCGTTTTTAAAAATATTTTTCAATTAATTTTTTCAGAAAAAACCTCAATTTTTTAAAGAAAAATAATTCTATTATTTTTTCTTGTAATTAAATACGTAGAAAAGTTATCAGTATCTCGATTTTTTTAAAACCAAATAAAATTAAAAAAAAGGTCTTAAGTTTTTGTAGAAAATATCTATACCTAGGTAATTATTTTTTTGAAGACAATATCTCTTATTTTTAGAGAAAAAAATCTTAATTTTTTTCATTTTTCGGTTTAAAAAAAATCACTGTTTTTAAGGAAAGAAATGAGAAAAAAAATCTGAGAAAAAATTCTCTCATCTTCCTTGAAAAAATATTCATAAACTTTTTCAAGAAAAAATCATGCAATTTGATTTTTTTGGAGAACCTAAAAAATTTTCTCAAATTCCCGAAGAAAAAATTTCCAATTTTTGGAAAAAAAATAACTCACTTTTATAGAAGAAATTATTTTTTTGTTTCACATAAAAAAAACTTTCAATTTTTTTTTTGAATTTTTTTGAATAAATAATCTGTTATTTTTAGAGATAAAAAAAACGATTTCATGTTTCAATTGTTTTAACTTTTTGAATTAAAAAAATCTCTGTTTTTTATGAAAAAAAAATCGATTACTTCATTTTAATAAAAAAACTGAGAAAAACTTGGAAATAATTGGGAGAGCCGAACTATTTTTTGAAAGAGTCTGGCATACTCAGGCCCACCCCTAGTTACGCCACTGATTCTGAATTCCCGCAGTGGAAGACTTCTTCTAGGGACTAAAATCCCCAATTTCTGTCACCAACACTACCAATCACTCGCGGAATTTCCTCTAATTCTCGTCGTCTTCGAATCCAACACATTCTTCTAACTGTCCATCGACGGCCGTCCATTGAAAACGAACGTGGAAATAATTCCATAGGCACTGCATTGACCTTCCGAAGGTACGCATTCATTAGACCATGAATATAAAGGTCACACACGAAAAGCTATTCTCATTCAATTCAAGAAGAAAATAAATAACCACTTGGAAGGTGTAATTATTACGTAAAAAAAAAATAATAACCCAACAATACAGTCTTTCGCATCTTTACGCACAAAAACAAGAAGAAAAAATCGCAAAAATATGTAGTAGGAATAGGTACCATACCAGTACTTGGTATTTTTCCGTATTCTCGAGCCGTACGAGTAGATAAGATCAGACTCGGTCAAAATTCGTGCCAATTAATCATACTCCAGTATAATTAAAAAATATTACAATCACGTTTACTCAAACGCCGCTGACGTGACAATAACAATAATACGGTTAATTTAACCCTCACAACAAATACAATTTAGTTCACCAAACCGACATAAATGATTACTCGCATAAGCGTAACTTGGGGGAAATATTGGGGGGGGGCAAAAAACATTTTTCTTAATTTTTTTTTACAAAAAAAGTAACTTTTTTCTATATTTTGTTGTAAATATCTATCAAAAAAAAAATATTGGGGGACAAATGCCCCCTCGCCCCCCCTCCCCAAGTTACGCCTATGATTACTCGTAGGTAAGTACAATATCCATCGGTCGTATTTTTTTTTTTTCACCGGGTAATACCAAATCGAGACGATAGTTAATAGTTGTTAAACTTTCGACTGGTCCAGCACGATGCGATGTACCGAATAAAATACTTTTAAAGTTTTTTTTATTACGACGTCGCCGTTTAGCTATTTTTTACGGTATCGTTCTAGTAACCGAGATGCGAGATACTTTGAAATCCTCAAATTCACTTGGCAAACTATTCGCCTCGAGAAAATTGGCCAATTCAAACGTGCTGGTAAAATCTCCAGCTTCTAGCTTTTCGTTTTCAATTAGCTCGCCGCCAGAATAACTTCGCTAGCAAGTTTTCATCGTAAAAATTAGCATCTGTAGGGCACCCCACCGATGTTCCAAGTTCCAGTCCGATGATCATCGCGTATCCCTGGTAAAATCTCTCTCTACCAACTGTCGATTGTATGAGTGTGGTTGAAGGACACAGGCGTTGGAGAGGCAACGTATCGTACACCTTGATCGATCTAAGGGCGTTTTCGTTCCATTTGGTTATGATTCGATTCGATGACAGATTTTTTTTTTTTTTTTTTTTTTCATCAACTCACCATATGTGTTTAATGCAAATAAATATTGTGTACGCGTAATTCTCATATAATAATTTATCCATCTGTAACACTGCGCATGGGTAGCTCAACAATAGTAATATATCTTTTTTGATATTCCATTAACCTCAAAAAAATATGTACACTACTACTGGTGCTTTATAGTTTCATTCGCTTCTCATGTTCTGCTGTTATCTTGACAATAGATTAAATACTGGTACTACATAGAAATACATACATACAGAATCCGGGAGAGTATTTGAGCAAACGCCTAGATTTAGATAAGCATAATATACAGAAGACCTTATCTATCAGCAAAGTTTCGACATATATTTTATTTACTTGCCAAAAAATGTAATAAAGCTTTTTAAATAAAAATTTAATAAAAACATCTACATCGGAGCTTCGTTAGCACAGCCATAATATCCATATCCGCGAACGTAGAAAATGATAAACGATCCATGAAGGAAGCTTAGAACAAACCGTATAGAAAATTTACACAATTTCTGTTTAAAACTCGTATTTGTTCGTATCTTGGTTTTGGAAAAATGAGAGGCGATGGAATTTCTCGAAATGAGCACTGGCAACGAATTAGAAGATATAATTTAGAACAATACAAAATAAATGTTTGCAGCTCGTTATCGAGCCAATAAAGGTCCTCGCTGATGATAAATTGTTTGCTATTTTACTTGAGTGATACTAATGCGAAAGTTTTATCAAGTTTGGATTCGAAATACCTACCTAATGTTCATTCGTTTTCATTTTGTTTTAAAACGTATTGTGTACAATTGAGAAAAGCAAAAACGTTAAATTAATACTCTTAATTACCTCGGGGAATAAATGGACGAATGCATTTGATAAATACGTACATCGAGTGAAGACTGTATATTTTTCAGTCTGAATTTATTGAGTAATTAGAGTGCGCATTAAAAAAATGAAAAAATGAACGCGTAGATATACTTTAGACGAAAAAAATAACTTCGCAATATTTTTAAAGTATTATGATAGAAATTTTAAAAAATATTTAAAAAATGACCCGACATGTGAATATAAAAATTAATGATAAAAAATAATTTGACAAAAATTTAAATGAACGATTGATTGCATGAGTGAAAAATTTATCAATCAAAATTTAAAAAATATATCGTTTACTCGAATTCAAAAAATGGATCGACAAATTGAAATTGAAATTTTTATTGTCAACATCGTAAAACTTACAAAAAAATAATCTATTCGACAAAATGAAAAAAATAAAGATTTTTCGAAATCGAAAAACTTGATTGATTAATTGAAATTGAAAAATTTATTGAGCCAAAAAATTCGTAAACATCAAAAAATAAATCGATTATTAAAAATTCAGAAAAATTGATCGATTCAACGAGATAAAAAAATTATTGAGCCAACAAATACGTAACATTTTTCAAAAAAATTGATCCCTCAAAATCAAAAAATCATTTGATCAAAACCGAAAAATTAATGGATTCATAAAAATTAAAAAATTGATTGATTCATTGAAATTGAAAATTTTATTGAGCCAAAACAATCGTAAAACATCAAAAAATAATTAGCTTATAAAAAATCGATTATTCGAAATCCAAAAAAATTGATCGATTTAACGAGATAAAAAATTTATTGGGCCAACACAATCGTAAAATTTCTCAAAAAAAATTGATTCCTCAGAATCAAAAAAATCTTATCAAAATCGAAAAATTGATTAATCATTGAAATTGAAAATTTTATTTAGCCAAAAAATTCTAAAGACATAAAAAAAACGCATAAAAAACCGATTAATGGAAATCCTCCAAAAATGACCAATAGGTACTAAAAACTTATTGGGCCAACAAAGTCGTAAAATTTATTCAAAAAAATGATTCCTTAAAATAGAAAAAAAAAATCGTTCTACCAAAATCGAAAAATTGATCCATTTATTGAAATTTAAAAATTTATTGAGCCAAAAAATCTTTAAATCCAACAATAGAAATGACCAAGGCCAATTCATCAAAATCAAAAAGTATATCAATTTATAGAATCAAAACAATAGCAAAACATCAAAAAATTGTCGGTTCATCAAAGTAAATCAAAAATTAGTACATGGATCGAAATCGAAAAAATTAATCAATTTCATGAGATCAAAATTTATCGTGCCAACAAAACTATAAAATTCATCATCAAAAAAAAATCTATCAACATCAAAAAACTGATTTATCGAAATTAAAAATATTCTCCAAGAATTTTTTGAAGCTGGTTCATGAATATTTTTCAAACAATGGTGATGATGGTGGTGATGATGAAAATGATGATGCCAATTCGATGATGTCAATGATGATAATGATGATGATGATGATGATGATGAGAATATTGAGTGAGGCTTTGGTTACTTCATTTGAGTGCAGATGGATTTGATCAATTTTTTATGAGAAAAAAGGTTTATACCTTACAAATGATTGTTTTCAAATATTTGTTGACAGAAAAATCGTAAAATTGATCAAAAAAATATCAATCAAAAAATTGATTGATTCATTGAGCCAAAAAATTCGTTTCAGATTAAAAAATAATGGGATGCATAAAAATCAAAAAATCGATCATTTGAAATCCAAAAAAGGAATTTATCAAAATCAATAAAATTTTCAATCGAAATCAAAAAATTGATCGATGTATTGAATAATTAAAAAATTTATTGAGCCGAAAAGAAATCACCAAATCTGTCAAAAAATGGCCGACCAATCAAAATCAAAAAATATCTATTTATCGATTAATTTAAAAAAAATTGATTTATCAAAGACGAAAAAAATTGATCGATTACTTAATTGAAATTGAAAACTTCAGTGACCCAAAAATTAGTAAAACATTAAAAAATAATCTGCTCGTCAAAATCAAAAAAAATCAATAATTTGAAATAAATAAAAATCAAAAAAAAATCATCATAATCAAAAAATTGTTTAATCATCAAAATCGAAAAATTTATCGATTTATTGAATTGAAAAATTTATTGCGTCAAAAAAATTACAAAATAATATGTCAAAAAATTACCAATTAATCAGAATCGAAAAATAACGATTTATCGATTAATAAAAAATGTAAATAAATTAAAAAAAGAAATATCAAAGTCGAAAAAATTGACCGATCGATTGAAATTAAAAATAAAAACTTTAGTGAACCAAAAATTCGTAAAACATTACAAATTAATCAGCACATGAAAATCAAAGAAATCGTTTTAAGATCGATTTATCGAATGAGCCAAAAAAATCATAAAATCAATCAAAAAATAACCGATCAATAAAAAAAAATCGATTAATCGAAATCCAATAAATTAATCAATTCCACGTGACTGAAATTAACTGAGCTAACAAATACGTAAAATTTATCAAAAAATAATCAATTCATCGAAATAAAAATAATTTTTTTTTCTAAACCAAAGAATTGATCGATTCGTTAAAATTGATAAATTTATTGAGCCAAAAAACTTATGAAACTCATGTAAAAAGTAATCAGTTTATCAAAATCGAAAAATTGATCGATTAATCGAAATTGAGAATCAAAATTACCTAATCGATTAATAAAATTTGAAAATTAATCGATCTATCGAAATTGAAAAAACTTGACAAAATTGATAACTAATGAAAAAAAATTGCAATTACGTAACTTCCATCTTCAGCACTTCTGCCAATTCATCACCAAATCGATCTTTTCTCCGCTACTCAAAATCATCACACTGTATACTTATGCAAATTCCATCATTGAAAAAAAAAAAAAAAACTCCCGCCAACGAACCCAATCACCCATCAAATACGCCGTCCGAAGCGCCATCCACTCCACCCACATCCACAGACCACATGCAGATACGATCCAAATACATAATATACAACACGAGTCGAGTACCTACCACCACCAGTACACATGGCGTAGGTACATATAATTACACTGCAATGTAATCCAGGTATATGGAAAGGTACATAGGGCATACTACTAGCTCGTTCGCGAACGACCCGATGCCTCAGGTACGTACGTACTTATCACCAGCGATTATGAAGGAAGCGGCGACGGCGAGTCATTGTTAACGTTTATTTACATCATATGTGTGCTCGAAATCGTCGGGTACATCGTTAAAATCGAATTTTAATTGCTGGTTCGAAATACCTAGAAAATAGGTTGAATTTGCGCGCGTCAACTTTTTTTTCTCTCGTTTTTTCACTCGCTGGTGTTTTGTACAGTTCGTGTCGTGATTGTGCGATCGTCGATGATTATTTTTGGTGATAGTTGAGTGATAATAAATAACACGTGATTTGTGTGCAAAAGTTAAACGTACATTAGAGGATAATAAGGTAATTGTTTTAAAATTCCAATTTTTTTTAAAATCTGCCTTGCTTACTCTTCAATCAACATATAAATCATCTTCTCAATTTACAAAAAAAAAAAAAAAAAAAAATTACCCCACAAACGATTGGATTTTTATTTAAATAATTTCCCAAGAACATTAAAAAAGAGCTTTATTTCTCGAGATAGCCTTTACCGATATCACTCCACCCCGTTAGTTCGTTACAATCATCCAAATGAGAGGGAGAAAAACCATCATCCGAGGTGAATTTAAAAACAGACAACTCTAGATTACATTTTTCTTCGCATTTACATAATTCATTTGTTTCAAATTACACGATATAAAAAATGCAGCGATTGTAAAATACGTAAGCGGATGCCTTTGAATTCGTGATTCGTTCGTGTAAAACCTCTCTCGCGTATACAATCATCTAACAGAGATGTTAATTTAAATGCTTTTCTTGTACAGTGAATAGCGACAATAGCGACAAAATAACTCGATATTCGTTTCACATGAAACTTTTAACTTTTACCAGCTAATCTTGTCTTTTTTTTTCAAAAAAAAAAAAAAAAAAAAAAAACCTGGCACGTATGTTCTTTTTTTCTATCTCCCACAAAACAAATACATCACCTGGTTTCATAAGGTGGCAACAGCTGTCCGACTATTTTCACTTCCTCCTGTGCAACTCCCAGTTCCAAACAGAGGCTGACTTTTTTCCATAGGTAACATTTTAAATGTATTTTCATGTACTCGAAGGTATTCTCCGATGGTTCATGAAACATACTCATATTATTGTCTGACGTGCGCGTATGACGGAAATTTAGCATAATTCACGTGTCAAGATTGAAATTTATTGCCCCTGCTAAAGTGTGTTCGAAATGGACAAGCGAGCCTTTTATCGCGACGACGCGACGTCATTTGGGCTTCTCGGATGTTGAGACATGTATTCGCGTTTTGAAACCCTAAGGCTTTCGTTATGTGTCCAATTTCATAAACGAGTCGCAACATACACGTGTATTTCATTTACATATGATAGATTAGATACGATGTACATAGGTAAGATGACGTCATAAATATACGTAAATTGGGACCGACTAGTTAGTGTTTTTTTATAAACGATTTTTCGTGTCGTTGTTTCAAAACTCATTGTTATCGAAGTACGAGTACAACAGCCCTTCGTATTACGTACGTATACGTACGAAGGATGAGTAAATAAACCTGTTAAATATTTGGGCGAGATTGCATAATTTTTGTATTTCAATGGTTCGAATGGTTGAAAAAAGTTGATGTATTTACAAAATTTTCAAAAATTGATAGATTTCCAATTTTATAAATATTTTTGAATTTTTTCAAATACTGAAAAAAATTGATAAATTCACTGTAACTCGATCATCACTGCAGTTGACTGATTCAAAAGTGATCTATGTTACTTCAGCGGGTATTCACTAGAGTAAAAATGGTAATTTTACTAATATTGATAAATTTCTAAGAAATCAATAATACCTACTGCTCATTTTCACCAAAATTGATTATTTTTCAAACGTTAATGATTTTTCAAAAACTGATAAAAATTAAATATTGAACGATATTTTAAAAATGAATTGAACAATAATTTCACTGAATTTGATAATTTAAAAAAAAAAATGATAAAATTGGTATTTTCACTGAAATTTGTAATTTTTCAAAAATTGATGACTTGTCAAAATTATACCTACCTATTGGCAATTTTTCAATTTATTTTATTTGATGATTGATCTCTGAAAATCAATAACTTCTTAAAAATAACTATTTTTCATAAATTAAAAAAATTATTGATTAGTGATTACGATACAAAAAAGTTTGATCTTTTGAATTTTTAATGAAGTTGGTAAAACTGATCACATCAATAAATTACTTATTAAATTGAAAGTGTTACAAGAAATGACGTTTTTCAAATTCAATATTATGATCATTTTTCGAAATCAGCGATTTTTCAATAATCACTCAAATTGATCATTTTTTCAATTTTGAGAAAATATTTCTGGAAAATTGATTTTGTAAGTAAAGATTGATAATTTTAAAAAATGATGACAATTTTCCAAAAAATTGGTGCCTTCACAATATTGAAAATGATTTACAATTTTATTAAAATTCATCAATTTTTGAAACCCATTTTTTGTGAGGCAACCAATTTTACTAATTTTTGAAAAATTGTAAATTTGTAGAAATTATTTTTTAATTAATTATCAGTAATACTTGTAAAATGATGAATTTTTAAAACACCATCAATATTAATGATTAATTTTTATTAATTTCAAAATAACTGTAAATTTTTACTAAGTACAAATTTTAATGAAATGGCCCGTTCTGCCAATTTTTAAAAATTGTTAAAAGTGGCCAGTTTTCTTAAAAATCAATTTTTATAATTTTTAATAAATTTAATTGTTATCACTTCATCAGTAACTTATTTGTAAAATCATAAATTCTTGAAAAATCATCAATTTTTTGTAATAAAATTTTTAGGTTTTTTTTCGTGATTTGAGATTTTTTTTTAATTTGCTGAAGTAAAAAAATTCAAGTTTGTTCGGAATGAAAAAATATCTTAATTTTTTTAATTAAAATTTTTCCAAGAAATAAAAATCGCGAATTTTTTGGAGCATCAATAAGGTCGAACCTATGTGCAAAAATGAGAGAAAATTTTTTCGATTTTTGAAAATTTTTCATTTTTGTAAAATTATTAATACAACCAAAATTATTTTCAAGATCTTAATCTACAACTTTTATTTAAAAAAATTAGTTCATTTTAAATTTTAGATGGATATAATTTTGCTACCTATATCTTTTCTCACGAGTGGATGGCCGCAGTTCTGTTTTTTTGGCACCATCGAAAATTTTACCTAGTCCAATACTACATAGATACTTGATATTCGAAATTGGAGGGGAGGGAGGGGTCCAATCGAAGTTTTTGTAATGACCAAAATTATTCCTAGGACTTCAAGCTACAAGTTTTGTTTGAAAATTTTTTCAATTGGACCCCTTCCTCCTCACCAATTTCGCATAACACTCCGAAGATAGAACTTAAAAGTTAGAGGAGTGAGGGAGAAAGGGAAAATTTCAGTCGAGGGAAGGGGTCTAATTGAAAAAATTTTCAAACAAAAGTTGTAGCTTGAAGTCCTAGGAATAATTTTGGGTACTATAAAAATTTCGAATGGACCCCTCCCTCCCCCCGTATTGGACTTGGTAAAATTCATCAAAAACTGGAATTTTTTCACACTGCAAAAACTCACGATTTGAACGGTTGACAGAGTATCACTGGGTGCGCGTGCGATTTCCGCTCTCACGCAACACGTAGTTGTTTATCTGCTGCTGGAAAAATTGGGTAAACAAAAGCTTTATGTGTCGGTAGCTCGCTGCTTAAATGAAAACTGCGAATGAAAATATTATCGCGAGGTGTATGTATTGAAGCCATAGCACAATGTTTCATGGTCCCACCTCTTTATCACTGTATTTTTACACTCTGTAAATATGACTACGAGCTAGATGCGGCGCAGCGAGATAAACTCGTTGGAAAATTATTTTCGTTACACACGTACAATACGATATATGTACGTAAGTTAGTAGCTTTAAATATTATTAACGAGTACCTCGTAGCTGCATCTTTGTTGCGAAACGACGCCTCTTTGGTAACTTAATTAACTCGCGGTGTCGTATCTTACTCCAAGTAGGTATATCGTCGCACTGAGAGGCATACCTCATATGGGTACTTGGAGTTGATACTTCGAGGGAGAAAAATTATAGCATTTTTCTAAGGCTAAAGCGTACCGTAGGCCTTAGGTAGGTTTACCTGGTGAATGTGAATTTCACGCATGATGAAGGCAGAACCCACCGTGTGTATTTCCCGTTTTTCGCATGATTCGCCACAATATACTCTAGGATATCAAATTAGAGACCACTATCCCTCTATATTCCATCGTATTTCCGGTATTTTTGGCGAAACGTACTGTTAGCGGTGCCGCCTGCCTTTAGGTCCATTCCCAATCATCATCAATGCACGTACAGGAAGGAACACCGCGAATTAAGTATTCCGAGCTGGGCCGCGTTGTTGTAAACATTGGAAAAAAAATTTCAACTTTACTATTCGCGTGACCTTTATTTTATTTATACGTGAAGTCGAGTATAAGGTAAAATTTTAAACGCTGTGCGAGCTCTGAGCGCGACGAAGATACCAAAATGTATGTTTATGTATTTATACGACACGAGTAATTTTACGAACGTCGTAAATTCACACCGAAGTATAAACCCATCAAGTTTATGATAAGGTGATTTAGGTCCGGATTTGTGGAAATACCGAGACGAGAAAACGCGTATCTTTCGTTAATGCTCGATGCGATTTGATATCCCCCCCCCCACCTCCCCCGAAATCCTCATTCTATTCACTCCCGACGTAAATAATATGTATTCGAAGTGTATTATTCGGTATTCCATGTTTAATTGCTGTAACTGTAAAGAATTACCATTTATTTGTACTATGCAAGAAACTATACGAATTGATCAACATTGATATTTCTAAAACGTTCAAGATGTTGAAATTTTGAAACAGTTGTTAGAACATTTATAACGTTTTCGAATTACGAGAAAATTGCTCGGAATCGATTTTGAAATTTTATAATGATTACCTATTTATTTTTGCATGATAAGTATTATCGATTTACAAAAAATTCTCAATGTTTGAAGACATAATATTATAAATTTTTAAAAATATATTGATTTATTTGAATTTTAAGAAGTTATAGATTTTTAAGAAATCAAAATTATAAATTTTTTGACAAAAAAGAACAATTTTGATAAAGCGCAAACGTATCGATGAAATCATCAATTTTTGAAAATTTCCTTAATTGCAGCACAGTATCAATTTCATCAATTTTTTAAAAAATTACTCATTTCAGTGAATACCAAATTTTACTCATTTTCATAAAATGCCCAATTTTCCTTGATTTATTCATTTAAAAAAAAAATCATCAATTGAAAAGTAGGCAACTAATTCTCCTAAAGATCAATTTTTAATAATACCTAATATTTTATAAAAGAAATCAAAATAACAGGAAATGAATTTATTTAGAATGAAAAAGACGTTTCAACCCACGTAAAACTTGATTTTTTATACAATATTATGAATTTTGCGCGAATTTTCATTCTCTTATTGAATTAATTTTCATAAAATCGTTGGTGTTTGTAAAATCATAAATTTTATCAATTTTTCAATTTTTTTTTTAATTTTTCAGAATTGGTCAGTTTTTGTAGAATGATAATTTTGATCATTTTAAAGAAATTTTCATGTATTTGTGAAATAATTAATTTTTGAAAAATTACCAATTTGGAAAATCAATAGATTTACCAATTTTTAACAAAAAATTTCTATTTCAATTATTTTTGATAAATTTGCTGGAAAAATCCTTATCACAGAATTGTGGATTTGAAAAAATATTGATTTTTGAGGAAAATATGCCTACAACTCTTCATAAATTTTGAAAGAATTACTAATGTTGATAGATCAATAATTTCTGAAAAAAGTCAGTCAATTATTGTCATAAAAAATGCTAGAAAAGTAATTTTTCGAAAAATATCAAATTTTGAGGAATCTCCTAGGTACCCACTTTTTTTAAATCCTATTTTTAGTAAATCATCAATAATTATTGTTAAAAAATAATTTTAAAAAAAGTTTTTTAGAAATTAACAAGATGTCTATTTTACTTATTCCTTTCAAAAAATTCTCATTTTTGTGAAATTACTAATTTCTGAAAAATAATGAACTATCGCAGAAGTGTCAATTTCCCAAAAAATATACGATTTTTGGGAAATCGCCAAACAAAAAATATTCATAAATTTTTAAAAATTACTAATTTTTGGGAAATCATCACTTTCTGGAAAATAATCAACTGCGTTATAGAATTGCTAATTTTTCAGAAATTAATTAGTATTTCATCTCGATAAAATGAAAAAATAAATGTAGAAAAATTACCAATTTTTGCAAAATCAATTTTCTTTATCAATTTTATCATTTTTAAAATTAAATTATCAAAAATTGTCAGTTCGTGTGAAAATTATTATTATTTTGGAATATTAATAATAAATTATCCCCAAACTATCAATTTAAAAAAAAATCCTAAAAAATCATTAGTTTTTGGAAAATATTTAACGGTCACAATAAATTTTTCTTTGGGAAATCACACACGAAGTTTGAAAAATTGTAAATTTTCAAAATATTGATCAACAATCGCAAAATTTTCAATTATTTTCAGGTGTATTCATTGTGAAAAATTAGGTAGGTACCGATTTTTGACACAGTAATTAAGTCACAAAACTCTATTCTCTCTCCTCCTCCCTCAAAAAAAAAAGAAGAAATTCTGTCTATTATTTTACCTACCTATCAATTTAGAAAAAAAAATTACCTACTTTTGGGAAACCATTAATTTCTGAAAAATAATAAATAATCGAAGAAATGTAAATTTTTTTTAAAATATCAATTTTTGAGAAATCACTCACTTGCAAATACTCGTAGGTACGTTGGGCTTGGGCGATTCTGAAAAATTACTAATTTTTGAAAAATCGTAAATCCCTAAAAGTAATCATTCGTCATAGAAATAGCAGTTTTTTTCTATAACAATTTTTGAGAAAACTCCAATTTTTATCAAATAATCTATTAATTATCACAGTGTTGCTAATTTTTCAAAAAATTTCCAATTTTTGAAAAATCACCTTCCTACAAAATAATAATTATAAAATTTGAAAAATTACCTATTCTTAAGAAATCATCAATTTCTTGAGAGTAATCAACTGTCGTAGAATTGTCATTCTTTTAAAATAACAATTTTTGAGAAATCACCTGGCTACATTTTTCATTCATTTTGAAAAATTACCTATTTTTGGGAAAATCTAATTTCTGACAAATAATCAACTATCACAGCATTATTAACTTTTCAAAAAACATCAATTTTTGAAAAATCAATTTTTTAAACAATTTTTCAGAATTCATTTATTTTATCAATTTTTTCAAATAATTGAATTTTCAGTTCTTAATTGATAATCGAATTTAATCAATTGTCACAAAATTTAGTCAATTTTTCAACAAAAAAAAAATGTCAATTTTTGAGAAATCACCTACTTACGTCATATTTTATTAATTTTTATAAATAATGACAATGAGAAATTTTTGTAAAATCATTAATTTTTGGAAAAGTAATCAATTTCTACAAATAAATTGTCGATTTTTCAAAAATTATCTGCTTAGGTACTCATTATTCATCAATTTTTGAGAAAATAATCAATCGTTCCAAAACTGTAAAATTTTCACAAAATACCAATTAAAAAAAATATTATTGTATCAATGTTGAAAAAAATATAACAAAAAAGTTTATTCGATAAAATTACGATTTTTTATTCCATTTAGGGGGGGGGGGGCTATTTTTTTTAATGCATAGCGTTGACAAGCGGAATTTTTTAAGACTTTTTTATATGATGCATTTTTGATTTTTTTTATCTGAAGTATCAAGGAAAATTTGGAAACAAAAATAATTTTGCATTTTTTTACAAAAAAAATTAATTTTTGATTTTTGAAAAATAAAATGCATGGAGTTTTCAAAAAAGAAAAGTTATATTCATATTGCATTTTGATGATGTCGTTTTGCAAAAAATATTGATAGATTTTTTGGAAAATGAAAAATTTTAAGCGTCAAAATTGGAAAACAATGCGACTTTTTTTAATGCCCAGTTTCCAGAAAAACTATGCAACCCACGAGGTTCTTCCTCAGAATGTTTTGTATTCAGTACAGTTTGGTCTGTAATTTAACGAGAGGATTTTGCAAAATTCCTACTTTCTACCCGATTTTATCAAACCCTCTCATAGTTTCTCATCGAAGTATTCCAGTCAACTCGAAAGAAATCGTCGACAAATTAAAATTTTGCAAAATCCTCTCGTTAAAGTATGGGGGAGAACTTCTTCTACAACCCCAAAAAAAGATGAGCTCGATACCTCCATTAGTTATTGAGATAATGGGGCATTCATGTGAAATGGGTAGGACAGAAAAAGGGTAATTAGAGTTTTTTGATTTTCCAATAATACATTCATATGTTTTTGTTATTTTGTTGACCAAAGTATAATGAAACAGAATTATTTTGAAGTCTCAAAAACTCTATGCATTTTTTACTACGAAATCTAGGAAATCACAATTTCAAAAATATTCAACTGGAATTTTTGAAATATTTAATTTCCTATTTTTTTTTGGAGTCAGTGGAGCCGGGGATGGTCCGGTCTTGGCGTATTCAACTATACTGACAATACATTTGTACTCTATGTAATAAAAAAAAAGTCGATTTAAAAGTAGCCCCCCCCCCCTTAAGGGGGGAGGGGCTATACATTTTTTTTTTTGTTGAATGCATAGAGTTGACAAGCGGAATTTTCTAAAACCTTTGCATGACGTCAATTTGATTTTTCATCTATGAAGTTTTGAAGAAAAATTGGAAACTAATTTCATCTCGCTTTTTTTTTACAAAAAAAATTAATGTTTTGATTTTTGAAAAATAAAATGCATATGGAGTTTTCAAAAAAAAAATTACATTCATTTTGCATTTTAATGATGTCATTTTGTAGAAATTATTGATAAATTTTTTGGAAAATCAAAAATTCTAAGTGTCAAAATTGGAGAAAAACACGACTTTTTCTTAATGCCCCGTTTCCAGAAAAACTATGCAACCCACGAGGTTTTTCCTCAGAATGTTTTTTATTCAGTACAGTCTGGTCTGTAGTCAGACGAGAGGGTTTCGCGAAATTATAATTTGCCGACGACTTCTTTTGAATTGAATGGAATACTAAGATGAAATTCATAAGAAAGTTAGATAAAATCAGGGGAAAAAGTAGGAATTTCGCAAAACCCTCTCGTCAGACTACAGACCAGACTGTACTGAATAAAAAACATTCTGAGGAAAAACCTCGTGGGTTGCATAGTTTTTCTGGAAACGGGGCATTAAGAAAAAGTCGTGTTTTTCTCCAATTTCAACGCTTAAAATTTTTGATTTTCCAAAAAATTCATCAATAATTTCTACAAAATGACATCATTAAAATGCAAAATGTATATAATTTTTTTTTTGTTGAAAATTCCATGCATTTTATTTTTCAAAAATCAAAAATTAATTTTTTTTGTAAAAAAAAAGCGAGATGAAATTAGTTTCCAATTTTTCTTCAAAACTTCATAGATGAAAAATCAAATTGACGTCATGCAAAGGTCTTAGAAAATTCCGCTTGTCAACTCTATGCATTCAACAAAAAAAATAATTTTATAGCCCCCCCCCCCCCCTTAACGAAAAAAATAATTTGAAAAAATCAATCTTCGAAAAACGTTCACAAACCCCGAACCAATTCACCTATTCAAATAACAACAATTCGTACACGACTCATGGGTCGTCGAGGACGATAGAAATTGAAATGAAAAGTGAATCTGACTACGACGAAACGATGACAAATGATGATTTTAGTCGTCGATATAATACCGTTTCTCGTTATGTCACGCTCGTTATCCAGTATCCACCACAGCTACATATAAGCTGTCCTACTTATGCGCATCGAATAATTATAAACATTATTACATTCTTTCAAAACCCCGCTGTTCGTTTATTTTTAAATTAGTAGGTATTCTTGTACGAGTATTTAAACGAAGGCGTCATGTTTGATGATCGAATAATATACCCAGTTTGCATACCTACCCTACCCATACAATAGGCAAAAAAATGAAAAAATAAAAAGGCTGTTTTCTTAATGAAATTTTTTCTCTCGCGTTATTTATACGAGGGAGAGTTCACGTAATTGAATTAAACGTGAAATTTTTACAATGCAGTAGGATAAAATAAAAATACACGACTCGTTAAAAGGAGGTAAAACCCTGTTAGTATTTTTCCAAACATTTCATAGGTACCTAGTGTTTGCCAGTTTGTCGGTATTTTACAAGAGAACTTTCAATTTAGCCGGCAGTTTTTTAAATAAAGTTCATCGTACTCGACAATGCCACACACCAATGGTAAAAATAAAATAAAGGCTATATTTTCAAAAAGGTTCATTTTTAACCCATTTGTTATCACAAATTTCTCGGAAATTTGTCTGTCAAATAGAAAATGAAAATATTATAATCCCTAATTTACGTGCCTGCGATCCGATATCATCGAAAAATTAAAACGGTAGAGGATAAAACAATAAAAGCAGGTACTCGGCATTAAGTAAATTCCTCGTGAAAACAAAATTGAAATTTCCGACGCGAATTGGCTGCTAAATAATTCATACGATGCTTAGTACTTATACACGAATTACACGCCCTCCTTGCAAAACACACTTTGTAAAAAGTTGTCTTAGGAGGTATCTGAAAAGTTGAAAAATTATACAATCCCGAAGACAAGTTTCATACTCAAGGCTCTGAAATTATACATAATACTCGCTAGCTCACTTCATACCTTAAAACGTCTCACTCAAGGCGAAAATTTTGTTAAAGCAATTGTCGTGAAGCAATTTATCATTTCGCTGTATGGGATTTGTTCGTTGAACATTTTTCAACTTGCGAAATATTCTGCCAGAAATAAGAGCGATAGAAAAGAATGAAAAATATGACACCGAGGGTAAAATTAATTTTTGGTCATTGACAGCTGACTGTTCACAACACAGCTCGCACGTCCCTGTCTATGTTTATATAGAGTGTATTCTTGAAATATATTTTTTTAATGCTTCGGCGCGATGTCATTTACTATAATTACTCGAAAGGTTATTTTAAGGTCGCTTTGGTAAATTTTTTTCGCTCGTTTTACAAGAAAATTATGTAAATTGAACTAGCTATTGTTTAATTGATTGAAGCTAAATGAGCGCTTTTGCTCGTTATTTCATTAATACGCTGGTCTTTGAAATACCTTCTTCGGGGAATTGCTCGTACCTTCGTATTTTAACCTACGTGATTGTTAACCTTACCCTAAACTTTATGGATTTCCTATCACCATAAGCACCGTGTCGTGTAATTTACCAATGAACAAAATAGGTAAATTATTCCATATTGTTATTTTTTTTCAGCATCGTCGCAAAACAACACCTTATTTATAAAACGGCGCGAATTCGTCATGTCGAATAATTAACGCGATGCACGAGACAAAAAATTACCCTACAGAGAATTGCGTAGTCTCGTTTATATTTTTTCTTCTTTTTTTGTATATGACCGAACAAATAATATACGCTCGTTATGTATCGTTATCGTGAAATTATAGCGAATAAACGAGACGAATATTTTTTTCAAAATTATCTTACCTATATACTTTTAAAAATCTGTACAGACTGAAATCAATTTTCAACGATGTAATATTCCCTTTATCTTCGGTTATTTTTTCGTCACAAATGGTAAGGAAAAATTTTTCGCCCAGAAAATTTCCGTCTTATCGTGAAGTTTGCTGGTAGGTAACCTTGGCAGAAAAAATATAATTTTCCATAACATTACGATGTTCGACTATTATTACCTAACTTTATATCGTTTATTGTCTGCTTAAATACAGCAGTTTTTTTGCTCATTTTATAGGAACATTATGTATAGTAAGTACTATGAGCAAACATTACTGCAGCGATGACCTCGTTTACTCAGTTTTGTAATTATCTTAATTTTTTTGGTCTCTTGCAAATTGGTAATTTTAATAAAACTAAAAAAATCTTAGTTGATTAAAAATTGAGAATTATTTAAGAAATGCACTTTTGCACTTACTACAAAAACTGATGAATTTTCAAAAATCAAAGAAATAAAAAAAAAAAAAAAATTGCCAATATTCCCGAAAAAAAAATTATAATTTTCATAGACTTAAAAAATTAACAGCTCTTCAAGATTCCAATTCAATAATTCAAAAAGTAATGGTTTCAATAATTTTGAAAAAATTGAAAAATTTTCCAAAATTTGCAACACTTCTAAAAATTTGATAATTTTGATTAGGTAGGTACCATAAACTAAGAAATTATTATCAACTCTTGAAATTTTTGAGAATTATTGTGCAAATCAAAAACTGATGAAGTTTCCAAAATTGACAATTTTCAATGATTTTAAGGGAACTAGAGAACTATCATTATTTCAAAATTTATAATTCTCCTAACATTGATAGAAGTGAAAAATTCACAATTTCCTCAAAAAAATTAATTACCTAGTATAATTAAAAACTAATAATTTTTCCAAAATTTATAATTTTGACATTAATTAATTTTTTTTAAACTAGAAAATTCATCATTTTTTCAAAGTATGGAATTCTTCCAAAAATGAATAAAACAGTCATGCAATTTGTCAAAAGCTAACAATATTTTAGAAAAATATTTAAGCAAGTAAATTTTATGAAACTGAAAAATTCAAAATTATTCAAAATTTTGAGAATAAGGTATTCAGTAATTTAGAAATTGGTCATTTTAATAATTCTCAAAAAAATTTGGAGCTCTTCAAAAATTCAAAAAAAAAATGAGATTGACGGCTTTCAAAATTAAAAATAGTTCTGAAAAATAATCATTTTGACAAAACTAAAAAAAAAAAAAATTCACAGCTATAAAAAATTATTCGGTATTATAAAAAACCGTACGATTTTCCCCAAATCGACAAATAAGTCATTTTGCCAAAATTCTATCAAAAAGCAATGAAATTAATATTATTTAAAAAGCTGAAAATTGTTCTCAAAATTTTCAATTCTTCAAAAATTTATGAAATGAGTAAATTTTTAAAATTGACAATATTTCTGAAAAGTTGCTGAGTTTTATGAAACTGAAAAATTCACAATCCTTCAAAAATCTGTCAAATACCTACATAGTTATTTTTCAATTGGAAATATTGCCGAAAATTCATAATTCACAATTCATCGAAAACTGAAAATTATTCAGTAATTTAAAATCCGAATAAATATTTCAAAATTTGATCATTTCAATACTTATGAAAAAATAGAGAAACTGATGATTTTTCCAAAATTTTTATCCCTTTAAAAAATTATGAAATGAATGATTTCTCAAAATCTACAATAGGTATTCCTCAAAAATTTTTTAGCAAAAAAAGGTCACAATTATTCAAAAACTGAGAATTATTCGTCAAATCAAAAAAACTGATATCCTCAAATTGATCGTTTCACCATTTTTAAGAATACTGATTTCAAACTTGGAAATGTTCGTATATAAGTAATTTTAATCATTTTGAGAAAATAAGAAAATCGAGTAATTTACTAATATCAATATTTAAAATGTTGATAAAACTAAAAAAAAAAAAAAAAAAAAAAAAACAACCAGCTAAAATCACAATTCTTTAGAAAGAATAGTAAAATTATCCAGTGATTCAAAAATTGAGAAGCTTTTCCAAAATATATTAATTATGATTTTAATAATTTTGAAGATGATTTGACAATTTTGAAAAGTCCAAAAAAAATGTCAATTTTTCCAGAATTTTTAGTCTTTTAAAAATTGTTGAGACGAACAATTTTTCATATAAAATTAAAAAATTAATGATTTCCGAAAAATTAATAAAATTCACAATTTCTGTCAAGCTGACTAGTTTTCTATAAACAATGAAATCTATGTTGTTGATGATTTTCAAAAATTTATAAATTCTATAGGATCATAATACATAAAATTAAAAACCAGCCCATTTCTACAAAAATTTTAAATCCTTTTAAAATCGATGAAATTTATAAATTTTAATCAAGTTGAAAATATTAAAAATCTCAGATTGTGAGAAAAAATTCTAAAGGGCAGGTTAATTTAGAAAAAAAATCAAAAAAAAAAAATTTTTCAACAGGAAAACTCGAGCTTTCGAGAAATTACAAAAATATTGGAACATTTTCCTCGAAAAATTCATAAATCACAAGCACATATTTTCATTCCATCGACAACGAACAAGGCTGAACTAAACCATAATGGCCATTCTTACACAGACAGGAGCAACACACAAAAGATTCGCTCGAAGGATAAAAAAATGTCTCTCCTCCTTACCCCCTCGCAGAAAAACAATTCACGTAATAAATCACTCTAATAATTATTATTTTTTTTTTAAATTCGTAAATGTAATAAATAATTTATCTTCGAACCCCCAACTCTAAAGTAGGTTTTTCCAAGAACAAAACTACTATTGACACAGTCATCGCAGAATGGGAAATAAAAATGTTGGTAAAAAATGGTAATTTTCCGTACTTAGTTTCGGTTGTATTGTCTATATCATAATTTAAGAACATTATACTTATAACGTATATTAACGTCGATGAAGATAAATTACATGTTGCTCGTTGAAAAAACCTTGATTTTTGGTTTAATAATGGCATATTATAATGCTCCAAAGCGTATTAGAAAATAACACTTTAGGTTTTTTAATATGATACCACAAACACATAATATTCTGAATTAGGCCTATGTAAATACGAGATAAAAAAATCCACAACATATTTGACATATTTTCCATAACAACGAACTATGTAGAAGATGCGAAATGACACGATCGTATGTTTCTCTCGTCTCGTTACGTCTCTAGTGTGGTAAATTCCACGTATATTAGAAAGGAAAACATCACATACGTTGCTCTTATCATCGAATTGATAGAATTTTCGTACATACGAATCAATCCGCAGATATACCTGAGCTGTGCAGGGGGGCTCAGGCCCAGGTATATGAGAACATACGAGGATAAATACGTGGTTACGAAATTATAAAATTGTATACAAGACGTGACACTGAACTCTCGATACACGAACGTGAACAACCTGTATTACATTTTTTTACGAAAGCAAGAGTGATCCGTTAGGTGATGTTTTTTTATTTTTATTTTAACGACGAATGGTGAAGTTGTGTTGCATCACAGTGCACGCGAAATACTCGTCCATAACATTTGGGATATTATACGATAAATGCTCCGTAGGCTCGATAAAATTGCAAAAGTAATGGCGGAGCAATATACAACTTTGCCATCTTGCGAAGTTAATTTCGTCGTGTAAAAAAAGTACGAGAATTTTGTTTATTATTTTTTTCTTAAAACGTCGTTGTCTTACAAATAAAATAAACACGCTGCAGCGAACAAATGCTATACAAAGTATGTCTCTAAAATAATCGATTTTTTTTCCTCCTAACAAGACGTTAAAAGCAGGCTTCTTGGCTCCGACCTTTTTTCTTTCCATTAGAAAACTTGATTGATCTAAATTTAATAATTTTCGCATCGCGAGCTTGATTTTATTCTATTTTATTTTTCAAATGAAGACGTATATAAAGGAAAAAGATACATTTAAATCTATCTATGAAATACATTTCAAAGAGAAAAACCTTTCGTTCAATTTTTACAAGACTTTTCTTCTCGAAGAAAGAACTTTTTTCCAAGGGAGAAAAACATCCAGTCACATACGTCTAACGAAATATCTTCACGATCAATTTGAGACAATAATTAGAAAAATATTTAAAACGCTTTGGAACTAATCATCCATTATAGAGTGTCGGTTCATCGGTTGGTATTACAGAGAAGGTATTTAATTGATGAGATACCTCCTCATGTCCTTCCCTTCCCTTCCCTTCCTTCAGCTACCGATGTTGCTGACAATTGAACGACGATGTCCTTGCGATTGTGACATGCTTTCCTTTCGTTTATAACTATTAAGACGACTCGGGCTCGGATTAATTTCCAATCCTAAGGATTTTTTCTTCGTAATATTTTAGTTCCGCGTGTACGGTGAATTAAAATTTAATACGAACGAGTGGGCGTTGAAGAGATTGATGCTTCGGTCTTGGGTATTCAAACGGACAGATGAAAAACACTTGGAAATTGGGTCAATGTTAAATGTTCTCCAAGTTCCAAGTCTATTTATATTTATTACTGGGACTATTTTTTGTTCGATTGTCCTGCGATTTGACTATTGTGTGAAATTCCACCCCTATATAAATGTAATCAAATCACTGTCGAGTTATTGCAGTGAATTCATTTCTTATGTTCGATTTGGCTTTCTTTTGGCGTTGGCGAAATTCAAGTTTATTGATTTACATACCCGATGCCTTTATACAGAGTGTTTGAATAGCTACGTATAGATATTATGTAGGTATGATCTGATTTAGGATGTCGTGCCTAATTTGGCGTCTGGTGTTTGTATTTTCTTTATTAAGGTAAATCGTCGTGAAATTAATTATTTAACGCGTGTTTATTCAATTAGTTTCGTGGTATTTGCTCGCGAAGCGGTTATGCTGAATTTATTCACGTGAGAAAATTACCTTCGATGAAAATGATCGCCTCGAAATTATTCACCTTTAAAATTGACTTCGTTTTCGAAATTAATTATATCTTTTGGTATGATATTTTTTTTCAAGAATTTGCATCAAATTGTCAATTTCTCCAGAATTGATGCATCATTCTTAATAAAGAAATTCTGAAAAATTAACAACCTCTCGTTATTGATGATTTTTTAAAAATTGATGAAGTTATTCTTTTCTTAAATCCATTACTTTTTTCAGTCTCTAAATTGATAACTTTTTGTAAATCAATTGAATCAATATTTTTCACAAATGAAGAAGTGATAATAATTTTAAACTTTTCTTTCGTACTTACTGGTGTTTTCTCAAAATAAAAAATATTACCTAATAATTTCCAAATAAATAGATGATAATAATTTTCAATTTTTAAAATTCATCAACTGATAAATTGATAATGTTTTGAAAATTTTTAATTTCAGAAAAAAATTGACAATTTCTCAATTATGAGTATTTTTTCAAAAATTTATAAATTTTCAAAACTTGACAATATTGTGGAAGTTTACAATTTCTAGGAAATTGTTTGGTTCTGAAAATTATCATTTTTATTAAACTTGCAGTTTTTAAAAATTCGTGATAATTTTCATTATTATTCAAAATTTATAAACAATTGCAAATTTTTTGAAAATCCAAGAGTTGAGAACTCAACAAGAACATCTTTTCTTTTCAAACTGTCGACTCAAAGAAAAATTCGCCCAAAATAATTGATGAATAAAACTTCTTGAAAATAAAAGTTGTAAATTTTCAAAAATCGTCACAAAAAAAAAAAAAAAAAAAACATACAAATTGATAGTTTTTGTGAAATATTCACTATTTTTTTTAGAATTTCTCAATATCCACATAATAAAAATTTTATTCAAAATTGATAATTTTTTTCCCAAAAATGAATGAATTTTTGAAACTTGTATTTATATAGGTTACAAAAATCATAATTTTCTAAGAATTTGAAAAATTGATGATTCCTGAATTCGAACCTCTTTTTTTTCTTTTTTTTTAAAAATAAATTGACGAGTAATATTTTTAAAAATTAGGTAGAAAATTTTTGAAACTTTTGAAAATAAAAAATTGACAACCCTTTCAAAAGTTTCCTAACAATTTTTAAAAAATGCTGACTCATAAAATTGATAATTATTTTGAAATTAGACATTTAAAATTAAAGGCATTGATGATAATTTATAATTTGAAAAAAATTCATGACTGAAAATTTATTTTTTAAAAAGGCTAATTTTAAAAAAAATTCACTTTTCTGACGAATAATTTTTTCAATGCTGAATTTTTGAAACATGACGAATTTGTAAAAAATGACAAAACATTTTGGAATTCATCAGTTCATCACTTTTGAAAAAATCTCAGATTTCTCAAAATTTAAACTTTCTTTAAAAATGACAATCCTCAATAAATTTATAATTTTTAGTTTTCCAAAAATTCACGAAATTATAATCAACTGACAACTTATAATTTTGGAAAAATTGAAGATGTCTCGGTATGAATAATTTCTTTTAAAAACGACGAATTAAAAATTGAACAATTTTCAAAAAATCTGTCAATTTTAAACAAAAAAATACGTAAAATTCTGTTATTTTTTATAAAAATGTCGATTAAAATTAATAGGTAATTTTTTAGAAATTTGCAGGTAGGTAGATAAGATTTTTGATAAGTTGATAATTTCAAACATTTCAAAATTCATAAATTCACATTTTTTTTAAATTTGTGAATTTTCACTTTTATGTAGAAATATTTTTTAGTTTACGAAATTTTCTAAAATTTCTATCAATTTTCAATTTTTTAAAATCAATGGAAGTATTTTCTTTTTAAAAAAATGAAAAATTGACCACTTTTTGGAAATTTAAGATTTTAAATGAATTGCCAATTTCTTAAATTAAAATATTTTTATGAAATTGGTTAATCTTAATAAATAGATAATCATGTTCAATTTTTCAAGTTTAATAAATCAATGAATTGAAAAGAAATGAAAATTTAAAAAAAAATTGTGAATTAATAATTTTTTTCAATTGAAGGGTGGAAATGCAAAGTATGATAAGCGCCATTTTTTTGTTGAAAAAATGGGTTACGAAGAATCGCTCTCACTCGGAGACAAATCGTTCATTTCGAGATTTCTTTGAACCAATGTGTAGAGAAATGTCTCCCTCTTCATCACATGGTACATGAGAAACCCATACTTTTCCCCTCTTCTACCCGCGACACGAGTTCAAAGCTCCCCTGTAAAATTTAATTTTTGGGGCTTATCATACTTTACATTTCCACAATTCAATTGTCAATTTAAAAATTTTTTTTTTTGAAATTGATGAATTTTCAAAAATTGACGCCTCCGAAAAAATAAAGATTTCTTTCAAAACGAATAATTTATTGTTTTGAAGTTATATTTCTTGAAAAATAGATAATTCAGTCATCTGCAACGATAATTGTAGCCCATGAGAAAATTTCATTTTAAAATAGGGTAGATACTTCATCTGCCCAATTTCCATTTTCAAAATATTTCTCTGTCAACAAAACGAACGAACGATTAACTTCCCAGCAAATTTATCAAAATGCTCATCAGAGCGAAAAATTCCCTCATTCGATGCATTTTTTATCTTGTAAATTGGTGGGCTTTTACCCCGAAAATAGTCAAGGTCAAAAATATCTTATTTCTCATTAAATTTCATTCGAGACAAATTACAATCATTTTTCAAGAAAATTTCATTTTCCGGGTCACCATGCATCTATTACTTTATCATGTCGTGATGTATTTTTTATTTCTATCTCATTAAATATGGATTTTTATTTTTTTAGCAAAATTTATAAGAATCTCCTTTGGCCAAAAGCATAAATTAGATCTCGAAAAATATCACGAGTATTATAAGGGGCTTTTCTTTAGATAATTTTCATACCTGCCTGACTAATCCGCTGAAATGTTAATTAACTAAAATGGAATCAATTATCAAGGGACACGTTTTAATCCTAATACCCTTTATAAATTATAATTTAAAATCAACGCGCAAAATTTAATTCCAGCCGAAAATATTAATTAAAAATCCCTAATTATTTTTTCTCTCTAAACATCCTTTACGAAATAGAAAACACTTCTTAACCTTTTGTACCTATATTCTAATTTCCAATCAAAATTACGAGCAGATCTTACCAAGCGTGAAAATCTTGACAATATTTGGCGGACATTTAAACGAATCAATAAAGCACCCTCAAGCGTCAAAGGTTCAACCGTTAAAATGTGGAATAAAAATACAAATCCGCCACTTCCTGAGACCAATGTAGTTAAAAATAGCGTGCCATTGTACAAGGCGACTTGATAAAAAGCCACATTCGCGTACATAATTTTATACACGACAACAGCAGTAGGCTGACGAACACGCAAAAAATTCACTTCGAATGGATTTTAAAAACCTCTCTGATATTAATACGAAAAAGAAAAGAAAAAATTAAAAACTGTCGTAAAATAAAATCGTAAACAAAGCTATCCCCATATGGCATCATAAAGATGGTAAAAGTTTTTTCTTAAAAACTTCTCATTTCAACTTTCTTTTTTTTGGTGTTGTGCTAAAGTCGATGTAAAAAATTAAATTACCAGGACGTCCTTGGATGGATATTTGTTACATTCCCATCGACGAAAAGAATAAATAAACCATACCTGTAAAAAAAAACAAAAACAAAAAAAAACAATAACATCAGTAAAATATAGACAGAATGTCACGGTAGTCGATGAACCGTTATTAGTGTGAAATATTTTTAGGCACGACTATACAATTAATAGACATCATAATGGATTTCTTACAAAAAAAAAAGTAACTTGGCAACAAATTTTCATCAAAAAAGAAAGAAGAAAAAAACTTTGAATTTTTGAAAATAATACAATTTTTTGAAGAACAAAATTTATTTCAAATTTTTCTGAAATAAGTATTCTCACTCGTCTAAGAACGGGTCATTCTCTCCTTACTCACCAACACCTTTTTCTAAAACAACCTCCTCCGATATGTACTAATTGCAACGTTCCTATTAACATTCCCCATATTCTTATCGATTGTCCTAAATATCACCAAGCCCGAAACACCTACCTCGACGGAAATCTACAAAACATCCTCTCAGATAATCAAAACAACATCGAAAAACTTCTCCAATTCATAAAAACCACCCATCTAAACAAACTTTTATAATTACCTTTACCTTAATTTTTAAGCATGTAAATAAATTAACTTCTAATATATACACTTAATACTTACATACTATCCTAATCTTAAGAATGTGCCTCTAAGCATAGTACTTGTATATGGCACAATAAATGAAAAAAAAAAAAAAAAAAAAAAAGTATCTAATATTTTTCAAATTTTTGGAGAAAAACATAACGAAGAAAAACACTTTTTCTCTTTAAAAAAAAAGAATCTTACATTTTTAGGAGAAAAAAATTGTTAATTTTTTGAGAAAATAATTTTGTTTTGGAGCAAAAAAAAAACAGTTTTTCTGTTTAAAATAAAATCTCTCATTTTTAGATGTTTTTTTTTTAAAACTACATAATCTCAAATTTTCGAAAAAAATCTGTAGAAGAAAATTTCTCAATTTTTTTGAAGTAAAAGTTTTTCTCAATTTTTTTGAGGAAAGAAAATAGTGAATTTATCAAAATTAACGAAAAAGAAAACTTTTTCAAGTATTATTATTTCAGAAAACACTAAAAATTTCATTTTTCAAAAATTCAGAAGTTTTCTTTTTTGTTAATTTTGATAAATTCACTATTTTCTTTCCTCAAAAAAATTGAGAAATTTTCTTCTACAGATTTTTCTCAAAAATTTGAGATCAGTTGAAAAAATTTCCTCCAAAAATGAGAAATTTCATTCTGAACAGAAAAACAGTTTTCCACTCTTCCACAACAAGATTATTTTTTCAAAAAAATTAACAATTTTTTGTCTCTAAAAATAAGAGATTTTCATCCTAAACAAAAATAAAAAAAAAGATCTAAAATTATCAATATGGGAGGGGATTACCAAAATATTAATAAATTGGAAAAATTTACGATTTCGGGGTTTAACTTTGGCCAAAATTTTGGATCGAAATAATTTTGTTCAATTCGAGCCCTGGGTACAACTTTCAATAAACTTCATCATTTCGAGTCTCCGCCGGAGCACCCCCCCCCCCCCCAATGTATTGCCTAAAATTTGGGTTCCAAAGCTCAAAGCCTCCAAAATGACTCATTAAAAATTTTTATGGCCAAATTCTTGGTAAATTACAAAAATGGAGATTTCAAAAAAAATTTAACCTCTGTAAATTATTTCAAAAATTGGATTTTTTCCAACCTATTTGATGTCTGGAATAATAACTAAGGTGATTATTCATTTCCAGATCTCGAGCCAATCTAGACTGGAGTCTAGAGGAATCGACCGAAGAAAAAGACGACCTCGTGAAATTGCCGACGAACGAGAAAGCACTTAACATATGCAAAGGTACCCTTAACGGGCCCATAGTACAGTGGAAGGCACGTCGAAGAGCGCAACTCATACCTCGAGCGAAATTACGAGCACCGCTTCCAAATTATCAAAGACTCCAGCTATCATTTTCCAGGTAAATTGTTACGCTATGCGCTTCGTTGACTTTACCTAAATGAAATTCCCTCCCTTCCCTCGCCATTCAAAAGTCATCTTCGGTAAACTACGACGAAACACAATTGCAAATTTTTTTAATAAAAAAATAAACGTGAATACGAGAAAAGTTTTTTTTGCGCTTTTCAAAACCCAACTCGAGATATTATTACATTCAAAAAAAAAAAAAAAAAAAAAAAAATACTCGTATCATACACGTAGGTACATAACAACGTCCGAATATGAAAAAAAAAAGTCAACTCGTATCTAAGGAAAAGGCAAAACATATTCGTCGTAGAAGACAATCTCACATATGAGATATTTTATCCTTTTCGCGACACAAAAAATTCTATTTATGTATTATATACGTTCTTTGAAAAAAAAAAAAAAAAAAAAAAAACTCGACTTTTAAGATAAAAAGAAACGTTACAATTAACTAGAATTTTAACCACATTGTCGTAAAAAGATTTTCCATTTGGACTGATATGATACGTTGAGGGGTGGGGGAACCTTCGCACGAAAAATTGTACTCGTTCGAAATACCGAGTATCGCAAGCACGTGAACTGCTTGGAAAATTTTTCATGCTGGTCTATCCAGTTCCAGTGCCACGTACGTTGAGAAAATTTCCCCTCAAATGCGATTATTTTTTCGTTTTTGGTCCTTTCTTTCTTTCTTCTACGAAAAAAAAATCTATACGCGAGATGCAGCCAATATGCTCGCAGTTTATACATATTTAATAAAATCTTTTCTAATTAATGTATTCTCTACACGTTTTGGCCCGAATAAGCCTCCCAAAATACGCTACGAGAAAGCTTATTACGAGGGTGTGTTGTATATACGAGTACAATAGCATATATGAACCGTGACACTTCTTTCTCGTTTATATCAAATTTCATTCCGAGAAGATATGGTTTAATTTTACGAGAAGTGTTTCGTCGAGTCGTGAAAATAGTATCTATGGAGAAATTCGACGAAGAGCTTGAAAGTTTTTCCAACCGTAATAAGTACATCGATCAAAATTAAATTTTAAATAAATTTCCGAGAAATGAAGTGCAAAAGCCTATAGAGAGGATTAGCTCAAACACCGTTTCATTTTACGTACCTATACCTACCTTACTATAGTTTTGTCACTTCGATTGAAAAATATAATAAATTACGTAGCTAAGGTATAAGGTATACGAGCCGTTGTATCAACACTTTTGGGTATGAATTATAAGCAGTATGCGAAAGCGAGCTTTTTATTTATGAAAAATTAAGCTCGAAAACTAATTTTCAATTTGGTAGGTATTTTTGATGTGTTAGGTAATCTAGGTGTAGATGTCTAGGTATCGCAAAAGGTTTATTAGAAAATTAATGAGAAATCAAAGGCTAAACGGTTAACTGGTCGTTCTACGATGTAATTTCGAATTGAAATTACCCTCATTGAAAAGGTCCGATACTAAAAACCTTTTTTGGCTGAGTGGTTCAAGTAATTTACTCGGGTGATAAATTATTACAAATTTCAAGGATTGTTGTTGAAGCGAGAAAATAAAATAAAACAGTAGAAAGAATGAATTATTTGTAATCGAAAACGCTTAGAAAAGTTGTTCAAAAAATTCAGCTTAAAAATGTTAAAAAATATTTTTTTTTTGTTGAAAAAATTTCTATATTACATTCAAGATACTAAAAAATAGAGAAATTAGTCAAAAAATTGCAAATTTTTATCGAAAGCATTTAGGTACAATTTTATCTTTGCAAGTAATTTGTGTGAAATTTCAAATTCTGGTAAAATACTTTTTTTTTGAAAAATATTTGCATTTATTTTTTACGAAAAATTGCAGAATTTTGAACTGTGATAAAATAAAATAAAAATGGAGAACATTTAAAATTCCATTTAAAATAAATAAATAAATAAATAAATAAATAACGTCTTCGCAAATATTCGCAATTTCGTTCTGAAAATTTATTATTTATTACGAGTATAAGGTACTGCCAAATATTCGCAATTTTGTTCAAGAAATTTTGGAGAGAGAGAGAGAGAGAGAGAGAGAGAGGTGCAAAATATTTGTAATTTTAAATTCTCGAAAAAATACAAAATGTCCAAAGATAGTCAATTGGGGAAGGGGAGACAAATAATTTACTTTTTTTTTTGCAAAATATTGGCAATTTTATTTTTATGAAAAATTCAACTCTTACAAAATAACAAAAACTAAAAGACAAACATTTGAATATTTGCTTAGAATTTTTTTTTTTAATTTCACATAAATTGTCTAGGTAAAAAATTATAAAAAATTGAGTTTTTGCAAAATTTATGTGTAATTTCACATTTACAATAATTTTTTTCTTCTAATTTTTGCAAAATGGAAAAAATTCGAATATTCAAAAATTCGCTCTCGAATATTTTTTTGAGCATTTGAAAAATATTCTCAATTTTAATTTTTCAAAAAATTTGCACACATTAACTTACTATCTTTGTGAAAAATTAGAAAAAAATATTTTTTTTGCAAAATATTTTCAATTCGATTTTTATAAAAAATTTACACTGTGAAAAAATAGAAAACTTTTACAAGATGTTTTCAATTTTAGTTCCCCAATTTTTTTTTTTAGAGATATTCGCAATTTTCTTATTACAAAAAATTCTTAAAAATTAAACTTATGCAAAATAAAAAATTTTAATAATGCAAATATTTGAAAATTCGCTCAGGAATTTTTTTTGAGTTTTGCAAAATATCTGCAACTTTATTTTTATAAAAAGTTTGCTTTATTTTGTAAAGTATTCGCAATAGTATCTTATGATTGCAAAAAATCCAGAAAATCCAACTCTTGCAAATATTCTCAATTTTGCGCTGTTAATTTTTTTTGAACTTTTGCAAAATATTTTAAATAATTCTCTTGTATTTACAAATTTTGAAATCGGTTCTTGAAAAACTGCTGGTTCTTTTTACCAGATTTTCAGCTGGATTAATCAGTTTTGTTGAAAATCCATAATTTGCTCGGGAGTACATTACGAAAATGGATTATGGATTTTACCATCTTCATTTTACATAATTTCATACAACTTCTTGGAATTATTTGATAATTAAATTGTTAAACATTTTTCAAAGAAGAAATTCATATTTTAAATTTAGTTTTAAAATATTTATTTTTTTTTGGTTTTGAAATTTTGGTCAATAATCTTGTTTATTTTGATTGGATTTTAAGAGGTGGATTTCGTATTTGAGAATTGAATACGAATTAAACTGTAAATAATCCATCTAAAATCCATACACAATGAATAATCCGAATTATGTAAAATCCTTGAAAAGAAAAACAAAGCTTTCAAATTTGCCAAAAATTTAAGAAAATTCCAATCAGCAAAATTTAAAAAAAAATGCAAATATTCGCAATTCGTCCCAACACTTTATCGAGCTTTTGATGAATCTTCGAAATTTTACTATAGCAAAAAATTGAGATTTTTCGTAAAATATTTGCATAAAAATCTTTTTAAAAAAATCGAAAATATTCAACTTTTACAAAATAAAAAATAATACATAATTTCGCAATTTTGCTTGGCAAAATTTTTTGCAGAACGTTCTAATAATTATTTTTCTTGCAAAACCTCCACAAAAATTGAATACTTTTAAAAAAAATTTTTTGTAAATATTTGCAATTCCATCATTCTAACTTTTACTTTACAGAATATTTGCGCATTTTTTTTTAATTTGCCAAACTTCGAAGGAATTGAAAATAATGGAAAATTTTTTATAATGTTCAAAATTTCACTCTTGCCATAAAAATTGCATTTTTTGTAAAACATTCGCAATAGCATCTTTGTGAAGAAAATCTTGAAAATTCAGCTGCAAAAAAATTGAAAAAAAAAACTCAAATCTTTGAATTTTTTCACTGAAAAAATTTTCCCAAAAATATTTCAATATTTCCAAGAAATTCGCAAAAATTCAACAAAAATGATTTTTTTATACAAAAAATATTCTCAATTACTTTCTTGTTTATTAATTTTGAACGTTCCAGAATTTTTCAAAATGGGTGTAAGCCTAACAATGATTTGCTAAAAGGTATTTCAGAAAAACAATCTCAAAAAAAAAAAAAAAAAAAATCGTAAGAAATGAGATTAAAAATCAATCCTTAAAAAACTGAACCAAATTCGACAAAAATAAGACGTATATCGAACTCAAAAAACGAAAACCAGAAATGAAAAATATTTCCTCAACGTTTCGCTAATTGAAAAAAAAAAAGTTTAAAACTTTACCAATGGAAACTTGACAAAATCTTTCAGCTCATTCGAGTCGAGCTCTAATTTTGTACCAAGTAAAACTTGGCAATTTGGGCCTATAAGAAACATACTCGCAACTTTATTCAAACAACTTGGGGCAATAGAAATACGTATTTTATAACGCAGTGTTATATGTTCCAAACATACACTTACACACATAAGACGAATATAACGAGCCACGACTACGATTCAAATATGACAAAACGTCGAATCAAACCCGTCGAGAATAATGCGAATAAAAGGCAGATCAACGTAACAGGATACATTTTATACATATTCGTAGGATATGCCAATACCGAACCGACAAGAGCAATCAGGAAAAGAGAAAAAGCGAATCTAGCGCTAATAAACAACAAAACCGAGCAATATGAAAAGAAAATGGAAATGAACGACCGTGAAAGCGGTGTAAATAGGTTCTCTTAACTTGTATTGTTTTTCATTATCTTTATAGAATAGATACGTTTACGAAACACTTCCAATATGCATTTTAAATCGCTACCGTCGTCGTGTCGTCGTCATCAAATAGTCGGAGATCGATAGGTACATTTCCATCCATTAGGATCCCGAAGGGGACACCTCGTTATAACAATTGATTTTCATAATTTGCGTCTACGCGAACGCCATGCCAGCGATCAAGGATACTACACAATGCTCGTGTACTAATCCGCTGCGGGCTTTTAATTGCATATTAATCGAATGCTACATTATTTACTCGTGTAATAAATGAGACCCTGCTCTATGAAAGCATCTGGCTAATGCAAGCTTCTTCTTCCAAAGAGATAAGTAGGTACCTAGTACGAGAAACCAATTCAATTTTCGCATTAAAATTAGGCCACGTTGTTTGGCCAGAAATGAGCTAAGTGACAAACACCATCGAGAACGAGCATTGTATCGGTATCGCTGCGGCTTCTATTGACAATATACATTAGAAAATTGAAAATTCTAACGTTGAAACTTTTAACGAGAGGTTTACGTTGTTTGGAGAATTAGAAATGGACGCGTATTTCCGACGGTATAAACTTCGACCAACTCCTGGGATTCGATTCACGTATACGTATAGTTTGTACTACATATACCAAATGTAAGATGTGTTTACCAAAAATTTTCCAACGTATCCTCTTTTCACTGTTTCCTTTTTCTTCTTTACAATCGACCGGCGAGATCTGCATTGTTTAGAGCTTTTTCGTGTTGTAGTTTTATAGCGAGCTAATTTTCATTCGTCCGGAGATCCCGATTTTTTAAGTTGGGGTGCTTATTTCTCATCAATGTGATAATTTCGTTAACATGAAAAATTATTAAATTCATTTCAAAATTTATTAAATCACCAAATTTCAACATATTTTACCCAATTGAAAAATTACCCAATTTTGAAAATCAATTAATCAAAAAATTAGCAAGATTTGAATTTTTATGAAATGTTAAGGATTTAACATTATTATTTGGATTTTTTTATGTATAATTTCAAAATTTTGCCAAATTGTAAAAATCTATCAAAACTTGACAAAATGGTATTTTCAAATTCAGAAAAATTTCAAGAATTGATACAAATTTTATAATTTTGCCAGAATTTTCAATTCCTACCAATTTTAGAAAATTTTGCCAAATTCGAGGAATTATTTTTAAATGATTACACCCGAGCGGCACACTCGATCGATAATATCTGAAGATGTAACGTATCGATAAAAAATCGTTTGAAAATCTATAGATGTTCTCACGATATTATAAAGATTTATCGGTACAACTTCATAGGCAAAAAATCTAAAAACTATCGAATTCGATTTAAGATTTTATGACGATATTCGTCAACGATACTATCGACAAAGAATATTAAATTTATCGATTCCGATTTTCCACCGATTTTGTGCAGATATTTGAAACTACATTATCGACAAAGAATATTAAATTTATCGAATTCGATTTTTTAACGATTTTGTAAAGATATTTAAAACTATATTATCGACAGATTATATGAAATTTCTCGACTTCGATATTTTACCGATTTTTTGACGACATTTGAAACTATATTATCGACAGATTATATTAAATTTATCGAATCCGATTTTTTACCGATTTTGTAAAGATATTTGAAACTATATTATCGACACATAATATGCAATTTCTCGAATTCGATTTTCTAACGATTGCGTGAAGATATTCGAAACTATATTATCGACAAATAATCTGAAATTTCTCGAATTCGATTTTTTAACGATTTTGTGAAGATATTTAAAACTTTATTATCGACACGTAATCTGAAATTTCTCGAATTCGATTTTTCAACGATTTTATGACGATATTTGAAACTATATTATCGACACGTGATATGAAATTCCTCGAATTCGATTTTTCAACGATTTTGTGGCGATATTTAAAACTACATTATCGACAAATAATCTGAAATTTGTCGAACGATTTTTCAACGATTTTGTGACAATAGTTGAAATTATTTCCAAATTGGTGAAAATTTTTCTAAGTCCAACACGTCTGGAAGTACTAAACTGCCTATTATAAACGTTTTATTGCTAATTCCTCAACGATAAAGTATGGCATAGTAGTTAAGGAAGAGGATTACCATGCAGGAGGTAGAAGGTTCAAGCCCCACGGGTGGCAGATTTTTTATAATTTTTTTTGACTTTTTCTGAAATGATCCTCTTACCGTAACATGAATAATGTGTTAAGGCATAGTTTAATGTATTAATTATGCTAATTAATGATTTTTAATTATAGAAAGAAGCTAGTAAAAGACGAAAAATCGGAATAAAAAATCGATAAAAAATCGACAGAATATCGAATTCGATAAAGTGTCGCAAAAGTTCCGCCTAAATCGTGAAATTATCTTTCGATATTATAGATATATTATCGATAAAATATCTTACTATAATCTCGAAATTTTTGCTAACTATAATTCGTCGATAATCTATCTATATATCGAAAGATAATTTCACGATTTATGCGGAACTAACGCGACACTTTATCGAATTCGATATTCTGTCGATTTTTTATTTCGATAATTTGTCGAGTGTGCTGCTCGGGTACAATTTTTTTTAAATTCGAAAAAAAAAATGGGGGGGGGGGGGTAATATCAATATTATTACATATTACACCTATCAGAAGAGAGATCCAATTTAGAAAATTTATTAAAATTTAAAACTTACAATTTTCATCAAATTGTGGATTACCTAGGTATTATTAATGTTTGCTTGGTATTCAACCTACTAAGACGTATGTTCGTGCGTTCGTATCTTAATGTTCAGTTCTCGATGGTTAAAACGTGCAATATATTTTGTTGATAAAGTGATCGCACATTAACAGGATGAATCCAAGTTACGCTCAGATGTCCGTAACTGCGAAAAAACCAACTGATACTATTCTCCCAACCAAAGAACAGGCTATTGTTTTTCCATTAATAGAAGAAGCAACAAATTACGACTACCTCGCAGCTTTCAAAAAGATAGTAAGTCCTGAAAGGCTTATGTTTGCATCGAGAATGTCAAACGGTCGTTTCTGTATTTATTTTGATTCGAAACGAACCGCTCAGGAAGTATGTGCCTATAGTCTTCTAAAGGTACTAGATACACCTGTCAGAGCAGGACCATTAATTAATCCAGCGAAAAGACTATTGATTTCAAATGTTTGCCCAGTCGTACCCCACTCAATAATAGAAAAAGCATTGAAAAATCTAAAATTAGACATCAAACTAACCTCGCCCATCCAGTTCGTTAAAGCGAGTTCAACATTGAGTGAATTCAAATATGTTTTAAGTTTTCGCCAATCTGTGTTCTACACGACAGATAGTGATAACGTACCCATACCAGAATCTATTATCGTAACACATGAAAATGAAAGTTATCGTATTTTCCTAACCACTGAAGATAGAATAAAATGCTTCAACTGTAACGAAACTGGCCACACTTCTAAAAACTGCAAAATGACGAATGAAGTTAATCTAACAGCAAATAACCTCAAAAGAACGGCACCCTCGTCCACAGATGAAGATTCTAGCTCTAAAACTGAACATAAAAAATTGAAAGAAAACACCAAAGATCAAAACAAAGTGACAAATCAACAGGACCAAAAACGAGAAGATACTGAGGAACTAGCCTACAATGAATCAGATTTAAAAGTCATAAAAGACAAAATAACACTGATGATGTAAAAAAATAAAAGCATGGACCTACCACTAAACGCTGAGAAATACATCGAATTATTCCAGACAATCAGAATCAGTACCAACAAAATTGAAGAAACAGTAAAATTAACCGACGACCTCCCGAACTTGTTATTACTGGTAAAGGAGCTTAAACCATTCGTGAATAAAAATACGAAGAGATCGATGACATCATATGCCAAACACCTGAAGAAAGAAATAAAAATAAGAAAAGAAACCTTTCCTGATGAAGAAGACGATTCAACAGACTCCGACTCGAAAACAAACGATATAAAAACTTAAACTGACTAGTCATCGCGTATTCTATCTTGATCCTATGATCCATATTTTTGATTTACATTTGTTGCAATTACTAATTATTATTTTGTTATTTGAATTAGGTATGTGTTTATTGTGTAATAATTATATATATTTTTTTCTCCCTTTAAATAGGTACTCATAATTTGGTAAAATTTGTGTTAAAATGATTTTCTTTGTTATTGATGTTTTTGATATTGTTATAATTATTTAGTTTGTTGTTAATCATCCATTCTATGTATGTAATTGTAAACTGTTATGTACCTATTAGTCGACGCAAATGACCATTAGAAGTCGAGCGTCGGAAAATAAATTAAATGATGATGATGATGATGTTTGCAAATTGGTTTTTTGAAAATTTGACTCAATATTAAAAATTAATTGAATTATTAAAAATATAGAAAATTACCAAACGTTAAAAATTGACCGAGTTTGAAAATTCATAAAAATTTAAAAATTACAAAAACTTTAATTTTAAACAAATTTTTTAAATTTCAAACATTCACTAAATTTTAAAATTTTCGAAATTACAGCTTTAAAAATGAATTCGACTTCTAAAATTCATTAAAATTTAAAAATTAAGAAAAAATTTTATCAAATTTTGAAACCAGGTATTGAAAATCTAAAATTTTGTAAATTTTTAAAATGATGAAAAATTCAACTTCAAAAATTTATTAAAATTTAAAAATTGCCAATAAAAATTCTAATTCCTATCAGATTTTGAAATTTTTCCAAAATCCAATTTTTTCAAATGTTGAAAATTTTAAAAATTTCTAATTTTACCATACTCTAGATTTTTTCTAAATTTCATCAATTTATCAAAGTTGACGGGTGGAAAGTTTCTGATAATTTTACCAAAATTTCATAAATGATTTCATTTTTTTTTTAAATGTTAGGTACCTAGTACCTACCCACTACCTACTTCATTTTAAGAATTGAACCAATTTTTGAAAAATTATTCAAGTTTATGAAGTAGCGTAACTCAAACTTTCATCAAAATATGTTGAAAATTTTCAAAAAATTTTAAAGTTCACTACACTTTAAATTTTTTCCAAATTTGAAAAACCTGTTAAAATTTTTTATCAAATTTTAAAGATTTTCTGTAGGTATGTAGGTATCCATCCAGTGTCAAAAATGTCCCAAATTTTTCAAATTGAAAAAATTTGCTGAGTTTTAAAAAGTTTTTAAAACTGATCCAATTTTTGAAATTTATTAAAAATTTTAAAGTAGGTACCTACTCAATATAGAATTTCCACCAAATTTTGAGTCATTTCCAAACTTCAGAACAATTCTCTTATCATTTAGGTACTAAATTTGAAAAATTTAAAAAAAATGCTCAAATGGAACAGAATTTTAAATTTGAGAAAAAACTGGGCTTCAACCTGAAATAAAAATTTTTACAGTTTTTTTTTTTTTTTAAATCAGTGGCATTGGCATCAAATGAAAAAAAAACTAGAATACTATTGCAGGACACTTCTATCTTTCAATAATACAAATATGAAAAAAAATATCAAATGACGAGGATTTTTTTCAGAATTACACAAAATATACAGTTGTATAGAAAAATTTACGACATTTCTAAAAACCAAAAACTTGGAAAAAAATAACCCCTTGACCTAGAAAAAAATCCACCATCAAATCAAATCCAATCCAGCCTCGCCAAACAGCACAACAATAAAGCACCCAAAACCGTGAAATTCATTTAGACAAACACTCTATCTCACAGACACCATGTCAGTTTGGCAGACAGCACACTTCTCCATTCAACGTGTTCTCGTTCGAACAAAATAATCGCCAATTAACACCACTGAAAGACCATTACTTAACAAATCCATTTCCAAGCCATTCTACACGTATACGAGAGCACTCGAAAAAATAAAAATTTCGTAACCGAATCGATCTCTTGTGTATTTTTTGTTCCAGTGAAAAAACCGAAGACGATGAACCAACTAGGACGCGAAGCAAAAGCGAAAAAAGAAGGAAGCCAATAACGCCTAATTTTCAAATGGAACCACAGATGATTCGAGTAAAAGAAGGTCTATCGCCGACTTCGCATTTACATTCGGAAAAAATACGAGTAAGTTCTTTTATGTTTATGGTTTATATTTATTGGAATGTTTTTCCCTTTCCTGTCTAAATATGGTCTCGTGGCTGTATAATTTTCCTGTGAGATCAACTTCGTAGTCCGCAAAAGCGGAAAACTTTTTTGGCGAAATTTATTCAATCGGAGTTACGTACATTGTAACGAGAGAAATCCGGCCCCAGCGAGTTAATCCAGTTACTATTATCGATGTAAAAGACGAGATATTTGCAAATATTTAAATAGAATTATCTGCATACAAATTAATAAAATTCCATTCGCTAAATAGTTCTCCGGCGTACGTACGACCAGAAATTCGCAAATGAGAGAGAAATGGCAACGTAACCGAGTTAGATTACGATAATAAATACGTAAATGCGCATATTTCATCAGAAAGTGGTAATACGTTGTATTTGCCCTGCTGCCCACCCCCCAATCCAACTTCGAATCGCATTTTCGTTTTTTTTTCTCGCATTTTCATCGTGTTTAAAACGTCAGTTTGTAATAATAATTTTCCGTTTTTATTTGAAATTATTACTAATCCTCTTATGTTCAACGGTTTCCGAATAAATTCCAAAATTAAATACAAAAACTAAAGCAAGGCATTTGCGACTGAAGGTAACAAGTTCCTTTTACCTAATGTGGTCTTTTTTCAACGACTACATGGCGAGTTTCACGCGGTAAAACAATTTTTAAAATACTCGTCTCGAGTTGCTTTTAGTTTGTAGTTTAGTAAACCAAACTACTCGAAGTGGGCTAATGGTGGAAAAATCAGCAGAAGGGACTTGGCAAAAAAAAAAAAAAAAAACAAAGGCAGCAAATGGATTTCTAAATAAAGATTTGAAAAGTCCAGCTAAGTTTACGAGTAAAAGCTTTGTTACGTTTTGAAAATTGACGATTTATCATTTCAAAAAAATACTCGTGGGCCTAGAGATTTTTTGAGACAATATTTCTTGAAATGTTTTTTTTTTTCAATATAATTTTGCTACTAGAAAGAGTGGGAGAAAATAATCAAAAAATGGGAGAAAGAGAATTTTTTCACGTTTTTTTTTCTCATAAAAATACGAGTGATTAGGAAAACTTTTTCGGAGGGAAAATTATTTTGAAATCCTAATCGATTTTTTTCAATTTTTTTTCAAGTTATTTTTACAGACTTTTTCTACAGAATTTTAAAACGAATTGTTGCAAAAAGTTTATTCGTTCTTTTTTCGAGCTGAAAAAATTTTCCAGAAAAAAATTCAAAACAATTTCTAAAGACAATTGTCTTCAAGTAAATAATTTTGATAATTAAATTTTTTGAAAATTTTTCTCAAGGTATTTTCCCAGAGTTTTTTTTAAAGAATTTTTTTAAATAAATAATTGTTGTAAGAAGATTTTTCACTTGATTTTTTTCAAGTTGAAAAAATAAATAAATTTCGATTTTTTTCCAAAATATAAAATTCTTTCTTTACAAATTGTTTTTTTCGAAGATTTAAAAAAAAAGAAATATGAAAATAGGTACATTCTAGTTTGAATTTTTTATAATGCTCGTGGTCATTCATTTTCTGAAAAAATTTTCACTTTAGTATTTTTTTCATTTAAAAAAAAAGTTTCAAAGCCCAATAACTTCGGGGGAGGGTGGCTTCAGCATTTTTTAAAGACGAAAAACGGTTTTGAGCGAATTATTTTCTAGATTTTTTTAAAAAGAATTCATTTCGAAGACTTCTTTAACTTTTTTGTGAACATTTTTCAAAGGAATTTTCAAAGTGTTTTCCTAGAGATTTAAAAAAAAAATTCAATAATGTTTTCCATTCGAAAATTAATTAAGTTCTAATTTTTTTTTAGCAGAGCTGAAGTTTTTCAAAACAGAAATTCTTTCAAAATATTTTTCCAACAAAAATACGTATCTACGAATATTCAATTTTCAAAATTATTCAAAAAAATTTGCAAGAAGTTCATTTAATTTTTTGAAATTTTTTCTTCTATAAGCAGCAATTTCTGGAAAAATTGGGGAAATTTTTTAAAGATGATTTCTTGAAATTAGCATGAGTACTAAGTAGGTAGTCTAGGCATAGCATTTTTCTCTTGAGATTTGTTGATAGATTTTTTTGACAAAAAAAAATGAATGAGAGGATTTTCAGCAGATTTTTCTTATGAAAAAATAAATGTTCAAGAATTTCGATATTTCTAAAAGAATTGGGTTTGAAAACTTTTTTCAATGTTTTTGGGAATACTTTTCAATAAAACTTTTGAAGAGATTTCAAAGAAATGATTTTTTTCAAATTTTTGAAAAAAGAAATCTTGATTTTAACATTTTTTTTACAAAAAACAAACTCAATTTAAAAAAAGTGTAATTCTTTATACCTAATAAGTAATAAAAAAAAAAACGATCGGCGGGAGGGGGGGGGATAGAAAAATCCTTTACACTTCTTTGGGGAAAAAATTACAAGTATTTCTGTCTGAATTTTTTGGAGTAAAAATCCTATTTTTTTAGGGGGTGAACAAAATTTTAGCATAGTATATGCTTTTACGGAGACCAAAATGGAAAAAAACGACAGGAAAATCCGACCCCAAAATCCGAGACCAAAATCCGACCCCATTGGGTTAGGTTGCATTAGGTTAGGTTTGGATGACATAAAAACAGAAAATTTTTAATAAATTCGATTTTTTATACATTATGTCAGACATTTTGAAACTTGTATTTTTTTTTTGAAATTTTATGACTTTTAGACATTTTCTAGACATTTTGAAACTTGGAAATTTTTTTTTAGAAGGATGACTTTCAGACATTTTGAAACTTGAAATTTTTAAAATTTTAATGACTTTTTGATATTTTACGACTTTTAGACTTTTTAATTTTTTTAAAATAAATTTTATGACTTTTGGACATTTTGTCTGACATTTTATTACACTTTTTTAATTTTTACATTTCCATGGAAATTAATATTCGTGACTTTTAGATATTTTGTCATATTATAGTGAATTTTATTAATTTTAAATTTCCAGGGAAATTATTTTATTACACTTTTTAGATTTTCAAATTTCCATGGAAATTAATTTTCGTGACTTTTTTTTATAAATTTAATGACTTTTTAAAGAAATGAACGTTATTAATTTTAAATTTCCATGGAAATTAATTTTGATGACTTTTAGACATTTTGTCACGGAGTAAAAGCATATACTATGTTTCATACTTTCAAACGTGGTGTGGAAATAGAGCTAACCAAGGGGGTCCAGGGGGGCGAAGCCTCCCCTGGCGAGGCTCGAAGCGCCTAGTTTTTCAATTACCTATCAATTTTTTTATGAAAAAATAATTTCTCAAATTAAAAAAAAAAAAAATTTCTCATTTTTATTCTCACATTTTCTTGATAAAAAAGTGCCAATTTTTTGTCTCAATCCATTTCTGGAAATATTATTTTTTTTCGAAAAAAATTTAAGGAATATTATAATTATTTTTAAATTAAAAAAATAACAACCCCCCAAAAAAATTTCAATTTTTTTTTTGTAAAATACTATAGGTAGGAGGGAGTCTGTAATTTGCAAGTATATTTTTCAGTTTAGATTTTTTGCTGATTTTTTTAGAATTGAGTAATATTCCTCATTTCTTCTGAAAGATTTTTTTTCAAAAAATCCTTTCAGAAAAAATCTAAAACTTGTAAGGAGAATTTTTTTTCAAACTCTGCGAATTTGTTTTTCAAAATTTTATTCAAAAAAAATTATTTGGTCTCCCCTTCACTTCCCTCCTGAAAACGATTTCAAATTCGATACTAGAAATAATAGTTCATTTTATTGTAAAACTCATACAATTGATAATCAAAAATCAATATCACCTATCTTTAACATAGAAATCGTTTCATATTTCAGATCAGCGGAGACGCGGCCATTTTCGAAATCAAACGCGAAATCCCTTCAGACGGGTCGAAATTCTCTAGTCGTTACGAGATCTACAACTCGACAACAAAACCATTCGGCAAATCGTACCGCGAGCTAACATTGAGCTCTTCGACCAGCGGCAGCAGTTGCGAAAGCCACACTAGCAGTCTCAGTAGCAGCGGTCTGAGCGAGACGACTACCTACATAACATGCAGTTCGGAGATCGAACCGGTACAAATGACCGGTTTCCAGTGCATCGACGAAACGCAAGAAAAACACTTGGTTTCCATACTGAACGAAGAAAACTACGACCTTCACGAGGCGACCAATTACGACATAGGCTATAAGAAATCACCTCGCGAAGATGCTCCCATTGAAAAACATTACTCCACTTTTTACACGACCACCACCACTACAACCACTACAAACCACAACACCGGTCCAAAGCATAACGACGACGATGAAAAACCGATAATTAAAACGAATACGTGGTCTAGTCGTAGCCACGAACCTCTCAAGTCGCCAAAGCTTTTAAAACAAATGATATCGAATTTCGAAACCGAACGAGTCTACGAACCCCCCGTCGTATCGACCAAGAATAGTACTTACAAAGAGGACGAATATACTTACGAACCTGAACTGAATACAAATATAAGTAAAACCGTGACCAGGTGTAGGAGTATGATGAACTTGGAGCTGAAACAAGATACCAAAGATCACCCTATATCCTCTGCCATCTCCAAAGCCACCTCCGAACTCGACCTACAACAGGAGAGTAAACTCGAGGAGAAAAAACGAATCACCAAAACCATCAGCGTAATGTTGGAAAAACGTCGCAAGCCAGAACCTACCAAACCAGCTCCTAAATCGTCCATCATCAACCACAACGATAAACTGATCAACGACAACATAATCTTGATCGAATCACCCACAAATCGCGATCGCAGTTGTCGAGTTACCGGCGAGATTTTGAAAAATTCGCCCCAAAGTAATTTCCAAGATTACCATCGAGCAGCTTGCACACTCCCTAGGGCTGTAAAGTCGCACAGGTCGCAACTCCAGAGACATTTCTACTATCCCCAGTTAGCCAAAGGTACCAGAGTCAAAGACGAAGAATTACCAGATCCGGATAAGGTGAAAAGTGCGCGAGAACTGTTCGAACGAGTCTTGAAAATAGGATCACTCGAGAACGTCAACAAACCAGTACCCAGTTCGCCCAAAATCATCTACAGACCCACGCCCGAAATACGACAACCTGCCGATATCCAAGCGCGCCAAAAACTTCAGAAATGTCTCAGCGTAGATACTAGTCACACAGAACCGATTTGTAAATGGACCGATAACGGTAGTCTGTCTTCGGGGGTGGGCAGCGACATAAGCGCCGAGACAGATATCGAGCTAAGTCCGAAAAGCAGCAATGGCATCGACTGCGGCAGTAAAGAGGATATTTTCACCAGCGATGAAGATCTCTGCAATTCCAAAGACGAAGAATTAGGTAAACCAATCTCGGACGATGTGTTACGCAACATCCGAGCTTTTGGCACCAGTGTCACATACTACGGAGGTAAAGTTATCGCCACCAGTAAAGGATACAGTCGTAGTCCTATGACCATGACTATCATGAACGAAATCAAAAAATCATCACCAGATTTCCAAACCGCCAGAAAGTTTCTATTCGACGATAAGCACTTCGCCAAGTTCAAGCTAATCAAAAGTAACAGCTGTGGGAGTGGATTGGAGCTTTCAGGCACAGAAGAATATGGCAAAGAATACGATAAAAAAGTCAATGGCTACGCTGATGCTAAGACCGAAGTGATTAAAAGAGAACCAGAACCAATCAAAGAAGAAGATGAACCTTTCGAGAAACAACCATCAGCGAAGGAAAGAATCAACGCCATCGAAACCAAAACCGAACAACGTAAACAGTTTTATAAAAATAATGGTTACGATAAACCTTACAATGATATGGAGTTCGAAGAATTCCAAGTAATGGATGAAAAAAGTTGAACTTTCATTTACGATAAAAATTAATGAACTTATTTGTGAATGGTGTGCTAGTTGCAGTAGGTCGCCTTCCATCTCGTAATGCTGCAATCAAAACTCATGGGAGACAATAAATTTGCCTATCTGAGATTTCAAGGAGATAAAGTACGCAATTTCGGACATGATTTCTTTCACGGGGTATAACTCCTTCAATTTTTAAGACAGGCTAATTTTGCCAAGAACTTGTTTTGTAGTACTTGAAACGTTCTATAAAAAAGGTCATGAGCATATTTCATTTTGGATCAAAATTGAAAGTGTTATGAGACTTCTAAAATTTTATATCAATTTTTTGAGAATTTTAAAAGGTTATGAAGTATTCATACAATTTTTTACATTGAATAACACCCTTTAAATCTCACAGCCATAAAGTTGTACCATTTGGATTGCCATAATCAACAGATGGAAGTAGTTTATCGCAATTGACACGCCCTGTATACAATAAAACACCCAAGTATACACTGTACTATTACCCATTAATGTCATTTCTTCTTCTTTTTTTTTTCTAAGAAAATACTCGTAAATTTCCACTTACTATAATGCATAATTATGTATTACGATTAAAGCACATATCTCGTAAGTTGATATACTTTGTACAAATAGAAATTATTGTTGTAATTTTTTATTCATTAAAAACCCCTTGGAAATTTCACCAAACCAGGAAACCTTTCTCTCAGGCAAATTAGGTAGGTATCGAGTTTTTAAAAAATGTAAGCATAAATAACCATCGAATTGCATGTCAAGCGATCATTGAACGAGGCTGTCCCTTATTTCAAAAAAAAAAACAACACTGTTTTACATTTCACGATAAAAGGCACACTATAAGTAACGCATTTTTATATGCTATACAGATTATTCCAGTAGTTAAATTCGGCCATTAAATTGGTGAAAAATATAAATTATACGACGTTATTTCACCTAAAAATCAAAGTTACCTTAATTGGATCCCTTAACCGAGCAAATGTTGTTTTCCTCCATGCTCAAGCTATTCACTTTAAATAACAGCACGAAATGCTTTATGGTTTGTTTTTCCTCGTCCTCGTCGTTCTTGTGTAAGTATACTTAGGTCGAAAATCGTACCTACCCATTTTAAATATTCAAAGGAATAAATTCACCACTATCGAATTGGCAATTACTCTTCGACAAATAAATTGCGAATTAGTCGCGTGAGCCAAATGTCTATCTGGAAGCATTCTTACCTTACATGAGCTCACATTCTTATCTGATATGTTTTTAAATGCTATACAGGCTGTAAATATTGATCCAGTATTTGGACTTTTGTCCCAAGGATAGGCTGGATTGCTTTTTCGAACGCGGGAAAAAATATGAGGCTTTTTATATTATTTTCCTTATAGGGTCGAAACTACGCAACTAATGATGTATAGATGTCGTATAAATTGACTAACCTCAAAATGTAAGGCGACGGTCACATATTATCATTAATGAGATCGAAAATCAGGGTATTGGGAGGAGGAAGAAAGTATTCAAACTAACATTATACTAATATTATGTTGATTTACCACCCGAATCTAACTAAAGGTGGCCTTACCACATTATCCTATTTCACAATTCTCAAAAATTGAGAAAAAAGTTTTAAAATTTCGCCAGAGGAGCGATAGTTTGAATGTTTCATACAAGAATATTTTTCCAGGTAAAACTTTTTCAATAAGAAAAAAAATTAAAAATCTCTGGGCCTCAAAATTAATTGTTTTGTTGGAAGGGAAGCTTTTAATTTAACAAAAAAAAAAAAAAAAAAAAAAAAACTTCAACGATTTACTTAAGATGCATTGAATCAAAACAAATAATTAATCGAAAAAAATTCAATTTTAAAAGATTGGGAAAAATTGAAAATTCAAAAAAGTGAAGAAAAAGTCAATAATAATAATATAAAAAAAAAATTCAAAAAATTCAAAATTTGAAAGATGGAGAAAAATTAAATATAAAAAAACGGGAAAAATTGAATATGAATTCAAAATATAAAATTGAAGGTTGAAGAAAAATAAATTCGAAATTGGAATAAAACTGGAAGTTGTAAAAAAAAAGAGGAAAATTCAAATGAAATTAGATGATGAAAAAAATGGATTTAATTTTTTTTTAAATTTAGTAGGTAATGAACAAATAACTGCAAATTACACAATTAAAAAAAATTGAAACAAATCACAATGGTAAAAAAAGGAAAAATAAAAATTCAAATAAAATTGGAATTTGAAATTTTTTTGAATTAAATTTAAAATGAATGCAGATAAGAAAAAAAATTGAAACCTTGGATGTAAAGTTGAAAATAATTTCACATGAAGAAAGAAGAAAATTAATTGATCAATTTTTGAAATTTAATTAAGACATTTTTAAAATTTGAATTTTTAGAGCTTGGAAAATTTAAAATAAAATTTTCAATTCACCTAAATGCTTTACAATTTTTAAAAGGCCAATTTTACTTAAAGTTTGTTCGCAAAAACCTTCCAATGGTTATTAAATTAATTTTTTTACTCATCGCAAATATTCAATATTGAGAAAAATAACTAATCCTTAGCAAACACAATGAAAAGAAGCAAGACGACATTAGCGAAAATATAAAAAAAAGTTCGATATTTTTTTCAAAGCTTGGTAAATTTTTCACCAATAAAAAGTTTTTATTTTTTTTTTAATTTTGTAAATCGTATTACGGGCCAACTTGAAATATTTTTAAAATTTGGAAAAAAAACTCAAAAATTTGGTATTTTTATCTATAAAATTTTTGATTAAAACCTGAAGTTGGGACAATTTTTGAAAATCAGATAAATTTTCAAAAAATATTCAAAAGATCAATTTTCCATTTTTGAAAATTTTTCAGGATTTGGTAATTCTTAAACTTCATTAAACTGCATCTATCTAAAATTTTAATAAATTTTTGAGGTAGGATTATTTTTATAATTTTTACAATTTTTCTAATGAAGTATACATAAGGAACTTAGGTATCTAATACTTAAATTTTGATAAATTTTAGAAGCTGGATCAATTTTCAAAAAATTTACAAAAGACATTTTAAAAGTTTTATGAATTCTCAGAATTGCCCAGGTATAAATTATACTCACGAGTATTTAAAATTTAGAAAGTCTGATAACAACTCAAACTTCCAAAACATTGATTAAATTTTTGTAATCGGATCGATTTTCACAATTTTAAAGTTTGGAAAAAATTCAAAAATTTAGGAATTCTAATATTTCAATAAAATTTTGAATTTGGATCGATTTTCACAATTTTCAAAATTTATTTAAATTAAGGATAACTTCGAAATTTGATAATTTGCTACTTGAATTTTAATGAATTTTTGAAGTTGGAAAATTTTTTAATATGTACCTAATCAGATAAATTTTCAAAAAAAAAAAAAAAATTTGACAATTTTTTAGAAGTTGATAAATATTTAAAATTTAGAAAGTCTGATATGAATTCAGTTTTATTATTTTTTTAAAAATTGGATTTATTTTCAAATTTATTAAATTTTTCAAATCCTTTTTAAATTTAGAAAAAAATACAAGTTATCACGTAAAAATTTCAATTCATGTAATCAATTAGCACGAAACGTCCTTCCTCGATGCATAAGAAAATTACAAGAAAAGTTTTCGAAAAAAAGAAATCTAGTTTAGGCGCATCGTTTGAAGAAAAAAAACACTCTCACGTTTAGTGATGGCTCTGAGCATATGCTCCAGCCAAAAAAGGGAAATTCCCTCCATTAAAAAAATCGTGTGATATCTCTTAGTACTCGTCTGGTGACACTGATCAATAGGGTAGTTGTATTTTCAACAAATGGCCAACTTAAAATGAACTGTCAATTAGAAGTCCCTGCTTACACGATTTACATAAAAAATTTGTTTTTTAAAGTTCATCTCGAATCCGAGTAGATATTTAACTACTAGTTACTTCATATAAATTTTTTTATGCCTATCAAAAAAATCGAATATCTTATTTCAACTCATTTTTCATCAATTTTTGGAATTTTCGCATTTTCTTCAATTTGAAAAAAATAATAAACCAATATTATATAACTTTTTACTTGAAATTTTTTTTAGCTTGATATTTGATTGTGGAAAATACCGAATTCAAACCATTTACCTAGGTATTCAACTTTTACTGATTTTTTATTTTTTAATTCTAACCAAATTTCCCATTTTTTCATTTAAAAAAGAAATAATTTTTTTTTGCCAATTTCACTTTTTTTTTTAAATTCACCAACGCCACGATTTTTTCACTTGGATCAAAATAATGTTAAAACAATGTTTAATTTTGAAGAAAAAAAATTGTATCCATTTTTATATTATTTCTTTCTATTCAAGAAAAATAATTCATTGTCAATTTTTTTATTTAAAAAAAAAATAACCAATTAATAAAATTATCAATTTTTCATAAAATTTTACATTTTTTCTTACTCGTATCCTATTGAAAGAAAATCTCAAAAAGTTTTGTTTGAAAAAATATTTTCAAATTTTTTAGATAAAAAATAAGAATACCTAACAATTTTCTTATTAAAATTTGTTTTTAATCTTAGATTTTTTATTAGTTTTTGAAAAAAATTCACTTATAAGTTTTTCAAATGTCAATTTATTCATCTATTTATTTTATTAAAATTTTCCTTTGAAATCTCGAGGGAAAATAATTGCCTACAAGAAGTTTTTTGTGGATAAATGGTTACTTTTTCTCAAAATGAAATTTATATTTTTTTATGTATGAAATTGAGTTAGTCAGAATATGCGCGCTTCATTATTGAGAGGTGGGTCTACTAATTATATTTCAGCTTTATGCGCGCATATGCTCATTGCGCGCAAGTAAAGATGAATATGCGCGCATATTGCCATCACTACTCACGTTAAATACTATTTCAGAATAATTTTTGCAAATTCCACGACCAGCTCACCCCCTTCCCCCCTTACAAACTTCGGAAACGATCATTACTAATTTTCACAATTCGGCTAAACAAATCGTGAAAAATTTTCCAAAAAAATACCATTTCTTCAACTAATTCCGGAATGTTTTAAAACAATCCTATCTACGCGATTATTTCACATTATACCGAAAAAAACACACGACGAGGTTGTCCCCAGTTTCAACAATACACCGCTATTTTACTACGTATTTTCATTTTTTTTTTTTCACAAAACACGAGAGAATAAAAACCTATACAAATTGATCCTCGGGGACGCATTAAAATCGCTACTGGTTTTTTTCTTCATTTTTTAACGACCAGCCGGATCATAGACACTGATTTGGTATATTTGTACAATATTAAAACGCAGCGAGTGGCTCTAATAGAAGGTGTAATTCGACAATGGAGATAGGAACGCGAGTACACTTCAAAATGACATTTACGAGTACATTTTGTCCCATACCTTTTCCATCTATTCGGTCATTCCTGGTCTCTTTTTCCTTCTCTGGGTACACAATTGATCGGTCAATAATGTTTTATAAGGCAAAAAAAAAAAAACGAACGACGATTCACCTACAACACCGATGGAATTAAAAATATCAAGAGGAAAAAATCTACATTTCAACGCCTTTTTTCACACTTCGCTAAATTCGTTTTTTGTTTTTTTTTCGTGCAGCCCTCTCTTCTCCTACCCCCTTCTGAAAAGAACACGTCACTTAAGTTGAGCTGAAAAATGATCGAATACATTTTAGACATTTCTTACGTGCTGAGACATTTTAGTACATCGAAACAAAACGAAAATTCGAGCATTACAACAATATATAATTTCGTCGAGTATTATTCAACATGCTTCGTTGTACAAACAAACTTTTAGTACACAAGTAGTCCGAAAAGGTATACTCATCCATTCGATGGGTCTTTTATAATATCGAATACGATACGATTGTAAATAAATCATGGAATACAAGTTGATATAGTTTATCTTAACATGTAAAGATGTCCATGAACGGGGAATAGGCTCGACGAGGTATTAGATTTGGAAAAAAATCTCTCGACAAAGTTTACCTCAGTCATTGGGACACGTGCGATTATTTCAACAATGAAATGAAATCGACTGTCGGAGTAAAGCCGGCAATATAAACTTTCATTATTACATCGAAGTTGGTTTAGTTGCCCCGGATGGAACATGTAGGCGTAGGCATTCTTGCGCACTTATATGTAGTATGTACAATCGAGTCCATTCCATTAACTGGGTAACAGCTGTTTCGTATCGATGTCAAATTGAGGTTTTTTTTTCTTTTGATTTTCCATTATGGAAATACTAACACTTACACACGATAATATCACATATCAATTCAACCCTGATAAATGAATAGGCTGAAAACTCCCTTTGAGCAGGAAATTTTACTTTTCTACGTCCAATCGATGGTTATACTTTTAACAACCTGTCAATTGTCGACTATGGTGGGATCAACGGTATTAAATCATAGGCCTGTCATCGGTTTTAATTAAGGTAACACGTAAATACCGTATGAGTTTTTCGGTTGCAGGCGTTTCGATTAATTCATAAATCGATCTGTTTGCGAATAATTTTCCTCTGAATGGTATTTGTGCTCGACTGTTGCGGTTACACGCTCCAGGTAGGCTCATTTACCTGCCTACGTCCGTTCTTACGTGAGGTAATATTTACCTATATCACGAAAATTATGGTTGCTCAAGATTCTAAATAAATCATGCGATATGTACCGCATCAAAGTGAGTTGAGTTGCCTATGTAAAGTTTATCAGGCGTAATATGTCTCCGGAATTGATACACAATATGTTCAAAAAAAACAACTGTAAACTCATGATAGATTTATGGGATTGGGTAACCCCCCCCCCCCAAAAAAAAAAACACCACAGCACCGTTTTTACGAGGAAAAATTCAATTTTGCAGACCTTTCAAGTTGCAATTTTTTTAGAATTTTCAAATCTAATGGAATCCTGATTTTTATACATTTCTTTTTTTTTTATTTGAAAGCCATTGTTTGTGTGAAAATTAAAAGTAATTTTTGTAGACTTTTGAAAAAAATATTTTCAATGCGATTTTTATTTTTGGTAAAATTATCACTTTTCACAGAATTTTAAATCCTAGTAAAACATGAATTTTTTTTAAATTCACAATTCTTATATAACACAGTTTCAAATTTTATGGATTTTTTTTCGTGGTACTTGAATTATGAGTACTTATTTTGTTGATTCTTCAAACAGAGGATTTTTTTTGCTAGTTTTCAATAGAAATATTATCTATATTATATTTTTGTAAAATTTGTGTTTTTTGATAAAATTTTCACATTGCACAGAAATTTCAATTCTAGTAAAACTTACAATTTAGGTTCCCGTTTTTTGTAAATTTTTTGATTTTTTCAAGTTTTGCAGAATTTTTAACCCAAAAAATAGTTCTACGTTTTTAGAATTTTCATTTTTTTTTAGAATTTTCTATTTTCCTGGAATTTTTATGAATTTTTTTAATTCAATAAAAATCCTCAATTGCTGTAAAATTATAACGTTAGGAAATTTACAAAAAAAAAAAAAAAAAAAAAAAATGTTTTCATAAAATTTCCTTTTAATAATGAAGGCAATTTTTAATTCTAGATATTTATAAAATTCTAATTTTTTGTGATAGGTTTCAATTTATGTGGAATTTCTCAGAATTTGAAATTTTGGTTAAATTTTCAAAAAAATCTAGATTTTTTAATTTAAAAAATTTCCACATTCTGTAAGAATTGTAATTTTCAAAGGAATTTTCGTTTCATTGAAATTCTTTTTTTTTTTTGGTAAGATTCCACTCTCTGTAGAATTTTTAATGCTAGTAAAACTTGAAATGTTTGTAAAATTTTCATTTTTGGGAAAGTTCCGACTTCTATGGAATCCCTATTTTTGTACATTTTTTAATCCTAGAAAAATTCTAAATTTTTGAGAAAAAAATGATTTTTATAGAATTTTTATTTATAAAAAATTTCCGCTCAATTTTAAATCTTGATCAAATTTTAAATTTTTATAAAATTCTCATTTCTTGTAAAGGTTTTAATTTTGATGGTTTTCCAGAATTTCAAATTTTCGTCGACTTCTCAACCAAGAATAGATTTTTCATTTTAATAAAATTCTTACATTTTGTAAGAATTCCATTCTCCGCAGAATTTTCGAAATACTTAACTTTAGTCCGATAAAATTTTAAGTTTCCGTAAGAGTTTCACTTTTCGTAAAATTTTCAATTCTTTTAATACGTAAAATTTTGGTAAAATTCCCATCTTTTGTAAAACTTTCAATTTTCAGGGAATGTTTCTAGTTTTGTAGAATTCCGAATTTCAGCTGAATATTCGAATGATTTTAGATTTTTTAATTCAAGAAAATTTTTATTTTTTTGTACGAATAATTATTTTTGACAAATTTGGAATTGAATTTTTATTCCAAGTAAAATTTCTAGTTTTAACATAATTTTTGATTCTAGTATTGTTGCGAAAATCCTCATTTTTTCAGAAATTTTAATTTTGTAGCCTTTCCTTAGTTTGGTAGAATTTCAAATTCCTACTTAAGGGCCGATTCCGTTTACACGTTTGCCTATCCTTCTCCTTGAAAAACAATGAAACCTTTATCCCTCAGATCTAGAGATATACCGGATAAAAAGTGATGAAATTTGAAATATAGATACCTTGAAGTGTTTAGAAAAAAATGTCGTATGCTTTTTACGATTGATCAATTAGTTTCTGAAAAAAAGAAAAAAAAAGAAAATTTCAAGAAAAAAGTTGGAAACACCCAAATCTTGGACCATATTTTTAATTCTTTTTTCCTCAAAAACTACTGATTCATCGCATACGACATTTTTTTCTAAATGCTTTGAACTGTGTATATTTTAAGTTTCATTAATTTTCATTCGTTACTTCTCCAGATCTGAAAACTAAGATTCTGCCTGTAACTTAGGCAAAAAAGAAAACGGAATCGGCCCTTAAGCTACTTCTATATTTTTTAATCAAATAAATTCTCCTTTTTTTCAGCAATTGCAATTTTTGCATAATTCTAATAAAGTTTTATGCTTTGTTATATTTTCATTTTTTTCTTGTGAAATTTCTACTTTTCAAACTACAATTTTTTAATTTTAATAGAACTTACAATTAGTTACTATTTTTTGGGAAATTTCAACTTTTTATGAAATTTTTCACATTTTGTCGAATTTTTAATGGAAGAAAAAATACTAACTTTTCAATTTTTATACATTTTTTAATTCAAGAATAATAAGTTTTCATTTTTTTAAGAAGTATGATTTTTTTCGAAATATAAAAGTTTGGTGAAACATTTTTGTAAAATCAGGTAGGTAGGTACTATGTATAATTTTTGGGATTTCAAAGTTTTTTGCAGTTCTCAATTCTAGTGGAATTTCTAGCATTTTGTACAAATATTTTTTCAGTTTAAGAAAAATTATTATCGCTTCTGTCATGTATTTATTTCTTGTAAAAATTTTTACTGAAAATTTTCAATTTTTCCAAAATTTCAGGTTCTAGATAAATTTTTACAAAATTTGTAGTTCAGTAAAATTTTTAATTTCAGTAGAATTTTTATATTTTGTATATTTTTCCATTTGATTTTTTAAAAATATTTTTGTAAGAATTTTTAATTCAATTTTTTTTTTCATTTTTTCAAGAATTGTAATTTTTGCAGAATTTTGTGGGAAAATTATTTTCTTTTTCCAATTCAATCAAACCTTTTACCAAACCATACAGTAAGAGAGATAGGTATTCATCGTGCGTGTCTAATCGTTTAAATTATACCTTTCGTACCATTCGACATATATTTAATATTCAATAACATGGTATTGGTCGTAGAGCCTATTTTGTTGGCTTTGACGATAGTTCATTAACTAGGATAACTTCTACCTACGTTAGCAAGGGTTGCATAAAAATTCTCTCAAAAATGAGCCATACCTTGTGTGAGCTGTCTTCTAAGCACAAACGATGTTAAAATTCGATTTCGATCATCACTAAAACACTTTCGACGACTGCAGGGCCGACAGCAATGCAATTTTTTCACCTGTTGACAGAAAAAAATCACATGGAATTAATATACATCATGGTCATAAATCAAAGGTTATAGCAACGTATAGTTATACATAGGTATAGGTAATGAAATTTTCATCGCCACCGGACCGAGCGAGGTCACGTAATGAGGCGCCAATCTGTGCTCTATAGTACGACAATCGCACTCGTGCATTTCCGCAGATGTCAAAAGGCGAGCAAAAATGTCAAAATATTATTGATCATCGCGAGAATTACGTGCACGGCGCCAAAGGCTGGTAAATATGGCAAAATATGACGCGTTTTGTATCGTACTGAATTAAAAGCTCGACTAACCTTATCAGCAAGTCACAGGTATATGTATTATGAAATAATCATACTTTTGTACGACTTTTTTCCTTTGCAGTGTAACTTTGTGATTGGCGATAGAAAAAATGAATTAATAATTTATTTTAATATAAGTTGAAAAAAAGTTCACGATTGACGGAGTTTTAATAAATTTTCCAGTGATTCATAATCTTTCAGAACATCGTACGGATAATAAGCCAAATTCACTCAATTCTAATCCAAGACTCTGACAACAATGACATTTTGAAAAAATTTTTGTTTTTAAAGCTGCAAAAATTTCTAAAATTGGACCCAATTTTAAAATTTATTAAGACTTCTGAAATTTAGTCACGTCAAAGTAACAATAAATTTTTGAAGGTTGAATAATTTGAAATTCATCAAAATTTTCATTAGGTCAATTTTTAAATTTTACAATAAATGTTTGAAATTTTGTCAATTCTCAACATTTTCAACGTTGTTGGTGAATTTTTTTGAAAGTGATAAAAATTGAAAATTTGGAAAATCTCCAACATTCAATAAAACCTCGAGAATTAATAGTAATAAAATTATGAATGATTTTTGACATTGAACCAATTTTAAAAGATTGGCACATTTTTATAATTTCCCTAATTTTGTGAATTTTTAAAATTTTCAAAATTTTCAAAATTTGAAATTAATTTTTAAAATTTTCAAAATTTTCAAAATTTGAAAGGATCTAAAGATTTGCTAATTTTTGAACCTCAATAAATTTTTTGAAATAAGATCCATTTTTAAAATTTGAACAACTTTTGAAATTTGATAAGATTTTTAAAAAAATTTAAAAAGGGAATTTTCAATGAATTCTTACAATGAACAATTTTAAAAATTTGGTGGGAATTTCCAAAAAAAAAAAAATTAAAAGGCGATTTTTTAATGAATTTTTACAATGAACAATTTTAAAAATTTGGTTAGAATTCTCAAAAAAAATTAAAAGACGATTTTTTAATGATTTTTTACAAATTCTAAAAATTAATCAAAATTCAAAATTTGAGAAATTTTTAGAATTGAACAAAACTTTGAAATTCGATATAGGTAATTCTTTCAGGTAATTTTTGGAATTGGATAAATTTCAAAATGTTTTAAAATGTAATTAAATTTTTTTAAATTTAGAAAATCTGGAATTTTTAAAATTTTATTCAAACTGTCAAGTGTGGAATTTCTTTTTTTTTATTGATAAAAATTTTAAAATTTTGGCTACCTACATTTCCCATTTTAAAGCCTCATCATCAAAACTGATTCAAACCAAAATCCATCACCACATACTTATTCATGAATCACGCTATCTATAAACGACACATTTTCCATGAAACCACCACACTCGTGCATAATTCATAAAACAAACGGTACCAGCACAGGGAACAAATAGTTCACACACATTTACAGCAACATTTACCTAGAGCGATCCTCTCGAAATAACATTTTATCTCACTTAATACTAAGCACGATAAAATAAATTTAAGTACCAGAGATAGAAAACTCGTAGACTCTGCAGCATTCACTTCAGAAAAAAGAAAAAAAGTCAAACGTAGCTTTCGTAGAAAAAGAAAGGAAGATAAAAAAAAACCTCCTAAACCAAGTACATTCGAACGGATTACTCCAAGTGAAGGAGGTATTTGCTCGTTACAAACAATTTGAAACAGGTCGTTTGTGTGTTTACTGTTTAGACAAGACGTATAATAATCGACACTTGGCACATGGTTTCGATGAGAATCGCTACAGACTAATTAACATGCACTCTTCAGTAAACATTTCAAATCATCGAAGTAGGTACACGAATTTGTAGATACTACAGATACCTAAATCTATTAATAAAATATTGTGTTTTCTTTACATCCCAAAATTGAAAAAAAAAAAGGAAAAAAACGAGAGAAGAAAAATTAAAACATCGATTCGATTACATACATTATTTTTAAGATAATTTAATCATTGATAATCAGGAAGATGGAATTATTTCACTTTTTTACACGTACGAGTATCACTTACATCGATTCATGCAAAAGGTAGGTATAAAAACACAAATATAAATAAAAAAGAAGATGACAAGGTCAACATCTCCAACCAAATACACCGTTGCATCCTCCCCCCACCAACAATCTTCGCGCCGTACGGAATTTAGAAATTACGTCACTTTTCACGCATCAATTATTTTTACCGACACTGCGGATATTTTTAATTTCAAGTTAGCTCTATAACGAGTAAATTGTAAATAATACGAAGGGTAATTTTCTTTGTAATTTTTTCCTCTCGAATGGGGACCACCTCAGAAGTGTATAAATTTAAAAATTAGTATTATAGCAACGTATTCTGCGAGACTTTACGAGGAGAACGCAGATTACAAAGTTTGTATGTTCAATTTATAACGAGAAAATCGTTTTAAATTTAAGACTCCTCGTACATAAGGTGGCGAAATATTTATGAAGTGGAGAAAGTTCAACCGTCGTTGCAAGTTGGGTGATTATTTGGCAGCTTGATATTTTCATGCATTTTTAAACTCATTTTGGAACAAACGTAACTTATTTGAACAAATTGTGCTAAAAATATCTTGAAAATTGGGTGAAAAACGATAAAAACTGCTAAAAATCCGAAATATAATATAATAGGTAGGTAGATAGGTATATATTTATTTAATGTAAAAAATTTTTAAACATATATATTTTTTTTTCACAAAAATCCTTATCATTTTATTTTAGAAGGAAAAATTTATTTGATTTTTTTGACCCAATTAATTTTTCCTTCTAGAGATTTCTTCGTGATTATTTTTCTATTCACATTTTTTTCCCAAAACAGTTTTTAGGATATTTTTTTATTATTATTTTTGTTACCTATCTACAAATTTTTACAATTTTTTCAAAATTTAATTTGTCAAGATTTTTTTCAATTTTGAACAAACTTCTCTATTTTTTTTTAAAATCAAAAAATATTTTGAGAAATTAAAAAAAAAAACACCCTAAAAATTTTTCAGATTTTTTTTTAGCATTTTTATATTTTTTACTGTGGTAGTTTGAGAGTCATTCTTAACTTGATTTCTTTTTGTCAAAAAAATATTTTTCAAAATTTTTACAAAGATTATTTTTTTAAATTTTTTTATAAAAATTATTTTTAAATACTTTTTTCAACAATTTTTGGTTTCAAGAAAATTTCAGCATTAACATTTTTTTCCTAGAAGATTATTTCATAAAAGAATTTCATACTTACCCAAAAATTTTCAATTCGTTTTCCTACAGGAATTTTGTCTGAATAATTATTTCATGCGTTAAATTTTTTTTTACACAATTAAAATTTTCTTTCGAAAGACTTCTTCAAGATAATTTTCATCAATTTTCATTTATGTGCACCAACTTTTTCATTGTTTTTTAAAATTTTTTTATCGACTTCTTCATTATTTTCCCGATTGAATTGATCATTAAAAAAAATATTATAGTTGGTATTTTTTTTGTTGACAAGATGACCTAAGAAAAGAGTCATTTTTCACTTTTATAAAAAAAAACTTCTTGAGAATTTTTTTGGTCAAAAACATTTTTTTTTACTTTTAAATATTTTTTTCAACAATTTTTTGTTTCAAGAAAATCATTGCTTCAATTTTTTTTTTTGAATTCGATATAAAAATTCATTTTTTTCCTATAAGACTTTCTTCTGAGTAATTATTTGATACTTTACCTAATATTTTTTTTTACATTTTTTTTTTTTTTTTTTTTTTGCTTATGACGTACAAACGTTTATTTTTTGGAAACCACTTCAAAAATTACTATTTGAGAGATTTTTCAAAAAAAAATTTTTTGATTTGAAGAATTTTCCAAATATATTTTTTTCTTCATGAGGAGATTTGAGAGAAATTTCTCTAATTATCTGAGTAAAAATTTAAAATGAAATTCTCATCAAAAGAAAAATAAGACAAAAATGCCTACTTTCGAGGACTTTACGTGGACTTCATTCATATTCAATTCCTGGAATAAATTTCAAATCACCATAAATATTCCATCTCGTATCGTTCATTCTCAAAAGACGGACGCGCCTTTTTTCTTACACATCGGATCATTAAAAAAGTACCAAAAAAAAAAAAAACCACCAACATCTCTTCGCTTTGCTACGCGTCGCGGTTTCAACTTCGAACCAACATTGTAAAAACATATTAAAAAATACTCATCTCGCCGGAACCTGCATTGTGTAAAGTTTTTAACTAGGTCAAAAGAAAAGCTTGTTTTAAACGTAATTTTGTTTCTTCGAGAGAACGTGTAATGGATTGGTGAGGTATGGTACACGATGCTAGTTATTTCCCCTTTTCCTATATTTTCCTGTACCCCGAATAGTCCATACTGCATAATATAATCCGTCTCCATCGGTTGTAAGATAACTCTGTGAATCCAGACTCCTGTACTCAGTACACGAGGGACGAGAAGAAGGGTTCGTTTTACCCAGCTCTATAATGAATTGTACCTATGCCAAACCCAAACGTCACACTTGTTTTTTCCAACACCGTCTGGTACATGAATAATATAAACAGAAAGTTTCATTTTGAAAAACGAATGAAAATGCCATGTTAGAAAAACAAACGTTTGAATTGGACTTCGCCTCGAACAATCCCTCCGTATCATATTTGTACGGTGGAAAATTAATCGTGATTGACGGTTCTTGGTGGAAACGCATGAGCTTGAAAGATGGCGCGTTTTTTTTCACCCAACTACATAAATGAGAATTTATTCGTGTTCGCGTGTTATTTCTACGAACTGAATCAATATACAGCTTTTATCATGGTTTTAGCTTGGTAAACGTTGTGAGTTTCGATGATTTCTGTTTTTTTTTTTAAATGGATTTTCTAGAGTGGAGTGGCGCTATTTCTATTTTTTTTTAAATAAATTTTCTGAAGATTTTCAAAAAAAAAGAATACTTTATAGAAAATTTGAACAACTTACATCCTACCCACACTGAAAGAAATTAGTATAGTAAAATACAGTATCCAAATTACTTTACTTTTACAGTAAAAATTACTATACTGGGTAGTATTTTTTACTATACAGAATAGTAAAAACCACTATTTTGCTGCATTTTGCAGCATTTTTTACTATACTGTATAGTAAAAAATACTGCACAGTATAGTAATTTTTATCATTTTTTTTACTGTACTTCCATACAGGATCCAAATTACTGCAATTATAGGATCCATTAGCATATTATAGTACAAAATATTGATTTTATGCTATAATATACTGCATTTTTAGTAAAAAATACATTATTTGTACAGTACCCAGTACTTTCTCGTTCTCTCAGTGCATTGATAAATTGTAGAAAATTCATTTTTCGATAAAAGAACCAGTTTCTTAAATTTTTTTTGAAAAAACGTGTTTTTTAGCAGAAATAAAAACAAATTTTTTCCCAATTTTTATCAAATATTGAAAAAACTATTTAGAACAGTTTTTCAAGAATTTACTACATTTCAATAAAATTTGACCCCCCCCCCCCCCCCCATTGGAAAAAAAATTCAACAATACTGAATCATTTTTCTAATGATTTTTTTTTCAAAGTTCAAAACCAAAATTTTAGAGATTTTGTTTTTCAAGAAAATCATTATTTTTAAATTGAATTTTTGAATTTCAAAAATTAAGATTATATGTACTTTTATCAAAAAATTTGTTTACAACGTATTTATCAAAAAAATTGATTTTTAAATATCAGAAAAAAATTATTTGTTCCAAAAAAATTCAGAGAATTTTTCGCTTCAAAACAATTCAAAAAATTGGTTGTTTGGAATTTTAAAAAAATTCCCAAGGTTGAAAAAAAATTTTTTTGCCCTGAAAAAGTTGAAAAAAAAATATAGATTTTTTCATTCCAAAAAAATTAATAAAAATTCCTCATTTTTCCCGCTAGAAATTTTTTTCAATTTTTTTTGAAATGAAAAGTTGATTGATTGTTTTGTTGCAAAAAAATTGAAAAAAATTTCCAAGGGAAAAAATGAGGAATTTTTGCAATACAAAAAAAATCAAGATCATTTTTCGTCAAAAATTTGAAACATTAACATTTCAATCACGTTCCAAAGTTTTTTTTTAAAATTGAGAAATTTTTTATTTCAATAAAAATCTAGAACGTTTCTATTCGGAAAAAACCTGATTTTTTATACCACAGAATTGAGAATTTTTTTTACATTCTTCGAAAAAATTTAGAGATTTAGGATTTGAAAAATATTTTTACTTACAAAAAATTGAGAGATTCATTTATTTCAAAAATGAAACAAGTTTCTAATACGTACAAATGGGTTGAAATTTTTATAACTCAAACATCGAGAAGTTTTCACTTCGAAAAAATGAGTAATTGTTTCTTTAAAAAAATATTTTAGGTAGTAAGTAGGTAAGTATATATTTTTTAGATTTTTTAGATTTTTTTTTTTTTTTTTTGAAAAATATATTTTTTACTCACAAAAAATGGAGGTTTTTATTCCAGAATTTTTTTTAAATAGGTATATATAAAAAAAATTATAAAATTTCTTTTAGTAAAAAAATTGAAGCCCCTTGAAGAGAAGGCACATTCATTCCCTGTATTTTATTTTTCTATCCCCATCATCAACTTCTTGTATTATTAATATTATTCAGTTAATTTTGCATCTATTGTTTTTTTAAAAAAGCAACAACTCCGTAAAAATCTTTCAAAAATAATTTTTTTATTTTAAAAAAAAAATTATAAAACAAAATTTGAAAAAAACAACAAAAAAAACTATAAAAAACAATGAAAATGAAAATTATTATCCTTATTATTTAATAAAGATTATAGCTTACATATGTACAAATAACGATTGTGAATGAAGGACCCAGGCTCACTTGAGCTACTTCGCTTTTTATAATCAAGATCACGAGCGCAGAAGGTCTAAAGCTGAACAAGCGAAGAAACATCGTACAGATATCATTTCATAAAACCAACCACGTCTCAAATTTTCATAAGACCCGAACAATTCCATTCTATAGTTATTGGCATCGTTTTTATCTAAAAATGCACCATCGATAAAATTATCCAAATCGATCGATTTTCTATCATTCAGGCGATCGCTTTTGATAAATGCTAATTTCATTCTCGATGACTGAAGGATTTGACGTTTCAAATCCATCACGAGTTGCCTATTGGAGGAACAAAACTTCAAATATTCGGCCAATTTCGAAACACGATTGTTCACAATCAACAGGTAGCAGAAATCTTCGATATTATTCAAATTCATCATATTACGTTCCTTGAATTGAGCAATTCCGTCGCTGTTATGGAAACATAATCTCATCATCTTCCTCAAAGATTCCAAATTAGCGTGGATAATAATATTGGGCCAAAATTGACACCAAAGGGCGTTCCTCGACTGGGAACTCAAATTCGTTAATAAAGCTATGAAAAATTTCATATCAACGCTACAATCTCGATGCTGATGTACACGAGGGCAATTTTTTGGCGGCCCTAATGCTCGAAAAATATCTTCAATAACTTCTATATTACTCAGAACGTGATCCCTGCAGTAAGCCGGAGCAGATTTCCATATTTCATAAAGTGCTGAATCAATATTCGGTCCTAGGCCCTCTCTGAAGCATTTTGCTGCAAATGCACGAATAACGTGAAGAAATTTAGACAACGAGATGAAAGGTTTCAAGCGATGCCAAGTTGGTAAAATCAATCTCGAATATTTGCCAGCTCTTTCGATTAGATGGTGGAAAACCATGCTATCGATGGCAACATTATAATTGGATTTGGAGTCTGCCAATCCAAATTCACCTCTCATAACATTTGTCCAATAATGTACCAATGGAGATATTTCAAAATTGCTTCCATCACTAAGTTTAGAATTATTTGATACAAAAGGCCAAAAACGTTCAACATCGTCCACCAAGCAATTAATGCAAGCTATCTTATACTTCTCTAATTCGTGTAATTTATTATCACGATTTAATATATTTTTGGCCGTTAACAGGAAACTAATAGTGCCATCGGGTTTCAAAACAAATTCATCCATACAGTTTAATACAGCTATGTAAAAATATTGATTGGAGACATCGTAGAACACATATTGTCTGTGATAGAAGCACCACTTCTGAAATGACAAAGCCACTGGCTCGTACAAACAATTATTTATCATTTTTTCGACGACTGATGGAACTCCTTCGATCATTGGAGCAGCTTCGCGCATATATCTAGTGAATAATTCCCATCTACATCTAGAAAAGATTTTGATTTCATAACGGGCTATATGTCGACAAAGTACGAGAGCCAGCTCTTGCGAAGCAAGTGTTTGCAGCGTCGGAGGCGATACGAATGAAATTGCTGGACGAACACGATTGTACATTTTGACTGTCGATTGCCTCGTTGCACCAATATCTAATTTCTTCAACTTTGGAGCCGAGCTATTATCCATCCAAAACCTATTAATGAAATTGAAATTCAGAATATTAACGTCTTATTCAAAGTACCTAAAGACAACTGTAAATCATTACTTAATACTTTTAAAAGTAATCAGAGCAAAGGAGGTGAATTTAAGAGGGAAAAAATATTCAATATAAATTTGAGCAAACTTCATACGAAAATTTTGTACTTTGAGAGTTTAAAATTGGGGAGTCGGTTGTAAAAACGCAATCATAGTCAAAAATCAAATTTTAGAGACCAAAATAACGTACTCAATTCATGATTGGGGGTGAAAATTTGATCCAATGGATGTTGACTGTTCACCAAATTTTCCATACTGCCAAGAATTTTTTTTTCAAATTTTGAAAAATTATAAAACAGGGTGTCTAACGAGAATGATTTTTTTTTCTGAAAATGCAAAAAATTTTCACACAAAAAATCCTCCTAAAAAAATTTTCAACAATTTTTTCGTCCCAAAGTTTAAAAAATATTTCATTAATTTGTTTTACTATCAACAAAGAAAAAATTGATACCCCAAAAAATTGAGATTTTTTTATTTCTCAAAATTATTGTTCGAAAAAAATTCCAGTTCTTTTTTTTTGAAAATGAAACGATTTTTTTTTCTCACAAAGAATAAACTTTTTCACAGAAACTTAAAAAATTATCTTCAGTTTTTCACAAAATAAAAATTTTATAACATTTTTCTCCAAATAAAAAAAAATATTTTTTCGTATTTTCAATTTCAAGAAAATAAAATCCTGAAACTTCTTCCTCCAAAAAAATTTCTACTCCAGAAGATTTGAGACTTCTCTTACTTCAAAAAAATTAAATCATTTTTTTAATTCCAGAACAATTTCTAATAATTTCTGAACCAAAAAATTCGTTAAATTTTTTTTTTAATTTCAAAAATGAGAATAAATTGTTTGCATTTAAAAAAAAAAAATGTAATTTCAATTTGAAAAAGATTTTTTCACAGAATGTTTGAGAAATGTTGAAAATCCATAATTTATACTCATTTTCTGGCCTCTACCAAAAAACCAGCTGTTTTTTTTTGTCCCGCAAAATTACCAGCAAAATTCGATTTTTAGAGCACTTTTTGCCTCTTGAACTGTAGACTATTGGTAGAAATACCTAAAAGTTTCATACTATATCAAACTGTCAAAAAGAGATCAGAACAGCAGAACATAAAACACTTTTTATTCCATTCTAAGACTAGGTACATATATATAAAATAAAAATAAAATAAAATAAATAATGAAAAACTACCAAGTATACGTACAGAACTATTGGAAAATTCATTGAAAAATTTTTTTAATTTAGAAAAGTTTGTTCAAATAGGAAAAACATAACAAAAATTTGAGCGAACTGATACTTCAAAAAAATTACAGACTTAGTAAGTAAGTAAAAAGTTTGAAAAATTGTTTCAATTTTTTTCATTTCACTCTGAAAATTTTCTTTTCAAATGATTTTCTAAAAATTTCGAAAAGGTTGAAGAAATCCAATCCTAACCATTCACGATTTGCGACGACTTTTATTGGGATATCTTTATTTATAAATTATCAAAAGGAGTGTCAACGCTAAGGAATATTCACTTTGAAAAAAAAAAAAAAAAAAAAAACATTCAAAAATATTTTTTCACGAGTAGAACAAAGTTGTCATATATAAAATAATATGACAATTGTTTTTATTACTAGAAAGGTTCAGAAAACAATGGAAGTAGAAAAGATAATTCACTTAAAAAGTAACTGGCATACAAAATAGAGTTGTAAATTAAGGACTAAGTAAAAATACAAAATGTGATAAGGTTTAAATCAGCGAAGAAATTTCAAATAATAGATCATTTTACTTTCGACCTATCATTGTATACGCTTCAAAATTTCCAAATTACTCATCTGGAGGTTGGGACTCTCTAGTTGATTTAAGTTCGAGTAATTGGTTTTGATACTTTTTAATGTCATCTTCATTCGAAAAAGCACTAGCGACGAAATTATCGAAATCGATCAAGTTCTTTCTACTCAATCCATCGTTATTGTCGACAAACTCGCACTGAATCTTCTCGAACTGAAGAATTTGTCGTTTCAAATTCGCCACAAGGTGCCCGTTGGACGAACAAAAATTCAAGTATTCGGACAATTTCGATGCATGGCCGCAGGAAATCAACAGGCAGCAGAAATCTTTAATATTTTCAAACTTCATCATATCACCTTCTTTGAACTGAATAATTTCATCTTCATTATTCAAACATAACCTCATCATAATCCGCAAACTTTTTAAATTGGCATGTATAATAATACAAGACCAAAATTCATGCCATAGGGCATTTCTCGATTGGAAACTCATATTTGTCAATAAATCGATGAAAAATTTCATATCGGCGCCAGGTTCTCGACGCCATAAGTCTACAGTAACTGACGATCCTAATGCTTGGAAATTTTTTTTTATATGTTGCATATCACTCTGAATGTACTCCTTAAAGTGAACAGGTGCAGATGTCCACACTTGAAAAAGTAAAGGGTCAACAACCGGTCCGCAGCCTTCTTCGAAACTGGGTTTTAAAAATGCATTAATAACATTCGTAAATTGATACGTTGAGATGAAATTTTTCACGCGATTCCAAGTTGCTAAAATCCATTTCGAATATTCCCAATTGGTCCAAGCAGTACGCCAGATTAAACCTTCGAAAAGTATATCACCCACGGCCATTCCCCTCAATATAATTTCTAGTTGTTCATCATTCATTCTTTGGAATACATGATAAAAAATATCTGGTTCACGACGTTCCAGCAGCATTTTAAGTACTGTTGTTTGTTCACTATTGGAAAAGAAACTATAGAAATAGTGTATAGCAGTCCACTCCGATTTATACAAAATGTTCATCACATCTCTAGACCAATTAAAATTATTTTCAAACAACTGCCTTAATTCACATTTCATAACAGCAGTCCAGTAACGCATCAACGGATATTTTTCCAAGTTCCGTTTAGAATTATCTGATACAAAAGGCCAGAACCGTCCAACATATTCAACCAGGCAATTAGTACAAGCAAACTTATACTTATCCGCTTCGTTCAATTTATTGTCGTTCAATATATTTTTAGCTGTTTGTAGGTAATTGATTGTACCATCGGGTTTCAACACAAATTCATCCAAACAGTTCAATACAGCGTTATGAAAATACTGATTGGAGGAATCGTAGAAAACGTGTTCTTTGTGATAAGTGCACCAGCGTTGAACAGAAACTACAACGGGGGCATACAAACAATCCGCTATCATTTCGTCCAAGACTTTTGGAACTCCTTCGAACCATGGGCCATAGTCGTGCAAGAAGTATTCTTTACTCAAGTTTTCGAATCCATATTCAGGGTCGTCAACTGTAACTTCATTACGGATAACATGTCGACAAATGTCGAGAGCCAGCTCTTGCGAAGCAAGTGTTTTCAGGGTTGGAGGCGAAACGAAAAAAAGAGCTTGATTTCCAGGATTATCCATTTGGAGAGTGGAAAGTATCACGTAGCACCAATAACTGTTTCAATATCGGATCCAACCAATATCAATCTAAAACCACCAATGAAACGAAATTAATGCCAGCATTCAAAGCAATGTCAACTGAATATGAAAATCACTAATCAAAGTTTCCAAACTGCAGTAGGTTAGGTAATATGAACGTAAAGGTCAGTGCTCCTTAAATTTATGCCTATTATCTACTTATTGTTTTTTTTTGCTTTCTCTTGGTGTCCCTCCCAAGTTGTTTATTTTTTTGAGGAAATAATCCCAAATTCTCATTTTGCCTCAAATGAATGACAACTGGTGTGGTGTTTAGCCAAGCCAATTTTTAAAAAATGAAAAAAAAAACAATTTTCAAATTTTTGCTTTCTTTTGTTTCTAACACGACATCAAAGTTGTTTTTTTTCATGAGAATAATATGCAATTTTTTAATTTTATATTATCTTAATTCCAAGTAGTGTTGAGCTCCCCCCACTCGCTCAAAAAATGCAAACCTAAAAAAACGAACAAATCTTCAAAACTTAGAATTCCAAATTGTTCCTCTTCATGAGAAAAGATTTCTTGATTTTTCATTTTTTCCCCTATCTGAATTCAAAGAGGTGTCAATTACCTTTCCATTTTCTAAAAAAAAAAAACTGCTAAATTTCCACTCAAAATTTATTTAGGGGAGGCATAAAAATTGGAAATTAATTTCTCATGAAAAGGACAACTTCAAATCCTAAATTTTGGAAAAAATTTCAATTTTTTATTTTTATATTTTTTTGAGAAATTAGTCGGACTACAAACTATTACTTAAAATTCAGATTGGGGGAAATAAAAATGAAGAATTATACTTAACAACTTGAGGAAGTCAGACTAAAAACAGACAAAATTCGAAAATAAGAAACACCCTGAATACATACTATTTCAGGCCATAAAGCAAGTTATAAAGTGCCACCTAGTGGAGCATTAGTGCCATGCAGTAAATTACGATTGTACCTACATCTATTATTTATTCCAAGAAAATTGAAAGGTTAAAAAAAATGTTGTTCTTTTTCTATGAGAATGCGAGATTTTCTCCTAAATACATACAAAAAAATTGGGAGATTTTTTTTATCAAATTTTTTTTTAAATTTCCCTCCCAAAATAAAGTACCTATCGAGATTTTTTTCTCAAAAAAACTGATAATTTACTTCTCTAAAAATGAAAAATATTTCATCGTTTCATAATTATTTTCTTCTAAAATTTAAAAAAAAAATGTTAACTAGGTACTTTTTTTCTCCAACATTTTTAGAAATATTTATGTCTTTTACTTCAAAAAATTCTCTTCTCCAGATTTTTTTCTCGAAAAAATTTGGATTTTAGGTAGGTTTTAAATTAACAAATTTTGGTAAAATGGAACATAGGTACTTGGATTTTTCACGAACTGGAACTGTTCAATGTTTATCTGATGCCATATAATTTACGATGGGTTATCTTTCATCACACATATCTTTGTATGATTTACGACCTGTCGAACGTGTCATTCGATTGACAACCCTTATCTAATCTATAGATTTATTGCCTGCTGCAAACCTTATCTAATCTACCGAATCATTGGGGCTATTGGACACCTGCTGTTCGACATGGTCTATGATATTTTAGGCCGGCGGTCGTAGCGGGGGTTATTTTATTCTCATTGGTCCAAAACCAGTTATAGACATCCCCACCCCTTCTATCGTTTACTTCCTTGGAAGTTAGTCGACTGCTGGTCATTACGTTTTTAGTTTTCATATTGTGCGGATGTCGCTCATGGTCCTTCGGGTCACAGTGCATTTCACTGTTAATACATTGTGTGTATATGATCAAGTTGACTTTAATTGTTCACTGTTGTGATCTAAGTGCAAGTTAACTTTAGTTTTCATACAGTTCGTGTTGATTTACTTACAGTTCGCAGTCTACAGTACAGTTCGTGTTAGTTGTTAAGTAAATTATTCAGTTAACTTTGTGTTGACTTTCGTGTTTGTTGACTTTCGTGTTCGTTGACTTTCGTGTTCGTAGTGGTTCAAGTTACACGTAAGTGACTTTAATAATTGAACAATGTCTACCGAAGAAGACAATATCATTCGTAATAACGAAGTATCCGAGGAAGATCTTCGGAGTTTTGAAGATCAACTTAGGAACGGTGGTCATGAGACTATGGATGAAGGCACTCCCGACCTTTCATCAGGTTCTACTGTTTCTGGTGGAACTGGTGAAAGTGTAGGTGGAGAAGCCACAGTTAACCCTCGGCAAGGAGAGGTAAACCGTTTGGTTAATGAACTGGTGTGTATCGAAGCGGATTTAAAACTCGAAGAAGATTTCAATCCCGAAGAAGAGGCACAAACAGTCATTAAATCCAGTTTGGAAAACATCGAAGCTTTAAAATCAAGATATGTTACAAGTCATGATAAACTCATGAATATGGTTGGGTTTTCGAACAACGTCAACTCTAAGCTGGCTATGGTCAGACGCCAGAACTTCCTGAAGCTGCACAGAGACATTAAGAACAAGTACGTGAGATGTCTCAAACCGGAAGCCGTTCAACCATCAACTTCGAAGAAATCGAGTGTTAAAGTGCCTCACCTTCAAATAGAAGTGTTTGATGGTAATCAGGAAGACTGGTTGGAATGGCGCAAAGTTTATATCACAACAATTCACGAAAACAACGATGTGGACGTTATCGATAAATTCAGGATATTAAGAACCAGTTTAAAGGGTCCTGCAAGGGATATTGTTAGAGAACATCCGTTTGATGAAGAGCATTATCAGGAGGCATGGAATGATGTTGATTCCACCTTAAATGATCCAGTCAAGGGAATTTCCCGAAACCTGGATAAAATTGCTTCTGCAGAGCCGATGAATTCCAGACAGTCTGGTAAATCTCTCCGTAACCTGGTCGCAATATTTCGGTCAAACGTAACTGGAATTAAGGTTACCTTAGAGGAGAATAAGGACATCGACTTATTATCGCAATTGGCGATTAATATGTTCCTCAGGAAAGCGGATGAGGATACGCGCACCAGCTGGGAAACTGAATTGTCCCGTAACAAGAAATTTGCTACGTATTCTGAATTTTTCGAGTATATGGATGGTCGTTGTAATGCGTTAGAAAGAGCGCATGTATCTTTCAGCGACAATAAACGTCCTGAGAAACGGTCTAATTCGGGTAAAAGTTTGGCTATTCCAGCGAAGCGTTCCAAATCGTGGTCAGGTTCAGCTAAATGCAGATTTTGTGATCAAGATCATATAACTCACGAATGTCCGACTTACTTATCGAAGTCTCCAGAGAGTCACCTACAGTCGGTACGTGAAAAGAAGCTATGTTATGGGTGCCTGAAACCATTCCAGAATTGCAAGCGAAAGTGCAATTTTTATTACAAGATTTGCAAAGCTGGACATAATCCCACGTTGCACGATGCCTTTCCGGTCGCCGGGAAGTCTCCATTGTTAGACAAACCGAGTAAGTATAATAATTCACTTTGTGGTAAAAATAATAATAGTAATCAATCTAACAATTGTCCTATTATTGTACCTAGAGTAAACAAATCAGATGAGATGGATTGTACACCATCACCAGAAGCGAAGAATTCGAAGGAGCTTTCTTCGTCTGTAAATATTTCATGTGAGTATAATTCATCTGGAAATGATAAAAATGGTAGTAATGAATCGACTAATCCTATTATTTTTACTTCCAGATCAAGTTGTGTAGAAAGTTTGTATACTCCAGAGATCGATGTAAATATTGTAAATAATGATGTAAATAGTGTTCGTAATTCAACGGATATAATCGCAGATGGTTGGGTTGGTATTTCAGCCACAAAAAATATTTATGAACTTTTAGCTACAGTAATTATAAATGTTGATGGTATTGCTGTACGCGCGTTGTTAGACTCTTGTAGTCAATTTAATATTGTAACCTCTGAATTAGTTTCTAAAATTAAATGTAAACCTTCTAAAAATACACATGTAATTGGTGGTGTTGGTACATCTTCTACTAAATCTTCAGCTTCAGTTAATTTATTCATTTCCTCCAAGTTCATGAATTTTAAAAGGGAGGTAAAATGCATTATTCTGGAAGATATTGTAGACGAGGTACCTAGCAGATATTTTTCCATTGATCAATGGAAATTTCCCTCGGATATACGCCTAGCTGACCAAGAATTCAATGTACCTGCAAAGGTAGATTTATTATTAGGTACTGGAATTTTCTGGAATGTTTTACTTCCTCGATATTATCGTCTTGGAAGTGGACTACCTAGATTCCAGCAAACAAAGTTGGGTTGGATTGTGACAGGTGACATGAACATTCATTTATGTAATTCGGTAAGTACCTCTAATGTATGTTGTAATGTTCAAGCTGACTCACTCGATAAATTATCTTCAACTATTGAACGATTATGGTTTCTTGATGAATCAAGTGTAAAAGAGTTAAGCAACGAAGAGAGAGAATGCGAATTACATTATCTTAACACCACTACTCGTAATGAAGATGGGCGATTTGTATTACGATTACCTTTCAAAAAAGATCGTTCATCTTTAGGTCATTCAAAGACTCAAGCTTTAAAAAGATTTCAAGCTTTAGAACGAAGGTTTGCACGTGATCATGCCTTAAAAAGGGATTATACTAAAGCCATCAATGAAATGATTAATAAGGGTCAATTGAAACTGGTTCAGGAATCTCCTGGCGAGTTGAATTATTACATCCCTCATCACGCTGTAATTAAGGAAAGCTCTGTAAGTACTAAGCTGAGAATCGTATTAGATCCTAACATGAAATCTTCTTCTGGCTTATCTTTGGATGATTGTCTCATGAAGGGACACAGAGTACAACCAGAAATGATAAGTATTTTAATATGTTCTCGTATTCACAAGTTTATTATTACTGCTGACATCATTAAAATGTATTTACAGTTTTTACGTCATCCTGATGATACTTGTTTTCAAAGAATTTTATGGAGAGAAGATCCAGCAGGTCCAATACTTATACTTGAATTTACAGTAGTACCTTTTGGATTCAAGTCTTCTCCTTATGAAGCTACTCGATCTTTAGTAAGACTCGCAGAATTAGAGGGGGCTAAGTTCCCAAAAGCTCAACAAGTACTTCTTTTTGGCACTTACATAGATGACACTACTGCGGGAGCAGATACAATCGAAGAATTGATCGAGATTAGAGATCAATTAATTAATCTATTAAAACTTGCTGGACTTGAATTGAGTAAATGGTGCTCGAATTCTGAAGAAGTCATTAAGGATTTTCACACGCTATCTAATGATACTGTTAAACCAATACAATTCGACGAAGAATTAATGGTTAAAACTTTGGGACTCCGTTGGTTTCCTAAAGAAGATGTGTACAAGGTATGGGTAGGTCCTATTGAAGTACACACAAATTACACCAAACGAGAAGTTTTATCGATCATTGCATCCATTTATGATCCCATGGGATTTCTTGGTCCAGTTACTGTGCTTGGGAAATTATTGATGCAATTACTATGGACAGATAAAATCAGTTGGGATGATTTACTTCCAAACACCTTACATAAACGATGGATTGAATTCATCTCAACTCTTCATGAGCTTAATAATATTTTGATTCCTAGGTACATTTTTGATCCTAAAGACAATTATTCTTTCCTAGAATTACATGGATTTTCTGACGCTTCTGAGAAGGCTTATGGTGCTGTATTATACATTCGTTCAGTATACACCACTCATTCCAATGTGCAGATTATCATCTCCAAATCGAGAGTTGCTCCATTAAAGAAGCAAACACTTGCGAGATTAGAACTATGCGCAGCGGAATTACTAGCAAACCTTACTAAAAAGACACGAGAAATTCTGGGATCAAGCATCAATTTTTCATCCATAAGACTATGGACTGATAGTACGATTGCTTTATATTGGATTCGGTCTCCTCCTGAAAAATGGCAAACCTTTGTTGCGAATCGGGTGAGACGAATTCAAGAGGCTTCTAAAGATTGTATTTGGGATCATGTAAGTGGTAAGGATAATCCCGCGGATCCATTGTCCAGAGGTGTACTTCCATCAGACCTCAGTAACCTTTCGTTGTGGTGGCAGGGTTCACAACTATTATCATCTTCAAATATCCTTCCTACTCCATCAAGTAGTAAATATGAATTTGTCGAATCTGTTCAAATAGATTTAAGGAAGCCACCAGTTAAAACAAAAAGGTCATTAGCTCTGTTGATTGATAGTTCATGGATGTCGAAATTTGACTCATTAGATGATTTGGTAACTACTGCCGGATATACATGCAGATTCTTCTGGAATTCCCATTGGTATGGACCAAAACTTATGGGTCCTCTTACACTTCATGAGTATGATAATACCTTGACATTACTGATTAAATTAGTTCAGAAACAAGAGTTCAAGGATGAACTGCTTTATTTAGAAAATGGGAAAGATATTCCTAGAAGAAGCTCAATAACTTCGCTAACACCATTTTTGGATGGCACTGGCATTATCAGAGTGGGAGGCAGACTCCAAAATTCAGATTTATCGTTTGAACAGAAACACCAAATATTATTACCCTTGGCGCACATACTGACAAAATTGATTGTCTTAAAAGAACATCAGCGCAATCTTCATGCAGGACCAAAGGGTTTGTATTCTGCATTACGACGTAAGTATTGGGTTATTCATACACAAAGGGCAATTCGCTACTGTATTACACATTGTCGTACGTGTATCCTAATGAGAGGTGAAATCCGTACACAATTGATGGCTGACTTACCTAGAACACGCGTCACCCCTAATCGACCTTTTACCGTAACTGGAGTTGATTACGCGGGTCCAATCAATTTATTAGTCAGAACAAAACCTCGTAAAGTGACTACTAAAGCATACATCGCTGTTTTTGTATGTTTCGCTGTCAAGGCTATTCACATTGAATTGGTAGCAGATTTAACCAGTGAGGCCTTTATTGCTGCATTCACTCGTTTCACTTCAAGAAGAGGTTATCCCAATGAAATGCACTCTGACAATGGTACTACCTTTGTAGGAGCTAAGCGAATTTTAAGTGAAGCGGGACAATTACTTGACAAAAATGAGGAAGAGATCACTAAATTTTGGAATTCGAACGGAGTAAATTTGCATTTCATTCCTCCTTATGCCCCTCATTTTGGTGGTCTCTGGGAAGCAGGAGTTAAATCAGTAAAAAGAACTTTACTTAAGGTAATTGGAGATCAAGAGTTAATGTATGATCAATACACTACAGCACTTCACCAGGTTGAAGCATGCTTAAATTCACGACCTTTAGTACCAGAATCTCCAGACCCTAATGAATTGAATGCGATTACTCCAGCTCATTTTCTTATTGGCGGTCCCATCACTGCGCTACCGAATAAAGATATTTCGCATGTTCCAACAAATCGTTTAAAATATTATGAAATGGCCACCCAATTAACTCAGAAATTTTGGAAAAGATGGCAAAATGAGTACTTACAAACGTTACAGGAACGAAATAAATGGAGATTCGCCAAAGACAACGTAAAAATTGGTGATTTGGTAATTGTCAAAGACAATACCTTACCCCCTACCAAATGGTCTTATGGTCGAATAACTGAATTACATCAAGGTACTGATGGACTTACGCGGGTAGTCTCAGTTAATTCTAGTGGTAAAATTTTGAAGAGAACGATTGGAAAGTTGGTTATTCTTCCTAATGATGACGATGAGTTTAATTATAAATAGATGTATGTAACCTATTTGAGCTTTATAGTTGATTCGTCCTAATAATTTTTCAGTACCGATAAATACGTGGCAGCAAGGGCTCTATTGCTTAATTGAGCTCACACATTTAATAATTTATTACAGGTGGGTCTTTGACTCAACTTCGTGAGAGCCAACGAAGTTTATGGACGACAACTTCTATTATAACCAGTTTCACCAATTTATTATTTATTCTAATAAAACAAAAACCCTGTTAATTTGTTTCTGTTATGAAGATTTATTGTTTGTTAATTTAATATTTTGAGATCATAGCTCTCAAGGGGGGGAGCATGTTCAATGTTTATCTGATGCCATATAATTTACGATGGGTTATCTTTCATCACACATATCTTTGTATGATTTACGACCTGTCGAACGTGTCATTCGATTGACAACCCTTATCTAATCTATAGATTTATTGCCTGCTGCAAACCTTATCTAATCTACCGAATCATTGGGGCTATTGGACACCTGCTGTTCGACATGGTCTATGATATTTTAGGCCGGCGGTCGTAGCGGGGGTTATTTTATTCTCATTGGTCCAAAACCAGTTATAGACATCCCCACCCCCTTCTATCGTTTACTTCCTTGGAAGTTAGTCGACTGCTGGTCATTACGTTTTTAGTTTTCATATTGTGCGGATGTCGCTCAGGAACGAAGATTTTTTACGGACCGGAACGTGGAATTTTAATTTTTCACGAACAACTCCTGTTTAATTCAAGCACTGAGGGGGAAGGGGGTGTAGAAAATTGCTACCTAATAGTATTTTAGGAAAAGAAGCATTATGTACTAGTACGTATATTAGGGTGGAGTGAAAAATAAAACATACCTCGGATTTCGACCAAACTCACAGAGGTGTTTCACTTTGAGTTGAGAACCTTCCAAAAAAAATTTGAGCGCCCTACCTCTCAGGGAAGTGGAGCTATGGGCCCTCAAAGTAGGGTCACTTTTGAAAAAAACGCAGTTTTTTTCCACTTTTGGGTAGTGCCACCTACATGGTACCTCGGTCACAGCACTAAAAAAGTGCAATTTGAGTTTCTACACCTCCCCAGACCATTGACCTTCAAATTTGATATCGATTTTCCCACCCTACCAGGGGTTGAAAAGTTGCAGATCGCTAAAAAATCGAGAATTTCTAATTACAAAAAACGAAAATAACATCTGCTTGGTCGCAAAACTGGACTCAAATGGCTCCTATTGATACAAAAAAATTATTTCGATAGAAAAAGTTGTAAAATTTTCATAGCAGGGTTGCCCACTTTCGATTTTCATAAAACATCACTTTTTTGGAGGAAATTTTGATGTTTTATGAAAATCGAAAGTTGGCAACCCTGCTATGAAATTTATTCAACTTTTTCTATCGAAATATTTTTTTTGCATCAACAGGAGCCATTTCAGTCCAGTTTTGCGACCAAGCAGATGTTATTTTCGTTTTTTGTAAAACGAAATTCTCCATCTATAACTGCTTACCAAGTTCACTAAATTTCTTCTCGTGAAAAATCGAATACACGTATGTACCTCCTTAGAACTTACCCAAAAAAGAAAATTCGACTATTACGTTGCGATCCGCCGAGAAGACATTTCCTAATAATATTTCTCAAACGCGTAGCCGATTTTATAGATTGATGCCCGAGGGAAAGGTACATGGCGGGGATCAAATAAAGCGAGACGATTTGTACACCGCAAAGGTATCGACTTTTCTTGCTTCTTTCCCACCGATATTTTCATCTTTGAAAACGTTTATTTTGACACGTTTCGAGGAAAGTACGAGTATAGTAAGGTAGGTGTTTTTTGTACAAGACCACGTAATGTGAGTCGATTTAGTACCCAATGAATCAAGTATTTGAATTAAGCGATGGGTATAGAGTTTTATACATCGTCGAGATGTTACCTTCGCCATACGCCATACGTGAGTTCGATTTATCACTTTGATGTCGATAAGGAAACGATAAAATTGCTCCTGAATTGGTGACTGGAGACACGACACGAGAGAAGTATGCAAATTCAGAGATGCGCTTTTGACTTGGAATAAAATTCTACCCCTTCTGGGTAAATTAACTCGTATCTCGATTACACTCCCTTTGATTGGTTTCACGTACAGAACCCGAATGGAATACGATTCCAGCGTATGTTTTCGTAATTAACGATTCCCATGCCAGTTATTTTGAGGCGAACCTGATGAATAACGAATGCTGAATTACCTATGTCTGGCAAAACTATGTGCCTTCGCTCGACTATTCCTATTCACTCGCGAATGGATTTCACGTAATCTGCAAAACATTGGTTACCATACTAAAAACACCCAAATACTCGTACACGTTCCCAATAAGCTTTTAATTAAATTTTTATCCTCATTATGTTTCCATCGTGTCAGCAAATTGTTACACAACGTCGTCGCGCCGCAGAAAAGTCATTACCTAATGGCGCAGCGGATCCTTTTTTTTACGTGTATTTGATACTCGCTGCTTTGGCTTTGCCAGCTTATCGTATCCGTTTACATTGCCTCGTCTCGAAATTGTCATTTCAAGTTTCAACCGAACGTGCCTCATCTTTTTACACTGCACCAGCATCGTTGCCACTTGCCAGGCGAATCCTTATGCTAATCTCGACCATCGAATTTTAGCCCGATATTATATTCCAGAAGGCATTTCACGTCGTCGTCCTGTTTGTTTCGAAACCATTTCTTTACATTGTAATATGCCTATGCCTGGTTCTATTATCGAGTTATCGCAATAATAACCCTTGCGATATTAGCTGTTTACTATGAAGCTGGAATTTTAAATGTGGTGAATTGGATTTTTACATTTATTAAATTTTACTTAATTTCAATGTGTTTCAATAATTTTTTAATTTTTTGAAAAAACAGAAGATTAATACCTACACGTACGTACTTCAATAAGGAAAAAAAATTCGCACAGAAATTCTTCTATTTTTTATTATTATTTTTTATTTTTATTTTAAATTGAGGCTTCAAAAATTAATCGCATAATGGAAATTGGAAAAAAATTGCCATTTTTTTCAAAGATGGTTTCTTAAAAAATAAAAATGAAAACAATATGTTTTATGATTTTTTTTTTCATATTCAGAATTAAAATGAAAAAAAAACCTAATTTTTGAATTTTTTGAGAAGATTTTTGAATTTTTGTAAATAAGTAAGTACCATTAATTTTAGATTTCCCAGTAAATTAAATCTTTTTAAATATATTTCTTTCTTCATGTTTTTTTTTTGCGAAAGATTAAAAAAAATTGTTGAAACTATTTTAAAAATTTTTCCATATTTTTTTTTTTCAAATGATTGGGTACTTAGGAAAGATGATTTCAGCAAATGTCTTACCAAGAGAGTTTTTGTACCAAAAAAACAAATTATCAACAACATTAAATATGATCTTTAGGAATCAGAAGAATTTTTTGAATCAAAAAATGAAAATTGAAAAAAATAATTTCTCCAATTTTCAAGAGCATATTTGATTTTTTTGCAATTTTTTAAAAGTTGGTATGTATTTCCTTTCAGCAAATATAATTCATCAGCAGCGTTTTTTGTAACCCCCCCCCTCCCCTCCCAAAAAAGAACCCAACATATTTCGCAATTTTTTGAGAGGATTTTTGAATCATTTCTGGAAATTTTTAGAAATATTTTCTTCTTAAAAATTTAATTTCAAAGAGGCAGTTTTCAATTTTCAATAGGATTTTTGAATTTTTTCACAATTTCAAGAGTAGGCATTTTTTTTGGTGATGTTTCGGGAATCAGGGGAATTTTTTTGCACCAGAAAATAAAAATAAAAATTATTCTCATGTTTTTCAACAAAAATTTTTTTCGGGTTTTTGAGAATTTTTGAATATTTTTAGGAAAATTTTCTTTGGGATGGTATCCATACCTTAATATTTACGTTCAAAAAAATTATTCTCAATAAGAGAAATTTAAAAAATTGATGGAATTTTCGAATTTTTCCAGAATTTTCAAAATAAGTACCTACGTAATTTTTTTCCTTCAAATTTTCTATCAAGAAAATTTTTTGCATAAAAAAAACTAAATAGGTTTTTTGTGAGAATTTTTTGCAATGGTCCTAATTTTTTGAGATTTTTGATTTTTAAATAATTTTTAGAATAGGATGATTTTTGAATTTTTCGACGAAATTAAAAAAAAATCCGTTTTGAGATTATTTCTATCAAAAAGAGTTTATTGTATCAAAAAAAAATTATCAAAAGCTGTTTGAAAAATTTTTTGTGATGAAACTATTTTTATAATTTTTTTGACAGGGTTTATTTCTTTTCGCTGTATTTTTTCACTTTAACATCTTTACTCAGCACCCCTCCCCTCCCCCACCTGGTCAAACTCTTATGTATTAGTGAATACTTTCCCAAAAAAAAGTGTTTTTGAAAAATTTTATTCCATGGAAAAAATTAACCATCCTCGGGAAAAAATTTTAGGCAAAAAAAATCTTTGAAAAAAACTCCTTTAGAAGTAAGTAACGTTCAAGAATAAAAAATTTATAAAACCTATCAATTTTTTTCTCGGATTAGAATATTTTATCATTCCTATAGGTACACTTATTTGAGAATATTCGGTAAAAATGTGAATTTTTTTGTGAACAAAACATGCCCATTTTTTAATTTTAAAAATTATGGATATTTTACCCAAGTCTAAACCTTTTTTAAAAATTTTCAAATTGAAAATTTTTTAGGCTTCACAATGTTTAAAAAATATAATTATGTATTTCAAAATATGTAATGAAAATTTTTTTTAGAAAAGAGATAATATGTCGGCTGAAAAAGAAAATTTTTTATATGAAACCCATTACGTCAAAAACATTTCTTTGGAGGCCAATATTTGGAACCCCACCCAATTTCAAGACGTTCAATTGCAATATTATGAGAATATTTTAAAATATAAATCTTTTGTGAACAATGTGTTCAACCACACTCTCTCTGAGTTAATTTCATTTCAAAAATACCTATAACAAATTCTGAGAATAGTTTCAGGTGATGAAGAAAATATCAGGAAGGATTAATTTCTGTATTTCAAATTTTATAGAATAATAAACACTAATCTAATAATCGTGATCATTAATAAAAACTTTACAGAATGGTAAATAATTATTCAGAAAGGATTACAGAGACTTAATTCGCAATTCACATATCCTTTGAAATTTTTTAATTCGAAACAGAAGGAAGATATATTTTCAAACCTTTACAATGTAACAACAATCCCTTTTTATCTTGGCTTTACTATGTAGACTAGATAGGTACTCATTCTCCTCAAGTCCTCCAATTGTTCACCCCTTCTCCTGCATAATAGCTGGATTACTTGTAAATTCGCAATTCGCTCTATCTCGTCGACGTGTTAATTAAACGGCGCAACTGTGCGAAAATTGCACAACTGGTGGAATTGTAGAGGGAAAAAAGCGCTAATTTCTTCATCGTCGGAATAAAAATATGAACGTTCAACTCGACGCGAAACTTCATTACTGTTCTTCAAGTGTCGCTATGTTGTCGTGTAATTTACGTGACATCCGCTTTGTCGATTTTCATCTCTCTTGTCAGATAAGTACGTCAACATTGGAATAGAATTCGCGCTTTTTCTTTTTGTGTACCGTGGTAAAATTGTATTTTTGCACCTTTTCCTTTAATTTTGGTTGTGGTTTTTTTGCTCTTATTTTTCAATTGTTGAATGTTTAATCTTTGTCGTAAATTTTCCTGTAGAGTGTTCTACTCGTTTATGGGTTCCTTTCAAAATTCTCGCAGCGTCACAGCACTTATTAGAATTATTTTTTCTTCTTCTTCTTTTTTGGGGGGGGGGGGGGGTGCGAGATGGATTTTTCATCTAATGCATAGAGTACAAGAGGACCCACTTAACAGTTGAATAAGAATTGTCTGTGCTCCCACAGACGTCATTGACCACTTAGAAAAAATTGGAAATTGGAAATCTCGAGACCCCTCCCCCAATTTTTTTATATTCTCCGAATATTTCAGATTTGTTCGTCAAATGTAATAAGATTAAATAATTTTGACTTTTTGAAAACTTTATGCATTTTTTAATATGAAAACTGAATAATAAAAATTTTAAAAAAAAATTGGGGTTTTTCGAGATGTTCTAATTTGCAATTTTTTCTAAGGGATCAATGGCGTCTGTGGGAGCACAGAGCACAGGCACTTTTTATTCAACTGTAAAGTGAGTCCTCTTGTACTCTATGCATTAGATAAAAAATCCATTTCGCACAGCCCCCCCCTAAAAAATTGATTAATAAATTCCTTCCCCTCCCTCCCACAATAGAAAAATTCATCACTATGAGATTTTTTTACTCATCAACATCAGTTTCAAAAACAAAACGAAGTAAAAATTTCATTGGCCTCCTAATGTCATACCTCAGCGTGCCTCAGCACTTCTTTTTACTACCCACCCACATTTACATCAAAATGAGCCATTATGGTCACTCAGCAACTATGGAAGAACTCCAAAAAAATAAAATAAAATAAACGAAATTGTAAAGAATGTACGAGTCGTTGCCTTCGCTTTGATTACGAAACACAGAATAATAAAAGAAAAATAATCGAGAAATCATTAACATGTTAGATGCGGGAAGCTCGTCAAAAGGTGAACGAACGTCTCGATGTTAATACACCTCTCTATACGAAAGACTTACATGCATTATTTTCCATTAGGTACGTTGGTTTTACAATTAAGTAAAACAATTATTTACAAAATAAATACGATAAAATTTCGTTCACCGAGTAAACGAACGATCATACAAGTCTTTTCATAGAGGTTAAGCTTTTGATACCTATATATCTGCGACCTTATTAGCATTGCAAATTTCACAAATAAAAAATTTCTTTCAGATGAAAAAAAAAATTACAATTCGGGGAATTCAATATTGATATTAGAACTTTTTCGGCTGCATATGCGATCTTTGGACGATTGGCTATTTTTCCGAAAACCCGCCTGCTGCGTCATTTGCTCACCTTGAATTTTACCAAGTCCAGTACTACATAAATACTTGATATTCGAAATTGGAGGGGAGGGAGGGATCCAATCGAAATTTTTGTTATAACGAAAATTATTTATAGAACTTCAAGCTACAACTTTTGTTTGAAATTTTTTTCAATTGGACCCCTCTCTCTCCACTAATTTTGCATAACACGCCGAAGATACTAATTAAAAATTGGAGGAGTGAGGGGGAAGGGCCCAATTGAAAAATTTTCTCAACAAAAGTTGCAAAATAAGGTCCTAGAAATAATTTTGGTTATTATAAAAATTTTGATTGGACCCCTCCTTCTTCTCCAATTACACATTCTCAACATTAGGTATTCAAAATTATGAGTAGGGTTCAATGGAAAACAATTTTAAACAAAAGTTGTAGCTTGAGGTTCCAGAAATAATTTTGGTTATAACCAAAATTTCCATTGGACCCCTTCCTACTCACCAATTTTGGACAATACCACTTACTTAAGATACAAGATGAAAAACAGGGGAGGTAAGGGGTCCCAATTAAAAAATGGTCAAACAAAAGTTGTAGCTTGAAATTCTAGGAATAATTTTTGTTATAACCAAAATTTCGATTGGACTCCTCCCTCCCCTCCAATTTTGAATATCAAGTATTTATGTATAGTACTAGTACTGGACTTGGTAAAATTCAAGGTGAGCAAATGATGCATCAGACAAATTTTCGGAAAAAATAGCCAATCGTGACCTGTGGTGCCAAAGGGATTACTTCTCGTTTTAAATTTGAACATTTAAAAAAATAATAATTTTGTCATAAATAATTCTACGTATGCCTAGTTGCCTACACACTAATAATACTGATACCATCATTGAGCACTCGAAGTTCAAAGTCAATAAAAAAATAATCTTATCAACGCGAGTAAGTGAAATGGGAATGCCTATATAGATCGCCTGAACAATAAATTTTACTTCTGGTATCACTTCGATAATTATTTTTAGCTCGATTTAATACACAGATATAAGACTGTTTTGTATCGTATTTTTACGTAATAATCATGAGAGGTCGTCGTCGGACGTAAAATTTGATATTTTCACGTGTTAGAATCACTCGTACGTATTACATGGTATTACACACACAAAACATAACAAAAAGTCTAGAATTCAATCGGCTAAAATATTCCTGCTTTTACGTGTAAGTAATTTCGATAAAATGACTATCGGAGCAAGAGAAATAACGTGCAATCAATACACGTAAAACCACCGTCGAAATTACCACGTATCTGTGGCTCATAAATCAACAAACCCCATCGAGGAAAAAAGCTTACCAAGGATAACTTTTATGGGTACATATGCGGTCAAAAGGAAAATGTCATCATTGCGACGAACTCAATTACATCGTGTACCTACGAGTACACAAACGTGGACATCGAATAAATAAAAAATTTCTAAATATCGATACAAGCAATGCTACGTATTGGAATATACAAATACGTGCAGATTTTATCTAAAATAGCCCATATCCGCAGCAATAATAATATTTTCAAAGGGTACGAGGTTTAATAAACCTGTCTTTCTTCGTCAATTTTTTATCCACTTGTTTCACGTACGAGTACTTCGAAAGTCAACCGATCGTTTGATAATGAAAGCACGTAATTTTTTTAAAGATTGCTCTTATTTAGGTGGTTTGATTTTTTTTCCAAAATGGTCAAAAACGAATCTATTGTGTTTGCTTGATAAGAATTCAAATTGATGGAGAACGAAATTGGGAGAAATTTTTGAACAAAAAATTGACCATTGTGAATGCTTCAACTCCCTTGAGGTTGGAAAAGCAACTGGAGGTTTTCTTTGAAATTTTCAGCAGCAAAAAAATATTTGAATGTAACTGTAATCAAGAAACGAATTGCAGATGTAATCATCTCCTTTTTAGTAGCTCACTTTACATTTGGTAGAAATATTCCACAAGGAGATTAATCATCTTCACTCCCCAACGCGTTTGTTGTTAATCAGGTTGTTTCCATATCCACCTCGATATGTGAAAATAGACTCACTTGTACATATCAAATTCTTAACAAAATGAGCTTCAAATTCCCAAACGAAAAAACCTAATACGTTCCAGGATGTCTCTAGATATTTGGTAGGTATTATAAAACGACAAATACGAACTAAAATTCATTTCAATATAATTTTTCACTTTCGATTTCCTCTCTACACTTCTCTATCAATGGAAATTTAATAGTCAAATATCGCGATAAATGTAAGCATTGCGCGACGACACGTTACATAACCTTCTGGCTCATGTTCATACACTCCTGCGCGTGTTAATGGTTTACCTTGTGCTCTCAGATCATAGCTGAAAACCGGCCGGTAGGTATTTGATTTGGTCACGATCGCGTAGTATGAGTGTGGCCCAAGATGACGTATACTCATCCATCTTGTAGGTCAACTACGCCGCCAATGCGCATTGGAGTTATGCGAAATTAAATTTTTTTGCCAATTTAAAACGAGTTCTATCAACAGTGATGATGTTGTGAAATTTTTTCAATTTTTTTTTTTTTTGTTTCTTTAAGGTCAATTTTTTGGCCAATTTTTTCCGAAGTTTTGGGGTTTCGAACTTTTTTTACTACTACGACTCTCTTCTTGACTGCATTAGTACCAATACATCTATACATTTTTTATCTCTGTATACGAGTACGATTTTTTTTTTTTTTTTTTTTTTAAATACGTGTTAGAAAAAAATGCTAATTATTTAAAAAAAGAAAGTAAAACTATTTTTTAAAACAAGTCAGTTCCTCTGGTCCTCTATCTACCGTTCTATTCAAAAAATAGACATATTTTTTACCATTTTTAAATATAAATACCAAGTAGGTAAGTATTTCATTCAGATACCAAAATTTAAAAAAAAATCAACTTATTTTAAAAACAAAAACAAAAAAACATTGGAAATTCTCGGACAAAAAATTTTCAAATTCATTTCCTAAATTTAAAAAAACATTAAACTAAGTAAGAAGATAATTAATTAAAATTATGTTTGAAAACTAACATGAAAATTTTTAAAAATTAGGTATTTTTCAAATCAAACTTATTTAAAATTTTGTTTGAAAACATATTTTTCGAAATTTTCTCAAACACGTCGTTTTATAGTAGGTTAGGTACCTTGTTTGATCAAAATTAAATTGATAGAAATTTTGTTATGATATATCAAATTTTTTGACTAAAAATTTTAAATTTAAATGAATTCTATCAAAGAGAAAAATTAATGACAGGAAACAAGTCAGCGAAGAGAGAACTCTCATCAATATTTATATGTAAATACAATCAGCATTTTTTTGGCTCCTTGATAATAAACGAAGCAAAGTGCTGTAAATCATTTCACTTGCCTACTATATTTTATTGACAATATAATGACTAAAAAAAAAAAAATCGAAAAAATTTAATTACTAGTTGATGACAAAATTGGGACCAAAAAAGGACAAATATTGACCAATTTTAACCAAGAGATAAATTTTATTTTTTCTACATTTCTTCAGAAGAGTTTTTTCCAAAAAATAAATATAATAAAACCTCGCGATTATTCGAGTTGATTGGGGCGAAAGAAGATCGGATGTCGTAAAAAGTCGTATATCTACTTGATTTTTCGTTATTTTTTTTTCTCGAAAAAATGCAACAAAAAACTTCGTATTGCAGAAATTTTACAGAAATGACTGAACAAAAAGAAAACAAGAAAAAATCCACAGTAAATCACTTCGGAAAAATCTAAAACTAATTTTAAAAATTCTCAATTTTTTGAGAATTTTCAAAAAAAAAAAAAAAAAAAAATGGGGATCCTAAGTTTTATTTTTATTTTTTTGAAGTATTTTTTCTGGAAAAATTTGAGCAATATAATTTTTTGATTTCAAAAAAATGGCGAGGGAAAATTATTTTTAAAAAAAATTAGAAATTGTCAATTAAAAAAAAAAAAATTTAAATAAAATTTTGCAGATCCGGAAAAAAATTTAAAAATTTTATTCTCAAAAATTAGAATTTTTTAATTTAAAAAAAATCAAAAAGAAGTACCTGCATACTTATTTATTTCAAAATTTTATTTAAAAATAGGCCCCACATCACAAGAAAAATTCAAAAAAAAATTAATCGAGTAAATGTTTTGAAATTACTTATTTTTAAAATAAAATATTTGAATTTTTGCCATGATTTGAGACCTCATTTTAAATAAAAATTTCGAAATAAATAGGCATTTAATTTTGATTAATTTGAGTTAAAAAATCTACTTTTTTCGAGTAAAAAAATCCTAATTTTTTGTATAAAATTTTGAAATTTTTTCCAGATTTGATGATATTTTCTATTTTTATTTTTTCTAAAATGAATAATTTCTAATTGTTTTGAAATAAAAAAATTAGATAGGTATGTAGGTATTTTTTAAATTTATTTTCTCAAGAGAATTTTCTGATTTTTTTTTTTCAAGTAAATCTATTTATCATTTTTTTCCTCAAATGATTATTCACGAGAAAATTTTTATTATTTCTTCTTCCAATAAATTGTTCTCGGAGCTACAATTTTTCAATAGTTTCTTTGACTTCACTCATGCACTCACTCGAAGACAGGAAATTCCTTGAAGTAAATTATTTTAAAAACTTCAAAAATAAGTAATAAGTGATAATTCACTCGAAACCTCAAATTTTCGAATCATTCTACATACGCCGATTATCTGATCACATAGCAAAGTCTACGGCCCGTATTTTAAAAATTTCCTTATACTTAAGGCGAAGCGTTCTTACACATACCAAGTGGGTTTGTTTATTTTATCCATACAAATAAATGGCTGCTCGATGTAAATTGACACGATACGTGTGAAATCGCCTCGCCTTAAGGACAATGTTTGCTTAAGCAAATTTTTAAAATACGGGCCTAAGTAATCACGAATATGACACAAGTGCAACGAAACACTCGATAGCCATAAGTACCCGAGCACAACATTAAAATTAAATACGATCATGAAGAATGACCGTGACCGTCGCAATTTCATTCAGTTCATAACTCCACAAATTTGTTTGACCACACTTTACGTGACCTATGAAGTGAAGAGATCTTTTAAATTCACACCGGAATTTCATATCATAAAAGAAAATATATAAAACAAATTTTAGAATATTATAAAAGAAAAGTCGCCATAAAATGACATTTCTATGGCGTGATTTGTTCAGAGAGGTCAATCACATCATATAAAAAAATCCCACAAAAATTTACCTCAAATAAAACCCAATTACAACTCGGATATGATCCAATTAGCAGCACGATATGACACACAGATGAACGAAGATGTTACGCAGAAGGCAGAACTAGTAATCATGGGCACCTCAAATACCAAAATAAACCGGTCCATCGAGCAATCCGCACATCACATATACGAGTACACTGTTCAATATAAACGTATTCATCGCTAGACATAAATTATGTCAGTTCTCAGCTGATTCATTATAACGTACTTGAACAAAAAAATCTTTAAATTCCACTTCATCGTAAAAAAAATATTTACGAGGAAATAATAATAATACTGAATTGATGAAATTATAATATACACATTACGTAAGTAAATTTACATAACTGATTAAATTCTAATCGATAATCATTTAATACTAATTAATGGTCAATTAGTCGGATGAATTTCAATATTCAGGAATATTTTGATGACGATCGTACAGACGAAACTCAGCAATAAATTCATTGACTCGAATTGAAACTCATCCAATGCCAGGACGCCTCAGTCGGGGCCACAGTTTTTAAAAATTTTGGAAATTAGCCATCCACACGGTCGTCTGTAGTGTGATTTTCTTTAAATAAATTCACTATGCGAAATAAGATTGTCTCCGGGTAACACATATGTAATATTTTCGCTACACAGTTTAACAAAATACGACGTGTAATATCTATTACAACGATGGAAATGAGCCGTACGATCGTATCATAAAAATGCTAAAATGTGTTAATGACGTGTGTACCCGAAGGGAGGCATGGAGACCCCATGAATGGAGCAATAAATGAAAATATTCGTATGTACTTCAATCGAATTCCGCCTCGTATTTATTCGTGGTATTTTTTTGAAAATTTATTGATACTGCGAAACTTTTATATATCGATATGGTGCATTGTCGAGAATTATAAAAGCAAAATTTTCCAACGTTATTGCGACTGCAATGCAATGCACGTACATATTTATTATTCGACCACGACTAAACCATCAATAGAAGATGCAACGACGATAAAAATTTCCCTATGGAGTCTGTCATTTGGTGTTGTGTTTCCAACAGCTGATAAGTTATTTTACAACTTTTATTATTCATAGTTCAATCATCGAGAAAATATGTGTACGAGTGAAAAAAATGGTATCATTTCGAAATACAGAAAAATAAAAGTTTTGAAAGTTCAACGAAACTTGCTCGATTTGCAGACAATCAGTAGCTCGAGAAATGAAGAATTACTCGTATATATTTTTCAAATTACTCGACACAATCAAAATGAAATACGAGTAACTGAATGAAATGAAAAATTATTGTACAGCTATGAACTCATATTTCGAATATTTCACAGGAAGGATGGATATGGAAATGGAAGGGACGGGGGCCTATCACAACATGCTACGAAATTTACACAAATCAATGATATGTGAGTTCAACAATTCAGAAAAAAAGACAAGATCCTTTCGATCCTCTTTATCCAAAAATTGCAAATAAAAATGTTGACCAATTTTTCAAAAATAGATAATTTTTTTATAAATCCTGTATTTCTTGACTTGATTTGATTATATATTAGAACAGTTTTTCCTAATGAAAAATTTAAAAAACCACTTTGCAGTGATTGGAAATTATTTGAATGACAAAATAATATTATTCAATCAATCCAAATATTCATCAATAATGACTAGTTTTGGTTTTTAAAAAATGACAAATAATTAAGTATAAGAAGAAATAAAAATTTCATTATGTAGAAAAAAACTAAAAAAAAAATGCTCACTTTATTTTTTTGGATATACAACGAATTCTAATCATTTTTCAAGATAGAACTGTTGAAAAATCTTTTAAAAAGAGATTTTCTTCAATTCATTTTTTTACTTTTCTTGTGTTAGACAATTTTTCAGATTTTTTTGCAGAAAAATCTCTTCTAAGAAATTATTTATAGAAATAGTAAATAATTTTATGGTAGATACAATTTTTTTCTTTTAGAGAATTTTTATTGGGTACTTACCCAAAAATTTGATAGGATTTCTTTTTCAATTTTTAAAGGACTTGTTTACTTTTATTTTACACAGAAATTTTAAAAAGAATGGAGTCCGCAGGAGATTTCTTACAATATTCTTACATTTTCAAGGAGACCTCGAGTCGACATTTTTTTTGAAAAATTCAATTCAACCTATAAACAAAAAAAGTTTTGAAATTTTTTCCAAGCAAAATTTTAAAATAATTTTTCGCTGCAATTTTTTTTCAGAAAATTTTTATATTTTTGCTGAAAATCTGTTTTCTCAACTAAAATATTTTTTTCCTATTTTTAATAAGATAATTTTTCAAATGAAAAATTTTGTAAAAAAATTTAGAGAAATCTTATTTGAATTATTTTTTTTAATCCATTTTTCGACTGAATTTTTTTCGGATAGTTTCTTTTGGAAAATTTTTTATTTTTGTCGAAAGCCTGTTTTCTCAACTAAAAGTATTTTTTTCAATAACTTGATCGCAGAAAATTGCTTTTGAGGATTTTCAAAAGATTTCATAAAAGAACATTTTGTAGATTTTCTTCTTTACAAGAATTTTTTCCAAGTAAATAATTATTTTTATTATTATTTTTTGGTGCAGTTTTTCTTTAGATTGAACACAGACATTTTTCAGGAGAATTTTTTTCGAATATTTTTTTGGCAATTTCTTCGAAGAAAATTATTTTTTCTCAAAAAACTTTGTTGAAGTAGGTATAGAATTTAATTTTTCAATTTTTTCCTAAAAGTAATTTTTCTCAATAGTTAATTTTTTAACGCCTTTTTCAATAACTCGATCGCAGAAAATTGCTTTTGATGATTTTTTGAAAATTTTATAAAAGAACATTTTTAGATTTTCTTTTCTACAAGAATTTTTTCCATTTTTTCATTTTTGCTGAAAATTTGTTTTTTGAACACAAACATTTTTCAGGAGAAAATTTTTTCGAATATTTTTGGCCACTTCTTCGAAGAAAATATTTTTTTTGAAATTCTTTTTTCTCAAGAAACTTTGTATGTAGAAGTTGAATTTTTCCTAAAAATATTTTCATCTCAATAGTATTTTTTTTTTTTTTTTTTTAATTTTGCAGAAGAACATTATTTTAGATTTTTCTTTTTACAAGAATCTTTTCAAAGCAGGTAATTATTTTGATTTATTCATTTATTTTTTGGTGCAGTTTTTCTTCAGATGTTTTTTTCAGATTAATTTTTAATTTTTGCTGAAAAACTCTGATAATGAACATTTTTTAGGGGAGAATTTTTTCTAATCTTTTTTTGGCATTTTCTTCGCAGAGAACTGTTTATTCGGCTATTTTTTTCCGGAGGATTGTTTCATAATTTTGTAAAAGAATATTTTTTAGAATTTTTCACTGAATGAATTTTTTCATTTTATTCTGAGTAGGTACCAAGGTAATTATTTTTTTAAATTTCTTTTTCAGTTCAATTTTTTAGGTTTCTTCAGAATAATTTTTCATTTTAGCCAAGATAGGTACTTTTAGAAAATATTTAGCCGAAAAATTAATTTTTATACTTTTTTCTAGCGAACTTTTCGGATTTTTTTTCTTAATATCTAACCATTTTTAAATCAAATTTTCATCTAATTTTTTCAGATGGTTTTTTTGGGATAAAAAAGTTTTTGGAGTTATTTTTTTTAGTCATTCAAACTTTTGGTATAGTTAAGTGAGGAAATTTTTTTGAAACAATTTTTCAAAAAAAATATCAACTATACCTACTCGAGAGATTACTTAGTCAAATATTTTTTTGATGAAAACAGTTTCATCGCTAATAATTTATTTAGATTATAATTTTTTACATCCTCCCCCCCCCCAAAAAAAAATTAAAAAATACAGAAGAGGAAACAAAAATATGTAGACAAAAAATTTGAAAATTTTCCAGTTTTGAGCCCTAAGGGACACTCCAGTATCTTACCTTGCCTACTTGATTATTTAGCAGGCAAACTTCAAACATTGAGGTGAGAATAAAAGGAACAGGATCGCCAAGTAATGCATTTGAATTTTATCCTTTTCACCTTCACAAAATACTATCAAATTCACAGTAATCTAAGAAAAATTTAACAATATTCTTCAAGCCAATATCACTATACTCTCTTTCTGAAGAAACCAAAAAAAAAAGAGAAAAAAAGAAGAAAAAACAGGTCTTTGTAAACCTCCCAAAAATTCCATTCCACTTGGAAATTCAGATTACATTGTAAAGTATATCTCCAAAGTCTATTCTCTATTCATTTTCGAAACTCAGCTAGCATACCTTTTACGAACTTCACTGGGTGCAAATTTCACTGTAATCCTCGATTCACGCTTTCGAAAGTCGAATCTCTCAAAATTTAGCTATGGAAAAAATTCGTCTTCGTTGTCGACAACCCAAGTAAGTATAAATGTAGGAATTTGGAATTCTTTTGAAATGCAACACGACTACACGTACACGAGAGACGAGAACATGTACAAGTTCATGTAGAACCACACACAAAAGCCAAGGGTATACCCGAACACAGCGTACCTAATATAATTTATAAGCTAACTCCTGCAGGGCGCACGTGCATAGAAATTTATCGAAATTGCACAGTGTACTACTATAAAGACAAAACGCACGAAGCGATACTAATATCTCGAGTTACCTAGAAATAGAATATCGTAAGTATTGTTCTAGTTACATCTTTTCTTGCTGTAGCATTATCAGGTATTGTTATTTTTTCCTCCTATCGACTTGGAATTTGGGTACGGAAAAGCAGTGCAAAAGCAAGAGGGTTAACTTTTCTGAACTGTCATTTATTGTACACCTGTCCAATGAAAATGTACGTTATCGTAGTAATATCTGGAAAACGGCCTAAAATATACACGACCGACGTCTGGTCGAAATTATACACCTATTTCAACTTGCTCATATAATACACACCTGTGCTATTAAGTCTTTAATAATATGACGCCAACTTAATTATTAGATAGAGAAGGTGTGTATGCATGTTATAAAATACCTAATGTACTATGTAATATTTTATTAATATACCTGGACACGCGTATATAAGCTTCGGATTACACCTGAAGGTGGGTTTTGGCACGAGTGGAGGGGGCCATAGCGCCGCATAATTTACCGAATAATCGGTCGAAAATAATCCATACACTTGGCACGCTAATCTCAGTCACATTGAAAGCGAATACTTGTAAAGTAAACTTACTCGAGCGGAAAGAAATTACGATGTTCCGTTCGAACGAGTTAAATCGTTAGAGAAGATGGCGAGGAGAGAGGGGAAGACGTCTAGGTGATCAAAACAATTACTCAACGTGTGATATTGTTCTCCAGTAGGAACAGATACCATAAACACCGTACCGCGTGTTTAACATGTCGTTAAATTTTGCTTCTTTAGCGATCAAAATTACATCATCCTAGTTCCTAAATCGAGACTTTTCAATGTCAAGTTTTTTTTTTTTTTTTTTGTAAATAGAGTGTAATGGCCTAATGGCAATAATATTTACACACGTATTCGCAGTAGCACATATGTAAATACGACCTTTTGTGACCGAGAAAAATATTCTTCGAAGACAAACATGCCAACTTGGGGTGGTATTTGGACTTGGAGTAGACTTGGGAAAGTTCAGTTCATTTTGTCGACTTACAAAGTAGTATTAAAAAAATAATTTAACCAACATCCTAAAAAAATTAGTAGAGTAGGTATCGTTTCTTTTTCGATTTCATCACGAAATTATTCATTCAATTTAATTTTTTTTTTTTTGGGGGGATTAAGATTTTAATTTTTAAGGGTTAAACAAAACATTTTCATTTTTTCTTTCTATTTGTTGCAATCGGTAAATTACATACTTGAGATACGTAAATATTCATTATAATTATTTTGATTTAAAAATTTTTAACTAAAAAAAATGGTCGTACTTTTTTCATAATTAAAAAAATATATTATATTCATGATGATTTTTGAAAAATTTTCAAATACCTACTAGTCAGAGTGTCTAACAAAATCTCAAAACCAAATAGCACGAATTCTATTATAAACTATATTTCATAGAATTTTTTCAGATTGAAAAATGCTCTAATCTAGACTTTCAAAGATTTAATGTTTGAAAAAAATTAAAATTTCTAAAATTTTCATAGTTTAAAAAAATTACAATAGTAGAAAAATGACAAAATTTCTACCAAATTTTAAAGATTTTGAATTTAAAAATTAGCAATCTCCAATTTTCATCAAATTTTTAAAAAATGACAAACATTGCAAACTGACATTGCTATTTGATTTTTTTTCAAAATTGGGCAAAATTTTCAAAGAGATGGATTCAACTTGAAATACGAGTATTTATTAAAATCAAAATCACACCCAAATTATAAATTTTTACCAGATTTCGATAGGTAATATTCTAAAATTCTAAAAATTCAAAAAAGTTAGAAATTGAGAAAATCTTGGATTCTTACCAAATTTTTATTTATTATTCCATTTTAAAAATCCATATACCTTTAGAACCAAAATTTCAGTTTTCTTCATTTCAGCAGAATTTTAAAAATTAATTAAACTTCAAAAATTTATTCAAATTATAAAATTTTCGAGTTTTTACCAAAAGATTTACCTACCTTATTATTTTCTATTACCAAATTTCAAATTTTTATCAAATGTTGAAAATTTTTCCAAATTGTGAATTTTAACCGAATGTAGGTGCTTATCAAACATTACAAATTGGTTTTTGGATTTTTTTTTTGTTGAAAATGTAGGGAAAAAAAGAAAGACTTATCTTCAAAAATTTATCAAAATTAAGACATTACTTACATTTTGAACTAGGTATTGCCAGATTTCAAAAATATTTCAAAATTTTCAAACTTCCGAGATTTTTAATTTTAAAAATGAATAAAATCTTAAAAATTCAATACATTTTGAAAAAGACCAAATCTCGTAATTTTACGAAATTTGAAAAATAGGTAGGTAGGTATTTATTCCATTTATTTTTTTAAATTTTGAATTTTTAGAAACTGTTTGAAACTTTTCAAATTTTGAATTCAAACCTAGGTAATTATTGTGAATTTTGATCAAATTTTTTATATCTATTTTAAACCTTACAATTATGATCTTTCAATTCTTTTCTGGTGAAAATCTAAACAAAAATTATCAAAATTGACCAAATACTTATATTAAAAATTGATGGACTAATATTTTGTTCAAATGTTTAACAAGTTTTAAAGATTTACCTACTCCTTAAAAATTTACTCAATTCTAGATTTTCATCAACTGTTGAAATTTTTCCTAATTTTGAATTATGTTTTAAACATTATAAATCAACATTTTCGACTTTATTTTTGAAAATTTAGAAGAATTTTAAAAAGTGATTCAAATCCAAAAATTTATTAACATTAAAAAATCAAAAAAATTCAGTTTCGTAAAATTTTAACAATAAAATTTTGTTTTTCAAATTTTCAAAAATTTAATTAAAAAAATTGTTCAATTTTTAAAAATTATTATTTATTACCTGCCACCAAAATCGTCAAAATTGAATCAGTATAAAGCTACTACATAGCACAAATATCAAAGATTTATTCAATTTCAAAACTTCTGAAATTTTCATTAAAATGTTTCAAATTTTTAAAGTTGGAAAAATTTGTTTTAAACTTTATAAATTGATTCAATTTTTTCAATTTTGAAAAATACCTTATATTTCAAGCTTTTATCAAATTACGAAAACTTTTCAAACATCAAAGAAATATTTAGAGAAATATCGAATAATAATTGTGAAAATTTTTAAAATAAGATTGATAAAACTTTGAAATAAAAAATTGAAAAAAATTAGTATAGGAACCTCCAAAAAAAAATGCAGTATTTTTTTAAGACCAGCAGTACTGTGAATATTCTGTAATAATATTGTATCAATTTTTTACTTTTTAACGAAGTTAGTTAAAACTTCTAATCAATATAATTAAACGATTTTATTTTTTGAAAATTCATCCTTTTTTTTTCAAAAATTTTTTGTTTTAATTTTTTTTACAAAATTCATTTTTTACTTACTTATCCTCAATTTTTGAAAATATTTCCCATCTTATTTGAAAAAAAAAGTTATGATCATTTTTGAAATTTTCAAAAGGATTACTTCAAAAGTGTTTACTTACTGTGAATTTGCCAAATATTTTGTATGAATTTTTTTGGACACCTTGTATAATGATTTTTTAGACATCATATAAATTGAATCTCTAAAAAGGCAACGACTCATTTCGGCTTGAGCATATCGTTGGAATAAGTCCAAAAACCAAAATTTTATACGAACGAGAAAAAGCATTTCAGTTTCAGTAAGTACAATATTAATGATGTTTTGGATGAAATATGGCGGAATTAATAAATCATTGACCTTGAAAAAATTAAAGGTCGTGGTCTTTTAAAAATATTATTTGTTTTTGTACTTAAGTAGTTTTCCAAAAAAAAAAAAATAGAATAATACGAATAAGTTGACGTTTTATGGCATGAAAAGTAGCTAAACGATCATTAGTGTCTCAGGATGTCAAATGAAACAAAAAGTTTTTCAAATTTTTGGACTGGACAGGTTTTGAGCTTACTTAATCCAACAATATCCAAAATTATTTTTAAAAAATCAAAAAAATGATACAAAATTTTCACCATCACTATTTCAACAATAGTGCACCATTTCTCTCGAGAAATTCACCCAACACTAATAGCTGCATAAATTAAAATTTTGGCACCGAACAAGATTACCTAGTAGCAATATCTAAGCTATAATTTTCACAGTGAACGCCTTATTCTTCATCAACAAAACAGGCTTTAGTTTGACACTTTGCGACACGTTTCAAAACGATCAAACTCTTTAGCTCGAGCCTCGAATACCTCAAAGTAGATTATAAATGTCACAAATTGACGACATCTCGAGAAAACTACAACCTATTTCTAATCTCACGAAGGAGGTAAACTTTTCCTCTTCAGTCTTCATAATGAAAAGGGCTTTCCACTTACAATACCGCAGATAAATTCGCTCCAGTCGCAGTCGTCGAAGTTTAAAAAGTTGTTCACTTGTTCGACGTGAAAAAAAAACACGATAGGTTTGAAAAATGAATCAACGTTATTAAAAGTATATGGAGGGTCTTCACGTCATTTAAAGTTTAAACTTCACAACTCGATCTCGGCGCGGCTAATAGACGAGAAATGTTTACTAAAAGGCACGTGTCGTGGGTGTAAAATAGCTCCATACGTGGATTAGTTTGTAATATTATGCAAATTCAATTCGACTACGTTTCACATTTCAGCGAATTCCATCGAATTAGGAATAAACTAATCGATATCGTAGCAATTTTTTAACCAAATAGAATCCCTTTCTGGCCCACGAGTCCATTTTATCATCATAAATACCTGCTTAAGAAGTAACATAAAATGGTAAAAATTATCTTATGGGTAGTTGAGAATGAGAACACACATCGCACGCTCGCTTGTATACAAGTTTCAACGAAGCTTGCAAACTTTTAAACGAAAAACATACATAACACTTGATACATTATTCAAAAGATGTTACGGGTACGAATAAGGAAAACAAAAAAAAACAACGAAGTAAAATTCATCATCTCGAATATTCGCAAGGAACAGCAAAAAGCACATAAAAGTTGCAAATTCGTGTTTAAAACTAGCACTATTTAACCAACACAAGGTGCAATATATCTTTAATGGGCTGGTCAAAAAGGGAGGGGCAAAGAGGGCAGTTTTTCTTGGAAAATTTTTGGGTTTAGTCACAACCGTCTATGGATTCAACTTATGTGCACATTTTACTCTCTTGAATTATATCAAGTCCAGTACTACATACATCGATACTTGGTATTCTAAATTGGAGGGGAGGGAGGGGTCCAATCAAAATTTTTGTTATAACCAAAATTATTCATAGAACTTCGAGCTACAACTTTTGTTTGAAAATGTTTTTCCACTGAACCCCATAACTCCCCTAATTTTCAATTTGTATCTTAAGTAAGTTGTATTATTCAAAATTGGTGGGGAGGGAGGGGTCCAATCAAAATTTTTCTTATAACCAAAATTATTCCTGAAACTTCAAAGTATAACTTTTGTTTGAGAATTTTTTTGATTGGACCTCTCCCTCCCCCATTAATTTTGAATAATAAGATTTACTTGAGATACAAATCAAAAATGGGAGGAGGTGTGGCTCAATAGAAAAAATTTTCAAACAAAAGTTGTAGCTTGAAGTTCTATGAATAATTTTAGTTATGACAAAAATTTCGATTTGACCCCTCTCTCCCCTCCAATTTTGAATATAAAGTGTCTATGTAGTGCTGGACTTGGTAAAATTCAAGAAAGTAAATAATGGACACATTGGTTGGATCCATTGATGCTTGATGTGACCTGTCATAAGAAAACCAGGTTCTGGTCCGAAAAATCTTTTTGTGTTAATATTAGTTGTATTTTTGGCGGTGATTTCACTGGACATGGAGAAAACGTTCTCAAACGATTCTGTTCGTACACACAGCAAATGAAAAATCCAGAGAAAAATCAATACTTCTATTCAGAAAATTATTTTCAATTCTTCTTGGAGGGTAGTTCAAATGGTGTCTACGTATAAATTTACAGCCTGATCGGGTCAGTTTTGAGAATTGAGTGGTCTGTGACAATTTTATAAAAAAAAATTATTAGCAAAAAGTGGAAAATTCAACACTTTTCACCTTGTATACTGGCTTAAATTTGAAGAAAATCAAAAAAACAAGACTAATACACGGTAGGAAATTGAATTTCCAACAAAAAAGATTCTCTTCACTTTTTGCGTATCTTCAATATTTCAGGAGTTATTTGATAAAATCAAAAAAAATTATAAATGTAAACTCCTGAAATATTGAAGATAGGCAAAAAATGAAGAAAACCTTTTTTGTTGGAAATTTGGTTTCCTATCATGTTTCAGTCTTGGTTTTTTGATTTGCTCAAAATTTGAGCCGATATCCTGACTTGAAAATTTGAAGTTTTATTCAAAATTTGGAATTTTTTGTTTTCAAGAATGGCAACACTGCCAGTAAAAAAAATTTCAATCACCCTAAGCAGTGAATTTGGGTTTACTTGGAATGGCTAAATGATGCCCTAAAAATCAGCTGGATCAGATGAATGGAATGGACGGTATGAGAATTTCAAATTTTATACTGCTCTACTGCATTTGTCTTTCGGATCAGAACCTGGTTTCCTTATGACAGAGACAGGTCACTTGTGAAAAACATGCCGTTCGAGTGGGAAAGTTCAAGGTTTCGGACTTTTGGCAGGGTCGAGTCGTTTGCTAAATAAAAGGGTCAAATCTGATCAAAATAAATAGATTTTGGAGTCGTACAGTCGGATATTTTTCGAGATGAGTCGAAAATTTCAAGATTTTGCCCCTCCAATATTCAAACTTTGGTCTTTCCCAGCTTCAGTTTTTCAGGTTCTTCCGAGCTTCGATTTACTTCACCATTATCAGCTGACTTGGTTAGAAGCACGTTAGAAGATTGTAGTTAGAACATGACAAAAAAATTATTTTTTGTTCACTATCAGCACAACTTGGCAAAAAATAAATATTTTTACTCGCATATCGAACCGTTACCTAAACTCGTAAAATGAAAATTTAGCTAATTAATATTCCAGAGATAGAAAACACCTAAACTACGAAGTAATAAAACCGTTAAGTTTCCAACTCTGGTATTGCATTTACCTACATACGTACGAATTTACAGCACATGAACCATGAACCAGGCACAGCTTCGTTCAAAATGTGAATTGGGTAATTTGTAATTATTCTTATCATTGGTCAACTACAGATCTCATGACTCAACCGGAACCGGTATACAATTCAAAATATAGGGATTGGGATTTCCACGATATTATGCTAGTATAACTGAACTAAATTACGAGGTCCAGCATTTTATTAAATTTCGTGTCAACATTAAACAAGCAATTCGAACTGTAAACAGTAAACACGTTACTAAAACACGTGAACAATGAAAGCACCGCACGTTATCACGATCAAAAGCTGCTTTTTTGGAACCAATGTGCGACATATTGTAGGGAGTTGGCTTTTATTAAAATATTTACCAAATAATTCTAATCAAGATAATGAAGTAAAACAACGTACGAAACGAAAGCTTTCCTAAACCTGATCATTATACGAGTGAAAAAGTTGTAAAAATTACCTTAGAGTTGGGTTCGATATGCGATTGAATTTTAAAATATTATACAAGCGTTTAGAAAAATAGATTGAATGCAGGGACATTCTAAAAACACTTACATTCGATCTTTGATGCACAACGGGAATATTTAAAACACGATTCACATCAATTAACAAATAATTATAACGCACAACAAATCCACGCACAGCCATTCTAAACAGCTACCAACGAATAAACAAAATTCACGTTTTTACGTACCAACCGAACGTACGAAGACGAAAGTCGTATCCAGTGTTGCCTCGTTTGCGCAATGTTACCACTTTGGAGAAGCTTGTGCGTAACCGTTGAAACTCATCGAGACCTTTTTTTAGGCAATTATTATTTTTAATTGAGTAATTTAAAAATTAAAAAATGAGGAAATTATTTTTCACGTCAAGAAATGTATCATTAAGAAAGTAAATATGGAATTGGAAACGAATTTAAAATGATTTAGGTTTTGTGTGCTGATAACAAGAATCGATTTTATCGTAGATATCAAATTTACTCTCTCCAAAAATTCGTCTTAAAATAATTTCGTTTACGAATAAATGAAGCAGGGCTGTAGGCCCCGGGCCAGACCCAACCCAAATCCTGGGAATTTTGGCAAAAATGCTGTCCCAGGCCCAGAACCCAACCCAGCTGCGCTTCGATTTCAATTGGGACTTGGGATTTTGAATTTTTTTTAATATTTTTTTCATCATGAAGTGGTTGGTGTTTACACGATCGGCTAATTTACCCCAAATCGCGTTCAACATCGAACATTGAACATTTCATTTTTTTTTCAAGTCCTTATCAGTAAGTCGTGTCCTTGGTGGCAACATAATTACTTTATATTCAAAATTGGAGGGGAGGGAAGGGTCCAACCGAAATTTTTGTCATAACCAAAAGTATTCGTAGAATTTCAAGCTTCAATTTTTGTCTGAAAATTTTTTCAATTAAGCCCTTCTCTCTCCACTGATTTTGCATAAAACTCCCAAGATACTAATTGAATATTGAAGGGGGAGGGGGAAACGCCCAATTGACAAATTTTATTTTTGCAACAAAGTTGTAGCGTGAAGTTCTAGGAATACTTTTGGTTATGACAAAAATGTTGATTGAACCCCTCTCTCCCCTCCAATTTTGAATAATATTAATACAACTTATTCAAAACACATTAAAAACAGATGGGAGGTAAGCGGCCAGATTGAAAAAAATTTCATACAAAGTTGTAGCTCCAATTTTGAATACAAAGTATTTATGTCGCCACCAAGGACAAAGTCTCACACTCTTACTGATAAGGAATTGAATTAATAACACCGAAAAACAGCGATAACAGGGATCAGACCCAAGTCAGACCCCAAAAATCAATTGGGCCTACAGCCCTGAAATGAAGTACAATAATGACAAAAATCGAAAAAATCTGCCATTCTATCTTAATTGTTTGTAATTCATCTGCAGAATCACAGATAAAAACACTTCAGCACCGATTAAATCAGAATAGAACTTTTCCCATTGTCAGTTTTTCTCGTGAATTCATCCAAAGTTCATTTCAGAAAGAAAATTTTGTTTATTTACGAAGACTTATAGCTTTAAAACAATCGCTAGACATTTTTTTCACCACTTTAAACAATAAATTTACGTTTCGCTGATTTTTTAAAAACAAATTTCGTACGCTCGAATACGCTACTTCTAACAACCAGCAGCATTATCGTCTCACGATGAAAATATTCATCTCGAAATTACCCTAATTAGAAGAATTCCGAACCAATATAAAAGAAATACTGTTTATTAAGAACAAAGTACACGTATAGAAAAAAAAATGTCATCCATAGTAGACACACAATGCGCATTAAACAAATACAACAATTACTCGATATTAATCTAAAAATCAGTCAATTTTAAGTAAAATATCAGATGTAAGTTAAGCACCAAGAAGAAAAACAAGGGAGAAGATAGAAATCGATTTATTATACTTAGCCCTACACCAAAGAGGCATCAATATTGATATGTTTTCGAACGATTTATGAGAATAAAAACAATGCATTCTGACATCTGATATTTGAAGGGGCAAAACACGATAAAATAAAAATAAATAAAACGTAGATACCGAAAACAAAAAAAAACGAAAATACCTAAATTTTGTATCTACAAATCACAATCATTTCGCATGATAATACTTCGTCAGGTTGCTCTATTGCAGATCACTTAGACAACTACGGTAACTCGAGGAAAATAATTAGAAATTAAAAAGGGGGACTTATAATTAATTATGGCCATTTAACTTGTTCGTACGTATTTTTTCTAGGTTTTTTTTTGTTCTTTTTCAAACATTGTACGAAACACAAACTATTTACAAGTAGAAATCGCTATCTACCACGAAGTTACATACTTATTAAGGTTATAAAATAATATACTGTACGAAATTTCAAGAAGGTGAAGTATCGCTGAGATCGTCTTTCAACCATTGAGGAACACTTCTGTAACCTAATCGTTTTAGAAGTTTAACTAAAGCTGTATTGTGACTCAGGTAATAACGCTGAAACATATTAAAAACAAATGATTAATTTGGTAATGAATTATTTCGTGTTTTAAATTCCATTCTGGCTTAATAAAAAAAAAAAATGAATAAAAATACTTAAATCGACATAAATTTTGCCTTTTTTTATCTTTTACCAAAAAAATGCAGTGCATTTTCCTCAGTCTTCCAAAATATCTTAGTTTTTTAATACATAAAATGTAGCTCGATTTTTTTTTTTTTTTTTTTTTAAGTTGAAAGGTTTTCAAATCTGAATGAGAGAATTGATTTTCTTCTCCAAAGAAATTAGGAATTTCATCATAATTAATCAAAAAAAAAAATTAAAATTTTTTTTTACCTCGAATTAGTTTTTTGTCCTACTTCAGAAAATTGAAAATTTTTGCTCCAAAAAAAATTAAAAGATTTTTTCCTCAAAAAACAAACAAGCTAACAAATACAATTTTTGGGGCTTACGAACCTATATTTTTCCTTCAAAATGATTAAGAATTTTTTTTACCCATTTTTTCACCTCGAAAAATAATATTATTATGATTTTTTTTTTTCTATGTAAACTCTGAAAAATTTGAATTTTGTTTTCCGAAAAAATCAAAGGATTTTTTTTTCTCAAAAAATTAAGGCAAACATTTAATTTCTTCACGGAAATGAGATTTTTCTCCAAAAATTAAAAAATAATATTTTACTACAGAGCTCCAAAAATTAAAAAAAAAAAAAATTTGAACCTGAAAAAGCTGAAATTTTTCAACAATTTTTTAGGTTTAAAATAATTGAGAAAACTTTTTTCCCCTTTTAGATTTTTTTTCTATGTCAACATACAAAAAAAAAATTGAAAGGTATTATTTTGTTTTCAAAAAATCAAAGCATTATCTTCTCAAAATAATTAAGACAAAAATTAGATTTCTTTCTTATGGAGATGATGAGAATTTTCCTCGAAAAATTAAGAAATATTTCCACTCTGGAAAATAGAGAATTTTTAATCCATTTTTTACTTTAAAAAAAATCAAGAATTTCTTTATTCCAAAAAAATTTTTAAAATTTTCCACTCCTAAAAAGTAGAAATTTTTTCTTCAAAAAAATGAAGTATTTTTTTCTCTTAAAAAAATACAAAAAAATAGGCTTAGGTACCTCTTTTTTTTACCCATTTGAGATTTTTTTCCTATTCAAATTTCAAAAAATTGAAATTTTAGATGCCAACGCCGAAAAAATGGAATTTTATTTTTCAAAAAATCAAAGGATTTTTCCTAGAAAAACTGAGCAGAAAAACTGAGAAATTTCTACTCCAAAAAAAATATGATATTTTCAAAAAAATTGGATAATCTTTATTTATTATACTGACTCACGAGAAATTAGACATTTTTATAACCAAGAAATTAAAAGATCTGTTTTTTCAAAAAACTAAAAATGAGAGATTTTCTTCTCCGACAAAAATTACTCAATAAATGTTTTTCTCAAGAAATTCAAGAAATATTTGTGTGTTGGAAAAATTGACAAATTTTCTTTGTCAAATTTTTTTTTCTTCTAAAAACTTGCGATTTTTTTCTGTGGAAAAATCAAAAGCTCTTCCTCTTTTTTTTCAAAAAAATTAGAGATTTTTTATTAAAAAATTTTAGAAATATTTTAACTCCAGAATTTTTTTTTTTTTTTTTTCAAAAAAGTTTGAAAATTTTTTCAGGTAACTATAAATATATTTGCCAACTTCAAAAAAATTAAGAAATTTTTTTACAACAACTCCTCAAAAAATCGATAATATTTTTTACTCCAAGAAAATTCAGATTTTTTCTTCCTTGAAGAAATAGAACGATTTTTTCTCTATTGAGAAATATTTCATTCTGAGCCCCAATCAAAATGGATTAATTTTTTTCTCAAAAAGAAAAAAAAAGAGATTACGTATGTAAGTTTCCGGCCAAGATCTTTGGACAATATCCCCACTAACCTCTCCTTAAAATAATAATTAATTATGCAACTATCACTACACAATTACACATCAACAAAATTGAAACTGAAAATTACTTGTAAAAATCTAAGCGATTTTTCTTCCATTTTTTCATACAACCTGCCTTTGCTTTTACCCAAGCACTTGGTTTGACTTCCATTGAGCACTTGGCAATAAAAACCTTTCCTCGTATCAAATCTGTAAAACAGCAAAATTAAAAACAATCCGGCATTAGAAGGAGACTAATTTAATGGACGCTATTCGCCCATCAAAGTCACCAGTAGTCCAATTACCGTAAATATTTCGAGTAATCGTAAAGGGGCGTTATTTTCAAGAACTTTTGCACTTGATCCATGACCTGGATGGGGTTAATCTTCAGCATATCTCCGTCTATGATATGTAATTGCTGCGGTACGTAGAACGATAGCCATCTTTCGAGATGCTGAGCGTATTTGCCAGGATTTAGACATCTGCACATGAAAATAAAAATGCCAGTCATTCGTTAGTACATAAACCGAAGGGTGAAGTCTGGTGCGGCGACAACGAACGTACCTATTTCTTATATCTCTCAAATGCTTAGGAGCCGTATCGTTGGCTGTGATCACTTCGTGAAATGTGTAATTCAACGCTAAAGGGTCTCCGTGATTTCTCGTATGCTGATACCAGCTGTAGGCGCGTTTCGCCGGCGAAATAAGGATAGTGACCTGGAAAGTTATTGCCTTTTTTTTAGTATTGCTATCGCAGAGAAAAATAAAATAAATAGTTGGTTGGAAAAGTAAATCTTACTAATTTAGCGGAAGGTAACAGAGCATGGGCTCTTTTTGGTACAGATTCGCCGTCGAAATACGTAGCTGATTTTTCAAACAAGAATTGAGTCGAGGTACTGTTCACTACTGGAAAGAAGTTCATGTACCTAGAAAAAACATCCTCATTAGATTTTACATTATATTCAATTACTTGATTATGTGGTTGGAAATTATTTTTACTCCAGTTTTAATGACAATAATGTTTGAATCGATTGAAATATGCAATGGCAAATATTAATTTATAAGTACATAGTTAATAGTTTCAGTAAAAAAAAAAAAAAAAAAAAAAAAATCAAAAATGATAAGATGACTGAATTTTTTGGGGAAAAGGATCACTTTTGGATGAATCGTACATATATTTTTTTAAAGAGAAATTTTTGAAAGATTTTTTCCAAAATATATTTTTTAACTTGAAATTTTTCAGTTTTTTTTTATTACTTTTTTTTCAAGATAGGTATCTTTTATTTTGAAATTTTTTTATTTTTCATTTTTCATACGCTCAAAGGACTTTTTTCTAGATTTTTTTCTGAAAAAATTTTCTCAACTATAATAATTATGCTATTGTTTTTTTTTTTTTTTTTTTTAAAGTAAACCGACGATTTTTTTTTGTTGAAAAATCGTGATAGAAAAAGTGGAAAGAAGAACAACAGCTAATTTTTAGAGATTTTTTAAAACAAAATGAACAACATATTTCAATTTCTTATAAAGGTAATTTTTTAGAATTTCATTCCTAAAAAATTACTTTTTCAAAATTTTTTGTAATAATTTTTTCAATTTTTTTTCTTCAATTTTTCCAAAAGCGAGCGAACAATTTTTGTTGAGAACTTTAGAAAAATTTTAGTCCTGAGACATTTTTTAAATAAGAAATTGGATTTCTTTTCTTCAAGAGAACTTTGCTAAAAATGTTATCTGTTCAATATTTTTTATTCGAGTGTTTTTTTTTTTCTCAGGAAGAATTTCTCCAAGCTGATTTTTCTATCAGAATTTTTCCTTCATTTAATGATTCTTGTTATTCAAAAAAGCTTTAGGGTTGATCTTTTCATCAATTTTTTTCATAATATGTACCTACCTATATTAAAAAAAAAATTGATCGAAAATATTTTGATTTTTTTTTAAGCAAGTAAATTCCTGAATTGACGATGTTTTGGAAAAATCTAAATGAAACACAACTTGCGAGATTTTTTCAAAAAAAATATTTCCTCGACTAAAATAATATTTTGAGAGAACTTTACAATTTTTTTCGACGATTTATATATAGGTACCTAGTAAAATAATTTAAAATGTTTTTTCTGTGTGAATATTTTTGAGCAAATATTTAAAAAAAATTCTTTGATACAGACATTTCATTTCTCGAAAAGATTTTTCCAAGATTCTTTTTTAAACTTTTTCACTTCACTCGAAGATTTTTTTAAACCCAGTTTTTGAGCAGATTTTTTAATCAGTTTTTTTCACTGATAGAAATTTCTGTTCATTATTTTTTTCAAACGAAAATTCAAAAAAAAAATACTCATTGCAAGAGTTTTTTTTTTTCAAACAATTTTATATTCATTTTCTTATTTGATGAAGAAGACTTTTTAATTTTTTTTTAAAAACTTTTCTCAGATTTTTTCGTCAATTTTCCCAAGAAAACCATTTTTTCAATAAGTACTTTTTTCCAGGAAATTTTATCCAAACTATTTTGCAATTTTTTTTCAAAAAATTTCATATTTTTCGAAGAATTTTTTGAAGAGCTACTTATTTGTGAGGTAATGTTTTTGACACAGGAAATTGTTTCTTAAGAGGATTTTTCTAAATATATTTTTATAATTTTTTTCCAAAATATTTTTTATACCAAAATTAATTTTTTCAACATTTCTTTTTTTCTAGAAAATTTTTCCAACCAAAAAATTGTATCTGAGGAAATTTTAAAATTCATTTTTCACTGGAAGATGTTTTTGAGAATTAATCTATTGATATCAAATCACTTGGATTTTTTTTCGGAGACTTCCTTTAGAATAATTTTTTCATGAGCTTCTTCTTCCACTATGGCGTTAAAAAAAGACCCCCCCCCCTCCCAAAAATTCTTTCACCATTATTTTCAATAATTGTACAAATTTTCAAAATATTTTTTTCAAAAGAAATGCGGAGAAAATTTTTTTAATATCAATGAACTTCTTTGATTTTTTTTTAATGAACAGGCAATTTATCTAAGATGATTTTCAATAATTTTTTTTATCAGATGGCTTGAGACTTATTTTATCACTCTTATGTAAAATCTTTACGTGAAATAATTTTTTCTATTATTTTTATAAACCAAAAATTTGAATTAAAATTACAGAAAGGGCGAAAAAATAACATTAGAATAGAAAAACTGACAGAAAAATAATGACTATCTTCACAAAAAATAACTACTTCTGAGCCTTGAATAATTTCATTCCAAGAATGTAGATTCCCTTACCACTCCAATCCTTTATAGTAATTACGTCCATTGAAGAACTGTATCTCTTCAAAGGTCTCGGGGTTAACGAAATTCGACGATATATTCGGATGCATCGAAAGAAACGTGTACAACGCGGTAGTGCCAGTTTTCTGCGGCCCGATGACTAAAAATCGAGGTAACTGATCGCACGTCTTTCTCGTCCAAATTTTCAAATGCCTTGGATCGTCGCAAGGGTTCTGCGTAAAAAACGACAAATTAATAATTAAATACAAATCTCGAACCAAGCCGGCTGAATAAAACCATATTATACGTACTCCCCAAACTGGATCGATTTCTTCGGAAAACATTTTAAAATATTTCTCAGCCAGTTGCAAAGGCGGAGCACTGGATACTCTCAGATTCGTCCAACAGTGTAAAAACTTGATCACAGATTCGAAAGTATACAACGCCAATCGATCATTACCATAATTCGACATATGGCTCATGAACACATTGATCTGTAAAACAAAACGGTCGCATATTATACCGTGAAATTTTCACAAATTACCTCTTATAGTTTCAAACAAGTCTGCTAAAGACTTTGGAAATTTGAAACTTCTTAAAGTTTGACTCGCGTATACGTAAAGTAAACACGTTTTGTATGCGAAAAGACCGCACCGTCTGCTTCGCCGTGCTTTCTTACCGGATTATAAACTATTGTTTGAAATAGTTCTCCACCTTGTATCGACTCATCTAGCTTCAAACGACCTCCCGGATATCGTTCTATAAATATGGTATGCGTAAACAAGCCGCACGTTTGACGTGGAAGTACCTAACATGCGAAGAAAAATATTATAAAAAATGCTGAATAATATACTCCTTATAGAATACACGTTCCCTAGTTAGATTCACTAATCGCTGAAATATTTTCCCATATCAAAAGTGCCTACGCTCGGAAACTATTTCATGACGATGAGACGTAGATTACCAGGTACTGAACGATAAGGAGGAAATATTTTCGTCTTTTTATCGCTTTATAATCAAATCGACTTTGACGAAAATTTTCCTCGAATTAGGCTCATACATACCATTATTCCACGATGAATAAATCCTCGACGTAAACGAGCCGGTCTCAGGTGAGGGTATTCTTCGGTCGAGGTGACTTTTATATTCCATATTCTCTTCCAAGCCGAATACAAAGGTTCGTGCACCGGATACACTCCGGAATGATGAGGTGCTATCGAATAGCTGCAGTCGGTCGGGATACCGTATTCCTGTAGCGAGATTAAAATTCCTTATTGGCGAAAATTTCCGGTCGCAGGGCGGATTAAATTGAAAAAATGGTAACGTACTTTGGCGAAGTTTTTATTCAGAATCATATCGGCTTCTAGCTGGGTTTGGTTGTGGTACAGGTGTGGTTGTTGGTGATTCCACATGTGACTGAACCAAGTAAAATTTTTAATGTGTTCTGCATAAACGAGAAAAAAAACATTACTACGTATTGAAAATTGAGAATTATTCAAAAATGAAACAATCAATTCACATCTGATGCTAAATTGAGCCGAAATGGAAAGAAATTTTAGTCGTGAAGTCCACATTCCCCTCCAAAATGTGTTTTTAATTTTTTTTTTTTAGAAAAATTATTGTTTTATACCTGATGACTTTTTCCCAGAATTTTTTTTTATAAGTTTTTGTTGTCCTTTCAAAAAAATCTATTTCCAAATGGAGACGCACTTTTGTTTTCAAATCGAGTAAAAATTATTTCTGGAATGATTCTTGACAACATTTTTTAAAACTCATTAAAAAATCATTTGAAAATAAAGGTGAGAAAAAAAATCAGTAAAAATTGAAAGGAATAAACATTCATGTGGAATTTTTTTTTTCGAGAAGAACTGGAACAAAATTCGATAAAGATTAGGTAATGTTTCTTTCACACCGTATAAACCGTTGGTATCGGTGTGTCAAAATTAGTTAATACTATGATGATAAATTCCCTGCGGAGAATTCCTAGGGTTTGAACCTCCCCTTGGTGAGGTCATCCAAGTGAGTTACCGCTGGGTCTGAGTATTATTAAACAAAAAAAAAAAAAAAAAAAAAAAAAAAAAAAAAAAAAAAATTGGAAAGATTATTTAAAAAATAATTTTATAATAAAATTGAAATGAATAACTAGGTAAGTTTCAAGAAAGAAAAAAGTCACAAAAATTGAAAATTTTGCAGAAAAATGATTCTTAGAGGAGGAATCTCCTTAGAAGAAATTCTAAAAATGTTTCCTACTCGTATGTCTCATAAAAAAAAAATCATCATTTTTCTTAAAAGGAAATGTAGGTACTTACCGAGAGAAAAACAATAAGATTCCCCGTTAAAAAATTAGAAAAATTTAAATAATTCACGAGAAAAAATACTTTTCAAAAATCATCTTGAAGAAAATGGAAATATGTTATTTGAAGAGAATGAGAAGAGAAAAAAATTTGGAAAAAATTCCCAAAAAATTATAATAATATTTTATTATGGAAAAATTGTTTTAAAAATAACTATTCAAAAAAAAACAAAAAAAAACTTTCAAAATTGAAAAAAATGAGAATTTTTCGAATAAACTTCGAGTAAAATTTTTTTATGAAACCGTTCTATTTTACAATTTTTTTTTTTCATTTTTCTTGGAGAGAGGAGAGGGGGAAGGATGAAAAATAAATTTAAGAAAACGAAAAAATTTGTTAAAGAAATGGTTTGCAAAAAAAGTTTTTTTTTTTGAAAAAAATAAACTGAAACTTACAAGTTTTTCTTACAATTCATGGAGAGAAAATCGTTTTTAAAAAACATGTCTCGACAAAAATTGAGCTAAATTTTTTCAAAAAGAAATTTTTTTTACGTAGGTACTAGAATACGTAAAAAAAAGGTGTGAAGATAAAAAGGAACAAAATTTTAACTTTTTAAAAAATATATAAAAACAGGTAAGTAGGTATTTTTGGAAAAAAAAGAAGAAAAAAAAGAAAATGAGCTCAGAAAAGAAAAACCATTTTTGTTAGAAAAAAAGTTTAAAGATGAAATAATTTGCAAAAAAAAATCTTAAATGAAAAACCACTATTAACATTCTCCTAAAACGCATTTTAATTTTTTTTAAAATTATATTATTGAAAAAAAAATGAGGGTAAATTTTTTAAAATTAAAAAAATATGTAGAGAACAATTTCTTTGCACAAACAAAACTTCATAATCCTTCAATAATGAGAAAAATATTCTTAAAAAAACCTTTCGGAAGAGAATAAAAATATTTCAGAAAAAAAAAAATCCTAAACTGTTTAGTTCATTTATTTATTTATTTGAATGAATGAATGAATGAATATATTTATTTGTAATATGAAGCATTGCTTCCTTTACAACGACCTATTTATTCATTTTGGAAGTAATACTGTGCTTTTCAGAATGAAAAAATCTCTAAAAACAAGAACAACGGCAGAAACAAAAACAACAAGAACAAAATTGAAAAAGTGGTCAAAATTGTAAAAAAAATTTCTAATTCTTGAAAATAGTTTCTATTACCACTCGCTAAAAAATATCATTTTTGAAAAAAAAATCAAAAAAAAAATCAAAAAAAAAATTAATAAAAATCCTTCATTACCTATCATAATTATTAGGAAAAATATATTCATCAAAAAAATTTCATAGTATGTTATCTTCAAAAATGAAAAGATACTATTTTGCAGTACCTACAAGACGTTAAAAAAAATAGGAAAAAATGAATTTTCTTTTTTCAGAAATCATTACTTACTTCAATTTTCTATTGTTTTTGAAAAAATCTCACTGATAGGATAATGATGGAAAATTATGTCAAAACAATCTTTAATCTTTTTTTCCCTATTTTTTTTTTCAAAAAACGTAGAAAATTATATTTTCTTATGTCCCATGAGAACGGGAGTATAGATGAAAAATTATTGAAAATGTTTTTTTTTAAATGTTAAAATACCAACCAAATGATCATTTTTGCTTACAATTTTTCAAAATTTTAAAAATTTCTTATTTTTAATTTTTTCTGTTTTTTTTTTTTGTTTTTTTTTTTAATTGGGAGCCTCAGTTAAAATTCGGTTGTAGAAAAAATGAAAAATTCGGAATATTTCCTCCACATACAAGTGTCACCATTGACAGGTGGGTTTGAAAATTTTTCGAAAATAAAAACCACCCTATTCACAACCCTTGTCATTTTACAATTCAAAAATAACAATAAACTACCTACTATAGTACGTTCGGCGAAAGATTAAACCTGGCAAAATAAAAAGTGGGGACGCAGTGAAAAAACGAAGCAATTAGAAGCCGAGAATTGTTCGTTTCGGCGCGTTGATTGATTCATTTTCGCTCCGCCTTTCTCGCGCCAAAATTTGCCAGGTCTAATCTTTCGCCGAACGTACTATAGCTACTTATATTAAATTCAAACGAACATCAAAATAAAGCTTCTTGGAAAAAAAATGTCGAAAATTAAAACCCTCCAAGCTACAGCCCACGTTTTCTCGAATTTCTCCATTTCGGTGCATTCCACAGCTACCCCTAAAAATACATTAAATTACGCTATAATTACCTAAGATAAGATTATCTCCCAAATTTTCTTCGGTCGTCCCATGATGGAAATATTTGCCGGAAAATCCTAAATTGAATTTGAACCCCGGAACTAATTTCTGTATTCTTTGTTGCGTTTCGAGCAGGGCCTAAAACACACAACCGTACCGTCGACGTAACAAATTAGCGTCACGAAAGGAACGTAAAAGCGCCGACGCCGTTGTCGGTCGCATGTCGTTATAGTAAAAACAGCCTCATTACCACGACATCATCGGGTCGTAAACGAGTGCCTTTTTCGCCTACGAAAATGTCATCAACGTCGATTAAAATCAGCCTTTCTAAATTAATGCTAAGTTGACCGTGACTCAAATACGATAACGAGTCTAGGAATAACAATCTATGAAGCCAGAATCGCAAGCTTGATCCGAACATGATCCTTGGAATACCGTCGAATTCACCACGATCCTATTGGAAAAAAAATAATTAAATTAATTTTTCAATTTTTTTACAATTTTATTTACCTTTTTGGACCTAATACCGAACTAGACCAGATTAAAACATTTTTTTTTTTAAACTTGATGGTTTTGGAAATTGAAAATTAAGTAGAAGGAAGGAATTAATTTTTAATTTATGGTAATTGAAAGAAAAATATATTCTCACTAAATACGAGAAATACCCAGTCAAAAACATGAAAAATAAAATTCAAAAAAATTAGTGCACGGTTTTAAAAATCCAATTATTATTGAATGACAGTTAGGCAATGTCTTTCAATTTTTTGAAAAAAAAAATAGAATTGTCTGAATGTCTACGTGGATTTTTTGAAAAACGAATGAATGTCAAAAATCCATTAAAAAATTGAATGTTTTTGAAAAATAAATATGTTATAAAAAAATTCCAAGGCTCGAATCGAAAAAATTTTCAATCAAAAGTTGTGTATACTGATCTCAGGAACAATTTTGGTCATTACAAAAATTTTGATTGGATCACTCCTTTCCTTCTATTTTCGCATTATACGTAAGGAAATCACATGGAAAATCACGTACGTACAATGCAAATTATTATAATTTATACATGAAACATTGGAGAGGATGACTGGGCCAATCAAAATTTTTGTAAGAACCAAAATTGTTCGTGAGATCAAAATACATAATTTTTGTTTGAATTTTTTTTTCGATTGAGGCCTTAGGTACAGATATAGAGAGATTATTTGGAAAAGAGGGCTCGCCTCTCTTTCCAAAAATCTTTCTGTCTGTGACTTGGTGTACCTAAGCCCTCAATCAAAAAAATTTTCAAACAAAAGTTTTATATTCAAGTCTCTGGAACAATTTTGCTTATCACAAAAATTTTGATTCGACCACTCATTTCCCTCCAATTTTGCATTATACGTAGTTACGTACACACGAATAATTTTGCACTATACTCATGCGATTTTCATACGTAAAATTTGAAATTAGAAGGGAAGGAGTGATCCAATCAAAATTTTCGTAATAACCAAAATTGTTCCTGAGATCGAAATAGACAACTTTTGATTGAGACATTTTTCAATTGGGGCCGAATTTTGTTTTTCAAAAATTCGGCAAAAAGTTAAAATGGATTTTTGACACCACTTTTCCGTTTTTCCAAAAAAAACCACGTAGGCATTCAGACAATTCCATTTTTTGTTCAAAAATTGAAAGACATTTCTTGTCATTCAATATTAATAACTGAATTTTCAAAACCGTGCACTAGGTAATTTTTTTTTTTTTCATTTTTCATGTTTTTAATAGGGTGTTTCTCATACCCACTCTTTAGGAATCAAATTTTCCTATGCTTTAATCTGGGCTAGTTCAGTCTTGGGTCCGAAAGGGTTAATATTGAGATTCAATTCGTACTTGGATAATCGTAGTCAGAAGTTGAGGTCTTCCTTCGTCGACAGCTTCGGAATTATTATGAGCCCACTCGAGAGGCTCGTACGACGAATGATTCGACTCAAATACAGACCAATCGTCTCCTGGCAAAGTGCCCCAAACCGTTTCACCAGCCCTTGTCAGCCTTAAAATAGGCGACGCTGCGTTCAAAGTTGCATCCTGCGAATAAATCCACACACATAAGATAATTAAATAACTTACACGAGAAATCCCACACACACAAAGTTACTTAAAAGTAGCGAAAAGCCAAAATGTTTTTCCAAGCGGTAACTTCTAGCCAGCGGGGGAAGTCGAAGGGGGACAATCCCACGCCCAAATCAAACCACCTCAAATAAATCCTTCTCTCGAAAAAGCAACCGAGTCAACTAAAACACAACTTAGGCTAATTTATTCGACCATATGGTATATTTCTCTGACAAATCGCACCAATTAAGAAATTCAACTCGGCGGTAGCCTCTCTCTCCACTAATGTTGTACGTACCTTTAACTGCAGTCTTGTACGAATAACCAAAGGAAATCCTCGCAACTGTTCGGTAATCTTTTGCTCGGTCGGTGGTATAAAGCCTACGATGCCGACGCCGTATTCTCTGCAGTATTTATCCAACAACTCTCTGTTCCATTTATCCATTTGTAAATATTTGTTGAAATTTTCGAACACAATAACCCCAAATTTTCCTTTATCCAGATTCGTCAACACTGGTAACGATTTACCAGCCACTTCCAGTCTGTACCTGTAAAATAACAAATAAGGATGAAATGAAAAAAAAAACAACTTTGGAGTAGTTTTTTTTTCGATACCGCGCTCCTACGACCCTTCAACAACCCAACATATCCAATCAATCGGTAAATTTTTCCAATTACAGAGATGTCGATTGAATGGAGGGATATCGAGACCTATCAGAGCAATCGCTATGGCAAAAAACAGAGTTCTGTGCCCGTTAAAAAGGTATCAAATACGTCTGTCAACTTGTCATTGTATCAAACAGCGCAGGAAAAGTCGTTAAAACGTCATTCAACCGGGAAACAGACTACAGATTGTTTTTAGGCGAATTTTCTCCGAAAAACGAATATACCCATTGAGATAAACCAACGTCAGATTTACCAGGAAAAGTACCAATATAGGTAATAAGCTTTAGTTGACTTCAATTCATTTTTATAAAAATTCTTTTAATCCTTTATAACTAATTAAATTCGATTTTGGTCAAATTGACTACTTGTGAATTGCAATTTTTTTTTTTTAAATCAATAATAATTTATTAATAAAATTGATTTCTTTTTTCATACCTACCTATTATCTAAATGTTTCTATTTTCTAAACTTTTATGTATACATTTTTGTTTGAAATTAATTTTGGATATTGCAATTTCCTCCCTTATTTGTTATAGGAATTTTTATTATAATTTCTATGAAAATTTTTCTTCCAATGTCAATTGAAAATTGTTTCGATTTTTTTTTACATTTTTTCAAATTTTTCGTTGACGTTGTTGCCATGATTTTCATTTTTTTTAAAAATCGTTTTTTTTTAATTTTTTTTTTTTTTTTCAAAAAATTGTTGATAAACCAGATGTTTTCTTATTATTCAAGTTTTAAATTTATTTTAAAAAATTTCGCATAATTTTTGGTGAAGTAGATTGTTGCAATTAATTTTGGACTTAATATTTTTCTATTAAAAAAATATATAATTATATACAAAATGAAACATAAAATTCATTAGATTTTTACTTAGAAAAAATTAATTCTTTCACTTCAAAAAATTTATTTATCTAGATCCCTCCTTCTCCGCCAAAAAATTTGAATAGTCTAATTTCAAAAATAAAATAAAATACCTAATAATAATAAGAATAAGTAAGAATATGACAAAAAATTGAGGGGGTTTTCTCCAAAAAAAATTAAGTTTTTTCAAGTTGACTTTTTATTCACAAAATTTTGGGAATAGTTACCTACTTCCTTCAAAGAAATGAGATTCATTTCTACACGAACTTAAGGACTAAGGAGTATTTTTATTACAACACAAGAGAAATATGTTTCACTTCAAGAAAATTTTATTTTAATTTGAACAAAAAATTCAAACTCGTTTTCCTCTGAAAATAAGAGATATTTTTTGGGGGGGGGAGGGAGGGCGTCTCTAAGACCTTTGCATGACGTCATTTTGATTTTTCACCTCTGAAGTTTTGAAGAAAAATTGGAAACTAATTTCAAATTACTTTTTTTTACAAAAAAATTTTTTTTTTGATTTTTAAAAAGTAAAATGCATGGAGTTTTCAAAAAAAGAAAATTATTTTCATTTTGCATTTTGATGATGTCATTTTGCAGAAAATATTGATAGATTATTTGGAAAATGAAAAATTTTAGGTGCCAAAATTGGAGAAAAACACGACTTTTGCTTAATTCCCCGTTTCCAACAAAACTATGCAAGCCACGAGGTTTTTCCTCAGAATGTTTTTTATTCAGGAGAGTCTGGTCTTTAATTTGCCGATGATCTCTTTCGAGTTGACCGGAATACTTCGATGATAGAAATTTTCCGAAACCCTCGCTTCAGACTGCAGACCAGACTATACTGAATAAAAAACATTCTCAGAAAAATCTTGTGTGGGTTGCATAGTTTCTCTGGAAATGGGGCATTTACCAAAAACCGTGTTTTTCTTCAATTTTGACACTTGAAATTTTTCGTTTTCAAAAAAATCTACCAATATTTCTGCAAAATGACATCATCAAAAGGCAAAATGAAAATAATCTTCTTTTTTTGAAAACTCCATGCATTTTATTTTTCAAAAATCAATTTTTTTTGTAAAAAAATTAATTTGAAATTAGTTTCCAATTTTTCTTCAAAACTTCATTCATGCAAAGGTTTTAGAAAATTTTGCTTGTCAACGCTATGCATTCAACAAAAAAAATTTGACGCCCCCCCCCCTCAAAAAACAAAGATTTTTATTCCAAAAAATTGATTTTTTTTTTAGAGAAATATACTTATTCCAATTTTCTTCCAATAAAACAAATTAGGTAAAATTTATTCCACTCGACAACTTTCATGATACATATTTGATAGGATTAGTATAGGTTGAGAGCTTGAGACTGCCTAGAATAGAAGCTTATGTTGCCTCTTGCACCACAGCGTTAAAATATTTCAAAATCAATCAAAGTTGAAAATCAGCCCTACTCACTTGATTCGATTATGCACCAACAATTCCGCTATTTCTCTACCCAATCTCGAATAAGTGGTTTCGACCAAAACCAGAACCTTCGGATCAATTCGTAATCTGGCCGATGATCGATGCGTGTGCTCGACCAGCTGCATTTTGGGCCTCCGGTTCAAATACGAACATTGTATCGATGGCTTTAGGTACGTTCTTTTGCGCATCAGAAAACTGTAAAAAAAAATCAAGAAACAGAATGAACGTCAATATCCATAGATATATGTATACATTAAACTGGATCGGCAGCTTACATCTGAAATGTAGAGGAAAATCTGAAGTAGAAAATGTAGCAATCAGATTTCCATTTATTGAGAAGGAAAAGCTAAGGAAGGGATGATGATGAGCACTTGTGGCTCGAAAAGCTTTGTCTTTTAATAAAGCAGTTCTCAAGGAAGAAGAGTGTATTGGGTAACTTTTGATAATTACTTTACTTAGCCCAACACTACGCAGATACACGACTTTCGTCTAAGTAAAGTACTTTTGGAGGGAAAATTATTCAAAAATATAAATCTATCGATATAGGTGCGATAGCTCAGGCCGTCAGCACATCCACTTCGATAGTTGCTTTTCAGGTTTTTATTGGTAGGAAACTCTTAAACGTTTGCAGTAACCTCGCTTTTCAACTGGAAAGTCCTAATGCGCCTACATTTTTCCCAACGCAATATTCATTCGTGCCTGACATTCTAGATATTTTGCTGTACAAAAATATGAATGGCCCTATTTCTCAGACTGTTCTTCAAGAGTTGAGCTCTGATCATCTTCCTGTCCTTATTGACCTCGATGAAAGTCCTGTTCGACAATTGAAAACTTCTTTTAGAACGAACTGGAAAAATTTTCAAGATTTGGCTCTTGACGTCTCTTTTGTTTCTAATGATCTTTCCACTAGTGGTAAAATAGACGATGCGATTTTCGAACTTACTAGCAAAATCAAATCAACGTACAATCTATCTTCTGAAAGAATTACCCTTCATGAGAATGAATGGCTTCCATCTATCCCTTCCCGTATTCGTAACCTAATTAGAACCAAGAACCGTTTACGTAGAGAATGGCAAAATTTTAGAAATCCAGTCACAAAAACTGAAGTTAATCGCTTAATTCGCGAAATCAAATTCGACCTGAGTGAATTTCGTAATGATTATTTTCGTAATAATCTTTCTAAAATTCCCAACAATAATTCAGATATCTGGAAACTTACTAAGCATTTCTCGAAGCGTGTTCCATCTATGAGTGTTCTAGGTAATGATATCTCCGATAATGGTAAATGCAATCTATTTGCGGACCACTTTCAAAATATCCTAGGACGTAAGGTTCACTTAAATTCAAATGATAAATCTCTTATCAACCAAAATCTTTCCTTTCTCGAAAATTGCCCTACTAATCACATCAAACCTACCTATCCAGCTGAAATTAAAAATATCATCAAAAAGCTCAAAAACAAAAAATCCCCTGGTATTGATGGTATCACCAATTTTACCTTAAAAAGTCTTCCAGATAATTTCATCGTCCAACTAAGCGATATCTTCAATGCTTGCTTCCGTTTGTCTTATTTCCCCCTAAGCTGGAAAAAAGCCATCATGATACTCATTCCTAAACCAAACAAACCTAAAGATGACCCATCTAGTTATCGTCCTATTAGTCTTTTAAATTCTATTTCTAAAATCTTTGAACGTATTATCCTAAATCGTCTCCTTCAGGTAATTTCTCAAAACAATATTCTTCCTTCCCATCAGTTTGGTTTTCGCAAAAAATTTTCAACGATTTTCCAAGTTCAACGCATACACAAAATCATCAATGATGGATTCGAAAATAAGAAATTCACGGTTTCCTCATTTCTTGATGTCAAACAGGCTTTTGATTCTGTTTGGCATCATGGTCTTTTACTCAAGCTCACACGCCTGAATATTCCTGTCTATCTAATTAAAATTATCAAATCGTATCTCGAAGATCGTTCCTTCGTTATTAGAATTGGCTCTTTCTTTTCTCGTGAAATAAAAATCGAAATAGGTGTTCCTCAAGGTGGCGTGTTGAGTCCTACTCTTTATAACCTATTTTGTTCGGATTTTGAAACTGGCCCTGATACCACCATTGGGTCTTTCGCTGATGATATATGCTTACTAACTCAGAATTCTATCTTAAATGACGCCATTCATTCTCTTCAAAATTCCTTAGACGTTAGTATAAGCTGGTTCAATCGCTGGAAACTTGTTCTAAATCCCAATAAATGTGAGTCAAAAATTTTTTCTTTACGAAAAATAAACCCACCTCTTCAACTAAAAATCGATAACATCCCCTTGACTTGGAAAAGCGATGCTGTAAAATACTTAGGTATTTACCTCGATACAAAACTTAATTTCAATGAACATATTGACAACAAACTAAAATTAGGTTATCAGCGTCTAAGACTTCTCTACCCTTTATTGAATCGTAAGTCAAAATTAAACGTTAATAACGCTAAATTAGTTTATACTTCTTTATTACGACCTGTTATCACCTATGGATGCTTAGTCTAGCTTGGTACCTCTCAATCCAATTTAAATAAAATTGAAGTCTTTCAAAATAAAATCCTGAGAATCATTACTAACAGCGAATGGTACATCCGTAACTCTCAAATTCAAAGAGAACTTGGCATCCCTAAGTTATTCAACCATATGTTGCTCAATAGTGTTAATTGTTATTTAAGAATGTTGAAAATCCCTTTTTTATGTAATACTGTTATGCCTACGCGCAATCCTAGACTAAGACCTAAGTTACTTCAAGATATTATAATTTAATTTGTTTTCGCTAGTGTTAAGTACTAAGTGTACTGATCACGTTTGATAAATAAATAAATAAATAGGTTTAAACCCCTACCTGACCTAATACCCGAAATCCACGTCGCGCGTACAGAGTATGCAGCGATCGCAGGTGCAATGGGTTTTTCATAGAAGGCTTAATTTGAATAATTACAAAGATTGTACGTAGGTATATGTACACGATAATGAAAATACCAATATTCGAAATGATCAACTCAATTCAAATCAAACGAATGTATATTCGATTTAATTAATACGGGTTGTGTTAAATGTACCGACGGTCGGCAACCGTGACGTCACTATATGCAAACAACTTCTGAGTACTGTCATGTGGGTGTTGCATCAGCTAAAAAAACTAGAAAAAGGAAATTCAAGGGTGCGATTGGAGACATGCTCAGTGACAACAATCAGGGTAAAATAGCAGCATTATGTAAAGCACATGATATCTTGAATGAAGGTATTCAAATTGGGGCCCTACAACTCCGCCTGTGTCATGTTCGCGCGTACCCCACTACTTCAAAATCGAACCGTACTTAAATGTACGATTTATAATATTATTCTTCTCTCGAAATGGAGTATTTTTCTTTTTTTCCCATCTCGATAGTCCAATTCGTTATGGTTATGCAAAATTATAAACTGGAGCCAGGGCCATGGTAGGCGACTCCCTCATCTATTAAATAGGGCAGGAAAGGCGCCAACTGGGCTATTGCGGCCGAAGCAAACAAGGCGAAGGATATGATGCAAAGGATTATCAAAAATCCGAATAGAATCACGTTGGCGTTAGGCTGGGACTCGTTAGTGGTGAGAACAGACGACCCAATAGTGCTGGCTATGTCGACGATGGGCATTGTTGCAGACTACAGAATTTAAAAAGTCGACGTCGAGTCATAAATACTGTACATAAATTGTAAAAACTTATTATCCTTGGTTATTTTGAATATTTTTCGAAAAATAATGTCAGAGGACCATTTGGACATTTTTAACCTCGAGCTCTTTGAGCATACAACAGACAAAAATCTACAAAAAGAAGTGTTGAAAGATTGAGAAAAATTTGGCCTATCGAATGACCAAATATATGCAGTAACCACAGACAACGGTGCAAACTACGTAAAATGTGAAAATATGTTTACAAAGAGACCTGTAGGGCAATATTGGATGTACTCCCTCCTATTTATGTACTTACAAGCAGGGAAGAAAACCAATTGAAAAACCGGGTAAAACCACCACCACCACCAGATATTTCAATTGGTTTTCAAAACCATTTGGAACCATTACAATGAACTTCAAAAATTCATTCAAGAACCACCACCAAAAAGAACCAATTCCTTTCGAAAAGGCAGGGAAGAGAACCGTTTGGAACCACAACGAAAAATCATTTGCTGAAATAACCACAACCACAACCACAAGAAAGTGGTTTGAAAATAAAAAACCACCATCACCATTTTCAATTTCCTTTACAATGAAAACCAGAACCACCACCAATTAATGGAATTGGTTCTTTTTGGTTCTAAAAAGAGAAATAGTGGATTTGAAAGGGAAGGAGGGGTCCAATCAAAATTTTTGTTATGACCAAATTTATTTCTAGAACTTCAAGCAACAACTTTGATTTGAATTTTTTTTTAATTGGGCCCCTTACCTACCCCCTGTGGCCTGTTTTCTTAATTTTTCTGATTTTTCAGCGCTCTGGAAAGTGGAAACATTATTATTTTTTGTTTTTTATTTGAATGTATATTATTTAATTTAAATTTATTGCAATATTGTGTTTGTAACTTACTAACTTGTAGGCAAAATTCATTTTTTATTTTTTATTCTTTATAGTTTTTTTTTTTTTTTTTTACTAATACGATCCCTGATTCATCATCTCGAAAAATTGACTCTATTCATCGACTTGGTCTCAAACTTGCCACCGGTTTATTCGCTACAACTCCGACTTTGAGCATTTTTGCAGATACTGGCACGTTACCACTTCATTATCTACGATTACTTTCTTCTCTCAAATTGTTTTCGACGGCTATCTTCTCCGGGGCATTTTCTTCTGCCCAGAACAGCCAAATCATCTCAAATGTCCACCCAAGAATACCCAAGCCGCTGAACTATTATGTGAATCGTACTGCAACTGAACTAGATATACCGCTGCGAGCTATTTCTCCAGATACTCCAAGAATACATCCGCCTTGGATAAATGCTGCTGTCAAAACTATCGAATGGAAAAACTGCCCGAAAAAAAAAATGCAACACAATCCTGCTTTCATCGCGAACTGTGATTTCTTCTTCGATTTTCTTCAACGTTTTGAAAACTTCACCAAAATTTATACAGACGCTTCGAAATTTCATGATGAAGTGGGTTGTGCAATATTATACCATAATGAACCCACTAAAATTCGTCTACATCCTGCAACAACCATTTATTCTGCTGAATTAATAGCGATTTGCACCGCCATAGAAATCATTATGGAAAAAAGATATTCTCAAAACAATGTAATAATTTCCGATTCTCAAGCTGCAATCAATGGTATTCAAGATATGTGGTCTAAGAACATCATCGTCAAAAAAATACAAGATCTTCTGGAAGATGCAAAACGTCAACAAATATTCATCGTTCTACTTTGGATACCTAGTCATTCTGGGATTTACGGAAACCATGTTGTTGATAACTTGGCGAAATCTGCGAGCAGAATGGCACTTGATAACTTCCAGTTATGCAATCCTCTTGATCTCATGCCACTGATCAAAAAGAAAATTTGGAAATCTTGGAACGAAGAATGGAAAAATATGACCAACAATTATCTCCGTTCTCATAAATCCGATACAAAGCGTTGGAAATATAATCCAGAATGGAATAAACAGACAGTATCGATTCTAGGTCGTTTACGAGTAGGACATACAAAACTAACTCACGAGTACCTATTTAAATCGCCAAAAATCCCACCAAGATGTAACAAATGTTCATCGATTTTGACAGTCGACCACCTTTTATTGGAATGTCGTTTCCTCCAACCGATGAGACAGAAATTTTTCCTAACTAGAAATAAAGAAAAACTTTTCGCTAATTCCTATAGCAAAATAATCAATTTTCTAAAAGCTATAGATATATACAAATATTTGTAAATATGGGCGCTTACTATTAGATAAGTTTTAATTTTTCATTAATTTAAGTTCCTTTTAAATATTTATATGTAGAATGTCGCTTAATAGCCATAGCAACTGATGGCGACTTTAAATAACTCAAATATACAAATATACAAATATACTTTTTGAATTTTAATTTTTTATTCAAATTTCAAAGATCTGATCTTTTTTTAGTTCTTTTGTGGTATAATAGGAAGCACGAAAATGGTTCCATCTGGTTCTGATGGTTAATGCCATAGATAAATGGTTTAAATGTTGGGAAATATTTTTCATACTACGAAATGGAAGCAATTCGATGAAAACCAAGTGAAAAACCAAAACGGAACCACCACCACAACCATTTGAAATGGTTTTTAATTTGAGAACCACCATCACAACCAATTAATCAAGCAAAACCAAAAACCCAGAACCAGAACCAATCAAAAAAAAAAAAAAATTAAATGGAACCACTTTAGCACCAAAACCTTTTGAAAATTTTTAAAAACCAAAAGCCAATTGGAACCACCAGTAATTTCAAAATTTTCTCAAAACCACCATCACCATAACCAATTGGGTCTCAATTGGTTTTCTTCCCTGCTTACAAGACCAACCACACATTTTCACCCTCTGAACAATCGAGCTCTTAAAGTGTCACACAGACAAAAATCTACAATGACTTAATAGTATTATGCAGTCGCCACTGCTAATGGCGCAACCTATGTAAAATGTGAAAGTATGTTATCGAGTAATGAGATGAATAGTGGTAATACTGATAATCCTTGGGCATTCTTCAGCATGTTTTGCAACTAGGAAACAGCCATCAAGGATTTGAATTCACTCCGAATCCAAGAGCAAAAGTAATAGTGCTCTTGAATTTGTTCTTATCTTCCAAATCTAGAGCCACGGGATTCCAACATTCTTTACTTTTGGCAACAGTATGAACAGCTACCAAACATGAGGAGAAAGAACTCGAAATTCTTGCTATCCCCGCAAGTTCATCTTCAAACGAGCATACGTTTTCTGTCGCCAAATACACAATCAGTAAACGAAGAAGTCGACTAACACCCCAACACGCGAAAGAAATCTTGGTCATAAATAGAAATTTTCGTTTTCTAGCTGACATTGAAAGTCAACACCAATAATTACATGTACCTATTTTATTATTTTCAATTTTTATTACCGTTGTTTTGTTAGACTTGAAAGTTCGTTAGTAAAAATTAAAAAGTTTAATTGACAAATAAATGAAAGAGAAAATCATCGTTTTTTATTTCTTCAAAAAGAAAGAAAAAAGTATCGATACTATTTTTATTTTCAATACTTGCCATCACCACTATTTAAAAAAAACTGCGAATCACCCGATATGGAAGTTGGGAAGTACATGACAAGTACTCAAACGTGAAAGTTTGGTGTTAAAACGGCACACCTCTCTCGTAAAATACCTATTTTACAAAAAAGAAAAAGAAACCCGAACACATCTGTATGTTCATCCTCTCTGTACTCAGCGCCTTTTCAATCTTCTTATCACACTTCGTTTTCTTCCTACACCTCGAATAGAAAATCCCAACTTATAAGGATTAGAACCATACACCAATGTACCCAGACTGCACATAACTTATACCTAAGTACTTTATCGTTACGTTGCCATAGAGCACCCCTGCCATCCTCTTCCACAATAATACACTTTTTTTTATTTCAATCGATAAAAACCTTTCGTGACTGGTGTATGTATTTTAAATGTGTCCATAAGTAAAAGGCGTTATAAGGCATGTAATAACCCGTGTATAACAAATGTACTAAATTACGTACAAATTGTCGTACCTATATAGTTACCATAACCATGTGTACAATATATTTAGACACCTGTGGTTTGGCTATGTAAACGTACAAGCGTACAAACAATGTGCTTTGATAGAAACATTCGTAGCAGCGAGTGTTTTTTCGTTTTGGTAGTGGTTTAGAATTTAACTAATACCCTTTTTTTTGGTTACTGGAATCCCCTTTGAAACTATCGAAATTGGTTAATCCGTGTACAATTTTTCAAAAATTATGGGGACAAAGCAAAAAAAAAAATTGTAGTTAAGTTTTTAACAAAATACAATTCAACAAAACTTTTTCCTGTTACCTCAAGGTATATTTTCATTGTTTCGTAATGACGTGGTGCTTCATCTTTCATTTTTAAATTCCAAAATAGTACAATATATTATTAGATCATTCAACTTCGAAGCTAGATTTGAATTTATCAGATTTTTTTTTTTTGATAGGTCGATCACATCAGTTTTGTGTCCTGGCTGAACTGTCGACGATGATGATTATATACCCGTGTCAGATCATTTAGATGAATATTTGCAATATGAAGAAAAACGACGACGTAGATAGTGTTTGCTCCTCATCTTCAAGAGAAAATGATCTCGTAGTCGTTCCTGTACCTGATAAATCGCCTGCGACTGACTCTGCATAGTTTGGACGATATTCAAATTGAGAATGTTGTAATCAATAATGTGGACAAGTCATTATGCTCCGAGGCTCCAAAGAATACGCATAACGCACCCATTCCACCCAAAAACCAAACTAGATCGAAACAGAGAGCGCGAGTGCCGATGCCGCTGCCAGGTAATGACGTTATTGACGTTGGCTCAAAATCGGCAAAATCAAATGAAATTCCCAAATCGAAGAATAAAAACAAGAATGGTAGACTACCAAAGGTTTCTCAAGCCATTACAAAGTAAGAAAAAGAATTCAGACTGGAGATTTTTTAAAATTTAATATCAGGAAAGGATACTTAATTTTTTGTTTTTCCAGATTATCAAAAATTTTACCTGAATCGAAAAGAACCAAATCCAATATAAGGACTCATTTTAGACTAGATCCGACCGTATTCGAGAGACTGATTTCATTGTAAATTATGTGGAGGAACAAGAGCTGGTAGTCGCATTACGTCAAATGCGCGATGGACCACCTAAAGCGACATCATCCGCAGTTGTCCATGCAACAGATGATGCATTCTTATGCAGCATTTTCGCAGGAAATGGCCAAAGTATGCACACAAACATTAGCGTTGGCTGTAGAGTTACAGCAAATGGATGAAGAAAATGAAAAACTCAAGACGTTTAATTGTTGAAAGGGAGAAATTTGCAGTTAACGCATTACACAATGAAGTAACTTATGTAACACGTCAATCGGAAGCAAAAGAAGAAAATAAAAAATGAAGTTGACGTTGAAAAAACACGAGAGTGTTCTTTGTAGTTTATTCTCAGAGGAGCAAATCAAAAACTATTGATAATATTACCATCGATAAGAAGCTCATCAATAAGAATTTTTCGCCCATATTTCATATTTTCAATTCAACATATTTTTTGTAATTTTTAGTTTCTTTAGGTACTAAATCGATGAAAATGAATAATTCTTTTTTGGATACGCAGGAAGGTCTACTTCATAAACAGTTGGTACGAAAAAAAGAAAAAGAAGTGAGTGATTTAAAGCAGAACCTTAACATGCATTCCTACAAACATCAGCTACTATATTAGCTAACACAGGATCTAGTATATACTATGTTCAGAATAAGAATAAAAAAAAACACTGATCATCAACACCCTTTACTGCAAGGAAATTTAATATTAAATGAAACAATAACATAGCCAGCTATTGCTTGGAATTGTTTAGATGGTCGAATTATGATTTTTCCTTTCCCCTCACGCCCATCTGCTTGGTATGTTTTTTTAAATTCTTATTCTGAACATAGTATAATATGGAAACGATTAAGCGCCATGGTGGATGGAAATTGTCTATTTTGAAAATTTATTCCATATTTTTACACTAGAGTGGGAGTCAAAAGAGGTGTTGATGAACTTTTATACATATAAAATAAGGAAAATCAGTGCCGATTTATTTACCAAGCTGCTGCCTTTACAGCGTTTCCAAATGTTTGTGAGCCTTATTGGTTTAAATAAAATTTTTAACTAACCAGTATCCTATTCTTTTCAGAATAGACGACTGACGATGCCATATAAGTACAACTTACAAGCACTTTGCACAATTTGCACATACAACCTACGCATAGTTTATCAAATGCGGGTGAGTATTGAAATATTATGAATGTTGTAACCTTATGTGGTTTAATTTCCAAGTAACTATAAATAAATTAAAAAACGCGTAGCAGTTAAGATGCTACTCTCGAGCCAAATTGTTTTTTCTAGTTAGTGTACTCCTTTAAAAACGTTTTCATTCATGGTATTTCATTTTCAATATCAGTTTTAACTTCAAATTCAGTTTAAAGATGTCAGGTTTTTGTCTTCAGTTTTAGTTCCTGTCTGCGTTGAAGATTTCATCTTCAGAGGGGGGCTCCGCCCCCATACCCTAGTCACTTTCGACTCTACTGATGGGGGCTCCGCCCCCATACCCCCGTTGGGGACTTAGCCCCAACCCCTTTCCACTTTCAACTCTTCAGAGGGGGGCCAACACACCAAAAAAGGGGTTAAAACGTAAAAAATTTCTAATTTTTGACCCTGTACGGGGGTCAAATGGGGCTCAAAAGTCAAAAACCCCAAAAGGCACATCAGTGACCTCTACTGACACTACATCCCAAATTTCAACCTTTTAGGTCCTTTGGTTTGGGCTGTAGGCTGTTCAACGCATTAGAAAAGACAGGTTAAAACTTGAAAAATATTGATTTTTGACCCTGTATCAAGGTCAAAAGAGGTTCTAAGGTCAAAACCTACAAAAGGCACATCAGGGGCATGAACCCAAACTACTATGAAATTTTGGACTCCCTATCACCATTTAGAAGGACTGTAGCCTGATCAACTTGAAAAAATGACCCCAAAATCCACCTTTTGACCCTTAAAATGGGGTGGGGATGACTTGGGGTAGCTGAAATTTGAATACAGTGGAGATAATATGAGTCACTATTGTTGGTAAAAATTTTAAAGTGTTTTGTCACATTGGGGCCCCCTTGGAGCCCCACAAAAAGGAGTCACCCCTAATTTTGGGGCTCAAGGGTAAAAAAAAACAAAAGGCACCTCAGTGACCCTTGCCGATCATAAATACCAAATTTTGGCTTCCAAGGTCATTTGGTTTGGGCTGCAGGCTGATCAACGTACAGGGAAGTGAGAAAAAACATGGAAAACCGTGAAAAATCTTGATTTTTGACCCTGGACAAGGGTCAAAGGGGGCCCAAAAGTTGAAACCTGCAAAAGGCACCTCAGGGGCATGAACCTAATCTATGACAAAAATGTGGGCCCCCCATCGCCATTTGGGGGGTCTGCAGCCTGATCAATGTGAAAAAAAATGACCCCAAAATCCACTCTTTGGGCCCTAAAATGGGGTGGGGATGACTTAAGGGGCTGAAATTTGAATATGTTTGAGGTAACTAGTGTTCTCATCACTGGGACAAGTTTCAAAAAATTTCATGGTTCTGGGGCTCCCCCGAACCCCCTCAAAAAGGGGTCAATATCCCCAATTTTGAGTTGGGCCCCAAATTTTTTTTGGCATCATTCCTACTCCGAGGGGACTTCACATAGCAAGTTTGACCTCATTCGACCCATTAGACTCACCCCCCGGGTCCCAAAAGTAGCGGGAACATTATATATATATACATATGTGACTCCGCATGACCTAAGGGACCTTAGCGTCAAAAGTGAAATTGTTCAGGAGAGCAGTTTAAAGTTTACCATTTATTTTGGACGGTTTTTCTTTGTAATTCTGTATCCACGTAACAAACAAAATTTAATTTTTATCAAAAAAAATTTGAAATTTTTTTTTTGAAATTGGGGTAAAATTTATCGAGAAATTGAATGAAACCGGTCCAAGGTTCCTGAAGTCATTTTTGACAATGATACAGCCGCTTGAAAAAAGTAAAAAATATCAAAATTTTCCAAAATTTGGGGAAAAAATTCTACCTTACTCACTTTAAAGGGCTGTATCTTCGCAAAAAATGAAGATAGCGACCTCGGACCAGTTTCATCCGATTCCCCGATAAATTTTACCCCAATTTCAAAAAAAAAAAAATCAAAATCGAGATTTTGACGCTAAGGTCCCTTAGGTCATGCGCCGTCACATATAAATATGTGACTTTTGCAGATCGTCGTCTTTTGGTCCCAAACGTCGAGAAATATGGTCAAAACTTTTCTACCCCCCTCCTTCTAAATTAGGGTCGGACACAATAGCCATTATTTTTTAATTAAAAAATTTGGCTAAAAAGTACATTCTGATGCAAGATTCATACTCAGCCAGATATTTCTGTGACGTACTGAAAAATACTTGGCTCGCAAGAAATTCTCAACCCAAACTTCTTATGCGAGGTAAGGAAGAGAGAAAGTCGAATGTACAGCGATTTTCATACAAAAGTAAGAAAAAACTAATAATGACAACTCCAGAAATATTCTCGTTGTTTCCACAAAGTGTATTATTCTCTTTGTACAAAACAATATAAACCACACTCGTCAGTTTGCACCGAACGAAGTCCGGCTAAGAAGAAAATACGAGACATGAGAAGAAAAAAAAGGGTCAGTTGGTTTGTGACAAATGATGACGTCTCTTCTAGACATGTCCGCATAAATGACGCGCACAGCAAAAAACATACCATAACGAAGAAATAAGACCGGCGTATAGAGATGTGGTTCAACTTTCTATAAACTTTTTGAAATTTCCCCAATGATCATTTTTCGTTTCTCTCACGAGATATTTACCCGCAGTCTGATTACAAGTTGCAAACCCCAAAAAAATCCAAGATTTGGGAATAGTGGCCCGAGTATTATCTAACAATATTAAAATAACGTATGATTTTCTTACCTGGGAATAGATGAATTCAGGTGCTGAGTGTAGTAAAAAATTGACACGACGCTCATAAAGAACAAAACAAAGATGAGCCTCTTGACCGATAGATTCTTATGCAGGTTCTTATGCAGGGGAACATAACCGAGCGTAGACCCGATTCTAATATTCGAACGAATATTAAAAAACCGCCAGAACGACGCGTACTTTTTCATCATAATAATATTACGTTAAATTTAAATCTTACGAAAGGTAGTATCACAGAGAGAAAAAAATACAATCGTAACGACGACTACAGAGAGAACAAATAGAACAAAATATAAGGGAAATATAACACGTTACAAAAAAAAAAAAAAAAAAAAAACAGCAACCAAATAAAATTGGAAAAAAAAATGGCACGAAAAATTACTCGATAAGTAATGGAATGTGATGTAACAACGGCGGCGAATCAGTTCAGTTCGCAAAATTTAATAACAACGTCTCGACTATCTGTCGATTTTCATATCTGTACGCCACTTGCTATGTTTCCACACGCAATTTGTCCGTCTAATGGCACAAATATTGGCTGACTTTTCCAATACCATACTGGATATTTAAAGTGGTAACTGGACTGGCGGTAAGAAACGTCGAAACTTTTAGAAATTCATCTTCGCAAATCCAGCCATTATTATTCGTAATATACATAGCTGCCAAAAATATTCTTCAATGACATAAAATCCGTGTATTGTAATGCAGTGTTTCACCTCTGGGATCTACAGAAAAAACAAAACAGACGAATAAATAAATTATAAAAAATGACAATATTTCTGAAGAAAATGAATATTCAATTTTCAACAAAATATTTCCAAATGTAGGTACTGTAACTTCGAGTAAAGTATTTTCTAAAGAAGATGAAAATTCAGTAAGTAGAACTTTTTTGTCTTTTCAACCCTTTGAGATATGAATATGTTTAACAATTGAAAAATTCACAACCTCTCCCATCCTGGCATAAAAACCACGTTAAAATTATTGCAAAATTGTGCAATATGGCCTGACATGAGTAAGGAAATTCGAAATTGAGCAAAACATGTCACCTATGCCAGAAAAATAAAGTAACTCGTCATAATAAAACTCCTTACCAACTCCTACCAGAATCTGAAAAATTCGAACATGTACACGTCGATATAGTTGGCCCTCTACCCGAACAAAAAGTGCAAAAATACTTACTTACTATGATTGATCGTTACACAAGATGGCCCTTATTTACACCTATACCCAATTTTGAGGCCGAAACTGTGGCAAGAGCTTTTTTCACCAACTGGATCGCTACATATATTTATTCGTGACCGCTTATTCGATCAAGTCATAATACATCACAAAGGAAAATTGACCAAAAAAATCCAAAATTTGAGACGTCGTCATCGTGCAGCTGAACCACTGATGGAGAAACCCAGTTTACCTCCGAATTACATCAACAGTTAATTAATTTATTGGGCGCCGAACATATATTAACAACATCATACCACCCACAATCGAATGGCGTGGTCGAGCGAATTCATCGTAGATTAAAAGAAGCCCTCAAATGCCACCAAGGATATTGGGGTCGAAGTTCTTCCAATTGTTTTATTAGGGTTAAGGTGCAAGTAGAGCAGACTATCCCTACTCACCAGCCGAAGCCCTACTTGGAAAAACAATACGACTCCCAGAAGAATTTTTGGTTCCAGTAGTTATGAATTATCCACTAACAGAGCTTTGAAAAGTATTAAGCACAACTGGGACAATAGAATGAATTAATTGTATGGTGTTTTTTATTTTTGGTTATATTCATCTCATGGCTGAGCTACAGTTTAGATAGATTTCTTGTAAACTGTAAAGAAGTTGAATTATGCAATCGTGTAACCCCACCTCTAATTAGTAATTACTGTGAAATATTCAAGAAATTCATTTTGAATGTTGTAGACAAATGAATCGGCTCATGCAAAAACAGGTTAAGTCACATATTTTTTGAAAATGTCATCGAAAATGTACAGGGGGCAAAAAAGTGTATTGCACACCTTTTTTCGTCTCCTCTAAAATTTCACAAAAATGTGACTTAACCTGTTTTTGCATGAGCCGATTCAAATGGGATTATGAAATCAGCAAGCCTCCCAAAGAAATGGGAGAACAGTGCAACTGCTGATTACCTCTTTAAGGAAATAAAGAGTTTTTCTTGTGTGTTAGTAGTTCCAGGGTTGCAAACTGTTTCGAACCACCAACAATAAAATTGTTTTGGTGGTGGTTTTCAAATGGTTTTCACCACCATCACAACCAATTGGAAAATTTGTAAAACCATAACCAAATCAAAACCGTTTGCAAGCAGAAAAAATGGAAAAACCATTTGATAAAACCACAAAAAAGAGCTTTAAAAAAAAAACCACCATCACCACAACCATTTAGATTTGAAAAACCACCAAATCAATTGAATCGGTTTCTTCATTTTATTACTTTGTGTTGTTTTTTGTTCCTTTTGTTTTATCCTAATTTTAATTTAGTCAGTTTCAAAGCAGTTAATTTTAAGGTGAAACTAATAGGTGCCATGATATTTCGTTCCTTTGATTTGTGAATTATGATTAATTAATTGATTATTTGATTACTCGTTTCTTTGCCAAATTGGCCATTAAATAAAGGTTTTTTCTTTTTCAATAACTTCTTTATTTTTTAATTCATTTCTTCTCTTTGTATTTGTATTTGATATTTGATTTCTCATCACTTCATCAGTAACTCAGTATAATTGTTAATTATTGAATTAGAATAATAGAATTAAAATTTAAAACATAGGAAATGGTTCCATCTGGTTGTATCAAGTCTTCGTTAGTATATTTTTTGCTCCATTTAAAAACATGAAAAATCGATTGAAAACCAAAACCAATTCATTTGGTTTTGGTTTTACCAATTGAAATGGTTTTGGTTTTTGAGAACCACCACCACCACCACCAAAATAATCAAAAGTTGAAATAACCGAAACCAAAACCAAAACCATTTCAAAAAAAAAAAAAAAAAACCAAAACCAAAAACCATTTATTTGAAAATTTTCAAAACCACCACCACCACCACCAATTAATTCTCAAACGGTTCGCAACCCTGAGTAGTTCCATCATCTCACAGTTCATTCTGCAAGTTCTGGAGGCAATTTTCAACAACTAACAAGCGGACTTCTTGAAAGTGAAGCTGATATTTCATTACTTTATTTTTACTTGTTCCGAACAATTTACGTTGTTTTTATATTTTTAAGGGTTGTGTCATTCTTCATTGCACAATTTTTCAGCCCTCAGACACTGAAAGTACCGCAATACAAACTACGTGCTTTTTAGCAAAACAAGAAATGGCATTTTGAGGACACGATGAAAAGAAAGACTCATATAATAAAGGTAAGTAATTATTCGGAATTGTTGGATTTTTTATCCTCTAATGAATTCATCATGAAAATACATCTTGACTGCAGTTCCTTTCTTATGGTGGTCTTACGGTTCCCTCCGACGAATGGAAGGAAGATGTAAAATAATTGGAATGCAAATTCAATCAATATTTCGATTTCCAAACTGATAAGATTACGGAAACGTTGACTCAAAAAAATAATCAAAGAAACTTCAATCGACCCAATAATTATTAAATTGTTTGTTAGAATAAAAGTTTTCATAAAAATTTATTCTGAGCATGTTAGCTAATAAAAGTAGAAAAATTTAAAAGGCAAGAGTGGAAAATGGTAGTACAACAATTGAAATAGCCGGACTACTTGTACAGTACAATGTTGGTGATTATCTTCGTTCTGGAGTGAATTTGCATGACTACGTTACAGGAGTAAGTAATTTTCTAATCTGAACTAATCGAATTTTTCATTTCGAGATTAATAACTGTTTACTGTCGTCTGTGTGTTTCAGAATGCGATGTTTGTCTGACTACACGTTCGCGTTGATTCGAGCGATAAACGCAAGTATTGGAAAATTTTTGAAAAAATTGCACTTCTAAAAGAAAAGATGGGCTTTTTTTGCAGAAATTTTGAAAACGTACAATAATTTCTGGTTTTTTAAAAGATGAAAAAGTGATACGTTGCCTAAGCGAAGCGAGGGCGAAAATTTTGAAAAAATTGGAATTTTTAATTAAAAATAATGCACTTTAAGCATAATTTTTAATATTTTCAAAAAGATCATGTTCATTTTTTTACGTTATTCATAATCATATTTCGTTTCCATTTTCAATTTTACTTTTGCATTGATGCAAACAGATTAATTTAAAATGTTCATCTATTGGTTTTAAAATATATATGTATTTAATTTAATCTATAGCTTCAAATGAGGTTGTGAATGATGGGTTTGGGATAAAAATAATCTTCTTTTTTTCAATTATAAAATTCGCGTTCATTTTTACAAGTACTTGCAAATGAAACAAAACCAAAACTTTTTCAAAGAAAATCTTCTCTTTGACTTGGATTATAGCCCTTTCAGGTGCTGTTCAATTTCGACGCGCCTTTTCAAATCTCAAAAGTAAAACTTCATGAACTTGTGGTGTTTTTGGTTCAGTCAATGGGTAACATTTATGTGAAGAATGTAGCAGAATTTTTTTTTGAAATTTTTCATCAATTTTTTCGGGAAAAAATTCAATTTACCTATTCAGTCAAATTTTCAAGTTACCAAAAAAAAGCTTTATGAATCTTGAAAATTTCCTGATCCAGTTGAAGCGGAGCTCTCATGAGAAGGACCTAGGTGATTTTTTTTTTAAATTTTTATTCTCGCTCATGAAAAAAATTCATTGATTTGGTCAAATATGCCATTTTCCATCGTAAACGCTATATAACCAAAAAAAATGCGTTAAAACGACTGTTTTCAAGTACAACTTACAGTTAAACATGATGAAATAAGAACCTGTATAAAGTCAACTTGACTTGAGCTTTCTCATCATTGCAAGAAATGTTCAATTCTTCATTTTCTAAGATTGCTTTCTCATTCTTATTTGAATTGGGTATCTCCTCTTTGTCGAAACAATATGCTAGATACCAAAAGAAAACCTTTTTGAACTTTGGAAATTTCCTTGTGCAGTCAAAGCTGAACTTTTGTGATAAGATTTTGGCAGAAAATTTATAAAAAATTCTCTCGTTCTCGTTTTTGCAAGAAAAGTTTGTCGAATTGATCAAATTATCAATGTGCTGGTGAAATGTCGAAAACTGTACAATCAGCAGTCGAGAGGACGAACAAGGTCTAATCTGTAAACAAAAAACGTCCCGCGAAACAAGATAATACTATAGAGCCACAAAAGAAACTTGTACCCGATCTGCAAAGGAACTGTTTTGAAACCATTTCTTTTTGGTTTCAAATTAGTTTCCGTTTCAAAAGTTAGATGTAATATGAGTGGCTATGCGAAACTGTTTTAAAATCATTTTGAAATGTTATAGAAACCATTTAAAAACTCGTTTCATAACTATTTTGAAACATTTCTTTTTGAAATTACTTCAATACAATTTTATGTTTGTTTTGAAATTGTTTTCTCGATTACATTTCAAAACGATTTCATAACTATAATCTGAAATTATTTCTATACCATTTTTTATTGGTTTCGAAATTGTTTTGAAATTGTTTCCTTGATCACATTTTGAAACGATTTTGAAACGAGAAATTGAAACTATTTTTAAACGATGTTTTGTTTGTTTTTAAATTGTTTCCGTTATCACTAGAATTTTTATGATGAGTGCTTGAGGAAGTTGCAATGAAACAACATGGAAACAATTTTAAAACCGTGCGCGTACTACTGATATTTAATACGAATACAAACCTACTTATTAACGGCAAACAGATTAGGCAAATTAACGTGCATCCATCATATCGTATGGCTATATCAAATATAAATGACAAAAGATGTCGATTTGCCTACTTTGTTTGCCGAAAATTCTGTTTTACCAACAAAAAACATGAAAATAAAAAAAAAGTTGATTTTTTGTTTTACATCAGTACCGCGTTACCTACTCACTGTCACATATTTTCGGCGGCTTCATATTGAAATTCATGTTTTTGTGTTGTTGTCGTGTATTTTGTGAAGAGTTTTGATTCTTCAGCCAAAAACGTAAGTATTCCTGTTTTTTCCCTATGTTTGTAAAGAATACTGTATGAGTATTAAGTAATTAATGTTGATAATTAATGCAGGCGGTCGAAGTGGAACAGCCAGCTCTGCTGTGACAACTACAGCGACCACTGCTTATTCGAATGGAACTGGTGCTGGGCAAAGTTCGTCTCAGTATGTATCGTTGTCTGGTCCAAGAAAGAAGAAGTCAAAGTGCAGGTAAAAATTCAGTCATTTTTTTTGTCATATCAAGGATCAACAGTATCAACACTAAAATGTGCGTGCTTTTTTTAAAATTCAGACTGATAAAATCGGTGCTTTGCTTGAACGGATTGGATGTCCACGAATCGGATTCGGACTATGTCGATCAACCAGAATCAATTTCTTCAGATTCTGAATCAAGTGGTAGTTTATCTCGAAGTGAAAAATCCTGGGCAAGACGTAATGTTGACGTACAAAAACAAAACGACCGTAATATCAGCGAAAACCAGGCTGAAACTGTTCAGGGCAGTAATGTACCGAATAATGGAACAAACAGACCGAGTCACGATGAAAATATTGAAAATACTTCCGAGTCCGAGTCAGTTGATTACAGCTCCTGCGCCGAAATCAAATCCTGTTGCTAGTGTTGCTGCGGTTGACTTAACAAATATACCAGAATTGCCGACTTCAAAGTAAATTTTCTCTTCCTGTAATCTTACAGAGTCTTTCACTGAGCATAATTAATCTGTTTATACATAATTTTATTTTTCAGAGAAAGTTTTGTCTGGCTTCACTTTACACCACCATATGCCGCGAAAGTTCAAGGCAAGATGAAGAAATGTCTACATTGTAAAGAAGTCCTGTCGTATTGTGGAAACACAACGAACTTATTTAATCATCTTAAAGCGAAGCATCCTGTCATATATAGTCGAAAAGATGCATACAAAGATCTTACCAAGGCTGTTTTGAGTAAGTGATTGTTGTTTTGTTGATTAGTTTTTAGTTAGGTACTTCAGTTTTCATTGCATTTGTTTTTTTCACTTACTTGAACAGAATTTTCATTAATTTTATAGGTAAACTTCCTGAAGAGAGTAAAGTTTCAAAAATTACGAATTACATCAAATCACTCAATCCGTATGGCAAACATCATGCTGAAAGCAAAAAATTGGATCGATTGGTTGCTTTAATGATTGTACGAGACTACCAACCTTTGAGTATTGTAGAAAACGGCGGATTTCGAGATTTGGTATATGCTTTGAATCCAAGATACCAGCTAATTTCACGAAACAGACTCACGTTGAAATTATTACCAACTATGTACAAAGAAGCTCGTACACAATTGCTATCATTCTGCCTCCTTTTTCTGCAGATTTTGCTTAATTAACAAAAAAGACATCCATAATGTCTTCAATGAAAATTTATGCCCTATGAGATCCCCTGAAAATTACAAAATTTCATTGCAAATAAATAACTGTTCTGAAACTGGAGTAAAAGAAAAATGTGTATTTCATCGCTTAGGAGATTTTCACATTTCTTCTAATGTCAGTGTGGATTCGATGCACGATTTGCTTGAAGGGGTGTGTTCCTACGATTTAGGCAATGTTCTGTCCCATTACATTCTAGTGTCTAAAATTTTCACCCTGGAAACTTTGAATGACCTAATTCAAGGTTTCAAATGGTCTCAGAACGATGAAAAAAATAAACCTCCTATAATCCAACTAAAACATCTGAATCAAAAGCAACTTTCTATGTCTTCCAGTGAAATGTTGCATTGTGGTTGTGGTTGAACTCCTCTCTTAACTCTAATTTTACATAATAATGAATTTTTTTATTTAATAAAATTCCACATTTACAAATCAAAATTTTTTATTAATAAAAAAATTTAATGATTATTTATTTACAGTTTTCGTCGATCCTAATGATGAGCTATATGCAATGGAAGGATGTATTTTTTTTAATGATTTTTTAAATTATTATTTTTTAAATAAATACTTTTTTTTATTTTTTACAGCTCCAGCGATTCAAGCTGTAGCGAATTTTATATACGAGCCTGCAGAAGAAGGTAATTTTAGTATATAAATTGTAGAACTACATTGGTACTTATAAATTATGAACTTAAAATTGTGATTAAAACCCTACAAAAGTTGTATGATGAAATCTCGCAAATATTTTAGACTATTACAAAAATTGTGATTGGACCCCTCTCTTAGCCCTAATTTTACATAATAATGAATTTATGCTTAGAAATTCTTTACTTTACATTTTTTTTTCCAGTGTTGTTACTCAACAGCAATAGTGATGGTTCTGTCATCACGATCCATACTATGGACGACGACGATGATGTAATAATACTGTAAAAATAATTGAAAAATAAAGAATAATGAATAATTTACTGATAGCTTTTTTTTTCTTCAACACTGGTAAAAATAACTAATCTGTCAAAACTATGGTAACCCCTTACTTATCTAATTTTGACAATTCAAAAGACTTGTTCGAACAACAAAATTTCTTCTAAAATCATAAATTTCCAAAAATTTCAATCAGAAACCTAAAAGGAGAAAATACTTCTCCGAATGAACGAATTGTGTAACCTTATACACTAAATACCTATATAATTTTTTGAAAAAAAAAATCGTAAGTTTTTTCTTTTATATGAAAAAATTTATCTGAAATCTTAATTTTTTTAAAAATCACCCCAAACCCTCCCCCCATAGTCACCACCACTGACCCTGCCTATAGTCCTACTATAGTCCTACTATGACCTTTATCTCAACCTTTGAGTTAACAGCACTTGTGTACTAAGTCTTGTAAAAAACTGAGAACTTGATAGGAATGCGAGTAAGTAGTTGAATCGAATCGTATGCGCGAGCAATTGGGGAAGAAGGAAGGGGAAAAAAGCAATGCTGCAATTCTGAGAAAAAGCAATTGGGGAAGAAGGAAGGGGAAAAAAGAAATGCTGCAATTCTGAGAAAAATGCTATCAGTAAACAAACAGGATATGAGTCATCATTAAAAACAGAAAAAATCAACTGAAAAGAACTGTGCATTAATTCTTGGAAACACTAATCAGCGAAATAATATTTTTTCCAACTCTGTTATCTTATCATTTGAATGAAAGAATTCTTTGAAGCATACCACCAAAGAAAATTAATTTTCTTGGAACCATATCTTATCTGAGCGGTTGCTTTGGCTATCATTTTATACTTTGAACATACCGCTGAATATTTTTCTTTATACCTTATCTAATCACACCTGATATGAGTCATCGAGGATGTTTATTTTGTTCTCATTGGTGCAAATGAAAGTGGTGAAATAAAGTACCGCCCACAAAGATCAGTATATAAAGAGCTATGTGTCAATGTTTCTTCAGTGTTCATTCGAGTTTCTCAAGCTTCTAGTCTTCTTACTGAATTGTTACGCGTCGGTTGTGCACTTCTATATAAATTATTGTGCATGTTCATTCGAGTTTCGCAAACAGTTAGTCTCTTGTTGAATTGTTATGATGCTGTTGTGCTCTACTATATAGATTATAGTGCTTTTTGAAATAAGAACTAGGCAAAATGGTTTTTCGTGAGTGAATATGCTAACTTTAGAACAATTAGCCGTGGACATTATTGTGAACGATGGTTTTTCAAAATTTGATTTGATGTTATACGTGGATGTTCCTGAAAAAATCAAAAGACATATTGGTGTTCCATTTTGAAGAAAAATTTCAAAATCGCACGCTACATCAATCGATAGAATATTTTTATCCTGAGGAACTCTTACAAGAAACGTTTCCTCCGTATATGCCGCCGGATTTTTATTATTATTTGGTGAATGACATTTCTCCCAACCGTGTCGGGGATTATTTTCACCATACATATTATATCGTGTATTATAACAGATATTTTTTCGTGAAGGACGGATTCGCTTCAGATTCTTATTGTGACTATTGTATGCGAATCCTTCGAGACTATTCGCCAGATAAAGAAAATTTTGTGATTAAGAAGTATCGTGGACATTTTCAAAAAACCTAGATGCGATTTATTGTATGACATTCAAAACCACACTGTTTTAATGTTTTGCGAGGGTTGTAAATTTACGCCCTTGTTTAAGATCACTCCTTACGATCAATGTAAAGACAAACTTGCTCTTAATTACGTGAATAATTTTTGACTTTGTAGAAAATGCGCGCGAATCATTTTAAAAACAATGAAGGAGGATATTTCAGCGTTACAAGTGATCGCTATGAGAAAAATTATGTTTGTTTTATATAACTATTGTCAGTGTAATTCGTATTTTAAGTGTAAATGCAGATCTTTTCCAGAACTCATGAGTGAATTACCGTTACCAAACGTTTTGAAAAATCAAATTCATTGGGTTAAATTTCATTATTTGCATAAATACTGTTGTGAACCTTTCAACGAATGTGTAAAAAAATCTGATAAATTGGAAGAAGATATTAAAAAACTTGAACTTCGATTAGAATTGTTAAGATCATATGATTTACCAAAGGAATATTATCAACTAAGGCATCTTTTTCTACGTTCGTAATTCATTATCATCATCATCATCATCATCCTTGATATGTTTCAACATTTCAACAAGATGAAGAAAGTGAGGTATGTGTTTATTTCAGTTTTTGGTTTAATTGTTTTTTTCTGAGTGTTGAATATGCTTGTTTATCGAAAATTCAACGAGAGAAAGAGGTGTTGCAACATACGAAAACGAAATTGGAGAATTTGAAAAGCAAACTTCAATTAATGAAAGAAGTTTTGAAAAAGAATCAAGAACGGATGTAAAACGTTAGTTAAAAAATTTTTTTAGTTGTCTGACCCGATTTTCATTACTTCTAACTCAATTTTTTTGATTTAAAGAGTGAAGTTTAATCCTAATGTTGTTGTCTATCACATATCACCAGAAGATAGAAAAAGCGAATGGCTACAATGTGCTCGTGATAGATTATGTTTTCGGAGAAGAATCAAAGCTTTGGAGTCTGTATTAAATCCTGTTATAATGCATAAACGTAGATATTATTTATACATTAGTCATGGTATAATCTGATAATTTGTAATACCTTCGCATAAAGATAAAGTTTTTTAAATAAATTAGAAATAGAAAAAATGTGTTAATCATTTCTAAAAAATTAAGGGTATTTGAATAATTTCAATGTAGTTTGGTAATATGCATTGAAGGGATTTACGTTTAATTGATTTAAAACAGAATACTCTGAAAGAAATACGTTTTTTAGAACCAATTTATTACTCTCAGACAAAAATCAGTACACCTAGGTGTCCAAGAGGTAAGTATAAAAAAATGTAGAGTGAATTTTTAAAGGTTTCTTCAAAATTCGAAATGTTTGAATTTTTTTCAAATTCACCATTTTTTTTTTTGAAAAAATTAAAATAATATTAAATTTTAAAAGTTTGCTGAATTTTCGACAAAAATAAGACACTAATTTCTTCAAGTTTCAAAATCTACCCATTTCAACAAAATCAAAAAATGATCCTTGAAGTTTAAAAAATCAAAATGATCAAAATCAATTTTTTAGATGACTTATTTAGTGTCGCGGTATGTAATTTTAAGATTAACCTAATTTTTACAAATTGTTTCATTATTACTATTATTTTTTTTTTTTGAATTCAAAAGATCAATTTTTACAACCATGTTCAAAATTGAGTTTTTTCAAAATACTTATTTCATGGTTTTACTATTTTTAAATTTAAGATCATTTTTGGGGTTGAATTAATTCTCAAAATTCTACTCAATTTTGAAAAAAATTAAAAGATCAATAATTTGGCAATTTTAAAAATTTAGAAAAAAATTGTCTAATTTTTCAAAAGTAAGTAAGTACTAATTTATACAGCTCTTGCCCAAATTTCATCATTTTACTCAAAAGTAGAAGATTTGTGTTGTAAGTACAAAATTATCCCCGAAAGAGTCAAAATGAGAGTAATTTGTAAACACGCGTTAGAAAACCTAATCCGTGAAAAAAAAAAATGAATGAACTGAGTTGGAATTCAAACAAGAGACGTGCTATTTAGGTACCTTGAGAAAAATTTTGATCAAAAATGAAACTTTGAAGGAAAAAATCACGAATATCGATTTTCTGAACTTTTAAATACGAACCTTGCCACGATGCTAAACCCACATGTCTCAAAAGACATTATTTTTTTACTCGCGAGAAAAATTACCAATATAAAATTGATTTAAGAATTGTTTGAAAAAAGCTTCTGTTAAATCATATACACATTACTTTTAAATAATTAAACACGAGGACATTTCTATTCTCCTTTATTTCATCTATACCCAATACACATCAAAACCAAAACTAGAATCTAACTCCTAGATGATTCCTGACTAAACATTATTGCATCATCCTATTGATGAGCAGTGTTACCTTACTCTCTAGTTAAACCACGCTCTGCTACCATGTTAAATCATATACACATTACTTTTAAATAATTAAACACGAGGACATTTCTATTCTCCTTTATTTCATCTATACCCAATACACATCAAAACCAAAACTAGAATCTAACTCCTAGATGATTCCTGACTAAACATTATTGCATCATCCTATTGATGAGCAGTGTTACCTTACTCTCTAAATATAAAATTGCATATCTACTAACAGCTTCTAAAATTTTGAAGAAATTGAGAATATTTTGTTTAAAAATGTTGATTAATTTTTAGCCGAATTTTTTTTTTTAAATTTAGGCTATTGTGTCCGACCCTGATTTAGAAGGAGGGGGGGGGGTAGAAGAGTTCTGACCCCATTTGTTGACGTTTGGGACCAAAAGATGACGATCTGTCACATGTCACATATTTATATATATATATAATTTTACCCTCACTTTTGGAACTCTGGGGCCGAGCCTAACAGGTCAAATGAGGTCAAACTTGATATGTAGGGTCCCCTCGGTGTAGGAATGATGCAAAAAAATTTTTGGGGCCCTAACTCAAAATTGAGGATATGACCCCTTTTTGAGGGGGGTGGGGGGAGCCCCAATATCATGAAATTTTTTGAAACTTGCCCCAGGGATGATAATCTTAATTACCTACACCATAGTCAAATTTCAGCCCTCTAAGTCATCCCCACCCCATTTTAGGGCCCAAAAAGTGGATTTTAGGGTCATTTTTTTCACGTTGATCAGGCTACAGACCCCCCAAATGGGGATGGGGGGCCAAAATTTTCATCATGGATCAAGTTTGTGCCCCTGATGTGCCTTTTGTAGGTTTTAACTTTTGGGCTCCCTTTGACCCCTGTCAAGGGTCAAAAATCAAGATTTTTCACAATTTTTCATGTTTTTTCTTGCTTTTCGGTACGTTGATCAGCCTGCAGCCCAAACCAAATGACCTTGGATGCTAAAATTTGGTATTAAGGATAGGTAAGGGTCACTGAGGTGCCTTTTGGGGTTTTTGACCCTTGAGCCTCAAAATTGGAGAGTAGCCCCTTTTTGAGGGGGGCTCTAAAGAGGCCCCAATTTGACAAAATGATTTGAAATTTTTACCAACAACAGTGACTCTGATTGTCTCCACTGTATCCAAATTTCAGCTTCCCAAGTCATCCCCACCCCATTTTAGGGCCCAAAAAGTGGATTTTTAGGTCATTTTATCACGTTGATCAGGCTACAGACCCCCTCCAAATGGTACTGGGGGGCCTAAATTTTTATCATAGATCGAGTTCATACCCCTGATGTGCCTTTTGTAGGTTTTGACCTTTAAACCCCTTTTGACCGCGATACAGGGTCAAAAATCAATATTTTTCAAGTTTTAACCTGTCTTTTCTGACGCGTTGAACAGCCTACAGCCCAAACTAAAAGACCTAAACAATCGAAATTTGGGATGTAGGGTCAGTAGAGGTCACTGATGTGCCTTTTGGGGGTTTCGACTTTTGAGCACCATTTGACCCCCGTACAGGGTCAAAAATCATAAATTTTCACGTTGTAACCTCTTTTTTGGTGTGTTGGCCCTCGTCTGAAGAGCTGAAAGTGTGAAGGGGATTGAGAGCGAAGCCCTCAATCCTCTCCTGCCATGTCCCTATTGAGGGTAAAGCCCCCAAGAGGGGAATGGGGGCGGAGCCTCCATCTGAAGAGGTGGAAGTGACGAGGTGGTTGGGGGCGAAGCCCCCAATGCGGGGGTATAGGGGCGGAGCAACCATCCTAAGAGCCGAAAGTGATGAGGGGGTTGGATCGGAGCCTCAACGGGGGTATGGGGGCGGAGCCCCCATCTGAAGATGAAATCTTCAATGCAGAAAGGAACTAAAACTGAAGACAAAAACCTGACATTTTTAAACTGAATTTGAAGTTAAAACTGATATTGAAACTGAAATACCATGGATGAAAACGTTTTCAAAGTGGTACACTAACTTGAAAAAAAAAATTCGGCTGTCGCGAAGCATCTTGACTGCTACGCGTTTTTTTTCTTTTTTGATTATCTTATTTTATATCCAATTCAAAAAAATTAAATTTTTTTTTTCTATAAAAGAAATGAAATAAAATTCAGTAGGCCTATATAGGTATACATATTTTTTTTCAAAGCCTCGAATCCTGAAATGAATAATTAAAATTGTGTGAATAATGTAAGTTATACTCGTATTCTGAACCATTGTTACTTTTTTACGTGATATGAATGTGATGTCATTTTTAATACAATAAAATAAGATATTAAATCAAAGTTGTGTGTATAATAATTGTTGTGATTTCGCAGGTTGAGATAATTAATATCTCTGGAATGCATTCTTTGAAATCTAGGTGCACCTTATTTAAATCAATCAGATTCTCTCTTTTAAGGTGCAAACAAATTACTTTCAAATTGTTTGCAACCTTAAAAAAAATCTTATTGGTTTAAAGTAAGGTTCTCGTTATTTTAAACCCAAACATATCTGATGCAGCCCAGATTACTTTCATAAAAATTACCATTTTTTAATGTAAAAATTACCACTTCTTACCATGAAAAGTAGTAGAAACTACTACTTTTAACAATATCATATGGTATTTTTTACCATTTTGTCGAGCAAATTAATATACCACGTGTAAAGTAAATTTTACTAAGCATATCGTAATTATGACTACAGAAATAGTAATTTGCACCATACATGTGGTATATTTGACCATTTCTTGTAGTAATACAAGGTGACCATTTGTATAGTAATTTTTACTATACACATAGTAATTTTTTACTATTGTACGTGGTAATTTTTACCACTTTTGAGACTATTTCACATCTACTATTTTTTTTTAGTAATTTTTATCATTATTTTTTTTTTTCGTGTAAGGGTAAAGAACCTCTCGAATTCGACAATATTAAACTTAAAAGCCATTTTGCGGCCTATAGAGGGTCATGTTGTGTAAAAGGGAAAAAACAGGGCACATTTTCAAAATCGTATTACCAACCGGAAATTGTTTTTCAAGGTATGTCGACGGGCATCGAACGGAAATAAACATCTGTCTGTCGCGGCCAAATAACTAGGAACCAGATAGACTACGCACTATACGCGGATATATGCTGCAAAAAGTAACTTTCTAAAAGGAGCCAACTCGGAATCGTTAAATTGAGGGTGAAAATCTCGTTAAAATGTCAATCTCGAGCCATTGAGACGAAAGCTCAATAAAACTGAGGTACCTATTCCTCGGATAAAAAAAATCAGCTTGGCTAATAATATAAAGAACAAATTAGACCAAAAATGAAAAATAACTTCAACACATTTTTAACAACTTACAAGACTACAATAAGAGCGTTATTTCCACAAATAAAATCCAAAATGAAAACACTTTCCCACCTTGTCGACATTCTACGAAACACGTAACAATTTCTCGAGGCAAAAAATGGCGACACACAAGGAAAAATGATAATTTCCCGCGCGAAAAATTAGACTTGAATGAAAACTTTGACGTACTTTCCATTTCGTTCTAATGTCTGGCATTGTCGCCTTGTTCTACAACCCGCAAACGGTTGTCATTTAGAATGTAGAAAGCCAGACCCAGAACAAGCCGACATCTGGGGAAATTTGTGACCAATGCGAGCGAGTTGAAACTTACAATTTAATTTCCTCTTTTTTTCTAATCCAACTCGAGAGAAACCATCTGATTAAAAGCAACGAAGCAGAGCGTACGCCTCCGCTGGCTCGTTTTTTAAGCCAAGATTTATAAATATAAGGAAGTTACAGGTCGTAAATAAGACCTCGGTGTCGAGCAAAAAACTAGACGCCTAGTGAATAGAAATAGCGGGCAATACGAAAATAAAAATATCTTTAGGGGCATTTCGTCGCAGGATGTAGCAAAAAAATACTACAACTTTTGCGAAATAAAATTCTCTCATCGTAGTTTTTCGATCGCAATTCACGACCTTTTTTTTCTTTGTCGTCGAGAAATTTTATCTTGATTTTTCTTTTTCACTTCTGTATCGCTGGTTCATCTTTCCTATTGATGTCAACTTTGACGGGAACCTTGCGATACTGTAGTGATCTATGGGTTTGGAATGTAAATTTGCAAAGCAAGAAAAATCTTTGGGGTGACGTGTTTTTACTTGAAATTGATTTAGTTCGATTGAACTTCATTGTTACAAAGGATGATGGATGTCGAAAGTCGAACAAGTGTTATTCGAATCGTAATAGAAATTTGTTAATTTTGTGGTGGTTAAAACATATCACTGACATGATAGAGAAGATACTCCCCGTGATGAAATTGGAGAATGTACCTAGAGTGTATCAAAGCTACTGCTGAGCCGTCGGTAATCATTCTTCATATTGATTTTTATAGAAAGATATGCGCATATTTTTGGGAAGAAAATCGAGATGCATAATTCTTTTCGCCGGTTTTGTATGTCAGATTTTATTTTGTAATAATTGTTAATATTTATAAACTATGAACGCTATTGAATCGTCCGTTATTATTTTATATGTACTCCAATCCAAGCAGAATCTTTCCGCTACGCCGTTCCCTGCTTGGACGATTTCATTATTAACTTAGTTCATACGAAACCAAAACAATTTCGACAATTATAATAATTGAAGTGCTATTGTACGCTTTTTACATAATTCTAAATTGCAATGATTCATTGCTGATAGCCGAAGAAAATTGTGTAACAGTCCAAAAAAATCCTTCAAAAGCTCCGCTTCACCAGTGAAACGAACCTGATCATAATTGGCAACGTGTTCACATCGACTACGCCGGTCCTTTCAACAAATATCATTTTCTTGTAATCGTCGATGCAAAATGCAAATGGTTATCAACTATCGAAATTCTAAGCAGCATATTTTCGAGAAATGATTTCCCTCAAGAGATACTTAGTCTCCGATAATGCAACTATTTTTACTAGCGTTGTATTCGCATCTTACCGCAACTGTATCTCAGCTCCTGGCCATCCTGCCACAAATGGCTTAGCTGAACGAAGTATACAAACTTAAAAAAAAGGATTAACTACGATGATGGATGAGTTCCAATTCGTAAAGAATCATCTTTTCCATTACCGTATTTTCAAAGTAATGCTGTTCCTGATCAAGATCAAAATTCATGTATGATAATTCAGGAAAATTCTGTTCCAGCGTCACAGGCAGCACCTGTACGTAGATCTTCCAGGCGCAGACAATCGCCAGAACGTTTGAATTATTCAAACCGTGGGGGAGGATTGTAGTATCATATTACCTTAATAATAATTGGCTATCAAATACGGTAAATATTGTAAACGATTATCTTGTAAATAATCATTCAAATACAATAGTAATGGTGACAAAAATGTTAATAGTTTTGTGCCTAGAGTAAAAATAACACCCACCAAGCTAAATAATACAATGGAATTTAGATTATATGGTTGAAAGTTTTTATCACCTATGTAAGTAAACAGGTTTCCTTTTAGGAAGGCTTTTGACTTAAAAAACCCTGAACCTCTCACAGACAAAATTCTCAAAAATGAAACCAGAGCAGCCATCGTGGAATGGCTCGATGAATTTCATAGGAAACTTATTTTTGAGGAGTCATGTCCCACTGCATGTTTGAGAAAAATTAAACAATATCATGAACCAGATTCAGAAGGTTCTGAGATCTGGGAGATACATCGAATGATGTTTCACCCCGATAAAGATAAGTTAGAAAATTGGTTGCCTAGGTTTGAATTCCTAGGAAGAAAACTCACAGCATGCGGAGAATGGAATGATTCAAAGTTAATGAAATGTTTATTAGGTATCATGCAAGTTCCATTTCCAAATATTAGAAATGTTTTAGAATCGATTGTAGTATTTGTTTCCGTGGTACCACTGAGTGGTCAGAAGTGGAGGATTTTTCTCTCTCTCGTTGCTACGAGGTGTTAGTGTAATAAAAATGTGCAAGTGTAATACACAGTGTTTTCTTTAATTTATGTGTGGTTAATACACAGTGTTTTCTTTATTTTATGTGTGGTTTGTAAATATTTACATATATCTTTAAACGTATATGATGGCCGTGTAATGAGGTATGGAGTGGAGTGAGCTTTGAGTGATGTAAGTGGAGGTAGAGGCGTGTTTTTGTAGTTATGTAGCGACCACAAGGTCAAGTAGGGATACGAGGCAATTTTGAGAATAGGTACCTACAAAATTCTAAATTAAATTTTTTTTAAATGTTCCTCTTAAATCAAAAATGCAACCTCTCCTGAGGTTTGCCTCTTCTCTCCCAACTGAGTCTAGTCTAGCCGGAGTATGTAGATTTTTTTCTAATCTGTGCTAGACAGCTCGCTTTTAAAATATGCTATAATTTACTACACGATGAATACATATATGAAAATTTGAAAGGAAATCTCTTTAAAGAAGAGTCTCTACAATGTTCCGCAGAGTCATGGTCCTTAACGTGCAACGTCAGCTAAAGGAGGACGAGATTGTAGCCTATATCTATAATCAGAACGATTTTAAAGGGAAATGGAAGCTAGACGACTTCAAGAAAGCGTTCAAGCTGATTTTTCGGACAGGCCCTCGGGACAAGGACATTGTTCACTGGGTGGTCGAGGTGTCGGGTGCCCTAAGGCGGGAACTGAAGAGCAAAGTACGGCTCTTCATCGGTTACCAACGCTGCAAGCTCAACGACTTTATAAGCGTCACTAGATGCTATAAATGTCTGGGTTATGGGCATCCGACGGCCAAGTGCCGTCGAACGGAGTTAGTATGCGCTAGATGTGCCGAAAAAGGACACGACGTGGCGAAATGTACGATCGCGGAGGACAAGGCATCATGTGCCAACTGCAAATTTGCTAACCTGAAATCCGACCACAATGTGAATAGTAAAGATTGCCCGTGCTATATGAGCGCGCTACATAAGGCATCAGAAGGTCTGGATCTATAATGGCCTCGACAATTAGATTTGGGCAGGCGAATTTGCAGCAGTGTTGCAACAGTCAAATTTGATTTAATATTAGTTTTTATTATTTTTATTCATTTTAATCGCGTATTTATATTTGGCTTCTAAATGCTGTCAATTTCGGGTTTTCAAGTGTTATATTTAGCCATATGTTTTCTTCTCGCGGTTTTAGGGGGGGGGGGGGCTATACATTTTTTTTTTTTGTTGAATGCATAGAGTTGACAAGTGGAATTTTCTAAGACCTTTGCATGACGTCAATTTGATTTTTCATCTATGAAGTATTGAAGAAAAATTGGAAACTATTTTCATCTCGCTTTTTTTTTACAAAAAAAAATTAATTTTTGATTTTTGAAAAATAAAATGCACGGAGCTTTCAAAAAAAAAAATTATATTCATTTTGCATTTTAATGATGTCATTTTGTAGAAATTATTGATAAATTTTTTGGAAAATCAAAAATTTTAAGCGTCAAAATTGGAGAAAAACACGACTTTTTCTTAATGCCCCATTTCCAGAAAAACTATGCAACCCACGAGGTTTTTCCTCAGAATGTTTTTTATTCAGTACAGTCTGGTCTGTAGTCTGACGAGAGGGTTTTGCGAAATTCCTACGTTTTCCCCTGATTTTATCTAACTTTCTTATGAATTTCATCTTAGTATTCCATTCAACTCGAAAGAAGTCGTCGGCAAATTATAATTTCGCGAAACCCTCTCGTCAGACTACAGACCAGACTGTACTGAATAAAAAACATTCTGAGGAAAAACCTCGTGGGTTGCATAGTTTTTCTGGAAACGGGGCATTAAGAAAAAATCGTGTTTTTCTCCAATTTTGACGCTTAAAATTTTTGATTTTCCAAAAAATTTATCAATAATTTCTACAAAATGACATCATTAAAATGCAAAATGAATATAATTTTTTTTTTTTTTTGAAAACTCCATGCATTTTATTTTTTAAAATTCAAAAATTTTTTTTTTTTGTAAAAAAAAAGCGAGATGAAATTAGTTTCCAATTTTTCTTCAAAACTTCATAGATGAAAAATCAAATTGACGTCATGCGAAGGTCTTAGAAAATTCCGCTTGTCAACTCTATGCATTCAACAAAAAAAAAATTTATAGCCCCCCCCCCTTAAATTTACCACTTCCTTTTTTCAATATTTTTGGTTCATTCTTACTTCTTTTTTCTAAACTTCAACATTACAATGATATTCACGTCATTTATATTTCAATAAATATTTATTTTTGTAATACATATAATTGGAGGTGAATTTGTTTTTTATTCAAGTATCCTTTATTAAAAATGTTCTTTGTTTTCTTTTATTCGAGTGTTCTTAATTTTATTTAAAAATTTGATTGTATTTTATTATGTTGCATTTTTGGGGGCTCGTCGATATAATTCAAGTAGCGTGGACAACTCCAAGCTGGGGTGAAGTTTGCTGGTAAGAGAGTACAACTGGTCAATGATTGATTTGTTAAAGGCAATATGAGCACCCATTTATCAGGTGAAAACTAGATTGACGTCTCCATCAGAAATGATAAGTTCCCTCATTAAACAATACGAAATCGTCAAAAGGATCGCAGGAGATGGGGAAACCGCCTAAACATGGATACGGTGCCATGGGTAAAGATAGAGGACCTAGCTAGATATAATTTTGATTAATGATGTAATGTGTTAATACCAACTATTTCATTCTAGATTAAACGATCTCGAAATCGATGTTGATCCGGCGAAAGGCCGTACTCTGACCAATAAACTCGATAATATTTATTGGAAAGCTCGGGTTGACATGAACACGGCGGTGGAGGCCGAAAAGAAAAAATTTGAAAAAATAGTTAAAGAAGCTGACATGGGAAAATGTGGCCCTCCACCCCGGTGGCAACACTGTGTGGTAAAGTGGTTGGTGGGGGATAAGGTGGGTAGTGCCGTAGGCACGAAGTTGGTCTCTCAGTAATGTTAATAAATACGTCGTAGGCCTGACGCGTGTTAAATTTACTCGGTCTCAAAGTGGATGAACTGTTTCAATTCGTAGATTATCCGGTCTTAAGTTTTAAAATGCATAATTGTATCAAAATGTTATGTGATGTGTTCGAATAAACATTTATGCAAGTTCGTATCGTAGCTGTTTCGCAGTGTCTTAAAGTGTACATGTCAAGTGGTAAATCAACGTCTCTGATAAGCTCCGTTCGGAACGTAAAACATTTTCAGCCCTTGTCAAAGCGGAGGTCAGCGAATAGAAACATTACAATAAAATCAGTACGCGATAATTACTCACAATGTATTATTTCATTGATAATATTAATTTGGTGTTTTTTTTTACAGAGGAAGCTGCACTTGTGCTATGATTTTGGAGATGTTTAGATATCACGTAACCGGTAACCGGTTTAGTTTTCGAGCGGTACGAAAGTCAGTATCAGATTTAGAAGGAGTTCTTTTTAGTTGGTCGTAGGAGAAAGATATGTTCTCGTTAGAGTGTTCGTTACAGTTAGTGTAAAAAATGATAATTTTTAGAATATAATTATATTTTCGTAGATGTCATTTTACCGGTTGGCTATCATATTGTTTTTCTTTTATTTTATCGGTTTGTACTTCTATAATATAATGTTAAAGTGGTATTATGTGCTATTTATCCGGTAAATAGAATTAATATGGTAGGTTAGCTACACCAGGTTGGGACGGGTGGGTTGCTAGGTATGGGCTAGGTAGGTAATGGAAAGATCTAGTCTAGTAATGAGTTTTTCTTAAATGAAAATAGAAGCAAGGTAAGTTTTAATCCTGTTCTTGAAATTTAATTGTTTCTTTTAAAAGGTGAAGTCAAGTTTGAACCACTTGACGAGCCTAAGATAGCCTCGATTGTAGTTATCCGGAGGTGGAGATTAGATAGGTCTTCAACCTATTCTAATCACGTCACACACTCAAGGCCTTTTCGTGGCCGGAAACCTCCTCGTACACAGGGACAATTCTGAAACCCCCCATCATTTGCGGTGACAAAAGTAAAGAATTGAAACACCAACGGGTTCAACAAACGTTCACGCCATTCGAAGTGACAGAAATTGAGGTGAAAGGATTCAAATACAAAGCAAGAGTGCCGAAATGGACTCCTTTTTTTCCCTCCGGAAATGAATCATTCGAAAAACCGATGATTCTGAATTATGGTTCTTGGCAAAAGGTCCCTGTTAATACGTTCACAGGATCCGGTAGATACTGGCTTACACGAAGAACAGACGATTACTAAAACAGGTCTGAGAAGAATAAGAGAGCTAAATAATAAATTATAAAAAAGATAAAGGGATACTTCATCTGAACTTGCATTTTTTTGTAGTCAGCAAAATTTTGCATATTCAACCCTGATAAAGTATAGATGCAGAAAAATGTTCTGAAGATTTGACAGCCATTTATTTATTGACTGATGGATGAGAAAAAAAAAATCCGGGAACTTTTTTTGACAGACTTTGTACAATGCAATTGAAAGGTGGACTGCCCTAAAATCCAGGTACCCCAAGGAAAGACGTAAAATAAAAAAAATAAAAATCTGGTGTCGCAGCAACTGCCACGGTATCGTGCTGGCCTCTCTTCAAAAATATGACATTATTTTATTGAACCATTTCTCACCATCTTTGAAACTTACGAACTTCTTCATAGTGTTGCATATTTTAATAATAAGAGACGTGTAACTAAATAAAATAGCCACCAATAACCATCGATAAGAAAATCTACCTTAGGATAGTGCAGGGGAAAAACATCACGAGCTATATCGACCAGAACGTCAACGACCCATCACACCTGCTCAATTATTCAATTCACAAATAAATAATTCCGCGGTCTATAATAAAGCTATATTTTTCATCGTCGTGTTTCCGCGACTGCAGCCAAGCCAGGCCAGGGCACATATAAAAATACGCCATCGTATCCAACGTGACTTTTTAGTTCTTTAGAGTAGACAAATCGACGACGATGGCGACCATATAATAGGTTATTTTTTATACCGCTATCTCTGAATATAATACCGCGCATAAATTTACCGGTATATACCTTTTTGCCCGGTATCGCACACATTCGTATATGGCAAACGAAACCATAAAGTACATACTTGGTCTGCAAAATGGATACTGTGTATGTACCTTGTGTTAGCGAAAATAAACTACACTTACCCCAAGATACCGTATACGTTTTGGAATTAAAATTCCCATCATTTTTCAAACTCATATGCGTATTTTTTAACCCGGTGTATCTTTTTTTATATATATATTTTTACTGCCACAGGTTATGAAGGATTTTTTAATAAAAAAATTAAATGGTGCTAGTGTTTTGTTTTCGGGGGTGTATTTTAATTTGAATACACGGCAAAATCCTGATAATGGTTATGAATTCGATTTTTTTCTATCGACTGTGTGATTTTTATTTATTTATTTTCATAATTATTTCACTAAATAATCACTTCTACGAAACATAACACATTGTAGTAGTGCAAATATTTTAGATGCGAAAACCTTATAATCTGATAATCTCATCTGTGAAAAAATTATTAATTGGCTAGTTAATTTTTAAGTTGTTTTTAAGTATAAATAAAATTCGGCTCTCGGTTATTTAGTTTTTTGTTACTATTACCTTTTTCTTTGGAATGTAAAGTTAGTCTGAAATAAACTTTGTAAAAGGCAACATCTGTATTTTTCCAACATCATCCCTAGTACTCCGAATGTAACAAATAACCTTCCCTTTTAATACTTCAAATAAAATTGAAGTCAAATCAAATTTAGAAAAGAAGCGACTGATGAGGTCAAAGAATCATTTTCTGTAGAAGGTCCTTTAACAATTCATTGGGATGGAAAACTATTGTCAGGACGTGAAAAAAAAATTCCTACTACCTTTTCGTTTTCTAATATTCCTCCAAAGACGTTCAATGCAGAACGCTTAGCCAAATACGTTCTTTATCTATTGATTTTATCAAGTATTAGTAAACTGAAAATTGAACTTATCATACGCGCCAATCTGGAGGGAAGAGTACTTTTTCAGTGGTACGTTATTTTCCCTCCCGCCGGGAGGGAAATTTGCGATTTGCATTTTCCCCACCCGGCTTTTTGTGATTTCCCTCCCGCCGGGAGGGAAATTTGTGATTTGCATTTTTCCCTCCCGGCCTTTTGTGATTTGCATTTTCCCACGTCTTTTTGAAGTTGTTAGTTTGAGCTCTTGTAGTGATTACATTTAAACGACATATTGGAAACAACTTCAAAATAAAATGTAAAAATTTAGGTACCGGAATGTTATCATGTTGAATTTGTTTGATGCAATTTTAATTCAATCTAGACAGATAGATTGTGATATTACAATAGGAGGTATTAGATTATACGTCTTTTTGTTCATTAATAAAAGATTCGTTTTGTTTTTCTTTCTGAATGAAGAATAAAAAATTGTGTTGCAATTTGACTAATTTTCAGTGCAGTGTATAATTTAAAATATCTTACTATACAAGGGAGGAGGTAACTTACAATCTCACGTTATCTTTGCTCGCTTCGCTCGTTCGTAAAAGTGTTTGCTTCACTCCCTACGCTCGTTCCGCAAACAATCTGGACGCTCGACTGTAAAGGTTCCCTTCCCACCATTGTATAGTAATATACTATTGTTTTCGTGTGGTGTAGAGAAATGTTTTTCTCTTACACTGCATCACAGGTATGGAAAAGATACCTTGATTCAAGAAGAAGAAGAAGAAGAATACGTGACGCGTGATGGAAAATCTTCGAAAAATTCGAACTTTCCAATTCCAAAAACAGGGGAAAATTGTACCAAAGAAGTCGGGTAAGTTAGTTTTATTTATTTGTTACTGTGCCAATGGTCATAAGTTTCTTATGTATTGTGTATGTAATACTAACTAATTCTAAAAAAAAAAATCTTTTTACCCACTTCCTCCTATCAATTGACTTCAAATTTTCCTTAATTAAAAGCTTCTTCAATTTTTGTAATTGAGAGGTATGTCCTTATAAACTAAAATTGTCATAGCAATAGTCCTTAAAATTACATAGGAATCGTAAGTAAGTATGTATGTACAATCCACTTTACCATTTCCTATCACACATTTTTTTTCCTTCAAAGTTTTACATTATTTAACAGTATCGTCTTCAAATGTCATTTTCTCTAGGTACTTTTTTATAGATATAAAGAAATGAATATATTATTATTGCACATAAATTAATTAAAAAGAAACCCCCTCACTTTGGATAATCGTTTTGTAATACAAGAAGAAAAATACCCACCCAGCCGGGTCGTCACGATCATACACTGATCCGGATCAAGTTTGGGGATTCGTGATCCGAATCAAGTTTTACTGATGTGATTTCTGATCCGTGATTTGTGATTCGTATTGTCACATGATCCGTGATTTGTGAACCGGATCAAAACTTCTCAAGGATCATTTTTCACGGATACTTTTTTATGTTGAGAAATCACCTCAAATTTTGAGTAAATTGAAAAAGTAAGACTGCCATCTTGTAGGAAATTGAATTTCTGATTAAAAAGGTTCTTGTCACGTTTTGCTTATCTTCAATATTTCAGGCGCTATATGAGAAAAACGAAAAACAGAATATTAAGTACCTTCTTACTTTGTGTATTTTTCATTTTTTTCATTTTTCTCATATAGCGCCTGAAATATTGAAGATAAGCAAAAAGTGACAAAAACCTTTTTAATCAGAAATTCAATTTCCTACAAGATGGCAGTCTTACTTTTTCAATTTACTCAAAATTTGAAGTGATTTCTCAAGAAAAGAGTAATGATCCGAAAATTATGATCCGGATCATGGTTTTTTCATGTGATTCGTGATGCGGATCAAGTTTTTCCAAACTGATTTGTGATCCGTGATCCATGATCCGTACTTTCACAGTGATCCGCGATCCGCGATCCGGTTCAAATTTCCGTGATCCGTGACGACTCTGCCACCCAGTCGTTCATATTTCACGCTTACTTTCGAACGAGCCTCCCTCCCTTCTTGACACCATTCCACCCCAATACGTCGGCATTTTCACCTACGAGCGAAATTCACATTCGTTCTAGTCGCGAATACAATTTAGAGAAAATCTCAAACGTGGATATCACTATCTGAACAGCGAAACCATCTCCAGACTCTTAGCAACGAATTTCATCAGAATTGAAAATTTAATTTCCTTTCTGGAGAATATTTGCGTCACTGGCGATTATCTTGATTTGTCGTATAAACTGACAAGATGAGAAATATTCGTTTCCTTAGCATATATTTAACTTCATTTCCCGAGTATTTCCACATACGAGCGAAATTCTCGCCCGTTTACACGCAAGACATTTATACAAAACATTGTCACTACTCTTCTCCTCACCATGCAACACAACATCATATCTATACCTTTGACTATTTAGCTATGGACCGAGCTATGCAATACAAATTATGCCAAAAAAACGTCTGAGAATAAATTCCAGATGGTTCCTTATGCGCATGCGCCAGTTGATAGCGAGATAACCAAAAATATGAAATATTCGCGCGTATTTGTATTGAAAAAATTATGAAAATGTGTGCATTGTGTGCTTTTTAGATTATTTTTTCAACAATTTAAAGTTAATAAGTTCTAGTGTACTCAAAGAATGAAATTTAAAACATGTCAAAAAAGAAAAGCTACAAATATTGTGTTATTTGTAATGCAATAAACAATGATGTGCCAAGTTTTGGGTAAATATCAGTTTCACAAATTTTTCATCTTCAATTCAATTTTGGAGTCGAAATATTGTTTGAGTGTCTTCTTTCTTAAATTTTAGATTTCCAAAAGATGAATCGGTGAGAAACGAATGGATATCATACTGCCATAAATGTGGTATAACGCCTATGTGTGCCGCTGGCACCAATCAACCTCTAATGACAGCTCAAAATGTCTTCAAAAGCGATGAAATGAGCAACCACGTTCTGCAACAAGAACTTTTTGAAGATCATAAAATCAACTTAATTAAGATGATTGCAAAAATTTACCTCGAAGTGAGATTTCTACATGAAGCAAGACGACTGAATGCTAAGAACCCAAAAAACTACATACGCCAAAGCTACAACCGCGCGGTGAATATTTATTATCATCAGTAGCTTGCTTTGTATCTTCAAGTTTCAACTTTCTTTGGCTGTTCTTCACAAGTTATAAGTATGTTCTTTTATTTCATCTGAAAATGAATGAATAATATTGTCACAAAGTACCAAGTTCCTTTTTTTATTTTAAGTTATAAACTTCGTAATATTTTGAAAAAAAATACTACCCGTTGTTTGACAAGTTTCTATGTTGTTCACTTTCATGCTAATATTAAAATATTTTGAATTACGTTGATTTGAATTGTTAAATGTTAATACAAACAGAACGTCGTGTCGTATCTATTTTGATTTCTTCAGACGTAAACACTTCAAGAAAAAAACAATTTATACAGTCATTGTTCAAAATTAATAATTACATAGTTCACTCTCAATAACAATTCAAAATAAAAATTTTCAAGTTTTTCAACATTAAAAAGAAATTTAAAGAACAAAATTTATGAATTTAATAAAATTATTTCGTATATTTTCCTTTATCGTTGCTTTATCACACGTACATTCGATGATTAGAGAAGTGTTGACGCATGCGCAGAAGTTATCCTCTGGAATTTATTCTCAGACGGCTGAAATACATTGGTAGTTCGGTCCATTATAGCTAAATAGTCAAAGATCTATACGTACAACTCTCGAGCTCATTTGTTCATCAAAAAACAAACACAGTAGTTAGATTCAAGCGAAAAAACCACAGTTGATTCGACTCGACAAAAAAAATAATAACCACAGAACAACAACTCTATACATAAAGACGTGCAGGTCATTCAACAATAAAAAACACAAATTTTCAACCTTTTAGAACTAAAAACCCAAACTGTCATCGAATCGTCGTTTCTTGTCACTGTTAACATGCCGTGTGGAAAAAAAATAGGCGCAAGTGTACTTCAAAATGACCATCTTTTTTACCCCTCGAGTTTTCCGCCGCTTTATAACTTTGATTTACGTAGCATGTGTAATTTTCTTTCATCCGTTGAATAGATTGAAAGACTCGGGTATAAAATGGCAAACCCCAACAACCAGTGGTATGTAATTCATCTCTGTAAGTGACATAGGAAATTCAATGTGTAAAAAAACGCCACCGTCAAATGATGAACAACTTTGGTAAATGATCATCGTACACGAAAACCTTATTCCGGGGAATATTTTCGGTGCGTTCTGCTCACCAAAACGAGAGTGTAATTTTACCCCGAGCTCGTAATACCGGAAACATTTGCTCAGAGTATGAATATTAGGATCCCAGGGAAAGGGAAAATCATTCAATTTTTTAACGTAGGTAGCAGAGAAACATCTCTGTTTTTTTAAAGAATTTTATTTTTTTCTCCATTTAAAAAAAATCTCAATTTGTGGTCTTAACTTTTTTGAAAAAAACAAAACAAAAAAAACACAATTGTTTGGAATTGAAGAAACATCTCAATTAATCTGCTGGCATTTTGTAGACAGCAAATTATATAGTCTCTGATTTTGCTCATAATGATAATGCTATTTCATTATTTTCAGGTCCGAAATCGTGTTCGCACGACTAGGGTGAAAGAAATGGCCCACGAAATGTATAAACTATTTTTTAATCGGAGCACCTCTCTTCGCTTCACCAATAACAGACGCCAGCAACGAAGTCCTCGCCCTACAAAAGCGCTGGAGAATGATCCAAGAGACTCAACAGGAATTCTGGGCAGCTTGGAAAAAGGATTACCTTCAGGAGCTCCAACAAAGGTCTAAATCAAATGCACCTACTCCGATCACCGTCGGCGAAATTATGATCATCCGCGAGGAAAATACGCCATCGAGAAAAGAGACTGTGTTGGCAAAGCTTCCACCACCTACGCCAGTCTCAATGAGTGCATAAACCTACACTAAAAAATTTGTGTCTGTGAATGAGCTGGCGTACCCGCAGATTGGATCAGATATTTTCAAGAAACGAAAAACATCACAACTTTTCCAGATATCAACTTGTTTGACTTTAAATCGCATTTTCCCAAGATTTTCAAGAAGAATGTAACTTTGAAAAAAGTAAAATTTCTAATTACTAGTTACAAACGTTTTTCTTACACGAAAAACTCATGCGTACGAGTATCCGAATCTGGCTCATCGAACGTGTGGTCTGAATACAACCTCCTAAAACGAAATTTAAAACTCAGCAGTGTAAAAATGCCCGAAGAAAGAATTTACCGAGTTCCTTTCACAGTACCACTGAAGGAGAAAAAAGTTGAAAATATCAGAGGTCTCTATAAATATTTGAAAGAAAACTAAATAAAATATTACGATTCGGTTTTAAGCAGACCTGATGACGGAAACGGTGATAACACGGACGACGAAGAAAAAGGAAGCGATGTTTCGTTTTAAATTACTCGAATTTTACATTGGAATTGTTTTTAAAAAATGACCAAGAAAAAAAAATTGTTTGTTTTTAAGTTAGGTACTCTAATTTAGTGCTAGAAATGTTTTAAAAATAAGACGAAGAAGCAAAAAAACGTTCAAGTTTATAATTTACTTTCTTTTATGTCTGAAATTTTTTTAAATAAATGAAGATTTAAAGATGTTCGTGTTTATTTCAACCTATGTCAAGTGAAAAACCAGCCAAATCCCATGCCTACTCAAGTGCAAAACCAGCCAAGTCCACCTCAAATGCAAAACCAGCCATCTCCTCCAGTGCAAAACCAGCCAAGTCCAACTTAATAGAAAAACAAGCCATCTCCTCTCAAGTGCAAAACCAGCCAACTTTTCGAATTTTAAATCCCCATATTCCCCCCAAATTTGGGTAACGAATCGAAACAACTATTCTAACTGATCAAATACATCGTGTAGATTATAGATTTTTTTTCGTGGCGTTTGTCACCCGACTTGTTCAAAATTTATTCTTTTTTTTTTGTTTCCTGTAAAATTTGGTTTGTGTGACTTAGCTGCTTTTCGTTTTGACCTATTCAATTCTACTGCATATCAACTGGCTTCAACATAAATATCAATAGGTTTTGTACCGAAATAATAACGTTACTGAAATAACGAAAAAAAGTTTCGTTATTTACAACCCTGGTAGGTAGTGTGATGCATGAGAAAAATAAAGAGGTACTTAAATGAACAAAGTTGAATTGTAATGTATGAGAAAGACAGAGGTACCTAACTGACCAAAGTTAACAGGATGTAACAATATTTCTCAGACGCCATATTACAAAATCATATTCGATACTCCATCGATTATTGACCCAATTTAATCCCAAACATTTCAACTTCCTGTTACATTGAATTTTCTTTACGTTTAAACCTTTACGTTTAAACTTCCTCCTAAATTTATACCCAAAATATATGTAAGATGAAACATACAGGAAGTTCCTGTGAAATGCACTTTGCACACTCTTTGGTCCTCCTGCCTCATATATTTTTATTATATATACTCTGTAGAATTATATTAAGAAAAGAAGCCTGATCGTGAGTTGATCAAGTATTAACTTATGTTGCACTTATCCAAAGCCATAGGCTGATATTTCATAGTCGTTTATGTGTAATGTTTAAAAGCTCAAAGATTATTATTATTATTATTTTACATTGGTGATGTGATGTTATTTAAAATATTAAATAATTAAAAGTGATCTCAGTGTTCATAATTCAACCAGCACGAACTCGTCATCACAGTAGTATTAGTGATCATTATTTTTTTATTTTCATATTTTTTTGAATGGAACAATCTACATACATAAATTGCAATGCTAAAAAAATAACGTAACGAAAAAATAACGAAAAAAAAAAATCATTTTTTTCTCTCGTTATTTTGTTACCTTATTTTTGAAATTTTAACGTTACGTTTTCGTTTCGTTTTCTTCAAACATTTCGTTTCGTTATTTCATTTCGGTACAATTAAAATGGAGGAAAAAAATTATATCATACAGATGGATAGATGCATTTATCGGATGCGTGAGAACGTCACGTATTTAAATGAGTTTTTAAATCGTCAACAGTTGGATAATGCTTCGAAAGGGAAAGGATGTAGTCGATCTAGCCGACTTCCAAATTTAGTGACAACATTCAATCGAAAAAAAAATCCGTCAACACAGTTGAGAGAAGTCGACGTCGAAGACGCACTGGATAGGTTCAGGGATAGTGCGAATTTCTTAGTACACGGCGATAACATAGGTAAAATCGATGCAAAAGAAAGATATAAGGTACTAAGTACCACAATCATCGTGGCTCGATGGTTGGCGAAAAATAGGAACGACTTGTATACAGATTACTATATCAACAAGAACAAAATTAAAATGCTAACTATTGACGAAATGACTGCTTTCTGTGAAATTTTCGAGTATTTACTTCAAGAGGCATATAACGCGGAAGTAGTAGAAAAGCTTGAAAAAGCTAGAAGAATAGAACAAAAAAAATCCGAGAGTAAATAGGTTCATTTATGGCTATTATTGTATACGTTTTTTTCGGTTGATCGATTTTCGGTTCAAGTACCTACTTTAGAGATAAAATGCTCGTAAACGAGGTTGTAATATAAAGTAAGTATGTTTTTTTTTCTTTCTCACAGTCAAATTTTGTTACGTTTTGTTATTTCGTTACGTTACGTTCCGTTCCAGCAACCCTGTTAAGTATGATGAGTTGAACGAGCCCGGTGTTGGAGACGAATAAAAGAAAATTCTTTTTTTTGGGAAAAATCATTTTTCAATATTTTTAATTTTTCATTTCTTTGTCGGTTTTTAAAAAAAGTGACTTTAGTGACCATTTTGGGCAAATAGTGACTAACATGCGAAATAGTAACAAAGTTAGGTACTTTAAAAGTGACTGAATTTCATGACTGCAGAAATAAATCTTAAAATGTGACTAACTGCATCTCGACCCGCCTCCCCCTACAAAGTTTCCATCACACCTTATCCTCTTCAAATCAAACACTTCTACGACTCCAGCTAATATCTCCGAATAAAAACTAAGTACAGGGCTCTTTAAACGTTATTTTCGAGGGGAAAAAGAGGAAATTCTAAGAAAAACTAGCACCCTCGGAAAAGGGTCGAAGGTTATACGCGTTAACGATAATAATAATAATAAACGATGCAAAATACCACGTACTTCGGCGCTTTACTAGGCACACCATTGTCGTCTCATTCGCCTAACGAAATCGCAACTAATTTTAAAAGCTTCTTAAATTCCCAACAGAATAAAAAAGTAATTTCTTTTATTCGAAAACTTTTCCGCCTTTTTAGCGTAGTATTTTCCCTTTCATTCGGAATTAATACCTCTCATTTCTCCATCTCGCTCGCCTTTTTTGCTGCTTTGTCGTCGTCTTGTAATTTCGTCATCGAAAAATTCCACTGCCCCGTTGCACTTGGCTTAGAAAATTCTTCGTAAGAAGGATTCAGAATTTGAGTAATTTATTTTCAAATTATTCGAATGTGAAAATTAATTTGCGAGAGAATGAAAAGATCTTTATAAATAATCATAAGAAGTTTTGTCACCGATAGGCAACTAAAAGAAATATTACCTGTTCAATTTGTCAATCTAAATTTTATAGATATCATGACCTTATTTCACATTTAGACAAGAAGCATTCTGTTGACTGTGATATAGAAATTCACATGTTCCCGAATTTGAAAAAGTTTGATGAATGGAGAGATAAAGAACAGTTATCTACGCTCAAGACTTAGAACGAGCCTTACGTTAGCCCGATGGACCGAACCCGAATATGATACGAGAACATCGATTGAGTCAATTTTTTTCAAATGGGATTTTATATTTTTCTTACATTTTCGACTTTTTTATATCCTTTGATTTTTTTTCTGAAAAAATAACAAATCGTTAATTTTTTTCTTACCGATTAGCGTATTCAACTTTTAATTCAATTCAAGTAGCAGTAATAAAGCTGCTGATTCTGATCTGCCTCTCGATACAACCGCAGTTGATACGAAACTGATCTGAAATTACAGACAATGATGATAAAATCGATATCTGATAACGTTTTTGAAAACAATAATTATGCATTGCGAAATTATCAATGGAATGATCCAAAAATGAATTACAATTGGACTATCAAATACATTTTATACAGGGCTTTCTGGCCAGCCAATAGCTTATGCTAGGGAATGGGTTTTCAACGAAGATACGTACTTTTTCATTTTATACCTTACTTCAAGTTTATTCCAAACTTTCCATTACAGATATTGTTTCCTATCTTTGGACGAGATTGCGATCCAGGCTAAACCTGACTTTGATAAGAACGCGAAAAAAAATGTACGGTCGTGTTACACTCTGTACAGACACCAAAACTTTAGGAATCCATTCACTCGTAGTTATGGTACGAGGAGTGAAAACAAACTACAAGCAGATCATCGCTGCCCACATTGTTGGATCCAAATTAGATGGAAATGCATTGAAATCGTTTATTGAAGAATGTTTAAATTTTGTAGAAAGTACAGGACTTATTGTCTGCGTTGCAAACAATTTTGAAGTTCTGTATCCAGGTGCAAAAGAACTTAATAGGTAAAGCATACCTCACTCCAGTTCTTGTATTGGCTTTAAATCTGTGGAGAAGAGAAATGAAAAGCGGAAAGGAGTTGAGGTGATAAATTATCCCTCTAAAATTTTTATTCCATTTTCATGGAAAACGATAGTACGTGTAGAATAATTTATTATGTAATTTTTTTTTCAGCCAGTCGCTGTGTGTTGGATTTTAATGTCTAGGCGAAACAGGGCCTGCTACCGTGATTTATTTTTGGAACTCAGGCGAATGGTGCCAAACATGAACCCTCGTGGGTTCATGATGGACTTCGAATTGGTCCTTCATAATGCAATCTGAGACGTTTTCCCCAACGCCTTACGCTTTGGCTGTTGGTTCCACTTCGCCCAAGTAAAGAAACAAAAAAAATTATCGACCAACATAATCATTTTTCCTAGCTATACATCATTGATTTAGTGTTAAGTAATTTATGCTTTGTTGTGGTTGATTTTTTTTTTAGATAGTAGCCACATTTTGCATGTTGGGATGATGTAAAATGGATAAACTTGCTCATATGTCAATGAAAGACATCAAAACTCACGAAAAATTTACAACTGAAAATTGGAAGTGATTAAAAATGGCAAAGGAATGACTAATTGATTACCTAGCTAATGACTGTTTTTAATGTTTTCAGATATCTCAAAGCTTATGCCAAAGTTATGAAGCCTATTTCGGATGGATTGGACGGTTCCCGGACAATTCCCCGAATTCGCTTTCCCGAATAGGGGATTTCCCGAAGGGCCATTTTCCCGAATGGTGTTTTCCCGAAGCATTTTTCTCCCGAATCCCATTTTCCCGAAACACCATTATTTCGGATTTTTTTTTTTTTTTTTTTTTTTTTAAATTTTATTATTGAAAGTAATCTACAAATTACAAAGTAATGTTATATGATAGTGTTCTAAGGTACTGTGGTTCATTTTCTCCTGTTAAAAAAATACTCTTCCCCAATGATGGAATCCAATAAAAATATTGGTTTTGGTTTTGGTTTTTTTTTTGTATTTTTTTCCCACGAAAATTCATTACTCAGATACTGAAATGAATGAATTTTTATATTTTTTTCGGTATTTACAGTTTTTTCATTATTATTTTTTCAAGATGTGTGATGTTTGAGAATTATTTCATAGTTCAGGTGTTCAGCTTCAGTCAGATGGTCAAGGAGGAAGGGAATTTTATGATTTATGAAAGAGTTTAAACAATGTCATCCCCTCATCAACCAAATACCACACCATGGAAATAATCATTCGGAAAAACTGCTCTTCGGGAAAAAAATCATTCGGGAAAGTGGATTCGGGGATAGGCTTTCGTGAAAAATGGATTCGGGAAAACGGATTTTCGGGAAAAAAAATATTCGGGAAATTCGCCCTTCGGGAAAATGTACCAGAATCGGATTGGACTTATTACAAGGAGAAATCGAGATTTATTATGAATGTTTTCTACCAACTTTGCATTCAATTTACATTAAAATCGAAACTAGGGCTTAAACTTCTACTGAACAGTTTGAAAGTTCCAGTGCTTCCGAAATACTTCGTAAGATCAAGGGAAGATTCAAGCCAATGTTTTTTGAGGGTCACTCGATTTGTTTTTTAAAAGCTAGCCAATAGCTAGTTAATAAATTTTTTCTAGCCAATAGCTAGCTTTTTTCAGCCAATGAAAAAATCTAGCCAAGCCTTATGAATGCTCTTTTATGATACTTACACTCCTAGTTGATTATTTACATTTATAAAATAAAATAAACGCTCATCACTGGCCAGTTTGTAATCAACTATAAACAGAATAGAAAAGATCTCCGCAGGAATGAAAAGTAAAAAATTAGGAAAAAAAGAACACCCACGTAGAAAGCAAAACAACACAAAATTTTCCAACTTTGGTGTTGAAAATAACGACAAAACAGGAAAAATAAAATATTTCTTCCCTTTCGTTTGCTCCCAGTATCATAGTACGAGAAGTCACGCCAAAGGAACCACGTAAAGGCACTCCAACAACTCATATTTTCCGCCATATATTCACATCGTTAAACACCCCCTGTTTCTCTCTTCCTCACCATTCATAGTATATGCGAATAGGTAAAATGAAAATGACTTAAAAACTTAACCCATTCATTTAACCGATCCATCGAACAAAAAACATTTTTCTTTTCTTCGCGTAGGTAAGGTACGCGCCTTTTGCAACCATCATTAATCATATCTGCGCGTATATTGAACTTTTTCTAGCTCTCGCGAATAAAGTTACTCGAGAAAATAGCAACTTTTAAGCAAAATTACATCGTAATTGAATACGAGCAACGGTTCCAGGATACTGGGTTCTTTCTCTATTTTTTTCCAGCCAACGAAACTCACGCTCATACAATGTATCATATACGATGCAGTAGTAGTATGTACATGGGTCATTCTCAAAATACGCCGAATATTCAGGTTACTACTCAATATCTCACGAAGTATTAATGCTAGAATGAATTTCTTGTTATGTATGGATGGAGTACACTCTGGGCTATAACAATCCATATTAAAAAGAAATTTTGAATTACATACTCATCGCCCTAAAAATTAAATAGTGGAGAAATGTCCACCGTCGTGGCGCGTTACCACTCAACTTCTACATATTAAATTGTATTTCTCTGATCTCATTATAGCTTGTTGATTTAATTATCACACTGATACAACACCCAGAGATGTGTATTAAATATTAAAGCATTTCAAACTAGTTCCAGTTTTCACAAGTACGCGTGTGACTTGAACAGAATCATAGGAAGTAAATACGTATCAACATATCGTACCCTACTTGAAAAAAATTTGAGGTACTGTATTAAAAAATTAAGATATTGACAAAATGTAAATCTTGCTTCGCCTGCTAGTTGAAAACAAGCATTTTTGTTAAAAATTTTGTCAATTGGGGATATTTCTAAAGAATATTACTTTCATGGGTACCTACTTTGTAAAATTCATTAGGTACACTTGAGTAATGTAGCTCGAATAGCGAGTTTTGACCAACAGAAATAAAATTAATACAATACAATTTTATGATCACTGGTCATAGTAAATTTAGCCCAGACTGAAATTTTGAGATTCTAAAAAAGAAATTCAACTCGAGTGACGTTGATACATTATGGAAGACCTCGTCCAATGTACACTATATACAATTCTTCGGCAAATGGCTACAATATTGCTAAAGCGACAATGAATCCAAGTACTATCTTCGAGTCTCTTAAGCACCTCCATTAGGCTGGCTAATGTCGTGCTCAATGGGGGGGGGGGGGGGGAATTATTTTTAAAAATTCAAGTAATTATATCTCTAGTATAGTAATAGTAGTGTAATCTATCTGCAATGAAATAAATCAATCTCATTACTTTTTGATGGCATTTCAAATCCTAAAAATCAGTTCCTGCAAAGTTATATTCCAGTTTTACTAGGACAACCTACGAGTAGATCGGTACTTCTTAGACGTAAGTTATCAAGTCATTTAACTAAAATAAATTATTTTATGAATACGCAATTACGAGTACTTTTGCTCAAATTAGTTGTACATTTTCAATACATTTCGTTAATTTATAATCATGGATATAGGCGTAATAACAACTATAACAATTAAAATCGTTCGAATTATCAGCGGTATGATCGAAATAAAACCAGAAATTTAGATTCGTACAAAGAAACGCCCGTTTGCTATATTTGTAATCAATCGGGACATATTGCCAGATATTGTCGTAATGCCAAAGAATGGGATATAATCGTTCCGAATCGCAATATTCAACCAGATTTAATTCAAGTTGCGAAGCAAAATACCACGAAAAATGCTGAAATCCGAAAACGACGCCAACAGAACTTCGTCAAGCTAAAACCTGATGACTTAGTATTCGTACATACGCGCATTCTCTCGTCAAAAGAGAAGAAAATAACAGCCAAGCTCGCCGAACAATGGAATGGCATTTGTTGTCATTCGTGAAGTATATAACAATGTATACGAGTTACGTGAAGTTAAAAATCCTACAAATGTGATTCGAGAAAATAGCAGACCCATGAAACTGTATAATTTCACGTCGAAAAAATCCTCCAATGCCGATCTTGTCTCCGATCATTTTCTCACCAAAAATGATTCACATTCGTCGCCGATACCTCCAAAAGCTCCTGATAAATTGCCTAAAATTCCGTTGCCAGTTCCTACCGATATATCTTCTCGAAATATTCCGCCAATTGAGAATTCAATTCCAAATCAGCCTTTACCAATCGAAACTCTTATTCCTCCGGATTTAAATCCTGGTTCGGTATCGATCCTATCTGGTAATTCCGATTTGCCAGTATCCGCTGATACTAATCGTCGCCTGATTCGTTTAATACCTACCAAGATGTGTAACCGACTCTACCTGTGAGATGTCATCACTTCGAGATCCAGCATGAGACTTTATCCAGGGTGTATGGTTCGAGCCCCAACGTTGAATGAATGGAAAGCCCAACGAGATCATTGTTTCGATAGAAGTTTACCTAATATATTATACGATTCCTACTTGGTTTTATACCATAATAGTAAGATGTTTAGATACTCCATTCGGGTAGAAAAATTTTTAGCAAAATTTTTCTTTGAGTTGGGGGGGAAATTTGTGATATGGAAGGTACACAGTTTTTCTCATCCGTGGTCTGCATAGTGACTTGTTGTCTGATGTATTTGGGGTGGTGGGGACTGGTCGGGTACGTGAAGTTGAAGTTTTGGAATTGTTATAATTCTGTAATTTTATTTTTTTATTGTATTGTATCTTCGTGCGCGAACAGTTTATATGATATATGAATGAATATAGTTCATTTGAAATATTCGTGTTGATTTTTTCCTTTTTTTGAGTAGTTGGAGTAAAAATGTTTCGTTTGTGATTTTTGATATTCGTCGTTCAAGATGAGGGAGTAATTTAAATCGCACATGGCTAGGTAAGTCTAGTTGTGTCGTCCCCCCAATAATCCCCTTAATTTAGAATGTAGCTTTATGTTTAGGTAGAAATACTTCATTGTGAAGTAAAAATTTAAATTCAAAATTTATAGGTTCGATATACTCGTTTCGAGTTAAAAGCCTCTCCTTTTCGATTGAAATGTTTTTTCTAAAATAATTCAAAATTTAATTTTCGATCTGTAATACTCAATTTTGAGTTCAAAAGTATGTTTTGGTAAATTAGAGATACTCGTTTGAGTGATAAGTATAGTGGTAGTTTTCCGAGTTCGTCCGTATAGGTAGGTACCTATATGTGACAATTTTACAGTTAGATCAGATGGATTGTTGAATAGGTATAATTTTTCTTGTCGTTTATTTTGGTTTTTTATTTCTGTTGTTTAAAATTAATTAGATAGATTGTGTAAATTGATAGGTAGGGTTTTACTCGCGTTGAAAGTTTACGAAAGTGTATCTCTGTGAATATTAAAGTTAACGAAGTAAAACTTGTACTGTTTTTCGTCTCGTTAAAAAATCCTTTCATATGAAAGGTAATTAATTTTTCGGGAAACTTTAATTTATTTCTGTACTTATCGTTTTCGCGTTCAAGTGCGCCGTAAGCCGGAAAATTGTCCGGATCCGGCCACGTTTTCGCTCCGGCCATCATGGCCACTGAGCACCTTAAATCCAAGCTCAACTTGAGCGACGAGCCAGATCCTGAAAACATGATCGTCGATATAGTCCGAAATGATTTTGGATCCGGAATTTCAACCAGTGAAGATGAATCGTCCCATGATGAAAACAATGTCAAAATCAAAGACGTCAGAGACAAAGGAGTCAAAAGACATCGTTCAGATTCCCGTCCGTCGTCGAGTCAAACCGTCTCCAAACATGCGAAACTTGTCAAAGAAGATATCCAAACACTAACCGAACAATTAAAGCTGCTTCCTGATAACGACCAAACAAAGTTAATAATCGAAACTGTTGGTAAGCTTAACAATACTTTCAATACCCTTCTCGATAACTTAGACGTTGCTATTGAAAACAAAATCAAAGAAAGCTTCAAATCCCCAGAACTAACTAAAATCATTCAAAACCAGATTAATCTTAGCGCAACAAACAATCGTCCTCAGTTAAAAGTACCGAAATCTAAACAAGTTAAAGATTATCCGGTAACAGTGAAACCAAATCCCAAATTTGATAAGAAACTCAAAAATCTTAGACGAGAACGCGGATTTGAATCAGAAAGTCAAGATGAAAATCGTGAAAATAACCGTAAAGATATCTCGAAACAGTTCGAATACTCGTATAAAGATGCAGCTATATCTGAATCCGATATACTGAAACATGTTCCAAAAAATCTAAACAAAGTTATAGTAGCAGCTATTCCAAACGTCGAAAAAGGTTTCACCGTTAAATCGACTAGCCTTCTTATCTCTAAAATTAATCCAATTAAAAATAAGTTAAACTTTCTCGATCGCAGAAACCTACCCGATGGTAGAGTGGCGATCAGATTTCGCACCGCCGCTGATGTAATTAAGTTCGTAAGTCTCGTGAACCCTTCCGAACTCGAAGTAATATGCTTAAATCCGCTTTTACCATCTGTCATTCTCTCTAACATCGAATTGTATGTGACTCATGAAGATATTATCGACGCTATTCATGCCCAAACCGGTTTCCATCCGTCGTTCGTCGCGATCTTTAAGAAAAAAGAAGACCGCGACTTCACTTCTTGTGCTATTCAATGCCAACCGTATCTGTGGCGTATTCTCATCCGAATGGGTTACGTCAAGATCGGATGGTCTAGGTGTAAAGTTTATGATCAGATTCGACCCAGACGTTGTAACAACTTTCTTGAGTTTGGTCACGTTAACTCGAAAAAATATCCCTGCACCAAACCTAAAATCGTCGCGAATAAAGATCTTCAAATCTGCCCAGCGTGTGTTGCACACAACAAGGGCAAGAACTTAGAAGTTTTTGACCCCAATCATCACGTTTTCGACAAAAAATGTCCTAAATTTGAAGTAATGGTCAAAAGAACCTTACTTGCCACGGATTATATATCCGAAGCACCGTTAATTGTTGCTTCAACCTCGTAATCGATACCCGTAACGCATCTAACGCGTAGAGTTTTATTTAATCGTGTAATCTTCGTTGAGATTCGTCTTTCAACGTAATCCCACCAACGTGATTTTAAAATCAGGAATTACGAAACACTTACTACGTAACAATTCTAACTGTAAATACTTACCCGCATATATTTTAAGATAAACTTACCAACGGCATAATTCCCCCCCCCCCTCAAACATGTCCAAACTGAATACTCTCCAATGTAACTTAAACCACTGTATAGCGGCCCAACAAAACTTACCAAAAATTCTGAAAGACCTCAATATAGAACTAGTAGTAATAGCAGAACCATATGTACCAAAAAATGATAAAGTAAATATTTCCAACTTTAAAACTTATACAAATAAACAAACCACTTTGGCAATTAAAAAATACATTAACCACACAAATGTTCCACATGATATTGATAATTTAATTCATATCAAAATAGATAAAATAAACATTTTTGGTACTTACTTCTCCCCCAATAAACCAGAACTACAAAAACTTATTGCCATAGCAGAAATTATCAAAAAACATAATAACATTATTCTCTTAGGAGATCTAAATTTCCACTCAAAATATTTTAAAAGTAACAAAAACAAAAGATATACAGAAAGAGACCAAAATTTCGATAATTTTTTTGATACAAAACAACTTGGCCATCCGTAATTATGACTCCCCAACCTTCCACAGAAACGAAAGCAAAAGCATTTTAGATTATACCCTCACAAATAAAAACTATTTAATCGATAGCTGGAAAATTTTAGAAGAATATTCCCTATCCAATCATTACTTTATTAATTTCTCAATAAACGTCAACAAAACTCATTTCACTCCAAATTTCTTGAGATACAACAAAGTTAAACTTGAAAACAACATTGAAAATATTGTATTTCCCCCTTTTGAACCGGCAAATCGAAACGAACTTGAAAATTATTTGGAAAACTTTACTAAACTAACAAACGAAGTACAAAAAAATGCAACAATAGAAGTAAAATATAACAAAAGTACTAACAATTGGTGGAATGAAGATTTAGAAAAACTTAAAATTCAAAGAATAAAGCCCTCAAAAATTACAAATATCACAAAAACAATTTAAACTCCCCCTTGACGATTAAAAATCTGGCTAAGAAAAATTACTACGAAATTAAAAATAAATTCAAAGAAGAGATAATAAAAGCAAAAAAGAATTCTTGGAAAAAATTCTGTACGGAATCTAAAATTTGGTCACTATCCTATGAAATTGCTAATGAGAAAATTAACGAGAAAACAACCATCCCGCCAATCTTTGATGAAACCAACAACACCCTAATAGAAGAAGAAAAAGAATACCTTGACTATCTACTCAAACAAAAATTTCCTGACGCGCCTCCCTTTAATTTCCCCCCTGGACACACTATGGCCGAATACTACCCAGATGAATATGAGCCAATAGCATTTCCACAAGTTGAAAACTCTCATATAAGCAACATAATTAGGAAACTTAATAATAAAAAAGCCCCAGGTATCGATTTAATTGACAACAAAACATTAAAACTTTTGAACATTTTTCATTCCGAACTCGTAACAAATATTATAAATAAATGTCTGAATTTTAACTATTTCCCCAAAATCTGGAAAAACCGCGAAAATTGTCCTTCTTCTAAAACCAGGAAAATACCCAAATTATGCAAACGCCTATCGACCTTTATCATTACTACCCACTTTTGGTACACTTCTGGAGAAAATAATCCTGGATCATATTAATGAATTTTTGACTACAAACAAAATTTTATCCAAGTACCAATTCGGCTTCGTTAAAAACAAATCAACCGAATTAGCAGCAACTAAATTAATCGAATATATCAGAAATTACAGAGACAAATTTAAATACACGGCAGTTATTAGCCATGATATCTCTGGCGCCTTTGACAACATTTCACATAAGATATCTTTTTAAAATGCTCAGATATTACAAATTTCCTAGAAATATTGTAAACATTTTGATCTCCTACCTAAAAAATAGAGAAGCAATTTTTTCTCAAAACAATATTCAAATTAAAAGGGACATTAAAAGAGGCGTACCTCAAGGATCTAGATTGGGACCGACCCTTTGGAATATTTGCTTTAACCTAATCCTACATTTCCCTTTTCAAAGTAAAAAACATAATAGCCTTAGTAAAAAATTAAAAAGAATTGCATACGCAGATAACTACATTGCAATCTTGGCTGCAAACGATATGAAAACTCTCGAAACATTAACTAACGAAATTCTAAATTTAATTAATGAACATTTGGAAGAAGCGGATCTAAAACTAAATTTTAAAAAATGTAGTTTTCAATCTTTTCACATGAACACCCCCTCCTCTGGACCCCCCCAAAAATCAAAATTAATAACACAAAAATTGAGCATGTTACCCAATTCCTTGGCTGCAAACGATATGAAAACTCTCGAAACATTAACAAACGAAATTCTAAATTTAATTAATGAACATTTGGAAGAAGCGGATCTAAAACTAAATTTTAAAAAATGTAGTTTTTCAATCTTTTCACATGAACACCCCCTCCTCTGGACCCCCCCAAAAATCAAAATTAATAACACAAAAATTGAGCATGTTACCCAATTCAAATTCTTAGGCGTAATTATCGACGAGCAATTAACTTTTCAACCTCATTTCGATTACCTCTACAATAAATCAATCAAAACTTTCCAAAAAATTAATAAAATATGTTGTAATACGTGGGGTCAGAGCCCCTGGGCCAGAAAAATCATGTTCGTGGCAACAATACTTACCCTTTTTAAATATTGTTCATCCATCTTTCTTCACAGGATTGCGTTAAAAAAGAATACTCAAATTATTCGCAAAATTCAAAGGTTTTATTGTATCAACATTGCCAAAGCTTTTAAAACTATCTCATACCAGGCTGCTTTCGTTTTATCAAAATCACTACCAATGGAAATTGAACTCATAATCCGAAATCTAAGATACGCCGCTCAAAAAAATTTTAAACTAGAAAACTTTTATTCATACTTACCTCTCCCCCTCCCAATCATTCAAAAAATTGACGACAAAAAATACAATATTAAATTACAAACACCCAATAATATATTAGAAATTAAAGCTAACGATGAAATTGAACTCACTGATATCGAGGAAAATAACATCTCTATCCCGCGTTTAAAATAAATTCTAAAAATTTGGGGACTCCTAAATTTTCAAATTGAATGGAATCAAACGCCCAATGCCAGCACTACTAGAGAACTCATCCCAAACCTAATTGATTTTTATAGCAGTAAATTCGAATTAAATTATAACACTATGCAAGTATTCTCGTCCCACGGTAATTTCCAATACTATTTAAATAAAATAGGGAAAACAGATAATAAAAAATGCTTTTGTGACGCAGATATTCAGGACTCACTTCATCTAATTAAGGAATGTCCAATGCTGGAGGAACCCAGGCAGGATTTTGAAAACACTTTGGACGACGAAATTAAAAACACACCTAAAAAATATTACACGAAACAATTCCATAAATTTTGCGACCAAATAATGAAAAATCAGTATGAAATTTACAACTTTCCCTTACTTATTCTGTTGATATTCATAATTTTTCTTTCATTTGAATAATCCCCTCGGCTTAAAAAGACTCGCTCGAAGATGAAATTAAAAATTCACCCAAAAAATATTACACTAAACAATTTCTAAAATTTTGTGACAAAATTATGAAAAACCAATATGATATATATAAATTTCCTTAAAAAATTTCCCCGATTTACACATCTTACTCGTTAACTATTACTACTTTAATCTGTCAAACCTAAAAATAGCTTCCAACAACATATCACACCCCCACCCTAAAAATAAGAGATTTCTATGAAAGAGCTGACATAGATTTTGAAATGCTACTTGACAAATAAAGTCATAAACTCATTACAAATTACCTACAATAATTTTTTAACAACTCCACGTCCGCCGATGAAAATCAAGCAAGCGAAAATGATTAAAATTGACAGATCCTTTCGCGACGTTGCTGTTAGGTATGATTACACAGGCTCATGGAGTCACATCAATATACTGATGAATCCAAGGCTGCAGTTAAACCGAGAAATAAATTTAGAAAAATTATACAATGCTCCTGTGCCCATACCTGCACCAAAACTGAAAGATCTTAAGGCATTAGCGAAATATGTCACCAAAGAGAGAAGTTTTCAGTTTTATGACTACTTGTTCAAAGAAAGAAACGAACATGAAAATAATGTAAACGAACTGTCCGATGAGCCTGATGAGCCCAATGAGCCCAATGAGTTCGAAGTTGTAGAAATTGAGCTATCAGATAACAGCAGTGATGAAGCATGAGTATGTTGGTAAAATATTATGTTTTAAGTTATGAAAGTTTAGTTTTATGAGTATACTGAGTATCATGTTGGTAAAATATTATGCTTCAAGTTACGAAGTTTTGTTTTATTTTTGTAATGTCATTGTCATTTATACCATTAATAAACAATAATTAATACTTGAATTTTTTTGAGATCGTCTTTTATTACCATGTAAAGTTATGTTAAAAGCAATGGGGTAAATAGTTACCCAGAAACAAAAGTTATTATTTTTTAGTAACCTGATATTACAAAATTTCCCGTGAAAACAACCATAGTCACCCATAATCGGGGTGTATTTCCCTTGAAAACAACCATAGTCAGGTAGTAGTACTTCTAAAATGATTTTTTTCGTATTTGACTTTGATATTAGGAGTAAACACCACTTAGATCATATAAAGGAATAGATCAAGATGCTATATTTTATTATCAAAATGCATCGATCAATAATGATATAGACTGGACAACATTTTTTCGCTCTCCTGAAAAATTGATTTTTTTGACCATGGTTGTTTTCACGAGCAGGTCTTCAATTCCAATATTTTTATTCGTAGGTAATGAATGGTTGTATGGTTTTTTGAATCGGCATCACCTCACGTTTCGAAAGTCTCAAGGGATCAGTTTGACCAGAGCTACGACTTTCAATCCACACAACGTGAAGATATTCTTCGATAATTTGCGAGAAGTTCGTTCAAAATATCGATTTGAACCGCAAGATATTTATAACTTGGACGAAACTGGCATGAGAACTGTTCATGAGCCCGGTAAAGTACTGACAGAAAAAGGTGCTCGCTATGTTGGAAGAGTAACGTCTGGAGAACGAGGAATTTTAGTCACTGTCGTTGGGATCGTTAGCGCTACTGGACGAGCAACTCCACCGTACTTCGTTTTTCCCCGAAAAAATTTCAAACCGCATATGTTAACTGGTGCCCCGCCTGGTTCCGGTGGAAGTGCAAATCCCAGCGGTTGGATCACGAGCGAAATTTTTTTGGAAGTTCTTCGACATTTCGTCAAACACGAAAGGCCAAGCCAAGAGAATCCGAAACTTCTGATACTCGATAATCACGAGAGTCACATTTCTCTTGAGGCGATACGTTTGGTGCGTAATCATGGAATAATCATGCTGTCACTACCTCTACACAGCAGTGATCGTATGCAACCTCTCGATTTATCAGTCTTCGGTCCTTTCAAAAAATATTGGAATTCTGCGTGCGATAATTGGATGACTAACCACCCCGGAAAAACTATTACCATTTATGATATCGCAGGGCTCGTGGGTACAGCGTTTCCGTTAGCCTTCACGCCAAGTAATATCATACCCGGTTTCAGAAGAGCTGGTATTGAGCCAATTAACGATCTCGTGTTCGATGAATCCGATTTTATGGGCGCATTTGTGACACATCGCGACGCACCAGCTACTTCGAGTCAGACTGATGAAGTTCTGAACACCACTATCGATCACGACGCACCAGATACTCCGAGTCCGACTGATGATGTTCTGAATACTACTTTGGATCAATCGGTACAGTCCGCAGAAGACAAAAGTATGGACGAAGATACTACGAGCATTAATATGCCATCCACCTCAACCGCCCCAGCCAGCACTGCTGTGAAAAAAATCATCACGCCAGAGGAGATTCGTCCCCACCCAAAATCCGGTGAAAAACGACGAATCGAAAGGGTAGGAAGAAAGGATCGTCGAAGATCTTAACAAGCACGCCAGAAAAAGTTCGAATGGAAAAGGAAGAGACCGATAAAGCAGCCAAAGCTGCAGCTGTATTAGAACGAAAAACTAAAAGTTTGGCTAAAAAAACTTCGGCTAAAAAAACTCCGGCTAAAAAAACTTCGGCTAAGAAACCAAAGAAAATTGTCAAAAAAAAAACGGGGCCAACCGAAGATGAAAAGCCCTCCAGTTCGATTGGAATTAGAAGAAGACTTCGATTCACTAAAAAAGACTCTCGTTAAACTCTCGTCATTACCTACTCGTCATTTTTTTATATTTTAAGTACTTGATGTAAGTAAGAAGGAATACTTACGTTTTATTATTAAGTACCTACTCAAGTCATTTTTTGCATTTTAAGTACTTAATGTAAGTAAGAAGGAATACTTACGCTTATTAATATTAAGAAAAATGTTTGTTTTCATTAATAAATTTTCTCGCAGTTCAATTTTTTTCATCAGTTTTCATTTTGTTTCAAATTTAATACAGACTTTTTTCTCGGTCCGGTTAACCTTTTTTTTTGGTCCAGTTAACCTAACAACATTTTTTTTACTCATAATTGGTTTTTTTCGATATTTTTTTGATTGGTCCATTTAACCTTACATGGTGGTCCACTTAACCTTACGGTCAGGTTAAGTGGACCGATTGCAACTTTTTTTTCAGTTGGGTTTTTGACAACCTAGCGAACCTCGATTTTTAAATGTTATTAGTGCAAAATGTAGAGAATAGTCTACTCTACACAGTGGACTTCAAAAAATTTCACTAAGTTGATTTTAGCCCGCATGGGACCCATCCGAAAAAAAATGGTCCGTTTAACCCCAAGCTACCTTACTCCTACGGGAACTAAGTTGTATCTGAATACTTTACTATAAATAACCCCCCCCCCCCCGCCCTCCTCAGCATAGGCAGTGTCATCTGGTACACGTCACTGTCTATGCTGAGTGATGTACCCTCATATTATGAATACATTTCCCCCACCCAATTAGGATTGGGGACCAATTTAAAAAAAAAAAAAAAAAAATTAATTAAAAAAAAAAAAGGTAGGGTTTTACTCTTTTATTTTTTGCTGTGTATACCTTATCCTATTTCCTCTTCCAACGTACCTACTTATTTCGTATTTACCCTGTTTCTCTGAGCTAGTTTTTTCCTATTAAAATGTACACTTCCTTTACCTACTTTTTTACCCATGTTATGAGATAGGTATTCACTTACTCTCGTTCCTCATATTTTTTCCAACCCTCTCCCTCTTTCCTACACAGCAGTCCAGACATTAATTTCAACGTGAATTATGTAAGATGTCAACGAAAAGTATTTTATTAGTAATTACTGTAAAAATGGAAGGTGACTGTTGTTCCGAATAAAAAATTTGACGGGACTAGCAAAGAAGACCTAAATCTTCGATTTCTAGCTTTATATAAATTATACAACCAAAAAGTCGTTCTCGTCAAAGTGACCAACCATCATACTCATCGCATGCACTGCGCAGAAAGCATGAAATTTCGTCAGCTAGGAAGTGATATGGTAGAAGTCACAATTTCCAATTTTTTTTAGAGAAAATTTCAATATTTTGAAGAAAAAGTGTTCTATATGCAGAGAAAATCATCTCTAAATTTCTTTTCTCCATTTTTTTTTTTTTTTTTTTTTTTTTGTTGAAAAAATCACTTTTTACCACGCTTTTATATACTTGGTATGTATGTCTATGTATGTCTCATGGAACCAAGAGTATGTTTTCAACCAATCCTCTCTTATTTAATATTTTACTGGAATTGAAAGAACATAGTGCTCACATTAGGGGTTTTCGAGGTCGCTGAATTCGATTTTCGAATTCAAATTTACCCACGACCCCAAATTGAGCCGCTATGAGAGGGTTCAATTTTGAAAATTTCAGAAAATCACAACATTGGTATCGAAATGTAGGTTTTCGAGGTCGCTGAATTCGATTTTCGAACTCAAATTTACCCCCGACCCCAAATTGAGCCCCTATGAGGGGGTTCAATTTTGAAAATTTCAGAAAATCACAACATTGGTATCGAAATGTAGGTTTTCGAGGTCGCTGAATTCGATTTTCGAACTCAAATTTACCCCGACCCCAAATTGAGCCCCTATGAGGGGGTTCAATTTTGAAAATTTCAGAAAATCACAACATTGGTATCGAAATGTAGGTTTTCGAGGTCGCTGAATTCGATTTTCGAGGTTAAATTTACCCCTGACCCCAAATTGGGCCCATATGAGAGGGTTCAATTTTAAAAATTTTAAGATTCATGACATTGGTATCAAAATGTAGGTTTTCGAGGTCGCTGAATTCGATTTTCGAGGTTAAATTTACCCCTGACCCCAAATTGGGCCCATATGAAGGGGTTCAAGTTTGAAAATTTCAAGATTCACAACATTGGTATCGAAATGTAGGTTTTCGAGGTCGCTGAATTCGATTTTCGAGGTTAAATTTACCCCTGACCCCAAATTGGGCCCATATGAGAGGGTTCAATTTTGAAAATTTTAAGATTCATGACATTGGTATCAAAATGTAGGTTTTCGAGGTCGCTGAATTCGATTTTCGAGGTTAAATTTACCCCTGGCCCCAAATTGGGCCCATATGAAGGGGTTCAAGTTTGAAAATTTCAAGATTCACAACATTGGTATCAAAATGTAGGTTTTCGAGGTCGCTGAATTCGATTTTAAGACTTGAATTTGTCAACGGCAAAAAGAGTTAAATAAAAATGTAAAATTTTTTTAAAAAACCACGCTTTTATTTAAAGTTGGTCACTTTGTAAAATGTTATTCATAGGGAAAGAGTAATGCCTTAAAAAACAAAAAATAAAATTTACTTGAATACAAAAATGTGTCATGAAAATTTTTTTTTTTTAATTTTAATGATGAAAAGCGTGGTGGGGTGTGCGAGGAGCAAACGAATACCTTTTCGATTAACGCCCCACCACGATTTTCATCATTAAAATTTTTGAAAAAAAAATTTTCATGACACATTTTTGTATTCAAGTAAATTTTATTTTTTGTTTTTTAAGGCATTACTCTTTCCCTATGAATAACATTTTACAAAGTGACCAACTTTAAATAAAAGCGTGGTTTTTTAAAAATTTTTTACATTTTTATTTATTATGCCTTATAGTTTTTTCCCAGGACAGAAATCTGGCTTTTTTTTCTATAAAAAACTAATTTTACTTCTTTGAGAAAAATCTCAAATTTTGGTCTAAATTTTAAAAAAAAATTTTCATTCTTCTTTAAGCAAATTCTTTTTCTCTTGTGTTGCAATAAAAATAAACTGTTTTCAACGATCAGGTTGTGAAGCATATCTGCGGATACATCAGTCGAAAAATACCGGAACAGTTACTTCTATCTTGATTAAAATCAAAAATCAAGGAAATTTAGTAATTCACCCTTGCGGAGACGTAATTATTTTACGCATAGAAACTGAGAGTTTTAAACTTAAAAAATTCTCGTTTTGATTTTTTTTTTTTTTATGAAATATTTCAAAATTCTTGAAAAGAAAATCTCTATACATTCATTTTGAAGTAAAAATCTTCAATTTTTGTGCATAAGGTACCTACCATGTTTTTTTTTTTTTTTTTTTTTTTTAAGTGGTGTTTTACTTTTAAAGTGAAAAATCTCATATTTTTGAGACAAAAAATTCCCTTATTATTTAGAGTCAAATTCACTTTATTTTAATGCAGATATTTTTTGTTTTGATTTCAGAAATGAACGTTTTACTTTTATTTTTTGGAATAAAAATTTTTATCAACTTTTTCAAAGTAGAAAGATTTTTTTTTTCTTTTTTTTTTTTGAAAAAAGTCCTAAGTCTAAATTTTTAAAAATCTCTAATTTTTTGAAGAAAAAAATAACAATTTTTTTTGAGTGAGAAGTTGTTTAAACAGTTGAGTTTCTTCAAAAATAAGTTTTTTCTCCTTTTTATTTCAAGGAATAAATCTTTTGACTTTCAAAGGTCTAAATTTTTCAAAAACCTCCAATTTTTTGAAGAAAACAATATCTTTTTTTTTTTTTGAGTGAAAAGTTGTTCAAACAGTCGAGTTTATTCAAAAAAAAGTTTCTTTTTCATTTCTTTTCCGAGAAATAAACCTTTGACTTTTAGTGGTAAACTTATTTTTATGAAGAAAAATCCCTGAATTTTTTGGGAAAAAAAAGAAATTTTGGAGTAAAAATATTTTTTATGTTTTGAAAAAAAAATCGTTTTCGTTAGTTTTTACCTGCTGTTTTTCAATTTTTTTTTTTGATTTTTTTCTGAAGTAATTTTTTTAAAAAAACTGACTGAGTAAATTTTAGAGAAAAGCGATTTTTCAATTTTTTGAGGAAAAAAAATCTCCAAAATATTCGAAGTACGTGAAGTAAAAATTGTTTGCTCGGGCCCTTAGAGAAATCCGAGCCCAGTGCAAGTGCACTTTTTGCACCCCCCCCCCCCCCTCCCTTGATAGACCCAAGAAACAAATTCGTCGTCGTCGTGTTTTTCAACTATGTAATTTACCAAACAGTTTTAATCAAATTTTTCCCAATTTTTCAATATCACCCTCGAAGTACTTGAGCATTTTATCATCCCCAAGTATTCTTTAGAAAAAACAATTCGCCAACTAATACAGTCAAATAACGTGCTGCAGAAACCTCCCAGTAAATCAACTCCGAGCTGCTTTTTTGTTCCACCAAAGACCCCAAAGTACGAGAAGAATGAATGTTTTTGCGGCGAATGTACTCGAATGCACGTACGAGTAACGACGATGTATTCGTAATGGAATATTCAAACCAAGGAAGCGAATACAAATCGTATTCTTTACCCCACCGGTATTATCACGTTACCGAAAAATAAAATGTAATTTCCTCTTTCGAGATTGTTTTGTTTCTAATCCGAGCAGAGATAACATAAATACTCGGCTGCTTTTGATAAGCTTTCTCATTTTCCAGAAATATATAAACAAACAAAAGTACACCCGTACGTATGTAAATACAACGAGTCTGAATTAAAATAATTGTTAAGCTTTGATTAATTTTTTTTTTTACTTTATTTTTTAGAAAAATAATTTACCAGTCAGATGGCTTTTGCTAAAATTAGTTTCATACTTGTAAATTTAACTTTAGTGGTAATTAATTTTTTTTTTCGAATTGACCCTTTGTGGAATAATTTTGAAAAATGAAAAATGCAATATTTACTCACACTTGAGAGCAATTTTTTTTTTATCTACAGGTTATCACCGGTGTACGTATTCTTCTACCAGTATATTTTACTTACTACGACGAGATAGTTAGAACGTTGAACTACGACCGTAAATTCGAATTTACCCCTTTTTGGATGGTGGTACTAGTGCCCTGGGACTTGATATTGGCCTATTCCGGTATCCGTTCGATTTTGAAAAACGATCGCGAGCAAATTTTCGAGGTACGACACTTTCAAGCAACACACGAACCGTTCATACGAACCACAATAACATTACTGCGATCTTTTCAGAACGCCTTTCGACTCTCGTTATTCGGTTTGGCTATCATTTGGTTTATCAATGGTCTGGGCGAAAGGTTCGAAACCATGGCGCCGGTCACGTTAAAACGACGAATTAAACAATACGACAAAAACTCTCTAGATCGACGAGTTGTCGATAGTATTCATACGAAGGTAAGAAATGCATATGATTTCGGACCAAATACCCCCTTCCCAGGTCTGCCCGGCTGACGATGGAATTCGTCGCAGCGTTGGTTGGGTTTTTTCATTTTTTTGCGCAGTTTCAGTGTTGCGGATTCGGTAACTTGTTCGTATGGAAGCCGGAAACCGGTATGCCCAGCTCTTGCTGTAGAGACGGTGTTTGCAATGGCACTAATATCTACACAGTCGGCTGCGTTGGTCCGTTAACCGATTACATTGACGGATTAAACGTATGGTTGTTGTTTACAAATTTCCCATTTGTCGAGGTAATCCGCCTTATCTTCTCCTATTTTTACATATTACATATTTCTCGTATGAGAGTATGTATCTGGCATACCACAAGAGGTGGAAATGGTAGTGGTGGTGATAATAGTCGTTCAGCAGGTCGCCAGATAAAACTCACCAGAACCAGTAAAGTTCTCGCAAGTGTACGACTACGAGTATAGTACCTTTATTAAGTGTATATATGTACGTTCAAGTACCTACACTTCGTATTATGCTAATCAGCTCTCAATGGACGATTTAAAAATCGTTTTACAACCATTAAAGCAATTAAAAACGAATCGTTAATAACGTTATAACGATTTCATTAAAGTATTACCATAGTTCGACGTTCATTTCAGCATTTCAAAAATGCCACATTCAATGCAGACTTTTCAGGCATTATTTTTTTATTTTATTTATTTATTTATTAATTTTTTTAATCGTATAAACATAAAAAATCACTAATTGTTCCAACACTGAAACAATCAAATACCCAATTACAGGTGTTCAAAACCAATTTAACCATACACCAGGTATATATAGTGAATATGGTAGTCACGAATGTACAACTCGCGAGCTAATCTCATCCTGTGACTTTACAGCTCCTGGTCAGCCTATCCAGCTGTTTACTGACCGACTACCTGCCACCACCAGATATCGTATTCGAATTAGGAGACATGACAGATGACAACGGCCACAGAACGCGTACCATTCCAACCGTCTCTCAGCTTCAAGCGTCGGAAATCCTTAGACCTAGAAAATTACCCACAAGGACGCCGGAAATGGCCTTTCAGTCGACGACCACTTACGAAGTGGTCAATCTACATTCAAATTCGGTGTAGTTCAACGTTCGCAGGGGCTCGTATGGAGGATGGTGTTGCGGTGACCGACTCGACTCTGCGGAATATTATCAATATGAGACTGTTCTTTTAAAAAAAATATTATTTTAAAAATTCTTTTCAATTTTTTTTCCAAGCGCACAAATTAGTGAAACATAGAAATAGATGATCGATTTTTTTTCTTTTTTTTTCAAGCTCAAAAATTGTTTAAAAATTTGTTCAATCGATCATTTTATTTTTCATCTTTTTTTTATTTATTTTTTTTCATTTTAGGTATAAGCAAAAAATTAAATCAAAAATTTTGCTCAATATTTTTTTTTTCAATTTTTAAAATCAATTTAAGCATAAAAATTATTGAAAAAAGAATAATTCAATACTATATTATATTTTTTTCTGTCATAAAACGGATTTAAATATGTTATTTTTCAAATTTTGAACTCGAAATGCAAAACTTTTGAAATAAATATTTTGTGGCTGTATTTTTTCCAAATAATTCATTCGTAAAATCCAGAGAGTTCATACTCATTTTCTTCTAGCGACAAGCCACACCATCAAGCCTCTGCGAAATCATCGTCAAAATTCGAAAAAATCAATTATTTAAAAAAAAATTTCAGATTGAAAATTCATAGGGTACAATTTTTTTCTCATTCGTTGATTTTTTTTTTCAATTCTTCAAATCACAAAAATTGAACAAACTTCAAAAATTGTCGTTCTTTTCTCAATTTCTAATATTAGCGAAAAATTATTTTAATTAATCATTTCATTTTTTTTCAAATCGCCAATAAAAAATAATTTACAAGTTTAATGGCAACGAATGGAATAATATTTTTGAAACAAACTGGCTTCGAATAGTACACACACGACAAGAATTCATGAAAAATGAGTGTTTTTTTTAAATTTATTTTTCCCACTTCTATATACCTAAATCGTGATAAATGATCTCGATCAATCAATTTTTTCCCTTTTTTCATAATTTAAAGTGTGGGTACTTAATAAATCAATCAAAATTGAAAAAGGGTTTTTTCTTCTCTTTTTTCCTCATAATTTCAAGCACAATAATTGGTTAAAATTTGAAAAATCGCATTTTCTTCTTTTCATTTTTTTAAAGCCAAAAAATTGGTAAAAACAAATTTTGATTATTTATTTGCTTCAAAAATTTTACGCACAAAAATTGAATGTTCTGTGAAAATTATTCACTACCACTTGTTTTTGTTTATTTCCTTGGGGTTACGTTCAGAAATGATCAACAGTTCAACAGTGTTTTTCATTGGTTGTTGATCTTTTGATATAGAACACAATATTTCGTGAGTTGCTGCATGCAACTCACGAATTAACTCGCAATATGCAACTTTGCCAAAAATTACAATATAACACGCAACATTATTTTTTTCAATATTTTCGCTGATTTTGCATTTTCTGTATAATCAATAATCATTTCTGAAAATTTTTCTGAATTTACTTTCTAATTTCTTCTTATTTGATGGGGAATTCTTCTTGTAATGCATTTTGTAAACTTTTTTCAAATGTTTTGAACCTTCGTCAAAATGTTTCTTGGATTTTCATTTTCTTCAATTTCGTATAAAATTTTGTGATATTTTACTGAGACCCTCCCAAAATCTTTCCTTATTTTTTCACAAAATTTTTCCCGATTTCTTGAATTTTTGTCAAGATTTACTTCGTACAACTATTTTGAAAATATTCTTTGATTTCGCGTAAAAAAATCTAAGGTAGGTATAAAACCTTCTGACATTTTGTACAATAACAAATTTTCAAACAAAAGTTGCAGATTAGGATATTGGAAATGATTTTAGTTACTTATCATAAGAAAACTCCAAATCAAAGGACAATTTCCATGATGGGTGGGGCACCACTCTCCAAAAATTGAGAATCATTAAAAAAAAATTACTCAAAAGAAATATAATGTTTCTTTCTGAAAATGATAGATTTCATCCTTACTGTTTTTTTGAGATTGATTGAAAATTTTTCTCCCACAAAAATTTGACATTTTATTTCATCACTAAATGAGTGAATTCACCCTAAACAAAAATGGTGATTTCTTTCTGTAGAAAATGTGTCAAATCGCTATGACCTGTTCCTAAGTTTGGTCACTAAAAAACATGAATACTATGCAATGCTGAAATCAGTAAGTTGTAAATTTTATTCGTTTTTAGGTTCATCATGGCGACTTACTATTATCCATACCAGACGGTAATGCCGATGCAGAATAGCGCTAGCCCGGCCCTGACCCCGACCCCCGGGCAGCAAATGCAGGTGCAGACGACCGCAGCCTCGGCCTCGGAGACGACTGCAGCCCCGGCCCCGGCGCAGCCGATGTCGAATACGTCTACCCCGGCCCCAAGGGGATCCCCACTACTTCTATTACTATGAGCCATATACCGTCCCAGCACCATCCGCGCAGCAGCAAAATTACGCTACCAACGCGCACGCTCAACAGCAAAGCACAACTACGTCTGCGCCGCAGCAAACTTACGCTACCAACGCTCACGCTCACCTGCAAACCACAGCTCCATCCTTTCAGTCGCAGCCGCAAACCTACGCTCCCAACACTCAGCAGCAAAACACAGCTCTGTCCACTCAGCAACAAACTTATGCTCCCAACGCTCAGCAGCAAACCAGAGCTGCGTCTCCGTCCGAGCTACAGGATGTTGTGTTTATGTAGGAGCGCGGCTCTACGTGTGTATTCTTATCTGATGTTTTTGGTCTGTGTTTGACTACTCGACGATGATGTTGAATGTAATTAGACGAAGTACTCCTCATTTATGAATTAAAAGTTTGAAAGTTCGTTATGTTTTACAGTTTATTACGTTTCAAAGTTCTACTTCGTACAACATGGTAGCAGTTCGTTTGCGTTAGTTCTACGGTGTATCCATTTTTTTTTTTTTCCTGTATGTGCTGCGGTCATACTATACGTAAGGAATTTAATGGCACATGGCGGTGTTCATTTTCTGAATTGGCTGCGGTCAATTTCTACTTACAGCTGCGGTTGTATTTCTTCTGATTCCTGTATGTGCTGCGGTCATACTATACGTAAGGAATTTAATGACACCTGGCGGTGTTCATTTTCTGAATTGGCTGCGGTCAATTTCTACATACAGCTGCGGTTGTATTTCAATTCATTATGGCTGCGGTCATTTCCAGAGTCGGCTGCGGTCATTCTATCAACTTATTATGGCTGTGGTCATTTCCAGAGTCGGCTGCGGTCACTCTTTCAACTCATTTTGGCTGAGGTCATCTCCGATGTCAGAAACCATCACTCTTCCACTTCCAGTCAGTTAAGAAAAAAAAAAAACCAAAATTCAACTATTGATGGGTCATCTTACAAACCATGGCGTTATGGATTTGAAATTTCATTCAAGCAAAAGTTATCGGTATCACCAGTTTCTTAAGCGTTTGTATCAAAAGATGATTTTAGATTTTGCAAGATTTTCGGTCATATCAAGTATCAACGTGTAATATTTGTTTATTTGGTATTTCATTCTATTCTTTATCTGTTTATTCATTTTTACGTTTATTTTTTTACTAATTTTTGTATTTTTTTCATTTTTTTCTTTCTTCTTTTTTCGCGATTTATTCTCTCGTTCATAAATCGGGGGAGGGTGTTGTGTATATGTAGGAGCGCGGCTCTATGTGTGTATTCTTATCTGATGTTTTTGGTCTGTGTTTGACTACTCGACGATGATGTTGAATGTAATTAGACGAAGTACTCCTCATTTATGAATTAAAAGTTTGAAAGTTCGTTATGTTTTACAGTTTATTACGTTTCAAAGTTCTACTTCGTACAACACAGGAAACTTACGATGATGGGTACCAGCGTCGCCGAAGAGATCGCTATGTAACTTATAGTCCATTTGAGATTACGTATGCTGATCAGGGATCAAATGAGTTGAATGCTTTATTCTTGATAAGGTGTTTATCAACCGAAGTTACGAAACGTTTGGTAGCACGCACACGCACAGCCCGGCGATTATTTTATGTGAAATAGTTATGAGGAAATCTAGGCAGCGCAGCTGCGTTCAGTTTTCTCTCATTTTTATTTTTAATTTCTACTACGAAAATTTCCAAGAATTTTCTGTCTTCAAGAAATCAAGGAATTTTTTATTGCAACACAAATTTGTTGAGGGGGTCAACTTTACCAACAGCGGAGATTCACTAGCTACAGTGCCTTGCACATTGGTAATTGCAGGGGAGGAAATGATGTTATGTGAAATTGGCGGAGAGGGAGGGATCTAGTTGAAAAAATTTTCAAATAAAAGTTGTAGATTTGAGCCTAACAACAGTTTTACTTATTATAAACATTTCGATTGGATCCCCTCTCTCCTCCATTTCAAGTATTGAGTTGTAGCGATTTTCAATTTTTCCTTGATTATAGTTCAATTTTTTTTTCATCTTATTTTATAAATTTTAGAATAGTACGTATTTTATGTTATTTCTTATCATAAACAACATTTTTTTTTCAATTTTATTAATAATTAAATGGTTTTTTTTTCAACAATAGCAAGCAAGCATTTATCAAATCACTGAGCAATGGGAGCCAATACCAGCCAAAAGGCGTCGTCATAATTATGTAAAAATTTTGTAAAATATATTTTTTAAAAGCGTGCCTATTTTGTATGTTCATGTATTATGTGCAATTGTGCATTAGGGTGGAGCGGAAAAAATCGGTGGTCTTCGATTTCGCTAATTTTTTAATATGTTGTTTATTTTGAGTTGAAACCTACCCATACCAATTTTTAGCCTCCTAGGTCACTCAGGAGGGGAGCTATGTTGTCTCAAAGTGGGGTCATTTTCGAAAAAACACGGTTTTTTGCGTTTTTGACCCCCCCCCCCCCCCCCAGCGAAAGTTGTCACGCGAGTTGTTAGATGCAATTTGAGGTTCTGCATCGACCTGAATAGTTATTTTTTCAATTTGAAGCCATTTACCGTTCCCCACCCTCGATTTTATAGAATCGCGAAAAGGTTTTTTCATCTAACGCAAAAACTATGCTTTCTATGGGAAAAAGTATAATGACCAATCTTGTAGAGCATAAAATTTGCCACCCAGTACATGTCTTAAATTTTACGCTGGCTCGATATTACGTGATTTAAAAATAAAACTAAATTAAACGATAAAAAGGATGCGAAAATTACACGACGCCTAAAATTTTTTAATTTTAGGTCAACGTTAAATTTAAGACATGTACTAGATGTAAAATTCCATGCTCTACAAGATTGGTCATTATACTTCTTTTCGTAAAAAGCGTAGGTAAAAAGCGTAGTTTTTACGTTAGGCGAAAAAAACGATTTCGCGATACTTAAAAAGTACAAATCTGCCAATATCGTGGGTGGAAAATGGTAGATGGCTTCAAATCGAAAAAATACCTATTCAGGTCGATGTAGAAATTCAAATTGCACCTACAGTCTCGCGTGACAATTTTTGTTTGGGGGGTTTGAGGGGGTCGAAAAAACAAAAAACTGCGTTTTTTTCAAAAATGACCCCTCTTTGAGGCACCGTAGCTTCTCTCCTGAGTGACCTAGAGGGCTAAATGGTATGGAGAGATTTCAACTCAAAATAAACAACATATTAAAAAATTAGCGAAATCGAAGACCATCGATTTTTTTCGCTCCACCCTATTATGTGCATGTATAATATACATTTTTTTCGTTAAAAAAAATCATTTTGCACCAACTCATTTTTTTTGTTTTTGACATAAATCAAGTAAATAGGTACTTTGAATTCTGCAACACCAATATCGTAAACTTCAAAATTTGATAGATCTAACCTCTCTCAGATGCCTATTCTGGGGTGAATTTAGGTTTAAAAATCGAATTCAACGACATCAAAAACCTCACATATCATCTCTCAAATCGTACAAATTCGTACTTTGGAAACTGAAAAAACTAGTCGAGAAAGGTTTATCCTCAAAAGATGATGATTTATAGAAATATTGATGATTCAATCAAGTGTCATTATATTCCACCGATTCAACCCTACCGTACAAACGTCGATTTCATGTACAAATTCATGGTACGTACATTTTTTCGCCCATCGATGTCAAAAAAGACATTCGACTTGTTTCATCCAAAGAAACGAAGTTCACAAAATTCTTCAAATTCCGAGAATGAAATCAAATCGTATACAGTGTTACAATACACAGTACAGCAGAAATGTTCTACAGTTCTGGAAATTTAGAGCTGAAGAATTCCCCAATTTGAGTAGGCTGGCCAGAAAGTTATTAGCGATACCTCCCTCAAGTGCATCCAGCGAACGAGTTTTTAGCACTGCAGGCAGGGTTATTGAAGAACGCGACTGATTCCGGAAAGTATTGATGCTGTTTTATTTCTTCACCATTTAAGCTGATCACTTTTTTTTTCTGAACAGCTTTCAAAAATCAAAAGGCAATTTTTTCACATTTCCAAATTTTTCTAATAATAATTACTCTTTGATTAAATTCACTAGTGTGCGGTACTTGTAATTTTTGATTTTTTTTTAAATCTAAGAGTTTTTTTTTTTCAATTGCTTCACATATAAAGGGGAAGAAGCAGAATAAATCTACACCATATCATTAACACAGTCCTTCCCTTTCCAGAAAATTAAACCATCGTCATTAAGTTCTTTACCATTTAGCCTTTCGCTTGGGCCCTTCTTCGCTAAAAAAAAAAAAGGCATCTTTGTGTCGACTCGACTGTTTTACTCATCGTTATCGTACATGTTTGTAAAACATATATCTACCTTCTTTTTGATATTAAACAACGAAATTAAAATCTCTATCTGAATCCTCATCCATCCTCGCTTTCAAAGCTCCGAGAAGGTATACGAGAAAATTTAACCTCTTTCTATCTTTTTTTAACTTAACGAAAACTCGTTTATTCGCTTTGGCTTTTTCGAAAATATGAAAACTTCGTACCGGTGAATTTTTCATCATCGTCGTCTCGTCGTTATTGAATTTTAATTAAATTTTTCAAAGAGTTCTCGTAGGTTTATCGTAGTACGAAGCTATAGTGTATTAATGTAAAAAATTTAATTTTCTCTCGTAATATTGGCTCGTAGAAAGGTAAGTAGGTAGACAGGTAGGTGGGTAATTCGGTGGATAAATTTTTCCTCAGCCGAGTTTGATAATTACATAACTGGCAATGTTTATTGAATAAAGTGTGTCCCGACTTGCGAAAATAAATTAAATTTTGAGAGAGAAAAATACAGATTTTTTTTCAAACTCAAGTTCTAATTTAATGCAGTTGAGTGGATGGGTTAATAAATAGCAAGAGCATTGTGATGTGATTTTATAAAGGACAGGGGAAAATCATATTCCAAGCTGATATGAGGACCTCTCTAGCACAAAATTTGTACAACCTCTATAATTATTTTCGATGTTAAATTTTTCATTGGGTATAAGTACAATGTAGAAAGAGATATCAAAAACTGATTCACTTTCATAAAAATCTGGGCTACAATTCTATTTTTTGAGGAACATAAATAGAAGTCTGAAGATACTAAAAGCTAAAGCCAAAGCCAAAGCCAGTGCTAAAGCTAACAATACGAAAACTGAAACACACTCCTCCCTATTTCTTACTCGAAAAGAGATTTTAGGGGTTAATTAATTAATACTTCGACTCCGATGATTGGTGCGAATTCTCAACACCAGTATCGAAGTTATCAGTATTTTTATAAACTATTTAGAATCGATTATTTTCCTGGATACGTAAACACACCATTCCAATTCTCAAATTCTATTATAAACTATATCTAGCTAAATAGTTCCAACACAACACCACCAAGAATTCTCCTTTTATCGACTATAGGTTGAAAAACTCCAAACATTTCAATAGGGAATAAAAGTGTGACGTCACAATCGGCTATTTTTCTGTGATAAAGTTGAAAAGGGGATCACGGTATTTTTGCTTATCACAAGAGTTACAATTTTTGCACTTATTAGGTTATTACTCAAAAAATAGAGCTTTTATAAAAAATTTACTTAGAACACTTTTTGTAGAAATATTATTGAAATATTGACACAATGTTGAGTTTAATACTTGGTGCATTAATCGTCATTATAGCAGTTGTTTCTCTTTTAACCTGTGCCGTGTTCGTCAAAAAACTATGGGTTCTAGCGAAACTGCACTCAGAACATGTAGCTGTGCTCAATAAATGGCAAACTGACAAGGTGGAGAACTATGATTCGAATTCGAAAGTTTATTTATGTGCGGTTGAAAGATCAGTAGAACGATCAGCACAGCACAGCCTAATTTTGGAAGGGCTGTCTAAATCGACACTAAACATGGTAGCAGCAGCGTGCTTTAAATCCCCGGAAGTGTTAATTAAAATCGTGAAGTGTTGAACGTTGAATCTGAAATCGTGCACGTGTTCGTATCCGCGAGAATCATTATGAATAACCCTACACAGCAACAGCATACAGTTTTCAATGGAAAAGGCTTCAACATTTGGCGTAAAAGGATGTCTGCAGCGTTGAATGCCAAAAAATGGAACAATACGTTATTAGACTATGAAGCTGCCGCAGGTAAAGGCGTCAAAGCTGACATGCGAGCCAAAGCATTGGATTTTTTAATGATGCATATACACGACAACGTACTAGCCCTGATCGATGACAACATCAGTACACCCTACGAATTAATGAGCCAACTTGAAAATCGATACGGAAGAAAAGATGCAGCGTCTGTCGTCCAAACCAAGATAAAACTCGCCAATACGAAATTAACTGACCTGAGCCAAGCTGAGCAGTATTGCGATCGAATCTCAACGCTCTGCGTCGAACTAAAACAGATCACCGAAATGCCTGAGGAGGAAGAATTTACGTGGCTCACTGCAGGTCTCCCAGATTCGATGAAACACGTCAGAACATCCGTACTAGCCAACCTTCATTTGAATGCGGACCTAGATGGCTGTAGAAACCTAATAATTTCAGAAGCCGCCAACGCCAGAGACCAACACCCTGAATTAACGAAAGGTACGCTCCGATCATCAGCACTCATCCCTGCGAATTTGTCGTCGTGAACCGGTTTAAGAAGATTTTTGGATTCGCTTTTCCCATCACCGTCGTCGTGAACCAGTCAAGGAGGTTTTCAAAAACTTCAACTGATGCTCCTTCTGTCGCTGTTGATGGTGTCGGAATATTGCTAAATTGATAATCGGGCGGGGGCGGTGTTCCAAATGTAGTCGAGGGTTTACTGGATTCTTTCGGGGTGGCCGTCGCCGGATTCACAAACAGAACGAAAGCGTAGAGCCAACTTACGGTGGGGGGTGCCAAGCATGCCGGAAATAACAAGATCGCCGTAAACACCAAAATGACCGGATATAGAAACTTTTCATGATTCTTCGGAAACGTGATTCTGTTTTTCACAAACGGAGCCATGCTGCTAATAACACATCGAGTTCTGCCGGATTCTGTCGAACATGTGCACGGCTCACATTCACTTTGCGATTTCACAATTAAAAATTCAAACATCCGCGGATTCTAAAGCACGCTGCTGCTACCATGTTGATAGGTTGAACAATTCGAACGATTTTAAATAAACGAATGCATTTTCTCCGGAATAATACGAAATTTACTTCATAATAAAAGTCTTACATACATACAGTAATGAGAACCATTAACGAAACTTAGAGTAACATCAAGTAAAAAGCGCGTTCGAGAAGACGTGAGAACGGCACCTTTTTGGCTTTAAACATACGTAAATATAGCTAATACTAATAGAAACGGGTAGGTAAAACCTACTTAACGTAACGATACCATAACTAAATTAAATCTTAGGTCTAAAATAAGTACATTTTGATTCATCTTTTTATTTATTTTATTATTATTATTTTTTTTTTATAATTGTGCCTGTAGAAATTTTTTGTTTTTGAATTTATTGGATTTTTGATTTGTGTAAATTGTTTTGAATTTATTGAATATTCGTGATTTTTAATTTGTTCTTTTGTTTTTTTGTTAGATGAACGGGTTAATTGTAATTTGCCCCTTTCCGTGGGGCAATCTGAACCCGATGCACTTCGAGGAACATCCCTCTTTTCGTCGCCGTCTTCACGACGCTGCTTCCGTAGGTCGCACCGCCAACCGTGCTTCGTCGGCCGTCAACAACCTTATTCATGACCACCATGACAGTCCTTCGATACCGATCACTTTACGAGGGATGCAGCGCCGTGTCATCAGGCTCAACTCCAACATTCCGCGGCGATCCCCCGAGATCTGTAAATTTTAAATCTTGACTTTTTCTTTCCTCTTTTTTCGTGTATAATTGTATTAAAAAAAAAATACACATGACAATTTTTTTTTTTTTTTTTTTTAATACCTTCTTGAGTTATTATTTTCAAAATGCTTATAATCTCTTTTCAGGAAAAAAAAATTCTACGATTATTTTCAAAATGCTTATAATCTCTTTTCAGGAGAAAAAAAATTTCTACGATTATATACTTTTTGTCAAATATTTAAAAAATTTAAATACGTTGTTAATACTAGCAGAAAAGGTATAATTTGGATTTTTGTTCTTTGAAGATGAGATACGAATTACAAATTTTAATCGATATCCCTGAATAATTTGATTGATTACATGAATAGAAATCCATTCAGAAATTTATAATGATTTTTAGAATTGAAGAAATACAACGTATGTAACAAGCTATAATGTTTAAGAATTTTCCACGGATTTATTCGTATATATATATATTTTTTTTTTCTTCTCACTGATTAATTTAGAAAGTTAATGACGTTAAAATGAGATGCATGTGAGAAATTTTGATTTTTTCATTGTGTTTTATGGTAATTTTTATGCGCTGAAGGAATAATTCCTTCAATTTATTTCTTATGCTTTTTTTCTAACATAAGTGTTTCACCAGTTTTTCGCGCTTGCTATACAGGCACGTATATGTACAATCTTCTGGTTATTAACCAGTTTCTCTAACCACACCCTAATCGCGATGGCCACCGTGTATCAAGCATGTGTGGGTATATGTTGCTTGGCAACGTTGTCTCAATACTCTTAGTCACCAGTTTGTCTGGTTGGACTGGTATTGTGCGCAGGTGGCGAGGTGATCAATCCCGTTACCTGCATTCACTCAACTTGCTTGTATATGTATGTTCTCGTGTACATTTTTCCATATGCTTTTTATTTTCCCAGTGTTACCTATGTTAAAAAAAATTTATGTCTCGTTTCTAATTACAATTTTTTTCGTGCGACGTATTTTTTTAAATGTCGTACGTGAATGGTCTCTTCTGTCTCTTTTCCTCTTACAGGCATTTTTATTTTAGTGTAATTTAAATCGGAAATTTTTTTCTGTTATGGGTATAGACACTGGACCTAACCCAAGACATCCAACCCGCCGCCATATTGGCCTGATATCCTGTGTTATTCCAATTTATCCCGCTGGGTGCAGATGATGGCGCTGTAGTCGTTTTTTCAAAGTGATAAACAAAAAAATACGCGGAAAAACACGTTGTATGTGGTTTGAATTATTTGATTTTGGTTATTTATTGTGAAAATTGTCAATTTAAATTGCAATTCGCAATAAATAAAACTAAAAAAATATTTCGCCTCTCATGACATAATGTTGGATTGTATCAGTTATGAAAAATGCAACTCTTTAAATGATATCTTGGACTTCAGGAGTTGGTCTTTATAAAAATTCGACTGCAGCGCCATCATCTGCACCCAGCGGGATAAATTGGAAAGACACAGGTTATCGGCAGGGTACGCGAGACCCTCCAGCCCGGAGTTGGATGTCTTGGGTTAGGTCCAGTGTCTATAGTTATGGGGTATGGGCCATCGTATTTTTCTTCGAATGTTTTTTTATTTGAGTTTTCTACAAAAACTTCTTCCCCAATTTTAAAAGCTGCCGTTTTTCTCCCTTTGTCGTAATTTTCTTTATTTCTTTCTTGACTTTTCTCAACGCATTTTTGTACATCTTTTCTTATTTCTGTACACTAAAGCACCGATGATGGAAGTCCATTTTTTTCGATTTTGAGATTTCTACATATTCTGAATCTGTGAAATAAATGCTATCGAATCGCGCAAACCGCAGTGTTGTAAAACGCTCCGTTCAAAAGTTACTAATTCGCAAAAAATGGTAGTCCAATTCCCGCCAAAAAAAATACAGGCGGAAGTCCACACATGGCTCGTTTGCTTGAAAATACAAGTGTATGAATGTTGAGATACGTAGAAACGTTGAAATATTTACGAATTTGTCATTATTTTTCTTAATAAAAAAATTAAATAGTGTTTTAAACAGTTTAATCATGGAAGACGACGTTGAAAATATTTTATTAGATTTAGATATTGATGGTAACGTAGAATTAGTAATAGAAACGATCAATGATTTATATAATTCTGATTTCGACGAATATGAAGAACTTCCTGTTGAAATTGATTATGATACTTCCTCTTCCGAAGATTTGGCGACTCCAAATACTTTAGGTAGTTCAAAATTCTCTCTAGTTGAAATGAATAATATTCAAATAAATTTAAATACTTATTGGTATCTTCGAATAATTATTTAGACTCGACTAAAGGCAAACGAAGCAAGAAATCAAATCCAGATAAGTGGAAGAAAAATGTTAACAAACAGAATCGTCAAGCTGGAAAGAGCTATGAAAAACGAAATGGTAAGAATACAGGTTTTTAAATTAAACTCAGGTGTGATATTGATATCGTATGAGTAGTACATTTTGCTAAAGACTAACGAACGTCTTGGACGTGATTCAAATTTAATAACACAACTTGATATTCTCAAATACGATCCTTTTGCATTAACCTTCGCTAACCAAATTTTCAATTTAACCATCCATTTCTTCGATAAAACCCAAAATGATAAGTTTACATACCTCTAACGCATACTTATTTAATTTTCTTAGGAACTATGGCCGCAGAGAAATCGTTAGGTCCGCCTTGCCCTGAAACATGTAGAAATAAATGCCGAGAAAAGATATCCGAACCTGAAAGACAGCTCATACACGATGAGGTTTGGAAAAAAAAACCCAGCTGGCTCCAAAAAAAATGTACATCGCATCTAATATCACGGCAGAACCTAAGAATAGACAGCACCCTCGAAATAATAATCAAGAAGGTCGACGAAAGTATACTTACAAGTATTATTTGAAATCAAGAACCAATAATTCGATATGGGTAGAAGTTTGCAAACCTATGTTTAAATCAACGATCGATATCAAAGAAAAATTTGTTCAAAAATTGCAAACTCAAATGGTAACGGGTGCTGGATTTATTGATTTGAATACTCACGGTGGTCATAATAAGTTACAAGCTGAAGTGTATAACCGAGTAATCGATCACATCAAGAGTTTTCCAGCGTACGAAAGCCACTACTCCCGCGAACGATCATCGAAACAGTACCTCAGCCCTGACTTGAATATTATGAAAATGTTCAACTTATACATGGAAAAATACTGCCCGGGTAAAGAAGCCAAAGATCGCGACCTCTCTCTCGCATCCTTCTCCGAAATTTTCCATAAGGATTTCAACTTGTCGTTTCATACTGTCTCCAACGATACGTGTGGGGAATGCGATGCCCTTTTGAGTTTTTGACGAATGGTGAATCATTTTACAAAAGAAAACAGTCGACACTAAACTACACGGTTTATAATAAGAAAGATAAAAAAGCAGTTTGTTTGGTATGGGATGAAACTTATGCAGCTCGAGGTGCAAACAAAATATCAAGTTGTATAATAAAATACCTGCAAGACAACTTAAAAAAAGATACCGACGAGCTGATAATTTGGTCCGATAATGCTGCAGCTCAGAATCGAAACTTCACTCTAATTTCGGCGTATTTTTGGATACTGGCTAACGAGACATTTCCAAATTTAAGGAGCATCACCCACCGGTACTTATTAAAGGGGCATACAATCTCGAAGTTGACAGTATACATTCCATAATCGAACGACGTAAAAAGACGCTGGAAACGATGAAAATACACGAGACAAGAGACTGGGTTTTATTCATGAACACTTGCAGCAGTAAAAAAGTTACAATAGAAGCAGTATCGATGGAGCAGAACGAATTTCTTGATTTTTCTTCGATGCATTCAGGTAAAACTAGTCTGTTCGTGAAAAAAACTAAGTGTGCCATTTCCAAAATGGTTGATATAAAAGTTACGAAGGAAGAAATCGGCGTCGTATATTTTAAATATAATCTTTCGGACGAATACTCTACTGTCGACCTCAGAAGGAATCCAAAAAGAACGCGAAATTCGAACGGGAGTGTCTCGATAATTCCAAAAACATTAATATTGGTGCTCGCCGAACCTTGTAAAATATCACTTGAAAAGTACAACGATCTCATCGATTTACTGCCTTGGATTGACACTTTGACTATATACAACATGGACTGGTAAAGCCCCATAAGAGCAATGTTAAATTTTTGATCCGATATGCCGGCGTTTTGATTATGCAATTTCATAAGCAGAGTGGAAAAAAATCTTCTGCACATGCGCGAAATCACAGTTGAGAATCGCTGGGCCGCCATATTGTGCCTTGATATTTTTTTCAAAATTTTCAATCTCAAACCAAATTCAAATTTTTTTATTGCAATCGAAAGGTTTTTCAATTTTATAAAAAAAATATTTCTTGACATTTTTTTGCTAAACTCGTATTTTCAGAGTTATGAGCAAATATTAAATTTAATGCTATACAAAATGGCGGACCAGCATGCCTGTAGTGAAAATTTTTTCCACTCAAGGCTTTTGGGGTTTCTGCTAAGGAATTCCAGCTGTTCTACCAGTCCATGTTGTATATAGTCAAAGGATTGACACCAAACTACACAACTATTACCTGAATTTATCTCATTATACGAAAATCAAAAAGAATAGTGGAAAAACCGAAGATTTTGTCTGCCCATTTAACGTTATAGAAGTGGAAATCGATGTAGACTAGTAGTTTTAGTAGTAACTTTATTTTATGAATTCAACGAGTGATTAACAATAATTTTATTTCTGTTATTTATTTTTAGAACGTCCAATGTTTTACAAACCGAACGAGTCAACGAGAGGTTAAAAATGTTTATTTTTTTGTTCTTTAGCAAATTTCGAATATTAAATTATTAATAAAATGATTGCATCGCGTCTTTCTTCATGTAAACTGAATTCAAACTCATCAACAATTATCACCATTCACCTTATGCACAGGCACAAAACATGGACTTCCATCTTTAAATTGCGATTGGGGCAAGATGGTTGTCCATCACTGAGTTTTATTTTACATTTTTTTAATCATTTCTCAATATTTATACAAAAATGAATAGTTGAATTGAAACTACAGATCTCATACTGTACTAAGCTAACAATATCTAAGTACCAGCCGTAGGGCCCGTGGAACATGGACCCTGCTTGTATTGAGCACGCGCGCACATTTCCCCCACCTACTCGTGGCAGCGATCATATGACGTTGAAGACCTGACGAAGAGATCGGTGTAAGTGACAAATTTGAAAAAATCGTTTTTTTGGCTACACTGATAGAAATCAGTGTTGCCGATCGAACGACATTTTCAGAATGAACGTACATGCTTGTGAAGTAGTTCAAAAACTAATCCTCCTGTACTGTTGATTATCAGGTTGCTTGCAAATGTTCCAACAACTGCAGATCGATTACTAATGAACGTATCGTTAGTCTTCGTTCAAAGTTCGAACGCTTGTCATACATGGAGCAAGGTAATTACTTACTTAGCCGAATCGTTTTGGTCAGCATTAAACGGCGTCGTAAGGATCGACAAACCTCTCCAGAACACAGTCGTCGCCAAAGTTCAATTCGGTATTCTCTGCCAATGGCCTCGGAAGTAGCTACTGTGTGTAAACGTACGTTCATGCGCTTATTTTCGCTATCGAATTCCCGTTTACAAAATCTTATTGAATATGTTAAGAAAGGTGAAGTATCATTTTCATGTTCCGCCGGGAAGAATTTGAAATCCCACGAGCATCGTCGAAAATATAATGAAGAAACCCGAAATAGTGTTATTCTACATGTCATGCAGTTCCCCAGGGAAGTATCTCACTATAGTAGATCAAGAAACGACAGAGATTTTCTAAGCCCAGATCTGACAATATCGCGCATGTACCTCAAGTACAAGGAGGAAAATCCGAATACAACCATTTCAGAAAAATACTACCGGAGAACATTCAACAAGTATTTTCCTAATTTATCGTTCCGTCGCCCACGCACAGACACTTGTATGACGTGTGATAAATATAATCTAGAAAAACGAGCATCGATTCTGAATGCGGTCAAACAGCATGAAACACACTTAGAACAAGCTGATAACGCTAAGAAGCTTATGCATCTGCATATGCGTGAATCTCGCGAGCCAGATTCTACTACATTCGTCATTTCTATGGATCTAGAGAAAGTCCTATTTGTCCCAACATTAACTCACTCCCAAATGTTTTATAGCCGGCAGCTATCAGTCTATAATCTATGTATCCATGATGGCGGTACACAACGAGCATTCATGTGTATGTGGCATGAAGGAGTAGCTGGCCGTGGGTCTAACGAAATCATTTCCTGTTTACTGAAGGTGCTACAGTCGAAAGTAACAGCAAAAAAGAACGTAGAAATCTGGTGTGACAACTGCGCTGGCCAAAATAAAAATCAAATGCTAGTATTAGCAATGTTGTATCTTGTAGCTATGAAACGATACAATATTCCGTCCAATCTTCCACTACTGGGAACAGCCCAACCATCAATTCAAATAAAATTGACGATCTTAAAAAAATGATTCCATTTTTACAGCCTCAGTATCATCCATTTTATGAAAATCTATGTCAGGTGTGTGGTACTACAGAATAGTAACGATATTTTTATTGAAATGTACCCTTTTTTTTTTTTGTTTTGAATGTAATGGAAAGTATATTAACATAAAAAATATCGAATATCAATATTTTGTACTCAATAAATATTTTTGATAATGAACTTTTACACTATTATTGAGTTCACAATATTTTTAACTTTTGAAACTTTTTCAGCCGACGTTTCAACCGTACTTGGCGGTCTTTATCAACGCCCTAATACAAACACTCACGAAGCAGCTGTTATTTTTGTACTGTAAAAATGTAACATACACCGATCTCTACACAGGCAATTTTATACTTGTGACGAAAAATTTTTCAGGTTAACTTACACTGATGGCAAACTTCATTTCTAGCCACTAACCACCCTTCTAGGTCCATTCCCTCAGTCACTATTTGTTTTTATCGTCTACTGAAAAAAAACGATTTTGTCACTTACACCGATCTCTTCGTCAGGTCTTCAATATCTAAGTACCAGCCGTAGGGCCCGTGGAACATGGACCCTGCTTTTATTCGTTTATTGTCACTTTATTGGAAGAACTCAGGTTTTTTCCTTACTGGATATTCTTGCCAACGTGCGAATGGTTTAAGGACCGTTGGGTTGTGCTCACTAGGGTGGCCCTTATTTTTTGAATTTTGGAAATGTTGTCGGGACGAGGGGGGGGGTCAATAAGACAAGACCATTTTCGATGATTTCTTATCTTTACCCCCTTTTCATGGGACATAAAAAACGTCATTTTTTACGTTTTTTAAAAAATTTGAAAAAAATGACTAAAAATTAAAGAAACATTTTTTTTTGAATAAAATGTTTTTAGCATACATGTTATCACCCAAAAAGGTCATTTACGTCGATTTTTCATCCTTACCTTCATTTTTGGGAACCTCATTTTTTTTCAATTTTTGATAGTTTTTGAAAAATTCTCACTGATACGGCAGTGGTGAAAAATCACCGTAAATGACCTTTTTGGGTGATAACATGTATGTTGAAACCATTTTATTCAATTTTTTTTTTCTTTTAATTTTTAGCCATTTTTTCAAATTTTTTAAAAAACGTAAAAAATGACGTTTTTTCATGTCTCATGAAAAGGGGGGTAAAGATAAGAAATCATCGAAAATGGCCTTGTCTTATAGAAATACCATCCCTATGATCATTTTGCTAAAAAAATTCAAAAATTTTCAAAATGTTCTATTTTTTCTATTTTTTTGATTTTTTCAAATTTGGGGCCCCTGAGAAACGGCTTAAATTCAGTTAGAGGAAAAATAAAAAATAGGGAATTATTTTCTACCAATATTTCACCAATTGACCCCCGTCCTGACAACATTTCCAAAATTCGAAAAATAAGGGCCACCCTAGTGCTCACACATTGCAGCGATCGTGTATTTTTTGTCAAATGCGAGGTATAAATCGCGTATAATTTATCCTCATGAAGCTTTAACAAAACTGTTCAAACCAACCTCTGGTGTAATTGTATCTCCTGAAAGCAGTGATGAAGAAAATGAAGACCAAAATGTTTAAAACAAAAATTGAAATGTTCAAAACGAAGATTAGGTATATTGTTTTGTAAAGTATTCTTGGAAATATACCTGCCTACTTGCTTTTGTTTTTAATACTTTCTTGAGGTTTGATTGATTAGTTTCTGTACTTAGTAGTTAATGATGTGAAGGTATCATGTTTGCAAATGAGAGGTTAGAATTTTAAGTACATCACACTAAAAACACGATAATAAGATAGAAATGACTACCTTGTTCTTAACTTGATATAATCGAAGTCCTATTATACATGATCAACTTATTTTTTTTCAGTAGGTAAAATACCAACATTTTGGGTGAGTTTTGTCCCAATCGGTGAGGAGGCACTTTTCACCATTATACCCGGACAGTCCCTTTATTTCCTCACTTGTGAATGAGCTGTTTTTTTCTACGTTTTCCAAAAAATTTGAATTTATAATTTCGATTTTTTCTTCTTTTAAAAATTCGTCAATTTCTTTTAATTCTAAGGGGTCAGTTCTTTTTTTTTTATCGAATTCTTCAAATTTATTTTGTACTTTTATTCCAATGCTTTCGAAAGTGGTTACAAAATTTTTAAAGTCTTTTCTGAGTTCATCCAAAGTACCTTCTATGTGATTTTACGTTATTTTTTACGTTACACACTTTCGATAGAAATAGATAGAAAAATGAAATTCTTAAAATAGTATAATATAACGATACCTTTTGGAATTTGGAATTTTCTAGCTCTCGTAGAATGGATTCTATCTCTGGGATTTTGAAGGTGTTTTTTCTTCTGAAATTAGGATTTCTCTTTGGCTGAAAGGAAAGCTTCACTGCGGCTCCTTTGGATTTCTGGTCTCGTCGTCGTTTTTTTGGGCCTTTGTTTTTGAGTCGTCGCTGGATGAGTTTGAAAATTTCTTCTTAGTAGCCTTGTTTTTTTATTGAGGTTGGAAATTTTTATCGTTTTTGGTCGCGTAACTTTTTCCTCGATTTTTTTTTCTCTTTGGATAATTATCTGATGTAATTTTCTTCGTAACTGTTGGTTTTAATTTAATTCCGTTTCTCTCAGGACCGGATTGCTCTTGGATTCGAGCGTTCGGGCGCCAATTGTGAAGAACGCTTCTCACTGATTTTTCCTGATTTTTGACGAATTTATTTTTTCTTTGGAAAAACCCGAGCGAGAGAATTCAACACTTTTTCGTAGTAAATTTGCGAGAAGTAAATTAATGCGACACGTAAATAATTTAAAGAACACGATTATTTTTCTTTTGAAAAATAAGAACGATAGAGAACAATTCATTAAAAAAGATAGTTTCGGATTATTTTTACAATATAAATTCTTTTTCAACTAGATCTTTTTAAAAGGCCGGAATGACAGTTAGCAAGCGACTGAATTTATGTTCGTGGCTTCGCTAATCGTAGGTGACGAAATTTATTGATATGACCATATTTGTCCATTATAATTACTTCCCTGTGTATTTTTCCACAGCCGAAGTAACGGTGAATTTCGACGAGCTCGTGTCGAAGAAATTCATCGATTCTGCGATTTTATTCTAACGGGAATTTTCATATTTCGAAAGTACGTAATTTACGTACTTTTTACTCGTGACAATTGTTATAATACTATAGCATAATAATTATTTTTAAGCGAGTATCCCCTACCATAACCAATTATCTCAAAAACTTGGAATCGCGATATGGCTTTCAATCAACAGTGTTCAGTTTGATGAAAGGAAAAAGGAAAAAGTCTCCTGCCATTCCTCAAACGAGGTTCGTATTTCAAAAATCAAAAACACTAATTACTATTATTGGTGAAAAATATGTCTAATGCATTTTAGATTGATACTTAAAATATTTATAGGTGCATTACTCATCGATGGGATGAAGCTGACTGAGAACATCCATTTCAATAAAGAAACCTTAGAAGTAGCTGGTTTCGTAGATCTTGGTGAAAAATATACCTTTGAAGAACAAAAAAGAACTTCGGGTGATCATGCCTTAGTGTTCATGTATCAACCTCTTTAGCTGGTAAATTGATACAATCATAATTTTAAAATGCTGATGTGTACATTCTTACTCCTGACTGATGATGAATTATTTTAATTTTTAGGTAGCTGAATTCGAGTTATCGGTGCGTTTCTAACAAAAAGTGCAGCAAAAGGAGATATCCTTCACAATTTGGTTATTGCAGCTACAGCACTTCTCGAGAATGCAGGGTTTTCAGTTGATTGTGTTGTGGCAGATAACGTATTTTATTGGTAAAACATTTAAAAAATGGTGTAGTTCTAATGTAATTTTGAAATCTGCAGACTCCTAGCGGGAAGGAGCAACAATTGGTCACTTGCCTTACAATAATGCAAAAAAACGAGATTAACATTTTTGAAAGTACTGCTGAGAAAATTTCCATAATGAATGATTCAGCGTTTAGTAACTGCGCAAGAAAAAACAGCCACTGTGCACTTGTAGACTTAGATGTTATAATTTATTCCCTAACCTACCGATTGTTACAAGATTACATTGAAAACTTTTTTGGCTGTATTAGAAGTAGAGGTGGATATAATGATAATCCAGTGCTACTGCTGGAGATCAGCATGAAATACCTAATGATCCACAATGAAATAAAAACAATTGGTGAGAATGGAAACTGTCAGTGGGGGAGGATATAAAAATTTTCAGAAACACAACCAATGCTTCCATCTTACTACTCTGGCATCTTTCATCATTTCCAAATTAAATAATACGACACTTTTGAAAATTTCCACCGCAATAGTTTCCATGAGAAGTGCTCGCATGCGACGCAGCATCCACGTTATTTCCCACCTAGTACTGACGAAAAATTCCCACAGAAAACTTATAATCGGCGGTTTCCACTTTAATAATTTTTCCACCGAGCAAGCGCGACGTTTCATTCTACTTTTTTGATTTTTCAATCGCATAAATTTTCACGTTTATGCGCAGACGATTTTGAAACAAAATCCAAACAAACGAGGTAACCTCCGCATACGCGAGAAATGCTTTCGAATGAGTTTTTGCGACGTCGTCGTTGAAAAGTACAATACACACCCTTCCCCCTCCGCTTCCTGACCGAGCATCGTATACGACAAAATACAACATAACCAAATTATAACTTTTGAATTTCTCCCCTCGGACTGACGTAGACCCTGTAAATGTGCGGTCTAAAAAAGCCCTCGCCTTTATACCAATTTCGTTAATTCTGTCACGCGCTTAATTTTACGCCTTTAATAACGCGTTCCCGTTCTGCAATCCGCAATCGTCGCTTATTACTTAGACCGAGGTTGCCGACAGTGAAAATGATCCTCCTTTTTTTGAAGCAACGAAAAACGAAACAATTTTATGAACAGATGAAAAAATATGGAAACAGAAAACTTCAGAAACCTTAAAGAAAGATGATTTTCTTGCTCATTTTCAATGATAAAAATTCATTAAATAAAATTCAAATTCAATTTTTGAATGAATTTAAAATATTAAAGATATCAGGAAAATAAGAACGTTTGCAACTCATTTAAATAATTTATGAAAACTCCCATGCTGGATTCCAAAACTAGCACACCTTGGGAGTCAAGGGTTACAGGTGAAAAAACGAAAACACCATACACACCCTTACTATGAGAACCCCTCACATCGATAAAATAATTACTCTTCGCTATCGAGCAGCAAACAAAAAGAAGGGAAAAAATCTTTCGACTCAAAACAGAAGACACTTTCACAAACGAGAATCCCTTTCATAAAGAATGCATAAAACTATGCAGCATATAAGGGAGTGCGAGACAGAGAAAAAAACCATCCAACCACATCGCAGTAAAAACACACCGTGCGAGCTTTTGTATTAATAGAAAATAATATGTAAAACCTGGTATTTTTCCACTACCGTTAATAAGTACAACGTAAAGAGAGTTTCAAAGTACCTTTATTGCGCTCTATGCCTCAGTTTGAAGGAGAGAGAAAAAAACCCTATCAAACCCTGGGCGAAAGAAAAACCCAAGCAGGGGGAACGCACTAAGTTCGTGATAAACGAAGTAATGAAAACTGGCGAGAAAACGATGAGACCATGTTTTTCTCATAATAAGCACAAAATGTAATTCGCGTAATAACCCATTCAATGTTCGCGGCACATGGGGTAGATACTTCATGTGAATGAAAAAAGGGGGAAAAATTGAAGAGAGAAAAAAAACGCTTATTTTTTCATGTTCCTGATGCTGAATACTTCTTTCAATGTTATTACTTTTTTTCGTAAGTAGCGGAAATGAAATATAGATACCCATTTCCTAGCCAAGTTTGATTCCAAGTCTGATTGTCACCCAGTTGGTCATTGCTTTATTATGCCGAAAGTTTTTTACGTTCCAATGGAGAGATGAAACGTATGCCCTGGGCTAGGCAGAGTTGCATCAGGCATTTACTGTTTTTTATTGCATGTTAAGATGATTAATTGCAAAACCTGAGAACAGAGAAGTAGTTTGCGGGCGGTTTGTTATTATCCTACTTTCTCTTGTTCTAACTGAGACACATCACCTCCTCAAGGTCTAGGGCGGAAACGACTCGCTGGTGATCTTCCTCCTCGGAGGAAGGACATGAAAGTCCAACGTAGGGCTAAGCGTGTGAGCAGTTTGCCTACGTGCGATTGTGACGTCCCCGATTTCAACTAGATACTGAATTAGACTTTACTATCAAACGTTGAAGAAGACTTGAAGATGCGATTTGGCGGGTGGACTCCTCCGAAGAAACCCCAAATGCTCGGGAGGTGTGGTTTGCAGTATTTCTGTATTTAAAAGAAGCATATACCGGAGAAATACGAATTATAAATGATTCCAACGAAGTGCATCCGTTCGAAGTAATAGCTAATATGCAAATACGGCTCGTTGGAGAACATGGAGGAGAAGCGAATACCGAAACAAAAACCACCGGCATCATAAAAAGGTTGGAGTATCGAAATCTAATATTCTCCCCTAATCAGACCCACGCCTATGATTTCCATATTGTAAAATTAAAACATGGGGGTAGTTCCAAACAATTCATCAAACATAAGGTTGGAAGACGACCAAAACCATTGCTATGTCATTTATGGTACATACGAAAATACTACTTTAGAGCAATGTGAATGGGGCCTTCGCTCACCCTCAAAAACAATAATTTGACCTACCCCAACATTCCTCCCACCCTTGATTTTAACAGAATGGACTGTACGAGTAAATCATACATACTAGACAGAGTTTTTTATTGATTATTTCTTATTTTTAAATACTTTTATATTAACGCTGTAATAGGTAACTTTAAAAAAATATATGTACGTATATAATATAAAACTTTTTCATCATTTCTGTTGTTGTGTGCATTGAGTAACGTACGGATTCTGTATTTAAAAGTAGCATATACCGGAGAAATACGAATTATAAATGATTCCAACGAAGTGCATCCGTTCGAAGTAATAGCTAATATGCAAATACGGCTCGTTGGAGAACATAGAGGAGAAGCGAATACCGAAACAAAAACCACCGGCATCATAAAAAGGTTGGAGTATCGAAATCTAATATTCTCCCCTAATCAGACCCACGCCTATGATTTCCATATTGTAAAATTAAAACATGGGGGTAGTTCCAAACAATTCATCAAACATAAGGTTGGAAGACGACCAAAACCATTGCTATGTCATTTATGGTACATACGAAAATACTACTTTAGAGCAATGTGAATGGGGCCTTCGCTCACCCTCAAAAACAATAATTTGACCTACCCCAACATTCCTCCCACCCTTGATTTTAACAGAATGGACTGTACAAGTAAATCATACATACTAGACCGAGTTTTTTTATTGATTATTTCTTATTTTTAAATACCTTTATATTAACGCTGTAATAGGTAACTTAAAAAAAATATATGTACGTATATAATATAAAACTTTTTCATCATTTGTGTTGTTGTGTGCATTGAGTAACGTACGGATTCTGTATTTAAAAGTAGCATATACCGGAGAAATACGAATTATAAATGATTCCAACGAAGTGCATCCGTTCGAAGTAATAGCTAATATGCAAATACGGCTCGTTGGAGAACATAGAGGAGAAGCGAATACTGAAACAAAAACCACCGGCATCATAAAAAGGTTGGAGTATCGAAATCTAATATTCTCCCCTAATCAGACCCACGCCTATGATTTCCATATTGTAAAATTAAAACATGGGGTAGTTCCAAACAATTCATCAAACATCCCATAAGGTTGGAAGACGACCAAAACCATTGCTATGTCATTTATGGTACATACGAAAATACTACTTTAGAGCAATGTGAATGGGGCCTTCCCTCACCCTCAAAAACAATAATTTGACCTACCCCAACATTCCTCCCACCCTTGATTTTAACAGAATGGACTGTACGAGTAAATCATACATACTAGACCGAGTTTTTTTATTGATTATTTCTTATTTTTAAATACCTTTATATTAACGCTGTAATAGGTAACTTTAAAAAAATATATGTACGTATATAATATAAAACTTTTTCATCATTTGTGTTGTTGTGTGCATTGAGTAATGTTATGTTTTGAATATACGCAACCCGACTTAGTTCTAGAGTTTAGATGTACGCGCCCGTGTAATTTGACTTTGCGCAAGACTTATCATTATTCGTTGAATTACTATTACGAAATTATGTAGCTTTATACTTTGAGTGAATAAACGTTATAGAATCATAACAGTGGCGACGCGGATGGAATCATACTCTCTTACTCGTATTCGTATGTGGTATTAGTTGCTCAATTCGCGTATGTATTGTGAAAATCCAAACAGCGACATGGCACTTCCAAATGTGTTCGAAAATTTTCATTCGGATAAGGAAGAATTCAGCTCGTGGTCGGAGAGGTTTTCTATGTATATGGAGTATTACGATATTAAAGACGAAGGAAAACAAGTGAAATTTTTCATTGCTAGTATTGGAGCCGAAGGTTACGGTGTACTGAAACGTCTTTCATGCCCTAAAAAGCCAAGCGAGTGTACTCTAAAGGAGAATTTGGCCTCCTTGGAAGGGTATTTTGACCCTAAACCGCTGAAAGAAATTTGCCGTTTCAAATTCCGACAACGTAAACAGAATGAAGGCGAAAATTTTGCGAAGTTCTATGCTGCACTGAAGGAATTATCTCGTGGCTGTGAATTTGAGAATTCCATTAATTCCTAAGAAATGTTGAGGAAAAAAGGTTAAATTAATTGATAAAAATAAATTAATAAAATTAATTTTTAATCAGTTATTATTTAAAGAAATATTTAATAATTTGAGAATCGATTAGAAGAAGAATTACGCAGTCAAATTATATCTGGCATTCACGACGGAAGACTTCAAAGACAAATTCTAATTACAAAGGACTCGACTCTCTCAAAAGTAGTGGAATTATGTACCTCTTGCGAATTAGCAGAAGCGAGCTGTAATTTAATGCAGTACCAGTTCGGTTCGAATACGATAAAAATGGAATCTGAAATCAATAAAATTAGCACTCGCCCTCAACGCGGAGGAGAGGAAGAAGTAATCGTATGTATCAGATGCAGCCGAAAAAACCACAAAGCTCCAGAATGTCACTTTATCAACAGAACATGTAATAAGTGTGAGAAGACTGGACATTTGGCGAACGTTTGCGGAAAAAGCTATGAAGAAATCAGGAAGATGGCGTTATCTAAGAAACCAATCGAAGTTAAAGCTGTCTCTTCTCCATATGAATATAATGTAGTTGATATTTGTTAATTATAATTATTCGCGGGGCTCTTTCTCGTAGGGGGGAAGAGTTGTTATGTTTTGAATATACGCAACCCGACTTAGTTCTAGAGTTTAGATGTACGCGCCCGTGTAATTTGACTTTGCGCAAGACTTATCATTATTCGTTGAATTACTATTACGAAATTATGTAGCTTTATACTTTGAGTGAATAAACGTTATAGAATCATAACAAGTAACGTACGGATAGGATTAGGTTTCACTCATTCCAGTGGTAGGTAAGTTTAAACCAACTGTACTTTAGGTAATATATGTCTATATTAGCTGGACTCGGCTGGGCTTTTGATATAAAAAAATTGAAAATCGATTAAAGGCCGTTAACCATCGACAAATTTACTGTTCTATTTATAGGACGACTAAGAATACATCAAAAATGATAAGTATTTAAAACTGCTCTGCGTTTTAAAAAATTATCGTCAATTTAACGTCGTATTGTGACGGATGACCTTCGCATTCCGATTATATTTCCGCCTTTGATATTGTTGGATATCAACATCGTCGTCTTATCACCATTCGTATTTTTATATTGAATGTCGTAAAGCACACAACTTTGCACTTTCGGCTCACAAGATCAAACGAAAAGTTGTTGATGTTTCAGTTGTTAAAAGTGGTCAATGACTTTTCATAATTTAAACCATAATGTATTTTTGTCGGAGAATGTATGAATAAATTGATAAAAGTACATGCTTATGCAAAATTGATTAGAATCGATGATTTATGATATTTAATTCGCGTAAAGCCGTAAACAGGAAGTTGATTAAAATAATTTTTTCGTTATCTATTTTACTCATGCACCCACCAAGTGAAAGTAGTTAGGTACTTGACCGATAATAGGTAAGGTACCTAACCATAGGCAACCTAATTTTCTATCAAAAAAATTGAAAATTTTTTGCAGCAAAAATTCAAAATATATTTTCTTTTAAATTTAAGAAATTTTTTCCTGCAAAAAAATTAAAGTATTTCATTCTCCAAAAAATAACGTTTTTTTCTCTCTAAATTAAAGTAGGTAGGTAAGAGATTTTTTAAGCAAAGACGATTTTAACAAATAACTTCATACACACTGGGTGACTGGGTGGCTAAATATTTTGGTGCTATATTTTAAAATAGGTAGGTAAGTCAATTTTTTGGAGAAAAAAAATGCTAAATTTCTTGAGATAAAAATTATCGAATTTTTGGCGGAAAATGCTCAATTTTTTCAAAGTAATTTTTTCAGTTTTTTGACTGGAAAATTTTTTAATGTTAAAGAAAAAATTTTCAATTTTTTGGCAAAAAAATTATGAAAAAATTTCTTTATTAGGCTTGAGTATTGTTGAGGTAAATATTTCAATTTCTTAGATAAAAAGGTCTTTTGTCAAGTTATTTTGCACATGGAAAACGACTTTTAATTTTATCCGGGTTCATAAAATGTTTGTAAATTGGGATGCTTTGAAAAAACAGGTCGCGGGGTTTCTGGCGCCTACTCAGAGGATCAGAAGTTGAGACCCTTGAGGACTCCTTCCCCTCGCACAATGATAGTCATACTCGGATTAGAGACATTAGAGTAGCCTCACAGGCTTTCTATTCATTTAAAGGACTTGGAAGAGCTTTCTGTAACTGCACCTCAAATTCACGATAAATTTTGTAAAGGCCCTTAGTAATTAGGAAAATGAAGAACCTTTTTTCCACATTAGCTATCGACCAAACGCATGAACAAAATAATGAAATATTGTAAATAAGAGCAGAGCTGCTGTAGGCTTGACACAAGAACCAGCTATCCTTCCAAGATCGTGTATAGCAGGGTCTGAAGTTTGCAGTATCGAAGAACACCCTAGAAAAGTTTGAAATAGTATAGGGAAAAAACTGGTAAGACTCCGATATGATTGAGCATACCATATTACTTCATGTTACGGTGGATGGACGACCATTCATAACTGTTGAAGACGAATCATTCAAAGCTTTATTGAAGCCTATCAAAGAAAGACTAAAAATTGAAAGAATTGTTGATTGCAAGTATGCCAAATGATTGGTTTCTGAAGAAGCAGAAAAATTGTGAAACTTTTGAGAACTGAAAGTGGAAAGCGCGAGCTGAAAACAGTTTAGGGGATGAGGTTGTTCCAGGCACAAAAATGTATTTTACTAATTAATAGTAGTAGTAAAAATGAAGATGATGCCGTTGGATCCATTTACCCAATCGTAGTTTATCCAGACGAAAAGAATAATACCGATGGTTTGATATATGTTTCAAATATCGTATATTTCAAAAAAGTCCTTCCATTCTTGCTTAAAAATCGCGATCGATTGTTAATCTTCAACGATTTTTGAATAAAATTTTACCATGTGGCAGAATTTTGAATCCGATTTAGAATTTTATATTAGTTTGTAATTTCATATTCATGTGTTGGCTAATGAAAAGTGTCTAATGTTTGGTTCTACTTGAGCCTATTTTTCTTTTTAGGTAATTTGAAGTTATTTGAATTATTTTTAAGCAATTTAATTACTTTTTTGATTGATGACAACATTCTAGTTTTCTATTATAACCTTAAGCTCAGAGTTTAAACTTTTACTTGAGACTGTTCTTTCATTTTAATGCTATGTATTATTCGTAAGTCATTTTACCATTTTTTCTAAAACATGAAAACGTTTTAGTTAAATCACCAGCAACTATTTCCGAACATATTCAGCTAAAAAACGAAAAAATAAAGGATGTGGAATCCTTGTTGCAGGCAAGGTTTGGTACTGGTTCCGAATTTTCTCTTTTAATACTATATTTTTGTAATAGTTTATCAACTGACTCGTTATTAAATTCGGTTCCATTATCACATCTCATTACGTTGAACTGACCAGCTCCTGGAAAACTAGCTTGTAGAAACCTTGGAAGCTTCATTCAGATATGGTACAAATTTTGATATTCGAAAGATTCGGTGGTGAATTAAAAAACTTTTCGTACGGAGTTATATAATCAATACTCGAATGTGGAGTGCGATTATATATATAACAGGCAGTATGTTAATGAATAATTTGTTTCATATGTGCAAAAGAGGAACGACGCCAGAGAAACTTATTCATAAACATGATAATTGAAAGGATGAGCATTGAAGTCATTGCCTTTGCTATGAATAGAATTAGTTTAGAAGAACTAAAGGAGTCGCTAATCCCCACATATTCGCAGGAAATCCAGCTTCGAAAATCAACGCACGAATTCTTTTCTGTATAGTTCTATTCAACCTTTCGATTAGGCCATTGTGTTGATGGCAATAAGGTTCCGAATTTTCTCTTTTAATACTATATTTTTTACTATATTTTTGTAATAGTTTTTCTCCTGTTTCCTTTGTGACAATATAACAAATACTATATTTTTTACTATATTTTTGTAATAGTTTTTCTCCTGTTTCCTTTGTGACAATATAACAATCTTTTGAACAGGGAATAAAAAAAAAAAATTAAATCGAAAAAGACACCTACAACTATCCAAGAAATAATATCAGGAAACTTCCCCTCACTACCGCTTCAAAAATCAAACCCTCGACCAGGTTCTTCATCAAATAAAACAAACCCATCGATATAAATTCCAAAGGCAGACATTCTGTCGCAAATAATCCAGCGAAATTTATTTCAGCCTGTAAAATAGAATTCCTTCATATATCAGCGGTAAAAATAGCGGCTTACGAATCGTGATTTACGATCATTTAGACAAGGCCGGCTAAAGATTGCGTCCAGCATTACCGAATCGTTTATTATCGCCGGTACAGGGCATACGACCGGCATTATGAACTAACTTCCATTAAGTAGTGGCAAAACTTTACCAGTCGAAGAAAAAGAGTTACCAGACAGATTTCCGCTCCAATAGAACAAAAGGAGACCACTTACACGAAACGGGCACTTAATAAAAGACAGCCAAGCAAAACTTTATTCCGTACTATCCCTGGAATCGAACAATAAGCCAAAGGGTTCGGTTTGTCATTCGTATACAAAATTCAATTGGTAAAACGAGAGAAAGGCGAGATGTAAGACGTAAGCTAGCCGCAGTCTGCGGTATTTCAAAGATGAAATGATAATCGTTTGTGTACTAAATAGAACGCCGCATTTTGTACACAAATAAGAGGCTATACACAATCTTTTTTAAAGCGTTGAATTTCATTTCGTCCGAATGCGATTCAATTTTCGATATTTAAGCCATAGAAGAAGACTCAGTGGGTTCGATTTAAATTGAAAACATCCTGCCAGTTTCCCGCATCTTTTCAGTTCGATGCCAATATTCGTCTTCGAAGCAGATTTGTCATTCGACATGATGGGGTTTGTCTCCTCTATATTCAGTTGAGCGAGCTCGCTCTAGTCAGATATAGTACTCGTATTTACCTTTCCAAGCTGTACAAAATAAGTGAAATTTTCTCAATTCTAAATTAGCGTATTTTCCACTCTAATTTCCATCTAATATTTCACAAACTCGACTCGAACTGAACTGAACTCTCTGTCTAAACAGTACGCGGCTGCAGCTCGTTTGAAATTCGTATTCCGTAGTTTTGCATAAAAACCGCATCAATTTCGTATAAATTACCCTTAGCTTGTTTTTCAAAACTCGTTACCCGTTAAAAAAACTTTCTTTTTCGCTCTCCGCGCACCTTTCCCAGGCCACTCTATATCAAATACTATCTTAAAATTCAAATCATAAAAATTAAACGAAAAAAATCACCCTGCCAAAAAGTTATCCTATAATATCGAGCTCGTTAAATAGATTGCCAGAGTTTCTCAACTTCCTCCTACACAGTCTTTTTCTATCTGTCGTGGCTTTTCGTTTATTGATAGAAATTTTTCTTCGTTTGTTCATTCGCTTTCCCCTTAATATTTCTTCACGTTCATATCTTGAACAAATTTTTGTTCCCATACAAAATGGCAGGAATGAAAATGAATTGGGCGAATTGATAATTTGTGTCGATGTGATACCAAACATAAATTAAGCTGGTGGCGACGATGGGCAAAAATAAATTATTTTGTACAAGTATTTTCTTTTCTGTAAGTAAACTGAAACTGGAACGAGACAAAATGCTAAATATTTTCCTGGGATCTAATATCAAAAATTTGACTTGAATACCTACAGCGATTGAAAATAAAAACGGTGACTTTAAAAATTAATAAAAACGACAAAAGTTATAACACGAAGATTCAAAGGTTTAAAATCCCACCAAAAAGATGCTTTTTTCATGTACAAATCGAGGTTAAGCCTGAGTTTGAAGACCATATCAAAAATATCGTGTGAAGGGTTCAGGAGGTTGTTCCAGAACATTTCTCCTGGGATCAAAGATCAAAATGGTAGCTCGAAAAGTGATAAAGCATCGGCTTGACTATTGGAATATTTTGAGTAAGTACAAAAGAAAAAAAATGAGAAAAATCACTATACAAGACACTCAGCACTACTTGAAATACAAATATTCCACTGGTTATCAATTTCAGCCGTCATATAGACATCGTAAAAAGCTTGAAAATAAAACCTGATCATTTTCAAACACTAAGGGCTAGTTGTACAGTCAATGAGTTAAACGTTGTTTAGTTAATCATTGGTTAAATTTTAATCATTGATTAATTGTGGGAGCGTTGTACAGTAGTTTAGTAGAGGTCGGTTTGCTAAACGGGCATTTCGTTCTGCCATGGCAGTAGACGCATGCGCTTTTACGAAGTTTTTCATGTTGTTTACTGATTTTACTGTTATCAGGGTTCATTTCAAATAGAAGAATTTGGTTAATAATTAGTGATCGTAATTAAATTGTTAAAAATGGAGAATACTGTTAATACTTCATTAAAAAGAAGAAAAAAATCAAAAAAATGCAAAGTTTTGTGTAATGAAAGTGATGATGCACATACTCGTGAGCCGAATTTCATATTGCCTGAAGATCAACGCCTCGTTAATTTAGTACACCGGCGTAAAGGAATTATCGAAAACTTGAAAACAGACAGCGTCTCAAAGCGGTAGGTACTTCAATACAAACACCTTATTACTTGAACGCAATTTGGAATCTAATTTTGCTCACTGTTTCATCAGAACCAAGGATGCAACGTGGCTGGAGATTGAAAGAGATTTCAACACAGCTTCAATCGAACGCTTTCGTAGTGCTGCTGCTTTGAAAACTAGATACGAGAATTTGAAACGACTTGTCAAAAAAGATGTTGCCAATGAAATACTATCCGCCAAAGCTACCGGAGGGGGTCCGTATAAGCCACCTGAAAAGAAAGTCAATCCAGATATAGCTAAGGTGCTGTTATCTATACTTGGAATAAAAGCTGTAGGAGAGGAGGCTACGTATGACAGCGACAACATTACAGGCACTGTCAACTATCAAGAACCAGAAGAGTCAGGTGAGAAAGCATACTGTAATGATAATTCAAGCAAAACATTCAATCGGTGTTCTATAACTTGTTACTGTTTTTGTTGACAGAATTTCGCAACATCGATGAGTACATGGTTATGGATGAAGGCTCCAACGGAAACTTGGATGATCCTCTCGCCGGTGAGAATTGATTAATTCATTGTAATCTGCGTACACTTGTGTAATGTACTTATTATAAATGGTGTTACCAACATTTCCTATGATAATGTTTTAGTGGACAGAGATATCGTTAACCATTCGCTTCAAAGTAATGAAATACCACCTTGGAGAACAGCAGAAGGTAGTGCTCATTTACGTTACGATAGTGACACTTCAACACCAGTTACAAACAGAGCAGACCAATTACCGAGTACAGCTGCTGTTGCAACACCAGTTATAAACAGAGTACACCAAGTACCGAGTACAGCTGCTGCTGCAACACCAGTTATAAACAGAGTAGACCAATTACCGAGTACAGCTGCTGCTGCAACAGTAGGAAATCAATCAATTCCCACCAATACATATTCAATTACTACCGTTGCTCCCGGAAGATGACAAACTCCAAGTGGGACAAACTCCAAGTGGATCGGTCCCAAATCAAAAAAGCTCAAATTATACGAAGAAACACCGAGCTTACCAAGACATGGTCTCAAAATGGATTACCTCAAAGGCCCAGCTTACTGAGACAAATGAGAAAGCTTATATGGAGAAACATAATTTAATAATACAACAAATCCAAGAGAAACACGAAGAGGAACTCAAACATATGAGAGAAACACAAATTGGAAGTGGAAATTTTGAAGAAGAAACGAGATAGTATTTAATGCATTTATTATTTTTTTTTTGAAATTATTTATTTTAGAAGGAAATGTGATGTTTTATTTTTCAACTATTAATTTATTGTGAGTCTGTGATATATATATTTTTTTCAAAGTTATTATTTTTTTTCTTGAGCTACAATGAAATGTTTTTTTTTTTCTTTTTTCATTATTAACTTACTGTGATTTTTTTAAACTATTAACTTGTTACTTTAGTAAGAAGAAAATGTGATATATTTTTTTGGAATTTTTCATTTCGTGATTTAATGACTTCATTTCATTTTGTTTATTAATATTCAAAGGAATAAATACACTTGTTTCATTATGTGATAATTATATGCAATACGTATATTATTCTATTTACATTTGAACATAAACTGATAACTACACACAATGCACATTACAATGCACATTGAACAGAATGACGATGCAATAATACTCATCAAATTTCATACGAAAAAATAATAGAATGTTCCAAAAACAACACAGCTACAGAACGACGTCATTATTTATATGAAATTAATTACTCTTGAAATTTTTGTTGATCAAGTAATCATAGAGAAATCAATAATACACACACAGGTTGCGTAGTAAACTGAACTTGTACGAATTTCCACACTATGGCAATGTTTCGAAAAATTGTACCAGACAATCTCTTGTAAGAGATCGTTCGCAGAGCGGATCATGCTCTTCGTAGTCATCTGGTGCAAAGTTGGTTAAATCAATTAAACGTTCTTCTTCCAGAGTGGTTCGTGGTGTTCTTTCCCCAAAATCACAGGCGATGTTGTGAAGGACTGCTGTTGCAACGATTATGCTTTGTGTAGAAGTGATACGAACGTTGATTCCTACCGAGAGTATTGGAAATCTTCTTTTCCAGACTCCGTAGCTCCGTTCAACGGTGCATCTTGTTCTTGTCAAAGCGTCATTGTAACGCTGTTGCGCAGGTGTAGCAGGGTTTCGAAATGGTGTCAATAAATATGGTTTCAGAGGATATCCTCCATGGCCTACCAAAATGCTGTCATGCATGAGATTTTGCTCGAATTGCAGCCTAACCTGCGAATTATTAAAGATGGTGGAGTCATGGCAGCTGCCTGGCCACCTTGCAACGATGTTCTGTATCTTTAAATTAGCGTCACAGATCGTCTGAACAGCGTCACAGATCGTCTGAACATTAACTGAGAAATAATTTTTTCGGTTCCGGTACATCTCCGCATTTTCACCACCGGGCGATCGAACTTTGACATGTGTGCAATCCAAAGCGCCGATGCATCGTGGAAATCGCGCTGCAATCTCATAGAAATCTTGTCGAACGCGTCTAGTTTCATCATCATTTTCCGGAAACTTGATGAATTGTGGTCGCAGCGATGCAATATGTGGGAAACTAAACAAACGCATTGCGACTGGCTGTAGATTTATGTATACCGATGAAGTCGCCACATACAATTAGCATCGATCCGCTTGCATAGTATCGCAGAGTGAGTAGTAGTTTCTGTTCAGGAGTTACGGCGTAATTCCTAACATAAAAAGCAAAGTACAAATGTTGATTTTCACTAAATGAGATTCAATTCAAATGTGATACTTGAAGTAATAATACTCAATTATTTTACCAATCGTTGGGTGAGCGAATTTTAAATCGATAAGTACTGATCGTTAGAGCTGTGCGCCGCCGAGTCGAGCCGCCGCCGCCGACAAATTTTCCATCAGCCATGACGGCTCAGCCGCCGCCGCCGATGAATCGTCGGCCGCTCGAACCGGCGCGTGTCTTAATTTGACCCCTCCGCCTCGTTCATCGAAAGTAAACAGGCTATAAATAAAGTAAAAATGTACACTCACTACTCTGTACCATTGCTGAGCAGCTCTCAAGCTCTTTAGGTTTAAGCAGCTTACAATGAGGTAGCTTTGAAAACTGTAGCTCTAAAAAGGAAAAAAATGCCCAAAATTGCTCACTCAGTCGGCTATGCCGCCGAGCAGCCGCCGATTTAGTTGTCAGCGGCGCGCCATCTACGCCGCCGCCGCCGACCAATTTTTGAGTTTGCGCCGCCGCCGCCGCACAGCTCTACTGATCGTACGGGAGGTTCGTTATTCATCTTGGGCCGGACTTTTGGTGACAGATATATGACAGAAATAAATAGATCAGATAAATTCGGTGTCGATGTGCGAATGCAGCCAGATAAGTCGAGTGATACTTTCTACGTGAATGCCCAGGAGAATTTTTGCCATATCCAGAATCCATGAACGCGATGGATCTCAACCAGCTAATCAGGGAAAATCGACTCTACCTGTGTAAACACTAATCGAATTCTGCGTCGAAGTCTAGAGCTCTAAATATTGTTCGAATTAGAATTATCGATGTCGTATTATTCCTATGTATCTTTTCGAAAGTTGTGACTGTTTTTTAGCCGAATTTTTTTTTAAAAATTTAGGCTATTGTGTCCGACCCTAATTTAGAAGGAGGGGGGGTAGAAGAGTTCTGACTCCATTTCTCGACGTTTGGGACCAAAAGATGACGATTTGCAAAAGTCACATATTTATATATATATATATATATATATATATATATAATGATAATTTTACCCTCACTTTTGGAACTCTGGGGCCGAGCCTAACAGGTCAAATGAGGTCAAACTTGATATGTAGGGTCCCCTAGGTGGAGGAATGATGCAAAAAAAATTTTGGGGCCCCAACTCAAAATTGGGGATTTTACCCTTTTTTGAGGGGGTGCGGGGGAGCCCCAATATCATGAAATTTTTTGAAACTTGCCCCAGGGATGAGAACCCTAATTACCTACACCATAGTCAAATTTCAGCCCCCTAAGTCATCCCCACCCCATTTTAGGGCCCAAAAAGTGGATTTTGGGGTCATTTTTTTCACGTTGATCAGGCTACAGACCCCCCAAATGGGGCTGGGGGGCCAAAATTTTCATCATGGATCAAGTTTGTGCCCCTGATGTGCCTTTTGTTGGTTTCAACTTTTGGGCCCCCTTTGACCCCCGTCAAGGGTCAAAAATCAAGATTTTTCACAATTTTTCATGTTTTTTCTCGCTTCTTGGTACGTTGATCAGCCTGCAGCCCAAACCAAATGACCTTGGATGCTAAAATTTTGTATTTAGGATAGGTAAGGGTCACTGAGGTGCCTTTTGGGGTTTTTGACCCTTGAGCCCCAAAATTGGGAGGTGGCCCTTTTTTGAGGGGGGCTCTAAAGAGGCCCCAATTTGACAAAATGATTTGAAATTTTTACCAACAACAGTGACTCTGATTGTCTCTACTGTATCTAAATTTCAGCTTCCCAAGTCATCCACACCCTATTTTAGGGCCCAAAAAGTGGATTTTGAGGTCATTTTTTCACGTTGATCAGGCTACAGACCCCCCAAATGGAGCTGGGGTGCCTAAATTTTTATAATAGATCGAGTTTATGCCCCTGATGTGCCTTTTGTAGGTTTTGACCTTTAAACTCCTTTTGACCTCGATACAGGGTCAAAAATCAATATTTTTCAAGTTTTAACCTGTCTTTTCTGACGCGTTGAACAGCCTACAGCCCAAACTAAATGATCTAAACAATCGAAATTTGGGATGTAGGGTCAGTAGAGGTCACTGATGTGCCTTTTGGGGGTTTCGACTTTTGAGCACCAGTTGACCCCCGTACAGGGTCAAAAATCAGAAATTTTCACATTTTAACCAATTTTTTAGGTGTGTTGATCAGCCTATAGCTCAAACCAAATGACCTTGGAAACTAAAATTTGGTATTTAGGATCGGTAAGGATCACTGAGGTGCCTTTTGGGTTTTTTGACCCTCGAGCCCCAAAATTGGGGGTCACCCCTTTTTGAGGGGGGCTCAAAAGAAGCCCCAATTTGACAAAATGATTTAAAATTTTTACCAACAACAGTGACTCTGATTGTCTCCGCTGTATCCAAATTTCAGCTTCGCAAGTCATCCCCACCCCATTTTAGGGCCCAAAAAGTGGATTTTGAGGTCATTTTTTCACGTTGATCAAGCTACAGACCCCCCAAATGGAGCTGGGGTGCCTAAATTTTTATCATAGATCGAGTTCATGCCCCTGATGTGCCTTTTGTAGGTTTTGACCTTTAAACCCCTTTTGACCTCAATACAGGGTCAAAAATCAATATTTTTCAAGTTTTAACCTGTCTTTTCTGACGCGTTGAACAGCCTACAGCCCAAACTAAAAGACCTAAACAATCGAAATTTGGGATGTAGGGTCAGTAGAGGTCACTGATGTGCCTTTTGGGGGTTTCGACTTTTGAGCACCATTTGACCCCCGTACAGGGTCAAAAATCATAAATTTTCACGTTTTAACCTCTTTTTTGGTGTGTTGGCCCTCGTCTGAAGAGCTGAAAGTGTGAAGGGGATTGAGAGCGAAGCCCTCAATCCTCTCCTGCCATGTCCCTATTGAGGGTAAAGCTCCCCAATAGGGGCATGGGGGCGGAGCCCCCATCTGAAGAGTTGGAATTGACGAGGTGGTTGGGGGCGAAGCCCCCAACGCGGGGGTATGGGGGCGGAGCCCCCATCCTAAGAGCTGAAAGTGATGAGGGGGTTGGGTCGGAGCCTCAACGGGGGTATGGGGGCGGAGCCCCCATCTGAAGATGAAATCTTCAATGCAGAGAGGAACTAAAACTGAAGACAAAAACCTGACATTTTTAAACTGAATTTGAAGTTGAAACTGATATTGAAACTGAAATACCATGGATGAAAACGTTTTCAAAGAGGTACACTAACTTGAAAAAAAAAATTCGGCTGTCGCGGAGCATCTTGACTGCTACGCGTTTTTTTTATTATTTTAGATTAGTTTATTTGTTTAGATGGATTGTCGATCTATTTTGTGATAGAAGTTACTTTTTTCATTTTTAAAAATTTTTTATCATAATTTTCTAATTTTTTTTTACCCTCTTATCGATTAATGTAATAGTAACTAAGTTTTCAATTGGAAAGGCGAGGGGGGGGGGGATTTGTAATATAATGAGATAGGATAGAAAATTTTTGCTACGTTCGATTCGGGTATTTTCGTATAATTTCGTGATCCGATAGAGAAAGATTTTCTAGGTAGATTAATTCCTGACGAGAAGATTGTCCGTTGTCCGTTATTATTATGAGATAATTACGTATGTTGTTGTATCGATAGAAGATTGTTAATTTTGTGAAGTAATCGAATATAATTTTGAGTTGAATTCTGAGTTTTAATTAATTTCGCGAGTTGATTTGAATCGAATTATGTGTTGATCGAGTAGGCATAGGCACTGGAGTGCCTATGGCCAGAGTTGAGCTGGAGCTTCGGCTCCAGTACGAGATCGAGTTAGAATGAAGTAAAACTTCATTCGAAAATCCCCTATCGATAGACATGATCGCCTCGTCGATCCCTAGTCGTAAGTAATGTGTAATCATTAGAAATTAGTATAAAAATAATCGTCCTATCGATTAAATTCACCTATTAAAAATAAAATTGAATAAAATGATCACCTCGTTGATCTGATTAAATTTGATATAAAAAATTGAAATAACTGCCTTGTCAGTTTAAATCCAAATTAATATTTGAATTGATTTTCTAAAATAGATTTTGATTTTATTTCGATATATTTTTATTTAAAAAACGACTTTTCTATATTTTTCCTGGAGCCTAGTTTTTAACAAAATCGATAGGTAGATTGAAAGTATGTAAATAGGTTCTCTTTCGGATTAGTAGGTAGGCTAGTCAGGTATACTAATATGTTGGTATAGGTACGTTCATCTCCATCCATTATATTTCCCATCCTATTAAAATCCTACGATCCCTAAAATCCGATAACATAATTATCTATTCTAAAAATCACAATGACCATAAATCATTATCCCTCGAATTTGAAAGTTTTTTAATGTGCCACTATACCACATATTAGTAAAATGGCGATTAGAAAAGCCAACGTATAGCTTATTGAATTTTATTTTTACCAACATTGATATAATTAATTTTTAGCTGTAACTTTGAATTTTGCTCTAAATTTTAAATTTTAAATTTAATCGAAAATTTTTTCCCGTCCTGAGTGTTGTGGAATGCGGGGCACATAGCTCTGAGTAAAATAAAATGAATTGATACAGCTCTTTTTCCAAATAATTTGTGTTTCCGATGAATTACTCGACGAATACAAATTTCAATATTTCAACCTTCCAACTTCATATTTCTTATTGGCAAACGTCAAATGTCAACTTTTACATAAAACGAATAACAGAACTAATAAAGCAGGCTTTTGCATCGGCTTATACGAATCGTCGTCGACGTGATGATTTTGAAATTTTTCATATTGCAAATGACACGAATATTTATATAGTTTTTTCAATGCTAGTACGACGATATCAGTAATCATCATCGCTACATTTGAAGACGTATAAGCTGCTAAGCAACGAGCTAACCTAGACTGCTTACAAACAAAATACGTTGTATAAAAGATCGTAGTTTTGTTAGTAAAATTGATTTGAAGTTTTCACATGATTTTTTTTTTCAGAGATCTGTGGAAGTAGCCTTTTTCTTGCTTATATTTCATGAATACGCTTCTCCACTTTTAAACAGTTCTTACCTGACGAGAAAACATTTCTTTGTCTCCCTCGTTCTACATTTCTCGAGACGATGCCAAAGTCGCGTGCTCCCCCCTGTCTCCTTTCACCCTGTTCTGAAACCACCTGTTTCTACTCATGATCATCATGTGTATAAGAATTACGCATTGAGAGATAATCGAATTTATCGTATTACGGCCAAGGGCCTAGTATGGGTTGTACCAAAAGGCATGCGGCACGAGCTTGTTAGAATTGCACACGAAGAGGCTGGTCACTGCTCTGTTGACAAAACCCTAAAGAAACTAAGCGAAACATACTGGTTTCCTGGAATGCGTCCTCATATGCATTTAGATCAAGAAAAAGAAATCTGCCAAAAAAAAAAAAAAAACGTGCTTCACAAAGTTGCGTACAAATCTGAGAAACAAAGTCGTGGCAAAAAAATTACCCCAGCAGAACATCTTCGCGACACTGCCTCTAATAACAGTACTGAACCAAGCCCAAGATATTTTATACGTTCCATTATGTATCAAACATGACAACATCTCATCCTAGATACCAGCTACGTAGACAGACGAGAAAATCTGCTGGATGTAATTAGAGACACGAGAGTCAACGTACATATGTGCGAATGTAATTCGCAACAAGGCGAAAAATCATTTTTCAACCGTCTCTCTCCTTCTTTCCTCATCACTCACGAGTGTGCTGGGTTAGTGTGCATGGTATCTCCAGTTCGAGAAAATTTCATTATAAGGGCCGTGTTTGAAGCAGCGCGGAGCGACCTCTCCTTAAATTTTTCTCTTTTTTTCGAGTGCCATCGTTCTGCATTACGTAAACGCTGTCATAAACACATGTCATGATGGGAGCTTCGATATATTTATGTATAAGAAATAAATTACTCGACAACGTGTGCGCCACCTAAATTTGTAGTGGGTTTTCAGAACAAATGGGTGAAAATTTAGAACGCGGCCATATCCAAATGGGAGAATATGTAATTCACTCCAGAATCGAGACATAGGATCAAAATTTGTATCAATTTCTTCATTACAGCAAGCCTTTGGATGTTATTGCTTGAAATAAATCGTTAAATTATTTGTAAAAAGGAAAAATCCTGCAATAATAATAATAATTATATTGAGTTCTATCCTTGGTTTTTCTTTCATTGATGTTGCCACCTCTATGCAGCATTTCTTTGCTGGTGCCGCTGAAGTGAAACCTACTATTGAGTTCATTTATAGAATGGAAAGTCTAATAAAAGCAATGAACTCAAAATGTAAAAAAGGAGGGCTCTGGAAAGATTCCCCAGAAGAGAAGGTAATTTGAGAAAAATTTTAAATTAATATCACGTAGGTATATGAAGAAAAAAATTATTCAAGTATAACTTTCATTATAAATTGAGGGGTTGTGAATTGAATACTTTTCAAGGGGGGGGGGGGGCTACTTTTAAATCGACTTTTTTTATTACATGGAGTACAAATGTATTGACAGTATAGTTGAATACGCCAAGACCGGACCATCCCCGGCTCCAGTGACTCCAAAAAAATAGGAAATTAAAAATTTCAAAAATTCCAGTTGAATATTTTTGAAATTGTGATTTCCTAGATTTCGTAGTAAAAATTGCATAGAGTTTTTGAGACTTCAAAATAATTCTGTTTCATTATACTTTGGTCAACAAAATAACAAAAATATATGAATGTATTATTGGAAAATCAAAAAACTCTAATTACCCTTTTTCTGTCCTATCCGTCTAATTATATGAAGAGTCGCGGCGAATATCAAAGGATTTCTTCTCCATGAAAAATAGGGTGTTTTTTTTTTGACTTTTCGTTGTCGCCGATTGGAAGAAAAACATTCGGCGCGTCGGCTGATGGAAAATTTGTCGGCGGCGGCGGCTCGACTCGGCGGCGCACAGCTCTATGTACACTTAGTATCTAGTAGCGTGTGTTTTGAGTGGTCCATGATTTCGTGATGTGATAACATTTTTTAGAAAAATTGCCAAAATTGGAATTGAAATTGAAAATTGAAATTCATTTCTGGTCTCTTTTTCATAGCATTTTCTTAGCTTGCCTCCTACGGCATTGTACAGCTCGCCTCTTACGGCATTGTAAATAGAGCTGTGCGCCACCGAGTCGAGCCGCCGCCGCCGATGAATCGTCGGCCGCTCGAACCGGCGCGTGTCTTAATTTGACCCCTCCGCCTCGTTCATCGAAAATAAACAGGCTGTAAATAAAGTAAAAATGTACACTCACTACTCAGTACATGCATCGGAGCGAAATTTGAAAAAATAAAAGTAACTTTAGTAACCTGAAATTTCAAAAAAAGTAACCAAAATTATGGAAAAAAGTAGCCAAAAATTTTCCATTTCCACTTGAATATAATGACTCATAACCCCTCCCCTCCCCTCGTCACCGTTTTTCTCATATTTTCGCTAAATTTGACGTTTCACAACTCTTGAAATCAATGGTAAAAATTTTGAAAAAATCAAAATTTTCAATTCAAAAATAATAATTCCTGCATTTTTTCTTTTTCTATAATTATGACGAATTTTAATAGAATAGTTGGCTTAATAGGTGCTCAATTTTCATATCATAGGAAATTTCAATTCTTGAGAAGCTCACAATAAATCATTTTTGAGTTCCTATCAAATCTTAATTTTTTTTGAACTCAATATTGAAAATTCAAAAAAAAAAAATTTTTCTTTCTTGAAAATACTTGATATCAACTTTTTTAAGTTTTTGAACTCTTATTTGTTTTGAAATAGTTTTCAGTTTTCAAATAATTGTTGATTTCAAAAAACGTGAATTTTAGAAAAATTTCAAATTACAAACAATACTGTCCTTTTTTTAATTTTAAAATTTTTTTTTCGATTTTTTTTTATTTTTCAAACAATTTTTAATTTCTATAAATTTAAATTTATTAACAATTTGTCATTTCTAAAAAGTTCTGGATTTCAAAAAATTAAACTTAAAATTCTCAATTTTTTGATTTTTAAACAATTTATATTTAATTTTTTAAAAATAGCCGTTCCTAAAATTCATGTTTATTCAAATAAAAAATTTCCAATTTATAAAAATTGTAATGCCTAAGAATTTAAAGTCTAAAAAAATCAATTTTTTGATTGGCTTATTGCAAAATGAGTAGATACAAAAAAATTTTAATTTTTGAAGTCTTCATTCTCCACAAAAAAACAATTTTTCAACATGTGAAATTCACAACTTTTCAAAATTTTTAAAAGGAAAGTTTTGCTCATTTGAGAAATATCAAATTTTTGAAGCATTTTAAGTTCACGAGTTGAAACGATTTTATGTTTCATTTTTGAGGAGTTCTCTATTTTTCAAACATAATTTTCAAATACTTCGAACACATTTTTTTTTTAATTGAAAAAATTACTAGGTATTCTCATTTAAAAAAAAAAAGTTTTTAATGAGGAGAAATCGGTTTCATTCTTCGACGGCCTCTACTTTCTATGAAAAGAAATTTTGAGAAAAAATCGTTTATTTGTCGAGAAAAGAATTTCTCAATTTTTTCAAAAAAATACGGCTTATCTAGTTACATTTTTTTTTTTTTTTCAAGAAATGTGCCTCATTTTTAGACAAGAATAAATCTTAATTCTTCAAGAAAAAAAAAAATCACAATTTTTCATACTGACTTGAAAAATGCCTATAAAAGAACTTTCAATTTTTTTAGGAGCAAACATTTTTCTACCTTGAATTTCAATACATAAGTACAAAATAAATACCTATTCCTGAAGTTCGAGCAGAAAAAATCTCAATTTTAAAAGAAGATTCAATAAATTGTTCAATTAAGGTCAGTTGGGGTAACTGGACCACGTTTTTACAACTCTAAAAAATCTTTATTCAAAAATGCCTCACTAGTGAAGAATAACCTTAAATCTTCAAATGGGACGTGTAGAGGGGTATCATAGAGGTACGCTCACTTTTTTGATTTTGAGGGTGAAGCACATACCTGAGCTGAGGAACACCTCACTCTACACAAAGAATGGTGGCCCAGTTACCCCGAAAAATGGGGTAACTGGGCCACCAAATTTTTTTTTTATTAAGGAAGATTCAAGATGTGTAATTCACTTACCCCCACTCAAATCTGAGTTTTGGGGTAACTGGGCCACAGTTGTTGGGGGTAACTGGACCATGTCATGTTACTCAAATTACTGAGGCCTCCTCAAGGGGAGCTAGGAACCGAATGATAATTGTTATGGTGGGCTTACGATGTCAGTGTTACCATGCAACCAACCATTTACGTCAAGACGATTTTGGAGGGGATTAGGAAGAGAATGGCCCAGATACCCCGGTGGCCCAGTTACCCCAACTGACCTTACTTAATTCATTTTTAAATAAAATATTTCAAATTTTTTGGAAGCAAAATCTCTGAAAAAAACTTTCAAAACGTTTTTAAAGAAATTTTAAATTTTAATGGCAGCTGTTCGTCAGATTTTTGACGAAATAGTAACCAAAATGAGCCCAAAAGTAACTAAAGTAACCTTGCCTTTAAAAAAGTAACCAAGTTACTAAAAAGTAACCGTGTTCCGATGCATGTCAGTACCATTGCTGAGCAGCTCTCAAGCTCTTTAGAGCTAAGTTCTTTAGGTTAAAGCAGCTTACAATGAGGTAGCTTTGAAAGCTGTAGCTCTAAAAAGGAAAAAAATTCCCAAAATTGCTCACTCAGTCGGCTATGCCGCCGAGCAGCCGCCGATTTAGTTGTCAGCGGCGCGCCATCTACGCCGCCGCCGCCGACCAATTTTTGAGTTTGCGCCGCCGCCGCTGATTTCTCATCGGCGCACAGCTTTATTTGTGACAGTTCAACACGTTCATTTTCTACCGATATGCAATCCATACTGCATATTATTTGAATGGCCCATAATATTATAATGTAATTTCAAACCATTTATCAAACGTGTTGGTTGGGCTTATGTGATGTCGTTGTCATATTAAACAAGTTCAATTTTCAGGTAAATTTTTGATCATAGCAACAATAACAAACATACAGTTTATTTTTCTATATCTGTTGAGAATTTCACCCACGTGTTTCAAATTATTCAGTATTGCTCAGCAAGAAAATATTTCTGTATCTTACTCCATATTCTAATTGATATCCAATATACCAATACTTCACTTATGGTGAATTTAAATTATGATTAAACTCGTAGATCACATTCCAATATAATTACTGAAAAAAATCGTAAGATGCAATTTGCCATTTCACACCTACTGGTGTATCATCATAACATTGATAAAATGATTCAAGGCCTTATCCACCCTTTCTACGATCGAGTTGGCGAACCAGTCATACAATCATAGTAAATTCGAATTAATCGGAATTATTCCCGTCACCGTAAAGTACCAAAATCGTTCCTATGAGAAAAGACTGCGAGTCGTGAATGGAAATTACGATTCACTGTATGCCCTTTGAAGACGTTAATTGAAGAAAAATTGGCGGAATGTAATTCAGGTCAAAAAGAGGATTTGTGAAAGCTATTGGAGATGACCGCTCGATAACCGATAGAGTGGAAAATCGCAGTATCAGCAATCGGAAGAGCGATCAATAGCTCTTACCAACTATTACTCGTCGATACTTCTGATATTCCAATTATATTTTCAAATTTTAGCACCTATAATGCAGGCGCTTACAAAAAAAGAGGCGTCATAAAAAGTAAGCTGACACGTGCGGCAAAAAATATTGACGAATTTCTTTCCGACAATGCCTCCTGAAGGTCTGGCTTGAAAATATCAATAAAATCGACTGCGAATTTGAAGACATTCAATCTCAGATCGAGGCAGGAGATTCCAATTCCTGAATGATAGTCGCCAAGGAATACTTTCAGCATATCAATCTGACAGAAACGTTACAATGTCTTCGAAGTGTCTCTATGGAAGAGCTGAATAAAACTATCTCTTCAGTTTAAAGATAAAAATTCTGAAGTGGACAAGATTGAATTGCTTCTCGTAAGTTTTTGAAAATCGTGTGAATAACATGAATCAGTTGTATGAGTTATAAGCTGAGTTTATTCAATTGAACGAGATTTAATAATGTGAGACATTCTCGAAGGATCTAACTGAACACTGGCAGGTAATGAAGTTTGTTCCATGATACTTAACTACATCGAAAACACTGTCAAGAAAGATACCAAAGAAGTACATCTGTTCAGTAATGGAGCATGTGGGCAGAACAAAAATCACGCGATGTTAAGATTATGCTCGAAATTCCGTTTTTCATACTCACGTGTAGTAAGTATTTATAACCACACCAGTAACGATATCCAACTGGTAAGTACGAGTAACTATATACCGCTAGGGAAATGCCTAATTACATCCTCCATCCCGTACACTTTGTAGGTACGATATTGGCACACGAGGCTGATTCAATTCCTCGGTGATTAGAAGCAGGCGTTAGCGAATACGGTAATTAAATAATATAAATCGATACGAAAGCTTACATCTTGATTTCTCACCGCGCTTCAAAAGTAGCTAGTAAAAACTTGGCGACCCAAACTATACCGAAGGAGTTATCGTAATTACGTGTGTGGCTATTAGAGTATACGGCTGAACGCGAAGAAGGGCATCGTTATGCTTAAGATTTAGCAGTTTGAATAGTTTACCATGTAGATACGCGTGTGGTTTGCTTGGTACATAAAATGATGGGTTAGCGTTGTTTTATTGTCGTTAGCGTTAGCGCACCATCGCCACTTCCTCTTATGCCAAGCCAAAAGTTGTTGGTAAACTTTAATTCAACTTTAAGCGGTCCTGAATTTACGGATTGTGTTAGTTTAAACTGGCTACTGTACGAATATGCTTATATCTTCGCTGTAAGGTATGTGTACAGTACTGTGTACACATAAGGCATATTCACGTAGTTATACATATAATATAATATAACGACAACAACGAAGACGGGAGTACCTACTCTTATTAAGGTAACCCAAGAATTACCTACTTCCGAAAAGAGCACTGAAATTTAGTGATAATAACGTCAAAGAAGTCATCTTAATATGTAACAACTACTTTGTTCTCTTCCATACGAACACCACTGATGACATTAACCACACCAGGTGGCAGTTTAATTTTGATAGAAGGTTTCTGATGTATCATTTTAGATGGTTCTAGTGGTTATTCATAATAAATTTTGAAATCTAAGTGCGCAAAATGTAAAGGACCATTTCATTTTGCATTACGTATCTTACAGTACCTAATCTTATGAAATTTCAAAGTAGTGAACCTGAAGATCGGGGGTGTGGCAGCCAAATTATTCATGCTCATCGTATCATACTTGCCAATAAAAGCGATGTGTTTCATTCTGAATTTACTACTAGTATGGTGGAGCAAGAAAGTGGAGTTGTAGTTGTAAAAGATATCCAATATGAAATATTTATAGAGTTTTTAAAGTTTTTATACATTGGGAAAATTGAATGCTTGGATGAATTTGCCTTTGAGATTCTAGAAATAGCTGACCGATATAATGTACAGAGTGGTGGCAGCACTTCAAGCTCAACGCTGAAAAAACGATGTCTGTTTGCAATCACTGCCAAAATCAACTTCGATACTGCCATGGAACATGGATCGTGCTAAATGCAGATGGTTTCAGCAACATGACGTCATCCTGCATGCAGGACTTGGGAGTAATTTTCTACAAAAATGAAAGTGAAGTGATTTAAAGGAAAGGGAGGGGCCCAATTGAAAAAAATTTCAAACGAAAGTTGTAGATTGAGATCTGAAGAATAAATTATTTTGGTCTTCATAAAAATTTTGATTGGACCCCTTCCCTTCCCTTCCTTCTAATTTTGTGTAATAATACATAAAACACTCATTTTTCAAAATTGGGGGAGAGGGAAGGGGCCAATTGAAAATTTTACCAAACAAAAGTTGTTGTAGAATGAGATATTAGGAAATAACTTTGGTCATTTAAAAAATGTTGATTGGATCCCACTCTTTTCTAATTTTCATTTTCACAGTCACAATACTACATGAATGTTTATTATTCTAAATTGGAGGAGTGTGAGGGGTGCAATCAAAATTTTTGTAATGATCAAAATTATTCTTAGAATCTTAATCTACAACTTTTATTTGAAAAATTTTTCAATTGGCCCTCTCTCTCTCCTCCAATTTTGAATAATAGGTATCCTCCTAAAAAATTCGCTCAAAAAGAATTAGTTCCCGCCCTCCACCTCCACCAACCCAGTAACATTGTGCTGTATCCCAAAAAATATTTTTTATTAAAAAAAAAAAATCTTGAACCATTGGGTAAAAAATGTACTGATATCTATAATTAATTTAACCACCCTCCTGATTTCTTAAAAATAAATTCTTGAAAAATCGAGTAAAAAATGTACTGATATCTATAATTAATTTAATCACCCTCCTGATTTCTTAAAAATAAATTCTTTAAACATTGGGTAAAAAATGTTATGTTAAAATTTAATAAATCGCCTCCCTTTTCGCCTCCTCCCTCCCTTTCTCTTCCTCCCCGTCCCCGGGTTGAATTCATCGATATAACTACTACGCTATGTGCAAAAATTTTGAAGAAAAAAATAGTAGAGGGCTCAGTCGCTTCTGTGTACTTGCCAAAAAACGAAATATAATTTCAAATTAAGTAACTTTTATAGTGAAATCATCGTTCGTTATCGTTTTTTTATTGCGATCCTTTTTTACTTTTTTTTATTCGATTATCATTGGATTCGCGTTTCTTTTTTTTTTTAATTACGCTGCACTTTTAATTCAATAATATTTGGTTTCTTTTTATTCATAAAATAATCACAATAAAGTTTAATTTCTATTAGATGTCTTAATATCCGACAATGCATTTAATTTTTTACGTGAAAAGTCGACTGTGGTGAGAAAGCTCACCAACAACATTGCATCTTCTACCTTCAACACTCTGGTCTAGATTATCGATTGTTGTTTTTTTTTCAATGATAACCCTTCGCTGGCCACAGCAAAACTTGACAAATTATTGTACAAGTGGAACGTGTTTTGAGAAAATAAAAATTCATACTACGACGCCAAGTCAACAGAAGATTTCTACAACATAACACTAAATTTGTTTATTATTTTATACAGAGTAACTTGATCACAACCCAAATTCGTTTATTATTTTATATAGAGTAACTTGATCACAATCTGATGCAAATAAGGCTGCAACATGTGCTCGTTTTCAGCCAAAAATGTGGAAACGCTATCGAAAACGGTTTTGAAAAGTTTCAGGTATCAGGTTTTAGGTTAGTAAGCTATAAAATACAACGATATGTGTTTCATTTTGGCCATAATAGACGAAATTTTACCAAGTATTATACTACAAAATTCAAAATTAGGGGAGAGGGAGGGGTCCAATCGAAATTTTCGTATCTCAAGACTTTAAGCTACAACTTTTGTTTGAAAATTTTTTCAATGGGATCCTTTCCCTCCCCTCAATTTTGAATTTCACATGGAGTGGATCGTTGTTGAATTTTACCAAGTATTATACTACGAAATTCAAAATTAGAGGGGAGGTGTAGTGTATCGAATATCAGATAGCGCCACTCTACGGAATGGTACGAGTGTGTGTGTTAGTATTAGTATATATGTAATCTTTATCAAATCACGTTATTAAAGTTCATCCATCAAGTTCAACTTTATTTCAATGTTTTTCGAATAATATATAACAATTTGGCGACGAGTAATGTGAGAAATGCGTGTATTTGTCGAGTATTCGCCAGTAACTATGTATATTTATCAAATTCGATGGTGAAAGTTCGTCTTCATGGTGAAATATCAACCTCGTTCTTCTACAACGAATCAAACCATGGACGCCGACCAAGTTAAAGAGCTTATCGATTCGCTCAAGAAACAAAACGAAGAATCTACGACAAAACTCATAGCTGAAATCGTCAAACAATTCAAACCTACCGGCATTTCCAGTTCAAACGATCCAGCGTTGGTAAAATTCGAAAGTTTCAATGGTAAAAGTGAATCGTTTACTTCGTACTTAGAACGCTTCAAAAATCATATCCAGCTACATAAAATCACCGACGAAGTTACAAAATCTCGATTATTAAATGAGTCGGTGGGTGCTGAACATTATAACCAGCTCGCAGCGTTCCTGGGACCAGACCAGCCAATTGATAAGCTTTCGTACGTAAATCTTGTAGCAAAGTATACATTGCTACTCCAGAAAAAGAAAAGCAATATCTTGGCACAGCACCAGTTCTTTTCAAAAGTACAAACTGAAAACCAGAGCATCACCGAATACGTCGCAGAACTTCAAAAAGAGCTCGCCGAATGCGATTTTCATGTACAGTGCCAGTGTGAATCCTGTAAAGCAACATCAACGATCTCGATCGCAGATAATTTTTTGAGACCTCAGTTTATTCGTGGAATTCGTGACAATTGGATACGAGTACAATTGTTACAATCGCAGAGTTTGGATTTCAAAGATATAGTCGAGAAAGCGATGTGTTAGATGAGCCGATACGCTAAAATGATTTTTTCTATGCGAAAAATCAATCCGCGGCATCGCAACATCAAAGGGATTCTGGTTTCAGAATATAAGTGTGCCGTTCGTCTTACAGTCATCGTCGGTCGTCGTCATCGTTCGGGTCGTTACGTTTATTTTTAGGATGGGAGGGCGGGTGTTCGACGACCGTCTCACTTGATTTTATGTAGTATTATATAAAGTTAGAAGAGGAGAGGGCCAATCAAAATTTTTATGATAACTAAAATTATTCTTCAGATCTTAATCTACAACATTCGTTTGAAAAATTTTTCAATTGGGCCCCTACCTTTCCTTTAAATCTCATCACTTTCATTTTTGTAGAAAATTATTCCAAGTTCTTCATGCAGTAAGGTGACGTTATGTTGCTGAGGCCATCTGAATTTAGCACGATCCATGGAACATCAACAAACACTAAATTCTGCTACTAACAGAACCCTACTATTCGAATTTGATCTTATTTGGTGGTGAGGCTGAGTAAGACATCAAAAACTTGTTAGAAGCATTAAAAATGCTCGTAGAATAAAAAATATCAATCAAATTTAAATGTTTAATACGAATAATAACGAGAGCTGCAGCTGCAAAACATATCCTTAATCTCAAAATGAGAAAATACAAAACAGTCTATCAACATCATTTTCGTTTAAACAGTATTAATACATTGAAAATATACAACGTATATACGACTTTTCATAAGCCCCGATTTAGTTTAAAATTGTTTGATCGGATTTCACAATGTTTTGTAATCGTATTACGTTGCCGAAGACGAATAAATATTATTGCAAAGTTGTCCTATTCAAATTCAAGTCTTCTATTAACTTTGAAATTTCAAAACCATCGAATTCACGTGTATCCTTTGACACCCCCCCCCCCCCCCTCCCCAAACAGTTCACACACCCTGTCATGCTATTTTACCCAAGTACATCGTGGTTTTCTTCTCCTTTAACAGAAACAACACAAATTGAAAACCTAAAATGGTTTAAAATTGCATAAGAAGCTGTCTCGCTTTTATCCACTATAGTCTGTTGTGTGGCTATTGGACTGTTAAATTTGAATATTTAATAAAAACCAAGATACATACAATTGGTCGACGGCACTTCGGCAAACGACGGATAAAAAATAGAAAATCACTCAACAGTGACGAATAAAAAATTTATTATTCTACGCGCCATAAAAGGAAAATGGTTTAAAACAAAAGCCGAAGAATTTGAATTTTTTACATTCTTGAAAACAAAACCGAGAGTATGGGCTATTCGGAATTATCAAGTTGGATTGGTGAGGGAAGGTGAAGTGGTAAAAACAAAACGACTAATTTATTCGACACGAGGTGGTGCTAATACGAAGCACGTTAGCATCAACATAGTCGGTTAATTATTCGAAAATAATCGCGCATTTGCTAAAATTTATCGTCTCATCATCCGCAACGCAGGCTCCATTATTGGTTCGGGGGAAGGTCGGGGTACGAGCTGATACGCGTTAGAAAAACAGGGGGCATGATCCATGTATTAAACCGGAACCTGGTATCGGTTTTGCAAAGGTTTAATTCACTTCATCAAAAAGCCTCGCAGGTCCCAACCACCCTTCAATGGTACACAGAAGTATGGCTTATCATTGAAAAATAATCTAGCTGGGGTAATTTATAGCGCGGTGACGGTGGTATCGGCATCGACGCGATTCTTTTTCGCTTTTCCTCCTCGAACTCTGCTCGTTTGTCTGATTATAAACGCTTGCCCTTTCCCTGTCCTTGTTTATGTGTGTGTGTATTGAACAACATTGGGGATGGAGTAGGTACATGGTACGTAACTACGTATATGCATTTAACATACCTACACTACTAGGAGTAATAAAGCGTAGTGATATAATTAATTTGCTTCGTGTGCGTATACTGTATTGTAATGAAATGGCATAGGTAATAAACACGTTCGACAATCTCTGAATCTGCGGCATTTTGATGGTTACCCTCTTTGTCGAATTAAAAAACCTACGAGAGAAGTACGTGAAGAGCATTTCACTCGACTTCACTACGAATTGGGAAAAATTCTGCTAATGTACTTCGGCGGAATGCCGACCACTCGCATAAATACTAAACTTATTGACGAAATATCAAAATTTTTAAAATTGCAAGAAAAATACAAATTAAAAATTTCAAAAAAAAGTAAATTTTTTTAGTATTGTCATTTCTGAATTAAAATAGGTATCACATTTAATGACTGAATGGTGTGATATTATTTTTAAAATGTGAGATTTGTTAGTTATACAATGAAATTTTTAATTTTTTTGGGCAATTTTTATATTTTGAAATGTGAGTAATCGATATTGAAGTAAGTAGGTATATTATTCATTCATCAATATTTATAAATCAGTAACCCTTCCGCTCAAGTTTTCATTCAAGGATGATCCGCACAGATGAGAATGGCACAAGGTCAACTTCAAACCAAATGTAACTACATAATTTTCTAACTGAGTGTAAAAAATAAAATCAAACTTTAATACCTGATTTATTTATATTATTTTATTTAGGTCAGTGTTACTCTGGTACCAGGCCTGGTACTTTGTTGTCCTAATTGCACGGTTCAGGGCTGTTGGTTTCACTTCAACAGGGCAATACTCAGAAAATTAAAACATCAGTCGTAGCTAACAAATACCCAATATTCATTTCTCAACGTTTTGTAGTCTCTAGAAAAAGACGCCCACTTACTTTGAAAAAATTTATGTCGAAGTTTACTTTGTTTAATAAAATTTTGTATTTACAATATTAGTACCTGGGATTGCTACAATTAAATTTGTTTTCTCATTAAGCTGTCCATTAGATTCGTCGTCTTTGCCAAAATTCTTTTCAATCTCTTCTATACGCTTCGTTAAATTAAATTGATGTTCTTTTACAAAATCGTTTTGAGTTTTTGACAACAAGTCTTTGAATCTTGGGTCAAGAATTGAAAATATGCTTTCATGTGACTTTTTCATGAACAGATTTCCAATTCTGGATCTGATGATATCGCCAGTGCTTTCGTTAGGAGGATCGAAATACGCATTGTGCTTAAAAGATGACTTTAGTAAATATAGGACCGTGTATTTCTTGAAAAGTAAAGTGGAGGTTGTCGATCGATTGGAGGATTATTTGAACATGGTAGAAACTCAGACGGGACGTAAGCCAAAAAGGATTAGATGTGATAATGGAACAGAAAATGTGAATAGTGAAGTGGAAGAGTTACTGTCGAGCGAGGAGGGGAATGATACATGAATTGACATGTCCATTCACTCCGGAACAGAATGGTCGTATAGAAAGGGATATGAGAACGTTGTCAGAGGGAGTAGGAACGCTGTTGGTTGAGAGTAAGTTAGGCAAAGAATTACGGAATTAACTCAACTATTGTCACAGAATATGACGAATCAACAAACTGGAAAATATTTTTGATGTACAGAACATTTGGTTGAAAACGTGATATGTTCATTCAATGCTGCTATATCGGCTCCGCTTCTAATAATACAAATGACGTTGGAGTGCGAAGTATTTATTTCCAACACATTCGATTTTTAATTTCATTTGAGCAATACCTAAATAAAATACATCAATTTGGTTTTGCTGCTTCGGACTATATTGCCAATGGAATTGATAAAATTGAACGAGTTCCCAGAGAAGATGAGCATCGGCAAAGATCGACACCATTCGTGCAATAATTACGCAATAGGGTGGAATGAAAAAATCTATGGTCTTCGATTTTTTTCATTTTTTAATATGTTTTTATTTAACCAGCATGAACCTACTTTCGGTATGTTTGTACTTAGAAATAATCAATGCACTCTGTGCATCAACTGGAATGCTGCGCTGGAACTGAAACCCAAGAATTTGGATGACAAATAAGCCATAAATGGCGTGAAAAGGAATCATTGGCCATGAAAGATTTAGATAATATCGGCACATTGCCGGATTTATGCCGGAAAATGCACAAAAATAAATTCGAATATTTGAATGAATCTTCGACCATTAATTTCTAGATTCTAGCAACAGAAAAGTCAATTTTGTAGTACAATACTGGAAAAGTTGACATTCTAAACACACTCGTTCCTTAACATTTGATGAGAAGTCACAAAATAACTACAATTCGTTCGCGATTTCATGAAAAACAAAGAAAAAAGAATCGCAATTACGAGTTTCGTGCCATCAACTCGTATCACATCTCAGATCCGCTTAATTTCACTCACGAGAAAAAGCTCAACTCTCCCTCTCCGTTTTCAATCATTGCATCATCAATTACGCTGAAAACTGCACCATGCACGACTGCGCACGTACATCTGCTGCTTGTTGAAAAATCGAAGCGTTCATTTGAACAGAAATAACTTATCACCGGAGAAATAATTTTTAATTTGCTCGCGATGCGACGTTCGGTTCGTTAATTCGAACGTCATTTTGCAATAAAACGAACTCTCTCATGCTTCGCTTAGTGTTTCTACAAAAACACCACTACAGTCGTTTGAAAACGAGCAAAAATTCGTTTATACGTCGAGAGGGAATACCATCTCGAAATGAATTTTACAAATTTTCACCGTCAGCACAGCTGCTCTCGCGAGTTGAAAATTTATACTCGAAACGATTTCTTCCTTCTTTCGTGTTCAATATAACTGCACATAGAACGCACCGTACATATAATGACGAGGTTACCTTTCATCGTCCTGCTGCGTTCGTTTGAAAATAACTACGAAAAGTTTTTTTGCAGTCGTTTGAATAAAATCCGTTTAATTTTCATTTTTATGAATCGTACCTACTTCTGATTTTTTAACAAATAAAGGGATTAGAAGTTACATCGCTTCTTCGTTTTTCATCATAAGCAGTTTATTAACAATCATAAAAAAAAGAGTGTTGGATGGAGCGGGTCGCGGTGGTCCTGCCGGTCCTGGTCGTGGTCAAAGTTGTTGCATGGGGAAAAAAATTAGAGTTTGATCAATAAACACTTGCCATTTTTTTTGAATTTATTTGAAAGTCGTTTTCCAAATACTCAAAAAATAATCGATTTTTTTTAGCGAGAAAAAATTGAATTTTTTAGTGAAAAATTGAAACAATGGGTAGTTCTGGGGAATTTAAGCAAAAATATGCTCTATTACAGTCAAAATTTGACAAAACTGGCATTTTTTGCCAAAATTTGCAAAAAATGAAAATACATATGGGGCTCAATCGACTCGAAATTTCAAGATTCGCAAAGATCTTTCGGTTATACCGCATTTTGCGAAGAATTGAAAAAACCGAAAATGATATACTTAATGCAGAACCCTAATTATAAACAAAAATCCAAAAACACTTCAAAATCATGTAAAAAATTTTTAGAGTTTACTTAGCAATCCCAGCGGATCAAAAAGGACTTAGGATCAATAACGATCATTGATCGATGGGATCATTTTTATAAGCTGATGTGTTTTGATACCTTACTGATCCCCGGATCGCGATACGTATCGTTGATATTTTCGCCTTTTCGGATCGTCCAGGGCCGGCTCTGGATCGTCGCATCCCTGCATCAGTAGGAGCCTAAAGCGTACTGAAAATTCGTAGTTTATATTTATATGTATTATCTTTGGAGCAATGGAATTCCACCGCCCATATAAACGAATTAAAATTTATCGTAACCGTAAGTAAGCAGCTTAATTTTTCAAAACTCGATATAAAACTATGTTGATTAACTTTTCCTCAATTACCTATTTGTATGTATGCTTTTCATTACAATGTATTTCGGAGATGCTCTCCGCCCATTCATTGAAGGAAAATCTTTTTTAGAAACTGAGAAATAATACGTTTTTGAAGAATATCAGGAAACTCTGACGTGACGAATATTTACAAATTTTCAACAGGTTGATAGAATACGTAACTTGCACCAAAAATAATTACTGGTAATTATGCCAAATAATCAAGTAAGAAATATCTTAATACAAGATTAAAATACATATTTGTGAAAAGGTCCCACTTCTGAGGTGTTCAATTGAGACCACCTAGTAGAACTAGATAACAATTTGGGTCGTTACAGGCCTCAAATAGCCTTCAGAGTACAAAATTTGCTGAGTTATTTGAATCTGAAGTGGAACATTTGTTATTTTTGAAATTTCAACTTTAAATCCGAATAGCATAGTGAATGTTGCACTGATAGGGCTCAACGAGGTCTCAGTCAACTATAAATTTTATAATGGGGTCACCAGATGGTCTAAACTCAATACCTCAAAGGTAAGACCTTTTTAGGTGAACGTTACATGATTTTTATGCAAAATAAGATCTTGTAAGAGGATACCAAAGCATTTAAAATGTTGGCAATTTTCGAGAAAGAATTTTTTTATACGTGGAATTCCCCATTCGCCTTCTCACTGCCAACTGGTAAAAGTCTCTCTTTTAGATGTAGGGCATTTTCTCTCCCATGTTCAGTGCGTTCTCCATTACTCTGTGTTTTCTACAACAAACATTGTGATGAGAAAAAAAAATTATTTCATCGTTTGAATTTTCGTAGCGCAAATTAAATCGACTGGAGTTCCGAGCAATTTATCTTCCTATACTTAACGTACGATACATAATACTTGTTGTTCAAGTTTGCCGAAATAAAGTAACGTTCGCTTTAGTTTTAAAAGAATTTCGTTTCCTTATGTACCCTACCTAAAGTAAGGGTACAGTTACGAAGACGTAGCGATGGCATTAGCCGACGGCTCAGATTTAAAAAGGGGTTGAATTACTATTCCCTTGGTTATGTTTCTTCACACAGTCACGAATACGCCAAAATGAACACAATCTATCGAACAAGGTCACAGATAAGTGAAAGGGATCGTTCGTACAAACTTTGAATAACAACTAAGTTTATCTCCGAGATCGTATATATTTTCAGGAACCTTTGGTTGGATTGAAGAACCTACCGAGGAGAAGATATAGGAACTTGAATGAAAGAATTTTCGGAATTCGCTAATCGAGTTCAAAATTAAATTGCGACAAAAGCCCGACGATGCGATGTAAGTTTCTACTGCAACCAATAATGTTCATTATCATCCAGTGTGAACTTTTTAGCCTTATCAAGTTCCTGAAGATAATTCCACACCAAGATGACGAAGAAAACTGAGGAGAAAATTGACCAGCTGACAACCCAACTTCTACGAATTTGCAGAAAAATTTGAAATAAAAATGGGAACCTTCATGTTCTCTACTACAAGAAGAAAATAGTGGAGGGGAAGTTGATTGAAGCAACATAAATGTGTAAACTCGAACCAAGTGCTACTTCACATGGTACTTTTGCCAAAAAAAATCAATCAAAGAAGTCGAGATGACTTTATCCAATACCAAATTTGGACATACAATGATAGTAAAAAAGTTGACGGATGTCAGACTGATACATACAAATAATGAGAGGATCTAAATTACTTGCTCGCTCCAATCCGTTCGACGAACCTTGAAATGAGAAACATCTTCACTTTTTGAAAAACAAATTGAATCAAACCCATGATTCACAATCATCTTCAATGGATATTCCATAATCTTATTTGAACGATGAATTGATATACTGATAAACGCTATCTAATGAAATAACACCATAGCAGCGTTGCAAGAGGGGAAAAAAAATTAAAACCAAACCACGACTCGACGTCAAATATTTTCCGTTCATTCATCTGTATCACACGTGCACAACGTTAGCGAACCTGCTCTGCGAAGGGGGCCTCATTCGGTACAATTTTCCAAAGATATATGGTAAAATATAATTGATTTATAGCTTCGCTGCCGCTATGATTAATTTCCTTTATTCGACTGGCGCACACGGAAAACTGCTTTTCATCTTTAAGAACCGTCTCAACGGAGTCATCGTCTTAAAAATAATACCAAGCCCACGTTTTGTAATCGCTGACAACGTTCGCGAGGCTCCTCACTCCTCATCTGTATCTCGCACACCTCGTTCAGCCAGTACGAGAACCGACAAAATGACGGGCGCCTCATATCGTTAATATTACTAACCGCGAAAACCAACGAGCTAAATTTTCCCCATTTCTTCGGCATCAACTCTCATTTTGACGTGTACGAAAATTCCTCACCTTTTTCTACGTTAGTTTGTTCCTATAAAAGAAAGCTCAGCTGAACATTGTGAGCGAGGTTTCTCGCTACTTCTCTTCTTTTTTTTTCCCACCATCTCTTGACAGCAGTGCACCCTTCGCTGTAAAATCTCATCTGCTCCCACGAGACACCACGTAGAGGTATTTGTTTCCATCTGTCGTATTTTAATCGTCGCTTTTTCTTTTAATTTTCTCTCCTTACTCTTCTGCCAACGTTACTCTTTTTTCGCAGAGAAAAAGACAGTACTATTTATCCAGATATCATGTCATTCTGAACTAATAAATCATTTTATTTTATTAAATGACGTTACATTTACATCCTCTTTTCTTTCGATATCTCGACACTCATTTTGGCCGAGTTGAGTTCTTATTTTCTCCAAAATATCAAAAATTATATTCCTCACTGTAGAAAAAACTTGACGAAAATCCACTGAACGTGTAAAAAAGAACAGTGCTTCAATATTTTTTGTGGCGAATTTTGACTAAAAAAAATCGAGTAATTTAATCGCAATCCTCACAAATGGGGTTACAAACTCTAGATACCAAGCGGAGGAGATGGTTATTCTTATAATTTTGAAATTGATACAGGGCAAGAGAATATTCTCGACCAAGATGGAGTAGAATTAGGGGCAAGTGGAAATGTAGTTGCCAGATTATGCCAAATTGCTAATTTTTTCGTTTCAAAATTGATGTTTTTGTCTATTCCAGGTTTGCAGAATTTATCCAGAAATCGATGCGGATGATGCCGGAATTTCTCATCAAATAGCTTGACTGTTTTTAAGAACAGGGAAGAACAAAAAACAGAACTTTTAATTGAGAACGTAAGAAAATTTTCAATTCTTTACAATACGGAAATGTCGCCGTAGTGTGTAACGGGCCTAATGGTGACAACGTGGCACCGGCCGAGTTTATAAAAATGATTCATACCATTTTATATGGAATCGATGGTAACGACTGTGAAGTATTTTACGTTATTACCGCGTAATTACGTTTTGGACCATCTCCGGCACCTTATCTAACACGTAGAACCTAGATTTACATGAAACCTCTTACCTAAACAGATAACTAACCCAGGGCGGAAATTTGCTTTCTGCCCACAGGATCAAATGGTGCCGGAGCGTCAGAATAGGAATGGGTTCCCTTCACTTTGTTCCCTCAAATCGTTCCTTTCGTATTATCGTCTACGTTCCAGCGTATAATTATTATCACGTATTTTCTAATTTTATAAAAATATGGGTGAAGTGAATCTTTTAGACGTCCTTATGCTCCGATATCGAATTTTGCTCAGATAAAAAAAAAATGGCACATGAAATTATTTCATCATCTAATTGATCTAACCTTTGTAAATTCGAGGCTTCTTTGGAAAAAATCTGATCCAAAAAATGAAGTGACTCTGGCGGAATTCAAAGAAGATATTGCGATTGTTTCCTGCAATGCTAGTGTAAAAACCCCAAAATATGATTCCAAGTTGGATCCCAGAGCAATCGAGAGAGCTTTAGTTGGTATCACTCATAATGATTATACGTTGATGAATCCTCGAACAAAAGTAACATATAGATCGTGTAACGCACCCTTCAATACCATTCGCAATCTATGTAATAAACCACACGTTACACAGGTGCCATCTCAGGTCAGGTCCATTTAATTAAATCCCAGAAATTAGCCTCTAAGCCGAGACTCATTTGTTTGTAAGCTTGTGCAAAATTCAAATTCGCACGATAAAATTAGCAGAATGTGCCGGACAAGCCGACCACTCGCCAGAGCCGCACTATTTGTCCAATAATTACGTTAAAATCCGCGCGCATATCGGAGTATTTACATTATTGGGATGCTTCGATTAGCACGGTATATTGTTGTGGTCGTCGGTACTCGTAAACGAGAATTTATCATTATTTCGCGCGAAGCGCGTACAGTTTAATGGGGAATTATTTACACAGCTCTCCTAATCTAAACCGTGCGAATTTTAACGCGATAAATTATACGCCTTATTTCAGTCGAAGGTTTACATACATAAATTGTACATACGATGGAGCAACCCATCGTATGCATCGCGAATGGTATGTGGTCGAATCCCATTTGAGGAGATGAGTAGCAAGGGAGCCGGACTGTACCCTGGTGTTGGTGGTGTAAGGGAAGGTAGTTGACCGCGAAATAATCGAAGAACTGATACCCGATATGAAATATTAATTAAAAAAGAGAAGGCTATCAAACGTTCTAAGAAAATCTACTTAAGGCTAAAGAAGCTGAAGTCACCTACCTACTGGAAGAGAATTTGAAAATATTAAAAGAAGTCAAGCAGGGAATTACTGCCTGGTAAGAATAGTTTTGCCACATTAAGCTGAAGTAACTGGAGTATTGTATTTTTGTCCTTCTAGATAACTTAGGCCCATTATTACAACATGTCTTTAATCGGCGGTTTACTTTACCGACTGTTTAACTGGTAACGCCCCGTTAACTGGAATCCGTTATTACAATACATCAGTTGGTAATTTCAAAGTAATCGTCTGTTTCTGTGGTTTTACCTTTGGATTTACTATAAAGCCAATAAAGTTGTGTAATGTTATCAAATTGTTAGCTACTTGGCGCTATATTTTTTATCGTTTTCGTTTTCAACAAGGTTTTCAATAATAATTTCAAGAAATAAAAAAAATAAAATGGATGATTCCCTTTTAAAATTAAAAAGATCAAAAGCTCCGCCTTTCAAGGAAGATGAGAAGAGACTGCTATGGAGGTTGGTGAAGAAATATTGGAATATTGTTCCATGTAAAAAAACTGACCATGGACACAATCAGTAAGTACTATCTTCTAGCATTTCAGTTCAAAAGCAGACAATAATTTACATATATTTTGCTAGTTTGTTATGTAATGTGAAATTCTTTTATAGGAAAAAAACAGAAACATTGATTGTTATTGAAAAGGAACATCTACACCATTTATAACATCAATAGCATCCATAGTGATTACACGAAATAAATATTAATCAAATTTCATATTGATAACAATTCCAAAACAAAGTATCTGAAAACATCAAGTCACGTGATATCAGAAGCCAATCATAATGCTAACCGGCCAACTCAACGTATTTAACAGGCCAAAAAGCGCCACTTAACTTAACAGGGGTTAAAAATCGTTTATCGAGTAATCGATGATTGTAATATCGGGTGACACCAATAATTGATTCTTAACGGATGATCTGTGCTTAACCCGCTGTTGTAATAATGGGCCTTATGCTCTCTTCCGAAAAATTTTCACTTAGGAGTTCAAACATCGATTTCAGAGGACCTTCTCTCCTATTTTTATTAGGAAATCTTTAATGAGCGAACCCGCGAATAATAAACGAGTAAGTTACATAAATAAAGCATTCTCTTCTTTTTTTTTCGTTCTTTAAATTTTTTTTTCACTTATCACTTGTACATTACTTATTTTCGTTGTTCTCTTGCTATCTAGAGCAAGTTTAACTGACGATATTGCAGCTCTCCTTGTAAAAGCTGAACAAGATAAATACTTTGAGTCAAAAAAGAAAGATCATAGAACAGAAAGAAATGAAGAGTTGACGTCTAAAAAATCCTCAAGTAGACATGCCAAACTCTTCAAGCGACTGAGAAATTATTTGTTCATAGTGATAATTTTCAACTGCTTATAAGACAAGTGAAAACCTTCAGATAGCAACGTTTAATTATTTAGAAGTGTAGGACAGCCGAGATGTATAACTTCCGACAAAATACCTTTTTATACAGGTTTACTTCAACCTTATTCAACAATGAAGATTTTAGGTATGGGCAATTGGGCATTGAAAAGCATAGATATGAATCTGAACACTACAACTTCATTTACATCCAAATTCTCTTCATTCAAGGTCCATAGAATACTAGAACTTTGGAGAAAAAAACTACAAAATCCCAATTTAACAATTGAAGACAAGATAAATGTGAGAATCATTTTATTGAATCCGATATTAGTTATCAACGTCCAAGTGAATTCAGTGTTTTGAATTCTTCTTTCAAGCGATTGATCTGTTGTATTGTAACGAAGTGTTTTTGCATTTTTTCCATATGTAACCTGTTTGTAGTGGCGCGTCGAGTCGAACGTCACGCGTCGACGCTTGCCATTCTCCTCCGTTACGTTGTGACGCGACGCTCGCCCTACTACTACGGTTACACCTACTTCGTTCTGATTGGTTGTTCCGGGTACCGAAAAAATTATAAATATAAGTGGCGCACAGAGAATCGACACAGTTGAGAAAGATTTCTCATAGGGAAAAGATCTCTCTCGAGGTAAGTTCTCTACTTGATTCTCTTTCTCGGCGGTGGTCGATCGATTCGAATCGCCCAACCATCGCATTCGCTTGCTGGTGAACGGTGCTGGTTCTTGTTAGAAGGCCGTTGGCATCTTTATCGCGTCGCAGGTTCGCCTGAGGACTGCTGGTAGGTTGCCTTCGCTGGTGATCGCGCTAAGGAGCTGGTTTTCCAATCGCCCTGGCTGCTGGTCATCGCACTGCCTTAGGTATTAGGGAAAGTCGCGGATTTCGCCTCTAGAGTGCTGGAATCCTGCCGGCTAAAACGATCGCGAGCTCTTTGAGTTCAGCTGGTCAGCTGCGCCATATTTCTTTCTCGGAGCCTCGGAACTTCCATCCTATAGAGGGTAGACATTCCTGCTGGTCTGTCTTCGCGAACCTTCGCTGGATCTTCTGTGCTGGAGGTTAGGCTGGAGCCAACTATCGCGACTTTGTCTGCTGGTGTTGAGAATCAGATCGCGGACCCCCCCACCCCCTTCCGGCCTTCTACCCGGTCATGTAGAAGTGGCGACCCTGTTTTGGACTGTTTAATGGGCTATTTTGGTTATTTCATTTGGCTGGGGGCTGGGGAAAAAAATTCAAAATTAAATCGAAATTCTCCCCGAGGTTCCCAAAACTTTATCTTTTTCATTTTTTCGTTTTTTTTTTCCCAATTTCTCTGGGTTTTTTTGTTTGTTTTAGATCTTTTCTTTTATACTGCAAATTTTGGCATTTAATTAAGGCGAATTTAAATTGTCGATTTATTTAAAGGCGATTGATTAAGACGTTTTAAAGGCGAATAATTAACTTGACGATTATAATTTTGTTCCAAGAGTTTAAATACAAGATTTTTATTTTGAGCGAATTTTCTCTCTTCTTAATTTCTCATCAAGTGCTTGATTTGTAATACACGAACATATTCAAATTACAAGTGTAATCACACTGTTGATGTAATGATCGGCGTTACTCTCAGTGGCTTAATTACATTTGTAAGTTCTTGCTATGGTGGTTGGACATCAGATAAACACATTTTCAACTCATGGCAACACAAAATTGTGATTTTATTTATTTTAGTGGGTAAGAAATATTTGAATGTTTCTTCCCTATTTTGGAAAATAAGTTACTAATACTGAAACCAAAGTGTGATTTTATTTATTCAAGTACCGATACGTAAGAAATATTGCAATGTTGTATGTTTTTTTATTTTCAAGTATGAATGGGTATAATTATATTTTAGAATGTTCAAACCAAAATGTGATTTTACTTTTTTAGGATACCTAGGTGATATAAGTTTATGTTAGAAGAATTTTCATTTGAAAAATGATTTTTATTAGTTGGATACTGAACTGAAGCGTGATTCTATTTTGTTACTTAGTACGAATGAGAAATATTTCAAGTACCAATTTCTAATGTTGATCTTTAGTAAAATAAGTGTTGAAAACTTCAATTTTTTAATTGGGGTTTGAAATTATTTTTATCACATACTTACTGATATGGAAACTAATAAATTTTTTTAAAAAATGAAATGCGTATTTTTCAAACCTGAAGAGTTTGTATTTAAAAAAAATACATGTTGTTTTTGTACTCCTTAATTTTTTGTTTATGTGGTGGGAAGGGGTTACTTTCAAGAGGTGAAGGGAGGGGTAGTTAAAGAACTCTTGTATTGTGGGTGGGAGGGGTGTAAAGGCTTTGAATTTTCATTATGTGTCTGTAGCGTGGCCGTTTGTCTTTCGCGTAGCCAACAAAATTTTCAAAGCTCTCTCCCCCAGTTCGAAAATGTCCACAATGGGGCTCACGCATATTTTGGGTATCTGGGACACCCCCTAAATACATTTCAGTAAAAAAATTCTGAAAATTCAAGGGACAATTGTTCACAAAACTGGTGCATTGGGTGTCACAAACAAGTAAATCATACTTTTTCGAAAAACCTTTAAATAAATAAATATTGAAGGCATGCATGTTGAATATCATTAATATTACAATTACTAGAGACCCTGGCAGTTACAAAAAAAAAAAGTCTAACATTGGGATCAAATAAAGCTGTGATATGACTATTCAAAGTTCATGAAATCCTTAATGTGTCACAAACCGGTACTCCTACCCTAGTAAAAAAATCATTTTCTCGAGGACCCCCCCCCCCCCAAGGGTTCCTTGAATGATTGAAAATGTTTACTGTAAAAAGATTCTCAATATTTATGCCCAACATAACTAACAGGGGCACCTAGTTATCTACCTAGATAGCTCGCAATGTAAAGTCGAGCTTTAAGTGAATCCAACCCCGCAACCCCTATAGTACAAAATGACACCACAAACCACCGTGTACAGAAAAGGCGATTGTAATCGGCACTCTACAACACATCGTTACATAACACTTATTACTCCATAGTAACTTGCAATACACAACCATACGCCGTTCGTGTATGCTAAAATACTAAAATACGTTATTTATGAATCGTTGAATGGTTCGGTCGACATCGTCATCGTACTCATCGGGTAGATTAAAACGTCATACAACACCGCATCGCCACCGCCATCCAGACGTTTTTCCGCATGTATTATTACTATTCCAACGAGGCGTTAGATGGACTCGTAATAACTAGGCCTGTAATTAATGAGAGCCACTTTGCAACCGCTATACAGTTATTAACGAGAGCCATTTTCAAATTGCTCCGCCGTTATTAACTAAAAACCACACACAAAATACCGTACGAGTCCGCAGGTCCGCACTCAATGTACCCCGCCCGGCGCATCCCAGCAAGCTTTACCTCGTTTTCAATTCGATAACACCCTTTTTACCATCATCAGCGTACCGCATCGTCGAAAATAATTTTTCAGCCGGGCTCCCCAGGTTCGCAATGATTTACACCCGGCATCGCGGCCACTTTTTGCTATCATTACCGCGGACCCGACTCTGCAGGCAGGGAAACAGCACACGGCAATGATACAAAACCCCATCATCCGGTTCACGCTTTCCTCTTCTCATCTACATTAAAACAGAATTCGCAAAAGCTCGCGAAAAAAGCTTTCAACGTGAACATACCCGGGAGGGGAGGGGGAAACACCTCGCCAACTTCAACTCGCATTAACACGTACAATTTCTCTCATTCGTAGCGGTAAATCCTTGTTTTTTCACACATGCGCTTCCAAAAAAAAAGTGAAAAAACCAGAAACGAAGCACACGCACATCTGGAGTTATACATTTATCAAAATAATGTTATTAAAACGCGTAAAAATAAGCCCATTACCGACAATTTCATAGTGAATATTTCTTTTTTCAGCAGCGCCAACTCTGCATACCATCAGACGAAATCGTTCAACTGGAGGGTGAAATTTACGATTAAATTTTCCAACAAACCCATCGGGGAATGCGATACGATGGTTATCGCGTAAAAGCAAGAAAAAAATTCACTCAATATGTTCGATTTATTCGACGAGAGTAACGAGACTACTCGTTGAAATGATTTCACGCTTCGGATAGCTTCGCTTCGGTGAGATATACACGGTGCGATGCGATGTTGAAACCAAGCGTAGGAATTATTTCCTTTTTTTCCTCTCTAGTCATTTTTTCTCTAAGTCTGGTTTTTTGTTGGGCCTTTTCGAATTTTTGCCGCACATTGTTTCGCATTTGCCAGAACAGATAGCAAAAGTCCCATGTCGTCAGCTTCTAATACAGTCGTTGTGTGTCCAAATTTTCATTTTTTTTTTGTTTTGTTTTGGCTGATTTTGGTAGGTATTTGGATGCTTTTTAAGGAGGCAAATGTTCGAATGAAAAAAAAAAAATTTCAACAAAGATATTGCCTAAAAAGCAAATATAATTATTAAATCCAAAACCTAAATTTCTGTTAAAATGCAATTTGTGTTAGGATCGTGCTAAATGCAGATGACTTCAGCAACATCATGTCATTTACTGCATGAAGGACTTAGGATAATTTTTTACAAAAATAAAAGAGAGGCGATTTAAAGGAAAAAGAGGGGCTTAATCGAAAAAAATTTCAAACAAAAGTTGTAGATTGAAATTCTGAGAATAATTTTGATTATTACAAAAATTTTGATTGCACCTCTCCCACCCTTATGTAGCATTAATTTATAATTGTGGAAAATAAAAATTAGAAGAGAGGGGGCTCAACAGAAATTTTTTAAAATGACCAAAATTACTTCCAAAGATCTCTTTCTACAACTTTTGTTGGAAAAAATTTTCAATTCACCCTCTCTCTCTCATCCAATTTCGAATAACAAGTATTTATGTAGTATTATACAAAATTAGAAGAGAGGGAGGGGTCCAATCAGAATTTTTATAATGACCACAATTATTCTTCAGATCTCAATCTACAACTTTCGTTTGAAAAAATTTTCAATTGGGCCCCTCCCTTTCCTTTAAATCGTATAACTTTCATTTTTATAGAAAATTATTCTAGGTCTTGGAATAATTATTTTCTATGTACTTCTGTCGCCAAATTATGGAACTAGCTAATGTTGGTAAGTTTTCTACATGTTGAAATGATATCTTCGCTGACATTCTTAAAACTTTCAAGTCCAATTTTTCACAAAATCATTTTTTTGGGGTTTCTTACAGGGAAAAAGTCCAAAAAATCAATTTTGAACGTCATCAAGAAATGAAAAACGAAGCCAGGACTGAGAAAGAGCATAATAAAGATCACGCAAAATTCGTTCATACCATGGATGTTGAATCTGTCTTACTATGCCCTCGAACCAAAGCCTTCAGTGTGCACTACAAGACGAAGCTCAACATCTACAACTTTACAGTATATAATCTGAAAACTAAAGATGTCCACCACTACCTATGGGATGAGACTGCCGCCGATTTGAGCTCGGATGTATTCACTTCGATTTTGGAAGATTTCATCACTAAAAAGATAAATTTCGCACCTGGAGACGAGATCATATTTTTTCAGATGGGCGTACCTACCTATAGCAAAATCGTAATAGTGTAGTTTCAAAACACTCCTGTACATCGCAAAAAAAAGTACAATGTAACAATAATCCAAAAATACTTGGAGAAGGGTCACACCCAGATGGAGTGTGACTCTCCTCGTCACACATGTTAATTTTAAAATAACCCAAGAGAGGAAAGCAATCTTTGATAAAAAAGAGTTTAAAGTTGTGTTAGATACGAGTAAAGACCCCAATGGTAGTTTTTATGAAACCAAAACCAAGAAAAACTGTAATCAAAGAGCCAAAGCCAAAAACAGCTTATTCATCCCGTCTACCTATTTGTACTAAAAAGTACAACGATCTTTTAAATTGCTGCCTAAAAGGTTCAATTCCAAACTATTTTCATAATGAGTACAAGAATTTGCCTTTTTTTTACAGTCAACTTTAACATAATAATATTTTTTTTTTTTTGAAAAAAATTCAAAATTCATCTACAAGGTTTTGAATAATAATTTTAAAAAATAACGTTATTTTTTCGATCCATGTGGTTGGTTTTCATCGATTCTCGCAGCAGCAAAAATTTTCCTAAAAAAAATCAACCGAAATCCGGAGCTTTGGGCGGAGAAGCAGTGGCTCTGTACGAGCCAAAGTGGAAATATTTCTGGAGCCTAGAATTTTTAATTAAATTTTTAAAGAAACGACCAATGCAGTCGTCGATTGCTCGTTGTACTCTACCTAAATTAGTTCCTGGTACTGTGTCTGTATCAAATTCATCTCTCAGTAAATAAGTTTCGCTTAGTTATGATTGGGATGATAAATTAACGGAAAAAATTGTAATCAATGGTTAGATGTTCGAAAGGAGCTACAAAACACAAGTAAAAAATTACTACTTCGTTTTCAGAGTGATTTAGAAGAACCAAGTCTTTTTCCAGCAACGTTGCGATGTAAAAATGTAAAATTTCATTTCTAACGCATAGGAGCTATTTAGCAGGCCAATGACGAAGTGCAAATCTATCTGTACGTCTCGTTGACGATAAAATCATCCAAAAATACCGAACATACTCGAACGTGCTTTAATTTGAAAATAAATCCGACGAGATTGACTTGACATTTATAACGTTAGCGTGTTAGTATCGTATCGCTGATCTGTACGGAAATCAACTATATGAAAGTTACCATCGATAGGTTTGCTTCTCGATTTTTTACTTTTTTTTACTACCCACTCACACCGACCCATATTTTTTATTATTATTGTTGCTGACTTGCGAAAACAACCAAGTTGGTAAGAGGATTACGGGGCCAGGACGGGAGGTGTTCTCCGTCGAAACTCGTAAAGTGGAAGTTTTGTTTGACGACTGTTTTGTGAATGACAGTATTACGCGCCGAAAGTACTCACGTCAGCCGATTGAGTACCTACATGTTGTAGGGCGCTGGCGTGTTCTACTGGCAAGTGTGCCTAACGTATCGTACACCAAGTGCTTCTCGTACCGTTACGTGTGTATACGAAAATGTGTAAAAAATCGAATTTTTTTAGAGCTCGACGTTATAGGATACATAAGTACAGAACAGGGAATGAGAAAAAAGGGTAGTTTATCGCCATGGTCGTATCTCGTACAGATACTTTAGGCTTACAGGATATTCTAGATTCAGCGACACATGTAATTGTTTCACAGTCATAATGGCTGTAATTTTCCAGGGGAAATTCAATCGAAAAATAGAGAACGAATGTAGGCACCTGTAAAACTGGCATACCAACCCTAAGGTTTTGAGTTACATTGAACAATACCATCGCCTCAGAGCAAATAAATGCCCGAGAAAAAGCTTTGATTTCTGATCTTTTGCCATTCCTACGAATTTTTCACTAAATGACCGAACGTTTGTCCAGTGAAAAATGGGTCACAGCTAGCACACTCTTGTCTAAAATTCAATACATCTTCAACAAATTAGACGTCTTGAAAACATCACATTCAGGACCAGGCTATGCAGATTTCCATAAAGCTGTGTGTAATGAAATGAATTCTCTATTCAAGAACACAGAAAAACACTTCATTCCTGTTGGACCCTAGATTCAAAAAAAAAAAACAACTATTGTTTACACACCCATGCGTGCGTGTATAGCATAGGCGAAGTACGAAAATAAAACAGAGGTTCGAGAGTTCTAGAAAATTATGTACATTATTACATACGTATTGTATACATCACTGCAATACCATACATATTTCCATACCAAACATTCATATTGTAACACGACGACAACAAGTGTTCACGTATGTACATACATTTACTTCGTTATATTCACTTGGCAAAATCCATCGCTGTGCAAGAGGAAAAATACGTACGTCTACGTCATCAAAAAAATAATAGAATAAATGTGAACGAAAAAGCTGAAGAAAGATTGCAGATGAAGACGAACGTAGGAGTAAAGTAACGTTGACAATACAACGACATCGTTACATCTTGTCATACTTATTTTGTACGATCTTTTGTACCTGTGTGCTGTGTAGGTAAATGTATGGATGGTACACGAGAACAGTCTCAGCGATAAATCAAGTTTGAGTAGATGTACAACGACTGACGTCACAGATCACGTGATGGGGTTTATTTTTGAGTTGTTATTTTTCTAAATGAAGTGGTTTTTTGGATAAGCAGGGGGCTGTTTTTTAATTAATTTTTTTTTTTTTTTGGAATAAGCAGATCATTTTTCAAGGGTTTATTATTCATTATTCATTTTTGAAGACTTTTTTGTGAGCGTGGGAGTGGTTGAGTGAATTTTTTTCAAGCTTTCCATACCTGCTTCAGCAATAAAATCTCAAGGGTCCATGACGAACCAGAAAGAATTTTCCCCTCCAACAACTGAAAATTTCCAACCCCACTACATTTCATTGATTTTGCAAAAATCCAAACAAAGAGAGAGAATCAAAACATTTTGAATTTATCCTCGTTGTTTTGAGCTTGCTAATCCCTGGTTTCTTCCAGTAGGACATACGAAATTTGGATGCGATTACGCGTTCGGTTTGATTAAAAAACTATTCAGACACACACTGTTACATTATTTAAATCGTATACCAGTAATATTTTCCTAAACTATCCCAGTAACTCCATCTATCCTTCTCTCTCTTAATTATTTCCACTTCCTATGTCTATCTCTCTCCCACTTTTTTCTTCAAACTGTCTCGATGCATTTTCGTTCAACTTTAATTCCTAAATAAGATTATTATGTAGTTTTTCCTTTTTTTTCGAATACATCGCATCGCGTTTCGTTTATTGAAGTGTTATTTTAAAGAGCTTGGTGTATTTATATTACTTGGTATGTTTCATTTGAATACATTGCTTATTTACAGGCCCCGGATATGTATGAAAATGCATATTTTTCTGTGTTGATTGAAAAGTGGTATATTCGAGTTACTTTTACGTTTCAGATCTTTCTGAGCAAAATGAGCCATACTTGTTAGCGCATATTTTGCATATTTTGGCTATAAACGCATATTTTTGCATATTTTGGGTACTTTCAGCGCATATTTCCCCATTTTAGAGCATATTTCCTCTATTTTCAATTTTTTAGCACATATTTCGGTGATTTTTAGGATTTCCTTCCCAAAAAGGAAAAAAAGTTCATTTTATTCTTCAATTTTTCATTTTTTCACTACCCAGAAATAGAGCTGTGCGCCGATGAGAAATCGGCGGCGGCGGCGCAAACTCAAAAATTGGTCGGCGGCGGCGGCGTAGATGGCGCGCCGCTGACAACTAAATTGGCGGCTGCTCGGCGGCATAGCCGACTGAGTGAGCAATTTTCGGCATTTTTTTCCTTTTTAGAGCTACAGCTTTCAAAGCTACCTCATTGTAAGCTGCTTAAACCTAAAGAACTTAGCTCTAAAGAGCTTGAGAGCTGCTCAGCAATGGTACCGAGTAGTGAGTGTACATTTTTACTTTATTTACAGCCTGTTTACTTTCGATGAACGAGGCGGAGGGGTCAAATTAAGACACGCGCCGGTTCGAGCTGCCGACGATTCATCGGCGGCGGCGGCGGCGCGTCGGCTGATGGAAAATTTGTCGGCGGCGGCGGCTCGACTCGGCGGCGCACAGCTCTACCCAGAATTAAAAAAAAAAATTAAAAAAACGCTCCGAGCGCGGATTTACTGTACTACTTTTGCAAAATTTCACCAGGCAAGCCTTCATATGGAATAATTGTGTTCTCCGGCTGTTAATTTTGTAAAGGTAATAAAAATGTAAAAATTTTTTAAAAAACCACGCTTTTATTTAAAGTTGGTCACTTTGTAAAATGTTATTCATAGGGAAAGAGTAATGCCTTAAAAAACAAAAAATAAAATTTATTTGAATACAAAAATGTGTCATGAAAATTTTTTTTTCAAAAATTTTAATGATGAAAAGCGTGGTGGGGTGTGCGAGGAGCAAACGAATACCTTTTCGATTAACGCCCCACCACGATTTTCATCATTAAAATTTTTGAAAAAAAATTTTCATGACACATTTTTGTATTCAAGTAAATTTTATGTTTTGTTTTTTAAGGCATTACTCTTTCCCTATGAATAACATTTTACAAAGTGACCAACTTTAAATAAAAGCGTGGTTTTTTAAAATTTTTTTACATTTTTATTTAACTCTTTTTGTCGTTGTTGTCGTTGAAAATATTTTAATTTCATAGTTTTACTCCTCGAAAACCAACATTTTGATATCAATGTTGTGAATTTTGAAATTTTCAAAATGGAACCCCCTCATAGGGGTCCAATTTGGGGTCGGGGGTGAATTTAAGTCCGAAAATCGAATTCAGCGGCCTCGAAAACCTACATTTCGATACCAATGTTGTGATTTTCTGAAATTTTCAAAACTGAACCCCCTCATAGGGGCTCAATTTGGGGTCGGGGTAAATTTGAGTTCGAAAATCGAATTCAGCTACCTCGAAAACCAACATTTTGATATCAATGTTGTGAATTTTGAAATTTTCAAAATGGAACCCCCTCATAGGGGCTCAATTTGGGGTCAAGGGTAAATTTAAGTCCGAAAATCGAATTCAGCGACCTCGAAAACCTACATTTCGATACCAATGTTGTGATTTTCTGAAATTTTCAAAATTGAACCCCCTCATAGGGGCTCAATTTGGAGTCGGGGGTAAATTTGAGTTCGAAAATCGAATTCAGCGATCTCGAAAACCCCTAAGGTGAGCACTATGTTCTTTCAATTCCAGTGAAATATTAAATGAGAGAGGATTGGTTGAAAACATACTCTTGGTTCCATGAGACATACATACATACTCGTACATACCAAGTATATAAAAGCGTGGTAAAAAGGTATTGTGTTTTTTGTGAACCTTGAAAAACGAGTTTTCCTTATACCAGGTGCAAAATGCCTAAATCAGTGCCATCTAGTTTAAAGATATTCACCCTCGTGAATGAGTTTAAAAACCATTCAATTGGGAACAATGGTGGTTCTCTTTTCTGTTCGGCGTGTGACTATGTAATTAATGGAATGACTAAATTTCTTGTAAAACAACATACGGATACAGCAAAGCACCAAAAACCCCTCGCTTTGCATATGAAACAAACCACGATAAAGACTTCAACCAAGAAAGATTTTCCGGCAGAATTATGCGAAGTATGTTCAACTTTTTTCAAGTAGAATTTTGTAAAATATTTTAAAATGTTAATCAACGAAATCGTATGTTTATTGTAGGCTTTTGCAAGTGCCAACATTCCTCTCAACAAACTCGAAAACAATGAATATCGCAACTTTCTGGAAAAAAATATGGGAAAAAAAATGCCAGACGAGTGCACAATAAGGAAGAGTTATCTGGAAGGTACCAAAGATGAAGTGCTGAAAAAAATTCGTCGTGATATCGGCGATGCTCCTATTTTTGTTTCAATCGATGAGACTACAGATAAAGAAGGAAGGTAAAATATCAAATTCTAGGTTCATAGCTATCTATTCAATTATTTTAGATTATTTATTCCTTGTTTTCTAATTTTATCGTAGGTACATCGCAAATGTAATCGTAGGCGCCTTGAGAGATTCGCCGTCCTGTCCCCATCTGATTCACGTTGAACATTTAGAAAAGACGAATGCTCAAACATTGCTAGAACCATGAATGCAGCTCTTGAAATTTTATGGATTGATGGTATTAAACACGATCGAGTTTTGCTTTTTGTAACGGATGCAGCGCCTTATATGAAGAAAGTATCAAAAGACATTTCCATTTTATATACTAAAATGGTTCACGTTACATGTTTGGCACATGCTTTACATCGATCGGCGGATCATATTCGATGTTCATTTCCCAATGCCGATGGTTTGGTAAACAACGTGAAGAAAGTTTTTCTGAAAGCCCCTTACCGTTCGCAATTACTGAAAAATATGTATCCTGATTTACCTCAACCACCCAAACCAATTATTACGAGATGGGGAACTTGGTTAGATGCGATTCAGTACTATGTAAACTATTGGAGTGAAATCAAAGACGTAGTGGAGAATATCGAAGACTATTCGTTAGCCATTTCCAAGGCAAAAGAATTATTTGAAAACGACGATGTTATTTCAGAACTGCAAAAAATTGGTGGAAATTTTTTAAATTTGAGCCAAGCGATTGAAGCATTTCAAAACACTAAACTTCCGATGAAAGATACTCTGATACTTTGGAACAAAGCTGTAGCCAGCGTCACATCTTCGTCCTTTCCATCGATCAAGAAAAAAATGAACGATTTAACTGTTAAAACCCAAGGGCTTCATATAATGAAATTGGTCAATTCGAGCAACGTCACTGAGTTGAAAAAGTTTCCGCAATTCGCCGATCCAAGTCCGCAACAATTTTTAGCCTACAAATATGCTCCTTTAGTGTCTGTAGATGTAGAGCGAAGTTTTAGTATCTACAAACAAATACTCGACGATCAGCGCCGAAGTTTCAAGGTGGAGAACCTAAGATCCAATTTGATCATTTCGTTTTACAACAACGTTTCGAATCCGAGCGAATAAAATATGACTTGTACCTACTAATATGAATACGAATATGAAAATATGATTCTAATTTTACTTTTAGCGTGAATAAACAACTTTTGATCTCATTTTAGTTTCGTTTTTGCCTTGAAATAAAGCACAGCTGATTGCACTCTTTAAAATGATACCCATGTCGGTTTTTGCATATTTTTCATAGTTAGCACATATTTTACATATTTAGCGCATATTTTCCGTTTTTTTAGCGCATATATATCCGAGGCCTGCTTATTTAATACGATGTCTGGTTTGTTTCATTCGATTAGGTATTGTTATTTAATTAGAATGTACTCTAGATAGGTATTTTCGGATATGAGCGAGAGTGAGGGTTGACTTGAGGTCAGTATGAGGTAGAGAGAGAGATGTGTTAGGATTCTATGTGAGTAGGTATATTTTATATACGGTTTAGGTAAGACTCTGACTTTAATTATGCCAAAACTCGTTATCTGGTCCCTTATTTGGTAGCTTAATTTTCCCCTTCTGATGCTATTTGGAGGTGTAGGTATTAGTAGGCATACTTAGGCCTTTTTTGGGGCCTAAGTCCCCATTGGTACTACAACACTAGCAAATACTCTTCAAAAATTTTGCGATATAATGGAGTCAAGTACAACTTCACAACTTCACAGTTTACAACACTTGAAAGATGAAGACCTCTTCCTTGATAACTTTCAGAAAATGAGCGTTGCCAGTTCATGCAGATTTTTTCGTTACAACACTGCTGCAGCTATCGAGTTGGAAGTAAAATCTGAGAAAATTGAATCATATTTTATAGTACATTATGGTCGTTCGGGTTTTCGAGCCTTCGTTTTCGATTATTTTTGTAAATTCGTATTTTTCGTTTTGTTGAATTTCGTTCGATCGCGTTTTTGCGTAAAAAATTTCATTTCGTAACCATGGATGACGCCCAACGGACTCACCGTAGGCTGAAAATGGATCTCAATCGCACTACTGATCAAATCAATAAGATCATAGATAAAAAAAACACGTTGAGTTTCGAAGCTCTTTCATCGTTGGAGCATCTTGTCGAAGAATATAGAAATGATTATCGTGAATGTCATGCATCGCGGTTATCATCGAAGAATTGACTAGTGACGAGCCTGCAGATGAATTTGAAAAGGATCTCACAGCTGCAAGCAACAATCTAGCGGGATTCGTCAGGAAAAGTAAGGATTATCGTAAAAAATATGAATTAACCCAATCGTCGTCGACATCATCACCTCGTAAATCAGAAGGTGCTGATGAATTGAATCAAACAATTCGAGCTTTAGTTGCACAACCAAAGTTGCCTACAATTGAAGTTCCTACCTTCAATGGAGATGTACTAGCCTTTCGAAATTTTAAGGCTTTATTTCAAAATATCGTTCACAATAATGAATCATACTCTAATGTTCAACGTCTAATCTATCTGAAGAAAGACTTCGTGGGTCCAGTTAAAGGATTTTTAGACAGAAAAAGGTCTCAATCGTGAGTCTTTAGTAAACAATATTCGTATTTGTAAAGGTTTGTAATACTTATTGTTCGTTTTAGAAAAAGGCCTCTATCGTGAGCCTTTAGTACACATTCGTGTTCGTAAAATTGCAAACATTTCGCGTCAAATTCATTATTTTCAAAAAGATTACATCGGTAATTTTTAAAGTTGGTTTGAAACCTATCTCGTGAAAAATGAATTGCAATCGGCGAAGGAAATTGCCTTTCATGGTATAAATTATTTCAAAAAAATCACTCGTTGTTGCATAAAAATGTTCGATATGTTCGGAAATCAATCCGATAAATTCATCGTCGTCCTCGTTACCACTGAATAGTGATGCTATGCTGATTCGATTCTGTATTCGTCGATGTCGGATATTCATCCGTATTACCAACGGAGGGAGTTCCCTTCCTCCCTCCCTCCATTGTTCGAATAATACGACCTGAACTATTGTAATTCTATTAAAAACTAGGGTAAGTAGGGGCTCAATTAGAAAACAAACTTCAAACGAAAGTTGAAGCTTAAAGTGCTAAGAATTAATTTTTGTTATTACTAAACTTTTTATTGAACCCCTCCCTGTCCTCCAATTTTAAATTTCTGTCAATCGAGTCACTTGCGGTAAAAATAACGTTCAATACGTGCAGAAGACGACGTTCGTACATTGTATTCCATAAGACGAAATTCGACACCTTATCTTGAGAGAATTTCAACAAAATTCCCCACTCCTTAGCTCAAAATCAACCACACTGAATCTCATTATCAAAAAAATTTCAAATACATCGACATTTGATGTATCAGCAACATAAGGAAGTATAGAAAAAATAGTGATCCATTTTTGGCCATTGTTATTTTTATCACCTTTTTAAACCATTTTTCAGATAAATGGCTCTCTCGACTGGAATATCCGAATCGAAGTCGAAGAAAAAGAAAGAGAAAACGCGATGCCGAATTGTTAAAACTAAAAAGATAATAATATTTCCCATTTTTTTCATTCGTTATCGTTTGCTTTTTTCAGAAAATGTCCAATTTCTGATTCTATTCAAATTTTAATGAAGTACCTAAATTCTAGTGTGTTTTGTTATTGGATTTTCTAAAATTTCATGAAATATTTAATGTTCAGCTCGAATTGAGATAACTTATGCCGCTCGTATTTATTTTTTATTTTTTTGCAAATATCTGATTTTGATAACAAACATAGTCGTTTGTCGGATCATGATAATGCAGTGGAAAACAATAATACCTAATAAGGAATTTAAGGCACAGTAAATTTCTATCAATCAAGTAACTTGCGGTAAATAACGTTTAATACGTGCAGACAACGACGCCTTGTAATTTATTTTGCAGCAAAATGCGTAATTTTACAATCTTCATGTTCGCGTTTATAGACGACTCCGGTTCTCCAAAGAGTTTTAAGCTCGACGTTGACTTTATTGGAGAGTGAAGCGTCCCTTCTAACGCCGTAGCTATAGCCCAACCGCAGCGCAAGCCCGCTCAATTGGGGCTACAAAATCCAAATGATGAGCGACGTGACGTTCGTACATGTATTCCACACGACGAAGTTCGACACCTTATCTTGAGTGAATTTCAACAAAATTCCCCACTCCTTAGCTCAAAATCGTTCTCAAAGAATCTCATTATCGCTAGCTCAACGCAGCTATGAACAGCTAAATGCTTTTAAAAGTGGTAAACGTCGACGATGAAATTTTTACTTAATACGTTCCACTCTCTACCTCCCCCTAACATCATTATACACACAATTCGCCCCCAAGAAGAAAAACACAACTCACATCGACACATTCATCTCATCCTTTACATACCACAGCTTATAACCTACTACGTACAAACAGCCCTTCTGCCTCCTATCCTTTGCCAAGCTACATCTAGACCGTAGATGAAAAAGTGATTTTTCATTAAATCTCACCCATCGACTAATACGATGTGAAAATTTAATATCCTATATAAAGCGCATAATCTTGTATAAAGTTACTCGCGCAGCCAACTTTCCACCCAAGCAGATTATCAGTAACTTTTTTCATTTCCTAACTTTTACTCGGCGTTTAGTAAAACTCGAGCTTCCTACTTCCTCCATTCTTCTTTCACTCTTCGCCCTGCCAGACTATAACACGTCAGCGTAATGTACAGCAAGAGGCAGATTCAGGTATAGGGAAGAGGATCCGAAGCATTTTTAGAATATGCTGAGCTGGGAACAATATAAAGTTGTTAATTAAGTTAAATACTGCCATGAATCAAGTAACACTATATAAATAGACTAATTTACATGGTCGACTTGTGTGTGCTATGCCAAGTTTAAACTCATCTTCCTAGATCTGCACCCCTGCCTGGTACTTGGTTCGTATGATAATTGAATAGAAACGACAACGATGACGACAGAATCATCACACGTTTCAATGCATTTTTTTTTGTTCAGTTTTTGCTGCATTTGTCTACTCGTACCTTCGATGAAAGTCGCTCCCTTGTGGATAAAGTTTAGTATAAGACTTATTTCGTATTTATTTTAGCACATGCATTTTCGATCGATACTGAACATAGTTTCGTAATTAGATTGCCTTTAGGGGTTGCATGTACTTGATATTCGAAATTGGTGGGGAGGGAGGGGTCCAATCGAAATTTTTCTTATAACCAAAATTATTCCTGAAACTTCAAGGTATAACTTTTGTTTGGGAATTTTTTCAATTGGACCCTTCCCTCCACCATTAATTTTGCATGGATAATACATCTTACTTAACCAGATTGATTCCCTTCAAAATTTTTATACTTTTTGTCACTTTTTAGGAAGTACTCCGAGATCAAAAGCCGGACGTCCGGCGCTAATGGAAGTAGTAAATCCTTTGATGAGGGCGCCGAGGTGGACTGAAGATGTTCGCTATGACCACATCGATCACCGGCCTGTATCAGCTCCAAAAAGGACATGTAAATTTGAAGGTTGCACGAGGAAAAACGAAAAAGAAAACGGCAGCGGCAGAGCACAGACACGAATCGCGTGTGGGAAATGCTCAGTATCGTTATGTATTGATTGTTCATGTTTTAAAAATTATCATTTTAAACCTGTTCGCGAATAATTCAATTTTTATGTAATAAAAACAGCGATTTTGAAATTTTTTCATCACTTCTTTTTTATACCTCCAAGTCATGACCATTCCATATACAAATAAATAGTAAATTACTTCGAATTTATTCTCTTCGTATTTCACATAAACTTTCAAAGATTATTCGCAAATTCAAGAAAGTAAATGTGCACATTGGTTGGATCCATAGACGCGAGGCCACATCATGTCATAGATATGCCAAAAAAAAAAATTCAATAAAACTCAATTTGAGACTGTCACAAAATTCTTCGTGATCAATCTTGACTCTATAGATTTAGTGATCTAAGTATGATACCGTTCTTTCAATATTTTTAATTTTAGATTCGGAGTAGACATTGTCATTTATTTTCTTATCGCGTATTTTATCGTAGGTATGATAGGTAGATTCGAGTCGAAGTCATTTCTAGACCTTTTCCTTCCTTATCTTCTTTCTCTCTCTCTCCTAGTCTATTCTATCTTTTTCTACAAAATTCCCGATTATTCGTTTTGATTCCTTTTAATTATTTCTATTTCTCGAATATTCTCTATCTTCTTGTTTCTTCCTTTTTCCTCTTAGAAAAATCATTTTCTAATCGACCTAGTGACTTCGGCTCGATATGAATTTCATTCGGTTCTAAGACATCATAAATATCGAAACTGGATTTTTGAAAATTGATTGTCTCGCCTTCGTATTTATTCGAATATCGTACTTTGTGAAATTCGGTTATCATATTTCGAGATATTCGTTTCACTGCTAGTACTTTGAAAGATAGACTAATTTTCTGAATTCGCATTTTGTAACTCGACGAGTTTAATTACATATTTTACGTTTACACATTTTCATATAAGTACCTATTCGACAAAAAATAAAACTATGATTTTTCGCGAATTTTCATTTTTTTTCTCTCGATTCAATCGAGTGGCGACCGTGACTATTTTCGTGACTTCGATATTTTTTCGAGACGCATTTTCGAAATTTTGAAAAATAATTCCAAACAATTTCACCCGATAACCCAAGGAAATTTTCCAAAACTATTTCACCAATCACCACCAATCCACATCCGGTTCAAACGAATTTTTCTCATGAAGAGAAACAAACCATCAAATATCTACTCACATCCATCCGACCTTAGCGTTACATACCTATATCATCAACAAAAGCAAAGACCTTGTCGACGAGAAAAGTGTCGTAAAAGCATCGTGGCGACGCACAGTGGGCCAAAACGTGAAATTAGCCGCTCATTAGGTAAAATACGAAGTCACTGGTGAAGACGAACTTTCTGTTGTAGTCAACAGTAAATACGTCCGTGGTGCTAAAAATCACATTGGACACCCGGATTTATCCCCAATACTCGAACAAACACGCGTTAAACGTAACTCTCAAACGAATTTTAACACAGCTACCGCGTTACCGCGCAACATTTGTTTAGGTTTTGATTCGCCAATTTCCATACGCGTTTCATCTTGATGTGAAAATTACGATGAATACAGATGAAATTAAGTACTTTTTAAATTTTCAAACCGCGTGTCAATATCTTTTTTCGTTCCTGGATACGATGTGTTTGAAAAAAAGCGTATTTTTATCGTATTTTTACAGTTAAATATGGCATAACTTTTGATGGTCGGTAGTGGTCGGAGAAAACTTTTCAAAATATCATTTCTCGGAGTGTATACTACAAGCCTGTGGTTGATTTGGCTGCACGAAATTGCTCGTTTATAAATGAGACGACTAAAAGCGACGAAAAGATGAATATCAAATTGGTAGATCACAGATCTTTCAGTGAATTTTTTCCTCTTTGGGCATTTTATGATGTTTTTGGGAATACACTTTTATTAGGCTGATATCCCCCCCCCCCCTCCCACAGTATTTTGCACAGCAACTATTCTCGGTAATAATTATTAAGTAGGTTTTTTAGCATAGCATAATGCTTTTCTGGAGACCAAAATGGGAAAAACGACAGGAAATTCGACCAAAAATCCGAGACCAAATTAAGTTAGATTAGGTTACATTAGGTTAGGGTTGGATTACATAAAAAACGGTAAATTTTCATTAAATTCGATTTTTTAGACATTATGTCAGACATTTTAAAATTTGTAATTTTTTTTGTTGAAATTTTTTGACTTTTAGACATTTTTTAAACATTTTGTCTGATATTTTATTCACTTAAATTAAATCAAAAACTGAAAAAAATTGTATTTAAAAGAAATGAATTATTCACCATTTGCCTTTCCTATTTTAGTAAATTTTCAATTATTATTCAAATTGAAGACTGAAAAAAATCGTATTTTAAAGAAATGAATCATTTACCATTTAATTTATTTAAATAAAAGACCGAAAAAAAATATATTAAAAAGACAATGGTTTACCATTCTTTCCCATTTTAGTAAATTTTAATTATTAAAAAATCAAAGATTGAAGACAAAAATATATTTTTTTAAATTACAATAGGCTTCCGATTATCTGAACCCAAAAATTCTCTCCATCATCCGAACAAAAAAAAAGTTATTATCCCACCCAACTATTTTAAAAATTAACATAAATTCGATCACTTCTACTATATTTATTTTAGTCGTTACAAATTTTTTTTTAAAAAGTTGTAGAAAACATTATGGATACCTACAAAAAATTTAATTTTAAAAAATCGGAACTTTCAGTTATCCGAAAAACATAATTCCCCAATTATCTAGTTCGGATAATCGGAATTCCACTGTATTAATTATTTTTTTAAACTACTTATATTAAATTTTAAATTATTTATTTATCAAACAAACTTTTTTCATGCGCTCTCTGTAATTTGCTGAAAAAATATGTTAATTGTTCAATATAACTTCAATTTTGTTTGAGAAAATTAATTTTTCTCATTTCAAAAAATCTACATTTCAACGCCAAGGTCGATATCACTCCATTTTATCAAAAATTGTAGTTCGCCTCCACCCCCCGAAGGCCTGAAACAAAAAATAACCAAAAATTCATTTTTCTCACTTCAAAAAACCAAGATTTTAACACCACGGTCGATATCACTCAATTTTTTCAAAATTTGTGGTTTGCTTCCACCTTCAAAAGGGTCAGAGATGAAAAATGACCAAAAGTTCGATTTTCTCGCTTCAAAATACCAAGATTTCAAAACCAAGGTCGATATCACTCCATTTTTTCAAAATTTGTAATTCGTCCCCACCCCCGGGGGTCAGAGATGAAAAATGACCAAAAATTTGTTTTTCTCGCTTCAAAATACTAAGATTTCAACACCAAGATCGATATCACTCCATTTTTTTTCAAAATTTGTGGTTTGCCCCCACCCCCCAGGGGGTCAGAAATGAAAAATGACCTAAAATTTGTTTTTCTAGCTTCAAAATACCAAGATTTCAACACCAAGGTTGATATCACTCTATTTTTTCAAAATTTGTGATTCGTCCTCACCCCCCCAGGGGTCTGAAGTAAAAAATGACCCCAAAATCGGATTTCTCTCAAAAAATTACTTCGGGTTAGTCAACATTTTTAATGTGTATGCTTTTCATTTAGCTCTAAAATGGTATGAGCGGCTAATTTCACGTTTTGGCCCACTGTGCGACGGCGGTTTCGCCAACAATTTCAAATCTCTCGCAGAGTTTAAAAGCATTCCATCCGATTTGTACATACACTGCTGGTTTGCTCGTAAACGACACTCAGCTAGCTTAACAACAGTGTCGTCAAAGCGAAATATTACTGTATCTTTAGTCGGCAACGACGATATGCCTGCGTGTAAAGTCTCAAGCATCGTGCTATAGGACATCGAAACAGGGTACAATTTGTAAATCCTGCATGTTAACGACGTGTACGTATAGAATAGCTATACAGACATTTTCTTATATATTCAGCAAATTCAATTTAAGGAAGCTGCTAATAACATTACAATTGATGATGTTTCCGTAGAACGGGCAAATTAAAAGCTGCGAGTTCAATTTAATTACCACCGGCATCGGTAGTATAAAATTACAAATTTCAGACTAATATAATTTTCAATTTTTAAGTTTCAAATAAAATAAAATATTGATTTTAAGGATGTATCTTTGATGAAAAATTTCACAATAAAGATTGTGCAGATGATAAAAGTAATTGATTTATCACTGATATTATTTGTAATTTATAAAAATTCACACGAATTTTCTCTTTTTATCATGAGAAAATTTGAAATAAACTTATGATAAGTGAGTGGTGTTACACTGGTTCACAGTAGAGTCCTATAAATACGAGTATGCTGGGCGCCATTTTGTGCTGCTTTTGAAAAGTCGCATTCGCAAATCGGTATGGATTGTTACCAATTTCGAATGCTAAAGTAGAGAACGTTTTTTCAGCGTTATGAGCATAGTCAAGAACAAAATTCGCAATCAAATGTCTCGAAAAATTTTGAATGCTATTCTATTTTCAAGAATCTTGTCCAAACAACACCCCCCCCCCCAACTATTTTTTTTCTGATTTTAATGGAAAATATGATTTTTTTTATTTAAACATAAAAAAAAATCACAAAATTTGTGGCAATTTTTCAAATATAGTTTTGAAAACTGAATGCATAAATAATTTCTCTTTCTAAAAACAAATTTAAAAATCATCATCTAAAATTCTTATTTACAAAAAATCACTGTGAAAGAAATACTCATTGTAATATCCATTTTTTAAAACCTTGTTCAAGCCACAAATTACAAAAAATATTATTTAGAATATGTGACCCGGCATGAGAAAAGGGACCGAACTGCCAAAAAATCGATTTTCATTTTTTTGATGTTTTGAGGTCTACTTACCAAGGTCCATCACCTGAACCAGTCAAAATTTTGATAAAATTAATATTTCCAATCGGCACCAGAAAAGGGACCTAACTGCCAAAAAAATTGATTTTCGCAACCTAATAAATGAAATCGTTAATTTTTTGGTGTTCTGAGCTCTAAGTACTGAGACCAGTCGTGTGAACCAGTTGAAATTTCAAAAATATCAATATTTCCAATCGGCACCAAAAAAGGGACCTAACTGCCAAAAAAAATTATGACAGTGTTTTTTGTTATTTTAAAAAAAAATTATGGTCACATAAAGCAAAATAACACGAAATACATACTCACAATTTATCTTAAAACTGATGGTGTATTTCTTATCAGCAAACTTCCAAAATTTCCTCATCACAAATTTTTTCCCCTTTTTGGCAACCCTGAGTTACGTCAAATTTCCTTTACGCCATTACAAAAAATCTTTCGCACAATATCAAAAAAAAAAATAGTGGAAAATATTCCACTAGTATCCATTAACAATTCCCTAAAATTTCAGAAAAAAAGATCCATTCGTTCCAAAGATATTCATTCACTAAGTTTCTTTTTGCTTTCCTGAAAAATTTGCAAAATGGGAGTCCGGTCCCTTTTCTCATGCTGGGTCACATATTTTTATCGGATTTTTGTAGTAGAAAACACTTTTTTCTACATGTTTTTCTAGTTGAATTCAACTTGAAGAAAACGTGACAATATCACTAAAATTTTTGCAATTTTGCAAAAAGTCATTAGAATATTGAAAAGATTGTCGAATGACAAATCTGTTAATAAATTCTGTTCAGACACTTCTTAATAACTTTTTTTTTTTTTTTTTGAAAAATCTTAAAAACTGAAAAAAAAAATTTTTTTAATTAAAAAAAAAAATTACAAGCAGGATATTTCTTCGAAAATGTTGATCCATTCAATCACAATCAAGAAGTATCCTACCGAATTACTCAAGACAGCTTGTGTACAAATGACAAAAAGCCCACATGAAGAATTTCCGGATATTTGCCCAAGAACACTGGTACGTAGACGTATACAAACAGAAGACACATACGAGGGATAAAAAAAAAATCTTCGATTGTCTTTTGTACAGCAGAACGTGTAGAATTGTGCTTTTAAAATTAGAAAAAGTCTATATTCAAACAAACGTCACACATAAACGAGGAAAGCTTTTTATTTAAAAAAGAAAAATCCTATTATTTAACCGACGTCGACTATAGTGCATGGATTTAGTCTGGCGTCAACTTAGAACCTTTTTAGCCTTTTTTTTTCGTGTTCTGGTTTCCTTTTTTTTTCCTTTTTACTCAGAACAAAAATACATCGAGTTGGGAAATACACGAATGAAGCAAGGTGGTGTTGGCCAGCAAGGTATATACGAATTTTCTTCGTTCAGTTACGAGCTTCGATCATGCAGCTATAAGTATAAATACTATTGTCTAGTTTACTCAATGTGTTTACATGGAAGTGTACCGTTGTTGCTGAATTTTATCAAGTCCAATACTACAACTTGATATTCGAAATTGGAGGGGAGGGAGGGGTCTAATAAAAATTTTCGTAATAACTAAAATTATTCCCGGCTTTTCAAGCTACAACTTTTGTTTGAAATTTTTTTTAATTTGACCCCTCCCTCCCCCGCGATTCTGCATAACACTCCGAAGATACTAGTTTAAAATTGGAGGGGTGAGGGAGGAAGAGACCAATTGAAAAAATTTTCAAATAAAAGTTGTAGAATAAAGCCTTAAAAATAATTTTGGTCATTATAAAAATTTCGATTGGATCCCTCCCTCCTCTCCTCCGATTTCACATAACATATGGTGAATACTTTTTCAAAATAGGGGGAGGGTTCAATTGAAAAAATTTTCAATCAAAAGTTATAGATTGAGGTCCTAGAAATAATTTAGGTTATTATAAAATTTTTGATTAAACTCTTCCCTTCCCTCAATTTCGCCAAATACTCGTATGACTTGGATACGTATACCTATATCATTAAAAACTGAGATACGAGTAGATAGGGCTCCAATTAAAAAAATTTTCAAACAAAAGTTGTAGCTTGAAATCTCAGAAATGATTTTGATTATTACAAAAATTTCCATTAGACCACTCCCACCACTCCAAATTTGAATATCAAGAATCTATCAAGTAGGTATTGGACCCTTGTGAAATTCAACAACTACGATCCACTTTCATTTAAAACATTGAATAAACCAGACACTACTGACATAAAATAATGTCTTCGGTACGTGGAAAAATTGACTAAAGAAAATTTATCTCTCTAGTTCAAATCTGACGTAAAAACGCACCTTTTCTAGATTACGTATACACGACTTTATACAATAACCAACGGTGTGGCTTCCACGGAATTCATAATAATTACGTACACCGTTCATAAATCTTTCAAGCATCATTGAAATTACCAATTCAACATTATCACAAAAATACTCGTAAGTAGCTTATTCTAGATCGTAAAATATTTTACAACTATTCGTGCGATATTCGTTTCATTTCGTTACTTCTTTTGTAGCATAAATTATGCGAGGGTAATTTTTTGTAAAAATTTTACGACCAAGGGGTTGCTTTTAAATTGTAGGAAATTTTTTCCTTTGCTTGGAAGTTATACGGCAACTATGGCTTTTGAATTTCACATTTTTCGTATTAAACGTGTAACATTTCGATACCAAAAAAAATGTAATTTAAAATTTAAAATTAAACTCGTTTTCATCTAAAAGTTTCAAATAATTTCAAACATTTCTCGGTTAGATTAAAATTCTAATATACGTATAGAAACGTCGAGGATAATCGTAACGACATAAAAGGGACAACTTTTATCCGAGTAATAAAATGATGAAGAGCAAAAAAACTCCGGCACTCTTTTCCAGAAGCGAAAAAAAAAAAACTCGAAATTCATACGACAGATTTGTAACGTGAGACGTGCGGTATCAAGATGTATTTTTCGTCGCTACGTAGGCGGGTAAATTTATTTCGAATAATTTAAAAACATCAAAGGAAACTGACGAGGGAAATTTCATAATTATTTCATTGTCGTCGAAAGGAAAATCTTTTAAAGGTTAGAAAGTTTCATTCACGACAAGTGCGTGCACCTCTTTTGCTGGCAATGAAAATGAAACGTGTAAATTTCATTGCTCTTCGTATGTAATTTTGTGCCTACGATCGTACGTTTCGAAAGCTGAAAACTTATTCGATCGGTATACTTTTTATCATAATTGGCAATTTTCACCTTTCAACAGGTGTAAAAAAGTTTCATGGGAAGAGCAAAAGTATTCGGATTTCAATCTAATTATCACGTGAACATGAAATATTCGAAATTACAAGGTACTAAAATTTCAACTTGTTAAAAAATTACCTTTTTCTTCGTTAATACTGTCGAAAAATAAAAATCTCGAGCAAAGGTGATAAACTGCCTCTAGTCTCGGTTTCCTTCGCCAACCAACACAAACACCAATAAATCGCGAATATTACACGACCTCACGCGAATATTCAACTCAACTTTTTATTACGAAATTAAGGCTGTAAGCTCCTTTCCACGAAATAATCGTTCAGGTACGAGTAAAAACGCGCGCAATTACACTACGTACACCACAGACCGCAAAGGTAGCTGCTATCGCGAGAAATGAGACATCGGTGGTGTTTTTACTCGTCGTTTTCCACACGATTCTGTTACCACCCTTTGCTTCACCTTTGACTCGTTTGCGTACGTCTCGCACAGCTTTTGAAAAGCTCTATCAAGTACCACAGTACCTTTCGCGTACGTAATGTAACTACGATTTGTTTCATTGTTCAGGTAAAGAGGCGAGAATGATTTCTCATTTTCTAAAAATTGAATCACAAGGGTTGTATTATAACAGGGGTGATAAGAGTGTAGATGATAAGAATAAAAAAGTAAGACGAGCTAGAGTACTAATCATGGTAGAGCATGAATCTTGTAAATAAAGGTAAATTTCAGCTTCTTCGACGTATGTAAATCAGCCTCATATAACGTACAAATAAATCACGAGTAGTAATACCGTACGAAGAGGATTTCTTTCTTGATGTATGATACGATTTCGATTGATTTAGAAACATTACGAAGAAGGAAGGAGAAATACGAGGTAGTGAAATATTCGTCGATTATCTCGTATCCTTCCATACACGACGATGGAAGTGGAAGTCTAACAATCACGAAACAAGCAATAAAAATAAAAATGCATAACTCACCCAAAATTATCCATCAACAGATCACACAAAGTTCCAACTAACACATTGTATTTTCACAGGAACACACTAGAATATAACACAACATTACACGATTACTTATCATATAATAACACAGTTCGTACGAAAAATTCAAGTTTGATAATTATATAACACTTCATTTGAACAAATTTTCGCGAATATTTCAATGCTATGCAAGTTTTTAATCGATCTTCGATCACACAGGAAGTAAACAGAAATTATCATTAAAATTTTGGAACTTTCAAAGACGAAAATTTTCGAGAAAAAAAACAATCGTGCAATGCACAGATCAAAAGTTGAGAATGACGATATGTAAGTAATAGGACTGGCTCCTAGTTTGCACTGCCAAGATTGAGAGATTTCGCTGAATGCTGAATTTTTTCACTGTACAAAACTGCCTAATTAATTATAATTTATACCAGGGAAGAAAACCAATTGAGACCCAATTGGTTATGGTGATGGTGGTTTTGAGAAAATTTTGAAATTACTGGTGGTTCCAATTGGTTTTTGGTTTTTAAAAATTTTCAAAAGGTTTTGGTGCTAAAGTGATTCCATTTAATTTTTATTTTTTTTGATTGGCTCTGGTTCTGAGTTTTTGGTTTTGCTTGATTAATTGGTTGTGATGGTGGTTTTCAAATTAAAAACCATTTCAAATGGTTGTGGTGGTGGTGGTGGTTCCGTTTTGGTTTTTCAATTGGTTTTCATAGAATTGCTTCCATTTCGTAGTATGAAAAATATTTCCCAACATTTAAACCATTTATCTATGGCATTAACCATCAGAACCAGATGGAACCATTTTCGTGCTTCCTATTATACCACAAAATAAGTAAAAAAAGATCAGATCTTTGAAATTTGAATAAAAAATTAAAATTCAAAAAGTAAAAAAAAAAAAAAAAAAACTATAAAGAATAAAAAAAAAAAAATTAATTTTGCCTACAAGTTACAAACACAATATTGCAATAAATTTAAATTAAATGATATACATTCAAATAAAAAACAAAAAAAAATGTTTCCACTTTCCAGAGCGCTGAAAAATCAGAAAAATGAAGAAAACAGGCTACAGGGGATAGGTAAGGGGCCCAATTAAAAAAAATTTCAAATCAAAGTTGTTGCTTGAAGTTCTAGGAATAAATTTGGTCATAACAAAAATTTTGATTGGACCCTTCTTTACCTTTCAAATCCACTATTTCTCTTTTTAGAACCAAAAAGAACCAATTCCATTAGTTGGTGGTGGTTCTGGTTTTCATTGTAAAGGAAATTGAAAATGGTGGTGGTGATGGTGGTTTTTTATTTTCAAACCACTTTCTTGTGGTTGTGGTTGTGGTTGTGGTTATTTCAGCAAATGATTTTTCGTTGTGGTTCCAAACGGTTCTCTTCCCTGCCTTTTCGAAAGGAATTGGTTCTTTTTGGTGGTGGTTCTTGAATGAATTTTTGAAGTTCATTGTAATGGTTCCAAATGGTTTTGAAAACCAATTGAAATATCTGGTGGTGGTGGTTTTACCCGGTTTTGGTTTCAATTGGTTTTCTTCCCTGCATATTCTGGTATACTTCTGGTCCCGTTTCATTTCCCACAAATTTTCAATAAGTCAAGGATCAAAACAGGGCCCACGAAGGAATTTCAGGATTTGGTTTTTAATTGAATTGATTCAATAATAAACTATGTACGAAAGATTTTTCAATTAGATACTTACTACTTACGAAGGTACGTTGCAGGTACATTTCACGGCTGGATACCACGTTGGTTGAGGGTTAACTTTCGAGTCTTGGAATCGTCAAAGATGGTGGCGTGTCAACGAAAATTACATCACGTCGTATTTTGAACGAAAAGTTAGTTCGAGACTTACTACCCGAATAAAGAGATGAAATAATATTAAAGATACACGAATTTATACTCAACACCTTACTTATTTGAAAAAACCAGTTAAGTAAAACGTAGGAATGATGGAGAAAAAAAACACGCCATAATTATGCGACACCACGAGTACACGAGTAGCATAACACACAGTACACCATAAAATTTGAACAACGAACACAACAAGAACAAACACTAACGAAGAAAAGGAACAATCGAATGAACAAGGAATCAAAGGAATGGATTCCCAATTTCCCAAACACCAATTGACCATTTCGCGCGGAGTGGCTGAACTCTATCGGAAGTTGGGTCAATTAACAAACCACGAGGATAAAAATGATAAAATACATTATGGCTTATGAAGGAAGAGGAGTTTTTTCAATTTTTAACAAAAATGAGATGATTTACGGAAAATTTTGTAAGAACATTAATTGAAGAAGATAAAATTTCCTATCTTTTGATATAAAATTTATTTTGATTCGTCAAGTAATTACGGTTCTCAGGACATATCTTTTTAATTATTCCTCACACATCGAAATTTCAATTTCAAATTATTCGAAAACTACCAATATTACAAAAATATGTTTCCTTTAGAAGTTGGAGGAAATTTTATCTTCTTTCCAACGGTATATTGGTGAAGTCGGTAGCTTTAATATTCACGCTACTAGCCTTACTTGAAAGTTGAAAATTCGTATTTCAGTCTCATAAACAGCTGATCTGTATGTTCAGTTTCAAAATTGTATGGAAAGGAAGGGTCTAATCGAAATTTTTATAATAACAAAACTTATTTCTCGAGTATTATTCTACAACTGGGTTTGAATTTTTTTTTAATTTGATCCCCTCCCCTTTTAATTTGGCATTTTACTATTATAAATGTGAAATAGGAGGGGAAAGAGGGGTTCCACTGAAAAAATTTTGAAATAAATTTGTAGGATAAAATATAATGTATATTTTATGTTATTACAAAAATTTCGATTGAACACCTCTCTCCCCTCTTATTTTGCGTAATAATACAATGTAGACACTTATACATAAAAATTGGGAGGAGAGAGGGGCTCAATCGAAATTTTTATAATAACATAAAATATACCTTATATTTTATCCTACAAATTTTGTTTGAAAATTTTTTCAGTGGCACCCCTCTTTCCCCTCATATTTCACATTTATAATAGTAATATGCCAAATTAGAGGAGGAGGAGGGATCAAATTGAAAAAAATTTCAAACCAAGTTGTAGAATAATACTCAAGAAATAAGTTTTGTTATTATAAAAATTTCTATTAGACCCTTCCTTTCCATACAATATTGAAACTGAACATTCAGATCAGGTGTTTGTCAGATTGAAATACTATTTTTCAACTTTCAAGTAAGGCTGGTAGCGTGAATATTAAAGCTACAGACTTCACTAATATACCGTTGGAAAGAAGAATAAATTTACTCCAAGTTTTAAAGAAAACATTTTTTTTGTCAAATGAGTAGTTTTCGATTAATTTATAATTGAAATTTTGATAAATTGAAAACAAATAAGAAAAAACATCCGCAGATCCGTAATCACTTGACGAATCAAAATAAATTTTATATCAATGGAAAGGAAATGTTTTCTTCTTTAATTAATGTTCTTACAAAATTTTCCGTAAATTATCTCATTTTTGTTGAAAATTGAAAAAACTACACTTCCCTCATAAGCCATAATGTATTTTATCCTCGTGGTTTGCCGGCGATGCTAGCGATCCTGGTGAGCGCGAAATGGTCAATCTGAAGTTCACGTTATAGAATGAGGAGTCATGAATGATTAATCACATTGAGTGGGGATTACTGATGAACCATGACCTTCTACACTTAACACCTGAAGGACGAAACCTGGCATCTCCGCAATCGGATATTAATGAAGGCTGGTTTTCCGGATTCTCCATAAGATGTAATGTTAATTCATGTCGCAATAACTTGAAAAATATGAACTTGACAAAAAAAGTGTAAGTGACCTTTTTTGTAGAGAATTAAAAGAGCTTTCGATTCATATAAGAATTTTTAAATTTTATGAAGATTTACGAATTTTCTAATTTTTTTCAAAATTTTTAAATTTTATATGAATCGAAAGCTCTTTTAATTCTCTACAAAAAAGGTCTCTTGAACTTTTTTTGTTAAGTTCATATTTTTCAAGTTATTGCGACATGAATTAACATTACAACTTATGGAGAATCAGTGTTGTGAAACGGGAATTCCCATTTTGCGGGAATGGGAATTGTTCCCGGGAATTCCCGGGAACGTTCCCACCTTCATCAAAACCGGGAATTCCCGTTTTCAAATAAATTATTTTTTTGAAGCAAAAACGAGATTTAAGTGATGTAATGATGTTTAGAAATGTCAATTTGAATGAAAATTGGTATTGATACCCTAGAAATACTTGAAATTAATAAAATTATTCAGGGATATCGATATCCCATATTTTATTTTTTTAGATGGTAATTTCAAGGTAATTCTTCAGGTTATTACCACGTGATTTTTTAAAATATTTTTCAAAAATATACACAATATTTGTATCTAATCCGTTTTTATTTAGTAGTATTTTTGTTTTTGTAGTTTCCAACTTTCAAATTCAATTAAAAAATGAGTAATAAAACGAAATAAACGTTTAAGAAGAAAAAATCAAATTTCAGTGGGAAAATTTTGAGAATTCCTGGGAATTCCCGGGAATTCCCGGGAACAACACTTCGTTCCCGGGAACTTTCACAACACTGTGGAGAATATTCAAAAAACCAGCCTCCAAATGCAATGTTGCCAGATTTCGTACTTGGACCTGTAAGAAGACAGTGTAGAAGGTAGTGGATGAATGATGAACATAACATCAGTCTGATGTTAGCGCTCCGTACTTCTCGTGGAACTGTCATGAATTAAACTAATCTACAAATTATAACGACATGCAATATAAACGTCAATGAGGCAAACTTTTTTTGACAGAGATGCTGTATGAATTTTATTACTGAAAACCCAAAAAGTCAACACTAATTTTTAATCTGTGAAATTTCTTCAAACGTGACCGCACTAACCGCACCACACTGCGCAACGGCATTCAATTTTTAATCACGTAAATAAGCCGGAATTTTTGTTGAAAAATAAGATCGTAAAATTAAAAGTCATTATTGTGTAAAATTCTAAATTGTTACAAAATTATTGTTCCTTCAAGAAGTATAACATCATAATATCAATCATAAAGTTACCAATTCAACGATCGGTTTGTATAGTTATTCATTCTGTTAGTTATTTGATAGTTATTACGTATCTACTGCTCTAACCTTTCATGTTGCAACTGTCACTCATACTCTCTTTTTGATTTCCGTTCGCAGAAAAGTTTGTCGTCATGTTGTTTCCATTCTGATCGCCCATAAGATAGTACGAATACCCTGAGAAGAAACTGCGTGCTGCATCGAATACTAACCAGCTTCAGGTATTTTGTTATTCGTTTTTCATCGCTAAAAGGTATGTAAATAGTGATGTTAATGGATATTTTCATTTGAAATGCCGGCTGCCTGCAGCTTAATAATGAGGTTGATTTATTGAAATTAATTTATGGTGCATATTTGCGGGAGCTGTGTTCGTTGTGTTTGTTGAATTATTTGGTATAAACAAAGCTCCGAACAAGTGGCTTCGTAAGTGTTACGTTTACGTTGAAAAAAGTGCTTCACCTCTTCAAATTTGTTTTACTATGGTTTTGATTTAATTGATAGATAAGTTTCAATATTCATTCGTGGTATAAAAACTAGATTTTTTTCGTCTGTAGATTGGTCAGTGGTTCGTAATATTTTCTATTTGGATAAAACTTGAAATTATCTGATCCAACGAATGTACAAAGCTTTCGGCATTAACATCACTAACTTAGGATTCGAGTAAATATGTATTTCACATGATGTTAATCACGATCGATTTTTTTTTTTTTTACCAAAGTGATCGTCAGTAAAGATGTCTTTTCCAAATAAAAGTGAAAGAGAAAAATGCTGGGGCGCTAAAGATAGATATTGGGAATGTTTAGAAAAAAATGGTGAAAATCCTGAACAATGTATTGCCATTCGGAAAATATATGAATCATCATGTCCTGCGCAATGGGTAAGAAATTTAGCTCGAAATATAAAGTTGAAATTGCCTTATGTTAAAAATGATCAATTTTGATTCAAGGTGAAGCACTTCGATCGAAAACGTAGCTACTTATTATTCAAAGATCAAGTCGAAAATGAAGGGAAGGATCCGGTGAATGAATTGAAATTATGAAAATCGACAATGATCGAAAAAATATTTTAGTGTAAATATTTATTACTTAAGTAGTTAAGGCTTTTCGTTTGTTGTTTTGAAAATACATTGTTTTTGTTATACGATTCATACGAAAGACAATTTCCTCGTCAAAGCTTCAAAATAATGTAATCGTATGTTATATGATATATTTTGAATATTGAGTAATTATTATACTTTCGTAGTTTATTACCGTGAAATGATGAATGTAGAAAATCGATACTATGTATTTTCTCGTTTCGTCAGTTTTTTCGGGCGAAGATGAACTCGATTATGATATTCTGTTGTAGGATATTTTCTATAGAAGCCATGGAAGAAAATATTACTAAAGATTGGGAAAATTCGTTGGCTTATTTGTTGAGCTTAGTCAATTTTGATCGTGTATCAAAATTGGATCTGAAATATTTCAATGTAAGTTGAATTTCGTCAGTTGAAATCTTGAGAGAATGTTTTTAATCAACAATTAATTACGTTTCTGTTGGAAAAAATTTACAAAATCAATTCACCTACACAACGTATAATGTTCATAGGCCCTAATAATATAATTCGTTTGCTAAATTAATCTCAACCTTCACAAAGGTGATATTTTTATCTTTTCAAACGCCTACAAAATGCTTAACTTAAATTTGCTCATTCAATCACTTCTTCCAAATTCAATATTGATTTCCTTTTTTTTTTTTTTTTTTTTTTTTTAATAAAAGAAACAATTATTTTATTTTCGACCCATTTTGTTGAAATTCCCTATGTTACTAATTCGGTTCAATTTTCATTTCTTCGTACAGAACTCGAACGAATTCTTCACAAAGGTAGCATTTTTATTTTTTCAAACGCCTTCAAATGCTAAAATTGAATTTGCTCATTCGAACACTTCTTCTAAATTCAATATCAATTTTTTATTATTTTTTTTCATTCATTAAAAGAATTATTTTTTTTTTCTCAGTTCTTTTATTTTTGACCCAATACCCATTTTGTTGAAATTCTCTGTTATTATTTTGGCTCAATTTTCATTTATTCGTACAGAACCAACACAGAACTCGAACGAGTTACTTCGAGTGGAATTGATTTCCATCAACTAATCGTTGAATATTCTTTTTAGATTCTGTCGAATTGCGAGTACAAAACAGAATGCGACGATTTGCTAGAAAAAAATTTACATGCTGTTGTTCAACTTGTAAAAAAATTCGTAAAAGACGTTCCTCTTTGCATAGAGCTTGGTCGAGTTTTTTTCATGATCGTGTTTTGTAAATGGCCCGATGAAATAATCCAATTTATTATTTCTGGACCGAGTCCAAACAACAAAGAACTCTCGCCATTTTTCAACGAATTCGACCAAGAACACAGCCCACTGTTGTACTTGGGAATGATGGCATTCGTTACCGATTTCGAGTTGAATTTATTCAACGATGATCATCGCAAGGCTATTGATTCGAAATCATTAAGAGAAATCGAACGTTTGGTACCAAATGTCGAGAACGTAGACGTTGTGGTTTGTTGGGCCAATCTTTGGGTTACGTTTTTATTGAAAAATCAAGCCAAAGGGCTCTTACACGATGATACTCCGGATAGCGATATTTCAAAAGTACTTTTCTCTGTGATTATTGCGTATTGGAATCATACCCTGATGCATCGCTCTCGTATCGATCCTATAATCTCGAAAGTTTTGGAATTCGAGTACATGAGATTGAAAAATAAATCAGATTCGAGGTATATAAAAGATTCAACTGTATTCCAATACATGATGGATGTATCGTGGAAAGTTCCATTCAAGTATTTCGTATGCCGACACGTATTGAGTTTTGCTGTTTCGCAAGATTTATTAGCCGAGGTAATTTATTTTACGTTCGAGACTATTTCGCAAAAAAAAAAAAAAATCTAAAAACCCATGCTTATTTTTGATGTCTGGAAAAATTTATCTGATCTTTAGGTCGTTGATGTAATAAAAGAAGAATTATCTGAAGGATTTGATAAGAGTCTGCGAAACAAAAACAATGTCGGAGTTGAAATGGAACTTTTTACATTCTGTCTGAATCATTTCCCTTACGAAGAATGGAAAAATATCGTATTTCCTGTAGTTACTTTCGCCCTGCAAGACACGTAAGTGTGCTTATTGATCTTTCTTGTTTTGTTTTTTTGGATACGAGGATGTATTTTGTGGTATTTATTTTCGATCGTTTGAATGATACGATATTCTGTTTCTATATTTTATGGGGTGTTTTTAAAAAAAAGAATATTAACCTCATCGGTGTAGTAGAGATCTGAAAGATTATATTGATTTGTAAATCCCCCCCCCCCCCCTCCAAGAAACCAAACGTATAATCCAAGATGAAAATCACCAAAATACTAATTTCTTTGAAAGAAGTAGTTCCTTCGAATCGTTTTTAAACAACATTTTATAAATAATTATTCAAACTGCAATTCTTTACAATTTTTTTTTTAACTTGGAAAGACCTAAATGACGTGAATATTAGTGTATGTTACAAAAACCTATTTTTACAGTAGACGATAAAAACATAGAGGGTGATGATTGAATTGTTAGAATCCTTGACCACAGCATACATTTACCCTAAAAATTTCATCTCCTGAAAATAAGTGTGCGTTACATTCTCAATTTTTCACGTTTTATTCTCATTTTTAGTTAATGCGTTCACAAAATCAGGGTGTCTAACGGTCATGAAAGTCATGAAATTTGAAAATCGGCCTTGAAAGTCATGAAAAAGTGATGAATTTTTCAAAAAAATCACTAGGTCAAGGAAAGTCAAGAATTTTACTCTTTGAAGTTATGCATTTTTGATAATACTCGTATTACCCGGGGAAAATTACAAATTCGCTTATAAGTGAATTTTTTTCAAAATATTGTGATTTCTCTGAAAAAGAAAATTAATTTTCTTGAAAGAAAAAAATTGTACAAGCGGGAGGGGAATCTATTTTTTTTTTTTTTTTTTTTTTTTTTTTTTTTGGAAAAAATTCTCATTTCTGGAATGAAAATTTTTTTTTAATTTATTTTATTCAATTTTTTATTTTATTTTTATTTTTTTGATGTGTTTAATTACTAGATTATTACACCCAACGACGAGAGAGTTAGATTAGGTGGGTAAGTTTACACTTTTTGATTAGGGTAATGTCTACGTCGTTTCGGTGGTGAAATTTCTTCCGCGGATTTGAAAATTCATCTCATCCCACATATAGCATAATCCATTCTTCAGGCTGCCGTATTTATGGTGAAGTTATAAATACTTTAAGATTTCAGGATTTTTTGGAATAAAAAACTATTCAAAAATATTTTTTTGGAGAAGAAATGTTATAAAATTTTTACCCATAGGTATCTATGTGAAGATTTTTTTTTAAATTTCTGAGGAAAAGTTTCTTTTTTTAAAAAAATTTGTTTCATTTTCGAAAAAAGCTGGGATTTTTATTTGAACACTAATTTTAAAAATTCTTCTGAAATACTAAAAAAAAATCTATTGTTTTGGGATCACTTTTTTTTCTTTGATAGTAAAATAAATGTGACCGGGCATAGGGAAAGGGTATTAGTGTCCAAAACGTAAACTTTTCAGGAGAGCGAAAACAAACTTTGGAAATGAATATCTCTGGAACGAATAGACCGATTTTTCTAAAACTTTGGGGAATTGTTACTGGGTATAAGTGAAATATTTTTTAATATTAAAAAAATGATTATGAACGAACATTTTTGTATAATGGCGCAAGGGAAATTTGACCAAACTCAGTGTTGCCAAAAAGGGAAATTTTTTTGTGATAAGTAAATTTTTGATGTGTACTGATAACAAATGTAACATTGATTTTAGGCTAAATTATGAAGATTTCGTGTCATAGGTGATCATAAGATGAAAAATACATCGAAAACCACAGTGATTACAGATTTACTAGGTCCCTTTTGTCATGCCGATTGAAAATATTGACTTTTTCGAAGTTTTTAGTGATTCAGGTGATAAGACCTTGGTGAGTGGACCTCAGAACATCAAAAAAGTGAAAATCGATTTTTTACCTACTAGGTCCCTTTCCCTATGCCCGGTCACAAATACCCATTCTTCATTATGGTAAGAAGCGAGCGCACAACATGCATGGAGGATTCTAGATCATTTTCCTGAAACAAAAAGCAAACATTTCAGAATTTAACTTTTTCAAAGAAAAATGACACGAAAACAAAAATTTCCACTAACAAAGGTACTTACTAGAATTTCCCAGGGTATAGAGACATTGAATGGTATCATGCGGTTTCTCGCAGGCTGTTCTATTTCTTGTTCTTCCGCGGGTGCGACTCCTTGATCGGGTGCGACTATTTCTGGCGCTGCTGGTGCTGCTATTGGTTGTGGTGCGGGCTCCGCTACCCCCTCGTTTTTGAAGGAATTGACGAAACATCAAAAACAGGCGTTGCTCGCTATCGGACATCATTCTGTGAGTTTGGGAGGGAAAAAAACATACAAAAAATGTTTTTCCGTAGAAAAAGTAGTTAAAAATTTTTTCCAGGAAAAAAGTCGTTATCACTTTACATCATGAAAACAATTTCAAGTCTCCACCTTCTAGGGAAGAAAATTTAACTTTTTTTTCGAAATTTTATAATTTTTTGGTTGCAAAAAAAGGGGGCCCCTGAGGCCACAGGCATAACTTAAGGGTTCAAGGGGCATTCGCCCCTCCCTCTATAATTTTTTAAATAGGTAACTATTTACCATGTAACGTACCTCTTAATTTGCACGGGGACGACATGCGTCACTAGGTTTTGTATTGGCGGAAATATGGACATTCGAAAGGAGCTTGTCCAGTTCAGCCACAAGGGATGAAAGAAATAAGAGTTTGATATAGAATTATAATTAAAGGAAATATTGACAATGGTTATTTAACACACTTGAGAAAAGGAATAAATTATATGATTATAAAAATTTTAAAAGGGGAAAGTGCACCACTTAAGATAATTTAATAATAATACAAATTGCCTGAGGCAAACTTACTGGTTGATGTCCGTTGGTAGTTTCACGTACAAAAATTGAATAAAACGATATTCGAAAAATTATTTTAAAAAAAACAAACAAACACTTGACTGGATTTTACTTAGACGGTTATAGCTTCGAGCGAGTTAACTTTGGTTTAACCCTTCACTGCGCAAGATCTCTAAAATCTCCGGAAAAATTATGATGGATTACTTTGAGTCTGTAGAACATGGGAAAAATAATTTTAAAAATCTAGGGGTAAAATTGGTTTTTAGGGACTGAAACCCATTAGGTGTCATATATGACACTGCGCGCAAATAAGGAACATAATAATTCTTTTTTTCGGATTTTAAGCATATAAAAGTACAAAACAATTCTCATAATTTATTTGATGTGAAAATTTGCGAAACAATTTTTTTCTTTTATACGAGGGCGGGCTGATAAATAATGCACAGTGGCGATTTACACAAGAACGGTTGGTCGTATCGAAAAGCGGTAAAAAGAAATGAAAAGTACAACTCTTTAGCTTCAAAATGATATATTACTTTTCTACATAATCACCACACAGGCGTACACACTTCTCCCACCGCGAGACAAGTTTTCGCATTCCGTCAGCGTAGTATGATTTCGGCTTACTTTTGATCCAGGATTTTACCGAGTCTTTCAATTCGTCGCCGGAAGTGAAATGACGTCCCTTCAGGTCCCTTTTGAGGTTTGGAAACAAAAAGAAATCGCTAGGCGCCAGATCGGGCGAATAAGCGGGGTGTGGAACAGGTTCGAAATGGTTGTGCGGGAGAACGTCTGCTGTCGCATGTGAAGTGTGGGGTCGCGCGTTGTCATGTTGAAGGTTGAAGGATTATCGTTTCTGTGCTTTCGCGTAGGCGACAAACACGTCTTCGAAGCTTTCGTAAAGTTTCAATGTATCGCTGAGAATTCACTGTTTTACCTTTTTCTAAATAATCTGTGATAAAAACACCGTCTGCACCCCAAAAAACTGTGAGCATAACTTTCATGGCCGATGGCAGAGCTTTGAATTTTTTGGGGGTCGGGGAGTCATGGTGGCGGTACTCTAGACTTTGTCTTTTTTCTTCAGGATCATAGTGATGAATCCAACTTTCATCTCCCGTAACAATATTAAGGAGAAACTCATCTCCCTCTCGACGAAAGCGAGCCAAAAGAGCTTGACAATCAATCAATCTTTTTTGCTTGTGTTCAGTAGTGAGCTTGCGAGGTACCCACCGCGCGCAGATTTTTCGGTAGCCCAGTAGATTAATAATGAAGCCTACTCGCTCTTTTGAGATGTGAATAGCAGCAGCAATTCGTGATTGAGTGATTCGCCGATCACTTTGAATCAATTGATCAACGAGGAGTCGATGTTTTTCATCCGTACAGGTGATTGAACGCCCGGGTCTGGGTTTATCCGAAATTGAGCTCTCCTCAGGGTTACTTTCACGAAATTTTTTTGCCCACCGACTCACAGTACTACGGTCAACCGTACTCGCACCATAAACTTCTTTTAAACGCGTAAAAATTGCGGTGGGGTTCATGTTTTGACGCGTATAAAATTCTATCACTGCGCGTTGTTTTAACCTGACTGACAAAACGCATGAACCTACCTCCATTGTAATGGTTGTAACTCACGAACGACTTATCGCAAACTAACCAAATTTTTATCGCTTGTACTCAAGACATGTCGCTACTTGAAAATTTTCACCCCATCAATTTATCTATATTTTTACCGAAGTTATGCGCTAGTGTGCATTATTTATCAGCCCGCCCTCGTACACAAAAATACATCGCATTTTTGGCATTTAAAACAACTTTTCAGTTTACATTCAGCCATTCGACATGGAATGTCTACTTTGTCTTTTATTTTTCTATCCATTCGTTTCACAGTGCTGACTGGTACACTTCCAACAAAACTTGAAATTAAATTCTTCGAAATATCCTCTTTCTTTCTTGTTTAGGACTTTCTCATTGGTAAGCGGATTATTTGGCACTCTGTTCCTTCTCAGAGTACCTAGATCTTCATTTAGAACTTTACATAAACGTACGACGACATTACCACTCGCTTCCAAGTTCTATTCCATTTTCATCAGGAACATTTTCTTGTCCAGTATATATTTCAAAGTTATGAGCAAAGCCATCCGATCCGCTCAGTACAAAAAGTTTATAGCCCCACTTTTTTGGTTTGGCAGGCATGTATTGCTTGAAGTGAATCCTAGCCTTAGTTGGACACATTTGCTCATCCAAACTCAGTATTTCCCCAGGACAAACAGTGTGGAATTTGGCCAATAGATTATTTAGTAGGGGTCGAATCCTGAAAAGGCGGTCACGATCCGGATCTTCCATGTTGTAATTACCATTGTCATTGAAATGTAAGAACTAAGGCCCGGATTTTTATGCGCTTAAAATAGCAAAATAAGCGCTTATGTCAAGCGGTTAAAATATGAAAAATAAGCATAAATATGCCCTATAAAACCAAAAAAAGCAAACATAAGTGCTTTAAAAATATACCATCATGGGTATCAAAATGCAGGTATTTTAAAATCGCTTTCGAAAAACCTATTAAATCGTACATATGTAAAAACTGAAAGAAATGTAGAGCAGAAAAAAATTAAAACATTAATTTTTTAAATAAATAATGCGAAATTTAATAAATTTGAACGCGTTGAGATTTCACAATCAAAATCGATTAGATTGAATTAAAATTAAATTATAGTTTGAAAACGCCTCCACAACTGAAAGTTCCTTCAAACTGCAACTTGAAAAATTATTAAAAAAAATGAAAATTGAAGATACAAAAAATTGTTTTTTAAAATTTTTTTTTTGGTCAGGTTTTTCAGTTTTCTCAAAAAAAGCGCTGAGAACTGAAAAAAAGCGTAAAATATGCGGGTTTTTGACGTTTTTTTTTGCAAAAATAAGCGTTTTTAAGCATTTATACCCAAAATAAGCAAAAATAAGCGCTTAAAAATTTCACCATACTGCAGCAGGAAAAAATAAGCAATATCATAAAAATCCGGGCCCCTAGTAAGAACCTTCTTATTTTTTCGAATCTTTTCTGAGGAAGAGAATCCCATACAATAGAATTGCCAATACTCGATTTCCAGTAATTGCGCAAATAAGGCAATTTTACAATGGATGTGAAAAAAATAATCCCAATATATCGTTTCAGCTCGTTCTTTTCCATTTTGAATAACTCTCCGTTCTGTACTGCATACCTGATTGTTTCATTTATAATAAACTCTTGCAATTCGTCATCAAAAAAATTGTAAAAGAAATCTGACGGTGTTTTCAATAATGTAAATTCAGACGGAAGGGTACATGTACCAGAAAAATGTGTTATAAATGGTTGAAAGTGGCCTTTTTTCCAATCTAAATTTTGTAGTTTCTCTTTCTCTATGAAAGGTTCCAACTTCAGTTTCTCAATTTTCTTTTTTTTATCAATAGGGCTACCCAAATCGTTTTTTTTTTCGCTTGATTTGGCTCTTCTTTTTCGTGGTAAATAAGTTTATGAAGAAATGGTTACCTCATCGTTTTGTACTGAAGACGTTGACGGTTGCAGACTATCGTAAAATTCATCATATTCATGAAAAGGAGAACACTCAACTAACACCTATTCGACCACTTCGACTTCTGTACTCGCAAGTGAATGCTCTAAGTTAAATCCATGGAATCCAATTTCATCTTCTACAAAACAAATGAAATGTTATCAATTAGCTTTCTTACAGTCTGAATTGTAATAATTTATAGGATAAAATTAACATACCATCGCAATTGGATTCATCATCACTAAAATCACCGGGAATTCCCAGAGCATCGAATACGGCATCCGGATCTCCATCATACTCTTCAAATAACTTCTCCAACCGTTTATTTATACTCATAGTTTTTGTTAGATACAAGATGAAATCATCGATTAATTATAAAAATAAATAAATCATACGTAACACAATATTATCCACTGGTATAGAGAATACTTGCCGGTAAATAATATTTGATAAGATTTGTTTACATTAGGCTTAAACGAGTGGGTCTATGCGCGCAGTGTCATATCGTCTGCCTAATTCTAAAACCTCGCAACTCCAGAAAAGTAAATTTTACAGGAGACATAAAAAACGTATTATTTTAATAAAAGAGAAATTTTTGTTACATCAAATTGGTAACATTACTTGCTTGAAAGGTCAATTTAATGTAATGGCAAAGTTTTACCCAAACCATCACCCCTTTCCGATAATTTTGGAGTTACGAGTTTTTAGAATTTAATCATTATATAGTGACCTCGTAACTCCCTGAAGTTGAGTAATTTTCAGCCGCGATTTAGTCAAGAAATGAATACAATTAGTATTATAAAGTCTGCATTTATTTAAGAAAAAAGTTATCGTTAACTAAAACTACAACAATTATTGGTCAAATTCAAGTTCAAGGAATAAAAAACTTTGTCAAAATATTAAAAAATAATTACTTATGAGGAAGCGAGTCATAATAATTTATTGTGATAATCTTTGGGAATACTTGATTTTAATTGTTGTAAGTGTTCCCATTTTAACTTTGAAATCGACAGCCTATTTTCATATTTTGTAGGTAACGATTCGAACGGTACAAAATCTATACGACATCTTACACGATTTCCTAATTCTGACCACGTATCTTCAAAATTTATCTTGAAGTATATTTTCTGATTACCACAATATTTCAAACTTCGTAAATCAGTGACTTTGTAGCTCATGTCAGGGCGAATACTTTTGTAGGAGATCACTGATTGAAACGATTTAAAATCTTCATGAGTTATATAATGAACTTTGAAGGGTTTTCGAATTCTTGCTTCACGCATGTAATTACAGTAATCTGCCGGAACATTGATCTTTCTGCGCTTCAAAATCGTTTCTATTGTGGAGTGGGCGCTATCCACCTCCATCTGGGTATGGCCTTTAACCAAATATTTTTGTATTATAGTAATTTGTCGTTCAGCTGCAAAATTAAGTAAAGCGTTAGACAAATCCTTGTTCCTATTTTGATAGGTACACTAGGTACAGCCATCTGAGTATAAAATTATGGTTTCTCCTGGTTTGGGATCTTGAGATAAAAGAAAACGTACAAGTAGTGTTGCAAAAACCTCGGAATCAAGTCCTGCCTCGCTCTCATTCCAGACATAACAATCGACATCCTTCGTTCTCAAATTGTAAATAGTGTAGTTGTGAACAATGAGTTTTGTCTTGTAAAACATTGACGACGAGTCGTTGGAAGGAGCTAAAAGAACTGACTGAGTATCAACTGTATAAATTTTATGCTCTCCATGAGTTTTATGGTGCTCTTTCTCCGCTCTTGCTTTTTTTGCTTTCTCCTTATGAGCTTTATACTCATCTTCGGATACATTCCCAGCATCGTAATTGAAACAAAGTTCACATTGGTCTTTTCGAGGTCGAAAAATTGCTAGGTTCATATCTTCAAAGACTGCGTCAAAAGCTGGTTGTGACATCGGTTCAACTTCAGACTCCTGCATTACTTTAACATAGAATCTGTATAACTCAGATTTTGAACCCCATAGTGGTTCTAAGTACAATTTAGACGAATATAATCTGCAGTAGTGAGACTCCATCTTCGCTAAACTTCCCAGGAAAGTTTGTAATTTCAATTTTCGATCTGATAAGAGGAGCCTTGACTCGTGCCTTTCGTTTTGGAGGTGAAATGTGCCTTTCGTTTTGGAGGTGAAATCTTTCCTACTTGCGCAGTGTTCCACGAATGCACTGACCATTCACCTGTAACAAAAAAAAACAGCTATTTACTTTTCTATGATTAGAAAGATGAAAACTCAAGAAGCAGGCAACCATACCAAGATCTAAAGTCCCAAGAAACATTTTTTTACAAACACAGTAATTTATGATAAATATAATATGGACTTGGTACTTTTGCGCTCTCCCTTTTTTACAGAATAAAGGTCCCAAGTACGGTTCTGTGGAGAATAATTGTACGTCAATAATTAATTAATTATATACTATAATGTAAGACAAGTCGTAATAATCAAATGAAAATCCATTGTTTTTCATTAAACAAAAATCATATTTTATTATAAGATGATTTACAGTACAATCACATAGAACATTAATGAGTAATTTACAGTACAATCATATATTAGAATATTAATGAATTCCAGCTATCATTTCTTCATCTTCCTCTCCATTTACCATGATTACAACGTCAACTTCTTCTACACTTTCATTCACCCAATGAGCAATATCTTTCTTCTTCCTACAGGATCTTAACGCGTTGTAAAATGGGTAGTATCGATCAGGGATGACTTCTTTTGCACAGATATCGGTAACAGTTCATTATATGCTTGTGAAATGTTCGTGAAAGTGTCTGGTTTTGCGCTATGATGTCCGTTAGGTTAACATTTCATTCATTTTCGAGTTATGACGCCGCAAAGAGAACGACCATGAGGTTCAAAATTCGAGTTTTTTAAATACATCAAAAACAATTTATTTTTCATCAAATATATACTTATTACATATAAAAATAAAGTAAAAGACTTACTTGATTTAATGCGACAAAAACGAAACTTCTAGCTGCTATTTTCTTCACAAACGAAGCTTTTAACCCTAAAGATCGCAACCCTAGAAAATTTTATAAAAAAAAACAATTTTTTTTCAATTATACAGTTCTATTGACTGTTTTAAGGGGGGGGGGCCTGTTTGAAATGATGAAAAAATCGATTTTTCAAAAAATACATACAGTTCATTAACCTAGTGAGGAGAAACAGCTACTAAAATATTAAGGTGATTGAGTTCATAATCAGGCAAATATTTAGGAAAATTTAGTGTAAAAAATTTCAATTTTACAAAACTGAAAAAATTCAATATTTTTCATTCATAGAGTATTTCCTAAAAATATATTTTTTTCAAAAAGCTTTAAAGTTGAGAGATTTTATACAAATTGTAGGTTTCTTTTAGGGAAAATCGTGATAGAAATTGATACCTGCAGCAAAAAATGCAAATTGTTCAAGACTGAAAAAATTCAATATTTTTCATTCATAGAGTATTTCAGAAAAATATTTTTTTTTCGATAAGCTTTAATTTTGAGAGGTTTTACACAAATTCTAGGTTATTTTTAGGGAAAATCGTGATAGAAATTGATACCTGTAGCAAAAAATGCAAATTGTTCAAGACTGAAAAAATTCAATATTTTTCATTCATAGAGTATTTCAGAAAAATATATTTTTTTCGATAAGCTTTAATGTTGAGAGCTTTTATACAAATTCTAGGTTATTTTTGGGGAAAATCGTGAAAGAAATTGATACCTATAGAAAAAAATTAAAATTGTTTGAGACTGAAAAATTCAATATTTTTCATTCATAGAGTAATTCAAAAAAAAAATTTTGTTTCGATAAGCTTTAATTTTGAGAGCTTTTATACAAATTCTAGGTTATTTTTAGGGAAAATCGTGATAGAAATCGATACCTGTAGCAAAAAATTCAAATTGTTTGAGACTGAAAAATTCAATACTTTTCATTCATGGAGTTTTTCAAAAAAATATATTTTCTTTGAAAAGCTTTAAAGTTTAGAGCTTTTATACAAATTCCAGGTTTCTTATAGGGAAAATCTTGATAAAAATTGATACCTGTAGCAAAAACTTCAAATTGTTCGAGACTGAAAAATTCAATATTTTTCATTCATAGAGTATTTCCTAAAAATATATTTTTTTCAAAAAGCTTTAAAGTTGAGAGATTTTATACAAATTGTAGGTTTCTTTTAGGGAAAATCGTGATAGAAATTGATACCTGCAGCAAAAAATGCAAATTGTTCAAGACTGAAAAAATTCAGTATTTTTCATTCATAGAGTATTTCCAAAAAATATTTTTTTTTCGATAAGCTTTAATGTTGAGAGCTTTTATACAAATTCTAGGTTATTTTTGGGGAAAATCGTGAAAGAAATTGATACCTATAGAAAAAAATTAAAATTGTTTGAGACTGAAAAATTCAATATTTTTCATTCATAGAGTAATTCAAAAAAAAAGTTTTGTTTCGATAAGCTTTAATTTTGAGAGCTTTTATACAAATTCTAGGTTATTTTTAGGGAAAATCGTGATAGAAATCGATACCTGTAGCAAAAAATTCAAATTGTTTGAGACTGAAAAATTCAATATTTTTCATTCATAGAGTATTTCCTAAAAATATATTTTTTTCAAAAAGCTTTAAAGTTGAAAGATTTTATACAAATTGTAGGTTTCTTTTAGGAAAAATCGTGATAGAAATTGATACCTGCAGCAAAAAATGCAAATTGTTCAAGACTGAAAAAATTCAATATTTTTCATTCATAGAGTATTTCAGAAAAGTATTTTTTTTTCGATAAGCTTTAATTTTGAGAGCTTTTACACAAATTCTAGGTTATTTTTAGGGAAACTCGTGATGGAAATTGATACCTGTAGCAAAAAATTCAAATTGTTTGAGACTGAAAAATTCAATACTTTTCATTCATGGAGTTTTTCAAAAAAATATATTTTCTTTGAAAAGCTTTAAATTTTAGAGCTTTTATACAAATTCCAGGTTTCTTATAGGGAAAATCTTGATAAAAATTGATACCTGTAGCAAAAACTTCAAATTGTTCAAGACTGAAAAATTCAATATTTTTCATTCATAGAGTATTTCCTAAAAATATATTTTTTTCGAAAAGCTTTAAAGTTGAGAGATTTTATACAAACTGTAGGTTTCTTTTAGGGAAAATCGTGATAGAAATTGATACCTGTAGCAAAAAATGCAAATTGTTCAAGACTGAAAAAATTCAATATTTTTCATTCATAGAGTATTTCAGAAAAATATATTTTTTCGATAAGCTTTAATGTTGAGAGCTTTTATACAAATTCTAGGTTATTTTTAGGGAAAATCGTGATAGAAATTGATACCTGTAGCAAAAAATGTAAATTGTTCAAGACTGAAAAATTCAATATTTTTCATTCATAGAGTATTGCAGAATTTTTTTTTTTTTTGATGAGCTTTAATTTTGAGAGCTTTTATACAAATTCTAGGTTATTTTTAGGGAAAATCATGATAGAAATCGATACCTGTAGCAAAAAATTAAAATTGTTCAAGACTGAAAAAATTAATATTTTTCCTTCATATAGTATTCCAAAAAATAAAACAATTTTTGATAAGTTTCAATGTTGAGAGCTTTCATACAAATTCTAGGTTATTTTTAGGGAAAATCGTGATAGAAATTGATACATGTAGCAAAAAATTAAAATTGTTTGAGACTGAAAAATTCAACATTTTTCTTTCATGGAGTATTTCATAAAAATATATTTTATTTGAAAACCTTCAAAGTTGAGAACTTTTATACAAATTCTAGGTTATGTTTAGGGAAAGTCGTGATAGAAATTGATACCTGCAGCAAAAAATGCAAATTGTTCAAGACTGAAAAAATTCAATATTTTTCATTCATAGAGTATTTCAGAAAAATATTTTTTTTTCGATAAGCTTTAATTTTGAGAGCTTTTACACAAATTCTAGGTTATTTTTAGGCTATTTCCGGCGATATGACGATGACGTATACTTCATCAAAGGTTGTACATTTTTCGGCATATCACATGCTCATAATACTCTGTGCGAGGAGTACTATACGGGTAATGCAGTACAACATTGATACAAGTTGAACTCGTGCTGTAAATTGATTTTGCAATGATCACTAGCATACTGATATAGGCTATTTCCGGCGATATGACGGTGACGTATACTCCATCGAAGGTTGTACATTTTTCGGTATATCACATGCTCATAATACTCTGTGCAAGGAGTACTATACAGGAAATGCATTACAACATTGAGACAAGTTGAACTCGTGCTGAAAATTGATTTTGCAATGAGCACTAGCATACTGATATAGGCTATTTCCGGCGATATGACGGTGACGTATACTCCATCAAAGGTTGTACATTTTTCGGTATATCACATGCTCATAATACTCTGTGCGAGGAGTACTATACGGGTAATGCAGTACAACATTGATACAAGTTGAACTGGTGCTGTAAATTGATTTTGCAATGAGCACTAGCATACTGATATAGGCTATTTCCGGCGATATGACGGTGGCGTATACTCCATCAAAGGTTGTACATTTTTCGGTATATCACATGCTCATAATACTGTGTGCTTGGAGTACTATCCAGGAAATGCAGTACAACATTGATACAAGTTGAACTCGTGCTGTAAATTGATTTTGCAATGAGCACTAGCATACTGATATAGGCTATTTCCGGCGATATGACGGTGACGTATACTCCATCGAAGGTTGTACATTTTTCTGGATATCACATGCTCATAATACTCTGTGTGAGGATTATTATACAGGGAATGCATTAAAACATTGAGATAAGTTGAACTCGCGCTGTAAATTGATTTTGGATTGAGGTCCATCATACTGAGACAGGCTATGTCTAGTGACATGACGGCGGCATATACTTGATGAAAGGTTGACAATTTCTTGCGATGTCACTCATAATACTCTGGCGGATAAATATTAAACACCAAATTACTAAAATAACAATTTTATTAATTAATAACCATACAATTTAAATGAAAACATTTTTTTAAATTATTTTATCATTTTCTGTTCCTGGTGGTGATGGTACTGAAATCGTTTGCATTGAAATTTTTCATCCAACTTTCTCTGAAAACACAAATGGTTCAGAAGAGGTTCTTCATATCAAGTAAGAAAATGCTGGTTCATAACTTACGATGATGGGTTGTTTGGCAAGTTCTCAGGCTGGATAGTGTTCTGAGGCGGGGTAGGGTCCATTGGCTGCGGAGTGTTCATTGACTGGGGAGGTTGCTTTGGCTGTGTTTTTTTAGGAGAAGGATTCCATCTTGAGCTGAAAGTTTTAGGTATGTAAGAAACGTTGCTAAACACAGGTTATCAATGTCAGTTCATGACTTACCATGATGGTTTATTTGGAGGGTTCTTCGGCAGGCTAGGGTTTGTTGGTTGGGATGATATGTACAATCGGGGAGAGTTCATAGGCTGTGGAGGGTTCTATGTAAATTGTTCAAGACTGAAAAATTCAATATTTTTCATTCATAGAGTATTGCAGAATTTTTTTTTTTTTTGATGAGCTTTAATTTTGAGAGCTTTTATACAAATTCTAGGTTATTTTTAGGGAAAATCATGATAGAAATCGATACCTGTAGCAAAAAATTAAAATTGTTCAAGACTGAAAAAATTAATATTTTTCCTTCATATAGTATTCCAAAAAATAAAACAATTTTTGATAAGTTTCAATGTTGAGAGCTTTCATACAAATTCTAGGTTATTTTTAGGGAAAATCGTGATAGAAATTGATACATGTAGCAAAAAATTAAAATTGTTTGAGACTGAAAAATTCAACATTTTTCTTTCATGGAGTATTTCATAAAAATATATTTTATTTGAAAACCTTCAAAGTTGAGAACTTTTATACAAATTCTAGGTTATCTTTAGGGAAAATCGTGATAGAAATTGATACCTGTAGCAAAAAATGCAAATTGTTCAAGACTGAAAAAATTCAATATTTTTCATTCATAGAGTATTTCAGAAAAATATTTTTTTTTCGATAAGCTTTAATTTTGAGAGCATTTACACAAATTCTAGGTTATTTTTAGGGAAACTCGTGATAGAAATTGATACCTGTAGCAAAAAATTCAAATTGTTTGATACTGAAAAATTTAATACTTTTCATTCATGGAGTTTTTCAAAAAAATATATTTTCTTTGAAAAGCTTTAAAGTTTAGAGCTTTTATACAAATTACAGGTTTCTTTTAGGGAAATTCGTGATAGAAATTGATACCTGTTGCCAAAAATACAAATTGTTCGAGACTGAAAAAATTCAATATTTTTCATTCATAGTGTATTTCATAAAAATTGATTTTTTTCGAAAAACTTCATAGTTAAGAGCTTTTATAAAAATTCTGGGTTTCTTTTAGGAAAAATAATGATAATATTTATTCGTGAACAATAATTTCAATTTTTCAAAACTGAAAAAATTCAATATTTTTCATTCATATAGTTGTTTGGAGTTTTACTTTGGGGGTCAGCAGGTGGTCTTATTTATCCAAACCCCCTACTATTTCATGCTATGCGTTTTTATCACTGAGTCAACAGGCGGCATATCTTATTGAGAACCCTCACTTTTCATTGTGCTATTTTATTTTACTCCCTGTTTTCATCTTTGTATCAGGGGGTAGGTAGTGGAAATTTACACTTATATTTTGCTGCTCATTTCGAGCAGACTCGACGTATTTTGAATCACTTCTTTTCTATCCACCTTCATGGAAGGTTAGATCATTTTTTGAACTTTTTGAAATAATTTATTCTTTCAAGACACTCTACGGATGATATATCTAATAATTTTCTTAATTTAAAAAATTGATATCTTTGGTCATTTAATATTATTATTTGCAAAATTTTCCAGAAAAAATAGCGAGAATACACGTCTAAAGCTTCAATTTTCGAGCTTTTTGAGGATGATTTATCCCATTGCTATACTGTATGCAGTTTGTTTTTCAAAATAAGAATTGAATTAGGGGATACAAGAAGTCATCTCAATTTTTGGTTTTAATTTCCCTTCTTAGTAGTTTTCTTCTTGTTTTTAGAATTTCTTCAATACTTTTTATGTTGTTTTCAAGATCAGATGTAGTACTGTATGCAAAGTAACAAACTTTTTATCAAAGGTTTGTTTCTTTTTCAATAATGAAATCTTTGGGAGGCTCTCCTGAAAAATGTGTTTTTTTATGTTTAGGAACCATTTTCTCCAAAACTATGCAACGTATGAAGTTCTTTTTTTTATTATTTCATTCATAACTTTCAGGTCTATGATTCAATGAGGGGATTTTGCAAAATTTTAGTTTTTGATGATTTTTTTCAAAGTTGACTGAAAGCTCCCCTGAAAATTTTTGAGAAATTTGATCATTTGTTGAGATAAAAATGGAATTTTTCAAAATCTTCTCGTTAAAGTGTCGGGCACACCTTCCCCAATGACCCCAAAAAAAGTTGAGTTCGATAGGTATCATATATTCTGAGATAAAGGTACCTTAAGGTAAAATTGGTTTGAGAGAAAATGGGTAATTAGGTTTTTCTGATTTTCCAAAATATTCTTCATGTTTTTTGTTTTTTTCTGTATCAAAGTGTAATGTGATAACACTGTTCTGACTTCTTAGAAACTGTATGTATTTATTTTGTTAAAAATAAAAAAATTGATACTTTGAAAAAATTTAGGGGCAGTTTCTGGAATTTTCCAATTTCTCATTTTTCTTTTATTTAATGGGGCCTGCTGCAACTCGGACATAATTTATTTAACTATAGAGTGAGTTTACTTGTACTCTATGTAATTTCTTAAAAATCGATTTGAAACAGGCCCCCCCCCCCTTAAGCAATTATTTTCAAAAAAAAAATTTTTTGACCCCATAGGACCCCTTTTATGGAATGTACATTATACTGTAGATTGCGAAAGACCCTACGCGCTCCTTTCAGTACCTTTCATCATTTCGTGTGTACTCTGAAACCGGTTTTTACGTATGTATGAACCTCTATCCTTTTAGATTTGGATACTTTTATTATATGCGAGTAGCAAAGTACTACGTATATAGGCGCGATTGGAAACCGAGCACTACACACCCCCTTGCCAGAAATTGCAAAATTTCGAAACAGTAAAAAAAAATTAACAACAATTATGTACATAAGCAAAATTTGAAGAAAACCAAAATATAAGCTACTCCAGGAGCAAGGCGACACCACCGAGCTACAGGCACTGCAGGGTAAAAATAGGTAAAAATAAGAGTAAAGTATAAAAATATGAGTTACCCCCGGGAGCAAGGCGACACCACCGAGCTAAATACACCGGAGAGTAACTATAACGAGAAAAAAAAATTGAAATAACCATAAAAAGTAAAAATAAACGAAACAAAAAGAAAATATACAAAACATAGAATCTTACTGAAGTAAAAATGGCTCATAATTATAGGTTTTAATTACTTTAGTTTGCGCTTCCTTGACTTTTTGGTCCTCGGCAGCTTTTTCATCCCTTTCCATCTGTCTTACCAATTTTACCAAGGGCTGCAGTCCCAAGGGATCGGATGTTTTTCCATGTCTGTCTATTACATTTGCCGTCTGAGATAAAAATATGAGGCCCCGTGTTGAACTACGGTCCTCATTTCGTCGCTTGGTTGCATTTTTACTTCTGCGAGTTTTTTTAGGCATTTTAGATTGAAAAAATATAACGAAATACAGATTTTTTAAAACAAAAATGATACACGAGCACAAGTTTACAGTTTGACAGATTCTTACGAACTAATATAAGTGAAAAATAAGGATATTGGTGATCGAGCACTACAATAGTAAAAATACAAGTACAAAAAAATTGAAAATAAGTAAACATTACAATTGTTTGGTATTATGGTATTGATAAAAACAATTTCTTGTTTTAACAAAACATAACCTAATTTCACACTTGGTACAAAAAATTGTTGTTCGATTTTTTTTACAAAGGCGGCATCGTCCAAAAGTTTCCCAGTAGTAAGGAAAATGGTCCATTTTGTCAATTCGTACTGAATCTAATGGTTTTGGAACTTTTGCTGTTGTTTTTTTTTACTTTTTGTCAAATTAACTTGCTGAATCGCAGGCCGTCTGTTCCCAACTTTCGGTTTTCCTGCATGTATCAGAGCATTGGCTATTTCACAACGAAACTTTTTCAGCTGTATAATTTTTTCGTCACTCGGTGTTGCTCTTCGATATAACAACCAGGCATGATTTACACAGATATCGAGCATTTGCGAAAAAATTGCAAAATACCATCTATGAGTTCTCATATTGGTTCTATACAAAGAAACCAACATGTCTGCAAGATCTACTCCCCCCATATTGTGATTGTATTCCTTTACAATTTTAGGGCAACGAACTCCAATTTTTTTTTTTTTTTTTGATTTTACTATATCGCTTTACTTCTTGTAGAGGTTGTACATCCACATTCGAACTTATTAGAGTGACACATTTATTATCAAACCATTTCACTACATTCAGTTTATGGTCATTATCAGTTTTTTGATCAAAACTTCCTCGAGGTTTTTTTTTTAGAAGTTTGTCTGGCATCATTTTGCATTTTCGTATCCTGTTTTCCATTACTGTGCCCGTTGCTAAAATGCCATACTCTTCCCTCAAATGGTACACCAGTTCCACTGATGTGAACCAATTGTCACAAAAAACGGCACACATTTGTGGGTTTGGTATGGTCTTACATAGCGTTGTGACAACTTTTTGCCCAACACCGAAATATTGTTCTTCCCATTCAGTAAAGTGATGACCAGTGAAAGCCATCAAAAGTTCCATTCCAATAAAACCCTCTAGTTCGTTTACATTTATATTGATGGATTTCAATTTTTTTTGAGTACTATAAAGATTTGTTTGTTCAACTATCAATTCTAAAGCTAGGTCCAGACGGTCCAATATATTTGACAACTCGTGATTGTCAAATATATTTGTCAAATATTGGTGATTGGTGATTTGACCACCTGGCATGCGTCCACACCATCAAATGTCCCAAGTGACGAGACTTCAAACCACTTTTATCAACATCAGTGATAACAGTGATAAAAATTTTTACACTGCAAATTGTCGTTGTTAATTTTTTGTTAATTTTGTTTAAAAAATGACAGAAGAAGAGTTAATGTTGATTGCGTTGTTGATTTTTTGGAGAAGAAGACATAGACGCCAGACTCCACGTAAAATTTGGGTGAAGAACTGGTTAAGAAGAGTTAGAAGTGAAATTTCGCATATGAGGTTGATTGAATTTTTGTTGGAAGATCCGGACAACTTTCGTAACTACTTACGAATGTATGAAACCACCTTCACTCACTTATTGAATTTGGTCACACCACTCATTCGAAAGACTGACACAAACATGAGAGAAGCAATAACGCCTGCAGAACGATTGTGTGCTACACTGCGATTTTTAGCAACAGGCAGAAGTTACACAGATCTGATATTCGTGCGGAATTTCCAAACAATCTTTGAGTAAAATTATTCCGGAAACATGTTTCGCCATTTATACACGCCTCCATAAGGAATATCTCAAAGTAAGATGATGGATCGTTTTTTGTTTTATGTACCTGCATATCAATTATCATGATCGTAATTCTCAGCCTTATTTTGTACTTAGTTTCCCTCTACCGCTGAAGAATGGATCGAAATATCCAACCAATTCGATGAAGAATGGCAATTTCCCCACTGCCTTGGTGCGGTGGATGGTAAGCACATTCAGATTGTTCCTCCCCCCGACTGCGGATCATATTACTTTAACTACAAGGGGACGCACAGCATTGTATTGATGGCTATAGCCAATGCCAATTTGGAGTTTATTATGGTCCACGTGGGAACTAATGGTCGCGTTTCTGATGGTGGAGTAATTAGAAACACTTTGTTTTACGAGAAACTTTTAGATAACTCGTTGAATATACCGAATCTGACACCCTGCACAGATCGTAGTGCAGATGTAAAGAGTCATCTAAATTATGTATTTATCGGCGATGAAGCATTCGCCTTATGTTTGGACTTACTCAAGCCATTTAACCAACGAGTATTGAACGGATCTCGACGCATATTTAACTATAGGTTATCACGAGCGCGACGTATCGTAGAAAACTGTTTCGGAATTTTGGCCAATAGATTTCAAATATTTGGTAAACCGATTAACTTGGAAGTAGATACCATTGACATCGTGGTACTATCATGTTGCGTTCTTCACAACTTTCTGCGAAGACAAAACCCAGCAGGTTTTACACCACGCGATGTATTAGATAACGAAGACATTGAAAACTGAGTATTCACCGCCGGTGCTCGAACCAGTGACGAAAATTTGATCGACCTAAGGAACGGCCGGAACCGTAATCATTCACAAAACGCGAAGGAAAGTCGCGATGAATTTCTGAGATATTTCTGCACAGATGGTGCAGTTTCATGGCAATACGACATGGCCAACGTTGCAGGTAGAAATAATTGTGCAAAAACTATTTTTAAATTAGAAAAATTTCATTATTTCAAAATTTGTATTTATTTTTTCAGAAAATGAGGTCAATTTATCCGATGATATAAACCAACAACAGCTGGAGGAGGAAGCGGTAGACGATGTACAACCTGTGGAAAACGTAGAACCTGTCGAACTAGCCGATGATGATAGTCATGATAGTATTGATATTGACATTGACTACTCCATTTAAGCTTTTGTTAATTACTAGTATTGTATTTAGTTCAGCGATGTGCGATGTGATATTTATTCATTGTTTTTTACTGCTGTACTTCCTTCCTGATTAAAATTTTGTGGAGAAGAATAACTTACAATTTGAAACGAAATAAAACGATGAGAAATGAAAAAACATTTATTAACTTATATTTTTTTGAAAAATCGAAAACAAACTAGCCATGAAAAAAAAAACGAGACACAAAAACAAGAGTTTACACCTTAGGAAAATTGTACTCGTACAATTAAATAAATAAACTAGGGTTAACTCAAGTCACTTCTTATAAGTATGAAAAAAATGAAAATTAAATTACATCACAAGGAAGAAACAGCCTTCGTAAACAAATTTGTTTTGAGTAAATGTACTCGTACAATAAATAATAAATAAACTATTTTGGTGAACGGTTGAATTATCAAATAATCACTTCTCCAAAATCGAGTAGCGTTCGAATGAACTTAATTTACGCGAACGAATGAAGAACAAACTTCAAGATGCGTACTGTACAGGAACCACGGCGTAGGTAGCGTCTAATTGCTTAAAAGAAGCGTTGAAGAACACGTCTGATATAAGTTTCTCCGCATATATTGCTTGAGTTTCATCTAACTCAGCCAGCTTTTGGCTCCACGCCTTCGCAATGCATTCAAATTTAGTTTCTTTACGTTCCGGTTGATCTAATTTCTTCTTAATAGACAGAAGTACGTCTTCTTCGACTGCTTTGCCATCACTTTTTCGTTTACGTAGCGATTTGGGGGCTTTACTAGATAAGACAGAAGACTCCACCATTGACGTGTTAGGAGACAAAGACGTTGAAGATTGAGGAGCTGAATGCTGCGAAGGCGCAGTTGAACTGGAACCATCAATTTGATTCAAAGCAGGATGTTCACTAGGCTGCAGTTCAGACTGGAACACATAAACACGAATTGTTTTGGTCATTCTAAACTTCATTCTCATATTTGCATAGCGTACTATTTTGTGATAAGGCATTAACATTTTACTTACCGCATTCAATAAATTCGATTTAGACCAGCGAGGCTCTTCTTGATCTTTTATGAATTCCAATTCTTTGTAATAGTACAGCGAGCATTCTTCGTCATCGGCTGCAGCTCCTGATTTTTTCTTCTCCAAAATTTTTGCGTGTGCATTTTTCCAACTGGTTCGAAGAGAATTAATTTTACTCTTTACTTTGTCGACGTTGGCTTCATTATCTATTTTTGCCAATTTCGGTACTAAACGACGATAACAAATGTCCTTTTTATTCCTGTTCTTATGGTCGGGTGATTTGGTTTTCCATAAGCATTCCTCCGCCCTATACATCGCAATGAACTGGAGTGTCCACTCTTGCAATTTTGTCAATTTGGTAATATTGGTAGTCACCTCCTCGGTGTTTGCAGTCATATCGAACGAAATGTTGATGAATTACGAAATAAAATAAAACTCGAACAAGATATTACGAAAATAAAACTCGAACAAGATACAAGTACGAGACAACAATCAGTATTCTGGAAGAATATGTAGAAGAAAAATCGCTACCGGCTTGATAATAATGATAAAAATGGCACTGATAAAGAACTTTGCGCATGCGCTCTGCATCACATTTGATGAAAATGTACGAAAATTTTCTGACACGCTTGAAAATCATCAAATACATTTAATTACTCTTCAAATCCAAACTATCAACATTTGAAGAGTAATTAGTGCGTCCAGACGGTCCAATATATTTGACAACATACATTGGCAAACCCGATATTGTCAAATATATTTGACCGTCTGGACCTAGCTTAAGCAACTACAGTCAAAAAATTGTCTGAAAAATTCCAGAGGACTCAAATTAAGTTCAAAATTGCTTGGTTCTTTTTCAGGAATTTCTATTTCATGGAAAAAATCTTCTTTTCTCCAGGCAAGATTCATTTGTAATTTTTTATCAGGTTTTATTTTTTTAATTTTAATGGGTAATTTTTTCTTACTTTTTTGAGCTTGATTTGACTTTTTGTTACGAATGGGACGACGAGTAACAGATTTTTTCAGAATTTTAGTTTTTCTCGCCTTTGTGAGAATTTTAGTCTTTGAATGCTCAATTTGTTCTCCAGAATTGGATTTTTTTATTGTACTTTGACGAGAAACAATTTTTTTTAATCGAGATTTTGGCAGTACTTCAGATGGTGTATCTTTTAAAAAAAAATTATTACTTCGCAAATTCTTACCGTTCGCGGAGGCTGCAGAAAGAATACCTTTTTGAGATTCCAGTTCTGAAGTTTTCAATAATTTTGATCGCGATGGTTGGCGTTTTTTTGATGCTGTAGTTAATAGGTCATTGACTTTTTTTTGAGCAGGATGATTGAAGTTCTTGCAACGTATTTGAAACAATAACAGTATCAGTTGTTTTTGAACAGGATGGCTGAGGTTGGTCATAATCGTTCACATTTACGAATGGTTTGACAGGTGGACAGAATGAACTTTCCTTCAAATAATCATCCATCCTGGTTTTGAATGGTATAATTTTCTTTTTTGGAGTCACGTATATGCTTGTTGGTAATTTAACTGGTGTAATTTGAAAATTTTCACCATCTATAAAATAATTGAATTTTTACGTAAGTAATGCAAAACAAGCACAGAGAAACACAAAAGTAGAATTTAGTGTGAATAAAATTACCAGAATCAAATAACGCATCCGCGATTTCTCTCATATCAGAGTTGACAGAAGGTACATCCGATTCAGCATCAGATGTTTCCATTTTTTCATTTGTTTCTTGGGTGACTTTCATAGGTGTGACTTCGATTAGGATTGGCTCTTCATAGCCTACGTCGTCATCTTCTAAATATAGGTACACATTGTAGTGATAGGTAGGTATGTCATTTTACTCAATAAAAGCATGAATTCAAAGTTACCTGATGAATCTGCCAATTCCTCTATAATTTTATCTATTTCTGAATCGATTGAAGAGATATCTGATTCACAATCTGATACTCTAGGGTAATTGTACTGGTTCGCGACACATTAAGCACTAGTTCAAGTTGTAACACTAACATAAAATTGTTAAAAAGAGGTAGGAATTTGGGAGACTGATTTTTAGAAAGGTGTATAGATTCCAAATCGTAATGCATTTTTAATTTTATTCTACCTAATCACAATTTTATTTAAATTAATTAAAAAAAAAAAAAAATCATTTGGACTAGTTTGTGACACAGCTGTACTAGTTAGTTCGACTGATTTGTACTAGTTTGTGACAGGTACATATTTTTCTGCAATTTGAAATCGAATAGGTATGTACCTACCTAATTACACGTACATGTGAATTTAAAAGTGAATCATTAATATATATTTTTTGTGTTAGAACTGTTTTTACAATGACACATACATCTCGTTTTTTATTTGATGTTTTTATTCCATATGAAAATGTGAAAAAATAAAGAAGTAGAAAGCAAGTAAGTAAGTCTGTAAAATATTTATTGAGTTCACAGTTTACAAATCTTTCGAATTAATGTTAAACTTGAGAAGACCACGTCCATACACAGCTGGCGGTGGAAGAAGTTTTTTGATTTGCTCGAACTTTACGTGTGATATATCTTCAACATCCGGATAAGAAAATACAAATCCATTGAATTCTCTTGTCATTCGTACTCGCAAAAATCTGGCAAAAAGTCGACTATTTTTGACCTCAAAAATATTTCCAATATAACGCCTGGGTTGAGAATTCGGAACGTCGTATTCAGCCACGATCCAATCTCCAATTTCTACTTCTTTTGGGTTCTCTATAACTTCTGTAATCTAACAACAAAAAAAAAAGGTTAGTAAATAGGTAAGTACCTACTGAGAGAAATGAGAAAAAATTGTATTGAATTTTTACTGGATTTTTGGCAGGCAACGAATTTTCAACTGACGATGGCTTTCTCTGAATTGAATTTTCAACTGGTTTTTTCTTTTTCACATTTTCTACGGATGGCGATTTTCTCTTGACACGTTCCTGAAAAATTGAGAACATTTCAAAATTAGGTATCATTGATATGTACAAAAAAGTGTAAGTAATACCTAACCAAGACCAATATTATTACCTTTACTCTTGAGTTTTTAAGTTCTTCTCTTTTTTTGGCGGCATTTTTTTTCTTTTCTTCGAATTCCTTTTGTTTCAAATTTCTCAATTTTTTACGATCCTCTTTCATTCTTTCAGCTTTGTTTTTTTCTTCCTCTGATGCAGTCTTTAAAGCAATCCAATTTTGACTGGTCATAACCGAGGGTAATTTCAACTGCTTCCGAAAATTTTTCTTTTTTGGAGTCGAATCTTTCTCTTTATATCTTACAATAGAATTTAAAATTTCTTCAACACTTTTTCCAGATGAAGATGACGTCGATGATGATGCTGTGGGAGGAGTAACGACATTTTTCTCAGATGATGTGGGAACTACAGGTGTGTTTTTCAAATTACAAGTCGGATTAGATGGCACTGCAAGACTGAGATCGAGTACTACGTTCGTATTTGAATTTTCAACACAGGAGACAGAAGCAGAAGGAGTATCAGCTGTGGAAGTCGTAGCTGTGGAAGTCGTATTCAAATCATTCTGATTAAAATCATCGTTGGGTACTGGCATGTCTGGGATATCACCGTAAGTAACTGAAACATCCAAGTCCACATGGCCTTCAGCTTCGAGATTTTCAAATATATCGTTAGAAAACGTAAATTCGAAATCAGTTTCTGAAATTTGAAAGATATGGGTAAGTATAAATATACAAAAGTTTTTTACAAAAATTGATAAAATATAATCTCACCATTTTCTGGTGAATAAATTGGTTCTATTCCCCGCATACCATCCGAAATATCACTACCTTCTGGCGAATTAGAATTATTCAAGGTACATAGTTCATTTCCAGGCAAAAGTTCGAAGCTCAAATTGTATTTCAGTGATTTGTAAAAGTTGAAAAGACCCAACAGTTCTTTACTTCCGGACCATTCCTTATCTAGACCCAATTCATCGAATTGTTTCTTAATAGAAATTGGCAGCTGTAGTTCAAATTGTTTCAATGCGTCGTCACAAACGATATTATTGGCTTGGGTCTCTGTACAGTTTTCTTGCATCGTATTTTCATCAATTTTGAGACATTTCGTGTAGTCAACTGCGTCAGGATTGTAAGGGTAAAGGCCGCATTTTCTAAAGCCACTGATGAGATCTTGAGCAAAATTTGGCCTCGTTATAAGGTTTTCTAAAATAGGCAACACATGGCACTTCCTGGGTTCGATTTTTTTCGTCAGTAGAAAATTCTCCAGTTCGCGGCTCCACAATTTCTTCAACGGTCCAAAAAAACTTACATCCAAGGGTTGAAGGATGTGCGTTGCATTTGGCGGTAAGGCGACTAAAATTATTTGTTTTTCCAAACAAAACTGACTGAGCTGCAACGATATGTGGCTTCCATGACCGTCAAGAAATAGGATGACTGGTTTTGGTATATTTTTGATACTAGGTTCGAAAACATTCGCAATATATTCGAAAAAACTTTGACACGTCATCCAGCCATTTTCAGTTCGTCCAATCGACCATTCAGGATTCGCAGTGGCTGCTATATCCGATGGAATTTTTTTATACGAAACCAACGCTAACGGAGGGGCAATATTTCCAGCTGCACTGCCAGTAATCAGAACTGTCATGTTTTCTTTGTTGCAGGTTCCGCTGGCATCGTAAACGTTTTTTTGGCCTCTGGTGGCAAGTACAGGTCTGCTTTTTGGATGAAGAACTACGCCAGTTTCATCGCAGTTAAAAATTCTGGTTGGATCATTCCAAATATCAATGTGATCCTTCAAATCCGCGAAAATCTGTGTATGATCATAAAACATATCGACTAAGGTAAGTATTCAAAATTTTCACTCGAATTAAATAAGTAATTACATTTAAATACATACATTTTCAAACCATTTTCGAATACTTTCTTCAGTCACCGCTGCTCTTCCTTTATGGACGTATTCCGCTGCCCTTAATGTCATCGTTGGATGCCTCCTCATGAAGCCTTCAAACCATCGCCTCCCAGGACCTTTTCCTGCATTGAAGGTATTAACCAGTTTGCCGTGTCCTTGCTTTAGAAGTTCGTTTGCAGAATGAAATAATGCTGTCTTTGTCAATGGAAATCCTCGTTTTGATACCTGTTGTATCCATTCGACAAGAAGTTCTTCGTTTTGTGTACCTGTGATTTGAATAAAAGTGATATAATATAACGCAAATTTGTTGTTTTAATTGTCAATTTGATCGAGTAAGCAGTGAAAATCATACCAAGCATGCATTCTGGTCCGGGTCTTCGGGTTTTTTCGGGTCGTTTACCTTGTACTTTATACAGCAGTGTGGTTCGTGGTATCCCAAAACGTTTACTCGTTTCATTAACACTCATTTCACCATTTCGAATTGTTCTCAGTGCTCGACCCAGTTTATTTGGTGAATAATTCAATCGTTTATCTGAAAAAAAAAGGTTGAAAGATAAGAAAGTCACAAACCAGTACTAGTGGTAAAAATATATTGTACTAGTTAATTTGACATGCATCACAAATTAGTACATCGTCATTTTTGATGTACTAGTTCAAAAATTACCAATTAAATATATTTATAGTTGAAAGAAATTAATTTTGCTTACTTTTATTGCTTCTTTTAGCATTTCTCTTTCGTTTATTCGCCATCTTCACAAAAATTTCGAATTAAAATGACGAGAAAATGAACTAGAAACACACATGTCACTTTGTTCTTGCTATTAAAAAACCGGCTAATTTTATAGCATTCGAGTATGTGGATTTTTGAACAGCAGTATTCTTAAAGAAAGCATTTCCACAGATGAAAAGTAAGAGAAGTTTCAGAACAAGGAAAGATCGAAATTTCAGGGAAAAATAGATCACTTTAGTTAAAACGCGTAATTTACCTTAGTATTTACAATTTTTTACAAAAGTGTCACAAACTAGTCCCATGTCACGAACCAGTACATTTACCCTATTTATTATTTCTTCTTCTGAGTCATCATCAGACGAATCTCTGATGTCAGAATCGATTGGAGGTATCAAGACAACTTCACATTTTTTTTCTTCGTTAAGAGCTAAAGCTGCTTTCAAAATGAGCTGAGCTCTACTCAACATATTCACTTTGATAAAATACACGTAAAAATTCGAACCACACAACACTGTTACGTATTATAGAATGATTTACTTTCTTCAAGACCTTAGCTGTTTCATTTCTGTCCTATATTGACCGCCCCCATTTTTTTAGCCAGTGTGGAAATACCTACCTAACTGTATTTAAAAAAAAATCGAACCTTTTACATCTTTTCTTCGAATACTTAAGCCTACGAAGTGAGAAGCAATAAAATATATTTTATTGCACCAAAATACCAGCACCGGCGATCTCAAACAAACGTGACAAAAACAATAACAATTGACATGTTTCGAGCTCGCACCATCGCTTGCAACGTAGGGTAGACGAACCAGTTTGCAATGTGTTAAGCAAATTCTCAACTTCTAAGCACCATAAAATGTTCATTGATTAGTATAAATGTAATAAAATATACATTTTTGGATTCCTTATTCTCTCCACTTTTTGAAAATCGCATAAAAATGATCTTTTGTTTTGAAGATTTTAATCTATTTCAATTAAAAGTGAAAATTTCGCGATGCACCGGTTTGCAACGCCCGTACCAGTTTGCAACTGCGATTTGCACCGGTTTGCAACGTCGCAGTTTTCGCTACCTTAAATATTTTTTTTCTCAAATTTTTTAAAATGTTCGTAAAGAAGGGTCCTTTAGTGACTTAACTCTGCCAAAAGTGAAAAAAATAGCGACCTTGAAAATTTATAAGAGTGAAAACAAAAAAAAGGATAGGCGTTGCAAACTGGGTCCCAAATTTTTGCTCCACTACACCAGTTTGCAACCATTTTGCAACTTTAATAAACCAAATGACTGAGTAAATCACTGAAATTTTTTTACAGAGGTGGTTCATTTTGAGGGAAAGCTCGATTTACAACGTTTAAAAATGTCAATTCAACAGTATCAAGCTTTAATAACTTTATTTTCGAACTTTTGTCAACTTTGGTTGCATACTGAGTCCGCGTTGCAAACTGGTACGTCTACCCTACAGTATAGTGTACACTTCGTTCTATCAGCCAAACGCGTTACCCTTCGCAATGTGCATTATACTGTACACGAACTTTGAGCTTCAATTCTGAGAAGCTGAATTGACCAAATCAAAAATTGACTTCATTCTAATAAATAAGAAACCTTTACTTTAGCAATACTGGTATTCAAAAAAATTTCAAAAATTTTCATCATATTTCAAATTATTATTTAACATGACGCGTTTTGGTTTTTTGAAAAACACTCGAAACTACAAACTTTGAACTTGAATTTAAAGTTTGTTTGACCGTATTTTGTTTTGAAATTTCAGCAGTGTATCGTCGAAGGTATATATTTATCATTAGTAAACAAAAAAAACAGATTCGGTTATCGGAAAAAATTAGAAAAATTCCTAAAGTTCGTGTACAGTATACTGTACATTGTGACGTTTAGGGTTAAAGGTAGCTTTTCAAACAAAAAGGAAAACCTAAACAAAAATCATTTGTCGCGCGGCCACTGATAACATCGGCTGTGACGTCACATGGAAAACGGTCAATTGATTCGAAACACGAATACGAATCACAAATTTTTTGATTCGAATCAAATCCAAAATGATTCAAATCATGGGCATTCCTGCTATGATGATCATATTCGGAGATTTCGATCCTCAAAACTGAGCTTCCATGCATCAAAAAAAGAAAAAGTCAAAAATTGACAAATTAAAAATTGATGAAACAATCCGATTTTCTTATGGGTGGAAAATCTATGATGATCATATTCGGAGATTTCGCTCCTCTAAACAAAAAAAAAAAAAGTGGAAATTCATGAACATACTTAATTTTCTTCAAAAAAAATCAAAATATTGCTCAAATTTGAATGTTATCAAAGAATTATGACACATTCATGACTAGAGATGAGATTGCACTTACCTACGTCTCGTCAAAACTTTCAGACGTGTGAGAGAGAGGCAGAGGGATTTTTCATTCTGCAAAAAAAAAAAACATCCTCATCCAAAACTCATGTGATTTATTCAACTCAAATGTTACCAAATATGTCTGTTTTATGATTTGTTCTAGATATCGGTCTAATTACTTCGCTAGATGGTGGTTAACCCAAATTTTACGAAAATTTCCCACCTTCGTTGAGCTCTTGAGTGAGAATATTTTCGAAAATCATGCTCACTCTAAAGTATTAGTGGTCTCTCTAAAAATTTGCTACCTTCGTAAAATTCCTTTACACGAGGTCATGCAAGATGAGACCGAGTTCATAAATTACCTAAAAAAATTGTTCTGTTTGGGGGAAGATATTCGAGGGGATGTGTTTTCGTTGCTGTGCGAACTTCACGACCAATCTGTTCTGCACAGTGAGCTCGAATTGAGCACCATTTTGGCATTCGTGAAATACAACGTGAATGCAAATTGCACGTTGTTGAGGCAAATGATGCTATCGTCTTTTTCAAAATTCATCTTGAGACTGATGTGCTCGTGCGTTCGAGTGATAAAAAAACAAGAAACCGAGGCAGAGTCGAAAATCAACCACGTGATGGTATTTTTACTCCAACTGAACGACTTCATCGCCGACGGATTGCAATCCGGCTGCAGTTACCCGCGTAAAATTACGTCGTTAAATATGCTGAAGATTTTGATGAATTATGCCGTTCACGAATGCGAATCGTCCATACATCGGAATAACTTGAACGGTGCTGAGAAATTCGTCGAACTTATGAAAAAAACATACTCGTGGAGATTCGATTGCGCCAAGAATCGTAAATTGCTGTTCAATTGCTTGATGGACTCGTGCGATGAAGTTCAACATCTCGCAGCGGTGTTGCTGAGGAATTACTATTTATTGGATGGAGTCCCAGAAGAGGTCTTCGAACAGGCTGTTCGAGTCTCGAACGATAATAAGTTCTATAAAAGAAGTAGCGGATATAGAGCTGTCGTCAGTTGCATAGTCATGGCGTATAGATCGTTCGATAACCCTTGTCAGAGGTTCGGTATCCAGACCAGTTTTCGTCATTATTTCCTCGACAGTTTGGAGAAAAAGATCGAGAGGACTGAGAAAGATATTTTGGATGCTGCTGTCAATTGTCCGTGGGATGCTGATGTCAGAATATTGAATTTCTTGATGAATAATCGACTGAGTAATGAGTTCGACCAAGTTAGCCAAGATGAAGTTGATAAGCTGATCACTTTGTTGGAGAGAATTGTACCAGTGCTGCTGAAGGCTTTGTTCGTCGATAAGTCTGCAGGTGAGAGAATTTATTATGATTTTTTTCTCGAAATGATTATGTTTTTTTATGGTTTTTTTTTTGTATTATTATAATCAATTTCCTCATTTTTACTGTGGATTCCATTTTTCAAAATTTTCCTTGAACTTATTTTTTTTACTATTAAAAAAAAGCTTAATATGAATAAAAAAATTACAGAAATTCCAAGGAAAAATCCAGAAAATAAAGACATGATGAAATAATTTCAAAAATAATTTTGAAGGAAATATTTATTAAAATTTTAATGAAATTTACTGGGGGGGGGGGCGAAAATTCTGAAATTTTCTCTCAAATTGTTGAAGAAAATTAATTACAAGTAAAGAAAAAAATTATTTCTTGAAATTTTTTGGTAAAATGAAATTGGAGAAAATTTTCAGAAAGCAGAAATGAGAAAAATTAGGAAGAAAAATTTGAATTTTTTTTTTTAAATTTGAAAAAAAAGGAAAAATACTAATAGGTACAAAGCAAGCAAAAATTTTTGAGAAAATTGAAAAAAAGGAATCAAAATTTTTGGATGAAAATGAAAATGATAAAAATTATAAAAAATTCATAAGATATTTTTTTGAAAAATCTTTGAGTCAGCCAATTTTTTTCATGCTCTGATTTTTTGACTGAAATCTAAATAATCTAATGAATATTGTGTTTATGTGTTTTTTTCCTCAGATTATGCTCCATCTTTCGAAGAATCAGACTTAGCATTACGTACATTGATTAAGAATTCTATCATAAGCGAATCATTTGGAGGAGACGAAGAAGAAGAAAAATGTCAACTCCTTCCTTTAAACCAGTTACTCCTCAATTTCATCTGGATCGCTCTAAAGGTGAGGTTTCATTTCAAACTCTCGGAAGTCTTGATAATAATGTCAAATTTTGACGACCACTTTAAGCTAAAAATACTCGTTTCTTGTTCGCAGTTCTGCAGTGATTTAGAAAGTACATTGGTCACGAATCGAACGACCACGATGACCGAATCCCAAGTGATCCGATGCTGTAACCTGATCGCCAGCAAGTTGAAGCTGTGTCGTCACAAAGGTCTAATCGAAGCAGCTGGCATATCTTTGGCAAATGTTGTCAGAAGCCTAACGTCGCAAAACCTTTATGGATATTGGTTCGAATGTGTGGTATCTGAGATTCTGTACATGATCGAATTCAAGAGTGGAGCTACGATATCGCGTAAATCTGCTGGACTCTCTATTCTTATTCAGAATATTATAGGGAATGATAAACGATCCGATAAGGTATTATTGAGTCGCACGTAATCGATTATTTTACTCGTGACGAGAGTAATTAATATTCTTGTTTTTCTGCAGCCTTCGATTAGGAAATGCTGGAAGGAGTTCAAGAGAATTTTGAATATCGATTATGATTCGTTAAATGTGACCGATATTTTCCAAGAGTTGCCACAGACTCATGCTCTTCATTTGCTGAAAGTCATCGTCGCAGATGCTCGAAATACTGTGGATTTGTTACCGTATTTGGAAGAAATTACCACCATTTGCTTGACCACTTTGAAAGTGCCTATTTGGGTTATTAGGTGAGTTCTGCTACTGCTATACCTACTTTTTGTCTTAGTATACTGAGAAAAAATTAACGAGTATCTCGAGTTTTCCATAAAAAGAAATTTCAAAAAAATTAAGAGTTTTCCCCCCTAACGATAATTATTAAGAATATTTTTACTCCGAAAAATTAAAATTTTTCAAAAAACAAGGTGTTCTCTAAAAAAAATTGTGCAATTTTTTACCTCCAAAAAATTGAGCAATTTTCTACCATCAAGAAATGGGGAAATTTTTTTACCTAAAAGAAATTTGAAAAAATCGGGAATTTTTTTCCACCAAAAAATTATGCACTTTATCACTTTCAAGAAATTGGAAACATTTTCACCCCAAGAAATTGGGCGATTTTTTCATTTTAAGGAATTGGAAAACTTTGGAACTTCAAAGAAATTTTTAAAAATAGAAAAAAATTTATCTCCAAAGTTGAGAAATTTTTCACCCCCAACAAAAATGGAAGTTTTTCACCTCCAAAAAATTAAGCAATTTTCTACCTTCAAGAAATTGAGAAATTTTTTACCCCCAGAAATTTTCAATTTATTTTAGGGTGGCTGAGAATTTTATATGTACACTGCCTCCAAAAAAAAAAAAATTCTTCACAAAAATCGTGAGAGTTTTTTTTGTTGTAAAATACGAATTAATAAGAAGGCTTTTTACAGAAATTTTCAACATGAAAAAAAAATTCTCTTAAAAATTGAGATTTTTTTCAAGAAGTTGAATTTTCTCTCAAAAAAATAAAAGTCATTTTTCTTTAAAAATTTAAAGAATATTTTTACTTCAAAAAAATTAAAAGATTTTTTTCTGAAAGTAAAAAAAAAATTAGAAATTTTGTTTACGCTGTTTTAAGAAATTTTTTATTTCAAAAAATTCAAAATTGGAGATTTTTCCGAAACATAAAATTCATTTTTCCAAAAATTTGAGGAATTTATTTCAAAAAAATTGGAGATTTTTTTCTTCAAAAAAAAAAAAATACAGAAATTTTATCAACTGTTTTTTGCTTTGACAAAATTTTTGTTACCCTGAGGTATTATTATTTTTTTAAATGAGAATATTTGTACCTAATCAAAAGAGTTTTTCTCCATTTTCTCCAAAAATTTATTTTAAAATAATATTTTTAATAAAAAAATCAACTAGAGATTCCCCCTCCTCCCTAAAAATCAGAGAAATTTTATTGCATCTGAATGATTTTTTCTTCAACAATTCTTTTAGTTGAAAAAAATTGAAAATTTTTCTCGTACAAAGGTCTTTTCTACATTAGAAAAATTCGAAAAAATTTTATCCACAAAAATTGAGAAATTTTTTCCAAAAATTAAAAAAAAAAAAGTGAGAAGAATTTTTACTCTCAACTGATTATCGTGGTTTAATTCCCAAATAGTTTATTTATTTAGGTATTTAATCAATTTTTTTTAAATAGAATTGAGAGATTCTTTCTTCTGATATTTTAATTTTAAAATATTTTCAATCTAAAAAAATTTAAAAACATACCTATTTATTTTCTTGAAAATTTTTGACATTTTTGGTAAGTAAGTATATTTTGTCTATAAAGAGAAGTATCTTTAATTCTTGAAAGGAATTGAAAGATTTTTCTTGTTTTTAAAAAAAAAGAAATAAACACAAAATATATTATTTTTCCACAAAAGGGGTTTTCTTTAAAAACTCTGTTTTTTCTCTTAAAAATGAGGAATTTTTGGCTAAAAGAAAAACCTATTTAGTTTTTTTCTTTTAGAAAGTTTTTTTGACACTACGCCCCTACCCTCTGCCATTTGAAAAATGGAGATTTTTTACATCAAGAACATTCGGAAAATTCTCTTCCAAAAAAAATGAATCTTTTTATTCTCGAGAATTGAAATATTTTCCGCAAATAAATCGAAAGATTTTTCCAAAAATTTAAAAAATATTGAGAAGTTGGAAAAAAAAATTTACTCCTAAAAAATAGAAAGTTTTTTCTCTAAAAATCGAAAAAATATTCATTTTTGAAAAATTTGAAGATACCTATTTTTCTCAAAAAAACTTCTGGTGAATAATTGATAATTTTTTTTGTACGCTGTCTTCAACAAAACTTGGACCATTTTTTATTTCAAGGAAATTTGGATTTTTTTTTTCTTTCCAGTAGAATTGAGAGTCTTTAGTATTTTTTCACCGAAGAACAAAATTACTTAAACATTTTAGTAAATAGTGTTTAATTTAAATTTAGAATTCCTTCTAATAATTAATCTCCTATCTTCGACTTATGTTACAGAAACGCCGCACTCCAACTATTCGGAATAATCCTACTGAAAATCGTCGGCCAGCGAAACCCAACTCCAGCGGTAGGAGTGCGATTCTCATTCGAAGAGGTATTTCTCACCATGCCCAGAATCCTAGATCATATTATCGTTACCTTGGAGCAAGCTACTCGCCAATCGGACGATTCTCTACCTCACGCCGACGTTGTTCCGATCCTCGCTATATTAGCTAGTCTCAGATTAACCAGCCTTATAATTTTAGATAAACGTACTAGTCAGAAGGTCGGAAAATGTAGAGTACTGATCGAGCAGTTACTCAGCAGCGACCTGTACGCTGTCAGAGAACTGGCGGCTAAAGCTTTTTTGAACTTACACAGTCCTAAAGAAATACTCTCCGAAGTGATTAACATAGCTGATAACGTAATCGAGTACGTCAAAAGTCACAAAGGTCTTCGATGTGAGAACCAAGTACACGGATATCTTTCATTGCTGAAGCAAATCTCTGACGTGTATCCCGAATCCAGAGACACAATTGGGAAAACTCGTGTTAGTTTGCGAGACACCTTGAACGTATCACTGGTCTCACAAACGCTGCTGTTCGATTTGAATATGGTGGAAGTTGACGTACCATTGGATAATTTCCTCGATCATGTTGGGAACGTGATGAACATCGTGGAGACTAAACGGTACCTGAGTATTGGATACGAACAGTGGCTTTGTGCTGTTCTAAAAGTACCACTGAAGAAGTACGACCCTAGTGAAGTTCTGGAAAAATGCTCGAAACGTTCGCATCGTACGATCCTGATGACTTTACTAGTTGTGTTGTTGGAATGCGAAGTAAGCCAGACGATATTTCCAGTTTTATTGAAATGTCTCCAGTATTATATCGAGAAGAAAGATGCCAACGCAATGAATCGTATCATGACTACGTTTACCGAACTCCATACATCACATTTCAAAATCTCCTTCGACCAAGTATTCTTCGATAAATACTTCGATGTATTAAAAGAACTAAATTATTATCATTTTCAAGGCGTCAATATCCACCTACTTGGCATCGCAGTGGCTAATTTGGGCCACCGAATGGACGACATTTTGCAAAGTATTCACGAGTGTTTGGATATCACCAAGTATAATAAAAATATAAGACTGAACGCAGCCTATTCGATGCTGAAATTGAGTACGAAGCTGGATCAAAGCGACGTAAATATGAAAACAGTATGGACAATAATTGTAGACTTGGTTCAAGACGAAGAAGCCGATATTAGATATATTGGTAGTACGTGTTTCGTAAATGTATTCAATATTAGTGTAGATTTCGGTCCAGAAGTAGCTATGAATGAGCTATTCAACGTTGACCTTATTAAGACTCGACTGAATACCATCGACTTCATAGACCTGCTGTGGAATAGGCTGAAAATTTCTACATTCGAAAAAAACGAAGTTCTAGATGTAGAAGAACTTAATCCATTCGATCAGGGCATAATTAATTGTTACGCCGAAGAAGTAAAAATTGTCAAGCTTGCCGGCGATACACTGATTGATATTTTTCGAAAAGATTTTTACGCTTGTAAGGTGTATTTTTCGAGTAAAATAATCGACGAATATTTTGATTCGCGTGTTAACGACGTATTGAAAAATTATCGACGTTTTTGTAACGAATATCTGGTCAATTCTGATGATTATTTGATTACTTTGAAGTGTTATTATTTATTGTATGTTTTTCAAAGTGTCAAAGATCAGGTCGAAAGTGAGATCGACGAGTGTGTTTTAGGGTTGAAAAAAATATTGCATTTTTGATTACGTTGTTGTAATATCATGTATTGTAATACCTCTGCCTTGGTTTCTTATTTTCGTGATATTTAGGTAACGATTGTGAGAGTTTTGGATTCAATTAGTTTGTATGTTTTATTTATTTTTTTATACATAAGTGTCGAGATATTTTTCATTTTTTACTGTATCGTTTTTTGTTGATTCTTTTTTGTAATAGATCGTTTTTGATAGAATTTTATTTTTTTGACCAGTACTTTCAGCATGAAACAAAATGTCAATTTTTTGACGAGTTACAGAAGAAAACAGGACCCATAAGGCCATAACTTCGAATCTATGTGAACATTGGATTTTTACTTCTCTTTACGATTTTACTCAATAATTGCTCCAAAAATAGTTGAAGATTTTTTCTTCTCAAAAAAAAAAAGATTTAGGTAGGTAGATATTAAAAAAAAAAAACAAAAAAAAAACAGATTTCTCCAAAAAATAGATAGAATTTTTCTTTCCGAATGATGAATTGATGATTGAGAATTTTATTTTTTACTCAAAAATTGAGAAAGAATTTTGAACTTTTATATTTTTTGTTCCTAAAATATTGAAATATTTTTCTCCCCTATACATTAGAGGGGGGGGGGGGATGGATAAATTCTTACTAGAAAATTGAATAAAAAGTTTCTTTCTAAAAAAGTAATGAGATTATATATTTTTCATTTTTTTACTCAAAAAATATTGAGAAATTTTTCATTCAAGTCAAGATCAAGGAGAATTTTGAAATTATTGCGATTTTGATTTTGATTTTTTTCTCCGAGAATTTTATTTCAAATAATTAAAACTATTTTTTCATTTCTAAAAAAGTGAAAAGAAAAAATAATTAATTTTAGTTTTATTTGAAAAATTGAGATTTTCTTATTCTAAGCAGTTGAGGAATAATTCTAGTTCTGGTCTCTACACACACTAAAGGGGGGAATGGGGAAATGAAAAAAATCAGGGCTGTAGGCCCCGGGCCAGACCAACCCAAATCCTGGGAATTTTGGCAAAAATGCTGTCCTAGGCCCAGACCCAGAACCCAACCCAGCTGAAATCCTGACCCAAGCCCAGGCCCAGAACCCAACCCAGCTGAAAATCCTGACCCAGGCCCCAGACCCGCTTCGATTTCAATTGTGACATGGGATTTTGAATTTTTTTAAATATTTTTTTCATCATGAAGTGGTTGGTGTTTACACGATCGGCTAATTTACCCCAAATCGCGTTCAACATCCAACATTGAACATTTCATTTTTTTTTTCAAGTCCTTATCAGTAAGTCGTGTCCTTGGTAGCAACATAATTACTTTATATTCAAAATTGGAGGGGAGGGAAGGGTCTAACCGAAATTTTTGTCATAACCAAAAGTATTTGTAGAATTTCAAGCTTCAATTTTTGTCTGAAAATTTTTTCAATTACGCCCTTCTCTCTCCACTGATTTTGCATAAAACTCCCAAAATACTAATTGAATATTGAAGGGGGAGGGGGAAGGGCCCAATTGACAAATTTTATTTTTGCAACAAAGTTGTAGCGTGAAGTTCTAGGAATACTTTTGGTTATGACAAAAATTTTGATTGAACCCCTCTCTCCACTCCAATTTTGAATAATATTAATACAACTTATTCAAAACACATTAAAAACAGATGCGAAGTAAGCGGCCAGATTGAAAAAAATTTCAAACAAAGTTGTAGCTCCAATTTTGAATACAAAGTATTTATGTCGCCACCAAGGACAAAGTCTTACACTCTTACTGATAAGTAATTGAATTAATAACACCGAAAAACAGCGATAACAGGGATCAGACCCGGGTCAAATTTGGGCCAAACTTGGGCCCAAAACCCAACTGTTCAAAAAAAAATTGTCCCAGGCCCAGACCCAGACCCAAGAAAGTTTCTGTCCCAGGGACTTGTCCCTGGTCCCAATTGCAAAAATCAATTGGGCCTACAGCCCTGAAAAAAATAATGCAAAAAATTAAATATAATGAAAAGTAGGTAGACAACGATAGGATGTCACGATGTCACATTTCCCGTGTAAAAAAAATATGTTATACAAAATGGCGAAACTCGTAAGCCAAAAAACAATTAGCGGGAAAGTTTGTAAACAAAACTTTTTTCATTCATTTTGTGTTTTTTTAGTAAAGTTTAACAAAGTTATGAACTTTTTAGTCGATTTTTCCATTATAACGTCAAACTCGAACGGTTTTTTCATTAAGTGACAATCCCATTTCAATGTAGAATCAACCGCGATGATAAAATCCCCGTGCAATGTCGCCGAAATGACGCAATTCGTTCAAGCGAGTGGTGACAATTTGTTCAACGATCTGTTAAAGCCGACGACGTTTGCATTCAACGATAACAACAATCAAGGCGACAAATGGAACGAAATCGATCAAATTCTAGTACTGTTATATACCAAAATAAAAACCTGCAAAACCGACTTGGAATCTGACTACAAAAACTTGGAAGACAAATGTGTTTTATTGGAAGCCAAAGTACAAGATCTCAGTAAACCTTGTCCTCGGTGTGTAAAATCGCAACAAAATATCGATAATTTTGCCAAAAAGAACGAATCTAGTAATAAAGTACTATTCGAAAGTGACGCCGATTCTCGCTCATCCCCTCCGAAAGAAGTTCTACTCGAGGTGAACTTACAACAAATTATCAAATCCTTGACTCCGGCTAAATCTTTGTCGAAAGAAGAAAAACGTGAAACATCTCCGGTAAGGACACCTCCCAGTAAACGACCTGAATGTGAAACGAGTCCGGTGGTACAGAAACCGCAAAGAAGTGGTAAACGAACGAAGCTTTCTATATCGTCCAAGAACAGGTACAGATTTAATAAAGATGAAGGTAAAGTGAACCCAGAGCAATTCTCCGAGTTACCCGATTTACTAGTCGGTGCCAACGACGAACAAGAAACCGCAGCAAGGCTCGATGCAGTTGAAACCGAGTCTAAAGCCAGCCCGATTAGTTGTATCACCGTGTCCGACGAAACTGTGCTTTCGGATAGTTCGATAATCGAGCCGAGTCCTGCACCGGTGATAAAACATCGAAGAACGAAAAAATCCAATCCTTTTCTGGAGGGTAAATTCAATCCTTACGAGTGTGTCACCGATGATACAACACTGACTCCGGTATCGGTCAATGTTCTGAATAATAATTCGAACCAGGGCCCTGTGTTCGAGAAAAAAATTACCCCGGATGATTCTAATAAACCTAAATGGGATTTGAAACCGAAACGCGAGCTGAGCAGTAAAAATTCCAAGTTTAGACAGACTACGTTGGGGACAGCATTTGCAAGAAAACCTAAGGATATTTCTACCTCGAACGAATACAAAGGAGGTGTCGTTTCCGACGTTACTATCAATAACGTAACCGTAGACATGGAATTAACCGGTGCGAATAACGCTCTCGTGAATTCATTCCACAATAAAGAAAATTCTTCTGTTCATCCGCCCGATAGCGACGAAGCATTACAAGAAACTATTTTCTACAACGATACAACGAAAAAGAAAAAACCTTTGACCGATCCGAGCGCCAAAGTGAAAGAGATTTTCTTCGGAGTTGGTAAACCGAACGATAGAAATAAAAAATTTAAAAGTTGCGATATCAGCCAAGAAACCATTTTCGAAGAAGAGCACTTTAAAGAGAAAAAACCTCCGGTCGCAGCTGGCCCCAATACCGCTCTCCAAGAAACATTTTTTCAACCCAGTGGTGCGGCCAACGATTTAAGAGTGAGCACAGCTCAACAAGAAACTTATTTCTCTATTCACCCTGATCAGCCAAACAATGGTCTTAAAAATGGCTTTAAACAACCAAACAACGGTCAAATAAAAACACATACTCAAGTTGACACAGCTCTTCAAGAAACATTTTTCAATCCTCCGGTTACCAGTACCATAAACCAAGTCGAGCCTGAGAAGAAAAATAATACAAAAAGTACCAAACCTGTGCCACCGGCATCGCCGATGAATAGCTTCGATTATCCACCTAGTCCTGATACGCCCAAGTATAAATATCGTCGAGACGCCGTACGTAAGAAGGCAGAAAGGCAAAAATTACCTGGTCGAGAGTGTCCGACGTGTTTGAAGTTCTATTTAGAAGACAAAGACAAACTCGATGATACTCAGATGACGTTGATACGAAAATGCTCTCGTCATAGAGATAAATATCCCATTTATTACGATTCTCCTAAAGGAATATGGAATCCTAGATTTGACGATACTGACGATTCTGATTAAGATCATGTTTTCGTTTTATTTTTATTCAATTCTGAGTACTTTGTGATCACTTTTATGTGCTGTGATAGGATGAATTGAAACGCATGACAATTATTTTAAAAATTAATATTTTTTATAGTAATCATCGACTGTGTTTTAATTTCAAAATAATATTTTGGAAAGAGATAATTTTATTTTCAATGAGTTGTATAGTTTATCTCTAGAATATATTTTGTCGTAAGTAAATAATTTTGTATCAAATTATGTACCTAATGTTTTATTTCTTTTCTTGAGTATCCTGATCTAATTATTCGAAATTTGATTTTTTTTAGGAAGAACTGAAAGAAGTTGAATTTCAATTCGACTGTCATGGTTGAACTTGAAGCATTCAAATTGAATTATTTCTAAAGAAAGATCAGATAAAATGATTCGAAATAACTTTGGAATGTTCTAGTTCTTAGAAGGGAAAAACGTTAGAAAAATCACAAACCATAAATAATCATTTTCAATTTTCGAACTTTCAGTTCAACTTTGATTTGATTTGAATTTGAATTTTTTGAAAAATTAATATCAGACTCAAATATTAACCAATCAAAAACAAGTATTCGTTTCGATGCCTTGAACACAGTGCAAATAAAAACATGAAATATTATGCATCTTCGAAGTGATAAGAATTTTTTCAAATTTTGAAGTTTTATTTTTGTCGAAGTAATGAGCTTTGGTTAAACTTTATTAAAGTATTCGTTCAATCATAATTCTTCTCTTTGAAAAATGTAACCTGATCCACATTTTTCTAATTTCGTACGAATTCAATCTTCGGCGTTGTAATAAAATTCGTTCTAAAATGACTGATAACAAACCATCCATGGAAACGGTAAGTTGAACTTGATTTTAAATAATCTTTTAAAAAAATTGAATAATTTTCACGAATTTGTACCTGTGTGTATCATAAATTCATACGACTGTTTCGATATATTCGTAGGATCCGCAGACTTCCGGCCTCGATAAAGGCAAAGGAGATTCATCCAATATACCACAAACTTCCACCGAGAGTCTAAACGAAGCCAGAAAGATGAAACTACTCAGCTGGATTAATAAATCGATGAAAATTGAAATGACCGACGGACGTATATTGATAGGTACTTTCGTATGTACCGATAAAGATTCCAATGTAATTCTCAGCTCGTGCAGTGAACTCTTCAATACCGAAAGTAAACCCCTAATTTGTTTAATTTACCCTCAAGTGTTATTTTTCATACTTACTAATTATCGTTTTGCAATTTAGAAACTGGTCTATCGGAGGAGCCTAGAATGTTGGGTTTAGTAATGATACCAGGTCGTCATATTGTGTCGATTCATTTAGAACAGACGTGTCCGGTGCATCCGGTACATGAAGTAACGTCGGTTGTATGAAATGCTGGACGATAAAGGGTACATTTTGGTTTGTGAATTTACGAGCTTCAGCTCACGGGTAATTTATTGCATTGTTTTCGAATATTATTTTTATTAAGCTTTGAAAGCTACATCAAATGATAAGGATACTATCGTGATCTTATGTGCAATAAGTCGTATGTACTCGTATTTATGTTTTGGTGAAGATTTATTTTGGAAAATTGTTTTTTTTTTCTTCTGATAATTGATTTATGTAATTATGTATGCTTTGTGATGATTGTCTTCGTGTTTGGCAAAACAATTAACAATAGTAAAGTATTAATTTATTTATTACGATTTTACGAAGGTAAAATTATTCTGTTAATATGTTTTACAGTTCACTGCTGAACAAGTTGCATATACGGGTCATTAGCAGGAGAAAAAGGGATTTTTCATCAAAAGTTTCATATGGGGTTTCCTAAAATTATTTTTTTGTTCAATATTGGCTGAAAAGTGACAATCGGAGGCTTTTTGTTCAATATTGGCTGAAAAGTGACAATCGGAGGCGTATTCGCTGAGATATGGACCATTTTCTAAATCTAATGAAGTCAGTGTCGCAGTTTAAATATATCTGAAAAATGGTAGGTAGTAGATTCGTGTTCAGCGACTTCAAATTATTCTTTAAACTGAATCTCGGCTCAATCGAGAGATAAAATAACGTTCTGACACAATTTAATCACCTAATTTCTGTAAATCTTTGATTTTTATATTTTTGACGAAAATTTCGAAAATGGGCAAAGTAGAGGTTCAGAGTTGTAGAGTCGAACACGACGGTTTTAAATCTGCAATCGTTTCAAGATTGAATGAATATTCGCTGACTCGTATTTTCATTTTATTTTATTTTATTAGTTTTAGTTTTTAATTTTTTGTAAAAAACGAAATTTTTCTTGATAAAAAGTTGAACTTTTGGATTTTTGTCGGGAGACCGAATCTTCAAGTGAATTATTATTGTTAAAGAAGACAAAGTGGATTATTTTGGTTTGATAAACCATAATTTCGAAATCTTTTTTTAAAAAAATTTAGAAACAATTTTTTTGTTTAAACATTGATTTCTGTTCAAGAAGAAACATTTTAATTTTTTTAAAAGTCAATTTTTATAAATTTTGTTGGGAGAAGAAATTTGAAAATCTTAGGCTTCAATAAAATATACTTAGTTACCTAGGTAAGTACTCAAAAATGCTTTTTAATAAAAAATAATTTTAAATGTTGTTTTTTATAAAAATTTAAGAGTGTTGTTTTTAAAATAAAAATTAAGAAAAAAATGTTGTACCTAAATATTTTGATAAAAATTAAAAAAATTTAAAAAATTGTTTTTAAAAATTTTGTTTTTTATTAACAATTTAAAAAGTTGCTATTTAAAAAAAACGAAAAAATTTGTTTTTTAATAAAAATTAAAGAATTGTTTTTTTTTGTTTTTTTTTTTGTAAAAATCTATAAAATCCTTTTTCAAATTTTTATTGAAAACAATTTTTAAGTGTCGTTAAAAATTTAGATCATTAAATATTTGTTTGGAAATTAAATTTTTCAATTTTTTGGGAGAAACAAATTAAACTACCTACGTTATTTTTTGTAAAACCCTGAATAAATTATTAAATTTTTTTGAAAACCAAGATTCTTAAATTTTTGTAAATAAACGAGATTTTTAATTTTTTTTCAAATTTTTGTTTTTGATTTTTTTCCAAACGTCTGTGAAAAATAATAAGTAAGTACTTTCAATTTTTCGTAAAAAACTAAATTGTGAAAGTATTTTTGAAAACCCAGATTTTTAATTTTTTAGGGAATAAAATTATCAAATTTTGGCTAAAGAACAAAATTTTCAAGTTTTTATTGAAACCCGAGATTTTTTAATTTTTGTCGATGAACTAGATCTTTAAGGTTTTATTTTTTGACTTTTTTAAAAAAATTGTAAAAACAAAATTTTGAAAGTGCTGTAAAAATTCTTTTTTTGAAATTTTTGTTGAAAAATCAGATTTTTAAATTTATACTGAAAACAAAATAAATGTCAATGAACCAGATTTTTCAAATGTTAGGTATTTGTGAAAAAATTTTCTCACGCTTTTACATTTAATTTTATTTTCAAATTTCTGTAAAAAACTATTTTTTATTTAGAAAAAATCAATTAAAATTAAATTTTAAAAGTTTTGTTAAAAAACTCTTATTTTGAAATTTTTGTCAGAAAAACAGATCTTTAAATGTTTGCTTTTAAAAACATTTTTAGTTTAATTTTTGTGAAAAACCAAATTATCTGAATTTTTATTGAAAATCATGATTTTCAAATTTTTGTCAATGAACCAGATTTTTAAATCACCTATTTTGTTTCAACTTTTAAAAGCTGTCCCAAGTTATTTAAAAAAAAAAAAAAAAAAAAAAAAGACTATTACAATTTTCGTTAAAATAATAACATTTTTGAAAACGTGTTTTAAACCATAGATTTAATTTTTTTTGAAAATCAAGATATTAAAAATTTTGTTGGAAATCAGTTGTTGTGTTTTTTGTAAAATAGCAATATTTTAAAACTTTTGTTCATTTTTTAAAAATTTTGAATTTAATTGCCTATTTTAAGTAACTAATAGTTTCAAAAATGTTTGGAATAATGAATACTTTTGAATCAATTTTCTAAAATTCTATTCAAAAACAAAATTTCAAATTTTTTGATGTCTAATTGTTTGAAATTTTTTTTTTTTTTTGCTTTGAACATTCTTCTGTTGTATTGTAATTTTGTAAAAGTAAAAAACAAGTTTTTTCCAATGAACAATTTTTTAGCATTTTATTTAAAGCAATTTTTGATTTTTTTTTTTACTTAAACAAAATGTTCCCATCTTTATTTAAAAACTTTTTTAAAATTTTAGTTTGATCATTAATATTTATAAAGTTTCGTAAAAAAAAATAACAAATAGGTACATAAAAAAAAATTAATTTTAAAAAATCATTTTTTTAATTTAGGTTTCTAAGGAAAATTTAAAATTTATATTGATGAACAAAATTTTAAAATTTTCCTTCAAATACCTACGATCAACTATATCAGATATCACGAATTAAAATAAATTGATTCCAAAAAACAATTTTTCAAAATTAACGATGTTGAAGAATAATTTATGTAGTTTTATTTTTTGTGTATTTTTTAAAATTTCAACTTAACTATGAAGAATTTGAAAAAAAAATTGCTTACCTACTCTTCATTTGAAGAATCGCTTCAAAAGTAAGGTAATAAAACAAGTATCTTTCCTTTTTTGTCTACATATGCCTATATCCCTTCCACACAACTACAACTTGGCAATATGCGAGTGAGATGTTTAGGAAAGATGCTTCCAATGACAAAAATTTGACGACAGTTTTGCTCAGATTGAGAATTAAGAGCAATAAATTATTTTTAATCGATACGATAATCAAGGCCTATTTCATTTGGAAAAAATCAACTCGTTTGGAAAGAACGTATTTTTAAAATTTATTTATTGTACATTTAAACGGTATATACATCACACTAATTAAATAAATAAAAAAAATGATAATATTATACGTTCGATGTATGGAAATAGTCTAAAATTTTTATAATAAATGAATTAACAAACGAATACAATTTTAAAAAAAAATTTACATTAAAAATACATTATAGAAAACCAATTTTAGAATACATCTTGGTTATCGTTTCATTTTGAAAAATTCATTATTTTCTTTTATTTTCAATAATTCAGTACTTCGTCCCCCCACTACCATCCCTTTATTTAAAAAAAAAAGGAAAAAAAAAAGAAAATCCGTTACAATTCTAAATATGTAGGTAGGTAGGTTGGTAGGTAATTGTAGAAATAGTTTCAGAAATTATTATTTTATAATTTCTTCGAAATACTGATAAATATTTTATTGCACTTGAATTACAAATCTGCTGAGTTTGCTGCTTGAGAGATTCTGAATTGAAAAATTCGATAAATTGGTAGACTTGGAATTACATTAGTAATTTTACGTTTGGTATTGTAACATTGGAGCAGCTAGATTGGCATGATGACTAGAATTCATTCGTAATGCTGACAAACTCTTATTGTACCATTCATCTTCGGCGGTCATACCTGTAATTGAATTTCAATCTTTAATATCGTGAAAAAATAAGCCACGTGAATATTAAATTACCTACGTGAAAATTTAAGAGAACTTTAATAAACCAAATTATACTCGAATAAGTTTTTAAAAAAATGAAAAATCGCCACCCTTATAAAAAAAATAAAATAAAATAAAATTGGAACAACGATGTTAATCCACTTACGTAAATTTCACAAACGATGTCTAAATTAACCAGGTTTGAAAAATTATTTACCTACAATTACTTAATCGATAAAGAAGTTAATAAATTTGATTTTAATTTTAAAAAGCACGACTGCGACTCGTCTTCGTCTTCGTCATTTTGTGTAAAACGTAGCGACGCGAAATTAGGTGAGAAGTTTTCGCAGCCGGTTTAATTTATTTTCCGAACACCATCTTCGTCAGGAAAAGGAAGGGAAATGCCTAGTTCCTTTCAGAAAATTGTTAAGACGTTGTGCCGGAAATTGCAATTTATTTTCAAGATTTCTCTACCGAAGACGAGTTACGTTTTTGCTTTAATATAAACCCTTATTTTGACAAAAATTTGATTTCGCTGCAGTTTCCTTTTTACGCTTAATTATTTTCGGAATACGTGCAGCGATAAGCGCGTAGGCTATTTTTCATTAAGATTTTTCGAAATATCTTTAATCTAATTAGGTGGCAGGTAAGATTTTTTTTATTGATTTAGGGTGTTTTTTTTCGTTCGCTATTTTTTTTATTATTAATTTAGGCACGCTTTTTACCCATTGCGTCTTGTCTCATGCCGGTCACAGCTGCGCTCATGTTGGTTGCTCCGTGGCTCATTGAGAATGATTGTGCCATACTTGGGTATGAACTGGATGCCATCTGGAAAATAAATTTGTTCATATTTCACGTAAATAATAATCATTTGTAGGCATATTGAGATATAAAAATTGTTCTAAAAAATGGATGAAATTTTTTGAAATTAATGTGAAAAAAATCGGGGAGAATTTAGGAAAGGAGGGGTAATGTAGGTAGAAGAAATTTTGAGTTGTTTCAAAAATTACCTTGAAAAGTTTAGCTTATTTTGGACACTTTAAAAATTCGTCATGATGAAGTTTCAATTTAAAAATTTTCAAAAATTCGAATTTTTAAATTACCTATTTTGAAAAATTTATGAGCCTTAAAAATGATGAAATTCAACGAATTCAAAAAAAATCAACTCAGCAGTGTCCCATGTCCTGATGTAATTTTAAAATTTTCATGTCTCCTCAGTGCATCGCGATAATTGAGGTAGGCAATATTTTTGACTGAAATTTCGTGTTGCTATAACTCCTTTAATTTCAGAGATGGCAACCCAATGTGCTTAAGACTTTTTTTGTTTTTTCAAAGTGCTATCCACAAAAAGGGTCGAAAAAATTATTGGAAGCAATATTTCCAACCGATTTTGCTCGGTAAAAGCCTGTACGTATATGTATATTCTAGAGGGTTGAAAATTTTCAAAAATCAATTTTCGAAAATTCAGGTCAAATGGAAATTTAGATGAGGAAGAATTTTTTGATTTTAAAATGTCCCTTTCGATGTTTGGATTAGCCGCCATTTCTCTTAAAATTGAAGAATTGAAAAATAAAGAAAATAGAAGTTGAATTTCAAGTGGTGCCTACCTAGTCATCTCCAAAATTTAAAAAAATAAAAAATTGACAGATCGAATTTCAATTTTTTTTTGTTTTTTTTTGTTTTTGTTTTAAACCATCAAAGTTGTTCTTTTTCATGAGAAGTAATTCTCAATTTTTTATTTTTGAATTTCATGTGAATATACGTTGATTAAGCCATTTCAATTTCCCAAAAAAATAAAAATTAAAAAAATGAACAAAATTTTCAAAGTTTGAATTCAAATTTGTTTCTTTTTATGAGAAAATAATTTCATATTTTTCATTTTCTTCCTAAATTAATTCCAAGTGTGGCCAACTTACGCCCTTCATTTTTATAAGGTCCACCTAGGGAAAGTCTATACTTATATTCCTTGTGAAAAAATTCTTCGGATTCTACTCCTCCCTCAATTACTTTATTTTATAAAAAATTATCAATTCATGCAATTTGTCGCAAGTTCAATAAATCCAAAAATATGCATTGCACAAAAATGTTTTAAATTCCAAAATTGTGAACATTTTGCAACAAAATTTTTGATTTTCAAAATTTTTTGCAAACGCAATTCTGAAAATTTTCGGGAATTTCATTTCGAAAAGTTTTTTTAAAAATGAAGAATTGCGAATATTTTGCAGAAAACATTTTTGGCTCTTTGAAATTTACAAAAAATTTCAATTTTCACAGTTTTTTGCAAAAGTACTTTTCAAAAATACTTCAAGTGCAAAAATTTTGTCTAAAAAATTTTTTAAAGGACAAAATTTTGATGCAAATTTTTATTTTTTTTTTAAATTTGGAAAAGTGCTTGAAATTGCTAAAATTTTTAGTTTATTTATTTACTCGAGACCTCGAAGGAACATTTTAAAATCAAAAAATCTTTGTTCACTCAAAATATATTTTTCGAAATCGTACTAAAATTTGAGTACAAGGTAAAAATCAAAATTAGTCAATTTAAAACAATAATTTTTTTGAAATTTTTTTGAAAAATTGACCAATTTGGAAAAATAACACCTCTTGATGTGCTTCAAAGTGACAAATTTTTAAAATTTATTTTCGAATACTTTTCAAAAATTATTTCTGCACGCCTGAAAATAATGATCAAAATTTATCATTTTCGAAAAGCAACTGATCAGAAGTTATCCCTACCTATTTTGCAGCGATTTTTTTTTATTTCAAAAAGAGATGTCAATTTTTAAAAAAAATGATTTTTTAATATTTTCAATTAAAAATTATTAAAATTGATCAAATTTGAAAAATAAGTCGTCTAAGCATATCTATTTTGATTTTTTTAAATTCCACATTAAGCACGCTTCGAAACTATTGAGATCGAATTAATTTTGAAAAGTTAGTCCAGCACTATTTTTGGGAATTGATTTTTTTTTTGAATTTCGATTTTTAAGAATTAATAAAAATCATGTATAATGCTTGAAACTCCCGAAATTCGTCAATTTAGAATAATTAACTCTTCTGAGCATATTTATCGAGTTTAAATTTATCGAAAATCAAAAAAAAAAAAAAATCGGCTCTCCCAATTTTTTCCAAGCAGGTGTAATTTTTTTTATAAAAAAAAACAATTGATTCTTTTCATTACAAATCAGTGATTTTTCTTAGGTATCCAAAAATTAAAAAAAATTGAAACGGAAAGTCGTTTTTTTTCTCTCTGAAAATACGTAACAGATTGTTTCCCCAAAAAAATAAAATAGTTAATTATTTTTTCAAAAAAATTGAGATTTTTTTTTATTCCAAAAAATTTAGATTTTTACATTCCAAAAAGATTGAGATTATTTTACTCCAAAAAATAAAAAAAAATTTCTCCAAAAAAATTGAAAGGTCATTCTGTGTGAAACAAAAAATTGATTTATTTTACAAAGGTATAAAAGTAAGCTACGAGTATTTTTTCCACAAATTTGAAATATCCTTTTTTTTCTTCGGAAATTCAAGAAAAATTTTTAGGTTCTCCAAAAAATCACTTTGCATGATTTTTTTCTTCAAAAATGTTAAGAAATTTTTAAAAATGAAAAAAAAAAACTTTTTTTCAATAAGTTTGAGGCAAAAGAAATTATTGTACCTAAATCTCCAAAAAAAGTAAAAAATTTTTCTTTCAAAAAATTAAAAACCGTTTTTTTCACAAAAAAAACAAGTTCAACTTTTCTTTGGTTTTAAAAAAATTGAGATAGTTTTAATTAAAAGAAAATTCAGAATTATTTTTCTTCAAAATAAATGAGGTTTTTTTCTTCGGTGTAGCTTATTTTACATTTGAAATTTTGGGTGTAGCTGGAGCACCAGAGCTACTGCTAATGCAAGTTGACTTCCTTATGTAACAACTTGGCTCTTTTGTGCCCATTCTAAATTAAAAGAATCTAGTTAAGCTAAAAATTGATTAGGCCTAATTTGGAAAAATAGCACCTCTTGTAGGTATATTTTGCATTGAGTTAAAAAAAAATTAGGTACTGAATTTTAAAAAAATGAGATCAAAATTTATATCAGCTTCAAAATCTGGACACTTGGAGGACTTTGGGTCATAATAGACAATTTTTGGCCAAACTTGGTGCTTATTTTAGGGGTACTTCGTTGCCTCGAAATTTTCCCGAGAATAATTACATTTTGTATTTTAACTTACTTGAGGATATCGATTCATTGGATTCGGATGAGGGTACGGTTGATAACCTCTCGAAGCTGTTGGATAAATATTTCTCATCATAGCTCCATTACAAGTTGGTAACACTGAAGGGGCAAGAGCTTTTTGTAATTGCTTCTCTTGTTTTCTATATTTAGCTCTTCTATTTTGAAACCAAACCTGTAAAAACAGAAAGAAAAAAAAAATCAAAAAATGTTTAATCAGAATTCGCTCATTACACAAAATTATTTTTTTCAAAATTGCCTCCAAGTCTAAATAAATTAACTGCATCTCATCTTGACTAAAACTCTATTAAAATACCTAAGTACGAAGTAGGTATGCTTAAGTACACATAAAAACCTCCCAGCATTGACTAATTTTGACAAAACAACCCCTCGTAGACACTTCCAATTTATTTTACCCCTCGCAACTCGTAAAGCAAAAATACTCTATTCCATCTACGCGGATATGCTCGTACGTATTTTCGACTTGGTCGTAGATAATTCGCATGGTTGCCGGCTCCGGTCGCTCGTGCCCGCATATCTGCGACGACTACAATAGGTTCTAAAATTACGATGACGTCACGTAATAGGCCGGGAAAAGCGTCAGCGCGACGGTATAATAAAAGAAGAAAAAAAGGGCGGGAAGATCGTTGAAACGGGATGATGGGATTGGTAATTGAGTTAAGAAACGAGAGCTCTTTTTGATGGGATTGTAAGATGAGGGACTGAAATTGGGGGCTGGTTTCGTTATAGCTTCAGGGTTGTCTCGTTCAGGGATTGAGAATATTTTTCTTTTCACTTTTTTTTTCTCGTTTCTCTTTCTCGCTATCAGCCTGCTTCGCCTAAGTATAAGACGAATGGCAATGGCGGCGCCCCGGCTTCGCTCAGGAAGCGTAATGGATGTCTTCTTCAATTTTTATTCCATGTAAGCCTATTAAAAAGGCAAACGGAATGGTTTACGGGGAAAGTTTGCCAAGTATTTTCACAACGTCGTCTTAGCGATGTACTAAAAGTGTAAGGAGGTTTTTTTTTTCGTATCGGGGCTCGGTTTGCAGTTTGATATTTCCATCTCGCTTGTGTTTGTATTTTGCTGTTTGCTCGAGATCGTGATGTAATTAAAGTTCTGATGTGATTTGTAGGAGAGATATCGAATGAGGATAAGGTTTGATTTTTCGAGGGTTGCGACTTGCGAGTGGAATTATTTTGTTGGAAGTTGATCAACGATGGAAAGTATTAATTTTATGAAAATTGCTAAAAATGGCTGATAGGTCTATTTAAGCTTTGAATTATCTATAGGTACCTACCTACATATATTTACGCATAGTTTAAAAATACACTCAAAACCTGCTCAATTTTCGCAAAAAAAAAAAAAGAAATGTTTTTTATGATGTTTTTGAAGAGTTTGATCAATACCTACTTATTTAATTTACTCCAAGAATAAATAAGCAAACTCAGGAATCACAAAGATTAATATGTAGGTAGGTATATTCGATGAAGTCGAGTGAATAGTTAAATAGGTAGGCATAGGTAAAAACCTCATAATTTTGTAAGAATTATATACTAGGGTGGAGTGAAAAAAAAAACATACCTCGGATTTCGACCAAACTCGCAGAGGTGGTTTACTTTGAGTTGAGTACGTCCCAAAAATATTTTGAGCCCCCTACCTCTAAGTGGAGTGGAGCTAGTGATTCTCGAAGTATGGTCACTTTTGAAAAAAACGCAGTTTTTTGCCACTGTTGGGTAGTGCCACTTACCAGGTACCTCGGTCACAGAACTAGAAAAGTGCAATTCAAGTTTCTACACCTCCCCATGCTATTGAAGTTGAAAATTGATATCGATTTTCCTACCCTACCAGGGGGTTGAAAAATTGCAGATCGCTAAAAAATCAAGAATTTCGGATTACAAAAAATGGGAATAACATCTGCTTGGTACCAAAACTGCATCAAAACGGCTCCTATTAATGCAAAAAAATTATTTCGATAGAAAAAGTTGAAAAAATTTCATAGCAGGCTTGCCTACTTTCGATTTTTATAAAACATCAACTTTTACCAAAAAAAAAAAGAAATTTTTTTGATATTTTATAAAAATTGAAAGTTGGCAATACTGCAATGAAATTTTTTAAACTTTTTCTATCGAAATAATTTTTTTGCATTAATAGGAGCCGTTTTGATGCAGTTTTGGTACCAAGCAGATGTTATTTCCATTTTTTGTAATTCGAAATTCTCGATTTTTTAGCGATCTGCAATTTTTCAACCCCCTGGTAGGGTAGGAAAATCGATATCAATTTTCAACTTCAACAGCATGGGGAGGTGTAGAAACTCAAATTGCACTTTTCTAGTTCTGTGACTGAGGTACCTGGTAAGTGGCACTACCCGAAAGTGGCAAAAAAACTGCGTTTTTTTCAAAAGTGACCCTACTTTGAGGGCCCCTAGCTCCACTCCCTTTGGAGGTAGGGGGCTCAAAAATTTTTTGGGAGGTACTCAACTCAAAGTAAACCACCCCTGCGAGTTTGGTCGAAATCCGAGGTATGTTTTTATTTTCAATCCACCCTAGTTTATACTCATTTGAAACTAAATCTTTTTAAGAACTGAAGAAAATTTTTGTTTGTTTGTTATTTTATTTGTTTGTTTATTTGGCCCGAGCGGCACACTCGATCGATAATATCGGAAAATGTAACGTATCGATAAAAAATCGTTTGAAAATCTATAGATGTTCTCACGATATTATAAAGATTTATCGGTACAACTTCATAGGCAAAAAATCTAAAAACTATCGAATTCGATATTATTAAGATTTTATGACGATATTCGTCAACGATACTATCGACAAAGAATATTAAATTTATCGATTCCGATTTTCCACCGATTTTGTGCAGATATTTGAAACTACATTATCGACAAAAAATATTAAATTTATCGAATTCGATTTTTTAACGATTTTGTAAAGATATTTAAAACCATATTATCGACAGATTATATGAAATTTCTCGACTTCGATATTTTACCGATTTTTTGACGACATTTGAAACTATATTATCGACAGATTATATTAAATTTATCGAATCCGATTTTTTGCCGATTCTGTGACGATATTTGAAACTATATTATCGACACATAATATGCAATTTCTCGAATTCGATTTTCTAACGATTGCGTGAAGATATTTGAAACTATATTATCGACACATAATATGCAATTTCTCGAATTCGATTTTCTAACGATTGCGTGAAGATATTTGAAACTATATTATCGACAAATAATCTGAAATTTCTCGAATTCGAGTTTTCAACGATTTTGTGGCGATATTTGAAACTACATTATCGACAAATAATCTGAAATTTGTCGAACGATTTTTCAACGATTTGGTGACGATATTTGAAATTATTTCCAAATTGGTGAAAATTTTTCTAAGTCCAACACGTCTGGAAGTACTAAACTGCCTATTATAAGCGTTTTATTGCTAATTCCTCAACGATAAGGTATGGCATAGTGGTTAAGGAAGAGGATTACCATGCAGGAGGTAGATGGTTCAAGCCCCACGGGTGGCAGGTTTTTTATAATTTTTTTTGACTTTTTCGGAAATGATCCTCTTACCGTAACATGAATAATGTGTTTAGGCATAGTTTAATGCTAATTAATGATTTTTAATTATAGAAAAAAGCTAGTAAAAGACGAAAAATCGGAATAAAAAATCGATAAAAAATCGACAGAATATCGAATTTGATAAAGTGTCGCGTTAGTTCCGCCTAAATCGTGAAATTATCTTTCGATATTATAGATATATTATCGATAAAATATCTTACTATAATCTCGAAATTTTTGCTAACTATAATTCGTCGATAATCTATCTATATGTCGAAAGATAATTTCACGATTTATGCGGAACTAACGCGACACTTTATCGAATTCGATATTCTGTCGATTTTTTATTTCGATAATTTGTCGATTGTGTTGCTCGGGGGATTATTTTTAAATTGGAAATTAAATATACTTTATATATTAATAAAATATTAATTAATAATTTTATTTTATTTAATTTTTAAATTAATTAAAAATTAGTTATTCGAACCACGAGCGCGGAGTGGCTGAATTCTATCGGCAAAACTGAAAAGGTTTGAAAAGGTGCACCATAAACAAAAATTTGCTTATCACTGAAATTTTTAAAATGTTATCACGACCAAATCATGACAAAATGCACCTTTATTAGTTGAAATTAGCGAAATCATCACAACACAGCCATCTGTTTTTAAGAAAATAAATAAAGGTGCACCTTTTCAATACCTACTTGATACTAGCGCCTCACACCTACTCTTGGTTCGAATAAATTAATTATTTTTAATAAAATAATAAAAAAATAAAAATCCAAATTAAATCAATAAAATGTTTTAAATATGGTTTTGAAACAAATACCTAGCTTAAATAATGGGAAAAATATGTAAAAAATCGAATAAAACAAAATAGGTAAGTACTAGGTACAAAATACTTATGGTAAAATTTGACAACATTTGTAGTTATTTCTGAACTCTAAACAGAATCCAAAAAATTGATTATTCAAGATTAAATTTTTTTAAATGTTCAATAAAAAAATTGAAAAATATAAACTGTAACCTTAGGTATAATAATATTCAAAAATTCGAAAAAATTGAAAAAAAATGTTTCCAAAATCTGAACAAAATTATTCAACACACATCTACCTAAATAACTCTACATCTAACGAAATTTTGAAAAAATTGTTTTTGAAAAATATACCTATCAAGAAAGACCTTATTTTGAAAAAAATAAATCAAAACGAAATATAAAAAAAATATAATATATGAAAAATAAAATTGTGAAGAAAATTATTCAGATTCTTTCGTAATTTATACAAAATTGATCAATGAGAAAACACGTTCAACTTGCAAATTTTTTAAATGTAATTTATTATACAAAATCTACCTATTAATACATAGAATATTAATAAATTAGGTAATCTAACTTGTGTAAATATTTATTGCTGTCACGACGAAAATAAAAATAAACCAAAAAACGAAGAAATTGAAAAAAAAATCGTTACCAAAATCTAACAAAATCATTTTAAAAATTTACTTTCAAAAAAATTCTATAAAAAAATTGTTTGAATTCAAATATCTACATATAAAAATTTAATTATTCAAAAAAAAAGTAAAGATATATTTAAGTATGTAGGTACATGACAGGATTTAAAAAAAATGTCAAACAATAAAATTGTAAAAAAAAAACAAAAAAATTCAAGAAAAAAAATTATACAATTAACATAGATAGGTACTAGGTAGGTAATAGGTATATATTTGAAAAATTTAAGAAAAAATTGTTTCCAAAATCTAAACAAAATTATTTTAAAAATAAATCCCAACAAAATACTGAAAAAATAGTTTTGATTAAAATATAATACCTATGTAATTGTTAAAATTCAATTTCAAAATTTGAACAGAATTCAAAAAAAATTATTTTTTGGAACAAAATTTTTGAAAAAAGGTGAATAAATAGAATTGTCAAAAAATTTCAGTAGGTAACCTTGATTCAAAAAAATATGGTTTAAAAAAATTGTTTGCATTTGTAAAAAATTTTTAAAAATTTATCCCAACGAATTTCAAAAAAAATATATAATAATAAATAAATCATATAAGTAATTATACAATACACAAAAATATCAATTTGAAAAAATGAATAAACATTTTTTTTAAATAAAATTGTTAAAATTGGTTTCTGAAATCTTGACAGAATTCAAAAAAAAAATGATCAAAATAAAAATTTTATAACTCTTCAAAAATAGGCAATTTTTTTTTCTAATTTAGGATTAAAAATACCTACCTGTATAATTTGAGCAAAATTGAAAAAAAAAATGTTCCCCAAAGGAATTCAAATTTCTAGAGAATTCAATTTGAACAAATAAAGATCAAAAAAAAAAATCGAACAACATTTTTTAAAATTACCAGGAATTAAATGTTTGAAAAATTAGTTTTTAAAATTTGAATTATAGTTAGGATTAAAAATTATTAAAACAATATATTTTTTAAAACGTTTAAAAATGCCTATGATTGTAAAAGGGATATACTTCTTTTTTAATTTTCTATACCTATTATGAAAATTAAATTAAAAAAAAAAAAAAAAAATAGAATCTCGTTTTCTTCAGTCAACCGATGTTAAATTTGAAAATAATTGCAAAAATCTTCATTATACGTTAACAACTAAATAATATTTAACCTGTTTTCTAATTTTACAAATTTCCTGAAATTAAACGATAAGTAGAAAATTAGACAGCGAAATTATCAAAACACGGTAATGATGAAAAGTTATCAAACAGTAATGGGAAATCATTACACACCTCAAAACACTGTGATTACCTAGAACTGGAACAGCCATATAAGATATGAGGATTTTGCTTAGAGGCGAAAACCCTAATTATTAATCTAAGTATTTTTACCACGCTTCTATTAGCTCACATTAGTTTGTGATGTAACCAAAATGCGCCCTTACGTAAAATGCGTTATAAATAATGAAAAATCACCGCTCCAAAATTATGAAAATCGCGAATTCCGGGGTTTTCGATGGCGCTAAATTTATTTTTCATTTTATTTTTACTCTAGATCCAACGGAGGCTTCGAGGGTGAAGGGAAAAACTCAAAATTACCGAAAATGGCATATGAGCGATATGAGAATCTAATAGGTTTTCTTACCTCTAGAGTCAGTTTTTGAGTGGTATTGTTTTTGACAAATTCTCTGCCTGGATTTGAGAAGGGAGGGGAAAACTCAAAATGGCCAAAAATGGCATGTGAGGTATGCAAATCTTGAAAAAATAATTCCTTGTTTTTTGTTTTTCCCTTTCATAAAACCCCTCTCTGCGGTGCACCCTTTCAAAAAAAAAAAAAAATACAAGTTTTGATCAAAATTTTCTCCCCTCAACCGAAAAAGACTTCCACAAAATAACATAATACCTACCTAATTTTCATTTGAAATCATATTTTGAGATAAATTCTTATGGAGTGGTCTGAGCAATGAATTGTAATGAGATATAACCCTCATTCCTCTCTCCCCTTCACAGCAAATTTTTAAAGATGGAAATGAGCTACACCCTAGGAAACTCCAAAAATGTACAGATTAATTACACATTTCCAGTTGAGATCTCTGATTCTCTCTATAAAATAGTAAAAAACACACATTTTTCAGTAATTTTGGAGAAAATCCACTTTGGATAATTGATTTTTCATTTATTGGTTGAAAAAATGAAACAAATAAAGTCCATAAATTGCAAAAATTTTATAGAAATGACAGATCAAACAGAAAATAACGAAAATCACTTCAGAGTTCAGATTAATATAAATTCAGTAAAAAAGAAGTGATTGAAAAATTTCTGAATTGTTTGAGATTTTCTTTTAAATTTTTTTTGGATTAAAATCTAATTTAATTTTTCTGAAGTAAAAATCATCATTTTTTGGAATAAGGAAATTTCACAACTATTCGAGATGGAAAAATTTTATATTTTGTAGAATTTTTTTTTTATTTTCATTTTTTGAACAACCAAATATTTCTCTAATTTTTTTTTCAACGAAAAATTGCTTATATTTTAAGAATAAAAAAATTAAAATTTTTGAAATAAAATTTATAACCTTAGGTATGGGGATTGAAAACTTTTTTTCAATGAAAAGTTTAGAATACCTAAATTTTAGCATAGGTAGTATATGCTTTTACTATGACCAAAATGGAAAAAAACGACCCCAAAATCCGAGACCAAAATCCGAGACTAAAATCCGAGACCAAAATTCGAGACCAAAGGTTAGGTTACATTAGGTTAGGTTTGGATGACATAAAAAAACAGAAAATTTTTAATAAATTCGATTTTTCAGACATTATGTCAGACATTTTGAAACTTGTAAATTTTTTTGAAATTTTATGACTTTAGACATTTTTTTAGACATTTTTTCAGACATTCTGAAACTTAGAAATTTTTTTAGAAAGATGACTTTCTCATATTTTGTCAGACATTCTAAAACTTAAAATTTTGTTTATAAAGATGACTTTCTGACATTTTGTTAGACATTTTAAAACTTTTTTTAATTAAGAATTTTAGAAATTTTTAAAATAAATTTTATCACTTTTAAACATTTTGTCAGACATTTTAAAACTTATAAAAAATTTTAAAATTTTTATGACTTTTAGGCTTTTTATCAGACATTCTTAAATTTGAGACATTTTGTCAGACATCCTGAAACTTGGAAATTTTTTTAAAAAGATGACTTTCAGACATTTTGTCAGATATTTTGAAACTTGGATTTTTTTATTATTATACTTTTTAGACTTTTAAATTTCGGTTGAAATTAATATTCGACTTTTAGACATTTTGTCACGGAGTAAAAGCATATACTATGTTTCATACTTTCAAACGTAGTGTGGAAATATAGCCAACCAAGGGGGTCCAGGGGGGACGAAGTCCCCCCTGGCGAGGCGCGAAGCGCCGAGTTTTTTTTATTTCATTTTCTGACGTATTTTTTTTGTTGGAAATTTGACATTTTTTGAGATGAAATTAATACCTAAGTATAAATTTAATTTTAATTTTTTGAGGTTAAAAAAATTATAAAATTTATGTCAATCTGTCCTAAAACCTGAAAAAATTAGACGTTTTATTCCAAAAAATTAGAAATTTCTTCATAAAAAAAATTGTTAGGTAATACTCGTAAGTACCTAATAAAAGAATTTTATCTCAAAAAATTGTAAAATTTCCTTAATTCTTAAAATTTATTTCAAACTTTTTAAAAACATGTTCTAAATCCTAAAAAACTTTAAAAATTTTATTCCCAAAAAATATAATATTTTTTTTCTTGAAAATGAAAAAAAATACTATGCTAAATATTTTTCAAGAATGATTTTTTTTTCATTTTTAAGAATATAAAAAGATTATACCTATTATATTTTTTGGAATTAAATTTTTATTAGGATTTAGAACATTTTGAAAAAAGTTTGAAATAAATTTTATTTTATTTTTTTGAGATTAAAATTTTTTTAGGAATAAGAAAATTTTACAATAAATTTTTTTTATTTTCAAAGTTGAAAATTTCTAAACTTTTAAAAATAAAATACCTACATATCATTTTTTTTGGATAAACAATATTTTTATGAAGTAATTTCTAATTTTTTGAGATAAAACTTCTAACGCTCGCCTTTTTGGCATAGGGGATCCGTTACTCCATCTTGTAATATCGCATTTTGTCATATTTCTACGCATTCAAATTTCAAATTTCAAATTTTTCAGGATTTAGGACATCAAAAAATGTTTGACATAAATTTTATTTTTATTTTTTGAGATGTAAATGGCTAGTTTTTTTTTGGTTGAAAATAATAAAGAAATTTTACAATTCTTTGAGATGTAAAAATTTTATTTTTTTAAAATTAACAAGTTTTTATTTTTTTTTAATGAAAAAATTTCCTATTTTTAAGGATAAAAAATTTCTAAATTTTTTGGCGTGAAATTTATACATAGGTAATTTTTTTGGGATTTTAGGTCCTGGAAAAAAATTGAAACAAATTGTTTTTAAATCGAAATTTCACAATTTTTGAGATGAAAAAAATTCTTATTTTTTAAGAATATTTGAATTTTTTGGAATAAAATTTGTAATTTTTCTTAGGATTGAGAACCTTTATAAACTTTTAAATGTATATAATTATTATTATTTTTAATCAAAAAATTTGCTATTAGGCCCCATTCCTATTTTTTCATTTTTTCAGTTTTACTTCTCAAAACGATACGCGGCGCTGGCTAAAAAAAAGGAGAGCAACTTTCTACCTCGCTGTGGCCTCTCATCAAATTAATTATCAACCAAACGCTCACCTAGGCCTACATGTCAAACAAAATCAATTAATCTGTATACATAAAATGTCCTATGCCTATGAAACGTTCATTCGGAATAAAGCACGAATCGAAATACCCTCATTGACTTCAGATGCTTTTTCATCATTAATTTATTTTTTGAATTTGTTGACAAAAAGTGCACGTGTCCCAAAAGTTTTGTTTGAAAAATTTCATTTTTTACAGACAATTAGGTACCCATCGACAACTGAACTGCACCGAACTTTGAGCAGGTTATACCTTCAAAACTGAAACGTCTGTACCGAGACTCCATTTCAGAAAAATTCACAGCATCGTGAAACTCGAACCGAATAATTACGTCAATATGGAAGGTTATGTTACGTTTTTGATTTTCCTTTGATTTTTTTTTTTTTTTTGTTTTCGTTCATTTGAAATTCTGTTTATCTTTTCTGATCTCATTTCGTTCAAGTTGGTCTGAAAATTACCGTTAAAGTTAAAATACTCTTCTGCGAAATAATATAAAACTTTTAGTAAGTTTTCTTAAGAACTTAAACTTTAAGGTAAAGTACGCGAAAAGTAAGGTAGATACGAGGGATGATATAAAACGCCCTAAAACAAGCGAAATTAATGTATAACAGAAAATGGAAAAGTTAACAACGCAAAGATAAAAGTTTTCTTTTCCGTCGTAGATGAAAGAAAAGAGCGCAGCGCGTACGGACGAGAGAAAAAAGAGAGGAGAACAAAATGGCATCGTAAAAAGGAAACAAGTTTCGTGTTTGAAACTTCACTCTAAGCTCGACGCAGGAAACATCGTGTACCCGTCTAGAGAGCTCTCCGATCTTGCCAACTTTTCCAGCTTATTCCACTCACTCGCGAGTTTGGGAAATTCAAATACTCGAGTGGATCTGCTTTTGCCAAGATATACGTATATTAAGCAATTTCGTTTTAAGATATGCGGTAAATTTTGCTAAATTCGTTAGAGTGAACTTTTGCAGATTGATAAAAAGGTCGGAAGTAGGTGTAAATAATGTCGACTCTTATACACCGTAGCGTGGTTCAAGTTGGAAAACATGTTTCCTCTCTGTACCAATCGCTTAAAGCGTTTAAATGAAATTTTAATTCGTTCGCTGGAATTATTTTAAAAGAAAAGTAATGCGTGTAAGGTTTCATCGTTGGTTAACTTACGTGCTCGAGGGGCCAACTTTGTAAAGATTTTTACAATTAATATTTCAAAAATTACAAGTATAGGGAACTAAGTATACCTCAGAGAGAAATTTTGAGGTAGTTTAGAAAACCTAATAGAAATAAAATTCGAGAAACTGAACAATTCATTTTTTCTCCATTACGTAATTATGATTATTTTATTTTCCAAATTTTCCATACCTACCTACCTACTTATCCTTTGTCTCAAAATGTAAATATCCAAGTTTTTCGTTATTTTAAATTTTTCCCTAATTTATTTATGATATAATATCGCGTGCTTCTTCTCTTTTTATAAAAGGTCAATTACCTATATCTAGATTTTAAAAATATTTTTGGAATTGTGAAGTGATAAAGTTATTTTCGTAAGTAATTTTCTATAGAAAAAAAAAGAGAAATTTTTTTTTTTTTAACTTTTAAAAGGCCTAGATAATACCTAAGATTAATAAAAGTAAATTTGTAGGAAAAACGAGTTTATTTTCTTGATTATGAACCTTTATTTCATTAAACTCGATCTCAACTTTCTTCGTAGTAACAAACATCTCTACGCGAAAAAATCTTTCGAAAAAAAGAAAAAAAACTGGCATAGGTAATAAAAATTACTTTAAAAAACCATTCTGCTCTGAAAGAAAATACTCTAAGAAAAAAATACTACCTACAAAAATTATAGTTCAGTCGAACCAAAAAATTCTTTCATTAATAAAACGGTTTTGAAAGAAACTTAACTAATTTTCCAAGCAAAAAAAAAAATCCTCGTGGCAATAAAATCTTTTAACCAATAAAATCCCTCAAAAAATCTTTCCAACAAAAAAAAAATCACTGCAAAAAATTGTATTAGCAAAAAATGATCCTATAAATCGTACATAAAATTTTCGAAAGTCAAATTTTCGAAACTACCTTTTGAAAATTTCGAAAACTGAATTTTTGAAAAATTGCATCTATCTTGTCAAATAAGTAAGTAGGTAGATACAACGAAATGTGTATTTTTTCTATAGTTAAATACAAGCGAATTTCAGAATTGAGTTTTTTTTTTCTAATTTATAAAATACATGCCACAATGACGGAAAAATTTCAGAAAATTTCGAGAGTCAAATTTCAAAAAAAAAAAAAGATAGGTATCTATCTACCTAAATCTTGAATTTTTGAAAAATATTATTCTGTCAAATACAGCGAAATTGAATTAAGTCAATTTTTCTAGTTTTTTTTTGTGGTTTAAAAAAATTATTTCAAGTTCTGAATAAAAAATCGCTTATTTTTATGGGAAAAAAAACTTTTTTGGGGGGGGGGGGGGGGGATAATCTTGAACTTTTTGTCTCAATTCTCTTGGGAAAAAAATCTTACAAGTTTTTTAGAGATAAAAAATTTTAATCTGAATTTTTTGGGATAAAAAATTTTACATTTCATCACTTTTTTTGAAGCAAAACAAAAAAGAGTAAAATCTCTTATTTTTATGGATCAAAATCGTCTCTCAATTTTATGAAGAAAAATACCAAATTTTTTGTGTGTGTGTTTTTTTTAGATTTTTTTTTGGAATGAAACTATTTCTAAATTTTTGGAAATCAATTTTTTGAAATTTTTTGAGGTAAAAAAAGCTCTTAATTTTTTTGGATTTTTTTTCATTTTTTTTAGTATTGAATTTTTTTTCATTTTTTGGAAAAGAAAATCCATTCTCACATTTCACGTTGAAAAAACTGAGCTACAGGTACCCTAGAAAATTCCAAGTTGATACCTTTGAAACTGGCACATCCTAATGGAATGTTGCAGTTACGCTTATGTAGGTAAATTTTATAAACAATTTTTATAAAACTTGGAAACTTGAATTTTTGAAAAATTTCATCTTTTCAAATTACAGCGAAATGGGTGATTTTTGAAATGCAGCTGATTTTTCCAAGTTTTAACGATTTAAAATTATTTTTAATTTTCAAAAGAAATTTTTTTGGAATAATTGTTATAGGTACCTACCTATCTATACTTACAATTTTTAAAAATTCTATTTTTTCAAAGATACCTACCCAAATCTAATAATAAAGTAAGCCAGTTTTTCTAATTTTCAATGTTTCGAAATTTTCAAAAACAAAAAAAAATCTTTAAAAAATCCTCTCAGGAAAAAATTTTAAAAACCAAGTTTTTTGGAAAAAGTGACCAAAAAGAATTACCTGCCTATCAAAAAAATCTATCTACTTAAATGAAACATTTCATAAGAAAAAAGTTTTCGAAAAAAAAATTCAGTGAGAAATCTTTTCAATAAAAATGAATTTTCGCACAATAAAACTTTTCAGCAAAAAATCTCTAGAAAAATTATTTTGGAAAAATTCTCCTTAGACAAAAACTTCAAGTCTTCGTGAAAAAAGCACTCATCAGCAAAAAATTCTCATTCAATCTTCTTGGATAAAAAAAATATATGTATTTACAAAAAAATCTTATCGGTAGAGTAAGAAATTCTGTGCGAAGAAAACTGAGCCAAACAAATCCTTTCAGCGACAAAAAAAATATTTCCTTCAAAGTGCAATAATAACTAAATCTTTTCAACAATAAAATCTGTAGAAATGTCTCAAAAAAAAATCTTCTTTGAATGAGAAAAAAAAACTTGGACAAAAAATCGTCTTTCTCTTAAGAATTGAGTTAGCCAAAAAAAAAAAAAAAATACCAAACACCAATACAATTCTCTGGACCTATCGATCTGGAAAATTTATAATAATTACTGATTCGCTTAGCTCATTAATGTCTCTACAAAACATTTCCAACAAAAACCCCCTCACTCAAAAAATTTTCAATCTATACCATTTTTTGTCACAATCAGAAATCGAAATTATTTTTATGTACATACCGAGCCATATAGGAATCACTGGAAATGAAAATGTAGATAATCTAGCAAAAAATGCAATCACACCCTCAACACTAGCCTCTTTCATACCACATGACTTCCAATCATATTTATTTGAACAAACACTCTACCAATGGCAGTACGAATGGTCTCAACAATCAACAAACAAATTATTTATGCACAAAAAGTCAACTCTCCCTTGGAAAAACCTACCTAATACTAATAGAACTGACGAAGTTATCATAACGCGAATCCGTACTGGTCATACAAGAATCTCCCATAATCATTTATACCAAGGAATCCAACAAACACCCACCTGTCATTATTGCTCTTCAAATACCCTAACTATCAATCACCTACTATTTTCTTGTCCCTCTTTTTCAAACCAACGTTTACAATATGATATAAACCCCCAAATATTATCGCGCCCAAAAAAAAAAAAAAAAAAAAAATTATTTATAAAAACGTTGACGAAAAATTCCCTCAAAAAAAATTATAAGCTATACCTATCTTGATAAAAATATAATCTCTTCTTTGAAAAAATCCATTCTTGAAAAAAATCCAAAAAATCTAACCATAAAATTGAAGAAAAAAAAACAATCATAAAAAAGTCCTCAATACAAAATAATCTTGGCAAGAAAATTTGTTATGCAAGAAATCTCAAATGAAACCAAAACTAATAAAGTATACAAGAACTGAATTAATTTGCCCCTACAAATACCAGAATCTGCAACCTTTCTAACATTTTTATCGATCAAGTTGCAGAATTGGTAAAAAAAAGTGGCAACGAGTTGCGATCAGAACACCCTGCATGAATTTCACGAATAAAATTGTTCTTCGTAATATAAATTCGTAAACAGACCGAACCCACGCAGTTTTTGCTCAAAACGTCATTCCAACCGACAACTGGAATAATTTATGAGAAAACAACGTCTGACGTAAATTCGGATTTCATTTCTCGTAGGTGGGAAGCTGAAGAATATTCCATAAATTCTCGCTTACACGATTTGTTACGCCATTTTCTCAACATTGGCTCAAAAAAAACCACTACAAAGTATGGAGATAATACTCGTCAATTCACTAGGTACTTACTTGTATTCGAGCTTCGTTTAATTTAGTTGTTCTAGCTAATTCTTCCCTACAATAGATGTCTGGATAATGTGATTTAGCAAAGGCAGCCTCAAGTTCGGCCAATTGTTCCTGCAAAAATGTAAAAAAAAAATGATCAGCATTCGAATACTTCAAACTTTAAAATAAATTTCCAGTACAAAAATGTGAAGAAAATACTAACTTGTGTGAAAGTAGTTCTATGTCTCCTTCGAGCTGGAGTCGGGCACGATGCAGTAGTTGGTGTATGTCCAGCATGTTGAACACTAGGACTAGGCGAAGGTCCACCCATCGATGGTTCATTTTTTAATTTCTTAAATGCTCCTTCCGAATCTGCACGAGAAAAAAAATTTCTCTTCGTGAATTTTAATCGCATCTCGTATAAATTATTTAATTGCTCAAAATTGAGCGCTAACAAAAGAAGGTAAGGAAAAAACTCGAAACTGAACCTAGGGCAATAAATTGAAAAGCCGGCTTGAAACAGATAAGACGATAATTAAAACGATTACGGTGGTTAAAGAAAAGCTCCCTTTTTACCATGGACATCCGTTGGTGTTTCCTTAATTATTAATGGAAATGTAGTTAAGTTATTTGAATAATTAATTTCTACATCGTAAATCTCGCCTCTTAAAGGGATAGAATAACCGTCTATCCGCTTGTAGTATTTCCATAAGACGTACAGATTACCAAATTAATTCTCAAAATTGGATCGGTTAATTGACCAGTTCTGTTTAAATTCTCATTACGTTGGATTTCAGGATTTGTTTAAATTAATTTGACGAGTCTAGGTAATAGGTATCCATGTTTTTGTAACTTCATTTTTTTAATTTTTTTTTTGGAAATTGCCTACTAAAGCTTAATTTAAAAATTAAAATTTACGATGCCAGTCAAATTTTTGAAAAAATTTACGATTTTTTTAAATAAGAGAAAAAGTATATTTGAGATTATTTCCTTCTTTTCGGATTTTTTTTTTTTTTTTGGGTTGAGAAAATTATTTACTTTTTTAAAAGAATGATGAAAACAACTAGTTTGGTCGAGGAGTATTTTTCGAAAACTCAAAATAAATCAACAAAAATTATTTTAAAGAGTAAAATAAGAAAATTCATTCCCGAGCAGCACACTCGATCGATAATATCGAAAGTTGAAACGTATCGATAAAAAATCGTTTAAAAATCTAAAGATGTTCTCACGATATGATACAGATTTAGCTGTACGATTTTATAGGCAAAAAATCTAAAAACTATCGAATTCGATAGTATTACGATTTTAGGACGATATTCGTCAACGATACTATCGACAAAGAATATTAAATTTATCGAATCCGATTTTCCACCGATTTTGTGCAGATATTTGAAACTATATTATCGACAAATAATCTGAAATTTCTCGAATTCGATTTTTTAACGATTTTGTGAAGATATTTGAAACTATATTATCGACACGTAATCTGAAATTTCTCGAATTCGATTTTTCAACGATTTTGTGCAGATATTTGAAACTATATTATCAACACGTAATCTGAAATTTCTCGAGTTCGATTTTGTGACGATATTTACAACTATATTATCGACAAATAATCTGAAATTTCTCGAATTCGATTTTTTAACGATTTTGTGAAGATATTTGAAACTATATTATCGACACGTAATCTGAAATTTCTCGAATTCGATTTTTCAACGATTTTGTGACGATATTTACAACTATATTATCGACAAATAATCTGAAATTTCTCGAATTCGATTTGTTAACGATTTTGTGAAGATATTTGAAACTATACTATCGAAAAAGAATATTAAATTTATCGAATTCGATTTTTTAAAGATTTTGTGAAGATATTTAAAACTGTATTATCGACAGATTATATGAAATTTCTCGAATTCGATTTTTCAACGATTTTGTGACGATATTTAAAACTATATTATCGACACATTATATGAAATTTATCGACTTCGATATTTCAACGATTTTGTAACGATAGTTGTTGAAACTATATTGATTTTTTTCTAGTCAAAAAATACCTACTTTATATTCAAAATTGGATGGGAAGAAAGGGCCAAATCGAAAATTTTATAATAACCAAAATTAAATCCAGAATATTATTCTACAACTTTTGTTTGAAATGTTTTTTCAATTGGACCTCATCTCTAGCCTCTATTATTTTGCATTTACCTACTTACGTGTAACAGTAATATGCGAAATCAAAATTGAAAAAATTTTCAAACAAGTTATCTAGTTTTTTTGGTTTACTAGGTATTTTACTTGAAACCAGATCGTTGTTCTTAAATAAAATTTTACCAAGTTCAATACTACGATTACTATGTGAATACTTAGTATTTAAAATTGAACGGGAGGGAGGCGCCCAATCGACAATTTTGTAATGACCAAAATTATTCTTAGAACTTTAAGCTACAACTTTTGTTTGAAAATTTTTTCAATTGGACCTCTCCTTCTCCTCCAATTTTGCATAATACTCCGTTGATACTTATTCAAAATTGGAGGAGCGGAGGAAAAAGGGGCCAATTTGAAAAAATTTTCAAACAAAAGTTGTAAATTAAGGTCCTAGAAATAATTTTAGTTATTATAAAAATTTCAATTGGACCCCTCCCTCTTCTCCAATTTTGCATAAGATGTTTGAATATTATAATCCAATTCGTATTATGCGAACGAACTCCGATGTTCGCAACAGACGCTTGTTTTGGTAGAAACTGCTGTATTTGGAACGAAATTCGCCAGCCTTAAGCGTAACTACGACTTCAAACTCGCCAGCCGGTCTTGAAAATGTGCGCGCGCATATACCCATATATGCTAAATTATCTACAAAAAATCGATAGAATATCGAAACTAGATAATCTACAAAAAATCGTAATACAAAATCGATAGAATATCGAAATTAAATCGAAATAAAAAATCGATAGAATATCGAAACTAAATCGAAATAAAAAATCGACAGAATATCGAATTCGATAAAGTGTCGCGTTAGTTCCGCATAAATCGTGTAATTATCTTTCGATTTATAGATAGGTTATCGATGAAGTATCTAACTATAATCTTGAGATTTTTAAAAGAAAAATCGTTCGATTTTATCGAAAGTTTATCTGTTGATGGATTTTGCCAACTATAATTCATCGATAATCTGTCGATATATCGAAAGATAATTTCACGATTTATGCGGAACTAACGCGACACTTTATCGAATTCGATATTCTGTCGATTTTTTATTTCGATAATTTGTCGAGTGTGCTGCTCGGGTTCATTGATTTTATTTTTTTGGAATAAAAAAAATCTTTAATTAGAAAAATTAAAAAATATTCATTTTTTAAAAAACTAAAAATACCTATTCATGATTGTGGAAAAATATTTCTTGAAAAATGATTCATTTCCTAAAAAAGTTCATTTATCAACAAAAACATTTCAAACTTTTCATTTTTTTTTGTCTCAAATTTTCTATGTAAACAACAGAAATATCTACCAGACCAGAACCATGCTCTATTCCAGACCACAATCAATAGGTATAGAACTCCCCCAAAAAAATTCATTTATCAACAAAAAAATTTCAAACTTTTCATTTTTTTGTCTCAAATTTTCTATGTAAACAACAGAAATATCTACCAGACCAGAACCATGCTCTATTCCAGACCACAATCAATAGGTATAGAACTCCCCCAAAAATTGCACCTTTCATCGGGAGGCTATCGTTTAAACAATTCCTTTCTCTCCAACACACCTTGTGGAAATGCGGAAAAAAGGATTATACCCAGTCCCAGTAAAAGTGAAAATAAGCAGAATACATTGATACGAATTTAAATAGGTACACTGACAATTGAATATAATAAGCTTATACCGAGATTTGGTAGGCCCACTATGGATAATCTGAAACACTGATCAGATTATCATCACCCTCGACAAACCGAACAGATGCATGGCTGATAACCGAACCGTAAATAATATGCTTTTAGTGGGTACACTCGTTGTATCTACTTACTCTTCATTCAATGGACTACATACGGGTAATTATGCTGAATAGTTATCTTCACGCCGCAAAGTGTTGAAATGAAGAAGTTCCCTTTTATTACAAGTGTAAAAATATTGCTGGTGTCGAGCTTGAGGATTAGCAGGGTACTCGAGTTGAGGATTCGATTCGCGAAATGTATGTTTAATGTTTATTCACTGCGTTTGGTGGTGTATGAATTATTGATTGGAATACAATGAATTTTTCCCATATTAGTTTTTGTTGGTAGGTAGGCCTACATATCATTCGAATGTTTTTTCTATTTTCTTTGTGTCACTGGATTTATTTTGTTTGCCAGCTGAAGAGAAGGAGACAGGAGAGGTGTTCAGTAATTATACCAAAAAATATTGTGTTGCTAATTTGGGGACATACTTTAAAATCAATTTTGAACTTATCTAGCCTATTTGTGTACTTGAACTCATCATTTAGACAGAGGCACTTTTTGGAGATATCATTTCATTTTTTATTTGGCAGAATCCTGCCAAAGACCAATTTAATGAAAGTTTTTAATTCGTTTTTTCACTTCTTCAGCAGTTGTCAACAGTTACTTTTTTCCCTCTTCAAAAAACCTTATAGATTTTCAGAATGAATGACTGGAAAGGATTCTGCCAAACACGAAGTTGAGATGTAACCACCACTGACAAAAATTTTAGATACACACGATGCCTAACTAAAAAATTGAAGGCATAGGAGAAGATAAAATCGAGAGAAACTAATTTCGAATTACTCGCATGGATGGTACTGAAAAATTCGAAAAAATTTTACTCCAAACATTTGTTGCCCAACTTTGGAAATGAAGGATTAACAAAGCTTTGAAAATTGTTGTTTCTGAAACTGTTGATCTATAGTGCCTTCAGCTTTCAACATAGGCAAATTCATTGAATGATTGTTTTTATTGTTTTTTCCCATTGGAAATTCACACTTAACACAAATCGTTTCTTATCGGCCCCAGATTTTTTTTGGAGCCCACATTTCTAGACAATGGCAGAAAATTCATAACATTTGCTCTAACAACTTTTCAATGACCAAAAAAGGGGTCCGAGAAAATTTCCTCATTAGGCCCAAAATTTCTCTTGGTGGCATTAGCGGTACTGTGATTTTTTCAGGTGGGCACAAAAAGGCCGAGTACCCAGGTTAGGGAGCCAGTTATAATTGGTAATTTTTTCATGTGAAGGAGGGGGTTAAATGGAATCGATTTTGGATAGGAATTAGGGATAGTGAAAGAAATTGACTGTACTTTGCTGTTCTGATTTTAATTTTCCAATTTTGTCACTGTTACTTGCTTTTTTCAAGTTGTAAGTAGATACATAAATACCTACATAATTTTACCTTTTTTTTTTTTTTTTTTTTTTTTTTGAGAAAAAATTGGGCGGGCCAAAGAATTTTTTAGAAGGGCCTGGTACCGCAATCCTACCCCTAGTTCCGCGCCTGCTTGGCGGACATATCACTGTGAATGACGATTTTGGAGAAAAAAATTTAAATGCAATGTTGCCAATCAATTTTGCTTTAAAAAATATAACTTTCAAAGTTATTTTTTCAATGTGTAAAATTCCTGCTTACTTTACTCGAAATATTGATTCGAGGAAAAAATTAAAATGAAACGATTTTTTAAAAATCATCTTGAAAGTGTTTATAGGGTGGAAAAGTGAACAATGAAAATGGATTGCGTACGATTTTAATTTGATCATTTACTGAGTTCGTTTTTAATAAAAATGGTTCAAGTTTCTGAAGGTAAAATCATTCAGCTGATTTTTAAGAGTTTTGAAACTTGAATTACTTGTAGGCGAGTTCAAAATTTACCAAAAATATTTGTACCTATTGTGATGAATCTTTGTAAAGCTTTTGATTACAAATAAAATATATTCTGTCACTCCAAAAATCGATTTCTAATTGATCTCTCAATTTTTTTAAAAATTTATTATTATTTTAACCGAATAAAATTAATTTTTGATCATAAAATCAGTGTTACTTTATGTTAGGTAGGTACAATTTTTTAATAATTTTGAAATTTAATTTGAAAACTTGAATTTTTGAAGTGAAACACGAGTATGATGTTCATGAAAAATTTTTTCAATTCTAAATTGCAGAATTTTCATCCAGAATTTTTTAATCATAAAAAAATTTATGGAATAATACCTATGTGTTTTGTATTTTATTTGAATAAAAAACAAAAAAAATTGCTGCAGAACACAAATTCAAAAAATCTTCTTTTTGTACGTATATTCAGAGTATTTTTCATATACCCACCTATACTTGGGTAAATGGATCAAAATTTGCGAAAAATCTGGAGATTTGAATAAACAGCGAGTACCATCAACAAAAAACTTTCAATATCTAGGCATACTTTGGATAAGTAGGTACCTATTTTAATTTTGATTGGGCAGTAGTTTAAAATTTTTTTAAAATTCTATATGGTGGCCCTTATTTTGGAAATTTTGGACAGCTAAGAATTTGGTTATGAGGTCTGGGTGACATACTCATTCAGTGAGCCAAATTTCAGCTCAATCGGAGGTGTCTAGTTGTCATCACAAAGTCAGTCAAAGCTCGTTAAGACTATTTACGGCGAATCGATTAGGCAACTTTATACTCGTAGGTTTGTGTTTTTTTACAGAGAAAATTTTAAAAAATTTTCTCCAAAAATAAAAGAAATTCTTTCTTTAGATAAAACAAAAAATTTTTCTGCATTATTTTTTTTTTAAATATTCACTCTAATTTTTTTTTTAAATTCATCCAAAAAAGTGATAATATTTACATTTTTATTCCAAATAATATTGAGTTTCTGAATTTAAAAAAAAGAAAGTTTTACCTTTATAACGATTTTTTTTGTTGAAAATATTTTCTATACTTACAAACATTTGAAAAAAAAATTAAAATTTAGGTGACATAATTATAATTATGGAGAAAATAATTTCCTATTTTTATTTTTTTCCTAACTGCATTTTGAGTCGTACCACCGGCCTCCCGTTAAAAAAAAAATTGAAAAAAATAGAAAAAATAGACAATGATTATCTAAATACTTTTTTTTGAAAAATCGTTATAAGGTGGGTACATATTATTATATATATAAAAAAAATCATTTTAGATTAATTTTCATCTTTACCCTCGTTTTCATGGGACATGGAAAAACATCATTTTTTACGATTTTTGAAAAAAAAAATTTAAAAAAATAGTTACCAATTTAAAAAAAAGGTTATAATTGATAAAATCGTTTCAACATACACATTACCCAGTGCACCATGATAAATTGAGGTAGGCTATATTTTTGACTGGAATTTCATTTTGCTATAACGCCTTGAATTTCAGGGATAGGCAACTGAATGTAGTACCTGCGAAATTGTTTTCTTTTTCGAATTCACTGCCGGGGTCTAAAATTTTTTTGAAAGGAGTGTTCCCAACCGATTTTGCTTGGTAAAACATCAATTTTCAAAGCTTTGTAGCTCCTTAATTTTCAAATTTAGGTATCATGTGTAGGTAGGTACGTGTAGTTTTTTGTTAGTCAGAAGTGTCAAAAACCGTTTGAAATTAAAACATGTTTAAATTGTTACTCCACGAGTAAGTTACAAAACCAATAAGTATTACAGGTGCCTGTTTCCATTAGAAATTTTTTTATGAATTTTTGAAGTGTAAAATTTTGAGGAAATCAAAAAATTATTTTAAAAGTTTTCTTTGTACGCCAATTAATAACTTGAAAAAAACAAACAAAATTGATTAGGTATTACATATTTTTGCATATCTTTGAAATTGAAGGGACTGGGGGGGGGGGGGGATTTCACTTATTTTAATTCATTCAAAAAAAAAATCAGAAAAAGATATAAAATGATTTTTTGATTTTTTTTTAATGAATTAAAATAAAATTTTCTTCCTAGCCCCTTAAATTTCAGAGATAGGCAAAAATATGTAATCATAAATTTTGTTTGTTTTTTCAAGTTCTATCAGATATGGTGTGCAAAGAAAATTTTTAAAATAATTTTTTGAATTTTCAATTTTTTTTGAATTTTTTGATTTCCTCAAAATTTTACATTTCAAAAATTTATAAAAAAATTTCAATAGAAACGGGAACCCATTATTTTGGTTTTGTTACTTAGTCGAGGAGTAATGCAACAATTTAAACGTGTTTTCATTTCAATCGGTTTCTGACACTTCTGACATGTCCTTCAGTTATATTCAAATCTCAAGATGAATATTTCGTTGATAGTCTAAATTTTTAGAAGAGAACCAAGTGCATTTGAAAAGAAAAATGGCTTGCAGTATAGGCCTAATTTCAAATCATTTAAATCAACAATATATTTTAAATAATTAGGTAAGTATGAAGTTTTGAATGAAAAAGAATCTGTTTTGAAAATTTTTTCTCAATTTTCAAATTCCTCTATTTTTATTTTATTATATATTTTTTTCAGAAATATATTAAGATTTCTTCGATAGTTTGTCAAAGATGGGGGGAAAAGGGCCGGCTCTTGTCTTATTTTACCTTCATACTATTAATTCTAACATGACAAGTCTCAATAATTTCATCGAAGTTCATAAAAGAAAACATAGTTTAAAAACCTAGTAAATATTTCCGCATTCATCGAGATTATCAACATAGATCGCATCACTCGAGCCTATACTCCCTACCCCTGCTCTCCACAGGTCCGTCGAGAGCCAAATTGGGCCCGGAACAATTTTTTTTTGTACAAACGAATAAAATAAAATACGATAGGTAAAAAAAAGGCCGTTGATATATTGCGGGCCAGTTATTGTTTTCTCCCCCTAAAAAAGCGCTAAGATTGCGGGTCAAGTGTAAACAAAAGATGGAAGTGATTAATGATTGTGGTAGCAAAAAAATGCTCTATTGCGAACCAAGAAGTGAACGAGGATTCAGCTGTAAACCAGTTGAAGTGTTCATCGTTCAATTTTTAGTTCGGAACATCAGAGGCGCCCAGAGACAAGTTGCAGTATTGCGGCAGCAATAGGGGTCCTCTTGATAAAGGGACTGTAAATCCAAGTTAGGTCTCCAAATTTTATAATTTCAAAATATGTATACCAAAATAAAAGTTAATGGACAAGAATCCATTTAAAGCAATTTTTTGAATAAAAAATTTACTTTTTACCAGAATGAAATCTTTCAATTTTTCGGAACACTTATAATTTTTTTTTTGTTGAAATAAGTACCTACACTGAAAAAAATGGATTGTAATGATTCTGGGTAAAACACAGTAAAATTGGAGACGTATCCTAATTTTACTGTGTTTTACCCAGAATCATTACGGTTTTTGAAAATTCATTTTTTTCAGTGTACCTAAGTAACCTAGGTAGGCCACAGCAATTGTTTTCATGTCTTTCAATTTTATTGGAAAGAAAAATATTTTCTCAATTTTAGTGAAGATAATATTTTTGGAAATGAAAATTCTCAAGTTTTTTGGAATAAAAATTCTTTCAATTTTTTTGATAAAAAAATTTTCATTCATTTGAAAAATGATTTTTTTCGGATTTTTTTTTTGGAATAAGTACCTAGGTGAATCAATTTTCCACTTTTTTGGATTTTTTAAAAATTATTTGCACCATGAAATTTCTTATTTCTTGGAAGAAAAATTTTTTCAATTTTTTTTTTTTTTTTTTTTTTTGGAGGAGGGATTAAAATTTTTTCATTTTTTTGGTGTAACCAATTAAAATGTTTTTCATAAAAATACCACTTTTATTGAAAAACTAGTGTATTCATATGCAAACTCGAGGAAATTTTTGGAAAGATATGTAGTTACTTACACGAAGGAATCGAATGAGCCAACCCTACTTTCTTGGCCCGCAATAGGCATTACAATTTGACCATTGTTCTCAATAACAAAGGCACTGACAGCAGTATTCTTTGGCTCGCAATAGAGTCGAAAATTTGCGGGCCAAATCATTAGCTGGCCCGCAATCGACCTGCACCGAAAAAATAGTAGTTTATTCAACTAGGGAGATAGAGTGATTTTCGACGATTTTGAGGGTTTATTGCCCAAGCAAAGCGAGGGAAATAAATCAAAATCGTCGAAAATCAATTTATTTTCCTAGTTGGATAAATTATTTTACGTTACGAGGGAGAAAAAGGCTTCTTTATACTACCGAAAGATCAGCGAGAGGTATATAAAGTAGCACTTTATCGCCCTAGTAACGTAAAAATATTTTTTATTGCATTACTAAGTTATCAGGGGGGAGCCCGAGCTGTTAAGACCCCTATAACCCCATCGGCAAAGGTTTGGGCCCGGGGCAAAATACCCCCTCTGTACCCCTCTCTACGGGCCTGGTCCAGGGTCCTCCTCCTCCTCAACCCCGCATTTAATAAAAAACCTCAACTTACTCGTATGATCTGCAGTCAAATGCCTAGCCGAAGGTAAAGCGGTAGATTGTTGATTCTCGATTACGGAATTAGGCAATCCGTACAAGGCGGCGAAATCCGGCGCCTCAGTCTTCGGTACTCGTTTCTCGTGATGATGATGGTGCAGATGATGGTGATCGTCCATCAATCCTAATAATCCTAAATTCGGTCTCAGCTCGTCCATTAGCTTGGAACTGGCCGAATTGTGTGTCTGGTGGTGATGATGATGGAAGTTCAACTGCCTCGAGAATATGGCCGGAAAAATATTAAACTGCTGTTCGGACGTTGGCGTGGTGGCCGAAGACGACGATGTCGGCGTGTGTCTCGATTCTGGACCGGATCCGGTACCGGAGCTATTGCTACCGGTACCTGTTCCGCAAGAGTTACTTTTAAAATCAATTTTCGAGCCGGTTCTCGAACGGTTCTTGCGACACTATTGGGGCACCTCGCGAGGGAATTGAAATCGAGTACACTTTCACGTTACAAAAAATACTTATAAAAATGTATGGAAAAAATGGTTAAAATTTTTTTCAAGCTTGGAGAGAATTAATTCTCGAATGTGGTATTTCTCTTTTGAAATATTTCAAAAAGGAGACCCGAGCACGTATAGATAGGTAAACTACACACGATTAATTAAGATCTCTATTATAGATTCACCAAAGGCCATATGATTCAATTAAATTACACCGTTATAATTCTCTATCAAAGGCCCGAGTCACACATGGCGAATATTTTCGAGCCTTTAATCATTATTTGGCAAATTCCACGCGACACTTTTTAGGAATGGAAAAATTTCAACACAAACCTTTGATCGATAATCAGCTCAGAGTAGACGTATCATTTGTAAAAGTACACAGCAGCATCGATCCGCATATATCGCGAACACAATCGTGGCATTTCAAATCGATTAATCACCATTCGAGTAGATAATTCGATAGAATACATTAAGAGCTGCAGCAGCAACCACTGACCATGCAAATTTTTCCTCCAACTTATCTCTCAGCTCGTCTGGCACGTCTCGCGAGGCGACGAATTTTAATTAATTATTTTTTATAATTGACGTGGGAAAAAAACGAGAGGAAATCTCGCACTATGCACAGAATTCGGCGTTAAGACGACGAAAAAAAAAAGGAAAAAAAAACTAATACCGACGAAACTCATCGACGACGACGATTATCAGTGAAAATTGCATTATGCCGGAAAAAGAAGTCCGAGATAACTTAATGATAGCCGAAACTTGGCCGGTTAAAGCCAAAAAAGTACTTGAAAAATTATAAATACGTGAACGCCAGCACCAAACGAAAATAGACTAACGAAATTACGGTTTGAATTGAGACCTCTAGCGTGCATACACCCCTCAATGGAACGCTTTCCCTGACCCCTCCCTTTCCAGCGCCGCGATAAAAGCGAACAGACAGGCGAAAAAGGGATAAAAATAAAACTGAAAGAAGAAAATAACAATCCCTGGCATGATATTAGTAATGTTAAACCAATAGATGAAGAGTGCGGGAACACGAGCTCTACGATTGGTGGGATTCGTTGTTCCTCGGTTGCTATGGAATATGCGGAGCGCAAACCGGCGAGTGGCGCCAGCATGCAAAATCAAGATGGCGGGAAAGACGCGACCGACGCGCGTCCGCGTCATGCGAAAGGGTTTTGTTTTAAAAAGGGTAAAGAGGGAGATGGGTTTTTATAAGGTAATGGATTTTCTAGTTATTTTTCGCCGCTTGCCAGTCGCCTAGTCCGCGCTTTTTCTGCCCCCACGTGTAGTGGGCGGCTGACAAATGTCGAGGGGGCATACGACGAGCTGTACCGCCTCATCGACCGAGTATTATTTTGATAAAATAAACATTAAAAAGAGAGAAAGCTTTATAAGATAGTTGGGTACCGAGGCGGCGATGGCGAAGGCGAAATTTTCAAATAATTATATTAAATACCATTTATGGCGTAGCCGCGGCTTTAAAAATGCCACTCGACGGAGCTCCACGTCTATATCTCGTTAAAGCGTCTATATACAATTTTGCATAGTGCAGCTCGAGGTAACCGGCTTCATACGTATTTATATGCTGATAAAATTATACCATCATCGGTGCATCGGATTTAGCATACCTATTCTGTGTACCACTCTACTTTACTACTATATTTTCCCTCTCATTATACGAAAACTTTTCATCGCTTTAATCTCGTGTATATTAAAGGAGGAGAGATTTTTTTCCTATTCTGCAAATTTTTATTAAATTTACCATCGACTAGTTATTGATTTATTATAGCTTTTTTAAAATGCTAACGTTCTCAAAGCAGGATATACCTACCTACTTATTGCTTCTGATGTGAACGAATCAGAATATTACATTTTTTTCGATTTTTTTTATGTAAGAGTACCTAACAAAGAAAATATTTCATTCCACATTTTCTCTCCTTTCAACCACAATCTCACTCAATTGTTCAACCAAATTAAATTTTATTCTTCTTCATAGCCAAAAATCGTCATATTTCTTTTCAATTTTATCATAAATAAAATATTGTCGCGGCTAGACATAATTTGTTCGATTGGAGAAGGCAGAATGGATGCGAATTTTTATCACATTATAACTTTTATTGATTTTAAAATTTTCTTTAAAAAGGAATACATATAAATTATGGCTGATTTTTTTTTTTTTTTTTTTTTTTTTTTTTGCTGACAAGGGAACCTTGCCAACTCGTCACCTCCAATTGAGCCTAAATTTGGCTCACTGAAAGAGCATTCCACTCAGACCTCACAACCAAATTTTTAGCCGCCGAAGTTGATTTTTCGATTTTTGGCGAATTTTTGAAAATGGCTAAAACCGCCTCCAAAAAAACATTTTTTGAAAAAAAATTGTAAATTTCAAGATAGAATCCTGAAAATCGGTTTGTACACTAAAGTCGACCTCCCGAGTCGATTGGCACCATTTTCGAAGCGATCTGGAGCCTCCAAAAAAAGTTGACTTTTCTCCAGCACACTGGAATCTCTCCATACGGCAAAAGTCAGCATTTTCTGGAGACTCCAGATCGCTTCGAAAATGGTGCCAATCGACTCGAGAGGTCAACTTCGGGGTGTACAGGAAGTTTCCAATGATATGCTTGAGATATTGATTTTTTGGAAAATTAAAAAAAAAATGCAAAATTTCTAAGCTGTCAAAAAAACACGAATGAACTCGTCACCTCGGATTTTGGATTCAACTGTGTCAATCATTAGATGTCATCATACTAACACTAGGATTAAATTTTCACCTGCTGAAGTTAATTATAGCGCAGACTGGAGCTATTCCAGTGCGCTGGAGAAAAGCCAACTTTTTCTGGAAGCTCAAGATCGCTTCGAAAATGGTGCCAATCAACTCGGAAGGTCGACTTTAGTGTACAAACCAATTTTCAGGATTCTATGTTGAAATTTACAAAATTTTTTTCAAAAAGTGTTTTTTTGGAGACGGTTTTAGCCATTTTCAAAAATTCGCCAAAAATCGAAAAATCAACTTCGGCAGCTAAAAATTTTGGTTATGAGGTCTGGGTGGCATGCTCTTTCAGTGAGCCAAATTTAAGCTCAATCGGAGGTGACGAGTTGGCGAGGTTCCCTTGTGAAGAAGAAATGAAACGAATTCAAATTTATTTTTATAAGCCTAAAGCACTAAGTAATGAGCCTGCAAAACATGAAAAAGGGCCATCGACTACATAATAAGAACCAACCGTTTCTTACGAACAAACAAATTAAATTTTTCCAAAAATGGGTAGAGTTGAAAAATTATGAATTTTTTCATTAAAAACTCTGGAAGTGAACTCGATTATTGAGAAAAAAAATTTTGAACAATTTTTTAAAAGAAATGTGACAATTACATAATAAGAACCAACGCTTTCTTATAATATAATGAAGAAATTAAATTTTTCCAAAAATTGGGAAGAATTGGAAAATACGAATTGTTTCATAATAAACTCTCATGAGTAGGTACGTTGGAATACCTATGTGAAAAAATTTTAGAACAATCTTTTATAAATAGGTACAATTCGAACAAGCTTAAATTTAGCTGTTTTTTTTAAAGGCAAGAATGAAATTTTTCTAAAAATGGGTAGAATTGAAAAATTACAAATATTTTCATCATAAACTCAAGAGTGAACTCAATTATTGAGAAATAAAAACTTGTTGAGCAATTTTTTCCAAGAAATGTGACAACCATGCACCTAATAGGGAACTGTTGTGCCTTATAATGCAAGAGTCAATTTTTCCAAAAATGGGAAAAATTGTAAAATTATAAATTTTTTTTATCATAAACTCTCAAAGTAAGTATGTTGGAATACGTGGGAAAATAATTTAGAGCAATTTTTTCTAAAATAATGCCTAATTATCTGCTACTTGGTCGATCTTGAATTTCAACGGAAAAGTGTAATTCACCACATACCTATTTTCTTATAAAGCAAGAAGATGCACAATGCCAATAAAAAATAATTGCAAAAATCGAATGAAGTATGAGAAAAAAAATGAATAAAATTGGCAAAATTATATCTAGGTAATAATTACTAAAATTGGCTATCTATATATCTGATAAATCAAAAAACAAAATAAACATTCTTCTCCAAAAAATTTTAAATTAAAAAAAAAATCGCTAATTTTTCAAACAAATTGAGAGACAGATAACCAAAGAGTTTTTCTCAAGAAAAAAAAAATACCAATAAGTAGATACCTTTCTTAATAGATCTTTTCAAAAAAATTGAGTAGCTTTTTAGTTTGACTCGAGAAAAATCGATTTTTTTATTTCGAGAAATTCAGGTTTTCTTAAACAAAAAGTTGAAAGATTTTTTTTTTAAACTGAAATAAAACCAAAATTTAAGTGTTTTTTTTGAATTGATTTTTTTTTTGAAAATTCAAAAGATTTAAAAAAAATTCCTTCGAAAATTTGAAAAATATTTGTACCTAGGTAATTCAAAAAAAATTGAGATAGTTTTTTTTCAAATAAATAAATATCCCATAATCCATCCTTCGAGTCGATTCTAGTAATTTTCCAAGCGATTTGAAGCTTCTTGCAAAAGCTAATGATTTTGGAATTTTTTTGTATGCGAGGGTTTGGAGTTAAAAAGAATTACACATGTGAACTCGTCACTTCGAACTTTTATCGTAATTCAACTGTGTTAATCCACTAATGATATTACAGTAAAGGTAGAATTAAATCTTTAGCTGTCGCAGTTGATTACAGCACTGTTTAGAGATATTTCAGTCCGCTTGAGGAAAGATTACTTTTTCTGGACGCTCCAGATAGATTCGAAAATGGTTGATATCGACTTGGAGGTTGATCTTCTTAAAAAAAATCGTTTCTACACCCATAAAAATTTCTAAATATTTTATAGGATACTTACTTACGAGTAGGTACTTCTCTATTTAAAAAATAACTTCTTTTTGAAAGAAAATCGCCCAAAAAAATTATGTTCAAAAAAATGATTGTCTTGAAAAATCTTTGAAATAACTTCTTTATTTAGAAAAAAAACAGTTTCTTAAGAAAATTATCTATCCAGGAAAATCTAGGTAAGTATATCTGCATTCGAAAAAGACAACTAGATGGAAAAATTCAAAATCCTCCTATAAAAATATCTCCTTGCGCTGGAAAAAAGTTTCAGTAGAAATATCTTTTTTTACACTATAAAACGTCACGTTGAAAAAAATATTTAAAAAAATGGCTATTTAAGTACTTACTCAAGAAAAAATAAAATTCTAAGCATGAAATCTTTTTATTTTTTTAAAATCCTCCTTTATTCAGAAAAGCCTTTTTTTTTTGAAAAAACTCCTCTCGAAAAAGCTATAAAGTATAATTAATTATATATTTCATTTCCAGAAAAAAATGTTTAAAAAAATTATATTAAAAAAATTTTCCAACAAAAAATCTTCTGCTGTAAATAATCTTCTGGACAAAAAAATTCTGAAAAATTTCTTGAAATTTTCAAAAACCATCTTTGCAGATGAAGTCGCATTAAGGAAGGGCATAAGGCGGAAGTGTGAACCCATCCATTAAAAAATCAAGCTAAAAAAGCACACAATACATATAATCGCGTCAAGTCACCTTTCATCGTTGAATACTCATTCTACTTCCATTTGGTATAATCTAATTTCGCCAATAAATTTATACCTATTCGTCGTTGATAAGAATTACCTACCTCACTGCCGTACACATAAAACTTCTGCACGAAAACCGTTTTTCGAGCTGTGCATATATGTACTTAACTGGGTGATTTTTTTAACGAACCACAAGTTTATAGAGTTAGGTAGGTATATGGTTGAGAGAAAGTTTAAAATTTCTAGCCTGCTTTTAAAGTTAAACGCATTAAGCGTGCATTTCGAGTTTAAATTTTTAACCATCTTTCAATTTCAATTCAGTATGTACGTCACGCTTTGATAGGTTTACGTTCAAAGTTAAAATTCTCTCGATAACCGCACGCTTGCAATGGTGCTTCCAATGGTTCTACGCGTATTTTTAGTTTTCCATCTACGAGTATTTTTCCTTCCATAATACCTAATTTAGATTTACCTACTTAAAAGCGAATCTCACCAACTCGTCGCCTCTAATTGAGCTGAAATTTACCTCACTGAAAAAGCATATAACCCAGATCTCATAACCAAATTTTTAGCTTCGGAAGTTGATTTTTCGATTTTAGGCGAATTTTAAGTGGAGGAAATACTTAGCCTATGATTGGTATAAATCAATTTTTTACAAAAATCGTAAATTTTGAGATAGAATTCTGAAAATTGGTTTATATACTAAAGTCGACCCCCCGAGTTAATTGCGATCACTTTCGAAGCTATCTGGAGCCTCCAGCAAAAGTTGAATTTTCTTCAGCATACTGGGATTGCTCCAGAAGACGCTGTAATCAACTTTAACTGCAAAAAATTTAATTCTAGGGTTGGTATGATATTATCAGCCGATTACGTAAGAAATAAAAAAAACTTAGTTCCGGTTCATGAAAAATCTAATTAGGTATATATTCCATTTTATCAAAATTAAAAAAAAAAATTGCCTAAAGAATTTTTTTCAGTTCATTTAAAATAGTGATAAAATACCTAAGTGGAAATAATTATTTTCAAATTTTTAAACAAAATTTTTTCATTTTTTTGGGGAAATTAGAAAGCGTTCCTTTTTTATGTATGAAGAAATCTCTCATTTTTAAAGAAAAAAATAAATGTTTAATTGTTCCCAAATGTTTGAGGGAAGAAACCCTTTCAATTTTTGAGAAAAATTAAAATTTTCTGAAGATGATAATTTCTCGGTTTTTTCCGAAGTAAAAAGTAATAAGTATTTCTCAAATTTTTGAATAAAAAAAAATCATTCAATTTTTTTGGAAAAAAAACGAAGAAAAAAATCTTTTTGAAAAAATAAATAAATGAATCTTAGGTATATTTTTTGGGGGGATAAAAAGATCTCTATTTTTGTTTAGGATGAAATTTATCATGCTTAGGTACAGAAAAAGAAATTATTGTAATATTTTTTTTTTTAGAAAAATAATGTAATCTTGATCATTGTCAATTTTATTGAAGCAAAAAATCTCTTTTTTGTTTGGAATGAAATCTCTCATTTTTTGAGAAAATTTTAAAAATTAATATTAATTTTTTCGAAAGAAAAAAGCCAAAATTTCTAGAGAAAAAATTTTCCGATTTTTCTGAAGCAAATGTACGTACATTTCTCTTGGAGAAAAAAATATTTTTTTTTTTGAAAGAGTAAGAAATAATAGTTTTTTGTTATTTATAGGATGAAGTTTTTAATTTTTAGAGGAAAAAATTCTCAGTTTTTTAGAGAATTTTTTTTTCGAGAAAAAAAAATCTTTCAATTTTTTTCTAGGAGATAAACTCGCATTCTCATAGAAAAATAACATTTAAAAAAAAATTTAACGAAAAAATCCTTTAACTTTTTCGAAATAGAAATCTTTAATTTTTTTAAGAAAGCGTCTTTTTTATGTACGAAGAAACCTCTCGCTTTTTGAGAAAATTTCTCAGGAACCCTTACAATTATTGAGAAAAAATACGATTTTTTGAAGACGACAATTTTTCAGTTTTTTCTAAAGTAAAAATATTTCTCAAATTATTGGATAAAAAATTATAAAGAAGAAAAATTTTCGATTTTTTTTCTTTTTGAAAAAATAGAAAATCTTACAGTTTTTTTGGGAGAAAAAATCTCGATTTTTGTTTTAGGATGAAATCTTTTATGTTTACAGAAAAAATGGGATGTTTCCTTTTTTTGAGAAAAATACCTATAATCTCCATCATTATCAATTTTTTGAAGGGAAAAATTCTCTTTTTTGTTTAGAATCAAATATCTCATTTTTGGAGAAAATTTTAAAAATTAATCTCAATTTTTTCGAAAAAAAAAAAAAAAAAATTTCTAGAGAAAAAAAATTTCCGATTTTTCTGAAGCAAATGTAGGTACAATGTACATTTTTTTTGGAGAAAAAAATCTACAATTTTGTTGAAAGAATAAGAAATAATGTTTTTTTTGTTTAGGATAAAATTTTTCATTTTTAAAAAAAAAAAAATCCTTCAGTTTTTTTTGGAGAAAAAATATTTTTCAAATTTTTGGAGAAAAAAAACTCTTAATTTTTTTGTGGGAGATCTCGCATTCTCATAGAAAAATAGCATTTAAATTTTTTTTTTAAAATAAAAAATCGTTCAACTTTTTTGGAAATTAAAATCTTTAATTTTTTTGTGAAACCGTCTTTTTTATGTACAAAGAAAGCTCTCTTTTTTAAGAAAATTTTTTTAGGATTACAATTTTTGAGAAAAAAGACAATATTTTGAGAACGAGAATTTTTCAGTTTTTTCTGAAGTAATAATATTTCTCAAATTTTTGGATATAAAACCATTCAATTTTTTTCGAAAAAAAATAACGAAGAAAATATTTTCTATTTTTTTCCTTTTTGAAAAAAATAAATAAATTTTACATTTTTTGGGGGAAGAAAAAATCTCGATTTTTGTTTAGAATGAAATTTTTTATCTATTTACAGAAAAAAAATGATATTAAACTTTTTTGAGAAAAATATTATCTCGATCATTGTCAATTTTTTTGAAGGAAAAAAATATCTTTTTTGTTTAGAATTAGGGGGTCCACTTTAGTAATATAAATTAATTTTCAGAAGTTTATTCCAAAATTAAGAATTTTTGTACAAAATAGATTTACCTACTTACTGCCATTTTCAAAAATTCGCCAAAAATCGAAAAATCGACTTTAGCAACTAAAAATTAATTTCTGAGATCTTTTCAGCTCAATCAGGGGAGACGAGTTGGCAAGGTTCCCTTACTACATATTAAATACGCAAACTATTTTAATTTTATTTATTTTTTTCATTTTCATCAAACGAGCACATATTGAGCTGGCAAGGACAAAAAAAATCAGGAAATGGACCGAACATTTCGAAAAAAAGTGTATACAACTCGGATAGCACCGACGCAGCGATCACTGTCGCTTTAAATTCATCAACAACGCGTCGTTTAGTAAATTTAATACACTTAAATGGGCTCTTAAATTCGCTCGACTATCAAAGATAACCCCCCGCGTTGGCCCGCTGCGAATTAACGTTGTTTTGCATCGGCAATAGCATCATTTTCTCAATCGACATGTCCTCCTGGCGCGAAACCCAAAGTGACGAATTATTAACACATCGATCGTCGAAAGACTCGAATTCTTCGTATTTCATATTTTTTCATTTTATTCATACGTGTGGTAAACAAATCGCCGTAAAAGTAACGCTCGTCAAAGGAAAACCTAGAGCTTGTTACTCGTGGAAAAAAACACACCAACGAGAGCGAATAATAAAACGTTATTTCAAAACAAAAAGAGAACAGAACCTTTTCAAATGTAGAGATTTGCTTTGTAGCTTAAATTTGCCTCGTATTTATCTATCGTACGTATGTAAATTTGGCGAAAATCTTTCCTTTTTTTCTCGCTTTTCCACTCCGTTCGATATACATCGAGTGTATAACATATATTTCGAATTCGTCGGCAAATATTCAAATTTCCAATTGAAACATGACGATTTGATGTAGCGGGCCATCTGTCACCCAAGTTGTAGCTCGAAGGGGCACCTGTTTTGGGGTAAAAATGCGCCCCACCGAGAAGCACTTGGTAAAAGCTTCAAATTGCTTATTCACCCTTCTTTCATTTTTACATCTCTTTCTCCATGTGACTCTGTAGTTGTACCGACCCGTCGTTCATCTTGGTCGGATTTTACTCTTCCCCCTACCCTCTTCACCGCCCACAGTTTTGGCTACGTGCAGTGTATGGTGCGATAGATGTCCTGCAAACCCTCGTAGTCGTCGTGCTTTATTTGTCGTCTAATAAAAATTGTTTTTATATTGCAATATTTACAAGTTATTGAAAAATCCTACCATGTATCGAGGGTTCGAATGGTGGTGTTGTGGTGTGTTTTACATTGATTGTTATCTGTATTAACTCTTATGCGAGGCATAGGCAGGCGTGATGATGGATTTGTTCGGGTGGTATGAATTTGTTTACGTGAATTGAATATCATGTCACTTGTTTACCAAATCTCAGAGTACGACGACCTCTTGAAATTTTATTTTGTACTTATGAAATGAAAATTCAGGTGTCAGATGCGGAAATTTTGTACAAAATGGAGATTAAGTATAGCTTAAGGTATAAAAACGTGAAATAATTATACACCCAACCAGGAAAAATTTATTCAAAAAGAAATTGGGAAAATGTTAATTTTTGATTACATTTTTACCTATAGAGGAAGATAAAACCAACGACTACGTATAATTTTCATCTTTCGGTTGCAGCCTTACAGGTTCATCTAAAATGTGAACCATGAACCTGCGAGAAAATTTATTCTAAAATAAAATTTAGAGAATAAATTTCTGACTTTTCACAAAAAACAATTATTACAAAAACTGAAATAAAAGCTGATCAGAATCCGGATACAGAATTTTTTCCAATAGGTACTTACTCCAATACTGTGGGTTTGTATTTAATCTTTTTCGTGGTTCATGATTTTTATTTTATTTTTTATTTTTTATTTTTTTGTAAGAGAATTTGTTGAAATTTTTTTGAGTTGAATTGAAAAAATTTCAGGTGATTAAGAAATAACATTTTTTGAGAATTCTCCACAAAATTGAAAAAAAAAACACAGAAGTCCGTTTTTTTTCAATTTGAAGAATTTTTGAGAAATCTATAAGAACAAATTTTTTTATAAATCTTCAGAAAACTTTTTACAGAACTTGAAGAAATAATTTTTAAAAAAATTATCTACAATTTTTCAGAAAATTTCAGAATTTTTTTTAAATAAAATATTTGGAAAAAACTCACATATTTGATTACTTCAAAATAGATGGGTAATTCTCAGAAAATCGGCAAATTTCACTACTGTAAAAGTTCAGAAATTTGACAGGTTTTTAAAAATTTTTTTTTAAGGTAATTGAAAATATATATGCCCTTGAGTACTTTTATGGCGTTGGGGTCAATTCATTTCCCAAAAGGGAGGGGGGAGGACGATTCAAAAAGGGGTATAGCCGGGTAAAATAGGGTGATTTGTCCCCCCAGAGCGAATTTTTAAACCAACTAGTGGAAGTTGGTCCTTATGGTCTAAAACCCCCGTGACCAAATTTTTAGGTCGCTACCTCACCCCCACCCCCTCCTAGAGCGAAAAATGTGATTTTTCGATTATAATTTTTGATTTTGACAGTTTTTAACCAAATTTTTTCAAACTCGGGTAGATGTTAGGTATTAGTGAGTATCTTATTATAGCTTATTAATAATTAATAAAATATCAGTATTATAGCTTATAGAATAACTAATTGTCGAATTGTCCATCGTCGTGGCTGTAAAAATTCATCATTGCCACGACGAAAGACAAACACTTGTGATCCACGACGATGGACAATTCGACAATTAGTTATTCTATAAGCTATAATACTGATATTTTATTAATTATTAATAAGCTATAATAGGATACTTACTAATTAGAATAAATTTTCTCAGTTTTCAGGAAGGTGGGACATTTTATACCGGAGGAATGATAAGCCACGACGATGGACACTATTTTTGTAAAAATTGAAATTTTTACAGATGATTACGTAAAAAATCGCTCTGTGCATTGCCATTCGAAATTTCAAATGAGGATAGTATTATTATAAAAGTAACAAATCAGTGTAGCCATTCAGCAGAAAAAAATATTCACTCAGCGAGCTGAGACAAATTTTTAAAAATTAGCCACGACGATGGACATAAATCTTTGCTACAGTTTTCAATGATCAGGTGTAGTTGTACTAAACACTTTTTGTGATCATCATTCACACTAGCCTATACCCTGAACTTCCTAATGACGTGTACTTACTTTTTTTTCTCAGAAAAACATGGTGATTTCCATAATTTTTGAAATCTGTTTTCAAAAACATGTTGTGCTACAGGCCACGACGATGGACATTTTGAAGTTTAGACTAACTTGTACTCAAGGGGAGGGGGGTGGTATTCATCAAATTGGGCATGATGGATTAAGGACGTTATAATGTACAAATAACCAAAAAATGAAAGTTGGGCATAGTACAGGAGTTGAGAAATCAGCCTGTTACTCAAATTTGCCGATTTTCGGAGAATTACCCAGATACTGAACCAAAATTTTCGTATAATTTCTCACAATTTTTTTTTTTTTTTTTTCAAAAATAATCCGTGAAATGTTAAGAATTTGAACAACATTTTCACAATATTTCCTTCACAAAATTTTGGTAAAATTTCGAATATCATTGCAAAAACTTTTTATACCTACAGATTTAAAAAATTAAAAAAAAACAGATTTTTTTGAGGGGATTTTTCACATTAAAAAATGTCAAAGTATGAAAAATAACAAAATTTTCGGTAATTTTTTTTATTGTCTATTATTCGTTGAAAAATAAATCATAAAATGTCTGAGAATTTAAAAAAAAATTTCGAATAATTTTTCACAAAACCTCTACGAATTTTCACGAAATTTAAGAATAAAATTGTTAAAAATAATGGAAAACTTCTTCCAAAAGTTAAATAAAATTACCTACTATTTTTTTAAATTGAAATTTTCCATAAAATTGCAGAGTTTTTTTTTACAAATTGAAAAAAAAAACACGATTAAAAACCGTAAATCCACAAAATTTTCGGTGATTTTTCCACGAAATTGTTCAAAAAATTGATAAAATTTTTTTTTACAAAATACGAGCAAGTTTTTTTCATTGAAAAATTTCAAAGAAATGAAAAATGACAAAATTATTAGAAAATATTGTTCGAAAAAAATCACAAAATGTCCAAGAACTTTTTTTAAAAAAAAAAATCAAAGAATTTTCACAAAACTTCTACGAATTTTCACTAAATTTAAGAATAAAATTGTTAAAAATAATGGAAAACTTCTTCCAGAATTTGAAGAATTTATTTATTTTTTCATTGAAATTCTCCACAAAATTTCAGTTTTTTTTATAAATTAAAAAAAAACACGATTGAAAACCGCAAATCTTCAAAATTTTCAGTGATTTTCCCCAAAATTTCGAATAATATTTTACAGAATTTAAGATTTTTTTTTACAGAGTTCGAAAAAGATCTCCAGAAAATGTTTTTTTCTTCTTTTTTGCTTGAACATTTTCAAAAATTTTCAAAGATTTCTTCACAAATTAAAAAAATAAACACAATAGAATAACGCAAAATTTTGGAAAAGTCACAAAATTTTCGGAGAATTTTTTACAGATTTTAGAAAGTCAAAAAAAAAAAAATCAGAAAATCTTTTACAAAATACTATTTTTAAATAGAAAACCTTCAAATATTGAAAAATAACAAAATTTTTAGGTTACGAATAAATTATTGTTTGAAAAAAAAAATCAAAAAATGTCTAAGAACTTTTTAAAAAATTTTTGAAGAATTTTCACGAAATATAATGTACCTAGGCCCAACTTTAAAATTTAAAAAAGGTTAACTTTTCAAGTTCGATCCATTTTTATAATTTTTAAAATTTGATATAAAGTGCCTATAGGTATAATTTTGGCATATTTTTAAATTTTACATAAATTTAAAAATCAAATCAATTTTGTAAAATTCAGGTAAGTACCTACCCAATTTTAAAAAAAAAATCAAATGCCAATTTTCTTATTTAATTAGCAACATTTTTTTAAATAATGGAACACTTCTTACAGATCTTAAAAAAATGTTTTTTTCTTCTTTTTTTACTTGAAAAAATTAACAAAATTTCAAAGATTTTTTTACAAACTAAAAAAATAAATACGATTGAATGATGCAAAATTTTGGAAAAGTCACAAAATTTTCGGAGAATTTTTCACAAAACGTCAGAGAATTTTTTCGAATATTTTACAGAATTTTAGAGAATTTTTTACAGATTTTAAAAAATCAAAAAAAAAAAAGAAAACCAGAAAATCTTTTACAAAATACGAGAGTATTTTTAAATAGAAAAACTTCAAATACTTATTGAAAAATAACAAATTTCTATGTCACGAAATTATTGTTTGAAAAAAAATCAAAAAATGTCCAAGAACTTTTAGAATATTTCAAAAAATTTTCACGAAATATATGTACCTAGGTCCAACTTTAAAATTATTTAAAAAAGGACAACTTTTCAAGTTCGATCCATTTTTATAATTTTTAAGATTTGGTATATAAGTACAAGTAGGTATTAAAATAATTTTGGCATCTTTTAAATTTTACATAATTTTAAAAATCGAATCAATTTTGTAAAATTCAGGTACCTACCCAATTTTTAAAAAAAATTCAAATGCTAATTTTCTTATTTAATTAGGTATTTTAAATTTCTAAATTTGACCATTTATAAATTTTAATAGGTTCAGTGCCTAAAAAATTATATTTCAGGTGGGTAGATAAATTTGAAAATATACATAAAAAAGAGAATATTCAACGTTTGAAAAATTTCCCACCCATTTTTAATTTTTTCGAACCATCCTTCGAGCGAGGCACCTAATAAAACAATGCATCCTCCCACAACCTTCCCTAACACCCAAAAATTACCCGGCGTGAAAAAAAAGATGCAAAACTTCGTCGTCGAACTGAAAAATTTCAAGGTTATGGAAAAAAATGTAGATTTTAGAATTGAGCTTTTATTGTAAACGTAAAAGAGGTAATTTAAAGTAAGTACCTCTTTGACACGAGGGAATTTCTGCAGTATTCAGCCTGTTACAAAGTTTTTCGCTTTTATATGGCGAATCTTTATGCCGGCATTGTATGAACCCTCGATTTCAAAGAAACGTAGAAAATCGAATTAGTTTTTTGCTAATTACATTATTCATCTCTGCGATACGATTTTTGTAAAAAGAGCTGATACAATTTGAGCAGCGTCGCGTCGACGAGCCCGACGTTCATCGCTGCTAAGTATATTTACGTATATATTGGATATTCGCATATATAAAAAACCTTTTTTCCATCATACTTTACCGCAACGTTTGCAAGCCACTTGATGGTGCGATTGTTTGTTTGAATGTTCGCAACGCAGAACCGGAGCGTAATTGCGGGCAAACGTCGAATAATTAAATGTGCACCGGAGTAACTCCCATTTAATTTTATGGGCGTGTATAGGGACGATAAAAAAAAATTATATCGAACTATAGTACACGTAGTAGAGTCGTCGTGTAAAAAAGAAATCAACTTTTTTTCTAGCTGGCACTTTGGTCTTGAATGAATAAAAACAATGTCATTTTTTGTATTTTTTATTCGGCTGCTTTAAACGATAGGCGTGGCATAGTGGGATGTTGACGACACTAGATTCAAATCAAGCTGTGAATAAACTTGTAAATTTGCAGTCTCAATATTTTGACAATTGGCACGCGCCTTGAAAATCAACGAGTGGTATTTGCATGCGTTCGGGTTCACGATAGATGCACGTGCGTGTAAAATTCTTCTTCAACCGAGGCCCTGGTTTTTTTATTCTCCAAACACGTGTATGGTATTTTTTAGCCACTTAGAAAACCCTTCCCTTTTCATGCGTGTAGGTCGAATTAACACGTAAAGTCGAAAAGTCGTTTGTGTATCGCAGCTTTCCAACACGAATGAAGTTTCGATTATAAACTGTACCAACTTCATTTTATCAAATACCAAAATTCAATGAAGCTGCGCACAATTCATTTATTCGAGATAAAATCTATATCCTTGTCTCGTTCCACGAGCCTTATTTAGCCTATTAAGCGAATAACTTGGGCTGCATCGTTATCAACCTTATCATTTACCTACAGTAGGTATGGCTAATTTGCTTATAATCGTCTATTTCGTATCATCTACACACGTTTACATCATTTGAATATCATATTTGGTCGAAAAGCAATTTCGATTTGTCCAATGATAGGCCTATTGTGTAGGTACGAGTATAAATTTCCATTATTTGAAACGAGAACGAGGTGTTATGAATTTATTACAGGGTCCATTTGTATTCGAATTTGGTATATTTAATATTTGAAATTGCAGTGAAAATGAGCTTCGTTTGGAGGTTCTGAAATTAACCTGATTTGGGTAATATGATCGTAAAATGAGATGAATCGTGAGTAGTGATGTTTGAAATGTAGTGAAGAATATACTTAATGACTGATGAATTACCTAATAACGATGAAAGAAAATTTCTTAATTTCTTTTTCTTCAATTATTAAATATCTACGTGAATTTAAATTTTTTTGATTTCACAATCATTATTTCAATTTTTTTTAATAGGTATATTATGAATATTTAAGTTATCTGTGATGTTTTATTTATTCAAAATTTTCAATTTTTATGACATTAAAATTTTTCCAAATTCCAAGTTGATTCAAAAAAAAAAGTAATAGATACTTAATGAGAAAAAAAGTTTTTAAGCAATTTTTTCAAAGAAATTAAATTTAAGGAAAATTTGAAATTCACCATGTAAAAAGTACCACTGGTACTTATTTCATGGCAAAATCAATTTTTTTCAAAAATGGGAATAATTGAAAAATTCCAAAATTTTTCATCAGAATTTCTCAGAATGGACCCGAATAATGAGAAAAAAAATTTGAGCAATTTTTTCAAAGAAATTAAATTTAAGGAGAAATTCGCCATTATTATATGGCGAAATGTTTTTTTTTTCAAAAATGGGAATAATTGAAAAAATCTAATATTTTTTTGTCAAAACCACTCAGAATGCACCTGAATAATGAGAAAAAAACTGTTGGGCAATTTTTTCAAAGGAATCAAGTTCTAAGCAAAATGTGTAATTTACTTACCTACTATAAGAAAAGAGCCGACAAACAACCGGTTCTATTACATGGCGAAATTGAATTTTTCCCAAAACTGGAAAAAAATGAAAAATTCAGAATTTTTTCATCAAAACCTCTCAGAATGGATTCGAATAATGCAAAAAAAAATTTTGAGCAATTTTTTCTAAGAAATTCAATTTTAAAGGAATTGATTTTTTTTCAAAAAAAGGGAATAATTCAAAAAATCAGAATTTTTCATCGTAACCTCTCATGAAGGACCCGAATAATTAGAAAAAAATTATTTGGGCAATTTTTTCAAAGAAATTGTATTTAAGGAAAATTTGAAATTCACCATAGGTATGGAAAATCATTTTTTTTCAAAATTGGGAATAATTGAAAAATTCCGAATTTTTTTCATCAGAATCTCTCAGAATAGACCCGAATAATGAGAAAAAAAAATTTTGAGCAATTTTTTCAAGCAAATTAAATTTAGGTAAGGAAAATTTGAAATTCACCATGTATCATGGCAAAATCAATTTTTTCAAATATATATGGGAATAATTGAAAAATTCCAAGTGTTTTCATCACAACCTCGCAGAATGGACCCGAATACTGAGAAAAAAAATTTTTGAGTAATTTTTTCACAGAAATTCAATTTTAAGGAAAATGCGAAATTCATCATAGATATGTATCTATACCTATAGGTAATGGAAAAAATTGATGTTTTCCAAAAATGGGAATAATTCAAAAAATCAGAATTTTTTCATCGTAACCTCTCACAAAGGACCCTAATAATTAGAAAAAAAATTATTTGAGCAATTTTTTCAAAGAAATTGTATTTAAGGAAGATTTGAAATTCACCATGGAAAAAGATCCGGCAAAACGCCGGATCTTTTTACATGGCAATAAAATCAATTTTTTTCAAAAATGGGAATAATTGAAAAATTCCAAAATTTTTCATCAGAATTTCTCAGAATGGACCCAAATAATGAGAAAAAAAATTTTAAGCAATTTTTTCTAAGAAATTCAATTTTAAAGAATTGATTTTTTCCAAAAATGGGAATAATTCAAAAAATCAGAATTTTTTCATCGTAACCTCTCAGAATGGACCTGAATAATGAAAAAAAATTTAAAGTAATTTTTCCAAAGAAATTAAATTTAAGGAAATTTGAAATTCACCATTATTATACTACATGGCAAAATGATTTTTTTTTCAAAAATTGGAATACCTAATTGAAAAATTCTAATATTTTTTTGTCAGAACTACTCAGAATGGACCCGAATAATGAGAAACAAAATTTTTTTAGCAATTTTTTCAATGAAATTAAATTTAAGGAAAATTTGAAATTCATCATGTAATAAGTACCACTGGTAGGGTACTTATTGCATGGCAAAACAATTTTTTTTTTCAAAAATGGAAAAAATTGAAAAATTTCAAAAATTTTCATCAGAACCTCTCAGAATGAACTCGAATACCTAATAATAATTTTAGCAAACACTCCTCTTCAAAAAAGCACTAATGAAAATTGAATTTTCTTGGGAAAATGTTTTTTCAGAAAACCATTTTTTGCGCAAAAAGGTTTTCAAAAAATCTCAAATCCAAAAAAATATCTTGAGGAAATTAATTCAAAAAATATGTACCAAAGTATTTAAAAAAAAATCAAATTAAAATTGCATGAAATTTTGTGCAGAATTTGTTAAAGTTGATAGTTTGGCGATAATGATTAGGTACATTTTATAATTACCTACCAAAATAATTCGATTATCTAAATAAATTCACAACTTCAAAAAAAAATCTCAATCTTTTAGGGTCCTAATTTTTTTATTAAAAAAAAAGAAATGTAGGTAATAAAAAATTTCTAATTTTATAAAACGGAAAAATCCCCAATTTTTTTAGGATGAAAAAATTATCAATTTTTTTAGGATGAAAAAATTATCAATTTTTTTAGGATGAAAAAATTATCAATTTTTTTAGGATGAAAAAATTATCAATTTTTTTAGGATGAAAAAATTATCAATTTTTTTACAAATTTGAAAAAATAGGTACCAATTTTTTTAAAATGAAAAACTTGAAAAAATTTATAGGGTACCTAAAAAAAATCTTAATTTTTAGGGATAAAAAACTAAATTTTTTAGAAATACTTAACTAAAAAAATTCATTTTTTTTAAAAATAAAGACAATTTAAAAAACTAAAAAAATTCGACTTTTTTGGAACAGGAAATTTCTATAATTTTTTTGGAATAGTTAGGTAAGAAAAAATGATTTCAATGAAAAAAAATCCTAATTTTTCAAAATGAAAATATTGTTTAAAAATAAAAAATCAAGCAATTTCCTTTTAAAATCGGAAAAATATTTTAATATTCTTCAATATGAAATTTATTAATTTTTTGATTTTATTGTGAGTTTTTAATTGTCTTGTTCTTAAATAGGTACATTAGAATTTCTCACTTATTATTCAGATTTTTTCGCGTGTTCTTAATTTTTTTCAACTGCACTAATCAAAATTATCTATGTTAATATTTATCATTATTTTAATTATTTACCTAGGTACTCAATTTCTAATTTTTTCAATTCTTACCGATTTTCTTTTTTCTTTTTTTTTTAGTTTTTCTGAATTTTTTAATTTCGGAAGTAGTATTTAAAATTTTTATTTTTGTGATTTTCTAATTTCATGAAATTTTTAATGCTTTCGTAATTGTTCAATTTTTTATTAGATTTGTAATTATTTTGAATCTTTCGATTTCTTTAGTACTTTCAAATTCTCTGCTTTTTCATGAATTATTAATTTTTCCAGCGCTCAATGTTTAATGTAGGTAGATAGGTAGGTACTTGATTATAGAATATTTTATAAAAACGAATACAGTCAAGTTTTATACCTACTTGATATACTTAATTATTCAACTTGAAAATTCAATTTTTAAAAATAGATGCAAAGTTGACTTTGAAAAAATAACAACACCAACAAATTATAAACAGCTATCTACCAATTTTCACGCTGTCTGAACAACATGATGTCATTTTCACGTCAAGTTTTAAACGATATAGGCATCGTATAAACCAAACAACAGTTTATCTCAAGTTTACCAGCTTTTAATAAAATTTACCTTGAAAATCTAATTTCAACAGTATTGATTCGAACAGGATTAAAATCATATTTTCATAATGCACTTAATATCTAGGTAAACTTTTTGATTGTAAAGAGAAAATTACGTCGATGGTTTCGTTAACAACAAACGCATTTATCGAAAATTACTGGAGTAGTAATTTGTAAGGTGATATAACGGAGCTAATCAGTTTAATATTTCAATAATTATTATCTACCATAAAGACACGATCATAATTTTAATGGCTTTGTTAAAATAACACACTAACTTCGTTACCTATACTTGATTTGGTGGTAATATTGTTGATAATTTGCCCAAGTACCTATTTCTTACTCTTGAGAAGGTAGATAGATACACGTTATCTTTACATGGAATATGGAGATTAATTATCAAAAGGGTCCTTACAAAGTGGGGAAGAATCTTATTACATTGTAATGCTTATCATCTTGATCCCTAATATTGAAAATTACTGGCCGGAAATTATCTATTCATTACGGTGAATTGCTAATGGAGATTTTCAATAAGCTCGCGTTACGTTTCGTGTACAAGAGTTAAAGTGGTAGATAAGATAATGGGTGATGGAGTTTAGAATATCAATGACTTTGAACTACGGTTATTTCATTTTTTGCAAGGAACATCAATTTGAGTAGAAGTTTTTAAACATTTTTGGGAACTGATTTTTTCGAGTGCAAAAATTTTTTCTTATCTTTTTCTGAAAAAAATTTCTCAATATTTTCAAAATAACTAAAACACGTTCTCAATCTTTTGAGATTTTTTTTTCAATTTTTTGGGAGCAAAAAATATTTATCATTTTTGGACTGGGCGTTGAAATTTTTCTAATTTTTTTGTACTAAAAAATCTTTTGCTTTATAGGGGAAAAAATCTAATTCATAAATAATCGAAAAAAAATTTCGAACAAAATGTTTTGGGAAGGAACATCTGTTTTTATGGAGAGAAAAAATCGATTTAAAGATATAAAAAAATAAAATTAACTATCGCGAAATGAAAAAAAACAGTCGAAACAAAATGTAACTAATAAATTTTCGGGGGGGGGGGGGGGGCGAGAACCCCAAAATCTTTTGAAGGGCATAAAATATCTGGATTTTTAGGAGAAAAAATTTCTGAAAATTCTGGGAGGAAAAAAATCACGAAATTGTCTCGCAACATTTTAGCAATTTTTGAACGAAAAAATCTTCCTGCAGTTTTTTGGGAGGGAAAGGGGTCAACAAAATTCCTCATTTTGTTGAAATAAAATTTAAAAAAATTTGGATCAAGAAACATTTTATTTTTTTGGAATGAATAAATTTTCTCAATTTTTTTGGAGTAAAAAAATTTGATACCTACCTATAAAATCTGGACTTTATACAAATAAAAAAAAAATTGAATTATTTTTTAATTTTTTTTTAGAGAGAAATCTTTTAAAAAATTATTTTTTTGAAGATAAAACTCTCATAGTTATTTGTTTGTAGGAAAAAATCTCCGAATTTTTTTCAGAATAAAATTTTTCAACTTTTTGGTTACATAGAAATAAAATTTAATTGATGGAATTTTGGGAAAAAAATTTCGGAACTTTCTTGAAGTGAAAAATCACTTGAATTTTTTTGAAGTTTTAAAAATTTTAGCATAAAAAGTTGGAAAATATAATTTTATTTTTATTTCTTATGAACGAAAAAATCTTACTTACATTTTTTGGAGGTCAAAAAATCTCCCATTTTCTTGAAAGTAAATTTTAAAAAAATAATAATTTTAATGTTTTTGATCGTAAAAAAAGATAAAACTTTTCTGGAACTAAAAATTGCTCAAATACTTTGGAGAAATTTTTTTCTTCTTTTTTCCGGAAAAAAGTCTATAAAAAAAACTAAATTTTGTTAATGTAAGAATTTTTTTTTTTAAAGGAGAACGTTTCTTATTTTTTGAAATCATTTTTTTTTTTAAATTAAAAACACCTTTCAATTTTTTTGGGAGTAAAACATTTTTTCAACTTTCTTGGAGTAAAAAACTCTCTCAAATACTTTGGAGAAGAAAATCTTGTTTTTTGAGGAGGGAGGGGATCAATCCTTTTGAGTCTCTAGACGAAAATATTTCCTAAATTGAAAGAAAACAATTTTAATTCTTTTGTAGAAAATCTTTTTTTTTTTTTTTTTTTTTTTTGAGAGAAAATATCTCAACTTTCTTGAATCATTTTTTTAAAATTATTTTTTGGAATGCATAAAATTTTCGAGTTTTTGGATTAAAAGCATTATTTATTCAATTTTTTGGGAGTCACCAAAGAGAATTTCTTAATTTGTTCGGAGTAAAAAATATTCTTATTTTTATTTTTTGGAGTAAAAGTAAAAATGTTTTTTATCTATATTTTAGGAGTAAACATTTAGTTAAGTAGATGAAAATTTTCTATTTTTTCTCATTCTAATTCTTTTGTGTCGATTTTTTGAGGTAATTAAATGAAAATATTTTTTCAATTGAAGGAAAGAATCTCTGGATTAATTTTGGAAAAAATATCATTCGGTATCAAAATTTTGCATTTTGTACAGGAAATTTTTTAAAATTTCTTTGGTGTGTAAGATGTTTCACTATTTTAAAGATTTTCACATTCAAATTTTAAAAAGGGGGAAAAATTAAGACATACCCTGCGGAAAATTCTGTTACCGACTCTGCCTGAAAAACTTTAAACACTTCCTATATATACCTTACCTATTTAAAATTGAATAAAATAGTCGGTATCTCGACTAATAAATTTTAATTAAAAGTATAGAACCTAACCGCCAATACTTTAAACTAATCATAAAAATCAAAGGGTTCACTCTAAAACCACTCCCAATCAAATTCGACGTAACCCATTTCAAAGAGACAAAGGAAGTACCTAACTATTGAATTATAAATAAATATACATAGATAATAGTACAGGATGAAGTATAACCAAAGTATTATCTATTTTTACCGAACAAAATACAACAGATCGAGTGTATCTACATAAAGATATTATGGCAAAAGCAAACATAAAAGGTTACAGAAAGAACGAGTACCACGTAAAATTGCGAAGAATATTTTATCATAAGTAATGAATATTCAACCTTTATGAAACTTTGTTTACCAGCATCAGTTTTTCTCTGTATTATAACAGTTTACGGTGAACAAAAAAGAGGAGGGATTATCCTTTTCCATCGTTTGCACGATTCATGTAAAGTTTAACTTTAACTTTGGCTCGGTATTTTGATCAATACTCAGCAGTAACTATAGCAACTTTTGTACTAACCGCTTCTTCCTGTTCTGGAGCATAATCATCTGTAACATTACCTGCAAATTTTAATCCCCTTTTTTTCGACAATGTATAAAAAATTCACGTATACTGTCTAGATGGTCAAATTTCGATGTAACCAGGGTTGCTTTTCAAATGAAGGTAGGTTCGAGGAAATTATGGAGAGTATGTTGAGTTTTCTGTAAAATATTTTTTTTCTCTTCAAATTGTATGAATGAAAAATGAAAATATGCCGGAAAAAGGTTTAAAAATTTACATAATGTATTTTAAAGCGTAGACAAGATGGAGCGAATTGTTGGCTTGGGTTTGAAATTCGATATCCGGCCAGATTTTGTGCAGGTTTATTGATATCTATCTAATTGAGGAATAGGATTCGATTTATCTATTTTTTTCCAGTCAATTCGAAGTTTCTTATTTTTTTTAAAAAATACTTGAGAACCCAATTTTTTTTTTCACTTGTTCCCATAATAATTATTTTTTTAAAAGAGTTTCATAGTTGTTTATGAAAAAATATGCACTTGATAAAAATACCTAAGTATAAATTGGGAACAAGTGCACCTGACGAATATTTGAAGTCCTTATTTTTACATTTTGGTAAGTGCTGATTTGCAAAAAAAAAAAAAAAAAAAACAAAGTCTAACTCGAATAAAAAAAAAATCAGTTCCAAAAAATATCTTCAAAAATATCAATTTACCAGGAAACCAAAATAGAGGCGCCATCTCTGCGACCTATTCTGTAAAGTCGACCACATATCGATCGACGCAGGTGCAATAAAACCGACAACATTATACGAACCTACAAGTCGTCTGAGAAATTTCTCATCGTTTTGTTTACCAAACCGGCCAAAAAATTACACCAACTACACCAGGTAAGAGCATATAAATATATCTAAGTTATAAAATAATGCACATCAAAGTACACATTGTAACCTAACCTCTAAAGAGAAAATAATAAAGAGCTTATATCGGCGAAACGCGTTAAAATCTGTCAATCTGTAAATCTAAACAAACATATGGGGTAATGATATATTAAAGATTCTGTTAACATATGGGCCATTATGTCGCAGTGGGCATACTAGAATTGGTGTTGCTAAAAAGGGACGTCAAAAGCTACACGGGGTGTCCATATTAAATACTATGTAACTTGACATACATTCAGTGTCATTCTTTTACCAGGGGTTTACCCTTTTACTTTTCAACGCAGATGGCTTTTAACCTGTAATTTTGATGGAAAGTTGCATTTAGGATGTGATAAGTTTGGAATAGGCTTTTTGGCAGCAAAAGTTGATGAACTCTCTCTGTCGTGAATTGAAATTCAAAAATCCTCAATATGACTAAATAATTCTTTGGTACTTCTGAAAAAAAATAGGGATTGGGAGTTGGACCGGTATTTGAGAGCCGAATTATTTTCATACTCTTTTAAAGTCACTCCAAACTTCATATTTTGAGTCTGAAAAGAGGTAGGAAGGACTTAGGGAAGTGAAATTATGAAGCAGAACGCATTTTGATCCAAAATTTTGGCAAAATCATTTGAAATCCCCATTTTTTTTTTTTTTTTTTTTTTTTTTAAATTGAAAATGTTTCCAATTAATCAATATTTTGTTAGACACCTATGAAAACAAATTTTTATAAATTTTTCCAAACAATAAATATTATTTGAAACTTTACATAGAAAAAAATCAATTCAATTCGTCCAATTCAAACACTTTTTTGACAATGAGACATGAGAATTTTTTTTAATGTGGTTCTAAAGAATAGAGGTATTTTTCATTCTAAGAAAATTCAGTTTTTTTTCAACAAAAAAAATTGTTCTTAGGTATTTTCCTTTTTGGATGTAAGATTTCCTTCCACAAAAAAATTGAGATTTTTTTTATCCGAAAATTTGAAAAATATTAGGTATAATTTTTGAGAAATTTTCTTCTCCAAAAAATTGTCTTTTTTCTCAAAAATTGAAAGTTTTTTTCCTTCAAAATATTTGGGAATAATTAAATTACAATTTTATTCTAAAAAAATGAGAACTCCATTTCTGCATAAAAAAGAGATACTTCTTCAAAAAATAAAAGATTTTATAATTCAAAAATTTGGAAAATATTTCAGAGAAATTTTCTTCTTAAAAAAATTGTCTTTTTCCTCAAAATTGAAAATTTTGTTTTTCTTCAAAAATATTTGAGAATAATTACAATTTTATTTTTAAAAAAATGAGAGCTTTCTTTGTGCATAAAAAAGTGACTTTCCTCAAAAAATATATTCATTTTTTTAAATTGAAAAAATTTTCTTTAAAAATTTGAGAAAAATTTTCAAAATTATTATGTACCTATACTTACTTCAGAAGAACTAAAGAGTAGATTTACATTATTTTTAAATGGAAATGGAAAAAAGTCTTTACCTTCTTTAAAATTGAACGACTTTTAGACATTTTGAAACTTATAATTATTATTTTCATAAAGATAGGTTTTTTATTTTTTATTTTTTTTCACCATACAAACTGAAGATTTTTTTAAAAAGATGACTCTATAAAACTAAGGTAATTAATTAAGTATTTTTTACCTCAAGAAAATTTAAATAAAAAAATTGTCATTCTTTTTCTATATGAGAATGCGAAATTTCCTCCTATGAAAAAATTAAGATATTTTTTTCTCCAAAAATTTAGATATTTTTTTCTCCAAAAATTTGAAAAAATATTTTATAAGAATTGATTACCATTTTTTTATTTTCTGCCCAATCTCATTTTAAGCGATACTCTGCCCCCCTCCCTATTCAAAAAAAAGAAAAAAATAAGCAACATTTTTGAACTAGCACTTCAAGTTGTTGCTTTCTATTGGAGAATAATTTCTTATTTTTCCCCAACTAAATTTCAAGTGGTACCACTTACCCCCTCTGATTTTGAAAAATAACGAAATTTTCAATATTTAAAAAAAATTTTCTTCGTAACTATTAATTTTTTCATGAGAAATGATTTCCAATTTATTGAATTTTATATGTGCATCCTAATCACTCCATTCAAGAAAAAAAGGAAAATATTCGCCAGAATTTCAAAATCTTTCCTTTATCGGTTGATTTCAAGTGGCACCTTGCCATTAGTAAAAAAAAAACAAAAAAAAACAAAAAAAAACGATCAAAATATTTTGACCGATTCTGGTACATTTTCCCGAATTCGGTTTCCCGAAGGGCGAATTTCCCGAATAATTTTTTTCCCGAAAAGTCGTTTTCCCGAATCCATTTTTCACGAATGACGTTTTTCCCGAAGAGCAGTTTTTCCGAATGATTATTTCCATGGATAATTCTCAAACGTCACACATCTTGAAAAAATAATAATGAAAAAACTGTAAATACCGAAAAAAATATAAAAATTCATTCATTTCAGTATCTGAGTAATGTATTTTCGTGGGAAAAAAATTCCAAAAAAAACCCAAAACCATAACCAATATTTTTATTGGATTCCATCACTGGGGTAGAGTATTTTTTTAACAGGAGAAAATGAACTACAGTACCTTAGAATACTATCATATAACACTACTTTGTAATTTGTAGATGACTTTCAATAATAAAATTAAAAAAAAAAAAAAATCCGAAATAATGGTGTTTTGGGAAAATGGGATTCGGGAGAAAAATGCTTCGGGAAATCCCCTATTCGGGAAAGCGAATTCGGGGAATTGTCCGGGAACCATTTTTGGATTGACCTACCTATAGCATTACCATTTAATTTAAATTTGTTGTTTTTTATTAGAAAATCATTCTCAATTTTTTACCTATATTTTTCCCACCTGAATTTTTCAGCCCTCCTCCCCATTTCAAAAACGTTACCAAATTTTTGAGCTATGGCATTTTTTTTTGTTTTATTTTAACGAATCAAAATTATTCCTTCTATTGGAAAATCGTTACAAATATTTAATTTTTTCACCTCACTGAATTTTAAGTGGTGCCATTATCCTTTTATTTTGAAAATTGGAATTTTTCATTTTTTTTTTTTTTAAATCAGAGTTTAGTAACATCACTTAAAATTCAGTTAGGCAAAACATTAAAAATATTTTCTAATCAAAAAGTGTTGCTTATTTCTTCTTATTTTTTTGAATAATTGGGGGTAGAGATGTAAAGGTAATTTACCGGTAATATTACCGGTAATTTAAAAATGAAAATTACCAAAATTACCGCGGTAATTTTCATTTTTTTTTCAAAGTAGAATACACATCATTTTTTAGTAAATTATACCATCAAGTGAAAGAATTCAGCAGGCAAAATACTAAATCTCAATCCATTCGAGTTCATATTCATATGCATGCTTCTATTTGAAGGCTCATTTATTACAGAATGTCATTTTAAAGTTCGTTGTTGTTGTTCTTTTTTTTAAATGAAAACCTACCTACATAAGAATTGGTCATTTTTAAAAAGTTTGCAAATTTCAAAACTTGACAATTTTTACAATTTTTTCAACGATTAATAAATTAATAATTTCTCCAAAATTGACAATTTTTTCTTCAAATTTTTTAATTTTTCAAAAATTTCTAAATTTTAAAACTTGACAATTTTCAAAAATGTTATAATTTGTATAAAATTGATAATTTCTCAAAATTAAATAAATTTTCAAAAACGTTGTCATACCTACATTACCTACTTATTTGAAGGTATGTATACCCATTTTTTATTTTCTTTCATCAGATAGATAGGATAGAATGTTATTAGAACAGAAACCAAAATATGTATGTATTCTTTTTTTATTAAAAAATAGAAAGATAGAACAACGATAATTGAAATTTCGGTAATTTTTATTTTGGTCATTTTTCATCCAATGACCTCGGAATCAGCCCAAAACTGTTTTTATACATCCCTGAATCGAATTTCAAAGTGACCAAAATTACCGGTAATATTACTGGTAACTTACCTTGAGGAAAATTACCGGTAATTTTACATCTCTAATTGGGGGCACCCCAGGGTTCCACTTGAAATTAAGTTGGGGGAAAAAATTGCGAATATTTCTAATGAAAAGGAACAACCTTGATGAGTTATGTACAGCCAAATAAATATGATTTTGAAAATCGGCCAATTTTTTTATTTTTTTCAAAAATTAGGGTCACTAGGAGCCACTTAAATTCCAGTTTGAGAAAAATAAAAAACAGAAAACTATTTTCTTATAAAACAAAACAACTTGGAATGAGACAAAAAAAAAAAAAATCAAAAATCAAAAATAAAGACCACCCTTATGCAAAAGTACAAAAAAATGTTATACACACATGGTGCTTACCTCAAAAATTGAAGGGACAAGAGAAGATAAAATTGACACAAAATTTTGTTTGATCAAGCACATGAATGGTACTAAAAAAAAAAATCAACATTTTTTACTCTTGATATTTTTTTTTGCAGAAGTTGGAAAATGAAGGGGCTAAATAGCTTAAAACTTTGAAAAAATACGGTTTCCAAATTTCAAGTCTCCGAAACCAGTGTAACTTTTTGAGAGAATTAAAAAATGTTATGTGATGAATTTGCCTACATCACACCAAATCAGTGATCAAAAGACATCCCACTTTTCATTTATAAACCAGGATCCAACGCAATAGCCCTAATTTTAGAAAAAATTCGCCTAAAAATACCTACTAGGTAAATACATTTTTGTTTATTCAAATCACATTCGCATCTATATCGAAAAAAATAATCCACAGAATGAATATTCTTTGAATACCAACTACTCGAACATCTTGCTCTGGAAAAATAAAAAATAATAAAAAACAAAACACCTATATTAAAAAACCATATCAACAATTCCAAACACATTCGCAACCGCAACAAAAAAATTTATTGATTGAAACGAGATGCTGGTGCGATTGCAATTTGTCTTTCTTAAGAGGGTGACAATAACGCGGAAATGTTTAGGGTAGAAACCACTTCATTGAATATAATGTAGTACGGATTATAAAATGCAGAGTGGTTGGAGAATTAGTAATTACCCGGTCATCCCTCAAGGGTTTGCCAACTTCGAGGGGTGCGTTTAGTTTAGGATACGAGATGTAAACCGGAACCCCTCGCTCATGGTGTGTGCAATCGTCAATAATGACATCAGCGTGTAATGACCATTCCATTGAACTTGAGTTCGCGCCGCGCCACGTCACCCTCGTCAAGCGGTTCCTTTTACAAATTCACAGCTCTTTTTCTTTCGCTGGCTGCAGGACGCGGACGCGACGCGACGATTGCGTACCTCCCACACAGTATGTCGAAATTTTAATCCAATACGTAGGTCTAGGCACCTGCTGTTGCTTTTCTACGCTCTGGTATTGGTATTTTCAAAAGCCCTAGCCGATGGACGATTTTGTTAGTTTTTAAAATATCTCGTGGGGAATTGCTATCGCGACTTTGACAATTGATTGCCTTTTCTATTAAAAGATCTCGAGTGTAGATAAATTGCTCTTTGCTTATGGTTTGTGTTCTGCTTTTATAAAGGGATCATGCCGCAATAATGCCGCTGCTAATTTTACTACTGCTGGTTACTTTAATCGAGGCAAAAGGACCGCATCATCCGCATGCCAGCCATCATCATTACCATCCGCAGCCTTCGTCGAATAAAAAACTAACAAAAGATGAGAACGTATTACACGATAAACAGTTGAGTAATATTTGAAAGAAAAAAATTATCTCCTTACGAGTTCAGCAATGCCAACACAAGGTAATTTTCAACCCTGATTTCAGACACATAAGAGAAGACCTTGGTGAAGATTGGACCGATGATCAGTATTTGACTGACGAAGAAATGGAGTTTCGGTATTTCAAGTAAGTATTAGACATCTCGCAATTTAAATTCTAATAGTTCAGCTGTGAGTTCCTCCTGCTAAATAAGTAGGTAATAACTGAATGCATATTGCATAATTATATTACTTGTTACCTAAATCCATATTACAGAGTTCACGATTATGATAACAACACCAAACTCGACGGATTAGAAATTTATCAGGCAATAAAACATAGTTTGGATCATTCACCTGAAACAACTCCCGGATATGGAAGGCCTACCGCATCAATGGCCGAAAAAGAAGACACCATAATTGGTTTGTAAAATTTAAAAATCTTTGTTTTTTGGAAAAAAATTCTATACCTACATACAATTTTTTTTGGAGTGAAAATATTTCTCCATTGTTGAAAAAAATCTTTCGAATCTCAGAATAAAAAACCTTTCAATTATTTTGCAGAAAACATTAAAAAATTCTAAATTTTTTCTTAAATCAAAAAAATAGGTAAAAAAATTACTACACTCTTTGGAAAATAGAATAAAATAGGTATTTTTTTGTAAAAGAAATTTTATAGTTCTTTTTGGGGGGGGGAGGTTGATTATTCATCCAATTTCTTTTTTGAAAAATTATTTCAATTAAGAAAAAAAACTCAATCTTTGGAGAAATGAATCACTTCACTTTTTTTAGAAAAAAAAATCTGATAAAAAACCGCAAAACTTTTGACTAAAAAAAATCTTTTACTTTTTTTTTTGAGAGGAAAAAAATTGAAAATTTATTCGAAGAAAATTTTTTTTTTTTGATTTTTTGGGGTAGAAATATTTTTGATTTTTAAAAAAAAATCCTCTTGAAATAGTTTGGTAAAAAAAAATCTGATATTTTTTAGAAAGAGGGGGTACATAAGATTAGGCATATCTCAATATTTTTTGGGGGGGGGGGGATATCTGTAAATTATTGGAAAAAATTTCCAAATTGGATTGAAAAAGTTTCTTTAAGAAAAAATTTTTAGATAAGAATTTTATAAATTTTTTCAAAGACACATTTTTAAAATTTATCTGAAGAAAAAGTTTTTTGATTTTTTTTAGACAAATTTTTATATTTTGTTAGGAGAAGTTTCTGATTTCCTTTTTGAGAAAAAGTTGTTTTGGTGAAAATATTCTTTGTTTTTTGGGGGAGGGGGAAGATAAAGCAATTTCATTATTTCGCTTATCAAACGAAAAAATCGTCATAAAAAAAAATCCTTAAATTCTTCTGGAAAAAATTTTCAACTGGTTTGTACAAAAAAATTGAATTTTCACTTTTTTTTAAATAGAAAAATTCATCAACTTTTTTAAAGTAAAAATATTTCACATTTTTCTGGAGAGTGAAAACTAAAAATTTTTTGGAGAAAACTTGTACAGAATTTTCTTGTAGTAAAAAAATCTGAATTTTTTGGAGGAAATTTTTTAAATTTTTTTTAAGGAAAAATTTTTTAAATTGTTTTGGAGGAAATATTTTTTATTTTTTGGGGGGGGGGGGGTGTGTGAAATAAATAATAAAGCAATTTCTTAATTTTTTAGAGAAAATTTCAAGTTTTTAGAAAAAATGGTTTGGAATTCTTTTGGAAAAAATTTCAAAATTGCTTTGCAGAAAGAAAAAGTAAAAAATTTTCAAACTGTTTAGGAGACAAATTTTTTTAATTTCTCTAGGGTAAAACGGTGTCTGTATTTCTTTTTCAAAAATCTCGGAATTGACTACTTGAAAGCATTTCTTCCTTTTGGTGGGGAGGGGAGAAGATACGTAAAGCAATATCTTCATTTTTTGAGGAAAAAAAAAATTATTATTTAAACTCGTTTCGAAAAAATTTCTAAATTGGTTTGTAGGGAAGAAAATAATTGCAATTCTTTAATTTATCTGGGTGACGGTTTTTTGAAGTAAAAACTAAACTTTTTTTTAGGGGAAAACTTGTTCTGAATTTTCTTGGTAGTAACAATTTTTTTTTACCCCTGTGTAGAAAAAAAAAATTGATTTTTGGAGAACAGTCTCTGAATTTAAAAAATACCAATTAAGTAAAAAAATCTCTCAATTGTTTTATAAGCACAAAAATCTTGGATTTCTGTTTTTTAGGAAAACGTACCTCTAAATTGTTTTGAAGAAAAAATTACCAATTTTCAGGGAAAAAATTATAAATAAATAAATAATTTATTTTCAATTTATGCTAATTTCGAACAGGGCTAATCGACCAAGTACTTCTCGAAGATGATACAGATTTTGATGGGTACCTAAGTTATGCTGAATACGTCATCGGAAGACAGAAGGAAAAGGACCGAAAAAACAAGAAATAGATTATTTTCTAAACCCACCAGTCAATCATTTTAATTTTGTATCCGTTTTATTAAAATAAACGTTTTTATTTGTTTCTGTCTATGAAAACATAGGGTAAGTACCTAATCAAATCTAGAGGCCAATGTGCAGAAATTTTTTAGTTACCTACTAATCACAAATTGAAAGCGAGACGAATTGCAATATAAATTCGACTTTTTATTGGAAATGCTTATCAATCTTTAAAAAACTAATAAGCACCATAGGAATTGTTCCAATATCTCTTACCCGAATCCGATTTCGTTTAAAAAGTCATGCAGATGAGCATTCGAAATTCATAATAAAAACGAATTATTTTATCACAACAAACAAAATATACTTAATGAAATCTCGTAAAAATTGAAATAAAAAATAAAATTGTGATTTCAATTCAATCACAACTAACAATAATGAAATTCGAAAAAATCGTAAATAAAAAAAATCAATATTTTCACTCTTCGAATTTTTGAAATCCATATTCGTCTAAATATTTTTTAAAAGGGGTACCTTGGTCCTGATGATTCCTCGTTCCCACAAATCAGCCACGAGAGTAATCTACAGAAGAAAAAAATTATATCAAGAAATACAACTTTTTCGAAAAACATGTTAGTTTTGAAATAAATCTCGCTTACTCTCTCTTCTTCATCATCGTGTGGCAAATCTTCTACGCAGGTAAATTCGGGGTAGCGTTGAAATAACGTTTGAACAGCCTTAACCGATGACTTGGGAATAATGAAAAACGAGGTAGTTTCACCATGGTACTCCAAGGAATTATCGGTAGTGTAATATAAACGATGCACGATTCGAGGTTGTCCTTTTTTACCAGTATCGAATTCCTTTACAAACCTGAAATATTGTCGAATTAAATTTCTATCCGTATGAAACGCGACGATGATAAAATAATAATCACCTTGATACGTATTGTCTCAATAGAACAACTTCAATATCTGCTGAGAATTGGAATTCTTCCAAACCTTTAATTTGTCCATTATTCGTCATGGCCAATCCTCCTCCAAAAACTGAACATTTCTTTTCCTCTGCAGAAAGATAATCGATTAGTTTAAAACGAAACGCAGTAATGACTCGATCAATTTTTAAAGACAAACCGTGAGTCAGTATTGGAGGTAAGGCGTCGTTCATAAGCTTATGTCCAAGTTGATCAACAGCATTATCAATTTGAATATGATCGGTTAATTTGTAAATCAAAGTTTTAATATTTTTCTTCATCGCTAGACGAGCATCTTTACAATTTGGGTTTCTGGCAAATCCGGCTGCTTTTAAATAATCTAGAGGAAGTCCTTTTCTGAATTCTATATCGTTTTTCCACGCGTTTTCTAAAGCTTTAGGAACCACCTGAAATAAATTCCAATATTAATATTTCCATCGAGTTGACAAAAAACATAACAGAAAGTAATTTTACTTTTTCCATGAGGTCGATCCACGCATTACATTGGTAAGCAGAGACTGTAATGTGTAGAGAATGATTCGAATCCTGAGTACAGGCTTGATGAATATAGCCTCTGGGAAGGTACAATAAATCTCCTTCTTCGAGCAATACTGTCATTAAAGGTTCGCCAATTTCTTCATTATTTAGATCAGGACTCGAATATCTTGGTAACGTTTCGCATTCATTTCTAAAAATACGAAAATATTATTATCAAGTCTTTACTTCGAGAATACAAAACAATCGAATTATATCTACCTGGGTGCATACACTTTCCACAACTTTCTACCTTCAATTTGTAATATAAAAGCTTCGATATCGTCATAATGAGGAGCAAAGCCTTGCGAATGAGCAGGAGTCAAGTACGCATTACAGCCAACAAAACATCCAAAATACTCTTGCAATTCGCTATTCAATTTATGAATATTCGGTACAAAAGTCTGCGGATTCAGCAACCGTAATGAACATTTGTTGGTATAAAAATCCCATACGACGTGAGGTCTAGCCACTCCTTCTTGATTATGTAATTCTTTAGAACCATCATTATAGAACGTTATGTCGATATTCTTCGTATAAATTAAATTGCTATAGTGAAGTAGATTATCGATGATTGGCGTGGTCAACAGTAGAGAATATTCTGAATGGCGTTTCGACACGTGTAACGGCTTCTTCTCCCAATAATTTCTGTAAAATATAGATCAGTGTTAGAAACAAAACACTAGATATAGAAGAAATTTTAGCAAAATTTTCACTTACGTCATGAAATCATCGACACCAATGGGACTGATCATCCAATCGAAGAGACATTTTTCTTGAAAGCTTTTCTCAAACGATAGTTGTTTACCCTTTGGACTTGCATTTGAACTTGGAGCATTTTTCACTTGCGTATTGTTGTTCATAGGACTGACAGGAGATAGTTGTTTCGGTGGTGAGCTTACTTCTTTGGGTATTTGAGACTTTTCAGGGACCGTATTAGTAACTTTCAATGGTTTTTCACAAACTACATTATCTTTCTTCTTAGTTATGCCATTTTCTTTTATTTTGAGGAGATTTTTACGAGCCTTTCTGCGTTTTTTGTTCTTCTTGTTTTGGTTACCGGCGGATTTATTTATTACGTGGTGCACCATATACGCGGATACATTCTCCATGTTGAAGCCAGCGTTTGGCAAATGATACTTTTACTATTCTTCGGAAATCACACGTCGTTAATAAATCAAATTAAAATAGCAATAACACCGAAAATTTTGAAGAAAACTTCGTGAAAAAAATAGAAAAATTCAAATATCACGCGGTTATAAAACGCTGCTGCTGCAGCTGCAACTCTATCAAAAAAATAAAAATTTGTCATAAAATTCGCAGCCAGCATCGAATTAGTAATTAGCGATCCTTGTGGATATTTTTAAACTAACTTTTCAAAGCTGAACTTCTTAACTTTTGAACTTTGAACGGTGAAACGGCGGGGAGTGGCTAAATCCACAACAAGTAATCACCAAAATGAACGAATGAGAATTCATATCATATTCTTGTTTGAAAACTCGTTATCGTGGACAATGGACATTTAAAATTTTTCCAAGTTTTATATTCTTCAAATTTTTCATTTTTTTTTTCGTTTTCAATTTTCATTCCATTTTTGAAAAAAAAAATTCTTGAAGAAATTATTCATCACTCATCGAATAATTATTTATTCTTATTTTTTCCTCAAATTAAATTTTTCATTAAATATAAATTTTTTCTGTTTGTCGTTTAAAACAACTTAAAAATCATTTTAAAAAAATAATTATATATTTTTTCTATTTTTTCATTCAAACTTGCCAATAATAATTTTTTCATCAAAATGCAACCAATCTTCATTATATTTTTTCAAATTCATTTTTTCAAATTCATTTTATGAAATTTTTAATGAATATTGTTAATTAAATTTAGTTTTAAATTTTCATTTAGATTTTTAAACATTTTTCATAAAAATTTTTCATCAAAAATGCTTCTAAGATCTAATTCTACCATACTTTTTCAAATTTTTCTTTTGAAATTTCTTTCAAGTAAATTTTTTATCAATAGTTTATTTTTCCGAAATTTTTTCCGACTTTTTAAATTTTATTTTTCAAGACAATTGTTCATACTCCCCTCATTTTCCAATAAAATTTTCAATTGATTTCATTCTCAAATTGGTCATCAGAATGTTCCTATTTCTTCTCCGAACTGGCAACTTGACTTCTCATTCGAATTTTTCCAATAATTTTCATCATTATTTTTTTGTCTTCTAATTCTTATCGAGTAATTTCTAATCGAGTAATATTTTCTAAATTTCTTCAAGTAGATATAAATTCCAATTTTTCTTCAAATTTACTAAAATTTTAATATTCAAAATTGAGTAAGTACCTAAGTAGCTAAGTACTTAACTACTTACTGAGGCTACTGACAGTACAGACTTGTTAAAAAAAAATTGAAAAATTAAAACATAAAAAACCCTAAAAAATACCTAGGTAGAATGAAAAATATTTTGAGTATTTTGTGAAAGAATAAGTTTATTTTAAATAAAACATCAAAGTTTTCAGAAAAAAACTTGAAAAAAATTTGTTTGAAAAAAAAAACTTGTATGAAAAAAAAATCATACAAAGAATAAAGAAGAATGAAGATGAATAAAAAAGAACGAGATCGCCCTTACAATGTGATTACTTATTGTGGATTTAGACACTCCCGATAAGCGTGAAGAATTTTTTCAATTTTGACATTCAAAATTGATAAAATCCATAGTTTTATTACTCTTTATGCATCTTCCAAAGTGAAAACCTCGTCTTTCAAATCTTCACCATGTCGGTCTTCGCCAAAAAATGTCTAGAACAATTGAAAAGCAAGGAGTTCGTCAATTATTTGATGAGGTAAGAATTCACACACTTCTATTACTTTCACTCGAATAGAATGATATTAAAATTTCACTGCTTTTCAGCACCCATTTTTGGGGTCCAGTAGCTAATTGGGGTATTCCTATCGCTGCTCTCGCCGATATCAATAAAGATCCGTCTCTAATCAGTGGCAAAATGACATCTGGTACGTGTATTTTACTTGGACGAAAAATCCGACCTCTGTTTTACATAATTTATGCATCATTGTAATGATTTCAGCTCTTTGCCTGTATTCTTTAATGTTCATGAGATTCGCGTGGAAAGTCCAGCCACGAAATATGTTGTTATTTGCCTGTCATGCCACCAACGAAGTAGCACAAATAGCTCAAGGTGCTAGATTCATCAAGTATAATTTAATGGATAAAAAGGAAGATAAAAAAGAATAGTTTTGTTACCATATTTTTAAGATTTTAAGCTCATAAGCTCTCAAGTCGAAGTCGAATATATCGCGAACGTCGCGATATCTAAATTACCTATTGGGACTGATCTTTCTTTTAAGGTTGTAAGTTTATTTTGAAGTGGTATCGAAGCTAGAGATGTGAAGCATTCCGAGTATCTTAGAAAGTTTTTTTTTTATTGTTATCTCGAATTTTTCGACTTTTTTTTCGTTGATTGATTTGTGTTCGTTTATTTTAACTATTAATAACTCGGTGGGATAGCTGTCGATAGCTGATTAGTCGTTCCCTATCTGCTTCTTTATTTAGTGGTTAAAAAAAATCGAAGATCTTGTTTTAAAAATTACATATTATCGTCGCACAAATGTTACCGTGGTTAGAAAATTAGTAATGGTTTTCGTCTACTTTTTGTTATTGTTTGTTAATATTTATTTTTAGTGGGGTAATTAATTCGAATGTTTTTTTCTTCTCGTTTATGTAAGGATTCTGTTGATATTTATTTTGACTCTGAATAAATTAATTTTCGAATCGAGTATATACGTATCAATTTTTTCTCATTCGTTGCAATGTTTGCATGAAATAGCTAATGGTTTTTCAGAATTTCAGATTGATTGTAAATTTGAAATTTTTTGACGAAAAAGAAAGACGACTCTGACTCATCGTAGTATATCTGAATAGATTATTCCATGGAATTAAAAATTTACAAAAAATTCTTTTAAAAAGAAAAACCCCGCCAAGCTTAAAAAAAAAACGCTGAAAAATAATCTGATACCTACCTATGTATTATGTAGATAAAAAATATCGCCCTTCGCGTATTTTTTTTTTGGTATAAGGATAACACATTAAGGGTGTGCAATATCGTTCACTGTTCGAACATACTCCTATGCACTCGTTATGATTTTTACCAAGTCCAGTGCTACATAAACATAAATCCTTTTTATTCAAAATTGGAGGGGAGGGAGGGGTCCAATCGAAATTTTTTATAATAATCAAAAATATTTTTAGAACTTCAAGCTACAATTTTTGTTTGAAATTTTTTTCAATTGGACCCCTCCCTCCCCACCAATTTTGGACAACACTTCGAACATACCAATTAAAAAATGAAATAGTGAGAGAGGAAGGGCCTAATTTGAAAAATTTTTCAAATAAAAGTTGTGGCTTGAAGTACTAAGAATAATTTTGGTTATTACAAAAATTTCGATTGGATCCCTCTTTCTCCTCTGATTTCACATAACATCAGGTAAATAGGGTTTCAAAATTAGGGAAAGGGTCCAATTGAAAAATTTTTCAAGCAAAAGTTGTAGATTGAGGTCCTAGAAGTAACTTCAGTTAATTCAGTATTATAAAATTTTCAATTAGCCCCCCCCTCCCTTCCCTTCCAATTCAGAATTCAGCATAATATGACTTGAGTACTTATATTAATAAAAAGTGGTGGAGGGAGGGGTCAAATTGAAAAAAATTTCAAACAAAAGTTGTAGTTTGAAGTCTTAAAAATAATTTTGATTATTACAAAAATTGTGATTTGACCACTTTCTGCCCTCCAATTTTGAATTTTCAATTTACATATCCCTGTAGTATTGATGAACTTTTTTGGTATAAAATTTTTATGAAAAGGTACATTTTTAAACTAACGTCTATTTTGATAGTTTTGTTTACATCCATGTGGTGGACCTTCGATGAATTTTTACCAAGTCCATGTGCTACATAATACTTTATATTCCAAACTGGAAGGGAGGAAGGGGTCTAATCGAAATTTCTGTAATAACTAAAAATATTTGTAAAACTTCAAGCTACAACTTTTGTTTGAAATTTTTTTTAATTGGGCCCCTTACCTCCCCACAGTTTTTAATAATGTATTTTGAATGAGTGTGTATAAGTTATATTACTCAAAATTGGTGGGGAAGGAGGGGTCCGATTGAAATTTTTGTTATAACCAAAATTATTTCTAGTACTTCAAGCTACAACTTTTGTTTGAAAATTTTTTCAATCGGGCCCCTTACCTCCCCTCTGTTTTTAATAATGTATTTGAATGAGTTGGATTATCCAAAATTGGAGGGGAGGGAAGGGTCCAATCACAATTTATGTCATAACAAAAAGTATTAGTGAAACTTCAAGCTACAACTTTTGTTTGAAAACCTTTTTCAATTGAGCCCCTCCCTCCCCATATATTTTGCATAACACTCCCAAAATACTAATTAAAAATTTGAAGGGGAAGGGGAAAGGGTCCAATTGAAAACAAAAGTTGTAGCTTGAAGTACTAGGAATAATTTTGGTTATAACAAAAATTCCAATCGGACCCCTCCTTCCTCACCAATTTTGAGTAATATAACTTATACACACTCATTCAAAACACATTATTAAAAACTGTGGGGAGGTAAGGGGCTCAATTAAAAAGAAATTCAAACAAAAGTTGTAGCTTGAAGTTTTACAAATACTTTTAGTTATTACAAAAATTTCGATTAGACCCCTTCCTCCCTTACAATTTTGAATATAAAGTATTATGTAGCACTGGACTTGGTAAAAATGCATCGAAGGTCCTCCACATGGATGTAAACAAAACTATCAAACTAGACGTTAGTCATGTTTAATGTAAAATATCATTCGTAAACGATCTTTAGGTGACTTGTGATTTAGTAAGGTATTTAGTTCGGTTTTCATCTTTCAAAAGTAAACTAATCATTAATGAGTTTGAGTAGTTATCGGATTGGGCAAAATGTCGAATAAAGAATTTATCAATCCTATCGAGTTCGCATCTTTCAGTTTCAAAGATTGTACCTAATTGTGTTTGTGTACCTTTCTTCAAGTTCGTGATCTTGTTTCGCTTTAATTTAAATGAAATTTACGGTCTATGTTCCCATCGTACCTACAAGTTGGTGGTTGGAATAACTACATCCATCGTAATCGCATTTTCAGAGGTTCATCGTACTTACTATCGAGTATGTAATACTATTATAATTATTGTGTTTGATTTTTCTATAACGCAGTTTCTCTTGATAGGTGATTCAGTTCTGAAATCACACCAAATTTTCATTCGTGTGAGCTTCAGTTATTTTTATTATAGTGGTGTTGTTATAGCTTGTTCGTTTCCGTTGTGTTTTTCCAATTCCGTCTATCGTCTTTCGTTTTATTCGTGTCACAATTTGTCGTGTGAATAGTGTGAAGTAAGAAGGTCTTCAGTCTTTGAGTAAGCGCGTCGCTATAGTTGTAACGTTTGATTGCGTTTTTACCTTTATCTTTGCTAAACCATCGCGAAAGTGACCATTGAATGGTACGATAAATTGTAATAGTCGTGGCTAGTCTTGAGCTTAAAAAGTAGATTCGAAGAAAGATTGGTGTTTCGTCGATTTGAATACGTGTAATTTATTCGTTTATTGGCTCAGGTCGTTTGAAAGATTGAAATAATTAGGCATACTAGGTAATTTATTGAGATGTAAGATAGTTTTTCATTAATTCTCGGATTACAATTAGGAAGAAAAATATCCAATTGCTCGCTGTCGCTTTCAACGAATAAAATAGCAACGCTTTTAATTTAGATTTTGATCAACGCGTTAAAAACATAAAAAATATAAGCCAGTTTTGCCTAAGTGTAAGGTCACAAATAAAATTATTTTGTAAAAATTCCACAATTTCCACTTTAAAAAAAATTTCGCTTCATTTACGTTTCGACTTATTGTCGATTATTTTTTTTAAAAAACATCCCTGACAAAACGTCAAAACTTCGAAAAAATCCCCATCGGTAAAAAAAGTACAGACACAAACACTAATTAGCCAATCAGAATCAAGGTTACAAATTCGTTGAACTCTTGACCTGTGCTCTTGACAGTTGACACGTTGACAGATGCGTCGTGTTTTATTTTGAAATTTTCACTTTGGCGTCTTGGTAGCCATTTGCATTTCTAAGAAGCAACAGTAAACTCGTCGTGATTTGTTTGTCATAATTATTTCGAGTTATTTTACGAATTAAATTAATTATTAATTAATAATCGTGTGCCATTTTATTCGTTGTTGTGTTGGCTGAAACTTTTATGTAGTGATGCGTTCATTTTGGTTCATTTTTCGCGTAAATAGTTTCGTCGACGACGAAATGAAATTGAACGCTGCGGTATTGGAAAAATTTGCTCGAGTATTTTTATTCCGTTTTATTAAGTTTTATGGTGTACCGGTCGAATTGTTGTTTCTGTTTGTGTCTTCTGTAAGTACATCTATATCTTGGTAATTATTTAATGTGGCAACTTGTCGCGTACTCAGGGTGGGTATAATTTTTATTTGCGAATAGGCTAATTTGTGAACGAAGTGAAATTATAGTGATTGGTAAATCATGAACAAAAATCAAGTAAAAGTCTGAAAAGTATTGTGTAGTTATTATAACGTATTAGTCGTCTCGGGCATGTCGTTGCATTGCCTCCTTCACACACACACACGCACGCACGCACCTAAACATTCGTCTTTTGTTGATTTTTAGTAACGGCCATTCCCTCCATTTTTAGGCGTCTTTTTGTTTTTTTCTTTGCTCCTTTGTGTTTTAAGTAACTGTGTGTGTTATTTTTCGTAAACCAAAGTTAATTTAATTCATTATTACGTTAGGGTTGATTAAATTTTTAAATCGCGTTGAATTTTTACGTTTTTGAAAATTTGTTGTGCTTATTATTTCGAGTGGAATTACTCCCAACCGGTGTACCTATCGCGTGAGTTGATAATTACATAATTATTCTGCACAATATGGATAATGCTTACTTAATGTGATAGATATTCGAACTTTCTCCAAGTATTACCTGTACTTTATAAATTTGATGCAAAGTTTGGCACTTTAACGGTTATTTTGGTTCGATCTCGTTCGTGTATACATGTCTGCTGTCGATTAGGTATTCCGATTTAGTTTGTTGTCATTTCTTTCTGTTGAGTGATGAAATTCGTTTTTTAGATTGTACGTGCGTTAATTATAGGCATATATTAAAAAGTTGACCTTTTTCAATGATTTCTTACACCTTGATTGTTGATTTTTTCCTGAACTTTTCTCGAGTATTACGTAAAATTTCTCTGAAAAGCTTGAAATTGAAATGTTGAAAATCATTTCGGGTTTTTAGTGGGAGCTCGAGCTCTGTTTCTGTTGAAGAGAATATAATTATGATGCGAGTTTCTTATTTTTACAGTGCATCTTACTTATGTTAGGTATGTTTTGTGTTTCAGATTAATTTTCTGCGACCAATATTATCGTCCTTGGCTGTTCAATTTTGGAACTCAAACGAGCTTTGGATAGTGCTAAAAAGGTAAGTCGACCTTTTTCGTTTGGAATTCGCCAATCATGCAGCTGTTGGTTTTATTTGATTGAAATTTCGAATGTAGGTTGTTATGAGTTTCTAATTTTATGTATTTTTTTCTACAGATATTAGATATCTTGTTGGGCAGTAAACGAGAATATTTTATCAGCTTATTCTTTGTACACACGACGGAAAAAACTCAAGGTGCAGGTCTTCGCTCCAGCTATTCAATTGGAAGCCATCATCGTTGACGCTGATTAGAAAATATAAATTAGTCGTATCGGAACGTTCATCTAGAAATACCTTGTCATCCGTAGAACTTTAGACGATACCTAGAACATTGGCTAACCCTTACGCTACATCAACTGCTTGTGTATGTTAAGAGAGAACTTTCAAAAGAGACTAGGGGGTTTTGTTGATATTCCAAAATGAATGCGTGATTTTTAATGTTTTTATTTTCTTCGTTTTTAGAATACTTCGCTACGTGTATTTTTCCAAGAAATAGAATGAAGCTGGATGATATTAGTGCCTCGACCCTCGAAGAGATTCAACATTCTACGTACATTTGCAAGTCGATTCGGAATCACAACAACGTGAGTTTGATTTGTTATTTCAGTTGTTCTTTTTTTATTTCGATTTTACAGTTCATCTCATTTTTATTTTAATGTCGTTCTTTTACGAATTTCTAATTTAAAAATATTTTCGTTCGATGTTTATGGTTTTATTTAATTTTTTTTCTTAAAAATTTTCTCCAAGTATCTCGGTGCAAAGTACATCCCTAAAATAAAATTGCTTACCTATGTTATCAAATTATTCTCAAATTTCTCATCAACGTTTTTCGTTTAATTTTTTTCTATACTTTCTTGTTCTTCTTTTTCGTAAATTTTTTTCCATTTTTTTTTCTATAATTTTCTTCAAAGTTTTTTAAAAATCTGCAACAAATTTTTTGCCAAATTTATCTATATTTTTTTCAAACTTACGTGTTACTGAAATTTTTTCATTTTCCACAGAATTTTCTCCAAGTTTCTAAACACTTCAATTGTTCATCTTAATTTTTCCGAATAGCTATTAGGTAAAAATAGAAAGTTTTAAAAATTTTCATTATATATTTTTTTCCACTTTTAAATTCGGGGGTTTTTATTGGATTTTTTCAAAAAAATGTCTGAAATGTTCAATATTTTTATAACATAGCGTGAAATTTTGGCAAATTTTTAGAAAAAAATTTCATTGCGAAATATTACAGAAAAAAAATATGAAAAACTTTGATGAGAAATTTGTGAAAAATTGTAATTTTTGAAATTTATTTTAACCCTTTCGGACCCAAGGTCGAACTAGCCCAGATAGAAGCATTATCTTTTAATATCCATATAGTATAAAATATTCTAAAACTCCTTGATTTTTTTTGTTTCAATCTGGACTAGTTCGGCCTTGGGTCCGAAAGGGTTAAAATTTTTAAAATGTCTAAAATTTCAAAATTTGATTCAAGTTTGAATTTTTTTTTAATTTTATAAATTTTTGCAATTGCATGAATTTCCAAGGAGTAATAGATTTTTTAAATTTGCTCAATTTTTGGAAATTATTTTCCAATAATTTTTAATGATAACTTTTCTTAATTTTCAATAGGTAAAAAAATTTTGAAATTTTGAAATTTTTGAAATAAATTTTCATAAATTTAAAAAAATAAAAATTGGGCAATTTTTTTAATAGTTTATTATTTTATCAATGAATTTTCTTCAATTTTTACTTTTTAGAGATCATTATCTCTTGAATTTTCAAAAACCATATTATTTTGTTACCTATATAGTTTTAAAAAAATTTAAAATGGATTTTTTCCGATTTTTTTTTAAAAGAGATTTTTTTCTACTTTTCAAAGCTAGATTTTTTAAATTTTAGAATTCCAAGTTTACGTAGTTAATTTTTCAACATTATTGAATTTTTTGGGAAAATTTTCTTTGAATTCTCACAAAATAGAAACAGTGCATTTTTTTTAGAGATTTTTTATTGTCAAAAATTGAATTCTAAAAATTTTGAAAAAAGCATTTTAAAATTTTTTTCAAAATTGATTTTTTTTCAATAATCTTTTGGGATAACTTTTCTTAATTTCCAATTACAAAATTTTCTTCAATTTTTTAATTTTTGAAATAATTTTTCATAAATTTTTAAAAATAAAAATTTGGCAATTTTTTTAATATTTTATTATTTTATCAATGAATTTTCTTCAATTTTTACTTTTTAGAGATATTTGTTGCCTACCTAGGTAGTAGGTACTTCAAAAAAAAATTCAAGATGGATTTTTTCGATTTTTTTTAAAGGAGGTTTTTTTCTACTTTTCAAAACTAGATTTTGTAAATTTTAGAATTCCAAAATTTTACTCAAATTATGATAAATTTTCAGAAAAATTAGTTTAGTCACAGTTTTCAACATATTGAATTTTTTTCAATTTTTGGGAAAATTTTCTTTGAATTCTCACAAATAGAAACAGTTTACTTATTTTTTGAGAGATTTTTTTGATGTTTAAAAATTAAATTCTAAAAATTTTGAAAAAAGCATTTTAAAATTTTTTCAATAATTTTTTAGATAACTTTTTTAAATTTCCAATTACGAAATTTTCGCAATTTTTAAACTTTTGGTGGGAAGTTTATAATAGCTGAGCTATTACGCCCATAAAAAATTTATTTCATAATGACCATCCTCGAAAACACAATTTACGCCACAGGTTTCACCAACGGCAGAACTGTATTTTAATAAAATTTCAACTTTTTTGCAGGAATACGAAAGACGTAAGAATGCTCGTAACGGTCGTCGGTATTGAAATCGAGCCTAAAACAACGTATAAAGTAGAAAATATGAGCTGCAAAGGTCTAAAAGTGAACATTGTCGGCAGAAATACCTCGAAAGAAACTCAGATTCCAGTCTATGGCTGATGAAGAACCTGCTATGTGAAGGTACGTTTAGATTTGTAGGTTTTCAAAGGTCGAAATGTTAAAACGAAAATGTAACGCGTTGTTTTTCTCTGCAGATATAGTAAATAATTGAATGGAGCAACCGATCAAGTGATTTAGAGATATTTCCACGATGTGATGAATCAGAACGTGATGGAGCCATTGTTATTTAATCAGGAAATGAATACCTATCAACTTTGTTAGTTCGTCAATTGATACACTAACACTCTAGAAACTTTTCGACAGCTGCAGCTATCGTACAAAAGGTGAGAGCTTGGTCTCCTTTTTCCTTTTAGTAACTTTGGCTCGTATGAATAATTATTACACCTGTGTGGGTGTAAGTTTCATACGCATCTGTCTATGTCTTAGTTGAGAGATCTCGATCATGAGGTTAGATGTTTTAAAAAATGCTAATATTATGAACGTGATTTTGTTACAGACCAGACAAAGATCCATCCCATCTGCTCGAGAAAACTGAATATCTTTTACACGTATGATTGAACAATGAACATTCATCAGACGACCACATCGAGTAAAAATGCGGCCTTTGAAAACAGATGATCCAACAACAGATTCTTCGGATTCAGTACAAAAATTATGTTGGAGTTGTGCTGCTGATAGATACTAAATCCGGCCACCTTGGGTAATAATTACGTGAATATTTTATTTTTTGAAATTTTAATGCTTCCTAAATTTAACGCTGCTTTCAAATTTTGGCAATTTTAAAATTTTCTCGTCTTCTAAATATTAATCAACTTTTTTGTAATTCTCAAAATTTGTTAATTTAAAAAAAAAATTAATCTCTCGACAATTGTTTTTGAAATTTGGAAAAAGTGAAATTGTTTCAGAAACTTTTTGGGTTGTTTTTTAAAATTTGTGATTTATTTCAAATATTGAAAGTTTAGATTTTTGAAATTACCAATTTTTCATAATAATAATCAGATTAGGTAGGTACTCAAAATTGAAAAAAAAAATTCAATTTTTTTCGAAGTTGTTAATTTTTTAATTTATTATGATGTTCCACTTTTTTTTAACATTCACTTACACTCAACAATTTCTTCTTACTGAATAGTTTCTTTTTCAAAATTGACTAACATTTTCAACTTCTTAAAATGCTCTTTAATTTTTTGATTAAGTATTCTAATTTTTATTATTATTAAAATTATTGAACTTTTTCACACTTTTCAAAATTTGTTAATTTAAAAAAAATGGCTAAAACTTGACAATTATTTTTGAAATTTGAAAATACCTATGAAATTTTTTTAACTCTTCGATTTTTTTTTTCAAATTGTCATTTTTTCATATCATCGAAAGTTTTGATTTTTGAAATGATTAATTTTTCATAATTTTCAGATTTCTCAAAAATGCTTGCTAATTTTTTGAATAAGTAAGGTAGTTGCACCAGTGGTGGACCCTTATAGTGGAAGTGTCTTATAAAAAACATTCTGGTTTAAAAACTAATAACGTTGGCGAAATGGTGAATATACCAAACGATTCCTTGTGTATTCTACAACAAAATGCGCTATAATTTTTTAATTTTACTTCATTTCTTTATTCGGTAAAATTGTCACTCATTAGCCATGAGAAAGAGAAACTATCATTTTTCGTAAATATTTACCAATTTTTTGCATGATCAACCACTAGAACTTTACAAAAATTTCGTAAGTCTAGTACTTGATCAAAATGATCAACTATTGGCTAAACACCATTTTTACCTTCCAGTAGATAGTCACCGTCATATTTGATAGAATTTTGGCAATATTTTTTATTTTAATGAAGAAATGGAATCTCCAAACTCTTCTGATTCAGGTCCAAATGGTTATATTTCAAGTTTTATTAATCTTAATAGTGTAAAATTCATATTTCGATAACACTTCGGCTTAACAAAAATCTTTAGAATTGGCATCATTTTGAAAATTGTTCTAACAAAAAAATTTTAGACGATCATTATTAATTACTTGAACAGAATTGATTAAAAACTTTTATGTGGTTCTATGCAGAAATGTTCCCGGTTTGCTCTAAAAAAAATTTCTGAAGCTATTTTAAAAATACGCTTAATTATAAACATTTTTCTTCTCAAGTGACCCACCACTGGGTCGTGGCCAACGACTGGTGCAACTACCTTATTCTAATTTCATTTTTTTAAAATCTAAAAATTACAAAACTACCTAGTACCTACCTAGTTGGAAATTTGAAAAGTTGAATTTTTTTCAACTTATCGATTTTTTTTTCAAATATTGAAAATTTTGATTTTTTTAAAGTACCAATTTATCAATTTTTCTCAATTTTTAAATTTCTTAAAAATGTTTGTTAATTTTTTGAATAAAAATTCTAATTTTCATTATGTTTTTTTAAACCTAAAAATTAATACTTAAACTTTTTCAAACTTCTCAAAATTTATTAATTTCAAAAAAAAAAAAATTGATCTCCTGACAAGTATTTTTGAAATTTGAAAATATTAATTTTTTCAACTTTTTGAAATTACCAATTTTTCATTATTTTCAGATTTATCAGAATTGTACAATTTTCCCAGGACTTTTTCTAAATTTGTAAATTTTTAAAATTTCTTATGATGTTCCATTGTTTTGAAAATTTACCTACAATTTACAATTTTTTCATAATTGATTGTTTTTTTTTCGAAATGACAAACTTTTTCAACACTCCATATTCCATAATGCTCGATAATTCTTTGAATAAGTACCTATTCTAATTTCTTTTTTTTTTCAACCTGAAAATTGGTCAACTTTTTTGAAATTTGAAAACGTTGATTTTTTTTCAAATACCTATCGAAAATTTTGATTTTTGAGATTACCAATTTGCCAATTTTTCTTAATTTTTAGATTTCTCAAGAAATCAAAAATGCTCGCTAACTTTTTGAAGCAGTTTAAAAAACATTTTAAATGCTTTGACAATTTTTTTTAAAATTAGATATAATTATTTTGAAATTTTTTACAACGTTTCGATTTGATTTTTTTTCAAATATTGAAAGTTTTTGTTTTTTAAATTAGGAATCAATTTGTCAATCTATTTATATAATTTGGTTTATTCAAACAGGTGTTGATTGTAGGACGTAGATCACTTCGTAAGACTACACGAGCGTCTTTATCAAATCACTACATAAGCAAGCGAGCATATTGATCGAAAGAAACGATCATCTGCAATTTCGCATCATACTAGACAAGCGCGGCGTAAGTAGGTATTATTTTATTTTTGAAAAGTACGCTAGAAATTTGAATTCATTCATTTTCAAAGACCCCTCTCTTACCTACTGATCATTTTTTCAAAGGCTTCTGATGAAAATGACCTTATAACCAGATTCCAGCAATCAAAAGTGATTAAAATCGAGCTGTGCAACAGATTGTTACCGGATCCTAGCAAGTTGAAATTGTACATTAATTGGGTAAGCTGAAGTTTCTAGAAATTTTTACAGCACCGCAGTTTTTTCAACAAAAAAATCCTATTTCATTAGGTATTAGAATTTTCTCCCACTGAAAAATTTTGCAAAATATTTTGATGAATATTATTCAAAAATAAGTTTTTTTCGTTTCGTCCAAGTTATATAGTATTTTTTTTTCAACTTTGTCAATTTTTTCTACGTTTCAAAATTTATTTCTCAAAATTAAGTATTCATTTTTTTTTAAATTTTCCGAAAAAAATTTTAATTTCTTATGATGTTCCACTTTATTAAAAATTTACCTACAATTTAAATTGTTTTCATACATAATTTTTTTATCGAAATTGACAAAAAATAAGTATTTGAAATTTGATAAAAAATCTAAAATAATTTCTAAAATTTCATTCAAGTTTGAATTTTTTTTTTCAAATACCTAATAACTTTTTCAAAATTGCGTCAATTTTCAAGGTGTAATAATTTGTTTAACTGTAAATAGTTTTTAAAATTTGGAGAATTTTGAAAATTGGTTTTTCGATTGTAGGCATAGCAGTAAAAAAAAATTTCAATTCTATGGAAATTTATTTGGCAATTTTTTTTGTAAAATTCAAACGTCTAAGTGTAGGATTCTCAAGAGGATGAATTAATCAACTATAATTTCAAAACAAAAAATTTTCAACCTTGTGGAAATTTGACAATTTTTTTTTTTTTTTTTTTTGTAAAATTCAACCCTACAAGTTGAATAGCATTTCGAGTAATAAGTCCAATTTTTTTTTTCTAATTTATTGAAATTTAACAATTTAAAAAAAAATTCTACCCCTCAACTGTTGGGTTCTCGAGTGATAAATTCTAAAAAAATCCATTCCTATGTTGGCAATTATGTTTTGTAAAATTCAACCCTACAAGTTGTAGAACATTTCGAGTTATAATTCCAATTTTTTTCTAATTTATTGAAATTTGACAATTTAAAAAAAATTCTACGTCACAACTGTTGGGTTTTCGAGTGATAAATTCGAAAAAAAAATTCATTCCTATGTTGGCAACTTTTTTCTGTTGTGAAATTCTACCCTAAAATGGTAGCGTTTCACGAGAAATAAATTGCAATTTTTTTATAATTTAATGGAAATTTAGTCATTTTTTTGTACAATTAAAACCTACAACTGTAGGGTTTTTCATTGCTAAATTTATAAAAAAGGAAATCAACTTTTTAGTGCTTCCCAATTTTTTTCGTAAAATTCAACTCTACAAGGTCATTCATTTTATTACGTATTGTTATTATTTCCTCCATGTAAATTTCGGTTTGAAAATTATTTCAATTGAATCAATGAGCATCTATGGCTATATCGTAAATACCTACCCGCGCGACTCGATACGAAATTACTCTTGTTTTGATAAGTACATTGAATTATTTTTTCTCAACCCGTCAACTCTGGACCATTTTTCAAGCGTTTAGTTTATTTATACTCGAGTATTCGTGATTGGCAAACAGTTACGAAATGGACAATTTTTTTAGCAGATCCTCCCTCGATTATGGCAATTTTTCTCGCGATCTTTTTTATAGGTTTTGCAAACATCGTAATTAAAAACGATTTTACGGGTGGACGATTTTTTACAGAGACTCTTTGATTATTTTTTGACCAGAAGAGGTATAAGATGGCAGTTATTCCCTCGATAATTTTTACGTACAGGATTTAGCCGATTTACAAACATTACTGAAAAATTGAAAATGTTTTTTTTTTATTGTATTGGTACATCGACAGCTAGATCTATGTTTCCCTTTTACTGGCGGACTTTTTTTTTAGCGACGCTTCGAATAATTTTTTTAATCGATATTCGTAAGGGGCAAATTACGAATTTTTTCCCGGTTGGTCCGAGGCTGACGAAGGGATTGTGGGACGAGACTTGGGAATATAATTAATTCGTTTTGTTGGGTTTGTGTATTTTTGAAGGTGGTGTCAGTAGGGTTGAAAAATACGAAAAAAAATCTAAAATTCGCAAGGAATGAAAAAAAAAAATTGTTGAACTAGCTGAAATTTATTTTTTCGACTCATAAATTTAAATTTTTGCAAAATTGATATTTTATTTTTGAAATAATTACACGAGAAATCTTACAGTTGTAGGATTTAAAAAAATGAAAAAATTGCCAAAACTTCTGCAATAATTGAAATAACTTGCCCATATTTGGTAGAATTAAATGAAGATTGATTGGAAAAAATTTATTTCAGCCAATAAATTCAAATTTTCATATAATTGAAAAAAAAAAATCAGAATAATTACTCGAGAAACCCTACAGTTATAGGGTTGAATAAATTGTAAAAATTGCCAAAACTTCTGGAATTGAAAAAAAATGTCTAAATTTGTTAGAATTTTGTGTTTTTTTTTTGTGTGTAAGAATTTTTAATATTTTTATTTAATTTTTTCATCAGTCAATTTTTTAACTTCAATTCAATCTTTTTTCTTTTTTGGCGTCAATTTTTTAATTGTTCATTTTTCTGTTGTTGAATTTTTCCACTCTCAAAAAAATAGCAATTTTTTCATCCCCTAAACTTATTCTTGATTTTATTTATTCGTACGTTTTGTTGTAGAGTTCAAATAGATATCACTGATTGTTTTTGTTTTTTTTGACAGTTTTTTTTTTATTCCGGCTTATGAGAAGAGTACGAATACCTGTTGCTGCCTACCTTCATTGTACCTACGACACCACGAGATCATCTTCGTATCTGTTTTCGTGGAATGCTGTGGTATGTCGACGTGATATCGATGAATTTTTTTATTGATTAAGATTAAGAATCAACGAGGCATTTCACTTTACTAAACCAGCAACCATCTGCATATATTTTTTCATTGGTTAATGAGCCTCGACTATATTTTTAAGTACTCGCGATGGCAAACCAGCTGCCCACTTCGTGATGTTTTTGTAGATCATTCACAGACTCATCTCTCCTCGATTATTTACCAAATTTATTAAGAACTTGCGAGTATACCCATATTACACCGGTGTTGAATAATTTTCAAGATTGTGCCCTGGATATTTTCCCTCGTGATTATTTTTTTCAAGGCTTACGTTATCTTCGCTGGAAGCGATTTTTTAAATTGCCAAATTGACGAGCAATATTACATTGGCGACAGTATCTAGATTGATATTTCCAATTTGCAGATTAGCATCGCGTCGATTATTGTTTGAAATCTGGCATTTGATTATGGTGAATATGCTTATAAGATTGATGTGAAATTGATATACCCCTTGGATATTTTTTCATTGTCAGAAGTTGATATATAAGTACATTACATTGGCGAATCAATAGGTACCTAGATCGATATTTCAATTTTCAGGTGAAGTTTTTTTTTTGTTTTTTTTTTATGCAAATGACGACCTCAGGTGATGTTTTATTTTTCATGCAAATTACGACCCCAGATGATGTTGTTTTTTTTAATGTAAATGACGACCCTTTAATTGTTTTTTGAAAACTGGCGTTTGGTTTGAAAATTGATTATCGTTCGCAGTTTCGATCGCGTTCGTATATTTTCGTTGTCTTCGATTCGGTATTATTCGCGTTTAGGTGCCTGGATTGAAATCGTTTAGCGTTAGTGGGGCAAGGTGGTATTTTTTTAAATTCTTTGGTGCGGGCGTCCGCGCTTGGTTTTGTTACGGGGTCGTGTTGGTGAGCTCGATTATCAATATCGGTGCCGTCCACCGTTGATAGTTGGAGCCATTTCACGATAACTCTTCTTCGGCAGACGAGGGCTGATGAAGGGATCCTGTAATGAAATCGGGTTCAAAATTGATTCGTTTTTCGTGTAGGATTCTCAATTCGTCAGTTTAGGTGTCCGATGTTTTGGTTTTCCGGGGTTGTGCACACTGCGCTCGATTACCAACGGTGCCGTACCACCTTGGTTGGTAATCGTATGGGCCAGTTGGCAACTTTATTCTTCTTCGGCTGAACGAGGGCTGATGGAAGAATTCTGGGACCTAAATGTGGGGCTCGCGTTCGCGGATTTGCAGAGGCGTTGGTTTCGACGGATGGTGTCGACTGTCGCGAGTTGACGCCACGTCTGCGAAACGCGCCTCTGGCTAGGAGTATCCATCGATGTCGGTATCTGCGTGAACCTGGAAACCTCACGACATCGAGAAAGACCCGGAGTATTCTACGGCGCTGGCGCGATCTTCCCCGGGAATGCGTCGGCCGGCCGGCGACCCGGATCAGGAGGACATTCCAGAGTCGTATTAAGCGAAGGGTATGGAGGGTGCGAATAATTCTCATACGCCCGAGTAGAACGTAGCATTGTTTGGATTGCGGATCAAAACTGTAAGAGTTGGGTATCAAAATTTCTCTTATGCGAAGTATCAGTCCCGGACCATAGGAGTAGGTGATTATCCGGGGCTGGCCAGGACAACGGGACTGCGCCTGGGTACTGCGAGCTCGGAGGGCTTCATGGCACCCTGCACCACCGACTTCGGTCGGAGACCTGGTGACACTGCCTAAGAGGGGTCCTGAGATGACCGCGGTAACGGCTTCGCAAACGGGAACGGTTTCCTAGTGTTATCGTTTCTGTAGGCAACGAGCTCCATCAAAGAGGTTGGAGGCTGGTCGGCTGTTTTGGCTCGACCGATTTCGGTCTATATTGTTCTTCGGGCTGCGTACCACCAGTACAATGTCTGAAGAATAATCTAAATTTAAAACGGTCGCCGAATAGGCGTACCGTAAGTTCCTTTGCCTCGACAATGGATGACTCATTTGGTTGTGCCCGCGGTGTTCGCGCCTTGTCTACTGGTTACGGTCTAGCGAACATCGCCCGTGGTGAGTGATCTCCCGGGGAAGGTACTGCCTCGCTCGTTGAGGCAGTTGAAGAGAGTGTGAAGTGAGAATGTTGATCCGGATTGTTTCGCGATGCTACGTTGTACTCGTGAGTATGGGGTTTGTTTGCTTCTTTTATTAAAAAATTTCAAAATCATTTTTATTTAAAAAAAAAAAATTGAAGAAAATGATAATAATCAATCAGTATTTGGCCTCTGGGTAATAACACAATTTTTTGCAGGGTAAAGCTCGGAACTCAATCGTCGTCATTAATTAACGCCAAATTTAGCATCCCTTTTTTATGATACTCATTTGGCCCAATTGTAATTTTTTAATCAAGTACCTATGTATTGTAACTTTTGTCTTTTTGTATTCGCGCAGATTATATCGTTTGCAATAATTTGTCAAAATATGTTATTTATCTGTATATTATGATGATGATGTTGTTGTTATTTATTATTGATGTAATAACCGATCACGGTTTTTCACTGTCTAGCGGCGGACAGTGTTTTTTAACCCAGATCGGTTAATATTAGTATTTTAATATTGTATTTTTTTTTTATATAATGCCGCCTTGTTTCTTTTGCGAACAAGATAGAACTTTCGACTCGGACGCCGAGGTGTTTTCTTTTTCGATATTAGTATTATTCTTAAACAAGCAACAAGCTACAAAATGATGAAAAATACTCTTTTCAGCTTGAATTAGTAAAAGAAGTACTACCGTGGACAGAATGTCGAACTATAGTAATGGTAGGTAAAAATGCCCGATAAAGTACTAGAATAGAGCTTTGAAATTAATCAAGTTCCTTTTTTAAGAAGGAAATTCAAAGCTTGGGCAATTTTCTACAATAGTAAGAGACGAATTCCTACGAAAAGTCGTAAATGGCACCGAAAGCTGCGAAAAAATGCAGTAAATATAATAGATGTTATTCGTAAGTGATGAGTGCCTGCAAAAGCACACGATAGGCGACTCAAACGACATCTCCATTACGCCAAAAAAAAACTTTTAGCGCTATCTGTCAGTAATAAACTGAAACTTGGTTCTATTTCGTATTAAATTCAGATGTGTCAAACAAGTTGCATACCCTGTCAACTGTAGGAATAATTTTTTACTCAAAATATTGCACTTTTTCAAAAGTCATCGTACGTTGGTATTATTGAGGTCGTTTATGACTAATTCGAAGTCGCTGATCACGATTACGTTGCCAATTTTGAGCGTACTTACTTTGTTGTGCCGGAAATAATGATTTAAAAAAAAAAAATCCTCGTTTTTATAGGAAAGAGAGGTGAAAATTAAAAACTAATAGCAGACTCGTAATCAGCGTGGACCAATTAGTCGAACACCACTCCTATCTCAATTTTTTTGGAGATCGAAAAAATTATAATTCGAATTTATCATTTATACCTTCCAGGATTGCCAACTTTGAGAAATAAATTTTTTCCTGTCACTATGTTGGCAACATTGTTTGAAACAATTTTCAAATTTGAATTCTACGACCTCGCATTACTAATAAATGACTCTTCAACCGCTTTCGAAAACTTCCTAGAAGCTTTAAAGCTCATTTAAAATTTTTTTTGTTTGTGGTGTTAATTGAGTTGCATACTCGATGCATTTGCAGGCAGATTCGAGGGATATTTTCAAAATGCGACGCTTTTTTCAAAAATTATCGTATTTTTGTATTTTTAATGAGGTTTATTACTGAGTCGAGGTCGCTGATCGCGAATATGAGCTTAATTTTCAATTCAACTTTCTCATTCTACTACAAATGTGGATTTTCCGAAAAAAATTACTCTTTTAAAGGCAAAGGAAGGGTCAAAATTAAAAAATATCGGCAGATACGGAATCAGCGAGGTTGAATTAGTCGATAACGATATTAATCTGAATTTTTTTGAAAATTTTGAAAATTTCAAAGTCTTCTAACTCTGTGAGAAATCGACGTACAGCAAAATGGATAGCATTTTCGGGATCAGCGTGGTCGACTTAGTCGAAAAGCACTCCTATCTCGATTTTTTTGGAGATCAAAAAAATCGAAAAAATCGACGATGGTTAACCTTCCTTTTTTTTTCAAAAAAAAACTTTTTGTTCCAGATCGACGTGTAAGGTGTCTAGGAGGGGGTAATCGGACCAGGCGAATTGAATGGCGCGATCAGTTTCCCAATCGGAGGCAAATTCGCTTAGATATGGACCATTTTCTGTAACTCATAAACTATGCATCCGATTTGAAAACCGATAGCATAGTCGTGTTCAGCGACTTAAAATTAGCCCATTTACCGAATTTTAGCTCAATCGGACCATAAATAACATTTTTAAAAAATTCATTAAAATTGAAGCAAAAAAATGGCGGATTTGCAAATTTTGAAAAAAATTGTCGAAAATTGGGCATCTAGGGGTCTAGACCGATAGAGTCGAACCCGACGATTGCAAATCTGCTTTCAATTTGAAAATCGGAGCATTATTTGCTGAGATATAAGCGTTCAAAATTTTTGGTCGGATATGAGTCATAGAATCCGACCGGATATGGTAACTTGGTACTTTATTAAATTACTGCAGCTTCCAGAAAAGCTAGAAAATTGTTTTTGGTGTCGAATTGTACTATTTCGAGGTCATAGAATTCAAATTTGAAATTTGTTTCGAGCAGGCTTGCCAACCTCCCAGAATAAAATTTTTATCTCGCTAGGTCATTTTTTTGCTTCAATTTTAATGAATTTTTTAAAAATGTTATTTATGGTCCGATTGAGCTAAAATTCGGTAAATGGGCTAATTTTAAGTCGCTGAACACGACTATGCTATCGGTTTTCAAATCGGATGCATAGTTTATGAGTTACAGAAAATGGTTCATATCTAAGCGAATTTGCCTCCGATTGGGAAACTGATCGCGCCATTCAATTCGCCTGGTCCGATTACCCCCTCCTAGACACCTTACACGTCGATCTGAGACAAAAAGTTTTTTTTCCAAAAAAAAAAGGAAGGTTAACCATCGTTGATTTTTTCGATTTTTTTATCTCCAAAAAAATTGAGATAGGAGTGCTTTTCGACTAAGTCGACCACGCTGATTCCGAAAATGCTATCCATTTTACTGTACGTCGATTTCTCACCGAGTTAGAAGACTTTGAAATTTTCAAAATTTTCAAAAAAATTCAGATTAATATCGTTATCGACTAATTCAACCTCGCTGATTCCGTATCTGCCGATATTTTTTAATTTTGACCCTTCCTTTGCCTTTAAAAGAGTAATTTTTTTCGGAAAATCCACATTTGTAGTAGAATGAGAAAGTTGAATTGAAAATTAAGCTCATATTCGCGATCAGCGACCTCGACTCAGTAATAAACCTCATTAAAAATACAAAAATACGATAATTTTTGAAAAAAGCGTCGCATTTTGAAAATATCCCTCGAATCTGCCTGCAAATGCATCGAGTATGCAACTCAATTAACACCACAAACAAAAAATTTTTAAATGAGCTTTAAAGCTTCTAGGAAGTTTTCGAAAGCGGTTGAAGAGTCATTTATTAGTAATGCGAGGTCGTAGAATTCAAATTTGAAAATTGTTTCAAACAATGTTGCCAACATAGTGACAGGAAAAAATTTATTTCTCAAAGTTGGCAATCCTGGAAGGTATAAATGATAAATTCGAATTATAATTTTTTCGATCTCCAAAAAAATTGAGATAGGAGTGGTGTTCGACTAATTGGTCCACGCTGATTACGAGTCTGCTATTAGTTTTTAATTTTCACCTCTCTTTCCTATAAAAACGAGGATTTTTTTTTTTTAAATCATTATTTCCGGCACAACAAAGTAAGTACGCTCAAAATTGGCAACGTAATCGTGATCAGCGACTTCGAATTAGTCATAAACGACCTCAATAATACCAACGTACGATGACTTTTGAAAAAGTGCAATATTTTGAGTAAAAAATTATTCCTACAGTTGACAGGGTATGCAACTTGTTTGACACATCTGAATTTAATACGAAATAGAACCAAGTTTCAGTTTATTACTGACAGATAGCGCTAAAAGTTTTTTTTTGGCGTAATGGAGATGTCGTTTGAGTCGCCTATCGTGTGCTTTTGCAGGCACTCATCACTTACGAATAACATCTATTATATTTACTGCATTTTTTCGCAGCTTTCGGTGCCATTTACGACTTTTCGTAGGAATTCGTCTCTTACTATTGTAGAAAATTGCCCAAGCTTTGAATTTCCTTCTTAAAAAAGGAACTTGATTAATTTCAAAGCTCTATTCTAGTACTTTATCGGGCATTTTTACCTACCATTACTATAGTTCGACATTCTGTCCACGGTAGTACTTCTTTTACTAATTCAAGCTGAAAAGAGTATTTTTCATCATTTTGTAGCTTGTTGCTTGTTTAAGAATAATACTAATATCGAAAAAGAAAACACCTCGGCGTCCGAGTCGAAAGTTCTATCTTGTTCGCAAAAGAAACAAGGCGGCATTATATAAAAAAAAAATACAATATTAAAATACTAATATTAACCGATCTGGGTTAAAAAACACTGTCCGCCGCTAGACAGTGAAAAACCGTGATCGGTTATTACATCAATAATAAATAACAACAACATCATCATCATAATATACAGATAAATAACATATTTTGACAAATTATTGCAAACGATATAATCTGCGCGAATACAAAAAGACAAAAGTTACAATACATAGGTACTTGATTAAAAAATTACAATTGGGCCAAATGAGTATCATAAAAAAGGGATGCTAAATTTGGCGTTAATTAATGACGACGATTGAGTTCCGAGCTTTACCCTGCAAAAAATTGTGTTATTACCCAGAGGCCAAATACTGATTGATTATTATCATTTTCTTCAATTTTTTTTTTTAAAATAAAAATGATTTTGAAATTTTTTAATAAAAGAAGCAAACAAACCCCATACTCACGAGTACAACGTAGCATCGCGAAACAATCCGGATCAACATTCTCACTTCACACTCTCTTCAACTGCCTCAACGAGCGAGGCAGTACCTTCCCCGGGAGATCACTCACCACGGGCGATGTTCGCTAGACCGTAACCAGTAGACAAGGCGCGAACACCGCGGGCACAACCAAATGAGTCATCCATTGTCGAGGCAAAGGAACTTACGGTACGCCTATTCGGCGACCGTTTTAAATTTAGATTATTCTTCAGACATTGTACTGGTGGTACGCAGCCCGAAGAACAATATAGACCGAAATCGGTCGAGCCAAAACAGCCGACCAGCCTCCAACCTCTTTGATGGAGCTCGTTGCCTACAGAAACGATAACACTAGGAAACCGTTCCCGTTTGCGAAGCCGTTACCGCGGTCATCTCAGGACCCCTCTTAGGCAGTGTCACCAGGTCTCCGACCGAAGTCGGTGGTGCAGGGTGCCATGAAGCCCTCCGAGCTCGCAGTACCCAGGCGCAGTCCCGTTGTCCTGGCCAGCCCCGGATAATCACCTACTCCTATGGTCCGGGACTGATACTTCGCATAAGAGAAATTTTGATACCCAACTCTTACAGTTTTGATCCGCAATCCAAACAATGCTACGTTCTACTCGGGCGTATGAGAATTATTCGCACCCTCCATACCCTTCGCTTAATACGACTCTGGAATGTCCTCCTGATCCGGGTCGCCGGCCGGCCGACGCATTCCCGGGGAAGATCGCGCCAGCGCCGTAGAATACTCCGGGTCTTTCTCGATGTCGTGAGGTTTCCAGGTTCACGCAGATACCGACATCGATGGATACTCCTAGCCAGAGGCGCGTTTCGCAGACGTGGCGTCAACTCGCGACAGTCGACACCACCCGTCGAAACCAACGCCTCTGCAAATCCGCGAACGCGAGCCCCACATTTAGGTCCCAGAATTCTTCCATCAGCCCTCGTTCAGCCGAAGAAGAATAAAGTTGCCAACTGGCCCATACGATTACCAACCAAGGTGGTACGGCACCGTTGGTAATCGAGCGCAGTGTGCACAACCCCGGAAAACCAAAACATCGGACACCTAAACTGACGAATTGAGAATCCTACACGAAAAACGAATCAATTTTGAACCCGATTTCATTACAGGATCCCTTCATCAGCCCTCGTCTGCCGAAGAAGAGTTATCGTGAAATGGCTCCAACTATCAACGGTGGACGGCACCGATATTGATAATCGAGCTCACCAACACGACCCCGTAACAAAACCAAGCGCGGACGCCCGCACCAAAGAATTTAAAAAAATACCACCTTGCCCCACTAACGCTAAACGATTTCAATCCAGGCACCTAAACGCGAATAATACCGAATCGAAGACAACGAAAATATACGAACGCGATCGAAACTGCGAACGATAATCAATTTTCAAACCAAACGCCAGTTTTCAAAAAACAATTAAAGGGTCGTCATTTACATTAAAAAAAACAACATCATCTGGGGTCGTAATTTGCATGAAAAATAAAACATCACCTGAGGTCGTCATTTGCATAAAAAAAAAACAAAAAAAAAACTTCACCTGAAAATTGAAATATCGATCTAGGTACCTATTGATTCGCCAATGTAATGTACTTATATATCAACTTCTGACAATGAAAAAATATCCAAGGGGTATATCAATTTCACATCAATCTTATAAGCATATTCACCATAATCAAATGCCAGATTTCAAACAATAATCGACGCGATGCTAATCTGCAAATTGGAAATATCAATCTAGATACTGTCGCCAATGTAATATTGCTCGTCAATTTGGCAATTTAAAAAATCGCTTCCAGCGAAGATAACGTAAGCCTTGAAAAAAATAATCACGAGGGAAAATATCCAGGGCACAATCTTGAAAATTATTCAACACCGGTGTAATATGGGTATACTCGCAAGTTCTTAATAAATTTGGTAAATAATCGAGGAGAGATGAGTCTGTGAATGATCTACAAAAACATCACGAAGTGGGCAGCTGGTTTGCCATCGCGAGTACTTAAAAATATAGTCGAGGCTCATTAACCAATGAAAAAATATATGCAGATGGTTGCTGGTTTAGTAAAGTGAAATGCCTCGTTGATTCTTAATCTTAATCAATAAAAAAATTCATCGATATCACGTCGACATACCACAGCATTCCACGAAAACAGATACGAAGATGATCTCGTGGTGTCGTAGGTACAATGAAGGTAGGCAGCAACAGGTATTCGTACTCTTCTCATAAGCCGGAATAAAAAAAAAACTGTCAAAAAAAACAAAAACAATCAGTGATATCTATTTGAACTCTACAACAAAACGTACGAATAAATAAAATCAAGAATAAGTTTAGGGGATGAAAAAATTGCTATTTTTTTGAGAGTGGAAAAATTCAACAACAGAAAAATGAACAATTAAAAAATTGACGCCAAAAAAGAAAAAAGATTGAATTGAAGTTAAAAAATTGACTGATGAAAAAATTAAATAAAAATATTAAAAATTCTTACACACAAAAAAAAAACACAAAATTCTAACAAATTTAGACATTTTTTTTCAATTCCAGAAGTTTTGGCAATTTTTACAATTTATTCAACCCTATAACTGTAGGGTTTCTCGAGTAATTATTCTGATTTTTTTTTTTCAATTATATGAAAATTTGAATTTATTGGCTGAAATAAATTTTTTCCAATCAATCTTCATTTAATTCTACCAAATATGGGCAAGTTATTTCAATTATTGCAGAAGTTTTGGCAATTTTTTCATTTTTTTAAATCCTACAACTGTAAGATTTCTCGTGTAATTATTTCAAAAATAAAATATCAATTTTGCAAAAATTTAAATTTATGAGTCGAAAAAATAAATTTCAGCTAGTTCAACAATTTTTTTTTTTCATTCCTTGCGAATTTTAGATTTTTTTTCGTATTTTTCAACCCTACTGACACCACCTTCAAAAATACACAAACCCAACAAAACGAATTAATTATATTCCCAAGTCTCGTCCCACAATCCCTTCGTCAGCCTCGGACCAACCGGGAAAAAATTCGTAATTTGCCCCTTACGAATATCGATTAAAAAAATTATTCGAAGCGTCGCTAAAAAAAAAGTCCGCCAGTAAAAGGGAAACATAGATCTAGCTGTCGATGTACCAATACAATAAAAAAAAAACATTTTCAATTTTTCAGTAATGTTTGTAAATCGGCTAAATCCTGTACGTAAAAATTATCGAGGGAATAACTGCCATCTTATACCTCTTCTGGTCAAAAAATAATCAAAGAGTCTCTGTAAAAAATCGTCCACCCGTAAAATCGTTTTTAATTACGATGTTTGCAAAACCTATAAAAAAGATCGCGAGAAAAATTGCCATAATCGAGGGAGGATCTGCTAAAAAAATTGTCCATTTCGTAACTGTTTGCCAATCACGAATACTCGAGTATAAATAAACTAAACGCTTGAAAAATGGTCCAGAGTTGACGGGTTGAGAAAAAATAATTCAATGTACTTATCAAAACAAGAGTAATTTCGTATCGAGTCGCGCGGGTAGGTATTTACGATATAGCCATAGATGCTCATTGATTCAATTGAAATAATTTTCAAACCGAAATTTACATGGAGGAAATAATAACAATACGTAATAAAATGAATGACCTTGTAGAGTTGAATTTTACGAAAAAAATTGGGAAGCACTAAAAAGTTGATTTCCTTTTTTATAAATTTAGCAATGAAAAACCCTACAGTTGTAGGTTTTAATTGTACAAAAAAATGACTAAATTTCCATTAAATTATAAAAAAATTGCAATTTATTTCTCGTGAAACGCTACCATTTTAGGGTAGAATTTCACAACAGAAAAAAGTTGCCAACATAGGAATGAATTTTTTTTTCGAATTTATCACTCGAAAACCCAACAGTTGTGACGTAGAATTTTTTTTAAATTGTCAAATTTCAATAAATTAGAAAAAAATTGGAATTATAACTCGAAATGTTCTACAACTTGTAGGGTTGAATTTTACAAAACATAATTGCCAACATAGGAATGGATTTTTTTAGAATTTATCACTCGAGAACCCAACAGTTGAGGGGTAGAATTTTTTTTTAAATTGTTAAATTTCAATAAATTAGAAAAAAAAAATTGGACTTATTACTCGAAATGCTATTCAACTTGTAGGGTTGAATTTTACAAAAAAAAAAAAAAAAAAATTGTCAAATTTCCACAAGGTTGAAAATTTTTTGTTTTGAAATTATAGTTGATTAATTCATCCTCTTGAGAATCCTACACTTAGACGTTTGAATTTTACAAAAAAAATTGCCAAATAAATTTCCATAGAATTGAAATTTTTTTTTACTGCTATGCCTACAATCGAAAAACCAATTTTCAAAATTCTCCAAATTTTAAAAACTATTTACAGTTAAACAAATTATTACACCTTGAAAATTGACGCAATTTTGAAAAAGTTATTAGGTATTTGAAAAAAAAAATTCAAACTTGAATGAAATTTTAGAAATTATTTTAGATTTTTTATCAAATTTCAAATACTTATTTTTTGTCAATTTCGATAAAAAAATTATGTATGAAAACAATTTAAATTGTAGGTAAATTTTTAATAAAGTGGAACATCATAAGAAATTAAAATTTTTTTCGGAAAATTTAAAAAAAAATGAATACTTAATTTTGAGAAATAAATTTTGAAACGTAGAAAAAATTGACAAAGTTGAAAAAAAAATACTATATAACTTGGACGAAACGAAAAAAACTTATTTTTGAATAATATTCATCAAAATATTTTGCAAAATTTTTCAGTGGGAGAAAATTCTAATACCTAATGAAATAGGATTTTTTTGTTGAAAAAACTGCGGTGCTGTAAAAATTTCTAGAAACTTCAGCTTACCCAATTAATGTACAATTTCAACTTGCTAGGATCCGGTAACAATCTGTTGCACAGCTCGATTTTAATCACTTTTGATTGCTGGAATCTGGTTATAAGGTCATTTTCATCAGAAGCCTTTGAAAAAATGATCAGTAGGTAAGAGAGGGGTCTTTGAAAATGAATGAATTCAAATTTCTAGCGTACTTTTCAAAAATAAAATAATACCTACTTACGCCGCGCTTGTCTAGTATGATGCGAAATTGCAGATGATCGTTTCTTTCGATCAATATGCTCGCTTGCTTATGTAGTGATTTGATAAAGACGCTCGTGTAGTCTTACGAAGTGATCTACGTCCTACAATCAACACCTGTTTGAATAAACCAAATTATATAAATAGATTGACAAATTGATTCCTAATTTAAAAAACAAAAACTTTCAATATTTGAAAAAAAATCAAATCGAAACGTTGTAAAAAATTTCAAAATAATTATATCTAATTTTAAAAAAAATTGTCAAAGCATTTAAAATGTTTTTTAAACTGCTTCAAAAAGTTAGCGAGCATTTTTGATTTCTTGAGAAATCTAAAAATTAAGAAAAATTGGCAAATTGGTAATCTCAAAAATCAAAATTTTCGATAGGTATTTGAAAAAAAATCAACGTTTTCAAATTTCAAAAAAGTTGACCAATTTTCAGGTTGAAAAAAAAAAGAAATTAGAATAGGTACTTATTCAAAGAATTATCGAGCATTATGGAATATGGAGTGTTGAAAAAGTTTGTCATTTCGAAAAAAAAACAATCAATTATGAAAAAATTGTAAATTGTAGGTAAATTTTCAAAACAATGGAACATCATAAGAAATTTTAAAAATTTACAAATTTAGAAAAAGTCCTGGGAAAATTGTACAATTCTGATAAATCTGAAAATAATGAAAAATTGGTAATTTCAAAAAGTTGAAAAAATTAATATTTTCAAATTTCAAAAATACTTGTCAGGAGATCAATTTTTTTTTTTTTGAAATTAATAAATTTTGAGAAGTTTGAAAAAGTTTAAGTATTAATTTTTAGGTTTAAAAAAACATAATGAAAATTAGAATTTTTATTCAAAAAATTAACAAACATTTTTAAGAAATTTAAAAATTGAGAAAAATTGATAAATTGGTACTTTAAAAAAATCAAAATTTTCAATATTTGAAAAAAAAATCGATAAGTTGAAAAAAATTCAACTTTTCAAATTTCCAACTAGGTAGGTACTAGGTAGTTTTGTAATTTTTAGATTTTAAAAAAATGAAATTAGAATAAGGTAGTTGCACCAGTCGTTGGCCACGACCCAGTGGTGGGTCACTTGAGAAGAAAAATGTTTATAATTAAGCGTATTTTTAAAATAGCTTCAGAAATTTTTTTTAGAGCAAACCGGGAACATTTCTGCATAGAACCACATAAAAGTTTTTAATCAATTCTGTTCAAGTAATTAATAATGATCGTCTAAAATTTTTTTGTTAGAACAATTTTCAAAATGATGCCAATTCTAAAGATTTTTGTTAAGCCGAAGTGTTATCGAAATATGAATTTTACACTATTAAGATTAATAAAACTTGAAATATAACCATTTGGACCTGAATCAGAAGAGTTTGGAGATTCCATTTCTTCATTAAAATAAAAAATATTGCCAAAATTCTATCAAATATGACGGTGACTATCTACTGGAAGGTAAAAATGGTGTTTAGCCAATAGTTGATCATTTTGATCAAGTACTAGACTTACGAAATTTTTGTAAAGTTCTAGTGGTTGATCATGCAAAAAATTGGTAAATATTTACGAAAAATGATAGTTTCTCTTTCTCATGGCTAATGAGTGACAATTTTACCGAATAAAGAAATGAAGTAAAATTAAAAAATTATAGCGCATTTTGTTGTAGAATACACAAGGAATCGTTTGGTATATTCACCATTTCGCCAACGTTATTAGTTTTTAAACCAGAATGTTTTTTATAAGACACTTCCACTATAAGGGTCCACCACTGGTGCAACTACCTTACTTATTCAAAAAATTAGCAAGCATTTTTGAGAAATCTGAAAATTATGAAAAATTAATCATTTCAAAAATCAAAACTTTCGATGATATGAAAAAATGACAATTTGAAAAAAAAAATCGAAGAGTTAAAAAAATTTCATAGGTATTTTCAAATTTCAAAAATAATTGTCAAGTTTTAGCCATTTTTTTTAAATTAACAAATTTTGAAAAGTGTGAAAAAGTTCAATAATTTTAATAATAATAAAAATTAGAATACTTAATCAAAAAATTAAAGAGCATTTTAAGAAGTTGAAAATGTTAGTCAATTTTGAAAAAGAAACTATTCAGTAAGAAGAAATTGTTGAGTGTAAGTGAATGTTAAAAAAAAGTGGAACATCATAATAAATTAAAAAATTAACAACTTCGAAAAAAATTGAATTTTTTTTTTCAATTTTGAGTACCTACCTAATCTGATTATTATTATGAAAAATTGGTAATTTCAAAAATCTAAACTTTCAATATTTGAAATAAATCACAAATTTTAAAAAACAACCCAAAAAGTTTCTGAAACAATTTCACTTTTTCCAAATTTCAAAAACAATTGTCGAGAGATTAATTTTTTTTTTAAATTAACAAATTTTGAGAATTACAAAAAAGTTGATTAATATTTAGAAGACGAGAAAATTTTAAAATTGCCAAAATTTGAAAGCAGCGTTAAATTTAGGAAGCATTAAAATTTCAAAAAATAAAATATTCACGTAATTATTACCCAAGGTGGCCGGATTTAGTATCTATCAGCAGCACAACTCCAACATAATTTTTGTACTGAATCCGAAGAATCTGTTGTTGGATCATCTGTTTTCAAAGGCCGCATTTTTACTCGATGTGGTCGTCTGATGAATGTTCATTGTTCAATCATACGTGTAAAAGATATTCAGTTTTCTCGAGCAGATGGGATGGATCTTTGTCTGGTCTGTAACAAAATCACGTTCATAATATTAGCATTTTTTAAAACATCTAACCTCATGATCGAGATCTCTCAACTAAGACATAGACAGATGCGTATGAAACTTACACCCACACAGGTGTAATAATTATTCATACGAGCCAAAGTTACTAAAAGGAAAAAGGAGACCAAGCTCTCACCTTTTGTACGATAGCTGCAGCTGTCGAAAAGTTTCTAGAGTGTTAGTGTATCAATTGACGAACTAACAAAGTTGATAGGTATTCATTTCCTGATTAAATAACAATGGCTCCATCACGTTCTGATTCATCACATCGTGGAAATATCTCTAAATCACTTGATCGGTTGCTCCATTCAATTATTTACTATATCTGCAGAGAAAAACAACGCGTTACATTTTCGTTTTAACATTTCGACCTTTGAAAACCTACAAATCTAAACGTACCTTCACATAGCAGGTTCTTCATCAGCCATAGACTGGAATCTGAGTTTCTTTCGAGGTATTTCTGCCGACAATGTTCACTTTTAGACCTTTGCAGCTCATATTTTCTACTTTATACGTTGTTTTAGGCTCGATTTCAATACCGACGACCGTTACGAGCATTCTTACGTCTTTCGTATTCCTGCAAAAAAGTTGAAATTTTATTAAAATACAGTTCTGCCGTTGGTGAAACCTGTGGCGTAAATTGTGTTTTCGAGGATGGTCATTATGAAATAAATTTTTTATGGGCGTAATAGCTCAGCTATTATAAACTTCCCACCAAAAGTTTAAAAATTGCGAAAATTTCGTAATTGGAAATTAAAAAAAGTCATCTAAAAAATTATTGAAAAAAATTTAATTTTGAAAAATTTTTTAAATGTTTTTTTCAAAATTTTTAGAATTTAATTTTTAAACATCAAAAAAATCTCTCAAAAAATAAGTAAACTGTTTCTATTTGTGAGAATTCAAAGAAAATTTTCCCAAAAATTGAAAAAAATTCAATATGTTGAAAACTGTGACTAAACTAATTTTTCTGAAAATTTATCATAATTTGAGTAAAATTTTGGAATTCTAAAATTTACCAAAATCTAGTTTTGAAAAGTAGAAAAAAAACCTATTTTAAAAAAAAAAACGAAAAAATCCATCTTGAATTTTTTTAAAGTACCTACTACCTAGGTAGGTAACAAATATGATTTTTGAAAATTCAAGAGAAAATGATCTCTAAAAAGTAAAAATTGAAGAAAATTCATTGATAAAATAATAAAATATTAAAAAAATTGCCCAATTTTTATTTTTAAAAATTTATGAAAAATTATTTCAAAAATTAAAAAATTTCGAAAATTTTGTAATTGGAAATTGTTGAGTTTTATGTTGATTTGTATTTATCCTATCTAATTTAAGTAGGAAAGTTTTTCTATGTCGGTTTCGTTAATTATTGTTGGTTGCTTCGGCCTGAAAATTTTTTGTTTTTGTTTTCTCATGTAGCTCTTTGCTACTGAATTTGGTCGCGTCATTCGTTCTAATTCGTTCTATATCCGATGTTGAGTTAAGTACTCACAAATATATTTCGTTCAAGTTATGATGTACAAATTATTATTTTACACCAATTCTTTAAAAACCTAACATGATAGCAGTGCGTTGGTTTCGTTTATCCGTTTTTGTAATTTTTTTTTTCGTTCATTTCGTAATGTCATCAGGTATCGTAATTGTTAATTATTCATAGTCGTACGTTCGCATGTCGGTACCGCCGATTGCTCGTTCACATCGTAACGCTGAACAAGAGTCATCGAGCGGCGATAAATCACGGTCAAAAATTCGTAAAGAGCGTAAGAAAAAAACGAAAGAATTTTTCAATTCGCTCCAACCGCGAAATATCGATTTTCGTTCATCGCCGCCGGGTGAAGAAACTGCCACGTCAGGTTACCACCTACGAGGAATCGTTGGTGCGGTAAACCAATTCGGTGATCGATTTCGGTTCAATCGGTCAATATTTCCATCAGCTGCCGAAGATCACGTCGATCCTGTTCCGGCCACTGCTGAATTATCAGCTATCGTTCCTGTTGCTCCGGTTGGTACTGCAGAAAATTCGAGCGCCGTAGTCGACTCGCTCCTGTCCGAAAATTCGAGTATCGAGCAAAATGTCTCAGTGGAAAATCCGACTACTTCAGCGATAAATACGGCGACTGTACCTGTGACAAAGAAAATTGGTGAGACAAATACAACTACGAGCACCGTTCAAACAGTAAGTTTACGTAACCCGATTCCAAGTTCTTCGTCCAGTGACGCTAGTTACGATTCATTTTACTCGACTGACGACGATACAAGCGACTCCGACATGTCGTCATCTACGCACGGAATTCCGTCTCATATGGTATTGAGAGGAGAAGCCAACTACGAGATTTGGAAAGCTCGTATTCAGTTATACTTGGAAGAAAAGGGTCTTGACGACACGTACTCAGCGGCTGGCGGCGACGCTACAAAAAATAAAAAGGCAATTAGAAAAATTCTGTTACATGTCGAAGATAATGTCTTCAAGTTAGTACGAGAGAAGAAAGACCCTTTCGAGTTATTTAAAGAACTCGATGCCCGATATCTTCGTACAGATGAATCAAAAGTGGTTGACTATCGTACCAAGTTGGCCACGATAGATATACGCAATTTCTCGTCCGCCAGAGAATATTGCAACCGCGTAACGGAACTCGTCAACCTTCTTTCAACATGTGGTACCGTGATAGGCAAAGCGGAGGAATTTGCTTACCTCAAGGCGGGCTTGAAGGATGAAAAATACATGATAATTCGGAAATCAGCGGAGGCCCTCCTTAGTGTAACGTCTGCGGATCCAAAAATTATTCGAGATCTTCTTTGCAACGACGACGGTGATGCGAAACAGTCTAGTTCTTCGTCCCAATTATCCAAAGGTGATGCCAGTTTGTCTAATGGTCCATCTCAATTCTCGAAAGGAGCGGCATTTGTCAGCACCAGCGATTCTGAAAGTAACGGTAATTCTCCGCGAAGTGTACCTAAGTGTAACTACTGTAAAAAACTGGGCCACGTTATAAAAAATTGTAGAAATCGTAAATTTTCGGGTACAAACGACGGTAAATTTCATTGTTTTCGGTGCCAAGAAGAGGGACATATCGGTCGTATGTGTCCCAAATTCGGTGACCATGCAGATAACACTACGAGAACCGCGAGTGATAACATACTTACAAAATCGAATTCCACTGATTGCCCGAATAGAAATCCAAGTACCAATAAACCTTCCGCGAACTTGAGTAGTTTTGATTTTCGTTCCGATCCCAATCGTCCAATAGCTCTTTAATTAATTTCAGTAAATTGTTCAGCTTACATCGTTCTATTTTTGTCAGTAAATCGCTCAATTTTCGCTCTTAAATCGTTCAACTTACTTCGTTCTATTTTTTTTGATAAATCGCTCAATTTCGTACTTTCTTACCGTTCGTAAATCGATCAATTTCGCTCCGTTATATCTAGATCTAGTAAATCGTTCATATCGGTACTAATTAGTTATTTATTTATTTTTCGATCACTATTCGTTCCATATTTTTATAACGTACATTTAATTTTTAATTACGAATTCACGTTATTTTTACAATTATTTCAATTAATTTCGAGTTTGATTTTTTCGATTGTTTATTTTGATAAGATATGTAAATTTTTGTTGTATTTGTATTGTGGAATTTTCAGTCCGAGGGGGGATGTTGAGTTTTATGTTGATTTGTATTTATCCTATCTAATTTAAGTAGGAAAGTTTTTCTATGTCGGTTTCGTTAATTATTGTTGGTTGCTTCGGCCTGAAAATTTTTTGTTTTTGTTTTCTCATGTAGCTCTTTGCTACTGAATTTGGTCGCGTCATTCGTTCTAATTCGTTCTATATCCGATGTTGAGTTAAGTACTCACAAATATATTTCGTTCAAGTTATGATGTACAAATTATTATTTTACACCAATTCTTTAAAAACCTAACAGAAATTAAGAAAAGTTATCCCAAAAGATTATTGAAAAAAAAATCAATTTTGAAAAAAAATTTTAAATGCTTTTTTCAAAAGATTTAGAATTCAATTTTCGACAATAAAAAATCTCTAAAAAAAATGCACTGTTTCTATTTTGTGAGAATTCAAAGAAAATTTTCCCAAAAAATTCAATAATGTTGAAAAATTAAGTACGTAACTATTTTTTTTTAATTTATCATAATTAAAAATTAATGAGTAAAATGTTGGAATTCTAAAATTTAAAAAATCTAGCTTTGAAAAGTAGAAAAAAATCTCTTTTAAAAAAAAATCGAAAAAATCCATCTTAAATTTTTTTAAAACTATATTATAGGTAACAAAATAATATGGTTTTTGAAAATTCAAGAGATAAATGATCTCTAAAAATTAAAAATTGAAGAAAATTCATCGATAAAATAATAAATTATTAAAAAAATTGCCCAATTTTTATTTTTAAAAATTTATGAAAAATTATTTCAAAAATTAAAAAATTTCAAAAAAATTTTACCTATTGAAAATTAAGAAAAGTTATCATTAAAAATTATTGGAAAATAATACAATTTAAAAAAAAAATTAAAATGCATTTTTCAAAATTTTTAGGATTTAATTTTTGAAAATCAAAGAAATTTCTAAGCAAAGGAAAAAATTAACATTGAAAAATTGAAAAAGTGGTCAAAAAAATTTACACAGTTTCTTTTTGTGAAAATTCGACAAAAATCTTCCTATAAAAATTGAAAAAAATTCAATATGATTGTGTTGTTGAAGAATTTGATAAGACTAATTTTTTTTTTTTTTAAATTTATAAAAAAATTAGAGTTTTGGAAAGTAGAAACAAATCACCTCTAAAAAAAATTGGAAAAAAATCCATTTTGAAATTTTTTTAATTTTTGAAAATTTAAAAAAAATCATGTATACCTAAAAAATTGGAAAAATTCATTCTTGAAAAATTTTTGAAAATTTATACAAATTCATTCCAAAAATTGAAAAATTTGATCAATTTTATTGTATGAAAATTCATCGTAACTAAAAATTGGAAAAATTTTGAAAATCTCATTTTTGAAAATTTAATAAAAATTAGGGATGCATTTCGAGAAATTTTCACAATTTTAGGAAATTTTTGAAAAATATTATGTAAAATGAAATGAGCATCTATGTTATGCGAGGTTTTTGAGGTATTTCAAAGGTTTTTTTTATGCATAATGGGAGGGGTTTGAACCCCGAAACCCTCCCCTTAAATACGCCATCGGGTGAAACATTTGGTAGGCAAGACGTAGGTACCTACCTAAATTAAGGGCCAATTGGTTTCGTCCACGTGCTTTATCAATGGCAGTATTCTGTACGCAGGCCAAGTCGTTGCGATTTTTATCGAGTGTTCAACGGTAGGTCCGAGCCAGTCTTGAATAATGCTCTCTCGAAAGTCATATTGATATTGAATTGTTCCGACTTCGTGCTACCTAGATAACTGCATGCAAAATAAATAAATTGCGAATGAAAATATAACACAAAAAAAAATGCATTCACGTTGAACTGGATTATTCACGTTACCTGATGGTTAACAACTTATGTAGCGAAGCTTTCAACACCGGAACATCAGATTGTCGAATTTGGTCTCAAGACGGCGTACGAGTCAAACTGTTCACCAGAGGAGGGTCAATTTTAATTAGCTGAAGAGGTACAGATATATCACAAATCATTTCTGCTGTCACCGATAGATGGACGTAGTAGAGTCTGATGCGTGAACGAACACAGTTGCTGAAACAGAGCATAAATATAAATCGTCATCTTCTGAAAACAGTTCATCGATATTCAAAAATATTAATTTTCTCACAATTTATGACCGATGGTGACGATTCCAAAAATTTGAAGACAACTTTTAGATAAGTGGCTTTCAACTCCAAGAAAATTGAAAATATGTAATTTTCAAAGTCGAAAAGAGCGTGTCCCCTGTTGCGTCTGCACACCCCGCAGAATCAACAGGCTGCTGGTCCGGCGAGGCCCCAGGCCCCAGCCCCCACGACGAGGACGTGCGACTAGGAGTTGAAGTAAGACATAGAATGTCTTACTTCCATTCGGGGGCCGCATGCTTGCCTGCCTTATTTTTTGCATGCGAAAGCCTATAGATTATTTATACCATGGGGCGAATGTTTCACTAGGAAAATTCGCCGCATTGGAAACTATAGGCCCTTCTTGTCTGCCTTCGTCTCATGCTTGATTGCTTGCCAGCTATTGGCTTGCCTGCCTTTTGCTTGCCTGCCTGATTAATTGCTAGCTTGCTTGCTTGCCTGCCTGCCTGCCTAATTGCTCCCTACTATAAAAGCTGAACGCATCCGGTAACAATCTGTTGCACAGCTCGATGTAAACCACCTTGATTGCTGAGAAATCCAATTTTCAAAGTGCTGCGGTACATTCCTCTGATGCGAGAATAGACTGAAAAATTAAAAATTAAACAATAATATCGAGCAGTGAGAAATCAAAGACTACACATACAAAAAAAAAAAAATTGGTTGCTAGGTACATACTTGTATACTTAACTAATTTGGGTAAAAATTTCAAAAAATGATAATACATGTACCTAATTGAGCACTTAAAATATCAAGCTTCAAAAAATCCAAGAAGCTGAAAAATCAAAAAAGTAATCGAGCTGTGAGAAATCCACAACAATTTTTTTTTTGATTCCATCAAATTTCGAATTTTTTTTTTTTAATACCTACAACTGTAGGGTTTTTCGAGTAATTCGATCATCAAAATTTGGAATTTTTTGGGTTTTTTCAACCCTACAACTGTAGGGTGTAGGGTTTCTCGGGTGATTATTTCGAAGAAAAATCATTAATTTTGTAAAAATTCGAATTTATGAGTGAAGAAAATTTTTTTCAATCAATTTTTATTCAATTCCAGATAATTTTATTATTTTTTTGGAATCCATCAAATTTCGAAATTTTTTTATTTTTTCATACCTACAACTGTAGGGCTTCTCGAGTAATTTCTTCGAACCAAAAAAAGCATCAATTTTGTAAAAATTTGAATTTATGAGTGAAGTAAATTTTTTTCAATCAATTTTTATTCAATTCCAGCTAATTTTACTCTTTTTTTAGGATTCCATTGAAATTTCGAAACTTTTTGGTTTTTTCAACCCCACAACTGCAGGATTTTTCGAGTAATTTTTTCGAACACAAAAATGATCAATTTTGTAAAAACTTGAATTTATGAGTGAATGTAAATTTTTTCAATAAATTTTTATTCAATTCCAGCTGATTTTACAAATTTTTTTTCGATACCATCAAATTTTGGAATTTTTTTGGTTTTTTTCAACCCTGAAAACTTTATAAATTTTAAAAGCAGCAAGTAGCATACTATTTTACGAAATTCACAAGTTCTGAGAAATTGGAAAAATTTCAAAAAATTGACAATATTTTAAATACAAATTCTGAAGAACCAAGTTTTTTTTTTTTTTAAATTACAAATGTTTATAAGTAGAAAATTTTAGGAGAATTAACAAAAATTTTAAAATTTGGAAAAAATGACAAATCGTATTTTAAAAATTGAGGCAATTTCGAAAAACTGATATACTTTCAATACATAGGTAGGTACAAGAAAAATGGCAAGTAAGAAATCAAGGTTTTCAAAAATTTAAATAAAATTTAGAAAGAAAAATGTACCAATACTTCAAAACGAGAAAATGAAAAATGGTCAAATTTTACACATTAGAGAATTTTTCGAAATTTCAAAAAATTGACAAAACAGAACAAATTTTAAACAAGGCATTAATTTAAAAACACAAACATTAGAAAACTACGTAGTTACACTGGATAAAACCTAGCTAAAAAGGTCCGAGTAACTGGAAAATTTTAGAAAATTCTCAGCATTTTTGAAAAACTGGAAAATTAAAAATAATCCCAACTTTAAAATACGAAAAATAGAAACTCTCTTTAGAAAATGCACGAATTTAAAAAACAATCTGGACGATTTTAAAATGTGAAAAACACCGGAAAATTTTAAAAACTCAAATAATTTTTAGTTCGAACAAATTTTTTTGAAAAATTAGAAATATTTTCATTAGAAAATTTTTAAACGCATTTTCCTTTTCTTTTTTCGTAGCTTTGCAGATTTTTTAAATTACCTATTTTGTTTGAAATTGAAAAAAAATGTTGTATTATAATTCTTTTAAAATTTAATTCAATTCTTATTCAATTCAAACTTGAAAAAAAAAGAATATTCAAGAAACAATTTTCAGAATTTTTTTTCCAATACCAAACGTTCTTCAGTTTGAAATATTTTCTTTCAAATTCAATTTAAATTTGAGTTTTTTCGATTCATTTTTGCTAATTTTTTTGAAGATTTCACGTAAAAACTAATTTTTGTTAATTTTTATAAATTGAACTTCAAATTAAACACAAATTTTATGAGTGTTTCTTGAAATTGAAAAAAAAAATCAAAAATCAAAAAATGGAATTTGAAAAAGTTACGTAATAAAATTTTGAAAAATCAGGAACCATCGAAAAAATCTTTGCATCGACGTTCGGCAATGTTTAAAATCATTTGAATTTATGTTAATAAATTAAATGTTATCAGAGTTCAAAAAAGAAAAGTAAAAGAAATTAGCACTCGTGAAAATTTCAACTCTATAAAATTTTTAAAACTCGAAAACATTGGAAAAAATGAACTTCAAATTCATTTAAATTTATCAAAAAAGGGGAAAAAAGAAAAATTTGATAAAATTAATTAAATTAGGTAAACCTTTTTTTGCAATTTATTAGGTACCTGCTTTTAATTTTGCAAATTTTAAAAAATTACAAAAAAATCATATCAATTCGATTTCTTTATTCTAAACAAAAGATTTTTCAAATTTAATCGAATGAGGAAGTTCTAAAATAGAAATCTTGAAAAAATACGAAATTGAATTTAAAATTACTAAGATGATATAAAATCAAAATTGAGTAATACTTCTTATTCGAAAAAATTGCTAACTCTAGTTTTTTCCAATATCCAAGTGGTAAATATGAAAAATTTCAAAATCCCATTCAATTTACACAATCAAAAAACCCAGGATTAGTAAGCATAATACACGACGAGTGGATAGATCAACTCACCTTAGACTTTATTGAACAAATTTAATTTGGTGGCATTTCCATCAGCTTAACGTAGGCGTCCAACGACCGTCTGATTAATGGTTGCCCATTCACATAACAAGATAATAATCGGTTTTGTCGAACAGAACGAGTACATCTTCATATCTGCTTCCAGTCTATGGCAAAACAAGATGAAATACGAACATGAATATTTGAATTTTTCAATTGTACGAATGTCGTGGTAGTCGTGTAACCAATCGAGACACATTTAGGAACTTTAGCAATTATACGTACGAATCAAAATCACTAATTAGAAAAAAAAAAGGAGCTAAGCTCTCACCTTTTGAACGATAGTCAAGAGTATACAGCTGTCGAAGGATTCTGGCACATCGAAGTAGGCAGATATCTATAATTGAATTAATCAACGAAGTGATGATATCAATATCCATATGGAAATTGGATAGCAATAGGTCCGATACGTTTTGATTCATTCGACTGCTCCATTATCAAATTGCTAAACATCTACATAAAAAACCAAAAAGACATTAGGTACGTCTACGTACGTCCTTCGTTCGTACAATATGATTCTATTACCGATCGTCAAACACAAACTATACCTATCGATTCAGGAGTATGCTTACAAACTTCTTCATCAGTCGTGTTCGGAGTTGGAACTTGGCTACATACGTATTTCACACAAATTCTGCATACACAGCTACTTGTTGCAGATGACATGACTATACGTCCGCTTTTAGGCGATCTTGTTCCAGCAATTCCAATATATTTTCCGCTTCACACCGGAAAACCTGCGCAAAAGATGAATTATTATACTAAATCTAAAAAGACCATCCTTGAAGATGCAGGCGTTGGTAGTATACGAACCATAAGATGTCTATCGATTTCGAGCACAGTTTTATCGACGATGTACGATGGTACTTGGAACAGAAGCGACGCAGATGATTAGCACTTGTTGTAGTTCGATCACTTCTCTTAGTTTAATACTTAATCGCGTTCTGTAATAAATAATCACGATTCAATTAATTAATAGTACATTGTATACTTAATTCGAGTTAGGTTGCTAGCTCACAGTTCACTCACCGTACATTACATGAAAATAGCCACCAGCATTCTCCACTCCAACTTTTGAGTAAGTAAACGAGTTGATAATCTGCTTTGAGAAGAAATGACAATCGCCATACTGAGTGTTAGACTGGATTCTTTGCCATAATAATGGGCAACTGCTCTTACTGATTACTTCGAATAGCCAAAACCTAAACACAATAAAGATATCACGTAAGTACTTACTGCTGATGTTCGATTTCAAACTAATCGAATAATAATTATAATTAATAAAATTAATCAGTTATATGTAAACTTGATACTTGATAGTAAAATTTGGTATTTTGGTACCTACGAGTACCTAACACTTCGATCATCGATGTCAAATTGCCACAACGCGTTAGTTAAAAATCTAAAATCCGGTAGATAATAATCAAATAAACACTAAATTTTCATTTCATAAACTTGTCAAAATTGACCAAATCGTTTTCATTAGATCATTACAACCACCGAATATACTACTACAACAAAAGAAGAAGCGTAACAAATGCTATGATAGGTGTGTCATTGTGTATGACGTAATCGTAATGTTATCTCTTTAGAACTAACTTATCGTTTCACTGACTCAGTTACTCACACTCACATAGGTAGATATAGGGCTAATACCGTATCGTTATGTAAAATATATTTCGCTCGTACATGAAAATTCAACACCACCAAAGCAACGTACGAATAATCGCCTCGCCAAAGGCTAGGCTACAATACAACCACATAATAATTCATTGATATTAAATTTCTTAATTCTTACCAGCGATCACATTGTTTTTAGTCAATACGAAGAAATCAGCTTCACCAAATGAATTAAAGGTATAGAATCTCGAACCACTCGTAAAATACGCCGATACTCGTCTTGGAATCTGTAGGTATGCATTCTTGTTCGCGATCAAACTAATGTTCACGTTAACAACCGAAAACACGGGAAAATGTACACTAGTAGTAAAGTAAATACGTAATGTACGCACATTCTTTATTTTACTCATTTCATCGACAATAAAAATAATTATTTTCGTGCATCGTATTCGCGTAAAAGGATGAAGCGAAAGAAATAAAATGAAATGGCGACGCGACGCTAATACAACGGACAACGCCCTACCACAATGGAATGTACAATGTTGCCATGCATCAACTTTCATCTGTGACTGTGACTATGTTCGTTTGTTCGTGACGTCACGGATGCGATAATGCGAAATTATTGCGAAACGACATTATTTTTTTCGATTTTTTTTTTAATAATTAAAATTTATTATTAATTTATTTATTATTAAATTAATCATAGTTCCGAACATAGTTCCAATTTTATGCTCTTATTATTTTAATTTTTTTAATTTTTTAAAATAGGTATGCGCATATATTATGCATTTTAATGATTCAAGCTTCAAACATTATTATTTTCAAGTAGGTAGGTAGAAATATTTTTTATTATTTTTTCAAAGTTCTTCTTAATTTGGATTTTTCAAAATTTTTGAAAAACCTGAGTTTTTCTTCAATTCTTTTTAGACCCTTTGCTATACAAGGATTAAAAATGAGAAAATGCTCATAAATATTTGAAAAACTCGGTAATTTTAATCACTGCGATAATAATGCGAATTGCAAAGCGGCATTTTTTCGATTTTTTTTTTTCATTATTTTATTTTTAAAAATAAAATATTATTAGGTAATAATATGGTCCCAATTTTATGCTTTTATTATTTTCACTTTTCTAAATAGGTATGCGCATATTTTTATGCATTCAAGTACGAGTATTTTTATTTTATTTTATTTTTGTGAAATATGTAAAAAAAAAAAAAAAAATCAATAGGTATGTCCTAAAATTTTGTTTTAAAGTAGGTACTAGGTATAGGTATATTTTATTATTTTTAATATTTTTTTCAAAGTTGTTCTGAATTTGAATTTTTAAATTATTTTAGATTAATGCAATAGTTTTCAAATAAATTGAAGTTGAAAATGTTGAAATTTGGACGATTTTTCAATTCTCATTTTTTCCAAATAAAAACTATTCAACAATACGATATTTTTTTCTAAATAGTTTCTGGTATCTACATTTCAAATTTCATGGATTTTCGTTCGGTAGATCTTTAGATCTGAACGATTTAAGATTAACATTGCCCTTATGGAAGTTAAAACGGGGCAGGATAGGCAAAAAAGTAAACGGAATCGGCCCTTAAAATTATTTTTTCTTTTTATTCCTTTACTGCAGCCTGCATAATTTTTGCAACTCTGTTTCATTGAATTTTATTTTCGAAATAATTATTAAAAATAATAATCAATAAAAATATCAAGAATTTCAGGTTTATACGTGTATTTAAAAAAGTTATTAACACGTCTTGATCAAATTATTCAATTATTTATTCATCAAAGTACAATGCCTATATTATTTTTTTTCTATTGTATTCAGTTCACCCTGTTGAACATTTTTTCTTATTCAGTATTTCTAATAATTCATTCTTAAAATTGAATAATAATTAATTTATTGTCTGTAAAAATTCTTCAGCGAAAAGTGACACTCCATGTAAATAATATAGGAATGTACAACAACCATTTAAATAACTTGGCAAATAAATCAGACGACGTATTAAAATAAGGACAGTAAGGACACTGAAATGATCCGCAAACTTCACAAATGCTCAACGTATGCAACACCGTTGAATTAATCAATACTTGAACGAAATATTCTGCAAAAATTTCACTAAAATTAATTTTTAATTGGTCGAAAATTGAAAAATCTAGGTAAAGTAAAATTGTTAACCTCTGGCAGTCAATGAGTATAAGAGAGCTTGTCGACACAGTGTCATATTTCCCACAGGATACCATCTCGTAATGGTGTGATTAAAACAGCGAAATTCACGATCAAGCTGTTTGAAAAAAATTATACAATAGTAAACCCTTTGGTTCAATGTAATTCCAATATTTAAAATAAAATTTACTAACGTAATCAAAAAACCAAATCGTTTTGCCTTCTATGGTGCGTACGTCTCTCAAGGTAGGATGTAGTTTTTGACGAATAATTTCATTAGCTTGCGATTCCAGTAGAAAATAACCGGTTGGAATTTGGATTTCCAGAATTGTAGCACCACTGCTGTGTCGTGAATCTCCGGTAAATCTGCAAAAAAACGAAAGTTTTCAAATTTTGGTCTCTTTTTTTATGCAACTGGGCAGGCCAATTGGCCACATAGCCGGAAAATTGGCAGCAGATCGGGTGCTCGAAAGTGCTCCCCCCCCAATGAAAATACCACAAAATTGAATTAAAATGACTATTTTATTTTTTTATTTATTATTTTTTTGTAGAATAAAGCTCTCAAAGTTTGGGAATTTTTTTTTTACAATTCCTTTTTGAAAACGAAATCTTTCAAATTTTATGTAGTAAAAATTCCTTAATTTTTTCACGATAAAATGTTTCCAAATTTTTCGAGGATAGAAAATTGTCAATTTTCTTTGGAAATGAATATTTTTCATTTTTAAAGGGGAAAAAATTGTAGAAAATTAAAAAAAAAAATTTTGTACCTACCTAGAAAAAATTTATCTCATTTTAGCTGATTTTCTCAAAGAGAAAAGTCAGCTATTAAATTTGACCTGATGATGGAAGTTGGGGGTGAGGGGTATTTTTCTCGACGTTTTGGGTCAAAATAAGACGATTGGCATGATTTTCGCATTTTGGTATTTCTTTATATATATAATTATGTATGTATGTATGTATGTATGTATCCCCAAAATTTGTCTAGACGATAACTCGAGTAAGAATTAACCGATTGAGCTGAAATTTTCATGAGAGGTTTGTTACTACTGGGAATAGAGTTTTGAGAAAAATCGGTGAACCGGTTCTCGAGTTATTAGCGATTGAAATTTTCAAATGCTTCTAGCGCCTCGAATTAAGCAATTTCGCGAAATTAGTAAATAACCTTTTTAATAGTACTTAAAAAGACGCACAAAAAAGGTTCTGAGCATTTTTCATTTTAATGAACAGGTTCTCGAGGAATTTGCCATGTAAAATTTCAAAACAAACAGCTGATTATCATTTCCCATTTTTAAAAAATAAATGGCTAGCAAAGTTGTAAAAATTCACAACTTTTGCAATGCCTATCTAACGGCCTACTTTTCATGATAATGTCGTTTCTTATTGGTTTAAAACTTGTTAAAAGTTTTTATTTATCAAAAATTGCTGACTGTAAATTGTATAATTTTTTTAATCATTTTAAAATTATCAATTTGATGATGTTAATATAATTCAATTTACATAAATGTTGAAAAATAAAAATAAAATTGAAAATAAAAAATAAAAATAATACAAAATCAGCTCTTCTAACGCATTAACTGCGTTAGAGTTTTTTTTAGATTTGGTCTCAATTTTTATGCAATAAAAACTCTTCAAATTTTTTTCAAATGAAAAATTCTCAGATTTTTGAGAATGAAAAAATCTTCCAATTTTTGGGAATTTTCAATTTTGTGAAAAACATTTTTCAGTTTTTTGGTAACAAAAAAAAATTAAATTCTCAGGAATGAAAAAATGTTTTAGATTTTTAAGATTAAAAAATCTTTCAGTTTTTGAGAAAGGACAATGTTTCAATTTTTCGAAAAAAATACACCTGCCTATCTCTTGTATTTTTTTTAAACTTATAATTTTTTGTTTCATCTTTTCGAGAAAAAAATCAGTCCAAGATCTAGGAAAATTTTCTCAAATTTCTTTATTATTTTCTTTTAAGTATAAAAAAAAACTTAGCTATCTCTCATTTTTAGGGACAATTTTTTTGATTTTTTATCCCAATTTTTTTGGAATGAAAATTATTTTAATTTTTTTTAGTTTTTTGATTGGGGGCGGGGGGGGGGGGGGGTAAAAAAATATTTAAATTTTTGGGAATGGAAAAATGTTTCGAATTTTTAAGGATAAAAAATCTAATTTTTGAGAAAAGAAAAATGTTTCATTTTTTTGAGAAAAAAATTACCCTTGTAGGTACGTATTTTGTTTTAACTCAGAATTTTTTGTATTAATCAGTTTTTGGAGGAAAAATTTCTCAAGTTTTTCTAATTCTTTTAGAGAAAAAATATCTCTTATTTTTTTTTTTTTTTTTTTTTTTTTTTTTTTTTGTCTCGATTTCTTTTGGAATGAAAATTCTTTGCAAATTTTTTGAGGACAAAAAATAAAATTTTTCAAATTTTTGGTAATGAAAAAAATAAAAATAAATTTTTAAGAATAAAAAATATAAAAATTTTTGAGAGTGAAATTCCTGAAAAAATCGTTTGTATTTATTTCTTTTAAAAAAAACTCACAATTTTTGTCTCATTTTCTTGAAGAAATTTTCTAATTTTTACATAAATATTTTTTGAAAACATTTTTTTTTTTTTTGAAAAAAAATTACAATTTTTTCAAGAACAAACTCTCGAGTTTCGGTCTGAATTTTTTGGAAGAATATTTTATTCTTCCAAAATGTTCAAAATGTTCAAATACATTTCGAAATGATTAGGTAGTTCTTTGGGAATGCAATTTTTTCATTTTCGTGAGGATCTTTATATAATTTTTTTTTTAAATATTCAAAATAAATTTTTTAGAGAAGATTTTTGTCTCGATTTGTTGAGAATGATAAATTTTTGTCTCATTTTTCCTCCGAGAAAAAATCTTATTTTGGAAAATTATATTTCTCAGTTTTCCAGGAGAGTTTTGTTGAAATTTTTTTCTTACTTTTGGAGGAGAAAAACGAGTTTTTGTCTCAATTTTTTTGGACTTGATAACAATTTTTTCAAGTTTTTGAAATTAAAAAATTTCTTAGGTTTTTGTCGATGAAAAATATATATATATATTTTTTTTTGCTGAAAAGAAACCTTAATTTTTTTTAAATAAATATTTTAATGTTTTATTTCAATTTTTTGGAGAATTTTTTAAAAATTTATTCAGGAAAAAAAGATTTTTTAGGAAAATTTTCAATTTTTTGAAGAAAAAATATGTCTTATTTTTTGAGGGAAAATCTCAAATTTTTTGGATGGAAAACAGAGTCATCATCGCACCTTAGACAACTCTGAATAGTAATCTTGGATTTATTTCGAAACTGGGAATAAAATTCGGTTATCTGCAAGTCGAAAATCTTCAAATCTGGTTTATCGATAAGGTGCTCGTGGTCGACTCCGTAATCAACATCCATTTGAATATACGCCATACCAGATCCTTTTCCTGCCACATTGACTCGTCCCCAGACAAATGGGATCTGTAGTATCAAGTAGGTACGTATAAAAAATTCATTTCTTGATGGAGAAAGTAAAAACCAAGTAAAGTATGGTACCTACCTCGAATAAAAAACTATTTATCGACTTATTAGAAATATGCAAATGGTAAGAGGTAACATTGGACGCCATCATTTCAACATCAGCGTAAATATTGGTTAAATCCAAAAATCTCGATCTATGAGCGTACTCGGTCAAAGCTTGATATGCAACATTGGTATCCTAAAAAATGAAAATTTACGAAACTTGAAATTGGGAAATTCAAATTCTATTTAGATTAATTTTTTATATAGGTACTTTTTAAAATTTGAATACGAACAATTACAGAGATGAAACCATAATTCGACATCCTCGTCGAAATCAACCATTTCACCATATTCTCCACTAAGGGTGTTATTCCTTCATTCGCAATGTATGCCAATAAAGCCCACGAAGTCGCTTCAACTGCATATGAATCTGTTTTTTGGTACAATCTGGGCATACGATAAGGTCTTTGGTTCTCGAGCTTGACTGGGTTACTCGGTATTGGTGTTTGGGACCAATAAACAAATCCGTCTAAAAATGTGTAAAAAATAAAAAATAAATAAAACATCCAATTAGGTAATAAAAAATTCGAATCGTTCGTACCTTCGTTTATCCTCATTATTTTATGCAAACTACCCAAAGCGTAAACACTATCTGGGCTATTGGTGATTCGAAGAGCGTAAGAAAGAAGTGCTAATAAATACGGATCTCGAATCGATTGTAATTTTTTTTCTAAATAATTTCGAGCATTCAAAATGGAAACGACGACTTGCGAATTAAAATCTCCATCTCCGAATTCCACCACTGATTGCATAGTAACGAGAACATGAGCTGTAAGAGCTACTCGATGGTAGGTTTCATTCTGTAAGAAAATAAAAAAATAATTATAAATTTTTATGAATTTTTATTCATATGAAAATTAGAAAATTTTCTAAAAAATCACATCGAAGATGAATCTAGCATCGAATTGAGTTTCTTGATAGGTGGCAGTTTCGACGAAATAACCATCGGAATGCTGGTGAGTAATTAACCACTGTAATGTTTTTCTAATGATGAACGAATCTATCCAAATTAGAAATTGCCATTCGGAAAAATTTGCATGTTTTAAAATACGTATCACCCACGCAGATAACCTAAAAGAATTCAAAATCGACTTGTATAACTAGGAACTACGAGTAATATTACATTTTGAGTAGGTAGAGGCACTAGGTAAGTCTAAGTAGTAGGTAGGTATAGATATTTAGCCAGGGCCGGCAACTTATAATTTTCTAGAACATGTGACTCTTTCTTCTCTTAAAGAAACACATAGATTTTATTTTTACCTCTGAAAATAGAAGATTTCTGTATTACACAAAAAAAATCTCTCTCTAAAAATTAGGAGACTTCTACTCGAAAGAAATTTAAAAATACTTTTTTGTTCAAAAAAAAGTTAGAAATGTTTTCCACAAAAACCTAGAGTTCATTTCTAAAAAAATTAGAATTTTCCTCCTGAAAATGGCAGATTTCTTTAAAAAAATAAAACACGCCCTTCCCCCCCCCCAAATGAGAATTTTTAAGAATGTTTCACCCAAAAAAATGGATTTTTTTTTTCAAAATCATTGAAATTTGACAAAACATTATTATTTCTAAAAAATTAGATTTTTTAATTGATTCAGTAAAATTGTTTTAAAAAAATTGAAAAAATAATTTTTTTACTTAGGTATCTAAAGGATTTTTTCTTTCGAGAAGTTGAGAAAATTGGGACTTTTATTATTTTAATAAAATTGAAGAAAAACGTAAGTATACATAACAAAAAATAAAATAAAAATGGAAAATTTCAACAAAAAAAAATTGAAAAATTTAATACCTACCTAAAATTGAAATCTTTTACTCAATTTTCCATGAAAATTTGAATTTTTTTCTTCAAAAAATTAGAATTTTTCTCTTGAAAATAAGTGAGATTTTTTGGAAATTTTTCTCAATAAACAAAAACAAAATGCAAGCAAGCAAACAAACAAACACAAAATCGAGTTTTTTTCTTCACAAAAATTAAGAAATTCTTTCTACAAAAAAATTGGGACCCCCCCCCCCCCCGAGTTGAGAATGATTTTACTTCTTAAAAATTGCATTTCAAAAAATTGACATCATTTCATGTTAAAAAAAATTGATCATTTCAAAAATTAAAAATAATAATTTAAAAAAAAAATTAGGTAGGTAGGGAATTTTTTCTTTTTGATAAATCAAAAATTTTTTATTATTTTTAAAAAATTGAAATTTTTTTCATTATTTTATTAAACTCGGAAAAAAATATTTTAAAGAAATGGAAAGGTTTTTTTCTTCAAAAAAGTTGAGATATCTTTCTCATAAAAATTTAGCGAGTTTTTTTCAAAGACCTCCCCACCAAAAATAAGAGATTTCTTTCTCAAGAACAAGAAGAACAACAACAAAACAAAAAATTAAATAATAGACATTTTTCTCTTTAAAAAATTGAAAATTTTCACTCCAAGAATTGAGGATTTTTACCCCCCCCCCCCCCCCCCCTAAGATGTTTATTCTCAAAAAATATATAATTAAGTTTACATTTTGTTATTTCAAATTTCAATAAAGCTGAAAAAATTATTTAAAACAATTGAAATTTTTTACACATTTTTTCAAAAAAAATTTAGAAAATTTTCCCATGAAAAATTATTAATGATTTTTTTATAAAAAAAAATTGAATTTTTTCCCTTGAAAATAAGATTTTTTTTTCTTAAAAAAACAAACAATCAAAAATCGAGAAATCTTTCGCCCCAAAAAATTAAGAATCCCTCCCCCTATGCTCCCCCTATTAAAACTTTTTTTACTCGATATTTTTATACCTAAGTTTGAAAAATTGAAATTTTTTCATCATTTTTCAACTAATCAAATTTTTTGATTTTGATTAGGATTAGGTATTTAAATTTTAAATTTTTAAAATAAAATTAAAGAATTATTAGGTAATTTTAATAAAATTAGAAAATTTCGAAGGATAAACATTTTTTCACTTAGGTACAATACAACGAAATTTAAAAAATTAAAATGCTATAGGTAAAAGAAAAATCAAAAATTTCAATCAAATAATGTAATTTCAATTTACTTATTTGAAAATAAAAAAAAATAAAAAAATGCAAGAAAAATGCGAACAATCCATGAATCCACCAATGAAAATGCGCGCGACGTGTTGCACTTCCCCTCACCTCACACTCCCACCAATTACGTTTTATCTTTTAGATTGTAGTATAGGTGAAGTTGACACAGGAAGTTGTGGTGCTTTTGATGCTTTATTTTGGGCAGCAGAAGCCGGCCATGAAGATATTGTAGATCTTATTCTGGATCGTGGAGTTGATATCAATGTAGAGGATGAAGACGGTTTTACTTTCTTACATTGGGCAGCTTTTAGAGATTGTGAGGATGTGATTGGGATTTGTATGGGTAAAGGAGCTAATGTTGACGCTAACGACAAAAACGGTTATACTCCTTTACATGTGGCTGCGCAAGAAGGGTTTGCGAATATAGCTGAGGTTTTTCTCAATCATGGAGCTGATGTTGATGCTAAGGATAAACGAGGGCGTACTCCTTTATATTTTGCTGCGGAAGCGGGTTATAGCGATGTAGTTAAGCTTCTTATAGATCGCGTAGCTGATGTTAATGCTAAGGATAAAGACAATATTACACCTTTGTATGTAGCAGCACAAGAAGGTCATAAGGATGTAATCGAGCTTCTTATAGATCGCGGAGCTGATGTTAATGTTCAGTTTAATGAATACGATACTCCTTTAACAGTGGCATTAGAATTCGGCCATTCTCAAATAGTTCATATACTACTTGCCAACCCACATATTAATGTTGGTTGTGCAACATCTGAATTCTCTAAGAAAGAAGAAGACAGGCACATGTTTGAGGAAAAGGTCGATCAAGATAAGGCATTGTTTGGTAAGGTAATAGAAGTGAAACGAGAAGTAAATGAAGAAAAAATCGATAAATTACTAGTAGAGGTAAGAGATTTACTGAAATCAAAAACTGCTCATGGTTTTAAGCCGAGTTTGCATTTCTCCCCATTCGGTGGTGATATTTGTGAGACTTTAAAATTTGCTCTCAATGCAGGAAATGAAAAATTGCGAAAACTCGTGAATGAATATGTTGAGAAGAATGGAGATTTAGATTAAACGTTGACGCATTTAAACAACTTAAAGACGCTAAGAAACAAAAAACAAAAAAGGTTTTCAACAGCTTTTATGTGGTTTTAATGTTCTGTTTCTGGCCATCAGAATCGAGTCAGACTTTTAACTAGGTATACTCATTTCAATTTCGATTAGTAGAGAATGTTCAAAATCAACTTTGATTATTGGAATCGTTAATTTAAGAATGATGACGAATGAAAGGTTTCAGAAAATTAAATCTGAGCAAAAATTAGACATGTCATGGAGTACGAGCTTAGGATTTTTATTAATCTTATTAATCTTTGACAATAGATAGATGGTAATATTACCTACATTTTATGCTGATCGTACAGTGATATTTTCATGTGATGAAATACTTTCAGGTTATAATTTTAAGATGTTTAAAATTAAAATTGATAAGGTGTTCAATTTTTTTTTTTTTTTTGATTAAAGAAGCAGTGTACATATATATTAGAAAACATGCGCATAATCATACCTAATGAACGAAGTCAATTATTATTTATTTATTTTATTTTTTTATTTTTTTATAAAGAGAGTTTATTATTATTTAAGGTGTTTAAAGTTGAAATTGAAAAGGTATTCGATTATTTTTATTGAAGAAGCAGTTATGTGCATCTACATATATATTAGAGAACATGCTCATAATCATAATGAACGAAGTTAATTACCTTTTTTTAAATTTTTTTCTATTTTTTTATGAAGAGAGTTTATTATTATTATTACATATTTACTATTAATAGGTGTTGAGCTTTTTTGAGCAAAATTGTGAAAATTTATAGTATGAAATAAATTTTGAAATCGTATTGTAGGTAGATGTTTTTGCACATTTGTGTAATTTATTGGGAAGGGAGTTACAGAGCGTAGAAAATTCTATCAAAAAAATTGAAAATGTTCGAACTCTGTCAAAAACACATCAATCCAAACGTCGCAAATTTTTTTCAAAATTTGAGAGGTTGCGAGTGAGACAATACTCCAACTCAGCGCTATCAAAAATGTAACAAACGATAATAATAGTGCTGTAGGTATATTTTTTAATTTTTTTAAATTTTAAATCGAACCCTGTTGAAAAATATCAAATTAATTTTCAAAAACTATAGTTTTGAATTTTTGGGTTCAACTCGACCATCCAAACTACTGCTAAGTCCTTGCCATATAGATCTAAGTATTTATTCGAACGAAATCTAAATCACTCACCATACACTAGGATAAGAAGACAGTGGTTCCCAATTGCTAAAAAATCCTTCCACGTTGAAATAACGTATAACCGTGGCATATAAAGAATTGCACTCTTTCAAGGTATTTTTCAATATCTCCGGGGTGAGTTGATTTGTAAGTCGAAGGTAGTGTAAAATCCATATATTGGCGTTCAGTTCGGAGGCATAATCTATGGCGCCTTTTGGCTCCCTTTTTAGTAAAGTATCCATCGTGAATAAATTTTCGAAATTTATTGGGCCAATAACGTCATCTGGAGTTGGAAAAATGCAACAGGTAAATGAAAAATTGGCATAAGAAATTATGAAAAAAAAAAAAAAAATTAAAAAAATTATTTACGTATGAGTTGTAGGTACTTGATAATGTGATATTAGCAGCTGTGCTTCCATACACATAACGTCTCCAATATTGATAAGGAACGTAGGGGTTTTCATCCGTAATGATATCTAAATATTCGAGAGTAAAGCCACGATTTTTCAAGTCCATCGTTAAAGAAGTATGTCTATTGATTAATACACCTTCACCCTGTAAAATGGCAGAATTTTTTAAAATTTTAGATCCAAGTACACATACATAAAAAACCCATGTTTTACGTAATTATTGATATTATTTTTAAACGATAAAATACCTTAACTTGTACAAAATGAGACACATTAACTCGTCCAGTCTGCGAAGTTACCAAAAATACAACCTCGATAAGACCTTTTTCCACCGAGGGAGCTACCGGAAACCGTATTTCTGTTTCAGATTTGGCTGGCATCTTAAAAATGAAATTAAGTCGTTTCAGAATTAACAAAAATCAATTAAGGGTGTTTCAATTCAGATCATATACCCAGAGCCGGTGCGAGAGGAGGGGTTGGGGGGGGGGGTGGAACACCCCTCCAGTGATTTTCCATTCGGCAAATTTTCGAAAAAATTTTCGACAAATTCGGCAAACTTTCGACAAATTAAATTAGGTATGTTTACAAAATTTGGTAAAGTTTTGAATTTCAAATATGTAAATTTTTTAGAAATTCTAAATCACAAATTCGGCAAATTTTTGAGAAATTCCGAATCATAAATTCGATAAATTTTAGAGAAATTCCGAATCACAAATTCGGTAAATTTCTGAAAAAAATTTTCGTCCTCGCTTCGCTCGGGCAATGTACTTCTACTACTTCATCTTTCTCTCAGAATCAGAATAGGAATCAAAAATCAGCGCATTTGAATTGTTATAACTTATAACGTAAAAAAATGAACATGATCTTTTTGAAAATATTAAAAATTATGCTTAAAGTGCATTATTTTTAATTAAAAATTCCAATTTTTTCAAAATTTTCGCCCTCGCTTCGCTCGGGCAACGTATCACTTTTTCATCTTTTAAAAAACCAGAAATTATTGTACGTTTTCAAAATTTCTGCAAAAAAAGACCATCTTTTCTTTTAGAAGTGCAATTTTTTCAAAAATTTTCGCCCTCCCTTCGCTCGGGCAGCAAGAGTCGTTTTGATTCAAATCCTAATGCTACCATAAGTTCTTGAAATTTTTTCTATAAGGATAGTGAGAAGTTCTTCTTTCTAAAACTCACTTTTTTCAAAAAATTCAGCGCAGGGGTCTACTTCCCACTGTTGTACCTATTAATTATCATTCGGAATTTTGAAAATTTTCATTCGGCATTTTCGATCTACACCTCCCAAAAAAAATTTGCTCAAACCGTCTCTGCATATACCTACTTCTACTCACATAAACTAATATTTGTCGATCCCCCGAGGTTAAATGGGCTCCATAACTGCTAACAATGCCTTCGTCTTCGACGTTGACGAATTTATAGTCGTCCGAAGAAACCAGAGTAACGATTACCAACATTTCGTTATAATCGTGATTGTGTAAATGTAATTTCAGTCCTAGCTGTTCTCCTCGGTGGCATTTACCAGGTCCCAGGACATGGGCCATCAAAGGTCTCGTTGTTGAGAACTAGATAGGTAAGTACAATACGTTAATTTTGGCATTATAAAACGAATTAAAAATTATTTTTAAAACATTAGGTAGGTACTATAACTGGCTCCTTAATCATACTGAATCCAAAAATCATATGCATGTTGAATACGGTGAAATACCAATCGTCGGATGTTCGTGGAGTTTCTAAAAATTCGAATTCTACGCCAACGTGGTCATTTTTCTTTATCTGGGTGAATGCCCAATCACCTTCGTCGGCATCGTAAATGAACTGCAATTCAGTGCCGAGTATTTGAATTCATGGTATACAAAAAAAATTGATTTTTTTTTTATTGAAAATAATCAACTTATAAAAAATGAACAATTTTTTTAACTAGAAAAATAGATACCTATGAGCAGATAAATGGCTCAATTTTTTTGATAAACCTTTCAATTTTTCGGATAAATTTTTTTTGAGGAAAACCTTTCAATTTCTTCAGCGAATAAATCTATTAACTTTTTAGAGAAATCCCCTGGAGCGAGAAATTTTCAAAAAATTCTTGGATAAAAATTTTTCCACTGTTTCGCAGTAAACAGAAATTTTAGGAGAAACATTTTTTTTTAAATTTTTAAAATGAGAAAATTTCTTAATTTTGTTGGAACCGAAAAAAATCTCAACTTTTTTAGAATAAACACTTTTCAAATTTTTCTGAAGCACAAAATAGGTATTTCATTTTTTTACAAAAAAAAATTATTGAAAAAAATCATCAATACCTACCTAAGTTTTAATGGGTACAAAAACATTTTTTTTTCGAAAGAAATCCATATTTTTGTAATTTTCTTTAGAATAAAAATATTGTAAATTTTTTGACCTAAAAAACAATTAGAAAAAATTTCAATTTTTTGAAAGTTGAAGTTTTTCAATTTTCTGTGAGATACAACTCTTTTAATTTTTATTTTTACGTTGAAAAATCTGTTTATCAAACTTTTGGAGAAAAAAATATTTGATTTTTTTTAGAATACTTAAATGTCTTGATTTTTTTCCAGAAAAAAATTTCTCACTTTTTTTGAAAAAAAATCTTTTATTTTTTAAATTCTTGGGATAGAAAAAATTTTCAATTTTTCTGGAGCCAAAAATATCTCTACACACTTATTTGGAGTCTGTGTAGAAAATTTTTTTGGGGTAAAAAATAGGTAGAAAAATTTTTCAATTTTTTTTTGAGACAAAAAATTAATTTCCTCTTTTTTGGAATAAAATTTTTTTAATTTCTATAAAATTACGAATAAAAGATTTGGAATATGAAAAATTCTGTTTTTTTGAAACAAGAAAATTCTTATTATTTTTTTGCTGAAGTTGAAGAAATTCTCATTTTTATTAATTTTTTTTTTTAAATAGTAGAAATTTTAAATTTGTTTGAAGTAAAAAAATATATAAATAGAAAATTTCACAAATTTTTTTAGCCCGAGAAATTATTTTCCTTACTTGTTGGAATAAAAAAATTTCAATTTATTTGAAAACTAAACAATGATTTTTTTTAGGAATGGGTAGATAATGAAAATATGTTTATAAATTTCATAGTTTCTCAGATTTTTTTTTCGAAAAAATCTCTACTGTTTTAAGCAAAATATTATCAACTTTTTGGAATACCTAAAAGTTCTATTTTTATTAAAACAAAAAGTAAGTATAGCCTGTCTCAATTTTTTTGAAATGAAAAAATTTCAATTTTTTGATGTAAAAAAATACCTAGGTACCAAATTTTTAAAACTGAAAAAATCTCAATTTAAAAAAAAAATAAAAGAACCTCAATTTAAAAAAAATGAAAAATTTCAATTTTTTTGAAACAAAAAATTCTCATTTTTTCTGAAACAAAAGAAATTTTAAATTTTTTGAAATTGAATAAATTTCCAATTTAAAAAAAAAAAACTTAATTCTCAATTCTTTGTAAAAAAAAAATATTACGTATTTTTTTGCAGTAGGTAAACATACTATTTTTTCAATTTCTGGAAAAAAATGTTATTAATCTTAGATTTTTTGGAACATGAAATTTCTTTTTTTTTATAATGTTTTTAAAAATTTTTTGTAAAAAAAGTCTCTGTTTTCGCGAAGAAAAGTTTCTTTTAAATTTTCTGAAAAAAATCTACATTTCTTTCGGCGAAGAAAGACAATTTTTCTGGGATTAACAAAATTGCTCAATTTTTCGGTATGAAAAATTGTCGGATTTTTTTTCCAAGTAAAATAGTTGAGTACTTATTTCTCAGTTTTTTTCAATGAATGTTTTTTAAAAATTTTCTCCTCGTAAAAAATGGTCTTACACTTTTTGTAGAAAAAAAAATCATTCTCACTTTCAATTCCTTCTCGAAAAAATTGAGACATTGTAGAGAACTAAGAACAAGTTGCCGGCCCTGTAGGGTTCTCAAAAATAAAGTCAACTCAGTAGGAAATTGTAAAAATACTCACGTAATTTCGATTAATTCGATTTAAGTAATATTTCTCGTCTGGATTTTCAAAAGTGACACCTACAAAAAAACAAAAGTATCAAAATGAAATGAACATACCTAGTATGAAAAAAAAAAAAAAATAAAAAAAATAATGAAAAATACCAACTCACAGTTAATTTGGGCAGAATCGTCGCAATCTCGCTTATTTTTGCATAATTCAGAATTCAACGAGCAACTCCTCAACATACACCATGTATTTTTATTTTCATAATAATCGCATTTACCTATAAAACACCCACAAACAAAATTACAAAATACGTAACTTACGTAAAAATTACCTCCAAAATTTCCAAAAACTTACGATGATAATTGCTTTCGTTCAAATTACTCCAAAAAATCAATCTATTCAATTCAAAACTGTGTCTATCGTCGAGGATAAAATTATGAGCCAGAAAATATACACTTTCCGCAGCCGAACTTCCATCCCTCGAAATTCGATCGATTTTATTTACCGATCTGTAAAAAAAAAAATACCCAAGTTGATCAATTTACCTTACATTTTTGACAAAATTAACTCAACTCGATAAATTTTCCAAACCTAGAATTTGTTTCAAATTTTAAAAAATTATTCTCTATTCTACTCCTGGTAATTTCATTTCTTGCTTGTAAACTATAAACAAAAGAACGACAAGCCTGGATTCCGATAAATGCTCCTTCGCCTCCGCTTGCTAACGCTTCGACGCGTTCAATTTTAAAATCTTTACCGGTATTTACCTCGAATGTGGTCTGAAACAGGTGTTTAAATAGTTGTTAATTACTTGCTAGGTAGATGTGTTTTTTAAAAATAGAGATAATTATAATTTTGGTAGGTAGGTACTTCATATCTGGAAAATCCATTGACTGGAACTGTCACAGTGTCACTGTGTATTACGTGGTCTTTAGATAGACCATACACTATCACATGGAATAAAGGAGCCATGTCGCCTGAAATTGGTATAGAAAATGTCACCAAAGACCCAGAGGACATTTCGTGTTCTTGCACTTGCAATATAATATTTTTTGATAAAACCTGGGGAAAAAATTGAAAATTCTAATTAAAGCTGGTATAAAATATACAGGATGTTTCGTAATTGATGCACTTCCTTCCACTAGGTTGATAAGCAACCCATAAGGAACAAAAATGTTACATAAACATAGTGCCTATCTTGAAAATTGAAGGGGCAAGAGAACATAAAATTAAGAAAAAATAATTTTGATTGGGTTCATGGATAGTACTAAAGAAGATAATCTTTTTTTGTTCGTGACATTTTTTGCCTACCTTTGAAAATGAAGGCGGAGGCTTAGCAAAAACCGGTTTTACGATTTTCAAAGCACTGTAGCTCCTGCATTTTGGAAGATAGGCAAATTCATCACATAACTTTTTTTGCTTCTTACAAAAAGCAACACCCATTCCATGCATTGTCTTAGAATAATCTTGCAATTTTCATGTCTCGTTTGTACCCATTGATCAAATGAGCATTGAGCTCCAAATTATCGGGGACAGCAGTGGGACAAAAATTGCAAAATATCGTCAAGGTGATACATGAAACAGGTGTAACTTATTGAGAGGAACAAAAAAGATTATGTGATGAATTTGCCTATCTTCGAAAATGAAGGAGCTACAGAGCCTTGAAAATCGTAAAACCGGTTTTTGCCAAGTTCAAAGCTCTCCTGCGCCTTCATTTTCAAAGGTAGGCAAAAAATGTCAAGAACAAAAAAAGTTTATTTTCTTTAGTACTATCCAGGGGCCCAATAAAAAATTAATTTTTCTCAATTTAATTTTTCCTTCCCCTTCAATTTTCAAGATAGGCACCATGCTTATATACAATTTTTAGTCCATATGAGTTGTCTATCCTCCTGATGGAAGGAACTACATCAGCCACGAAACACCCTGTATCAATTCTTGAGTAGGCACTTGAAATAATTATTTAAAATAAATCTCACAATCGAATAAAACATATTCAAAACGAAGTTGGTCTTCATATGAAATATCGCATACTCGAAGACCTTTAAATCATCAGAAGAAGTCCACACGTTGATATATTTCTCATCAAAAGAATGCCTTTTAACGGTATCAATATGGGTTTCTTCGTGTACTCCTTCATAGATGAACATGGCCTTTAAAGTGATATCCTTAGCTTTGGCAGGAATATCGAAACGATAGGCTAGAATCCCACTTTCTATAAACTTTTCTCGGATTTCTTTCTTGAGCAGAATTTCATATAAATGGGCATCGTTTGCAGATGTTTCATCTTCGACGGCCTCACCGACGACGATTTCCGAAACGTGTTTACCATTTGGAAAAACCGAATCGGATTTTAGTTCTATTTTTAGAATAGAATTTTCTAAAATATCTCGAGGTATTTTTTCGGTGTCATTGTACGATACAGAGACCTGAATACAATACACAGGTGTAAATTAGAACAAAATTCGGTTACCTACCTTATCAGATAATGAACTAGGTATCTCTACTTACGTAACCAAGCAGTGGCATTCCAGGTGTGAAAATAATGGGAGATTGTGATAAAAATTTAACTCTTATACGATTCGATATTATCCTACTATGACTGAAACCTGACATCGTTTCTCCGCTCGTGAACTCTGTGATGGAAACCGAAATTTTAATTTCGACTCCGACTAGTGTTTCGAACCTGGTACGAATGGCTTCGAAAGGTAGGGTGACTCGGTGTCGAGTTTCTTTCTGAAAAGTGTAATAAAAATTTAGGTATTCATCTTGAAGCGAAAATATTAAATTACCTGGCTGGGCAAGTGTGCATCTGTGCAATAGGTTCACTTACGATGTACGTGAGGTCGGTTCGTATTACGTGGAAAGTATCATTTTCAAGAAATTTCCTAGCTGACCAAGTTATCGTTGCATTTCCACGGACTAATTTCTGAGATGGAAATAGTCCGTAGGTTGTAGCATCGATGGTGTTATCTGTTTCTGGTACGTAAGGTAGAGATGAAACAATAACCTGGATATGAACAATGAATTGATTTAAATATCAATTTGAGGGAATGAAATTTTTTTTGAAAAGTAAGACAAAGTTCAAACCTCGAAAAAAGGTTGAAAATATGTTTCAACCATGATCGGTTGTTCGTCGATTTGATTATTGATTTGGCTTCTAATCTTCCATATGCCATCTTTGGCTAATTTGGGTAGTTTGAAATCCAAAGTGACAACACCTGTGAAAGGAAGTCATATGTGGGTTAGGTAGGTACCTACCTATATTTGAAGAATCAACATGTATCATGTGCATTCAATTTTTATAAATTGATATGTTCCATACAGACATTTATACTCCTACCATTATTTGTGAAAGTCGAAAGCCATCTTTTCATGACCAATCCATCAGGATCCTACAAAAAAAAATTATTTCAATTGAAAATGGAAATATCTACAATCATGGTCGGCAACTTGGCAGAAATTTGAAGGCTTTAGCTATCTAAAGTCTCAATAGTAAGAATGAGCTACATCCTAGAAAATTTCGAAAATGCAAAAAAAAAAAATGGAGAAGAAACGAGTAGGTAATTTTTTTGGAGTAATACTTATTTCAATTTTTTGGAGTCAGCATAAAAAAAATAGTTTGAAAGTTTTCCATTTTTTAATTTTTCAATTTTTTGCGAAAAAATCCCCTCTTAATTTTTAATAAAAAAAACTTACAAATTATTTGAGAAAAAATACCTACCTACCTATTCGTTATTATTTTTTTTAAATCATTTTATTTTTCGGAATTTTTAAATTTTTTCAATATTTTTCAGAATTATCTACAATGATATCGTGATTTTTTGGAATGAATTTTTTTTTTTTTTAAATCTCAATTTTTTTGAATGAAATTTTTAAAATAATTTTTTGGTAATAAAAATCCCAATTTTTTGAGAAATAATTTTTTTCCAAATTTTTTTGCTCTAGAAATTTGGAAAAAAATTATTTCTCAAAAAGTTGGGGTCTTTATATGTCTCAACGACAACTTTTTTTTTTCAATTTAAATTTTTTTTGGAGTAAAATTTTTTAAAATTTATTTTTTAGTAAAAGTTATTTAAAAAAAAAATCTATTTCTTTATTTTCAACTCTTTTGAAGAGAAAAAAAATCATCCTCACATTAAATGGATCCACACCCTAGAAATTTGCAGGTTGCCGGCCAGTTATCTCTATGTATAATAAAAATTAAATCACAGTCACACATACCAAAACAAACACATCCATCACATGGTTGAATGGGATCAATGAAGTTTGTATCACAAGAATTCGAAAACGAACTGCAAGTCAACATGTAGAAGTAACAATACGTTTTTCACCCGAAATGTCTCTTAAGTCTTAAAGAAATTTAATATTTTTTACCAAGTTGTCCAGAGCTATAAATTGGACGAGTAGTCTGAAAAACAACCGATACAAAATTTCGGTCGTAAATCAGTTGTTTCGAATTATCAAAAATTTTCTTTTTATCGACGGAATCTACAGCGAACACGTGCAATTTGTAAACATCAGAGGTAAGTGAAATAGGAATCTGCAACGAAAAATTATCAATTTCCAAAGAAATAAGTAAGCCAAAGTCAAGTCCTTCTCCTTTTACACAGGTATCTATCAATTTGATTACCTGCAAGTTGACAATTTCTTGAGTATTACAGAATAATTTCGTAACCAAAGAAGAAACGCTATCGTTGCTGCTGGAATAAATGGAAGCGTAAAAATCGAAGGTGCGATTAGAGCAGCGATTGAAAACATTGTCGAATACATGTATCAGTATCCCATAAGGAATAAAAGGTCTCAAGATTTCAGGACTTATTAGAATGTAATTCCTGTGAACAAAAAATAATAAAAATTGGTCTGTAAAGTCAGGAGTCAGGAACAGTAACTTGAAATTTTCTGGGGTGTAGCTCGATTTTTTTCTCTCGGAGGGATGATAGATTGAAATTTTTCAAATGTGAAATGTGAATGAATGGTTTTTTTCTCCAAAAATTTATAAAATATATTTTTTAGTCCAAAAACTTTGAATAATTTTCATAGATAGGGGAGAGTACCCCACAGTGAGACACTTTTTAGTCAAAAATTCATAACTCTACTATTTATCATCAGAAATGGTTGGTTATGGGATCAAATGCAAACTACATCGTTTACGCTCATAATGCATCCATAAAAACTGAAAAAATATCATTTTAGGACCATCACACAATTTTTCAAAAAAAATTTGACAAGTTGTCTCACTCTGTACACGGGTAGCTCAGAGTGAGACAGATCGTGGTGAACTATGAGACGGTGTCTAAAATGTTATAATTAAATGGAAATACGTGCTCTTGACCCAATATAATATTTAATCATAAGTCCAAGATATGCTATAACTTGAAAAATTTACAATAAATGAAAAAGGGGAGCTATAAATTTTTTTTTTAATTTCATAATTTGAGAAAGTTTGCATTGCATGAATTTTTCTTGTTTTGTTCATTTTGCTCTTTCTGTTGTCATTATTGCCATGAGGTGTACATAATTTGGCAGTATTAGGCAGTATAACATCTAAAAATCAGACTTGGAAATTTTTTGTATGTTATTGCTATTACATTTTTGCCGATATGGTGCACAATGGGACACTGTCTCACTGTGGTCGACCCACGTTTTTTTTTCTTCTAAAATTCATAACTTTTGATATTTTATACTTAGGATTACGATTCTAAAGTTAAAACGTACTTATTTGGTTATATTTCACATCAACCCATAAGGGTATTCTCGAACTCAACAGGAAAAATTAAATTTTCAAAAAAATCCACTTTTTACAAAATTAGGAAAAAAACGTGATTTTTAGAAAAATTGCAATAGCAGGTTTACCATTCAGCGAAACGAAACATTTGTTAGTTCACGTGATGTATATGATTAAAAGCTATATTGTGTCTGAAGGAGCCCAAAAATTAGCAATATTAAGTAGGTAAAAATAGGCTGTTTCACTCTGTCTACCGTCTCACTGTGGGGCACTCTCCCCTACACCAGAAAAACTCTAAAAAATCGAAATATTTTTACCTTAAAAAACTGAAAAATTGTTTACCTCTCCTCCCCCTCAAAATAAAACTTCTTCTTTTTCAAAAAAAGAAATTTCATCGCCAAAAACAAAATCTTCCAAAAATAATTTTCTCCAAAAAATAAGAATTTTCCCCCAACAAATAAAAAAGTTTTTTCTCGTATGAATTCAAAACATTTCTGCGCCGAAAATATAATTTAAAAAATTTAACCTACTCCCCCCCCCCCCCAAAAAAAATGAAAAAATAAAAGTTTTTTAGGATTTTTTTAAAAATTTACCTTGGAAAATTAAAATTAATCTACTCAAGTAAAAATGCAAAAAAATTGAAAGATTAGGTGTTTATTTTAAAAAAATCGACATTTTTAACCCAAAAAACTTTGTTTTTTTAATTTTTTATATTGTACCTATTCTAAAAGAAATAGAATATTTGTACCCCAAAAATTATTTTCTACTCGGAATTTTTTTTAAACAAATGTTTTTTACCCTAAAAAATAAAAAATAAAACTTATTTTACCCCCCCCCCCCCCCCCCAAAATGTCAAAAAATTGAGCTGAGTTGGTAGTTATTTAGCAAAGAAATGCGTAGCTATTAAATATTTTTTTTCCCGAAAAAATTGAATCTCTTTTTCAATTGAAATTTTTTTACTTATTTTTTTATTCCAAAGAAATTCAGAAATTTTGTATGTCAGAAAATTTAAAATTATTTTTATTCCAAAAAAATGATAAAAATTATTTTTTACCTTGAAAAAAATTTCTACTCCAAAAAAATATTTGGTACCTATCTAATTAAGTGCCTACCTACCTAATTTTTATTCGAAAAAAATTAGAATTTTTTCATCCAAAAAATTCATTTTTTTTTTACCCTAGAAAATTAAAATTATTGTAGGTACTCCAAAAAGCAAAAAAAAAAAAAAAAAAACAAGCAAAAACAAAACAAAAATAAAATAAAAGATTGGGAGTATCAATGTATTCAAAAAATAGCTATTAAATTTTTTCATAAAAAAATTAAACATCTTTTTTTAAAAAAAATCCCAAAAAATTGATTTTTTTTTAATCCTAAGAAAATGTCTTTTTTATTCTAAAAATTTGATGATTTTGTTATCCTAATTTTTTTAATCACCAAGAAATAGGGATTTTTTTCTCTCTTATAAGTGAAATGAATAAACGAGATTTTCTAAAAAAAAATCAAGATACCTTTTCTCGAAAAATAGCTACCGTATTAAAAATTTTTTCCCAATAAGTTGAGATTTTTTTCTCCGGAAAATTGAACAATGAACAATTATATTAAAAAATTTATATTAGGTATATATATTTTAACGCATGTCTCTCATTCCAAAAAAAAAAATCAGAAATTTTTATCCAAAAAAATAATAATATTTTTACCTATTCTAAAAAAATTGAGATTTTTTTTTTCATTTCTAAAAATTGAGAATTTTTTTATTCAAAACAACTCATTTTATCAATTTTAAAAAATGGGTATTTTTTCTGTTCCAAAAAAATTGAATTTTTTTTATACTCCAAAAAATTGAAATATTTTTTTCCCTCCAAATAAACAAATTTTTTTCTTCGAAAATTTGAGATAAATTTTTTATTGCAAAAAATTTTAATTTTTTTTTCTCGAAACAAATCGGGAGATTTTTCAGTAGATAGTGTGTTTTATGTTTGCATTTTTCGAAGTTTTCCAGGGTGTTTTGAAATTTTCCTTGTAACTACAATCCTAAACTATTGCTCAAATCACCGACCATGCGTAAAGTTCTCAACACCTGAGGGAATTCTCCACATTCGCAAAAATCCCCCCAAACAGATGAATTATGATTTTTATCATGAAAACTGCATTACCATAATGAATCGTGTCATCAAGGTTAAATTGCAATTTGCACGAAAACAACATTTTTATGAAATAAGTGGAAAATTGTCACTACGTAGGATTTGAATAATTATCGCGAACAGTGTGCTAAGTTCTTGTACTTACAATTTACATACATTTTAGCAATGAAATCTGTTAATTTATAGCCAAGTTGGAGAAATGTGTTAGGTCTAGTGCTCTAGTCTTTCCACGTTTTAAAATAATTTTATAGTATAATTTTTTTTTTGACAAAAAATAACAAGCAAGGTTAAAGAAAGAGATCTCTGACGTGAGTGGACCATCATTATCTTCTCTCAACTACCACTCTCAGTTCGAGACTAATTGAATGTTATTTCAACATAAAAATAAAGAAGAACCACCGAAATTTTTTACAACTTCCTCCTTTTGTGTCCTATAAAATGGTTTCGTGTACGAAATACAAAAATATTACCTTCGTAACTGTTACCGGTGAAAATAATGACAATACATCCTTATAGGAAGGTATTGATTTCTCGTACGTAAAAAAAAAATCATCGTACATTTCAGGTAATGGCACCTAATTAAACGAGCGTACTCATTTTAATGCAAAAACGTACCTCTCATGTTCGCGAATGTAGGTAGTGGATTTGGAATGCAAAAGAGTGCGTGCCTACTTCACTCATCTCATTACTTTTGCTGTAATGGAAATACACGTAGGTATTTCTCTTCACCTGTTGACTTATTTTATCTATATTTTTAAAAATTTAACTAACTAAGTAGCAATCTGATTTTTTACGAAACGAATGTATTAAAATTTTCAATTAAAGGAGCACATATTTTTAAAGTAAAATTTTATCTAAAAAATTAATTGATTAATTAATCTTTAAAAAAATAAAAATCCACTCAATATTTTCATCAGATTTTTATCCAAAAAATTATAAAATGTTTAAAAAATCATCTAGAATTGACCCCAATTGATAAAAAAAAAATTCAAAAAATTATTCATTCCGTAAACGTAGAAAAATCTGCATAATCACCTGGAAAAAAAAATTAATTCGCACAAACCTTTCATCGATTCCATCCGAATAAATCTGCTTCTGCGAAAATCCACGAGAAAAAATTAAACAAAAATATAACATAAAAATACTTAACTCAAAAACATTGTATTTTTTAACCACTTTTCTAACGCCGGTAACCAAAATCATGTTGGTTGCAACATACACCAATAATGTATCACGTTTCTCATCGCGACATGCACCAAACTCGACGTCAGTTTAATTGGGTGGCACCCAGTGTGAAAGAGAAAGAGACAATTAACCCGTTAAACTTGACAAAAAAGTAAAAACGTATAAATAAGGTTTCGTACAAAAATTTATTCTACAAATCAATCATCTTATTTTTCAAGTATATAAAATTGAAATTACTATAGGAAGATGTACATTATTTATGCATTATCATAATATTAAATAAGTAGCTAGGCACAGCCGGTTTCAGGTGTGGTTCAATATGAACGAATTAGTGATGGGTGTGAGAATAAAATGAATTTTCAAGATATTTATGCAGTTAATCTGAACATTAAAGAAAGATGATGATGAACAGTACCTGAATTCGAGATAAAAATAGTTAATCGTTGGAACACCTATTGATGTGTGGGGAGGGGGAATTGAAAAACTTTCATTCCACGATATGGTCGTTTATTTACAAAAAATCGCGAAAAGTTTTGGGCACGATAACCCAATTTTGGCTGTTATTGGAATAGATTTACCTAGTAACCATTTTTACAAAAATAAATAATTTGTAACCAAGCGATTTTCTGATCATAGTATAGGTAAATTGAAATTTTTGCTGGCACCAACATACGTCGAAATTTTTTCTTGGTCGTCAGGGGTTCCTAAAGTAGGCAGAAAATTTTGTACGAGAACGAATTTTTTAAAAATATTTTTTTGAGGAGAAATTTTCAAAAATTGTTACAAAAAAATTTTAATTAAAAAAAATCGTGTAACTTTTTTTTGTTGAAATAAGTAATATTTTCTTAAAATAATTCATTATCTTAATCATCAATTTTTTTAAATTTTCACTTACAAAGAAATATTTCAAAAATTTCCAAAAAATCAGATTTTTTAAATGAATTTACCTACTGAAATTATTTTTTAAAAAGAGTCTTTGAGAAGGATGAATTCTTCTGAAAAAAATTAAAAATTCTTTCAAAAAAAAATTCACTTATAAAAAATTGTCTGGAAATTTTTTTTGAAAATAATTATTTCAAAATATTCCTACAAAATCAGAAATGCTATCCAAAATTTTATTTTATTTTTCAAATCCTTTTATTTTTTTTAAAAAATTTGCCTTTAGGTATCAATAAAATGAATATTTTGAAATTTCGCTTTAAAAATCCCATATCTACATAATTTATTTTCAAATTTTACTAAGAAATTTTGAACTTTATTTATTTTTTTCAATTCTGAAAAAATCTTTCTGACTTCGTTTGTTAAACTTCGTTTCAGAAAAACTTTGAAATTCTTCTTCTCACGGATTTTTTGGGAATAATAATTTCAAAGTTTACAAAATGAAAATTCCTATTACATAAAAATAAAAAACAAAAAATTGAAAAAAATTGTACATTTTTGTTGAAAATAGACATTTTAAAATATCGTTTAAAAAATTCAAAAATGCAATAAAAAATTTTAAAAATATGCTAGGTTAAATTTGAACAAAATCCTTTGTTTTCGTTTTGAGAAATACATAAATTTTTCAAAATTTTTCTGAACAATACTAAAATGTTACCATTTTTTTTTTATAATTTCACAATATCGTATATTTTTTGGATGAAATATTTCAAAATTGAAAAAAAAAATCAAAAATCCAATGAAAAACTTGAGAAAATTGAAAGGAAATAATTTTATAAAAATTAAAAAACATAGAGAAAATTGTACTTCGAAATTTTTCTTGGATTAAAATCTCATCATTTTTTTCTATTTCACAAAAAGTCGAGTATCTTTTTTTTAAACGAATAAGTTCCTATTTTTAAATTTTCTTGAAAAAAAAAATCATCATTGAATCAACATATTATTTTTTTCAACTTTCTCAAAAAATCCTCTAAAACATTTCATACCTATAATAATCTTTTTAATTTTTAATCTAAGAAAACTTTGAAATTTTTAACGTGTTATAAAAAAAAAATACTATAATAAGTTAGAAAAAGATTCTAAAATTTTAAGCAAAAAATACTCTGATTTTATTTTTAATGAATTAGTGCATTTATTTCAATTTTTTTTAGGAAAAAAATAATTTCAAAATTTTTCTGTAAAAAACATAAAGTGAATGAAAAATTAAAAAATTAAAAATCGTATCAAAAGCTTGAATTTTTTTTTTATAAAAAGAATACGTCTGTATTTTAATTTTTGAAAAATTTCAAAAATCCAATTAAAAAAAAAAAATATTTTGCCAAAAGATATTTTGAAAGTTTGCTGACAAAATTAAAAATTCTTTGAAATATGTTCCCTCGCCCCTAATTCCATAGAAAATGACATACTTGGGCCTATATTTTTTTGAAAGAAGCATTTAAAAATTTTCTGATGAAAAAAAAAATGCAAAAATTCTACCAGTTATTTGTAGGTGATTTTGTTCTTCTAAATGACAAAAATCTTTTGAAATAAATTTCACTGCGAGAAAATATTTCAAAATTTTATTGAAAAAAAAAAATTGAAAATCTTATCAAAAAATGAAAATCCCAAGTATCGAAATTTTTTAAAAAATTAAAAAAAATTAATTAAAACTCTATAAAAATGTTATTATTTTATTTTTTAATTTAGGTGAATATTTATCGTTTGTAAAGGAATATTTTGAAAAATTTTCGGGAAAAATCTACAATTCTTTCAAAATTTTGTTTCAAATCAGAAATTCTATTTTTTGTTTTTTGATGTTTCAAAAATGTTATCTAAATGACGCATATTTGCATTTTTTTTTACGAAATATGCACAAATGTGCATTTATAAATTTCGTATATGAAATCAATACATAATGAAACGTAAAGAAATTGCACGCTAGAACGCCCCAAAAAATAAATTAAAAAATGCATTTTGGCCCCGCTCTATCCTTAACTCAAGTAACCTACTAAAATACCTCGATAATAATTTTTTCTCAAAATTTCCAAATAAACATAAATCACAGATCATTTTCTCACATTTCATTGCTAATCGGTCAGTTTCTTCGATCAAAATTCTTCTCAACCATAATCATGCGTAATTTTCCACACTCAACATCTTGACGAATCGTACGTTCAATTTTTTGAAAAAAAAATTGATGGTACTTTACGTACGATATAAACAAATACTCGAATTAAAAATCTTCATCGATTCAATCCATTTCTGCGGCAGCAGGAGCAAAAAGCTGATTATACAGATCGCCCAATTTATCTATATTATTGAGCAACACAATTCGCAACGTTTCGGTGTACTGCTTGGTAGGTTTAGATAACGAAGGATCCCTCCATATGATACCTTTTTCTTCTTTAAACAACGCCGGAGACGGGACATGATCTCTCATATAATTCCAAACGCATTCTCGCATTATTATCAACACCTACGAATGAAAATTCATTATCATTGATCGGTCATCGAATCGCAAATCGATGTAAATAATTATACTAACGTGTTGAGGACTCAATGCCGGTACAATATCACGAATACCGCTCAAAGGTGGTGGTAGAAGCTGCCCCAAGGATAATATTTCCAATAATAGGACCGTCGTGTCGACCAGACGTCCGTTCTGTTTGACAGACCTGCCTTGACTCGCAGAACTCCACTGAGCGATCAAGCTCGCGGTTACAGCTCGCAGAAGGACTGAGCAAAAGCACAAAGCTGGTCTGTGGATGGCGACGAATTTCAATAAAGTCCATATTAGAGGCGTGCTGTCGAATGCTTTCCTAATATGGAGGTCTCTTTCAACGGTAACCTAAAAAATAATATTTTTAGCCTTTTTTCTTGTAGAAAAATTGCTCAGTTTGGATTATTAAACGAATAATCACTTTGCAAAATTCTTCTTCGGGCCAAGGAAGACCATTGAACATGACGTCCGGTGAAATTAGCTGTACGAGCAGTAAAGCTATGCTCCTAACGGCGTCTAATGTTACGTTATTTGTATCAGAAAGACAGCACGAACGAATTGCGCTCATCAAATGCTGCGTATTTAGTTTGATTTTATCCGCTGATAATTTTGATTTCAAGGTAACCTCTTGTAAGCCACTGCCGATGATTCCGGTGTGAAAAACTGACATGGCACTTTGAGCGACCATTAATGTATTTCCCTGAAGCACAAAAAATTAATTCAACATTTTGAAATGCACATTTCGAACGTATTAATTATTGAATTATTACGAAATTGATAATTTTTACTTGTTTGATATTTTCTTTCAACAAAGATACATCTGCAGGGATAACACTATCAGGATCAGGTTTAACAATCGCACCAAATATCGTAGAAATGGGCGGATTGAGGGCAGTTTCGATCAAAAGCTTGATAGTTTGGTTTCGAGCTCTGTTACTAGACAAGCAACACTTTGCTAATAAATTATTAGCTAGCTGGCATCCTTTTAATTGACTAGCATCGTCTGGTAAAAAACAAAACAATAAAAAATCTACCATAACCAAATTAATCCAAAAATATTACTCGTACCATTATCATAGACAACGCAACAGTAGAAAAATAACGTCACAGATTCTGCCAAAGCCATGGTTTCTTCTACAGATAATGGTCGTGGAATGTCAGTCAATAAGTCGTTAATTATCGACGCTATAATACGAGAGGTAATAACATTGCTGTGATGTGTTCTTAAATTTTCCAGGATTTTATAGAAGTTTTCCAGCAATCCATGATAAACAGGTTTAGCATGTGGACTGTATCGAGTTTCGTATCTTGAAATAAAAATCAAATTTATTAATACGGTTTTACAACTCTGGAGATGATTTCGTTGATCAGCTTACTTGAGTAGAGTTTCGATATTTTTCCAGAGAGTCAAAGACCAATTTTTTTCTTCAAACAAGACGACATTTTCAATCGCTTCGTATTCCAAAGCTAGGCAAAATCCATAACCGAAAGATTTCAGATTATCTAAATTAGTGGTTAATTCGATTAACATCTCTATTTGTACATCTGTGGTTGCTCTATTTAGTAGATATGCGATACACGACGAAAGTAGCTGATTGTCATATTTTCCTGAAAATTTAAAATAAAATAAAATTTAAAAAAATCCATCAATTTTTTCAAAAAATTGCAATGAAATTTTCAAAAATTTTACCCAAGACGACAAATAATCTCGTAGCGTAACTCGACTTGGAACGATTCTCGGACAGAAGAAGACGTTTCAAAAAAGGCATATGAGAATAGAACGATCTGATAAGAGGAGGTATTGAACTCGTCGTACGTAGTATCATATCCATTTCACTGATTAATAATTCTAAAGAAATAAACGAACAAAAAATTAGCATTAAGAAGAGTAATCTAAAATCAAGAAGAGTTCTCAAAATCACTCGGTTTCTCACCAACAATTTCCTGAGCATGCAAAGAGACAGTTTTCAGTTCAGGTGATGAAGCTGTCTCGAATAACATGGTTAATATATGGTTGACTCCTTTTTCGAGATCCAAAAGCAAACGAACGACTAAATCCAACAAGCCTTGCTTTCCTTCACTAAAGAAACCTCTCCAAGTAGCAGCTATTCTGCTCAAACTTATCAGTGTATCGACGTTTACTGAAATCAAAAAATATAATTCAGTCTAGGAAACATGAATTAATCCACAATTTTTTTTAAAAAACTCACTAGATTGCAATGTATCAGCTGATAGAGCTTTCAGAAGTACTGCAGATTCAGCTAATCTTAATAAATATGGAACGGTGGCTGTTTTCTGTAGGTTGATATTTTTATAATCGTAGACAGTTTTATCAGTTTCTTTCAAACTCCACTGAAAATAGAAATATTTCCCATGAGTATATTAAATACACTTTTGTAAATAGTGATTTTGGTCCAACTCACTTGGAAGAGATTTTTCAGCGCGTTTTTAATATCTGTAAAATGAGTACTGGCTAAATGTCCAAGAATTCCTACCACTGAGTTCAATTTCGGCGTCTATAAAAATAAATCCCGGTTTATAAATGGTATCAAAAACTAACCGCATACAATTTTAGAGTAATTACCTGAGAGGAAGTTTCATTACTACAAAAATCTTTCAATCCGCAAGTTAAAACTTTGGTAATTACGGTTTCAGGGAATGAACTTCCAACGTGGACAACAACCCAATCGAAATGAGGACTGTGAGTTACACTCATATCTGAAATAATACATTATGATAAAAAAGTAGAAAAATAGAATTGCAAGCATTCGAGTAGAAACTCACTCAATAAGGCATTTATACAAGCTTCTGTATTGGAATACATCAACCGAGACATGCATTGAGTATTTATATCTAGTAAAGTTCTCGTCGCACCGCAAGCTGTCCATAGTTGAAGCCTTTCATTCAATAAAGAACCGACTTGTTTATTGTTACCATGTCGACTAGAGATATCACCTAGACAGAAAATAGAATTAAGAATTGAATAAATATTTAATCATAGTGCAAATAATATTAAAATTTACCCAAAAGTTCTAAAGACCACGTAGATATGATAGGAGCCCAAGCTTCAGAGTGCTCATTTACAAATTTACATAATACTTCTTGAATTTCAATCAATGGAATTTCTTCTTCCAACATAACGTCGCTTTCGTTTGAGGTGGCAACGGTTAAAGTTCCATTCTAGATAAAGCAGAGCAAAAATTTAGTACTCAGATTTGAAAATATACCTTTGCATAGGGAGAATTACCTCAATTAGGGACAAATATCGACAAACGTAGTTGTGAAATACTGAACAGAAGTATTCTAAAACAGCTTCGCTGGCAGCAGGTAAAGTTTTCAGCAGAGAGATAGCTGTCCGGACTAATATCAGTTGATTTGTATCGGATGCTCTGGAAGCCCCTGCTATGAATGTTCGCAATTCTTCCAATACTCCTTGGGAATCCGAGCATACGGAGACGTCCATCGCTTGCACAGGCATACTTGGATCTTCTATCTGCGATTAAATTGAATAAATTCTTTTCGGTGGCAATTTTCACTCAATTTTGAAATTGTCGGCATAATACTGATAACAACAATGTAAGGAAGTGGGGTGAAGGGGGTAAACGTAAAAGCTCGATCGTAATTACTGTAATGTTGCTGGTAATTTTAAAATTACCGAAAATACCTTTCTGATGGAATGCTGGCTGAGAAGGAAGTACCATGATAACCTCACTCACTGCTGTAAAAAACATCTCACGTGCTGAGCTCTTCGAAATTGATGGGAACCAAAATTGTAGAGGGAAAAATTAACTTTCGTTTAGGGCCATTATTACAACAGGCTGTTATTCCACTGGTTTTCTGACGGACTGTTAAAACGGTAACGCTCCGTTAGTTACAATTCGTTATTACAACACATCTCTCTGTAAGTTTTCACTAACCCACTGTTGTGAGTGAAATGACTTCAAAGCCAAAAAAATTTTTAGTGATAATTCCGCCAAAACCTCGAAAATACTTTGGAAATCAGAATCAGCGTCACCGTCTTCGTTTTCATCATTACTTTCACCAACGTCATTCAAGAAATTAATGTCATCCATATAACAATGAATAGCACAAAATTATCAAATGGAAATTAGTTTTTCAAGAATTTATTAACTTTACTTGTGAAAAATTAGAAAAAAATGATAACGCTACACTGAACGCATTTTGACTAACTCAAGTTACATTATCCAAAATTGGTGGGGAGGGAGGGGTCCAATCAAAATTTTTGTCATAACTAAAATTATTTATAAAACTTCAAGCTACAACTTTTGTTTGAAAATTTTTTCAAATCCCTCCCCACCAATTTTGGGCAATGTAACGCATTTTGACTAACTCAAGTTACATTGCCCAAAATTGGTGGGGAGGGAGGGGGCCATTTTAAAAAATTTTCAAACAAAAGTTGTAGCTTAAAGTTTTATAAAAAATTTTAGTAATGACAAAAATTTTGATTGGACCCCTCCCTCCTCACCAATTTTGCATAATGGAACTTATTTTGACCAACTCAAGTTACATTATCCAAAATTGGTAGGGAGGGAGGAGTCCATTTGAAAAAATTTTCAAACAAAGTTGTAGCTTGAAGTTTTATGAATAATTTTAGTTATGACAAAAATTTTGATTGAACCCCTCCCTCCTCTCCAATTTTGATATCCGGTATCTACGTAGTGGCAAGGCCTGGGACTTAGTAAAATTTAAGAGCGAGGCGGATTGTGTTACAGTGTGAAATGCACCCTCCGTAAAATCTCGCCACTGGCAACAAAATTATCAAAAGAAAAAAAACTTCCACATCACGTGATCTCAGCAGCCAATCACAACAATAACCGAGCCTTACCTTGATCATAACCGGCCAAAAAGAGGCCGTAAGATAACCGAGGTTCAAAACGTCAGTCAAGAGAGGTTTTGTGATTGTAATATCGGGTATCGTCGCTAACGGATCCTTAGCGGACCATTGATGAATAACGGCCTGTTGTAATATTGGCCCTTAGTGTATTCGGAATTTTGATTCGACTAATATTTCTCGAGTTACGGTCAAAAAACTGATTTGAAGATGGGCCGTCTACCCGATTTCCCCTATTTTCCCGGTCAAAGAAGCGATTTTCGTAAAAATTGATAAGAACAAAAATTGTAGAGCAAAAAATATCCTTTCATCCTAAAATCATTGAAGTTTTGATTCGACGAAAATACCTCGATTCATTAGCAAAAACTGTTTTCTCAGATATGCAAATTTTCATATTTTCCTATTTCGCGGATAAACAAAGCGTTTTTCATGAAAATTGATAAGAACTAAAATTATAGAGCAGAAAAAATCCTTCAGTTTTAGTGCTTTTAAAATTTTTGATTCGACCAATTTTTTGAGTTATCGTCAAAAAACTATTTATTTTTTCATTTTCGAGGTCAACGACCCCTTTTTTGTGAAAATTGATAAAAACCACAATTGTAGATCAAAAAATTTACTTTTGTTTGGTGTAGTCGGAATTTCGATTTGACGAATATTTCTTGAGTTATCGTCGAAAAACTGATTTTGAAAGTTGTACGTCTACCAAATTTTCCCATTTTCCCGGTCAACGAAGCGATTTTCGTGAAAATTGATACGAACCAAAATTGTAGAGCGAAAAAAATCCTTTCACCCTAAACTTATTGAAATTTCGATTTGACGAAAATACCTCGATTTCTCAGCGTAAAATGTTTTCTTGGATATGCAAATTTTCACATATTCTCATTTTCAGAGCGAACGAAGCATTTTTCGTGAAAATTGATCTGAATCAAAATGTAGAGCAGAAAATTTCCTTTCGTTAATGTGTTGTCAGAATTTCGATTTGATGAATATTTCCCGAGTTATCGTCAAAAAACGGATTGGAAAGTCGGCCGTCTACTACTCGAAAATGCGACGTTGCCTTTCTATGTTCATGGCTTGTTTTGTCTAGCACCATGACCACTGATGCTGCTTGCCGAAACTTGTTTTGAATTGGTTTTGAAACGGTATACATGGTTTGGTGGTTTTGTCTAGCACCATGACCACTGATGCTGCTTGCCGAAACTTGTTTTGAATTGGTTTTGAAACGGTATACATGGTTTGGTGGTTTTGTCTAGCACCATGACCACTGATGCTGCTTGCCGAAACTTGTTTTGAATTGGTTTTGAAACGGTATACATGGTGACTAAACTGCGAAAACCATAGATGATATAGATAATAAACTGGATCGGCAGCTTACATCTAAAATGTACAGGAAAAACTGAAGCAGAAAATCAGCCAATCAGATGCGTGATGGTGAAAAATGTAGCCAATCAGAGTCGTGAGGGTGAAGTTGAAGGAAAATTAGTTTTTCTCTTGTAATGTCAAATTAACGGGGTTGAAATATTTTTTTCCCATCTTGTAACAATTAATATACAGAAATATGAGTAAAAATTCAAAAAATTGAAGTTTTTCATGAATTTTCTCCAGAGCTGGCGCAACTCACCTCTTTTGGGAGTCGAACTCTTTTAGTTCGACTCTTTGCTAGTTGAGTCGAAGAGTTTTCAATTTGCGACTCTTTACAAATTTGATTAAACTCATGAGTCCGACTCTTTTAATGAACGACTCCTCGCGACTCTTTTTTTCCGACTCCTCGCGACTCTTTTTTTCCGACTCCTCGCGACTCTTTTTTCCGACTCCTCGCGACTCTTTTTTTCAATTTATTATTTTTTAATTTTTAATTTTTAAGTAAGTAAAACTTCAAAACTAAACTAACAACACACGAGGTTGCACTACCCATGAATCGCGGAAAAATGGAGTTTGAGAGATGAAAAGAGTCGTGATATGAAGAGTTGTGAATCAAAAGAGTCGCAAGTAAAAAAAGAGTCGTGAGTAAAAAAGAGTCGCAAATTGAGAAGAGTCGTGAATCAGTTTAATGTTCGACTCTTAGTGATGAGTCGATTTTTTCAAATTTTTTTCGACTCCTTGTGAAAAAGAGTCGAACTCAGAGTCGAACTCAGAGTCGCTCGCATGCGACTCCCGCGACTCACACTCGAAACTCTGAGTCGCGCCAGCTCTGATTTTCTCCACTAAAATGTGAATTTGAAAAACTAAAGGGGCGTGGCTTATCAAATTTGTTTTTGCTTCACGAGTTGCCGATCCAGTTTATTAATATCTATATCTATGGCGAAAACTACCCCCCACCACGAGCGTGTGCACGTATACGCGTATATAGAAAACGACTCGCGTTACTATGCTTAGACACATCTTTATGACCTCAACGTCAACAATAAATGCTTATCAGTTATTGAGAGGTGAAAACTTTATTTTGCTCTCCTGTAAAATTTTAAAAAATGGAGTTAACGTTAAGTGGTTCCCGACCATCGATGTTCTCATAATAAGGTCACACCTGATTTATAATTAGTATCTGCGTATTTATAATTTATTGCTCGAAAAATGTCCGCGAAAGAAAGAGTGGTCAGCAGCATTACATTGCCGGAAAGTATCGAAGTGTTCAGGAACCTGAGAACAGCCAAACGATTCGCCATCGACATAGGTAACCGTATAATTGAGTAATTAATTAATTAACCCAATCATCCACTCGATTTTAACGTTGCATTTTTCTTATCAGGCGGTTCTTTGACGAAAATCGCTTACTTTTCCACCGTTCATTATCGCAGAGCTTCCATTTTGGACAGGACGAGCGAAAGTTCCGAAGAAAATGTCGAAAATGTTGGTATAATTTTTGTGGTTCTTGTACTTTTTCGTATCTGCTGAAATTCCAGTTTGTTTATAGGAACAGTTCACGTACACATACTCGGAAGGAGCTAGACTACATTTTGTTAAATTTGAAACCAAATATATCGCCGAATGTCTCAACTTTATCGGCGCTCATTTAATCAACAGCCATGAAGAAATGAGAGGCAAATGTATCAAAGCTACCGGAGGAGGAGCACACAAATACGCCGATTTGATACAAGAAAAATTAGGACTGTCGTTAGTATTTTAAACTCGTACCGGCCACACCGGAAATATATACGTTTTTTGATACATTTTCCTATTCTAGGGTCGATAAAGAAGACGAATTACCGTGTTTAATCAAAGGATGCAACTTCTTATTGAAAAATATCAGCGACGAAGCTTTCGTTTATCATCGTAATGGCAATCCTGAGTACGAATTCCAGACAGCTCATACTAATATATTTCCTTATCTGTTGGTCAATATTGGTTCAGGAGTTAGCATTTTGAAAGTAAATAATCACATGATTACGATATTCAAATTCGTTTTTGGGAGCAACACTAATTAGGTATAATTTATCGACAGGTTGAATCAGAAGAAAAATACGAGCGAATCGGTGGAACTGCTACAGGAGGTGGAACATTTTGGGGATTGGGTTCATTACTAACTAAAGCCAAAGTACCTATCTCACGAAATATTATCTAATTAATTTTTTCTTTCGGTCTAAATAATTATTTTCCTACAGGGTTTCGATGAGTTACTACTCTTAGCAGAGAAAGGAGATCATCGAAAAGTTGATTTACTCGTGCGTGACATCTACGGAGGAGATTGTACCAAATCTCTAGGATTACCACCAGATATAATAGCTTCTTCTTTTGGCAAAGTATGCCAGCAAAGACCAGATAATCGTAAGTGATTATTTTTATGAATCGGATTTTATCGTACCTATTTTTACAATTTTCCCATTAGTGAAATACGTATGACGTTTCGCATTATTTATTTTCAGAAGAGCCTATCTCCAAAGAAGACCTAGCTAGAAGTTTACTCTTCACCATTAGTAACGATATCGGTCAAATAGCTTCTTTATACGCCATGATGAATAATTTAAAGAAGGTATTACATAACATTTTATTATACGTCTTTATTCGCTTTAATGAGTCATTCTAAACACGTAATAACTAATGAAAATTTTCAATTTTTTTTAAGCATTACCTTGACTCGTAAATTATCTGGGGTTCTTATCTAGGTACTCAGCGTCTCGGATTAAAAACGAATTTTATAGATAATAAAATTTGTTTTCAAATTTGAAATGCAATATTATTAATATGAAATATGGTGCTTGAATTGGTTATAATTTTTATAAAACGATTAATGCTATAGGTACATCGTAAATTGATACTTTATTTTAATGAAGCGGTAAATTAAAAAACAACTCGTGCCAAGTTCACGCTTGTTCATTAATTAATAAGAAACAGATGGCCCAATTTGCCATTACCATTCTCATCACTTTTTCGATGACATAATATTAATATAGTTGAACGTCGAAGTAAAAATAACTCGCTCTGATAAAAAGAAATTAAGATTTGATTTTAATTTTAATTTTAATTTTCAGGTTTACTTCATAATTTTTATAAAACGATTAATGCTATAGGTACATCGTAAATTGATACTTTATTTTAATGAAGCGGTAAATTAAAAAACAACTCTGCCAAGTTCACGCTTGTTCATTAATTAATAAGAAACTGATGGCCCAATTTGCCATTACTATTCTCATCACTTTTTCGATGACATAATATTAATATAGTTGAACGTCGAAGTAAAAATAACTCGCTCTGATAAAAAGAAATTTAGATTTGATTTTAATTTTAATTTTCAGGTTTACTTCGGTGGCTATTTCCTGCGTAACCATCCTCTTAGCATGCATACGATTTCATACTCGATCAACTTCTGGTCACGAGGCACAGTTCAGAGTTTATTTTTAAGACACGAAGGTTACCTAGGTGCTATCGGAGCTTTCCTCAAGGGAGCTGAGGAATGGGGTAATTTTATTTTATCCAAAAATCGATCGTAATCGGTTTTTTTTTTTTTTTTTGAAGAACTATAAATGTATTATTACGTACATGTTCTGTTTGAAGATGGCGATCAGTATTCGTGGTTGGAGAACTACGCTGGAAGTAGCGGCCTGAGGAATGGTTCGGTGATATTAGATAGTAACGTGCCTGTACATCAGTTAGAATTGGATCGATGGGAACCAGCACTGACGTATTGCCCTTTAATTAAAAATGCTGCTGATTATGTACCTGATACGGTGGATTTGAATTCTGATCAAGAGGCTAGGTATTTATTACTTTATAGTGCCAAAGCTTGGAATTTTCTAGCTCGGGGTTTTCGCAAAGAGGTGGTGGGTTGATTTTTTTTAGTGTTGATGTGAAAATAATTGTTTCTCAAAAAAATTAGAGATCCCCTTCTCGCCGAAAAAAATCAAATAAAATCAAAATAATATTTTTATTTAAAAAAATTGAGAAATTATTTTACTCTCAAAAAATTTAGAAATTTCTTCACCAAAAAAAAAAACTTGATTCTTTTACCAATGAAATTTAGAGATTTTTTCAATAACAATCAAGACCATTCCAATAAATTTTTATTGATTTAAAAGTTTAAAAATAATTAACAATCACCAATACATTTTACAAGAAATATAAGAATTGACTTAGAAGAGAAACAAGAAAATAGTAATTAAAACAACGTAATTGGAATGGTCTTGATTATTATTAATATCGCAATAAAATATACGCCTATTCAGCATCCTAAAAGTATTCGAGCTTTTCGAAAGTTAAAAATTTATTTTTACGCCGTTTTTGAAAAAAACGTGCAACTTCTACGACGCGATGCGACGTACCACTTGGAAATACCGAAACGATACCGTTTTGAAGCGAAAAAGTACTATCTGCATTAGGAGAACATGAGCTATAAAAAGGTCTTTCAAATAAATATCCAGGCTAGTAGTTCTATGCCTTGCTTTCAATAAAGGCTCGTTCACAATGCACCTTAACTTTTTACTTTAACTTTAACCAGCTAAAGTTAAAGTAAAAAGTAAAAAGCAAAAAGCAAAAAACAGTCAAAACTCCTACTAACCAACCATTTTCAAAACGATTTTAAGCATAAAAAAGCTTAAAATTCATTTTGGAAATGGTTGGTTAGTAGGAGTTTTGACTGTTTTTTGCTTTTTGCTTTTTGCTTTTTACTTTTTACTTTTTACTTTAACTTTAGCTGGTTAAAGTTAAAGTAAAAAGTTAAGGTGCATTGTGAACGAGCCTTAAGTATACAACTCGTACGACACTACGAAGTCGCTTCACCGAAATAAATTCAGAGATTCCTTTTCCTCCAAACAAACTTCAGAGTTTTTTTATGATTTTTTTAAAAATCATTATTGAAACGAAAAATTCAGATTTTTGTTGTCTAAAAATAAGAGACTTATTTCCAAAAAAAAAATTAGATTTTCCCCCAAAAAAATCAAAAAAAATTTCAACTTTTTTGTTGAAATTAAAAAAAAATTACTTTGAAAAAATAAAAAAATTTTACTTCTTATTTCCAAAAATTAAAAAATTTTGTATTCTAAAAATTTGGAAAATTTTCTCTTCCTCCTTCAAGAAAAAGCGAATACATTTTTCACCAAAAAATTAAGTTTTTTTAAAAACTAAAATTCTTTCTTTTTTTTTTGTCGAGTCAAAATTTTTTTCCCTTCAAAAAATTGAGTTTTTTTTTTAAATAAGAGATCTTTTCTCCTAAAAATGAAGAATACCTTTTTTTATTTTTTTAATGTGAAGAAATTTAAAAAAAAAAGTACTTTTAACATCATGTACCTACTTTTTATTCCAAAAATATTTTAAAAAGTTGATATGCTGAAAAAAATTGAAGAATTTTTATAATACCTACCTAATACTAAAAAATTGATCCCCTACGATGAAATCAAAAAATTTATTTTTGTTATTTTTTTATTCATTTTTTTTTTTAGACAAAAATTGTGATTTTTTTCTCAAAAATTGATTTTTTTTCTTTAAAATTTTGTTCCAAAATTCTGAGAAATATTTTCATCTACTTGGGTATTTTTTTTCTTTGAAGAAATAAAAATAATTGTTTTGAAAATTTTGAAAATGCTTACAATCCCAATTTAAAAAAAAAATAATCTACTAGTATTTAAAAAAATTGAAAAAATTTCCTTTTAAAAAAAATTAAGAAAATAATTCTCTTTTGGAATTCATTTCTTTTTTCACTTAAAACGAAAATTTTAAAAAGTTTTGATTTAAAAAAATATTATAAGTGTTCACTTTTTATTTCGATAAGTTTTAAAAAAAAAAACTAAAAAATTGAATAGCCTTTAAGTACATGCTAAAAAAAAGGAAATTTTCGTGTTCTAAAAAAATTGAGAAATTTCGTTATTCCATGAATTGAAAATTTTCTTCCTACAAAAGAAATTCAGAAAAAGTTTTGTAAAAAAAATTTAAAGTAGCCAGAGATTTGCTTTGCTAAAAAACATCAATTTTTTGTGCAAGATGATTGATGGAGGGTTTTTTTTTCTTAAAAAAAAATTGAGTTTTCACCAACTTTTTAAAGTGAGTAGGTATTAAAGAAATGAGAAATTTGTAAACGCTAACTCGAAACAAACTTTTTCATTGACAACCCTCCTCATTTTTTCTTCTTCAAAATTACAAAAATTTTTATTTCAATAAGATCAAAACGAAAAATCGAGAATTTTTTCTCCAAAAATTTGAGAATTTTTTTTACTCCAAGAAATTAAAATATTTGTTAATTTCGAGAAAATTTAGAAATCTTTTCTACAAAAAAAATGGACAAATATTTTCATTAAATTTAGAAATTCATCTACCCCTCCCCCTCCCTTCCCCCAAAAACAGACTTTTTCGAAAATAAATTAAAAAATAAGGAATTTTCTCTAAAAGTTAGTTGTTTTTTTTTTTTTTTTTTTTTTGTAAAACACAGAGATTTTTTTTCATAAAATTAGAACGTTTTCCCCAAAAAACCGAAAACTTTTTTACATTGATTCCAAAAATTTTGATCAAAATTAGAACGACTTGAATCGAAATTTAATTCAATTTAGATGAAAATGGTAAAATCTCATTATGAATAATTCTTAAATGAAAACAACATCTAATTTAACTTATTTCTTTCGTAGAGAATACTGGTTGAAGTGTTTTGAAGAGAAAATAGATGCTTTCGTACGTTGTGCCGTAGCAAGCCAACCTGATAATAATACTGCCCAGGAGAGGGCCGAAATGTTCAAAGATAAATATATCAAAAGGCTGCACCATTTGAAAATTCAACCTTTGTAAGTTCTCTAGTCATCGATATCAATGTTCAATCTTGAATTTAAAAAACGTATAAAATATTATTACTGTATAATTTCGTGATTTTAGCGCTTATGGCAATTTGACAGTTCGAAGTTTATTGGACACCATCGAGCATTACTTGAGAGAATTTGATTTCCCTGATCCATTTTTACTCGTTAGTACGATGATTTTTTTTCGAAAAATAATATTTCGAAATTCGTATCATTTTATTACTTAAAAAAATTATTTAGCAAAGACAACAAGAAAACGAATGCGCTTTAATGTTCTTACCAAAACGTCTGCGAGAATTGGACGCCATGGAATTCAAAGAGCGTCAGATCGAACTCATAGTCGGATTCTTAGCCGGTAATATTTTCGATTGGGGTGCCAAAGAGGTGACGAAAATACTAGAAAGTCAAGAATTCGGTTTTCAAGAAGCTCTATCCAAAATACCATGTAAGTTGCATCTACTCAGCCACCAGTTCATTGGTCAATTGATCATCTTTATGCTTTCTTATTTCTTCAGCAAGACCTTGGCTAGTCGACGACCTGGATAAATGGCTCGAACGAATGCAAACTCAACCTTACCGAAAAGTGGCCATATTCGTTGATAACAGCGGTGCCGATATCGTCCTAGGAGTTATACCATTTGCCAGAGAACTTCTGAGGCAGAATACCAAAGTACGTACCTCAGTTTATTTCATGTTTCAATACAACTCGTGTAAGAAAATTACCAATCAAAAATACGTTTTTTTTTTGTTTTTTTTTTAGATCGTCCTATGCGCTAATTCGGCTCCAGCTTTGAACGACGTCACACAAAATGAGCTCATCATTTTGGTACGGAAAATATCCGCTTTTTGTCCGATCATAGAAGAAGCGTACAATCAAAGAAACCTCATAGTTATGGAGAACGCTCAAGCAGGGCCTTGTTTAGATCTAAGGTGAGACATTACAATGCAGGCAACTTACGAGGAGCTCTATTTTCAAAATCTTAGTTTTTTCAATTAAAATTATTTTTCTCAATTTTTTCGAGAGGAAATACCCTTTTAATATTTTTGGGAAAAATCAAGTATTTTATTTTGGGGGGGGGGGTCTCTTATTTTTAGAGAGGGTCTCAATTTTTTTGAAAAAAAAATCAGAAAATGTCTGTATCTTTTGAGATAAAAATTATTAATTAATTAATTTTTTGGAATAATTATAATCTGAATTTTTTGAGAAAAAAAAAACACTCAAATATTTTTGAAAAAAAAAAAAAAGTTTTCAATTTTTCGAGAAAATGAAAAAAACAGTTTTTTAGTGGAAAAATTACCTTGGAGACAGAAATCTATTTTTTTAACATTCTTTGGTATGTAAGTATTTTTTTAAGGAGAAAAAAATGGGAGAATTTTTTTTTATTTTTGTAGGAAAAAATCTTCAAAGTTTTTTGAAGTAGAACATTTTTTAACTTTCTCTAAATAAAAAAATGTCAACGTTTTGGAGAAAAAATTCTGAATTTCTTTAGAATAATAAGTAAAGAATTCAAAATTTTGGAGTAGAAAAAATCTCAATTTTTTGGAACAATTTTTTCCTAATTTTCTTGTGGTAAAATATTTCTCAAATTTTTTGAAATAAAAAATTTTAATTTTTTGGACAAAAATTCTTGAATACGGTTTTTTGGAGAGTTTTTTTAAAGTTATTTTTTAGAGGGTGGAGAGATTCACTCATCTAAAGAAAAAAAAATCTTATTTTTTTGTGAAGAATCTTTCAATTTCTTCAGGAAAAAAATAACAGAAAAAACATTTTTTTGGAGAAATGAAAATTACACATATAATTTGTTCGGAGAAAAAATTCCCTATTTTTGCAGAGTGGAAATATTCTTCAAATTTTTGGAGAAACTTTTTAAAAAATTTTCTGAAGAAAAAAATTTTTTTTTTTGATTTTTGAAAAAACCTTGTTTTTTTAGAGATTTTTAATTTTTTCAATTAATAAATTATGTTTTTGGAGGGGAGGGGAGGGGAGGAGAAATCTCTAATGTACAAAGAGAAAAAAAAATCACTCCATTTTGTTCTGAGAAAAAAAATGTCTCAAACTTTTCTGGAGTAAAAATTTAGTAATTGCTGTTTTTTGTAGAAAAAATTTTTATTACCTACAGAAATTTTTTTTAATTTTTCCAAGGTAACGAAAAATTGTTGGTGTAAAAATATTCATCAAGTTTATTTTAGAGAAAAAATCGTTCAAGTTTTTTATTTTATTTGGGGGGGGGGGGGAGGTTGGGGGATTTTCAAATTTTTCAAAGGGAAAAAAATAGTTTTTTTTAGATTTTTTTACGAGATAATTTTTTTTAATTTTGAAGCTGAAAAATCTCAATTTTTCAGAATGAAAATATTTTAAAAATTTTTTCTTGATGAAAAAAATACATTTTTTAAAGAATTGTAAAATTGGAAAAAAATCTCATTTTTTTGGAGAAGAAAATATTATTTCAATTCTTCTGAAGTAAAAAATCTTAATGTTCTAGAGAAGAAAATTTTTCTATTTATTTTTGTTAGAATAAAAGAAATGCTGAACCTATTTGAAAGAAATGTTAATTTTTTGGGGAAGAAAATGTTTCAATTTTTGTAGAATAAAAAAATTATTAATTTTTTGTGAGAAATTTCAATTTTTTCAGATAAAAAACAGTTTTTAAGGGGGGGGGGGGAGAGGCTCTTATCTTTAAAGAAAAAAATAATCTCCGGTTAAAAAAAAAAATAGGAAAGAATTGATTTTTTTTTTAAATAAAAATATTTTGAAAATTCTTAGGTACGAAAAAAATTTCTTTACCTACCCAATTTTTATGCAAAAAAAATTTCATCTTTTTTGGAGAAAAAAATCTTTCTTACATTATTAAAAAATAAATGATAAATTTTCAATCTTTCTGCATAAAATCGAGCTTCACCCTCAAAAATTCCAAGTTGCCAAGCCTTCGTTAGAGCTCTTCTTCTTGAAATCCAATTTCGATTCAATCTTCCCTAATGCTTATTATTCTTTGTTTTGCAGTCGTCTCGGAAAAGAACTAGCTGAAGAATTGGAAACGGTCGATTTAATCGTTATCGAAGGTATGGGTCGTGCAGTGCATACCAATTTCGATGCTCAATTCAACTGTGATAGCTTGAAAATAGCAGTTATCAAGAATACCTGGCTCGCGAACCGTCTTGGTGGCAAAATGTTCTCGGTTATATGCAAATACGAAACTCCGACGCATTAAATTTTATATCAATCGACGAAAATATCGAATATTATCGGTTTTGATCTACCTGTAGAGTGTAGACACGATGATATTTTTGGGTCATTCCATACCAATTCGGCCAATTTTTTCGGCTGGGTCTTCTGATTTCGTTCAAAAATTTTTTATGAGTTCTCCTAATCCCAAAAGTGGGAGAACAGACATTTTTTTCTCCTCAACCACCTTCGGTTTTTTTTGGGGGGCTCTTTTTTTTTCAACTTTGGCGATTTCTTGTTATGATACCCAACTTTGGTGAAGCATAAGTCAAGATCTATAATAGATAGCGAAAATCTGTAAACGGGAGTTTGAAGAACATTGAAAGGCGATTCAGAATCACTATTAAAAGTTGCAAAAATCAAAAGTTGAGCTTTTTTGAGAAAAACTCAAATTTTAAAAGTTTACCAAATTTGGAAGCTATAATTAAAAAATTTCAAAAAATTCCTGTGAGCGGATATTTTCATATTGCATTAACTGAAATGATTTTCGTCGTGGGATCTTAAGATCCCTGGGGGGGCATGGCGCCCCAAAATTTTGACTCAAATTCAATTTTTTTTTGAAAAATGAGTGACATATCGTTTGTTACGTTTTTGATAGCGCTGAATTCGAATATCACCTTGATTTTTTCATAGGACCCATACCAAGCTCTCTACAGCCCCCAAATTTGGGGAAAAATTGACCCAAATGAAAAAAATCGTATAACATATTGTTTCTTATGTTTTCGATAGTGCTGAGTTCGAATTTCAACTTTATTTTTTGATAAACCCCCTCACGGCCTCTCAAATTTTGATAAATGTGAGGTGGGGTGCGGCATATCGTTTGTTATGTTTTCGAGGGTGCTGAATTCGAATATTCACTTACTTTTGTGATTTGGGTCTCCTGAAGCCCTTCCCAGACCTCCGGACATCTGTAATTCGTACTATTTCAAGTCCGGAGGGCTGGGAAGGGCTTCGGGAGAACCCAATCACAAAAGTAAGTGAATATTCGAATTCAGCACCCTCGAAAACATAACAAACGACATGCCGCACCCGACCATCCCCCTACCCCACATTTTTCAAAATTTGAGGGGCTTGAGGGGGTTTTATCAAAAAATAAAGCTGAAATTCGAACTCAGCACTATCGAAAACATAAGAAACGATATGTTATATGATTTTTTTCATTTTGGTCAATTTTTCCCTAAATTTGGGGGGGCTGTAGAGAGCTTGGTATGGGTCCTATGAAAAAATCAAGGTGATATTCGAATTCAGCGCTATCAAAAACGTAACAAACGATATGTCACTCATTTTTCAAAAAAAAATTGAATTTGAGTCAAAATTTTGGGGCGCCATGCCCCCCAGGGGTCTTAAGATCCCACGACGAAAATCATTTCAGTTAATGCAATATGAAAATGCCCGCTCACAGGAATTTTTTGAAATTTTTTAATTATAGCTCCCAAATTTGGTAAACTTTTGAAATTTGAGCTTTTCTCAAAAAAGCTCAACTTTTGATTTTTGCAACTTTCAATAGTGATTCTGAATTGCCTTTCAATGCTCTTCAAACACCCGTTTACAGATTTTCGCTATCTATTATAGATCTTGACTTATGCTTCACCAAAGTTGGGTATCATAACAAGAAATCGCCAAAGTTGAAACCCCCCCCCCCCCCCAAATAAAAAACCGAAGGGGGTTGAGGAGAAAAAAATGGCTGTTCTCCCACTTTTGGGATTAGGAGAACTCATAAAAAAATTTTGAACGAAATCTGAAGACCCAACCGAAAAAATTGGCCGAATTGGTATTGAATATATATATATTTTTGTTATTTTGTTTATACGTATCGTTAATGGGTATTTTTATAGCCTATTTTAACATTCCTTTTCCTCAAACTTTTTATTCATCACGTTCAGGAAGTTACTGTTTTTTTATGGTTCTTTCCTTTTTTATAATAAATGAAAATATTTTTTCTGCGACCGATTCTACTTTTATATTCGTAAATCGAATTTCTACTTAATGATCAAAATTTTTCATATTTTCAATTTGTTATACTTCTATATTTTATAAATATTTTACATCCTAGCGAATGATAATTACCTGTAGTTATACGAAACGTTGACATATTATTACCTATTATAATAATAATAAAATATTACGTTGTTTTAATTACTATTTTCTTGTTTCTTTTTGAAGTCAATTCTTATATTTCTTGTAAAATGTATTGGTGATTGTTAATTATTTTTAATTTTTAAATCAATAAAAATTGATTGGAATGGTCTTGATTATTATTAATATCGCGATAAAATATAAGCCTAAATTCAGCATTCTAAAAGTACTCCAGCTTTTCGAAAGACGAAAATTAATTTTTACGCCGTTTTTTAAAAAGACGTGCAACTTCTTCGACGCGACGACGTACCACTTGAAAATACCGAAACGATACCGTTTTGAAGTGAAAAAGTACTATCTGCATTAGGAGAACATGAGCTATAAAAAGGTCTTTCAAATAAATATCCAGGCTAGTAGTTCTATGTCTTGCTTTCAATAAGTATGCAACTCATACGACACTACGAAGTCGCCGGAACGGTTCGTGAACCGTTCCATTTTGAAGCGAAAAGGTTCCTTCGTCAGTAAGAAAATATGAACTATCAAGAGGTCTCTTGTTCAACATGAAAATTTGCTCAACTTCGCGCCGATTGCCGTGGTTTTCGATACATATGCAACTCATACGACACGATTACGTTTTCGAAACATTCATAATTTTTATTTTTATCGCGAATTTTCCAACAACAAAAATAATAGTATCACATAAAATATCGTAGGGTACGTTTTTTATATCGAAATAATCCTTTTTTGGGCTCACGTCAGTTTAATTAGAAAGTAGCTCGTACTTTTGAAATGAATGCCAGATTCAGAAAAAAAGGAGAAAATTAAGAAAAATTTTTATTAAAAAAACTCGAGTTTCAATATTTTTTATTCAAATTTGATTTCTTTTTCATTTTATTAAAACATCCAATTTTGTAAAATTTTGTTTGAATCTTAATTTTCTAATGAATTTTTTATGTTGAAATCACCTCATTATAAAAAATAATTTTTTTTCAAAAATTTATTTTTCAGTAATTCATTTCTTTAAACCTGTTAAAAAAAAAAAAAAAAAAAAAAAAAATTGAAAAAATTGTTTTTTTAATATTTTAAAAACTATTACTACTTTGAATATTTTATTGAAAATAAAAATAAAATAAAAATATTTCTATGATAAATTTTTTTTTTAAATATTATCTTCAAGAAAAATTTTAAAATTTTGATCAAACTTGAATTTTTCAAACTTGAAATTATTTGCAATACATTTTTTTAAATGACCAAGAAAGCCTTTTCATATTTTTTGAAAATGGAGACATTTCTCCAAATCTTGTTTAAACCATAAATTTTCTGATTTGAAGCAAAAAAAAAAAATAAATAAATAAAAAATAAAAATGTAAAAATATTTCAAAAATTGGTACAATTTTGCAAAAAATGTTTGAATGATAAAGAAAAGATTAATTGAAGAAACACAATCTTCCCAAAAATTAATGTCCAATTAATTTTTTATTTTTTCTAAGAACATTGGTTCTAAAAATTGGAAAAAAATTCTACTAAAAAAAAATATGAGAAGTATTTTGAAAATTTTCATTCATAAGTTACCCAATTAACCCAAGTACAATTTTGAATTAAAAAAGAAATAACAAAAAAAAAAACATAGTTATCGGATTTTAATTTTTTGATCTTGAGGAAAATCCATTAAAAAATCAATTTTCTCATTAAAAAATTTTTCAAGTCGTTTTTCGAGCAAAATTTTTTACAATTTAAAAAATCCAAATTGGTATGCATTTTGACTAATTTCAGGTCATTCTCTTCAAATTTCGAGTGGGTTTTTTTCTGCGCTCTTTTTTGATCATTTTTTAGTCAGGAACTAAAAAACGTTTTCTTAACAAAAATTTTTAAATTTCACATTAAATACTTACTTACCTTGACATTAGAATTTTGGAAAGGTTTAATTTTTTGATTTGTATGAAAATGTCAGCATTCCTGAAAAAGTTGTTTAAACCACAATTTTCTGAATAAATTTTCGAGATTTTTTTTTTGAAAAATGATTCTATAGTTGTTAACTATGATTGTACATAGTATTTAAATCTAGATTAAAATTCCGAGAAATCTTGAAAATCTCTCAGTTTTATTGTTATTTTACAAAATACGGTTGAAATGTTAAAAAGACCCTTGAAAACAGAACTTTTTCAAAGAAAAAAGAAAACATTTCTTATTCTTGAAACTTTTCATTTCCAACAGCAGTTTCCTTGTATCAGAAGTTTAAAAATATTTCAAATTATTTTTGATAGACATTCTTTTTAGCAAACAATTTTAAAGAAACATTTTGAGAAGTATTTTTGTAGGTACCATTTCGAAAAAAAATTAAATTTGTTCAAAGTTGAATTTCCCAAGTATGTGGTTTTTTCGAAAAACCGTCTAAAAAATTTAAAAAATCAATTTTGAATTTTTTTGAACATTTTTATCAGAAAATTATTTTTTTCAATTTTTCATAATGTAACGCAATTTTGGAAAATGCATTGCCAATGATTTAAAAAAAATTAAATTTGTTCAAAGTTGAATTTCCCAAGTATGAGGTTTTATTGAAAAACCGTCTAAAAAATTTTGAAAATCAATTTTGAATTTTTTTGAAACATTTTTTTCAGAAAATTATTTAAGATTTTTTAACCTTAATTTTCAAATTTTCAAAATTTTTTTAGTAAAACATTTTTAAATTTGACTTACCTACTTATACCTACTTGATACATATAATTTTGAAAACCAGCTGATAGTAACTGAATTTCTTAAATTTTGTTCAAACTTGGATTTTTCATATCAAGAAATGTTTTTAAAAACCCATTTTGATTTTTTTTTGTTTTTCCAGGCACTATTTTTCAGGAAATAGGTAATTTTAAATAATTCTTGAAAATAAATTTTGAAATTTTTTACTTATACCTATTGAATAGGTAGATACTCTTTTGGAAATATATTTATTGTGAATTTTGAAAAAAATAAAAATAAACTTGAATTAAGTATTAGGTAAATTTTTGTTTCAATTTTGAATATTTTGATACTTTTTTGGAATTTTGTTAAAAATACAATTTTTTTAAAATTTAGTTTGAACCAAATGACTACATTTTCAGAAAAAAACCCAATAGAGAATTTTTTGATTTTATTGAAAAAATAGATCCTTTTTGAATTTCAACTGAAGTTCCAAGAAAATCGTGAAAATACCTATCACAAAAATTGTTTCAATTTTGCAGGATATCGTTAAAATTTTGAACATTTTGAAAATATCTATTTTTTGAAAATATTTTAAAACTAGACGATGTTGATTTGAACAAAAAATTTCCATTTCATTTTTTCTAAAAAAATTTTTAAAACAATTTTTTAAGGAAATAATTTTAAAAATTCACGTTTTTAAATGATAAGTACTGATTTTAAAAAATCTAAAGACGTATAAAGATTTTTTTTTCTTGAAATCTTGTTCGAACCACAAAAATGTGAAGTTTTGCTTCTGCCGGAAAAATCGACGGTTCTCGTAATTTTGGGCATAGAAATAGAAGTGGTGGCTTATTTTGCTGACGTAGAACGGTAAATATCTTTATCTGGCACTGATTCAAGGGGAATTTTGAACACCAGTGACCTTGAATTGATATTTATTGACACGAAACATAGGTACCAGAATACGCAACTGGGTGCTCTATTTTCCAAAAACTGCAAATTATTTAGGTACACGTTAATTCAAATTTACTTCGAATAAAATTTATTTTCATTTTATAAAAATACACGTCATTTTTTTTCCTGTTGAAAATACAAATTTTAGAAAATTTAAATTTAAAACAACAAAAGTACCTGAGTAGGTAACTAAGTATATATATAAAAAATATATTTTTTTAAAAACTCAACATCTTGAGCGACAAAAAAATTATTTCTTAACGTGACCAAAAATTAATTATAGGTAACTAATGAACAAACATAACTGCATATGTAGGTTATTGATAACATAATGAGTGCCATTGCAAATTCCAAAAAAAAAAAAAAAAAAAAAAAAAAAAAAAACAGCATCGAAAACCCTACAATTAAAAAAACAAATCACATCGACATCTGAAAATCTTCATTGCACATTCACCGAACCTGCAAAAACAACCCTGAAATTAATTAATTTCGCAAACAAATACCTATGGGTCAGATTAAAAAGATCAAAACAAAATCCCGCGTATACCTCGACTGAAAAACACCACCGAAGTAAACAACTATACGCTAATTAACCTAGGCCCAAATGCAACTGTAAATATTCTCATATTGCTCCCCTTCCCCTCCCACCAACAAAAGTATTGGGCCCAAAGGGCTCAACTGGCATTCGCGATAAAAACTCGATCAAATTATCCCAGGCTCGCGAGTCAATTTGTAGATTGAAAATTTAAAAATTGCGTGTTAAAGCGATATAATGAAAATAACATTTTATCGCGACGCGATTTTATTATACCCGCCGTTTCACTGGGCTAACGTAAGATTTGATTGAGTTCTGCGTACAATTTTATTACGATCTTAAAACGTGTTTCGAGTAATAAAAATAGCTTACAAAATACGAGTACGTAAGTAACGTACGACGAGTGTATCTCCATCTCGCCGCGAGCCCTTGAGCTTTTATGTCTACTCCAAGAGGCGAGATTACAGAGCAGGGTAGTAATTTTATGTACGAGTAAGTAGGTATATTCGTAGGTACCTGTAATAGGTAGTTCTATGCTGGATACAGGTCTGTCGATTGTTTCATAATGTAACCCATCCGGCACGGTCTGTAATGAAAGAAGAGATTGAACGGCCGCATTTAAGCCAACACATACGCATTCGTTTTCCTCGCACCCGTTCAACATGGCAGCAATATATCCCGAAGTTAGGCTAATCAATATAACACAGAGAGAGAAGAGAGAGAAAAAAATTATCGTAATTAACAAATCCATGCTGCACCATTAAAAGATAACCCTAGTGTAGCTTTGATTAAACCTCGACCCAATCAAGATATCATTGGCGAGCATCGATTTTCAATGAAAAATTTGTTAAATTAAATAGAAAGCTTTTACATACCAGTCGCCGACTCCTGACACATTTTCAATCGAATTCAGTTCAATAGCTTTGTAAAACGCCGCTTTTGGTTTATCCTGCTTTAACGTCACCATCTGTCAAACAATTAATTATACCATAGTACACATATCGTTCGCGTCCTAATATCATGAATTAAAATTCAAATTTTACCATTACCTACGTGTGCAACTGCAGGTACAGGGTGTTTCGAAAGTGAATGTCGGATTTGGGATTTAGAAAAATTCGAGGAAATGATTATACTCTGATTTGAATTGCAATAATTAATAATTAAATCGATCAAAAAATTTACGAATTATAAACCTACCATCTATCTAGGTATATATTTTTTCTTGAAGTTAATTAAGCATCAACAAATTATTGTTTTGAATTTATTTTTTACTAAATTGTAAATCTAGGTTATGATTTTTAGTAGGTAGTTTTTTTGACACCATTTTTTCAAGAAATTTTTTTTAGAACTTTTTTTGAAGAATTAGGCATTTCTGAATAATCCCGAGCGGCACACTCGATCGATAATATCGGAAGATGTGACGTATCGATAAAAAATCGTTTGAAAATCTATAGATGTTCTCACGATATTATAAAGATTTATCGGTACAACTTCATAGGCAAAAAATCTAAAAACTATCGAATTCGATATTATTAAGATTTTATGACGATATTCGTCAACGATACTATCGACAGAGAATATTAAATTTATCGATTCCGATTTTCCACCGATTTTGTGCAGTTATTTGAAACTACATTATCGACAAAGAATATTAAATTTATCGAATTCGATTTTTTAACGATTTTGTAAAGATATTTAAAACTATATTATCGACAGATTATATGAAATTTCTCGACTTCGATATTTTACCGATTTTTTGACGACATTTGAAACTATATTATCGACAAATTATATTAAATTTATCGAATCCGATTTTTTACCGATTTTGTAAAGACATTTAAAACTATATTATCGACACGTAATATGAAATTTCTCGATTTCGATTTTTTAACGATTTTGTGACGATATTTGAAACTATATTATCGACAAATAATCTGAAATTTCTCGAATTCGATTTTTTAACGATTTTGTGACGATATTTGAAACTATATTATCGACAAATAATCTGAAATTTCTCGAATTCGATTTTTTAACGATTTTGTGAAGATATTTAAAACTTTATTATCGACACGTAATCTGAAATTTCTCGAATTCGATTTTTCAACGATTTTATGACGATATTTGAAACTATATTATCGATACGTGATATGAAATTCCTCGAATTCGATTTTTCAACGATTTTGTGGCGATATTTGAAACTTCATTATCGACAAATAATCTGAAATTTGTCGAACGATTTTTCAACGATTTTGTGACGATATTTGAAATTATTTCCAAATTGGTGAAAATTTTTCTAAGTCCAACACGTCTGGAAGTACTAAACTGCCTATTATAAGCGTTTTATTGCTAATTCCTCAACGATAAGGTATGGCATAGTGGTTAAGGAAGAGGATTACCATGCAGGAGGTAGAAGGTTCAAGCCCCACGGGTGGCAGATTTTTAATAATTTTTTTTGACTTTTTCTGAAATGATCCTCTTACCGTAACATGAATAATGTGTTTAGGCATAGTTTAATGTATTAATTATGCTAATTAATGAGTTTTAATTATAGAAAAAAGCTAGTAAAAGACGAAAAATCGGAATAAAAAAATCGATAAAAAATCGACAGAATATCGAATTCGATAAAGTTCCGCCTAAATCGTGAAATTATCTTTCGATATTATAGATATATTATCGATAAAATATCTTACTATAATCTCGAAATTTTTGCTAACTATAATTCGTCGATAATCTATCTATATATCGAAAGATAATTTCACGATTTATGCGGAACTAACGCGACACTTTATCGAATTCTATATTCTGTCGATTTTTTATTTCGATAATTTGTCGAGTGTGCTGCTCGGGATTAATTTTAAATAATTTTTTGGCACCATTTTTTCTGCCAGGACAAAACACGAAACAGTTGTAAATTCTTGAAAAGACCAAAAAAGTCGTACGACAAATTTGCTATTTTTTTTAGAAAAATTCATTTTCAAGTAGGTTACTTTTTGACATAACTTTTCATAATATATTGAATTTTTTTTTTTTTTTTTTTTTTTAATTCCCGGATTGGATTTATTTTTAATTCCCGGAGTATACCTAATTATTCTGTTAGAAAGTTTCCACACAATTTTTGCATTGCTTTTAAAATATTTTTTCATCGTTTTTTTCTAAAAAAATTTCTCTTGAAGAATTTGGCATCAGGAAAATTTTGGAGTTTTTAATTTGAAGAATTTTTGAATAATTGTTTTTTACGATATTCTCTTCAATTTCTCAGATTTTTGAAGGAGAATATTTTTCAAAATATCATTTTGAAAAATCGTAGAAAAATTATTTCCCAGTAGGTAATAATTTTACACAAATAAATTTTGAACTTTTTTTTGAAAAATTTTCGAAGATTAATTTTTTATTTATCAATTTTTTTTTAAATAGAACTTTATCACCAAGTTTTCAAAATATGTTTGTGGATATCAAACATTTTTTTTGAAAATATTTTGAAAAATCATTTTTTTGTAGATGATACCTATTTTGACACATTTTTTTCATAATTTTTTTGAAAAATAGAGTTTGTGCCAGAAAACTTAATTAAAAAAGAAAAAAAAATTGAATGAATTACTTTTTACTAATTTCTTTGCAAAATTTTGATATCAATCTAAAAAAAAAAGAAAAAAATATGCCAAGAAAATTTTTTGATTTCCTTTTTCTGAATTCTGAAGATTTTTTGAATACCCAGTACCCACCCAATGAGTTTTTTAATATTTTTATGAACTCCTTTTATTTAGAGATTTAATTTAGGTAGGTATTAATTTTTTTCAAATTTCTTCTTTTTAAATTTCTGAATAATTAATTTTTAGTATTTTTTTTTACAGAATTCTTTCATTAAAAAAATGAAAAAAATATCAAATCATATCTTTGAATATTTGGGCACAATTTTTTCATTAGGTACCTACCTATTAAAAAAATGTGTTCATCAGAAACATTTTTAGGATGTTTTTAAGAATTCTTTGTGATTTTCTGACACAACTTTTTTCTCCTTTTTTAAAAATATTTTTCAATTTTGTAAAATTTTTAATTTTTAAAAAGAATTTTAAAATACCTATTGATTTTTTATTAATTTTTTTTACAAGATTTTTTCTTGATTTTTTTTGTTACAACTTTTTGGAAGAAATTCCTGAACAATTATTTTCTTGAACTTGATTTTTTGAAATATGTTTTTCATTTCAAAAAATATAAATTTCTTTGGAATTTTTTCCATCGATTTTTGTTTTTTTTAAATTTTTTACTAGAATATTTTCTGAACTTTTTTCTGAAGAAATTCTAGATAATTATTTTTTACTCATTTCTTTGAAATTGTAAATATAGGTAAGTACTTTTAAAAATTTCATCTGAAGTTTTTTTTCTTAAAGAATTTTGCACCAAAAAATTTTTAAAACACTTATAGAGAAATTTTTGAATAATTAATTTTCGGTAATTTTTCGAATTAATTTTTTATGTAAGTGCAGGTTTTAATGATTTTTTCTTTAAAAATTTTTTTAGAACCTTTTTATTGAAGAATTTCTACATTATTTTAATTGCGTATTTAGGTATTTTCTAATATTTCTTTGGCACAATTTCCTTTTCATTTTTTTTTCTTTTTTTTTTGAAAAAAATTTGTATTAGAAAATTTTTTAGAACTATTGTGAAACTATTTCTTTGTCGTAATAACGCTCAAGTTTAGACATTTACTTCCGAAATACCCCAAAGTATAATATGATCAATTGAGCGTCCTTCGATTATGATATAATATTTTTCTTATAAATTCTAGCATCAACTTACCAATAATCCATATTTACCCAGGGTTACCATGATGTTGGGTATAAACGAGAGAACACTAAGAGATAAATCTCGAGCTTCGGTCACTACCTCGTTTATGCTGTTTCCTTTCAGAGTTATCGAAGAGATGGGCTTTTTAGTCAAATACGAGGCGATTTTCTGTAGTTCTTGGAAGTTTGGTGAGCTGTACTGGATTCGATTCGATGGTCCGGTTATTTCAAATGGTTTCGTAGCGATTGTGTGATCGGTCGGTTCGAACCAAACTGTAAAAATTTCGTTCAAATTAAATGACGAATAAGTAAAAATTAAATTTATTTAGAAAAAATGATGTCTTTTACAAACCAGGAATGTGTTTTTCTTGAGCCAACGTCAATATGCAATTCATCGTGTTCGTGGATATATTTGCGTCCATAATGATCAAGGCACAATTTTCAAAATTTTCTTCGTGTTTCATCACCTGGAAAAAAAATATGTCAAGTCAATTATTAAAAATTATAGAAAATTTGCCAATTCTCTGTTTGCAATTTTCTCACAAAATTTTCGTGATAAGTTTGCTAGTAGGTTAGGTAAATTTATTCTCGTAACGTGACGACAAACTTGACTCACTCGACTTCGTATTAAATATATTTTTTTAATTGCGAATTTTATAAATCTAAAAATTAAATTCCAATTCAAGTTTGGCTTAATTTTCAATTTTTTTCTCCCATAATTTCTAATTCAATTTTAAATATTTGCAGTTTTCAATCATTCCTAATTTTTGAAAACTTTCAATTTGTTTTCAATTCAATTTTTGAAACTTTTAACGCGCATTAAATTTTAATTTTTTTGAAATTCTCATCAGTTTGAGCTTGATGCTGCTTTTTCTCAATTTTTATTTTTCGATTTTTGATTTCACTTCAATTTTCTTCGGTTACCAATTAGCAGAAGATTTTGAATTAAATTTCAAATTTCTTTCGTTTCGCACTATTTCAAATTTCAAAAAATTTCATGTTTTCATTATTGTGCATTTTTTTTATTTTTGACTTTTTTCATTTTTGTTTTTAAGTTCTACTTTCTCTTGAATATTTCTATTTAAAATCACTTTTTCTCATATTATTTTAAAATTTTAAAAATTTGTTTTTATGTATTTCAAATTTTAAAAATTTGTTATTTTGAATTTAATTACCATTTTTCCAATTTTCAATTTTATTACTATAAATATGTACCATTGTACCTATAGGTACTTATTTCTGTGTTTCAAATTTTTTTTTAGTGATTTCAAATTTATTACATTTTTTTTTGCAGTTGAAATTTTAAAAAATTTTCATTCATTTTTATATTATTAATTCGAATTTAAATTTTTATTATTTTTTTAGATTTTTAATTCTATGCATTTATTTATTTTTTAAATGTTCATCTTGAATTTAATTTTTCATATTTCAATTTCAAAAATTTCTCATCTATTTTCAATTCAGTTATTTGTATATTTTTATCAATATTGTCAACTTAAGCCATTTGTTCGAAATTCATAACCTGTTTCCAATTCAATATACTTAGGTAAGTTTCATGATTTCAGTTCTAATTTTAATTTTTTTATTTTCATAATTTTAAATGTAGTTAAAGTTGATATTTTTTAATCTTCAGTTTTATCACTTTATAAAAATTTAAGAATTTATTTCATACTAAAATTTAATTTAATTTACAATTTTATTCAGTTTTCAAAAAACTGATCAATTTTTATACATTTTTTGAAAATTTTTACTTCGATTACAAAATTTCTTCTTCGGATGTTTGAAATTTTCAATTTGTTTCCAACCCAAATCAATTTCAATTTTGAATTCTTTTTTGAGCGTAAATTTATATTAATTTTTTAATTTCTGAAAATCTTGCCAGTTTTGGCATTTTTTTGACGTTTACATTTTTCAAAAAATTTTCGAAAATCAAAAATTTTCATTTCCACTTGAACTTGTTATTTTTTGATAAAAATTAATTTTAATAGAATTTTAGATTCATCGAATCCCTTCTTAAAACGAGTTCCAATATCAAGCCTACCTCCCAACAAAGAACATTTCTACCAACATTTTGAAAAACGACCCATATTTGAAAATTTGAAATAAAAGTAAACGCACCCCCTTACGTAGCAAATTTAATCCATGCAAAGTTGGTACCTACTAAAATTGTAAACTCGAACACCAGAATACATTAAAAAGCCCTGGGAATAAACACAGAAGCGGGTTAGCGAACAGCAAATGCACCGTATAAATGTCAAACACATCCATTGTTTTATAGGATGGTTTTAAAACAGCAAAGTATATATTTCCCAAAGGGGCGTAATTCGTAAACCTATAAACACATCGATATGGGTAAAAATTCCACCATTAATCAAGCAAATTTTTGAATTCTCCATTCAAATACTCCGCACGTATTCCCTCTGTCCTCTTTATCTCCGGCATAATCTCGATCTCTCGGGTGTATCGAGTTTTAAACCATAATTTACCTATAAATTTTTTCCATTATAACAAAAGAGTGTTTCAAGAGCCACTGTTGTAAGCTCATTGTGTAGACGAGATCGTCGTCGAATTGGAAAGAATAAAAATTCAACAATTAACTTAGTACAAGATACTTCAAGCCTGAAACAATAACTTCAACTTGAGACTTTTCGATTAATTACTCGCATGCATGGAACGAGTGGTGGAAAATTCGCCTTTAGACATTTTCAATTGATACTTTAGCTCGTTAAAGGAACGAGTAGCTTCGCGTTGTTGAAGTATTTCTTTATAGGGCAACCAGAAGCTATACGACAAATATTTTATTAAATTTCGAATACCTACCAAGCGATAAATTGAATTTTTCACTTCGCTCGCAGGTTGTCGAAGTAGTGTTTTTCTTTTCACTTTTCAGGTGACACATTATAGCTTATTATCGATGCGTTCCGGAAGGAAGTTTAAAGGGTTCTTAAAATTTTCAACGATTTGGTTTATTGCTGTGCTCAAATTGAGCCGGAACGAGTTGGAACGGAGTTCCGGTTTGTAAAAAATAATGTTTCATTTTATCAAAATTTGAAAAAAATTAATTTTTCTCAGTGAAATTATTCTCAAATTTTTAAAGAAGAATTTTACTCGTATACCCGTGTAGCAATTGTCGACATCGACATTTATGTCGACAAAATTCAGACACATTTTTTTCTCGGTTAACGATGAATTAAAAATGATATTTGAGATTTAAAGTAATGTTCTATGTTAAACATAACTGTTCAATCAAAATTTTTGAATTTTTCTCAGTATTTTCCTATAATTTAGAAAACGTTGTTTTTCTACGTAGACAAGTCGATGTAAAAATCGATACTCGATAAACGCATCGACATTTATGTCGACAATTTCTGCCAATTAAATTTACAAATTTTATATCTAAAAAGAACTAAAAACAATTAATAAGAACATTTTAAGCTCAGGAATAAATAATTTGTGAAAGAATCACAAAATTTTCTTATTTTTCAAAGTTTTGAATAATACAACGACTTGTCGAGTTATTGTCGACATAATTGTCGATGGTCGAATAATGCATCGACTTCACTGTCGACAGTGTCGACCAGAGGAATTTTAAGTCGAGATAGTGTCGATGTGATTGTCGAGGGTCGAATAATGCATCGACTTAACTGTCGACAGTGTTGACCAGAGGAATTTTAAGTCGAGTTAATGTCGATCTAATTGTCGAGGGTCGAATAATGCATCGACTTGACTGTCGACGTCTTGAGGGTGATTGTGATACTCGCAGATAAAGTGTGTTGTGAATTAGTACATAAGGTCTAAGAATCATCTCTATGTTAGTTGGACACTCGCATGTGTCCAGCTACAAAGGTGGCCTCAATGCCGCATATTTGACAAAAAATGTCGAAATGTTGGCTTGAACACTATTTTTGGTGTAATTTTAATATATACTTATATTGAATATTTGAACTTAGCATATTTTTCAAAATCTCACCATTGCAAATGTCGATGTGGATGTCGATATAAATGTCGACACATCGAAATCGGTCACTTTTCGATCGTACATGTCGACACGATTGTGGATGGTTTGTCGAGCTTATTATCGACATGTTTGTCGACCGTCCAAATATGGCTCGACATGTCGAGCCATATTTGGACGGTCGACAAACATGTCGATAATAAGCTCGACAAACCATCCACAATCGTGTCGACATGTACGATCGAAAAGTGACCGATTTCGATGTGTCGACATTTATATCGAAATTAGCATCGACGTTGCTACACGGGTAGGTACCTAATTTTTTTGAAAAAAAAAAAAGTTTTTTCTTCTTGAAAAAAACACGTTTTTTATGTGGAAAGAAAGGCCTCATTTTGAATAAAAATTAATTTATTCCCAAATGTTTTGAAGTAAAATTTTTTTCAATTTTAATAAAAGATTCCTAATTCTTTGGAGAAGAAAATTTCTCAATTTTTCTGGAATAAAAACACTTCTCAAACTTTTGGATAAAAAACTTCCAATTTTTTTGGAGAAAAAATAATGTTTGTTTGTTTAGTTTTTTTTTTCAAGAGAATCTCTTCACAGACATGAATTTTTACTTGTGTTTAGGATGAAACCGCTCGAGAAAAAAAAAATGTCAATTTTTTTGGAGAAAAAACCCATATCTTCTCTTTATAGAACAAAATCTCTAATTTTTGAATAATTTTTTTTAATTAATCTCAATCTAAAAAAAATTAGGTAGGTAGGTACCTAGTAAAAAAATCTTATATTTTTTGAAAGAGAACACCTCTTCTTTGTTTAGGATGAAATATCTCTTTCAGAAAGAAAATTCTAGTTTTTTCGAGAAAAAAATATGTTGATGAATCTGAATTTTTTTAATTTTTGGAGAAAAAAAATCTCTTAATTTTTTTATAGAAGAAAATTTCGGATTCTCATAGAAAAATAAAACCTTTTTTAAAATCCTCAGTTTTTATGATGCCAAAAAAGGAGAAAAATTTATTTAAAAAAATTGATCTTTATAAAAATACCCATGTTTTGAAATATCTGACAAAATGTCTGAAAGTGGTCCAATTTTGAAAAAAAGTTGAATTTTTTTTTTTTTTTTTTCATTTGAAAGTAGAATAAAATTTTAAATTAATATTCCTAATTATTTTGAAAAAAAACCTTTCAATTTTTTTACGAAAATAATACAATTTTTTTTAGAAGGAAATTTCTCTGTTTTTCTGATATACCTAATAATATGTTTCAAATTTTTGGATAAAAAAAATCTTTCAATTTTTTTAGAGAAAAAATAATAATAAAAAATTTTCTTTAAAAAAAAAAAAAAAAATCTTAATTTTTTATTTAGTAGGTAGGAAAAAATATATGTAGTAATTTTTTGAGAAAATAGAGTTATTGTCAAATATTTTGCAGCAAAAATCTGTTTGGAATTACATCTCTCATTTGGGGGGGGGGGGGGGGGGGGTTCAATTAATCTCAATTTCTCGAAAAAATACTTAATTTTTCTAAAGTAAAAGTACCCTAAGTGTTTTTTTTTCTAAAATTTTTGGAGAAAAAAATAGTGAAAAAATCATAAATTTATTAAAAGAATGGTTTAAAATGAAATTTTTCATTTTTAGAAAAAAATAATTTTTCAACTTCTGATTAGGTAAATCTGAATTTTCTGAGAAAAACATATTTTTAAAATTTTTGGATTAAAACAATCTCTTAGTAAATTTTTTGTAGAAGAAAATCTCACATTGGGATAGAAAAAGAACTTTTTTTGGGGATTTTTTTTTTTTTTTTTTTTTTGGAATAGAAAATATTTTTATTCCTTAGAGCCACCTTTAAAAAAATTCTCATGTCTCATTTCCAAAAAATGGTATAAATTGGATGAATTGAATTGTGTTTTTTTTACCCAAGTTTTAAAATAATATTTATCAATTATTAGATTAATTTATAAAAATTTGTTTTCATATAAGTCTGATAAAATATTGATAAATTGTATAATTTTTTTTTAAATTTATGTTTTCAAAAAGCCTATAAATATTGAACACCCAGCCAAAAAAAAATGATCTGAAATTACCAAAAATGGGGGGGGGGGGGGGGGGGGTTAACAAAATATTAATAAATTGGAACAATTTTCGATTTGTGTTTTTAACATGATTTGGTCCAAATTTTGAATCAAAAAGCATTCCGCTTTGTAATTTCACTCAGTTCGAGCACTGGTTTATTGTTTCGTTCCAGTTGTGGAAGAAAAAATTAATAATCGAATGAATTCGACGAATCTCTTTTTCATTATTTTTTTCAACTATTCTGATCAATTCTTGGGTATTCTTTTCATTAATCGAAAAACTTTATTTCGAGAGACGATTTTATTAAAGAGAAAAAATAGATAATAAACACACGAGATTTTAAATAAATCCAAATCGTGCGTTTCAAAATTAACTTTGAAGAGCCTATATTTTAATTTAAATGTTAAATCGTCGAGAAAAAACATAATCTCTAAAGCTCAACTCAAACAGCAAATTCTTCAAGTTTTATTCAGAAAGCGAACGATTCAAGTAGGCCTATATTTATTTCACCCATCGATGGTAATAAAATAGACGATTTTTTTTCTTACTCTTTTCTTTAAATCTGTCGAATATTACCGAACGGTCGAGACGGTATTTTAAAGTTGGTTTATCGCCGTGATTTTATAGAGACTATGCGAGTTTATGTATTGTTTATCTAATTTAATATCTCTATATTATTTATAAAGAATAAAAAGGATAACCATTTTCAACGGAGATAAGTCGAATGAATTTTAGAAACCAAATATCAATTTGGTCGACGAAACGTTGTCAACTTTATCGTCGATAGAATTCGGAGCAGTTTTAAATTTCGTTGATTATCTATCTGTTGATGAGATTTTTTTTACAAAATAATTTTAACAATTTTTGCTCGTTTTCATTTGACATATTTTTGGCCATATTTTTTGATTGACAGATTTATTGCTGACATGATGACAAAGTTGGCAACAATGTTTATGTAATACAGTTGGTTCTTGGTAGAAATGTGATCGATCATAAAATAAAATATTCTTTTCAATTTATATTTTTTTTAAATTCAAAGAATAATCTCTTTCAACCTTAAAAGTCAGCAACTTGTTTCAACAATGTGTAGATATATTTGCCAAACCCTACTATTGAAGGAGCTGATAATGCAGCCTGTGAAAAATGATTTTTTCTTGTTGAAATAGGTAGTCGACTTATCATATTGAAGGGGCATATTTGTTTCTTACCTCTTCCGGAGTGATACAACCGTGAATATCCATGTCACCAATTACTACTGAAACGTCTCGTTGATGATCAAGTAAAACCAAGCAATTGGACGAATTTTGGGTACCAGATGAGATCACAAAATCGGATTTCTGCAAAAGGAAAAATGTAGAAAAGTATTTAAATTTAAGAAAAGCGCACAAAAGGCGAATATTATTTCAGTTTGTCTTGCTGTAACCGTCGCATAAAAAAATCCCCCCAAATAAAAATATTCCATTCCTAATAAGCAAGAAAAATTACGTAAGTTTTAAAAATTTGTTCCTCATTTTTAAAAAAAATCAAAAAATAATTTATTGTAAATAAAAACAAAATTTGACAAAATTTTATTTTTTCAATTAAAAAAAAATCACTTTCAGCAATATTGAAATTACGACAGTCGACAATTGAAATTTTTAAATTTAAATTATAAATAAATTATTCCGAAAAATTTAGGAATTCATTCTTCAAAATAATTCAAAAGAAAAAATATTTAACAATAGGTGATTTAATTAATTAATTTTAATATAAAAACGATTTAAAAATTCTTACCGATTCATTGAATTTTTTTTTGATTTTTGATTTGGAATTTTAAAAAAATATAAAAATACCAAATAATCTTCAAAAAATTTTAATAAAATTGAAAAGTATTTGTAATTACAAGAAACCTAAAAAATCAATTATTGGAAAAAATTATAGAGATGATTTTTTTAAATAATTATCTTTGAAAAAAAATTTATTTTAATTATTTTCAAGACTTGTAAATTGATTTTCAATTTTTAAAAAAATCATGGAAAGTCTTTGAAGTTTTACTTTCAAATAAGCTATAAGTTTATTTTTGAAATTTCAAGACTTGATTCATCGTAAAAATATGAAAATAAAAAGAGCAAAATCAAGAAAATTTATTATTATTATAATTATACTTTCTATTTGTTATTTTTCCAATATTAGCTTCGAAAATTTTCAATAAAATTGTAATATTAGATACTTTTGGAAATTCCAGAAAAAATTATTTCTATTTTTATTTTTGATATCTCAAAGGCTACTTTGTAAATTATGGTGTGATCCGTTCTTTCCAGGTTGTTAGGAAAAAGCTTCGTTGAAGAAGGTATTCCGCAACTCTGCATTTGAAAATAATTTTTTAAAGAAATCAAAAAATTAACCAATTTGTTTTCTTAACTAATACTTAAACTGATTTGCAAATATAAAAAAAAATCTTCCCAAACTTTGAAATTTAATTTTCAAAAAAAATGTAAGACCATTCATTTTGAAGTTCATTCATTGAAAAAATATGAAAAAAATTAAGTCTATTGTTTAATTTTGTTTGTTTAAGTTTTGTTCGCAACCATCTTCATTAATTCATTATAAAAATAAAAGCATTTTTAGGTATGCTAACCTTTCATTAAAAAATAATATGAAAAAATTTTAAGTTTTATTAATTTTTGATTTAGATTATGTTTTTTGTTTCATGTACCTACTTAGGATGTAAGTATAATCATCTTCGAAAAGTTTTACGAAAATTGCAAAATTAGGTAGGTACTTTGAAAAATACAAAAATTCATTTACTGAAAGAAAAGAAAACAGCTTTCCAAATTATTTCTTAATGATATTTTTTTTTACATATCTAATCATTTTTTCAATATGTAGGTAAGATGATCTTTAATTTTGCGACTTAAACCGTATCATCCTTTTTAAAAATTTTCAACATTTTTTCATGATTAATCCAAATTATTCACAAAATAATTAACAGGAAAAATTTGAAAATCACTCTTCAAAAATCTAAAGAAATTACCCGTTTTTTTCTCATTGAATTGCTGCAGAATTTACTTGTATCAATGGATGAAAATATTGAGTGTTCTGAGAGTTATATCTAATATCAAGGATTTATGTTCCAAGCTACACATCAATTCAGGTAAAGAGTTAATTTTCTTAGGATTTAGGTAAGTAATTGTTTTATGTTATCAGTCTGATTATCTTCTTAATAGATTTCGAAATGGCTGTGAGAATTGCCCACGAAAGTATGACCCAGCTTCAGCACGCCGGTAATTTGTCGAAGCTCAAGTACGTGAAAATTGTAGTTATTGGTTGATTTGTAGATATTCAATCGTATGTAATCGGTTCTCCGATAAAAATATTTTCGCGCTTTTATAATTCAAAAATTAATTAACTTATAGGTAAGTCTAAATTTATCTATCTTGGAAAAATTAAACATTTTTTCCAACTTCAAAAAAAAACTAACACTCGGATGTATTTTTTCAAAGTTCGATTTCCGATTTTTAAAAAAATCATCAATTTTTTTCAAATCATATTTTACTCGTAATGTCAAAAAACACTCAAGTGTAGATACCTAATGTGCTTTTTTTTTTTTTTAAATCAGAATTTCTTTCCATAATAATCAATTTCAAAACTTTCAAAAAATTGCAAAATTTTTTGCTTCAAAAAAATTTAGAGATTTTCTTTCCAAAAAATTTAAAAAGCTTTACCTATTTAAAAAAGAAAAGAAAAAAAGAATTAAAAAATTTAATCTTTTTTAAAAATGAGATTTTTTCTCTACGAACTCGAGGAATATTTTTGTATTTGTATTGAATGTGGTCCTTATTTTTCGAATTTTGGAAATGTTGTCGGGACCGGGCGTCATATTGGTAGAAAATAATTCCCTATTTTTTATTTTTCCCCTAAGTGAATTTTAAGCCAGCGCTCAGGGCCCTCCAAATTTTAAAAAATCAAAAAAATAAAACATTTTGAAAATTTTTAGCAAAATGGTCTTAGAGATGGAATTTCTATAAGACAAGACCATTTTCGATGATTTCTCATTTTTACCCCCGTTTTAGTGGGACATGAAAAAACGTCATTTTTTACGGTTTAAAAAAAAATTGAAAAAAAATGACTGAAAATTGAAAACAAGTTTTTTTGAATAAAATGGTTTCAACATACATGTTATCACCCAAAAAGGTCATTTATTTTACTGCGATTTTTCACCACTGGCGTATCAGTGAGAATTTTTCAAAAACTATCAAAAGCCATCAAAAATTGAAAAAAATGAGGTTCCTAAAAATGAAGGTAAGGATGAAAAATCGCCGTACATGACCTTTTTGGGTGATAAAATGTATGTTAAAACCATTTTAATCCCAATTTTTTTTTTAAATTTTTACCTACTCATTTTTTCAATTTTTTTTAAAAACGTAAAGAATGACGTTTTTTCATTTTCCATGAAAACGGGGGTAAAGATGAAAAATCATCGAAAATGGTCTTGTCTTATAGAAATACCATCCCTATGACATTTTGCTAAAAATTTTCAAATATTTTCAAAATACTCTATTTTTTATATTTTTTAATTTTTGTCAAATTGGGGGGGGGGGCCTGAGCGTCGGCATAAAATTCAGTTAGAGGAAAAATAAAAATGGGGAATTATTTTCTACCAATATGTCACCAATTGACGCCCGGTCTTGACAACATTTCCAAAATTCGAAAAATAAGGGTCATCCTAGTATTGCAACCCAAGGAAAAAAATTTTGCTCCAAAAAATTGAAAGTTTTTAATTATATTTTTTAAATTGAGATGAAAAATTGAGATTTTTTTCTCAAATTTCTTTAAAAAGAAAAAAAAATTACTAAAAAAAAAATTGGAAATTTTTTGAGAATAATTAGAGTGTATACTTCATCGAATAAAGCCTTTTTTTTCTTTTTTTTTATGAGAATTCATCAGCATTTTTCTTATTTAAAAAAATTGTCGAAGGCACGAATATTTCAAAACAAATCTGTTCTTCTCCTCCGGTTTCACATAATATCATCAGGTAGATACTTTTTCAAAATTGGGGGAGGGGTTCAATTGAAAACTTTTTCAAACAAAAGTTGAAGAATGAGGTCCTTTTTGGGTGATAACGTCATGTATATTCATGTTTAAACCATTTTATTAAAAAAAAACTTGTTTTTCAATTTTTAGTCATTTTTTTTGAATTTTTTACCTTGACTCGCCTCAGGAACCTTTAAATATTATCCGATTTCAAAAATAATTTTTGTGCTGTGTTTTCTCATCAGATAGAACATATTAAGCAGTTGGGAGCAGAACTTTTAAAAAAGTTGGTAAATTTTGAGCCACCCTAACGTCTATGTAAACATATTGAGTAAACTAGACACTAGTCAATTACAGCAGCTTTTCATCGATGAGCTGATAAAAGATGAAAATTAAAATATAGATATACCTAATCATTCAAAAATAATATAAATGAATGATTTTCCAATCCAATTAACTGTGAAAGAAAAATTTCAAGAACAACTCCAGTTTACTTATGCACAAGACAAACACCCAACAACTCGAAGAATTTTTTTCCACTCTTCACTCCCCCTCCCCCAGCTTCAAATTATACCCCTTTTTTAACACTCTATCTTACCCAACTCTGTAGATAAATTTCGTACATGGTCGAAAAGCTCCCGAAATTTAACCTCCACTGGTTCCACGCGTACATTGTACGTGTGGCATACGCGGAAATTCAACTCTCATTTACTTTGTTTATCCGTCAGATTACGCCATTTAAAACAACACGCTCGGTCATTAAAAGGCGAACATAAATCCAAATATCTACATAATCTTAAGTCATTTTACATCCTAGCTGCCGTGCCGGAGCCGCAGCCGCCTGCACACTACGGCGCAGCTTTCAAATAAAACTCTAGCTTTCTTGTCTTATTCATTTATCTTGGTTGATATACTCGAGATTACACCTAGTATAAAACTTTCATACTACATTACGCAATTTTATACGACCATGTTTACCTTACCGTGAACGAATATCGCCAGTATGGCTTGCTCGAATACGGTGGTATAAGTAAATATAGCACTATAAAAGTTTTGATAAATTGATGCAACTCCTAATTCGTTTAAAAAACTTGCATTTTTTTCTCGACCTGAGAATCTGAAACCAACCCTATCGTTTGATTCGATCGAAGTCTTATTATATAAAAACGCGTCGGCGAAACATCAAAGGAAATTTCCCCGGGAGTGGCTAAATCCACAACAAGTAATCACGAAAAATGAACGAACGAGAATTCATCTCATATTCTTGATATTGAAAACTCGTTGTCGTGGTTGTATTTGTCATTTGCATAGTAGACTTTGTCGAAATTGATTTTTAATCCAAATTTTTACTAATTTTACATAAAAGATTTTCTCAAATTTTCCATCGAGATTTTTCCACCAAGTTTAATTTAATAAAAATATTAAAAAATTTCCAGGTTTTTTATTTTTTTAATTTTTTTCCATTTTCAATTTTCATTCAATTTTTGAAAAAAAAAATTCTTGAAAAAATTATTTATCATTCATCAAATAATTTATTCCTATTTTTCCTCAAATTTTTCATTAATTTTTTCCGTTTGTCGTTTAAAAGTTGAAACTTTTTTTAAATTTTTAAATTTTTTCATTCAAACTCAAACTTTCCAATAATTTTTACATCAAAATGCAACTAATCATCATATTTTTTCAAATTCATTTTTGGAAATTTTTAAAATGAATTTTGTAATTAAATTTATTTTTTAAATTTTCATTTGGATTTTTAAAGATTTTTCTTAAAATTTTTCTCATCATAATGCTTCTAAATCTCTACCATATTTTTTCAAATTTTTCTTTTGAATTTTTTTCTCAAGTAAATTTTTTATCAAGTTTATTTCTGAGTTTTTTATCTAAATTTTTTCCAACCTTTTTTACTATTTTTTTTTCAGGAAAATAATTGTTTATCATCCCCCCTCATTTTCCAATAAAACTGTCAATTGATTTCATTCTCAAATTGGCCATCAAAATGTTCTTATTTCATCTCCCAACTGGTAACTTAACTTCTCATTCGAATTTTTCTAATAATTTTTATCAACATTTGTCTTCTAATTAAGTAATTTCTATTTTTTTTTCAAGTAAATTCCAATTTTTCTTCAAAAATTTTTTTTCAATTTTTTCTCTTCAAATTTACTGAAATTTTAAATTAATTTTTTCAAGTACCTAAATTCAAAATTGAGTAAGTACTTAATTACTCATTGACTTGTTGAAAAAAAAATTAAACAATTAAAACATAAAAAATGATAAATACTGCATCTTACCTAAAATGAAAAACATTTTAAGTACACAATTTTGTGAAAGAATATAGATTTATTTTGTTTTAAATAAAACATCAAAGTTTTCAGAGAAAAACAGCTTGCAAAAAATTTGTTTGAACTTTGAAAAAAAAAAACTTGTGCAAAAATAAAGAAGATGGACGAAAAAGAACGACATCGCCCTTACAATGTGATTACTTATTGTGGATTTAGCCACTCCCAATTTCCCCATAGGCGAGAGAGTTTTCTTTAAAACTCGAGATTGTTAATCGTCCGTGGTCGACTAATCGAGCAGCATTACCGATTAGTAGGTAACTTGGTAGGCAAACAAAAACTACCGCCCAGCTAAAACGCAAGCGGCTCGAAAACGGAGCCCGGCCAAGTTTTGCGTGTTTTTGAATTTTTTGATGTTTTTCGCATGTTTTTTCGTGTTTTTATTTATGGCAAAGAACTCACTTTTATCATCCTTCAGATTCAAAATATCTATGGATCTTTAGATTTTATGTTTCAATTGGTTTTCAAAAAATTCTAATACCTATTTTCAAATAATTGATTTTTTTTTAATTTATCATTTTTTTCAATAATTTTATAAAAAGTAAGTACAGTACACAGGGCGACGGGGCTACACCACGGGGAAGAACTCCCTATTACCTTTCCGATTCAACATCTGGTTCTTTACATTTCAAGATGGATCTTTTAACACTTCAGGGCATTTATTTCAAATTTTTCTCAAATAAGACCAGCAAAATTTGCATTAAGAAAAAAAATTCAAATAATTAAACGTTCTCAAATCAAACATTAACGAAATTTTAAAATAAAAGAATTCATTGGGAACTGTAACTCTAAAATTATAATTTTTTTGAAAGAAAATTTTGAAAAATTCTCATTTTGAAAAAATTGATAAAAGATGATTCTAAATTTTTTTTTTAAATTTCTTTTTATTTTAAAATAAAAGAATTCATTGGGAACTGTAACTCTAAAATTATAATTTTTTTGAAAGAAAATTTTGAAAAATTCTCATTTTGAAAAAATTGATAAAAGATGATTCTAAATTTTTTTTTTAAATTTCTTTTTTCAAAGGCCACATTTGTAGCTGGACACATGCGAGTGTCCAACTAACATAGAGATTATTCTTAGACCTTATGTACTAATTCACAACACACTTTATCTGCGAGTATCACAATCACCCTCAAGACGTCGACAGTCAAGTCGATGCATTATTCGACCCTCGACAATTAGATCGACATTAACTCGACTTAAAATTCCTCTGGTCAACACTGTCGACAGTTAAGTCGATGCATTATTCGACCCTCGACAATCACATCGACACTATCTCGACTTAAAATTCCTCTGGTCGACACTGTCGACAGTGAAGTAGATGCATTATTCGACCATCGACAATTATGTCGACAATAACTCGACAAGTGGTTGTATTATTCAAAACTTTAAAAAATAAGAAAATTTTGTGATTCTTTCAAAAATTATTTATTCCTGAGCTTAAAATGTTCCTATTAATTGTTTTTAGTTCTTTTTAGATATAAAATTTGTAAATTTAATTGGCAGAAATTGTCGACATAAATGTCGATGCGTTTATCGAGTATCGATTTTTACATCGACTTGTCTACGTAGAAAAACAATGTTTTCTAAATTATAGGAAAATACCGAGAAAAATTCAAAAATTTTGATTGAACAGTTATGTTTAACATAGAACATTACTTTAAATCTCAAATATCATTTTTAATTCATCGTTAACCGAGAAAAAAATGTGTCTGAATTTTGTCGACATAAATGTCGATGTCGACAATTGCTACACGGGTCATGTCTCATTTCAACTTTTATTGTAAAAAAATCAAAATTATCTAATCTATCAAGTATCAAGACAGTCATTAATTTCATAATATTTATTTTTGTTTTCAAAAAATTCTAAAAAGTATATGATAATTCTGAACAATTTCTTTTTTTAAATGGTATTTTTCAATTAAAGTATTCATTTTTTAAAACAAAAGAAAACAAAATTCAAAAAATAAAAATTTGAAAGATTTTATTTGAGTAAAATTTGCAAAAAGAAAAAAATTTAAAATCATTAAACGTTCATAAATCGAACAAACAGGATTTTTAAAATTTTCATAATACTTGAACATTAAAAATTTTTAAAAAATGTGTTTTTTTAAATTTTGTTTCAAAAAAATTAACGAAAATTTAAAATAATGGAATTCATTGAAAACGGTTGCTCTGAAATTATATTATTTAGGTAAGTATAAGACAAACTATTATTTTTTTAAAAGAAAATTTTGAAAAAATTGATAAATAAGATGATTCTAATTTTTTTTTAAATTACTTTTTTCTATAAAAATTGAAAATTAAAAAAAAATCATTATTTATTAAATTTTTAGTCTTAAAATTTGAAAAATTATTTTTTCTTCTGTTTTCTAGCCATCGCGAATCTCGCGACGGGCTTCTTCTAGTCATTATAAGAAAAGACCAAAAACCAGTGTTGGGGGGAGGGAGGGGGTTGTTCAAAGGTCGATACAGGAGCAGGCTATTAAAATACACCTCATCGTTAGGTACCATACAACAGATTAACAATGTTGCCGCGTATTGAAAGTTGCTGAAAAGTTTTAAGCTCGGTAATTTGGGTAGTTGTGCGAAATTACCCAAGTACAATGGATTAAAACCACCTATTTATACGGTTCGCCTATGAAATCTGCTTAGACTATGCCGTCGAACAAAACCCTTCAAGGTCGAAGAGCTTTTTGAATAGCAGTTTTATATGGCTACTAATTCTACATTCGGGGGAATGTTACTGCGAGAGGCTATGCTCGATTCGTGTTACCGCTTGATTTATGCGTTGGAATTTCAATTTCACCAAAAGGTTTGTACATGGATAACGCTACGATGTGGTCCAGTTCAAGGAGTAGGATTGAAAAGAGCTCTTAGAGAGTTAAGGCGTATCAGGTAGGTAAAGGTATTTGTACATAACGAATGAAGATTATTTTTTTTACCACGTGATCGATTGATTTCCATAACAAGTGGCCCATCGAATCATTTCCTATCGCCGAGATGAATGTAGGCCGAGCATCGGGTAGTAATTTACCCAAAGCGGATGCAACGTTACGAGCTACTCCTCCGGCAGTTAGCCTCACCATGCCTCGTTGAGTTCCACCGTTGAGCTGGAACAGAAAAGAGATAAAAGGAGATGTGGCGGGTATTCTTTTTCAATAAGGTGTTTAAGCTAGTTAAATAATGGATTCATTTCTTGATGACTTTACTCTTGATTAACAACGTAGACCCACCATTAGTTAGGTCAAATAAATCGCCACACTCAGTAAGTTTTTTTTGGTTTATTTGGTAGGAGAATGTCTATGTCTACTAATATCACATAAAAAAGTTCCGCTCTATTCTCCGCACCTCTAACGTGGGACATGTCTGAAGTGCCACATTCAGATTGCATTGGATACTAGTGTTATGAGTGCAAGTTAAGGAACCATAATTTACAAGTGTCCGTTTCCATTTGAAAATTTTGAGAAGATTAAAAAAAAATGAAAATTCAAAAAACTAAGTTATTAATTTTTTTTTTCATGTCCTCGAAAAAACTAAACAAAATTTGATATGCCATACTTTTGCCTATCTCTAAGATTGAAGAGGCTAGAAAAGAAATTGAAATTTTAATAGATTTTTCAAAATTAGTAATTTCACAAAAAAAGAAGAAATTAAATTGCATTTTTTTTCTAGCCCCTTCAATTTTAGTGATAGGCAAAATTGTGTCATAATAAATTTTGTTTGTTTTTTCGAGTTATATAAGATGATACAAATAGGTATGTAAAAAATAATTTTAGGTAGGTAAATAGTTTTTTGAATTTTTCTATTTTCTCGAAATTTCGAATTTCAAAAATTCATACAAAAATCTCAAATAAAAACAGACACTTGTGATTATGGTTCTTTTAATTACATTCATAATACTATATTTTAAGTATGCATCCAATGCAATCTGTATTTGGCCCTTCTGATTTGACATGTCGATAAGTGACTTTTTTTGGTGCATCACCCCCCTAATTTTTTGGCATTTATTTCGCCAGCATTCCATTTTACAGAAGAAAACATACCTAATATGAAAGTAAACATTCAATTTCCTTTCAACTTGGGCAATTTTTAAATGGAATTTTACATTTTTTTTTTTTTTTTTTTACAGAAAGAATTCTCTCTTTTTGTTTAGGATGAAATATATAGCTCATTTTGGGAGAGAAAATTACCAATTTTTATGAAGAAAAAAATCTCTTTTTCTTTTTTTTTTCTTTTTTTAACGCCATGTACAGCAACTAAGGCTAGTGGCGTAAATCTCATTTTCTGTTTGGAATGAAATCTCTCATTCTTGTAGAAAATTTTTGAAATTAATCTCAATCTCAACTTCAAGGTTGAGCGACGTTAAATAAACACATTAAAAAAAAAGTTTAAAAAATTTTAAATTTTTTGAAAGAGAAATCTCTATAAAGGAAAATTCTATTATTTCAAAAAAAATCTTAATGAATCGAAATTTTTTTGTAAAAAAATATTTTTCAAATTTTTGGAGAAAAAAAACTTTTATTTATTTTTTTTTTTAGGACGAAAGCTCGCATTCTCGTAGAAGAAGAACAAACGAATTTCTCTTCCAACTTTATGTTCTTGGGATAAAAAATACTGAGTACTTTAATTTTTGGGAGCCATCTTTAAAAAAAATCCTTTTTTTATGGTGCAAAAAAGGGGCAAAATTTATTTAAAAAAATAGATCTTTATAAAAACATAAGTTTCAGAATGTTTGACAAAATCTCTAAAAGACGTCCATTTTTGAAGAAAAGTCAAGATTTTTTTTTTCGATTTTCATTTAAAAATACCTACTTATAGAGCCACTCTTTACTTTTTGAATGAATGATGATTTTTATTTGCAATATGGGACTATGTCCTCTTTGCAAAGTCGCTTATATTTATTTACATGGATATTAAGTAGGATAGCCTGACCGTACTCAAAGTCAAAATGAGTAGTCTCAAAAACAGCTGGAAAGGAGCCAGTCATTGCTCTGGATGAATTGCTTTCTGTTTTAAGTAGATTATCAGGTAATTTTAATAATAAAGTTGTTAGCACTAGCGCAGAGCAAAATTCGGGTAGGTATATTTATCGAAATCGTTTCAAGAAATTTTATTGTGGTATTATTCTGAACTAACGTGTTCGGCGTTTATATTAAAATCGCCTCCTAATATTTGTGAATCCATTTTTAGAAAGTAGTGTTATCATGTTTTCCAATTTAGCAATGAAAACATCGAAATTACCTTGAGGAGGTCTGTCTATATATTGACACTTTATTTAGTGTCTCAATTTTTTTCTTCAATTTTTATGAAAAAAAACTAGGTATTATTTTTTGACGAAAATTCTATTTTTTATGGAGAAAGAAAGCTATCATTTTTAGTGTGCGTAAGCACACTATTGGTTTCAGTCTTGAAATATAAAATGTTGAAATAGGTTTATCGAGGTTAACTCACTAATGATGGGATGGATTTGGTTCAGATTTTCAAGGAATGTAGAGTTCATGAAGGCGGAGGGCCAATGAGATTTGTGTGTGAATCTAATGACTAATTATCGAGATAATTGCAATTTTCACTTGAATAAAAAATGGAAAAGGGAACTTTTCTATTATTCATATCTTATCTTATCTTGGGGCAATAAATTTAAAGTGTTCAAAATCGAACAATGGTCACGTCACAACGCAACGTCCTCTTTGTGCTCTGCCGTTTTATCTTTATTGGGGCAATAAATTTAAAATGTTCAAAATCAAACTTTTTAATCTAGGGCTCAGCAGGCGGTATCAGCACAGCAGGCGGTAAAAAAATTTTCAGCACAGCAGGTGGTAAAAAAATCAGATATCAAGTCTCAGGCTCAGGGCAATAAATTCAAATTTTCAAAATCAAACAATGGTCAGTGTCTAGTTCTTATCTTATCTTTGGTTAGGGCAATAAATTTCAAATGTTCAAAATCGAACAATGGTCACGTCACAACGTCCTCTTTGTGCTCTGCCATCTTATCTTTTTTGGGAAAATAAATTCAAAATGCTGAAAATCAAACAATGAGCACTTCACACAATGGGGCACAGCAGGGGTCTTTGTGATTTAGGGCTCAGCAGGAGGTATCAGCAGGTGGTATAAATCAAAAACATGTTCGGTGTTTTTAGAAAAATCGGAAATTACGTCTCAACTAAGGGCAATAAATTCAAATTTTTGGTCCGTGTCTAGTTCTTATCTTATCTTTGCTTAGGGCAATAAATTTTGAATGTTCAAAATCAAACAATGGGTCGGAATTGTGGTCTGCAGTCTCATCTTTTTTCGGGGCAAAAAATTTAAAATGTTCTAAATCGAACAATGAGTCAATTTCAAAGATAAATACCATTGTTCTATTTTTTTTTATTCACTGAATAAATTTTCCAATAGAATCGTGAGACAAATAGTAGGTATCTATCTATTTAAAAGCTACGCACACTGTTAGAGCTGCGCTAGCGCAGGTGTCTAGTTTTTTTTAGAATAAAAGTTTATTTGTTCCCAAATATTTTGAAAAAAAACTTTCAATTTTTGAGAAAAAAAGGCAATCTTTTGGAGACATTTTTTTTTCTGAAATAATAATATTTTCCAAATTTTTGAATGAAAAAATCTTTAAATTTCATTGGTGAAAAAAATAATAAAGAAAAAGATTTATCCAAAAAACGGAGAAATTTTTTTTTTTTTTTTGACGAAAAGCCAAATTTTTATGGAGAAAGAAAGCTCTCATTTTTTAGAATAAAATTTCAACTGTCCCCAAATAGTACTTTGAAGAAATTTTTTTTTTCAATTTTTGAAAAAAAGGGCAATATTTTTGGAGAAGAAAATTAATGAAGAAAAAATGTCTCTAAGAAAGTGATAAAAAAATCGTACATCTTTTTGGGGAAAAAATCTTTATTTTTGTTTAGTGCGAAAAAAAAATTTAATTTTTTTTGAGAAAATACTTATGTAGATTAATCTTGATTATTGTCAAATATTTTGGAGCAAAAAAAATCTGTTTTTTTTTTGGAATGAAATCTCTCATTTTTGAGTGAAATTTTTTGAATTACCTAATCTCATTTTCTTGAAAAAAAAAAACAATTTTTTTGATAGGACTTCCGATTTTTTTATGAAAAGTTTTGAATTTTCTTGCTATAAGTAAATTTTTTTTCGAGAGGATTTTTCCAAAAAATCTTTTGTTTTCTTCAACTTTTAAAAAAATTGGTACGCGACTATAACTTGCAATTTTTGAGAAATCAGTCACTAATAAATTGGAAATTTTTTGAAATTTTTTTTTAAAAAAATATTTTTTTGAGATTTTTTTTTGTTGAAAGAACTTTTTTATTTGGTTGGTTTTCTAGAATTCTTTCTTGAAGAATTTTGAATAAGAGAATGTGTACACATGTCAAAATTGAAAAATCCGGTTAGTGTTAGAATGAGTGACAATTTTCCCTTTAATTCAGAATACATAGGTATAGGTATTTAGGTAATGTGAAGGTAGTCTTTAAGTTAAGAAATAATTTTACGACGTGTTTGATTAGAAAAGTCGAAGAGCTTAAAAAAAATTCATTAGCTCTAAAGTAAAAGTAATTAAGTATAAATTTCTCAAATTTTCGCAGGAAAAATATGTTGAAAAAATTATTTTTCGTTTAAGATAAAATTCTTCCATTTTTAGAGAAGAAATTCTCAGTGTTTTTTTTAGTTTTAGAGGAAAATCTTCTTACCTACAACATCTCATTTTTCCAGAAACGAAATTTTTTTCCTTTTAAGAAGATTTTTTTTGAAAAAACATTTTGACAGGCAAAAGAATTAAAATTATATGATAAAAGTTTTTTTTCTTTATTTTTTTCAGTAAGCAAGTTATAATTTTTTTCAAGTCTATTTCATTTATGTAAAGAATTTTTTCACCTTTTTCACGAGATTTCCTTCCGAGGAATTAATTCTTTTGTAAGAATTTTTCTCAAGTCATTTTCTGCAATTTTTACCCAAAGTTTTTTCTTCCTTGTCTTACAAAATATTTTTTCACTTTTCACACTTTTCTCTTTCATAAAACGTTCTAATTTTTTCGCAGAATTACTTTTTTCGAGAAGAATTTTTTCGTAGATTATTTGTACTAGCTGGAAAATTTTATTCCGGGTACTGGATTTTTCGTAATTTTTTTTTTCAAATAGTATACCTACCTAAGTATTTCGTCCCAGTAAATATTTAAAAAATAGTTTTCAAGAGATTTAGTTACAAAAAAAAATCGTAAGAATTTCGCCCGAGTTATTTTTTCCAAGTTGTTTTCTTGGATTTTTCCCCAACAAAAATCACGTTTTTCCAGAAACTATTCATTTTCCTATCATGTTTTCTTTTTTAGGACATTCTCTCTTCTCAAAAAATTTTTTTTTATAAATTTCTTCAAATGTGAGAAAAATTGTTGAAAATTTTTAAACAAAAATTCTTTACATTTTTTTGCAACTCGTCAAAAACAGATTATTTTTGTAAAAAAAAATGTTAAATTTTTAAAAATAATTTATCTATCAACAAGAAAAAAATGTACTAATATAAAAATCCATCTGTGAGGACATCCAAGAAAAAAGCACACCATCTCACCTACTAAAATCCTTTTTGAAAAAAATTCACCATAAAAAACAAAGAAAAATGTTTCAGGAAAAGTATCATTAAAAAAATTAATTTTAAAAAATCTTGAGCAAAAAAATTATGATCAAAAACACATTTGTGGAAATAAATTAAAAATCTAATTAAAAATATCTATCAAACATGTATCCGAGTATCCATATTTTAGGAAGTAAGTAATCTTTTATTAATTTTTTTTTTATTAATTTTTAAATTTGAAAAAAAAAAGTAATTAATTAGAAGGACTTGTCTAGTGTACCAATATCAATGTTCATGTGTATCCCGAGCGGCACACTAGATCGGTAATATCGGAAGATGTAACGTATCGATAAAAAATCGTTTGAAAATCTATAGATGTTCTCACGATATTATAAAGATTTAACGGTACAATTTCATAGGCAAAAAATCTAAAAACTATCGAATTCGATATTATTAAGATTTTATGACGATATTCGTCAACGATACTATCGACAAAGAATATTAAATTTATCGAATTCGATTTTTTAACGATTTTGTGCAGATATTTGAAACTACATTATCGACAAAGAATATTAAATTTATCGAATTCGATTTTTTAACGATTTTGCAAAGATATTTAAAACTATATTATCGACAGATTATATGAAATTTCTCGACTTCGATATTTTACCGATTTTTTGACGACATTTGAAACTATATTATCGAAAGATTATATTAAATTTATCGAATCCGATTTTTTACCGATTTTGTAAAGATATTTGAAACTATATTATCGACACGTAATATGAAATTTCTCGATTTCGATTTTCTAAAGATTTTGTGACGATATTTGAAACTATATTATCGACAAATAATCTGAAATTTCTCGAATTCGATTTTTTAACGATTTTGTGAAGATATTTAAAACTTTATTATCGACACGTAATCTGAAATTTCTCGAATTCGATTTTTCAACGATTTTATGACGATATTTGATCGACACGTGATATGAAATTCCTCGAATTCGATTTTTCAACGATTTTGTGGCGATCTTTGAAACTATATTATCGACAAATAATCTGAAATTTGTCGAACGATTTTTCAACGATTTTGTGACAATATTTCAAATTATTTCCAAATTTTAAAAATTCGTGAAAATTTTTCCAAGTCCAACACGTCTGGAAGTACTAAACTGTCTATTTTAAGCGTTGTGGCTAAGGTAGAGGAATACCATGCAGGAGGTAGATAGTTCAAGCCCCACGGGTGGCAGATTTTTTATAATTTTTTTTGACTTTCTGAAATGATCCTCTTACCGTAACATGAATAATGTGTTTAGGCATAGTTTAATGTATTAATTATGCTAATTAATGATTTTTAATTCTAGAAAAAAGCTAGTAAAAGACGAAAAATCGGAATAAAAAATCGATAAAAAATCGACAGAATATCGAATTCTATAAAGTGTCGCGAAAGTTCCGCCTAAATCGTGAAATTATCTTCCGATATTATAGATAGATTATCGATAAAATATCTTACTCTAATCTCGAAATTTTTACTAACTATAATTCGTCGATAATCTATCTATATATCGAAAGATAGTTTCACCATTTAGGCGGAACTAACGCGACACTTTATCGAATTCGATATTCTGTCGATTTTTTATTTCGATAATTTGTCGATTGTGCTGCTCGGGATTATAGCAAAACCTTACCAATAAATTCCAAAAAAAAAAAAAAAAAAAAAAAAAAATTACTTATACTTACAATAAGTACCTAAGTATATCTTTACACTAACGCTGACGTTACCTCAAGTTTCAGCTTATCCTCCTTTTCGTAAAAATTTATTAAGGAATATTAGGTAAAGGCAAGCAAAATGAATAAAAAAAATCGAAATAAATAATTTATTACAATCGATACGAAAAAGGAATTCCGCTGCCGTTTAGAGGTGTATGAATATTAAGCACCGCTTCTGTGCAAAGCATAAGATAAGATTATAATACGTAGAACACAATGTGGAAGCATTCGAGAGTTAAAGGATATAGGCTTTAGGTTGCCAATATTTATGACAGGGCGGTTCCTTAAGAAATTCCCCCGCGTTCTGGCTTCTCGCACGTCGACGTCGTAACGATAACGTGCCTTTGTTGCCCCTTCGCCTTATGTCTTACAAGCGACATTAATGTAAGTTTATTCTTTCCCAACGAAGGTTTGCCAAAAGACAGTCACAACGTTATAATTTTCATAAAGAGTTTCAACTCAGCATAACACTCAATTTGCAAAATGTTAACATTTCCTTAACGAACTCTTTTTGTTCGTTTAATTCAATGAGCGCAAATAGGCATAGGATGTCGGGCCAATGTCGTAAATATACACGCGAGGTAATTTAGTATGATAATTTTGATCGCCGAGTTTGGCCAAAAATTACCTACACTTGCTGCGATGTAGCGTACGTTTGTTTGAGCTTTGAGCGCGCGTTTATTTATAATCGAGTCGAGTATCTTAATAATGGTGGAATTTAATTCCCTAATGGTTGCTAAGATTTTTGCTAAAGATATAATTTGCAACGACTTTAAATTTACTTCATATTCCTATTTTATCTTACTCGTATGACATTTACCAGAGAATACGACCATCTCCCCTAAAGTTATCCAATTCTGTAGAGTTCTATATACCTACCTAGTACTTGTACGTTGGATCTCTAATTCGACACCACTATACAAAAATAAAGTGTGTTGAGATCAGATTTTTCGACAAGAGAATTTTTCACAAAGAAAATATCTTCAGACAAAAGTATTTTTTCAAAAAAAAATTTATTACCTAGGATTTTTTTGTCAAGAATTTTTTTAAAGATTTTTCTTTCAAGAGAATTTCTCTTCAGGGAGATTATTCGACCAAAATATTTAAAAAAATTTTAGAGTTTTTTTTTTGACAAAATACCTACATAGATAGGGTAAATATTACTACTTCTTAGAGACTTTTTGTTAGAAAATATTACCTAACCTTGTAGTGCGTAAAAATTCATATATTTTCTACCCAGTAATTTTCAATACGATTTATAATTGATAGCTGATATATATATATATATTGCTCTTTCAATTCGGCCTACTCGAGAATATTCATGCTCAATGATAAAAATCTGCTCTGATTAAATCAACTTCGTCGCTTCTCTCCGTTGTCTAGGTACCTACTTGGCTGGTTTCAACCGGTAGATAGGTACCTAGCTATCAAAATTCGTTCGTTTTTCGGCAATTCTCTCTCGATGGCACGTGCAAACAATAGCTATGTGCTATCACAAAATTCTGGTGGGGTGGGCTTATCTTTTGATTTTCAAATGTGTTGCCATCGACAGAGAATTTCTTCAACTATATTTTTTTCTGTAATCATCACTCTTTCTATACTCAATCTTAATTTCTTTCTCTATACTTTTTGCTCCTTTCTACTTATTGATTTACTATTTTTTGATTTAATAATCATACTTTCCATTTTTATTCAAATTCTTGTGTTTGTTTCACCTGCATTATATTATTTTACACTTTGTAATCCAAATAATCCTTTTCTGAAATATTGTATGTTCTATCGATTTAATGCGCCAATTTAATTCGAGTAAATTTACCTAGTTTATCGTGTTATTTTTCGCATTCCTATAATGTATCAATTGTCATGTTCATTAGTGCTTTTTTTTAACTTGCATTACTTTCATTATTTTTGAAGTTTGAACTTACTTTATTTTTCTACGTTAAAAAAGTGCTCGCGTTGGACAGATCTTCTAAAACGTGATAGTGTTTCGTAATTTTGCTAAATAAAAGTTATCATGTGACCTTCTACACATCTCTTTTGTTATTTGTTCATTAAATTCTTCAATAGTGATTTTTGTGATTGCGTATACAGACATTTTCCGCATTTTGGAAAAATTACGCATATCAACCTTTTTACCTAGCTAATATTTTAAAAAAAGTTTTTTTGACAAAAAAACATTTATGAAGAATTTTTTAAGAAACTATTTTTTAATAAAAAAAATTCAAGATCCATTGTCAAAAAAATTGTTTTGGGGATTTTTTTGTCAAAAATCAATACCTAGGTATATTTTGAAGCATGTTTTGGTGAAAAAAAAATTTCAAAGATTTTGCATCCAAAAAATATTTGTTCAAGGTTTTTTAGTCGATTTTTAGCTGATTTTCTCAAAGAGAAAAGTCAGCTATTAAATTTGACCTGATGATGGAAGTTGGGGGTAAGGGGTATTCTTCTCGACGTTTTGGGTCAAAATAAGACGATTGGCATGATTTTCGCATTTTGGTATTTCTTTATATATATATATGTGTGTGTGTGTGTGTGTGTGTGTGTGTGTGTGTGTGTGTGTGTGTGTGTGTGTGTGTGTGTGTGTGTGTGTGTGTGTGTGTGTGTGTGTGTGTGTGTGTGTGTGTGTATATATATATATATATACATTATATATATATACATACGTACATACATACATACATAAATACATATATACAGGGTGTCCCGTCACCAGTTAACACCCCTTCACCAGCGTATAGTCAACTCAAACTAAGCTCATGTACGCATGTTTGCCGACCCTGTGAATTGAAGGGGCAGAGATATGCTGAACTGAAAATTTTTTATTTTCAGTTTTGTTTCAGATTTTTAACCATGCGTCACTCGACAATCGAGATAGGTAGAAAGTTGCACTTTGCGGCGTTGAAAAGGAAATTTTGTGTAGAATTTTTTAGTGGGGTTGATAATTGTATTAGGTGATTGGGGGGTTCTGTACTGTATTGAATATCTAAAAAAACGTGTCCAAAAATTGAGATTTTTTTGCAATTTTTGAGGAAATCTCAAAAAAGTTTCATCATTTGGTATTATTATTATGATTTGCCTTACATGAAAAAAGTTCGACCTTTCGAATGCCGCAAACCGGACTCTTCTATCTCACTTGGTTAAAAAGTTATAGCCATTTTAATTCCAAAATCAAGACTGAAAAACAAAAAATTATTTTTTCAAAAAAAAAAAATTTTACCGAAATGGTCTTTAATTCATCTTTAACATCGAGTTTCGCTCAAAATTATTAGTTACGATAGGTATCAAGTTCCAAAAATTAAAATAATTGGAAATTTAAAAAAATGACAAATAAATTGATTTTTTTTCTGTCTCGATTTCGAAATTGAAATTGCTATAACTTTTTAACCAAGTGAGATAGAAGAGTCCGGTTTGCGGCATTCGAAAGGTCGAACTTTTTTCATGTAAGGCAAATCATAATAATAATACCAAATGATGAAACTTTTTTGAGATTTCCTCAAAAATTACAAAAAAATCTCAATTTTTGGACACGTTTTTTTAGATATTCAATACAGTACAGACCCCCCTGATCACCTAATACAATTATCAACCCCACTAAAAAATTCTACACAAAATTTCCTTTTCAACGCCGCAAAGTGCAACTTTCTACCTATCTCGATTGTCGAGTGACGCATGGTTAAAAATCTGAAACAAAACTGAAAATAAAAAATTTTCAGTTCAGCATATCTCTGCCCCTTCAATTCATAGGGTCGGCAAACATGCGTACATGAGCTTAGTTTGAGTTGACTATATCGCTGGTGAAGGGGTGTTAACTGGTGACGGGACACCCTGTATATGTATGTATGTATGTATGTATCCCCAAAATTTGTCCAGACGATAACTCGAGTAAGAATTAACCGATTGAGCTGAAATTTTCATGAGAGGTTTGTTACTACTGGAAATAGAACCCTATTGTTTTTGAGAAAAATCGGTGAACCGGTTCTCGAGTTATTAGCAATTGAAATTTTCAAATGCTTCTAGCGCCTCGAATTAAGCAATTACGCGAAATTAGTAAAAACCTTTTTAATAGTACTTAAAAAGACGCACAAAAAAGGTTCCAAGCATTTTTCATTTTAATGAACCGGTTCTCGAGGAATTCGCCATGGAAAATTTCAAAACAAACAGCTGATCATCATTTCCCATTTTTTAAAAATAAATGGCTAGCAAAGTTGTAAAAATTCAAAACTTTTGCAATGCCTATCTAACTGCCTACTTTTCATGATAATGTCGTTTCTTATTGGTTTAAAACTTGTTGAAAGTTTTTATTTATCAAAAATAGCTGGCTTTAAATTGTATAATTTTTTTAATCACTTTAAAATTAAGTGCTTGAAATGTGACGAATGTGACGTCGAAGTCGTATCAAAGGATGAAGCCAACCTCTAGGATGCTCTAGCCTCGCATAAGAAGTCCCTGCTTCATTTGGGAGATCACTGGTAAAAATAAGTACATAAAAATAATTTAATTTACACATGAATTTACATAAATCTTGAAAAATAAAAATAAAATTGAAAATAAAAAATAAAAATAAAAATAATAGAAAATCAGCTTTTCTAGCGCATTAACTGCGTTAGAGTTTTTTTTTTCTAGATTGTTGAAAAAAAAATCCAAGGTCTACATCAATATTTGGAGTATGTTTTGGTCAAAAAATATTTTTTCACAGATTTTTCATTTAAAAAATAGGTAATTGTTCAAGATTTTTTTGTCAAATTTTTTTTCCCCTAGATTTTTGTAAAAAAAAAAAAAAAAAAAAAAATCTTATCAATCCTACGAATTCAAAAACCTTTTAGGTATGGGTTTTTATAAATTGTTTACTTGACAATCCAGAATTCGATTCACAAATTAACAAATTAAGGATAAATCGAGATGGAAGATGAATTTTCATGTTTCGAAAACATCTTGCTAAACGTTGTTTATTTTTTTTGTTTAGATCATTAAATCGAAACTAAAAAAAATTGAACGAATGGGCAAAGCACCCAGAATACATTCAATTATTGAAAACCACCGAAAAGAGAAACTGCAAAATACAAGGTGCTCGTGAAAATGAGTAGATAAGTATAATATGTATATTTTTTTAATTTATAAGAAATGTGGTTTTAAATTTTTTTAAAGAATTCTTCAAGCCAAAAAATTATTATTATAAAAGTCTATATTGGTTTTTAAAAAGTCATTTTTTGTCAAAGTACGCTAAGTTTTCAAAATTAGTGATGAGACATGTAAAAAAAATCACGAATTTGGCTTTTATGCCAATGACGCGGTGGTGGTTTGTGTTGTTTCGAAGTTTTTATTTGCGTTTTTATGTAGGTATTTATTTTATTTTATTTTATTTATTTTATTTATTTATTTATTTATTTTATTTTATTTTATTTTATTATTTTATTATTTTTTTATTTATTTATTAATTAATTAATTTATTTATTCGTTTTCTAATTAGTATAAAAGTACCTATATTTTTTGAAAATATATTTAATAAGTATTTTTTTGCTCATCTTTGAAAAATAATCCGGTCCCTCGATCACCCATTATTAGTTATAGGGATTATGGGGATCGTTAGTTTAATTAAAACATTACCACTAGGCGCTGTTTAGAAAAAACAACCGTTGTATGCCACCACAAAGCCGTTAAGTATGTGTATAGTTGAAACAGGCAGAGGAAGACACTACATTCATTTTTACTTTCAATTTCCTCATTTTCCAAAGGTTCACCCCTTTACAAAAAAAATCGCTTTATCTATGTAATTAAAAGTGTGTGCGCGAGTAGTGAACGAACTTATGACGAGCTGCTCGCGAGCATTCCATTTAACCAATTTTGACAACGACAGCACTCGCAATAGGAGTAGAGAGTGGAGTTAAAGGGGAGAAAAATGAAATTTCGCATATATTGATGCGTAAAAGTAACAGTGTGCATGTTTTTGGGATCGCAGAACACGAATTTTAATATTTTTTTTGGGGTAGGATGATAGAAAAATTAAAACTTTGCTTTCATCGATGTGTTATACAGGGTAGTTGATATAGTTACCTCGTCGATAATTTTGAAAACAAAAAAAAAATCGTGCAAGTTTTTGTTTAATTCAGAGTTTTTTTCTGGCTAAACAAAGATACGTTATACGAAAAAAAATACTAAGAATCAAAATTTTGAAGCATAAAATTTTCTTTCCGCATGATGCAATTACATAGTTTTGTCCAAGAGGCTTATTTTTCATAATTTTTGCAGCCATAGTTCAAAATTTATTATAAAATTTTTATTTTGCGAAATTTGAGACAGCGAAAAGAATGAAAAATAAGCCTTAGCCTCCTAGAAAAAAAATACTCAACACTGTAGAAAGGGAATTTTTTTCTCTGTAATTTTGCTCTTTAGCATTTTTTTGTAGGATCGTTTGTTTCACCAGAAAAACAATCTAAAGTAAACAAAAACTTTAATGATTCTTTTTTTCAGTTTTCAAAAGTATTAACTTTCACCCTGTAGATAAAAAGAGTCTGAAAGTGCGGTCTCCCCTTGGTGCAAAAATTTTCAATGGAATAGTCAGTGACGGTGAGAGCGAGAGCAGGGCCCTCGTGCAATAATTTTCGGGTCTTAAAAAAAACTTTTGTTTGGAATTCGCCTGGGGTGGACGACTGGACGTCATTCATTTCTTTTCTGCCACGTTTGAAAAATTTGCACATCTTAAATTTTTCAATCGATTTTTGAAGAAAAATAAGTACATAAATCAAAATTTTTTGAAGAAAAAGCCTCGCGAGTTTTTTGAGGCAAAAACCCTCAATTTTTTAAAATGAAATTTCAATATTTTGAAGAAAAAGTGGTTTATCTGTAGAAAAAAAAAATCATCTCTAAATTTTTTGTTTCAATTTTTCCTTCAAAAATTTCTTTTTTCATTATTTTAATATATTTTTTTTTAAGGAAAGAAATCTTATTATTTTTTTTAGCGAAAAACAAAATGTAATTCTTTGAGAATAAATCTCAAAATTTTGTTTCAATTACCTAAGTAAAAAAAAAAAAAAATCATTTTTTTGCAGCAAAAAAGTTATCTCTTGTGTTGCAATAAAAATATTCCTTGTATTCTTGAAAAGAAAAAATTCTTGAAATTTTTTCGAGTAAAATTTTTTTTCAACTTCAAGTTTAAAAGACTTAACTTCTCGTTTTGAACTCTTTTTTAAAAAAAATGAAATCTTTCAACTTGTTTTCAGGTTATAGGCAAATTCCTACTACAGCAATCGCGTCTGCTTCTCCGTTCCCGGTGCAGGCGCCATCTACGCTAACCCAAACTACCTCCTCCGTGGTAATTTTTTTGAGTAAGACGTTATTTGAACTGTTGAGTTTATTTTTTTTTAAAGTTTCTTTTCCCTTTTTTTTTTTTTTTTTGAGAAATTAAACTTTTACTTAAGTATCTATTTTTATAAAGAAAATCACTGATTTTTTTTGGAATAAAAACCTTTTTCAACTTTTTACACTAAAAAAACTTTATTTTCTGAAAAAAACTGTCTTTGTTTTGTTTGCTAATAGCTTTGTTTTTTTATCGCGGATTATGCACAATCTGGATTTTGGATTGTGAGGGTTTGTGCGAATCCATTTAATAATCTGCTCGATGAGTAGATTATGAAAGTGGATTATGGATTTTATTGTGTTCTTTTGTTATGTTTTTGATAAACCTTTCAGAATAATGGAACAGAACATTTCTAAACCTTTTTTTAAGAAGTAAATGTTAGAATCCATAATCCAGATTCTGCATAATCCGCGATAAAAAAACAAAGCTATTATTTTTTTTTAAATTAAATCTTTCAAAGAGGTCTTTTACTTTTTGTTTTGATTTCTGAAATAGGTAAACTTTTTACTTTTAGAGAAAGAAAACTGATTTTTGGAGAGATTTTTACCAATGCAAACTGCACTTTAAAATCTGAATGCTTTGGTAAATTCTTCGCAATTTACATTATGAAAGATTTCCTTGTCAATAACATATCATCATGTGATGAGTTTATTCTGAGATTTAGGACTTTTTTATACCACGAAGTAATAAGAAAGTGCAAAATTTTAACAACTTTTTTGGAGTACAAAAACTTCCGATGACGATTTTCTAAATTTTTAAAAACTTTCATTTTTTTGAAGAGGTAAAACGTTATTTGAACTGTTCAGTTTATTTTTTAAAAAAGTTTCTTTTCCTTTTTTTTTTTTGAGAAATTAACCTTTTACTGAAGTACATAAGTATCTATTTTTATGAAGGAAATCCCTGATTTTTTTTGGAATAAAAATCTTTTTCAACTTTTTGCAGTAAAAGACTTTATTTTCTGGGGAAAAAATTGTATTTGTTTTGTTTGATACCCGAGCAGCACACTCGACAAATTATCGAAATAAAAAATCGACAGAATATCGAATTAGATAAAGTGTCGCGTTAGTTCCGCATAAATCGTGAAATTATCTTTCGATATATCGACAGATTATCGATGAATTATAGTTGGCAAAAGAACGATTTTTCTTTTAAAAATCTCAAGATTATAGTTAGATACTTCATCGATAACCTATCTATAAATCGAAAGATAATTACACGATTTATGCGGAACTAACGCGACACTTTATCGAATTCGATATTCTGTCGATTTTTTATTTCGATTTAGTTTCGATATTCTATCGATTTTTTATTTCGATTTAATTTCGATATTCTATCGATTTTGTATTACGATTTTTTGTAGATTATCTAGTTTCGATATTCTATCGATTTTTTGTAGATAATTTAGCATATATGGGTATATGCGCGCGCACATTTTCAAGACCGGCTGGCGAGTTTGAAGTCGTAGTTACGCTTAAGGCTGGCGAATTTCGTTCCAAATACAGCAGTTTCTACCAAAACAAGCGTCTGTTGCGAACATCGGAGTTCGTTCGCATAATACGAATTGGATTATAATATTCAAACATCTTATGCAAAATTGGAGAAGAGGGAGGGGTCCAATTGAAATTTTTATAATAACTAAAATTATTTCTAGGACCTTAATTTACAACTTTTGTTTGAAAATTTTTTCAAATTGGCCCCTTTTTCCTCCGCTCCTCCAATTTTGAATAAGTATCAACGGAGTATTATGCAAAATTGGAGAAGGAGAGGTCCAATTGAAAAAATTTTCAAACAAAAGTTGTAGCTTAAAGTTCTAAGAATAATTTTGGTCATTACAAAATTTTCGATTGGGCGCCTCCCTCCCGTTCAATTTTAAATACTAAGTATTCACATAGTAATCGTAGTATTGAACTTGGTAAAATTTTATTTAAGAACAACGATCTGGTTTCAAGTAAAATACCTAGTAAACCAAAAAAACTAGATAACTTGTTTGAAAATTTTTTCAATTTTGATTTCGCATATTACTGTTACACGTAAGTAGGTAAATGCAAAATAATAGAGGCTAGAGATGAGGTCCAATTGAAAAAACATTTCAAACAAAAGTTGTAGAATAATTTCTGGATTTAATTTTGGTTATTATAAAAATTTCGATTTGGCCCTTTCTTCCCATCCAATTTTGAATATAAAGTAGGTATTTTTTGACTAGAAAAAAATCAATATAGTTTCAACAACTATCGTTACAAAATCGTTGAAATATCGAAGTCGATAAATTTCATATAATGTGTCGATAATATAGTTTTAAATATCGTCACAAAATCGTTGAAAAATCGAATTCGAGAAATTTCATATAATCTGTCGATAATACAGTTTTAAATATCTTCACAAAATCTTTAAAAAATCGAATTCGATAAATTTAATATTCTTTTTCGATAGTATAGTTTCAAATATCTTCACAAAATCGTTAACAAATCGAATTCGAGAAATTTCAGATTATTTGTCGATAATATAGTTGTAAATATCTGCACAAAATCGGTGGAAAATCGGATTCGAGAAATTTCAGATTATTTGTCGATAATATAGTTGTAAATATCGTCACAAAATCGTTGAAAAATCGAATTCGAGAAATTTCAGATTACGTGTCGATAATGTAGTTTCAAATATCTTCACAAAATCGTTAAAAAATCGAATTCGAGAAATTTCAGATTATTTGTCGATAATATAGTTCTAAATATCGTCACAAAATCGTTAACAAATCGAATTCGAGAAATTTCAGATTACGTGTCGATAATATAGTTTCAAATATCTGCACAAAATCGTTGAAAAATCGAATTCGAGAAATTTCAGATTACGTGTCGATAATATAGTTTCAAATATCTTCACAAAATCGTTAAAAAATCGAATTCGAGAAATTTCAGATTATTTGTCGATAATATAGTTTCAAATATCTGCACAAAATCGGTGGAAAATCGGATTCGATAAATTTAATATTCTTTGTCGATAGTATCGTTGACGAATATCGTCCTAAAATCGTAATACTATCGAATTCGATAGTTTTTAAATTTTTTGCCTATAAAATCGTACAGCTAAATCTGTATCATATCGTGAGAACATCTTTAGATTTTTAAACGATTTTTTATCGATACGTTTCAACTTTCGATATTATCGATCGAGTGTGCTGCTCGGGTACTTTTAATTTTTTTTTACCTCAAAGAAAAATCTCAATTTCTTAATTTTTAAAATTGTTACGGAGCAAATTTTGGAAAAAATCGATTAGGTACTCAATTTTTTGAGAAAATTTTTTTCCAAAATAATTGAAGTACGCAGAGTAGAAATTGTTGGCTCGAGGGGCCCTTAGGGAAAATCCGGCCCCTCCTTTCACCATCACTGGGAATAGTATGCATCGCTTCCAAAAAGTAAGCGGAGCCTTGCTGAGCTCATCGATTTCATTCTAAAATACTTATACCCAAGTATCTATCATTCTCAAAAAAATCAGTTTGATTTCAAAAATTAATCACTAAAAAAATAATCGAAATCGAAATCGATGAAAACTAACTAAACGATATGAAAGTACTCATTTTCAAGTACCTAATTCATTTTTTGAAAGTTTTAATACGATATTTATTTTTCAAATAAAAGTTCTTGATTAAAATCCTTGGAATAAGTTTGGTCATCATAAAAATTATTTAGGAGCCCTCAATTTACAAGTTTTGTTTGGCAATTTTTTCAATTGGGGCCTTAGGTACAGAGATAGAAATCTGTAAAGAAGTGTACAGTACTCTGGGGAAGGGAGCAGGTCTTTAAAAAATTACGTTTCAGACTCGAAAAAAATTATAAATTATAATATCGTTTTTAACCTTCAGTTTCACAAAAATTTTATTCGAGACTGTAGGTACTACACTGAAAATAGCCTACCTTTGTTCAAAAATTAAAACCAAAATAAAACAAAAAAATTAGCCAACCTCTAATTAAATGCTGAAACCTTTTATAACCTCATTCCATTTGACTTGAGCCCCTCACCAGTACATACAAAGGTGTAAATATACAAACTTCTGGCAACCTGATTGGTGCACGACGCTTGTTTACATTTTCGCACTATTATAGCGAGGGCTCAAGTTAAACGAAACGGGGGTATAAAAATTACCAACTCGAACGAAACCGTTTTCACTCGACCGTTTTCACTCGAACGGACGCGATTTTTCACCTGTTAATTTGAAACGTTCGAACCAGACGTTTAGATTTTTCACACCATCGAAAAAAAAACCTACCTTCGAGGTGATTACCGTTAAGTAGGCTCATTTAAAATTTAATCTGCAACATTAACCAACGACATGGTCGGTATTACTATCAAGATTCTCAGTTTGAGAAGTGAAAAAAAAGAACACCATTCCTCTTCGGTATCGATTTTCCGCTTACGATTTATTGCGCAATGGAAAATTTATTTTTGATAAATAGGCCATAAATACAACTAGACTAGTTGGTATTGCGGGCCGCATTAATAAAGCCGTCTGAACAAAAATTGTTCTCGCTGAATTTAACTCGACATCAAAAATAATAGAAATGGGAATACAAACTGGTCAAGCGGACTGAAATACCATTCACTGGCAATGATTCAATATTGAATCAAATTCGCTTTATTTCCGTCATATCGAATATACGTAGCTTGTTCTTGGGTATTTCAAGAAAAAAAGAATAAAAAAATACTCAAAGCGAAGGAAAATGTCCGAGCCAGGCCTTACATAATCTTAGCGCAATATTTCGTTGGCTTTTTCAACGATTCAAATCAAGCTAAAACAATCGCTTGTCAGGATTTCAACATAACCGGAGGTCTAACTTTTACCAGGTATAATAATAAAAGTAGTATCGGGGTGGACTTGTTAAAACAGCTCGAGCGAAATAAAACCAACTAGTTTTTCTCTTTCACATTGTGCCTATTTTTTCTCTGCTTTTTTTAAAACCAAGATAAATGACGTAGACGAAGTTTTTAGAACTTCGGGCTGGTGAAAAAAATCGCGCTCATTAATTCTTTTGCTCGATAGTGGACGTCGTTTTTTAGCCGAGAAGTTTTGATTTTTTTTTTCAACATGCGACGCCTGCCTGCCTTTAGCCTTTACCTTGGCAGATATTTTTAGAAACATTTCGTACCCAGGTTCGCTCGTCGAGTACTTTTCAAACGGCATGTTTTTTTCATCCGTGTTATAAAAGCATTTTCCAATTTAGCTCCGGTGTTTTTGTAAAAATAACATATTTAAATGATAAAATTAAACGTTAACGTTGTTTTTCGAATTTTTTTCGAAACGAGATGTCAACGCGAGAGATAAAGATATGCCTTTTTTACACACGAAATTCCATATCCAACCTTGGGAATTTTTCTCCCTTTCATTTTATTTGTACATTAGGGTGGAGCAAAAAAAAAAACATACCTCGGATTTCGACCAAACTCACGGAGATCATTTACTTTGACTTGAGAACCTCCCAAAAAAAACTTGAGCTCGCTACCTCTCAGGGAAGAGGAGCTAGGGGCTCTCAAAGTAGGGCCACTTTCGAAAAAAACACAGTTTTTCGCTATTTTCGGGCAGTGGCACTCGAGTTACCCCCCCCCCCCCCCCACCAAAACCCTTCTGAAAAAGTGCAGTTTGAGTTTCTACACCTCCCTGGACCATTGATTTTGAAGTTGGATACCACTTATTGTCCTCTACGAGGCGTTGAAATGTTGCAGATTGCTGAAAAATCCAGATTTTTAAATTTCAAAAAACGGAAATATCACCTTCAGGGCGCCAAAACTGGGATCAAACGGCTCATATTGATGCAAGAAAAATAATTCGATAGAAAAAGTTGAAAATTTTTCGTTGCAGGTGTGCCAACTTCTGATTTTCTTAAAGTATGGATTTTTGCCATTAAAAACTGGGATACCTATTTGGATTTTTTCAGAAAATCAAAAGTTGGCACACCTGCAACGAAAAATTTTCAACTTTTTCTATCGAATTATTTTTCTTGCATCAATATGAGCCGTTTGATCCCAGTTTTGGCGCCTTGAAGGTGATATTTCCGTTTTTTGAAATTTAAAAATCTCGATTTTCCAGCAATCTGCAACTTTTTAACGCCTCGTAGAGGGCAATAAGTGGTATCCAATTTCAAAATCAATAGTCCAGGGAGGTGTAGAAACTCAAACTGCACTTTTTCAGAGGGGTGCGGTGGGAGGGGGGGGGGGACACTCGAGTGCCACTGCCCGAAAATAGCGAAAAACTGTTTTTTTTTTCGAAAGTGGTTCTACATTGAGAGCCCCTAGCTCCTCTTCCCTGAAAGGTAGGGAGCTCAAATTTTTTTTGGGAGGTTCTCAACTCAAAGTAAATGACCTGCGTGAGTTTGGTCGAAATCCGAGGTATGTTTTTTTTTTTTTGCTCCACCCTATTGTACATAGAGCGATGAGAGCGATGTAGATATCTCAAAGGGCACCGATTAGAATATACGAAAATGGATCATAAATTGCCATATAGTTTTATCATGTACAAAACATGGCAATTTCTTAGCTTTATTTCGAGTTACGTTCGAAATGAAAATTACTCCAACACATACGACCATAAAAATACACATCTGTATGAGATGAAAAACCTAATAAAAAGCATTCAGCATCTCTTTACTCGTATTTTGTACATATAAACACGTATCATCGTGCATATGTTCACACGTAATATTGGTACCAGAATTACTTGCAGTGTTCAAATTGAGCTGGAATGAGCCGGAACGGAGTTGCGATTCGTAAAAAAAATGAAAATTATGCGTTTCGGTTGGTAAAAAAATTAAAAATCTTCGTTTCAGTTCGTGAAAAATCTAAAAAAATTAAATTTTTCCCAAAAATTATGGTCGAATAAGTATGTGATGAAAATTTAAGCATTTGGTGGAATTTGAATTTCAAAGGAAAACTCTAATTCACCATCCAACTTCTTCTAAAGCCCCCTTTCGATGCGTGTAATAATCAAGTAATTAGAAACACCCTAAAAAAATGCGAAAAAAATATTCTCAAATTTTATAAGAATAACTTTCCAATTTTTTTTTGAAAAAAAAATTATTGAGGAAAAGTCTTTTGAAAGAAAAATTCTTTTCTTTGTTTAGGATGAAATTTCTCATCTTATGAAAGGAAAAAAAAATCTTAATGAATCTCAACCTTTTTGGGAAGAAACATTTTTTAAAAATTTTGGAGAAAAAATCTTTCAATTTCTTTATAAGAGGAAATCTCGCATTTTAATTGATAAGAAAAATAATTCAAAAAGTCGAGCGACAGTAAATAAAATAAGTTTTTTTTATTTATTTATTTATTTATTTTTTATTTTATTTTATTTTGTTTTATTTTTTTTTTTTTTTTGAGCCATTTCAAATGGCACTGCCTATCCAGTGGTGCAATAGTAAAGAAATTATACGTCACATCTCCGAGCTGACTGTTAAAAAAGCACCAGGTTATGACCTGATTACAGCCGAGGTACTAAAGATGCTGCCCAAAAAAGTTATTGCTTTTATCACATCACTATTTAATTCAATTCTTCGTTTTTCCTACTACCCTTCGCAGTGGAAAGTAGCAGCAATAATAATGATACCTAAGCCGGGAAAACCACCAAACTTAGCTACATCATACAGACCAATTAGCCTTCTTCCTGCCTTGTCGAAGGTGTTCGAAAAAATTATCCTGACTAGGCTAAAATCCGAGTTGAACCGGCTGCATCTTATACCAGATCATCAATTTGGTTTCCGAGAAAAGCACTCTACAATTGAACAAGCCCACAGAGTCGTAGATGAAATTACAACGGCGCTGGAAGAAAAAGAAATTTGTGCTGCTGTGTTTCTTGATATCAAGCAGGCCTTCGACAAGGTATGGCACCTCGGTCTGCTTTATAAAATTAGGAAAATGCTTCCATACCAGTATTACCTCTTCTTCAAATCGTATCTCAGCGACAGATTTTTTATGGTTAAACAAGATAACGAATACTCCTCATTATTCAAAATCAAAGCAGGAGTTCCCCAAGGTAGCCTACTGGGGCCTATACTCTATGCAATGTTCACATCAGATATACCTACTAACGAGCATACAGAGCTATGCACTTTTGCTGACGACACCGCCATTCTTAGCAGAAGTAAGGATGCAAAAAAGGCAACTAACACATTGCAAAATCATCTTGATAGCTTAGATGTCTGGCTGCGTAAATGGCGCATTGAAGTAAATCCAAATAAGTCATCGAACGTAAATTTTACGAAGAGGAAAGTCATCTCGAATCCAGTAACTCTCAACAAATCTACCATTCCAATGAAGGAGTCGGTGAAATATTTGGGTCTTCACTTTGATAAATCTCTGACATGGAAGCTACATATTGACACCAAACGTAAAGAATTAAACCTCAAGATAAAAAAGATGTACTGGCTCCTAGGAAGGCACTCCAGATTATCCCTAGACAATAAAATACTACTTTACAAAATGATTATCAGACCCGTATGGTCCTATGGAGCCCAACTATGGGGCACTGCGAGTCGGTCAAATATCCAAATTATACAGAGGTTTCAAAACAAAGTACTGAGAACTTTGACTAACTCCCCTTGGTACGTCAATAACCAAATTCTCCACGAGTACACTGGCATAGAACCAGTACAAATCACCATCAAAAACCTGAGCGAAAGATACCAAGCAAGACTGGAGAGACACGTTAATGTGAACGCGATACAGCTGCTAGACAATAGCAAAACAAGACGTCGACTTAAACGTACTCATGTTCTAGATCTAGTAGATAGATATATGTAGTAATTTAATCAAAGCAGTGTCATCCAATGGGATGGCACTGCAATCTTATTATTTGTATATATTATCCCAATTAATTGTAGCCCCACGGCTGTTGTAATTTTAAATTAAATAAAAAAAAAATTTAAAAAAAATAAATTTTTTTTTTTTTTTTTAAGAGTTTTTCTTTCAATTTTCTTTGGGAAAAAATACTTGACTTAATTTCTTGATGCCACCTTTAAAAAAAATCCTCAGTTTTTATGATGCAAAAACCGATTTTTTTAAAAATAGATCTTTATAAAAATATAAGTTTCAGAATGTCTAACGAAATGCCTAAAAGTCGTCCAATTTTGAAGAAATGTTGAGCCTTTTTTTCGATTTTCACTTTAGTTCTTTTGAAGTAGGAACATGATAATTTTAAAAATTATCCTCAAATTTTTAATTTTTTTTTTCAATTTTTACGAAAATAAATCTTTTATTTTTTAGGAAAATAATTATCATTTTCATGCAAAAATGAAACTTCCATTTTTTTAAGAATAAAATTTTAATTACCTATTCCCAAATACTTTGAAGAAAAAAAACTCAATTTTTGAGAAAAAAAATGCAATGTTTTGGAGAATAATTCTCTGAAATAATAATATTTTTCAAATTTTTGGATAAAAAAAAACTTTCATTTTTTTGGAGAAAAAAATAACAAAGAAAAAAATTTCTCTAAAAAAGTAGAATAAATCTTACATCTTTTTTGGAGAAAAAAATCTCTATTTTAGTTTAGTAGGTATGAAGAAAATTATGATTTTTTTTTTTGAGAAAATAAATTATAAAGTATTTTGGAGCCAAAAATCTGTTTTTCTGTTTGGAATGAATTCCCTTATTTAGGAGAGAAATTTTTTTAATTAATCTCAATTTCTTGGGAAAAAAACTAAATTTTTCCAAAGTAAAATTAACTAAGTTTGGTATTTCTCGAATTTTTGGGGGAAAATATTGAAAAAAATCTTATTTGTTTAGAATGAATCTTTCATTTTTAGGGAAAAAATTCTCAGCTCTTTTGAGAGAAAAATCTTACCGACTGCATTTCAATTTTCTGGAAAAAAATATTTTTCAAATTTTCGGATAAAATAAATCTTTCAATTTTATGTTTTGAGGAACAGTTTCTTTTTTATGTGAAAAAGCTCTCATTTTTTATGAAATAAATTTTCAAAAAATTATTTCCAAATATTTCGAAGAAAATTATTTTTCAATTTTTGGAGAAGAAAATTTTTCGGTTTTTCTGGTATAATAATTTCTTGAATTTTTGGATTAAAAATCTTTATTTTTTTGGAGAAAAAAGTACTTGCTGAAGAAAAAAATCTCTATTTTTGTTTAGGATGAAATCTCTTATTTTTAGAGAAAAAAGAATTTTCATTTCTTTGTTTTTAAAAAAAATTCTTGAGTATTGTCAAATATTTTGGAGCAAAAAATATGTTTTTTTGTTTAGAATGAGGGTTTTCATTTTTGGGGGAAATTTTTCAATTAATTTCAATTTTCGAAATTCTCAATTTTTCTGAAGTAAAAATTTTTGAAGAAGAAAATCTTTTCTTTGTTTAGCATGACAAAATCTTTTATTTTTAGCCAAAAAAAATTTTCAGTTTTTTTTTTGTTTTTTTGCAAAAAATCTTACTATAGGTAGGTAAATCTCAATTTTGATAAGAAAATAATTTTCAAATTTTTGGAGAAAAAATTTCTCAATTTTCTTGTACAAGAAAATCAATACGTATAGCTCTATTTTTTAAAGCTACTTATAAAAAATGTTCATGTCTTATGGCCAAAAAAGGGGTTAAATTGGACGAATTGATTTTTTTTTGTTTTGTTTTCTATCTCAAGTCTAATAGGTATATTGTAATATTTATTAATTGGATTAATTTGTAAAAATTTGTTTTCATAATTCTAACGAAATATTGATAAACTGGATGATTTTCAAATTAATTTATATAAAATATTTTCGAAAGCCTTAAAATATCGAAAATCCGACCAAAAACAAAATAATGTAAAATCATCAAAAATGGGGGAGGAAGATTAACAAAATAATAATAAATCGGGACAACTTTCAATTTAAGGCTTTGACATGCTTTGGTAAAAATTTTAGATTAAAGTGCGTTCCATTTCATGATTTTGCTTAGTTCGATTCGAACACTGTAGTTGACACCACTCACTGGCTGATCATCTGATGAATGGCAGAAAACATCAACAAAAAGATCTTCTCAGCAACAAACGAAGCTTTCACATCAAGAAAGATAATTTTCAAATTTCAGTCCATCGGCAAGTTTTCAAATTCCAACATACTTATAATCTAAAAAAAATATTCATGTCACAGCCCACCCACACTCTATCAACTCCGCCACCTATAATATAAATTACATTCGGCGAATCGACGCTTTTAATCCTCCTACAATTCTCAACGAGACGACTAAGTATATAGGAAGGAGACGCAGACACTTAATTGTAAATAAAACACAAACTGATGAGCGGCATTAATCACTTGGGAAAATATTTCCAACTTGACAATGCCGAGTGTGTTAATTAATGTTAATCTTGTAGTATTTTGGCAACTGTCGTGTTCGTTAAAATTGTTTGAAAAGAGTAAATCTGTTGCTGGTGATGTTTCATCAGCGTCTTGTCCGTCGCTTGTCATTGCGCTATCTTGTTCGCTAAAATAATAACGAGATGACGTTCACGAAGAAACCCCTGCTTCACTCGGTGGTCAGTAATTATCGACCATTTCACAAAAAAAATTAATTATCGTTGGATTTTTCCCCTTTTTTACCCATTTTTTTTTTTTCAGAGTCTACGAGAATATTTTTTTTGACGTTAACGAACCACGTCTCGGTGTTCCAAGAATTTTATTCATATGGCAACGACAGCAACAGTAGGTACCTAATTAATGTTCATAATGATAATTAAAAATACTTAGTTAATTTTACTTGAGAGTATAGGAAAACAAATTAGTACTAGGCCTGTGTTCCCAATTTTGAGCCAATCTCATTCGTTCATGATAAGAATAAGCCAATCAGATTGAAGAATTATGAGTTTGTTTATACGCTCTCAATATGTACAGGGTGTTTCGTAGCTGGTTCTGTTCCTTCGATCAGGTGAATAAGCAACCCATAAGGGGGAAAAAATGTTATATAAACATATTGCCTACCTTGAAAGGGCAAGATAAATTGAAATTGAGAAAAAGTAATTTTTCGTTGGATACATGGATAGCACTAAAAAATAAACTTTTTTTGTTCTCGACATTTTTTGCCCACCTTTGAGAATGAAGGCGCATGGGAGCTTTAGACTTTGAAAAAAAAAACAGGCTTTTCGATTTTAAAAGGTATGTAGCTCCTTCATACCACTGTCCAGTTTACTCAATTTGTTTACTGGTGGCTGATCGTTTTTGTTCAATTTTACCAAGTCCAATACTACGTAGATACTTGATATTAAAACTTAGCGGGGAGGGAGGGCTCCAATCGAAATTTTTGTAGTAACCAAAATTATTCACAAGACTTCAAGCTACAACTTTTGTTTGAAAAATTTTTCAATTGAACCCTTCCCTCCCCACCGATTTCGTATAACACTCCGAATATACAAATTCAAAATTACAGGAGTGAAGGAGGAAGAGACCAATTGAAAATTTTTTCAAATAAAATTTGTAGAATAAGATTGCAAAAATAATTTTGGTAGTTATTATAAAAATTTCTATTGGATCTCTCCCCTTCCTCCCATTTCACATAACATCAGGTAGATAATTTTTCAAAATTGGAGGAGGGGTCCAATTGAAAAATTTTCCAAACAAAAGTTGTAGATTGAGGTCTTAAAAATATTTTTGTTATTATAAAATTTTTGATTAGACCCTTCCCTCCCCTCCAATTTTGCATAATATGACTTAAATACATATATTATTAAAAATTGGCGAAGGTAGGGGGTCCAATTGAAAAAATTTTCAAACAAAAGTTGTAATTTGAAGTTTTTGAAATAATTTTGGTCACATAAAAAATTCGATTGGACCTCTCCTTCGTCTCCAATTTTGAATATCAGCGTATCAATGTAGTACTGCACTTGGTAAAATTCAACAAAAACTTAAATTTCCATCTAATTTTTAATCATAAAAAATTACTCATTTTAAAAATGGAAATAAAAAACAATTTATAAATTATAATTTTTAAAAATATATCTTTTCAATTCTTTTCAGAGATAATTTTTTTGAGAAAACTATTTGAATAAATTTATTGTGAAAATACCTATTTGTCAAATTTTGTTCAAATTTTAATCAATTTTTTTCGAATTTGTTTTCTGATTTTATTGCAGCCTTTTTTTAAAAATAATATGTTTATTTTTCGTCGCTCAACCATTTCGGTTATTTGCGACGCAAAGTAGTGTTTACATCTTATACTAAATTCATTATTATTACAATCCGACAAAAAATTAAAAATAGTGTCGACATTTTCTCCCAATATTTCTGCAATCTACGGTTCTGAGCCGAAGTGTCTGCGCCTTTTAAAAAAAATTTAATATTGATTTTTTTCACCCATTTCTTTTACTTCAAAAAAATTATGAATGTTTTCATGCTGACTCTAAAGTTTAAAATAATTAAGATATAACTATGAATTAAGTATTTTCTAGTCCAAGAAAATTACAGAAATTTTTCCATTCTAAAAAAGTCAGCATATCTTTTTACAACAAAAAAAAAAAAAAAAAAAACGAGACAAGAGATTGTGGGATTATTATTCAATTCTCAAAAACTGATTTTTTTTCTATAAATTTTTTTTTTCTTCCAAAAAATTGAAATATTTTATTGCAAAAAAATGAATTTTTTTGTTTGGAAAAATTATAAAAATGTTTTCCATTCTAAAAAATTGGGAATTATTTTTCTTCTCAAAAAATTGCATCTCATCATCCCACTGCCAATGATGACGTCTAATGATTTTTTTTAAAAACAAGACTTTATTTTTCAAAAAAATTCGCCCTTTCTTCGCTCGGGCAGACAAGCACTGCAAATTTTATGTTTATTTCACTTTTTTAAAATTATTTTTCAAATCATATTCAGCAAAACTTAGAATATTGTTTAGAACAACTGAAAACATACACAATTGCCCGTATACTTAATTTAAAAACCGACCCTTTATTGAGATGAAATTACAGATTTTTTATCTTGATATGATGTAAAACTGTTAAGTAGGTACCCTCTTTTTAAATTTTTTTTTACACAATTAAAAATAATAATTAAAAAACAATTTTTCTTCTGAAAAAAGTTTCAAAATTGTAGGGGACCTGTCACCTTTTGGGGGCCCTAGGATTCGAAAATTTAAAATTTGAAGAATTACCTAAGTTACAGTACATTTCAAATTGAACAAATGCTCCATTGTCGAAATATAAGTCTTAAAGTAAAGTTGTAGGTAAGTAAGCGATTTTATTTTCAAATGTAGTCACACCAAAGAACGCGATAAATACGCAGAGAACAATTTTAACACTGTCGAGAGCTTCAATGACATCTCATTTTCACTCCTTTACCTGGATAAACCTTCACAAAGAAAACTTGCAATTTGAACAACTAAGAAAGGAAAAAAAACGCAGTCTTAATTCGAAAACTGCTTCGTGATTGTAATTTAAAATATACAACACAATTCACAAAATACGAATTCATTCTTAGGTATTTTCTCTTTCTATTCCGTTTTCCTTCTCGTCTCGTGTCGTGTACTTATATTCGTACATCCAACTTTCAACTTTTTAGCTTACGTTGCGTTGTTGTTTTCAAACAATGTACAAAACGTGTGTTAGAATTACGACAAGAATTTCAACTTTAAAGTAACGTATTGTCAATTGTGTTTACCTAGTTTCGTCGTCGTCACCGTCTTCGCGAATATTTCGTTTCGTTGAGACGATTTTGCGCTGCGACGAATATCGGAAAAGCATGATGCTTGAATTTTAATGCAAAGTAAGAAAATATAGGTACATCAGTTAAAGTGAAAGAATATGTTTCTATGGAGAAGAATACGCACAGATATGGTACTGGTTGCTCCATTGTTGGTTGCTTTTTTCCTATCTATGAAGTACGAATATCGTACCCCTTGAATTAACGTTGAGAACGAACCATTTATGGAATGAAAACTCGTAGGTATACTATACTCGTATTCAAAAGCATTTAGATTTCCATCATGAGCAAAATCAAAAAAAAAAAAAAAATCACAAATATCTACACCTCAAATATCAAAAACAATTTTCCCATTTTTTTTTCAAGCCACCCAAAAAAATTTCTCGAAAAACTCACAAAAAAACAAGCAAACGTTTTCGTCAAAAAACTCTGAAAACGATTTTTTTTTAATGCAAAAAAATATTGTTTCTGAGATATTAATGATTCAAAAAAAAGATTTCAGACAGATTCTCAAAACTCGTAAGAAATTTCTGTCAGAAAAAATCTTTCAAAATTTTTCCAAAGCATAAATTCATTTACATTTTAATTTTAAACAGAATGAAAAAATCGCAAATACCTAAATCTTAGCAAAATGTTTCTCATTTTTTTTCTGAAAAATGTTCATATCTTGAAAAGAAGTCCAAAAACTTTTTTAAGTAAAAAAAGTTGTCGAAAAATTCTACAATTTTTTTTTGTTTGAAAACATGAACCTCGTGACACGTTTCTGCCAAGAAATTAATTTAAATCCCCCCTCCAGTACCTTCATTAAAGAAAAATCTTCGGAAAATTTTATTCCACTGTGAAACGCTAACTTCATTTATTAATGCTTCCTTCGAAGTCATCAAAACTGAAACTGATGATTTTGCGAAGGATGAAAATCCCTTTAGGTAAGTATGGGTAACACTGTTGAAGTCACCTTAAGAAATGAAGAATATTATCAAATTTTGTAAAAACCATTGAATTACAAAATCGGATTTTGAACCCCCCCCCCCCCCCCCCTAAAATTCGCGTAGTACCACATTTCATTAAAACAGATCCCATTTCGAGGACATCGATACACGATTTAACGAGTGAGGAGACAGAATTTAACTTTCAACTCGACTCACCACTATTTAGAAGCATTCAGAGTTCTATTTTGACCAAAAAATAAATAAATTAAACTCGGAAAAAATTTCTTTAGTGTTTTCTGAAGAAATTTTCAAATCAGTAAAAAAATTCTACTAATGAATTATTGTTCGGAAAAGTGGAAGTAAACGACATAGTTGAGCCATCGTAAAAATTATTTTGAAAAATTTATATGGTAAGTTTATTTTTGCTAAAGAGCAATCTCTTCGAAAATTTTTTTTTCTACTGTGGAACAAAGAACGCAACTAATAATCGGTTGTAAGCAAAAGCAGAAAGCAGAACAAACTTACAAAAGCATTTAATTAGATGATGTCTATTTTGTGCAAAATAAAAAATAAAAAATCGCGATTAAACTCAGAAAACAATTACAACTTTTTCAAAAAAGTTCTTGTACAAAAGATTCTCAAAAAATTGGAAAATTTCTTGAAAAACACTTACAACTCTCTTATGATTCAGGTAGTATATTTTCATTCATTGTTGATTGATATTTCAAGTGAAATGGGAAAAACTTGCAAGTTGAGTTGCAAAAAATTTCCGAAAAAAAATTTATTCGGGAGAAATTTTGAATCTAGAAAACAGCTCGTCTTCAAAATTTGACTGTACAGGAAATTACCAAAGAATTGTACAGAAAAAAAAATTGGAAAACAACTTTCTTGAAAATACTCCTGAAATTTATAAAGAACTCCAACACGATGTAGGTATTTCTCAATTCACTCGTCCGGAATTGGTCAAATTTCGAAGTATTTTTAGCGTTGTTTTTTGTTATTATTTTATTTTTCTATCCGTTTCTTTTTAATTTACATATTTGAGTAAAATTATGTTTTTTTTTTTTTTTTAAACAACATTTAACTCATAAATGAGAGTGGTAATAGATTTAATTTAGTCTAAAGTAATAACAATGAAAATGTTACAAAAAAATACCTCTATTTTCGAGTTTCACGTAAAAAGGAATCCGACCTTCGCAAACGTTTTTGGAGCCAAAAACTTGCCAGTACCATTAACAAAAACATTAGATTTAGATTTTGAGAAAAAATTAAATTAATTCATAAGTGAATTAATCTCAAAAAAGTTTTTTCTGAAGGAATTTCCAAATGAAAAATTGTTCAGATAAAAATTATAGAAAAATTTACAGAAATTCGTAAAAAGTTTTTTCTTTTTTTTAAAGATATTATTTTGAAAAAATTTCAATTACAAACTGCACAGAAAAAAAATTGCGATATAAAAAAAACTACAAATACCTACATAAATCCTAAATAATATTTCTCAATAGAAAATGTTCAGATTTGAAAACAATTTCTGCTGAAAACATTTTTGTAAAAAGATGCTCAACATTGTTCAAATGGAACAAAATTTCTTGAATACCTAATTGTAAAAACTCTTGAGAAGTTTTCTATCCAAAAAATAATTATTCTGTAAGAATTTTCAAAGAATAATTTTTTTCTAAATAAAATTTCTTTCCAAAAATTTAAATCTACCGTCCCATTGTACTGCAGCACTCTTATAACATTATACAGTGTAAATCTACAGAAGTATCATTATTCATTAGTCATTACCTAACAAAAGCATTCAAATTTCCATTTTGAACAAAATCAAAATTTATCACAAATAAACTGTTGAAATAATCGTTTTGAAAATGTTACTTATTGTTCTAAAAAAAGTCTAAAATCTATAAAACAATTTCTAAAAATACCATCTCAAAAAGAAAAGAAAAAATATAAGTATTAAAAGACTCTTACAACTCGTGAGGAACTTTTGACACATGAAAAAATTTCAAATCTAGAAAATAAATTAACCTAGAAAAGTTTTGCACGATAAATTCTTCAGAATGAAAAAAATTTGAGAAACTCAAGACTCGTGAGATAATAAAATTGTTTTTTTTTTTTTTTTTTTTTTAAACGCCATATACAGTTTTTGAAAAGCTCCTAATTAATTTACATACCACCATATTTGATCAAAATGAATCATATTTCAAGTGATGCAGGAAGCAATTTCTACTGAAAAATTCAAGAAAAAGTTCCTAAAAACAAAAAAATTCTTGAAAAATTCTTCAAACTCTTGAAAAGTTTTTGCAAGAAAATTCTTCACAAACGCGTTCATAAGTTCAATTTTCTTCCAAGAAAAATGTCCCCAAAAAAATGTTATTCTACTTTCGGATTGTACTAGTGCTAAGCTCATGGGAAACTCACGATTGCAACGAATGAAGTGATCCCACTAAAAATGACCTTTTTAATCGCAAAATAAGTATAAAATAAAAAGCGATGAACCTTAAATTTCAAGGAAAGTTTTCTCAAGTAAGTAAGGTAGTTTTTTTTTTTGAATATTTGTCTATTTAATGAATTAAGCAGAATTTCTCAGTCTTCTTCCTATTTCATAACTTAAGTAGAAACTTTCCTTTTTTCCACTATTTAGGCAATCGTGATACTGAACTGCAAGTACACAATAATGGACAAATTTTATAAAATATATGTTATGGATGGACTGATATTGAAATTAAATTACCTAACAAAAGTTTAGTGAATTCGCAATTACACATAAAGAAATTGTGTCAGTTAGTTGCCTATTTTCAACTTTTTTGGTAATTTTTTTGTCAGAAGTTTTTTTTTTTTTGGTAGGAGTACCTAACGAGTTTTGCTTATCAGAATTATCAGTTGTCAGCTAGATGATTTCAGTGATTTTTTTTTTCAAAGTCACTTTCAATTGGCGTTTTTTTAGTCACATCTACAAGTCATTTTTTCACTGGAATTTTTTACTGAGTTTCTTCTCAGTCAGAGTCACTTTTTTTAATTTTTTTGGTTATTTTTTATGGGGTTTTTCTGGTCATTGTCATTTCCTGTCAGCATTTACCAAAGAAATAAGGCATTAGGTATTCTGAACAAATCAAACTGACAAAAAAATAATAATTAAAAAAAATAACCAAAAAATACTGACAAAAAAAACACAAAAAAGTTATTTAAAAATTTAAAATAAAGTGATTTTGACTGAGAAAAAAAAAATCTGGTGGCAGAAAGAAACGATGACCAAAAAAAATTCAGACAGAAAATGATGATAAATTGATGACATAAAAAAAAATCATGTAAATTCACCAAAAAAAAATAGTAAAAAACGATTCAGACTGAGAAAAAATTTGATAAAAAAATGACCTATCACCAAAAAATCATCAAAAATTTTATTTTTGAATGTTGCTCTTACCAAAAAAATAAAAAATAAAACTTTTGACAGAAAAAAAAAATTACAAAAAATCTGAAAAAAGATGTCTGACTGAGAAACAAATTAACTGAATTCTTTTCGTCTCTATTTTGACAAAAAATCCACTACTGAACCTCATAAATTTTTTTTTTAAATTTGCTCCAAATTTTTTTTCAAACAATACAAAAATCATAATGAAAGGTGAGGAAATCGAGAAGTTCGATGCTCGTATGTAATAGGATCAATGGATCATATATTCGCATACATAATTATAGACTATAGGACCTTCATAAAAATTTTCAACATTTTTTAATCTTTATTTTTTTCAAAATGATTTTTTACTTTTATTGTTTTCTCATCACAGCAAACAAAAGAAAAAAATTACTAAATTCTTTCATCCGTGTACCTCTCTTCCTACCAACTCTATTTCACATCCTACGTAGATAATAAGGTATAAAAGGTGAACGCACGAATAGATACTATCACGTAATATAAAATGAACTCAACTATACGTTGTACTCAAACGAGTCCAATACGATTCCACATCCTTATTCCTTATAAATATAATAACCATCATAGCAAATAAACGAAAATTTTTCATTGCTTCCTCGAATATGCATAAAATAGGTACCCAAGTATACAAGTAGATACGTTTAACTTGGCAAACACCTCATAAAATATGTAGGTCGTTGATTTTTACGCCTTTAAAAGCCATAATGCGAATTTACAGAAGACAAAGATATCCTCAAAGAAACACTCGCCTCATATTTACGAATTATTTTTTTTATGCATTATCCGCTCGAAAAATTCTGAATTTTCGTTTAGAGTTGAAAACTTTTTCTTCGGATGGAATTTTTTTCTAAATTCCGAGTGCAAAATACGAGACGAAATTCGACACTGACAAAAACAGAGTCATCTAAGAGGGTTAAAGCTGGATAAGAAATTAATTAAAGAAAAAACAGGAGTTGAAAGACGAGCGAGGCAAATTTTATAGAAAGTTTTACTTCTCCGTAAGTATTCATATTACAAAAATTGGCTCTAGAAGTACGAGTTGAATAGAATTGACTAAATGGAGAATTTTAATTCACAAATGTAAGCATTGAGTCTCGAGTAGTTTTAAAGAAGTAGCTGTAGTAAGTACCAAGGTTTTTCATATAATTTCCACCTTTTTTTTTCTACTTACAAGCGAACTTTGCTAACTTGTCATCTCTGATTTAGCTGAAGTTTAGTTCACTGAAAGAACAAGTTATGCCGACCTGAGAACCAAATTTTTTTCCGCCGAAGTTGATTTTTCGATTTTTTGCAAATTTTTGAAAATTACGAAAATAGTCCATTAGTTTTTTCAATATTCAAGTGATTTTTTTTCTCCAAAAAATCGAGAGATTTCTATACTCCAATTTTTTTTTCTTTATTCAAAAATATGTGAAATTTTTTCATTCGAAATCATCATATCGATATATATCGAAAAATTTCAAATCTCTCTAAAAACGCCTAAAATGTTGAAAAAAATCGCAACCTTCATAACTAGTATTAGAATGAAGCAAGAATAACAATAATGATGTCAAACATCAATCTTAGCTTAAATTACTTTGGAACTTCGAATTAACTTTTAAGAATACTGTAATCGGGTCGCATCGTTTACTTTCGGGTTGGGTGGGCAGATGTGAAATGAACGTGTCGCTTGATCAAAATACCAAAGAAAATTAGGAAAAGTGGTGAATTGAGCAACTGGAAATCATAAATCAATGATAAATGATGAGTATCTTGGTTTTGTGTGTTTGAAAACGATCGTTTTAATTTAAAATTTTCGAATTTCGATATATCCATATTCAAAATTTTCATATCGATATATATCGATATACACTCATATCGATATCTTTACATCACTACAGTGTAGCTCGAATTTTTCCGATGGGGTCCAGTTGAAATTTTTTTCAATGTTCAAATTATTTCTTTTTCTCCAAAAAATTGAGAGATTTCTATATTCCAAAAAGTAGGTATAATTTATTTATTCCAAAAAAAATTGAGACAAAAGAACTAGAATCATCGTCCAAAAAATTCAATTTTTTTCCTCTTAAAAACATTGTAAAAATAAAAAAAAAATCCAAAAAAACATGAGAAATGTCTTCTTATTCCGAAAAAATGAAGATATAATTGAAAAAAATATCTCTAAAAAATTATTTTCCTATCTCAATGAATTGAAAAAAATATTCTCACTTTCAAAACATTGAAAAAAATGCAAAAATTTTCAACTTGAAAAGAGTTGAGATAATTGAATGAATCAAAATTTTCTCTGATTGAAGTGAGTAAGTAAGTAGATTTTCACATAATTTTCACATTTTTTTAATGTTTACTCAATTATTTTAGCTAATAATTTCGAGATTTAAAAAAATCAATTTAATGAAATAATGATCTTTTTCATTTTCACGAATTTTACCATTTTTAGAATTTTTTTTCAACCGCAACAAAATCCAGAATCTCTCAAAATGCGCAAATTTCCACCACTTTACAAAACTGTTCAAAAATTTCATTAAGTGCCTAATTCATACTCAAATTCGGTACCATTTCTACGTAATTCCCACACAGCAAAAAAATTTCCCTCTTGAACAAAATTTGCTTTAAAAAATTAAGAATCTACCCATCGACATTTGGGAGAAAAAATGAAGATTATTTTTCACGTTTTTTCACTAAAAGTAAATAAGTACTCGTATTACAACTAATGTCAAGATTTTATCAATTTAATTATTTTCCAGAAAATTCAAAGATTTTTTAGAATTTTATTTTTTCATTTACTGGGAAATCTAGAACTTTTCAAAAATTCGCACAATTTCACTGCTTAAGAAATTTTACAAGACTCCATCATAACTTCAGCGAGCCTAAAAATGAATCAAAATTTTCTGTGATTGAAGTAAGTAGATTTTCACATAATTTTCACATTATTTTAATGCTCACTCAATTATTTTAGCTAATTTCGAGGTTTAAAAAAAATCAATTTAATGAAATAATGATATTTGTCTTTTTCATTTTCACGAATTTTACCATTTTTAGAATTTTTTTTTCAATCGCAACAAAATCCAGAATTTCCCAAAATGCGCAAATTTCCACCACCTTAAAAAACTGTTCAAAAATTCATTAAGGGCCTAATTCAAACTCAAATTCGCCACCATTTCTACGTAATTCTCACACAGCAAAAAATTCTCCCTCTTATTAGCCTCCCTGTAAAATTTTCCTTCTTCTTAAACGAAAGCCCAAACGAAACACGAAATAACGAATTCCGACGACGGAAAAATTTCACCTAATTACTAAAATTTGCCATCACTCAAGCATCATCAATCTTCCACCTTACGAGTTCAACATCAAACCGAACTGTAGAAGTCACGAGAAAGTTTCACCTCGCATCTCCCGCCATCCTCCTCCCTGAATCTCTCTCCATGGTCAGATTCTCTCCCGAATATTTTTTTTTTCTTAAAAAATCATCATATGTCGATGATTATGGCGCATAAATGACGTAATAATTTTATTTTTACCTTTGCTATACAGCTCAGGTTAAATTTAACCGTTTGTTTCACCAAGCCGGCAACACTGCCGGTATATTTCGAGTTATGCTGCGCTCTCGTCTGAACGTTTTTCACGTTTCCCAGTTGATGCGCTGAATACGTCAGCGATTGAAGTACACCGCGTTGGGTTTTCCAAAAAACATTAAACTTTCGAAAGAAAAAAATTACTGTGTCGGTGTTTGAAGTTTTCGCGAATTTTTTCATCTTGTGAAAAACTTGATTGGTAAATTTATTTTCGCGGTAAACCTATTTTAAAAAAAATTTTTAAACCTTTTTCTTTGGATTTTTTTTTTTTTAGAGTGAAATTTTTCGCGTCGCGAGTGAATTAAAAGTGTACCCGAGCCATGTGGTTTTCGGTAACATGAATATTATTCGGATGCCGAGGTAAGCTGAATTTTTCACTGTTTTCCCTTTGAAAGCTCGCTTTTTGCATTTTTCATAATTATTCCACGTACCGATGCCTTCTCGAATAAAGGTGAAACTGGCGAGAAGAATTTATATAAGAAAGCCCGCATAGCTCGGATAACGAAACTAGCAGATTAGACAGCTCGGTGTTAATCCTTTGGAATTAACGCTCAAACACAAGGTACAGATTTAAAGTGCTTCGAAATAGCTCACATTGAAACCTTAAAAGATCAGATAATTCTTCCATCGTTGCCTTTTTCTTTCACAAGATGAATTAACACAATACCCCAACGTAATCCTACCTGCTTATGCCAAAACCGGTGAACATGGCACTTCAAACGATAGAAAATTCCTATGGACCAACCAAAGCGAACCTTTGAAGCTTCCACAGACCTATTTACTTTTTTCAAAAGGTTACGTCATAAGTTGAATTGAAAAACAACAATAAAATCGCGATCGTATAAAAAAGTACAATAATTCTGGCAATTTTTCCTATCAATATTTACAACGAACGAATAAATATATGCACTCGCTTTGGAATAATTTGCTTATTTTTATGGTATTTGGATTACTGCCGAATCCGAATTCTTATTACAAGAGTAAAATTCCCAAACCCAAAACTTTATTCGTCAGCCTTCAAAGAATTCGCTGCAACGTTGCTTTCGAATAAACGAAAATTTAAACAATTTTCTCATCCACTTTTCGCATAAATTATCTCATCAGTTCTGCGCCAGGAGTGAGGCTTCTCACATAATCAATTTTTTTCAACATCCTCGCTCGCCGACGACTCTCGAAAAATTAATTTTTTTTCGAAACACCATTTCGCAAAAGGAGAAAAAACTCGAGATTCGATTAGAAAATCCGCGCCCCAAGTTGTTGTCGAATTTTTAACGTTGTGCTACGATAAAAGGATTAAATAAAAAGGCCAGCACGAGGCAAAAGTAACATTACGAGCAGAAAAGGGGTACATGGGGCGAGGTTCGATGGTGATTTTAAAAGTACATTTATACTTTTCACACCATTTTTTTTTCTTCAATTTTAATTTTAATTTCTTGTGTAAATATTTTTATAAAGATTTTATATTCATTTTTTTGAGTGAGAAAAAATTTCAATTTTTTTTCAACTATTTTCAAATCAGCGCATTTTTCGAGTTTTGGTCAACGCTATTACATTTATCAATACTTAAGGGATATTTATTACGAATGGAATTTTGTCAAAATTAAAAAAAAATTATCGTTCGGAGAGTATAAGAGTATAGAACTGCGGTAAGAGTTAAACACAAGCGCCATTTACAACTTTTTTGGAAAAGTGCCTGAATTCAAAGGGTTGAAGAAAACCCTATGTACTTAAACTTTCAAGAATACTCGAATGAAGATCTTTTTTTCAAGGTCGTAGAGATTAGAAATGATACATGTGGGGTATGAGGTACTACATACATGAAAGGTGGAAAAATGACGAGAGGAGGTGAAGAACAGGATTGCATGATTAATTGAAAATTTCCATTTACTTATTACGTTTATTTCTTCATTTTAAAAAGAAGAGTTTTTGAAAAAGTTTGTAAATACAGTTCTGAATTGATCAAATATCGAGCTATAATTTGATTTTGAAAAAGTACTTATACTATAGGGAAATTGAAAAATTGACGAATCAGCATAAATAACTGAAAAATTAATTTTTATGAAAAATTTTCAAATCGAACGAGAAATTTTTGAAAATTTTCATCGAAAATCAATTATAAATTTTGAAAATTCAGAATAAAAATCAATTTATTTTTATTTTTTGAATATTTTTCTTTCATGTATTTCCACGTAATTCTTTCCCTTCGCCTAAATTTTAAAATACTCGAATGTAAGCCGTCAAGAAGCATCGAATTTTCCTTTTAAAATGAGCAACAAACATTTTTTTTGTACAATATATTTCGTTTTTTTTTTACAAATTGTATTTAAAGAAATAATTTTTTACCAGACTTTTTTTTGGACATATTTTTTTAAAGAATCCTATTTTTCAAGAGAGTTTTTCTAAAATGGACATATGTAATTATTTTTTTGGAAAAAGGCTTGCAAGTATCAATTTTTTATATTGGTTTGGTGAAAAAAAAATCATAAAAAAATATTCTCATTTAAAAAAAGAAACATCGAATTTTCCCTTTAAAGTTCGCAACAAATGTATATTTTTTTCCGTAAAATTTTCAGTTCTAGTTGATTACTATTTTGTAGAGCAGAGATATTTTGGTGAGTAAGAAAAAAATATTGTGAAAAAAATTTGCTGAAAAAAAGAAACTTTATTCTTAAATTTGTTAGAAATACGTGATCTCGAAAAATTTTCTTTGAAAAAGATACTTATTTTTTGCAGGAAAATTCTCTTCATTTTTTTTTTTTTTTCAGAAAAACTCTTGTGAAAAAAAATTGCAGAAAAGAAGTATGTACCTACTCAATTTAATAGGTACATCAGTATTTTTAAAATTTTCCTATAAAAATTGTAAAATCCGTTGGTCTTGTAAAAAGGATGCATTTTAAAATTGCCTTGAAAAATATTCTGAAATTTTTCCAAAAACTGTCTAAAATCCATTCGAAAAATTTTAAGTTCTTTTGGAAAATTTTTTCTGAAAAAGCCTAAACAAAAAATTTCTTGGAAAAGAAACGTATAGAAAAAAAATCCAAAAATAATCCAAAAAAAAAATGAAAATATTTTTCAAGAAGTTCAAAAATTGTTTCGATTTTTTTTTTTTGAAAAATATTTGTTTATGAAAAAATTTTGTAGAAATAAACTTGCAGAAAGGTGAGGTTTTCTAAGAAAAAAAAAATCTGAAATTTTTCCAAAAAATGTTTGAATTTTTTTTTTGCGGTGCAAGAAATTTTCGCCGAAGGAAAATAAAGAGTACAATTTTTTTTAAAGTATATAAATTCTGTTCAAAAAATGTTGAAAAGTTCTTTGGAAAAATTTCCTCCGAAAAACAAAATCAACAATTTTCCAGTAAAGAAATAAATTGATGGCAAATAAGTATTACAGAAATTATTTGTTTTGTAGTAAAAAAAAAAAAAAAAATCCTGTATGAAAAAAATTTTAAATATTTTTGGAAAAAGTTCAAAAAATTCAAACAATTTTTTTGAAAATCATTTTTTGATGCGAAAAAATCTTTGTGGAATTAAATTTGCAAAAAGGGGGAAGTATTCAAAAATTTCTGAGAAAAAAATCTTAAATTCTTCCAAAAAATGTTTGCAATTTTTTTGTGGTGCAAGAAATTTTCGCCGAGGAAAATAAAGAGTACAATTTTTTTTTGAAATGTAAATATAAATTCTGTTCAATAAATTTTGAAAAGTTCTTTTCAAAGATTTTCTCTGAGAAAAAAAAATCAAAAATTTTCCACTAAAGAAATTGATGGTAAATGTATTTTAAAAATTGCTTGTTTTGTACTTTAAAAAAAATCAAAAATCCTATATGAAAAAATTTAAAATATTTTTGGGAAAAGATCAAAAATTCAATCAATTTTTTTTAAATCATTTTTTTAAACAAAAAAAAATCTTCGTGGAATGAAACTTATTCAAAGAGGAAGTAGCTATTCAAAAATTTCCCAGAAAAAAATTCCAAAATGCTTCCAAAATGTTTGAAATTTTTTTTTGTGGTGCAAGAAATCTTCACCGAATGAAATTAAGAGTAGGTAGGTAAAAAAAAATTTCTTGAAAAATATATAAATTCTATTCAAAAAATGTGAAAATATTTTTGTAAAAACTCAACGTTTTTTCAATGAGAAAAATTGTACATAATGGAAATGCACTGCATAGGCACAAAACAAACCGACTACAAACGAATTGGACATTCAGGGCACAATTTCACCTCCAAACTCAACACTCCCACTACCAGAAACGTTCACGTCAAGAATTAAGACAGATCACACGTCGTTTAAAATAGCCCAAGAAAAAATTAAAACCAGCACACGTGTGCTCGAACGGAAAAATAACAGATACCTGCTTTTAAATTTTTTTTCATAAACTTCAACAATTAATGCGAGGAAACTTACCAGACATTTGCAGTAACATACCTAACATCACAATTTAAAAAATTTTCTACCAAAAAGTACAACAACGTTTTCATACGAACCACATTCGTCGAGGTCAAAAAAGATGATGAAAAAATCGGTCAAATTTTTTCCCACAAATACGCATTTCAACAGTCACAAATCCTCCTCGAGCTACATCGTTTCATCAAAAAAAAAAAAACCTAGTCGTTGGGTACTATGACAAATCTTTTGTTTCCTTTCATAAACTATACGAATTTCTATCATTGTATCATTGTGTCAACCATGAAAGAGGTTATTCGTGTTATTTTTAAAAGAGAAAAAAAAATACAAATATCCTATTTCTGAACTATACAGAACCGTACATACTCGTACGATAAATAACTCGCCTATATCTATAAATGTACGTAACTGGTAACCTACAAAATACAAATCAAATCGTATAAATAAACCACCCTGGCTAAATACCGCCATCTCTAGCCCATCAAGCGCCACATTACAATAAGCAGTACACCTACAAAGTTTTCGAATTATCTTAATGAAATTAAACGCAGCCAAGAAAACGCCTTTCGTGTCAACAAACTATTTATACCTACAATACATACACAGACAATGCACTAAATTTCTCAAATCAACCACGTGTTTTTCTTAGTACAATATAAATACTTACTCCTCGTACCAACATCAGTGAGAAACACGTTGCGTGGGCGTTCTCGTAAAAAAGCAGAAAAAAAAAACAATATGTACAATTCGCCTTCTATATACGTACAACTTATTTATGAAAATAAAAAAAAATGAAAATACCCATAATGAGGTACATGGTGCGATACGTGGTCTTGGTGGTGCAAAAAAAAGGGTTTTTGTAGTATCTTTTCAGCGAATTTCACGCTGAATTGAACCATAATGTTTTTTTCTTCTCATACGTGCGCTCATAGGGCAGGAAAAAAATAAAGCACATCGTGTCATTCATGGTTCAACTCGTCCTATCTAATATACCAAAAGTTGTATTCGAAAATATCAAAATACGTATGTGACCTGTTTCGAAATATTTTTCAAACAATTTTCGATTTTTTTCCCCCGTATAAAAAAATCATTCGTTTTTATTTTTTTCAATTATTAAAACTACGACACGTTAGAGAGAAAAAAACACGTCCAGTTTGTGGAAAAGAAATCCACCCAAAGTGGAAAATTCATTTCCAGCGAAAAAAAAGAACACCTAATACATGGACTAAATTTTTTACCTAGAAAAGAGTGACTGTGGGTGGGGTGGGGTGGGGGGGGGGCTAGAGACAAAAAAGGGACATCTCGAAAAAAGAAGACTATTGTTGAAAGTGTGCTCGGGAAAAGTTTTAAATGACAAAGCGTTTCTCTTTTTATTTTATATCGAGTTTTATTCTTCTTTATAGTCTGATTCTTGCATTTCCAAAAGTAAAGAAAAATTAGGAAAAGTTTCGGATGCGTCCCATTAAAAACTCGTACGTAGCTCTGCAGAGTGAAGCTGCGAAAGAAGTGTTTTTCTTTTTATATTGTTTGTTTCGTTCGAATAACGAATAGAAGAAAACTTTTTTCAATTCACAATACACGAGATTAGAACATTTTTGAGGTTTTGCTCGTAGAAAACGTATTTAAAATGAAATCTCGCCTTGTGCGAGTTTTACTTATCTCGGATGCCTTTCATTAGGCTTTCGAGAAATTCAAATTTTCGCCGAGGTGGCACTTTTCAAACTTAATTTGAACGGAATTTGCTTCGTCTGAAGGATCGATGATGAGGTGGCGGCCGTCTTCGGTACGTTTCTAGAATCTGGGCGCGGTCTGGATGACGCCTCGAGCAATTATGTGGTACGAGGAGGAGCAGTTGGCAAAGATTTTGTCAAGATTTGCTGAATTGTTTGAGTTTGTTTGATGGGTGGTGTTTTATGTTTAGTCAGGATTCGATAAGTTGAAGGAGTCAAATCGGTCGTTGGGCCAGTTCGGGTCAATACGGCCACAAAAAGCCTCGCGAGCTTTTTGAGAAAATAAAATCTCAATTTTTTGAGTGCAAATTTTAATTTTTTGAAGAAGAAGTGGTTTATTTGTAGAAAAAATCATCTCTGAATTTTTTTATATCAATTTTTTCAAAAAAAATAAATTATTAGGTATTAATTTCTTTTTTCAGTAATATCTTATTCTTTAGCGAAAAAAATTTTAATTCCCTGAAAAATCTCAAATTTTGCGTCAATTACTAGGTATTTTTTTTAATTTCAATTTTCTTGGAGTAAATAATTTTTCTCTTGTGCCACAATAAAAATATTCCTTGAATTCTTGAAGAAAAAAGTTCTCAAAATATTTTCGAGTAAAAGTATATTTTCAACAGATTTCTCGATTTGAACTCTTTTTTTTTAAATGAAATCTTTCAAAATTTTTGAAAATTAGATCTCTACATTTACTTATGCAGACCATATTTTATTTTATTTTATTTTTTGAAATCACTTTTAAAGTGAAAAATCTAATAGTTTTGAAAAAGAAAATCTCTTTTTTTTGAGAGTCGAAATCACTTAATTTTAATGCAGATTTTTTTCGTTTTTATTTCAGAAATACCTAAACCTTTTACTTTTAGAGAAAAAATATTGTTTGTTTTTTTGGAGAAAAAAATCCTTAAATTTTTTTTTGAAATACAAATTTTTTCTACTTTAGAGAAGTAAAAAAGCTTCGCATTTGTAATGATTTAATCATTTTAAAAAATGGGTTTTTGTCTATAGGTAAATTTTTAAAACCCTTCAATTTTTTAGAGTAAGAAATAATTGTTTGAACTAGCTGTTGAGTTTATTCAAAAAAAAAAATATATTTTCCCTTTTGTTTTGAGGAATTAACTTTTTGCTTGTAGAGATGAAAATCTATTTTTATGAAACCAAAAAAAATCCCTGATTTTTTTTAGAATAATTATAATATTCGCTGTACCGAAAATTCTTTCATCATTTTTTTTCTTTATTAATTTACCTATTTATTTATTTTATTTTATTTTTTATTTTTTTCAAAAGGACAATGTAAAGAAGGCGAATGCTTTATACTACTAATAAAGATATTATTAGGTATTATTATTAAAAGAAATTTTTCAAATTTTTGCAGTAAAAGGACTCTATTTTCTAAAAAAAATTGTCTTCGTTTTGTTTGCTATTTTTTTAAATTTTTTTTTTAAAGAAAATCGCAATTTTTTGGAGTACTTAGGTACCTAAAAAAATTGCTACGGAGTGAATTTTGGAGAAAAGCGTTTTCTCAATTTTTTGAAAAAAAAAATCTCCAAAATATTTGAAGTATCTACCCAGCGTAAAAATAATTTGCTCGAGCCCTTAAAGAAAATCCGGGCCCGGTGCAAGTGCACTTTTTGCACCCCCCCCCCTTTCACCATCACTGCTTTAATTGGACTTATTTCATAACTTGGGAGCCGGGTGGATGCGTTAGGAGGCCCCAATTAAAAAAATTAGGTGAATGTTTGAATTCAGCACTATCAAAAACATTATACTCGTAACAAACGATATGCCACACCATTCTGTTGTTTTTTTCAATATTTTTCAAAATGTTAGGGCAGGTGGGGGTTTGGAGAGGGTCGAACAAAAAAAAAATAAGGCAATTTTCGAACACATGGGTATCTAGAATGGCAAGAAATAACACGAGGAAAAACTTGTACGTAAGTAAGTTGTTATAAAAAATTTAGCGGCAGTTTAAAAAAAAATAGCACGTACAGAGTGGTTAATGATTGTAAGCTAAACTCACCTAAAACAATCCAAGATCACCACCAAGAAAATCTCTGCCGAAAATGAAAAAGTACGAGTATGAAAACAAAAAATTCATCAGTTCATCAAAATTGGAAAATTGGTCAATTTTTAATCGAATCAAAAATTAATTGATTTAATTGAAATCAAAAATTACTTAACCTGGAGTACAATAAAATTCATACAACTAGGCTGAAGATGAAGGCACGCAAGTCCTGGAACGTAATTCCATACCTATTAATAATGTAACCGATCACCGTGGGATAGTAAATTATTGATTTTCAATACTCAACATTGATATTCCTCGAGTTCAATCTCCCAAAACACCTGTTCAGATTCTAATGTTTTCCAATAGAGTATTCTAAATGATACGGTGGTTCATAATTTCATATTTTTCGAAATGTCAAAGGTTGGTCCTCTAAAAATGATTCTTTTGGTGTAAAATCAACTCCCTAAAAATTTTTACTTCAATAAAAAATTTTGATTGGTAGCGCAGAACCCCTTTCAATGTGAAAACAAAAAAAAAAAATCAAAAAATTGGAATTGTGTTTTTTTAAAATTTTTAAAACAAAATAATCACTAAGTAGTAAGTACATAGGTAGTAGGTACTTTACCCAACAACACCATTTTCGGTAATTTTTCATCCTTACCCCTGTTTTAAAAGAGGACAAAAAAATCCCTTTTTTTTGTTATTTGAAAAAAATAAAATTTAGACAGAATAAAAAAAAAATTTGGATCAAAGTGGTCTTGACATACACAAATAACCAAAAATAAGATTTATGGCGATTTTTCAACTTTACCTCAGTTTTCAGGAACTTCATCTTTATGAGAAAATCGACATTATAAATATTGTTTTTTTGGGTAAAAATATTGTAATATGTTAAGACCACTTTGATCCATTTTTTTTTCCATTCCATCTAATTTTTATTTATTTATTTTTTTCAAAAAATGTAAAAGAATGGGGTTTTTATGTCACCTTAAAAACAGGATTAAAGATGAAAAGTGACCATTTTATTAAAAATTTTTGAAAAAAATTCAATTCCATTTTTTAGATTTTTTTCGTTTTCTTAATAAAGTGGGCTTTGGCGCCACCACTCACATAATTTTTTTGAAGAACATTTTTTAGGGAGTTAGTTGATTTTACACAAAAAAAAAAAAATCATTTTTAGAGGGCCAACACTTGATATTTCGAAAAAAAAAGAATTAAGAATCACCCTACTAAATAAGCATTTATAACTTGTAATTTTATAAACACCCTATACTTACACTTCGAGTAAAAATAAAGCAAAAAATTACACAGATACACAAACACAACTCTAATATTCCTTCTGCCATTGTGACAAAAAAATATTAAACACGCGATTAAAATGATAAAACCCACGATACTACGTACGTGTGGCTGTTGGAAATACAAAGCTATATGAGGATGAATCCACAATCCACATTATGTAGGTAGGTACGTACAGTACGTACAAATTTTAAAATGAGTGGAAATTATTTGCCACATTCTTTTTCTAAGCTTATTCCCATATAAAAGGGATGTACGTATTTACACGTTGAATTATACATGCCAGTTGTATTCGGTGAATTTAGGTGTCATGTTATATAATTTTATTATACATTACATACGTGCAAGCAAGACGTACTCGTGTTTTCAAAATTACACATGAACCTACGTTTCGCAAATTCGAATAAATATACACGTTAAATGACACCAACCATAACGTATCATTTCCAAAAAATTACAGAAAGCACTTATTATTCAAACACCAAAAACACTTGACAAATTTTCGCTCGGACTAAATTTCCTTTTGATTTAATTCAATTTTATATGAACTAGGATAATTTCTAAATGTTTACTTATCTGTAAATTTTCAAAAAAATTTCCAATTTCCATGGAAATATGAAAATTAAAAAATATAATAAAATATTTTGAAAAGTTGAAATAAAAAGCCATAAACTAATTAATTTCCATGGAAATGTAAGAATTGGAAAAATAATTATATATTTTTCTAAATGTCTAAAAGTCATCCAATTCTTTTAAAAAAACAATTGGAAATTGCCCGTGAAGCATTTGCGACAATAAAAAACGACGGTAGAACAGTACGTCGAAAAAACGTCAAATGTGCGGTCATAAAATGGACGTAATTTTGTCGTATATGCGATTTTTCAAATACGTCACAAATACGTTAGTAAAACGATCATGAATTGGACGTAATATTGTCGCATATACACTGATTCAAAAACGTCAAAAATACGTCGGTAAAACGATCATGAATTGGACGTAATATTGTCGCATATACTATTTTTCATGAACGTCACATTTGCGTCAGTAAAACGATCAAAAAAATTTTTAAAAATTTTCCAAGTTCAAAAGTTTGAAAAATTTTTTGAAATCTTTTTTCTAGTCGAACGCGATTTTTCATGAATGTTGCACATACGTCACAAATACGACAGTAAAGCGATCGAAAAATTTTGAAAAAGTTTCTAAGTTTAAAAGTTTGAAAAAATTTTGAAATCTTTTTTCTAGTCGAGAGCGATTTTTCATGAATGTTGCATGTACGTCACAAATACGTCAGTAAAACGATCGAAAAATTTTAAAAAATTTTCCAAGTCCAAAAGTCTGAAAAATTTTGAAAATTTTTTATAAGTCCAAAAAGATTGAAAAAGTGTAAAACAATTTTCAACAGTTGAAAAAAATTGAAAAACTTTGAAAATTTTTATGTCCAAAATCTGAAGGTATTGAGTGGTGTATATGAGCGTTTTATGAGCATACTCTCAACGTAAGGGGGTGGCTTAGTGGATATATAGAGGACTCTCGTGCGGGAGGTCGAGGGTTTGAGCCCCGCTGGTGGCAGATTTTTTTATTCTTTTTTCGATTTTTTTGGGGATTATTAGGTACATACATTATGTGTTTAGGGATTGTTCTAAGCATTAATTACATTGATTAAATGGTTTTTAAAATTAAAAATTAAGTCAGTACTATGTAAATATTGAGTGGTATTATTGACGTACATGCGACAAAAATACGGTCGCAAAACGGTGGTACAAAGGGGAAATTTACAGTGTTTTTACCACGCGTATTACTGTCGCAAAATTGACGTATTCCTATCGTTTTTTTAGCGTATTTTGGTCGCCAATGCTTCACGGGTGGTAAAAAATGTTTGACAAAATCTCTAAGAGTCTCCATTTTTTTTAATTCCAAGTTTTTAATGTCTGACGAACCCTCAAAAGTCTTTCATCCAACAACTAAGCTGATTTTCATTTTTTTTTTTTTTTTTCGAAAAAATACATATCTAGGTACTAAAAAACTTTTTTAGCAATTTTCAAAAAAAAAAAAAAAAAAATTAAGAGTATTTTCATTTTATTTTTAACTTTTCAAAAAAAAAACTTAGCAACGTGATTCATTTATTTATTTATTTATTTTTTGCAAAATTATGAAAGTGTAATTTTGGTTTTTTCGAATATGAAAAATTCGAACAGATTAACTAAAATAGGTACCAAAAAAATTAAAATAAAGTAAGTAAATAGATAAATTTCCATGGAAATGTAAAAATTGAAAAAAAAAATGTTTTAGAATATCTGATAAAATATCTAAAATTCATCAAATTTACAAAATAAATTTCCATGAGAATATATGAATATTGAATATAAAAATTTAAAAAATCCACAATGTGTCATAAAAAATAATTAATTTCCATGGAAATGAACTCGATTTGGCGTCAGAATTTCCTGCCGGAATGGGTCTCGTTTTTTTCTCGAGATTTTGACATCGTAAAACGTAACGAAAATATTTTCAGGATCCCCCCCCCCTCATCATTAAACAAAGACATATCCATGTCAAAACATGAATCACAAAATATGATATAAAATTTTTTTAAAAAGGAAGTGGGGCGTTCAATTTTTTTTTAAATAAAAAAATTCTATACCTACAGAGTTACAGACATCTTATAAAAAATTTTCTGAAACAATTTTTTAAAGAAAAAAAATCCTAATAAAACTTTTTTTTTCATAAAAATTTTGAAATATTATTTGAGAAATTATTTTGAAAATGTATCCCTTTCAGAAAAGAATTCCGGTCTCTTTTTAATTTCATTTTTTTTATTCAGGAAATATATCGACGTGGACGTGTCAAAACCACGTATGTCGGGTTTTTCAGCAAAATCACTTTTTTGGGGTTTCTTATAGGAAAAAAACAGAGAAATCTAATTTTGATCACCTCGTATGTCGTAGTCGAATTCTAACGTTCCAATCGGCTTATTTACTTTTAAAAATCACGTAAGACGCGTGTATTTTTGGCGACGTTTTTTGTCTCTCCTGTAAAATTTTGATATTCCAACATACGTGGTTTTGACACGTCCACGTCGATATGCACTTACGAAAAGTGGTTTTTAGGACAGCATTTGATGAATTGAAAAAAAATGATAGCTGCTTCTAACGAAGATTCAAATTGAAAAAAACCGCAATTACCCATTTCACTTCAATGGATAAAAAATAAAATAAAATAAAATAAAATAATAATGAATTTTTTGAGAAATTTGTTTTAAAAAATTTTGGATTTTTTTCCGGAATGAAAATTGAAAAATTTCTTTTCAATTTTTTTTTAGACGAATTCTTGAGAAATTATCAAGTAAAAATATTTTGATTGAATTTTGAATTTTTTTGAAAAAGATTGAAAATACTTCTTTTTGAAAGAAATACAGCCCACTTATTTTGGTAAATTTTCTTTCCAGAAAAATTTTGAAATATTTCCAGTAGACAGGGTGAAGGAACCACAATAGACACCATACGAACTACGAAGGTCCGCTCATCCTCAAAACTCGAAAGAGGAAATTCTTCTTCATCAAGAAGGAAGGTAAAAAGATACAGTTTCAATCGATCGTTTAAAACCTGCATACTACAAAATATTTAATTTTAGAGCAATTTTTTTTTCAATTAATAAGAAAATTTAAAGATTAATTTTTTTCAAATAAATAGGTAAGATAAATAAATAAATAAATAAATACCCAAATAAAATAAACCAGTAAACCCATTTAGGTACCCCTAAAAAGTAAAAAGTAGGTAAAGTTGAAATCCTTGATGAATTTTTTTGTGAAATGTTGTTTAAAAATTTTTTGATTCAGTTTCAACTTTTTTTCAGAAAAATTAGAAAAATTTGGTTTTAAAAATATATTTAGATGATTTTTGGCAATTAAATTTTTTTTTTTTTTTTACAATTTTATTGTTGATACCTAGGTATGATTTTTTGTGTTGTACAGCAAAAAATCGTTTTCACACATGTTTCCTTTCTAAGAACGCACGGAATTTTCCAACAACCGAAAACGTTCGATAGACATTTCAATACGTTAAAAGAAACTATAATTTTTCGTTTAATATAGAAAATATGAAAAAATCAAATTTTTTAGCACGAAAAATGATGAAAAAATGTGACTTTCAAGTAACTTTCGAGCGAAATATCGAAAAAAAAAGTGACCAAGATGCGAAAAAGATGATACATACCTTGCAAATATCATCGATGAAGAAATATTTTCGGATTTTTTTTTTTTTTCAAAAAAGGTTTTCTTCCAAGATCGAAAGAGGTAATTTTTCGAACTAGAGAATTCTTTCCAATGAAAAGAATTTTCAAAAATTAAGCAATTCCATCGTATAAATTTTCCTTTCTCGACTCCGAAATTCCATCCATCTCTTTACAATTCTCTCTTGTCCTCGTCTCGTCGAGAAAATCAATCCTTTGGAATTTTGGAAAACGAACGAGTATAAACGAATACACGTGAAAGCAGAGCGAGAGAGAGAAAAAAATTGGACGTATAATAAGATGAAAGATTCGTCAAAGATTTCACCCTGGTTGAAGATAATATCGCGAGCTTTGAATAGAAGAATATAACGGTTGGCTGGGTCAAGGGAATTAAAAAACATGACAAGGGTAGAATAGATAGGGATTTGAAAAATAAGATGTACGAGTAAAAGGTCGTCACCCTTTGTCAATACCGTCGTCATATCAATATCGTCTTATATAATATTGGTAATTCGAATCATCGAAGGAAAAAAATACTTGGCCAAGTAGCAACTGATGATGATGCTTCGTAGGGTAATTTTTTTTTTGGAATTTCGCAGCATCGTGTAGCACGTCGGATGAACTTCGAACTTGGCCAATGACCTGCGATGATCGCAGGCTGATATAAAAATATTGGTCGGGCCATTTAATACGAGGCATTATTAGAGGTGGGTAATTCGGGTTATAAATTCCATATACGAGGAGGAGATGGCATAATAGAATAATTTTATCGGTTATTTACTAGCTGACGACACGATATTAGACAATGTATTGGACTACTTCCAGGCCAATTGACGACTACACGACGGTAATGGCTTATTATTGGTTATTTGTTATTTTTATTGAGGTTTTTTTCGCTTCCTCTCTGTATAGTCGTATTTTTTCGGACGAGCTTTTATAGGTCACATTGTCACTGTCCGATATCCAAGTCCGGTCTTTAGCCAATATCTGCCAAAGTTTATTGATTCCCTCGAGTATAATAAAGTGCTAAACCAAAGAGGGGGGCATGGGAGATAACTTCGGTAGAGGATTTCAAATTGAAAGATTCGCACCGATGCTGAGGTAAAATTACAGGACGCCGACAAAGAAAGTGTGGAAACGAGCTTGTAACCGCGCACAGGTTATTTGTTTCTAGTAAAGAAATATTTCACTGTTTCGATGACGTCAAGCGAACTAAGCCCTGTAGCTAGAGCTAGATGCCCCCGCAGCGTATAAATTCAACTCGCGCCTGAATAATGTGAGAAAGAAAATTAAGAAATGGAATCTCACACGTGCCAGAGCGAGATGCACGTATAGTTTATGGGTTTATTGTGAAGCCGAATCTAGCGTTTCTGCCTCTGCGCCCAGGCCATGAGAATTACCTCGAAACATGTACGCGATAGCGACGTACACGTGCTTTTATATTAACGAGAAGGCGCTTTTATAAGAATTTGTCGTCTTATATTAGACTAAACGGTTCCGAAACAATGTAACCAATGCGGGGGAGTACGTAATCTTTCTTTTTTGTCCAATAAATGCGAGATCTGTAACCATAATAATTTGGATTATGATTCACACCAGCGTGTAATTTGGATCTGGTCCAGATCGGAACATGTGCTATATTTCATATGCCAGGAATTTTGTCCGAGTAAATGGTACCAATTAATTTATGAAAAAATTCGATTAGATATTCGAGGAATTTTTTCAGTCCAAAAATCGAATAGAGGCAGATTTTTTGGTAACGTGAATTTTTTTCGAGTTTTATTTTTCATGTTTGCAGAATGAATACCTACCCAGATTTTGCAGTTTCTTTTTACATATAAGTAGGTTTCTCCTTCTTCGATGTCATAAAGCCCAGATTTCAAAAATAGTTTATTCATGGTCGTTCTGCTTCATACTAACCGAAAGAACAATGAAGATTTCGTTTTGAAAAAAACAAATAAACTTGTATTTATGGAAGAAGTCCTTTTTTCGCCTTTCGCAACAAAAAAATAAATAAATAAATACTTATTCAATATTTTTGAAAATACGATTTCGATTTATCATCTATTGATGTACTAGCCTGATTTTTGGATTGTTATAAGAAAGCAACATCGCCAATGTTTCGTTTACCCCATTACAAAATTATATGATATGAGCTGGATTGGAAGCAGTTAGTCCTTTTTTCACCCTTTGCGAAAAAAAATCAAGTTTTTTACCTATAAGGCTTTTTCACAAAAAAATCAACAGCTCCTTCCTTCACCTCTTCATCTCTAAAATGTCAATTCAATATGTTGAGGGCTTCCTTACCCATGAAGGCCGTTCGGTAAAATTTTCAAAAAATCGTTTTTGGGTGTTTTTTTGATTATAAATTATTATAATTATAATTTTCCCCAAAATTTTATCTCGGTTGGGCCATAGTTTAAATCTTAAAAAACTTACCCCACCACTGCCATATTGAAGCCAATTTATTATAATTTCGACTATAAATTGAAGTAATAGCTTCGATACTTGGCATATTTTGTCTACGGACTTTAATCGATAAGAAATATGTTTTGGAACGTCATTAAGAGAGGGGATGATCCTTATATAAATAAGAAATTTTTTTGCTCCCAGCCTCCCACCCCCTAAAGTTATTGCCGCGTATGAGAAAATAATTTCCTATTTTTTTTTTGCCCCTCCGTGGAAACCCTTCTTGCGAGGTGTCCAAAAATTTGAAATTTTTTCGTTCCGATGCCTCAGTGTGGCTCACCTATAGTATAAAAATGACTTTCCGAACGAGTTTAGCCCCCTCGCATCCCTCCCCTCAATTGAGAAAGGCTTTCTCAAAATAACATAAATTAGCTAATTTTCATTTGAAATCATATTTTGAGAATGATACATTCTTATATGAAATTGTCTAAACAATATATCCTCCCCCTTCCGCTTCCCTAAAAATTTTTAAAGATGAAAATGAACTACACCTTATGAAACTCCAAAAATGCAAAAATTATTACACATTACATTACCAATTAAGATCTCAGATTTTCTCCATAATTAAAAAAAAAAAAAAAAAAAATCTCAGCAACTTTGGAGAAAAATTCATATTTTTCCAAGTGAAAATATTTCTCAAACATATATATAGGTATACTTGAAAAAAAATCGGAATCTTCTTGGGGAAAAAAATATTTATCAGTATTTTTTGAGTCAGCTAGAAAAAATTCTCAATTTTTTAGATAAGAAAATCTTTTTTTAGTGTTTCAAAATCGTACGTATGCTTATCTGGTCTTAATTTTTTTTTAACCAATTTTAAAGAAATCACTCAATTTTTTTGGAAAAAATTCTTGGAATAAAAATACTCAGTTAGGTATGAATATTTTTAGAGTCAGCGTGAAAAAAATTCTTAATTTTTTTGGGGAAAAAATCGTATTACGTATACTGTTTGAATTTTTTACACATTTTTTTTTTTTTTTTTTTTTGGAGAAAAAGTATATTTTTTTAAGTAAAAATATTTCCCAAAATTGCAGGAGAAAAAATTGTTCTTTTGGGAGAAAAAAAATCAATTTTTCTTGGAAATTAATATCTCAATATTTTTGGAGTCAGATTAACAAAATCAATTTTTATCAATTGTTTTGAAAATTTTTTTTAAAAAAAATTACCAAATTGTTTGGAAATAAAAATCACTTGGTTTTTTAAAAATTAAATACACACTTAAAACGATCTCTTCAATTGAAAACTAAGTTACGTATTTCTAGAGGAAAAAAAATTTTTTTGAAAAAAAAAATCGTGAAGAAAAATTATTAGGTATTTCATTGCACTTTTTTGAAAAAATTTATTCTCTTGATTTTTTTTTTTAAGAAAAAAAAAATCAATTTTTTGTAGAAGAAAAAAATAATTATTTGACTTCTCAAAAACAAAAACCACTCGATTTTGTCTCAACTTATTAAGTTATTAATGTGTAAAAATTCAACTCTCTCATATCGAATAATCATATGATTTGAGCATTCCAAACATGAAAATGGGATTGAATTTTCATGAAAGCAAGTGTGACCCTTATAGAAAAAAACATGATGTTTTTTATCAGCTTGTATTTTCGAACACGTTTTACAAGTAGTAAAACTAGATGTACTACTAGTTGTACAACGAGTAAACGTGTTCGAAAATACAAGTACTAGTTGTACTAGGTAAAATACAACATGTAAACCTGTTCGAAAATACAAGATGTACGATGTACTAGTAGTACTAGTAGTACTAGTAGTACATCAAGTTTTAAAAATACGTGAAGTACCTGCTGTTTTAGTATTAGTACCAGGTTCAACACTACAAAGTATCACAAGAGCGATTTTCCTTATATGAAATTTAAGCGAAACATTATCTAAGAGTACGAAAGTATGCCATACATGTAGTAAGTACAACTAGTTTACAAGGTGTAACACAAGATGTAAATTGTAATACTACATGTGAACTGGAAAACATGCAGTATTACAACTAGATGTTTTAGAAACAAGATGTACTACAAGTACAAGGAGTTTACAAGTTGTTTTCATCAAAAAACAACGTGTAAAACTACTTGTAAATCATTTGCACATGTTGTACGTCTTGTTATTGAAAATTACTAGTTGTAGAACTACATGTTTTCCAGTAAACTAGATGTAAACTGGATGTATTTTCAAAAAACATCATGTTTTTTTCTATAAGGGGAGATTGGATGTGAGCCTTTAAGGTCAAAGGTGTAACTTCTTATCACTTTGGCGAATTCAACTTTCAGTTGCCATGTTTATTGAATAAGTTTCATTTTTATTTCAACTATTTAATGTGGTCTGAGTTTTTATTTGAGTTCTTAATTTTTTAATTTTTCAAATTTTATTTCGAGGTGAAGCTAATTCAATTATAAGATGATTCTTAAAATTTCTTGATTTTGTTGCTAATTAAATAAATTTTTCGTTCACTTCTGGTTAAAATTGGGATATTTTTCTCAATTAGATATACTACACATTAGTGAGAAAAACTACCTCGTTGTTCTGTTTACACTTTACACCCCAGAGTTACTACAAAGTATTTGTGTTCAATTTTTTCTTTTCAAAACGAAATATTTTATAACCAATATTTCAATTTTTCAATTTATTTCCCATTGTTTTTAAATATTGCTTGAAAGCAAATTTTTCAAGACTGAATTTAAAAATTTTTAGTCAAGTTTAATTTTAAAACATAATTCAGTAGGTAATTATTAATTTGTTTTCTGTTCAGTTTTTAACTTACTGAGTTTTTAAAATGTAGGTATATTATTTGAAAGGAAATGTTTTAGAATTTCGTGAAAACACAATTTCTTCAAAATTTAATCATAAAAGAAACCTTCAGATCGTTTCGAAAATGGCCGCAATCGACTCCGATGATCGACTCTCGCATATAAACTGATTTTCAGAATTTTATCTCGAAATATGCTATTTTTACAAAACATCAATATTCATCAATAGGCTATATTTCCGTTTTTTCCCCTCAAAAATTCACCAAAAATCGAAAAATCAACTTTGGCAGCTCGAAATTTGGTTCTGAGGTTAAGGAGATATGCTCTTTTAGTGAGACAAACTTCACCTTAAACGAAGTTGACAAGTTTACAAGGTTCTTCTGTCAGAAATATCTGTTATTTCCAACTTGACTTTTAACTAAACGTACGGCATACGAGAAGATGTTCCGTATAAATATTCCAACAAAAAAAATTGGAAGTAGGTAGACCTTTTTTTCGTCCTACTGTTCATTTAGTTTTTAAATCTTGAGTAAATTTTACGTACCTACGTTATTTTACGTAACAATTTTACAGATGATGAAATGTGGAAAAATAAATCTCAAAAAATTCTGTAAAAAAAAAAAGTCTAAAAAATCATTAAAAACAGTAGGACAAGATTATTTCTTCAGAAAATAAAATTTTCAAAAAAAAACTTCTATAGGTACATGAAAACCTTTTTATTTTTGTTAAATATGTAAATTTCCGAATTTCTTTTTGAAAACTTCTTTTCACGTTAGTTAATTAAAAAAAAAAAAAAAAAAAAGTTGAGGAAATTGTTTCAAGAGTTTGAAGAAAATGTTAATAAAATTTGTAACAACACATTTTCAGAAAATTTTAAGTAAAATTAAATTTTGCTGACGAAAGTGTTGAGAAAATTATTTGAAAAATTTTCATTAGAATTCTAGGATTAAAAAAAAAATTGAAATAATGGTTGAATTTTTCACAAAATTCTCTTTGAAAACTATGAAATCATAAAAGAAATTTGTTGATTGAATTTCAATTTTTTTTAAATCAAATACTTAATTTCAGACAAAATTTCCAATAATTTTTAGAAAATTTGAAACTAAATTTCAGAATTTTTTCTGGAGTGATTTTATGAATTGCTCGAGGAGACACAACTGTAAGAATGACAAATATACAAATACACCAAATAGGCTGGTAAGCTATTGTCTTTGCCTTCAAATTATTACCGCGAAATACTATTGATTTCCAAGTAAAAATTTCAATACAAATGTACGCAGGGAATTTTTGAAACAAATGTTGAAAAATTTTAAACAGAATTTCAGAATGACTTTTGAAAAAATTCACATTTTATGTTTCGCAAACGTGTTTATATCCAACGTTTTTTGACCAAAATTGAGTTTTTTCGAAAATTTGAAAAATGTGTTTGGAAAATTTTAGGTGAAATTTCAGAATTATTTTGATAAAAGTGTTGGGGGAATTCGTAGGTATGAAATTCCGGAAAAAATTAAGAAATTTTCAGAAAGTTTCATTTTTTTTCTTCAAAAATTCAGCAAAATTTCTTAACGATTTTTGACAAAATGTTGATACAGTTTTTTATAAAATTTGTTTCACAAAATTTTAGAAACTAAAACATATAATTTCCAGATATTTTTGACTAAAGTGAAGAAAAGGGACCTGCCGACATTTTTTTTGGATTTTTTTGATGTCGGGCCCTCCTCTAAAGCTCGTAAAAAGCATTGTTGTTTTCAGGTAAAGTGTAGGTATGCCTTTAAAACAGACATTTTTAATTAATTTTTTTTTCCAAGAATGTTGTCATAGACATCAAAATACACTATCAACCTGAATTTGGGCAGAATTCGTTCGTTTTTTTCATTATTTTTTGATTTTCTAATGACATGACGCCATTATTTTGGGAACTCAATCTCTCCTCCCAGTAGTACCGAAGGCCAAAAATTCTGGTCTAGGCAACTTAATATTTGTCATAAGTTTAATGTGATTTCTTCATAAGTTATATATTTTTTGATTAAAAGTTGAGTGAGATATGGAAAAAAAAAATAAAAAATTTCGAATTTTACTGAAATTGCAATATATGACAAATATCGAGTTGAAACATGTCTAGACATGAATTTTAAGCCTTCAGGATATTTGGGAGGAGGTACTGACTTCCCAAAATGGCAAAATTCCAATATTTCAACAAAAAATTTGAAAAAATTGAAAAAAAATGAACAAATTTGGTTCAAATTGAAGTTGTTGAAGTGCTTAAAGTTAAATCATCCACTAACAATGTTGAAGAAGGATAAAAAAAACACAAAAAACAGGCTAGTAAGCCACTGTCATTGCATTCAAATTCTTTTGAAAAAATTATATCACTTCGATCGAGCTAAATGATACGAAATATAACTATTTCAGCAATCAATCAACAGTTTTTTTCAATCTCCACTTATTCCTCATATTTTATTAAATTGATCAATTTTATTTTTAAAATAATATAACTCTCATCGCAAATATTCAAACTTAAAAACATACTTAGCCAAATCTATTTCAAACTCGTGCAAAAAATACACCTCAAATTCAAAAAATGTCACCCCTTAAGAAAACACCGGTCGCAGCATTCGCACAGAAAAAAACCACGAATATAAATATAAAATTTTTATACCATTCGATAAAAATAAAACGTCTACATAAACCATGTCTGGATGTCATTTCTCAACATTTCTCTAAAATATATATCTTCGCCAAACGACACCCCCAAATCTATAAAAAATTTTACGCCTAAAGTAAGTAGTCAGCGTCGTAAGATGCGAAGGAATGCATAAGGAGGGGATGAACATTTCATTAGCGTTCGAAATACACCATCGGGTACCATATATTTTCGCCAATATAAATATTTGTAAAATATTTAATGAATAAAAAACAGCCCTGAGACTCGAGAGAAAGAAAAATTCGTTCTGGAGCTCGAGAAAGAAATCCGTCGTTTAAAAAATTAAAACGATTATTCGAACTGGTAAAGTTTACATCTATACACAGAACGATGTTATTTTTTAATTTTTATATTTGTTTCGTGATATTTCGAAGCGTAGCACGCCATGAAGAGAACAAAAAGCTAGAAAAAATGAGGGAGTTCCCCTTCGAATTCTCATTAATTTCTTGAAAAAATTTCAATCTTTCGTTTTCATTTTTTTCTTTTTTTCATCGCGAGTACGAGGAAGAACGTCGCATATACAAGGTGTTCATAGCTGACTGAGTTCCTTCCACCGGGTGAATAGGCAACTCATAAGGAACAAAAAATATATAAACATGTTGCCTATCTTGAAAATTGAAGGGGCAAGAGAAAATTAAATTAAGAAAAAATAATTTTTCATCGAGCCAATGAATAGTACTAAAAAAATTAAATTTTTTGTTCCCCGAGCAGCACACTCGACAAATTATCGAAATACAAAATCGACAGAATATCGAATTCGATAAAGTGTCGCGTTAGTTCCGCATAAATCGTGAAATTATCTTTCGATATATAGATAGATTATCGACGAATTATAGTTAGCAAATATTTCGAGATTATAGTAAGATATTTTATCGATAATATATCTATAATATCGAAAGATAATTTCACGATTTAGGCGGAACTTTATCGAATTCGATATTCTGTCGATTTTTTATCGATTTTTTATTCCGATTTTTCGTCTTTTACTAGCTTTTTTCTATAATTAAAACTCATTAATTAGCATAATTAATACATTAAACTATGCCTAAACACATTATTCATGTTACGGTAAGAGGATCATTTCAGAAAAAGTCAAAAAAAATTATAAAAAATCTGCCACCCGTGGGGCTTGAACCCTCTACCTCCTGCATGGTAATCCTCTTCCTTAACCACTATGCCATACCTTATCGTTGAGGAATTAGCAATAAAACGCTTATAATAGGCAGTTTAGTACTTTCAGACGTGTTGGACTTAGAAAAATGTTCACCAATTTGGAAATAATTTCAAATAACGTCACAAAATCGTTGAAAAATCGTTCGACAAATTTCAGATTATTTGTCGATAATGTAGTTTCAAATATCGCCACAAAATCGTTGAAAAATCGAATTCGAGGAATTTCATATCACGTGTCGATAATATAGTTTCAAATATCGTCATAAAATCGTTGAAAAATCGAATTCGAGAAATTTCAGATTACGTGTCGATAATAAAGTTTTAAATATCTTCACAAAATCGTTAAAAAATCTAATTCGAGAAATTTCAGATTATTTGTCGATAATATAGTTTCAAATATCGTCACAAAATCGTTAAAAAATCGAAATCGAGAAATTTCATATTACGTGTCGATAATATAGTTTCAAATATCTTTACAAAATCGGTAAAAAATCGGATTCGATAAATTTAATATAATTTGTCGATAAGATAGTTTCAAATGTCGTCAAAAAATCGGTAAAATATCGAAGCCGAGAAATTTCATATAATCTGTCGATAATATAGTTTTAAATATCTTTACAAAATCGTTAAAAAATCGAATTCGATAAATTTAATATTCTTTGTCGATAATTTAGTTTCAAATAACTGCACAAAATCGGTGGAAAATCGGAATCGATAAATTTAATATTCTTTGTCGATAGTATCGTTGACGAATATCGTCATAAAATCTTAATAATATCGAATTCGATAGTTTTTAGATTTTTTGCCTATGAAGTTGTACCGATAAATCTTTATAATATCGTGAGAACATCTATAGATTTTCAAACGATTTTTTATCGATACGTTACATCTTCCGATATTATCGATCGAGTGTGCCGCTCGGGTCTGGACATTTTTTTTACCTTTGAAAATGAAGGCGCAAGAGAGCTTTAAACTTTGAAAAAACAGGTTTTTTCAATTTTCAAAACTCTGTAGCTCCTTCATTTTTGAAGATAGGCAAATTCATCAGATAACTTTTTTGCTAATCTCAAACAGTTCCGCCTCCTTCATGTATCATCTTGACGAAATTTTGCAATTTGTATGTCTCATTCGCACATATTAATCATTTGAGCTCCAAATTATCGGTGCACATCGCGTTGGAAAATGAAAACTGCAAAATTTGCCAATATGTTACATAAAACCGGTTTAACTCTTTGAGATAAACAAAAAAAGTTATGCGATGAATTTGCCTATCTCCGAAAATGAAGGAGCTACAGAGCTTTGAAAATTGAAAAACCTGTTCTTTTCAGTTTCAAGCTCTCTTGCGCCTTCATTTTCAAAAATAGACAAAAAAAATGTTTGGAACAAAAAAAATCTTAATTTTTGTAGTACTATTCATGGGTTCAATCAGAAATTATTTTTTCTCAATTTAATTTTCCCTTGCCCCTTAAATTTTCAAGATAGGCAACTTTTATTCCATTTTTGTTCCTTATGAGTTGCCTATCCACCCGGTGGAAGGCACTCAGTCAGCATTGAAACACCCTGTATACGATTAGGTTACGTGAGACTGGATGGCGAAAGAGGGGGTTGGTGGGGGGGGAAGGAGGGGTAAGATAATGAAAAGCCAGCAGAACGTCGCTTGTCGCGATTTGAACTGGTGAACAATCGAGTACGATTTCCAAGTGAAAAAAGCTTTCTGTTCTTAGCACCATTAATTCGTTTCTTTTTTTTTTCTTTATGCTATTGATTCCGCTCAGTTATAAATATGTATTGAATATAACTTCGTACGCGAAGCGAAGCCGAAGGTTTCCCATTCCGAATAGTTTTAAAAGAAAAGGTTCGCGAAAGCAGCCGATAATAAAGAATGTCGGATTGAAGAATGTTCTGAATAAATTTCAACACCTAATGTAGCGTTTTTTTTCCTATTCTTTATCCGTAATGAAATTCGTATACAAGATTAAAAAACAAACACACAAATCGAAATCCGTCACCGTCACCGTTGTCGTTAACGTATTTCAACACCTCGAGCTCGAGCTTTCGGGCTCAACGTACGTGACGTCAGAATACAAATCTAAATAATACCGACGAAATCGATGGTGAAAAAATTAGGTTGTGGAATTTACTATAAACTTTCATTGCCTTGCTCAACGTCTGGCTACGAGTCATTTCCCTTGCACATATTTCCAAATCCACCCCACCCCTCTGAATCGAAGGAATCTTCATCAAATTGTCCTAACTTTATTGTAAAACTTACCACGCATATTGAGGTTATAGGGGTTTTTTTATCGTCTAGACATGCAATCAATGAGGTTTAATTTTATATTACAATTCGAATTTCTCGTATTGGATCGACCAATGAGTAGGTACCCTCATTGTGGGTTTTTTCGCCCCGTTTGGTAAATTAACTGGTTAAAAATTCATTATTTTGGAATGTTTTCAATCGAGCTAACCTTAGCATAGATTATTTAGAATGTAAAAGGACCAGTAAGGTAATTATTGTTACAGTAGGCGATAATTTTTATCATTTTTAATCTACACATAATGCTCATTGCTCCTACATATCGTATACAAGGTGTCCTGTTCTCGCGAGTGGCTCTCCCCAAGATTTGGATATGAACGACTTGGTCATTCATTTCTTTCACATACCTAGCTACTTTCAGCGTTTTAATTGAAATGCAGTAAAACTCACTCTATTCGATGATACCGAATACCAGGCATGGCCCTTTCGTATGCGAATTCTACTGAGAAATGAGAAGGTGCCGAGTCCATTTGAATTCTCGATTAACCAATGATCAGAAGTTGGCAAATTTTTTTATTATCCAATTTCCATTAATTTCTGCAAATTACGACACTATTCGTTCTCAAAAAAATTAGGGTTTTTTGGAAAAATTTGAGAAATATATTATTTTTTTATTTCAAAAAAAATTAGAGAAATTTTTTTTAATGAGAAATTATTTATTTCAAAAATAAATAAAAATTTCTCATATCCGAAAAATATTTCAAAATTTTATTCCAAACATTAGGATTTAGATTTTTTTTCACTTAAAAAATCAAAATGAAATAATTATTTAAAAGTTTGGGCTAGTTTTACAATACACGGCTTAACTAAGCCGAGCTTAACTCACTAAATTGTTGCGCGTTTTAGAATGATGATTTTAGCGGTCAAATATTTTTGCATCAACTCACAATCAAGAAACCAAGCTTGAGTAAAAGTGAAAATATTTGACCACTAAAGTCGTCATTCTAAAATGCGCAACAATTTAGTGAGTTAAGCTCGGCTTAGTTAAGCCGTGTATTGTAAAACTAGCCCTCAGTTTTATTTTAAAAAAGGCCCCAAATTACGGAAAAATTAAAAAAAAAATCATTTCAAAAATATTTTTTTATTTTTAAAAATGAAACTAGGTATTTAATTTTTTCTGTGACTTGTAGAACCTTTTTTGAATAAAATTTTGAACCGTATTTTATTTTGACCTTTTTTTAAAGTTGAAAAAATTTCTAAAATCCTAATATTTGAGAAGAAAAGTTTTAAATTTTTTTCCGTATCTGAGAAATTTTTATTTCATTTTTTTGAATTAAAAATATTAGGTAGGTATATTTTTCAAATTTTTCCCAAAAAAAATGCTTTAAAAAAAGGGAAATTCATCCTCAAACTTCTTTTTTAAAAGTCTCAACAAATTGAGAATTTTTTTATCACTTATTTTTCATTAGTTTTAAATTAATTCGAAGTGATTCACTGTGTACTTTTTTTCTTGATTTTCTGTTTGTTCAGTCATTCCCATAAAATTTCTGCAATACGTAGTTTTTTGTTGCATTTTTTCATAAAAAGAAACGAAAAATCGAGCATTCGAACTACGACTTTCCACGACACACAGTGGGCCACAGACCCCCTAAAACGCCTGAAATTCAATATTTTGCCATAAATTGACATCACATTTTTAAAATTGATGTACCCTTATATTTTCGGGGTCGTAGAACACAAATCTAACATTATTTTTTTGATAGCAGCTAGGGGGTGAGGCTATAGGGGCGAAAAATCAAAAGTTTGCCTAAATTGATGTGTAAAACATCTATATGCCTGTTTTCGAGGTCGTAGAACACGAATTTGACATTGTTTTTTTGGTAGGATGAAGGGGGTGTGGCTGAGGGGGAGAAAATGAAATTTGGCTCGTATCGATATGTGAAAATATCAGTATAGGCATGTTTTTGAGATCATAGAACACGAATTTGTCTTATTTTTTCTTGGAAGAATAGGGGTAGTGAGCTTAGAAGGGGAAAAAAATAAAACTATGCTTATACTGATGCATTATACAAGGTGGTAGGTAATATATCATGGTTGATAATTTTGAAAATTGAAAAAAAACAGGCAATTTTTTATTTAGTATAAAGTGTTTTTCTGGCTAAACTAAGAGTCCTACAAAAAAAATGGTAAGAACCAAAGGTGTAGAGCATAAAATTTCTTATCTGCTTAAAGCGATTAGTTTTTTTCTAGGAGGCTTAGTTTTCGTGATTTTTGCAGTGAAAGTTTGTAAAATGAATAAATCATAATTAATTTTGAACTTTGACTGCAAAAATCACGAAAACTAAGCCTCCTAGAAAAAAACTAATCGCTTTAAGCAGATAAGAAATTTTATGCTCTACACCTTTGGTTCTTACCATTTTTTTTGTAGGAGTCATAGTTTAGCCAGAAAAACACTTTATACTAAATAAATAATTCCATGTTATTTTTCAGTTTTCAAAATTTATGACCCTCACTCGGTGGAAAAAATGAGCCTGGAGGGGCGGGCGCAAGTTGGCGCAAAAAATTCTATCAGATCATTATGTACTACTTCCAAATGTAGCTTTCTAGCCTAAAAACTAAGCTGAGCGTTGCTGAGCTCGTTACTTTTCTAATAAAATATCTGTACACTTTGTACGAAAACCAATTTCATTTCAAAAATTAATCATCAAAAAAATAATCGAAATTTAAAAAAACTAATCAAGCCATGTGAAAGAGCTCATTTTTAGGTAGCGAATTCATTTTTTGAAAGTTTGAATACAACAATTTAAACCTGAACTACACCTATTTGAAAGTAGTGATTATCCATTATGGATTTTGCACACTAGTGCGTCGCCAATTTTTTCGCGCCCGTGCGGCCGTTCTAGCAGGCCCGGCGACCAAGTTTTACAGGATCTGAACTTGTTAAAGTATATACTATCATATCCCACTTTCGTTGAATCCATCAAAGGACATTCATTTTTTCGAATTTCAGGCGTTTTAGGGGGGTCTGTGGCCCACTGTGCGACATCCCATCTTCTTTCGCTCCAAGTAACTTGGATAATCGAAGTTCTACTATACCTATTGATGCCCCTTTTTTCTGGAAAAATTTGAAAAATATAATCTTTTCATTTCAAAAAAATAATAAATGCATGTAGAAAAAAAATTAAAACTTCAAAAATTTTATTCCAAAAATTAAAAAACACAATCCAAAAAATATGAAATTTTTTTCACGTAAAAAAAATAAAATACCTATACTTATTCCATTTCTTTTAAAGACAAAAAAATATCAAACATTTCATACCAAAAAATTAGAAAATTTTTTCATTCCAAAAAATTGGAGAGTTTTTTTATTCCAAATTTTTTTTTTTTAAATTCCAAATAAATGATAAATTTCTTATTCCAAAAATTAATCCGAAGTGATTCACTCTGAACTTTTTGTTGTTTTCCGCTTGTTCAGTCATTTTCACGTTTTTGAAATTCAAGTTCTTTTTTGCTCTTTTTCGAAAAAGAAAGGAAAAAGGATTATCCGATTTTTCACTGTATCCGGATCTTCTTTCGCCCCAATTAACTCAGATAAACAAGGTTTTACTGTAATTCGAGTTAAATTTGATTCATAATTGACAAATTTGCATTCAACTAACTTCGCCTGGAAAGAATTGAGATTTTTTTTAAAAATAATTTTTCCAATCAATGATTTTAGGGTAGTAAAAATCTGAGAATTTTTCAAGAATATCGTAATATTTTTTCAAAAATAAAATTCAAGAATTTTTACATAGACAAAATTTAAAAAATTGAATTTTCTGTAACAAAATTAATTTTTCAACATTTTTTAGAAAATTTGTTTTACTAAGCAGTTTCCTGGGATTTTTTTGAAAGAATTTTTTCATCAGTGAAATTTTTTCTAGGAGAATTTTTTCAAAATGATTTCTTCAACCAACAATAGGTATATTATTTGAAGAAATTCAGAAAAATTAAAGAACCTTTTCAAGGAAAATTTTTCCAAACATTTAGAACGGAAACAAACAAGACGGATGTACTTACAGTTAGTAAAGAATTGATTGATAATTTCTTTAGTAGGTAAGCTTTTTTTTGTTTGCTTGTTAAAAAAACTTTAATAACAAGAGGAAATTAAAAAAAAAATTAGTAAGTATTTTTTAAAGGAATGCTATGCAAACCATTTTTCACAATAATTTTTATCGTGATTTTTTTCCCAAAATAATTTAAAGAATTATTGTGGAGAATTTTTCCAAACACATTTTTGAAGAAATTTTTTTTGAAGCAACTTTTCAAGGTATTTGAGAATATTTATTAAGATTTCGAAGAGAGATTTTAAGAAGAAAAAGGAAAGTCATCAAAGCGGGATTTGATAGCTCACAATCACAATCTAACTTATTATATCTATTGAAAGAATAGACTCCCAAAAGTTACCAAAATTTTTTCAGAACAGAATCCCTTCTAAAAATTTGCAACAGCATTTTCCTCAAATTTTTCACTATTTTTTTTTGAAAACAATTTTTCAAAATTTTGTTTGAACATGATTCTTTTCATATTTTATTATAAAGATCAAATGAATTTCGATGAAATTCGAAACGTCGTCCAACTTATTCGTATTTTATATTTTTGTTTCGCTTAAAATTTGATCTTTATAATAAAATATTAATGTACATCGCGAAACTTTTTGTATTTTTTCCTTTTAGTATGATTCTTTTCATTTTATAACAAAATAGCAATTTGATAAATTTTTCAAAACATTTGCTAATTAAAAAAAAATTATACCTTATAAAAAATCAGTTCGATTTTTTTCAAATTTTTAATGTTAAAATCAACTTTTTTTAATTACTTATTTGAAACTTTAGAAAAATAGCACAAAATTTTTAAAATATAATTATTATTACCGATTTTTTTTTTGTTTTTTTTTCTCAACATTACAGTCCAGTAAATTTCCAAATGATCAATTTTTTGCAGTTTTTTTTTAAATTTTCCACATTTGCTTGAAAGGAATTTTCCCAAATTTCGTTCAGTTTTTTTTTTCATTTTGAAACAGGATACCGAGTAATAGGTTCTGGACGATCCTGTTATATTTTGAAAATTCACATATTAAAGGGACGACCGCAACCGCCGACCCATCATAGTGAATTTTATTCCCCTATTTTACCGAATAATTCGAATATTTTTGAATTTAATCTGAAAGCTTCTTATTACGTTGGCGATCGCTCGAAAGCTTCAGCTTCGGTCTTTAAAAATGGTAAATTTAAAGTTACGTTTTATATAAATGGAAACTGCGCGAGCCCGGCAACAAAAATTAACCATAATAAATCTTGGTTAAATTACCGCCGCGCCATTTCTCGTCGGTTTAAAGGCTAAAATGTGTCCTGTGGTTAACCACGGTTTACTATTGATGTCGCAAACTTTTTAATAAACAATTCAAACACGAGCTACATGATTTTAAAACTTAGGCATCAGCATGTGAAAAATTTCATCGGCAAAAAAGTTCTTGTGGTTACGAGTCGATCGCAGTAGCTCGCATTGTTTGGACTTTTTTCAGAGATTTTCTTGAAATTTCTACTTTGAAAAATGGATGTAGACAGAATTTATTCTAGATTATTTGTATATAAATGCAGTGTAAAAATTTTTTCACGACAATGTACATCAGCCCAATGAAGGCGAGAGTCGATCGGGGCCCCAGTGCATTAATTTTCTGGGGCTTTTTCTGCTCAGTTTGGAACTTGCCTCCAGTAAACGTCATTCAATTTTTTTCTGCCACTGCTAGAAAATTTCTCAGCTAATTTTTGGAGAAAAATCTCTTATATTGAAATCTTGAAATCCTGAAATCTAAAACGACTATTTCCAATAATAAGTAGGTAACCTTTCATTTTTTAAAAGAAGAAATTTAAATTTTTTGGTGTAAATGTCACTTATCTACCTGGAGAAAAAAAAACTAATTTTTTCGCAGAAACCTTGTCTATAATTATATGTTTTTTAGTGAAAAACTCTGTTTTTTAGAAAGAAAATTCTTATTTTTTATAGAAAACAAATCTCAATTTCCAAAAAAAATCGCAATTTTCTTGGAGTAAGAGATGTTTTTCTTGTGTTTGTGATAAACTAATTTATTTGGAGGAAGAAATCCCAGAATTTTTGGAGTAAAAAAACATAATTGTCTTGAAAAAACTTCTCATTTTTTGAGAGAAAGAAAATAATTTTTTGACTTTTTTAAAAAGTTAAACCTTTCATTCGGAAAAAAATCCAAATTTTTGTAGTAAAATTTTTTTAATTTTTGAAGTAAAAATACTTATTTTAATTATTGTTTTGAAGACAAAAAACTTCTCGCTTTTATATTGGAGAAGGAATCTCAATTTTTTGTAGAAAAAAATCCTTGAACTTTTTTTGAGTAAAAATGGTTTTAATTTTTAGGATTAAAAAAACCTGGTTCTCATTTTTTGAAAGATTTTTTTCCCGTTATTTTGGAGTAAAAAAATCTTACAATTCAAAACAGAAATTTTTTTGGAGTGAAAATTTAGAAAAAGGATCATTCAATTTTTTGTGGTAAAAAATTTTAAAAATTGTTTTAGGTAAAAATCTCTCGACTTTTATATGGGAAAAAATCTGTTATTTTTTTTTGGGGGGGGGGGGGAATCTTTTAGAGAAAAATAATCAATTTTTGCTCTCAGCCTTCTAGAAAAAATTCAAATCTTTCAACTTTTCACGAAGAAAAAATCTCTTGACATACTATTTGGAGTAGATGCTGTAAAAATCTCGTCAAACATTTTTAAAAAATGCGAGCCCGGTGCAGCAACAGTAGTTATATAAGTAAGTTATTGGAATTATTTCTGGGTTTTTACACCATTTTTAAGAAAAAAATAAAATCAAGAGATTAGTAATTTGTTGTGATGTCTTGCCTTAAAAGAATGAGAATTGTCTTAAGACAGGTCTCAGTGCCTTAAGCTAGTTTCATTGTGATAAAATATGACTGTCTTGATACCTACTTGCCAATTACTGCAAGATGATTTTGGAAGAGATAGCTTCAATTATGAACCGTTTCTTTGTTACTCGTGTGTTTAATACTCAAAACTAAGGTGTGATTGTAAGCTCATATAAACTCAAATACAGTAATTCAAAAAGTGGAACAATAAAAAATACGTAGGTAGGTACTTAATACCAATAAGAAAAATACTAATAAAAAATTAGTACTAAAAAGTTTCAAAGTTGGTAATTGTGTTTCACTTTAGACTTTTTTTAAATTTCTAAATCAACATTTTTTTTCCAATTTAAAAATTCAAAAAATTCACAATTCTACATCTTGCAAATATCCCATTTAACTTGAATTTTAGGTATAATAAAAAAATGCGTAAAGGATCGTTCACAATGGACCTTAACTTTTTACTTTAACTTTAACCAGCTAAAGTTAAAGTAAAAAGCAAAAAGCAAAAAGCAAAAAGCAAAAAACAGTCAAAACTCCTACTAACCAACCATTTCCAAAATGAATTTTAAGCTTTTTTATGCTTAAAATCGTTTTGAAAATGGTTGGTTAGTAGGAGTTTTGACTGTTTTTTGCTTTTTGCTTTTTGCTTTTTACTTTAACTTTAGCTGGTTAAAGTTAAAGTAAAAAGTTAAGGTCCATTGTGAACGAGCCTTTAGTTTTGTTTCGTTTTTAAAATGTTTGTGAGGTATTATTCGTTTTTCCATTTTCTCCTAAGAATCAATTTAACTTTTCTGGAAAATAAACTGATCAACAAAACAATAATCTTCCTATTTTTTCTTTCTACACAGAAGAGTGTCATTTTTTTCATCATTTCGATCCCTTTACTTTTTACGAACACAACTGTACCTCCACATCTTGATATATGTTTGCCTGGAAACGTTCAAAGTACACTCGAACTCGTATATTTTATCCACTTTTCCATCTCTTACGCAGACCGACTATTCTCGCATAGATCAAAGAAGCGAAATTATCAAAACATACATTTAAGTTGGAAATTCAAACAGAGTCCATTTCAAGTGGAAACTCGACAAACAAGATAATTTTATAAAAAGACAAATAGATAAATAAAACATAGTTAACTCGCCCTATTCATAGAAAACAGGGTGTTCCGGAAGTTAACGTCCAAAATCTGAGATTTGGGTGTAACGGAATATCACGACAAAAAAAAAATCAAATTACCTATGTGAATAATTTGCCAATTTGTTTTTTTTTGTCAAAAAATCTTTTAAAAAATTTTGGCTAAAAAGATTAATGTTTTCTGACAAAAAATTAAAAATTTTAAAACACCCAAGCAGCACACTCGACAAATTGTCGAAATAAAAAATCGACAGAATATCGAATTCGATAAAGTGTCGCGTTAGTTCCGCATAAATCGTGAAATTATCTTTCGATATATAGATAGATTATCGACGAATTATAGTTAGCAAAAATTTCGAGATTATAGTAAGATATTTTATCGATAATATATCTATAATATCGAAAGATAATTTCACGATTTAGGCGGAACTTTATCGAATTCGATATTCTGTCGATTTTTTATCGATTTTTTTATTCCGATTTTTCGTCTTTTACTAGCTTTTTTCTATAATTAAAACTCATTAATTAGCATAATTAATACATTAAACTATGCCTAAACACATTATTCATGTTACGGTAAGAGGATCATTTCAGAAAAAGTGAAAAAAAATTATAAAAAATCTGCCACACGTGGGGCTTGAACCATCTACCTCCTGCATGGTAATCCTCTTCCTTAACCACTATGCCATACCTTATCGTTGAGGAATTAGCAATAAAACGCTTATAATAGGCAGTTTAGTACTTCCAGACGTGTTGGACTTAGAAAAATGTTCACCAATTTGGAAATAATTTCAAATAACGTCACAAAATCGTTCGACAAATTTCAGATTATTTGTCGATAATGTAGTTTCAAATATCGCCACAAAATCGTTGAAAAATCGAATTCGAGGAATTTCATATCACGTGTCGATAATATAGTTTCAAATATCGTCATAAAATCGTTGAAAAATCGAATTCGAGAAATTTCAGATTACGTGTCGATAATACAGTTTTAAATATCTTCACAAAATCGTTAAAAAATCGAATTCGAGAAATTTCAGATTATTTGTCGATAATATAGTTTCAAATATCGTCACAAAATCGTTAAAAAATCGAAATCGAGAAATTTCATATTACGTGTCGATAATATAGTTTCAAATATCTTTACAAAATCGTTAAAAAATCGAATTCGATAAATTTAATATTCTTTGTCGATAATGTAGTTTCAAATAACTGCACAAAATCGGTGGAAAATCGGAATCGATAAATTTAATATTCTTTGTCGATAGTATCGTTGACGAATATCGTCATAAAATCTTAATAATATCGAATTCGATAGTTTTTAGATTTTTTGCCTATGAAGTTGTACCGTTAAATCTTTATAATATCGTGAGAACATCTATAGATTTTCAAACGATTTTTTATCGATACGTTACATCTTCCGATATTATCGATCGAGTGTGCCGCTCGGGATAATACAGTTTTAAATATCTTCACAAAATCTTTAAAAAATCGAATTCGATAAATTTAATATTCTTTTTCGATAGTATAGTTTCAAATATCTTCACAAAATCGTTAACAAATCAAATTCGAGAAATTTCAGATTATTTGTCGATAATATAGTTGTAAATATCTTCACAAAATCGTTAAAAAATCGAATTCGAGAAATTTCAGATTACGTGTCGATAATATAGTTTCAAATATCTTCACAAAATCGTTAAAAAATCGAATTCGAGAAATTTCAAATTATTTGTCGATAATATAGTTCTAAATATCGTCACAAAATCGTTGAAAAATCGAATTCGAGAAATTTCAGATTACGTGTCGATAATATAGTTTCAAATATCTTCACAAAATCGTTAAAAAATCGAATTCGAGAAATTTAATATTCTTTGTCGATAGTATCGTTGACGAATATCGTCCTAAAATCGTAATACTATCGAATTCGATAGTTTTTAGATTTTTTGCATATAAAATCGTACAGCTAAATCTGTATCATATCGTGAGAACATCTTTAGATTTTTAAACGATTTTTTATCGATACGTTTCAACTTTCGATATTATCGATCGAGTGTGCTGCTCGGGCATTTTTGTCAAGAAATCTCCCTGAGAGTACAGAAAAATCTTTTTTAAAAAAATTCTTGAGAAAAAATACCATCAACATTTTTTTTTTTCAAAAAAATCTCATTTTTTTTTGAAAAAATACTTTTGTCTGAAGATCTTATGTTTTCTTACTTAGACAAATTCTCTCGTCAAAAAATCTTCTAATACGAATCTACCTATTGACAAAAAATTTTTCATGAAAATTTATTCCAACAAAAAAATCGTAATAAATTAATAACCATTTCTTAAAAAAAATTACCTAAAATGATCAGTGGCGTATTTAAGGGAGGGGGATGTTAAGGGGGTGCTTACGAAGATAAAGTTCCAAAAATGACGAAATTTCAGCTTTTTAATAAAAATTTTCACTTTTTTTGGTCAAGACCCCCCCCCCCCCTTACATGCCTGTCTTGCTACGCTACTGATCACAATACAGGATTTTTTGCAATTTCGAATTGCATCTATCTATGATTGAATAAAAAATAAAAATTTTCTAGGTACAAGTAGGTAAATTTTTTTAAAAACTTAGTTAGCTTCTCGATGGATGAATATGGGTTAGTCGAAATAAAAACTTTACAACGGGGAACTGCCATTGAATAAGGAATACACTTCTCCGTCCCTCCTGCCATATCCACCTTTCACATATTTCCGCAAAGGCAAAGTCATACACCACAAACGTTCTAAAGACAATAAAAAAACAATACTCGCAAAGTCATCAAACCGTGCACTAAGAACATTTATACTTATTTCTTCCGATGAAAATATAAACGTATAGTATAATGGTTTCTGGGCAGAAAAAACTTTTCACCGACTTTATTCGACGCTACGTTGGAATTTCGTCCTTGGTTACATTTTTTCTACTCGAGACGAACTTCGATAATTTCCAAGGCGGTGTAATTTATAATGCGGGTAGTTTGTATAAGAAGAAATTAAGCTGCTGATTTAATTGGTTAATTGATCCGAATGATTTGCTTTCTCGCCAGCAGCGCGCACCTGCCTACATTGATTATACTGTGAAAAATATTCCACGCTCGGAAATTTATTCTTATAACCGGCGAATTGGTTCCTTGAGGATAGAACAACTGAGAAAAATGAAAAATAGGCGCTCGGTGTAATAAAAATAAATTTTAAAAAATGATCGTTACTCATGTATCCCTTATTCCCTCAAGATAAACGTTAAATCAAACGAGATAGAAGAAAGCCTTTTGCAGCTGTTAGCTGTATCAATGGTAAGAGTAACAGCGGAGCGACGAATTGGATAATTTGCAGAGTTTATTTTTTACTTTCTTATTTTCTACTAGATATTTTTTCTTGTTCGTTTTCTGTTTTCTTTATTTTGTAATTTTCAAAAATGTACCCAGCGACGCGAAGGATTTAATTTACTTTAAATTGGTTTATGTAAATTGGAACACTAATTTAGCGAAATATACGAAGGAAAAAAATATACTCATACCTACGATGAAAAAAAAGAGTAGTTTGTAATTATTTTTCGAGTTGAAGGAAAAGACAATGGTTGACTGGGCTATTTGGGTGTTTCGCAATTACGAAAATTATTCTCATTAAGAGGCTGTAATGATTTTTAACAGATGGACGACTAATGAAGTTGCATTTTCAGCGAAGTTTATTGATTAATTAGAGAAGGGAAAAGGTTAAAAATCGCTCACGAGGGAAAATAAAATGATTGATTTTATGTCACAAATTTTTTCTCAAGACTTTTGTCAAAAGATGCTGTCATTTTAAGAAAATAATCAGCAATTCTTTCAAATATGATTTGAAGTACCCAGACCTCAGGACCGAATTTTAGCTGCCAAAGTTGATTTTTCGATTTTTGGCGAATTTTTGAAAATAGTTAAAACAGCCCCCTAAAATCATTTTTTGACAAAAATTGTAAATTTTGAGATAGAATTCTGAAAATTGGTTTGTGTACTAAAGTGGACCCTCCGAGTCGATTGAGACCGTTTGCGAAATGATCTGGAGCCTCCAGAACAAGCGACTTTTCTCCAGCACACAGGAATCGTTCCAGATGGCGTTGTAATCAACTTCACCAGCTGAAAATTTGTTCCTAGCGTTAGTGTGATATTATATAGGTATTGATTGGCATAATTGACTCCCAAATTCGAGGTGTCGAGTTGGCACGTGTATTTTCTTGACAAGTTTAGATTTTTTTTTAAATGAAAAATTTTCAAGTTGTCATGAAAATACACGTACCAACTCGTCACCTCGAGTTTTGGGTTCAACTGTGCTGAGATCGACTGATGATATCATACTGACGCTGGGATTAAATTTTCATCTGCCAAAGTTGATTATAGCACTGTCTGGAGAAATTCCAGTGCGCTGGAGAAAAGTCAAGTTTTTTTGGAGGCTCCAGATCACTTCGAAAATGACCCCAATCGACTCGGGTGGTCGACTTTAGCATATTTAAACCGATTTTCAGGATTCTATCTCGAAATTTACAATTTGTAAAAAAAAAAAAATTTAGGGGGCTGTTTTAGCCATTTTCAAAAATTCGTCAAAAATTGAAAAATCAACTTCGGCAGCTAAAAATTGGGTTCTGAGGTCTGGGTGGCATGATCCTTCAGTGACCCAAATTTCAGCTCAATCATAGAGGTGACGAGTTGGCGAGGTTCCCTTTTTACTTGTTAGTAAAATTTTGATCTGAATTTTAAAAATTCAATTTCAAGTTCTGTTGATTGAGAATTTTTTAAATTTTTAAATATTCTGAATTCTCTAATTTTTTCCAACTTTTATTCATTTTTAGTTGAATTTTCAATTTTCTTGTAATTTTTATAACTATTTTGGAAACTGTATTTTCAAAAATTTAAATTAAAAAAAAAATTGGCTTATATTCTTTTTGTTGGGGAGGGGGTACATACATACTATACTTATTAAGATTATTCAGTAGGTAGTAGTTACTAGTCCCTCATAAAATGGACTTTTATTGTACCTCTCTCCCCCCTCAAACGATACGTTTAATTCTAAATATGTTTTGCAAGTTCACTTTAAAAAAATAAAAAGTGAAATTTCAAATAAAATTGAAAATGATCGTCTTGTCAACTGAAAAATAATAATTTCAATTAAAAGTTACTAAAAATGAGAAAAATTTAAATAAAATCGAAAATTTGAATTTTGCAGGCTATTTTGAACGTAAACTGAGATTTCAATTGATAAATTGAAATCTCAGTTTACGTTCAAAGTAGCCTGCAAAATGACGCAACTTTTAACGTCCAAACGCCCCCATCCCCCTATTCTTTGTCAACCCTAAATTCGATAATTCATTTTTGTGGGATCATTAACCTGCCCTCCAAATGGCTCATTTCATTCAAAGAAATAATTGTGATATTGGAACTGCGAATAAGGAAGGAGGGTTAAGTAAGTTATACCTTGGTTGGATTCTTAGAGAAAGTAAATTGCGTTGGTTCATAAAATTTTCATCAGTCAATTTTGTAAATTATTCATACCTATTCAAAAAATTTAAAACCTAAAATTTTTAATTTCAAAGTCTTTCAAAAAAAATCCAAAAATTATCGAATCAGGGTTTATACAAGGTAATAGTAGTGCAAATGTAGTGTTTTGAAAAATGGATTACGAAAATAATGAACAAAACAATAATTGGGATTCAAATTAATGAAAAAATCAAAATTGGAAATGAAAAGTCACAAATTAATTTGTTTTGCAAGTTTATTAAAAAAATAATTATACTGTTTTGAATTTTCGATTTGAAAAAAAAAAAGTTTCTCGTGCTACCTATTTGAAAATTTTCCTGTAGTAAATTTGGATGCTAATTTTTTGAGAGAGAGTTCTCAATTTTCTGTCATTTTGTGAAGGAGGTATGTGAAAATTGTGTGGGTAGTAGTGAGTAATTTTTTTTTGGAAAAAATATTCCTTCAAACACCATGCAAATATCCAAAAAGGACGTATATTGCACGTAAACCACGTCACATTCGCACATTCGAACTTTGGTGGCTGGTTCTGTATGTGAAAATCATTGGCGAAAGGTCGTCGCTGGATTATTTTCTCCTTTCTCCTTTCTTCCAGGAACGTGTCGAGGAAATTAATAAAGGTATGAAAAACAAAGATGATTTGATTTTACATTTTCAGTGAAGCTTATCGGTCTGAAATTGCTGTGTGTGAACATACGTAGATGTTCAGACGAAATGAAGAAAATTTAAGCTTGCCAGAAGCTGGTCTTTATTTCGTTGTAAACATCGCAGGATTAATTTTTCACTATTCTCGAATACTCGAGTTTGGTAACCTCTTTTTGTTCAGCTTGTATGTCGTTCAAAAAATGATAGGTAGGCACCTGTGTGGGTTTTTTCAATATTATGAACTCTTGGAACTTGCTACTGTGCCTTATACATACGATATAAGTGGGTATGGGTATCGTATAAAATGTACGAGAAGTTTGGTGGCGAAGAAAATAGCACATTTGAGATCTACACCGCAGAGTCGAGAAAAAGCATTTTCAATAGCGTAGTTATTCTCTTGGAAAACAATCACGATTTGATTTTTCATCTTGAGTGGGAATAATTGGTCTGAGATTTATATTTATACGCGCGAATAATTTTCAATATTCTCGCATACTCGAGTTAGATGACATTTTTTTGCAGCTTGTACGTCGTTCAAAAAGTAACAGATACTTGTGTGGGTTTTTTGCGCTATGAACTATTGGAATCTAGTACACTATAGGTATGCTACATTGTATGAATTCGACTTTGTACGTAGGTTTTGAGACGAAATGGATGAAAGCGATGTGATTTAAAGAGAAGAGAGAGGCCCAATTGAAAAATGTTTGAAACAAAAGTTATAGATTAAGATCTGAAGAATAATTTTGCTTATTATAAAAATTTTGATTGGACCCCTCCCTCTCGTCTAATTTTAATACTACGTAAAAACTTATATTATTCGAAATTGGAGGAGAGGGAGAGGGTCGAATTGAAAATTTTTTCAAACAAAAGTTGTAGATTAAGATTCTGAGAATAATTTTGATCATCACAAAAATTATGATTGCACCCCTCACACCCCTCCAATTTCGAATAATAAGTATTTATGTACGTAGCTGTAGTATTATGATTTATTGTGATTATGAAAAATAAAAATTTATAAGAGAGAAGGGTCCAATCGAAATTTATAAAATGACCAAAATTATTTCTCAAGATCTCATTCTATAACTTTTGTTTGAAAAAATTTTCAATTGACCCCCTCCCTCTCCTCCAATTTCGAATAATATAAGTATTTACGTAGTATCAAAATTAGACAAGAAGGAGGGGGTCAATCAAAATTTTTATAATGACCAAAATTATTTTTTAGATCTTAATCTACAACTTTTGTTTCAAAAATTTTTCAAGTGGGCCCCTTCCTTCTCTTTAAACTGTAGTTTTCATATTGTTTTTCAACTTTATAACTTTTCTTGTTTTTTAAATTTTTTTTTAAATTTTAATTTTCTATTGAATACATTCCAAGTGAATTTATTTTTCTATAAATATCCAACCTTTTTTGCTTATTTTTATGTAACATTTAGCATACCATACAGCATGACAGCATGAGTACCTGCTTTTACGATGACCAAACTCGCGATAAACGTCACGAGGATCTTTACGAAATTGGTAAAGGAATTCCGACACAATATTTCAATTTCATTCTTTTGTTTTTTGATCGTTCTCTCATATCTCACATATTATGCTTCGATGCACATTTCACTATTTTACGTTTAAACAACGACAAAGAGCAGACGTACAAAGAAGAGTATGGGTGTCGATAAAATATTCGTATAATTATTGTGACAATTTCCTTTTCGTATACCTTATTCTAAGAATCGAGTGCCTGGTAGGTGTAGTGGTTAGGACCTCGGTTTCCTGAAAACGAAGTCGACGCGACGATTCAATTTCCAATTTGGAAAATTTTTATTAAAAATCAGTCAATAATTTTCTAAAATTCCTTCAGAATTTTTTTAACCTTTCGTCGTTGGAAATTACCTTACCCGGCCCCGCTCAATTTTTTTTCGAATAATTCAATCGTGGAAATTTTCATCATGCCATCGAGAGAAAATTAAAAATAATTTGCCAGAATCATTCGCGATGTTGACGTAGCCGAATTTCCTGGTGAAAGTGTTCATTTCTTTCAATTTACACTGGTTTTTGGACAATCAAAATAATTCTCATTCTCTGGATGTGGCCTAGCTCAATTCGCTTTGGAGAAGGTAATACAAAAAAAGTTACATACCTATCGAATGGTAATTTAAATTTGAAATCTCTTGTAAACTTCTCTATCACAGCATGTAGCAGTAAAAATTGAAAATTGAAAAATTCACCTGTAACAAAATATTGTAAAAAATTATATTAAAAAAAAAATCGCCTTAAAAAAACACAAAAGAAATATTTCACAAAAAACTACCTATCAATAAAAATTAATTTATAAATTATGCAGAGAAAAAAATGGTATGAGAAAGACTTTTCTGAAAAAGTCTTTTTCAAAAAAAAAAAAAGTAGCACAGTTTTCTCTTGTCCATCTGCGGCTCTTTTCTCTCGAAAACCATCAACGAACTGACAAATTTCTACGACGTATAATTCGCTGCACATTGGTATACTTTTTTACTGCTTCTTTCTCTCCTCCATTTTAGCTAATTTTTTTCTTCGAAAAAATCAGCTATTAAATTTGACCCGTTGGTAGCAGTGGGGGGTGGGAGTGGTATTTCTCGACGTTTTATGACAAAATATGACGATTGGCACTAATTTCGCATTTTGGTATTTCTTTATATATAACTATATATATGTATGTATGTATAGACCAAAATTTGTTGGTGCGATAACTCGAGTTATAATTGATGGAATTAGTTGAAATTTATGTCAATGGTAGAGGGTCATTGGGAATAGAAGCCTATTGAATTTGAGCGAAAACGGTTCGCGGGTTCGCGAGATATTCGCATCAAAATTTTCAAAGCTCATTAGCTCCTCAAATATGGCAGATGGGTGAAATTTGTTCATAACTTTTTCTGTAGTAGTGATTGAGATTTAACCAAATACTTTAAATATATAATACTGGAAACTTCAATGGGGACAAGTGACCCCAACAAAAGCGCTCTTTTAGCGGCTCGGCATGAAACTATTCTCAGACTTTCGACCGATCGTCATGTCTTCGACCAATCAGAGGGCGAATCACGCGACGATTAGTCGAAAACCTGGAATTAGTTTCATGCTGAGCCGCTTAGAGAGCGCTCTTCTTGGGAGTCAAATCAAAAGCACAGAGTTTCCAGTATTATATATGTAAAGTATTTGATTTAACCAAAAACGTAACAATAACGTTACAGTAACGTTATTTTAACGTTATTAATCTGGTATTAATGTTGTTATGACGTATCTATCATTTGTGTGAAAAAACATCACTATAACGCTTCAATAACATTATTATAATAACGTTACTATAAAGTTATTATAATAACGTTACTATAAAGTTATTATAATAACGTTACTATAACGTTATTTTTGAATTTTTTGTTATATTTCATCAATAGCATTGTAAAATGTAACAATAACGTTACAGTTACGTTATTGTAACGTTATTAATCTGGTATTAATGTTGTTATGATGTATCTATTATTTGTGTGAAAAAACATCATTATAACGCTTCAATAACGTTATTATAGTAACGTTACTATAACGTTACTGTAACGTTATTTTTGCATTTTTCGTTATATTTCATCAATAGCATCACTACAATACGTTTCTATAAAGTTATTGTAACGTTATTGTTTCGTTTTCGGTTGAAAAAAATTTGTTCATAACTTTTTCTGTAGTAGTGATTGAGATTCAATAAAAAACGCAACAATAACGTTACAGTAACGATATTTTAATGTTTTTTGAACTTATGTTATTGTTGTTATGACGTATCCACTATTTGTGTGAGATTTCCATCATTATAACGCTTCATTGACGAAATGTGTTCGATTATTCATTTCTCACAATTTTCTTGTGTCCAATAACCTTTATCAATTTATGGGAGTAGGCAATTAAATATTGAAGAAAGGAAATGAATTCCATCATAATTCAGGATCAGGTAATTTTATAATTGAATGAAAGCTACAATGATATGACAGGAGTGAGAGACATTCATAAGAACAAGAAAAATAGAAAAAAATCAGCTTGTCTACCGCAGATGCTGCGGTAGAGTTTTTTTAAATTTAAATTTTATTTCTAATTTTTTTTCGAAGGGTGTCCAGTTGAAATTTTTTGAATCTCGAACATGGAATTGTGGAACGATATTTTTTTCTCCAAAAAATTGGGATTCTTTTTCAAGAGATAATTTTTTAATGTATTTTTTTTTAATCTCTAAAAATTAATAATTTTTCTACTCCAAAAAATTGAAAAGAAATTACCTACTCTAAAGAAATTAGGACATTTTTCTAATCAAAAAATTTTTGATTTTTTTTTCGAAGAAAAACTCGAATAAATCAGGAAAATTTTTACATTAAGTCACTGACTTCAAAAAAAATGTGTTTTTTTAATATAAATTGGCTTTTTTACTTAGGTACTTCAAAAACCTAAAAAATTAACATTTTTTCACTTCAAAAATTTTTTTAAAAATTTCACTTCAAAAAATTGAAAAAATTATAATTCCACAAAAGTTGGAAGATTTAATTTTTAACCGGACAAAAAAATAATGAGAATTTTTCCTCGAAAAAGTTGAAAGATGTTTTCTTCTATATTTATAACAAGATTATTTCTAAAAAAATTCAATGACTTCAAAAAAAATTGGATATTTAATTTTTACAAAAAATTAGAAATTTTTAAATTGGGTTAAAAAATCTGTTTTCTTCATTTAAAAAATGCATAAGCTTTTCCCCCAAAACATCAATAAAGATTTTTTACCTACTGATTTTTTTTCACTTCAAAACAAAAAAATCTCATTCGCACTATTTTTTTTACGTTTTCTTTCACAGCGATGGCACCAATTTTTTAACTTGGTGGCGAATACTCCAAGATAGTACCAGTTGAGTTGACGAAGTGACTCCAGAAGCATTTTTAAAAAAAATAGATACCAAGAAAATTAAAAATTTAGATTGAAATTTTTCACTCCATGAAAGTGGGAAGATTTCTTTTCCAAAAAAGTAAATTTTTTTGCAAAAATTCTGATAAACAAATTTGATTTTAGATTCCAAAAAATTAAAAAAGTATTTTTTTTGAAAAAGTTGCTACCCAATTTTTTTTTATAGAACAATTGAAAAAATTAAGAAATTTTTTAACCCAAGAAATAATTTTTTTTATATTTTACAATTGTGCTTGTACATGATTTTCCAGTTTTTTTTGTATCTCTTCAAAAAAAATTGTGATTTTTTTTAACGCTAAGGTACCTACAGGTAGGTAATTGGATTTTTATTGTCATAATAATTCAAAGTTCTCTTTTAATCACGTTGAAAATGAGAACTTCAATTTTCGAAATATAGAACAATATTATATCAAATTTATCTAATGAAATCGAAAATTTTATCTCGTTAAAATTAAAAAATTGTACCAATTTCCAAATAAGAGACCTCAGAGGTTTAAAACACTGATGATAATATACTCAACAATGTCGAATAGTCAACACAAAAAAACTTCATGCCACGTACCCCATACCTTCAATTTTCCAACAAAATTATCTCAAAAATAGAAAGTTTACCAACAACACCCCCTCTCCCAACTTCAAAATCTCATTAGAACTTCACACATCGTACACGTTTCGTATTAGAAAATCATCGAAGGAGAATTCGACTAAATCCATTACATTTTCCATCATCTTGTTTGATAAATGTCATTGGCTGGAAACTCCGAAACCACTCATCGAACGTCTCGCACAGGAAGGTAGAAAAAAAAAGGGTTTCAAACTTTGTATTCAAAGTTGGTCGTCGAATTGGAAAATCAACTCGTAGACCGAGCAGTATACTGGTGATAACATCACGCTGTAAAATTAACTTTTTTGGCAAATGAAAAATTATGATAGGCGAAGGGTGCCTATAAGTTTGTAAATTTATAAACATCTGCTTCGAAAGTGAACCCGGCTAAAGACGATTTAAGCGACGGTTCCTTTTCGGAATACAAATTCACCTCATATATGCGGCTCGAGTCGAGAGTTGGGAAAATAAAAAAAAGGAAAAAACTAAATAAAGTAATTTTTCGAGCACTCGAAGTTGCAGGAATAAGAAAATCATACCACGAGAATTAGCATCGTATCGATGATGAAAATATCGCGTTTTATTTTAATCGGTAATTACTTTAATAATACGTAGGTAATTACGAGTTAGGCAAGTTGATTACATTTCGACATTGCGAATCCGAAAGCGTGAACTTTAGCGAGTTTTCATTCTTCTTACGAGAAGACCGATGAATTATTCATGTCTGCAAAAAATCCTCTCAATTTGCGTATCATTTAGACTGTTTTCTATGGTCTCGCTGTGCCTTGCTGCGCGTTATGTCAATACGTCTATGCAAATTCCAATTTTAAACCGAATAAAATGCAGTTAGCTTTACGCGCTAATATTGATAATTTTTCAAAAATGATGCCCAAGTTAGATTTTTTCTATTCTGATGGCTCTGGCGAGAGAAAAACCCACCTATTGAAGGGTTTTGTTGTAAAATGAATACAAAAGGGTTGAGGTGCTCGCGGTACCTTTGTGATGTAAATGCAAACTGATTGTTATCTTTTCGTTGCAGTGCCTTCGATAGAGTTATTCATTAAAATGTTGCAAAAAATTCTACGGCGATGGCGTTTATTTCGATATGGTTTTTTTCTTTTTTGTTCGCGTGTCATTGCTCTTCGTGATATTTTTCATACTTCTACGTAGGTAGGATGAAATAGTTAAAAATTCGGAATTTAGGTATCGATCAATCAGTGCTCGAATTGAGTGAAATTATGAAGCGGAACTCATTTTGATGCAAAATTTTGGCCAAATTATGTAAAAACCACGAATTGAACATTGTTTTAATTTATTAATATTTTCTTAATGCCCCCTTCGTTTTTGGTAATTTTATATATTTTTTTGGGCCTAATGTTGGATATTTTATAGGCTTTTGAAAAAAAAAAATTTAAAAATGATCCAATTATATCAAAATTTTGGCGGACTTGTGAAAAATAAATTTATCCAAATAATAAATATTAAGGACCAGTTGTACCAAGTGAGTTAAACTCGGTTTAACTACTTAAACGGAGTTTATCCAAAACGTCATGTTGTACCATCGCTTAAATCGAGTTTAAATCGGAGTTTACCTAAACCACCGATTTCGGTGGTTTAAATCAAGGTTTAAATCACGTTAGACTTAAACTGCGTTGTGATTGGTTGTTGACTGTTGATATTTTGTTTGGTAAAAGTCTAGTGGAAGCATAGACTTGGCATAGACCACGGCGAGACCACGGTGATAAAAAAATTTTACTATCAACCGTCAACAATTTGCAACGAATTAAGAAAAACAATAATACAGCCGCGTATTTTTTACTATTTTTCGAAAAAATGTCTTTCAAAAAGCTGCTAAACGCGCGAAAACATTTTACCAACCTACGTAAAAATATCGCGGCTTCAAGTTTAGCTAAACCATCGTTGGTACAACACGACTTGATTTAAACTCGGTTTAAATTTTAACCCAAGCTTAGCTAAACTGCAGTTTAACTAAAAATTGTACAACTGGGCCTAAGTATTTGAAACCTTAAGTAGAAAAAAATCAATAAACCCTTTTTTAGCAATGAGATGTAAGCAATTTTTTAAAGGTGTTTCTAAAGAATAAAGATATTTTTTATTCCAAGAAAATCGATTTTTTTCAACAAAAAAAAAATGTCTTTCTTTCTTTGAGGGTGTGAGATTTCCTTCTACAAAAAAATTGAGAAATCCCTCCTCACCCCGAAAATTTGAAAAATATTTTTTCCTCAGAAAATTGAGATGCAGTAAGATTTTTTTCTGAAAAAAAAATGAAAATTTCTTCTCAAAAGGCCTGAAAATTTCTTCTCTAAAAATGAAAGATTTCATCCAAAACGAAAAGATTTTTTTCTCCAAAAATTTGAGAAATACCTACCTATACTTATTAACTTTTTACTAAAGAAAAATTTGGTTTTTTTTTTTCGAGACATTAGAGATATATTTTTTTTAATTCCCACAAAAATGAGAGATTTCATTCCAAACAGAAAAAGATTTTTTTCTAGATTTTTCCTCCCAAAAAAATGTACGATGTATCATCTTTTTTTTTTAGAGAAATGTTTTTTTATCATTTTTTCTCCAAAAAACTTGAAAGATTTTTTTAGCCAAAAATTCGAAAAATACGTATTATTATTATTTCAGAAAAATTTTCCTCTCCAAAAACTGTGTTTTTTTCTTAAAAATTGATAGTTTTTTTTTCAAAATATTTAGGAATGATTAAATTTTATTCTAAAAAATGTGCGCTTTTTTCTGCAAAAAAGAGACCTTTCCTTCAAAATTAAAACAAAAAATATATTTTTTTATGTACTTTAGAAGAGCTAAAGAGTGAATTTATTTTTAAATGAAAATCGAAAAAAGTCTTAGCTTTTTAAATTGGACGACTTTTAGACATTTTGAAACATATTTTCGTAAAGATCGATTTTTTTAAATGAATTTTGCTTTAGGTGGCTCCAAAAAATTATGCCAAGTATTTCAAACAGAAAAACAGTTTTCGTGTTCCGAAATATTTGACTAACTCGTAATCAAGATCTACAGAAAAATAGAGATTTTTCCTCCAAAAAAATGTAAGATTTTTTCTTCTTTTTTTATAATATTTTTTTCATTCATTATTTTTTCCTTCAAAAAATTGAAAGATTTTTTTTTATCCAAAAAGTTTAAAAATATTATTATTTCAGAGAAATTTTCTTCTCCAAAAAATAAGCTTTTTTTTTTTTTTTTTTTGAGAAAAAAATGTACCTAATGTATTTTCGAAATGAACACAATTTTCAACAATTTTCAGAATATGGTTTCGTAACACCTCTGGGAATCTATTCGCTTATTTTCGTTCAATAAAATCCGAAAATCATCAGTAGGGTCTCATCAAACACATCCACCTCCCTCTCACTCACGTGAAAAAGAAAATCCAGCCCCTTATGTAAATTTACCATCACTAATCACACATATTTTCTCTATTTACAGAACACAGCCATCCGGAGCTCTTCGCAGATAACAAGATATGGTGAAAAATGGGCCTGAGCCGGCAGAGAGCGAAGCATAGCGCAAAGGTAAACAAAATTTCGATAATTTCGACAATTTTTTCACCTCTTAGCATGCAAACAAAGCCGCCAGAGTTTCACATTTCTCGTACTCGTAGGCACGAGACGAGACTCCCCGAGTAAATGTCACCGACATTGCATCGAATCGACACGTAAAATCCCACCAGGTTGCTGCTTCTCGCACCGGTAGACATTTTTTATAACTCAACCCACGTCAACTTTTCATTTTTCACTAAACGTTTCGTTTTACTAATACTCGTACAGCACGTATACCCAAATCGGAAGGCAAAAGAGAACCCTGGTCGAGTAACCTGATACGGGTTTCGAGTATAGAAATAATGAATCAAAGGAACATGTCATCGGCAGTTTTTTTCTCTCCACTAACGACGACGTTACATGAAAACATTCTCCAGTGGATTGTTCTTTTTGTCACCAGATTATGTCAGCGTATTCGAGACGAATTATATGTAAGAAATATAAATCTTTTTCCGGTGGTTTTAGCAGAGGAAACCCAGCTTCAGAAGGGGCTTCCGAATCCTATCTTCTATATACCTTTTTACAAAAGTAAATAAAATTCGACGCAATATTTTGCCTCATGAGCGACGAAATTTATCAAAATAAAACCCTCGATTCGTAGTATACCAGTTTAAGGTATTGATTTAATGCGAAAAATGCTTTCGAATCGGATTTCTTTTACAAAGTAAACGTACATCGAGAGAGGTTGTTCTCGATGTACGTTCGGGAAGTATTTATTTTTTTCAAGCTTTTAAGACTGTATCAGCGTCTCGTGAAATGATGATAAAAAATGAAAATTTACTGATGGAAAGGAAACCATTGATGAGAATCGTCTCATGAGTTGTAGGATCTCTGATTGGAAGGATTTCATATGAATATTAAATAATGCACAAAGAGGTGAGGAGGGTTTTGAACCTCACTTTGATAAGTCTGCAAGAATTGCAAGACTTTCAATTTTTAAAATAAAATTCCATCGAAAAAACTTTCTCAAAATATTGTCGAAAAAATCCCCAAAAATTTTTTTCTGAAAAAATTTTGTTGAGAAAAATTCTTATTGAAAATTATTTACAAAACTTATGAAATAAACCAACTTCAAAAAAAATCCTTAAAGAAATTTTTTAAGACTTTAAGTATTAAAAAAAAAAAAAAAAAAAAAACCTTTCCAAAAAAAGTTTATTTGGAAAATTTTTTTAAGAAAAATTAATTTATTGCAAAATTACACAACTTATGAAATAAACAAACTAAAAAAAAATCCTCAAAATAATTTTTTGGGGCTTTTTTTTTAAAAAAAAAACTTTCCAAAAAATTTACTTGGAAAAAATTTTTAAGAAATTTTTTCGAATAAAAATTTTTATCTTTAGAGAAAAACTGTTATGAAAAAATGTCTACCGATCTCAAAAATTTTTCAACAAAAATCAAAAACGCAAAGAATATTGGACGTTTTGTGCACAACATCGGACGAAACTTTCTTAGTCCAAATACAGCGACATTATTACATGGCAAGATTCTTGAAAAATTCTCAGATATACCACTTAACTTGAAAATGAGAAAATTGCTCTAAACAAATTCTGTTGAAATGAAATTAATATTAAAAAATAATTAACAAAATTTTTTCTCACTAGGTCTAATATCTGGGGAGAAATATTGTCTTAAAAAATTCCAAAATTTCTTTTTTTTTCACAAAAATTACTTCTAAAGAAATATGTCATTGCAGAAATTTTTTTGAACATCTTAAAAAAGAAAATTTTGAAAAAATTTGAAATGAAAAATTTTGTTGGAATAAAATTTGGTTGAAATGATTTTTTTTTTTAATTTCTAGAAAATTTCTCGAAGAAACATGTTTTTGACACGAGATTTTTTCAATCAAATTTTCTATCTTGGGAGTAAATTATTATTTAAACAACTCCCACTGAAAAACTTCTCTAATTATTTTTTGAAAAAATATCAAAAAATTTTCTTGAAGAAAACTGACTAAAGTAACCTTTTCATTGCAAAATTATTCAGAAAAAAATTGAAAACATTTTCTCCAAAAAAATGTGGGTAAATAGGTACCTATCGCAAAAAGTTTTCTCGGAGATTTAAAAAAAAAAATTTCTGCCAAAAATTAAATTTTTTTTTTATAAGAAGTCACTATAAAAAGAATTAGAGTACTAAAAAATTTTTGAAAATTTTTTTTGCACAACTTGAACAAGACAATTTTGAAGAAAAAAACTTCAGACAAATACTTTTGTCAGAATGAAATTCGTACCTACTTGTAGGTAGTTAATTTTTTATTTTTTCTTATTGACGTCTGTCTTCAGCCCTCCTTCTACAATAAAATAAAATCTAAATTTCCATCTAGGGAAAAGTTATTTTCAAGAAATGGTCGAAAAAAAAATGTAATAAACTTTTGAGGGAAACCATTGGAGAAAAAATTCTGAGGTACTGAAAAATTCTTGAAGAACTTTTTAAGAACTTAAAAAAATATACGAGTATTTTGAAGAAAATTCTGTTGAAACAAATTTTGCATTGAAATTGATTTTATAAAAATAAAATACTTAAAAAAAATCATGGCGAATAGGTACTTACCCAATCTTTTTGTGAAGAGATTTTCTCAATCAAAATTTTTACCTTGGAAGAAAATTTCTACCAAAGACAGATAAGGCTCGTTCACAATACACCTTAACTTTAAAGAATACTAGTAGATATTACTTAATAATAAGTTTTTATATCCTCTCAAATCATCCCCGCCCCTAATTTTAAAAGAACTTTTTCCTAAAAAAAATCAACCTAACAAACAAGCAAGCCCAACAGTTGATCGAAAATAATTATAATAAAATATTAGGTAGCTATGTCTATGTATAATATGCATTTTCTTAGATGTTTTCTGAAGACATGAAAATCGATAAAAGTAGGTAACAATACAATGGCACTCGACAAAAAAATTTAAAAAGCAAACTACTACGATACTAGGCTGGTTACATCTTCAAAGAATGTATTCCATTGTTCGTGTTGTGCATTTGCCAATAAGCTCGAAGATGAAAATAAGCGACTCTTTATTCTCGAGAGACTCCGGCTAAGAAATAATTCCGTTACAAATGAAACACAACTCAAAATATAATTGCGATCGAAAAAATACTCTGGAGAAATAATCGAAAATACTCGAAAACGTGGGTGAACTTAGTTTAAATTCGTGTTAGCGACGAGTACGATAAAATAAAAGAATTCCAAGTTCATCATGCAGAATAATAGGTAAACAATGTAGCACAACTTATCATATTTGCATTTCCATCGAACCTATTAGTTACAGTTTCTTCGATCTTTCGACACCCCAACTTATTATTATAAACTTCAAACAACATTTTTATTTTCTTTACCAAGAGTTTAACTTGCTCGAAAAAAAAAATGTAACTTAATCGATTTGAGAGCACGTACGGGTATTCGTTGGAAGCGAAATCCCATTATAATTATTTTTCTGGCGTAAAATAATGAAAATGATAATAAAAAAAAGTCGTTTAAAATACACCAATTACTTCGTCGTCACGAAGTGAACTCATTTTTATAGACGAACGTCTTAATTTTTCACTCAACGAGGTACCGAGTAAAGTATAGAAAAAAATGATGAAAAATAATTAGAAAAGTTATAATATCTAGAGCTAGTTGTACAGTCGCCGGTTAAGTTCCATGAGCAGCGTCACGTGATCAAACGGAGCTGCATTATTGGTCACGCAGCTTAATCGAGGTTCTTAACCGGCCGATTTTGGCCGGTTAATCCTCGGTTAACTTTAATCGGTGACTCTATAACTAGGCCCTAACGTTAAAACGTAGATTAGGTACCTATAAGAAAAAGGTTATCAACATTCGTAAAACTTCTTAATTAGCAAAAAAAAGATTAACTTTTACTGATTACTTTGGAGTCTTTATATCGATGGAGTTTTTTTTTGTTTTATTTTTTATTACGCCTAATTTTTTCACTAGCTTGCTTTTCTACCTTTAAAAAATTCACTCAGGTATTCTTTCGCGAAGAAAACTTGAAAAATTCCTTTTAAAAAGAGAATTGATTTTCCTCTCTAAATATGGTTTTATTATTTCATTCACATCTTGAAAAAGCAGATTATAACGTAATCCTGTACAACGCGTTGAGTATTTTCCATTATAAACGGCGATGCTACGAGTGACAGACAGGATGGGATGTGGTATACGAGGAACTGGTGGTGGGGGTAACGTCGCGTATCGACAATGCGACAGTTGTAGTTAGGCTTTTGTCGAGGTATAACGTGTGCGCCAGTGCGCTTTTGAAGTATTCTCGTACGCTTGTTAAAATCAGACTTTTTCTTTTAAAAATAATACGACGAGTTCGTCATTAATTCATTTCATTCAATTCGTAATCATTCGCGGTTGATAATTTAAAGAGATTGGTTTTGTTTTGAAAGCACTTTTCAATTTCCCACGCTTGCTCGATATTATACTCCGCAATGGGGTTTCAAATTATGTTGCGACCTTGAAAAGTGAATTTTGTTTTTGGAAGTAAAAGTTGTTGATGAGAGGTTGTAATAATTTTTTCAGTTTTCGGATTACTAATGAAAATTTTGTGCTTAATTTATATGACATTGGCATTCCCGATCTCCCAAAGATATCAAAATACGAGTAAAACCGTTTCAAACTGTCACTTTTCTCCTTTTGAGTTTGATTTGAGTTTTTGAAACGCTTTGAAACCATTTTTAAACAGTGTCAACCATAGTTTTATTTTTGAATTGATACAATATTAATATTGGAGATTTTCTCCTGCACGAAACAGTTTCAATTTTGAGAACTGCGAGCTAAAAAAAAAGGCCTTATTTGAATGCTTTATTAAAGGCAAGTTGAGTTTCAAGATTCTTATAGCTGGAGAACATACTCGATAGTTGAGCAAACGTTTAGCCACGATCCTCTGAAGAAGGAGTTGGCCCATTCGTTATTGTTGAACTACAACCTGCCTGTATTCGCAATCTCTACAAGTATGGAGCAATTTTCGAAAATTCCGAAAAATAATATCATCTCTCTCGGCACCTCGGATCTGTTGGCCGGCAGGTTGGTACCTAAATGAGTTCCGGCATGCTCATGTATCACTCATGAAAGTGTTGAGCGGTAAACATCGGGCTGGAGTGATGGCTCTACCCCCCCCCCCCCCCCCCCGATGAAGGTCGAGAGAAGGGACGAGTAGCGGGCGCAGTATATCGAGGTAATGTTCGAGGCAGCGGATAACGTCAGATTTCCGTATTGGTACTTCGCTGAATTTTCTTGCAGAATTTACCAATCGACGAGATATTTGATCAATGCTTAATCAATAGCATCGATTATTGTTTCACTCAACAATGTCGATTCAAGGATTTGAAAGAATTTCTCAAATTCTTTTTTGATACCACGCTACTATACGAAGATTTCATTAATGAAAAAATTATTAATTAAAAAAAAATTCATTTCGAAATCATAAAAACGTGATACCGTAAGACCAAATCTAACCTGCTAGAGACCCTGAAAATGGGGTTGTTAGAACAGCCTTGACCAGGTCAAGGCTCTTCTGTCTTCAATTTTCTATTGTCTACATCACATATCGAGGTTCATTTCTTTATAGATTTTAAAAGTCGAGTAAGTATTATTTTTTTTTTTCAATTTCATTATTTTTATGTATATTTTGTATCTATGTATATATTTTATTTACGAGTGATTTGTTATCTTATTTGATTTTTACCTAAGATTACAGATTTTTTTTTAAATTGTACTTTTTTTCGGTACCACACGAAAATTTTTATCTAAATATTTCCTATTCGTATTCGGTAAAAAAAAAGGTAAAGAGTTTGTTGCAAAAAATGTGCAAAACTTTTTCCTCAAAAATAACATAAACCATTTTACAACATCTAACCCTGAAGTGAAGGCGAGTGTTGTGAAAAGATTCAACAGAACGTACTTTTATGTACTCCGCCCCTTTGACGTAAGGGATTAAAATTTTCTGTCAAAAGTTTTAATTAAACTTAAGAAAAAAAGAAGAACCATCAATGTACCTGTTGCTCAACTTCAAGCAGGTAGATACATTCAATTTCATCTGTTCACGTTTTTTTTTTTTTTTTTCAATAATTTTTCATGCGTAAAGAAATCGAGATAAAGGTGGTCTGAGTAAGTAATTGTTTATACCTAATTGTCAATTTTTTTTCTCGAATCCGTCTCATAAAATATACCTAACTCAGTAGGTACAACTTGATTAGAAACCATCATCTTGGTAATACTTTCGCCGATCTCGCGAATTAAATTTTAATAAAGTAAACAATGTCTGACATTTGAAGAGTACGCGTTTCATTACGCTGACGGCTTCCTATCGTCGAAGCTTTTTTCTTCACTTTAAATACATACAAGATGAATGGTTAATGGTAAGGCAAACATCAACAAACGACTCTTTAGGGGATTTAGCGTGTTGGAATTTTTATTCTTTCCCTTATAACATTAGGCAGTCAAAATACCCCCTTTACCCAGCGCAGCATTTACGCATAAAATATCAATCAGTTAAAAATAACGACGATAGTTTTCGTTTTCGGCGTCGAAACTATAAATCCCGATACGTTTTAAGTAACCCATCGTCTGTCAAATTTTGAAGTACATGTGGCCGATAAAAAGCGAAAATATCTGGTTGAAAAATCATTTCTCAAAATTTTCTTACTTCTGGGAAAAATTTTCCGAGTCATTTGTAAGGTTCAACGAGCTCGTAGGTTAGTTTCCATTATAGAAGAGGAGAAGGATTTGACAATTTAAACATTATTCGAGGAAATTACTGAAGTGAATTATTAATCCAATTCCAAGCTCTTTTTCAAAAAACAAGTTCTTAACACATTTTGTAATTCAAAATTCTCAATTTTTTGGATTGAAAAAATTGAGAATTTTTTGAAACAAACAATGTTTCAAACAAATTCTGGGGAAAATCTCCACTTTTTCAAAGAAACAATTTTTCAATTTTTTTGTAGAAAAAAAAATCCTGAAAAATTTATGTAGGTTTATTAATTTTTTAGTACCTAATTAAATTTTTCCATTTTTTCCTAAAAATTATCTTTTATTTAATTTGGAAAAAAATCAATTTTTTTTGAAATACAAAAAGTTTATGATTTTTTTTGGAATGAAAAATTTCTTCAGAGTAAAAATATTTTTTCATTTTTTGGAATTTTTAATATTTTTACAAAGAAATATTTTGAAAATCTTTTTTCAAATAAAAATTTTTCCAATTTTTTGGTATAAGACAGTATCTATCAATTTTTTTTTCAAAAAACAAACTTCTACGTTTTGCAATCCAAAATTATCAATTTTTTGGATTGAAATAAATCACAAGAAATGTTTAAAATTCTGGGGAAAACTCTCCACTTTTTCAAAGAAACAATTTCTCAATTTTATTGAAGAAAAAAATTCTGAACCTGAATTTGTTATATACTTACTTATGAAAAATATTTAAAACGTTTTTGAAATGAAAAACTTTTTGATTTTCTAGCAATTAAAATTTTTCAATTTTTTTTAAAAAGTAAGTAATCTTTCATTTTATTTGAAAAAAATCAAAAAATTTTGAAATATAGAAATTTTATGATTTTTTTGGAATGAAAAAATTTATCATTTTTAAAAATTTCTTTAGAATAAAAATATTTTTCAATTTTTTTGGAAATTTTAATATTTTTACAAAGAAATATTTTGAAACCATATTAAAATAAATAAATTTAGGCAGAATTTTTTCTTTTTTTCTTTCAGAATTTTGCAAAATTGGACATTTTTCATTAAAAATCGAACTTTTTGTGGAATATGCTGATGTATGCTCCTAAAATCACTAAAATATAACAAAATATGCGCTTATAGGTCGAATATGCAAAAATATGCTCCAACAAATAGAGCCCATTTTACTCAGAATCTTATGATTCATAAAGATCCAATCTATATACCGTGATAACTATCACATACAAAAATATGCAAATGCATGAAATTCACGGCCCTATTAATAATGAAGGGAAAAAAATCTAAAAATTTAAAACTTTTCAATCAAATATTTCGTAAGAAATTAGTGTTTCAAAGTTCTAATTATAGTAATAAAATGGCTAACATTGATATTACAATAGCCAATTGTGATCATTTTATTAATTGCTTAGAGCAACATTTGCTAAGAAATCAACACTTATTAGATGACGTTGACGTGCGGATTGAATTGAAGAATTTCATACGTAATATGTGAGTATCGATTTATCTTGATTTATGCTTGCTAACGGTATCATGATAAATAAAATATGAACTTATACCGCATGTAATGAATGTAATAAATTAAAGATGTTCCTTATCAATGATCATTTTTTTCCCGTAGGTGCACCTTCGTGCCTGATCATAATTTGCCACATGAGTATCCAAGTTCTGAAGCTTCGGATGCATCATCTGCTGCGAGATCATCGTCTGTAATGAGCCACGGAGAGGCTTCGGTTGCTAGTACCGATTCTGATGCAGCCATCGTTATTCCCCCTGCTCCAGTTATTCCACCTGTACCTCAAGCTCAGCCGGTTCCAGCTGCAGCGCCGGATTCTACTCCGAGAACTGAAATCGAAATATTTATTGCATATTTCATTAATACGTTGAAAGTTTTGTTTCATCGAGATACGGCCACTGCGGAAGGCATAAGTATGAGGGATGACCCAGAGCAACTCACCGAATGGCAAACATTTGTACAATTAAGTTTGTTTCCTGTTTGCACTACGCTTAGAATTTACCAACGAACGTATTCTGCTTGGTAATTATTCAAATACATTCATGATTTTTTTTTTGTAGATGTTTGCTAAAGTGATCTAATTTAACGTTTCAGGTGCGTAAATCCACCACCCGCAGCAGCCGGTCCACCAGCAGCTCCTTTTGAAAATATACAAGACGAGTAATCCCAAATATTTAGAAATTCAAACTCGATATTCGGATGTTTCCCCCATTTGATAATTTTCTTATCGTTTCGCTTACGTGGTTGTTTCCAGTTCATCTACGTTTTTTCTAATGATGTAGGTTATTATATTATTTGATTATAACAGGGAAGAAAACCAATTGAAACCAAAACCGGGGAAAACCACCACCACCAGATATTTCAATTGGTTTTCAAAACCATTTGGAACCATTACAATGAACTTCAAAAATTCATTCAAGAACCACCACCAAAAAGAACCAATTCCTTTCGAAAAGGCAGGGAAGAGAACCGTTTGGAACCACAACGAAAAATCATTTGCTGAAATAACCACAACCACAACCACAAGAAAGTGGTTTGAAAATAAAAAACCACCATCACCACCATTTTCAATTTCCTTTACAATGAAAACCAGAACCACCACCAATTAATGGAATTGGTTCTTTTTGGTTCTAAAAAGAGAAATAGTGGATTTGAAAGGGAAGGAGGGGTCCAATCAAAATTTTTGTTATAACCAAATTTATTCCTAGAACTTCAAGCAACAACTTTGATTTGAAATTTTTTTTAATTGGGCCCCTTACCTACCCCCTGTGGCCTGTTTTCTTCATTTTTCTGATTTTTCAGCACTCTGGAAAGTGGAAACATTATTATTTTTTGTTTTTTATTTGAATGTATATTATTTAATTTAAATTTATTGCAATATTGCGTTTGTAACTTGTAGGCAAATTAATTTTTTATTCAAATTTCAAAGATCTGATCTTTTTTTAGTTCTTTTGTGGTATAATAGAAAGCACGAAAATGGTTCCATCTGGTTCTGATGGTTAATGCCATAGATAAATGGTTTAAATGTTGGGAAATATTTTTCATACTACGAAATGGAAGCAATTCGATGAAAACCAATTGAAAAACCAAAACGGAACCACCACCACCACCACCACAACCATTTGAAATGGTTTTTAATTTGAGAACCACCATCACAACCAATTAATCAAGCAAAACCAAAAACCCAGAACCAGAACCAATCAAAAAAAATAAAAATTAAATGGATCCACTTTAGCACCAAAACCTTTTGAAAATGTTTAAAAACCAAAAACCAATTGGAACCACCAGTAATTTCAAAATTTTCTCAAAACCACCATCACCCTAACCAATTGGGTCTCAATTGGTTTTCTTCCCTGGATTATAATATTAATGAAACGAGTTATTTCACTCTTTTTTTTTAACGTACATACTCGTAGTAATTAAAAATGACATAAATTGCCTATATTTAAACGTTGATGAGCCGTCTTCGAATAAAGTGTAAATTATTTTGATAATAACGGGGTTTTCACGAAGCGTTTTTACACGCAAGAAGCTGCGTTTTTAGAAGAAGCTTCCAAAGTTGCTAAATGTAAGCGATCAAGAAGCTGCGTTTTTGGAAGCCGAATTTAGACGCAAGAAGCTAAAACCACTTCAGCTTCCTGCTTCTAAAACCAGCTTCTAGATGTGTTGTTGATGTGAGAAGAAGCGACTTTAGAAGCGATACACATTTCCACTTTTACATTTTTACAGAAATTAATGCGAAAGTGAAGTGGATTATTACAATTTGAAGTTATTGTTTTTCAATACTTTGTTTTAAATTGACTATTTTGTAATTATTACTAGTGTTTTTTTAAAAAAGGGGGAAATTCTTAGTAGCCATTTTAGAAGCTTAATGCAAACGTAAAACGTAAGAAGCTAGAAAGTAAGCTTCTAAAAACGCCAGCTTCTTGCGTCTAAAAACGCCTCGTTAAAACCCCGTTATTATGCTTCTTCATAACAACATTATCCAGTCCCAGGTGGGATATTTTCAATATTTTGGAAAATGTGTCTGTTTATGAAAAAAAATTGAATCCAAAAGTTTTTTTTTTGGACAAGTCAAGGTCATGATGCAGTTTCCAAAATTGATGAAAATATCCCACCTGGATAATGTCATAAAGAAGCATAATATAAAAATTTCATGACATTTCGTTTAGTATTCGCTGAGAAATCATGTAACTAAATTTTTTACTGATTTTGCCCTCCAGAGCACACCCTTAACGCTAGAACTCCTGAAAAAAATATGTTTTTTGGTATGTTTTGAACTTTGAACTTTAATAACTTTTCATTGGTTGATGGTAGAAGCCTGGAAAAAGTTCGAGGTAGGTTGTAGAGGATGAAAAGTAGATAATTTTTCATGTCTCAAACACCTATGTCCTCCAGGGATGGAAAACCGTTAACATTTTTTTTTCTGGTTTTGGTTTGGTTCTGGTTTTCAAAAGGTATTGGTTTGGTTTTGGTTGTGGTTTTGGTTTTCAAAATGTATCGGTTTTGGTTTTGGTTTCGGTTTTTTTTTTAAATTTCTATCATAAATGACTTTAAAAACAAAACAAAACAAGTAATAAAACCATTGAAATTCAAAATTAATCTTTTGAGTTATGAAATATGAATATGAAATACGAAAATATATAACAAATTATACGATTAAATTAAATTAAAATCGTTTTGAAATACCAAATACGATGTAAATCTGTCACTTTTTTGGCGGTCTTATCACTTTCCAACTTTTCCATCAAGTTTTTAGCTTTTTATAACGTGATTTCCGCTAGCTGCTCCTTTTTCGTGTTGTTCCACGACCCCCTACACTTTAACAGGCTAGGAAGGCTAGAATTGACAACGTCGCAACGTGGGCTGACTTTTTGGTTTTTCCATAAGATGTAATGCTAATTCAAATTGCAATAAATCGAAAAACATCAATTTTACGAAAAAAGTCCAAGAGACCTTTTTTAAGGAGAATTGAATAAGCTTTCTATTGATATAGAATTTTTTTGGATTTGGTGAAATTTTTAGTGAAAAGTGAAAAATTTTCTTGAAATGAAAAAATTTATCATTTAACCTATATCAAAAAAAATCACAAGAAATGTTACAAATTAATTTTTGGGGAAATCACCACTTTTTCAAAAAAACAATTTTTTGTAGAAAAAAAATCCGGAATTTTTTGTACTTATGGATAGAAATTTTTTAAAATATTTTTGGAATAAAAAATTTATTTATTAATTTTTCTAGCAATTAAACTTTTTCCAAAAAAATATATCTTTCATTCAATTTGAAAGAATTTTTGAAATGAAGAAATTTTATGATTTTTTTTTTTTGCGGAATGAAGAAATTTCCCCAGTTTTAAAAATTTCTCTAGAGTAAAAATATTTTTCAATTTTTATTTTTGGAGTTTTCAATTTTTTTTTTTTTTACAAAGAAAATTTTTTAAAATTTCTCATTTTTTGGAAAAAAAGTATCTATCAATTTTTTTCTTCAAAAAGCGAACTTCTTACTTTTTGGAACAAAAAATTCTCAGTTTTATAGGATTAAAAAAATTTTCAATTTTTTTTTTTTGAACAAGAAATGTGTCAAAAAATCTTTACTTTCTCGAAGAAACAATAATTTTTTGGAATGAAAAACTTGGGTGGGTTTTTGACAGTAGGTAAAAATGATTCATTTTTTCAGATTTTTTTTTTTTTTCGTTTGTTTGGAAAAAAAATTGCTCAATTTTTTAAAAACTTGTCAAAATGAAAGTGAAGTTGTCTAGCTTGTTCAATTCCTCACAAATCTAACCCGTTCACAACTTCAGCTGCATCTTTCAGGCTCCATACTACTTTTCCCAGAAGGGATGCCTAGTTTTAGAGGGTGAGGGTATGCGCGATCCTTGACCTCATCTTCGTGGATGGTACCTCTTGCCGGATTTTAAGCTTAAAAATTCCAACTAAGCTTTTTTTTTTAAAATCGATTTTCACCAAAAATTGTATGTAGGGACAGATACCCAAGGGTGGTATTGAGAAATTTTTTCAGATTTTTTCTACCTCTAAAATGACCTTGAAAACGACTCTGAGGGTCCAATTAAAATTTCGTAATAACCAAAACTATTCAAAACATCCAACATGTAAGTCGATAAAACGGCTGTTCAAAATTTTTTCAATTGGAGCTTTAGAAATGGTTATACTACATATAAAAGGGGCTTTAAAAGACAGGAGAAACACCTAAAAAAAAAAGGATCCTTAGATTGCGGTCATATTACAATCGATTCGACTGATTACAGAATCTATCCTTCCCCTTCTTGGCTGTACTGCGAGCCAAAGTTGCATTAAGGAGACTACAAGCTCTAAAATTAAAATTCAAGGATGATTTTTTTATACGCATTATGCAAGGAAGAGTCGCAAATAAAAATTTTTGTAATGACCTGAACTATTCCAAGGATCTCGATCAACAACTTTTGTATGAAAAATTGTTCAAATGCGGCCTCAGGAAGAGAGTAGTGGACAATTTAACATCTAAAAAAATAAGGACGACCCTTGAAAAAAGGGAGCCTTAAAAACTGGCATACCAGTTACCGGTTTCTTTTTTCATTTGTCAACTATGAATAATTAACCACACTTTAAGGAAGTTACACACTGTTCTATTTTTGGTAAATTTTATTTTCCTCGCTCAAATTGCTCTCAATATTTCGTGATTTTATGTATTAAAAAAATCCCACGCTCACACATATTTTACATTACTCTGCAAATCAAAGCAATCAATTTCACTCGAATCACTCTCCATCTTTCCTTATATGCAATTGCGATCGCGACAACTTGCAATAAAGCTCAAAGTTCAATCTCCTTAAAACCAATAAGGATGAACTCTCGAAAAAAGGTTGCCTTAAAAATTGCTATACTAGTTAACAGTTCATTTCTTTTCTTTGTAACTTCTAGATTAAGATTTAGTCATTATATATATTCTCAAATAGGACGAAACGAAGCATTCCTACTCACACGATGAAAGTCATACTGTTTAATTTTTGGTAAATTTTATTTTCCTCGCTCAAATTGCTCTCAATATTTCGTGATTTTATGTATTAAAAAAATCCCACGCTCGCACATATTTTACATTACTCTGCAATCTGCAAATCAAAGCAATCAATTCCACTCGAATCACTCTCGCTCTTTCCTCATGCATATGCAATCGCGACAAACTTGCAAATTGCAATCAAGCTCGTAGTGTAATCTCCTTAAGGGGGGGGGGGGCTACTTTTAAATCGACTGTTTTTTTATTACATAGAGTACAAATGTATTGACAGTATAGTTGAATACGCCAAGACCGGACCATTCCCGGCTCCACTGACTCCAAAAAAAAATAGGAAATTAAAAATTTCAAAAATTCCAGTTGAATATTTTTGAAATTGTGATTTCCTAGATTTCGTAGTAAAAAATGCATAGAGTTTTTGAGACTTCAAAATAATTCTGTTTCATTATACTTTGGTCAACAAAATAACAAAAACATATGAATTTATTATTGGAAAATCAAAAAACTCTAATTACCCTTTTTCTGTCCTACCCATTTCACATGAATGCCCCATTATCTCAATAACTAATGGAGGTATCGAGCTCATCTTTTTTTGGGGTTGTAGAAGAAGTTCTCCCCCATACTTTAACGAGAGGATTTTGCAAAATTTTAATTTGTCGACGATTTCTTTCGAGTTGACTGGAATACTTCGATGAGAAACTATGAGAGGGTTTGATAAAATCGGGTAGAAAGTAGGAATTTTGCAAAATCCTCTCGTTAAATTAAAGACCAAACTGTACTGAATACAAAACATTCTGAGGAAGAACCTCGTGGGTTGCATAGTTTTTCTGGAAACGGGGCATTAAAAAAAGTCGCATTGTTTTCCAATTTTGACGCTTAAAATTTTTCATTTTCCAAAAAATCTATCAATATTTTTTGCAAAACGACATCATCAAAATGCAATATGAATATAACTTTTCTTTTTTGAAAACTCCATGCATTTTATTTTTCAAAAATCAAAAATTAATTTTTTTTGTAAAAAAAATGCAAAATGATTTTTGTTTGCAATTTTTCCTCGATACTTCAGATAAAAAAAATCAAAAATGCATCATATAAAAAAGTCTTAAAAAATTCCGCTTGTCAACGCTATGCATTAAAAAAAATATTTAAAAGTAGCCCTCCCCCCTTAAAACCAATAAGAATGAACTCTCGAATCATCTGTTCATGAGGGTCACACATTGCTCAATGTTTGGTAAATTTTATTTTCCTCGCTCAAATTGCTCTCATTTCGCGATTTTCTGTAAGTATACTAAAAAATCCCACACATACATTACTCCGCAAATCAAAACAATCAATTCCACTCGAATCACTCTCCATATTTCCTTATGCATATGCAATCACGACACTTTCAATCAAGCTCAACGTGTAATCTCCTTAAAACCACGTCATCTTCATATACAACTCGAATGAAAAGTCACAGATGGAACCCGCTTTAAATCTCTCATTCGCGTAGCTCGCAGTACGAGTAGAAGCATCCAGCTCTCGTCATCTCGACGAAAATTCACGCTGGTTTCAATTTACTTCATGGTTCAGAAACATTACGTCGTATTCGAAATATAGCATTAATATAAACAGACAAATGGTAATAGGTGAAATTGTCGCCGATTTAATGGATATTAAAAAACCATTCTGATATTCACGTACAATGTGTACCGGAGTAAAAAGTACACGGCAGTGCAGTGCAGTGCATGCCAAAGAAGCAATAATGATAAACGAGATTGTTTTAGAATTTAGAATGAATTTCGTTATCGTCGTCGTTGTGGAAATATTTGTACAACGATATTAATAGGGTATGTGAAATACGTGGCTCGAATATAGATAATAACATAAGTTGGAAAATCTAAATTTCATATCGTTCAAGAGCACACGGACGATTGAAAAATGTTTTTAAAAAAACAACACGAAAGAGGTAAACATCATCGGGCGTCGTTTACGAGGCAAAAAAAAAATAACAGGGAATTTAATTGAAATACAATCCTGTTTGTAATTTACAAATCGTCGACTCTATTCAATTCGTTTTAGGTTTTTTTTTTTTTGTATGCGTAAAACACGACAGTGATGATCAGATTCAAAAAAATCAGATACTGGTACTTTGATCGAGAAGAATTTCATAACATAGCTCAGTGACCCAGAACAAAAATGCATCCTACGTAAATTCTTTATCAAATAAATTGTTTTTCGCTTTCGCAACATTCTCTATTCCTTTTTAAGAGAAAGGGATGGGTGATGAGGGGGGGGGGCGTCGAATCTCGAAAAATATCGAGACTTTTATAAATTTCGAACAACAAAAGAAAAGCGAAATTAAATTTTCCATTTTATCTTTCTCTTTATCAAGTATAGGTATCTGTCCCTCATCGTGATAGAAAAATATAAAAACCGAAATGAGTCTTTCGAGCAGCCCGAAATGTAATGAAATGATGAAATATCAATAAATGCGAGCATCGCAGTTGATGTACTATAAATGATAAGACATTATCGAGCCAATTTATTACCTTAGAATAGGAATAATTTTAAAAGTAGGCGCGATATAATCACAGTATAATCTTGGAATTGTTGCAATTCCAGATATAACTTTGACATTAAACAGAAACTTGTATAATGTGATGACGTCGGTTATTGCAGCTTTGTTCTTGGTTCGTTTTAATGGATTTTTTGAAAGTTAGACAGAATAGCGAACGAATTAATCCCGAGTGGAATTTAATTATAAATTTTTCCAATCTTCTAATCCGACTAGATTTTTCTATCGAAAATATGTACGAAATTTGGCAATAAGGTAATTTTCGTTAGCTATCGCAAATTTCACCTCATGGTGAAGTGAGAAACTGAGAATTATAATTATATGTCTCTATACATTTCACAAAAAAGAAAATCCTAAATTGGCAAATATTTTTATATTCTCCAGGAGGCTGCTTCCAATGATTTCGAGAAGAAAAAAACAGATGAATTGACGAAGTATTTTATGAGATACGATAAGATGAATTGATATTTTTATGCGAGTCTAGAGGCTGTGTCCAATGATTTCGAGCAAAATCAATGAATCCGTTTCTGAGATATCCACGATCAAAATTTGTCAAATCCTCATGAACTTTTGAATAGGTACATCAGCAAGTAGTTGAAATATACAAATAACATTTTTTATTGCCGCCCTTTTGAAAATCTATAAGAAAAGTTCAGTACAAATTTCATCTTTGTACTTAAATTGGTTGTCCAAGTGTCATCTACAATAAAATGAAGGAGAGCTGTTGTACAGCTCCCATACCCCTCCATTTTCAACTCGTTCTTGCCAAGCACAGGTCTGGAATTTTAAGGGTTCAATACCATTCGAAGTATGTAGTTTATGAATAGAAAACTGATTTTAAAAAAGTATGGACCAAATTAAAATTTCAGACGAAAACTTAGAGAGGTTTTTATTATGACTTTTTTTTCTTCGATTTTTCCCAGTTTTCAGTATACTTTTAAATTCAATTTCAATCTTTTCCTATTTTTTTCTTCAATTTTTTAATTTTAGATTTTTAAAATTACTCTGAAGACGATCCGGTAAGTGAAGAAATAGTTCGAACGTTCAGTCGCAGAGTAAGAAAGCTTATTTTATTTTATTTTTTCATTTTTTCTTTTTTTTTTTGAAATCGAAATCTCTAAAAAAAATTTTGAGAAAAAAACTACTCGTAGCTCTGCTCTCATTTTTTATTTTTTTCTTATTTTATCTAACAATAAAAAAAATCAATTTTCGAAGAGAAGAAACCTCTTAATTTTATTGGAGAAGGAATAACACTTCTAAGAGTAGATAAAAAACAATCTTTTAATTTCTTCAAAAATTCCCAACATTTATGAGGTTGAAAATTTTTTCAATCGTTTTGCGAAACATGAATTTTTTTAGAAAAAAATCTCATGATTCTCGGAAGAACATATCTTCTAATTTGTAGGGAGGTAAAAACTCAATTTTCTTTTTTTTATGGAAATTCATTTTTTATTCCAACTTTTCAATATTTTAATTTTCATATTTCCATGGAAACTATTTTTCATCATTTTATATTTTCAGTATTTTATGAGACTGTTTTAATTTTTACATTTCCATGAAAATTAATTTTTTTATGACTTTTAGGCCCAGTTGTACAATTTTTTGTTAAACTGCAGTTTAGCTAAGCTTGGGTTAAAATTTAAACCGAGTTTAACTCTAGTCGTGTTGTACCAACGGTGGTTTAGCTAAACTTGAAGCCGCGATATTTTTACGTAGGTTGATAACATGTTTTCACGCGTTAAGCAATTTTTTCAACGACATTTTTTCGAAAAATAGTAAAAAATACGCGGCTGTGTTATGGTTTTCTTAATTCGTTGCAACTTGTTGACGGATAGTGGTAGTTTTCATGTACGAAACACGTAGTGATTAATGATTACATATTTTCTTGTGCAATTATTCTACATCTTACCTTTAAAAATGAGTTCAAAACATAAAGAAAAAAAGGAAAAAAATAAAAGTCGAGTAAAGCAACGGGCACCTAACTTTATACAAATGGAAACTGATTTGCTGATTCAACTCGTAGCCGATCAGGAGCATATAATTGAATGTAAAACAACGGACGGCTATACTAATGCGTAAATATTCATGATCTATTTTATTTTTGTAATGAAAACATCAAATAATTTTGGTACCTATTCATTTATGTTATCAGCGAAAAACAAGCTGCATGGAAAAAAATTGCTCAGCAATTTAACGTGTGTTCAACGCTCTACCATAGGGATGCAGATGAGCTGTGCCAAAAATATAAGAATTTCAAAACATCAACTACTAAGAAAATAAGAAAAGGAAAAGCGCACAAGAAGGGGACCGGTGGTGGCCCAAATGAGAATCCTCATTTGGACGTAAATGAAAAAAATAACCTCAAGGAGAAATATGTTCTAGAAATATTGTCACCTAATATCAATGTTGGTCTTTTTTTAAAACTAATACTACGTAGATAGGTACTTGATTTCAAAATTGGAGAGGAAGGAGGGGTCCAATCAAAATTTTCTTAATGACCAAAATTATTTCTAGGACTTCAAGCCACAATTTTTGTTTGAAAATTTTTTCAATTAGACCCCTCCCACCTTACCGATTTTGCATAACACTTCGAGGATACAAAATACAAATTGAAAATTGGAGGAGTGAGTGTGGGATGGAGGGAGGGAGGGAGGGAGGGAGGGGGTTATTCGAAAAATTTTTCAAATAAAAGTTGTAGATCGAGATCTTGGTTATTATGAAAATTTAGATTGGATCCCTTTCTCTCCCCCAATTTCACATAACATTAGGTAGATACTTTCTCAAAATTAAGGGAGGGGTCCAAATGAAAAATTTTTCAAACAAAAGTTGTAGATTGAGGTCCTAGAAATAATTTTGGTTACCACAAAAATTGCGATTGGACCCCTCCCTCCCCTCCAATTTTGCATAATATGACTATGACAGATTTGTAGCTTGAAGTTTTAGAAATAATTTTGGTCATTGCAAAAATTTCGATTGGACCCCTCCCTCCGCTCCAATTCTGAATATCAAATATCTATGTAGTATTGGACTTGGTAAATTTTCGATGGCGTCAAAAAAAAAAGTACCGAGGCTATATATCCACTTGTCCCATTTTTATTTGTTTTCAAGTTTGACTTTCTCTCATTTTCCAATTTTTTAATATTTTTTTAAATTTAAAAATAGGTACCTATGCTAAATTTTGAAAATTAACAAAACATTGAAATTTTTTTTTTAAATCGATAAATTTTTACAAAGTTGATAATAAAAATCAGTTTTTCTGACCCAGTTGTCGCCTGAAGAGTTTTCTCATTTCAACCCCTACACTTAGATCCATCTAAACTGAATCCCTTCGCGTAAAACACCTCGCAAATTTTCAAACAATAAGAAACCCGCAACCTCATCAATATCCCGATAATTGATAAATTTTCTCATCTCGAGTACTCGTCGACGCGATGGTTAAAATTGCGAGTAAGTGTAAGTAATTCGACGCAGCAGAATTTCTCCTTAGCCGCAGCTGATAACATCATTAGCCAACATTTTGCACTTACATCGCCCCCCCCCCCTCTCTTCCGCCCGCCGCTGGGAAACGCTCGGTTATTAAAATTTTCTTCTAAATTGAGAAACGAATTAAATTAAGCACGAATTTACAAGAAGGAAGTCTCGCTTGAATATAATCCTTTTCGTATATTTTTTTTACACCGTTTAACTCCGGCGACGGAGGCGGAAAGGCGTGCTCAAATTCAGTCGCCATTATAAGATGTGCGCGCCGAGAAAATGAAAATTTTTACACCGAATTTATTTACGATAGCGCATTACAGCGCTTTCGCTCTGTTATAAAATCATGCCTGTCTTGGAAATCGTTTTGAAAGATAATTAAATTTTAAGATAATATCGAACGGAAAACTAGAGTAATGGTAAAAGGTAAATTAAAGCTGTCACAACGTCGTTCTATTCATAAGACTCTATCCTTTTAGAAAATATTTTCGCAAATTTTAACGACAGCACGATAACGAGTTACGAAAATTTTCTTCTTTTAAAACGACAATTTAAGTTCCACTTTTATACCCCCTCGCCAGTCTCGTAATCTCTCCATACCACACCGAAATACCCTGCTTTTGCTGTACGTTTTTTACTAGCCTTTTTTAAACCGCTTTTTAAACCTCTTGGATTTTTTACACCTTTTTCTCTTTCTTTTTTTTAATAACTCGGATGAAGAAAAAGTTTAAGGATATTGAATATTTACTGTGGGGGCAAACAAATCACGTGCGCGATTTTTCAAGTTGTGGTGGATCACGATTTGGTGTTTAAGAATTTTTTTTTCTTAAATGGAAATAACCATTATTGCAGGATGGAGCATTGTTCCAAGCAAGCTCGAAAATTTTCAACAAAATTAGAGACTGTTTTTTGTTGTATGGACTCTCCGAATCATTTTAGCAATAAAAGGAGACATTATTATAATTTTTCGTTAAACATTAGGTTGGTAAACACATTTTACAAGATTGAACAGTTTCAATCTAAATAGTAAAATTGAGAATAAACTGAATCGTGCCAACTTAAATTATCAATTTCAAGTGTTTTTAGTCATACTCGAGTAAATTTGAAATGAGTTTCAATATTTTTGTAAATGAAAATTGATGAAAAAAATATGAAATTCGAAAGAAAATTAAGGGAGGAAGTGGAACTAGGTATCGATCATTTTCGCAAAAAGGTAGGTAAACCATTATTAACTGTTGTAAGTATCATTTTTCAATAAAAATCATGATCAAAAAATTCAAAATTTCCACTTAAAATGTTTATTACCACAATCTTTTTCATGGTCAGAGATAATAATTCGAATACGAAATTTTAAATTTTCGATTGGATGATTTTCAATTATTTTTGCCAATAATTTTTCTACTAGATGAAATAAATTCCTGAAAAAAAAGTTGAAAAAACTGCTCAAGACTTCAAAAATATTTTGTAAATAAATCATCTTCATAAATTTTTAAGAAAAACTTCTTTCAAAAAACTGATTGAACTTGTTCAAACTTTTTCTCAGAAAAAATTTTGCATTAGAAGTTCTTGGGAAGAAATTCTTAGATAGGAGCATGTTTGAAAAGTTCTTCGTACAAAAGAAATTGTACCCACAAACCCACATTACGATGTAAAAATGTTTTTTATGACATTCTTTTTCATGGTAAGAGATAACCTGATTTTTTTCCTCAAAAAAATATTATCATTCAAAAACTATAAATAAGACACCTTATGAAACACAAAACATTTTTGGTTCAACAATTTTTTTTTCGACTTCAAAATGTTATTTTCGGTGCCTCGATTAACCACCAAAATTTTCGCGAACCTCGCCCCTGGAAAAGTGTCCTTTTATGCGGACCCTTAAACCTTCTCCATTGTTTTTTCGCTCATAACTCTTCAAACACGGGTTTAAACAAAAAAAATAATCATAACTGAAATTAAAGTACATAAAATTTGTCACAAAAATGCTTCAGTTCATTTTTTTGAGAAGTGAACGGGTGGCGCAAAAACAAGCGTCAAAATATACAAGATGAAAAAAGTAGAAAATTTTCTAAAATCATGAAAAAATGAATACTTAGGCCTATCACAAATTTTAAACAAGGTACGCAAATTGTAAACAAAAATATTTATATTATTCTCGTATAATTTAAAAAATTAAAAAATGAGTTCAAAATTTTGTTTTTACACAAATTTTAAAAATCAAACATATCTACTTTCTACAAAAGAGAAGAGAAAAATTAGCAATATTAGGTTATAGCAAATTTTTGTGATTTTTTTTTTCTGGAAAGTTTTTAAATAATTATTTTCTTTCACGTAACTAGTAGTATATAAAATTCGATCATTTTAAGTAATTTTTTGCACACTTTGTATTTTTTTTCTTTTTTTTTTGAAAAAATTTGAAACCGGTATAGGTAACCCTTTTAAAAACATTTTTTCATATATGATTTTATTCCAAATTAAAATAAATAAATAAATAAAAAATAAAAATAGAAAACTTACTGTGTAAATTTTATTTTATGCTTTTAATAGTAATTATCAAATTTTTAAGTCTTTTAATAAAAATTTCAAATAATTTTTCAAAAAAGAATTGGGCCGCGTTCAGTTTGGAAATTTTTCCTTCCCTCATACGTCACTGTGACTTATGTTTTAGTTTGTTTATACCAAACTATGTTGGTTAGGGTGGCACTCTCCTATATAAGAAAACATTTTTTTTTTCAACTTTTCTTCTGTAACCGGCCCTAATTTTGTTCCATTTGGTCTAAAAATGAACCCCTATCAATATTTTTGCAAAAAAATTATTTTATCAGGTGCCGTTTTTTTTTTGAAGTTTGAGTTTTCATCAGTACTTCTATTCGGCTACCTACAGCCGTCAATTTGCAAGATAGACTAAATTTGCTAATAACCTTTTTAGTAGTACTAAATGAGAGGAATAAAAAAGGTTATATACATATTTTGCCTATCTGTCATATTTAAGGCGCTACAGAATTCTGTAAGACTTTATAAGTGCTCTAGCGCCTTCAATATGGCAAATAGACCAAATTTGTATATCACCATTTTTGAAGGCCTTGATTAGTACTACCATTAAGGTTATGTACAACTTTTGTCTATCTGCCATATTCAAGGCTCTACAAAGCATCGAATTATTCCAAGCGCTTTAGCCCCTTCAATTCGGCATATAGGCAAGATTTGTATATCAAACAATTTGAAGAGAATGATAAATACTATCAAAAAGGTTCTAAAAAATTTTTCCTACCCGAAGTTTTTATAAATTCAAAATTTATGCACAAATTTTTTGTTTTTAGTCTCAACTTGATGGAGAAATTCCCAAATTTTTTAGGAGAAAAAAATTCTTTTTTGTTTAGAAAGAAATCTATAGAGGAAAAAATTCCATTTTTTTTTTTTAAGACTTACCTATCTTTTATATATTTTTAAGAAGAAAATTTCTCTTTTTTAAAGATGCTACACTGTCGAATAGTACTGTCTAATAATAATTTCTTCCTTTTTTTCAACTGTGATTTCATTTTTTATTTTATTTTTATTTTATTTTTTGTTCATCTGGTATTTTCAAGGGAAACTTATTTCCAAGATTACTCCATAAGATGTGCAAAATTCGTCCACTACTGTGTACTCACAGTTCATCATCATTTATCACGCTTGCCAAAAAGGAACATCAAAATATTGCGAGAGAGCATATTTTCTACCTATTTCTTGAAATATGTAAGTAATTTTTCCCTTTTATTGCCTATTTCATACGGGAAAATTCGGTCTAATTCGCGAAATAGGCAGTTTCACAGTATGAGCGTAACATTTATAAATTGTTCCTCTCAAAAAGTGACATCATCTGTTTCATGTATTGTTTTGAGGGAATTTCGCAACTTTCATTTATCAACATTGCATTGTAATAAATTGAGATAGGCAATATTTTTGACTAGAACTTCGTATTATTATAATTCCTTTAATTTTAAAGGTAGGCAATAGACACCTCACTGTGATTAAAATCACTTTTACTTTTTCCAAGTGCTATCCACGCTAGTATTGACATTGCCGACCAAATAGATTCTTTTCGCCGTGCAACGTTGCCAGCACTCCATAATCATTCTTAACTCTCAAGTACCACCCGAGGAGTGGATGGCTGATTTTTTTTTCTAAATGGTAATTAGTAAGGCGCATATAAAAATTTATTTAATTTTTTTTACAATCAAAAAGAATCTGCAATCCTATCTTCTGTTTAATTTTTATTTTTCAAAAAGAATTCATGCTTATTTTTATTCAAATTCGATGTTCCAGTTTTTATCATGTTATTAAGTATACTGTGATCTTAATAAGTTCCAGAACGTAAAAAAGTTAGAATAAAATGAATTTCCAGTAGGTACAAAAAAAATATTTTAAAAATTCTAATCTAAATTTCGGCACCAAAGGCGCGCGCAGCGGGAAGAAAAGTGAAGAAAAGTACTTCGCTTTCTTTCATTCATTCATTCTTTGGAGAAAATATTTTTAAAAAGTATTTCAGTCGTTCTCAAATTTTGGATGATTTTTTCTGATTTCTTAGAATAAAAATTTGCCTATACTTTAATTTTTTGAGCACATTAACGAGTAAAAAATTTCTCAATTTAAAAAAAAAATTCAGATTTTTAATCATAAAAATTTAAAATACTTCAAATTTTTTGAAGGAGGAACTTCTTTTCTTAAAAAAACAACAACAACTTAATTTTTATCCATGTTTTTTTCAACATTTTATTTTTCTGAAAAAAATTATTATTCTGGTAGGTACTAGGTAGGTACTGAAAATTTTCTTATTTTTAAAAAAATATTAATTTTCAATTTTATGGATACAAATTTTTTCCAATCATCTTGAAATATAAATTAAAATAATTAAATTTTTTGTAATGAAAATATTAAATTAGTATTATTAATTATTTATTTCAGTTTATTTAAGCTTTGTGCGTAGCGCGCACGCATTGCAACGTTGCAGGGTAAAAAGAATCGGGAGTGACTAAATCCACAACAAGTAATCACGAAAATGAACGAACGAGAATTCATCGTGATTCATCTCATATTCTTGTTTGAAATTTTTGAATAATCGTTGTCGTGGTCGCGTTTGTCGTCATTGCAAGGTGGATTTCATCGAAATTGATTTTCACAAAATTTTCATCGAGATTTTTCCACTACCTAAGTTTAATTTAATAAAATATTTAAAATTTTTCCAAGTTTTCTATTCTTCAAATTTTTCATTTTTTTTTTTCATTTTCAATTTTCATTCGATTTTTGAAAAGAAATTCTTGAAGAAATTAATCATCATTCATCAAATACTTAATTATTTATTCCTATTTTTCCTCAAATTTTTCATCAATTTTTTTCTATTTGTCGTTTAAAAGTTGAAACTTTATTTTTAATTTTCCAATTTCTTCATTCAAACTTGCCAATAATTTTTACAATTTATTTTTAAAAAACTTTTAAATGAATATTGTTACCTAATTAAATTTATTTTTAAATTTTCATTTAGATTTTTAAAGATTTTTCATCAAATTTTCTCATCGAAATGCTTCGAAATCTCTACCATACTTTTCAAATTTTTCTTTTGAAATTTTTTTCAAGTAAATTTTTTATCAAGTTTATTTTTGAGGTTTCTATCTAAATTTTTCCCGACCTTTTTTATTTATTTGTTTTCAAGAAAATAATTGTTCTTGTTCATCACCCCTCCCAATTTTCCAATAAAATTGTCAATTTGGAATTTGATTTCAAATTAAATTTGTCATCAAAATATTCCTATTTCATTTCCCAACTGGCAACTTAACTTCTCATTCGAATTTTTCCAATAATTTTCATCAAAATTTTTCTTCTAATTGAGTAATTTTTAAATTTTTTCCAGTAAATTTCAATTTTCCTTCGTGTCCTTTTGGTCCTTCAAAAAATATTTTCATTTTTTTTTCTTCAAATTCATTAAAATTTTAATTTTTTCAAATTTCAAAATTGAGTAAGTACTCAACTACAATACATTAACTACTCAATACTCATTGACTTGTTGAAAAAAAAAATTAATAAAAAATTAAAAGTTAAAACATAAAAAAAATATAAATACAGCATCCTTGCATCCTACCCAAAATGAAAAACATATTTTTGAGTATTTTGTGAAAGAATAGATTCGTTTTAAATAAAACACCAAAGTTTTCAGAGGAAAACTTGCAAAAAATTTGGTTGAACTTTGAAAAAAAAAAACTTGTACAAAAATAAAGAAGATGAATAAATAATGCCTTAAAAAACAAAAAATAAAATTTACTTGAATACAAAAAATAAATGTGTCATGAAAATTTTTTTTCAAAAATTTTAATGATGAAAAGCGTGGTGGGGCGTTAATCGAAAAGGTATTCGTTTGCTCCTCGCACACCCCACCAAGCTTTTCATCATTAAAATTTTTGAAAAAAAAATTTTCATGACACATTTTTGTATTCAAGTAAATTTTATTTTTTGTTTTTTAAGGCATTACTCTTTCCCTATGAATAACATTTTACAAAGTGACCAACTTTAAATAAAAGCGTGGTTTTTTAAAATTTTTTTACATTTTTATTTAACTCTTTTTGTCGTTGAAAATATTTTAATTTCATAGTTTTACTAGGTTCGAATGTCTATCTAAAAAAAAAAAAATTTCAAAATGGAACCCCCTCATAGGGGCTCAATTCGGGGTCAAGGGTAAATTTAAGTCCGAAAATCGAATTCAGCGACCTCGAAAACCTACATTTCGATACCAATGTTGTGATTTTCTGAAATTTTCAAAATTGAACCCCCTCATAGGGACTCAATTTGGGATCGGGGTAAATTTGAGTTCGAAAATCGAATTCAGCGACCTCGAAAACCTACATTTCGATACCAATGTTGTGATTTTCTGAAATTTTCAAAATTGAACCCCCTCATAGGGGCTCAATTTGGGGTCGGGGTAAATTTGAGTTCGAAAATCGAATTCAGCGACCTCGAAAACCCCTAATGTGAGCACTATGTTCTTTCAATTCCAGTAAAATATTAAATGAGAGAGGATTGGTCGAAAACATACTCTTGGTTCCATGAGACATACATACATACCAAGTATATAAAAGCGTGGTAAAAAGAACGACATCGCCCTTACAATGTGATTACTTATTGTGGATTTAGCCATTCCCAAATTGATCTATTTGGTCGGCAATGTCAATACTAGCGCTATCCACTGCCACTATTGGCAAAGAAATTGATCGCAGTGTTGTCAACTGGCATTTTGTTCAACAAAATTACCATTTTCAAAACTTTGCAACTCCTTCATTTTCAAACTTGGGCAAAATGTATACCAATTTTTTTTTTTTTTTTTTTTTTTTTTTTTGTAAGCTTTACTCGATTATATCCAAATTTTAAGTTTGTTAGACCACTCACCGGACACCTTGTAGAATATAATGATTTATCTGATCATCCCTCGCATAATACGACCCCGGAATACCCCCAATCAACTCCCATTTCAACTCCCCATTACCTATTATCGTATAATTTATCGTACATATGCGGCGTCGGCGACGCCAAGGAAGCAAAAAATAAACGCGCCAAGATGGCGAATTATTTATAGAATTTGTATAATCAATTTTCGGTCATTAATTTAAAACAATTGACAGTGTTCGTATTAATATTTATGAAAAGTTTACGCGTCGCGGTTTTTACTAACGCGATTAAGATTATATTAACGCGGAATACGGCCCACAGGGACGAGACATGCCATTGCGGCGCGTGAAAAATTCCGCTGAGGTCGTTCTACGACTAAATCGTCATATTCGTATTCGAACGAACGCTTTTCCCAATCATTATTTAACCACACTTCGGCACGCTTCGATTTCTCTAACAAATGAAAACCGCATGACAGTTGGAAAAATATGATTAAAAAGGGTAGAGAGAGAGAGAGAGAGAGAGAAAAAAAAAGAATCGCGAAGAATATTCAAAAACAGGCCTACTCGTATTCGTACAGTTCTCCGTTGGCTCGCAAATTGCGCCAATTTCGCGCCCTACAATGTAAACATTCGATATTTTCAAGATCACCTGGTTTGGCAAACTGTGGATGGGCCTCACGACTCGCTTTAGTGTTTCTATATTTAACGAGCCTTTTTGAAATTAACCCACCATCGACAGCATACGATGTTATGTTGTTTATATTAGAAAAACATAGCTGAAGCTTGGCGTTTTATTAATCCGAAACACATCGAGATAATAAGCTATTTTAGCTCATTCATGTGGTCTCCTACTACTAGTGCCCATATTCAGCGTCGTACTCGTAATTCTGGGTGAAATTTTAAATTATAGTTTCATCAACTATTTCCATCTCTATGTACGTTGTTTACAGCCTATAAAAAGCGATACGGGTGGTTCGAGTTCGACATTGCGATGGAATTCGATTCGGTGTCGTGGCTTTTCCTCCCTCTCCCCCTCTCTTCGACTGCTCTTTTCGCGTGTACGCTTTTAAACGTTTTCCCGCAATGTTTGCTTCATCTTCGTAGAAACGTGCGGTATTTGCAGGTTTAATTTTTCAGCCTGGCAAATGCGAAAAGGCGAAATGTGCCGGAGTCGTGGTGTTTTTTTTTCTTTCTTTCCTCGCTCTCGCTCGTCTAGGGGGAATATTTCGATATCGTTGTATAATACGGTAAATACGTTCAACTTTCCAGACTGGTGTCTGCTGTAATGTGCAAGCTGTGCCATATCGGTGCGACTATTTATGTAGGTATATGTTCTTTAGCTTGGTTAAGTTTTTAATCAAATATGCTTAGACTTTCTCGAAACATAGAATGATTCGTCATGGTGTTCGATATTTAGGTAATTACAGGAGAATCTCGATTATCCGAGTAAATTGGGGCGAAAGAAGTTCGAATGTCGTGAAAAGTCGGATACTTGAGTTTTCGTTTCTCATTTGGAGAAATGCAACAAAAAGCTTTGTATTGCAAAAGTTTTATAGAAATGACTGAACAAACAGAAAACGACGAAAAAAGTCCACTGCGGATCACTTTGGATTATTCCAAAAGTAATAAAAAAAATTAGCGATAGAAAAATTCTTAATTTTTTGAGCAATTTTCAAAAAAAAAAAAAAAAAAAAAAAATGGGGATATATTTTTCATTTTTACTTTTTTGAAGTACCTAGGTAGGAATTTTTGCTAGAAAAATTTGAGAAACATAATTTTTCAATTTCAAAAAAATGAGGGGAAAAATTATTTCAAAAAAATTAGAATTTATTAATTCAAACAAAAAAATTTAAAAAAATGATATTTCGCAGATCCGGAAAGTTTTTAATTCTATTCCCAAAAATAAGGATATCTTTTATTTCAAAAAATAAAAAAAATAGGTACCCGAGCAGCACACTCGACAAATTATCGAAATAAAAAATCGACAGAATATCGAATTCGATAAATTGTCGCGTTAGTTCCGCATAAATCGTGAAATTATCTTTCGATATATCGACAGATTATCGATGAATTATAGTTGGCAAAATCCATCAACAGATAAACTTTCGATAAAATCGAACGATTTTTCTTTTAAAAATCTCAAGATTATAGTTAGATACTTCATCGATAACCTATCTATAAATCGAAAGATAATTACACGATTTATGCGGAACTAACGCGACACTTTATCGAATTCGATATTCTGTCGATTTTTTATTTCGATTTAGTTTCGATATTCTATCGATTTTTTATTTCGATTTAATTTCGATATTCTATCGATTTTGTATTACGATTTTTTGTAGATTATCTAGTTTCGATATTCTATCGATTTTTTGTAGATAATTTAGCATATATGGGTATATGCGCGCGCACATTTTCAAGACCGGCTGGCGAGTTTGAAGTCGTAGTTACGCTTAAGGCTGGCGAATTTCGTTCCAAATACAGCAGTTTCTACCAAAACAAGCGTCTGTTGCGAACATCGGAGTTCGTTCGCATAATACGAATTGGATTATAATATTCAAACATCTTATGCAAAATTGGAGAAAAGGGAGGGGTCCAATTGAAATTTTTATAATAACTAAAATTATTTCTAGGACCTTAATTTACAACTTTTGTTTGAAAATTTTTTCAAATTGGCCCCTTTTTCCTCCGCTCCTCCAATTTTGAATAAGTATCAACGGAGTATTATGCAAAATTGGAGGAGAAGGAGAGGTCCAATTGAAAAAATTTTCAAACAAAAGTTGTAGCTTAAAGTTCTAAGAATAATTTTGGTCATTACAAAATTTTCGATTGGGCGCCTCCCTCCCGTTCAATTTTAAATACTAAGTATTCACATAGTAATCGTAGTATTGAACTTGGTAAAATTTTATTTAAGAACAACGATCTGGTTTCAAGTAAAATACCTAGTAAACCAAAAAAACTAGATAACTTGTTTGAAAATTTTTTCAATTTTGATTTCGCATATTACTGTTACACGTAAGTAGGTAAATGCAAAATAATAGAGGCTAGAGATGAGGTCCAATTGAAAAAACATTTCAAACAAAAGTTGTAGAATAATATTCTGGATTTAATTTTGGTTATTATAAAAATTTCGATTTGGCCCTTTCTTCCCATCCAATTTTGAATATAAAGTAGGTATTTCTTGACTAGAAAAAAATCAATATAGTTTCAACAACTATCGTTACAAAATCGTTGAAATATCGAAGTCGATAAATTTCATATAATGTGTCGATAATATAGTTTTAAATATCGTCATAAAATCGTTGAAAAATCGAATTCGAGAAATTTCATATAATCTGTCGATAATACAGTTTTAAATATCTTCACAAAATCTTTAAAAAATCGAATTCGATAAATTTAATATTCTTTTTCGATAGTATAGTTTCAAATATCTTCACAAAATCGTTAACAAATCGAATTCGAGAAATTTCAGATTATTTGTCGATAATATAGTTGTAAATATCTGCACAAAATCGGTGGAAAATCGGATTTGAGAAATTTCAGATTATTTGTCGATAATATAGTTGTAAATATCTTCACAAAATCGTTAAAAAATCGAATTCGAGAAATTTCAGATTATTTGTCGATAATATAGTTGTAAATATCGTCACAAAATCGTTGAAAAATCGAATTCGAGAAATTTCAGATTACGTGTCGATAATATAGTTTCAAATATCTTCACAAAATCGTTAAAAATCGAATTCGAGAAATTTCAGATTATTTGTCGATAATATAGTTCTAAATATCGTCACAAAATCGTTGAAAAATCGTATTCGAGAAATTGCAGATTACGTGTCGATAATATAGTTTCAAATATCTGCACAAAATCGTTGAAAAATCGAATTCGAGAAATTTCAGATTACGTGTCGATAATATAGTTTCAAATATCTTCATAAAATCGTTAAAAAATCGAATTCGAGAAATTTCAGATTATTTGTCGATAATATAGTTTCAAATATCTGCACAAAATCGGTGGAAAATCGGATTCGATAAATTTAATATTCTTTGTCGATAGTATCGTTGACGAATATCGTCCTAAAATCGTAATACTATCGAATTCGATAGTTTTTAGATTTTTTGCCTATAAAATCGTACAGCTAAATCTGTATCATATCGTGAGAACATCTTTAGATTTTTAAACGATTTTTTATCGATACGTTTCAACTTTCGATATTATCGATCGAGTGTGCTGCTCGGGTATATATTATTTCAAAATTTTATTTCAAAAAAGGTCCCAAATTATAGAAAAAATTCAAAAAAAATTAAATCTTAATTTCTTAGAATAAAAAAATTATTTTCAAAATGAAAAAAATTCTAAATTTTTTTAAATAAGATTTTTGAATTTTTTCTATGATTTGAGACCTTTTTTGAAAAAAAAAAAATTCGAAATATATTTCAATTCGATTTTTTTTTAGGTGTAAAAATCCTAATTTTCGAGCATAAAATGATGAAATTTTTTTCCGATAATTTTTCAATAGTTTCTCATTTTTTTGAAATAATTTTTTTTTCTTTTTTTAAAATAATTTTTTCTTTTTTTTTTTAAATAAAAAAATTGATCGAGTAGGTAATATTACTCTAATTTTTCCAGAAAAAATATTCGAATTTTTTTTTGAGCATCAATTTTGAATACCACTGACTGGTCAAAGGGCGAGAAATGACGAGAAAAAATAATTTTTCCACATTATTGACGGTTTTCCACCATATTAAAAATTTCTCGAAAAAACAAAATCTTTGTAAAAAAAATGCTGGAAAAATATTTCTCATTTCCCAAAATTTTGTAAAAATTATTTTAAAAGGACTTTCTCAAAAAAAAAGTCGGATAATCGATGTTTTACCGTATTGAAGTGGATAGAAATAAACATACTAGGATTTTGACCAAAACCAAAAGGGTGGTTCAATTTCAGTGAGAGATCCACCATAGAAAATTTCATATCCCCAGCTCGATTGCTTTGTTAATTTTCACAAGCGTATCGTAGGGATCACTGGAAAAAGAGTCAAGAGGTTGCGTTGTGATAATGGCAGAGAGTACATAAATAGTCGGTTTTATGAATTCGCAAGGGATCAAGGTTCGAAATTCAAAACGTTCCGAGTGAAATTTGAGTTTTTACACTTCCTCGAACCATGAACCTAAAATTGGATACCACTTTTGGCATTCTACCAGGGGGTTGAAAAGTTAGAGATCGCTGAAAAATTGAGATTTTTGAATTACAAAAAAAGAAATTACCATCTGGTTGGTACCAAACTGGGCTTGAATGATTCCTATTGAACCAAAAAAATATTTCGATTGAAAAAATTGAAAAATTTTCATTGCAGTGTTAACATTTTTAGATTTTCATAAAAAATCAAAAAAAAAATTGTTGAAACATTTTTTTTTTAAATTTTTGTTAAAACAAACATATTTTTTTGATTTTTTTTTTTCATATTTTCCCTCTAGATTCTGTAAGTAGAGATTTTTTAATATTGTGTTTTGTAGAGAATTTATTTCTCCTCGTCAAATTATTTTTCAATAATTTTTTGACACAATTTTTTCCAAAGAGGATTTCTTGAAGATAATTTTTTCATGAACTTTTTTTCTTTTAGGTACCTAACTACTCAAAGATTTTTTTTTCAAAAATTTTTAAGAAAATTTTTTCAATGTAGGTATTCTTATTTTTTTAACTTCATCCCAAGTACATACAACTTCTTTCTTAAGGTTTCTTCGGGTACTGATTGTATCGCATCTATTCAGGTAACTGTACACTCATGTAATCTAGATGTGATAAATTTTAAACAGAATGTTCATTATTTTTTTGAATTTGCGGTCTAAAAATGGACATCGAAAAAACTGGTGAAAATCGTAGAATATGCCACCGCCAAAAGCATTCCGATTTCTATTTTGAGCGAAATCAATAGGTAATGAATAACAATTGCTGAAATTCACCAAGAGTCTTATGAACAGTTTGCAAAAAGAAAAAAGGGAAAAAAACGTTCATGAAAAAATTTTCTGATGACAGATTCATCAAGATTTCTATGTTGACCAAAACGAAAAAATCAAAAATCAAAACGAAACACGTAAAAAAAATGCCCAAGATTTTTTTTAAGGACATTTTCAAACACACGAAAAAAAATTCTCTCAGAAAAAAATTGTAGAAAAAATTGTTCTGAAAAAAAAACAAAATTTTTGAAACCCCTTAATTATTAACACGTCTGAGAATACTGTTCTGAAGATATTTCTTAAATTGAATTTTTCCTAAATTGAATATCTCTTAAAGGGTGTTTCGAGAATCATTCCTCTATTACTCTGTGATTTTTTTTGCGTGTGATTTGATTGCAACACTTATGTAGGTAAGTTCTCCATTCCTTAAAAAAAATGTGTAAGTAAATAGCACAGTTAGATTTTTTGCGAAAAATTGTGAAAATTTTCACTCGGTTGTGATGATTAGTGATAATCATAATAAAAAAAAGTTTAAAATACTTGCAATTCCAGCCTTGAAAAATTTTCAAAACTTTTTCTTCAAAAATATTCGCAATTTCGACTTTAAAAAAACTAGTTAGGTATTTGAAATGAATAAACTTCAACAGAACATCGAAAAAATTTATTTTCGAAAAATTATGAAAATTTTTAAATTGAAAAAATTCACCATAAGGTTTTTAGATTGAATCAATCTATCCAAAAATTGAAGAAATTAATCACACGCTTTTAATATTACAGACTGTTGGTAAAATCTAAAGAAAGGGATAAAAAGAGGTATAAAAAAAAATCTTCTGACAACGAGTGGCTCTCATTTAGGACTAGTCTTGACTCCAAAAAATTTTCTTCTTTTCAGAAAATAATTCGCTATTTTTTATTTTTACCCTAACCAAATTTCAAGTGAGCCCTATTCACTTTCAATTTTTCAGAAAAATGAAAAAGTTGTCCATTTTTCAAAATCTTGCCCTTTTTTGATTATAACCCTTCAAAGTTGTTATTTTTCATGAGAATGAATTCCCAATTTTTTATTTCCCCATCAACTTAATTTCAAGTAGCACCTCGGAGGGCACCCAATTTTTCCAAAAAAAGAGCAAACATTTTTCCTCAACATTTTGAGTTGTTGCGTTTTATTGGAAAATAATTCCTTATTTTTATTTTTTTTTTTCATTCGCTCGATAGTAAAAACAATCTCAAAAAAACGAAAAAACTATGGATAGCACTAAATATAGACAATTGATTGAAGAGTCAAATTTATATGGACTTGAGTTCATTAAAAAATTTGGAGAAGAAGGTCCTCATTGGAAAAGAGAGAACTGGCATAGTAGAGAATATAGCCTAAGACATGATATGTGTTGCACACTAAGACCCGACCGAAGCAGTCTACTATCAAGGCGAACGTGAAGTTCAAGCTGGGATGGATTCACAATTCATATCTGAATCTGAAATGAAAAAAAGATTCGTTTTGTTGGAAGGAATTAGTTGGGGAGCAATGAGACAAAACAAATACTGTGATGTATTGGGAATACCTCATTTTGACAGCCTATTTGACATCATTGACAAGAAAGAGCAACAGTTTATTGAAGTCAAAGTCACAAGAAATCACGAGAAGGCTGAGAAAACCTGGAGGGAGAAAGCAGGAGAACATCTGGAGTCAACAGCGCTAATCATTGTTGACCCTATTGACGGACAGTTATATTACTACAATCATCCTGGAGACTTTTCTGGAGCTGAAAAAGTTACTAATTTCATAATACTCAGGACGAGGAAGATGGAACAGCTCAACCTGATTGACACTCCTATTACAACAGAAGAGTTTGACCCATACGACATCTTTACTTGCCCAAACTTCAACATGCTTATGGAAGAATTCTGCAATTCAATTGACGCTGAAACACGAAGAGTACCACATTCTCCCCCGAACATTGACCCCGTCTACAACGACTACAAAGCAGTTGCCATGCTAATTGACAGCTTTCAGGACAAACTAGAAGATCCTAGCCTTAGAACTGGGATGCCAACAGTTACATGGACTGGGAAGCTTTTACCTGACTTAGTCTGCCAATACATTGACTGCAATGCTAGCAGTGACAATGACATGGTTAAAGAATTTATCGAACAGATGAAAGACGCCACTTTTGTATCAGGTCGCCAGGACTACTTAGAAGCAGTTAAAGAAATCATCATCTTAGCAGAAGAAGGAAGAGAAAATGAAGGCATGAATTTCCTGTTCGTACCCGCTGAAACAGTGAAAAAGGGTCAGTGTCCTACCAACTTAAGCAAGATGTTGGGAATAGGAGCTAAAAAATTGAAGTATGACCCCGACGATGAAGAGACAAAACAGAAACCAGAACCGAATATCCAGAAGAAACGATATGATTATTGGTTTCACGAACTCATGCATAATTTGTCGAGGAATTCTTCTCTTTTCCTGGACAACGCATGGATTCCTTTCAAACCGATCATAGAAGGCAGGCCTATCAGAAGTGGGCATCCTATGGCTGAAATTTCTATTGGAGCAGTGCAGGCCATACTAAACATTTATGGAAGAACAAATATGGCACTGTATGCAAGTAAAATCACTAACACATACTCAAGACTAGGAGGAAGTTATACTAACTTCAAATTGAAAGGGTCTAGGCATGGAAATGTTGTGGTTATGCCGTTAATAACAAATGTGTATGACGTTGAAGAAACGAAAAGACTAATCTCAGGAATACTAGTGAGAGGCCCGCACCACGCCAATAATCCTAACGACAAGATCAATCTTTTTGTAATTGAAAAAATAGACTTGGACTCGAACAAATGGTTTTGGGAGTACAATTCGGAAATCGGCACCATCTTCAAAACAAATAAAGGAACATTCATAGCAAGGCAGAATGCTATAAGAAGAAACGACACGACGTATCTAACATTCGTAAATAATTCCTTGTTCTGTGTTTCAAACATGATTGGAGAAATTTGCCTCAGCAAAGCTTCGAACGCTACACATCAAGATACCGCTATAGTCGTTCCTTATTTTTTATTTGTGACCCGGCATGGCATGAGAAAAGGAGCAAAAATTGATTTGTTTATAGAGTGAAAAATGTTACTGAAGAAATTTTTAAAATCCGTTTCCTAACAAAATTTCGAAAAATATATTTCAACAAGATAAATTGAAAATTCAACTTCAAAAATTTTCTTATCACAATTTTTTTTCCTTTTTGGCAACCCTGAGTTTCGTCAAATTTCCCTTACGCCATTACAAAAAATCTTTTGCACAAAATCAAAAAAAATATATATATTGGAAAATATTCCACTCATGCCCATTAACAACTCCCTAAAATTTCAAAAAAAAGACCCACTCGTTACAAAGATATTCATTCACAAAGTCTTTTTTTGCTTTCCTGAAAAATTTGCAAAATGGCAGTCCGGTCCCTTTTCTCATGCCGGGTCATATTTATCTCCTACCTGAATTTTAGATTGTTTTTCAAGCCTCCTCTTCCTATTTTGAAAAGTAACAAAAAATTACCAAATTTTCGAACTTTTTAATTTTTTAAGCGAGGCGAGTAGGTAATAATGTATCGTGCTCAGCAAACGTTTGCAGCTCTCAAGACGAACACTATAGTACATGCACTAAAATTTCTAAATTTTGGTAAGACATTTCCTCTGTTTTTATTCAGACAGGAACAGCAAAAAATAAATAAAAATATCGATACATTTCTATTTCATGTTTCATGTTCATTTTCGAGGTGAGCATAGCCAAAATAAATTTTCTAGAATAATCAGACAAACCCAAAGGTACCTGAAAAATTAGATGTAATTGGAGCTATAGATACATAGGGTACGATGTACCCATATCTCGAGTATTCCTTCCTTGGATCTAAAAATACCATATAAATGATTCACGTATAAGAATACATCTCATGTACCAGATGAATGACTTTCTTCATATATGTAGAAATTTTCGCTACATTGTTGTAAATACTCGTACAACATATCGGAAGGACTTAAATATTCTCGGTGAATTAAACGAAACAGATAAATAAATAATTCATGTTGCGCTAGCCCGATAATATACCATTCTTTATCGTGTTGGTTGTCCATCATTATACATAAAATGGAGTCGAATACATGTACGTCTACGACGTATAAAACTTCATCGTACTATCTTGGGTAGAATTTTTCTTCGAGGTTGAATCGCTATTACGTAAATGATTATCTAGTCGGTATGATAAATGATTGAAGTTACCGTTACATCTTACTCTCTCGAAATACCATTTAATTTAAAATATAATGTGATTAATTTTATAAAATCAATCTGACGAATTTCTTCAAACGAATCGATCCTCTCGGTTGTATTTCAGAGAAAGAAAACTCACGAATAATGCAACAGCCCGAGCAGCACAATCGACAAATTATCGAAATAAAAAATCGACAGAATATCGAATTCGATAAAGTGTTGCGTTAGTTCCGCCTAAATCGTGAAATTATCTTTCGATATATAGATAGATTATCGACGAATTATAGTTAGCAAAAATTTCGAGATTATAGTAAGATATTTTATCGATAATATATCTATAATATCGAAAGATAATTTCACGATTTAGGCGGAACTTTTGCGACACTTTATCGAATTCGATATTCTGTCGATTTTTTATTCCGATTTTTCGTCTTTTACTAGCTTTTTTCTATAATTAAAAATCCTTAATTAGCATAATTAATATACATTAAACTATGCCTAAACACATTATTCATGTTGCGGTAAGAGGATCATTTCAAATAAAGTCAAAAAAAATTATAAAAAATCTGCCACCTGTGGGGCTTGAACCATCTACCTCCTGCAAGGTAATCCGCTTCCTTAACCACTATGCCATACCTTATCGTTGAGGAATTAGCAATAAAACGCTTATAATAGGCAGTTTAGTACTTCCAGACGTGTTGGACTTAGACAAATTTTCACCAATTTGGAAATAATTTCAAATATCGTCACCAAATCGTTGAAAAATCGTTCGACAAATTTCAGATTATTTGTCGATAATGTAGTTTCAAATATCGCCACAAAATCGTTGAAAAATCGAATTCGAGGAATTTCATATTACGTGTCGATAATATAGTTTCAAATATCGCCACAAAATCGTTGAAAAATCGAATTCGAGGAATTTCATATTACGTGTCGATAATATAGTTTCAAATATCGTCATAAAATCGTTGAAAAATCGAATTCGAGAAATTTCAGATTACGTGTCGATAATAAAGTTTTAAATATCTTCACAAAATCGTTAAAAAATCGGATTCGATAAATTTAATATAATCTGTCGATAATATAGTTTCAAATATCGTCAAAAAATCGGTAAAATATCGGAGTCGAGAAATTTCATATAATCTGTCGATAATATAGTTTTAATAATATCTTTACAAAATCATTAAAAAATCGAATTCGATAAATTTAATATTCTTTGTCGATAATGTAGTATCAAATATCTGCACAAAATCGGTGGAAAATCGGAATCGATAAATTTAATATTCTTTGTCGATAGTATCGTTGATGAATATCGTCATAAAATCTTAATAATATCGAATTCGATAGTTTTTAGATTTTTTGCCTATGAAATTGTACCGATAAATCTTTATAATATCGTGAGAACATCTATAGATTTTCAAACGATTTTTTATCGATACGTTACATCTTCCGATATTATCGATCGAGTGTGCCGCTCGGGGAATATTATTAAAATTCGACTTGGAATTAGTTCCATGCTGCAAAGAAGGAAGCCTAAAGTCAATGGAGATTGCTGTGAGAGGGAAGTCGACGTAATTTTAAAACTTTAAATCAAAGAGCTTACATAATAATAGCTCGAAAAGTAATGAATCTTCCAGTCGGCATAACTACCAAAAAAACGGGGAAAAATCAATTTCAAAATGAACGAATTCTCGTTAAAAAAAAATTCTTCCACCTCTTGACTCGACTCGTTTAACTCGAAAATGAAAATGAAAAAAAAAAACGCTCATTAGCATATTTCTTTTTTTTTTATTACGGTAGCCAAATTCTTTTCGAAAAAAATACCATTTTCACGGTTAAATTGTGTATTAAAGTAGGGTGTCAACCTTGACAGACGCATTTCTCTTTTTTCTTTTCTGGCAACATTTGTACGTGAATCGTAATTTCGATATATCAAAAAAATAAAAAAAGACCACGAGGTCGTCGCAACGATGACGTATTTAGAACACGTTGCCTGGCACGATGACTATGACGTCATTTGTAAAATGCATCTACATCACGGATACGATAACAGAGGGTGAGGGTGTGGAGGGTACTGGAAGCCTTGAAATTTGGCACGAAGACGGATTAAAAATACAGTACATTACCTTTGGTAATATGTCAGAGAGGATGGCGGCTGGCTAAGACGTTATAGCGATGATGTCACGTCAAATCACACCATATCAAGTTGAAATGCATGTGGTATCCATTAAGCCTTTATATTACTATGTTATGAGAATTTGTATCGTTTAATGCTTCATGACGTCACACGTCACTGTTGATATTTCGCACACGTACCGTCTCAATTCGTATAACTCAAAATATCATTCTATATAACCCCCGCCCCGCCGCCCCGTCCACCCTCCTGTGCCATATTTTGATACACGGTAAATTAAGCGCAGACTCGTGTATGGGATAATTGTTCGGACGTGTTTGACCAATGAAAATGGAACGTTAAATTGTTCCCAGAAATTTATACGAGTAGGCAAATTATTGACCAATGTACATTGGAATTAGGGTTTTCAACAACCTGTAAAAACATCAGCCACGATCCTTGACCTGGTCATTTTTGCGAGTTGGGTGAAACATTTACTAGCTCCTATAGTTTGCACTGCAAAAATCGAGATCTGACTGAATTTTTTCAAGTACAAAACTACATGGACGCCTAATATACGAAATGGGAGAGGAGGGAGGGGTCCAATTGAAATTTTCATAATAACCAAAATTATTTTTAGTATCTTATTCTGCAACTTTTGTTTGAAAATTTTTTCAATTCAACCCCCAAGTCCCTCCCATTTTTTAATAATGAGTGTCTGTGCACTAATATGGGAAATTAAAGGAGAGCGAAAGGTCCTATCGAAATTCTTATAATAATAAAAATTATTTTTGAGATCTTAATCTACATCTTTTGTTTGAAAATTTTTTCAATTGGAACCCTTCTTCTCTCTAATTTTTCGTATTAGTATTTGGATAGGTACACATTATTGGAAATTGAGAACGGGTAAGGGGTTAAATTGAAAAAATTTTCAAACAAAAGGTGTAGATTAAGATCCTAAAAATAATTTTTGTTATTATAAAAATTTCGATTTCACCCCTCCCTCCTCTCCAATTTCATATATTAGGCGTCTATGTGTTTTTGTACTTGAAAAAATTCAGCCAGATCCCGATTTTGGCAGTGCAAACTGTGAGCAATCACATGATATTGTCCAATTATCACTTTGCAATCGCACAAAATGAAATTCTTGAAAATATTTGTCTAGTTTACTCAGTTTGTTTACATGGAAGTGGATCATTGTTGTTAAATTTTACCAAGTCCAGTTATTTTAGATAGATTGGTATTAATATTCAAAATTGAAGGGAAGGAAGAGGTCCAATCATAATTTTTTTGATAACCAAAATTATTCCTAGATCTTTAAACTACAACTTTTATTTGAAAAATTTTTCAATTGGACTCCTCCCTATCCATCGATTTTGCAAAACACTCCGACGATACAAATTCTAAATTTAAGGAAAGAGGAAGGAAGGGACCAATTGAAAAAAGTTTCAAATAAAAGTTGTAGATTAAGGTCTTAAAAATAATTTTGGTTATTATACAATTTTCGATTAGACCCTCCCTTCCCCTCCCCTCAAATCTCGCATAATATGATTCAGATATTTATACCTATAAAAAACTGGGAGAGATACGAGGTCTAATTGAAAGAAATTTCTAAAAAAAAAAGTTGTAACTTGAAAGTATTACTGGGAATAATTTTTGTTATCACGAAAATTTCGATTGGGCCTCTCCCTCTCCTCCAATTTTGAATAATAAGTATCTATGTATAGTAATGTAGCATTGGACTTGGTAAAATTCAACAAAGAACTCGCTTTGATATGCAACTAGATTACTCATGATTAAATTAAGTAAGTGCTCATTTATTTTTTTTCTACTGTGTTAAAATCAGAGTTTGTAAATAGGTATATAATTTTATTCTGAGATTAGTAATTACTAAATCGATCGAAACAGTGACAATTGTCTTGATTGAATTTTATATTTTGTGAAATTATTATGGGTTTTCTTTAATAACTGACTTGAACATTTTTTTAAAGAGAACATTTTAAGACTTTTTTTGAAAAAATGTTTGTCATAACCAATACTAGGTAAATAATTTTTTTACAATTTTTTATACGGGGAGTACTGGCATATGAGTAAAGCCTTCTCACCAGTACCTATGCAACTTATGGTGAATCTATGTAAATATGTTTGCCTAACCTGCGAACCGCAGGACCTGAGTTATGCTCGTGGTTTGTTAATCTGACCAGAAACCAGCATCTTCTTGAATGTTGATTCCTTAATGATGTTCTATTTCGTTCTCCTTTATCGATCCGTAGGTACACCGTTGATAATAAAGCACAACACACGCTGATTATTTCGATTTGATTTTGATTAGTGATTAATTAATATCGAATTTAAATAATAGAACTGTCATCATGGAATATTAAAAGGTTTAAAAAGTCTATGTGTGTGATGAAGGATGTGCTATTGCTGTACGAGTGTACAACCACCGAAAAAAAATTCTCGAACTTCCTTCAAAGAAAATGAAACGTAGTTTTTATTACTTATTATACGTATTAACAAAAGTACGATAGTGCCAACAATGCATAATATTTTAGAACATTTTCCGTTTCTCCTCAGTAAGTTGCTAGGTGAAGTTTTTGAGAGCACCCTTATGTATTTTTCAGGGAAATTTTTGTCAAAAAAAAAACAAAACAATTTTTCAACAAAAATTTAATATTTTTGAAAAACACTTTTCTTGAAACATTTTTCCGTTTATTTTTTGAAATATTTTTTTCAACATATTTTTTTCTAGAGCATTTTCCTTTTATGGGACTCACTTACATTAAATTTTTTTTAATGTAGACATTTTCTTCTATAAGATATTTTTCTAATTGTGTAAACTTTCCAGCGGATTTTTCAACATTTTTGAGATACCGAATGAAAATTCGTATTTCATCACGAAGAAGAAATAGAAAATCATTATTCTCATTATAATTATTTTTTCATTATCATGACATATCATTTTTTTTTTACTCGGAAGAAAAAATTTTCATATTTCCTTTTTCGAAGAATTCCTTTAATTCTTTTCATAAATTTTTGAATAAAGTTTTTGATTTTGGAAGAAATAAAAATACGTTGCCAATTTTCCAAATAAAACAATTTAGAATGATTTTTTTTCATTGCTTTTTAATCGCGAAAAATTTTTCGTTCTTATTTCTTTATTCATCTATTTATTATTATTTTTTTTTTTCAAGAAATGTTGAGGATTTTTTTCGAACTAATTTTAAATATTATTATTTTCTAAAATTGTATTCTTGGAACTAGAACTGTCTTTTCAATGTATCGTTTCTGAAATTTTATTTTCATAAATGTACCTTAGTTTGAGAGTCACTTCTTACCAGTTTCATAGTTATGTAGGTATAGCTACAAAATTAAAATATACTAATATTTATTCTCGTCAATTTTGTATTCCACTTGGAACATTAAATAATAGCTGCATATTTCCACCTCGACTCAAATTCGAAACCAAAAGTTACAAAAACATCCCAACACTCGAATACAAAATACCACTTCGATATTGGCCCAATTCTCAGAGCCGAGATCGGTTCCGGAATAAAACTCAACATGCTTTCCAAATATCTCACACGACTTTTTTCCAATAAACATATATGAAAATTAGTATTTCGTATATACGTACGTAGTACGTACTACGTAGTATATGTGAAAACGCACAAGCTACGTGACTTTACATACCTCTTGTGAACCATCAGAAAATTTCCATAAAACCTATCAAATTGTCAATACTTTTCCACGTGCGTGCATCGTTCCCGCCCCCACAATTCCCGTTGGAAAATTGCTTCGATAGTGTAAAATATTCGTAAGGTATCTACTTATCGTAGATCATACCATTGGAGTCTTCATATAGGCATATTTTTTTTTTAAAGTTGTACTTGAAATTTGTTCACGTTTTTCTGGAAACTTATTGATCGATTTACCTACGAAATTTTTAAAAAATCCAAAATTTTAAAATTGTAGAAATTTATCAAACCTTAAAAATGGACTCCATTTTAAGAATTAATTAAAACGTAAAAAATAATAATGAAAATTCCAATTTTAATTATATTATGAATTTTTTTCAATTTTTTCGATTTTTCATTTTTACCAAAAAAAAACTTTTCTACTTTTTAAAAATTTTCAATTTTTTCAATTTTTAATTTTTTCAAAAAAAATTTCCACCTTTTGAAAAATTTAAAATTGTAAAAATGGATTGCCTCAATTATTAAAAAAAAAAAAAAATAGTTAATGATCCTTCAGTCCAACGAGTTTGATGCAAAAATAATTTTATACATGTATGTACTTATTCTTTGTAAATCTATAATTGACTTGAAAATTTCGCTTTTCAGGTACCTCCATAACGAGTACAAGACGTGCATAAAAATGGACCCATTTCAACTTTCACTTCACCTATATCTCACCAAATCACCTATACTCTCTCGGATACTCTTAGCTCAATGAATTAAAAACGTGATTATCGATACAAACAATAAGGCTGTGATGTAAATTAACCAACTCTGCCACATCTACGAACCGCGTACGAATCATCCTGGCGCAGAACCCGCCTTCGAACTACCCCGTCGGTAAGTACCTTTTACGCTTCCCTCGTTTTTTGATAAACGATCTCTAGGTATACGCCGACGTAGAAAATACTCTCACGTAGAAAAGGAATCCGGAGAAGTATCAACTCCGGACAAATTATCAGCTTCTGGCCGACGTAGTTATTACGCTATAAAAAAAGACGAAGCAAAAAACCCCACCAGACGAGAACAATCAAGTCTGTAGTTCGTTTTTAATTAACAACGGTCTCGGAGATCGCGTAATTAAAAACTGTTGAAGCCCGCAACACAAAGATTCGCTCATGCTTGAAAAAGATCAAAAAATGGCTTCAGTTTAGACTTTGTATAAAAACCCAACACCTCCGCTTGGGCCAGCAAGGATGTAATACAAACCGTAAATTACGTTAAAATATGTATTTTCGCTGTATAAGAGGTGTTTATAATTATGTAAAAGGGAGTGAAAAAATTTTTCTAATTAACCGCTAACGTCCAACATGATACCGTATATACCTACGTAAGTTTTTATATACCTTCGTTGGTATATAATCGTAGAACTATAATCTCCCATTTATATACCAAACATGTACCATGTGATTATCGAATATGTAGGTGAACTCGTACAAAACGGACATTACCTAATACACGAGTAGAATACGTCGTCTAGGCATATCTTTCTTATGTGTCGTGTGTCTCGGACTCGGACTTGACGACGTATTGATTTTCGGTCGCCTTTTTCCGCATACTCGAAATTCATATAATCAAATATCTCTCGTTTTGCTGCTAATTTTTTTCTTGTTTTGAATTGTGTTAACATCTAGGCAATACAGGGTGTCCGAGAAGTAGTGCATACTTTAATAGAACAGCATAATTTATAACCTGATACAAATTTAAAAAAATTATCTAGATATACATTGCGCCTATCTCGATTTTAAGGGGGCCATGGTACGGAAAAATTTCAAAATTCGGTCAAGACAAAACATGAAACAACCCTGATATAAACATTTTTTAGGATGCATCGAAAAAATGGACGAAACAAGATTTCTGTCCAGTGAAAAAATCTCAATGGTTGACAATGTCATCGAAATTACGGAGCTTTCTGTGGGTACCTGGAGTCAGCATTACAAAGAGAAGGTTCTTTTTAATATATATTTTATTGATGTAAGCTCAGTTCCGAGGATAGAAAATGTCTAGAACCATTGAAGAATGCAAATGGGGAGGCCGATAGAACTACTCCTTTCATTTTGTAAGTCTATATTAACTTATGATTGCAAAAACGAAAGAATACAGTACAGATACGTCGGTTTGAGTTCGTTTGAGATTTCAGGAAAACGATTTAAAGCTGATGCGTGATGGGCATTGAAAAATTGAAAGTTTTTGAAAAATAATAATGTTATAAAAACTTTTCTAAGGCCCCAAAATCGAAAAAAATTTCAAACAAAAGTTGTGTGTTTTGACCTCGGGAACAGTTCTGGTTATTACAAAAATTTTGATTGAATCACTTCTTGCCCTCCATTTTCGCAATATACGTACGGAAATCACATGAAAATCAAGTAGGTACGTATGTAATTAGCAAAATTGTTTTAATAACTTTGATATACAACTTTTGTTTGAAAATTTTTTCAATTGGGGCCTTAGGTACAGATACCTATGTTTTATAGAGATTTTTTGGAAAGGAGAGCTCACCCTCTCTCCAAAAATCTTCGTTATCCCTGTACTTAAGCCGTCAATTGAAAAAAATTTCAAACAAAAGTTATGTATCAAAGTCTTTAGAACAATTTTGGTTATTACAAAAATTCTAATTGGACCACACATTCCTCTTCAATTTTGCATTATACGTACACACGAATAATAATTTTGGTATTTTCATACGTGAAATACGAAATTTGAGGGAAAGGAGAAGTCCAATCAAAATTTTTGTAATATCCAAAATTGCACCTGAGATCAAAATACACAACTTTAGTTCGAAACATTTTTCAATTGGCACCGTAAAATTGTCTTCAAAAATTTGTCAAAAAATTTAAACGGATTTTCGACACCATTTTTTTTTCCGTTTTTCTAAAAAAAAACACCTAGCCCTTCAGACGAAAAATTTTCCAAAAAAAAATTTCTTGAGAATTTTCTACTTTTTTTTTCAAAATTTATGTTCAAATTTGGAAAAAATAAAAAATAAATTATACCTACTTATTCTAATGTCTATCTACACAAGTAGGTACACACATTCTACCCACTTCAATTCTCTACGTAAAAATGTAGAATATAATTCCTCAAGTGTCAAGTTACATAATCTGCTTCTAACATAAAATAAAATTTAAAAAATTGCACGGAGATAAAAATAAAGACTGAAAATTACTCCATTTTGGGAATAATTTCCATTATTTTTTCTCCTTAAATTTTTGAGGGTTTTTTCACATGTCTAAAGCATTTAAGTATTTAGAGTTGAAATTTTTCAAAAATATCGTCATTATTCATCCAAGGCTTATTAACGTCAGATTCGAAAATCCTTAATTCAATAAATGACTCTTTTTTTCTCTTATTTTAAAGTCTGAAATGTTTTTAAAATGTTTTTAATATAAAATCAGCGCAACAGTAAAAAATACCAATAAATTGATTTCAAACAAGATTTTCAAGCATTCAAGTTGGAAAAAAAATCTGGAAAATGGTTTTCAACAAAATTGCAAATTATTTGGTTTCAACATATTCCTGGAAAAATTGATTATCCCCTATTTATTTTTTAAAATAGTTTGAAGAATTTGATTCTCAGTACAATATTAAAAAAATTATTATTCAATAAAATTTTTCAAAAAAATTTCAGACTGAAATTTTCGAAAATTTGAGCTAGAAAAATTTTTAACACTGTATCTATTTGAAATCATCTGCGTAGAAACCTAATTTAAAAAGTAAATTATTCTCGAAGAAAAGATTTGAAAAGTCCAATCCAAATTATTTTCTTTGATAGAATGTTAGTCTTATGGAATATTACCTAAATTTTAAATTTTATTGTTTTTGGTGACTTGATGTACGCATAGTATTTGTGTGCTTTACAAAGTATTCATCTTTTATGAAGTTTAAAAAATTCAAGCTCGTGTTTTGAGCCTTGGAATTGGTTTCAAAATTGTATTCAACAAAATTATTTTGTTTAAAATAAATTTTCGAAAATTTGATAAGTAATTTTTTTTGTAATTGCAAGAATGAGTTTCTTTTTTATTTTGAATTGCCAAGTTTGATTACTCCTAAAATTGTGCACTCCTTTACCAAAACTTTGAAGACTTATATCTCCGCCAATAAGGGTGCAATTTTAAAAATGAACACAAATTTTCAACAGTACTGATATTCTGATATTATGGTAAGTATTTTGAATTTTTAGACTTTGAGAGATTTTGTTGCCATCACTCATCTGGAAGTTGGCGCGATCCATTAGATGGATATATTGCCAAAACTGCCGACAGATGTTTCGTTTAAAAACATGTTCAATCCGGGGCAATCCTGGAAATAAGGCCAACCTCATCAGATCCAAGGCTAGTTCTGATAATACCGGGTTCTGCCTCCTCATTGGATGAGGTTTATCCAACTACAATTCTGAAATCGACCATCATCGAACAACCTTTCCTAACGTATTTATTTTCTTAAATTAATTTTTCTGAACGGATGGGAGATCTATCCTCTCCAAGAAAATTGGAGTTTTCAACCTTAAAACATTGAAAGTCGAAGTTTTGTTCAATTTTAGGTATTGTTTTCATTTTTATGTATAATGAGAAAGCATATTACTCAACAGAAGCGAAGTAAAATTTCATAGAAAATGTATATCTTTACTTCACTCGCCTTTATCAGAATAATTATTTCAAACTTGAAGTTCAAAAAATTTTTACAACAAAATTCTAAAAAAAAAAAAAAAAAAAAAATTGCTGACCAATTTTTTAAAAGTCTTCATTTTTTTAATTTTAGCAAAGAAAATTCTTCCTAAATAAGAATTCGTCGACTAAATGGAAAAAAACACCACCAACAAGTTATCTAATCCACATATCAGTACGAACTTCAGATCTCAACCAACTAACTGTGTCTAACATGCTCAAAGAAACAAGCATAATTTTTTCCACAGAGAAAAGATAGAGAAAAAACTCTACAACGAAACATACAAACTGAAACCATATTTAAATTTCGTGTTCGCTTATATTAAATTCCATACAACAGGTACCAGATACATGGAAAAATTCATCCTTATAGTAAAAAAAAGTGTAAATAAAAGAAAAAGCAAGTGTGGTCGTATACGGTTGGAAATATGGGCTACGTGAAGAACACCGGCCAATCCTTTAATAAAGATGACCGAAAAGTGAAAACCAATATCTTCAAAAAGCTACCAACGATAAAATTGCCATAAAGTCTTATCTTGGGCGAAATATTCGTATATTTTAAGGATAAAGATGGACCTCGACCTCACTGTGTGGTGTGCCGACGCTGACCCCGCATACTTAGGGATGCCGAGTGGCGAAATTTTCCCCGCCAACTTTTCACCGCAAGAAGTAAATTAGTTGAAGACGTTTCGGTCGGAATTTAAAAACCAGCGTTCAACGTCTATTTGCAATATCGTCACGATATTTCGAGAAACTTTGGGTAGCACTAGGATTCATCAAAAATTCATTATTCATTTGCCTCAGATTTCGCTACACAAGGTTTCGAGATGGTGAAAAATTACTGGTAAATAGGGCTTGGTAATTGTGGTCTTTTTGTTTCTTCAATTTTATAATAGATACGTATCAGACTTAGGCAAGTTCACGAAAAAAATTAACGAAATCGTTCGAGTTTACGTAAAAATTCATGAACGATCGATGAATGAGTCATTCCCAGAGAAATCTGTAGCAAAATTCTAAAGTTTTATTTTAATTACACATTTTTCTTTAAATTCCCTTAGAAAATTTTCCTCCGAAAACAGTTTTATTGGAAAAAATTATTTCATAAAAAATGCCAACAAAAATTCTGCTGGGGAAAATATTTTTTAAAAATCTCCAAAAAATTCTTCACGGAAATTCCTTATGAGTAAGAATTGCAGAGTTTTTACAAGAAAAATATCATTGCAGAATAGAATAATTTAGAAGAAAAAAAATTTCGAGAAAAATAATTTTTTTTAAAGATTTTTTCAAAAAAAATATATTTATTATAGGTATGTAAAGCTAAATCAACTTTTTACGCATAAGGAATGAACTTTCAGAAAATTTTCTGAGATTTTAATGTGCAATAAAAAAAACTGAATTTCTTTTAAAAAAACACGCGTAAATTAATAGAAAATTCTATGAAAATTTCATGAAAAATGTTTTCAATTTTTTTTTAATGGACACAAAATTGTCGAAGAAAAAGTTAATCGTAAAAATTAAAGCTTGAGAGTAAGTATGTGTCCACGCAGTAGCTCGTATTTTTATTTATTTTTTTTCAATTTTGTGATGAATTTAATGCCATCTTATGGAAAATTATCCGAACATTTTGCGATATTTTTGCGATTTTTCTGTTTCATAAAAATTCTGTAAAACTTCGTTCACAGGAAATTTATAAAAAAATTATCTGACTTTTGTGTTTTCATTTTTGAGGAAAGATGTAAGACAGCTCCCATTTCAAAGATTTAAACTTTAATGAATTTTACTTGATATTTCAAATTTATCTCTAGGTAGGTACTCAAAAAAAAAGTTTTAAAAAAATAGATTTTTTTTTTTCTTGTAAAATTGCTTGTGAAGAGTCCTTATTAACATTTACACAAAATTTGTCAAAAACCAAGTGCATCATACTTACTTCATGAAAAAACCTATTTTTCCTCTTTTTTTTTCTGAGTATAGATAATTTTTTGGCCAAATGTGACTGAACTAATAAATTCAAAGTCGATTTGCCGCGTTACCATCATTCCAAGCAAAAAATTGTAAATATTTATTTTGTGAGAAATTAAATTTTGTAATTACTTTGAGAAGACATTTTTTCTGTAGCTTCATTAGTGATCAGGGACTGAGATACATATATGCAAAGAAAGTGAAAAAGAAAAACTTGAGGGACAAAAATGTGGTGATTTGGGGTGGAGCTCCACTCCAATAATTGGAAATTTTATATAATGATAAACTACACAATTAAGAGCAACTTTATGAAAAAAAAACTTTCCCTCATTTTGTTTGGACAAAGGTCCTAATTTGAATGGACTATTTCAAGTCTATATAGGAAATAATTTTCAAATAGGTGCCTTGAAAAGTTAATTTTTAAATAATTCTTTCAGTTTTACTAAAAAATTCATTACTTACTCATCAGACGTTAGACAAAATCTATTAAATACGTTAAGCTTGAAATTATGAATAGTCAAGAATAAAATATATCACATTATCGGCACAGATTGAACTTATGTACCTATTCCATTTACAAACAAAGTAAGTATATGAAAGCGCAAGACATATTGAAAAGAATCGAAGCAGCCACCATTCCAATAATTTTTTAGAACTACCAACGAAACTTTATTTCGGTAATTTTAATTACTCGTATATCTCTATTCTCTAATGTATCTATTAAATTATCATCTCCACGATTTATTTTGTATAAAAAGTACTGTGAAAATTTTTTTCCAAAAGAATTAAAATCTTTTCATTAAAAAATTTTCATAATTCCCAGAAAAATCTATTGCAAAATTCTAAAGTTTTATTACGTATAATCACACATTTTTTTTAAAAATTCCCTTATAAAATTTTTCTTTGAAAACAGTTTCATTGGAAAAAATTATTTCATAAAAAATGTCATCAAAAATTCTGCTGAAAAAAATATTTTTTTAAAATCTCCAAAAAATTCTTCACGAAAATTCCTTATTAGTAAGAATTGCAGAGTTTCCTCAAGAAAAATTGCTTTGGAGAATAGAATTTTTTGGGGGGAAAAAAATTGCGAAAAAAAATTTATGGAAAATTTCTTGAATAAAAAGGTAAAATTCTTTTGAAAAATTCCGAAAACAACAAGATTTAAAAAAAATGGTATCTAAGGAAAAAATTTATTGAAATAATTTTTCGCATCCTTTTCCTTTAAATTTATTTTTAGAATTTTCCTCTTTGAAATAATTGGAAAATTTCTCAATTATTTTTATTTATTTATTTATTTTTTGAAAAACTTAATTCCTTCAATTTTTTTGTTTTGGATTTTTTCGAAAAAAAAGTAACGCTATGTCAACTTTTTCACGCATAAGGAATGAACTTTCTCAAAATTTTCAGAGATTTTAATGTTTAAGTAATTTCTGTTTCATAAAAATTCTCTAAAACTTCGTTCACTGAGAATTTATTTAAAAATTATCTGACTTTTGAGATTTTATTTTTGAAGAATGATGAAAGACCCCCCACCCCCCCCCCAAAAAAAAATCGGAGAGTTTTGCACTCAAATTTAATGATGTTTCCTTCTTCTTTTTTTTCAAAATACGAGACCTTTTAAAGTTTTAAACTTTAATGAATTTTACTTGATATTTTTTGTAGATAGGTAACAATATTAGTTATAGATTGTTTCAAGTTATTAGGTAAATTTTAATGCACGATAAATAAATTCATTCACGACAAATATTGAGTTCAAAAGTCGAATTTTAGAAATATTTTATTTTGTTAAAATATGGAGAATTTAAAAAAAAACTGAGGAAGAAATTATGTAAAAAATTACTTAAAATCAGTTGGGTACTTGAAAAAAAATCCAAAAAATTTTCTGATAAAAAATTTTTTGAAAAGAATAAATTATCCCAAAAAATAATCAAGCGCCTATAAACTGAAAAAAATACTCACTAATAAGTGGTTAGTTCAAGAAAATCCTTTTACCCACAAATTTTTTTGAAAAACAAATCTAGGAAAAAAATGTCAAAAAATCACAAAAAGTTAATTACGTACACAGAAAAAATTCTTTCTGAAAAAGAACAAGAAATTTACTGCTAATAACATTTTTTAGAAAAGTGCTCCAGATTTTAGCACACTGGAGGCGAAATCGGTACCGATGAGGCAAAAAAGAAAAAGAGGACGACCAACGAAGTCGAAATGCGCATTTTTGATTTAAAATTTTGTCGTTGTACATTTTTTTGACGTTGTACTTTTTTTGTCGTTGACTAACCTGTCGATTACAAATATTTTTTTTTAGGCGTTCTGAGTTTGACGTGGACTATATTTGAATGTCGTGAATAAAACACTTTGGTCGTTAATTTTTTGTTGTTGTCTGTAATCACTTTTTTTTGTCGTTCATATGAATATTTGTCGTTTGAACAATTTCCTGCCGTGATTAGCCCTATTCCTGTCGTGGATACGCCCTTTTTGGATGTGCCGATAAATCGCACCCTTTTAATAATCAATCATGCTTTCTAAAATACTGATGAAGATGCGGTAACCATAACTTTCAATGATGAAAAAATGGGAAAAATTCAAAATTTTCAATAACATTAAAAAGTTAGCTAAATTTTCGTCCTTACACTCTAAAAAATCTTTGAGATAGTTTGCCCTTCATTTGGAATTGTATACTTGTAATTGAGGCGTTTGGTGGAAGAAGGGCGTTGGATAATTTCAAAAAGTGAAAAAAAAACACCTTCAAAGTTTTGAAATGTTATACCGCGAAATGTGGTCAATTGAAGTGAAATCTTTTATAGTAGGTGGATAGTGTGTTCTTTGAGGTATATTTGGAAAAAAAAATTGAAAAAGGTTTCGTTATAACGCCAAAATAACCGTTTTTGTAACAGTCCATTAACGCCCTTTTTCCATATTTAAATTTTCAAAAAAAAAAAATTTATGATTTTTTTTTTTTTTGCATATTCTCACTCCTAAGAGTCTTATAATTGAGAACTACCAAGATTTCAGCAAGATGTATATATGAGTTTAATCCGTCAAATAGGACAAAATAAAAATATATATCAAACCAAATGCATGAAATAAGTTAAAAAAGTCAATGTTTCTCGATTTTGCTGAAATTGCAATATATGAGAAACATCGACTCGAAACAAGCCCAAACATGATTTTTAGGCCCCTAGGTCATCTTGAAGAGGTTGTGGGTTCCCAAAATGGCGTCATTTGGGTATTTTTGGAAAAACCGAAAGAAACGAACGAATTTGGCCCAAATTCTGGTTGATGGTGTATGTTGGTGTCATTAATGATATATTTTAATAAAAAAAATTTTCGACCAAAAATGACGCACTTAAAACCGAAAAATGGACGAAAAAATCGGGTTTTCAGATTTTTGAAGATGACGCACCACGATATCAAGTTCTACAAAAATATGGCGTTGTACATCTAGACTAAGTACACAATATATATTTTTTTCAGAATTGCACCTCTGAAAGGGGATACCAAAATGGTCGCTAGAAAGCTTAAAATGTCTATATGACCTTGAAAAAGTACTCAAAATTTTTTCTAAAAAATTTCATAAATTACCCTTGGTATTAACCACCATCCCTGCAAGTTTGAAAAAATTCGGTTGAAAATTACCAAAACTAGAAATTTTTAACGAAAATCCACATTTAAACCCCCAGAAAGGGGTTAGAGTTGAGATATCGAGCTAAAAATTTCGTCTCGGGGGTTTTAGACCATAAGGACCAACGTCCGCTTGATAATTTCAAAATCGGTGCTGAGGGCCAAATTACCCCCATAAACTCGGAACTCGGCTATACTCTTTACGCGGATGCAAGTGTCGAGGCGTCTATCATCGTCTAGGTATATTTTTCAGATCTAAGACTTCGTATACAAATAGTTGGAGACCTGAAGATTTCAAATTTCACAAAATATTGAAAAAGGGCGTTATGTAGCAGAACGCCCTTCTTCCACCAAGCGCCTCAATTATACATCCATTCAAATCAACTTGAGAAAAAAGTCAATGAACAATAATTATCTCCTCATTCTATACCTACTTACGTACACATTGAAAAAAAAAAAATTCCAAAATTTTTTATTCTCTTTTAACGAGAAATAATCTCAACAAAACAAAAAAATTAATTTCAGTTTTGAGCAAATACGAGTAATACTAATAGTTCCAAGAATTAACCATTTATATCTTTGACAGAAATTTAAAAAATTGGAAGACGTATCACGAGTTGTCGAGCACCCTAAATCGAAAATAAAATTCAAACATTGATATTAAATGAATTCTCTGAACGCAATTTTCCAATAAATTTACACACCTATTTTATTTATTTCTCTTTTCGCGCAAAATTGACGAAAAAATATCACAATAGATACTTTTTCACATCAAAATAAATCGATCCAAGCTGACATACGATAATTGAAAAAGCTTATCCAATAAATCATGCGGGAGAATTGAGTGAAAAAATATGAAAAACCAAAGTGCCATTTAATTAATCAACTCTCGTGACAAATTTTTTAAACCCGAATCACGCTGAAAATAAAACAAACGCGATTAATTACAATTCCATCACGTTTCTAGTTTCTCAACCAGTGCACATCTGCTACGTAGATAAATTATAGACAAGCAGAGTGAAAGAAATTATGACGTCATCATTAGAAATATGTACTCGTAGATAGGTATTTTCGCAATTCAACACATAGTATAATATCTACTCGCGAGTTTAATTATTCAAAAATCCATTTAATCCATACGAAGGACTAGAGAGCGAGCGCAGGTAAAGCATAAACATACAAACCCAGATGAAAACTGGGATTACCCGCCGATGCGATGTGGTAAAATGGAAACCACTTTCACCCATGTCCGTAGGATATTCAAGTTCATTACCTTTGAAATTCGCTCATCGCTCGTGCCTCGATAATACTCGTAATTAAAGAAACCGCGTTGCTCGGTTCACGACTGCTTGCTTAGATAAAAAAAAGGAGAACTCAGACGGGAGCATTATTAACGCTCGGTAAATATTTAATCTTATTGAAGATTATTCGGACGAATAAGTCGCTACAGCTCCGGGGGCTCTTATACGAGATCTCGAAACAAGCCCGAGCTATTTTCCAATACTACTGGGACGTTAATTAGAAACATTCTGACGATGGAAAACTCTATTCGAGAAGAGTTTTTCGTCATGTATGATTCGAACGTGGCATCGAATAACGAGCCACGATGACACGACACTTTTATATAAAGGAAATACTCGGTAAAAAAATGGGAAGAGACGAGGATCTCTCCGTTTGATAAACTCGTTACGCAAATAAAATGAAAAATATAAATTTTAATTAAAAATATTTCTCGGTTCGCGTCGTAGGCGCCGAATGCGCGCTCGTCCTAGATGCAGATTACAAAAAAATGCAAATTTTTATCCCTATTTGAATAATATATCTTTAATACAAGCAAGTCGCTATTTTCGAGAGCGTACAATTTGTGTAACATGCTAACTTCTCGCAGTGCAGTACATTTTTCGATAACACCATCCTCGTCATATCCTGCCTCTTGTTATTTGAATTTCAAAACCTTCCTTCGTCTGAAGAAACCAAACGGTTACATTTAAATAGTTTTACATCAAAAGGAGCACGGCATGGTAAAAGTGAAACATCTTCCGATGAATTTTACATCCTGTATAAACTCTCTCCCCCTCCCTCGAGTAGTTACATATTTATTATCTCGGTCAAATTTGTGTGTGAGGATAAAATTGAACTTTGTTTAAAAAAATTTACCACTCATTAGGGCGGATCCTTCGAGCGAAACAAAAAGACGAAGCTCTATCATCCGCAGCTCACCGGTTTTTTACACACCGAACTCTTTCACAACTACTGATTCAATTTTCAAAAAGTTTTGCAAAGGTGTTCTTGACATACTCAAGAATGCACAATTTAAATTTCATGTTTCTATCTTAAACCATTCGTGAAATATTACAGATTATTTATGATGATGTAGATCAAGGCCGACTCATGTGGTTGCGGGGTAAAAGGAAACATACAACGCAGAACTATGATAGTTTTGTTGTAGAGGGGTAAAGGGAAACGTGCATATATAGAATGTGAATAGCGGCAAGTAGTTTCAACTGTGACTGGAAGGGGAACTGTAAATCCGCAACTTTACTCTAGAGATGCCACATGCCAGCACTGCCAGCAGTATATCATTTATATTTTATTGAGAGGTTATTTTCTACTTTCTAGAAATATTCGATTGAGGTTGAATAAATCGTGAATCGTAAAACCAGTTTTCCATCTAGCCTTATCATTTCCACGCATTATCTAGCAAACTTTTTCGAGGAACTTTCATACTGTTTTGTTCAGGGCTTTAAAAACGTTATTTTTTAATTCGGTTTTTGTTTGGATTTCGTTTACATAATTTATTCGGTTTTTGTTTGGTTTGAATCATTCTAGGAAGCGTTTTCGTTTTCGTTACGTTTTTCAAGCTTCAATTTCGTTTTCGTTTTCGTTTTCGCTTTTAATGGTAAAATAATAATGTTTTTTTAAGGTTTTTGTTTTTGTTTTTAAAGCTCTGATTCGTGAAAAAAAATTGAAAACACTGAAAACTATAAAATCACAGATCAAAGCAAACTCCAAAAGGACAATCTCAAAATTTTTTCTGTAATTTGCATGTCAAATCAATATTTGAAGTCAAAACAAAAAAAATCAAAAACGTAAAAAAAACGTTATTTATTACGTTTTTGTTGGGTTTTTGTTTTCAAACTTTATTGTATTCGTTTTCGTTTTTATAACGTTTTTCGGTTACAGCTGTGTAGCGTTTTTGTTTGTTTAACGTTTTTGATGATAAAAATAACGTTTTTTCAGGTTTTCGTTTTTGTTTTCGTTTTTAAAGCCCTCCCGTGTAGCAACGTCGATGCTAATTTCGATATAAATGTCGACACATCGAAATCGGTCACTTTTCGATCGTACATGTCGACACGATTGTGGATGGTTTGTCGAGCTTATTATCGACATGTTTGTCGACCGTCCAAATATGTCGAGCCATATTTGGACGGTCGACAAACATGTCGATAATAAGCTCGACAAACCATCCACAATCGTGTCGACATGTACGATCGAAAAGTGACCGATTTCGATGTGTCGACATTTATATCGACATCCACATCGACATTTGCAATGGTGAGATTTTGAAAAATATGCTAAGTTCAAATATTCAATATAAGTATATATTAAAATTACACCAAAAATAGTGTTCAAGCTAACATTTCGACATTTTTTGTCAAATATGCGGCATTGAGGCCACCTTTGTAGCTGGACACATGCGAGTGTCCAACTAACATAGAGATGATTCTTAGACCTTATGTACTAATTCACAACACACTTTATCTGCGAGTATCACAATCACCCTCAAGACGTCGACAGTCAAGTCGATGCATTATTCGACCCTCGACAATTAGATCGACATTAACTCGACTTAAAATTCCTCTGGTCAACACTGTCGACAGTTGAGTCGATGCATTATTCGACCATCGACAATTATGTCGACAATAACTCGACAAGTCGTTGTATTATTCAAAACTTTGAAAAATAAGAAAATTTTGTGATTCTTTCAAAAATTATTTATTCCTGAGCTTAAAATGTTCTTATTAATTGTTTTTAGTTCTTTTTAGATATAAAATTTGTAAATTTAATTGGCAGAAATTGTCGACATAAATGTCGATGCGTTTATCGAGTATCGATTTTTACATCGACTTGTCTATGTAGAAAAACAACGTTTTCTAAATTATAGGAAAATACTGAGAAAAATTCAAAAATTTTGATTGAACAGTTATGTTTAACATAGAACATTACTTTAAATCTCAAATATCATTTTTAATTCATCGTTAACCGAGAAAAAAATGTGTCTGAATTTTGTCGACATAAATGTCGATGTCGACAATTGCTACACGGGCTGGTTTTGTTATGTTCAGTTTATTTTATGATTTATTTACCTACCTATTAATAATTTTTTAGCAAATAATTTTTTATAATTTATTTTTTCCATAATTTTTTTTCACTTTTTCAGAGGAAAAAAATCAATTTTTACTGAGTAAAAAGATATTTAATTTTTTGTAAATAGAAAATTTTTTAATTTCTAATTTTTTTTGGAAAAAGTATCTACCTATCAGTTCATTTTTTCACAAAAAACAAAAGCTCTTACTTCTTATAATTCAAAATTCTCAATTTTTGGGGGTGGAAAAAATCTTTAATTTTTTGGAACAAGGAATGTTTCAAATTCTGAGGAAAACCCTCCACTTTTTCAAAGAAACAATTTCTCAACCTTTTTTGGAGTAAGAAAATCCGGAATGTTTTGTACTTAGGTATACGAAATTTTGAAAATATTTTTGGAATGAAAAATTTATTTAATAATTTTTAAGCAATTTATTTATTTTTTCCAAAAAAATCTTTTATTTTATTTGAAAAAAATCTAAAATTTTAAGAATAAAGAATTTTTATGGAATGAAAAAATTTTCCATTTTTAAAAATTTCTCTCGAGTAAAAAATATATTTCTCAATTTTTTGGAATTTTTAGTATTTTTTCATAGAAATACTTACCTATTTTCAAACTCTTTTTTGAAATAAAAAATTTCTCATTTTTTGGAACAATAAAGTACTTATCTATCAATCACCATTTTTAAATTATTAGGTATTACTTTTTTTTTTTCAAAAAACAAACTTCTTACTTTTTAGAACAAGAAATTTTGTCAAATTAAGTAACCAAAATAATGAAAAAAAAGTAACCAAAACTTTTCCATTACCACACAAATAATGACTCACAACCCTCCTCCTAACTACAATTTTTTTCTTCAATATTTTCGCTGATTTCGACCTTTTGCAACTCCTAATAATTATTTAAGGAGGGGGGGGGGGCTACTTTTAAATCGATTTCTTTTTTATTACATAGAGTACAAATGTATTGACAGTATAGTTGAATACGCCAAGACCGGACCATCCCCGGCTCCACTGACTCCAAAAAAAATAGGAAATTAAAAATTTCAAAAATTCCAGTTGAATATTTTTGAAATTGTGATTTCCTAGATTTCGTAGTAAAAAATGCATAGAGTTTTTAAGACTTCAAAATAATTCTGTTTCATTATACTTTGGTCAACTAAATAACAAAAACATATGAATGTATTATTGGAAAATCAAAAAACTCTAATTACCCTTTTTCTGTCGTACCCATTTCACATGAATGCCCCATTATCTCAATAAGTAATGGAGGTATCGAGTTCATCTTTTTATGGGGTTGTAGAAGAAGTTCTCCTCATACTTTAACGAGAGGATTTTGCAAAATTTTAATTTGTCGACGATTTCTTTCGAGTTGACTGGAATACTTCGATGAGACACTATGAGAGGGTTTGATAAAATCGGGTAGAAAGTAGGAATTTTGCAAAATCCTCTCGTTAAATTACAGACCAAACTGTACTGAATACAAAACATTCTGAGGAAGAACCTCGTGGGTTGCATAGTTTTTCTGGAAACGGGGCATTAAAAAAAGTCGCATTGTTTTCCAATTTTGACGCTTGAAATTTTTCATTTTCCAAAAAATCTATCAATATTTTTTGCAAAACGACATCATCAAAATGCAATATGAATATAACTTTTCTTTTTTGAAAACTCCATGCATTTTATTTTTCAAAAATCAAAAATTATTTTTTTTGTAAAAAAATGCAAAATGATTTTTGTTTCCAATTTTTCCTCGATACTTCAGATAAAAAAAAATCAAAAATGCATCATATAAAAAAGTCTTAAAAAATTCCGCTTGTCAACGCTATGCATTAAATTTTTTTTTTAAAGTAGCCCCCTCCCCCCCCTTAAAGATAATCGTAATTCCGAGAAATTTCATGTGGTGAACGATATGGTTGTGAATGTGATTGAATTAGCGCAAGGTCACAAGTTTAACCATGGTTCAACTAAATATTTGCAACCATGTGTTTTTACATATTTTTGTATTACCTATTTCCTCATATTTTTGGAAGCTAAAGTACATCCTAAAGATGTAGGTAAAATAGAACCAACTTCGTTTAGTTTTTTTCCAAACTTCAAAGTTAACGCACCCCCAAGTTGCAACTTTTAAAAATTCAGTTTCGAATAGGTAAGTTTTTTCCTGCCAAGTTGTACGAAATATTAGAAATCTAACAAAATAACTACCCAAATGATGAAAAATAGGAAAATATCAGGGAATTGAACAATTCAAGAAAACTGAAAAAATTTAAAAGTTGAAATGCCATAAAAGCTAACAAAGGAACTACCTTCGATTAAGCTGAAATGTAACCTACACGTCGAGAGAAGCATTTAAAAAACTTCATACCCGACTGTTATAAAGTCGTACAAAGTTACAAAGATGAAAACCAAAATCATGCGAAGCATTTGCAATTTCAGCATAAAGTTCTCTCAACTTAGCTGGAAATTAGTCATCTAATGCCGATCAAACCACGTTTTATAACTTTAATTACTGTACAATACTCGTACAGTTATGTTGGTAAATTTCATTGCAACTACTTCAACATTTCACATCGTTTCCAAGTCGAGGTCTTGTAAACCTCATCGTTTCATCTTGAGTAATTCAATGTAAACCGAAACTCATTCGTTGCGAGTTAAATTGATAATGCTAGGTGGAGGGGGAGGGGGAGGGGGTTATAAGGGTTAATTGACAGGAGAAGGAAAGAGTTGATAGGAATGTTCGAATCTTGGTAAATTTTTTATGGAGGGGATCGGTTTTATGAAAATTTCTTCATCTCTTCGTCGAGTGCACGTCATTTTGGGATATTCTTAGAGGAATTTAAAAAAAAATCACGATATTGAAAAATTATTCACAGAGTGATCATCAGGGCCGGCGAGAGGGTGGACAGGGGGGACAAATGTCCTGGGCCCGGATTTCTTTTAGGGCCCGGATTTTTCCCGACACTACGGGTTTTCTCCTCATCTCATAGGACTCTTAAGGTAAAATAACAAAATTTCTTTGGGGCCTGAGTATACATCAATCAATTCAAATTAAAAATGACAACTTTTATTTCGTAAAAAAATATTTGCAAGAGACCAAACGAAAAGAATCGTTAATACCCAAATTATGTTACCACTAGGTATCCTAGTCCTGGAAAGTTATTAAGTACTAGTTACACACTAATTAACTTAAGATAATTTTTCTTTTGGAAAAAAAAATTATGTAATTAATTTGCTTAGTTGGTTTACATGGAAGTGGATCCTTGGTGTTTAAAGTCCAATACTACATAGATACTTATTATTCAAAATTGTAGTGGAGAAAGGGGTCCAATCGAAATTTTTGTGATAACCAAAATTATTTCTAAGACTTCAAGCTACAACTTTTGTTGGAAAATTTTTTCAATTGGACTCTTTTTTCTCCTCCGATTTTGAATGACACTCCATAGATACTTATTCAAAATTAGAGGAGTGAGGAAAGGGGCCAATTGAAAAAATTTCCAAACAAAAGTTGTAGACTGGAGTCTTAGAAATGATTTTGGTTATTATAAAATTTTTGATTGGACCCTACCCCTCCCTCCAATTTTGCATAATAAGACTTAGATAATTATATTATTAAAAAGTGGAGGAGGTAGGAGTCCAATTGAAAAAAATTTCAAACAAAAGTTGTAGCTTGAAGTCTTACAAATGATTTTAGTTATTATAAAATTTTCGATTAGACCCTTCCCTCCTCTCCAATTTCGCATAATACAACTTGAATATTTATATTATTAAAAACTGGCGGAGATAGAAAGGTCCAATTGAAAAAAAATTCATACAAAAATTGTAGCTTGAAGTGCTGGAGATAATTTAGATCCTTCATTTTCCTTCAACTTCTCACAATACGACTTAAATATTTATAATTATTATTAAAAATTGTAGGAGGTATATGGGTCCAACTGAAAAAAGTTTCAAACAAAAGTTTTAGCTTGAAGTCCTGGGAATAATTTTGGTTATCACAAAAATTTCGATTAGACCCCTCCCTCCTCTCCAATTTTGAATATGTAATATCTGTGTAGTATTGGACTTAGTAAAATTTAACAACGATTCACTTCCACGAAAACAAAGTAAAAAACTGAGCAAACTAGACACTAGTTGTCAGTATTAAGTACTACTCTTACCCCTTTGATTACAACACCCAGAGCAGATCATTTAAAATCCCAACTCTGCTTCTACTGATCAGCTCAGTTTGATCCTTCCACCTCGATTTCCACAAACTGAACACTTCCTGACAAAACTATACTTTTTCAGGAATTTTCATACGAACACGACCCCCTCTCATAAAATCGAACCCCCTCTTGGCACTTTAATTTTCCGCATGACGTACATCACATCACCGAAATAATTTTTCTCTACCTCGACGTAAACGAGTTTCCACAGGCGAATGTCTTTCAACGAGATGAATGCGATTGTTATATAGTTTCTTTATTAACGAGCATAAGCTGCAGCACGCAATCATCTTGGCGCTATTTGTTTTCAAAATAGCATAATGTATGGTTATAAAGCTCTCTTTTTACTGGGGCCATTGTTAGACTATAACGTACAGTATCCGAACGATGAGGCGAAAACACTACACGGGTCGGATTTCCGCTATTATGCCAATCCCGATACAACAAACCGCCTCATAATATGGTCTCGCAAAACTAGCCAAAATTTCCTAATAACATTATAAACTCGCCGCTGTCAAATAGATTTTACGCGAGCGCAATTTCACGCTATAAAAATTTTTCTCTTCTTTTCCCACGGAGGAAAAAAACATTTAGGTGGTTTTTTCCTCTTCTCGCAGCACCCATTATTCTAGTGCATTTTTTATATATACGAACGTATACTGTGTTTCGAAATTGTTTCATTCCTCGTGGTCCGAGTTATAAAAAGGAACAGTTTACCATCATAAATAAACTGCAAAACTTTTTAGGAAATTCATTTGTCAGATGAGTAAGCTCTGGTCTTCGCCTTCGCACATACGAGTAAATTTTCCAACCGAGCCGTATTAAGTTTTCTTTCTGTTTTTTATTTTTCATTTTACCGAAAACGAAGATTTCTAGAATTCTTTTCCAAGTATTCGTGTCGGGCGGGGAGACTAATTTTAGATAAGAATTATTAGAGGGCAAGAGTTACTCTGATGCTGAATTGTGGTATTTGGCTCCCAATTCTAGGGTAATATCCTTACTAATACGCACTCTGATTCTATGTCCTTCTTCATGGAAGATTTTATTCATTCCAAGAGTTGGATCATCAAAAAAAAAAAAAAAAAACAGGATCAAAATTACGTAATTTTTTGAAATATACCAACTTCAATTATAGCCTTATAGGTATTTATTTTTGATAAAAAGAAGTGATTCCAACATCAAAAATTGGTAGAATCTATACACACAAGTATATGTACATGTTACGCAGAATTCGCGCAGTTGCCGAATGCGCGCATTAGGCAGTCATTTTGCCAAATGCGCGCACTTAGCAACGTCGTTGCCGAATTCGCGCAATTTTGACTTTTAAACGACTTTTTCAAAGTCATAAATCATAAAAAAAAAAAAATTAGAAATATTTCTTCGAAAAGTCCAAGCTTTAAGCTACAATACATATTTTCAATTTCCCAAAAATCAATTTAAAAAATTTAAAAAATCAAAACTTATCTATTCTTCAAAAATCGATAATTTTTCTTCAAAATGATTAAATCTGGTACTAGTCACTTTGTAGAAAATTGTGATTATTGATTTTTGACACCTTATTGAAATGAATTCTCGATTAATATTATTGAACGTATTTTTGAAAAACTATTCAAATTTATTTTTGAAAAAACTTCAATCCTTATAATTTTTGAGAAGTTAGATAAATTCATTCCATTATAAAATAGGTATTATTAAATTCATTTTTCAAGCCTACTTCCACAATTTGGTGACTTCTAAAACAAACAAAAATTAGAAAAGTCATAAAAAGGGGGCAATACGGAACAAAGCACTGATCAAAGTAGTTAGCTGTACCTAATATTATGGGAACGAGGGTAAGGTAATATTTTAATTTTTCGTCATTTTTTTACGCTACCTACTGAAATATTACAATGGGAAATTTTGAAAAAAAGAAAACTGTCACTTACTAGAATAAAATTGGAATTTCAAAATCGTTAAATTGGTGTGTAATTTTTTAGGAAACTGAACACGAAACAAACCCAGTATTTTTTCATAAACTTCGACGCAGCTTTTGATTTTCCGAAAACAAACCATTAAAATGTTATGCGATGAAAAATATTTTTAATTTTGTCAAGTAAAATTTTGTATAGAAAAAACAACAACAACAACAACAACAACAATAAAAAATAGAGAATTATACGAGCGACTCGGGGAACCAAAATCATGAACCAATAAAAATCGCGTATTCTATCAACCAATAATTATCATTTGCTTCTTTGAAGATATTCAAACTGAGTTATAATTTTTGTGGAAGAAAAAAAAATTATTCAAAAGTGGGTAAGTATATAGAAAAATTTAATTTAGTGCTTTAAAAAAATATTTTATTAGAATTTTTTAAACAAGTGTTCAACTTGGAGCAAAACCTTCATTTTAGAACTTTTTTCTATTTTTTTTTCAATTTTGAAAAAAATTACAAATCCATTTTCGTCAAAACGATATTTTTTTTACTAAAAAAAAATCAAAATGTTTTGCAAACATCAACATTTTTACATAAATCAAAATTTTAAAAAATCATTTCAAATTAATTTAAGATAAATGTTTTGAAACTCGTAAAATACTTCGATTTTTTTAGTGGAAAAAAAACGTTTCGACGAAGATAATGTAGGTACGAGTATTTCTCCTTCAAAGATGAAAAAAAGAAAGAGAAAAAAACACCAAAAAAAATATTTTAGCAAAAAGGAAAAAGTTCTGCTCTTCCTTGAACATATTTACATTAAAGAATTTTATTGAAATAGTTTCCTAAGCCCCTTTACTTATAAGAAAATCTGTTTTCAATTTTCAAAAGTTCTCTGTCTTTTTTCAACTGAAAAAACATTTTCCAACTTTTAAAACGTTCTTCAACTCTTACAAAAAATCACTCTCTTTCAAAAAGGTACTCTTTAAAATTGAAAATAAAAATGCTCAAATCAGTTGATAAGAAGAAAACGATTCCTATTGGTCGATTAAATTCGCGATTTTTATTGGTTCATGATTTTGGTTCCCGAGTCGCTCATAGAATAATTTTCTAATAAAGAAAACTGCATACCTACTTCAATTGACAGGTAAAAAAAATTTTGGTCATTTTTTTTTCAAATATTGGCAAAAAAAAGTAAAATTTTAAAAATCGGTAATTATTTCATTTTCGGAAAAAAGGGGTAAATAAAGTCCATTTAAAATTCAATTAGGCAAAAATAAAAAATGAAGAATTATTTTTTCATAAAAAAAACAACTTTGCGGGTAGGAATTTTTTTTTTTTTTTCATTTTTGGGAAAAAAGGAGCGACTAGAGTCCACTTGAAATTCAATTAGGCAAAAATAAAAAATGAAGAATTATTTTCTCATAAAAAAACACAACTTTGGGGGTAAGAAAAAAAATAAAAACGTTCGAAAATTTGTTCAAGCATTTTATTTTTCAATATGGGGGCTTAGGGCACCTCCAAAAGTTCAGTTGGAGAAATGCTGAGTGAAAAAATTTTGCTTATTTTTTTCATTGTCTTTTATTTTCGAAAAATTGGGGGCTCCCTAAGGTACCACCTAAATTCAAGTTGAGTGTAAAATGAAAAATGAGAAATTCATCCTCATAAAAACGGACCACTACGATGGGTTATAAAGGCATGATTTTGAAAATTGGTCAATTTGTTTAATTTTTCTGAAAAAAGAGGGAGTGACCAAGCTCTACTTCAAATTTAGTTAGAGCAAAAATAAAAAATATGGAATTATTTTTTCATAAAATGAAAAAACTTTGGGTTAGACAATCTAGACATTTAAAAAATCCAAAAGTCCGAAATAAGGGCCACTGCCTCCCTAAAGTTTAGACATGAATTTTAGATTCTCATAGAATCTAGGAGGAGATTTGGTATTTTAAGAGAAAATTAGTGAAAAGAACGAATTTTGTCCAAATTCACGTTTCTTTGATGATAAGTTGGGGAATAAATCGACCAAAGTAGACTGTTTTCAACGTGATAGATACCACACGAAGCTACAAGAAGCAGATCGTAAGTTTTTAAATATTTTTTTAGTCCGCACCCAGTAGTGAAATAAAAATTCACGAATACGTCAAAAATCATATTTTACTACTACCTAATGATTCTGACCATGAAATTGAAAATCTGCCATCGGGATTTGGGGCAAAATCACCATGCTTATCCTGGTATAGTCTTTCATCTAGAAAGATAATATGTTCCTTTACACTCATGGTGGAGTTGACACACCTATAAGCTAATCCAGCCCTGGTTACCTTGCCACATTGTACTGTAGCATCAAAAGTAATAAATTCACATCCGCGAGTCAGTCAACATAATAAAAAAAGATTCAACTGCGAAATGCGAAAAAACCCTCATCTTGCAATTACTTCATTCTCAAGATAAAAAGAATATTTAATTAAACGAATAAATCAACTTGGAAACGGTTGAAAATGTTTACCTCTCTCGAAAGGTAAACACAGCGTGTAAAAATTACCCAAAACGCGACAAGAGAGAACATCAAAGAAAGAAAATTTTCACCGCCGAAATAAAATTTCTATAATTAAAAGACGACCCGAGCGACCCGGTCGACTCGACTCGCGTCTCGGAAAGTAAATAATTTTCCGAAATCGTACACCTCGTCTACGTCGAGTACTCGAGCATAAAAAAATTAAATTAACAATAGCGTACCGTTTGTTTTTCACGTTGGCTAATAACGAACCATCGCTCAAAGATATTATCGATTTACTGTCACATGCTGTCCAGAATTTTCGCCTTTTATCTTTATAATACAATATTTTCTCGGTTGATGGGGTTTTCGTTTGAATTGCAATTTCTTCATCCTTTTGATACAGTGAAGATTGACTCTGTGTTCCGTGTTCGGTGTGCTCAAATAGCGTCACAACGTGTTAATGTTTCTGCGAGTTTGAAAAAGAAGGCGACGCGACCGAAGGGTGCGGGCGACTTGTACTTGAAAACGCTTTGGTAAATACTTGAAAAAGAGAGCAGAAAAGAAACCTCATTCGACACTTGACATCTCTCGCTCAATTGTCAACCCGAAAATAGGCTTATTGAAAGCAAAATGTTTCCTTTCGCCTGTATAAATCAATATTGTAGACATAAACTAATAGAAAATTAACTTCTAAGCATTGTTATCGAAATAAAAAGAAATTACGTTACGCCCAAAAGACGCCCTAATAAAAACAACTCCACTTTCCGTCTTCCTTTCTTCGACGTTTCGGGTATAAAAATCAACTATTTTCAAAAATTGATCACTACCTAAACAGTAAACATGCAATGAAATACTTCAAAAATTATAGACCTGTATTTTCTTGATCACACATGCATCGGAGCGAAATTTGAAAAAATAAAAGTAACTTTAGTAACCTGAAATTTCAAAAAAAGTAACCAAAATTATGGAAAAAAGTAACCAAAAATTTTCCATTTCCACTTGAATATAATGACTCATAACCCCCTCCCCTCCCCTCGTCCTTGAAATCAATGGTAAAAATTTTGAAAAAATCAAAATTTTTAATTCAAAAATAATAATTCATGCATTTTTTCTTTTTCTATAATTATGACGAATTTTAATAGAATAGTTGGCTTAATAGGTGCTCAATTTTTATATCATAGGAAATTTCAATTCTTGAGAAGCTCACAATAAATAATTTTTGAGTTCCTATCAAATCTTAATTTTTTTTGAACTCAATATTGAAAATTAAAAAAAAAAAAAAAAATTTTCTTGAAAATACTTGATATCAACTTTTTCAAGTTTTTGAACTCTTATTTGTTTTGAAATAGTTTTCAGTTTTCAAATAATTGTTGATTTCAAAAAACGTGAATTTTAGAAAAATTTTAAATTACAAACAATACTGTCCTTTTTTTAATTTTTAAATTTTATTTTTTTTTCGATTTTTTTTATTTTTCAAACAATTTTTAATTTCTATAAATTTAAATTTATTAACAATTTGTAATTTCTAAAAAGTTCTGGATTTCAAAAAATTAAACTTAAAATTCTCAATTTTTTGATTTTTAAACAATTTATATTTAATTTTTAAAAAATAGCCGTTCCTAAAATTCATGTTTATTCAAATAAAAAATTTCCAATTTATAAAAATTGTAATGCCTAAGAATTTAAAGTCTAAAAAAATCAATTTTTTGATTGGCTTATTGCAAAATGAGTAGATACAAAAAAATTTTAATTTTTGAAAAGTCTTCATTCTCCACAAAAAAACAATTTTTCAACATGTGAAATTCACAACTTTTCAAAATTTTTAAAAGGAAAGTTTTGCTCATTTGAGAAATATCAAATTTTTGAAGCATTTTAAGTTCACGAGTTGAAACGATTTTATGTTTCATTTTTGAGGAGTTCTCTATTTTCAAATACTTCGAACACATTTTTTTTAATTGAAAAAATTACTAGGTATTCTCATTTTAAAAAAAAGTTTTCAATGAGGAGAAATCGGGTTTATTCTTCGACGGCCTCTACTTTTTTTGAAAAGAAATTTTGAGAAAAAATCGTTTATTTGTCGAGAAAAGAATTTCTCAATTTTTTCAAAAAAATACGGCTTATCTACTTACATTTTTTTTTTCAAGAAATGTGGCTCATTTTTAGACAAGAATAAATCTTAATTCTTCAAGAAAAAAAATCACAATTTTTCATACTGACTTGAAAAATGCCTATAAAAGAACTTTCAATTTTTTTAGGGGCAAACATTTTTCTACCTTGAATTTCAATACATAAGTACAAAATAAATACCTATTCCTGAAGTTCGAGCAGAAAAAATCTCAATTTTAAAAGAAGATTCAATAAATTGTTCAATTAAGGCCAGTTGGGGTAACTGGGCCACGTTTTTACAACTCTAAAAAATCTTTATTCAAAAATACCTCACTAGTGAAGAATAACCTTAAATCTTCAAATGGGACGTGTAGAGGGGTGTCATAGAGGTACGCTCACTTTTTTGATTTTGAGGTTGAAGCACATACCTGAGCTGAGGAACACCTCACTCTACACAAAGAATGGTGGCCCAGTTACCCCGAAAAATGGGGTAACTGGGCCACCAAATTTTTTTTTTATTAAGGAAGATTTAAGATGTGTAATTCACTTACCCCCACTCAAATCTGAGTTTTGGGGTAACTGGACCATGTCATGTTACTCAAATTACTGAGGCCTCCTCAAGGGGAGCTAGGAACCAAATGATAATTGTTATGGTGGGCTTACGATGTCAGTGTTACCATGCAACCAACCATTTACGTCAAGACGATTTTGGAGGGGATTATAGTACGTTCGGCGAAAGATTAAACCTGGCAAATTTTGGCGCGAGAAAGGCGGAGCGAAAATGAACCAATCAACGCGCCAAAAAGAAAAATTCTCGGCTTCTAATTGCTTCGTTTTTTCACTGCGTCCCCCACTTTTTATTTTGCCAGGTTTAATCTTTCGCCGAACGTACTATAGGAAGAGAATGGCCCAGATACCCCGGTGGCCCAGTTACCCCAACTGACCTTACTTAATTCATTTTTAAATAAAATATTTCAAATTTTTTGGAAGCAAAATCTCTGAAAAAAACTTTCAAAATGTTTTTAAAGAAATTTTAAATTTTAATGGCAGCTGTTCGTCAGATTTTTGACGAAATAGTAACCAAAATGAGTCCAAAAGTAACCATAGTAACCAAAATGAGCCCAAAAGTAACTAAAGTAACCTTGCCTTTAAAAAAGTAACCAAGTTACTAAAATGTAACCGTGTTCCGATGCATGGATCACATCAAAAAATAATCTGTAACCTTCTCCCTTTAAAAAGAGAGCAATTTCACTTCTTTCCGACGGAGGTAGGCTGTAGGCAGCGTGATTCGTAGATATCAAGATTTGAATGTATCGAATTTCTTTCTTTACAAACCACGTACCGTAAGAACCATTTCAATTGAAATATTTTAGTTACAGTGTTTGGAAATGTCTCTAAACCAAAAAGAATTAAATATTCGCAGTGCCATCAGCAGGACCTCTTAAAAAGGAGAAATGTTACAACTTCAAAGATTAGCCAAATTTTAAAAAATTTAAATTTTTTATAAAAATAAATTCATAAAATTTTGGAAATTGATAAAATTTTAAAAATTTCCTAAATTTAAAAATTATTATCAAATTTGAGTTTTTACAAAAATTTAAAAATTTGAAAATTTGAAAGATATACTTAATATTACAGAGTGTTTCTTAGCTGACTAAGTTCCTTCCACACCGGGTGAATAGGCAACCCATAATGAACAAAAAATGTAATACAAACTTGTTGCCCATTTTGAAAATTGAAGGGACAAGGGAAAATTAAATTGGGAAAAAATAATTTCTGACTGGGCCAATCTGGACATTTTTTTTGTCCTATCTTTGAAAATGAAAGCGCAAGAGAGCTTTAAATTTTGAAAAAAAAATGAGTTTTCAATTTCTGAATCTCTGTAGCTCCTTCATTTTTGGAGATAGGCAAATTCATCACAAAACTTTTTTGCGTATCTCGAAGAGTTACACCTTTTCCATGTAACATAGGCAAATTCATCACAAAACTTTTTTGCGTATCTCGAAGAGTTACACCTTTTCCATGTAACATCTTGACAAATTTTACAGTTTTCATTTTCCAATGATGTACATTGTACCTCTATTGATAATTTGAAGATCAATGAGACATAAAAATTGCAAAATTACGTCAAGATGATACATGAAAGGGGTGTAAATCTTCAGGATAAGCAAAATAATGATGTGATGAATTTGCCTATCTTCTAAAATGAAGGAGCTATAGAACTTTGAAAATTGAAAAACCTTTTTTGTCAAAGTTTGAAGCTCTCTTGCGCCTTCATTTTCAAAGAAAGACAAAAAATGTCTGAAACGAAAAAGTTCATTTTTTAGTAAACTATCCATTGGCCCAATCAAAAAAAAATTTTCTCAATTTAATTTTCATTTTCCCCTTCCATTTTCAAGATAGGCAACATGTTTATATAACAATTGTTCCTTATGGGTTGCCTATTCATCCGATGGAAGGAACTCAGTCAGCTATGAAACACCCTGTGTAATGAAAAAACTTGGATTTCAAATTAATATCAAATATTAAAAATTTTCTCAATTTTGAATTCGCCAAATTTCATCAATTTTACTACCTACCTACCTAATTACAAAAATATTTTGACCAAAATGTTAAATCTCTATTGAATCCAATAAATTGAGGTTTACAATTGTTTTGAAAATTCATTCGAAAACTCATTCAAATTTAAAAATTATTTACCAAAATTAAAATTTTTGCAAATTTTTAATTTTTACCAATTCCGAAAATGTGTCTAAGTGAATTGAGAAAATTATGCGAGGACGTAGTACTTTATTCAAGTATTCAATTAGACGAAAAAGACAAATAATTTCTCAAAAGATACAAGCTGGAGATGTCATGCACCAAAAAATACTCATAACTTTCTTCTTTTAAAATTTCAATTAAAGTACTATTAGGCGTAGCCAGTGTGATTCGTAAACAACAAAATTTATCCATATTTCCGTTCTTCGCAACATCGAACAAAAGAGCCATTTTAATTAGAATATTTCAACAATGACTTTCAGAATGAAAAATGTTCCAAATTTTAAAGTTTTCTCAAGTTGAAAAATATACTTAGGTAAATGCAAGTTTTCAAAAATGAAAAATTTTATCAAACTAAAAATGCAAATTTATCTAGGTAATCAAATTTCAATTTTTTTACCCAATATCAAAATTTTATCAATTGAAAAGGATTATTAAATTTTCAAGATTCAATAAATTTGTGAATTCTCAAAGTATCCAATTGTTATTGAAAGTTTGAAATTTGCAAAATTGTGAATTTTTGTAAAATTTTTGAAACCCCAAAAATTTGTACGGATTGTAACAAAAAGACCTTCGGAGTTATTTCCGCCATATGGAAATGTAAATGCGGAGAATTCAACGGGTTTGTGAAATTAAGTTCACATGTTTATTTTATTGTTTGTTTTATCATTCAATGTCGAAAATTATACGAATAAAATTTTTTGGAAAAATTGAACTAAATTCTAAAAATTTATTAACGTTTTGAAAATTAAAGAAAAATTGATGAGGACTGAATTTTCAAAATTATCAAAATTGATCCAACTTCAAAAATTTACCAAACTTTGAAAATCACCAAAGTACGTATACCTAACTCTTCGAATTTTGAAGATTTATTTTGAAGAAAAAAAATTTCCAACTTCAATAATTCACTAGGTAGTTTAATTTTATAAAACGGCAATTAAATTACAAAACATCAAAAATACCCTGTAACCTTCTTCTTTTAAAATGCCAACAATTTTTGATCGTGACATGAGAGGTAGTTCAACACTAGTCCAGACAGTCTGATTTGCAAACAATAACGTTCATCCAAATTTTCGTTTTTTACAATTAGGCAATTGAAATATTTCAAGAACGACTTTTGAAGAAGCTTCATCAAAGCTTTTTCAAAATGAAAAATGTCCCAAAAGAAGACTTCACTGGTTGAACAAAATACCAAAAATCCATCAAACTCTTAAAATCTAACTCACCAAATTTCGTATTTTCAGCCAATTTTGAAATTTTTGTAAAGGCTCTGGCGAGGACATTTTCCTCTAAAAATCAAACTTGGCAAAATGAAAAATATACTTGTACCTAATAATGTAAATCATTTCAATTTTGGGCGAAACAATCGCTAAAGGAGTCTAAAACGAGGTACTTTGGCCTACAAAACTCGAATCTGGGATTAATTTTTTTATTCGATCGCTTCTTGCCATCACGAGTATTTAATCACGTTCAACATAATTATGGGGAAAAATTGATGAATTGAGGTGAATTTCAGACAATATACGAATATAATATATTCGTCTATTGTCTGAAATTCACCTGTGGTTTTAAATATGCCCCCCCTCCCCCCCCCCCTATAGAAATCGTATAAAATAGTTTGAAAAACAAAATTGTTTTTAAGGTCATTTTGAGAGTCGGTAAATTCTGAAGAAATTCGTAACATATCCGTCTGGGAGGCCATTTTACTCTCTTACCACACCAGAGACATTAAAAAATATTCCAAAATTTAAAAAGTGGAAATATTTATTAAACAATAAAATCGAACAAAAATACCAAATTTTTATAATTTTCGAAGTTAACTAAATTTGAGGAATTAAGTAAATTTTGAAAATTATTAAAAAATGATTAGTTTCAAAAAATGTTCTATTTTTTAATTTTTCCTTAAATGGCCGAATATAAAAAGCAGATCATTTTTAAAGATTAGCACCTCCGAGCAAAATGATAACGAAATTAGTCTCCTGGCGCAGAACCCGCTTGTGATTGATTGATAATTTCAATGAGGCAAATTGAGAAAAATGTAACTAGAAAGTATGCACATTTGCATATAGATTATTTCAATTCGTCTACTAAAAATCATCAATTAACCACCGGCGGATTTTGCGCCAGGAGAAAAATTTCAGCATTATTTTGCCTAACATAAAAAAAGTCCTCAGCACCGAATCGAGTACCCATAATAACACGAAACTTTAATAATTCAAAGGGTAAAACCTCGTGACTATTAATACTACGTTGCGAAAAACACTACGTTTAAAATCACGACTACATAATTCACAAACGAGCGCCTAAAAACCCTCCCGGGTATAAATATAGTACCCGGAACGCATAATTTATCAAAAAACAAACTCTGCGAAACACGATCATTAAACAAATGGCATTTCGATTAACCCTGTTAAAAAATGTATACGTTAATTGGTTGAATCGAGTATACATAGCCATAGTCTAGACTCCGAACACGCGCTAAATCGAGCAATTTTCTAATTTTTAAGCGTCGATATCTATTGGCCACACGGTGCGACGCATTTAAACGAGGAAAAAACCAAGCCAAAGCTCTGTGTATGGCAATCAACTAATAATAAAGGTTAATTTTCATTCGTATCCCCCCGAGCTCGGCTCCGGACGAGATGATAATTATACACATCAACCAAACGAGCGTACTAATTGACGAGCTTTACCGCATCGCATCGCACCTTTCTCTCAGACTCGAGTTGCGTTAAACCAATCAATGAAGCCTCATAAAAAAGAACCTTCACGAATATGAAACATGTCATATGGTAAATACTGAGATAGGTGGTCATTTGTCGGTTAACTATTTTGTTTTATAGTATCGATGAGTATAAAGCAACTTTAAGGGTTGTTTCAGCTCACCCCTTGGTCTAGTTCGACTTATGTAGGTGCATTCTTTACACACCCTGTTCCCTCGCTCGTCTTGTAATATATTATATTGGGATTTTTCTCGTGCGGTTAGTCGCAGTATTTAGAAATTAGAACTAATAAACTCGCGATGAACCTTGAAAATTTCCAAATCTTCGTTACGATTGAAATAGTGACAAGTCACGAACATTATCAACAAATAACTTGTGAAATGTTCACTTATAAATGGAATTTTGGATGGAATCACTCGACCCCTACCTGCTTGTAAATTGCAATGCAATTCATATGCAGAATAAGTTGAGCCACTAGAATACCAAATATTCAGCAACGTTTATCCTTCTAAATTTCGGTAACAAATTAGTAAGAAATTGAAAGTTTTTTTTATCCTCTTGTTTTTTTATCACAATCACCAAACATCTGTATTAAAAAAAAAATCACCCGATATTCAGGTACTTCCCGTAGATGTAAAGTGAGTTACACAAGGAACGATTTGTTTTCATGTTTTAATGTGAGAATGATTTTTTTTTCTGGAAATGAAACAAAAAATTTTCACGCAAAAAATTCTTCTAGAAAATTCTTTAAGAACTTTTTTTCCACTTTTTTTTTCGTCCCTAAATTTAAAAAATATTAATTCATTCATTTATTTTACTTACTATCAAAGAAAAAAAAATTAATCCCCAAAAAATTGAGATTATTTTATTTTAGAAGAATTTTTAAAATTATTGTTCGAAAAAATACCAGTTTTTTCAAAAAATGAACGATTTTTTTTCTTCACAAAAGAAATTTTTTCCACAGAAATTTTGAAAAACATCTTCACTACTTATAAGAAAATATAACATTTCTCGAAAAAAAAAAAAAGATTTTTGGATATTTTTTTCATTTTAAAAAATCCTGAAATTTCTTCCTCCGAAAAAATTTCTACTCCAGAAGATTTGACATTTCTCTATTTCGAAAAAAATTGAGTAATATTTTTATTCCAAAATAATTTTAAAAAATTTTTGAACCAAGAAATTTATTTTTGATTTTTTTTTATTCCAAAAAATGAGAATTTTTTCTCCAAAAAACAGAGACCCTCCTCCCAGAAAAATTATAAAAAAAAATTATTTTTCAGAAAATTGAAAAAAATCCAAAAAATTGAGATTTTATACACTACAGTTCGAAAAGTGTTTTTACTTCAAAACAATTCAGTTTCAAAACGATAAAATTATGATTTTTGATTTTATAAAAATGAGAATTTTTTCGCAAAAGTTAAAAGAATATTTTTACTTTAGAAAAATTGCGAATTTTTTTAACGCCTTGTACAGCGAATACCTAAACCTAGTCGCGTGAAAATGTTTTTTATTCCAAAACAATTTTCAAAAATTTTGTACCAAAAAATTCATTTTTTTCATTTCACATAATTCTTTTTTTTTCATTCCAAGAAATGAGGATTTTTTTCCAAAAAAATTGAGATTTCGCTCCCCCTCGAAAACAAAAAAAAATCTTCAAGAAAATTAATTTTTTCTTCAGAGAAATCATAATATTTTATGCATGTATGTATACATTTTTCTTTAAGAAGATGCAACAGTTTGAAAAAATTTCACTTTTAAGCAAATTTGTAATTTTGCCCGGGTAATAATAATTATCAAAAATTCATGACTTTAAAGAGTAAAATTCATGACTTTTCCATGACTTCCATGACTCATTTTCAAATTTCATGACTTTTTCATGACTTTCATATGACTTTTAGACAACCTGGATTTCCTCGTATTGATCTGACGAAAATTCGTAATGAGCCAATACTAAGAATCATAGTAATTAATGAGGACTGGACGTTCGATATGATGGTTCATCAAAATTGAAAGACTCGCAGACAACGAAGTCGATTTGGAGTGAAAGGCTGGATTCCATTTCGACTAAGGTTTCTGGCAGATGTGAGATGGGGCTCGACGAAGAATCGAAAAAATATATGGTTTGACGTAATGAGTGAAGATGTAGTGAGGTCACTGGGAGAATTTGTAGAACGAAATGGACATCTTGTCACCAGAGCGAAAATAAAATTTGTCCCACTTGTTGACTAAAAATATCATTAATTAATAAGTAAGTAAGTTTATTACATTTGATAGGAGGAAAAAAATAATACACCCAAACTACAGTTGAAAAATCGAACAACCCTTTCTACAATTTCACAAAAACAAAATAGAACGTAGCACGACGAAGCCTATGTAAGTTCCACAAAATGAAAAATTTAAATGCTTGTTTAATCTCGAATAATATTTATAAATCAACTCGCTACGGAATTATAACACCCCGCCGCCTTACCTTGGTATTTCGAAACAACGCTAATTCTCGACGAAAAGCTAATTTAAAACACAAGCCTCCTCAGCCGATGAAAATGAAACTTAAAAACGAGCATAAAATACCCAAACAATTTTCCAACTTCCGATGGAAAATTTCTACTACAATCCCAGTAGTACCTACTGGTGAAACTTTCATTAGTCGAATTTGAAACTGAAGGATACCGAGTGGTTGGGTGAACGCTGGATCGAAACGCAGATTTCGACCTGCTTCGGATTTGGTTACCTACTAAAGGGGAAATAATTTTTCATTGTCGCAATTTTGTTCAATTTTCACCTTATCAAGTATTTATTTCGGTCTTAAAAATCAGTTCGTATTTTGGGCAGAAATAGTTCAGTATCTATACATCGAGTATAAAATACGATTTTAGGAGATTTTGATGCTTGATCAGATTTTTTGATAATTATTCTGTATCTGTGTAAAGAGTATCTAAACCCTTGTTTGACGATCAAATAGGTATTTGTAAGTCGTTCGAAAATGCGAACACCGTTAAGAAGTAATTTTGCAAGTTGTCTCGAAAAACTCTGCGAAAACTTTTCGGTTACACATTTTTACCAAAAAGTCCATAAAAATTGCACACTACACGCTTAAATTTTCAACCAACAATTTGGCCAAAAAATGGAGTAATCTATTGTCATCATATTTTGAAAAGAAGATCAGATGCGTCTGAGAAAACTATGAACGAAGTGTATCTTGAATTCCCGATATCTTCAACATCAGAAATTGATTCATCCAAGCAATGTAGAGACTAAAAGAAAATTAGCCCTGTTCGAAAGAATTACAGACAGTTTAATCCACTCGATCACACATACGATCACATGAAAATACTCAAAAAAGACGTTTGATAAACGAAAAAATGCACCACACAATTTTCCAAACGATCCCAATAAACGCAACTTCCGCACCAAAGCATTCGTTAATCATTTTTTATAATATACTGTGATCAAAAAAGCAACCATTCGCGTCTATAAAGTCTGCCTAAATAAATAGGAAAACTGCGTCAAAAACTTTCACTAGTTGCTTTGAAAGTTTCACTTTCCCCAATTTTTCATCGCTTCGATAAACTTGATAAGTATAAAGTAGCTTCACTCCGAAACAAGCAAAAAGTGCGGAATACTTGACCCATAAAATTATCATATTTCCGGGATTTTTTTCTCCAGTTTTCAATGTTGAAATATTATAGAATCAAATTAGCCATTACTAATAAACATCATTTATTCGTTTTTTAGTTTGATAGTATTCCACTACCCATAAAGTACCTTTTGTGCTGTGAAGCACGTTTATTACTTTGATATCAGAGTTGGGCAGATCCGCTAATGGAAAGATCCAGATCAGATCCATTCCAAAATTAAAAAATCCAAAATATTGGATCTTTGGATCTTTAGATCCAATTTTCAAATTTTAGGATCCGGATCAAACCAGACAGTTTAAACTTTTTGAAGTTGTTTGACTTCTTTCATGGCTTAGGTACTTTTCATTTATTTCATAGATTAAAATATATTGAAGAATAAAGAACACAGATGAAAAATTCAATAATTCACAGAGAAAAATATGATGAAAAGTAGAAAAAAAATTATTTGGATCAGTTTTTTCAAAAATTTGAGGATCTAATAATCCAGATCAGACCCTTTTCACGGGTTTTTCAAAATTGAAGGATTTGATCTAGATCAGATCCAAAATTTTGGATCATTGAGGGCCCGCATCCTTGTCAAAGTATAAGTTATTGGTCTCAAATGAATTTGTGTAATTTCGTGTTCTACATATAAAAAATAATAATAATTCGTGGAATTCGTTTTAGAGCCTGGTAAGATATTTCTAAGGATACAATTGCAAATTGTTTTTTAAACATGCTCTTTTTTTGCCTTCCACAACTTTTCAGTTGAATGACGAAAAAGAAGAAGTGCCATTGGCAGAATGAGCTTCGAAATTGAATTTGTCGTTGTCTAAAGACGAGTTATTAAATTTTGAAAACATTAATTAAAATTGATTACTTCTACGCTTCTAATGGACGAAGATATAATCGAATCCATTAATTACACAAAATTAATGAAAATCTAGAAAATGACGGCGATGAGGAGTATAATTTCTTCTGAATCCCCCTCCCAACATTGCAGGATGTAATAAAATCCTACGAAATATTGAAAAATTTTCAATGTTAGGTAAGTACTTTTTATTCGGTCTTTCACACTCAATTTCTCTATCCGAATTTTTGCCCATTTACTACATTGAAAATCATGTTATCCTAGGATTTTAAACTTTGCAAGTACAATATTAGGTATTATTATTTTTTGACATCGGATGATGTTTAAGGGTTCGTAGAGGTTTATCCACACAAAAAAGCATAACTCTTTTTAGACGATGCGGTTTGGAAAGAAGAGAGAAGATGAGTTAATTTATTTTTTTTTTAAATTCCCCCAAAATAAAATATGTCAGACAAGAGAAACCTGCTAACTCGTCACCTCCAATTGAGCTGAAATTTGGCTCACTGAAAGAATATTTCACACAGACCACAGAACTAAACTTTTAGCTGCCGAAGTTGATTTTTCAATTTTTGGCGAATTTTTGAAAATGGCAAAAATAGCTCTAGATCAGTTCTTTTCAAAAATTATAAATTTTGAGATAAAAATCTGGGAATTGGTTTACATTTACTATTGTCGACCCACCCACCCCGAGTCGATTGGAGCCATTTTCAGAACAATCTGAAGTCTCCACCAAAAGTTTTTCTCAAAAATTAATTCCGATTAAAACAAAGTTTTTTATTTTTTTCAGAAATTTTTTTTTGATTTTTTTTTAAAGAACAAAATTTTAAAAAATCTACCAAAAAAAATTTTTAAAAAAAGAAATATTTTAAAACCTCAAAATTGGGATATTATTCTAAAATTTTCTCAAAAATTTATTCTGACTAAAACTTTGAATGTTTTTATTTCCGAAAATTCTTTTTGATTTTTTTTAAAGAAAATATTTAAAAATTTTCTCCAAAAATTCCACGAAATTGCAAAAAAAAAATATGTTAAAACTTCCTTGAAAAACAAAATCGAAAAATCAATCAAAAAATTTACAAAAAATTATCTGATTTTGCTGTAATAAATTTTGACAGCTAAAAATTTAATCCAACCGTTAGTATCATCAATCGATTAGCACAGTTGAATCGTACGTTGACACGATTCCAGTGCGCTGGAGAAAATCCAACTTTTGCTAGAGGCTCCAGATCACTTCGAAAATGGTTACAATTGACTCGAGTAATCGACATTAGCATATAAACCAATTTTCAGATTTTTATCTCGAATTTACAATTTTTGTAAGAAATTGATTTAGGTACCTACCAATCAATATGGGTTTTATTTCCGTAATTTTTTAAAAATTTGCCAAATATCAAAAAATCAACTTTGGCAGCTGAAAATTCGATTCTGGGGTCTGAGCGACATACTCTTTACAGTGAGCCAAATTTCAAAAGCTCTTTTGTGAGTAAAATGTTTCAAAAAATCCTGTTACCTATTTCGAAAATATGTAATTTCATTCGCATACAAAAACCCCAAATTTTTCCATCGTCTTACATCTTGAAATTTCCATCCATATCCAACTCAAGCACATAAAATCTTTAACCTAAAATATCTTGTACAAACCAAACAAATGCACTGAAAGAAAATCCACTCTTCAACATTTTCATCCTTCTTCATTTTAATATAAGAAAAGACTCGATGTGGGGGACGGGGGAAAGGGGGACATCGGCACCTGTATGAGAAAAACCTATCTACACAAACGAGTTATTTTCATTCAAACGATCTGAAAACACTCTCGGATGTTATTTTCATAAGTCTGTAGGTACATAAACTTCCAGTATGTGTTTTATTCGAAAGATTCCTTTATCAGTGAGAAAATATTTCAACGAGAAAAAAGGCAGAAAAGTTTAGTCGCGGGTGTCAAAGCCGATATCATTATTTGTTCTCGTGGCACGCACGTATTTCGTATAACTGATGAAAGAAATATTTTTCAACTTCCAAAGTATCACTAATGGCCGTTACTTTTCGGCTCAATGGTGAAATAAAAATGGATCCGAATCACCTTCACCTCCCTTTACACAGCAAATGTAACTTCCAGAATTACATTTAGATACATCTATCGATAATCCAAGGTGAAAACGTTATTACTCATTTCACTTCAATAACTTATTCCGGTACAATAAGTAGTAGATATAAAGTATCGAGGGCAAAAAAAAAGAGAGGAAAACCCACAGATAACTCATTCGTTGTATATGGATATACCTGTATTGTGGAAAAGATTTCAGCTTACAGCTTCTCTCGAGATAAAAACTTTAAACATGTTAGGACGTTCGATGTGAAAAATCTGACAAATTCTCGCTTGTAAAACGCATTTCTATATCTACGCATCGTATCGTCGCGAAAACATATCAATCTGAATTTAGCAGTTTATTTTGAGTTAACAACCTACAACATTTCCATTTTCTAACTCCCTCAACGCTCCAGTCGAGCTGATTTATGATCAAATGTCGCGTCGATGCGCAATACCATTCAGCAAAATATTAGATAAGAGAAAAAAAAACACAATAAGTACACACACACTGAGATGTCTACGAGATGAAGCGAATTCGAAACGAAGTAAAAGATAAAAAACGAGTTCGATGTCGTTTCGATAAGGTTACGTATTACGTCGCTGTTTTTTTTCTGATATATGGTACTCATTTTGAAGGATACCATGTCAAGGGCAGCTTCTCTCTTATTTGAACAGCCTATAAAGCGATTACGATTATATCAATTTTTTTACTTAGTTTTTTTACGATTGGCTATTTTTACGGAAACTCGCCGCTGCTCATTTGCTCATCTCGAATTTTACGTTGATTTTTTCAAGTGCAGGACTACATAGATACTTGATATTCAAAATTGGAGGGGAGGAAGGGGTCCAATCGAAATTTTTGTTATAACCAAAATTATTCTCAGAACTTCAAGGTACAACTTTGATTTGAAAATTTTTTCAATTGGGCCCCTCTCTCGACTCCACTGATTTTGCATAACACTCTGAAGATAGTAATTAAAAATTAGAAGGGAAGGAGAGAAGGGTTTAATTGAAAAATTTTTGCAACAAAAGTTGTAGCTTGAAGTTCCAGAAATAATTTTGGTTAATAAAAAAATTTCAATTGGACCCCTCCCTCCCTCCCCACAAATTTTTAAAAATACAACTTATTCAAAATACATTATTAAATTATTAAAAGCAGAGGGAACGTAAGGGGCCTTATTGAAAAAAATTTCAAACAAAAGTTGTAGCTTAAAGTTCTAGGAATAATAATTTTGATTATAACAAAAATTTCGATTGGACCCCTCCTTCCCCTCCGATTTTGAATAACAAGTATTTATGTAGTACTGGATTTGAAAAAATCAACGTAATATGCCAAAATTTGTAAAGATCTGAATTTTTTCAAAATTTAAAAAATTCGAAATTTGTGGGGGGAATTGAAAATAGGCTATTTTCACAAATTAAAAGGTTCGAAAGAAATGTCAAATTCATAAAAATTTAACAATTTTCATGAATTCAAAAATCTGAAAAAAGTTTAGTACTTTGAAAAATTGGAATATTTTAAAAACTTCAGCATTTCAAAAGTTTTAAATATTCAAAGTTTGCAAAAAAAAAAAAATGAATTCGAAAAAATTAGTACCTAAATAAAAGGTCCTAAAAAATACGATATTTTTGCCAAAATTTCAAAATTCGAAGACATAAAAAAAATGTCAAACTTTCAAATACAGATTAAGAATTCTTTTAGGAAAGAATTGGGGAAAAAATACAATAGGTAATTCTCAACAGATAGAAAATTCCAAAAAAAAAAAAAAAAATGCAAAGTCCATAAAAATTCAAAGATCTAAAAATTGCAATATTTTGTTGAATTATGGGGTACTTGAATCATTTTAACGTGTGCCAAGATTTCTAAAAATTCAAGGTTTTCCAAAGTTACTTTATTCAGAGAGAAAAATAAAAAATACAATAAATATTTTTTAAATATTGAGATTTGTGAAAATTCACGACATTCATTACAAAGGTTATGAATTACTTTGAAATTCAAGCATCTATGTACTTTACTTATTTAAATTTAAAATTTTAAAATTTGAGATTTTCACAACTACCTAGTAAGATTCGAAAAAATTGCAAAGTTCTTTGAAATTCGATAGGTAATTTTCTAAAATAAAAAATATTTTTTTGATAAATTGAACCCAGTGTAAAAAAATTTTATACGATTCAAGACTTCCGAAAATTCAATGTTTTTAAAAAATTCTGAATTAAAAAAAAATAATTCAATGTGAAATTGAAAATATTACAAAATTTGTAAAAATTTCAAACACTGTAGAAAATTTTTTCCTTTTAAAAATTCAATAAACTTTGATTTCGAAATGAATTAAAAACTGTGTATTCATCAAAACTTGAAACATTTTTAAAAATTACCGAAATTGAGAAAAATTCAATGATTTCTAATTTTTAAAATGGCAAAAATTTTGAAATATTGTAAAATTTCAGATTTAAAAAATATTTATACCAGTATCTAATTTTTTTTAAAATCAAAATTGCTAGATTTTTTGAATTGAAAATGAAATGATTCTGAATTTTGAAACAAATTGGAATTCGTCAATTCCAAGATAGATCAGCTTTTTTTAGCTTGTTGAGAAAGATTTACTCTGCGTATAGATAGAACGATTTTGAGAAATTGGTATGTACTTTATCTCATCAATTGTTCTGCTTTCTCAGAATGTTCGTTGTATTTTTTTTTTTTTTTTTTTTTGAAAATTTCGATAAAGCTGAACAATGTTTGAGATCATATGAAAATTTCTCAAAATCCTTCCGTTTACATGCAGAGTAGACTTTCTCAACAATACAAAAAAAGTTGAACTTAATCTTATCAAAGTTCTTGAGATGATAGGGCTTAAAGAGGAAAACGAAAAAATGGAAAATAGGTAATTCAATTTTTCTTATATTCCAATAACATAACTCTGAATGTTTTTCTTATTAGTTCATCACCGAAGTGAAATGATGCGGAATTATTTTTACTTTTCGAAAACTGTTTGCTGTTTTTAATAAGTATGAAAATTAAATAATAAAAATTTCCAAAAAATTTGAGGTTTTTTTTTTGAAATTTTGAAATTTTTTAATTTTTTAGGGATCGATAAAACATTGCATTTGATATCATTTTCGTCCAAGCAAGCAAGTAAGTGCAGTAAGCAAGCATATTCATTTCTCACTACACAAGGCTAAATAGACTACAGACTACAGAGCACCTTAGCCAAAAACCATTTCCCAAATCTTCAATTGCTCACTACCAAAGCAACAATAATTCATTTCTCTAATCCGCATACACACGCCGAGCTATCCTGAGGGAATACAGAAAAAAAACACCTAATTCTCACTTCGCGTAAGACCCTTATAAATTACCTAAACATCTACCGACGTCATAGCCAACATTGTACCTATAAAAAGGCAACACTTTTTACGGCCTTCCGCTCGACTAATTTATTTAGCACGCGGAAAAATAAAAACAATCAAAATTACTCGCTCGAAAAAACCAAACCGCGCTGGCAGGAAGAAATATTCCGCAAATGAGAAAATTTCGAAATAAATTTTCTTTTAAAGAACAGTCTGTAGGTATTTTTCCGCTAATGAAGAAGAGAGTTTGGGTTATTTTATACCCGTTTCGAGTCGATTTGAAAAGTTTAAAATTAAAAAGTATTTAAATATTTCTCATTTTTCAATTTGAATTTAAAATGAAGACGAATAAAGTAGGTACATACAACCGCAACATTGGAGAAAAGTTTCCATTCACCTCGTGTTACACAAATTGCATAAACATTCGAAACGAACAAAATATTTATACCTAAATTAATGTAAATGATTTTCAATTTTTCCACACACACCGTACTTTTTCAATATCACGTCGCAGTTTGCCACAACAAAAAGGTACCTTTATTAAACGTCATCTTTGGTGATTTTTTTTCTCTTTCTCCAAAACGGATGTTCAATTTAGTTTTTGCCAGCCCTCTCTTCTTCTCGAAAGGCTTTTCGATTCGCATAGACGATCGAATCCACGCGTAGGTAAATTCGAATTGAATAGCTTCCAACAGTAACATTTCCGAAGAAGGATTTCATTACATTTTTCTTTTTCGAGAAAAAGCGTTATACGACTACATTGATGTAATCGAAAAATATGTATCGAGCACCTAGCTACGGTAGGAAAAAAGAAAAAGAAAGTTAGGCATTATATTTTGAAATTCCGATTACCTTCGACGATACGATTCAGTCTATAGAACGCGGCTGTAACAATTTCAGACGATTAATATTTAATTGGAAAGTTTACCCCACGTAATTAGAAATTATTACGAAATACTAATAAAGCTTCTATTTACAAAACGAGAACAGCGCTGTGTTCGTTGTAATGTGAAAGGAAACGTGAATGCAGGCCTGAATGGTTATATGAAAAGGCCAACTGTTTCTTTTTATATATTAATGACTCCGTAAGTCTGTATACACTTTGGTATACCGCTATTTAGGATTGGTATGGCTGTAGTATAACCTTTTACCTATCACAATAGAGGTAAGGTTTAATGGAAAAGATGATACGGGATGAACATAGGGTGTCCCCCCCCCCCAAAAAAAAAACGAAAGCGAAAGTTGGAAATTTGGTGCTCCCTTGATCTATAAATTTTTTACTTTTGTCCCCAAAACATTTTTAATTCATATTTTGACCCGATCGAAGAAAGTTTAACCGTTTCAACTTGACCTTGAAGATGAGAGCCATGATCACAATTTTGCTAAAAGTTTGGAAGTACCGAAAGTCTTTCAATTTTCAATTTATGAGAAAAATGTATCAAACCTTTTTTGTAGAGGATCAAAAAACAAACAAAAAAAGTTATTTGCACATTTTATAATGATGTTATGGAAACGGTTATGGGCTCCGATTTCGGAGACAAAGAACCGCCTACAGTCGTGGATAAAAGTAAATCGGCCATTCAGGTTCAGCCTACGTCCATACCTGTTTACAAAATGCCATCTGAAAAGAAAAAAGAAATCGATGACATATAGAAAAAGATTATAAGAGGTGTGGATAACACATCGCTCGATAATGAATTTAAAGATGAAATTGTAAAGAACGATAATGGCCAATCGATATCGGACCTAGTACGTAGGGACGCCGCGTACTCCGACCGTCGGCCGGAACACAGTTCAATTTGGCCCATGTTTTAATGCGGTATATATTTTAGTGTAATTTGGTAATGTGGTCCCTCTATTTTGGTCTGTTCTGAGTTCAATAAACGTGTTCTCAAGTGACGAACCGTGTCGTAGTTATTTCGCGTGTATAATTTGGTACATAATTAGACAAATTTGGTATGTGAAGAGAGGGGTGGGTGTATAAGTGTAAAACGAAAGGTGCGATTTGTACCTAAGCTCTGTCGGTCTATCGTCTCCTCCCAGTAATAATACCCTATTTTACCATTTACAAAATTATTCTCAATTTTTTGAAAAAAATTAATAAATTTAATACCAATTTTTTTTTTTTTGATTTTTTCAAAATAGCATGCATCGGAGCGAAATTTGAAAAAATAAAAGTAACTTTAGTAACCGGAAATTTCAAAAAAAGTAACCAAAATTATGGAAAAAAGTAACCAAAAATTTTCCATTTCCACTTGAATATAATGACTCATAACCCCCTCCCCTCCCCTCGTGACCGTTTTTCTCATATTTTCGCTAAATTTGACGTTTCACAACTCTTGAAATCAGTGGTAAAAATTTTGAAAAAATCAAAATTTTCAATTCAAAAATAATAATTTGTGCATTTTTTCTTTTTCTATAATTATGACGAATTTTAATAGAATAGTTGGCTTAATAGGTGCTCAATTTTTATATCATAGGAAATTTCAATTCTTGAGAAACTCACAATAAATAATTTTTGAGTTCCTATCAAATCTTAATTTTTTTTGAACTCAATATTGAAAATTCAAAAAAAAATTATTTTTTTTCTTGAAAATACTTGATATCAACTTTTTAAAGTTTTTGAACTCTTATTTGTTTTGAAATAGTTTTCAGTTTTCAAATAATTGTTGATTTCAAAAAACGTGAATTTTAGAAAAATTTTAAATTACAAACAATACTGTCCTTTTTTTAGTTTTAAAATTTTTTTTTTTTCGATTTTTTTTATTTTTCAAACAATTTTTAATTTCTATAAATTTAAATTTATTAACAATTTGTAATTTCTAAAAAGTTCTGGATTTCAAAAAATTAAACTTAAAATTCTCAATTTTTTGATTTTTAAACAATTTATATTTAATTTTTAAAAAATAGCCGTTCCTAAAATTCATGTTTATTCAAATAAAAAATTTCCAATTTATAAAAATTGTAATGCCTAAGAATTTAAAGTCTAAAAAAATCAATTTTTTGATTGGCTTATTGCAAAATGAGTAGATACAAAAAAATTTTAATTTTTGAAAAGTCTTCATTCTCCACAAAAAAACAATTTTTCAACATGTGAAATTCACAACTTTTCAAAATTTTTAAAAGGAAAGTTTTGCTCATTTGAGAAATATCAAATTTTTGAAGCATTTTAAGTTCACGAGTTGAAACGATTTTATGTTTCATTTTTGAGGAGTTCTCTATTTTTCAAACATAATTTTTAAATACTTCGAACACATTTTTTTTTTAATTGAAAAAATTACTAGGTATTCTCATTTAAAAAAAAAGTTTTTAATGAGGAGTAATCGGTTTTATTCTTCGACGGCCTCTACTTTTTTTGAAAAGAAATTTTGAGAAAAAATCGTTTATTTGTCGAGAAAAGAATTTCTCAATTTTTTCAAAAAAATACGGCTTATCTACTTACATTTTTTTTTTCAAGAAGTGTGGCTCATTTTTAGACAAGAATAAATCTTAATTCTTCAAGAAAAAAAAAATCACAATTTTTCATACTGACTTGAAAAATGCCTATAAAAGAACTTTCAATTTTTTTAGGAGCAAACATTTTTCTACCTTGAATTTCAATACATAAGTACAAAATAAATATTCCTGAAGTTCGAGCAGAAAAAATCTCAATTTTAAAAGAAGATTCAATAAATTGTTCAATTAAGGTCAGTTGGGGTAACTGGGCCACGTTTTTACAACTCTAAAAAATCTTTATTCAAAAATGCCTCACTAGTGAAGAATAACCTTAAATCTTCAAATGGGACGTGTAGAGGGGTGTCATAGAGGTACGCTCACTTTTCTGATTTTGAGGGTGAAGCACATACCTGAGCTGAGGAACACCTCACTCTACACAAAGAATGGTGGCCCAGTTACCCCGAAAAATGGGGTAACTGGGCCATCAAATTTTTTTTTTCAAGATGTTTAATTCACTTACCCCCACTCAAATCTGAGTTTTGGGGTAACTGGGCCACAGTTGTTGGGGGTAACTGGGCCATGTCATGTTACTCAAATTACTGAGGCCTCTTTAAGGGGAGCTAGGAACCGAATGATAATTGTTATGGTGGGCTTACGATGTCAGTGTTACCATGCAACCAACCATTTACGTCAAGACGATTTTGGAGGGGATTAGGAAGAGAATGGCCCAGATACCCCGGTGGCCCAGTTACCCCAACTGACCTTACTTAATTCATTTTTAAATAAAATATTTCAAATTTTTTGGAAGCAAAATCTCTGAAAAAAACTTTCAAAACGTTTTTAAAGAAATTTTAAATTTTAATGGCAGCTGTTCGTCAGATTTTTGACGAAATAGTAACCAAAATGAGTCCAAAAGTAACCATCGTAACCAAAATGAGCCCAAAAGTAACTAAAGTAACCTTGCCTTTAAAAAAGTAACCGTGTTCCGATGCATGAAATAGAAGTAATAGGGTAAACGTACCAGTTCGTGACAGTACCCCCGGTTTGTGACAGTTTACACTAAAAAATGTAATTACTAAGGAAGTTATGGTAAATTACAACGTAGTAATATTTTTCTGTGAAACTCTCATCCATATGGAAATCAATGTGAAGGGGGAGGGAAGTGCCCACGATGCGCGCGCCTTATGCGGAACGCGTCCGCCCTACCAGCGCGCCGAATCCACGAACGCAACCGACGATAACCGAACGTAACGCTACCCCTTACCCCACCAGATGGCTTTATAACGCGAAGCAGAGCTCCGCCAAGACACAGTTCGCCGGTAGTAGCTCAACGGAGCAAACCATCACACCACGCCTTGCCAGTAAAACACCTCGCCAAAGAAATACCCCAACCCGAAACGCGTCTTAGCTTAACGAACGCCTCGCGCCGTATAAATAAAGTCCAAACGCGACTTAACGCAACGAACCACGCAAATACCAACGCGAAATCAGGCTAAGTCCGCAACGAACCCCAACAACCTATCGCCCCATTGCCATAACGTATCGTGGGCACTTCCCTCCCCCTTCACTGCCCCCGAACTGCGTGCAAAAAAGCATTTTTAGCACGCAGATGTCCCTGTTCGGGCGCCAGTGAAGAAGAAGGGGGTACTTACTAGTTCCTCCCTCTTACCACGGAAGTTCGGTCGGAGAGCGTTTAGGTTTTCTTTGGTAATTACCTCGTAATAATGAGATAATCTTTGTAGAAAAACAGATTTTATTGACGAATATAATTCACAGCTTATAATTAAGGATTAACAATGCGATTAATTATTCATAAAGTATTTAAAAACTAATTATATATACGGTTTCGGCGTTCCATCTGAAGTGTAACTTCTTTCCTTACGGAGGTATCCTAAAAAGTAGCGGGGTAACGTAATTAAGGCGGTGGTGTTTGCGTTACGGTCGCTGCGGTATTCGCCGTTCGAGGGTAAGTGCGATACGTTACGTTATGGCAATGGGGCGATAGGTTGTTGGGGTTCGTTGCGGACTTAGCCTGATTTCGCGTTGGTATTTGCGTGGTTCGTTGCGTTAAGTCGCGTTTGGACTTTATTTATACGGCGCGAGGCGTTCGTTAAGCTAAGACGCGTTTCGGGTTGGGGTATTTCTTTGGCGAGGTGTTTTACTGGCAAGGCGTGGTGTGATGGTTTGCTCCGTTGAGCTACTACCGGCGAACTGTGTCTTGGCGGAGCTCTGCTTCGCGTTATAAAGCCATCTGGTGGGGTAAGGGGTAGCGTTACATTCGGTTATCGTCGGTTGCGTTCGTGGATCGGGCGCGTTGTGCTCGGGACGGCAGGAGTCGCGGAAGATATGGTGGAGCGATCATGCGATGTCGAAGTGTGGGCGCTACCGGAGATAAACGAGTCTGTAACAAGTTTTAATCGCATGTTAGCCAATTATACCGAAGCAGCGCGAATTCCAATGAACAATTTAGTGCGAGACTTCGCAAATACTTACAACAACGATATAACAACCACTTCGAATGGCGACGTAGTTTTCAGCCGACAATTTATACTCGCACTAATAGACCACATAGAACGCCGAACGTAGACCGCGGTTTCAAAAATCGCGCGATAAGTGCTCCAATTGTCGCCAAAAAATGTTAATGTAAATTAGCGTATAGTCTCGAATACTGTAAAAACGATGTAATAAATTATTTCTTACCTGGAAGATGTACGAATACTTATTGCACACATAATCCTAATTACTGAACACCTAAAACAGCAGGCAAATGTCTCAAACGCAAAATTGCTCCACCTCGAACAAAACCTGAAATTGGAAATAAAACAATAGTAATCTTGGGAAAAATGAGTGGTGTGAGTGATAAGATATAATTAATCCACATACCTGTATCGCCCCATCTCTAACAGATGAGGCGAAGAAATCGACAACTAACACAGCACCATAGAAACGTAGTGAGGAAATTCCACTCTACGAAACAAAAAATTAATTAAGATAAAACTACGAAACAAGAAATTAATTAAGGTAAAACTATCACAAATTTCGCAGAGTTCTCAGCCATGTTGTTATTGACATTGAATAAACGTCCAATCAGAATTGCACTGTGATGTAAAGAAGCAAAACTGGATAGAACAATCTCGAAAAAACATCAACGACTCATCGAAGTTAATGGAATAAGGACCAAGTCCAAAAGTCGTAACGTAACCAAAACGGAATCGTCATTGATTTTTTTCGTGGGCACCTTCCCTCGCCCTAATAGGGCGATCTGCGTGCTAAAAATGCTTTTTTGCACGCAGTTCGGGGGCAGTGAAGGGGGAGGGAAGTGCCCACGATGCGCGCGCCTTATGCGGAACGCGTCCGCCCTACCAGCGCGCCGAATCCACGAACGCAACCGACGATAACCGAACGTAACGCTACCCCTTACCCCACCAGATGGCTTTATAACGCGAAGCAGAGCTCCGCCAAGACACAGTTCGCCGGTAGTAGCTCAACGGAGCAAACCATCACACCACGCCTTGCCAGTAAAACACCTCGCCAAAGAAATACCCCAACCCGAAACGCGTCTTAGCTTAACGAACGCCTCGCGCCGTATAAATAAAGTCCAAACGCGACTTAACGCAACGAACCACGCAAATACCAACGCGAAATCAGGCTAAGTCCGCAACGAACCCCAACAACCTATCGCCCCATTGCCATAACGTAACGTATCGCACTTACCCTCGAACGGCGAATACCGCAGCGACCGTAACGCAAACACCACCGCCTTAATTACGTTACCCCGCTACTTTTTAGGATACCTCCGTAAGGAAAGAAGTTACACTTCAGATGGAACGCCGAAACCGTATATATAATTAGTTTTTAAATACTTTATGAATAATTAATCGCATTGTTAATCCTTAATTATAAGCTGTGAATTATATTCGTCAATAAAATCTGTTTTTCTACAAAGATTATCTCATTATTACGAGGTAATTACCAAAGAAAACCTAAACGCTCTCCGACCGAACTTCCGTGGTAAGAGGGAGGAACTAGTAAGTACCCCCTTCTTCTTCAAATGAAACCAAAACCTTTCGATTACAAGGCATTAATATGTTACGAATGCCTTCTCAAAGATTTGTATCTGTGAATTTTCTGTACATGTGCGGTATTTTCCAAGAATGTGAAAATGAGATGTGATTGATTGATCGATTATATTCAGCTTTAAACTAAAGTGATGAAGTTAGGTTATGTTTTTTTACATTTGTGGGTCCTAAGTGATTTGTTTTTTAATCAAGTTGACCAAAAATTATTAAATGCTTAATTTTTATTCACAATTGACAGAACTGGTACACCAAGTTTTCAAAAATAGACTGGTGTACCAATTTGTGACACGGGTGTCACAAACTGTTGCATTCTGAGTTCCGGTTTGTGACATGTCAAAAATCAGCCCATTGAAGCATTTCCTGTTCATATCAAGGTGTATTAGGTATGTTTTATTGAATTTATTGTGCTTAGGAACCTTTTAGTCAATAAATTGCAACAAAAATTATCAAATACACAAATTTTAAAAAATGTACTATTGGAGCCAAAATGAAGAAATTATACAAGAATTGATTTTTGGTGCAAAATTAGAAAAAATGCATTTCGAACTAAAAATTAGTAAAAAAGAATATCTATTATGAAGAAGAGCAAACAAAGTCTTAATATCTAATTAGATTTACTTTTCACTTTAATCAGCAATTTATTACTCGATTTTTGTACTGTCACAAACTGGTACATCATACGACACAAACTGGGACCTAAGGTGTCACAAACTAGAACTTTGGAGATTTTTGAAAAAAATTAACGCCAAAATTATTAGACGCTAGTTATTTTTGATATTTTTTGTATTTTGGATGCTTTATAAAATTCCTCATCCATTGAATATAAACATCACCACTTTTCAATGCTTTAAAACCGCTTAAGATTGATTTGAAGTTGAAATTTTCTTAGCACTGTCACGAACTGGTACGTTTACCCTAATTATCAAATTTTTAGATTTAAAAAAATTCATCCATTCTTTTTTGAAAAAAATTTCTAAAAATGAATAAATCATACATTTTATGAGAGAAAAAATCTTATTTTTTGTTTAGAATAAAATCTATCATTTTTGGAAAAAAAATTAAATTATTCTCAATTTTTTGAAAAAAATTAATAAATTTAATACCTAATTTTTTTTTGATTTTTTCAAAATAGAAGTAATAATTATCAAATTTTTAGATTTAAAAAAATTCATCCATTCTTTTTTGAAAAAATTTTCTAAAAATGAATAAATCATACATTTTATGAGAGAAAAAATCTTATTTTTTGTTTAGAATGAAATCTATCATTTTTGGGGAGAACAATTCAAGTAAAGGCTCTGGTGGGATAAGGGGGTCAATCGGCCACCGGTCGCACTTTGAAATTTTTTTCACAGATTCCGATTTTGTATCGTAAAAGATGATTTTAGAGCGAATCAGCGATCACTTACCTCACGCCCCGGGGGCTGGGGCCTCGAAAATGCGACTTTTAGCTTAAAAATTCCATCTCCGCGAGTTTTGAACCGATTTTCAATAACTTGGCATGTAGGTAGAAGTACCAAAGGGAGATGTTGTGAAATTTTTTCAGATTTTTTCGACTCCTCTAACGACCTTGAAAACGACTTTTAACACTTTGAATCACCCTGTAGGGTACAGTTTCAGAGTGCACACGGTGGAAATTTTTTTCCAGTTTTTCACACCCTCCTACACTACCCAGAATTTTTTCAAATTTTTATCGTTGGTGCAACTTTCCCAAAATATTCAAAAAGCCAATTAGTCGTGCTTTTTTCCCCCACTGAACGCTCATTTTTCATCAAAAAAATTTTTCCTCGAGGAACAACATCACTAGATACTCCTTTATATACACCTTTTGCCCGAATTTCACCTCAATTCGTTCATTTTTCGTGAATTTAGGTTTTTTCATTAATTTTATGTGATTAAAATTGCGTAATCACACGAAATGGTCGGATGAAAAAACTAACCGCGGATTCGTGTTCTGCGGGTCAAACTACCCCGATTTAGACCCTTTCAGCGATCATTTTGACCAAAATTGAAAAAGTTCAACTTTTATCTATATTTTTTTCATTTTACCGAAATAGGATTTTTTGGTAAAAATGTAAACTTATTTTTCATTTTTTTGAGTAAAATTTTTGTTCAATGTTTTGGAATAGATATTTTTTTATTAGGGAGGTATTAAAGATTTTTTTTTTTTGAATAAAAAAAATCTTTATTTTTTTAAATTAAAAAAAAATCCTTATCGAAGAGTTCGGGTTGTCAAAGTTTGAATCAATGACGCATCCGGGCGAAGCACGTAAGTATTTTTAATAAGAAAGCAAGCGAGTAGGTAATCTTTTAAATTTTTTCAGTACCTCATGTTCATAAATTTAAATTTGTCGCGAGTCCCTGAATAATTATATATGATGAAAATTTTTTAAAAATGTCCTAATGTTGTTATGGTGAAATTTTCAACTGACGAAAGATACAAACTTTGTCTGTTTTTTAAAATATCGATTTTGGAGAATTAACTTTTGAATAATGTTAGAAAATTTAGCGTACTCTTGCTACATTTTGATATACGTATTATCAATTATGAAGTTAGTTGCATCACATCATATTTTTAAAGATTTTCAAATTATGGCGCGTAACATTTAAAAATGCAAAAAATCGATTTTTTTACCATCTTCCATCCTTAAGACAGTAACTTTTGTTGGGAAATGTTTTGCTTACAATAATTACATCATCAAAAATACACCTAAACACGCCAACAAACTTCAATTAGGGCCAAATTCATTTATTAGACATGGTTCTAGTTTTTATTTTAAATATCCGAAATTAACGGTCTGGGAACTCCTAGAGGCGAATGACAACGTGAAAAAATTCAATCAAAAATTGGTGGAAGCTCCAAGAAAAAAGAAGATACACGTCATCGAAATAGCTAGAAAAACGGCGTCGAGTTTGGCAAAGCACTTTTTAGCCGAATATTCTATAAAATTCGGACTTATGTATTCGAAATGGGATTTTAGAAAACATTATTTTGAATGTTCTCTGTAACCGTAGCACATAGAATAATGAAATTTTGGGTGTGGACTTGATTTATCATGTAGCAGGGGACGCTAGTTTTATTTTTTCTAAAAATGCAATAATTACGGAGTAATTAATAATTGAGATTAGGGAAAGCGGGGAAAAAAGTATAGTGGATGCGAAGTTGGTAATGGTGATGGAGAGAAGAAAGTAGGGGAAATGTCTGGTTTGTTTACTTTGGTCTCAGTATGATTTTGATGGTCGATGCGACCAGTTCTTATCAACTAAAGTATACTCTAGGTATGTTTTTAATTACATAATTATCGGGCTAGTTATTTTTCGCGTTTTCATTTTTTTTTTTTTTTTTTCGTTTTTTTTTTTTTTAAATTACACAACTAGTGTGGTTTTGCATTTGAATTTTTTTTGCGGTGTTTTTTGTTTGAAGTTTCGCGTTTTTAATTAATTACATGGGAATTGTGTTAGTGCATTTCCGCGTTTTTATTATTTTTTTGTGGTGTTTTTTGTTTCGCGTTTTTATTAGTTTTTTTTCTTGGTGTTTTTTATTTGGAGTTTGCTTTTTTAATTACATACACAACTGGCGTGGTTTCGCGTTTTTCGTCGTGTTTTTTGTTTGAAGTTTAGTGTTTTAATTAATTACATAGATACTGTGTTAGTGCATTTCCGCACGTTTTTATTTTTTTGTGTTTTTTGTTTCGCGTTTTTATTCTGTTTTCCTTGGTGTTTTTCGTTTGGAGTTTCGCGTTTTCTTTTTTTAATTTGTGATTTTTCTGTGCGATATCGAATATCGATATACCCGAGCAGCACACTCGACAAATTATCGAAATAAAATATCGACAGAATATCGAATTCGATAAAGTGTCGCGTTAGTTCCGCATAAATCGTGAAATTATCTTTCGATATATAGATAGATTATCGACGAATTATAGTTAATAAAAATTTCGAGATTATAGTAAGATATTTTATCGATAATCTATCTATAATATCGAAAGATAATTTCACGATTTAGGCAGAACATTCGCGACACTTTATCGAATTCGATATTCTGTCGATTTTTTATCGATTTTTTATTCCGATTTTTTGTCTTTTACTAGCTTTTTTCTATAATTAAAAATCATTAATTAGCATAATTAATACATTAAACTTTGCCTAAACACATTATTCATGTTACGGTAAGAGGATCATTTCAGAAAAAGTCAAAAAAAAATTATAAAAAATCTGCCACCCGTGGGGCTTGAACCATCTACCTCCTGCATGGTAATCCTCTTCCTTAACCACTATGCCATACCTTATCGTTGAGGAAATGGCAATAAAACGCTTATATAATAGGCAGTTTAGTACTTCCAGACGTGTTGGACTTAGAAAAATTTTCACCAATTTGGAAATAATTTCAAATATCGTCACAAAATCGTTGAAAAATCGTTCGACAAATTTCAGATTATTTGTCGATAATGTAGTTTCAAATATCGCCACAAAATCGTTGAAAAATCGAATTCGAGGAATTTCATAATACGTGTCGATAATATAGTTTCAAATATCGTCACAAAATCGGTAAAAAATCGGATTCGATAAATTTAATATAATCTGTCGATAATATAGTTTCAAATGTCGTCAAAAAATCGGTAAAATATCGAAGTCGAGAAATTTCATATAATCTTTCGATAATATAGTTTTAAATATCTTTACAAAATCGTTAAAAAATCGAATTCGATAAATTTAATATTCTTTGTCGATAATGTAGTTTCAAATATCTGCACAAAATCGGTGGAAAATCGGAATCGATAAATTTAATATTCTTTGTCGATAGTATCGTTGACGAATATCGTCATAAAATCTTAATAATATCGAATTCGATAGTTTTTAGATTTTTGCCTATGAAGTTGTACCGATAAATCTTTATAATATCGTGAGAACATCTATAGATTTTCAAACGATTTTTTTATCGATACGTTACATCTTCCGATATTATCGATCGAGTGTGCCGCTCGGGTATCCCGTTTGAGGTGTTTACTTCTTCAGATAATATGGCGAGTGAAATTTATTTTATCAATTTATTCAGTGGTAATTTTTGTTTCTATACATATATATTATCTATTGTGCGGCGTTAATTTTGTTTCTTGTTTTTTTTTTCAATATTGTTCCTCGTGGTGTTTTTTGTTTACAGATTTGGATTTTCAATTACATTTATCGGTTAGTGCTTTTTGGTGTTTTTTTTTAAATTCTTTTTTTCATGGTGTTTTTTGTTTGAAGTTTTCACAATTCTGATTTTTTTTCTCTATTTCTTTTTGAAATGAAGCATTTTTTTTTCAATTTAGTGGTAACCTTTGTTCTTTGTTTCCTTCCTTCCTTCTTCCCCAATTTTTTTTTGGCGTTTTGCGTTTTTTTTTTTTATTCATTTCAATTCGAAAAAAATGAGTAACTTATTTCTTAAAATTCGAACAAATGGCAAATTTCCAACCGTAAAATTTAAAGAAGGAATTTGGAAAAATCACGAATAAAAGCAAAAATACGTAGGTATAGGTACTCAAGTTTTAAAAAATTGAGAAATTTGTAATTTTTTTGAAATCAATAAGTAACTTTTTTAGTTAGTACAAATTTTCAAAAAATTGACAAAATTTTCAAAAAAATTGATAAGTTTTCAAATAAATGATAAAAGTTTTTAAATAAACAAAAAATGTTTTAAAAATTTTGAATTTTTACAAAGTTGATGATTTTTGGAAGAAATATCAAAATTATTTTTTGATAATTTTTCAAAAAAATCATAAATTTGTCTTTAAGACAATTTATAATGGATTTTCAAAAATTAAGAAATTAAAAAAATTGTCAAATTTTCAAAAATTAAGAAATTTTTAAATTGTTGAATTTTTAAAAATTGTCAAATTTTTGTCAAATTTTCAAAAATATTATCAAATTTTCAAAAATTGATTTTCAAAAAATTGACAAATTTTCAAAAATAAATAATTATTAGGAAATTATGGAATAAATAAGTAAATTTTCATAAAAATTGTTGAATTTTTCAAAAAATAGTAAATTTTCTCTTTTAATGAAACTTTTACAATGAAACTTGAAAATTCGGCAATGCCCGCAACCTTGTGGTGCGGGCAACTTATTTTCAACTCTTCTACCGCTAAAAATTTTCCGAGGTCACAAATAGTACCTATTAATGAATAACTACAGTAGATACCTAACAATTTTTCAAAAAACTAATTTATCAAAATTAAATCTTCCCCATTGAACTTGTGACTTCTCATCACAGCGAATAAAATAGATAAAAATATATCCAACTATTATGATACATTAGCCCACATCGAAACTCGACGAAAATTCATCTCACGTTCATTTTTAGCATCAGCAGAACTTACTCTCATCTAACCTAAAGTATAAACCATCATAAAATCGACAAGAAACAGACGAAATATCGAATTGAAAATTTAAACGAGACTGTCGAAGTGTGCAAAGAAAGAGAAAAAAAATATAGCGACTGCATCCATAAAAAATATACACCTCCTATATGAACATTCCCTCCTCCACCTCGCCATGTCCCCAAGTCAAACAATACATGTAGTCGGATAAAAATATCAAAATCTCCATCGAATATAAACAATATAGGCGTATACAGACCTTAAGACTTTTATACTTATGAAACCTCGTATGGTCGTAAATTCTGAAATGAGAATTGTATACCTGGATTATACGTATACGAAGGTAGTATAGTTACGTACGTTTACTTTTATTCTTCTTATTATCCCGATCGAGGGGACAGTTTGAAACAGGGGTGGGAGTGCGGTTAAATTCTCTTACATTTGAAGTCATTCGTTCCTAAAATAACAGTGCCTATCTCGTGCTATACCTGTATACAAGTAGCAATTGAAAATAAAATTTGGACGAAGTGGATGGAAATGTTATTTCTCGCAGGAGCTAGGCGAACCCATCAATAAAATATCAAATTTACCGATTCGTCGACCCTTCATTTTTTTTTTACACGTCTTGTTTTTCTCTTTATTGAGTCGAGCCAAGACTCAGAAATGAATCTTTTCCAAAAATAGAAACGACAAAAAGACTAATTATGACGAAAAAATGACATTTTTTAAAATGATTTTTGTGAAGTTGATTTCATTTTTAGATTGGTATCGTCTTTAAAAAAATGCAATCTGATGTTTGGTGAAAAGAACTTGAAATTTCAAAGAAGAGTTATAAAAAATATTCATACGTTTTATAAAAGTAAGCAGTCATTAATTTTTTTAACTTTTTGGTTAACATCAGAACTATGATTTTAATCAATTGAAAATATGACAGAATTACTAATTTTTTTTAATACTAAAAATATGACAATTTTTCATAAATCCAATAGAACGGTATCCTGTGAGTTTAAAAATTATGAATTTTATCCATTAAATTTGAAAGATTTTTTTTTCTTTGAAAAAAATTAAAAACTATTTTGAAATGATTTTTTAAAGCAACCGTAGGAAATTACTTTTGATAGAACTTTTTTAAGAACAATTTTTGAAGCATTTATTCAAAATTATTACCTTTCCAACTGATAGATAGAATTTTTTCAGAGAACTTTTTTTAAAACATTTTTCTGTCAATTTTTCTGAAATCGTTACTTTTTAAAATTGCTTTTTAAGAATAATTTTTTCTTGAAAAATTTTATTCAAGAGAATGTTTAGATTTTTATGAAGAGTAGATAATTATTTTTAAATAATTTTTTGAAAAACGTTTCTTCTTTAGAGAATTTCTCCAGGATAACTTTTCTATCAACTGTTTCATTTGTTTAACTCCATAAAAATGCAAATAATAAGAATCATATTATTGAGTGACTTCTCAAATTTAGATGGGACAAAAATAAAAATCAATGCCTATTCTTGTCGACCCTGGAGGCATTCTTTTTTTGAACAATATCAAGAAAGTTTTTTTTTTCATTTTCTTTTTAAAACCTTTTTTATTATTTTTTTTCCAGAAAATTTTGTTGAATTAAAACAAATTATTTTTTTGAAAAAAGCACTTGGAATTTGTTTATCAAAATATACCTAATTGTCACACCAAAAAAATAACTTTTGAGAGTAATTTTTTCATCAAATTTCAATTCACTCAGGCATCCTTTTTTTGAACAATATCAAGACAGCTCTTTTTTCATTTTCTTTTTAGAAATTTTTTTTTCTCAGAAAAGTAATTAATTTTTTGAAAAAAACACTTCAATTTTTTTCTTCAAATATCTACTTATCTAATTTTCACACTAAAAGAATAGCTACTGAGGGTAATTTTTTCAATTTACTCAGGTATTCTTTTTTTGAACAATATCAAGAAAGCTCTTTTTTCATTTTCTTTTTAGAAATTTTTTTATTATGTATTCCTTTTTTCAGGAAATTTGTTGAATTAAAAAAAAAATTCTTTGGAAAAAGCACTTTTGATTTTTTTTTCAAATAATTGTCACACTAAAAGAATAGTTTTGAAGGTAATTTTTTCACCAAATTTCAATTTACTCAGGCATTCTTTTTTTTGCACAATATCAAGACAGGTCTTTAATTCTGAGTTTTTTTTTTTTTTTTTTTTTTAATTTAGAAGTAAATTGACAATTTTTGAAAATGTTGAAACAACAATAGCGCTCAAGAATCGAAAATTCTGATGTTTTTTCACAAGATTGTGACAGTCTTCTGTTCTATAAAATTGAAAAAAATCATAGGTAAGTAAAAAAAAACAAAAGGACAAAAAATGACTACCTTCGAACCAATACCAAACGATTATTCTTTTTCAATACCGATGGAAAAAATTCATAAATAGGTCAAATTTTTTACATAAATTAAAATATCTCACTCGGTTGACAGTTGACACTTGAAAAGAACACAAGTGATTAGACTAAATAAAAATTTATTTTAGTAAATTACCTTCTCCACTTTTGGTTCCCTGATGGTTAATTAGTCGACTAAATTGGAAAATGACATTAATTACTGCAGGTTGTCTGACACAAAGTCGTTATCACAATTTTAAATACGCATGTCATTCGTTCATCTCTCTTTTTTTTGTATTTAATTTGCGTTTTAATAATAGCCTGTAAAAGAGCTAATTCTCACTTTCAGATCGCATGCGATGATGGTGGTCATTGATAATATAGCGTAAAATATCGCGTGACCGGATTTTTAATTTCCTTTATGTAAGCCATATTTAGTACTTCGATTAGTATAACTAAAAATAAATAAGGGGGAGAAAAAATTCAATTAGTTGTAATTGTTTAGTTGAAACTTTGACAAACAAGAGTTGAAACCGTGATGTTTGGTAGTTTGATGGAAAGCAACAAAGTGTCGTTTGTTGTGGTTATGAAAAAGCGAGCATAGAGGGCAGAGCTTGTCAGAAATAACTCAGCTTTTATGTTTCATGCGCTTCGTATATATAATTTGTAGTAGGTACTTTTACTTTGAATACCATAAAAAGAAAATTAGCTTCAATAAAAGCTGAGAAATTTCTTTATTACGCAATCATGTCAAGTTGCAAGGTCGAATGAGGCATGTAAAAAGAAGTTATTGCCTGTAAGTGAAAGCCCTTTAAAATGTCGAGCCAATACTTTACTATGGCAGACCCTCCAGGCGATTGTGATAGCGATACATGTGTATTTTTTAAAATATTATCCCAAATCCATCTGAAAAAAATTTCCATCAACGACTGCAATGCCAAAAAAATACATTTTTGTAATTAAAGCAACCGCTAAAAACATGGATTGTTATTCGATGCTAAAAAAAATTCCAGTATGTAAAAATCATCGTTAAACGAAATTTCGCGCAATATTCAACGTACATTCGCGTAATAAGCGCAAAGATAATAAAATGAAACGTACCCCAGGGTATTGTATTTTATCAGTACACAATGGTTTTTAATCAGCATGATGTGGTACGTTATATCGCGAAATTTTCAAAACAAAAAATTTTTAAATTTCGTTACTAGACGCTTATGTAAGTACCATCGGATGTTTCACGTTTTACTATTACACGCGAAAGAGCGTAGAAGCTTCGTTCGGGTCTTTCAGCAAAGGATCCTACTTAATTTTTTTCCTCGCAGTTTCTATATTAAATTGAAAAAAGATATATCTGTGGTGGTATGCTAGAATAAACATAACGATGTGTCAAACTGATAACATGAAACAAACAAAAAAACAAAAAAAAAAAAAAGAGAATTATAAAGAGAATTTTTTCTCTGAAGTTTTAATCACGATCGTTAAGTGTACTAACAGGAGAATTTTCTTTTTTCTTTTGCAGATATAAATAGATGGAAATGTCAATTCCACATTGAGAAGAAATAATGGTAAGTGGAAATATTCAATTGGAAGGTTCAATTAGGTACCTACACTTAATTATTATTAACCTTTAATTTAAAAATGGACCAACCCATCAAAGGTGAAGTCATATTTATACACAGATGAAAATGTCAATTCCATATTGAGAAGAAATAATGATGGGTGGAAATATACAATTAGAAGGTTTAATTAGGTACCTACACTTGATTGTTATGATTTTTTTAAATTTGAAAATAAAAATAAAAATGAACCAACCAATCATTGGTTAAGTCATAATTATACACAGATGGAAATGTCAATTTATTCTATATTGAGAAGAAATAATGACGAATGGAAATATTCAATTGGCAGGTTTAATTAGGTACCTATTATTACTTAATTAGGTATTATTATTTTTTTCTGATTTAAAAATAAAAATAAAAATGAACCAACCAATCATAGCTGAAGTAATAATTATGCTCGCAGTAATATAAATTGTAGGTAGGTACGAGTAAAATGTAAATTGTTACTTAAACTTTTACAATTTCAAATTTTCGAATAGAAGCTTCCATAAACTTAATAATATGCATTTTGTCATTTACTCGACATTCTTTTCCAATAGAAACATTGTTCAGGACACGAACAAGTCCTTCAGAGTCAATTTTCTCTAAAAAGAAATGTCACAATTCCACATTCTGCATTTTATTTTTAGACACAATAATACATCCGGGTCATACATTTAATGAAAATTCGGACAATGTTGAGGGGGAGCACCATTGATTTTCAACAACCTTGTGAACAGACCGGATTCCGTTCTGGATTCTCGACCAAGGCCTATTCTAATATGCAGTTCCGCCCATTTTGTGGAACTTCAACAAAAAAAAAGGAATGCAGTTTGAAATTACTTTGTGCAGTTCCGAAAAAATTCAAGCAATTTTTTATTTTTCCAGTTAGTAGTAGAAGGAAACAAAAAAATAAAACACGCTTTGAACAAGAGCAAAAATGAAGACAAAATAAGTAATCTAGTTTCTAAACTTTAATTAAGAAAATAATAAAACTAGGTACGTATAAAACAAACCAAAGAAAATTTTTTGTGAAAGAAAAATTCTGTGTTTTTTCGAGTAGAAAATATCAAATTGTTCGAAGTCAGTAATTTTATTTTCTATTTTTTCAAATTAAAAAAGTTGAGAAAAAATCTCTTAATTTTTTTTTGGAGAAGAAAAAAATTTTTTTTTTTCTTTTTGAGACAAAATGTTTAAATAGGTATTAAATGTTTTTGGAGAAACAAATTTTTTCAGTTTCTTGAAGAAGTAAATTTTTCAATTTTTTCTGAGAAACAAAATTTTGAATTTTCTGGAGAAAGAAATTTTTCAGATTTTTTTTTTGAGATTTACAAGTGACTGTTGCACCCACGCCCATTAATATTTAACATGGCTCTGGAGATAAGTTTGTGCAGCTCCAAATTTTCCTTAGAATATGCCTTGTTCTCGACAATAGACTACATCTACGCGATTAATCAATTGATTGAAAAGTGTAAAGAATATATCAAAAGCATTATTCTTTGTGGACTTTACGAAAGCTTTCGATCTATTATATCATAACTTCATGAATCATGATAAAAGTCCGATTAAACCAAGGGATACCCAAAACCTACTAAAACTTATCTTAAAAATGTATGAGAATCTATACTCTAGAATAAAAACGGATGTAAATAGGACCTATTTTAAAATCAAAAAGGGGTCTCTCTCCATTATTGTTTAATGCTGCCCTCGAGGAAATTTTTAGAAAATTGAACTGGGGCAAAAAATGTATAAAAACCAGGAGAGTTTCTAAATAACCTGAGGTTCGCAGATGATATAGTTCTGATCGCCGGGAGTCTGATGGAAGCCTATCATATGCTACCGGAACTAATAAAAGTGAGTAAGGATGCGGGTCTCTGTATAAATTTTCAAAAAACTACAATTAACACAGAAGAAAAATCCAATCGTGTTACCTATAAATGTAGAAAACGAAAATATTGAAATAGTAAATAATCTAATTTATTTTGGCCAACTTATTAGTTTCGAGGGGGTAGTCAGAAAGAAATTGACAGACGAATAAAGTTAACTTGGAAAATATATTGGTCCCTGAAAAAAATATTCAAAGACCCGTTTAATTACGAACAAAAAAACGCGATCTTAAACTCATGTGTGGTTCCAGTCCTGACCTATGAGGTGCAAGTATTGTCTCTCACAAAATGTAGTATTATAAAATTTCGAAGGTATTTAATTCGATCCAGTAATAATCCGATTTTTAGAAATTTAATCTCAAGTCGACATGCGTAATGAAATCTATCGGATGATTAACATGATATCCAGTGACGGATTGAAGGCATCTTATTTGGGGGGGGGGGATGTGAAACCCTGTTTTGCCAACGATCCAAATGAAAAATGAATTTTACTTTGCTTGAATCCTTTTTTGACAACAAGACGTAAGAATTTTGGGTGGCCCTAAAAATCGAGATATTTTTATAATTTTATTCCAAGAAAATTGAAAGTTTTTTTTTGAAAATTGTTTTTCTTCTTACTTGAAAATGCGAGATTTTCTTTTACAAAAAATTGAGTTTTTTTTCTACTCCAAAAATTTGAAAAATATTTTTCCTTTCAAAAATTGAGAATTGGCAAGATTTTTTTTTCTGAGAATTTTTTCATTAAAAATAAAAGGTTTTATTTCAAACTGAAAAATTATTTTTTTTGCTCCAAAATATTTGACGATAATCAAAATTAGATAATTTGTAAAACAAAAGGGGTACAATCACGTTCCCTTTTTTTTGCATAGTTTCACTTCTGAATAATTTAGGGAGAGGAAAAAACATTTTCTGTTGGCTAATTCTATCCGCCTTTGAAAACTCATATCCCTCCCAATATGAGTATTTTTATTGGGAACTATACCTAATGCATTGATTTAACCCTGCTCATTTAGCAATCATACTCATGAAAAAAAGGGAGGTATAATCATTGGGTCCTCCCATTACATCATTTCACATACAAATTTTCAAGGAAGAGGAATTTTTTGTCACTTCCATCTTTCCTTGTGAACTCATATCCCTCCCAATGTCATTTTAAAGGGAAATATAATACACTACGCTCGCTCTTTCGTAATAATTCGCACGGAAAAAAGGGAGGTATGATCGTTATTCCCTCCCTGTACATTGGTCAATTTCAGAATTTTTTTAGGAAGAGGAAAAACATTTTTTTATTACTTTCATCTCCCCTTGCAGCCATACACTACACATATACGAGTACTTTTCAACAAGAACTAGCAACCCCAAAAAATAATGTATTTTAATGGGAATACGTATCTATTATTGGTAATTCATTGCCTCTGCTCTATTTTCCTAATGATCTTTACAAAAAGAAGGGAGGTAATATCACTGTTTCCTTCCATTAAATTGTTTCATTTCTAAATCTTCTCAGGGAAGGAAAAACATTTTTTGCTCCTTCTATATTCCCTAGTGAACTCACATCCCTCCCAATAGCATTTTTAAAGGGAAACATAATACATCATCCCTGCCCTTTTGTAATAGGTATTCCTTCCCTTTGCATTGTTCAACTTCAGAATTTTTCAGGAAGAAAAACATATTTTGCTACGTTCATCTCTCCTAATAACCTAACACCCCTCCCAGTGTATTTTTAATGGAAATAGAATGCATTGGCTCTGCTCCCTTTTCATGATAATACTTACTAAAAAAAGAAAATAACTTGACTAAAATCACTGTTTTCTTTCACTTCTTTATATTTTCTCATTTATATATATATATATATATATATTTTTTTTTTGAGAAGGAAAAATATTTTTGCTGTTTCCACCTACTCTTGTGAACTAACATCTCTCCCAATACTACTTTGTATTTATATGGAAATACAGGGATTTTGAAACAAATCCATAGACCATGTTCTAGGTTCAGGTTTTCAAACAATAGGGTTTGAGCTTTGGGTTTCCAGTTTGAAGGAAGGGATGATGTTGACCTCCTTGTAGGGGTTGCACAACAATCACGAGTTTTGAGGGTTTTTTTGAATTGAGATTGGTCTTTTGTTTATTCAAATTCTAGTCAAATTTTCAAAATGTGCAGCAAAATCTTCAATTTTTTTTCAAATATATCATTTTTTTTTTATTTCACTGGAAAGCATTTAAATTTCAATAAACACAATTTGCAATTTTTTCAAGAAATGTATTCAAAAGCAATTCATTTTTTTTTTCAATTTTATCCAGGGATTTTTTTAAAAACCTTTTTTGATGTAGGTATAATTTTGAAAAATTCTAATAAAAAATAATTAGTGCAAAATTTTGTAAAAAAAAAATAATGTTGAAAAAACGAAATATGTTAGTACTAATAAAACTCGAGATACCTACTTAACATTTCAAATGTTAAATATTTGGAATAATTACTCTAGCTCCCAAAAGAAATGTAATAGAGAATTAAGGTCAACTTGACACAAAAAAACAGATGGAATGCTGTGAAGCTGAAAATCCAGATTAATGATTTTGATTTTCAGGTTTTGGTTCCATAGTTTAGAGGTTTGAATTTTAAATACTGGGTTTAAATGTTTGAGTTTAAGGTCCATTTGAGTTTCATCAGGATTTTGAATTCCATGAGGACCATCACCTGTGACAAAATAGGTGGTTATAAAATCAACGATTTATTCTCTCTCATTTTTTAATAATTCTCACTAAAAGGTAAGGCAGAATTTTTGCTCACTCCCTGTACATAGTTTCAATTCAACTTTTTTTTTTATTTTTGAGATAAGAAGAGCACATTTTTTCTACTTCCATCTTCTTCCCTTGTGAGCTCATACCCTTCTCAATATCACGTTTATAGGAAATACATATTACAAATTGGTCTCACCAATTTCATAATAATATATACGAAAAAGGGGCGAGGGGGTAAAATCACTGTTCCCACCCTTTATATGGTTTCACTTCCGAATTTTTAGGAGAGGAAAAACTACTTTTTGCAGCTTCCATTTTCCTTTGCGAGCTCATAACGCTCCAAATATCACTTTTATAGTGAATAAAATGAATTGCTCCTGCCGATCTCATAATAATTCATATGAAAAAAGGAGGTGCAATCATTTTCCCCATATTTTATATCGTTCCACTTCTGAATGTTTTTCCGCAGAAGAAAAAATCTTTTGTGTAGCTTCGATCTTTCTTTGTGAGCTCATAACTCTACCATACTTATCACATTTAGTGGAAATAAGTTGTCCCGAGCGGCACACTCGATCGATAATATCGGAAGATGTAACGTATCGATAAAAAATCGTTTGAAAATCTATAGATGTTCTCACGATATTATAAAGATTTATCGGTACAACTTCATAGGCAAAAAATCTAAAAACTATCGAATTCGATATTATTAAGATTTTATGACGATATTCGTCAACGATACTATCGACAAAGAATATTAAATTTATCGATTCCGATTTTCCACCGATTTTGTGCAGATATTTGAAACTACATTATCGACAAAGAATATTAAATTTATCGAATTCGATTTTTTACCGATTTTGTAAAGATATTTGAAACTATATTATCGACAGATTATATTAAATTTATCGAATCCGATTTTTTACCGATTTTGTAAAGATATTTGAAACTATATTATCGACACGTAATATGAAATTTCTCGATTTCGATTTTTTAACGATTTTGTGACGATATTTGAAACTATATTATCGACAAATAATCTGAAATTTCTCGAATTCGATTTTTTAACGATTTTGTGAAGATATTTAAAACTTTATTATCGACACGTAATCTGAAATTTCTCGAATTCGATTTTTCAACGATTTTATGACGATATTTGAAACTATATTATCGACACGTGATATGAAATTCCTCGAATTCGATTTTTCAACGATTTTGTGGCGATATTTGAAACTACATTATCGACAAATAATCTGAAATTTGTCGAACGATTTTTCAACGATTTTGTGACGATATTTGAAATTATTTCCAAATTTTAAAAATTGGTGAAAATTTTTCTAAGTCCAACACGTCTGGAAGTACTAAACTGCCTATTATAAGCGTTTTATTGCTAATTCCTCAACGATAAGGTATGGCATAGTGGTTAAGGAAGAAGATTACCATGTAGGAGGTAGAAGGTTTAAGCCCCACGGGTGGCAGATTTTTTATAATTTTTTTTGACTTTTTCTGAAATGATCCTCTTACCGTAACATGAATAATGTGTTTAGGCATAGTTTAATGTATTAATTATGCTAATTAATGATTTTTAATTATAGAAAAAAGCTAGTAAAAGACGAAAAATCGGAATAAAAAATCGATAAAAAATCGACAGAATATCGAATTCGATAAAGTGTCGCAAAAGTTCCGCCTAAATCGTGAAATTATCTTTCGATATTATAGATAGATTATCGATAAAATATCTTACTATAATCTCGAAATTTTTGCTAACTATAATTCGTCGATAATCTATCTATATATCGAAAGATAATTTCACGATTTATGCGGAACTAACGCGACACTTTATCGAATTCGATATTCTGTCGATTTTTTATTTCGATAATTTGTCGAGTGTGCTGCTCGGGGTTATTATACATATAATTATTCCCTCCCACTTTGTAATAGTTCTTAGGAACAAAGGGGGTATATCTATTATCACTATTCCCTCCTCCCTCCCATTGCATTCTTCATGTGAAGATATTCCAATGCGTATATGAAATTTCCTTCTTGGCGCAAATGAAATGTTCTCTTTGGCGCAAAAGAGTGATTCATCCACTCTTAAAAAAAATCAAAATGTATTTAATAGGTAATTAATTTTTACTGTTCGTTTTTTTTTTTTTTAAATTAAAATTTAGGGAAATGTGTTTCTCGCTTTTACAAAAAGAAACACATATTTTCACAGCACATCGCGAATTCGCACGAATATCACTCATTTTCATATCCGAAGCACCTTCCCAAGTTCGAAATTTTTTTCATAAAAAGATACAGATACGCTCGCGGTTTAAAAAGGGAATTTCAAACAGCGTACTAATTTCAGCCATTACCTCGTAAATTATAATTTAGCTCTGAAAAAGGCGCCGGTTAATTTCGAGTAAAAGGCAAAAACGGGTAAAACATTATCGCCGGGCATTTATTACGCTTTATTTCACTCCCAACAATGATTCATATCCATCTTCCATCAAGTTTTTATCTTTTATAAGGAAATTTATCGTTGACAATCGCATTTAGCCGAAACATCATTAAAGAGCCGAGTAATCAGTGCGCTTTCGTGACTTCTCAAATTATTTCATCGTCGTTATTTCCTCGTTGTTGATATGCCACGCCATCGTCGTCGCCACACAAGACGCTTTTTCCCTTATTTTTTCTCTTTTTTTTTTTGTTTTGGTCAATGAAATACGAGAAATTGATACATTCGTGGTTATTTTTCTTTATCAACTCGTATACATTAGGCAGCATTTTTACCATTTTTTTTTCTGCTTCGAAACTTAAACGATAAATGCCAAAATGCTGAGGGGGAAAAAGAAAGCGTAAATGCTTTCGGCTCTTTTCTCAAAAGCAACAAACTTTTCTTATAAATGAAAAACAAGAAAACCACATCATGGTTGCTATGTTTGTACAAAACGTCATCATCTTGTACATGAAGGTAAACAAATACCTCGTACAATGTATATATAACCGCATGCTAAGCCACAACTAAAAAAATATATAATATATATTTGGGTCGTAGTTGCATATCAACACATTTTACGCAACAACGTGGCGATGGCATATTTCAAAATGGAAAACATCAACTTTGAAAATTCATCGCTGATAAAGTTTGCTCGCAAGAAGGCGGTTTTAAAACACTACGGTTTGCCTACCTCATTCCACACACAGACAGCAGTGCAAACTTTCTGTCAGTATGAAATTTATTCAAAGGGTACAACTGTGGTTCTGGCTCGAATATCGAAACAACGGTAACGAGACCGAGCCCAACTTTGTTATACAATCAATGCTAACCCTTACTTTTGCACTTTTATACATTCGATATCGATGAATAGCCAAGATAACCGTGTTTCATTTGTTCCACTCGGAGTGTCGAGTTGAATAATTTCTCAACTCGGACTCGTTCGCAGAGTTAGTTTGGCGATGAATTGAATTAAGTCGAGGTGGCAACGGATGACGTTGACGTGACCAAGCAGCTAGGAAATTACGAGTATCGATGAAATAATGGATCTATTGGCAGAGTAATTTCGATTGTCTAGTGAAGCTCAGTTAATTAAACTTCATTTTATCATTTTTTTTTATGGATTTTTGGACAGAATCATTGCAATGTTGGAGATCACCCTCCCCCCCCCCAAGGCATTTCCCAACACATGACCGGAGTTAGCCCAGTTGCTCTCGTGCTCGAGCACTACATGAGATTTTTCACGTGGTGCTAAAAATCCCAAAATGAGCAAAAAAATTGAACTCAATTTGTAAAAAACACTGGAAAAAAAAATTATATATTTTTTTTTGAAATTTGGGACCCTTTTTAATTTTTTTTAGAATACTACAAATTTTTTACAATAATTTCTTTAGAACGAATTTTTTTCTTACAATTTTTTAGAATGAAAAAATTCTAATTTTTTGGAATTGAATTTTTCAAGTCTCTATTTTTTTTTTTTTTTTTTTTTTTAAATACCTAAATAAGTTCTCATTTTAAAAAAACTCATTTTTCTACATTTTTTCAATATTATTTTTTTGAAATAAAAAAATTATTCTCAAATTTTTCTAGAAAATTTGAAACAACAATACGAGGTCGGTCGTAGGACAAAATTGAAGAGAAATTGTGCATCGGATAATCGAGGTTCTACTATATAGTGTATTGAAGTCTTTTATTTTTGTGGAAAAATTTACATTATTTACCCCCCCCCCCCCCCCAATAATGTGAGCACCACTTGAGAAAATAATGATTCGCCGGCTATAGGCCCCACAAATGAAATTCTACCCAATTTTAATTCTCAAAAAAGAGATAACCCCATAGTGTCTTACTCGCAAAATATAATGAAATACTTTTCAAAAATTTTGAAAATAACTAAACGAGCCAAGTGCAAACCTCAATGCGCATCTTTAGCAAAATAGGTATAGCTTTGCCAACATTTTTCATACAGCTTCTTCGAACTGAACACCACAAAAATCTTTGAATCCCCAAACCAATTCCATAGGCACGATACCCTGAAAGGTACATTTACGCTTTCACACCTTCAACAAGGATATTAATTCGCAAAAGTCTAATTAAAAATTTAAATCCACAGTGCTGGTTACTCGTAGATATTTAAATACTCCCGAAATATTTCTTCTTTCTTTACATAAATGTATCAAAACATTTTTTTTACTGTTTTTGTTTACTTGGGGTTTGTATGAAATGCATAATAATATGTTTGAGGAAGCTTCCAATCTGCAAATGAATGAGTCTCTCGAACATGGCCTCAAATTTCCTACCACCCGTTTAGCGAAATGAAATGGCCCAAGATGATATAATTGGCGCCATTGAAATGAGAAAAATATGTAAAACAGAGGCTTGTATTCATCTTGATCTTGACGCTTGATTAATGAAAATGACTGGGGTGAAATTTCGCAAATTGTTATCTAACTGATTTTACTCGTGGTACAAAATTGAGTCAACGTAAGGACAGAACAGCTCACTTCTGCCCTTTTATTCGTCGTGTTATAGTGAAATTATACGTGAAACGATGCGATGCGTCAAAACTGAAAAACAGTGATGGATTAGACGTTCTATGACATCTTTGGTATCTTATTTGTTGTTTATTGAAAAAGAAATATAATGAACGTATAATTTTAAGAAATCAACGCGACACGTAGTAAGAAATCAAAATATTTTGAAAAATTGAGATATTTTCTTATTTTTGAAAAAATGAAAACATCAATTTTTTTCCAAAAAACTGAATGATTTTTTTGTTGTAAAAAAAATATTCTCAACTCGTTTGCGGATACGTATATTGTTGACATGGAGTATGATGAAACCTTTCGGATGATGGAATTTTTATAAATACGAAACTCACTATACAAACATTGTATTAGAGCAGTTTTAAAGAAAGCGAAAAAATAAAAATTAAGGTAGGTAGTCAAATTAGATACCTATTTTCTTACTTTCTTTTTTTTTCTTATGTAGTACAAAACGAAGACAAACATCATACCTACGTAAACAATTTTTTGATAATATCTTGATTTTAGTCACGCCCTAATAACTAAAAACGAACAATAAGTGACACACAACATCAATTTTTTACAGTAAGTGGCCATTCAGTTTCAACAGTTTGTCTCACTTTAAAAATTTCTCAGTTTGATTTTATCTTTTACTTCAAAAACAAAATAATATTAAAATATCTTTCATTTTTCATACGAACTACCCACCTCCTAAACCATAAAATCACATAGCAAAGAACAATTTACCCCTTACACTATTATCAATATTTTGGAAATACTTATTGTTTCATTTCAACGATCAATCAAAGTTTAGTCTAGGGGAAATTTGAATCTAAAATCATCCCTCTATTTCCCTTTCAATCAATGAAACGGGTTGCGTGATTAGGTTACCAAATAATTAATTAGAATTATAATGGACAGACGGCTGATGTTAAACATAAGGTTCAACTAGGTTTAGAAAATAGCTTTTAATAAAAACTTACAAAAATTAAACTATTTCATGTAAGCAACAGAACGTCCACCGTTTAATAATTACTACAGAGTTAGCTTTAAGCATTACAAGTATACCTATTTCAAAAAATTTGAGTAGGTAGATATTTTTTTATTCATCAATTTTCAAGGAAACTGAAGGGGCTTTTCAGAATTTAACTTACCTATTCGCGATTTTTTGCACGAATTCTTTTTGTTCTCTTCAATAAAAATATTATTGTTTTTTAAAAATTTTAAATCACAATTTCATTTTGATCATTTTTCTCTCATCGTGCGGGCTACACTGTTATGATAATTAAAATTTTCATCATAGGTATATTTTTTTATTCCACTAGGTGGTCCAATTGATAAAAAAATGAAATTTCCAGTCGATAAAAAAAGATTTATATTTGTTTTGAAATAGATGTACCATTATTCTTTTTAGACTTTCTACAATTTCCGATTTTTGTAAATCTCTTAACCTTTTTTTATGGCACTTAAAAATCCAAACAAAATTCTTATTGCAGCCGAAGATGAGGATTAGACACAAAACAGATAGATGTAAGTATTTTATTCTCTTTCCCCTTTCTCATCTGCAACTGTCTATTTTAAAGAGTTGCACCTGCACTTTTTTATGTAAATAAACCTAACGCAAGTACAATTCAATAAAACCTTTGTAACTAGGATTGAAAAAAAACTTACCTATGTATATACCTATTTCAAAAAATCTCAGTAGGTATAATAAGTAATTTTCTGATTGTTCACCTATTTTCAAAAAAACTGAGAGACCATCGTGAATCTGGTCTCATCCTATTCAATAATCAAGCTAGGCATGTAAAGAGAGTGCAATGTTGCAAACACTCCGCACACTATTATGGATAATTTGTTCATTTTTCATATAGCAATTCAATGTAGGTAACTAATTACCAATTAGGAAATTTTAGGATTTTTTTCACTCATCAAACCAAAAATGTGTGAATATAATTTTAGAGAAAAAAATTAAGTGAAAAAATGCATAAGTATTCATTTTCCATTACTAAAAAGTTAGCTTGCACTTGTAGTAGGTACATAGAAACAGCATCTATACGCCTGTGCTATTTATTTCGGTATATTCAGTCAAGGAAAAAAGGCCATAAATTAAATTGCTTTTTCCGCAAAAGAGTAATAGAGATGCACATACGTAGAACACTGATATAACAATTTGGATATAATCCAAATGGATAAAATGTTGAGTATGGTAACTTATACTGTATTCGCCTTCGCGCGCCGCTAAATCCGGCAACAATCGAGTGAATTTCGAGACGAACGGAAAATTTCCCACCGTATGCGTATCTCTCTCTGCTTACCATGCACATTGAGAAGTTTCAGATGAATTTATGAATAATAAGCGAATATTCTTTTTCTTTGTATTATTTTTTTTCTCCGCTTAATAAGCGGCAATGTGGAACGCGACAAACAATTTATATGAATCCGGATAGTTTATTGGTATTGGAAATGGTGGCCAAATGCCGCCATATAGAGCTCTGTCATGTTCGAAGCCAAAATACTACTCGCTTATTAACATTTTGCATGAAATAAGTATTCAATTTACATATGAGTAATGACGAGATTTTGTCAATAGCAGAGGGAGATCGCTGGAGCCTTCAAGAAATAAATAGTGATGCAAGCATCACAAAATTTCCAAGCATAAGAAGGTATTTCAAAAAAAAAAATTAAAAACTAAAAAGCAAAAAAATATATAGTGAGGTCTTTGAAAATGACCTCATAAGATCTCAGAAGCAATATGAAAAAAACACGGAAGACCTCACGATTACCACGGCGAAAACTCGAGAGTTATCTGCCGCACTGGCGCACCAAACCCTGTTTTATTATATGAATTAAAAATCGTGGAAGAAACATAAAATTATGCTAATGCAAACAAAATAGGCTTTCCAATACTCGAACATTTTTATAAGTATCTTATCTGGAAAGAGATAAACAATCCTGAACAAGATGTTTGGATACAGATAAACATAAACAGTTTCACTTCCCGCAGTTTGGAAGGAGGTGATCCTTGTAGCAATCCCGAAGGAAAATTCAACGAAACCCTTCCATCAGACACCTTCAACATCAGACTCATTTGTCTGCTAGACAATATGGGGAAGTTGTGTGAGAAGTGTTTAGCAGAGAGGAAACAGAGGATCCGTATACTTAGGTGGGGTCCAACAAGAGAAAGAGCACTCAGCAGACCTTGAAAAGAATTAGAAAACTCAATCTGGACGAAAGATGAAATTTCATCAAAGGGTTGTTCTTGGACAAAAAGGGAGCGTTTGACTGGGCTTGGTGGCTACTCATCCTCACCAGACTAAAGCAACTAGGTTGTACACCAGAAACTTATGATTGGTTGCCAAGTTGAAGATTGTGGTGAAGCTGAGCAATTGTCCTTGTCCCTTGCCTGACCTGCTGGTCTAGAAGGGCAAGCCCTTTGATGTCTTCGTCAAGATGGCCCTACCAGTGAAGATGTGTCAGCACTCGCTTAGCCCCATTGCCACCAAATAATTTCAAATTTGGGCAACAGAGTTTCTTTGGTAGCAGAATATAATGGTTGGAGTAGGGATCAGGATGATCTTGAACTAAAATTAATTAGATAAGTCAACTTTTTCATGATGGGAGGAGGAGCAGAAAATCCAAAAAATTCCGAAACAAAAATACAACGTAATTATCCAAAAATCAGCTTCCTAAAGCAATTAGGAGAAGGGAAACAGGTTATTTTGTCATTTCTCCACCTTGAAAAACCCTGTCACGGATATAGGCCACCCAAATTGACATGGCATGGTGGGGCTTATGAGCGCCTCGTGTCATTGGTGAAAAGATCCTTAAAAAAGTCCTATGGTTTTGAGCACCTAGGACTTGTCAAATTTATGACAGCCTTGACTTCAATCGAAAACACTACCAAGAATCGTCCTCTTTCATATGTTTCATCCCGTGATATTTTGACTCCATTAACCCCAAATCACTTTTTAATGATACAAAGTTTTGGCATAGCCATCCGTCAGGATTCCTTCGGATCACGGTCAAAAAGTGATCCGGATTACGGATCACGGATCCTGTTCGAAAAAATGATGCGGATCACGGATCACAGGCCCATGATCCGGATCATTTTTTTCGGATCAATTTTCGGACCTTTTTCCTTAATTTTTTTTTATAAAATTATTAAGTTGATACTACGTTATGTTCATTAATAGTTTTTAGTTTCATTTATGATGAGAAAATGATGAAAAAAGACATTTATTAATGTAATTATTGCAATTATAATTCATTAAATTCAAATTTCAATTCTTTCATACTCAAAGATTCGCTATTTCATTCCATTTATAAGACGTAAAATGCATATTGCATTAAAATAAAATATCAATGATATGTAAACACTGGTAAAAGATAGGGTAAATGATGTAAATAACCGTAAATGTGGTAAAAGTAGGTGATCCGCAAAATTCGGATCCTTTATGTGGAATGATCCTGATCACGGATCACCGATCCTGGTGCAAAAATGATCCGGATCACGGATCCTGCTACAAAAAATGATCCGGATCATGATCCGTGATCCGAAGTCAGATTATCCGAAGGAACCCTGCCATCCGTCATATAAACCCCTACTCATCACAGAATTCCAACAAAATATCTCAATTAACAGGAGGGGATTGTTTTGTACGAAATCTCGCACGTCACGTACGAGAACTAGAAGAGTTGCTAGAAAAGCTGTCGAACATAATGTCTTCGGTTCTTATTGCTCGATGCAAAGTAAAGCTTCAAGTGAAATTTTTTTTTCTCGCGATTTTTTTTAAAAGTAGTAGTGTTTTATTTTTGTTCCTTCGTATTCGTTTAATATGAAATTTAAAAAATGATCTTCTCTGTCCAACTTGATCAATTTGTATTTTGTTTATTGCATATCATAAAAATTACCCAACCAAATCATCGGATATCTGATACAATGTTAACAACCACGTCAAAAGCCCACCAATACATTTCGATAAAACACACCAGAACCTCACAATAACATTTTTTCACAATTTCCCACAAAAAGCTTTACATAAATCCAACAGATAGTTGAAATTGCCACAGCTTTTACAAAGAAAAAAAAGTTTTCAATATTACATACACGCACGTGCTCACCGACCACCCAACCTATACATGAAATAAGAGAATCTACACCACTCACACATAGAACATCTAAAGAAGCGAAAAAAATATATCGTTATTGAACTCGTATCCCTAATATAAAACCAAAGTCATAGGCTAAGTCGGTAAAAAAAAAAGAAGCAAAAAAGGTATCCACCCGAACACGTATTAATTTTTTACCAGTCTCGGCATACGAGTAGTGCGACAAAGTGTCATGTCTCGGGGTCGTGCATCTCACAGTCTGTGTACTTCGTATAAGCTGCAAGAAAAATAAAACTTTGAAGTTGACTCGCTCGGAGCACGATTGAGTAACAGAAATCGACGGGGTATCGTTTCTCCTTCGCCTTTCGCCTGTCTACTCTCGATCAATGTACGTATTCGGATGGAAAATTTCTAACAAACTCTCTCGTTTTCACTTCTCTCCTCATAGTTTCTGTGTTTAACAAGCTAGCTCATTTTGTATACTTCAACTTGCAACATCTGTATTTGATGTGATTAAAAGTCGCCAATCAATTTGTACTTTCTGCAAAGCGCTGAATGAATAACGAACCGAATCCGGGGTGAATTTCCTCCGGCCTTAGAATGGGTTTCATCCTAGTAGGTACACGAAACACAATAAACTCCGAAGAAGAGTTTTTCCACGAAAAACATTAACTTAGCTAGGTAAACCTCATTTTGAACGAGTTAATCGCTCGAGATGGCGACACTATTGTTAGCTTGGAGTTTTTATTGTTCGAGAAGTAGGTATTCGCATAGACGAACGCTTTAAAGGCATCATCTTAATGGCCGCCATAAGTACCTTTTACTTATTTCACGTGTATACCCTAAGTTATTATTGCGTGTGCAAGTACGGCGAGCAATTTTACACCATACCATATACGATTCACGTAGGTAATTAAACCTCGTTGTTGAAATTATAATAAACTGCCACACGAGCTGAAAACTTAATATTGAAAAGCACGATCAACTTTTAGCAGTTGCAAAGGCGCTGGGAAGGAGGTGGGAAGACATAAGTACGAAATTGATTAATATTCTTATCATATGTTGTAAAAATTTCTTAACATTCCATTTTTAAAACATGCAAAAATAGAGTAAAAATATTTAAAATCAAACTCTCCGCCAACTTGCAGAAGATAATCATCCCAACAAATTTTTTGACACACCGGATACATTATGCCAAAATGAAAATAGAAAAACCTTGGCATTCAAATCACAGTTCCGAGTCAGAACGTGAGCTGTTTTTTCGAGGATTATCACTATGTTTAGACATAGTGGCATGTCAAATGTATGTATCTATTTCGATGAGCCGATGAGACCATCAATTCCTGCTCATTTCTCCGACATATTCAATGAGCAAAAAAAAAAACAAAAAAAAAAACAGGAGACGGTGTTGATAGTAAATGAACGATGCTTGGGAAGTAGTTGGTAGGAGGAATTCGGAGGGTTTGAGAGGGATGCCATCAAAAAAATGAATCATTGGCCGAATTCAAGGTTATCACAAACATACTACCTAACAAATGAAATGTAGGGAAGAAGTATACAGTGTACATTAAAGCAATGCGTATAACTACTAATTTTTATGACCCCTCCCCAATTCATCCCTCGTTATAAGTTAACAATTCACTATTTTTCTGCTTTTCCCTAACTAACTGAATTTCAGTTGGTGCCTGATCGTCTTTTTTTCTTCAAAAATGTTGCTTTCTTTTAGTGCTAACTACTAACCCATACAAGTTCTTTGCCCAAAATTGAAATATTCACATTTCTACAATCATTTTCTTCATTTGACTAAGTGTGATTTGGGCAAAATTATCGCTAAGAGAGTCTAAATTGGATTCGACCTGTAGAACTTGAATCTGAGAATAGTTTTTTATTCCATAATCTCACGAGATCACTGGAATGTTAATCACGTTCAATTGATTAAAAAAAAATGGAAACTGTGAAAAATGAATGAATTGTGGTGAAATTTGGACAAGAAGAGTAAAAATGAGTACCTAGTCATGTACATTGAGGAAAAAAATTTTGTTGAAAAATGAGCATTCAATAGCTTAAATCACAATTTTATCTGTTTTCTGAAGTTTCACTTTTAGGTATGACCCCCACAAAAATCAAAAAAAATTCCAAATAAAATAAAATTAGTTTGGAAAACGAGGGAAAAAATTGCCTTGTCACCTTCAAAACTGTGCCATCGGGGTGATTTGAAATTTTCGAAGTCGTTTTCAAGGTCATTTTGAGAGTTGAAAGAATCTAAAATAAAAAGCTTCGCCGCTACAATATGTTTCTTCTTTCCCAGTACTCAGTGTGTAGGTAAGTTTTCTTCTAATCGAGTTTGAATGTAGATCCAGATATTTCATTACTTGTCATAAAACTGGTTTGACTGATGGCCATCTTGAAATGCCTTCGGGTTTTTTAGCCGACGATGCCTGCCCACAGTGGGTAGCCCACTACATTACCATCATTCTGATGGCGCCTTATGCCTGCACTGGATATATGCCACATTCCAAAGGATACTAGTTATTTCAACCAGCTTGTGTGAACGCCTACGAGTAATTTTGGAATTAAGTATTAAAGAAATCGGTAAATTTTCTTTTCCAAATTCTTCAAATCTTTCAAAGAATTCTTTTCAAATAATTCAATTTACTTGAACTGAAATTTGTGTATTTTGACACTATAATAAGTATAATCAATTTCTTTTTCTTCGTCGTTTGTTACTAACAATAAGGGTGAGTGGAAATAAGAGATAAAGGAGGGATAGGTGTATCTCATTTCATGCAGTATTTCGGATAATAAAAATGAAAGCACGCGAAATCAAAAATTTGCTACCAAAGGCAAAAAAGGTACATTTTTTTCTGGTACTTGCCCGTGTGCTTTCAAAAAAAACTTCTCAATTTCATTTCCTCGTAGGTACCCAGTTTTTGAGGTAGGCACCATGTGTACCACATATAACATTTTTTGTTGGTGATACCCGGTTGTATGCAAATCCGAACTTTTGTAACGTGCAACCCGGAGAAGGGTTATAATTTTAAATTTTATATCCATCCAAAACATTTAGAATTTTTTAATGTAGGCTCAAAGAGATCGAGGTACTTTTCATTCCAAACAAACGAAGATTTACTTATCTCCAGAACTACCCAAAATATTTCCAGTTCCAAAAAATTGAGACCTTTATTCGTAGAAATTTTAGAAATTAAAGGTTCTTTTTTTTAGAATAAATTGAGAACTATTAGAACTCATATTTTTAAATCTAAGAAAAATTGAGAATTTGTTTTACTGGTTTTGAAAAACTAAACCACTTAATTCATTGAATTAAACAATTCAACAGCGATAAGTATTGTATCTTATTCGTGAAAAAGTGGATAATTTTGTGGGAGCTGCAGAGTATCATTTAGAACCAATCCAATACTCCTTCAAAAATGGTCGACCGAGGACATTGTGGGAAAAAAAGAGATAGCTCACCAAGAAGTCTTAAAAAACTCGAAATTCTCACTGTTCAGAAACGTTATCAACTTCAGGCTGTAAACAATGTGCAAAAAATCGGGGACGATTTGGGGTACATTACAATACAAAAGGGGGAAATATACAACATTGTTGTAGCTCAATCTCCCTTTGTACTGGAAACACTCAGGTTCCTAGGTTTCTGAAATGATACCAAGATTGTTCAATACTACTGTGAGGCCAATTAACCAAAAATACAACATTGTAATATGAGAAACTAAAAATAATAACAAAAAACTTACAAGCATTGCCTATTTTCTTCAAATGGGCAAGTATTTTTTTCACCTTCAGTCCTTCACACACTCTCACACTTGTGATAAAACTCCAGCCTTTAACGGTATCCCACTGGACCAATTTATTATTCTCACTCAAAGCTGCAAACATTATAATTTTCTCTTGAGCAAAAATGTGCACCCAGTTAGATTAATTATATCCAGTCAGATCGATTGGTAATTATTTGTTTGGAAAATATTCATTATTAATTCCTCGTATTTATCATATTACCGCCCCATAAATTATAGGTTTAGTATTAACCTTATATCGATAAAGGGCGGTTATTTTAATAAAACATGATTTTGGATAAAGGTTAAATAAATGTATCGATTTATTTACGCCACAGGTAACTCCATACACCACGAATATGGAAACAAATAGAGCACATGCCTTTAGAAAGGTACAACTTTCAGACAAAGCAAAGAGAAAAGAGGTTCGCATAGAAGCTCAAGATACGTCTTTAGATACCCTACGTGAAAAATGCGCGGAATTTTCAACATTATCACTGCTCCGCACATTCGCTTACGTGCACCAATGCGTTCTGAAATTTTCAACGTTTAAATCGTTGCAAATTGGAACGATATTTTAGGCGAAATTTGGGCGAAAAATTTATATCCGCATATTTTTAATTTTAAAATACTCTCTTCGACTTGGAACAAGGTTCCAGCATTTGGGCACGAATTCTAAAAATTACAATTTCTCTCCCTGCGTTTTAATTTCAGCACAAAAATACGCGAGCACGCGTCCAAAAAGGTTGAAAAAAAGTACTGCTAAAATATTTCATATTTGAAGTGTAAATTTTTTTACAATAATGAGACTGAAGCAGTATTTGCGGAAATAATAGAACTTATATCGTTTTCGCAGACCTTGACGTTATACCGCAGTGGTTGGAAAACCAAACGAAAGCGATATACTACGCCAAGTTTGGGGGTGAAGGCGAAAACTCGACGGTGCAATTTTTCAAACCACTACGATGCTGTTTCGAGTGCTGGCGCGCGCGAGACTATAGAATGGAATTAACGTTTGAGATGGAGCGAATAAGGTACGAAGGGGAAAGCTGAGACGAAAATATCACTTTTTAAAGAAGATTTTAATGTCTTTTATTACGCTATTTTTGCTTTAATAAAGTGAATTTTTATATTTTTACTACTCGACAGCATTATTTCAGGCGTTCGCGTTAATTTAGCGAGCCTTCGCAGTCGCTGCCCGATTTCATGAAAATTCTCTCAAGTTTTTCAACCTTTTAAGCGTGAAAAGTTTTCTCCTAAAACGAATACTTACGGTCGGTGATAACTCGAGACCGGTATAAGAAGTAAAAGAATTATATTCTCTTCCCTTTATATTCTTTTTTTTTTCATTTACGACGAGTGTTTTTGACGAGTCAGAACGTGAGCTGTTTTTTCGAGGATTATCACTATGTTTAGACATAGTGGCATGTCAAATGTATGTATCTATTTCGATGAGCCGATGAGACCATCAATTCCTGCTCATTTCTCCGACATATTCAATGAGCAAAAAAAAAAACAAAAAAAAAAACAGGAGACGGTGTTGATAGTAAATGAACGATGCTTGGGAAGTAGTTGGTAGGAGGAATTCGGAGGGTTTGAGAGGGATGCCATCAAAAAAATGAATCATTGGCCGAATTCAAGGTTATCACAAACATACTACCTAACAAATGAAATGTAGGGAAGAAGTATACAGTGTACATTAAAGCAATGCGTATAACTACTAATTTTTATGACCCCTCCCCAATTCATCCCTCGTTATAAGTTAACAATTCACTATTTTTCTGCTTTTCCCTAACTAACTGAATTTCAGTTGGTGCCTGATCGTCTTTTTTTCTTCAAAAATGTTGCTTTCTTTTAGTGCTAACTACTAACCCATACAAGTTCTTTGCCCAAAATTGAAATATTCACATTTCTACAATCATTTTCTTCATTTGACTAAGTGTGATTTGGGCAAAATTATCGCTAAGAGAGTCTAAATTGGATTCGACCTGTAGAACTTGAATCTGAGAATAGTTTTTTATTCCATAATCTCACGAGATCACTGGAATGTTAATCACGTTCAATTGATTAAAAAAAAATGGAAACTGTGAAAAATGAATGAATTGTGGTGAAATTTGGACAAGAAGAGTAAAAATGAGTACCTAGTCATGTACATTGAGGAAAAAAATTTTGTTGAAAAATGAGCATTCAATAGCTTAAATCACAATTTTATCTGTTTTCTGAAGTTTCACTTTTAGGTATGACCCCCACAAAAATCAAAAAAAATTCCAAATAAAATAAAATTAGTTTGGAAAACGAGGGAAAAAATTGCCTTGTCACCTTCAAAACTGTGCCATCGGGGTGATTTGAAATTTTCGAAGTCGTTTTCAAGGTCATTTTGAGAGTTGAAAGAATCTAAAATAAAAAGCTTCGCCGCTACAATATGTTTCTTCTTTCCCAGTACTCAGTGTGTAGGTAAGTTTTCTTCTAATCGAGTTTGAATGTAGATCCAGATATTTCATTACTTGTCATAAAACTGGTTTGACTGATGGCCATCTTGAAATGCCTTCGGGTTTTTTAGCCGACGATGCCTGCCCACAGTGGGTAGCCCACTACATTACCATCATTCTGATGGCGCCTTATGCCTGCACTGGATATATGCCACATTCCAAAGGATACTAGTTATTTCAACCAGCTTGTGTGAACGCCTACGAGTAATTTTGGAATTAAGTATTAAAGAAATCGGTAAATTTTCTTTTCCAAATTCTTCAAATCTTTCAAAGAATTCTTTTCAAATAATTCAATTTACTTGAACTGAAATTTGTGTATTTTGACACTATAATAAGTATAATCAATTTCTTTTTCTTCGTCGTTTGTTACTAACAATAAGGGTGAGTGGAAATAAGAGATAAAGGAGGGATAGGTGTATCTCATTTCATGCAGTATTTCGGATAATAAAAATGAAAGCACGCGAAATCAAAAATTTGCTACCAAAGGCAAAAAAGGTACATTTTTTTCTGGTACTTGCCCGTGTGCTTTCAAAAAAAACTTCTCAATTTCATTTCCTCGTAGGTACCCAGTTTTTGAGGTAGGCACCATGTGTACCACATATAACATTTTTTGTTGGTGATACCCGGTTGTATGCAAATCCGAACTTTTGTAACGTGCAACCCGGAGAAGGGTTATAATTTTAAATTTTATATCCATCCAAAACATTTAGAATTTTTTAATGTAGGCTCAAAGAGATCGAGGTACTTTTCATTCCAAACAAACGAAGATTTACTTATCTCCAGAACTACCCAAAATATTTCCAGTTCCAAAAAATTGAGACCTTTATTCGTAGAAATTTTAGAAATTAAAGGTTCTTTTTTTTAGAATAAATTGAGAACTATTAGAACTCATATTTTTAAATCTAAGAAAAATTGAGAATTTGTTTTACTGGTTTTGAAAAACTAAACCACTTAATTCATTGAATTAAACAATTCAACAGCGATAAGTATTGTATCTTATTCGTGAAAAAGTGGATAATTTTGTGGGAGCTGCAGAGTATCATTTAGAACCAATCCAATACTCCTTCAAAAATGGTCGACCGAGGACATTGTGGGAAAAAAAGAGATAGCTCACCAAGAAGTCTTAAAAAACTCGAAATTCTCACTGTTCAGAAACGTTATCAACTTCAGGCTGTAAACAATGTGCAAAAAATCGGGGACGATTTGGGGTACATTACAATACAAAAGGGGGAAATATACAACATTGTTGTAGCTCAATCTCCCTTTGTACTGGAAACACTCAGGTTCCTAGGTTTCTGAAATGATACCAAGATTGTTCAATACTACTGTGAGGCCAATTAACCAAAAATACAACATTGTAATATGAGAAACTAAAAATAATAACAAAAAACTTACAAGCATTGCCTATTTTCTTCAAATGGGCAAGTATTTTTTTCACCTTCAGTCCTTCACACACTCTCACACTTGTGATAAAACTCCAGCCTTTAACGGTATCCCACTGGACCAATTTATTATTCTCACTCAAAGCTGCAAACATTATAATTTTCTCTTGAGCAAAAATGTGCACCCAGTTAGATTAATTATATCCAGTCAGATCGATTGGTAATTATTTGTTTGGAAAATATTCATTATTAATTCCTCGTATTTATCATATTACCGCCCCATAAATTATAGGTTTAGTATTAACCTTATATCGATAAAGGGCGGTTATTTTAATAAAACATGATTTTGGATAAAGGTTAAATAAATGTATCGATTTATTTACGCCACAGGTAACTCCATACACCACGAATATGGAAACAAATAGAGCACATGCCTTTAGAAAGGTACAACTTTCAGACAAAGCAAAGAGAAAAGAGGTTCGCATAGAAGCTCAAGATACGTCTTTAGATACCCTACGTGAAAAATGCGCGGAATTTTCAACATTATCACTGCTCCGCACATTCGCTTACGTGCACCAATGCGTTCTGAAATTTTCAACGTTTAAATCGTTGCAAATTGGAACGATATTTTAGGCGAAATTTGGGCGAAAAATTTATATCCGCATATTTTTAATTTTAAAATACTCTCTTCGACTTGGAACAAGGTTCCAGCATTTGGGCACGAATTCTAAAAATTACAATTTCTCTCCCTGCGTTTTAATTTCAGCACAAAAATACGCGAGCACGCGTCCAAAAAGGTTGAAAAAAAGTACTGCTAAAATATTTCATATTTGAAGTGTAAATTTTTTTACAATAATGAGACTGAAGCAGTATTTGCGGAAATAATAGAACTTATATCGTTTTCGCAGACCTTGACGTTATACCGCAGTGGTTGGAAAACCAAACGAAAGCGATATACTACGCCAAGTTTGGGGGTGAAGGCGAAAACTCGACGGTGCAATTTTTCAAACCACTACGATGCTGTTTCGAGTGCTGGCGCGCGCGAGACTATAGAATGGAATTAACGTTTGAGATGGAGCGAATAAGGTACGAAGGGGAAAGCTGAGACGAAAATATCACTTTTTAAAGAAGATTTTAATGTCTTTTATTACGCTATTTTTGCTTTAATAAAGTGAATTTTTATATTTTTACTACTCGACAGCATTATTTCAGGCGTTCGCGTTAATTTAGCGAGCCTTCGCAGTCGCTGCCCGATTTCATGAAAATTCTCTCAAGTTTTTCAACCTTTTAAGCGTGAAAAGTTTTCTCCTAAAACGAATACTTACGGTCGGTGATAACTCGAGACCGGTATAAGAAGTAAAAGAATTATATTCTCTTCCCTTTATATTCTTTTTTTTTTCATTTACGACGAGTGTTTTTGACGAGTCAGAACGTGAGCTGTTTTTTCGAGGATTATCACTATGTTTAGACATAGTGGCATGTCAAATGTATGTATCTATTTCGATGAGCCGATGAGACCATCAATTCCTGCTCATTTCTCCGACATATTCAATGAGCAAAAAAAAAAACAAAAAAAAAAACAGGAGACGGTGTTGATAGTAAATGAACGATGCTTGGGAAGTAGTTGGTAGGAGGAATTCGGAGGGTTTGAGAGGGATGCCATCAAAAAAATGAATCATTGGCCGAATTCAAGGTTATCACAAACATACTACCTAACAAATGAAATGTAGGGAAGAAGTATACAGTGTACATTAAAGCAATGCGTATAACTACTAATTTTTATGACCCCTCCCCAATTCATCCCTCGTTATAAGTTAACAATTCACTATTTTTCTGCTTTTCCCTAACTAACTGAATTTCAGTTGGTGCCTGATCGTCTTTTTTTCTTCAAAAATGTTGCTTTCTTTTAGTGCTAACTACTAACCCATACAAGTTCTTTGCCCAAAATTGAAATATTCACATTTCTACAATCATTTTCTTCATTTGACTAAGTGTGATTTGGGCAAAATTATCGCTAAGAGAGTCTAAATTGGATTCGACCTGTAGAACTTGAATCTGAGAATAGTTTTTTATTCCATAATCTCACGAGATCACTGGAATGTTAATCACGTTCAATTGATTAAAAAAAAATGGAAACTGTGAAAAATGAATGAATTGTGGTGAAATTTGGACAAGAAGAGTAAAAATGAGTACCTAGTCATGTACATTGAGGAAAAAAATTTTGTTGAAAAATGAGCATTCAATAGCTTAAATCACAATTTTATCTGTTTTCTGAAGTTTCACTTTTAGGTATGACCCCCACAAAAATCAAAAAAAATTCCAAATAAAATAAAATTAGTTTGGAAAACGAGGGAAAAAATTGCCTTGTCACCTTCAAAACTGTGCCATCGGGGTGATTTGAAATTTTCGAAGTCGTTTTCAAGGTCATTTTGAGAGTTGAAAGAATCTAAAATAAAAAGCTTCGCCGCTACAATATGTTTCTTCTTTCCCAGTACTCAGTGTGTAGGTAAGTTTTCTTCTAATCGAGTTTGAATGTAGATCCAGATATTTCATTACTTGTCATAAAACTGGTTTGACTGATGGCCATCTTGAAATGCCTTCGGGTTTTTTAGCCGACGATGCCTGCCCACAGTGGGTAGCCCACTACATTACCATCATTCTGATGGCGCCTTATGCCTGCACTGGATATATGCCACATTCCAAAGGATACTAGTTATTTCAACCAGCTTGTGTGAACGCCTACGAGTAATTTTGGAATTAAGTATTAAAGAAATCGGTAAATTTTCTTTTCCAAATTCTTCAAATCTTTCAAAGAATTCTTTTCAAATAATTCAATTTACTTGAACTGAAATTTGTGTATTTTGACACTATAATAAGTATAATCAATTTCTTTTTCTTCGTCGTTTGTTACTAACAATAAGGGTGAGTGGAAATAAGAGATAAAGGAGGGATAGGTGTATCTCATTTCATGCAGTATTTCGGATAATAAAAATGAAAGCACGCGAAATCAAAAATTTGCTACCAAAGGCAAAAAAGGTACATTTTTTTCTGGTACTTGCCCGTGTGCTTTCAAAAAAAACTTCTCAATTTCATTTCCTCGTAGGTACCCAGTTTTTGAGGTAGGCACCATGTGTACCACATATAACATTTTTTGTTGGTGATACCCGGTTGTATGCAAATCCGAACTTTTGTAACGTGCAACCCGGAGAAGGGTTATAATTTTAAATTTTATATCCATCCAAAACATTTAGAATTTTTTAATGTAGGCTCAAAGAGATCGAGGTACTTTTCATTCCAAACAAACGAAGATTTACTTATCTCCAGAACTACCCAAAATATTTCCAGTTCCAAAAAATTGAGACCTTTATTCGTAGAAATTTTAGAAATTAAAGGTTCTTTTTTTTAGAATAAATTGAGAACTATTAGAACTCATATTTTTAAATCTAAGAAAAATTGAGAATTTGTTTTACTGGTTTTGAAAAACTAAACCACTTAATTCATTGAATTAAACAATTCAACAGCGATAAGTATTGTATCTTATTCGTGAAAAAGTGGATAATTTTGTGGGAGCTGCAGAGTATCATTTAGAACCAATCCAATACTCCTTCAAAAATGGTCGACCGAGGACATTGTGGGAAAAAAAGAGATAGCTCACCAAGAAGTCTTAAAAAACTCGAAATTCTCACTGTTCAGAAACGTTATCAACTTCAGGCTGTAAACAATGTGCAAAAAATCGGGGACGATTTGGGGTACATTACAATACAAAAGGGGGAAATATACAACATTGTTGTAGCTCAATCTCCCTTTGTACTGGAAACACTCAGGTTCCTAGGTTTCTGAAATGATACCAAGATTGTTCAATACTACTGTGAGGCCAATTAACCAAAAATACAACATTGTAATATGAGAAACTAAAAATAATAACAAAAAACTTACAAGCATTGCCTATTTTCTTCAAATGGGCAAGTATTTTTTTCACCTTCAGTCCTTCACACACTCTCACACTTGTGATAAAACTCCAGCCTTTAACGGTATCCCACTGGACCAATTTATTATTCTCACTCAAAGCTGCAAACATTATAATTTTCTCTTGAGCAAAAATGTGCACCCAGTTAGATTAATTATATCCAGTCAGATCGATTGGTAATTATTTGTTTGGAAAATATTCATTATTAATTCCTCGTATTTATCATATTACCGCCCCATAAATTATAGGTTTAGTATTAACCTTATATCGATAAAGGGCGGTTATTTTAATAAAACATGATTTTGGATAAAGGTTAAATAAATGTATCGATTTATTTACGCCACAGGTAACTCCATACACCACGAATATGGAAACAAATAGAGCACATGCCTTTAGAAAGGTACAACTTTCAGACAAAGCAAAGAGAAAAGAGGTTCGCATAGAAGCTCAAGATACGTCTTTAGATACCCTACGTGAAAAATGCGCGGAATTTTCAACATTATCACTGCTCCGCACATTCGCTTACGTGCACCAATGCGTTCTGAAATTTTCAACGTTTAAATCGTTGCAAATTGGAACGATATTTTAGGCGAAATTTGGGCGAAAAATTTATATCCGCATATTTTTAATTTTAAAATACTCTCTTCGACTTGGAACAAGGTTCCAGCATTTGGGCACGAATTCTAAAAATTACAATTTCTCTCCCTGCGTTTTAATTTCAGCACAAAAATACGCGAGCACGCGTCCAAAAAGGTTGAAAAAAAGTACTGCTAAAATATTTCATATTTGAAGTGTAAATTTTTTTACAATAATGAGACTGAAGCAGTATTTGCGGAAATAATAGAACTTATATCGTTTTCGCAGACCTTGACGTTATACCGCAGTGGTTGGAAAACCAAACGAAAGCGATATACTACGCCAAGTTTGGGGGTGAAGGCGAAAACTCGACGGTGCAATTTTTCAAACCACTACGATGCTGTTTCGAGTGCTGGCGCGCGCGAGACTATAGAATGGAATTAACGTTTGAGATGGAGCGAATAAGGTACGAAGGGGAAAGCTGAGACGAAAATATCACTTTTTAAAGAAGATTTTAATGTCTTTTATTACGCTATTTTTGCTTTAATAAAGTGAATTTTTATATTTTTACTACTCGACAGCATTATTTCAGGCGTTCGCGTTAATTTAGCGAGCCTTCGCAGTCGCTGCCCGATTTCATGAAAATTCTCTCAAGTTTTTCAACCTTTTAAGCGTGAAAAGTTTTCTCCTAAAACGAATACTTACGGTCGGTGATAACTCGAGACCGGTATAAGAAGTAAAAGAATTATATTCTCTTCCCTTTATATTCTTTTTTTTTTCATTTACGACGAGTGTTTTTGAAAAATTAAGTTTCTAATGGGTAAGTTTTGGTTTTTTTCGTTGAGGATTAGACAGACGAATGGCGATTTTTTTTCAAAATTATTAAAACCCCATCATAAATACTTATATATCATAAATTATCCAAGAGAGAAATTCGAACGTCGAACGCGAGCTTGACATGACAGTTCTGCACCTTTGGAGCAATAATGGGCGTAAACTATAAAAAGTTATGTAAACAATTTGCCTATCTTTGAAAATGAAGGGGTTACAAAGCTTTGAAAATCGGTATTTTTGAAATTGGAATCATCAAAAAAAATATATTAATTAAAATTAAAAGCTCCATAGTGCCTTCATTTTCAAAAATAGGCAAAGAAATTTTCACACGACTTTTTTTGTTCTTCTCAAAAAGCTACACCCGTTCCATGTATTGTTCTGATGAAATTTTACAATTTTCATGTCTCATCACATCATCAGTCATCAGTGCACAATGATAATTATTTTTAACCAAAATTTCGTGTGACTGAATATAACTCCTTCAATTTCAGAGACAGGCGACCAAATGTGCTTGGAAATTTTTTTTAAAAGCAGTGTTGCCAATCACTTGCTTCACAAAAATAATATCAATTTTCAAAACTTTATAACTCCTTCATTTTCGAAATTAGGCACCATGTGTTCATAAATTTTTTTGTTAGCGGTACTTAGCAAAAAACTTTTGGAAATCGAATGGAACTGGTTTCAAGACAGTACCTTAAAAAATGGAAAAATGGAAGAGTTATTACATTTTTAACACAAAAAAATCAACTTTTTTTCAAAAATAAAAAACACATTTTTTTTCTTTTTTAAAATTGAGAAAAAAAATCTTACCTAGATACATTTTTTTTAATCTTCAAGTAAGGTCCTTTTTCCTATACGCCCTCGCATATAATAGGGACAGGGTCGTGAAACGAAACTTTTTTGTTTCGTTATGTTTTTTTTTGTTTCACAATACTCGATTTTTTTCGTTTTCGTTTCGTTTCTTCATTATTTTGTCCATCTTAGCTTTTTGTTTTGTTTAGTTTTTCGTTTTCCGGCCATTTTAATTATTTAGTTATTTTTAACTTTTCGTTTCTTTAACCGGAATTATTTCGTTATTTCGTTTCGTTATTTCAGCAATAGGTACCTACATTTTTATGTGGGTACTCAAAATATTGGAAATTTTGTCCAGAATTCAATTCTGTAATTAGATTTAAATTTTTGTGCGGGTATAAGAGTCTGTATGACAAAAACATAATATTTTTTGATTTTCAGATAGATAATTTAATTTTTCAAGTTTTTGAAATTTTGAGTTTTTTTTTTTTTTTTGAATTTTCAACCAAGAATTCTAGGGAAAATTTCTCAAAAAATGATTTGCAAAAGAGTGTGTTTTTTAATCCAATAAATTAGGCATAAATTACTTTTTTTTAATTTTTTTTATCAAAAAGTTTAAAAGGACAAAAGAAAATTAAATTCTGTTTGAAAAATATTTTTTTGAATTTCCAACGAAAATTCTCCACAATTTTTTTTTTAAAATGCAGTGGGTAAATTTTAATGCTAAACAAAGTCAATTCTTTGATTTTTTTCAAAACCTTGAAGAAAACGAAAAAACGTTTTTTTTTTGTTATTTTGTTTCATATTATTTTTCTTTTTTTTTTAATTCAGTTTTTTCGTTTTTCAGTTTCGTTTCGTTTTTTCGAAATGTTTTCATTAGTTCGTTATTTTGTTTTTTGTTTCGTTATGTTTCACAGCCCTCAATAAGGATCTACCTACATGTTTAAATAAAGAGATAATTTTTTGATAATGAATTGAAAAAAAAATTGCTAAGTAGAGAAATATTTTGGGAAACTTTTTTTTGATTCAAAAGTATTTTTTCAATAATTTTTTTTTGTCATTTTTCACGGGATAGTTTGAGAGTAATTTCTCTACTCATCTGTAAAGTTTTTACATAGATAAAAATTTTGTATTAAAGAACAATTTTTCAATCAAAAATTTGAATGAAATAGCCCAAGGGCGGAAAAATAACAATAATGACTAAAGACAAAAAAAAAATGTCACCACCTCAACAATCCGTAGTAGCACTAAGGTGTTCGGTAAGATATTAAACCTGTCATATTTTCTTCAATCCTAATTCCTAATTCGATTTCGAATACTCCACGAAGTCATTTTCCATCAATCTACCATCACTAAAAATCTCAAAAACTACCCCACATCTTCCTCAGCATCGCACCTACCACACTGGCTTTCCGGCTAATGCAAACCTTCTCGTTTATAATTCCACCCACGTACTCGGTACTCTCACAGTAATTTTATCGTCACCAATTTATCAAGCAACGTACAAAAAAAAATATTATACCCGTTACGTTCTCGTACAGACGTTAAAAAACGCATAGGGGAAAAAAACTCGCTCAAATTAGCAACCCTTTGCGTATTCGCAAGCTGTCGCGCATTAAATACCTTGTACGCGACGTTTAGCTCGTACAGACGTATTCGTTGTATATATTTACTTTTAATTCGTAATACGAAAACGATATTTAACCGGTGTAGGAAAATACCTCGGTATACCTGCTGGAAACCTGGCCTGTGTATCGTTGTCGTACGAATTGAATCGTACGTGTATGTGAAACTCATTCTGGTCGTATTTCTATTTTGCTCCTGGCTCCTCGTGCCAAATTCTCTCTCTCTCTTTCTTTGTAGACTGGCACCTTGAGTGTGAAATGATTCAGATTAGGGTACGCATTGCGAACGTCGTGTCTTCTAATTAAACAACCTAAACTATGCAAGTATATTTCCATTGTGATGACGAGTCGAAATTACTAGATTCGAATTTCACTGATGATAGTTTTGAACTACTTAGAAGTAGAAATTCGTCAGAATTAGTGACGACGAGAGCAAGCTCGGGCCCTGTCAGCCCTGTGCAACAAAATGTTCGGGTCCCCTTTCTTGTGACATTTTTTTTATAAATTTTTCACTGGTTCCCACGTTTAAATTGTTACAAATAATACCAATTGAGGACGTCCAAATGAAAAGGGCGTAAGTCCAGAAATGACGTTTCGAGAAAAACATATTTGAAAGTTTCGATGTTTAATATTTTTTATAAAGACTGAACTGAGGTGATGTGTGCGACTTTTATTTTTAGACTGATCATTCTAGACCAGAAATACGCGATTGATAAATTTATTCAAGCGTTTGTACTCTAGTTATAGCTGGAAAACCATAGCTAAAAGTTATACGCCCTTTTTCGTGGACGAACTTTTTTTTTAATTTTTTGGATTAAAAATCGTAAAATAAAATGTGTAAATGCTGAAAAAGAAATCTTTCATCGTAAAAATTTTTTTTAAGATGAAAATCGCGAAGTTGGTGTGAGTGATAATCGTCCCCCAATTATCAATAATGAGTATCCATGTATTAATATGAAAAATTGGAGAAGTGGAAGGGTTTCAATTGAAAAAAATTTCAAATAAAAGTTGTAGATTAGAATCTTAGAAATAATATTGTTCATCATAGGAATTTCAATTGGACCCTCCCCTCTCCTCTGATTTCGCATATTAGTACGAAGACACTCCACTATTGAAAAATGGGGGGGAGGGAAGGGCTTAATTAAAAAAAATTTCAAACAAAAGTCTGGGGATCGCGTAAAAGAACTGGAAGCTCAATTGCAGAGGAGAAATGCGCGGATAAAGTATCTCGAGTCCTAATTCCAGGGAGTAGAGACTAGAGACCCAGTGCTCGCTTCTTAGAGAGAAACTGCTACGTGAGAAACAGTCCTCCGACGAGATGGCAGCTCTCTGTGATCGTCTGGAAGATGAAAGAAAAACCTTTCTCAGTATTTTTGGAGAAGAATTTTTTTTTTTAAATTAATACTTGGAAGAAAAAATCTGAATCTTTTTTGTTATCAATTTTTTTAAGAAGAAAATCATTTTTGATTTTTAATTTTTTTTAAAATCTTATGTAGGCCTATCCACCGTCTTAAGGGGGGGGGGGCTCAATTTTTTTTTTGTTGAATGCATAGCGTTGACAAGCGGATTTTTTAAGACCTTTGCATGACGTCATTTTGATTTTTCACCTATGAAGTTTTGAAGAAAAATTGAAAACTAATTTCAAATTGTTTTTTTTTTACAAAAAAAAAAAATCAATTTTTTATTTTTGAAAAGTAAGATGCATGGAGTTTTCAAAAAAAGAAAATTATTTTCATTTTGGATTTTGATGATGTCATTTTGCAGAAAATATGGATAGATTTTTTGGAAAAAAAATTCAAGTGTCAAAATTGAAGAAAACACGCGGTTTTTGGTGAATGCCCCGTTTCCAGAGAAACTATGCAATCCACAAGATTTTTCTGAGAATGTTTTTTATTCAGTAAAGTCTAGTCTGTAGTCTGACGAGAGGGTTTTGCAAAATTTTAATTTGCCGACGATTTCTTTCGAGTTGACCGGAATACTTCGATGAAAATTATGAGTAATTTTGAGAAAATTCCGCTTGTCAACGCTATGCATTCAACAAAAAATTTTTGACGTCCCCCCCCTCAACTTATTGAAAGACATACACCTAATTTTTTCAATTCAAAAAAAATTTCGTCAATTTTTTTCAAGTAAAAATATTTCCCAAAATTTTGGAGAAAACATCTTGTTCTTTTGAAAATAAATCCAATTTTTCAGAATTAATATCTCAATATTTTTAAAGATTAAATTGTTTGGAAATCAAGGAAATACATAAAAATCACTTGATTTCTAAATACTTAATTAAATTCACTTACTATCTTTTGAAATTTTTGGAGAAAACAAAAACTAAGTTTTGTAGGTACGTAGTACGTACTCGTATTTTGAAAAGAAAAACCAAATTTTCTTTAAGAAAAAAAAAAACGCAATATTTTCGGGATCGGTGATCGATGTGAAAAAATTATCATTTTTTGAAAGCAAAGGTTAACTTTTTTGAAAAAAAAAAAAAAAAATTAATTTTTTATAGAAGGAAAAAAAATGACTTGATTTCTTAAAAACAATAAACCACACGATTTTTTTTTTATCTTGTATGTTTAATTCAAACAAATGCAAAATAAAAATTTTAACGTCTTGAACTTATTAATGTGTGAAAATTCAACTCTCTCATAGGTATAAACTATTGGTAGTGAGGGTGAGGGGGGGGGGGTCTATATTTTATTGTCATTACAATACATTGTTCAGACAAATTCATAAGAATGTACCGTATCTATCTCAAGATATGATTTTAAATGAAAATTAGCTAATTTATGTTATTTTGAGAAAGCTTTTTTCAGTCGAGGGGAGGGAGGTGGGGGCTAAAGTCGTTCTGATAGTCATTTTTATACAATTGGAAGCCACACTGAGGCACTGGTACTATAAAAGAATTAACTTTTGAAAATTTTGATGAAAACTTTAAATTTTTTCTTTATTTTGAAAAATGAGGGGCCTACCGCAGAGAGGGGTTTCTCGGAGGGGAAAAACTAAAAATAGAGAATTATTTTCTCACCAGAGGTTACAACTTTGGGGGGTGGGAGATCAAAAAATCCAAATTCTAAAAATAAAGACCACCCTAAGGTACCTGTACCTACTATATTCAAAGTGCCTAGCCTTGGTTTATCTCTATCTCACCCCCCACCCCCACTGGAAACCCTAGGTGTTCCATTGAATGAACGAATGGGGGTTAGTAGAGAAATTTGATGGATCCATGAACATGAAGTCTTCCGAATACAAAACGAAGTAATTTCAAAATTAAGTAGACAGGTAAGCCATCATATTTGTTCAATTAAATATTTATAAAATTTCAACAACTCACAAACCTCGCCCTCTCTGCTCTTTTCGCCTAAACACTCAGAATCCTATAAAACCACAAGTATTAAAAATACCTCCCCAAGGTGCCTGTTCACCTAATTTGAATCCATCTACACAGGTCGTTTAAATAAAAAGTTAAAAATAACCCCACCGTCTCTGCCGGGCTTTCCCCAAGCCAGTCAGCTGGCTGGCCCAAAAAAAGAGCATAAAAACAACCCCCTCTGTTAACACGTGCGCTTTTACGAAAGTTGTAGGCTTTTAGCACGAATGCAATAAATCATTACAAATTTACTTTCGACGAAATGTCGCATGTTAGTCACGAATCACGATAACGAAATAAAATAATAACTAAAAATTATTTATGAAGAAATACACGTTGGAAGTTTCTCATTTTTTTTTTTTTTTTTTTTGCCTATCTTTTAAAACTCTTAAATAATATGTTCTCTAATGCGGTTTCGGATGGAATCACGCGAAAAGGTAAAATCCAAATTAAAATAAATTGTTAACGTACGAAGCCAAGTGTCGCACAGAACCGCCTTCGAATTAACAAAAGATATAATTATGGTATAAAATATGAAAAACGTCGTAGACCAAACTTTCCACGTCACAGCAGTGTGTCTTCATTGTACATTCGTGTTTTTTTCATTTAACTTTCCCCCTTTTTTTTTCATCAATCCCTCGAGCTTGCAAAAGCTCTCGATATTTCCCTTCTTTATAAAAATTTTTATAAGAATCGAAATCTGGAAATTGACGGTTCTAAAAATATCAAAAAATCACGTCTAATGATGCGAATAAAACCTTCAAACCGACTATGATAATTCGCGCCATTCGTCGAAGTGGAATTCGAATTTCTCGCTATTAAAATTTACTCTCCGAGCGTACTCGTAACTGGAGCTCACACAAGTACTGCCTCCTCTCGCCTCACTCGTGTCGAAATTTTCCGCGCCAGCGTTCGGCATATCGAGAGAATTTCTTGGTTAAAATATCGCAATTTTTTAACCTCTTTTTCCGGTCACCGGCTGTGCGAACACTGACAAAAGAATTTCGGCTTTAACGGTGTGAAACAATATCGTATTATGATATGCTCCGGTTAGCAGAATTTCAGTCCACTGAACGAAATCAAATAAAATTATATTAAATCGCCGCCGATGTTTTGCCCCTGCAACCCTCCCCCCATCATCAGTACGAACTACACAAATGTAGGTACCAAGTTCGTGTCTCTATTTTACCAATATTCGAAACATTAATCGTTACAACGCATTTCGATCGAATTAATTTAGGCAAAACTTAGCTGTACGTACGAACTCTCTTGTACGTGTTCAACCGATCGACTAATCCGAATAAGTCATAATTTACCGCAGCTTTGGCTACGCAACCATGGCCCGGCTTCTGCGATAAATTGTTACCCTTATTTTTTTACGAATGGTCGCAGAGCATATAATATACACCTAAAACCTATACACGCAGCTTAACACGTTACACAGTTGCCGGAATTTGCCAAAGCTTTCCTCTCTCTATTATTCGTAGGCAATGTGTAAGGCAAAATGAAGGAAATTTAATTAAATACAGTATACCGTTTAAATTAACTCGTCCATCAATTTTTTTCATCAACTTACGCCCTTCGGCTTCGAATGATTCTCTCTAATGGTTTGTGGAAAAAAACACTCGACCATTGGTGGGTCCGTGTGGATTTTGCGACGACATCCTAAATAGCCCTTCTGGGCATACTTTTTAAATAATTATTTTATTCGATGAAATATACGGTACGTATTATCGATATTGCGAATTTTTTTCAGACTTTATTTTTCCTAAATGTATGATACACATGCGTATGCGAACCGCAATAATGCTCTTTCTGGTCTCTCTCTTGTTCTGGTGTTTTATCAATGAAATTTAATTAACTCGAATATACAATAACGTATGCAGTTTCCAGTTTAATATGGCTCTGGGGTCTGAATAGTGGAACGTGCGTCATAACAAATCATAAAATTAATGAAAAGTTCAAAAACTATAAAAAATAGAATGAGGTCTTTTCAGAGTTACTTTTGTCCATTTTGTAGTTCCAATTAACAGATTTTTTTTCGAAATTTTTCAGTTCTTTAATGTACCTAGTAACGTTGACAAAACTTTTGTGTTACGTGTGAGGATTTTTGCATTTGTACTTTTTCGTTTTTTCAAAAGGTATTTTCAATTTCTATGACATTTTGACATTTTTAATTTCGAAACTTTTCACAGTTTTTCTGAAATTTTACATCATTTGAAATTTTTGAATTTTTTTTTATGATTTCTCTATTTTCTCAATTTGTCCATTTCCAACATTTTCACGATTTCTCAATTTTTCAAACATTAATTAGTTCAATGTTTCAATTTCCAATATTAGCATAGTACATTATATGCTTTTTACGACAACCAAACTCGAAAAAAACGACACCCAAAATCCGAGACAAATTCGACAGCAAATTTGCGTTATTAGATGAAGCGTAGGTTTGGCCCGACTCCCAGCAAAAAAAATAAAAATAAAAAAAAAATAAAAATATCGAGTCGGACTGGTTGAGCTGCATTTCTGTGTAAGAGTATAAAAAAAAAAAAAAACTCTAACGCAGTTAATGCGTTAGAAGAGCTGATTTTCTATTGTTTTTATTTTTATTTTTTATTTTTTATTTTTTTGTGCGTCTTTTTAAGTACTTTTTAATAGTACTTAAAAAGACGCACAAAAAAGGTTCTAAGCATTTTTCATTTTAATGAACCGGTTCTCGAGGAATTCGCCATGGAAAATTTCAAAACAAACAGCTGATCATCATTTCCCATTTTTAAAAAATAAATGGCTAGCAAAGTTGTAAAAATTCACAACTTTTGCAATTCCTATCTAACTGCCTACTTTTCATGATAATGTCGTTTCTTATTGGTTTAAAACTTGTTAAAAGTTTTTATTTATCAAAAATAGCTGGCTGTAAATTGTATAATTTTTTTAATCATTTTAAAATTATCAATTTGATGATGTTGTTATCATTAAGTACATAAAAATAATTCAATTTACATAAATTTTGATAAATAAAAAATAAAAATAAAAACAATAGAAGATCAGCTCTTCTAACGCATTAACTGCGTTAGAGTTTTTTTTATTTTTATACTCTTACACAGAAATGCAGCTCAACCAGTCCGGCTCAATATTTTTATTATTTTTTTTGCTGGGAGTCGGGCCAAACCTAAGCTTCATCTAATAACGCAAATTTGCTGTCGAATTTGTCTCGGATTTTGGGTGTCGTTTTTTTCGAGTTTGGTTGCCGTAAAAAGCATATAATGTACTATGCTAATATTGGAAATTGAAACATTGAACTAATTAATGTTTGAAAAATTGAGAAATCGTGAAAATGTTGGAAATGGACAAATTGAGAAAATAGAGAAATCATAAAAAAAAATTCAAAAATTTCAAATGATATCTAAAAAACGATGCCAGTACGACCTTAGACCAAAATTTTATTCTACACATGTATAAGTGGTAAAGTGGCATCATCAAAATAACCACATTTCTAGCATCCTGGCACATTGCTGAGTTGACTGGAAAAAGTTGGTAATCTGACTTCAGTAAAATGAAGCCACTTTATCCATAGATAAATCTATATATATATATAAAGAAATACCAAAATGCGAAAATCATGTCAATCGTCTTATTTTGACCCAAAACGTCGAGAAAAATACCCCTCACCCCCAACTTCCATCATTAGGTCAAATTTAATAGCTGACTTTTCTCTTTGAGAAAATCAGCTAAAATCAATACGCAAAAAAAAAAGGTGTTGGACGAAAGATTATTCGGTATTTTGTTAGACAATGAGTAACAGAAATTTTTTTTAAATCTGTGATGACTTTTTTTCAATTTTCAAATTCCTATGAAAACTTATTTTTATATTTGATGAGATATTTTAATTTTATTATTTTTTTAAAACACTTATCTACTTCTAGAATTTCACATTTTATACTAATTTACTAATTTGTAATTTTTTTGAATTTTTCAAGTTTTCGACACCTCCAAATTTGTCATTTTTTCTTAAACTTTTGGATTATTTGAGATTATTTTTTTTCAAAATTTTTCCACTTTCATAACATTTTTATTCTTCTGAATTTTTCAATTTCTCAAAATTTTCCAATGTCTCAAGAAAACTTCAATGTAAAATTCCCAAGTACCTACCTATCAAAATTAAAAATTAAAAAAAAAAAAAAAAGGTGTTGGATGAAAGACTTTTGAGGATTTTGTTAAACATTGAAGAACATTTTTTTAATTTACTTTTTTTTTCATTTTAATGTTACTTAAACTAAGGTACTTAAACTGGGCCTTTTCTGTATTTTTTTTTCAATTTGATGATCGAATTTTTTTTTTGTTAGACTTTTTTAATTTTCAATTTTTTGAGGGTATTTATAAATCTGTTTTCACACTGCAAAAGACAGACAGCGTCAGAGGAGCGTTGCGGCGTAAATAAGTACATCCCAATACAATCTTAAAATTCTTAAATTGAAAATGTAACTAGTAATCTTTTTTTTTAAGTTTTTATTTTCATGGAAATTTATTTTTAAATTATTTTTACTGTTCAGTATTTGATGCCTTTACAATCGTCACGAAATTCCGTAACGAAGTTAGCCCATTAGGTTAAGTTAGGTTAGTTGTTGGACGAATCGTCATATCTTAAACCTAGTTTGAAGTCTCAAGAAAACTTTAATGTTAAATTCCAAAGTATCAAAATTCAAAAAATAATAATAATTTTTTTTTAAAAAAAGGTGTTGGATGAAAGATTTTTGGGTATTTTGTCAGACATTAAAAAACATTTTTTTTTTAAATTGACGACTTTTTTCTTTTTAATATTACTTAAACTGACTTTTGTTTTTTTAATAATTTTTTTTTTAAAATTTAATGACTCTGAAACATTTTTTTAGCTCGACTTTTTTTATTTCCAATTTTCAATGGACATTTTTAAAGCCCAACTTATCACAGATGAAGACGCAAATTCATAAATTGAAAATGAAAACTATGTAGTAGGTAAAGTATTTTTAAATTATTTTTACTGTTCAATATTAGCATTATGCTTTTACGAATTACGATGATCAAACTCTAAGGAAACGTCACGGAATTCCGACACGAAATTTGGTTTAGTTAGGTTTGGAGAAAAAACTTTTGGGTATTTTGTCAGAAATTCTGAAACATAAAATTTTTGATTTTTTTGTCAGTCATTAAAAAACTTGAAATTTTTTAAAAAAAATTTGATGATTTTTAGACATTTTGTCAGACATTCTGAAGTTTATGAAAGTTTCGAATTTTTTTTAATGACTTCTGACATTTTTATTCATACCTATTTTAACATTTCAATATTTTGTTAAAAAATTTTCAATTTACCTACATATTTTTATTCAAATTTTTTAATGATTTTTATACCTACATTTTGTCACGGAGAAAAAATACATTTTAAAAATTTTGAGTTTTCTTGCTTCAAAAAAATAAAAGTAGGTAATTGATTCTATAACTTTTTTTTCAATTCTAAGAAATTAAAATAATTTTCATTACAAAAAAACTTCGAGATTTTTTTTATTTTAAAAACTTTGATTTTTTTACATTTACTACCACCCCTCCCCTCCCCTTCCAAAAAATTATATATCCCATATTTTAGAAACGTCGCGTTGCTGGAGCACCAGTGTCAACAACTCATACTGCTATATACTTAAAGTAGTTTTTTTTTACTTTCTTGCGATATACGAAATACCTAATGCCAAGTTGACACAAAACATGAACGATTTTCAAATGATTTGAACTTTTATTCATCTTAATAAAACTAAGGTACAATATTATACTCCCCATTCTGCAAAAATATTCGCGAAACGACCCGACACCCACTTCACACTATTTTCACTTGGAAACCACCACCCCCACCACGTGAAAAACGCAATTACATACGTTTTCACACCACATAGCAACGAATAAGCTCACTCAAGAGTAGAAGGAATAGTATATACACGTATACCACACGTAATAAACCGTCGAAAATTCCACACCAGCTTTACCGAGTGACGTATCAACCCTGGTAGCTTCATTACAAGCCGAACTACACGCTTTTCTAGTTTCATTTACTTCCTTTATCGCATTCACCTGTCATCTAATACTCCGGAGAGTTGAAAATTTTGGTATATTTGCGCAACTTTTTGTACTCAACGGGGCTATAAACTCAATTTATCCGTTTACATTCCCCTTCGCACCTCCGTTAGTACCAAAGATACGATTAAGTTTGGGTAATTTTTTTTTTCCTCCAAGATTATATCGACTCGACGAGTTTCGAATCGTCGCCAGAGTCGTTAAAATAAATAAAAATCGTCTCGCAAGTAGAACCGTATAGTAAGATGTTGATTAAAACTCCAACGAAAGGTGAACATTATTGGTTGCAAATTAACCAAGGTAAATTATAGTGCCACCCGCAGCGCAGTCGCGCCACATAGACAATAGACATGAGAAAAACATCGAACAATAAACAAACATTTAGTACGTAAATGTTAGTTTGAACAAGCAGAGCTCAAACATGAGATATACAAGGTGTCTCTGTTCTGAATACCCCCTTCAGTACGGCGAGTCGTCTACTTGTATCAATAATGTGTAGATAGGTTTGCCTATTCGTACTATTGAAGGGCTGAGATACAGACTGAGAGAAAAAATCCGCTGGAAACACACGTGAGAAGATGGATTCTGTGGGTAATTAATAAAATAATAAGAACAGTTGTAGTAATTGCTGAAGAAAAAATTACTTAAATCGACATAGCAGGGGGTTCAAAAAAATAGATATTCTAATAATTATGCTCGAGCACATAGATTATGCCACTTTGAAAATTTAATGTTCACTTTTGAAAAATTTACACAGTTCAAAAAAAATCAATTTCCACATTACGCGGGTCCAGTGTCAAAACCACCTACTCCACTTTAGTAAATTTTACAAGTGATTCTGAAATGAAGTTGAATGTGTTTTTTTTTATATGTTATGGTGAAGATTGTGGAAGGTTATGTAATTATTTAATTAATTGACTGAAAATCAGATGGAAATTAATCACATTATCACGGTATTGCTTGATTTTTGACCATTTTATCAGTGTTTTATCAGTATTGTTTTGAGGAGAAAAACTGCAATATCTTCATAATTTATTGAAGCGATTTTCGTTTTTTTGGTTTTAAACGATGTATTTTGACCAGCTAAATCGAAAAATGAAAAAAAAAAGATTTTCGAAAATTTTGGAGTTAGGTGGTTTTGAAACTAGACCCGCGTTTATTCATCATTTGATTCCTAAAATTTTCATTAAATAGGTACACGTAAGTTTTCGTATTCCATTTGAAAATTTTTGCAGAGTATTTTAGTAAAAAAATAAATAAATAATAACATTGAAAATTTATAAAAGCCTTATGTATCACGTGTATTCAATTACAAATAAATAAAAATGATAACTTTTTGAATAATAATTTCATTTGAAGTGAACCTTTAAAATTTGTTTAAAAATGTAAAACAATAGTTCAAAAACTATTTTCTTTTTAAATTTTATCAGTAGGTATTAATTTTTTTTATTCAGAGATCAATTTTTTTCAACCTTATTTTCAAAAAAAGAAATTTTGTTCAAAAGTGATAACTATTTTTCAAAATAAAAAAAAATAAATAATAATTAATATAAATTCTGAGACTTAATTCTAAATAAGCTTGATTAAAAACCAAATGTTCACGATTCAAGTCCCTCAACGTAGGTATAATTTTTTGGATTTTTTTTAACCCAATTTTTTTTGAGAATCTAAGATATTCAAATTAATGTATTTTTAAAATTTCAACATAGTGTTTTTACAATAACCAAAATGGAAAAATCCGAGCAAAAATCCGAGATGAAAATTCGCCACCAAATTGGGTTAGGTTAGGTTACACAGAACTTTTGAGGTTAATCTAAAAAAAAAGAATCTCGATCATTTGGAGTAACTTTGCATAATATTCAATCAGAGCTTGAAAGGGTCGAAATTAATTTGTCAAAGTTCAATGCACCTCCAAGCCATTTGCGGTCTGCTATAGAAAAACTTGAACCAAGGTAAGTGTTTTTATTTCAATTAAAAAAAAAACTTTTGAATACCTAGTTCACATTTGTTTAAAAACTTGTCAAAATGAAAAAATTTTCAATTTAAATTTTATTCTGAGACAATTACTTTTTTAAAACTAGATTTCTAAGAAATAGTTTTCTGAATACCCTGTTACGCTCATTTTGGTAATTTTTTTCTTCAGCGATGACTACAACTGCTGAACAGACTGCGGTGGTTCTTTATCGCCTAAAACATCATCCCATCAGTTTCAATTGAGATTTTTCTCAGAACCTAAACCCAAACCCCTACAAAGCGAGGTTTAGGCAAATATATCAATTATCTACACATTGTTAAAACAAGTTTCCAACCCACCATATTCAAGGGGTACATTCCGAACTTGGACACCCTGTATACAAACACAAGAGTACCTACGAGCCGGTACCTTTACGAAAAGTTACAACGTGAAACCGAACTTGGTCATTCTGTTTGAAATGAAATTAGCTCATTGAAAGGATGCATCGTCATTGTTTACGTTTCAGCTTTCAGCTCACGAAATTCGTTATCTGTAATGACGAAAGGAGCTTTTTGAGGGTGCCGCATTAATGTACTTTCGTACATGCAGGACGTGGGCGTGTATGTGGTGGGTTTTTTTGTACTCGTTTTCCTTCCCATAGCTACTTTCGATATTTCTATCGAATGCGGAGATCTTACGTTTGAAATTGTGAGAATATTCTCTATTGGGAAATTGTTTCACGTGCTGAGTGTCGTAAAAAAGCTACCTATAGACGAAGTAAACGTATGAAATTTTCACACAAAATCACTTGCAAAGGGTTCGCCTTTTTTTATCGAGAAAGGAAAAAAAAAGAAAGGAACTACACAGGTATGGTGGGTCTATTGCTAGTAATTTCCTTAATGGAATAATACGCGCGGATTTGTTGGCCGAGTTGAAATTTATTAGCGTTGTTTTTTTTCTTCGCTGTGGATTGAGTGATGAGGAGGGTGTTGGGATGAGAAACCGAAACGTGGACGACAAAGTATGCTGCTTAGAGATATTGAAGCTAATAGATCGTTCATGTGATTGAAGCTATATTTAAAACTTTTTTTAAAAACATTTTTGTCAATTCCATAGGTATGAGTGGGTCGCCAGTTTTTTTTTTTTTTTTTTTTTTTTGGCAGCACCATTGTAAAATTTACCGCAAGTCCAATACTAAATAGATAGTTGATATTCAAAATTGAAGGGGAGAGAGGGGTCCAATCGAAAATGTTATAATAACAAAAATCAATTCTAAAATCTCAATGTACAACTTTTACGTATTTAAAAGTTTTTCATTTGAACCCTTTCTCCGTCGCTCCTCTAATTTTTAATTAGTATCTTCGGAGTGTTACGCAAAATCAGTGGAGAGGGAGGGGTCTAATTGAAAAAATTTTCGAACAAAAGTTGTAGATTGAAGACCTAGAAATTATTTTGGTTATTACAAAAATTTCGATTGGATCCCTCCCTCTCCTCCAATTTCGAATATCAAGTATCTATGTAAAATTGAACTAAAAGGTAAATTTTACGTTGGTGCCAAAAAAAAAAAGGTACTAAGGCGATTCAACTTCTGATAGAAAATCATTATCACATCAAAACCTGCTACTACATCCGCGGACATCAAAAAGTAAACTGAACTCTCCTCCTTAATCAAATGCATCGCTCTCACGACCACATACTTCAATTCAAATTAAATAAATGATTAAATTGTATTTTTTTTTTTTTTTTTTTTTTTAAATTAAAACATCATCTAACGAAAAAAATCTCTTCTCGAGTGTTTTCAAAAACGACAACTCATTCGTACACTACGCTGGTCGTTTACTTTACACTCATTGAATCCGTTTTCGTATTACTTTTGAAGACGTAAAATTATAGTAAAGCTATCACTAAAAGGCATGAAAACCGATATTGCCACAACCTTAAAAGATGTAAAATATATTCGTGACTTGGTTATAACAAACGTTATATGAATACAAATTCGGACGCCAATATAAAACAAGTAGTTTGAAATTCAGTCGTGAAAATCGAATCAATTTTAAACCCAACCACGCAATAATGCCATTATCCGATTGGAATTTAAATTTTAAATTTTACTTCGCCATAAGTTTACATTGTGTAAGTTTATTGTCTTCTCGTATATCGAGAGACGATTAAAATATACCTAAAATATCGCCCATCAAAATTCTCCACCTGGATGCGACGACGCGACGCGACGGTGCAACAAATTGATACTCATGAAGAATCGAAGAATTTTTTACCATTGGAGATTGGTATTTTATTTCTGTATATTTAACAAAAAATCGAATAATTTTGCAATTACTTTTTTAGATTTATGATTTTTTTTTTAAATTGTGCTTTAGGAAGGTTCTCTCAACCACGATTGGACTTCTTAAAAACTCGTCACTTTCAAGAGATGTTAGCTTTCCATTCAATTTTTATGCATATGATGCGGATGTAAGCGTTTTTAATTTTTATGTACCAAGCTTAAGTTCGTGTAAAAGAAATGAACTGGTAAGATTTTTAATACCTGGGTACAGGAAAGTCTCTTAGGCTTCGATGATCTTTACGATAACACCTACGGAACAGCAACAAGAGATTCTTGTCAAAAGTACTGCCTTCCTAAATTTATTGAGAACAATAAAAAGTCTTAAAAATTGCTAAATTTCAACAAGACGATACATTTACCAGGTGTAACTTTCTAAAAGAAACAAATTAAAATTATGTGAAAAATTGATTCATCTTTAAAAATGAAGCCGCTACAGAGAGCTTTAAAATTCGGAAGTACCAATTTTAAAAATTTTCAACACCTTCATTTTCATAGATGGACAAATTTTTCACATAATTGATTTTGTTCCTCTCAAAAAGTTACACTTGTTTCGTGTACTGACTGGTTTGATGTTATTTTTAAAATTTTATGAAACAATGCTCCTTATAAAAATCAAAATATGCACCTACGGAAGTTGAACGATTTTTATAAACGATACTTGATAATATCAAAATGTCAAGCATTACCGTATTTCCCGAAACACAGAGAATGAGAATGGCACTGAAATTATATTTCATGAAGCCACCCTCACCAATATTAGAATCCTCTTAACACAACAGCAGTGAGTATTATTCTTGAATTATGCAAAAAAATAATCATATTTATTGATATTAATTTACCCAAGTACCTAAGTAATAATAACAGTAAGTTACAAAAGGATCTCCTCTCGAGTGATCATGGGGGCTTCATCATATCTCACAGAGTTCGCTCTTCGGGGTCTGAGCTCACCCTAAATTTAAGAAAATAAAATGCAGTACTACCTAGATTCTATAAATGAAGGAGTCAAGACATTCAGTGCTCGAATTGAGTGAAATAATTATGAAGCGGAACGTATTTTGATCCAAAATTTTGGCTCAATCATGTAAAAACACAAAATTGAAAATTGTTCTAATTTATTAATATTTTGGTAATTCCTTCTTCCATTTTTGGTAATTTTATATCTTTTTTTTGGCCGGATGTTCGATATTTTATAGGCATTTGAAAACATAAATATTAAAAAAGATCCAATTTATCAATATTTCGTTGGACTTATGAAAACAAATTTTTATAAATTTATAATTTATTCAATTAACAAATATTATTTTGAAACCTTAGGTAGAAAAAAAATCAATTCATTCAATTTAAACCCCATTTTGGCAAGGAAACATGAGAATTCTTTTAAATGTGACTGAATACAGAGGTATTTTTTATTCCAAGTAATTTGAATTTTTTTTTCGAAAAAAAAAATGAGTTTTTTTCCCCCAATTAATTTGACAAATATTTTTTCCCTGCAAAATTGAGATGGAGGTAGTAGGTATGTGAAATTTTTTTCTCAAAAAAAACTGATAATTTCTTTTCTAAAAATAAAAGATTTCATCTGAAACGAATAATTTTTTTCACTAAAAATTTGAGAAATACTTATAGGTATAGGTACCTTTAGTTTACTTTGGACAAATTTAGGTAATTTTTTCGAGAAATTGAGATTAATTTAAAAAATTTCACTCAAAAATGAGAGATTTCATTCCAAACAGAAAATCAGATTTATTTACTCCAAAATATTTGACAATAATCAAGATTATTCATTTTCTAAAAAAATTAACAATTTTTTTCACACTAATCAAAAATAGAGATTTTCCTCCAGAAAAATGTAAGACTTTTTCTCTTTTTCTTTGGATAATTTTTTTTCTTCGTCATTTTTTTCTCAAAAAAATCGATTTTTTATCCAAAAATTTAAAAAATATTATTGGGTATTTTAGTGAAATTTTTTTCTCCAAAAAATTGTATTTTTTCCTAAAAAATCGAAATTTTTTTTCAAAATATTTGGGGATGCCTATTTAAAATTTTATTTAAAAAAAGATGAAATAGACTTTTCCTAAAAAAAGGGGGATTTTCATAAAAAATTGAAAAAAATTTCTTTAAAAATTTGAGAGTAATTGTTAAAATTGAACTATGTACTTATGTGCCCTACTTCAGAAGAACCAAATAGTGGATCTATTTTTAAATTAAAATCTAAAAAAAGTCTCAACTTTTCTTCAAAATTGGACGACTTTTAGTTTTAGACATTTTGTCAGACATTCTGAAATATTTTTATAAAAATCGATTTTTTAAAATAAATTTTGCCTTTTTTTGCATCATAAAAACTGAAGATTTTTTCGACGGTGGCTCTAAAAAATTAAGGTAAGAATTTTTTATCGCAAGAAAATTGAAAGAAAAAAATTGTGTTTCTTTTTCCATGAGAATGCGAGATTTCCTTCTGTTAAAAAAGTAAGAGATTTTTTTCTCCAAAAAAAGTTGAATTTATTAGATTTTTCTCTCGAAAAAACTAGAATTTTCCTTTCTAAAAATGAGATTTCATCCTAAAACAAAGAAGAGATCTTTTCTTTCAAAAAATGTAAGAACTTTTTTTTACTTTTTTTTTTCTTCTGTCTGTTTATTGAACGTCGCTCAACCTTGAGGTTAAGATTGAGATTGTTTTTAAAAATTTCTGCAAGAATGACCGCGCCATCTTTCTGCATATCTACTCGTAGATAAAAAATAAAAAAAATTTCAAGTTTTTTTTTTTTTTTTTCAAAAAATTACCTATAATTCTTCTTTTAAAATTTGATAATAATTTTTTTTTTTTAAATTCAAACATTTTCGTCAAAATTAGCTTGAATTTGTTTCCAGCATATTTTCAATTTTTTCTCAAGTTCTAATTCTAAAAAATGATTCTCGCCAATATTTTCTCCGATTCAAAATTTTCGAATAAAAAAAATCGAATACTAAACAAAAAAGTTATGCAAGGTTGATTGTTTCTCTTATTGAATTTTTCATATCAACTAATTCATATCACAAGCTAAAAAATTGCCCACTTTTGCTATTAGTACATCGACCAGAGGAATAAATCAAACTCAGCATCGAAAAAAAAAACCACCGGAATCTTCCACTTACATCACATTTTTTTTATGGAATCATTTCTCCAAGATGGAAAAATTATTCACATCCTAACTCTTTTCATGCCTTTAAACAATTTACACCAGATTTTCAAATGGTTTTTAAACCAATACCCTTTGAAATCCTGATGGGCACCATTTAATTTTTCCTTGTCAGCTGAACTCGTTTTATTTTTCAAATTTCAAAAAAATTGTCCACCACTCCTAGGACACCCTGTATATAAACTTTAATATTCAACCAAGCGATAATACTCCAAAATATCATTTTCTTTTTTCTTTTTTTTCGTCCTACGACCCACTCGCTGGCTTCATACGCCCTAAAAATGGACGACATAATCAGCTATATTACATCTATAATGGGATTAACGAGCGGATATTCCTACGTGACGATAAATTTTTTTGCAATGAAAGAATTCGTTATTTTGCCTTTTAGTAATAATATAAACGTATCTACGTATAGTTCGGACCTGGACATTTTTCTGGTTACGACTTTGGCGTGGCCCGACCACCGACGTGCGGCGCTGCGGCGTTCCGAATACCAAAGCATTTCAAGTATTTACTGGAAAAGTAAAAAATTTTAATTATCCGAGACATTATCGTTTTTAGTGGTTATATTAGCATTTTAATGGAATAAATTACCGCGAATTTTTACTTCGATATTTTTCATAAACGTTAAAAGTTGAAAAATATTTCGGCAAAGTTCTCTCTGTGTGTGTGCTGGAATTACGAGAGGTGAATTCTTTCTGGCCGACATTCAGAATGATATTCGAAATAGGTAGGTATTTTTCTTTCACCCTGTATCAGCAAAGCCATAAGCCAACGCGATTTTATAAAGTATAGGCTTGTAATTATATTCAGTCACGCTATCGACGATCGCAATATGGTGTTTTTTGGCTTGTTAGATGGTTTTGATAGTGCAGTGATAAATTGGCCTAATAAGTAAGAAAAATCACAACGCCGTGTAAAGATGGCTTACGAGCGAAATGCCACATTATCCAAGTATACCCTTTGACCTTATTTTCGAGTATCGCTCGCCTAAACATTATACTTTGGAATTTGCCATATTGAAAATGAACTGCAAGGGAGGGGTGTTCTTTGACGATGGTTGCTTCGAAACAAGGAAATGACTGCAATCTCGTCAAAATTTCCGGATAATTTTTTCCAAGAAGAAAAAAAAGAAAGAAAGAATGCGCACTTGGAGCTCAGAACGAGAATTATTTAAAGAGAGTGAAAAAACGAGAAAAAGATCTTACGAGAGCGTATAATAAAATTACAACTTTACATTCTGTGTTGTATGCGCTTTAAAAGGTTATGTTATAATTTAACCATCAACTTGTTGCTGGTGATCACGTAATGATGGGTTTTCTTCCCAACGGCGAAATATTGAAACGTATTTCGATTTTTTGAGAATTCCTCTTAGGAATACGATTTTTATATTTTGAATTATTTGTAAAAAAAAAAACCGTATTCCACCCCTTGTACGTAAGTAAATAAGAACTACATACGTAAGATCACTTTGGTAAGTATTCGTTGTTCATAATTAGGTACCTAAAAAAAAGGTTTTCTTTTGAATTTTCAAATAACTTCTTGGTATTTTTTTCTTTCAAAATAAACTGTCTACCTATTTTTTGAAAGAAAGAAAGAAAAAAAAAACACTAATTATTATAGATGACATTTTTCATGTTCATTTTTTCATAGTGGTTCTAAAGTCGTGTTGCACTCTTCGGTGAAATTTTCGCGTAGAATAGTACGTAATTTTTTTTTCTTACCAAAAATTTCATTTAAAAATCCAAAAGGGAGAAAAATCACAATAATGATAATCTGAAAAAATATGACTAAAAAAAAATGAGAAAAAGGCAATACAGCTTTTTCGCAATACTTAATTCAACTTTTTTTCACAAGATGGTTTGAAAGCTAAATTGTAGCTCTTTTGGGCAGTTTTTGCATGAACCTGCATTATTTTACCTACTACATTTTTCAAACCTAATAATTTGATTATAGAAAAGGCAAAAGGCCAAAAATACCAATAATAAAAGAATGAAAAAATAGACGATTTCAAAAAAAAAAAAAAAAAAAATCAAAATCACTATTTTTGAGCACTGCAAATACAACTCGACAAAGTTCCAAAAATACATAACTAAGTAGATTTTTCCATCGCCAAATTTAAAAAAAAATTACCTCAGGCAAAACCACCTAGACACTACAAGCCATGAAGTTAAATTTGGCAACCTTGCCGAAGACGGCCGACTTGAGCAATTGAAAATACGTTTTCTGGGCAAACGAAGTGTTTTTCGAAAAAATTTATGGGAACCAAAATTGTAGAGGGAAAAATTAACTTTCGTTTAGTGTATTCGGAATTTTGATTCGACTAATATTTCTCGAGTTACGGTCAAAAAACTGATTTGAAGATGGGCCGTCTACCAGATTTTCCCGGTCAAAGAAGCGATTTTCGTAAACATTGATAAGAACAAAAATTGTAGAGAAAAAAATATCCTTTCATCATAAAATCATTGAAGTTTTGATTCGACGAAAATACCTCGATTCATTAGCAAAAACTGTTTTCTCAGATATGCAAATTTTCATATTTTCCTATTTCGCGGATAAACAAAGCGTTTTTCATGAAAATTGATAAGAACTAAAATTGTAGAGCAGAAAAATCCTTTAGTTTTAGTGCTTTTAAAATTTTCGATTCGACCAATTTTTTGAGTTATCGTCAAAAAACTATTTATTTTTTCATTTTCGAGGTCAACGACCCCTTTTTTGTGAAAATTTATAAAAACCACAATTGTTGATCAAAAAATTTACTTTTGTTTGGTGTAGTCGGAATTTCGATTTGACGAATATTTCTTGAGTTATCGTCGAAAAACTGATTTTGAAAGTTGGCCGTCTACCAAATTTTCCCATTTTCCCGGTCAACGAAGCGATTTTCGTGAAAATTAATACAAACCAAAATTGTAGAGCGAAAAAAATCCCTTCACCCTAAAATTATTGAAATTTCGATTTGACGAAAATACCTCGATTTCTCAGCGTAAAATGTTTTCTTGGATATGCAAATTTTCACATATTCTCATTTTCAGAGCGAACGAAGCATTTTTCGTGAAAATTGATCTGAACCAAAATTGTAGAGCAGAAAATTTCCTTTCGTTAGTGCGTTGTCAGAATTTCGATTCGATGAATATTTCCCGAGTTATCGTCAAAAAACGGATTGGAAAGACGGCCGTCTACTACTAGAAAATGCGACGTTGCCTTTCTACGTTCATGGCTTGTATCTCTAGGTGGTTTTGCCTCAGGTGTTTAAAACGCAGCACATGCACAGCAGTTCATCGAAGGTTTCCATTGAATTCACAAAAAAATTATGATAAAATCGCGGACACGACATAAATTATCGAAAACAAACCGCGAACCGATTCCAAATATCCGACGCGATACAACTCTTTGACAAGAAATTATTCAAACCGCAAACTTTATCGCGCACGAGCTGATCCAAAATCAACCTTTTAGATGTGCCAGTCAAAACTCAACTAAAAATGTTGAAAATATTATCGATAATTCGATAGGCTGGTACCCATTTGAGAAAATATCGCAGGGTAAATGAAAATAGCCTATTGTATGCTGGTAGCGTTCGCATACGAGAATGTAACACGAGCATATGTAGTCAAAATTTTACGGGAATGATTTACCTCGATAGAATGAACGAGATTCTTAAAGACGAAAAATCTTTCACGTAACGACATAAAACTTCGTAATTTTTATAATCTTGCAATGGTCGCCAAAATCACTTGATAATTGAAATTGGAGGGGAGGGAAGGGTCCAATCGAAGTTTTTGTAATAACCTTCAAGCTATAACTTTTGTTTGAAAAATTTTTCAATTGGAGCTTTTCCTCCTCACCAATTTTACATAACACTCTGAAGATACTAATTAAAAATTAGTGGAATGAGGGAGGGAGGGGCCAATTAGAAATTTTTTCAAATAAGAGTTGTAGATTAACGCATACTAAATATAATTTTGGTTATTATAAAAATTTCTATTGGATCTCTCCCTCTCCTCCGATTTCACATAACATCAGGTATAATACTTTTTCGAAATTGGGGGAGAGGTCCAATTGAAAAAATTTTCAAACCAAAGTTGTAGATTGCGGTCCTAGAAATAGTTTTTGTTTCATAAAACTTTCAATTAGACCCTTCAATCTCCTCCAATTCCGCATAATACAACTATTAAAAAATGATGGAAGGTACGGGTCTAATTGAAAAAGTTTTCAAACCAAAGTTGTAACTTGAAGTCTTAGAAATCGTTTTGGTTATTACAAAAATTTCGATCGGACCCCTCCCTCTTCTACAATTTTGAACATCAAGTATCTACGTATGTAGTTTTTGGACTCATTTCGAGAAACCAGCCCCGAGGAGCAAGATCAAAAATTGCTGACACGCTATAAAATCATATTTTACCACTACAAATTTGGAAACCTGAAAATTCTTTGAAATTCTGCCCATGGACTGTTTGACCCCCCCCCCCCCCAAGCAAACACACCAGAATCATCGGAACTTCGCCCCTTCAATAGCGAAATTAGACAACCACGTATTCGCCGAAATGAAACAATTTGCCGACTTAGCATTTTGAAGGAGGAATATTCTAAATTGAAACACCCCGTACCCATGATTAGATATAATAATTTGTTCATTTTCATTTCACAAATCTGTAGTATAGGTATACCCATGTTAACTAAAATGTTGAGAATATTACGAATTAATTAGCTACATTCCATCCCTTCTACTTTCACGCTGCCTGTAAGAAAGCTATTATCATTAAAGCAGTCGAGTAAATATTAACATTTCGCGATGTCACCACCATAAGGTCGTAGAACTATTTTAATAAAAATTTCAGAATAGGTGACATTTGGAAATTGCATTTTGCATAGAACCAAGCGTAATACATTAAGATTGGATTTCAACTTTTCAAGCTTATTAAAGGCAGATAGATAATATCAATGGAAATTTTCTTCTAATGCCCCTATAATGTCGGTTCTATTATCGTAAAAGGAGAACATTCTATGTCCAAGCCATGTTTGAATTAATATTTTTTTTAAACGTGTATTTAGATTACACGTGGACAGTTTGACGCCGAAGTTCAACAAATACTTACAAATATCACAATAATTTTGGATTTTGATTTTAATTCTCTTTTTCCTGTATTTTACCGAACCCTGACTTGCTTATGAGATTTTTTTAAATTAGGTTTCAAAAAAATTGATTTCGCGCATTGTTCCAAGAAAACTCAGAAATTTTTTAATCAAGAAATTATCATATTTTTTCTTCCTAAAAACAAATTTTTTTTTTCTCCGATAAAGTTGAAAAAAAAATTACCAATTTTTTTACTTCGAAAAAATTGAAAATTTTACTATTCCTACTGACTTCAAAAAAAAAAAAAAAAAAATCTAAAAGACATTTTTCATTGTAAAAAAAAGTGCAATTTTTTTTGCAAAAGAATTTAGTTTTTTTTCTTCAAAAATCAAATGGGAAAAATTCTTATTGCAAAAAAAATACAGAAATCATTAATTAGAAAAAATTTTGAGATTTTTCTTCTCCAAAAAATTTCAAATTAAAAAAAAAGATCAAAAATGCTATTATTTTTTAATCAAATTGAGAGACGGATACCTAAGGAGTTTTTTCTCAAACAAAAAAAATAATAAATAAAAATAAAGAAAATACTGATACCTAACAGAGACTATTTAAAAGTAGTTTTTCGGCCTGGCTCAAGAAAAATATATATTTTTTTTATATCGAGAAAATTCAAATAAAATTTGAATTAAACATTGAAATATTTTTTTTTAAACTGAGACTAAACCAAAAATTGATTTTTTGGAAATTGGAAGTTTTTTTCAATTCCTTTGAAAATTTAAAAAATATTTTTTAATTCGAAAGAATTGAGAAACTTTTTTTTTAAATAAATGAATTTGATTACGCTAACTCCAAAAAATAATTAATTAATAAGAAATGTTTTATCCCAAGAATTATTCTTTCTGCAAAAGAATTCGATTTTTTATGAATTTTAAACCCTTCAGACTCAGACACCTCGTGGGGCATTGGGGTTCCCAAAATGGTGTCACGCGGTTAATTTAAATGAAAATTAGAAAAAATAGAAAAAATCAACGAATTTCATCCAAATTCGACTAACGTCTAGTTTGATTGTTTTGTTTACATTCATGGGGTGCAACTTCGATGAATTTTTACCAAGTCCAGCGCTACATAATACTTTATATTCAAAATTGGAAGAGAGTAAGGGGTCTAATCGAAATTTTTGTAATAACTAAAAGTATTTGTACAACTTCAAGCTACAACTTTTGTTTGAAAATTTTTTCAATCGGGCCCCTTACCCTCCCCCTGTTTTTAAAAATGTATTTGAAGGAGTTGGATTATCCAAAATTGGTGGTGAGGGAGGGGTCCGATTGAAATTTTTGTTATTACCAAAATTATTCCTAGTACTTCAAGCTACAACAACTTTTGTTTGAAAATTTTTTCAATCGGGCCCCTTACCCTCCCCCTGTTTTCAATAATGTATTTGAATGAGTTGGATTATCCAAAATTGGAGGGGAGGGAGGGGTCCAATCGCAATTTTTGTAATAACCAAAAGTATTAGCGAAACTTCAAGCTACAACTTTTTTTTGAAAACTTTTTCAATTGAGCCCCTCTCTCTCCACTTAGTTTGCATAACACTCCCAAAATACTAATTAAAAATTGAAGGGGGAAGGGGAAATGGGTCCAATTAAAAAATTTTTGCAACAAACTTGTAGCTCAAAGTTTTAGGAAAAATTTTGGCCATGACAAAAATTGCGATTGGGCCCCTCCCTTCCCTCCAATTTTGGATAATCCAACTCATTCAAATACATTATTGAAAACAGGGGGAGGGTAAGGGGCCCGATTGAAAAAATTTTCAAACAAAAGTTGTAGCTTGAAGTACTAGGAATAATTTTGGTGATAACAAAAATTTCAATCGGATCCTTCCCTCCCCACCAATTTTGGATAATCCAACTCCTTCAAATACATTTTTAAAAACAGGGGGGAGGTAAGGGGCCCGATTGAAAAAAATTTCAAACAAAAGTTGTAGCTTGAAGTTGTGCAAATACTTTTAGTTATTACAAAAATTTCGATTAGACCCCTTCCTCCCTTCCAATTTTGACTATAAAGTATTATGTAGCACTGGACTTGGTAAAAATTTATCGAAGTTGCACCCCATGAATGTAAACAAAACAATCAAACTAGACGTTAGTCCAAATTCGGGTTGATGGTGTATTTAGAAGTATTTTGTTGCATATTACAAGGGAAAAAATTTTAGACCGAAAATGACCGTATTAGGTGCGAAAAATGGTAACAAAATTCGGTTTTTTGCATTTTTGAGGACCTTCCACCACATTAAAAAATTCTGAAAAAAATATATCTTGTACATCCAGACTAGGTGTACAACATATATTTTTTCCATCATTGCACCTCTGAAGAAACTTGTCTAAATGGCCGTTAAAAAACTTGAAATGCGCATTTCACGATTGTCGTATAGTTACATATCGAAAGCCAAATAGGTTTCTTTCGATAAACGTAAAAAGCATGAAAACATACAGCACGTTATGGTGCATAAGTATTATGTTCGAATATGAAATATGTTCGTAATAAAAGTTCGTATTAAATATGAGTAAAAGTTTATTTCGTGATACGAATATAACAACGATAAAGATACGTTCGAAAAATTTTGAAAAAAATTCCACGAATTGAAAAAATTCGGTTGGAAACAGTCAAAATCAAAAATTACAATCGAAAAATCACATTTTCCGCCTTAGAAGGGGGTGAGGGTGAGGTAGCGACCTAAAAATTTGGTCACGGGGGTTTTAGACCATGAGGACCAACTTCACTAGTTGGTTTTAAAATCTGTATAGGGGGCCGATTCACCTATCTTACCCGGCTGTACCCATTATTATCAGATTTCAACAAATAATAATGAACAAGGAAATGAACGTGTTGAAGATTCAAATGTAAATTGCATTAGCAAGGATGCTAAGATGCTATGTAAGTGTTTTCTATTCATTGCCAAATGAAAGATTAGGACATATGCTGAATGCTCACACATTTGAGATAATACGCCTCGTGCACTGCCCTACAGAAGGATGCGAGGATTATTAATTCAATTCATTAAACAAATAAGCTGGTCGGTTACATGATTATAGGGTTAATATCGAGTAGGTATATTGGAACGATATAATATGGTGGTGGAATCTGCCTCCATATCCATCGCATATAATAACAATATAAGATTATCATTTCATCGACAGTATATACTTAGCAATCTGCCCAAACTACTCCCTTATCCTGCCGATATATAATCAATCTTACCCTTATAATTTGATAACTTTTGCACCACCGGAGCTCTCCATTACCAAGTCTAACGACACTCTTACTATACATATCTCGTTATCTTTGCTTTCTGATTACAGGTCAGTTCATTAGTACATTGCGAGGGATAACCCTTCGCCCGACTGACTCGTGTTCTTCTTCTGGCCAGTGGATCATCTGTTCTTCGGAGACGACGCGTAATCACCAAGACGGAAGGCTGGGCGAACGCGGCGAAGCGTCGTCGTCAATTGGCGTGCCCGCAACCGACAGCACTGATCACACCCATCCGCGAGGCCACCAATGATGACAGTGATGCTTATCCGACGACATTTGCAGAGACGATCCGCATCCACCGCCGCCAGCACCACAGCCACATCGACGACAGCAGCCGCCACTTCTTCTTCAATCAGCTACCACGCACAACCGCAATATCCGGCTCATCCGTTGAAATTTCGAATGACGAATTACTCGTCGCCTACCAGGGCTATGCGTTATTATCGAATTTGGATTTATACGTGCAATGCCGTCCTATTTGTTTGCGTAATCGGTTTCATAATCGTCGCTTGTAAAGTAGTAGTGGCCGATCCGCGCCGAACGCTCATACCGGACTTCAGCCTCACCCATCCCAGTTTACTATACGCTTATTTCGCGCTCATTATGCAAAGCGGCTTCCTCCAGTTAGTGGGCTGCTTAGGCGCTAGAAATTTAAACGAACGCCTCTTAAACGTTTACTGGTGCTTATTACTGTTACTTTTAATCGGCGACGTTTTACTCGGCTTATTTTGGGTAAACCATTTCGAATACATTGTTACGCAAATGCGTCCCGTGCTGAAGAATCGATTTCGTACGCAATACGGTACGGACACCGAATTCACCGAATTATGGGACATGGTGCAGCGCAACGATCAATGCTGCGGAGTCGAAAACTATAAAGATTTCTATCAAAATTACTCCTTCGTTAATTGGGGTAAGTATCTAACCCTTTTGAACTACACCTTTCCCTTTCCCTTTCCCTTTCCTGTGGACTAATTAACAATAACCTAATGGTCGCACGAAAAACATTATACCTCTACCTGCCGCTCATTCCGCACATAAATACGCGGCAATCTTTCAAAAAGACGAAATATCGCGAATACACGAACGACCTTTATAGTCGGAATTAATTAATGCCTCGTCCAGTAACTCGATCCCCTCCTCTTCCTCTTTGTTTAATCAAACACATTACACTTTTTGTCGCCCAACTATACGTCTAACGCACTCGTAGCTCAATTTCCTCCTCAACAACCCCCACCCACGATCTCAGGTGCTTTTTCGTGTCCAAAAGACCTCTCCAGCCTTTTAACGTAGGTATATATACACGACGATGATAAAGAACGTAACATTTTTCACGCTTCGTAACCCAAACGAAACGTCATTCAAAACATTCGCCTTATTTACCTTATACCAAAGAGCATTTCACAAAGGGTATGATATAGAAAAACGCTGGTATTTGTACGAGGATGCTGGAGTATGCAGAGGTGATGAGAAAAATCGAGTCGAGAGGCCGAAAACGACACCATTTCTCAAGTCTGCTACAAAACTGCTCTTCAATTCGGATTTAAATGGTGGGAAAACGACGAATTGTTGATCTCGTTGTAATTTCTTCCTACGAGTGGAAAAAATCTCGACGAAGGAAAATATTTTAAAAATCTACGACGAATGTCGTCCTTCTTTTCAAGAAAAAAATCACAACGAGAGGCTCGCATATCTTGCGAGAGAAGATGAGATTGAGCTGCCGGATAGCTCAACGTAAGGGCTGGATTTTCCAGCAGGGAGTAATCCACATTTCTCACAAGTATTTTCGAAATTGGGGATGCTGCGATGTTCCTCCGAAGAAAATCGAAAACACAATCCATCATCGAGTGCTCGGTTAAAAAATAACCGAAAAAGAAATCTATTTCATAGCTGAGTTAATCTGGGTCGATTCGAGACAAATTTTGACAAAAGTTATTTGCAAAATTGATGTACCTGTAGTACGAGTATTTACCCATCATAAAAAATGTAAAATTGTAAAATAAAGTCAGAAACATGATTTTTTCAATGTAACGTATCTCTCTTGACCCGAAAAAAACTTTGTCACGAAAAATGAGAAATGATGAGATGAAAAATTGAAAATTAGAAATCAGAAGAGAGGAAATTGAGAATTTTATTGAGGATTTAAAAGTGAAAAAACTTAGTACCTAATGAAAATCTGTGAGTGAGAAATGAGTTGTTCAGAGCTAGAAAATTATTTCATTCTGATTTTGAGTAATCGTTCAGAAAAATGACATGATGATTAATTTTGGCGAAAAAGTAAATTTTTTTTTGCTGAATTTTATATTTCGTAGAATTGCGGGTATGTTCTTATTCTTCTTTATTTAGAAAAAAATTCTAAAAAAAATGTTGTAAAGAGCTATTTTGTGATAATTTTTTGAAGTATTTTAGGTGAACTTTTAAAGAATTCTTTCAGAGAAATTTTTGTCAGGAAAAATTTTCAATTGATATTTCATTAATTCAATTTTTACGAGAGAACTCTTAAAATATTCGTCCACCAGTTTTTTTTTTAGAAATCAACTAATTTAATAATTCTTCATCTAGTAAGTAGGTATTTTTTTTCCTCTTGCTTAAATTTTTAATTTCAATTTTTTTGGAATTTCTGAGCTATTATTAACAGATTTTTTTGAGTGATCATTTTTTGATAATTTTTTTTGACGCATGTTTGCATCAGAAAATTTTATCAAGATGATTCTTCCATCATTTTTTGACACTTTTTTTGGATTTTTTTTTCACGAATTTTTTTTGCAAAAGATTTTTCAATTTAGAGGATTTTAAATAAAATGATCTTTTCAAATCTCTAAACATATATTTTTGTACTTTTTTGACACAATTTTTTCTCAGGAGAAATTTTCAAGATAACTTTTTAGTAAATTCTTTTTGAAAATTTTTCAAGGAGAATTTTTCATCCAGAAGAATTTGTTTCAAAGTATTTTTATTTTTTTTAATATATTTTTTTCGCAGTTTTTGGTCCAAACAATTTTTAAGATGGGATTTCTATCATTTTTCATTGACTTTTTTTTCAATGAGATTTTTTCTAGGATTTTTTTCTGAGTAATTATTTTTTAAGATTACCATTTTTTTGACATAATTTTTTGAAGATTATTTTTCAATCAATTCGTCTTCCTAAAATACTTCGTTGAAATTTTTTTTCAAAAGAACTAGTTTTTCAACTGCACGATTTTTTTCTTTAAGAGATTTCGTAAAATGAGATTTTTATGATTTTTTAATAAATTTTTTCTGAATAATTATTTTTTAATATTTTTTTGACATAATTTTTGCTTCCTCGAATTTTTTCAATATAATTTTTCTATCAATTTTTTATTTTAATTATGTTTCCAACATTTTTTCATGAGATTTTTTCATTAAAGAATTGCCCTAATTTTTTTTTAGAATTTTTTATGCAAAAGAATTTTTTCGAAGATACATAATTAATTCGTACCTATTACCAATTTTTCAACACAGGTTTCAATATGTGAGGATTTTATCAATGACTAACTTACTTATAAGTACATAAGTACAATTTTTTATAAAATTCACAGACTTTTTTTTGTCTGAGTGAGAATTTGCCTAGAAAAAAAAAGTGAAAAATTATTACTTTTGAGTCCTGGCAATAATCAGTCCTCCAACAGCCTCTTCACGATTCAACAAAACACACTTCCTTATTTCTCACAATACTTACAATATTTCCTTCACCTCGAGGAAATCCGGCTGAAAAATCTCACCCACATCAAAAAAAAAAGAAGTAAAAAAGGCCACCACGCGAACCATTTTACAAGTGTTCTTATACAACCGCTGCATGGAAAGAATAGAAAATGGCAAAAATCCCACCAAATAAGAGTATACGAAACGAAGAAGGCAAACTTCTACAATAATCATCCGCTCGCTCTATTCATCTCTCACCAATTCCTGCAATTACTTTTAAATAAAATCTCGCTTCAACATCTGCGACCACTTTTAATTATTCGCGATGTTCGATAACAGCGCGAAACTGCTGCAGAAAAAAAACGCTGCGTTCGCTACTTTTAATTTCTTTAATAATAGTACATCGAAATCGTTGTTGAAAAATTAAACGGCGCAGGAGAATGCGAAAAAGGCCAAAAAATAAGTACAAACGTTATTTTTCCTTCTTCCAGCTCGCAATCTCTTTGAATTGGTTGACAACTTGACAAAATATCCCATTGGGGGATACTTTTACATAAATTAAAAATAGTTTGCCGTTGTATTAGAATTTTTAAACCACTGATGGGTTGGTGGATGGTGTAGGTGGTTTTTTTAAAAGATTTTTAGTAGAGGAACTGGCTGAGAGAACGTAGAAATGTCGAGTTATTGACTAGTCTGAAATTATGTTCCACAGTCCAGAAATCTTCGATTTAAACAACCCCGAGCGGCACCCTCGATCGATAATATCGGATGTTGTAACGTATCGATAAAAAATCGTTTGAAAATCTATAGATGTTCTCACGATATTATAAAGATTTATCGGTACAACTTCATAGGCAAAAAATCTAAAAACTATCGAATTCGATATTATTAAGATTTTATGACGATATTCGTCAACGATACTATCGACAAAGAATATTAAATTTATCGATTCCGATTTTCCACCGATTTTGTGCAGATATTTGAAACTACATTATCGACAAAGAATATTAAATTTATCGAATTCGAGTTTTTAACGATTTTGTAAAGATATTTAAAACTATATTATCGCCAGATTATATGAAATTTCTCGACTCCGATATTTTACCGATTTTTTGACGACATTTGAAACTATATTATCGACAGATTATATTAAATTTATCGAATCCGATTTTTTACCGATTTTGTAAAGATATTTGAAACTATATTATCGACACATAATATGCAATTTCTCGAATTCGATTTTCTAACGATTGCGTGAAGATATTTGAAACTATATTATCGACACGTAATATGAAATTTCTCGATTTCGATTTTTTTACGATTTTGTGACGATATTTGAAACTATATTATCGACACGTAATATGAAATTCCTCGAATTCGATTTTTCAACGATTTTGTGGCGATATTTGAAACTACATTATCGACAAATAATCTAAAATTTGTCGAACGATTTTTCAACGATTTTGTGACGATATTTGAAATTATTTCCAAATTGGTGAAAATTTTTTTAAGTCCAACACGTCTGGAAGTACTAAACTGCCTATTATAAGCGTTTTATTGCTAATTCCTCAACGATAAGGTATGGCATAGTGGTTAAGGAAGAGGATTCCCATGCAGGAGGTAGCTGGTTCAAGCCCCACGGGTGGCAGATTTTTTATAATTTTTTTTGACTTTTTCTGAAATGATCCTCTTACCGTAACATGAATAATGTGTTTAGGCATAGTTTAATGTATTAATTATGCTAATTAATGATTTTTAATTATAGAAAAAAGCTAGTAAAAGACGAAAAATCGGAATAAAAAATCGATAAAAAATCGACAGAATATCGAATTCGATAAAGTGTCGCAAAAGTTCCGCCTAAATCGTGAAATTATCTTTCGATATTATAGATATATTATCGATAAAATATCTTACTATAATCTCGAAATTTTTGCTAACTATAATTCGTCGATAATCTATCTATATATCGAAAGATAATTTCACGATTTAGGCGGAACTAACGCAACACTTTATCGAATTCGATATTCTGTCGATTTTTTATTTCGATAATTTGTCGATTGTGCTGCTCGGGACAAGTCCTTTTTTTTTTTTTTTTGGAATGTAAGTATGTTTCACTTACTTTACCTGTTTCAATAGATGGAATTTCACGTTTACCGAAAGAAATCCTTCCTATTACCTTTTTTTTTTTTAGTTAAAACACTCATGTGCGATAAAAACCCCAAGCCATACAATGTTTCCATTCGTGCGACTCATTCGATCCACACCCTGCCCACCTAGACCTTTCTCAATTCTTTCACCTCCGGTAAAAAATATAATATTAAGAAAATTTCGATAAAAATTTCAAGTTACAGTTACCTCATCGTCAACAGGAGCGGACCTAATCTCATCACCTACCGCCTTGCTGCCATCGAGCTGCTGCGGAGGTCCTTCGTTCAGACACTCGACGTTGAAACCGCCGGAGGCTCGTCGTAATGTAATACTCATGTCGACGACGACTACTTCGAGCACAACGTTACCGCCACTGCCACCAATTTTCTCCACAGCCGAATCGATATCGGTTACGGATTTCATAGAAACCGATGGCATCGCCATAAGATGTTCCAGAGACGGCGAAGTATTCTATACGACTGGATGCGAAAAACGACTTCTGACGTGGTTACGGTCCAGCCTTGATATATTATTCGTATTAGGTTACTGCGTAATATCGTTCCTCAAATTGTGCTTTCTCGGTATTTTACGGTAGGTTGAAGCTAATTACGTGTTTAATTAAAGTGTATAGTGGGGTAATTGCAAAACGAAAATCGCATACTATAATTGGACGTTGACACCATATTTCTATTAAACTAAGCACACGATTTGAATGAAGTTTATAAAGTAGGTACTTCAGAGTATTCTGCGTAATATACTAAAAACACATTGCCTTCTCACCAAAATCCGTATACTACTATGAAGCTTCGATTGCTAAAAAATACTAAAAAATGAGGAAATGGCACCACATTGAAAAAAAAATCTACACGAAATTTGAAAAAACATACTTTGTTGATGTTTTTTGACCAATTCAAATCAAAACAAAAGTACTCAGATAATGTTCCAACTCGGCTTAAAAATTGTTTAAAATAATTGTATATTTGGTTGGGGCAGTTAGGGTGGTTACAAAATCGTAATTTCTTTCATTTTTACATTTACCTCATGGATACCTGGAACTAATGATTAAAAAAATAAAATTGATACACTCGCCTGAAAGAATGGTCTTTCAACTTTATAAAAAACCAAATGATTAAATTTTCAATTTTTTTTTAATTTCAAGAAATTTTTTTCGAATTTGTTTTCAATTTTACAGACAAATTGAAAATGACTGTGATAAGAATTTATGTCACAAAGATCGCCCGGAAGGTAGACCTGATCCGTTTTTTACTTCATGTTGTGCTACATAGACACTTGCACTTAGGTACAACTCTACTAGGTTTCGCGGTTCAAAATTGAATCCAAGGGCAACAAGGCTTTATGCAATTACCCAATTTTGTAATTACTCCACTACACCACTACACCTTATTTTAGAATTCAAAAAAAAATCCTAAAAAAATTTCATAAAAAAAATTCTTCAAAAACAATTTTAATTCGTTGCAAAAATTTTGTTTAAAAAAATTATTTTCAAAAAAATTTTCTCCAAAATTTTTTTAATAAAATTTTTTGATAAAAATCTCAGATTAATTTACTAAACTTTTTTCAAATTTCCTGAAAAAGATCTCATGATTTTTTTTTGGATATCTCATATTTTTTCGAAAGATTGACAAATATGTATCAGGTTCTAATTTCATCTTGAAATCTTGAAAAAAAATGCAAGTTATCTTGAGATGTTTTGAATAAAGTTTTTTTTTCTTTTTTTTTTCATAAAAAGTTTAAATTAATCAGAACAAGTCATACGTATCTAGCTACGTGTCTACACAACTAATCAAAGCTACAAAAAATTCTCTTTGGGAATCAAAATTTTTTCACCAAAAAATTCTCCAGGAAGAAATTGCAAAATGACATTATGTTAAAAAAAATTCACCAAAAAAATTTTTATGAAAAATTTCTCATAAAAGATATTCAAGGTGTTTAACTAATTTTTTTTTGTTGAAAATTCATGATTTTTTCATGAACAATAATCCTACATTTCCAGGAGACCCCTCTGGCATAAGCGTAACTTGAAATGACAGCTCGGAGACTAATTTTTTTTTTTTTAATTCAGTATTTATTTTTATTTTAAAACAATTTTTGAACCAAAAAATTTTTTTTTTTTTTCAATCCACAAAATTCTCCAAGAAAGGACAATTTTTCCCAAAAAATAGAGATTTCCATCCCCTCGAAAAAAAAATTCTTCAAGAAAATTAATTTTCCTCTTCAGATAAATCACAATATTCTATGCATTTTTTTTAAAAAGATGCAACCGTTTGAAAAAAATTCAGTTTTAAGCAAATTTTTAATTTTGTCCGGGTAATATTATAAAAAATTCATGACTTCAAAGAGTAAAATTCAAGACTTTTCTTCGCCTAGTGATTTTCACGACTTTTATGATTTTCATGACCTTTAGGCACCCTGATATTTTAACCCCCCCCCCCCCCCCCCCCTACAGCACTCCCTGAAAAAACACTTGAAAATACCTTCTTTTCTAGAAAGATTTTTACATAACATACCTATATTACTTCTTGATTTGCTTTAAAAATGTTTGCATAAATTTATCTTCTTTCTTCAGAAAATTTTTTTTAAGTATAAAATTTTTTGATAAAACTTGAAATTTTCCTATTAAAAATTTTTCTTGGAAAAAAATCTCAGAAAAATTCATTGAAAAATTCTTCGAATTTTCTGAAAAAGATTCTCATGATTTCTCTTTTAGAAATCTCATATTTTTTCAGAAGATTGGCAAATATATTATATTGTTTAAATTTCATCTTGAAATCTTGAAAAAAATTTGCAAATATCTTGAGATCATTTAAGAGTTTTTTTACTTTTTTTTTAAATAAAAAATTTAACTTAATCAGAAAAAGGCATATCTATAATCAAGACTACAAAACATTCTCCATGAAAATTCTCGATGAAAATCCAAATTTTTTCACTAAAAATTTTTCCTGAAATATATTTTTTTATGAAAAATTTTTCGTATAAAGATATTTTTACCCCCGCCCCCGCACTCCTCGAAAAAAAACACATTTGAAAATATCTTCTTTTCTTAAAAGATTTTTTTAAAAACACAATAGGTATAATATTAAGTACTTCTTGATTTGTTTTATAAAAAAATTTGCATAAATTTACTTTCTTTCTTCGGATTTTTTTCAGAAAGTTTCTTTAAAATTTTTATAAAAATTTTCATAAGAATTTTTTATAAGAAACCAAACATTGCTAAAATTATTGGATTTTGTTTTTTCGTTCAAATCGTTCTTGAAAATTTTTTAAAAGAATCTCTAATTTTTCTTTGGATTTCTTCTTGAAAATTACTGTTCAAAATCTTGAGAGAAACACTTTCAAAATGCCCTCGTTGTTTTTTTCTCTTCATAAATGTTGATTTAAACCAAGTTAATCAATAGTAATGTAAAAATTAACCGCAATGAAAAATCCCACTATATCCGCAAGCATGAATATAAATTATGGGTAAAATGAAATATACTTGCTGGGCGGAGGGATAAGCAAGCCCGTCGAAAGCCAAAGTGGGCCCGGGGCAAAAATTATTTCAAGTAAAAAATTCAATTCGCCCCCCTAGCAAAACTCCGGGCCCCGGGCAAAATGCCCTCTCTGTCCCCCTTCTCAACGGGCCTGGGGATAAGACATCTACAAAACTCAATAAAACTAAGATTTTATAAGGAAAAAATCACAAATCTTTGCGAATACGTAGGTACTTGACTTGTTTTTTTATAATGATGATTAGGTACCATTTAAATGGAAATCGACTGATATTGATAACGAAGGTATTAGAAAGTTGGCATTGTGGGTAAAATGAATTTTTACTTACTGAGGAGTAGGAAGGAAACTGAATCTATAAAACTCAACTAAGATTTTAGAGAAAAAATTCAAAAATCTTCGAATACTGAAAATTTCAACCCAGAACAATCTCTTCTTTGAAAAGCCACCAAAATATGATCCGGAGGTATTAGAAAATTGGCGCTTAGGGCCAAATGGAAACCTTAATACGTCATCGAATAAAATCTTACGTGCTTGCCAACGTTTGTAAATTCATTTCGACTCGGTTATGACGTACAATCGATATACAATGTATACACTCGTACACATATACACCACAATACACCATCTATGAGTGTATTATGAATAGAGAATACACATTCGGTAACGAGCTGTATACCTTGGCGGTGCTACGAGCTCAATAAATGAACGTTTCCTTATCTTTGTTCCGGACCTCTACGTTACCCGCAAGAAATACACGTTTACCGAGATTCTAATTAGTAGGTGCCTAGAAAATAAACTCGACGATAGGGCCAAAATTACCATCATAAGATACCACGTATAGTCGTACACGTATCGTACATCTATATACAAATTTGTATACGCGAAAGGTGGCAAAATTATTTATACGTATTAAATGAAAACGTATTTTCAAACCATACGACAAGACACGTAGGTACATGTGTATCCTACAACGTCAACACATGACATTCAAATCACCACAATGCTTACGAAATAAAAATGGGACCTTTTTTTCTCTTCCAATTTTTACGACATGGCCCATTCTACCAATGTATACGGTTTCGAAACACCGATAGTATCGAGTATGGTACTTTAGTTATATACATTAACATTACCTATATCCACTTACAAGATTGTACGCTCGAGTCGCCCAAGGCATTTACGAACTAGAAAAAAAAAATCAATTTTTAACCGAAAATCCATAGGCGAACTTTGTTCGCTCTACGTACATATTTGTACTAAGATTTTTAAAAAAATGAATATACATATCTCCAAAAAAGACGCTATTACTAAGTATATAAAAACGAACTACAGTATACCTGCCTATTTCAATTTCTACGGGTAAGTTTTTTTCAACATCTTCTAATCAAATTTACCTGTTGTATAATTTTACAGATATGAAATACGAGAAATGATACAAAAAATTAAAATTTTACAAAGTGAGCAACGTAATAATTACGAATGTCAAGACGCCTCGTTCATAGGAGGTCAGAAATTCCAACAAATACGACGATACGATCATAACGGAAGCGTTGTGGGAGTAGCACAACCTTTGTACGAACGGCAAAGTATGGATGCAGGTAAGTTTTTCATTTCTATGTTTATTTACACAATCATCTCAATAGATTCTTCTTGGTCTCGTAGATTTATTTCTCATACAAACAAAATAACTCTAACGAATACAGATTATGAAAAGTTGAAGAATGACTTCAGTTCAGAGGAACGTACGAGTGAGATTAAAGTTGGAAAAAATTTTAATTTTGTAAATTTATAATCGTAGTAAAGTCAATATCAATAATGAATTTCCATAATATTTAGTTACTATAATAGAGAAAAGGTAAGATGGATTATTTGAATATGGGTTATTCTGAGAGCAGTGATAATTTCTTCATAAAAATTGAATAAAAATCGTTTAAACAAAATTTGAGAAAATGAAAATTTTTGCTCCAATTTAAAAAAAATTAATCAAATGAACTTTTCAGGATAGTTGAAAAAAATCATGCAATAAGATTTAAAGAAAAAATTGGAGTTTTTCTAGAATTTGAAAAAAATTGTTGAAATGACAATATTTTTAGAAGTTGATACAAATAATGGAACAATTTTTTTTTTAAATCCCGCTTGAATTTTTAGAAATCTCATGACAAGACTTCTTTAAACGAAATTTAATCAAGAAATAGAAAAATCGGTCAACATTTAAGAAAGTGTACGAATGCAAGTTCAATATTAATTTGAATAATCTGAAGAAGGAAAAAATTAAAAGATCGTTGAAATATTTTTTTTTCTCAAATGAAAATTCTGATCGAAAAATTTTTTTTGATGAAAGTTGAAATTCTTGAATTAATTTTTTTAATTATTGAGAATCTTTCTTGAACAGAAAAAAAATTAATTACAATGTAATTTCAAAAAAGTTGCAAAAATCTTGAAAAACAATTTAAAAAAATTACGAACTTTTTCAAATAAAAAAATAGGTAGATACATTTACATAAAAAAATTGAAAATTTGAAAAAAAAATCTGGAGGATAAATTTTTGAAAAAATAAATTCTACTTGAACTTGGAAAAAAGTAGCAATAACAATATAAAATGTGATCAGAAAAATTTTAAATTCTGTTCGAATTGAAAAAACAGTTCGAGTGGAATTTCAATAATGCTAAAAAACATTTTGAAATAAGATTTTGGAAAAAAAGTGTGTAAGTCCTACCAAATGAAATATTAAAAATACAATTTAATTTAAAAATTTTAATTAGTGCTCGAATTGAAAGCTAAGTGTTAAAATGAAATTTCAAGAAAGTTGCAAAATATCTTGCAATTATATTTTGGGGGAAAATAACACATGAAAATTAGCTATAATGAAAAATTGCACGAAATTTTTGAGAACAAAAAGTTGAAATATTTAAAACTGAAAATACCCACTATTTGAATTGAAAAAAAAAAAAAAAATATATATATATATGATAGTAATTTTTTCAGCCATTAAAATGAAATGTGATTAGAAAAATTCAAAAAAAAAACAATAAAATTTTGAAAAAGAAAAATAATGAAATAAAATTTAAAGAAAAAAAAAGAAAGTTTACTAAAGTGAGATAGAGTTTGAAAAATTTCAATAAAAGTTGAATTTTAAAAAAATCATCAAAAAGTACAACTTTATCAGAAATGAACAAAAAAAAAGAAGAAAATACTACAACCAAATTCCAAAAAAGTTCTTAATCTTGTTCTGAAATTTGAAAAAAATTGTTGATCAATGGAATTTTTTGAAAGGTTTTTTTGATGGGAGGAGGGAGGTCTTTACTGAATTTTATGCATGAAATACTTTATTAAAATTTTTCTCGTGAATTGTTTTAAAAAAAAAATCCACAATTAGATTTTGCTTTGATTTTTAAAAAATTTGACCAAGTGAAATTTTAACAAAAAGTTTAGAACATTTTTCAATAAGATTTTTTTTAGAATAAAAATGTAAAAAAAAAATGAAAATTATGATAGAACTGAAAAATTTTTAATTAGAATTTGAAAAAGTCATTAAATAAAATTTTGAAAAATTGATAACTTTGCTCAAATTAAAAACAAAATGTACCTACAAATAATATTTCAAAAATGTAGAAAATATTTTGTAACAATAATTACTCGGACAAAATCGTTGAAATTAAAAATAAACAATTTTATTATAATCGAATTGTGAACTTTTAAATCAAAGTTTCAAAAAATCGTTTGAAACCATTATGAAAAATTTGAAAATTTTGCTAAAATTGAATAGTTACTCGTAAAAGTGCTGAATTGCAATGCAAAAGAAATTGGAAACATCTTACAATAAAGTTTGCACAAAAAATCGTTGAAAGAAGTTTAAAAAGATGAAAATCAGGGCTCGTGATCGAATTAAAAACTTTAATTTTGAACATTTAAAAATGTTGGCCTAATAAAATAGTTGAACTTCGAAATATAATTTCAAGAAGGTAAGAAATCATTTTGTATAAATTTTTGAAGAAAAAAAGTTGAAGTAAAATTGAAAATTGTACCTACTTGAACTTTAATTTTCAGAAAAAATTTGCTCATTTTGAAGAAAAAAAAAATTGAAATTACAGTCGCATTAAAAAAATAATTATCAAGGTTTGAAAAAATCGTTGAGTAAAATTTTGAAAAATTAAAAAGGAAAAGAAAAACTGAAAATTTTGCTCGATTGAAAAAAAATCGTTATAAATTGTTGAACCTATTAAATGAGAGAAGAAACACATTGAAACTGATTTTTTTTTTTAAATAGTTTTAAAACTCATGCAATAACTTTTTTTTCAATTATTGAATGATTTTTTTTCAATGAAAAGTTTACTTGAATGAAAAAAAATTGAAATAAAATTTAAAGAATATAAAAATGTTGAAATACGTAAAACTGAAAATTCTGCTTGAATTTCAAAAAATCGGTTGATATATTTTTTCAAATTTTTTAAATTAGATCTACCTGATTTAAAACAAAAATCGTTGGATTGAATTTCAAAAAATTTAAAATTTTTATCGTCTTTTAAACATATTTTTTGTTTTTATAAAATTATTCAAGGCAATTATTACGTTACTTGGTCCAACTATAGGGAGATAAAGTGATTTTCGACGATTAGTTGAATAAACTAGGAGTACTTTACTACGCATTTGTACAGGTAGTCGAGTATAGACCTCCTCTCAAGGTAAAATGAAGTTTGATTTTTCGAAAAATCAGAAAAAAATCATCTCGTATTATTCTCAAAATCAGTATAATTATTTTACTACTTCACAAAAAAAACTTATAAAACACAAATTCATTTGCCATTTTCATCCAGATAAAAATACCCCCAAAAAAACACAGATAGAGATTTCCATATCAAACATTCCAATCCATGGCATCGTTACGAAGGGTACATTAATAAGCATCAGCTTTAGATTGCATTGCAACTCGTGTTAACTAAATTGTATAATACAACGCCGTAAATAAGACATCGACGCATTATAGTTCAAGGCGCTAATATATGCAACTCAATTAATACTCGTCGTTGGATATTAGCCTAGACTCAAACAATTCAGGCGTTCGCAAACATTCACCTCAGCAAGCAAAATCAACGTCAGCTGAACTTCATCGACTATGTATCGAAATAATACACACTTAAAAAAAAACCTTACGTTAGTAATACGAAATAAAAAAAAAAAATCACATCTAGCAATTTCCATAGACCCAACAAAACTTCCTGTTTACCCGAGAAAAAAAAACCGTTTCGAGATAAATATCACGATACGAAAACGAAAAATAAGTATAATATAATATTCTATAAAACCCTCTTCTCCTGCATTGCGCCTTCATTCTGCAAAATACTACGCATCGAAATACAATCAGTATTTCTCAATTTTCGACTTCCAGCCAAAAGATATCTAATACCACATACGAGACTCCACATTATAAACTATTTGCTGCGCGGTAATTTTATTTGGCTAAAATGGCAAATAATAGGCAATAATGCGGATTTTATTACACTCGGTATAGTCGTAATAGTCGACATCAGTGTACATTTAATAACGACGAGTCAATTAAGATAAACAGCCCGACCCGAAGTCGAACAATTCAACGCGATTACAATTGATTTGTAAATTTTTCATCGGGCCGGAAAAAAGTGATGAAACTTTCAGCATTTTACACATAACACCGGCTGACATCAAATTTTCAACGGGCTCATTTCAAGGTCGTCTTATAAAGAATTTATTTACCGCATAAAAACGTAGACACCACGACGGTAGGCTATATACCAAACATGGTGAGAGAATTCTTTCATAAATAATTCAACCGAATCGAAAGTAGATACGTAATGAAGAAAATACGATTTCCAAACATCGGAGAGTAAACGAGATGAAAAAAAAATCTATCGACGTTTTGGGATAGAAAAGGTGAGCTTTTCGAAGGACTACAGTGTTGAATAAAATCTCAAAATGGAAAAGCGAGATTTTGGAAAGACCCTCGACCAAGGTTCTACTTCCATCAAAGATTTACTAAATTTTTTTAAATTTCCAAATCTTTAAACTATGTAAAAACGGATTCATTACATTTTTTTAATTTAAAAATTATCAATTTTTTACCCTAATTTTCAAAAATAACCAATAAAAATTTATAAATTGACCTTTTTAAATTTTTTTGAAAATTTGGTTGGATTTTAAAAATTGATGCAACATCAAAAATTTATTTAAAATATTGTACATTACAAAATTCAATTTCAATAATTTAAAAAAAAAATTGAAATACCTAGGTAATCAAAATTCTAATTTTTATTTAATTTTCAAAAATTTTATTAAATTTAAAAATAATTGACCTTTCGAAATGTTTTTAAAACTTTTGTATGCATTTGAAGGATTATACCCAATGCAAATTTCAACGTTTCAGACGTTCAGAAATTTTTTTTTTATAATAGGTAGGTAAGTAATTATTAAAAATTCAGACGAATTTTAAAAATTGATTCAATTTCAAAAATTTACTTATTAAAATTTTAAAATATGTACCTATCATTATTCCCAACATTAAACTTTGGGAATTTTTGCAATTTTGAATTTTAGCCGAATTTTTAAAATCTACAAAAATATTTACAAATTCACTTTTAGATACCAATTTTAGATTTAAAAATTTATTTACCTAACAAAAGTTTATTCAAAATACTCAAAATTATAAAATTTCAAATATAGATACTAAATAGGTAAGTATATAAAAAACTTTTTTTTTAAAATCATCAATCATTGAAAATTGATTCCATTTTTACTTAAGTAATTTACCAAAATTGAAAAATATCTAATCAAAAATAATGTAATCAATTTTTTTATTGTACGTGATTTTTAGAATTTTTGCCAAATGAAAGAAATTGATGAATAATAGGTAGGTAATTGATAAAACTTTTAAAATTGATTAAAATTTCAAATTTTGGAAATTTTCCAAATTGATATTGAATTTTTACCAAAATTAGAAAATCTAATCAACAAATCAACTTATTTTATAATTCTTCTACATTCAGACAAATTATAAAAATTGATTCAAAATTAGTTAATTATGAATTTTAAAAAAAAATCCAAATTTGAAACAAATTATTTTTCAAATTTTGAATTTTAATAAAATTTTGCAATAGGTCACTAAAATTTCCAATTGTTCAAAATTTAAACGAGTTTTAAATATTGATTCAATTTCAGAACTTTTTGAAAAATTTCAAAAACTATAAATATTTCAAATTCATATCAAATTACAAGAATATTTATTTGAAATTTTCAATTTTAAACGAATTTTTTAAAAAATCAACAAAAATTAACAAACTATACCTTTTTAAATTTTTATCAATAATTCAACTGAATTTGAATAATTTAAAATTGATTCAAATTTCAATAAAGTTTTCAAAATTTTCCAAATTTTTGAAAATGCAAAAAATCCATTAAAATTTAAAAATTAATTAAACGTATTTTATAGGTAACTTTTCAAAACGTAGAAATTTTTTAAAAAAATTTCCAAGCTCTACTTATATCAAATAGAAATGGACATTAAGAATGTCTCAAATTTTGAATTATAACCGAATTTTAATAGGTAACCTATAAAAATTTACAAATTGACCTATGAAATTGATTTGAAAATTTAGATGAAGGGTGCTTTTGCTTGTATGGTAATTAAGTTACCTATTATTTTTAGATGGATATAGAAGACGCGAAAGAACTTACAAAAGCGGCAGCAGAAAAAGCTGCTCGTAAGGCTGCTGCTGAAACAGCAGCATTTTACAAGGTTGTTTAAGTGAAATTCGGGCGCTCATAGCCTTAAAAATGAATTTCAAAATTACAAAATTTTCAATTATATAAAATTTTCCAAAATTTGAATTTTTAACATATTTAACAATTCTACTAAAATTTATAAATTGCCATTTTATAATTTTTCAAAAATTGTAGAAGTTTAAAAACTGATTAAATTTCAAGCCTTAAAAAAATTTAAAACTAAAAAGATTCCAATTTATACCAAATTTTAAGGATTTTTCAGTTTTGAACTTTTTTTTAACCGATTTAAAAAATCTAACAAAATTTGCAAATTGATTCTTTTGAACTTTTTAAAAATTTAGCCGAATTTGAACAATTGATACCACTTTTAAAATTAAATTAAATTTCAAAAATACAAAATGTTGAAAATTTTAGAAAATTTTGAATTTTTACCAATTTTAAAAAATCTACCATAACGTACAAGTTGGCTTTTCAGGAATTTTTACTAAATTTCAAAGAATGGTTCAATCTAAAAAATGTATTAAAATTGAAATCAAATCTTCTAATTTTGATCAAATTTTTCAAACTAATAAAAACTTACAAATGACATTACTTATTAAATTTTTTCGAAGAATTATTGAGAAATAATGTTTAAAAAATTCAGAGAATAAGCCCAAATTTCAAGAAAAAAGGCAAAATTATGAGAGGATTTTATACAAAATTATAAAAAAAATTTACAGAACGTTTGGAAATTTTTTAAACATTCATAGAAAAAAAAATAAAGCTCTATGTAAGTAATTTCAACCAAAAAAAATGAAAATAGAGGCAAGCGGATTTTCTTCTTCATATTTAAAAACCCATCAACCTGGAGTTAGAAAATTACAATGAATAATTCAACCGCGCAGTACTTATCGTTCAATAAATCACGACGTAATAACGAAAACGATTAAAAGCAGACCTTGTAGTATACCTGGATTGTAAATGGCGCTGGCTCGGCATAAGCGTTAATTTATGCTGACTGGATTGTATATTGTATGTGTATATATACTGCTAAGTATACCAAATCAAACTGAAATTGGCATCGTTCGATATCTGACGCGAGAGATGAACCCGAAGGGTAACACGGTTAGGTGCAAGTCATTAATTACTTACAAAGTGGGCCTAATAAACGAGTGTTATGTTGTGCTCGCTTATACATAGCAGAGCTAGCCTAGCTTTACGCTCTTGGTTGTGTATCTGTATTTATATCAAACGCCATCGCCATTCGCGTACAGCTAACGATACGTTAGTGTAAATAATCAACTTGCTATGGGAGCTCCATTAGCTAGTTGTGAATTTTTAATTTATAATCTGCCCTGTCGAATGTGTACTCAGTGTTGACTACTGTGAGCTGGTGAACTAGGCCACATCACAGAATGATACACAACATTGAGTAAAGGTATACGCAATAGGTTAGAGTAAGGCATTACTTCTGCAGTTTTTAAAAAACAATCTCAAAAACTAAAACAAATATCACCCCATACGTCAATTTTAATTAAACATCTCTATTCGACCAACTCGCTGCAAATCTAACCAAAATTTCGTTACAGGTTCGACGCAAAGTATCGATCGTGAAAACAGCCTCGCAGACGAAGCAGAAATTTCGGCCACTTCACCTCTGCTGATGCCGATGGAGAAACGATCGTCTCAAGAAAACATCGACTCGTACCAAACGACACCAGCTCACTTGAATTTAACCAATCATCAAAGACATTTGTCGCTTTTGAACGCGGACACCGGTAACGACTCGGATACCAATAGCCATTGCGCTCTGATTATTTCAGACGAGGCACGAGCCAGACGCAGTCAAAGGTCTTCGAACGGTAATAACAACTACGAATCGCACGAGCTGCAAGATCTAGATAGGATTAAAACCAGCAGAAATAGGAATAGAATTTGACTACGGCGGTGCATCGCGTTGTGGGTAATGCCCAACGATGAATGCCTTAAATTCCCATTCGATATTACTAGATCCGAGTCAGAAGGTGACTATTGATTCCTTACCGTTGTTTTTGTTATTCAATTTTTTTTTTTTTACGAATTAGAGATTGTTAATGTGCCTATCTAAGTCGAGGGGGAAGTTTCACGTAGTAGGTAATAGGAGAAAGATTGATGTTATATACCTAATTTGATTATTGATGTTATACCTATCTACCTATTTAATTGATTTTATTTTCAGTTTCATCATGGCCGGCAACTTGGCAGTAGCTTGGGTGCCTGAGATACACCCAAAACTTCAAAAGTGAAATGAGCTGCTCCCAAAAAAACTTCGAAAATGCAAAAATTGAATACCTACATCCTCCTATAGAAGTCTGTCTTTTTAAAAAAAATATTTTTTCAATTTTTTTTCGATTTATTTCTATTTTTATTTAGTACCTAGGAAAAAAGAAAGAAACAAAGAAAGAAAAATACTTTTACGTCAGAAATTTGAGAATTCTTTATCTTCCAAAAAATTGAAAAAAAATTTTCCAAAAGAAAAATTTAAAAATCATTTCTTAAAAAAATTGAGACATTTTCTTTAATCCTAAAAAATTAGATTTTTCTGAAAAAATCGGAAGACTCCTTTTCAAGGAATAAATTGAGAATTTTTTTGTTATTTTCCTACATTGGTTCCAAAGAAAATCAAGATAAGTATTTCTAATCTCAAGTGGATCAAGATTTTTTTTGTTTTTAAAAAAAGTAGAGATTTTTGTTTCCAAATTTGTTGTGTATTTTTTAACCTAAGTATTTTTTATTTGAGGAACATCAAGATTTTTTTCACCAACTCAAAAATTGATGAAAATGCTCCCAAAAAATTGGAAGATTTAATTTCTAGAAATTAAAAAAAAAAAAAAAAATACAGTTCATAAAATTATGAATATCCGAATTTTCGTGGAGTAAACAAAATCTAAATTTTCTGTAGTCAGCGTAAAAAATCACATTTTTTTGTAGAAGAATTTTGGGTTCAAAAAAAATCGCTCATTTTTTTCCTCAATTTTCAACGAAAAGAATATTTATTTTTTTTGGAGGGGGAGGTTCTGAATTTTCATGGAATAAACAAAATTTCAGTGATTCAGAGTAAAAAAAAAAAAAAAAAACATCGTAGAAGAAAATTTCTGATTTTTTTGTGTAAAAAAACAAAATTCATCATTATTTTTATTTAAAAAATATTATAAAAAGAAAAACATCCTCAAATTTTTGGAAAAAATATTTCTGTTTTTTTTTTGTTGGGTCAAATATCTCAATTTCTTTTGAATAAAAAATTTATCAAAATTTTGACGTAGAAATATTTCTCAAATTTTTTGCATTGGTATAAAATTTTCAGGGAGAAATCTACCTACCTAATTATTTTGCAGAAAAAAAAAATCAAAAAAAAACTGAATTTTCTTGGGATGAAAATTGAAAAATATGATGACATGAAATACTTGACTAAAACTATTTCCCAACTCCATTGAAAATGAATCTTTCAGTTTTTTAGAAGAAAACCCCCATTAAATATTCTAAAAAAATCTCAATTTTTTTGAGAAATAACATCTACTCATCATTTCTTTCACATGTTTTTGAAGGAAAAAAAAACTTTCAAACTTTGAAGTTTTTAATTTTTTTAAATGAACTCAATTTTTCTTTTTAATTTTTGGAAAAATAAATCTGAATTTTTTGGCATGGTAAACTCTCAAATTTTTTTGGAGAAAAGTGTTGATTTTTTAGTCTCAATTCTTTAAAGAAGATATTTTTCAATAAATTGATCTTATAATTTTTCTGTACCTACTAAATTGAAATTTTTTTCCTTTTTTTGGAATAAAAAGAACTCAAATTTTTACATTAAAAATTCTGGATTTTCAAGAAAAACATACTTATACCTATCTCCATTTTTTGAGGGGAGGGATTCTGTTTTTTCGAATAAAAAAATTCTCTAAAATAAATAAATGAATTTTCTAGGCATGAAACATACCTTGACTTGAAAAAATAGCAAAAAAAAATCGCAATATCCTTGAAAATTGAAAAATAATCCCAATTTTTTTTCTAAATTGACCATTTTTTTGAAGAGGGATTTTTTTTCAAAATGAAAATATGTCCCAAATTTTTGAAAAAAAAATCAGAGGTATTCTCATTTCTCAAAATTTTGGCGTAGAAATATTTCTTAAATATTATTGACAAAAAATTTTTGTAGAAAAATTCTTTCAATTTTTTGGAAAAAAAATTTTTCCAATTTTTTTTTTTTTTGAATAAAAAATCTTAAACCTTCAGAGAAACATATCGGAATTTTCATGAAATACCTACACAATATCTCTATTTATTTTCAACCAGCATAAGACAATCTCAATTTATTTGGGGCAAAAAAAATCGTTTTTCGGTAAAGAAAATTTTTCAATTTTTTTTTTCTGAAAAAAAATAAACTTAATTTTTGGGAGTTGAAAATTTTTCAAGTTTTTTTGAAATGAAAAATGTTGATTTTTGGGAGAATAAAATATTGAATTTTCATGGAATAAAAAACGTAATATCTCAATTTTTTAGAGTACTGTACGTAAAAATATTTTTTAAATTTTTGGAGAAAAAAATTCTTACATTCATCATACGAGTACAAAAAATTTCGAGCCACTGCCCTTTCAAGGAAAAAATCCAGCCACACTATAAAATGGCAAGTAGCCGGCCATGAATTTCATCATTGTACCTACGAAACACGAAGAAAAATAAAAAGCTGATTTAATAAAATTACGCTTTAGAGTACCGAGAAAAATCACAACGAATATCTTTTCGAACGATTTTACATAGAATAATATTTTAATATTTTGAATAGGTACCGACCAAACGTTGTAGTAGGTATGTAATGTATGCCCATGATTGAAAAAATCCTATAAGAAACAAACGGTTTGATGCGATGGAACCAATGAAAAAAAAATCTACCGAGCGTAAGGTTCAACATATTTTTCATGTCATATTACGGTATCTACACGACGCGATTCTCATAAATTTAGTCTATATTTTTGTTTTCTATTTTAATATGTAAATATGCGATATTTTTCAGTGAAAAAAAAACCTATCTAATAAAATACGTTCATCTAAGTTATATTACGAAACATGTTGATGTCATCGTACTGATAAATTTCTCAAAGAAATTTTTTTGTTTTTAGATATTTTCACAATTCGATTTAACCATTGTTGTTGTTTTTCTTTTTGTTGTAATTAACGCTAATCAAATACCTACGTAAAAAATTTCCAAATAATCTATAAGTAGAATTCGGGTACGTCCACGCTTAACCGAATGCAAACAGCACGAAATATAAATTACGTTTTTTAAAATTATAATTTTACTTCATGCGATAAATAAAAATTTCGAGCGAGTGGCTAAATTTTATAATTAATTGGGATACATTCCACGTCGACATTCCAGCCACAACGAGAATAATTCGATCAGGATCAAAGTGTGTGTCTAGGTAATTTACGAGTTTCAATTTACTCGTACGAACGAAAAATAAAAGCTAGTTTTCAACATTTCACACCTTTACGACGACGTTATAAATGAAATATCGTTTTGAGACATCCTATCAAATGTACCTACACCTTACATTAATTTCTGTGAAAGCATGTCAGATACTGTATAACGCTAAACGTATGTACTCATTTAATTATGTACTTATATACTTAAAAGGCTTTTATTTTTCCTATAATATTTTTAAGAATATCTATCTGTAAGCACATTGTTTATCTTAAAAACAAGTACGAACGTAAACAAATCAATGTATAAAGAAAAATTAATATAATGTTTGATCGTTGTTCAATACCGTAATTAAAAAGAAACCCAGTCTATTTGGATAGAAAGAGATAAGCAAGAAATAAACCCAAGTACCACTTTGTAGTAAAAATTGTTCAAAATCTTACCTGCAATGGTTCATCCGCACGAACTACGATGTCCATATTTGATCCTCCGATAACAACCTGCATAATGAAAAAAGCACTCAATAGATAAATCATGCTAACATTTTCAACACAATCGTAACAAAATCTATAGGGTTGAGATAACATTACCACTTTCTTCGATGATTTCTTCACGTCGATATTGGCACGAGTCGAATATTTCTTGAAACTTGTAGACGAACTAGACGATCTGAAAAATACATTCGGGATAAAAACTGAACAAGAAATAACTCGGATTAGGTACTAGATTATTGAAAAATACGTACGATTGTAGAAATTTCTTCTTCTCCAACGCGACTGCAATTTTACTGCCAACAATGGCATTATTCTTGATAAGAGCGATATCTAAAGAAACGAGTAGGTTCGATAAATTAAACAGTGACAAGCCATTTCATGAAACTTGCAACAAAGAAAAGTTAAAAATACGCACTAGAATTTAAAGATCTTCCTTCGGTTATCTTATTAACTTGGTCGAGAATAAAAGGTGTAGTCGATTTTCCAGATATGCCCTTTTCTTTACAATACTGCAAAGCTTTCTCGATAGCGTTTTGGATATCTTGTTCTGAACAGAAAAATCACACATCTTGAAACATTAAAAAAAAGGAAAAATAAATTGAGCAAATTATTAGGTACGATACGAACCATTTTGAGAAAATTCTTCGGGAATAGGAACACCCAATAAAATACCAGATTCCGATTGTAATTTCTTAACGCTGTATAATAATTCGGCAGCTTTCTGAGGATCGTTGACGTTGTACACACTTTGGTAACCACTTTGACGAGTATAAAAAGCCGGAAAATTCGTTGAATCGCCGTATGTAACAACACAAACGCCTAGGGTTTCCTAAAACGTATCCAATTTGAAATCATTCCTATCAAATATACGAGTTTGTTAGAGTAGGGTTAATTTACATGCATTTGTTTACAATTTACAATTAAAATTGATTAGTTAAATGATTCTATTTTTATTACCAAGTATTCCAAGGTACGTCCGATATCCAGAATGGATTTTATTCCACTGGAAACCACCATTATAGGGCTGCGTGACATTTCGATTAAATCAGCGCTGATATCCATACTATCTAAAACATCACGATGAACACCGCCAATACCACCTACGATAATAATTGAAAATAATACAATCAATTAGTACACAAGAGGTAAATAAATCACTGATAAATAATTCAGCTTCGTACCTGTTACAAAAACATCGATTCCAACAAGTTTTGATACCAGCAGAGTTCCTGATACTGTCGTACCGCCATTCAGGCCCTAAAAACACATCGCAGGTACAAAGATATTAGCCTTGTGGATTTTCATTTCACAATTTTACATGCTATAAAACCAGAACTTACTCTACTAATCGCGATAGGGAAATCTCTTCTAGATATTTTGATTTTTTCAGTCTCCGGTGAAGCTAGCACCGCCAACGTTTTCTCGTCAAGTCCTACTTTGATCCGACCATGAACAACGCCAATAGTGGCAGGAACAGCACCCTTTTGAAAAACACATTGTTTACAATAGAACACACTAACGAGGTGATACGTAATTTGTTAATTAATACGATTAAACTTTACTTGCTCACGGACGAGGTTTTCCACAGCTAGGGCTGTTTGCAAATTCGTAGGATATGGCATGCCATGTGTGAGAATCGTTGTTTCTAAAGCGACCACTGGTTTGTTTTCTGCCAAAGCTGCAGCTACTGGTTTGGCGATGTCAATGATGGAATGGTGAAAACGTCTGATTTGTTGGAGCATTTCACCAGTTGTAGATTTTTAAACCAGGTACGAGTCTGTACGAAAAAATGCTATCAGTATAGTAAACGTAGAACAGATAATACTAAATTATTCAATAAGGAAATATTATTATTTAACGTTACCTTTCGTTTTCAAATACACAAGAACTTTGAACCAAAGCAAAACCGAACATGTGATTCGAACAATCGAACACCGAAACCCGAACAATATAAAACGTCTTCACGATAAGATTTTGTTGAAAAACTGAAAGCGTGAGCGGTAAGATGGCGTTTTCGTAAACATTTTTATCAAAACTAGTTATCAATGTGAAGAACAAAATTAGCCAATTAGGTTGATTCTTGATAGAATTTTGATTTGATTGTTGATTGATCAAATGAGAAAGACTTGAAAATTGGCGGTATTTTTAAATCATTATAAAATTATATAGTCGCAAATGGAAGGTTCATCTATAATGACCTGTTAATACAATCAAAAAATTGAAAGAAATTTAATAGGTATACCTAGACCTACTCGTATGATTAATTCGTAAATTCCTAATCTAGGACGTATTTTAATTTTTAAAAGAAAATTATCTAGGGTTCCTTTTTTTAAAGCTTTATTTTCCCCGACGTCGAGAGTTCTTCTTTTATTACTTTTCAAAAAATCTCCTTATTCTATGTAGGTAGGTACCTAAGACTAAGGTCCCCCCCAAAAAAAATTCTAAACAGAAGTTTTAGTTGTAAATGAGGAATTTGAGACCTTTAGAATAAATTCTTGTTATTAGAAAAATTTAAGTTGGATCATTGGCTTTCCTCAGATTTTTCATAATACGTATGTACGTTTTGCAACTCGACCTCAAATTTTTGGTTCTAAAAATTGAAATAGAATGTGTCTCAGCTATCCACTGACTATACCTCTTTAAAGTACAAAAATGTTCGAAATCAAATGTAAAAAAAAATTGTAAAATTTGAAAACAAATACATTATACATTTTTTCAGATTTTTAAAGAAGAGTCTCAATAAAAAAAAAATCCAATTTTTTTTTTTTTTTAATTTTTAGTACGTAGGTAGTGAAAACTTTTCATCATCAATTTTTTCAGAATGACTTTTGGATCAAAATTTACAAAATTTTTAGAATAAATTTTCAAACAAAAAATTTCTCAATTGTTTTGCAGTAAAATTTTGAAATTTTTTTTGGAATAAATTTTGAAATGAAAAAATTATTAATTATTTTGAAATGGAAAATCTTTTATTTTTATAAAATAATGAATAAATTAAAAAAAAATTAAATTAAAAAATTATCAATTTTTGCAATAAATTATGAAATAGGCACCTAACTACCTACCTAATAATTTTTTTTTCTTCAATTTTTTGAAATGAAAAAATCTTCAAATTTTTGGAATTAACTTTTGGAATTGAAAAATTCTCAACTTTTTTGAGGTAAAACATATTTTTCAAATGCATTAGGAGTATATTATATTAAAAACCATTATAATATTGATATAATGATGACTAGTGAACTCTGTATACTGCAGCACCAAAGATGGAAGTCACAGGCCCCTTGAAGAATAGGACAACTAGAGACGTCTTGAAGAAGCATACCCAAGTTCAAAAACGATTTGCATTTCTATTATACATAACTGGAGCTGCAGAGGAGGGAGGAATCCAATTAGGGTGACCCTTATTTTCACTTTCAAATTTTTTTATTGTCTTACCGCCAAAGTTTTTTTCATTTCATGAGAAAATAATTCCCTAATTGGCTATTTTTTATTTTTCTCTAGCCCCCCCCCCCCCCCTCCTCAATAAATCCACCGATTTTTTAAATTCTTGCCTTTTTTAGTTATTACCAATCAAAGTTGTTCCTCTTCATAAAAATGTATACCCAATTTTGTATTCTCTCTAACTTAAGTTTATGTGGCATTTTAAGGCACTCCCAATTTTGAATTTTTCAAAAATGAAAAAAAAGAAAGAAAGAAAAAACGTACATAATAAATTGATAATTTTTTCCATCTACAATTTTGAAGTTGTTGCATTTCATTAGAAAATGATCCTCCATTCTTTCTTTTCCTCCAAATTCAATTTGATGTGGGGTCACAAGCCTCCCTTCATTTTAAAAAAGTATGAAAGTTTTCCAAATTTTTGAAGTTGTTTAGTTCTAACCTCACGAAATTGTTCCTTTTCATGAGAACGACTACAAAGAATTGGATAGGTACCTACTTGAGTTGGAAAATGATGTCTAAAAACGTCTGTATTATCAGGAAGTTGCTTTCTATTAAATTTCAACACCATTTGTTTTTCATAAAAATAGGTATTTAGACAACCATATTTTGTAAAGAAATTTTATAAAAATGAAATATTCAACCTATTCATTCGTTCTCGTATCTTCGCATTGCTGAAAATGAGACCATGGTTCACTTTCAAATTTCAATGAAAATTGTTGCATGGAAACTGAACCTTTTTAAAATTTACATCGTTTGATGATACTTACTTGATTGGACACGATTCTCATTCGTTCAGAATTTTCTTTCTAAATAAATTAATATTGTACCCAAACGTGCCTATATTCAAGTAACAGTCTTTAAATCAACACAACGAAATGAAAAGCACAAGCAATAATTTTTGTATTCGAAAACATGAACAATAACAACTATTATTAATGCATTGGTTAATGGAACAAATAAAATATATAATATTATTCATCAACTGTTATTTTTCCAACACAGAATAAAAATGAAATGTTAACAAGCACCGGGGAAAATGTGAAAAAAATAAGTACACACATAATAATATAGATCTTAAAAATAAACCAACCGGAATGGATTTCTAAGAACAAAAAAGTTTACCTCAAAATAATAAAACAAAAGGAAAAAGAAAATGGTTAACGTTATTATAATAATAATACGCATATAACACGAATATATGACTAGTCGTTAAAATAAAGTATATATTTTCTCGTTTAAATCTCAACACCACCATTATCAGTAAATATCAAATTACTGAGACCTTCCCTAGAATCGAATTTATCATAATATGGGGATTTTTTACGAGTAAATTCCAAATCGAAATCAGCATCGCTGTTATATTCACTCATAGATTGGCTACTTTCTTCGGAGTTCATCGTATTGGAGATGACTTCAACACTACCGTCTACACTGAGCGATAAATGAGAGCCAGATTGGAACATGAGAGACTGCTGGAATAAATCGTAATGTGGCAAAACATCGTCTTCGTTTCCGTCGTTGAATGTTTTATCGAAGGCCCCTGTGTTCATCATTTGATTCTGTATCATCTCCAGCCAGTTCGAATTATGCCACTGGAACTTCTCCAGCTTGACACGTTCGGTCCACGTATCGTCGAAATCTTTGATAATATCGAGACAAGCGCGACAGATTTTACGAATGCTTGGATTATTATCGTGTAGAAGATCGATGAAGTACAACGGAGCGTCTGTTTTTTTAGTAACGAAATCTCGAGTCATGGGATGTTGCAGGACTTGGTAGAAAACGAATATAATCTGTAATACGACCTCGTCGTCTTCTTGTTTATCTTTGATGTGATTTATAAGCAAAGAGAGGATTTTCTTTTGAAATAACGAATCGGCCATTGTCTCGTCGTAAGCCACTGTACCGAGCAAAATGAGTAATTCTAGTCGAATATCATCAGTAACGTAGTCGAGATCGGTGAAACATTTCTCGATAATGGGGAAAAGTTGGAATTTTTCAAACAGGGCGTGGTAATCGACATCGACTGTAGATAAATTTGCCAAAAATCCGATACATTCGCTGGCGAAATCTTTATTCGAGCGGATGTACATTTTGATAGATTTGGCTATTTCCGGCGCATAAATCTCGAACATGTGTTTGGTATTTGGATGTGATACGATATTACGAGCTATTTTCATAAATATCGGGTCTCTGGTGTTGAATGCTTTCTCCATGATCGTACTGATGCATCGATAATCGCATAAGGTTTCTGCGTTTTTGTTATTTAATGCCAAGTTGACGCATAAGGCTTTAAATATGGGATCACTACCGACCTCAGGGTCCAATATCATGTTTATGATGACGTTCATGCTGTCTGTATAGGCGAACATTGATTTAACACGATCGTCCATCGTGAAATGGTACAACAATCCGAGAATATATTTTCGATTCTTCGTTGTGCGATATTTTTCTGCCATATTGACCAGCTCAGATAGAAAACCAACTCTAATCATGTGCTCGGATAGTTTTCTGTCGAATGATAAATTAAACATCAATGGCAACAGATTATTCAGCAAGGGATTATCTTCTTTTAACGATAGCATTAGTAGTCGGGGTAACTTTTCTATTATATCCAACGAAACCGTAGTATCTTTATTCTCTTTGTAAATTGATAGCTTCTGTAAAAAACGCACTACGACGCACAACAATTGAATAGATTTCCTATCCAATGTTTGAACTAATAAATTCACTATATTACGTCGGCGCATTTTATCTTGAATTTTTTCGTTTTCAGAAATATGCAAAAGCAACGAGAAACAAGCGGTAAATAATTGATCTTGTTTCTTGGCGATTACTTCAATTCGATGAGGATTCTGTTCTAGTTTCATATCAGAAATTGAGACCGAATCTGGTATCAATGCGGAATATCTGCGATTTTCTTCGTTCAATTTTTGGTCGCTTTTTTTATCATCGATTGCTAAAGAGTACCTTCGGTTGCTTTTAACAGGTATTTGACTTCTAACTTTTTGCGAATCGGGCGATACAGCAGATTTAACGCTACGTGGTACTGGTAATTTTGACCGGAATAGTTTACTCTTATCGGCAGATTCGTCCTTGGGTGTTTCAGCGCCACTTTTCAAGTCTTCGTATTTTTTTAATTCGTGAGTTATTATTTCAATACATAGAGAGCCAATTTTCTGTTGCAGTAAAATATGATGGAATACGCTGTACTCGGAGAAACTTTGAAAAATATTGACGAGGTTGATACTCAAATCTAAATTCTTCTTCCAATCTTCTCTGAGAACGCGATACAGCACACTTAGTAGGGATTCGTTTTTAGTCAATTCGTCTAAATTCGAATTGTCTTTGCAGAGTTGTAGTATTAATCCGGAACCTTTGATTTTATCGGTCATTTCATCGTAGAGTAGTTCTATGTAATTCTCCAAATCCAAGAGATTGGCTTTTTCTTCAGGTTTACTAGCAGGTGGTTCATCGAACGAGCTAGAGTCTACGCTTTCGGTACTTTTCACAGATATAGAAGAAGCACACTGACGTCTGTACTGTAAGTACCTCAAAAGATGCTGAACTTCGTCGAGTTTCGAAGGATGAATCAATTTACATTTGTTGATTACGTCTTTGGCTAAGGCAGCACAGTTCGTAGATGGGTTCAGGCTGTGGAATCGAATCAATTTTTGGCATTTTTTCTGGTCTCCGATCATAGGTTGGCCATCGTCTCCCAAAATGAGAGCTTCGACCTCGTAATTAACGATCAAACAGTTTTCAGTGGGATGAATATCGACTGTACCAGTTTTTACTTTCTTTTTGATGTATCTCGCTTCACCAGCTGGCATCGTGAAGTTCTTTGACATTGATGATCGAAGAGGAATACTTGATTAATGATGAACAGCTTGGCAGATGGGTATCACAATTTGGAATTCATGACTGGTCTCGAAACGATAACACAGTTGGAAACACTGGTCGATAGATAAAAATAATATTTTACATTCGCGATACTAATGTGATCGATAACGGGTTAAAATTTGGTGTAACGAGCAAAATTGAACTGCGAAATTCAAGTGCAAAATTATTTAAATTTGAGCTTTTTTGAAACTTTTTGCAATCATTCTTAAAAAATAATTCGCAAAATTTTCAATGACAACAACAATGACCTGAGATGATTAACTGGATAGATGCAAAATTTCATCAACTTGGATCAGTTTGGAAATTTAAAAAAAAAAAATTTTGAAACAAATCGTAATTTTAAATGATTATTAATTATTTATTCATATTTAAACTATAATTTTTACAATCAAAAAAATGAATTTTATTCAGAAAAATTGTTATTTCTCCGAAAAATCGCAATTTATTTACGATAAATTTTGGCTACAGTTTTGTAATAAGAAAGCCAAAAAATGAAATTTGAGCTTTTTGTTTTGTTTTTTTTGCTACAGAAAAAATGGTGGGTTTACCCTGGGATTTTCAAGTTTACAAAATTATAATAATTAATTTTATTTAGATAACATTGGTGTTTTTAGAATTTAAATGTAATTAATATCTATTTTCGAAGGTGTGTTTTAAAGTAAACTGACTTGTGAAAAGGTGTATTCATAAACTGAGCGAGAAAAATGAGTTTCTCTAGCGACGAGGTGAACTTTCTGGTATACAGATACCTTCAAGAATCAGGTAAACCGGAATTATTTATCTATTGAAATAGCCTAAATATATCTCATTTTGATGGTTATTCATACGCTATGACGTACTGAAACGTTGCTGCGACGATATTCGTACATCACTTTAATCTTACGATGTTTCGTATGTTTGCAGGCTTCAAACATTCAGCATACACTTTTGGAATCGAATCACACATTTCTCAATCCAATATAAATGGAAGTTTAGTTCCTCCAGCGGCATTGATTAGCATTTTACAAAAAGGTCTTCAATATACTGAAGCCGAAATTTGCATTGGAGAGGTTGGTTGAGAATTCAGATTGGAAATTAGGTTGCTTACGGTGTCACTGGCCTTTTAGTACAGATAGAGAGTTATTACTCCGATGGAAATGATACCGACCAAAACAAATACTCCTATTGAATCGCTAATGTTGAACTTGATAGTTAATTCTGGACCGTATTTTTCAATACATGTACTGAGGTTGTTTATAGATGTATAATTGATGTAGACTGATTTCTTGAACGGATGTTTAAACATACTGTCGTTGGAAAGCTTGACGTTGGCTTGTGTAAGATTTCCAAAAGGAACTTTTCCAATAACGATTGCTTCGTCGATGTAAATTAATGTTGCTATCATCATTGCACTAGAAATTAACGCGGTAATAATGCCAACGTGAATGAAAAATACTTCCGACATGTTTCAAAATTTTAAACCTGCGTGTGGTTCATATCAGTTCATTTTTTTTTAAATTTACGAGCGTGCAATAAGGCAGCAAATAACCAGCTATTTTTTAAATGTGTTTCATTTCGTGCATATTGTGTTTCAGGATGGATCTGAGCAAAGACTTACGGAAGGATTATCGCTTATTGATGCAGTTATGCCCGATGTGGTATCCAACAGGTCGAATCATGTCGTTAAAGTAAAATCTGAAGGGGATATGCAAGTCGATGGTAATTTTGAAAATTATTTTCGTAGCTTTAGTGAACATTTATTAATGACAAACGATACCATTTTTTGCTTAGAACCTGCCAACGCTGCTCCAGCTGTTCCTGCAGCTGCTCATAGTGTCAATGAACCTGCAATTGATAGCAATTTAGAAATTCCAGCCAGTCGCTCAGTTGTATTGAAAGGACACGAATCTGAAGTATTCATTTGTGCATGGAATCCCACCAGCGATTTGCTAGCTTCCGGGTTGGTCTAATTGAACGTTAATTTTTCTAATTAAATAAAGGTCAAGTCTAATATTTCATTTATTTCAGGTCTGGCGACAGTACAGCTCGACTATGGGATATGACGAACACCACTGTGCCTCTGGGACATCAACAAGTTCTAAGACATTGTATCCAGAGAGGTGGAACCGAAGTACCTAGCAATAAAGACGTCACTTCCCTGGATTGGAATGTAAGCATTTTATTTATATTTTCAAAATCACTTCAGCACTTACTGAATTTTGATATTTTTTTAGTGTGATGGCACATTACTCGCTACTGGATCTTACGACGGCTATGCCAGAATTTGGAAAACTGATGGAACCTTATCGAGTACTTTGGGACAACATAAAGGACCTATCTTCGCTCTGAAATGGAATAAACGAGGAAATTATATACTCAGTGCGGGTGTTGATAAAGTATGAATATTGATAAAGCTCAGCTCAGAGTTATTGCTAATTTTTCCTTCATTTTATTAATGCATTGTTTTCATTAATCCTCATTTTAGACAACGATCATTTGGGACGCAGCTTCTGGAAAATGTACTCAACAATTTTCGTTCCATTCGGCCCCAGCTTTGGATGTAGATTGGCAATCAAACAACAGTTTCGCATCTTGCAGTACCGATCAATGTATTCACGTTTGTAAATTGGGCGTCGATAAACCCATCAAATCATTCCAAGGACATACGGTTGGTTGGAAATTTTGATCACTTGTGTGTACTCATTTTATGAGCCAACATGACTGATAATATTCTGTTTTCATATAGAACGAAGTCAACGCAATAAAATGGGATCCTCAAGGACTTTTATTAGCTTCGTGCTCCGATGACATGACCTTAAAAATTTGGTCAATGAATCAAGAAGATTGCGTACACGATTTACAAGCTCATAATAAAGAAATTTATACTATCAAATGGAGTCCTACTGGACCTGGGACGAATAACCCCAACATGAATCTGATTTTAGCCAGGTTGGATTATCATCGTCATTAAATCCACGAAGTTGGGTCGTGAACGAATATTTCTAATTCAATTTATTTTCTTCTAGTGCTTCGTTTGATTCAACTGTAAGATTATGGGATGTTGAAAGAGGAGCCTGTATTCATACATTAACCAAACATACAGAACCTGTTTATAGCGTTGCATTTTCACCCGATGGTAAATTCCTGGCTTCTGGTAGTTTCGATAAATGCGTACATATTTGGTCAACACAGGTAATAATCAATATTGGTATGAAGTAGGGATAATAGAATTGAAGGATAACGATTTATTAATTTCTAATTTGATTCACAGAGTGGACAATTGGTTCATAGTTACAAGGGAACTGGTGGTATTTTTGAAGTGTGTTGGAATTCTAGAGGAGATAAAGTTGGAGCTAGTGCTTCTGATGGAAGTGTAAGTTTTAGTCTAGTTTTATCAATTACCCAATGAGTTACATTTTCAACATAGAGTTCCTTTTTTACAGGTGTTCGTACTTGACTTGAAGAAATAATATGTAATTTTCTGTGAAAAACACCCTTTCTTTGTTGTTATGTGTTTATTTGGTTCATGTTTCTTTGGTAAATACCAGTCGCGATGAAATAAGGCGTTTGAAATGAAAGATATTATCAATCAAGACTTAACGTTGACGCTTTTTGTTTATGTGGCTGAGGGTTATTTTAGTAAATTTTGTACATTTTTTTATCACACAACGTGTTTTTACGTATTCATAATATGTAACACTTTTTAGACTTTTTTATTACTTTGCCTGTAAATTTTCATTCTATCATTTTAACTGTACATTATTTTGAATAAATTATTTGAATCTTACTTCGTTTCAATTTCACATACGTAGAAATAAATACACCCGATGTACTTAAAAATTGGTTTATTACAAATTAACGAGACACAGATTTACGAATGAACATCAGGAGGGATAGTTCTGATGATATCGGAATCTCCTGGATCTGTAACGGATAGCGCACTGACACGGAAGTATTTTCCACAAGCGGTTCCCAATTCGATATTGTTACCGGAGTAATGATGAACTCCAGTCTTTGCTAACATAGCGTAGTACTCGATTTCAGATTTCCTATAAAAGTAAACATTATATTTACAAACCTGGAAGAAAACAATATCGAGAAACGAGTACTTGAAATATGTTACATCATGGACTAGTAGAATTCTGAATCCAGTACAACTAGCAGACTTATTCGAAGTAACACACTGTACTCATCTACACGATAAACGTGGATGTGTTTCATAAAAAAGTATAACCAAGAGACTACTCCATAGGTCCCCTTTAACAAATACCGAGGGGTAGCCTACTTCTCAGTCTCACCTTAAAGGAGGTGTGTTGCTGGAAATTATAACTAATTTAGTTTTTCCTTGTCTAAGCGTTTTCAGGGTTTGTTTGAATCCTAGGACGCATTTCCCCGATTTCATAACGAGCTGCAGTCGAGTGTTGATCGATTCGAGGGTTTTTTTCTGTAAGCAAAAAGATTTACAGTTGCATGAATATGAACATAGAGTGACCGGTTATCTCTGCTAGAAGAACAGCAAAAATACACTGGGAAATAAGAAAATATTAATGAAACGTTGATGTACTTACAGATTTCTTTTGGATTGCCATTTTCTTAAGATTAATTTAACGAAAATACGATTTAAAACACTCAACGACTCAACGAGTTGATAAAAATTTTGAGAAGGCAAAATTTTTCGTTTTTGATAGTGGTGGTAAATTATCGATAATTATCGATAAGAAGCAAAATTAACGATAATCGATAATGATTGAAAGTTATCGATAATTATCGATAACTCGATTTTTTCTCTCCCCCCCCCCGTTTTTTTGATTTTATAATAAATTTGAGAAGTATTACTACAATCTGTGTTAAAAACAAACGAAAATTCATCATAACGCTATCAAAACATTTACAAACCACCAATAAAAACTAAAAAGTTGAAAACGGAAGAAATTTAAAAAAAAAAGAAAAAAAATCTTCTTATAACAAAACTTCACTAACGTCTAGATTGATTGTTTTGTTTACATTCATGGGGTGCACCTTCGATAAATTTTTACCAAGTCCAGTGCTACATAATACTTTATAGTCAAAATTGGAAGGGAGGAAGGGGTCTAATCGAAATTTTTGTAATAACTAAAAGTATTTGTACAACTTCAAGCTACAACTTTTGTTTGAAAATTTTTTCAATCGGGCCCCTTACCTCCCCCCTGTTTTTAAAAATGTATTTGAAGGAGTTGGATTATCCAAAATTGGTGGGGAGGGAGGGATCCGATTGAAATTTTTGTTATCAACAAAATTATTCCTAGTACTTCAAGCTACAACTTTTGTTTGAAATTTTTTTCAATCGGGCCCCTTACCTCCCCCCTGTTTTTAAAAATGTATTTGAAGGAGTTGGATTATCCAAAATTGGTGGGGAGGGAGGAATCCGATTGAAATTTTTGTTATCAACAAAATTATTCCTAGTACTTCAAGCTACAACTTTTGTTTGAAATTTTTTCAATCGGACCCCTTACCCGCCCCCTGTTTTCAATAATGTATTTGAAGGAGTTGGATTATCCAAAATTGGTGGGGAGAGAGGGATCCGATTGAAATTTTTGTTATCACCAAAATTATTCCTAGTACTTCAAGCTACGACTTTTGTTTGAAAATTTTTTCAATCGGGCCCCTTACCCTCCCCCTGTTTTCAATAATGTATTTGAATGAGTTGGATTATCCAAAATTGGAGGGAAGGGAGGGGCCCAATCGCAATTTTTGTGATAACCAAAAGTATAATTTTTCCTATAACTTTGAGCTACAAGTTTGTTGCAAAAATTTTTTAATTGGACCCATTTCCCCTTCCCCCTTCAATTTTTAATTAGTATTTTGGGAGTGTTATGCAAAATAAGTGGAGAGAGAGGGGCTCAATTGAAAAAGTTTTCAAAAAAAAGTTGTAGCTTGAAGTTTCGCTAATACTTTTGGTTATCACAAAAATTGCGATTGGACCCCTCCCTCCCCTCCAATTTTGGATAATCCAACTCATTCAAATACATTATTGAAAACAGTGGGAGGGTAAGGGGCCCGATTGAAAAAATTTTCAAACAAAAGTTGTAGCTTGAAGTACTAGGAATAATTTTGGTGATAACAAAAATTTCAATCGGATCCCTCCCTCCCCACCAATTTTGGATAATCCAACTCCTTCAAATACATTTTTAAAAACAGGGGGAGGTAAGGGGCCCGATTGAAAAAATTTTCAAACAAAAGTTGTAGCTTGAAGTTGTACAAATACTTTTAGTTATTACAAAAATTTCGATTAGACCCCTTCCTTCCTTCCAATTTTGACTATAAAGTATTATGTAGCACTGGACTTGGTAAAAATTTATCGAAGTTGCACCCCATGAATGTAAACAAAACAATCAATCTAGACGTTAGTCAAAAACTACAATGTAATTTTTATTAGTACCACAACGTGCATTGTTTTGAGCTTTGAAGTTTGAACTTTCCACACATCCACAACTTTCCAACCTCGATAAAAAAAAAGGTATGGCTATTTTTCGGTTCAATGACGTCTTCCATAGAACTCAATTTTTTAGAATTTTTTCACAAAAAGAATTTCTCATTATGTAAATTTATTTTAATTAAATATAAAATTCATTAAAATGACATGAATTGTTCATAAATTTCACATTTTGCTGAAATTTTTACAAGAAAAAGGAATCTACGAAAAGTGAAAATGAAAAACAGGAAGTACGAGTACGACAAAGTTTCGAAATATTCACAGATCAATACTAATCGAATGTCAATCGATCGAAACTTGACCTTACGTTCATTGTAAACCATTCTGTGCAATTTCTGCGCTGGAGATTTGATTTTGACCAATTACGCAGAACAACAAAAAGTTGACGTTATAACTAATCTTGGAAAATTTGTTCTTATTCGTGGTTTTGGATGATAATGTCGTATTGAGCTTGAATTTTCGTGGTATTAACTGATTAATTTCGTAAATCGGACTGTTTTAGCCGATTTCCAAACATTTCGGGGCCTTGTTAATAATCGATAGTGTCACTGAACTGATTTTATTTTCGTTGCACCGATTGTGTCGCATTAGTTTTTTTGTTAATTTTATTAAAGCAGGTGTGTCAATAATCTGCTCGATTGCGCGTTAACGAACTTCTCGGTACATAAAAACCCTTTAAAAACATTTACACATTGAAAGTGCTATTAATATTGTGTATGTGTCTTAAATGCAGCGAGTAAAAGGACACGGAAATCAAGGTAAATTTTGCCCTTTAATGTTGTTCTGTACACTAAAGCACCGAAGATGGAAGTCCAATTTTTTTCGACTTCGAGATTTTTATTGTTTATGAACCTACAAGTGTCAAAAATTCGAAAAACGTAAAAACCTCGAAGTTTAAAAAAATGTGACTTCCATCTTCGGTGCTTTAGTGTACAGTGTTCTTTTAATCGCACTATCTTAATTGCGTTCAAATATATCGGCTCGATAGTCACGATGATTGGTGATTAAACCGGTCGTTAGTTCGATGGTAGAACTCGTTAAAGATCCGATGAAAATTTAATGTTATCGATTTTCATTTTTCTTCAGGTGGTGTACGAAATGGAACAGAAAACAGCGAACATGAAAACGTGAATAATTGGGCAGCTCATCAAGTACGTTTTGTGTATTTATTGTCGTGAAAATATAGCATAGTCGAAGTGAGTCGAACAATGTCTGTTTTGAATATTGTTCGCATTGTTGATTGTTATGTTGAGGTCATTTACCCCGATGATATTGGCATTACTCGCAAGGTTGTTTTCTTTTTTCTTTTATTTATAGTAACACACGATTGTTTTTGTTTTTGCAGAACTACAACGCTGCACCAAATGGGTCTTTAACGGTTGCCTCGTATTCTATGTCAAATTACTATGGAGCTTCATATCCTTATCCGGCTTATTGTGTAGGAGATGGCGCGACGACTTGGCCAAATAATGAAGGTATTACTTATATGAGCGAATACAACGGCCAGATGGCTCCGGCAGAAGCAGCATACGGCGTAGAAGGTATGTTCGGCGCGGCCACATTCGGCGCTCATTTCGGCCAAACGGCTGCCCCGAACGCTGCCTCATTCAATTACTTTCCCGGCACTGCCGAGTACCAAGCTTGGGAAACGAGCGCTTCGCTACCTCCGATGGCGGATAAACAATACCAAGAGTATTACAGGGAGAACTTGTACGACAGTAGTAAGACGATGAAAGGATTGGATCAACGATTGCACAACTTAGATATAAACGCAGATACAAATTCGAACAAAATGCTGGACGCGTCCAAATACTGTTACGGTGTCGTGAAACCAGACCCGTATACAAATTCGCTTCCTCAAACCGTCGAAAAGAAAACTACTTGGGCGTCGGTCGCGAAGCAGCCGGCTAAACCAATGCCTCAGACGAGTAGCACCGGAACGAAGAAAAAAGGACCCGGTATGCCACCTCCGCCGATCGTTCCTGGGCGTCATAACATCGATTTGAATACCTGGGAAGTGAAAAACAACAACGTTGCGAAGACACCGGTAGCTCAAGCTCCGCCTCCTCCTCCTTCAGTCAATTCTTTAGCTAAGCCGATTTGGAACGGTCCGATCATTAGTCCGGATCCGCCGTCCGAGCCGATTATACACATGACTCCGAATACATCGGCGCCACCGCCGCTACTTCCATGTACCGCAGCACCGCCACCGCCGTTAGCTCAAAAAATCTACACCAATAGTGTGATAACTAATCGACCTCCGCCGCAAGCTCCACCAACCTCGGTGTACCAAGCCCCACCGCCGTTGCAGCCGGTCGTCAAAGCGCCCGTTTCGACGTCGCCGCCTCAAAGACAAACGTCGCTGTCGCCGGTGCCGCCTTCATCGACGACATCGTCGACGTCGCCTTCGTCCTCGATCGTATCGCCGTATTCGGTCGTCGATAAACTGAAAGAAAAAAATATCTACAATCCATCCGAGCTAAATTTACCACCCAAAGGTACCCGATTCTTTGTAATTAAGTCGTATTCCGAAGACGATGTGCATCGTTCGATCAAATACGAAATTTGGTGTTCGACCGAGCACGGTAATAAACGCTTGGACGACGCGTTCAACGACCAAAAAGCTGTCAACGGAGCCGTCTACTTGTTCTTTTCGGTCAACGGTTCGGGCCATTTTTGCGGCGTAGCGCGTATGATATCTGCTGTCGATTACGGTGCGTCCAGCTCCGTCTGGGCTCAAGATAAATGGAAAGGGCAGTTCAGAGTGCGTTGGATTTACGTGAAAGACGTGCCGAATGGTCAATTAAGACATATACGCTTGGAAAACAACGAAAACAAACCGGTAACCAATTCCAGAGATACTCAAGAGGTGCCCTACGACAAGGGCGTCAGCGTTTTGAAAATCATACACTCGTATTCGCACACCACCTCGATTTTCGATGACTTCACTCATTACGAGAAACGCCAAGAAGAAGGAGATTGCATCAAGAGAGCGCCACCTCCTCCCATGCATCAACCACCTCACAGGAATAACGCCTTCGGCTCGAGGAGCTCTCAAATTAAGGTAATATCTCAATCATAATTGCAATCGGTTAGAAATCATCGCACCGTGATATTACAACTAAAATTACACATAAGATAGTTTTCAATTATCTGTCCGAGTTAAATGAGTTTCGAGAAGTTACCGAGAAGGTTTTAATTGCCGAGCTTTTATAGTCCTTTTTTTCAGCACCGAATCCTTCTCGGAAAGTTGATTAACATTTTTCCCCCATATTTCATTTTTAATGAAAAAAATCCGCCACTGTTTGCATTCTACCTCCTCCGCCTTAATTTAGAATATTATACCCAGGAGTATCTTTCACTGGGCTGTAAATTTAACTAACTCGTCCGACTTTTGCTTTCGTTTCCCCAATATCCTGCCTTATAGGAATATTTCATTTCGTTCAATATTTATTCAGGTAGAAAGCATCTTGCGTAAAGTGAATTCGATAACGAGAAATAAATAATTTATTCAAACATTGATAACGAGATGAACGAGGAGTTAATAAGAAGAAACGTCGTAGATTTTTCATTCGAATTTGCTCGCATTTCACGGTATTGTTCCTAAAACGGAAAATTTTTTGTCCGCGATAAAGTTTATTTGAACTGAATTGTTTACAAGAAAGCTAATCTTAAAAATACTTATTATCTTTATTGTAATCTAGGTAAAATAATTTCTATTCGTGGATATTCCTAGGATCGGTTATTTGTACGAAAATCCGCCTGCTGCATCATTTGCTCACCTTGAATTTTGCCAAGTCCAGTACTACATAAATATTTGATATTCAAAATTGGTGGGAGGGCGGGTCCAATTGAAATTTTTTTTATAACCAAAATTATTCCTACAACTTCAACCTACAACTTTTGTTTGAATTTTTTTTCAATTGTACCCCTTTCTCTCCAACGATTTCGCATAACACTTCGAAGATACTAATTAAAAATTAAAGGAGTGAGGGGGGAAAGGCCCAATTAAAAAATTTTCTCAACAAAAGTTGCAGAATAAGGTCGTAGAAATAATTTTGGTTATTATAAAAATTTCGATTGGACCCCTCCTAGACCTTCAATTACACATAATATTAGGGAGATACTTATTCAAAATTGGGGAAAGAGTCCAACTGAAAAAAAATTTTAAACAAAAGTTGTAGCTTGAAGTTCTAGAAAATAGAAATAATTTTGGTTACAACAAAAATTTCGATCGGACTCCTCCCACCCCACCAATTTTGGATGATAAAATTTATTCGAGATACATTGAAACATTATTAAAAACAGTGAAGTGGTAGGGGGCCCAACTGAAAAAAAATTTCAAATGTAAGTTTTCGCTTGATGTTCTAGGAATAATTTTGCTTATTACAAAAATTTCGATTGAGGTTTTTCTTCCCCAACCACTGTACAAATTAGGTACACGTATAAAAATCTCCATCAGATGATTTTCAAAGTTGAAGAGGAAGGAGGGGTTCAATCGAAATTTTTATAATAACCAAAGTTATCTCCAAGACTTCAAGATACACCTTTTGTTTGAAATTTTTTTAAACTGGGCACCTACAGGGTGTCTACAGGTCATGAAAGTCGCGAAAAATTCATGAAATTGGAAAATGGGTCATGAAAGTCATGGAAAAGTCATGAATTTTTGATATTGACCGAACAAAATTACAAATTTGCTTATTAGTGAAATTTTTTTCATACTGTTGCATCTTCTCAAAAAAAAACATAAAATATTGTGATTTTTCTGAAGAAGAAAATCAATTTTCTTGATTTTTTTTCCGAGGGGGAGGCGATCTCTATATTTTTGAAAAAAATACCCATTCCACGCAATGAACAAAAAAAAATTTGAAATATAAAAAAAAAAAATTGGCAAAAAAATTTTAAAAATTGTTTTGGAATAAAAAACATATTCACGCCACCATCCTTAGGTAGTTACTGTACAAAGCTATAGAAAAAAAATCTCAATTTTTTGGAATTTTTGTTCAATTCTAACGGATTTGGCAATTTTTTTCAATTCCAATAGTTTTGGCATTTTTTTAAAGATTTTTTCAACCTTACAACTGTAGGGTTTCTCGAGTAATTATTTCCAAAAAAATCATCAATTTTGTAAAAATTTGAATTTACGAATCCAATAAATTTTTTCCAATAAATTTTTATTCAATTCCCGCTAATTTTACAATTTTCTTTCGATTTCAGCAAATTTTGGAATTTTTTTTTTTTTATCCCTACAACTACTTTTGTTGAGAAAATTTTTTAATTGGCCCCTTCCCCCTCACTCCTCTTGTTTGGAAATCTTTTCAATTGGGGCCTTAGATACAGAAATTTGAAATTTTTGAGAAAGAGGGCAGACCCTCGGAAAAGGGACACCTTAAATACATAGGTAGGTATTATAAACTCTCATAACTCAGTGAAATAAGGAAAGAAATTTCATTTCGGGTTGCATGATATTTTTTTATTTTAAAATATTCCTTCTCTTGTCCTGATCAACTACCAAAAGGTTCCCGCAGCACTCCCCTCGACGAGAAATTCTCCAAATGTGGACCCAATATTGCCCCCTCATTGTTTTTTGTTCATCATTCTTCAAAATATGCATTTAAACAGAAAAATCATAATAACTAAAATTAAAATAGATAAAATTTGCAACAAAAAATGTTCCATTAGTTTTCTTCAAAAAGTGAACGGGTGGCGCAAAAACACACGTCAAAATATACAGGGTAGAAAAAATGAAGATTATTCTTTTTTTTCGGGGATAATATACAATTTCAAATGTGGTCGAATGTATGCGAATGAAGACACACCACAGACTCAAAAAGGTCTCCACCCCTCCTCTCACGTTATGTGTCTAAATTGTGGGCACGTTAAATTCCTCCTTTAAAAGAATTCACCAACTCTTATTCGCGGAAATAAAAACAAATTCTTCATTTTTTCCAAACGTTAATTTTGGTTTTACATTTGGAGGACTTAACGAAGGGTGAGTTTTGGAGACTTTTTGGTAGTCAATTGGGACCCCGAAAGGAATATTTAAAAATCCAAAAAATTCATAAAATCCAAAATCCAATTTGCTCAATTTTTCTGGTCTAATTTTACTGGACTGGTCGATCGGACGAACCTTTTTTTTTATTTGCGACTGTATTAGTATCCTTAGAAATTCACCCAACAATGAAATGAACGGAAACTTTATTGTTTTACACGTGTCCATGTCCATCGAGATAGTGCAAAAAAGATATGATTTTATAACGTAGATAAGTACAGTACGTGCTGGGCATGTTGGGAGAAATTACGAGTACTTTATCTCAACGTAGAATCGTGAAGATAGACACTTACATAAGATTATAAAGATTGTGGGAATGCGTGTGCGTGTTGAGAATTCCACTGGTTGGTGTTTTTTTTTCTTTTTGAAAATCCGACGAACCCACGTTCAATTTGGAGGGTTCAAAACGAAATAAATTGGAGTAGGTTTGAAATGCTGGCTCGTGTAGGAGGGATTATCACCCTCGTATCTTTTTATTTTTTTACCTCGTTCAGCGATCGATTCGAAGGTGTTCGTATTGCGAACACTTAGCAAAAAAGAAAGAATCGACGAATGCAATGTAATCAATTAATTATGTTGTAATTGATGACAATGTTGCAGTTATACTCGTACTTTCGCTACTACATGTACGACGTACGTAGGCTCTTGCCCTGTCTGATGACAATGTTTATTGTACGTGTCGTTATCGGGTATGATTTGACACTCAGTCGGTTGGTAAATATGTTTGTGAAAATGAAAGAAAACTGGAATTTTTTTCCCTCGCTTCAGATTTTAAGAAAGATAGCGTGTGTCTCATTAACACGTGTACGTAATATCGATACGGGTAAGCGTGTTGTATTTTTTTCTTCTTCTTTAAGCTACCGTCGAAAGTAATAAATTTACTCTCGATGGGATGCAAAAGCGTTGAACTCGAACAGACCTGTGGAACGTTTGCTCGTGATTGTATCAAATTGGTGTTTCATTAAGAAACGTCTCACGTCGTTTTTTAAAATTTAGCTCGTTTCGTTAAATGATTGATTAGAGATGACAAATTTATCAAGGGAGAAATGAGAAAATCGGCGTAAATTTTATTGGTTCGAGGGGACAAAGTTGTAGGTGGTCTTTAGTCATGTCTATTTTGAGAGAATGAAGATATCCAGCTCTCTTTTTCGATTTAAAACACTTTGAAATGTCCTCAGAGCGGTTCGCAGTTCTAAAATAATTTCTACCTCGTTATGCAGTGCTCTCGTGTCATTTCCTTCGAATTTGAATTTAATAATGACACTGAGCGAAGACGCAGAAAAGTTTTTACATCAAATTAAACAAAAAGTTCTGTTAAGGTACTTAAAATTAAAAAATTGGAAAACGACCAAAGGTGTTTCATCAAAAAAGTCTATACATTCCAAATTATACTTATTTTGAAGAAAAAAAATGAAGATCCTCGTTATTTAAATTTTACGAAAAATTTTCTCTCGCACGAGCAAGGTTATATGTAAATGCAATAAACTAAGACCGAAAATTGCCAAATTTAGGACTCTAGAGGGCTATAAAACACAAATTTTTGTAAAGTGAGAATTGACTGATACTTGAAACAGGACCAGTATTAAGTATTCAAAATGCAAATTTCTAGCTCGTAGAATAGAAGGCATAAAGTTTTGAAAATTTAAGTGATCTTTAGAGGGATTCATTTTTTGCCACAATAATTTTCATTCAAGGTCTCATAAAAAATTATTATTAAAATAATCCATGCGTGATCTAAGTTTTCAGCTGAGTTTTCATTACAGGAAAAATCAATTGTCTCGTTGAAATTTTTTTGAGATAATGCAAATGGGGACAATATCTAGTAAAAGGTTATTGATTTTGAAGTTTGAACGAAATCGACGAACCAGTTCGACTCTTATTTGACTACATTTTTGTAAAGAACTTGGTAAATTTTTTGCATTTTTTCTTTCAAACGAGATTTATTTCATTGATCATTTTCTTGCTAAACAAATTTTTTTTTAGCAAAAAATAGTTTTCTCAAAACAAAAATTCTCTTTTAATTTGACAAAAATTCAGAATTTAATGAAAATTGAAGTTTTAATAATTTTTAATGTTTGATAACTTTTTACAATACAGAGTAATTTAAAATCCTGGAACATTTTTCATCTTTATGAAATATTGAAATTTTTAGAAATTCAGGTCATCATTAAAACTTGAATAATGATGAAAATTAAAAATTTTTAAAAATGGAAAAATCGTCGCCCTATTACCAAAACTGTCTAACTCCACAGTTTTTTTTGGACGTTTTTGGAAGATTAGAAGTGTTTTTTCTCTTTACATCTTCGTTAAAATATTACATCAACGATATTTACAATATCTATCGATGAAATATTACGAAACAAAATGATCGATAATGCACAAATAATATTTCTCTTGCTGCAATTTGCCAGTGAGCCCAACAACACCGATTTTGAAGTTAGACAGGGAAATAGGGCGACGAAATCTAGGTATAAAAATTTTAAAACAAATTTTTAAAAGTTGGTGTTCAAAATTTGATGAAAATTTGTAATTTCGTAATTTAAAAATTTCAGTAAAATTTTCAAAACCAAATGAAAATTTAATAAAATATTTCTCTGTTTTTAAAAATAAAGATTTGAAGTAAAATTTATTTTTTAAGGTTTTAAAATTTGGTCAAAATGCAATATTTCAAAAATTCACAGAATTTGCCAAATTGCCAACAGTAAGTTTAAACTTGAAAAGAAGAGAATAGTTTTTGAAAAAAAAAATCTTGAGGAAATGTGATATGCTCGTTTTCTTCGTACAAGAAAAAATTATTCAAATTCAAAATAAACCAAAGTTGAGGATTTGGATTTTAGATTTGAGTCTAAATTCACCGTAAAATTTGCAGAATTTTTTCAAAGTATGTAAAAATGTTTATGACAAAAAATTGTATTTTTTTTCTAGGTAAAGAATTTCTCAAGTACAAATTTTTTCTCAAAAAATAAATTTCTTACAGACAATACCTACTTATAGTAAACTATTTTTGAATTTAAAAAAAAAAAAATCAATGGGAATAATTTAAATAAAAAAGAAAATCTTGAGGGAATGTAATTGCTTTGTACAAGAAGAAATTTTAAGCAAAAAAGAAGTCGATGAATAAAATTTTTGACATGAGTTCAATTTCAACATAATTGAAGTACTGATGTAAAGTGGTATAAATCATTTTTGAAATTGTAATTTTTTTTTTTCGCGAGTCGTTTCTTTGCTGAAGCATTTTTCTAATAGAAATATTTTTCGTTTGAAAAAAAACCTTTCTTGAAAAATATAGTTCTTTTTATATAGGAAGAAAAACATTCTAAAATTTCCAAAAAAATTGAGGAAAATTTTATGAAAAGAAAATCTCTCCAAAAGTACTATTTTTGTCCGAGAGAGAATTTTCAAAAATTATTTTCATTTCAAAAGAACTAACATGAGTGTAAAATTGAGGATTTTTTCTCTAAAAACGAGATCTTTCATAACTGGTTTGTACCCAACAATAACTTAAAAGATTCTTTTCTGAAAAAATTTAACGTTAAAAAAAATAAGATTCCTCTCAACTAAATTTTTTCCATAAAAATTGATAACGTTTTCATCTATTTTTTTTTTTTTTTTTGAAAAAATAAAAAATATTAGATAAGATTTTTTCTCTCTAAAAACAAGATTTTTTTTAGAAAAATAATTTTAAAAAATACAGATTTTTCCTCCAAAGAATTGAGATTTTTAGTGGTATTTTTGGAAAGTGGTGCAATTTCATTCATCTTTTCACTTATTCCCCTTCACCTTTTGAAATTATTACCGGACGGATACGTCATTGTACTTACAAAATAGAAATGATTTCCAAGCACATGCATTACATGGACGTATCTCTAGAAATTTTCTACCTGTATATCCTTGAAATTTTTTTTCGCGAATCTTCTCCTACGTCGAATGGAATTTTACTGATCTCATTGCATTCTTACGATTATTTCGCATCGCTCACCTCGTTATATCGTTGGTAATTTTTACGGCCGAATTAACGACATATAATATATTCTCTTGTTTACGAGTACTGCAGCATAACCAGCTAAATTTTTTCGTACACGTTCTTCAATTGTTACACTAATTGACTGGCGGGCGCAATATTCCTGTAGGACGAAGCAAAGAGGGAGGGGACAAGCTATAGACGAATGTATAACAAAGCAAGCGCTGGCAATTTTTTTTTTTTTTTTTTTTTCATTTCTAATTAAGTTATCATAGTGTTTTTGGACGTCCTTGTGAGATTTTTTTCTCGTCCACTGTTTCATTGGTGGAAATTCAATTCTCTGCAGACGTTATTGATTTTTTTTTCAATATTTATTGCGAGTATTTGAAAGAGCGTAGAATTACGAGTATTTAAAACGAAATGAAATTGATAGAATTTTTCCATAGTTCGATATTTACGTGCGCATTTGACTCACATGATGTGATTCTCGAGGATCGGAGGGGGTAAAATGTGGTACTTTTTTACGCTCGAGACATTTTTTCAAACTATGTGTATACTGTATAGGTAGAGAAATTGAAAAATATGAATTGGCATAATTTTTTGGAACCGTTGTAGCGTATTTATGAAGAATTTGCTGTCTGTAGATTCACCTATGCGAATAAGTATGATATTTAAACCATCGTCGTGGGTGTACTTTTATTCGGTTCGACTTATTTATTTTTTTTTATAACCGACGAAGATACGGTTAAAAGAACCACTGTAGGTGGAAAAGTAGGTATAAAATTCGATTGAGAAATTACGGAGTTTTGAAAATAGTCTTTGAAAGTGGATTTTATATTTTTTATACGAAAGAAATGAAAAGAATTGAGCAGGAAAATAAGTATTTATATAATAAAATTCAAACTTTTTTTAAGGAAAATGGGAGTTTTTACGTTGACAGATGACGAGAATGGCATTTTTAAGGCGATTTTATTAAACTGGAAACAGCCTTTATTACAGACTTAGGTAAAAGATGTGGAATTTTAAAATGAAAAGAAAATTGGACGATGTGAAATTTTATTATTGACGTTTGTAACATCGCCGTTGTTGTTTTTCGATTGAACAGCAAGCAAATAAGTCGAACAACTTGTGATATGTGTTGATGTACGATACGAACACGATGTTTTGGGAGTATTTCCACCTTGAACTACGTTTACGGTCAGTTTTAAGGCCACACAGTTGATCATAAAAATTAACGAAATGCTCGTCTCTTACAATAGGTAATTTGTTTATTTTATGAGAAATCGCCTTTTTAGTTGGAATGCTTATGTATCGTATGTATGTACTGATTGCGTATTGGCGAATTGCATGGCAGGTGACTTCATTTCGCGAGGTCGACCAAGTCCAAGTATGTAGAGAGAGACGACTCGATGATGGTAAATATTGCTTAGTTGTTGAATGTGTCGATAAAATTATTTAACATATTACCTATCGTTTGGCAAAATATTTTTTCAGTGAATCAGAATGAATAATGGGCTGGCCAGTGGCCATGGTGTGATACCCCTTCTCGGGGTCAAATTGGCTCTAATTTTTTTTTCGAAATTGTAGAATTTAAAATCGATTGATTTTTGTTAGAGAATTTGGTTTTATTTAATAAGTAAAGAAAAGTGCCTAAATATTACGAAAGAGTTGATTTTATCATTATTTATATAAGATATTATATTATTCTGATGATTTTTCGGAACTGCTCGAATACGAATAATTGATTAAGTTCAAATGGAAAATTGAAAATGTAAAAAATAAGTAAAAGGACATCCGAATGTCAAAATTGAAGAAAAAAAAATTATGGAATTGAAAAAGAGTACCTATCATTTTAAAATTAAATGTGTAAAATCCTTGATTTTTTTCCTGCCAAATTAAAACTTCCTTTGAAAAACTTTGAATCAGAAAAAAAAATATGTTGAAAATTATTCTCAAAGAAAATTTATAAAAATTTGAATTCAAACTGAAACGAATTTTTAAAAATTCATAAACTGAACCACAAATTCAGAAATTAGTAAACATTTACCAACAGAAATTGACCAAATTGTATTGATTAAATCCCAAAAAAAAGTCAAATTTGGAAATTTTAAAATTAAAATTTAGATTTTAGATTGTTGAGACACGCTAAGAAAGAATTACCTAATTCGATTTTAAAAATTTCAAAAAATATCTACTTATCAAAATCCAAGAAATTTTCAGAAAAAAATTATCAAAATACATTAGAACCTCGATTATCTGATTTATTAATTTGTGCGAAAGGTCATCGGATGTCTTGAAAAATTGGATAATCGATTATTCGTTTCTTTTTTGAAGAAATGCAACAAAAAACTTAGTATTACAAAAATTTTAAGCAGAAAAATAACCACGAACAAACAGAAAACAGCAAAAAAAAAAGCACACAGTAAATCACTTCGGATTAATCTAAAACTAGTAAAAAATAAAATGATGAAAAAATTCTCGATTTTTTAGTCTTTTAAAAAAAAATTTGGAATAAGTTTAATTTTTTTATTTTGAAGGAAAAAAAACAGTTTTCTGGAATGAAAAATATCTTGTTTTGAATTGAAAAAAAATTGATATAAAAAAATCAAAAAATTTTTGGAATAAAATTGTTGATTTTTTTTGTGTTTTTGCAGATTTAAAAAAAAATAGAATACATATTTTATTTGAATTTTTTCAAGTAATCACGAATTTTTTGGAATAAAAAAATTCCAATTATTTGAAATGTATTATTCTGATATTTTGAACTGAAACTGAAAAATTTTCAATTCTTTTTTCTTCTGAAATACATATAATATATTATAATTTTTTATTTCGATTCCAAAAGATTAACCACAAACTGAAAAAAAAATTGAAAATGATTCAAGTAGGGAAAATTTTTGAGATTTACTCGTATTTTTAAAATAACCTAAATTTCAAAATATCAACCTGCGATGTCCTATAAAATTTGCTGAAAAAATTTTTAAATCAAAAACGAATTTTTAAATTGTTTTAATTTTTTATAGTTATGTTAATTTGAAAAAAAAAATCAAATTAATTTTCAATTTTTTTCGTTTCATTTTTTTAAATTTAGGAAGATTTTTTTTTAATTTTCAAGAATTGAATCACAAATTGAAAAAAATGGTAAAAATTTATGGATAAGTGTAGTAAAAAAATTATTATTTCAACTTTTTTGTGATTTAAGAGAATGAACAAAAACTGCTTTTCATGCTGAATGTATAATTATTAATCACATTTAAAAGCTATAAAAAATTGAATGGATTTCAAGAAAATTTTAGGAATTCCAAAATCGAAAATAAATTGAAAAATGAATGAGTTTGAAAATAAACAAAACTTCAATGATATGTAGTTAGGACATGAAGAAAATTTTGGTAAAAATTAATTTTAGTGAAAAATTCAACACAAAACTTTGAAATGTTCAAAATTTTAATTTGGAAAAAAAATTATTAAAAATATTTTGAAAAATTTCCTCAAATAAATCATTCAAGCAAAAATAAGTTGTAAAGAAAATTTTTAATTGTTTCAATTTTTTTAAAATTATTAATAGGTATACTTATCTATTTCATAAAAAAAAATCAAATTCATTTTTAACCAAAATTAAAAAAAAAAAAAAAAAAACATGAATGGATTTTTAAAAAACTTTTGGAATTGAGCCTAAAATTTGAAAAATTTGCAGGATAAGTAAGTAAAGAAAATTTCACTTTCTCTGAAAAAAAAATTCAGGAATAAAATCAATTTGAGTAAAAATTGAGGAGTTCTAATTTTTTTTATAATTTGAAAAATAAATAAATTACCTACACCTATTTATTTTTAAACAAAATTTGAAGAATTATAGTAGGTACTTATTATTTTAATTGAAAATTGTTGCATTATTTTGGAAAAGGTCCCACTTTGACTTGTCGGTCCAAAATGAGTTAAGACCGGGTCTTTGTAGGGTAGAAAATACTCTGTCCAATGAGATGTTTTCGAAGTCTGTTTGATAATTTTTGAGCGTTGTACAGCGTTTCAAAGTTGAAAGTTCAGGAAATGAAAATTTTTGGGAAAAAGTTTTAAAATTTTGCCCATAATTTTTCTTATTACTGTAGAATTGCCCCTATTATAGCTAAAAATTGCATTGACCACTCATTTGAAAGGAAATTTTATGCTCTACAACATGGGGGCCTTGAAAATTTTCCTTGAGTCGAAATTGGACCTGTCGTAATATGGATTTTGATGAATGGTCAACTTAAATTCCTTAGTTAACCGACTTCCCGCGAGTTGCGCTAATGAATTCTTAGTCCACATGAAATAATACACCTTCCACTTACTGAATCCATCAATAACTCAAAACGTCCCACTTTGAACATTTTTACCTAAGAATGTGATTTTCTCAAAACTATGAAAAAACTAAAGTGGGACCTTTTCCAAAATAATGCCACAATTCCTAAAATAACGAACCATGGTACAAAAAAAAAAATCATAAAAAAATTTATTCAAGCAACAAGTTGAAAAAACTTTCAATTTTTGCAAATTTTTTAATAATTTTCGAAATTAATTTCAATACATGATTTGAAAAAAAGGTTCAACTGAACTAATTATCATTTTTTTTTCAATTTAAAAGTTTAGAATATCAAAATTGAAGATCTTAAAAATTACAGAAAAAAAATCTTTCATTTTTTAAACTCATTTTAAAACAAAATTTCAAATATTATTTTTAGTCAACTTTTTCAGTCATAAATTTCCAAAAAAAAAAAAATTCAATTTTTTCATAACTATACTCGATGAAAGTCGAAAAAATTTGAAAATTTATATTCAAACAAAATTTGTATCGAAATTAATACGGAGGTGGTATCATTTCTTTAGTATTAAATTTCAGAATTTCTTACTAAAACACTCTAAAACTTTTCTAAAAAAAAAATGAAAAATAGTCGAAAACAAAGTTTTGTTGAATTTAACAATTTTTTGTACCTAGTCAACATATCTATTAAAATTTAATTTCTTTTTAGGATTTTCTCTTTAAAGAAAATAAAATACTAAAATTTTTCGATAATTTACAAACATTTATTCTAATTTCAGGATCGAGACGGTGGCGGCATGGGTGGCAGCAACAGCGGCAGCAGCAGCAGCAGCAACAATTACAATTCGAATCATAACCGTCGCGGTGGCCGAGAGGGCGGCGGTGGTCGCGATAGCGGCCGCGACAGTGGCTGGGAGAGCCGGGACCGGGACCGAGACCGCGAACGAGAACGAGACCGAGACTGCGGCGGCCGTGATGACCGCGGTAGCCGTAATAACAATGGCAATAATTTCACTAACCACAGGAACCAATGGAACTCATTACGATCGTAGTTTAATTAATTTGTACAATGATATTATTTGTTTTTTTCTGCCGGCTTCCCCTCCCCCTTAAGCTCCCTCATCATCGACGCACTAATTGTCGCCGATAAAGCTTCTGTGTAATCTGACTCGTGCGCGATTGAAAATTTATCACGACTTGGCGACAATTTGAGGTGTTGTTCGAAATTCGAACGCAAAACGGTTTTCGTATCGAAAAATTAATCATATTTTTATTTTTTTTTCATTGCGTAAGTATTTAGTGTGTTAGGGCGAATGTATTAAGTTGTTCTTTTTTCTCAATTTTTCTCTTTTTTTTTTTTTTTTTTTTTTTTTTAGTTTGGTGTGAAATTTAATATTTAATTATTTTGTCTACTTGTGTACTCCTTTTTTTGATTTTTTTTTTAAATGGAATTTTTTCTCTCGCATTTAACATATCGTCGTCTGTGTGTGTGTATAAATTTCCCCCCATTATTTTATTATTTTAAAGAAAAAGAGATGGTTAACGAGAAGTTAAATTTTTATACGTGTCGAATCTTATGTAGCGAGGTATTTTTCGTTGTTGTTGTTTGTTTTTTTCTAAGACGGTCAAATTTTAATTATTTATTGTAATTTTTTTAACGATTTTATACGCGCGTTGAAAATTACGCTGTTTACCCTGTGCCCCCTTCTGCTCAACCATAATTATGTAATTCGAGCCCTATATTAATTTTACCTACAGCTAGGTCAGGATTTGTGTGTGACTGTGAATCATACAAAGGAATTTGACCAAATGGAAGTACGTACGCAAAGAGAAGGGTTCATTGATTCGAATATACTAAAATTACACTGAGAGATGAATGGCGAATTATATGCAATTGTGTGTACCATACACGAGCGAGCCGCGAGCGGTTTGATTTCCTGTGCGGAAATTTGTTAATAATTATTATTGCGTTCGAATCGAAGTCTCAATACGGTGCCATGTACCTGGCTACCTGCCTGCGTAGATACAACGCAAGAATCGCTTGAGCGAAGATTAACGACCGACCGCGGTTGCATGACGTGATGTCCGAAAATTGTCAGCTTTTTTGGAAATATAGTAGAAAGAACGGATACGTGGGATGGACGGTGGATAGTGGGGCGTTGAACTTGTATGATGGAATTTTTGTCCAATGTGGTCTTTTGTTAGATGATGAGTTGATGACGATGACCTAGTTTGGTACGATTTTTTTTTTTACCGGAGGTTTAAGTGGATTAGGGTTTTGGTCGATGAGCGATTCAATTACGAGGTTCGATTTTGGTCGTATTGGGGTCTGATTTATGAGACAATTTCGTGCTTGGATTGGAATATGGTGGAAAATATGGAGATGGGAATGAATGTGGATGATTTCTTTCATATTTTTTCTGAGGTTGGAAGAGACTGTTCGATAAGAAGATTTTTCAAATTTGGAATATTCTATTCTGCCTGTATTTTTTATTTTATTTTTATTTGTTTATTTTTTGACAATTTTTTTTTTATTTGGTCAAAGCTGAGTGATAATTTTATTAAAAATCGATAATCGAATCGAATCGATTGATTTTTGACTGGTAAAAAAAAATGAAATAGAGTTTAAAATTCGAGTAACGCGAAAAAATTAATTAAAATTTTTAATACAAAAAAAAAAGAAAAAAAAGGTTACCACCATTTTTTGATACCTAATATGGTTTAATCGATTTCGAAAAATTCGAAATAATTTCAATCATCGAATTTTATCGAATCAGTGCAACATTTGAAAAAAATCGATATTTTTCGAAGAAACAAAAACGTGAACAAATCGAATCAAATTGCGAAAATCGAACATATTCGACATGAGTCGAACATTGTAGTAAGTTCTCGAATTGAGTCGATCGATCGATTTTTGACTTATGAAAAAATGTGATAAAATTCGAATGATGCAAAGTTGAATGATTTTCGACCATGAAAATTTATCAATCGATCAATTTTCGACTGGTAATACAATATAGTTAATTGATTCAATTTTCACAACTTTCGACGTAATTCGATAAAAATTTAAAATTCGATAATTTTCAAAAACTCAATTACAATAAAAAATTGCAAAAATTTATTTTGTTTCGATATACATATAAATTGTCGAAATCGATTTTATTTCAAAAATCGATTCTATAACATTCAACCTTACTAGAGAAGAAATCGATCTTATTAATTTCGAATTGAAAATTACAAAAAAAAATTCTTTCGATATACGAATTATCGAAATCGATATCGAATTAAAAATGTAAAATCGATTCGAATAAAGTGTAAAAAGTCGATCGATTTCGATAATATTCGATTTATTTGTTGAGTAAGATTTTTTTTGTTGTTTGCTGAAAATTGTGGTTGGAATAAAGTCGATAATTTTTGCTCAATCTCCACTAAATTCGATTTAGTAAATTTTTTCAATTCGAATAAAGTCGATTTCGATTTTTCAAGGAAATTAATCCCGAATAAAATATCAAAAAGTCGGCATCAAATTATCGAAATATAATCGATTTTATTGAGATGCGGAAAGTCGATCGATTTTGTTCAAAATTCAAAATTTCTATTTTTGACTCTTTTTGGTAAAAAAAAAAACAAAAAAAAAACTAGCTTGGATAAGATACGATGGTCATACTTGGAAATTTTTACTCCTCACAAACTGAGCTTGACATGAAAAAAAAAAAAGGAAAAATTGGAAAGTCGATAGATTTTGATAAAATTTGATATTCTTTTGATAAGATCGATATTAAAATAAGTGTTTCAGAAAGTCGCTAATTTTTTATCATTTCGAAAAAATCGACTTCTTCAAGTAGAAATGAGCTTAACAAAAAAAAAAATGCAAGCGCGATTCTAATAAAATTGCTAAAATTCAGTTTCAATATTTAAATTACAAAATCAATACTAGAATTAGAATCGATTTGATTATAATTCGAAAAGTTGATTGATTTCGATAAAATTCGATAGTTTTGTTTTCGATATATTCGAATAACTGTTTAGAACAAAATCGATAATTTTCGATCGATTTCGATTAAAATCGATTTGATAAGTTTTTAAAAATAATTTATAAACGAAATGTTCAACTTTTTGTGATAAACATAATTATGCCCATCGAATTATCGATTAATTAGAGTTTTCAAAATAAACACGTGTCATTAATATCACTGCCCTCCTACCCTAGTACCCCCTCCCAGTACATACTCTGATGTCGAAATAATTCTTCATTGCTCGACTGTCGATTTTGATTTTTTTTTCTTAATTCTTAAAAACGTATTTCAATTTTGGTTGTTTCAAATTTTATAAAATTGTATCTATTCGTGTTTTCGATTATTATTAATAATTCTCTAGGTACCTAATTATTCTAAAAAAAAATCGAATTTTTAAATAAATATGTTCGATACCTGATTGGCTGGATAGGTATTTTGTGTTCAGCCACGATTGGTAAGAATTTCGTACAGTCGATTGATTTTTTTCGAAGGCATATTTTTATATCTACCAAAATCCCCGATAGAAAAAATTTAATCGAAACTCGTCTGTAAAAAAAATTCACGTCTCTGGAGAAAAGAACGCCTCTCTTTCGTATCTTCGCCTCGTGTAACTTAATAGGAAATTTTTCACGTTAATAAAATATTTTCATCTCGAAGAAAAAAACGAAAGCTCATAAATTCTGTGTCATTTAAAGAAAAGAAAATACGTAATATCGTTGAGGGGGAAAAATATCCTTGAAAATTTTCAAATTAAGCAAATCGTTTAGTGTCTAATTTCTCCTTCGTTGTTATTTTCGCCAGGTTTGTCATTGTTGAATGAAACCATTCATCGTTAACTAAATTTCATAGTTTTAGGTAAATATAGTTGACTTTTTTGATTTGAAATTAAATGATCTCTCAAATCTATTCTTCACGTATGCTTCTCGAATTCGTGTACAAATGAGTAATTTTCTTGCTGATGAAATATTCGCCTGTCTTCTTCGTGTGTGTTATTTTTTTTATTTCTAAATGAAATTACCTATCTCGTTTTTTTTTTTTTTTTTTTTTTTTTTTTAATATCTATTTCAATGAACATCATTTAATAAATATAATTTTCATTTTCCACGAATCGCAACCCTTCCTTCGCCTATCCCTGGTAAATGTGTAATTGTTTACGCACACGCTTTCTATTCTAGTATTTGATGCATTATTCGTTATTAAAACCCTCCTTGCCCACCTCTTTTTTTCATTAAATATATAAACCGTGGCCATGATTTATGTAATATTGTTCTCGTTCGATTTTTAATTACTTTAAATCCCAATTCGACCATATTTTGACTGATGTTTCGCGTAATTTTTTTCCAATGTGAACGTAAAATTTTTAAATCATTTGCCCTGTTAACCCTTTTTAAACATACCGATTTCTGATACAATTTTTTATTTTTATTATTATATTTATTTTTATTTATTTACTTTTTTTTACATACGTAACACGTAATAGCTTTTTAACAGCGTGAAAATTTCGTTATTAAGCTTTTTTCAATTTTTATTTTAACGATGAATTTCTTATAACATTTTTTCCTTTTCCTTTTCCTTCATTTTTCTTGTTATGTATTCTTGTATAATATTGTGATAGATCTACGAATTTTTATCTCATCAGCTGTTTCTTCTTCTCGAAAGTTTTTCTAGCTCGTAATATACCTACGTATTTTTTTTTTCTCGTGTGATTTTATAATAAAAAATGATATATTTGGCAAAGTGGCTCGAGTCGATTTGAAAATTTCGATCGAGAAGTGCCCCCCCCCCCACCTTGTTACTGAAATCGATTAGAGATTGTTGTGTGAGGTGAAGTACCAATGCCGTATTATTTTTCTATGTATATAAAAAAATACTAATAATAACGATTCGAATTAACGAAATATTACAAAAAAATTTTTGAAGAATTTTTTTCCTTTTCTCGATTGACCATATTTAACGTGTAATTTATACCTATGATACCTACCTATATTTTAGTAGAAATATTTAATTTTTCATTGTGATAAAGGGTTTGTTTATTTTTTTTATTTTTCATTCATTTTATTTTTGTTTACTTCTCCTTATATAACTTTATGTTTTACACTGGCATTTGTATAATTATGATATTGTAGTAGAAGCACCCGTTAAATACGTTTGATAATTACGCGATTCGATTCGTTTTCAAAGTTTTTATTTTACGAATTTTTTTTCTCTTTCTTTTTGGCCGGCCCTGGCCAACCGTGGTTCGTTGTGTGTTTATTGATATAAGTTTTATTATTTACCTATGATATTTAAATATGTATTTATATACTGGAATGAAATACTGAGAAATACGAGTGTATTGTCGACGTATTGACGCGAATTAACGTATTCTCGTAGCGTAGTTTAATATTTATTTATTATGTTTTAAAATGGATAAAAATTGATGAATTAAAAACAGAATAAAATTTGTGGAAAAAATCGTGTGATTAACAGTTTTATCATTTTACGTGTCTTAGAGTAATTTTTTTTTTTGGTATTAGCTTGTATACGCAATTAGTTTTTAAAATTTTTATTTTTAGTTGATCGGGTATCATTTTTTTCATACTACTTCATCGTTTTGTTAATTATACGTATTTTAGGAATCACTTGAAATAAATGATATTTTTTAATGAATTTGCGTACTTTCATTGAACTTTGTTTCGTGTAATTCGACGATGCGATGGTTTTAGTAGGATGGGTTCCTTGTTCTTAATTTTAAAAGTTTCTGAAAAATACTTGTGATGAAAATATCAAAGGAACGAATTCCAAAAAAAATCTCGTGAGAGGGTGGGTAAAAAAGTTTTAAATAATGTGATGATTTTAAACAACATGATTTTTTATAAGCTTTGGAATTCAGAAAAATTTCAGAAAAATTTAAAAATTAACCATGATAAACATTTTTTGGATCAAAAGTGGTTTTCAAATAAGTACATACGTATTTTTACCCCCTTCCCCCCAAAAAACATTTATAGCGATTTTTCAACTTGACCTCAATTTTCAGGAACTGCATGAACTGAATCTTATAAAAATTCAAAAATTAACGAGTTTTTAAAATTGGTTCATTTTTTTATATTTGATAAATTTTCAAACTTCTAAAAATTTGGTAAAAATTCGAAATTTGATTTTAATGAATTTTTGCAGCCTTAAAAATTCGACGTTTTATTAAATTCGGTAAATCTTCAAGCTTGAAAATTTTTCAAAGGTGTACCTATTGGTAAAAAATCAAAATTTGACAGCACTTAAAACTCATCTAAAGAGGTGAATTTTTACAATTATTCGGAAAATGGATTTTTTTAGGAAATCTTCAAATTTATATGTTCAGGACAAAATTTTTCGAAAATGAAAATGTACTTACACGTTTATTGTAAAAATTTTCGAGATTAAAAAAAGTGAGAAAAATTGTTTCAATTTTTTAAAAATTTCAGGAGAACTATTAAAACGATTTTTTAAAGAATTTCTAGCAGGAAATAAAAAATGGAAAAAAATATTTTGATTTTTTTTTGGGAAAATTGAAAAATTTTCTTCCAATTTTTAGGCAGTTTTTGAAAAATTCAAAGAGAATTTGAAAAATATTTCTCTGAGAAAAATTTTCAAAATTTGAAGGAAAAAAACAGAAGAAATTGTATCACTTTTTTTTCAATTTTCTATAATTTTTTATGAAACAATTTACTCATGAATAAACATTTTAGATCTTTTTCAAAATTTTACTATCTAAGATTAAAAAATAAATAAATAAATCAGAAAACCTTGAAAGGTTTTTTGAGAAAATTTTCGAGATTTCCTAAATTGTTTTGAAAAATTTTTAAAGAAATCAAATTTTTTCAAAGGCAGTTTTAAAAAAATTGCAGGAGAATCGATACAAAAAGTATAAACCTATATAAAAATAGATTGTTTAAAATCTTTTTAGGAAAATTTTCTTTCAATTTTTTCCACAATTTTTAAAAAATTCCAAGATAAGTTGAGAATTTATGATCTCCAAAAAAATGATTTGAAATTTTTTTATTTATGATTTTTTTTTTATATATAAAAATATGAAGTTTTATCAAAATTTAATTTCTTAGAAAAACTTTTCCCAAGGGGTGTCGCATTGAAAATTTTTTTGATCCTTGAATAATATAGGGAATTGTTGAATGACATTTTTCCTCCAAAAAATTGAGAGATTTATTTTTAAGAGAAAATTTTCTAATGCAAAAAATTTCTTTGAAATCTCTAGAAAATGATTGATTTTTCTATTCCAAAAAATTGAAAAAGAAAAATTACTCTCAAGAAATTGAAAAATTGTTTTATTTCAAAAAAGTTTCGATTTTTTTCTCCAAAAAAAAAAAAATAATAATAATAAATAAATAACAAAAAATGGAATTTTTTCCAACAAAAAAAAATATCAAATAAATTAGGAACTTTTTTACATTGAGTCATCGACTTCAAAAATATTGATTTTTTTCAAAGAAATTGAGTTTTTTTTTTTTACTGTGACACCCCAAAAAATTGAAAAAATTTTTCCACTTCGAAAAACTGAGAAATTTTTTCATCCCACAAAAGTTGGTGTATTTTATTTTAAACGAGACAAAAAAATCAATGAAGATTTTTCATAGAAAAAATTGAAACATAAAAAGTTTTTTCTAAAAAAAAGAAAAATAAGAATAAAAACATTTTTTCAATGACCTCAAAAATTGTTCCCAAAATTGGACCTTTTTTGAATTGGAGATAGTTAGATTTCTTTCCCAAAAAATAAGAATAATTTTCTCCCCATCCCAAAAAAATCTATTAAAATAAAATTTTTTCTCCAAAAAAAAAAAAATTTTTTGCAAAAATTTTGACAAATGAATTTCATTTTATATTCCAAAAAATTAAAAAATTGTTATATGTATCTTCAAAAAAAAAAAAAAAAAATACCTGCTATTTTACTTGAAAATATTTAGATATTTTTTGATCCAAGAGATTGGAATTTTTTTGAAGAAACAGAAAGTAGGTTGTACCAAAACACACTTGGATAAAATTGTAATTTTTTTAATGCAAAAAACTCAAATTTGAATTTTTTATAAAACAAAAAATTTTAGATTGAATTTTTTAAATAAGTAAATTGAATACACATCTAATAAAAAACGTTTGATTATAATGTTCAAATTTTTTAAACAAAATTTAAATACGAGCAGAATTGAACTTTTTCTTTGTAAAATTGTATCTCGTCAAAAAATTATCGTGTTTTTGTGAAAATTTTTCAATTTAGCTCCTCTGAATAGTCAAAATGTTTTTACGTAATACGAGTTAGTGATTGCGATTGATTATTCAGATTTTTTTTTATTTTTAAATGATGATTCAATTTTTTAAATTTAAAATTCCAATCATTTTTAAAAAAATTGAAAATGCTACAAAATATTTTCCGAATATACCCAATTATAATTTTACTTATGCTTTGACGGCCCATTTTTCATCCCAAGTATAAAAAAATTACCCCCAAAAAAAAGGAAACATTTTACATCACCTTGAAACATGACGTGAAAATATAAATGCGATCCCAACAACGAGAGTTTTAACGAGTAATTTTATTCAGTCACAAAAAGGAAATCGAAATTCAAAATGAGTCAATGTCGAAGTATATCCAAACACGAGTAACTTTTTTTTTCTTTAAACACAGCATCTCGGTGGTAATTATTTTGTACAAATACACCTCTTTTTTTCCAAAATTATTCAAGCATCACCTGAAATTCGAGAAAATCTCAACTTGAAAATGAAAAACAAACAAAAACAATCGAGAATTTCGAAATATATTTTAATACAAAATTTTTTCCAAATACAAACATCATTTTTTTACTCATACATCGACGACGTACTTTTAATTCTAAGTATAAAAAAAATTACTAAAAAAAAAGAGGAAATACTTCAACTTCTCGCCTTAAAACATAACGTGAAAATATAAATGCTATCACAACAATCGACAAAACGAAAAACAGGTTACGAGGAAAAATGCAAAGTTCAGAATGAGTCGACGTCGTTCGTCGTCTACATAAATACGACACACTCGTTCCAATATTTAAACAACGTATCGAAAAACGAAGAAAATGGAAAACATGAACAATAAAAAAAAAGCAAATACATTTCACAATGATTAAATTACAAATATAAGCAGAAAAAACACGCGGTCATCGGTTTCAAAACACGAGTAACGTATAAAAAAAAAGAAAAAAAAACAGCATCACCGCGGTAATTACTTCGTTACAAATGTACCTTTTTTTTCCAAACTATACTCGGTAAGTAATGAAGCGTAATAAATAGAAAATTTTAAAAAACACACCAATCAGGTACAAGTAAACCTTAACGATTAACTTTTTTCTCTCGTTTAAATTAACACAAAAAAAGAAGGAAAAAATAACAAATAAATACTGTTTATAAAAAAAGAAAAATAAATTAATAAATTAGGTATATCCGTTTATACGTAACAATCAGAGAAAAAAAAACATAAATAAGTATCAAAAAATAGGTCGTTCATTAATTATTTATTTATGGAATTGCTGTTGCACTTGTCGAATCAAAGGATGCATATTCACTGAGCCGATCATTGTACTTCTTAAAGGTGTCACCGACGAACTAACGTTGTGATACGAGTTATTATTATCCACTAATGTCGCCGTAACCACTGGTGTCGATGACGAGAAAACAGACGGCGAACAAGTCACAGTGGCTGTTACTCGGGGTAGTAGGGGCTGCAAATAGAACGAAAAAATAACGAATTAGATGTTTGTTGAATAATTAATAATGTAGCTAATTTTTCTCTCGATTTTTTATTTTTTTATTTTAAACATCAACTTTTTTTTAAAAGTCAATTCCAAAAACGGTGTCAATAGTTTTCCAAAAAACAAAATAAAAAAATTAGGTATTCAAATATTTTTAAAGAGCAATTTTTAAACTAATTTCAAAGTTACTCCATTTTTTTTTCAAAAGAAAATCTACAATTTTAATTTTTTATTTTTATATAACCGTAAAAACCATTTATTAATTTTTTTTAAATAACAAATTTTAGAATTATCATACCTAGAAATTATTTTAAAAGAAAAAGAATTTCATAAATTTAAAAAAAAATTAAAAATTTTGTCAACTTTCAGATTTTTACTTCTTTTATTTTATTTAAATTTAAAAAAAAAAATTTTTAAACAAAATAATAAGTAAACACCGTCTTACTCAAGTAAATAAAAATGCCTATTTTTTTTTTAATTTAAAATTTTTGTTTCAATACCAATTTTTCATATTTATTTTCAACTTTATCTTACAAACGATCTTTAAATTTTTTTCTCAAAACCACGATTTCAATTTTTTTTTTCAAAAAAAAAATCTCTCAAAAACAGAGGTTTCATTTTTTTTAAATGACAAATTTTCAACTTTCTTTCAAATAAGCACAAATTTTTTGGTTTCATTTTTTAATTAATAATTCTGATAATTTTTTTTTTCAAAAATAAATTCTTTCATTTTTTTTCTCAATATTTTAAAATATTTTTTGAAGAAAAAATTTTCTACCTACTTTTTTAAAAAAAATGAAGTTTATAAATTATTTTTCGAAAAACAATTTTTTTTGAATTCTATGAATTTCTTTTTTAAAAATTAATTGAAAAAATGTTGTCAACTTTTTAAAAAAAAATTTCAAGCTCTACATTTTTTTATTATTTTTTTAAAGAGAAATTTTCAATTTTGTCAGAATTAAATGTTCAAATTTTTCCTCAATACCTAACAATCTTTCAATTGTTTTTCAAAAATCAATCAAATATGTAAATTTTGTCTTTTTTTCAAAACAAATTTTCAATTTTTGTTTTAATAACAATTTTTTTTTCAGAAATTCTCAACTTTTCTCAAAAACAGTTTTTCAACACTTTTTTCATTAGCAATTATATTTTGATTAAAAAATTATTCAAAACATTTTGTAAATTTTAATCTAAAGTTCATTCTTTATTTTTATTCTATCAGTTATTTCTTTCTGCCAAAAATTATTTTCTTATTCATTATTTTTCAAAGACAACTCATCATTAATACAACTTTTTTTTTCACTAAAATTTTTTCAATAAGTAGGTATATTCATGTTTATCAATATTTTCAAATCTAAATTTTTTATTTTATTTTCAACAACATTATTTTTATTTTTTATTTTTTAAATACCTAATGTTCTCAAAAAATGTTAACTTTTTCTTTTTAAAAAAATGTATTCTTCCTTATCAAGAGAAGTTTTTTTTCAAAAATGAATTTTTAAAAAATCAATTGAAAATATTTTGTCAATTTTTTTTCGAAAACAAATTTTTCATTTTTATTTTGGCACTTTAAAAATACTTGTTTTTTTCAAAAAAATTTTAATGTTTTCTTGAAAGACAAATTTTTTACAAAAAAGTTATTTATTTAAAGAAAAAATTCAAAAAAATATGTTATGGGTATAAACTTTTTTAACAGTAGATTTTTCATTTTTTCGATTTATTTTCTCAAAACTTATTTTATAATATATTAAAATTTCTAAAAAATGATGATGATGATATATTTTACGTGCTTTTCTAACTCTATAGTAGGTCTACAAAGCACGGATTTCTACAAAATGTTTCTCAAAATTTATATTTTATTTTTTTTTCAACGACGAATTTTCAACCTTTTTCCAACAACAAAATTTTTCTCAATAATTTTTTTTAAATTTTAATTTGAACCACAATTTTTCAAATTTCTTTCTCAATTTTTAATAAAGAAAATTTTCAACCTTTTATCATTTTTTTTCTAATGATCTTTTGTTTTCATTTTTTTTTTCAAAAAATAAAGTGTTTAATTTTTTAGTCGCGAAATAGTAAACAATCCTGTAGGATAATTGTTGCTATTCAATACCATCGTTTTTATTTTATCATTTTTTTAATAAAACCAATTAATTACACCGATTTTTATCATTTTCGTTTCAAAATTCATACACTTACCCTTTGATTAGCTTTATTAGCGGCACTCTTCGTTTGCATTTTTACCCCTCCATTACTTCTAGACGACGGAGCTGCGTTGTTGGAATTCTGGTACGTGTACGTGGTCTGGTTAATTTTATCGTATCCGTTCATCATACTTTGATAATCATTTAATACTTCATTCTGCATCATTATCCTCTGCAAAAACACAGCAAACAAATTCATATTAATAATCATCCAATTCGCAGTTAACAAAATAATAACACAAATCTCATCTCAACCACTCGTACTGTTTTTTATAAGCGGAAAAAACTCGGTTTATCGTAGGAATACTATCGAAAAAATTAGAAAAAAATTAATGAAACCCGTACAAAAAAGGAAACGAAGAGGGCGTATTTTTTATCTCTTCCAAACAACAATGCAACCAAAATCTATTTTTCGACCCATCACAATACCCCGGCCATTAATCCATGTAATTCATATCGTAATATTGCAACTCCCGCATTTGCATTTCTGGTTTAACCTGCAGTACGAGATTTGGATGCGTTAAAATAGTAAAATTGCATTTAAAATAGGTATTTCGATGAAAATTATTTGTTTCGAGGGTATACCAGGGCAGGTTAAAATACTCACCGGAGGCTCGTTTTCACTGCATTCGGCTGTTTTCCTTTTGACGTCGTTTTTACAAACGTGCATATGCTGATTCCAATGTTCTTTCTGTAAAATAAATGAAAAAAAATTAACAAAAAAATCGGAAGTAGGAAAAAAGTGGGATTTTTAGCCAAAAATTATAAAAAAATTTCACAAACGAAAATTCTAAAAAAATCTGTTCAAAATTTATCCACAGAATTTGGAGAAAATTCAAGATAATGATTTTTTCAATTTTTTATCATGCAATAAATTTTTAATTGTAATAAAATTCTACCCATGAAGGCTCACCTGGCATTCAAAGTCACAATATGCTGTATTCCAACAACAATAATAATTAGCGCTTTTCTGGCAATTGGAACACCATTGCTTGGATTTGGCTTCTTTGACAGCGAGTTCCTTTTCCTTTTCGAATTTCAATCTTTCGTGAGCCAAGTCGTATTTCTTTTGAGCTAAGCTAGCAGCTCTCAATTCGGCGATTTGAACTTCTACATGAAAAAAAAAACACAAAAATTAATAAATCAGGTAACTCATTACCTATTGAAAAAAAAAAAAAAAAAAAATACTCGAAAACTTACCATAGTCTCGTTTAATTTCTTCGATCATAACTTCGTGGCTTTTCCTCATATTTTCGATTTCTTTTTGTAACAAAATAACTTTGGCTCTTAGATCACCTTTGCCAGCTATTTTATCCAAAGCATCTTCCATCGCTTTACGATTATTGTTGAGTAACTGAAAAAAAAAACATAACGAATGAAACAAATTTATAACTAGAGCCCTCGTTAACGAAACATTTCTAAGAACTGATCACTCACTTCGGACATAAATTGAACGATGATTTCGCCACTGCCATTCTGACCAAATGTAGTCTTCACAGGTTGTTTAGGAGACTGAACGAGTAGTATATTCGATCTAGAAGGCACCGTCGTGCCATTAATGGTCGTATTCCCATTAACTATCCGTTGCTGCTGAGCTGTCGTTGTAAACATTCTAATAGGAGTAGCTATCGGGCCTGGAGCTGGAGCAATCCTCACCGGTTTGGCTATCAAATTTGGATGCGTATGAGGGGTGGGTTGAGTCTGCGTCTCATTGGACGAAACATTCGGGGTTACGACAAACGTCTTAGGTGGCTGCTGCTTCATTTTTACAACGGGTTGAGTTTTAGTGGGCACAGCTGCGGGTACATTTTCGACCACACTGGCCATCTGGTTGTTGATCAACGACAACGTGACATTTTCGGTGATATTGACGGTGCGACATCCAACGCCTGAATCGTTTTTAGATTTTTTACCGCCGTCGGTCGACGTCGAATCGTTATCTTCGGCTAAGGATCGTTTACGATGAACCAGGTCGACCGTATTTTTAGCCTGGATCGGTTTATTTGGAACTATCCTAGTGGGCAGTGGTGGTGGTATTTCTTTGACGAAAATAGGATCTTCGCAGGAAGGCGACGAATCACCCTCGACTGGTTCATCTTTAACGTTATCCAGATTGAAACTATGATCATTCGAAACACGACAGATCGCTTTGGCCGGTTCTCTTCTCGACGAAATCGGTGCCAAGGGTGGAGCCTGCGATGGAGGCGATTTACCCACTAAGCTGTCGCATTTTTCAAACGAGGCGAAATTCTTCACCGTAATTATACTCTTCGGTTTGTTCTTATCGTCAATCGATTGAATATTTCGAACCATCTCCACCATCTTCGTATCGTTTATCTTACGAATGAATGTTCCAGTAGTGTTGACCATACTATTAGCTTTCGCAATACTCATAACTGAAACAGCCGGAGTGGTCGGAACTAAACCAGGCATAGGTTTTGGAGCAATAGGTACCGGTATCTTTACACTCTTCTCTGGCGTTACCGTCGCATTAATCGTTTCGATTTTCTTCACCGTGACAGTTTTCTTCGCACTCTGCGACATTTCACTACCACTGGTCGTACTTTTCGTCGTCGACCTAGACGAGTCACTTTCCTCAGCCTCGGTATCCGTAGCATCCCGAGCTTTATCACCATCACCAGAAGCCGTCGAAATTTTCCTCTCGGTTTCGTTCGATTCGATCTTCTTCGCAGTCGATTCTTCTTCGTGGGTTTCCGACTCGTCGCCAGTCGACAGTTGACCATCGGATGAAATCGAAGCGCTCGATTCGTCACCGGGGGGTACTTTAGCAGCTGTGGTTGTCGAATCTTTGACATCGGTCGAAGTCGTGGCTGGGTCTTCGCACAAAGGTTCTGACTTGGCGGAGACGGTTTTAGTTTCGCTAGGCGACAATTTATTACTCGATGGTGGCGTCGGCGTTGGCATCGACGTTTTCGAATCGTCGAACGAACATTTCGGCTTTGCGGTTTTACTCGGCTCGATTTGAACGGTGGGTTTTGTAGCCGAAGGCGGCAAATATGGTTTGAAGAAGGGTAACATTTTTTGCAGCTGCTCCATTTCTTCGGTCGGATTGTAAGGTACTCGATATTCTGAGTATACGAATTTGCCAAATTTATCTTTCAATTTGTTAATGTGTTTTTCGATTTCCTGCGCAAAAATACAATGAATGAGTTTTTGAAATACATAATGCAGTTTTTAATCATTTTTTTCGATAAAAAAAAAAATCAAAATACGAAGCAGCGTTGATTTTTTGAGAGGGAAGGGGGCAGGGCTAGTAATTAGGAGTTTTTTAGGGTATAACTCGTTATGTTTCACCGAAGGAATGACGTGTTTGCAATTTTTTAGATGGCAAAGAACTTTTTTTCAAGATATTTTTTTCCCAAAAAAGTGAGATTTTTTACAACATAAAAACTAAGATTTTTTCACCTAACATTTAAAAAATATTTTCCTATTAGTTCCATTTCTCTAGAATGAGATTTTTTCACAAAAAAATAACAGGTTTTTACTCGCCACAAAATTTTCTTTTCTGAAAAAATTGAACATTAAAAACAAAATGAGATTTTTCTCCACTAAATTTTTTCCATAAAAAATTGATACGTTTTCATCAATTTTTTTTTCTGAAAAATCGAAAGTGAAGGAAAAATATCAAGACTTTTCCCTCTAAAAATAAGATTTTTTTTTTACAAAAATAATTTTACAAAATTAAATTTAAAAAAAACATACGATGTTTTTCTCTCCAAAAAATTGAGAAATTTTTCTACTTCCAAAAAAAAAATCATTTCTCCAAATAAATTGAAACTTGAGACATATTTTTCTTACAAAAAATTTAGATTTTAATCGTTAAAAAAAAGGAGATTAAGAGTGAGAAGGACTCCAATTATCGATGAAACTGAGACGAAAAATTGAGATATTTTTCTGAAACGAAGCGAGAGTTTTGTATTTTAAAAATAGGAGTTCTCTTTCTAAAAAAAAAGAATTGAAAGATTTTCTTTTCAAAAAATGACAAGTTTACACAAAAAAATGGGAGATTTTTTCCGAAATTTTTTTTGAAAGAATGGATAAAAAATCAGGATTTTTCAGGTAAAAATTGAGATCTTCCATAACAGGTTTTTACTTGAAAGATTCTTTTCTGAAAAAATTGAACGTTGAAAAAAATGAGATTTCTCTCAACTAAATTTTTTCCATAAAAAATTGATACGTTTTCATCTATTTTTTTTTTTTTTTTTTTTTTTGAAAAAATGAAAAATATTAGGTAAGATTTTTTTTCTCTAAAAACAAGATTTTTTTTTTTAAATAAAGATTTTTTCTCTCCAAAAAATTGAGAAATTTTTCACGCCCAAAAAAATTCAAAAATTACTTCTCCAAAGAAATTGAAACTGGAAAGATATTTTTTAAACAAAAAATTGAGATTTTTTCATCTTTAAACAAAGCAGATTAGGAAGGAGAAGGACTCCAACCTCCAACCCCCAATGACACTGAATATTTCATGGGAAATCTTATAAATGCATGAACGACTAAGACATTTTATTATTTTGTATATTCACCTGTAATCCTTCATCTAAATTACTGCCTGGTTTTATTTTTACAATCTGCGGTGGTACTTTCGAATATAAGTAGCAATCCTTCAACGGTACCCATGCTCTGTACAAAGAAAAAAAAAGAACATTAGGTATTAATTATTAAAGCTGAGCTATTTTCGCTCATTGATAATTCGTTAATGAAAAAAAATAATAAAAGAATATCACGTTCCAACCTCTATTGCCAAAATTACCGTCCAGATAATTTAAACGGTTTTTTGGCACAGAATAACATTATGGGAATTTTTTTCTCTTCTTTTATAAATACACATTCACTTCGTCATCCTAGTCACTTAATCGCAATCACATTCACGTTCGCTCGTTCAACTCAAGCGATTGTTCAGACACAGGTGACTATAGATATTTTATACATTTCAACGAACGTACTTGTCGTGTGCTCCGAAAAATCTACAATCGACCAATTCGTCTCTACATTTTAATGCTTTTGCGGGCCACGGTGGATACCCTTTGAGTCGTGCCCAGATCAGCAAATGGGGTCTTTTCTGCAAAATAAACCAGCATTAGACATACATAGTGAAATTATCGATCGAGTTTAGTCGTCTCGTCGCCCGCTAGGCAGCCAGGTCGTGTGCTAGGCGGGCTCGAAACGCGAAAACAAGAAAAGTTCAACCAGAGAGGTTGTTGTACTTACGCATACTTCGATGAACCAGGTATCTTTACGAACTAATAAATTATAATAGCATTCGGCGCACGTATCTATCTCCAATACTTCGCGTTTACACGTTTTCAGCAGGTTTTTCGCCACGTTTGTAATTTTTGCGGCTTCTGCGAAAAAAAAGAAAAACATATTGCGTAGAATTAATGCGGTTTGTTTTATTATTCGAGTAGGTAAATTCGTAGGAATATTTTCATTCAGGCGTTATCAACGTTTAGGTCGATTAATTTTTTATTTTCAAATTTTATGGAAAAATTTTTATATAAAAAAAAATTCTCAAAAGTTCATACAAGAATATTTTTCAATTTTGACATGACAAAAAATTCAATTTTTCAATTGAATCAGTCAATTCGTTAAAATTACACGAACATCGTCTTTTTTAACCTTCCACCCTCTTAAACAAATCTTACATTCGCTTACAAAACTCGTATCTCTGCATACTTGTCGAATCAGACGACCCCTTCTAAAAATACCCAATCCTTAAATACCCTCTACAAACACATCTGCAAGTTGCACCGATCACTCGTACCACAATACGTAGCAAGGCACGCCTCTGACGACATTTCAGCAGTCGGCAAACATTACAAGTGTACACGAACAACACGATCACCTTGATAAGGTGGCACAGCTAATCTATTATTCGTTCAAACCACATCGCCAACTTACTCGTATTAAAAACAACGGAATTATGTACGATCCATTTCATATCGGCCAAAAACGCCTCGGTACATCCGTAAACTTTATTTTTAATATTTTTTTCCAACGTCAGAATATCCATCGGGTACACGACGTATTCTCTGTAGTGAGGAAAATCTCTCGTATCCACCGGTCCGAGGAAATAATGCGCCTAAAAATAAAACAATGGGTATAAAAAATGGGTCTTCATTTTTATTAACCAATAATATGAGAAAAAACGATCAGAGTCCTATCTTTTTGCACCATCTCCCACTTCGAATTCATTTTACAAATTAACGTGTACGATTCTATAGTACGCTGAGAAAAGCGTAGATTGCGAAACTGTATAAATCATCGTACATCACTTTCTCCTTAATAAGTACTACACAGAAGAAATCTCATGATCGTAAGTCGTAACGCCTATAATACCGCGTAGGTTGGCGTTCAAAGAAGCAATGTTGCCAAATATTTAGGTAACGAAATTCTCTTCATTAGCTGGTATCATTCAACGACGACAACGACGATTACCACAGCACAGTACAACGTTTTTGGTCGGCTTGGCTCGACTTATTTTCCTTCTTCGTGCGCATTCCCTTTCTCTTTCTTTCAAATTATATTCATTCTAATCGACGCGGCGTGAATTATTTACGCGACGTTGTAAATAATTTATCTAACCATGTATAATATAACTTGGGCAACTACTACTACGCAGCTGTATCGCTACTTACATCTTTTTGTATTTTTACAATATCTATAACGTGTTTGAGTAACGTGCATAATTGATCTAGATTAACAGCTTGCATAACTGGAGATCTGCAAAAAAAAAAAAAAAAAAAAAAATTAAAAACAGGTGAACAAAAAAATTATAAAATTTTAAATTAAAAAGGGTGGCAAGATTTTTACAAGATTGGAAAAAATTGATGAATTTTTTCTCACGTTTTCTTCTAAAAATTATCCTAAAAAATTTGAAAATTTACTTTTTGGGGCCTGAAGTGGTGTGAAGATGATATAGAAGTTGAAATTTGCAAATTTTTCATCATTTTGGATCGGTTCTAAATGTCTTCAAAAAAAGGACTTTGCTTTAAATTTGAACATCAAAGATTAAAACTCCCAAAATACGTATTGATAACCTCTATCGACTCTACATACGAAATTTTGGTTCCCTAGATCCTTCAGTTTGGGCTGTAGGCAGACAAACGTACCGAGAAATCAAAAAAAAAAAGGAAATTTTCGATTTTTTACCATACCTACGCAAAATTCAAAAAGAGTCCAAAGGTCGAAACCCACAAGTCACATTAGGGACATGAATTGAATAAACCTACTATGAAATTTTGAGAATCTTGGGCCAATTTCGGGGAATCTGTAGCCTTATCATTGTGAAAAATTGCCCCAAAGTGTAATTTTTTTAATTAAAAAAAAGGTGTGGATGATCTAGGGAGCTGAAATTTAAATATGATTGAGATAAAGTGGGTCCCCTATGACAGTGCCAATTTCAAAATATTTCGTAACTTTGGGTCTCTGTTGAAGTTTCCAGAAGGGAGGGCCTTATCGCAAATTTCGAGATGGGGACCCAAAAAAAATCCGTGGTACGTTTTTTCCTCATAGAGCACCCCATACAGAAAATTTGACCTCATTGGACCCATTAGATTCGCTCTAGAGGTTCAAAAGTAACACGAATTAGTGTTTTTTTTGGCACCATCGAAAATTTGGCAAGTCTAATACTACATAGATAGTTGATATTCAAAATTGGAGGGGAGGAAGTGTCCAATCGAAATTTTTGTAATAACCAAAATTATTCCTAGGACTTCAAGCTATAACTTTTGTTTGAAATTTTATTCAATTGGACCCCTCCCTCCCCACCGATTTTGCATAACACTCCAAAGATACTAATTAAAAATTAGAGGAGTGAGGGAATAGAGAGGCAAATTGAAAAAATTTTCAAACAAAAGTTGTAGCTTGAAGTCCAAGGTATAATTTTTGTAATTACAAAAATTTCGATGGAATCCCTCTCTCTCCTCCAATTTCACATAAGATCAGGTAGATTCAAAATTGGGGGAAGGGTTCAATTGAAAATTTTTTCAAACAAAAGTAGTAGATTGAAGTACTAGAAGTAATTTTTGTTATTATAAAATTTTCGATTAGACCCTCCCTTCCCCTCCTCTCCAATTTCGCATAATAAGACTTAGGTGCTTCTATTATTAAAAACTGGTGCACGTAGGTGTCAAACTGAAAAAATTATCAAACAAAAATTGTACCTTGAAGTCTTAGAAATAATTTTGATTATTACAAAAATTGTGATTGAACCCCTCCCTTCCTTACAATTTTGAATTCATGTATCTATGTGCCAAAAAAATAGTAATGCGGCGATCCACTCGTGAATATCCAATGTAGACAGATGAAAAGATACAGAAATTGTGACACGAGTCAGATCGTAATGTTTTTAAGGCCCACGAGTCCAAAAATATGTTCAAGCTATCCCACCCCCTATTTCTAAATCAGGGCCTCGCAACAGCCATGATTTTTATAAAAAAAATTCGACTCGAAAATTACCTCTGATAAAAATGGAAATCTAGATTTAAAAAAATTCAATAGCTCAAATCCCTGCTCGAATTTTAAATGCATTCGATTTGAATCGACTAGCCTTAATTTCGTAAACACTTCGCAGAAAAGCGTAAGCATATTCTACGTAAACGTAAACCAACGACGACAGGAGACGGCGGAGTATTCGGTGCTGCCACTATTAACGATTATTTGTGCGCGCGCAAATCACGTCGTACCTCGTATTAACATTGTCAGCTTTCAGAATGGCTGAACATTCCGGACAATGGAAATTATTAGGATCCTCGGGCGCCTTCTCGAGACATTTCTGATGATACACACGAGGGCATGCGATGCATTTATGGGAGTTGGGGCCTTCCTTATGACAAATCCAGCAATACTTATCGATCATCGAAACCTGTAACAAAAAATACAATCAAACGTCCCGATACCGTTCGTATTTCGCACCAGAACCCGAATAAAATACTTTAAAAATAATCCCACACCTCGTTAGATGTTGCAGAAAATTTTCTCACCGATCGAGTTGTACTCTTGGTAGATGAAGTTTCGGAAGCGTTATCGTCCGACGATCCAGACATGTCTAATTTTTTCGACTCGTCGGCTGACTTCTCATCGACTGATTCGTTTATCGGGCTACCGATCTCTGATTCGGTCTTACTCTCGTCTTCGAACTTTTTACTGGGCATTTTGCGACGTTTTTTGTACCCGATCATAATAGGTGGTTGCCTCTTTTTGGGCTTCTTTCGCGGCGACTGGGTCTTCGAATCATTTTCATTTTCAGCGATCGAAGACGATACATCGGATACGTCCATTTCGTCCGCCAAAGCATCATCGTTTAAATCGTTCAAATTACCTAACGATGTATTACTGGCGTTCGACAGCTGTTCCGTGTCCTTCGAGCTATCGTTATCTTTATCGTCTACGTCCATATCCATCATTTCAGCGAGCTGCTGCTCGACTTGCGAGTGAGATACGGGCTCGACAGACTGCTTCGAAGGTCTCGACACTGTCGCAGCACTAGTAGTGGAATTATTATGTTTTTGATCGTCTTTAGCGCAAGACTCAGCAACAGGTTTATTGATAGGAACGTCACTAGGTAGGTTGGATTTCACTGGCGAAATTTTCGTAGCAGCAGAAGACGATGCTACAACGTTCGAGTCGTTTTTCTTCGCATCTGAGACCGGATTCGGCGCAGAAGCTGGTTTAGATTTATCTGGCTCCGAGGATTTTGTTGGTTTTTGCGAAGTTTCGTCATTTGTATGCTTTTTTACGTCTTCTGTAGAGGCTGCCATTGAGCTGCCTTTGGAAGTCGTTGATTCACTGGGGTGGTCCGCCAGTTTTGGTGCTACGTCGTAGCGAATTTGTTCGAGGACTGGGTGACCTGTGAAAAGAAATTCGTGTTATTATTATCGATAGTTTCACATCACTATGGTATTAATAAAATTTAGAAAAAAAATTGTAAATTAAAGTTATATGAAATGGCTCGAACTTGAAGCAAAATATTATAGCTTGGTCTTAGAAAATTTAAAAAAAAATCTTCCATTCATTAGATTATTGTTCAATTTGAAAAGTACACGATCGGGTATCTTCTTCGATACGAATCATCACTAGAAACAATTTCTCAGCGAACTCATGAATCAACGAATTCTCGAACTGATTTAATATATCTAATCATATCATATTACACTTGGAACTAGAACCGATTCTCGTAGACAGATATACGAGAAGAAAAATACGCAACGTTATCATCATTGGTTGTTATCGAATTGAACGTTTGGTATTAGCAAATCCTCGGACCGATACGATAATTAGAAAGCATGCGTTGGACTGACTAAACAAATATGAAAAAAAATATCGAATTCCTTCTATCAAGGTTATACGAAACGTATAGTAAAAGTGTGAGCTATTAAAACTTCACATATTTAGCATAGCTAAGCTATTCACATCATTCGCAGGTCTTCCGGGTACATATTAATTCCAAGATTAGAAATTTCTTTTCGATTTCGTCGGCCAGTCTCTTGTCGGATGAAATAAAGCAAACGAAGAAATTCAGATTCGTAAAAAAAATACATAAAAAATACGTTAGCTCGAGTACTCGAACCATACTCGTCGAATTGGTCGCACTAAACAAAATAAATCGATAATTAAACCAAAATATAAATATAAATAATGGAAAAAATCATACCAAGCTAATTTCTCGAGCATAAATCAACCCTTACATTACAAAATTCGCTGATTCATTCACTCTTACGTGAAAATGGTAGCATTCAAATTACAACGCGAATCTCACAAATGACCGCATAAAACAACAATAAAACGGCGCAACGACGAACCCAACATTATCATCGAACTCGGGAATAAACTTGTTAAAGAAGTAAAAAATGAACCGGGATACGGTAATAGAGAATCTGCAGAGAACGGCCAAGGTACACAGTGTTGGGCCACCAGCTGTATACAGTACGAACTCGTAACGTGACGACGAGCATTGAGAGGCGACGTTGCCGATGCGCGCAACTCCATCTTCGTCTTACTCCGCAACCCCAAAATCCGGGCTCGAGCGTGTATACAAATTATCGTGCATGTTGCATTACCACCGTCACCGTCGCACCGGCAGCGACCGCGACCACCGCGTCCGCTCTTTACGCCATCCACCACCGTTCCACCAAAACCTGTAATTCTTTACTAGTTTCTCGGTACGAATTGCTCCTTTTTTCATATCAAATGGTTACACTGATTACGCCCATCGTTTCTCTTTTTATTGTATAACGAAAATAATGACCGATTGGTATCTCGATGTTGATTCTTAATACGACTACGAGTTCGCAATTCGAACACAAGAGAAAATTCTACGACAATGAAGTCTACGTAAGGGTGTTACGTACTACGTTTCACAGATAAAAATAGAAATGACGAGGAATTCGTCAGCCAGCTAATTGACGTCGAATTAACCAACGAAAAAAATTCCTTACGAAATGTTATCGAATTAGACGCTTATTGAAAAACGAACGTTACTAAAGAAGCAGAAAAAATCGCTTAAAAACAGCTCAGCTGTTGAAAAGGGTAAAGTCCACACGACGAAAATTTTTCTTCAATAAAATTCTACGAAAATTGCCAGCGAATGAATCACTAGCATCAGATTGATGTTCAAATGACGTCATCGGGTCAGAGAAAAATACGATAGTGGGAAATTTCCATCACGAATCCATACCACACAGAAGGAGTACAATTCCTGAAACAAAATCCTCAAATATTTTACGTACGATTTTTTCCTCGTTGAAACGAGATCCGATTCGGAATAAAAATTATCCTACAATTACTTCAAACGGGCAACCGATAATAAAACACTCAATGAGATTCTTTCGGTTAAGCGTAGGCCTTCGAAAACCGGTTCTAGGAGTCGCAGGTACGAAACAGTTCCGAATGAGATTACTATTTGGATAGACACCGATCGCGTACCGTAATTGAACATTCTTCCATATTTGTACTCTCATTATTGAAGAATTTAACTATTTATATACTATAACCCGAATCTGCATCACGTGCCTTTGAAACAAACCAAAAAAATATTCCATTAATTAATACTCACTCAAGAATTACTTTCAAATCTTCGATTACTCGAGATCGACCATTTATGAAATTTCAAAGTAAAACATCCTGTTAACAAATGAAACAAATTTATGAATTAATTTCATTTCTCGAGTCTATTAATAATTATTTTATACTTAATTTATCTACGTAAAATCAATCACACCAGGAAATTCTGGCTAAAAAAAAAATGATAACACATTTTCAGAAGTGATAAAACGATTCGTAAAATATTTAAAAAAATAAAATACCCGAGAAAATATTTCCAATGAAAAAAATAATGCTTCACAACTCAACGAACATATTACTCGAGGCAAACTAAAACGTGTTTAAACAATTACAAATCGTTCCGAATCACTTGAAAGAGCAAGAAAGAAATACACCTGGTCATATCGTCGTTTTATAATACTTTTACAGTGAATAATTTGTGGGTGGATATGGTTGAAAATACGTATCATTCTATTAGACGTTTATTAAGAGTATAATTAACTCATTTTATTTCAAAAAATTCGCGAGTACCATTTTATGAAAAATTATTTAATCAGATTGCAAGATTTTTTTTTCTAATTAATAATTTCAACTCAGCTATCAAACGTAACAAACTTTCAGCTTTCATTTCGAAAAAATACGATATTCACAAATAAACGTGGTTAATTTATCAGCACCCTTCACATAGAATCAGACATATTATCAGCGAAGGTATAATAATTGTTATCTATCAGACCGAAAAACATATTCGAATTCAACTCACCGATGATAATGTGGTTACAAAATGCGCACTTCATCAATCGTACTCTTCAGTAACAAACATGACATGAATTCTGAAAAATAAATACAAAAATAAATTAATATAAAATAAATTCAACAAGAGTACCACGTTGACTAAATTTTAAAATTAATTACAATTAAATATAAACTGATTTTGAGCATACTCGGAAGTTACAAAGGTTTCTTCAAATACCACGTACCGAACTGATAAGTGATAATTTAATTAAAGCGATCAGACATGATGACACAAGAGGATATTAAGTTGCAAAAGAAAGACTGAAAGATTTACATTTCGCATACGCCGCCGTAGATCGAATCACCACATAAAATATTTACCGGTGAATCATAATTCTGTGAACTAGTGAATCAATTTTAACGAATTTACCTTGCTAGGGCGTCTGTCTCGAGGGTTGATAATAAATTCAAAGCACGACAGTAATCTGAACGTTACGATCTCGATAAAAAAGAGAAATCACGACGAATTTCTACAGTTGATTTTATGTTTGCATCGTGAGCCTACAGAACGGCTACTTGTGTAATAACGCGTAAAAAAGTATGGGATAAGAAAAGAGAAAGAACAAGTACGAATACTACCTATGCAATAACATTGAGGCCGGTAGTATAGAGGACAAGAAGAAAATATTCGGTTCTGTATTCTCATTGGATGGTCGAAATAACAACGTTGGAACTTGGTTCAGTTCAACGGGAAGTCAAAGATGGCGGGGGTTTACTAGGGTACTAAGCAGTGTTGTCACGACTGATTCGCTTAATTGTGCTTCCTTCGGTAAACGTTTAACGTATAAATTACTACAAAGAAATCAATAATTTTATTACGTATCGTCGTAATAAAGACTCGATTAAGTTAAATTACGATAATTGTAACTAGATCGAAAAATAGAATTTAAAACCTTCGTAGTTATATGTACGTACCTCACGAAAATTATAGATACTCGATGGTGCTCGATAAACTACGGCCTCGTCTGCGATTACGAATTGAATCAGAGATCTAAAAATTAATCAAAGAATTAAAATAACATCTCAGAAAATTCAAACATTCATCATCTGGATTCTGTTCTACAAAATATCGCTGCTCTACAGCTACAAACACGATATTCTCATTTCGATTTTACATCAGTACATGCACACTTATTATCAATACGCATGATTTACGTGAATTCTGCGATAGTTTCAATACGCAAAATAGTAGGCGGATATAATAAATTAAACGTACATGTTTCAGGATTGAATGCACCGTTTCTAAAATTCCATAGACACTGTGTTCGCTTTGAAATCTAAAACAAACAAAACAATTATATTAGAACTACCGTTACATACGAAAATATAATGATAACAAAGGGACTACATATAACGATACCGATGTTTCAAAATTTACATTTTAGAAAGGTGTTCAATTACAAATAAGACGAGCTAATTTTTATAATATCGGTTGAAAAATATAGCAAGAGAAGGAACATTTAAACCACTCCTGATCCGAAATATGTTCACGATTCATTCATGCATTATGTTGAAATACCTAATATCTTGACGAATACCGTTTACACTACAAATTCACAATTAGTATAAGCAAGATCAAAGGGAACAAATAAATAAGAATAATTACTCACCAAGTTGTAATTATCAGCTTGAATATAGAAGATCTTGATTAACAACGCCAATTTCTGTAATAATTAGTTATAAATATAAAGAAACTGAAAGAAATGTGTAACACATGCAACTTGGAAAGTTGTTTTGCCAGTGTTACCACTTGGAGTAAATACGTGTATGAATTTTTATAACGATGATTTTCAATTATTTTATTTCAAATTCAAAGTTAAATTCGAAAGTTCAATTTCGAGTATGATCCAAAATCTGTACGATTAGTGATTATTGCTACACTTCATCTCACTCAAATAAAATAATGCAAGTTGTTGTCTTGATATGAGAAAGGAGACGACCGACGAGAGAAAAAATATCTAGAAATGCTGTGATTAGGAGCATTATTAAATTTAATACTTTACAAATAATGAGTATACTAGCTGTACAAATTATGGCCATGCTAATTTTCAGATAATTACCCAAGTTCGAAATTATAATAAATCGAAGGTACTTACTTCTCCTTACTGTGATGAATGGAATTGGAAATCGTTGGGCTGATGAAGAAAAATGAGACAACTACAAAATTAGAAACCAAAATCTGTGCATTTACGATCTTTCATATCATTTAATATTTATGAATTGGTCCGTCGTGCCTCCTACGAAAATATGAACTGCAGTACCTGTGGGAAGATGAGTTATTAGAAAAGTAACAATAATTAATAGCTCATAATTTGAGCTCGAGTCAAAATATTTACGGTTTTAATCGACGTATTAATTTATGCGCATACTTTTTACTTCAAGTTGAGCATTTAATCAGGCGATATCGAACGTTGGAACAGATATATCAAGTATAAAACAATGTAAATTCCGTAAATTCATTCCACCATTATTCATTAGCCGAAGTTAACGAAAACGAACTGATAACGATGAATAAATTTGTTAACGAAAAATGAAAATTAATCACGATTTTTACTCAATTCAATTTTATCTAAAAATTGCTTCGACATTGATTAGAGAGAAGGATAAATAAAGAATTTACGAAAACTTCCGTAAAAATAAATCATCTATTCGATTTGAATAGATTTTTCTTAATTTTCTTCAAAGTGAAAAATAAAAAAAAATAAAAAAATTATTGTTCAAAGTTGGAATTGAATTCGTCATGTTTAAGTGTGAATCATTCAGTACATGACTCCGCTATTATAAAAAATGCCTCAAAATTATTGGAAAAAATATTTTGGTATAATTTTGCCTCGAAAGTAACCCAAACAAAACAACAAAGTTTTTCAAAAATTTTCGCAGAAAAACTGAAAAATTTGAAAAACTTGGAAAAACCGAAAGAAAATTTTAGTAAGTGTTCGTTTTATTCGCTGAGATTAATAATTTAATCGTGAATATTTCAAAGTAACGTATATGCAGTTGTAATATTTAGAATTTAGTTGTTACTCGTTTTCCGAAACCAAGTCAGTTGTATCCGGATTTTTGTGATCGATCGACGATCTCATTCAAACATGCAATCGAATTCGAATCAAATCAGCCGTCAAAACTCATCTCCGCATTTGGGTCGTTTCGCGACAAAATCTAAAGCACCCAGTGGACGTTCGAAAACACCGCCACCTAAATTCCCACCACCATCACAACAGTCCAAAGCTCAACAATGTCAAACCCTACCGAGGAACTTATCGAAGAAACATCCTACACCGAGTGAAAGTTCAAGTAAATCGACATCATCGAAATCTTCTAATACTCAAGATATTTCCAAAGATGTCATAATGGATACCAAATATAATCTGTACTGTCAAGCTAATGTAATAGCTTTGCATTCGAAATCGTTAAAAGAACGGAATGAAACCAAACTGATTCAGGAAATGGTCAAGTTAGAAGCCGGTTTGCTTGATTTGGATGAAAAAATGTCCGTTCTAGATACGAATTTAGAAAAGAAGCAGTTCTACGAGAAAGCCAGGTTCAATTTACAAGAAGAGATTAGAAGTTATGAAAAAATTATAAGTAAGTACACGATCGACGTCTTGTAAAATCTCACGTATTCGTCATCGAAATTAATTAAAACATTTCGCTCGTTTACAGATGATATTGATGAAGATAAACTGGACGAATATATTCGTATATTAGAACAAGACTTAGGAAGTGTTCAACTGAAAAATTTCGATTTACCTAAGGATGAAGAAGAAACAAGTACAGTTTGATTTTCTTCATCACCAAAATGGTTTAAATCCATGACCGTTTACATTTAATGGCCGGAGCAGCTGCTAACGGCATCGCCGCATTTTCGCGTTTACCAGGCCCAACAAAACATGTGTTTATATGAGATTATTCCTTTTTTTCAAGTTTTTCCTTAATAACTTTTTTTAGGATGGAGTTACGAAAATTTTGGCTGAAATATTTTTTGAAGAGAATCAAATTCTCTTTCGAATGATGTATTCACTTTTGAATTTTATTTTTTTTGTCGGTACGTAAACAAGAAAATTATTTGAAGAAATTTTTGATGTCTTCAGATTATTGGAAATTACTTTGATAATATTGTTTTGAATTATGGAAAACTATATATCGTTGGAAAGAGCATAAAAAATGCTACATTTCGTACGCTTTGAGTATGAAGTTATCTGTTACCGTTTTTAAAATATATTGAACTCAAAATTCGCATTACATTATCTCAAAAACTAAAACAGATAGAATGGCACTCAAAGCGTACGAAATGTAGCATTTTTCGTGCTCCTTCCAACGATATATAGTTTTTCATAATTCAAAACAATATTACCACAGTAATTTTCAATAATCCGAAGGCATACATAATTTCTTCAAATAATTCTCTTGTTTACTTATCGAAAAAATAATTAAAATTCAAAAGTGAATACATCATTCGAAAGAGAATTTAATTCTCTTCAAAAAATATTTCAACCAAAATTTTCGTAAATCCTTTCGAAAAAAAGTTATTAACAAATGAACTGAAAAAAATTGATAATCCTCATATAAAGCATGCTTTTCTGGGCCCGGTGCGATGTTGCCAAGTCTGAGATCAGTTTGTTTTGTAATGATTAATTATTACAGAGGAAATACTGAAAACATTGGGAGGAATTAATGAAAATTTAGAACAGATCTCAGAAGTAGAAAAGAAAATATTACCTTTCACTCAGCTGCATTCGTCTTGGTTAGAAGTGAAACGAAATGTTCAGAAAGAAAAGGAATTAGAAAATATGTAAGAACTTTATTTCATATCTTTTTTTTTATATTTTTCCATAATTTGTTACTTACATTATTGTACGTAATTCTGTTTTTTGTTCTCAGATGTGGAAAAGAGCTTAAGATGGCAGAAAAACTGGCCTATGATCAATGCTTCGTAAAATCTATCGATTATCAGAGTATGTCTGAAGCGGATTCACACAATTAAGTTTATAGGTACCTAATTTAAAAATTTGTCTTTCGTTGTTTATTTTCATTTTTTATTATTTTTTTTTTGTAGTTGTAATTTTAAGATGGAACTATTCTAAAGAAAATCATTGCAACGTCGTTATTATAAAAGTGAAAATATGAAATAGTTTAAATAAAAGTGTAGCTTTTTTTTAGATTGGTTACAAAATCATCAGTTGAAATTCTTTTAGATTTAAGATATCGTATTTCTCGACAAGAAATATTCAACTTATTATTTGGATTTATATTTTTTAGTTTCAGAAATCAAAATTTAAAGAGAACGGCCGCGAAGTAAAAAATTCACAGAAACTATATGTAAATGAATGCAACCCAAAAATCTTCGTATTCGCGTTTTTTCGACAAGGTGAGTCTATATTTTGAGTTCTCTTTTACGTTGGGTACTTTTTTGTACCATTTGACCGTTCGTATCCGTGGAGGAATTTCGTTTTTATGCCCTCGCCACACCTCTGTGCATTTACAAGCGAATATTATTTCCATAATAAGGATAAGGAACAAGATAACCTGCAACACACGTAGGTTCGGAAGCTGTTTAAATCATCATTATTATGCACATTGGTGTTTCTTTGGGTACACGCATCAACAAAAACTATTTACCCGGCGTATCTAACAGAGAGCGTCCTCGTATATTGCATCGAAACTTTGCACGTTCGAACTTAACGGTTTTTCAGTGAGCTTTCAACTGTTTTGCCAACTTCGTGTGTTTTCGTTCGTTAAAATACGGTATTTTTTCGAAATTTCGATAGATTTTTTCCTCACCAAATCCCAAAATACCCTTGAGGCTTAGGTGAGTAAGCGTTTTTGACACTTTATCGAGCAATATTTTAGGTTCAATGATGAACTTTTTTGAATCTGGCGAATAAAATTATGGTAATGAAATTTATTCAGATTTCATCGACTCTATTACAATTTTTAGAATTAGGTCTATTTTCGAAATTAAAATACATTTTTTTATTTCTATTTTTGTTACAAATTTAAAAAAAAAAATGAAAATTAGACTTAGGTTGAGGAAACATTTTCCCAAAAAATAATAATAAACTCTTTATTATTATTATTATTTTTTTTTTTTTTTTTGAAGAAATGATCAGCTTGTGTTAAGTATGTTATGTATCAATTTCTCTCAATTTAAAAAAATAATACATCACGTCATTAAAAATGTATTTACTAAAGAAGGTAATAAATCGACAGAAGTTGTTCTAACAAAATTAACTTATCCTCAAGAGTATTAAAAAACTGTACTAAAAAAACCAAACCTGGAAAAATTCTACCCCATAACAATAAATCAAAGAGCTCTTATAAAGTTTTTAAATACGTATTTATCAGGTAACGTAATACAAAGGTAATAAAAGATATCTAACCATCTATACAAGCATCATATAAAGAGATATATTCCCTTGTCTAAATGCATATTATAAAAATGAACCTATTCCACAAGTAACGTGTAAAATATTTTTCTTTGGTCGTTTCATTCGTTATTATGTTCATTTTCACACCGTACGAGTAAACCATTTCCCTTCAAAAGAATCAATCAAAGATTACTGCAGTACGCTGGTCACGTAATGATTCCTTTTTCTATTTAATAAATACGATAATATATTGTTTCATTTTGGAGCAATTGAAAAATTTCACGGTTTTGGTACCTTTGCGACCTTTTGGAAATTCTTTCAACTTGTAAGATAAATATAAAATTGTATCTTCCATTATTAGATTTAATGAATTTCCTTCCCATTGAGAACAGTTTGTTGAACTTAAATGAAAAATTATTTCCATAAGCGTTACTAGAACTTTTTATTAGATTGTGTCACAAGGGGGAGGGGGATGGCAATTTGGAATTTTCTACGATGTAGCTCAATTTTTCCACAGGGGATTGTCCAATTGTCCAATTGAAAATTTTTTAATGTTAAATTTTAGAACTTTTTTTTCTCCAAAACAAAATTACCTGAGAATTATTTACTTTAAAAAAATTGAAAAATTTTTCCGGCACAGGTAAAACGATTTATTAAAAAAAAAAATTAACAAAATTTCAGAAAAATTTAAAGGTTTTCTTCTAAAAAAAATGATTTTTTTTTATCAATTTATTTACTTACCCAGTTACCTTGACTTTTTTTTTATACTGACTCCATAAAATAAAATTATTTTTTATTCCAAGAAAATTCAGTTTTTTTCACTTTAAAAAGTTAAAAATATTATCACCCCCTCCCTCGTGCAAAAATTTCTGTTCCATAAAAATTGAGAGATTTTTACTCTAAAAAATTCTAATTATTTTATTTTTTTCTGAGAAAGTTCAATGATTTTTTTTCTCTCTAATAAATTATAAAAAAATTTACCCTCTCCCCCTAATGAGAAATTTTCTTATTCCATACCTAATAATTGATAGATTTCTTCAACGAAAAAATTAGGCGAAAAAATTGGATGATTTTTTTTCTTTTCAAAGAATTGAAAATATTCCACATAAAAAATTTTCTTATTTTTATAAAAATTGAGAAATTAAAAAAAAAAATGTTTATTCAGAATACTTACTTGGCTAGCCTAGGCTATTTACACCATATAAATGCAGATCAAATAACATTCTGAATCGTATTATTTATCCAAAGAATTAAAAATATTTTTACTCCCCCCATCCCATTCAAAAAACATGAAATTTTCCTATTCCTATTGACTCCAGGATAGATTAATTTGAAAAAAAGACAATAAATTAAGGATTTTTTTCAATACATTTTTTTTTTGAGAAAATTAAATGATATTTTTTCCTGCCAAAAATTGAAAAGATTGTATCTCCTCCCCCATGAGAAATTTTCTTTATCCATAAGAATTGATCAATTTTTTTTTGTCTGGCAAAAAAATTGAAAATTTTTCAAAACAAAAGTTGTTTTTCGTGTGATTAAAAATATTTTTACTCCCCCCCCCCCAATTCTCCTAAAAAACAAATACATTTTCTTATTCCTAATGACTCGATACATTTAGGTATTAAAAATTAAAAATTAAAAAAAAAACAGACAATGAATTAGGGATTTTTTTTTTCGTAAAATTTTTTTCAAGAGATTTTTTTGAGAAAATTGAATGATATTTGTTCTTGGAAAAAATTGAAAAGATTTTTTCCCCTCCCCATGAGAAATTTTTTTATTCAATAAAAATTTACCAATTATTTTTTTAATCTGGCAAAAAAATATTTTTCGTCTACCTAAGTAATAAATAGTGATAGATTTCTTTATAAAAAAAATAATTTTTTCTCTAAAAAATTAGAAGGCTCTTGTCCTTTGAAAAATTTGAAAGATTTTTCATCAGTTCTTTTACTTAAAAAAAAATTCTTGAGTTAACTCCAAAAAATTAAGATTATGCCTTATTTTTTATTACCAAAAAAATCGAATTCACTTCTACAATAATTTGAAAAATATTTCCTCTTTGAAAAAGTTTAGGGATTTTTTCTCACGAAAATTAAGACAAAAAATTATTTCTTATCAAGAAAATTGAAATTGTTTCTAAAAAATACTTAGATTTAGATTTTTTTGAAATTTTTTTTTCAAATAAGTAGGATACTTAGTGGGTATTTTTAATTTCTAAAATTTGAGAATTTTTTAGCAGGTTGTGCCAGAAGCACACTTAGCACAGCATGCAGTTACTTACATCTGTGATTATAAAAGTACCTTTTTTACTTTCCGAACAGCGCGTAGCGTTGTAAGGAAAGTATTGTTTTCGGTGCGAAATGCGTTTTCACGAATATTGCACTTAGACAAATTTCGACTTCGTACAAATTTGTTTTGAACAATTTCCAGATGATGTTCCGTATGTATGTGTGTGTGTATGTGTGTGTGTGTGTGTGTATGTGTGTATGTGTGTGTGTGCAGAAAAATTTGTTAACACGATTCTAATCGCCCTAATTGAGATATCTCGTTGAAATTCGGCGATGAGTAGTGGTTTATATAAACGAAGGCTACGCAAGAATTTGGGGCCTTTACGTTGAATAGAAAAAATTTTACGAGCGTTTTTTGCGAAAAATTTGTTAACACGATTCCAACCGCCCTAATTGAGATATCTCGTTGAAATTCGGCGATGAGTAGTGGTTTATATAAACGAAGGCTACGCAAGAATTTGGGGCCTTTACGTTGAATAGAAAAAAATTTACGAACGATTTATGCGAAAGATCGTCGAGTTTCACATTTGTCGCGTTTTAGATGTCGATAAAGGGAACGGTTCAAGTGTTTATCTATATCCGGACATGTCCGCGGGTGTACCGGTTTGCTCTCCTTTCCCTAACATGCGCATTGAGCAATGCTTTGCATTTTTGTTATTCATGATAAGATGTACGGGTATTCGAATGGTTGTTTTGTTTACATCATCATGATATTTTTTCACGATTAATAATAATGGAGCAAGTGTGATTTTGCCGAATATTTTTGTGTCATGTTTAACGTTTTTCAGTGTAATTGCTGACGTTTTAAATATAAAAAATTTTTTATAGTCGATTTTTTCACAAATATTCGATAATCAATTTTTTTTACATAATATTCGATGACCGATTTTTTTACAAATATTTTTTTGTTAATATTTTTTAAAATACTTTTTGATTCGGAAAGTTCGTGATGCTTGCATCACTGTTTATTTTAGAAGTAAACGTTGTAGAAAGAGTGCCTTTTAATAACGCCATGAAAAATAATCATCAAGTCGATTATCTCGTAATATCGTAAAAAATAATTTTTACGTTAACATGTTTAGGTAAAAAAATTCACTGATTTATTTTTATTTTTATGGGGTATTTTATGGATATTCACAGAGATTTTGATCAAACTTTTCCCACCTCATCTCGCTTGGATTGAATAAAATTTTTAATAGATTCATCTTTCGAAAGAAAGTTAAAAATTAAAATACCCTCGAATTTTAGTTCTCGTATCTATTTATTGGAAATCAGTTTAAATATTAAAATTGCTGGAAAGGATTCCACATTTACAATTTTCTTATTGATTTGAATTATTTCCGACTATAATAAAATCATATAATTTGATAGTTTGGTCCGAAGAACCGGGCAAGTTGAAATTATATTTATATTATTGGCCGATTCGTTATACCCTTTATACATAGGAAAAATACCAGTAAAATTGATAGGTTTTTAGTATCGGAAAAAAATCTTATCACAAAATTACTGAAATTTTTTTTAACTAGACGCGTTAAAAAAGAAGTTTTAACTGGAGTTCTTGATTGAATTATTGATCAAGAAAGCTCTATCGTAGTACTGCTTTTAAACTGTCTATATCATTTTAATGATTCAACTTTTTCTAATCCAGATAAACAACATCAATAAAAATGAAAACGCTACGTAAGTTCTATGATACGTTTCCCGAAAATTTTTCTCCGTTTCCCTAGCGTATCAGTAGGATAGAAGATATGTTCAGAGTTGAATTTTTGTTCATCATATGTGAACATTTTACGACTTGGTTGCTTCGGAATCCATTATTTTATTCTCAGTTGTAGCTAAATTGCAACGTTGGAATATTTTAAATAAAAAGCTGACATTGAAAATTTGCCCTTCTCGTAGGCATGTTGGTGACATTTTCACCATATTTTCATTATTTTAATTTTTTTTTTGTAATCGCTGAGACATCATAATTTATAATTTTGGTTTCGAGTAGAAAAATTTCAACGCTTTTTTAACATCGAACAAACTCGATGTTGGTTGAAATTAGTTCTTTGGCCGCGCGAGTAATTCTATCTTCACACCGAAAATTTTCCATTTTGTTTTGTTTACGAAGAACTCGCTTGTTAATGTTGCTGGGTTGCGCAAATAGCCGAAATTCTTGTCTTAGTTTGGCCGTGAAAAATACGAGTAAATACATTCGACTAACCGCAGATCATAAATTTTATTTTAATAAATTTCCTCCGCGAGTACATTTTGAATATGTAATTTTATCGTCGAAGAAACAAATTATGCTTCAGTTTTATTAACAAAAGGCTTATTTGCGTAATATCATCTGCATGCTCCGGTACTATACCATGCGAAATAAACGCCCAGTTGATTCATTTTATAGAAACAAATGCGAATATTATCGTTTACATATGCGACGTCGTACAGCACGAGGTAGTAATTTCCTTCTTTTTTTTTCAAACAAAAAATGCCTCGTGAAAGTTTCATTTTTTCGTACGCCACCGAAGTGTTGACCAATTGCGTTTACAAATGATGTATGGACTATGGAGATGTCAAAAGTTTACAAAGTGTAAAGTTTTGTATGACAGCTAGATGTTTTTCTTCGGGTTTCATACTACAAGGTTGTTCATTTTTTACTTGCAAGTTTTTTTTTAAGTAGTTTCAAAAAAATCCAATAGGCAAGTATTTTAATTTCGCGAATATTTTAAGCTGTTTGCTATATCTGTTTGTCTGGCGATGGCAGCCCTCATATGTACGAATAAGATTTCAAAAGCTAAAGAGAAGTTTAAAATGAAAAAAACCAATTTACGAGCAACGAGGTGGTTGAATATATGCTAGTTAGCTTTTCATCATGAAACCCAGGAACGAATGTGTTGTTTGGAAATGTTTTTCTCAGCTTTGTTTCGAATAACGATTTTTTTTAAATTTTCCCTGAAAATGATTTTTGAATTTTTTTATTCCATTTCATTTTTTCAGTTTTTTTACTTTCATTTGAGAGTTGGATAAACTTTCGTTTGAATTTTTTTTTCAAAACTAGGGCTAATTGAGAAATTAATTTCGTTCCAATTTTGTTCGAAAAAATTGAAAAATCGATTAAGATTTTTTTTAAAATACTTATTCTTCTAGTTTTGAAACGATTTCAATAAAATTTTGTTCAAAAACCACTTCTTAAAATTTTGTTCGATTGAAAATTCCACGATCAGCTTCCTTTTTTTCCAAATTTCAACTGAATGAAAATATTTTTTTATTTTGCTTGAAAAATTCCTTTCAGATTTTGTTCAAAAATAAAAAAAAAATAAAAAAAAAATGAATCTGAGTAACTTTGTTTGTCAAGTACTTAACCCACTTTAAAAAATTCGAACTTAAAAATTGATTTTCTGAATTTCCTCCTTAATATGAAACAAACTTGAATCTGTTTAAAAATATTTTTTTCAAATTTAAAAATTTTTTGCTTTCAAATTTTGTTTTAAAAAATTGAATCGTCATTTTTTTTGTTATAAAATACTCGTAATATAAAGCTAGAACAGTTTTTTGGAGAAATTAATGAAAAGTCCAACAGTTTTAATTTTAGAGCATTTTTCCTTTGAAAATGTTGCAAAATATTTTTTTTTTCAATTTTGCTCAAAAAATGAATTGTGATTTTTTTTGTTCAAATATTTTTTTTTAAACTTCTTGAAAAAGTTGATTGAATAAAGTTTTTTTTTTTTTGGTCTCAAAACTGTTTAAATGTTTTGTTCGTTTGAAAATTATGTAAATTTAAAATTCTGTTTGAAAATAATTTTTCAAAATCAATAGAATGAGTTTTGTTTGAAAAAGTTGTGTTTTTGACTTTTTTTTTGAATCAGTTAAAAAATGAATTTGAGTAAAAAATTATTTTTTTCAACTTTTGTTGAAAAAAAATTTAATCTTTGATTATTTTGTTCAAGCAATTTTTTAAATTTGTCATCAAAAGTTTTTATTAAAATTTTCAAATTTTGCTTCAAAAATGGTGTTTTAAAAGTATGTAAAATAAAGTTCGTTTTTTGGATTTTGTTCCAACATTTTTTTTAAATTTGCATCTAAAATTTATGTATTTTTTTTTTCATAAAAATGTTTTTCAAGTTCTAAACTATTTTTTATAAATTCACAAGAATTTTAATTAATTTTCTTGCAAAAATTTTTAGGATGACTATCAAAAAAATAATTTTAAAATTCTGTTTGAAAACAACAGTTTACAAAAATTGACTCTAAAAATTTTCTTAAAACATTTTTTCAAGTTTTGTTACAAAAAAAATTAATTTAATTAAAAATTTAAAAATTGATTTTTTTCGGAATAAGTTCTCCATTTTTAATTTTTTTTTTTACTGTGTACTTGATTACATATTTCAATTCAAGGATTCCCTTTCAATCTAATCTGATTCATCCTTGGAGCAGTATAAAATAATTTGCCTATTTAATTTCATAAAAGGGGCCAGATCAGTTTCGACATACTGTACAGATAGCTGTGTTGCTTTGTTCAGTAGTACATATGTACATATTTTCGAAACAGACCGGGGCATTAATTAATATAAAAACAGAAAGACATTTCTAGGTATTTTCGATGTAATTTTCTATAATAACAAAACAACCATCGCGATAAACGTACATTTTGGGTACCTAATACAATACAATTCGCATTTATTTTCATTAATCCTCTTCAGGTGTTGAATCTACGAAGAAAGCTTTTACATGTATGCCTAGTTGTCCACCTATTTATGCTGTTGTGTTCATATGGAACCGCATATTACATTTATTTTCGTTCATCAATCTCGTATTGAGATAGGTACCGAATACCGATCTATTTGAGGTGATAATGAAAACGAATCATGTTATGACAGATGAAATATCGGTATCGAACCAATACCTATAATATTTGAATGTAGCTGGTTTGATACATACTCGTATCTAGTATGTTTACAACTCGTGAAGGTTTCCTCATTACATATAATTCACGATGAAATGAGGTGTTTGTTACGTAAGTACATACGATGAAATTTCGTCGCAGAAAAAAATACACCTTTTTGTGTAGCTAAAGAAATGACCTTGCTCGAATATCAAGACAAATGTGAAATCTGCAGATGACATTGCTTAAACGTAAAAACCAAAGGTTTACATTTTTTTTTTTTCGGATATCAATTGCAGATGAAAATGTTCCTTTTTATGGTAAATTGCTTCTTTCGAGTTGGATTGCAACATGCACCTACAGCTGAAATTTTTCAAGTAGAAAAATTTACCAATTTTTATTATAAAATTATTTAATTTATTTTTTTGAAAAAAATATACCTAATAGAACATTGAAAATCTCGAATAAAAATTATTCAAGTCATTTTTTGAAAAAAAAAAAAAATAAAATATATATATAATAGAACATTGAAAATCTCGAATACTAAATTAAACGATATTTTATACCTAATATTTTAATAACAAGTTGCCGGAGCCTTTTGTAACAAACCATATAATTTTTGGGAACTGCACGAACAACCCATATCGGATATTTATCAACATTGTTGCCCAACAAATCATACCCTCTTCAACGTCCATTGGCGCGATATAATTTCAACACGTGAAATGATGTATGATGTGAATTATTTTTCCTCAAGACGCTATTTAATTTCGTTCTTCCCTCTATGTACTTCCACAGAGGGTATACTTTAACCCTGAACGGATTTTATTGGTTCGAGGCTTTCCATTATAGCTCGAAAGTTTTGGCCGACAGCCATATTTTAGCAAAACCACCCGAAATTATGATTCAAATACTTTCTTTTAATCACATCTACAGTTCGAATTTATGTACCGAAAATAAAACCGAAATTTTCTCAATTTTATCGTTACCTAGTTTCGCTGATTTAGTGTCTTTTCTATGGCGTATAAAAGAACGAATTAACCCAAATGATTAGAAACGAGTGTCGAATTCGCGACAAAAACCAAGTTTCTTTCGAATTAGCTATGTTTTTGTATCTCGACGTAGGTACTCGTAGTTTTACTCTGCTGTCCTGCATTTTGTATACAAGGTTTCCTACATTCTTCAAAAAAAAAAAAAAAAAAAAGAATACCGTTCATTTGTAAGAAGCAATGCTAATAAATTTTCTACTCATTTATTCCTTTTAGAAAAAACTTGCCAACTTTTCGTTTGTTTTTTATTGCTTGTAAATTGTTACCTCGCAAGATCCGGCTACCTTTGCTTACACACGTACGTAAAGAAGAATGCAACCGCAAGTTTTCACAAAAACTTTACCAAGACCGACATTAATCGCAATTGAAAAGGAATAAAGGATTGTGAAAATAACCTTTGTAAAAAGGTATTCAATTTTAGCAACTCGTGAAGCTCGTACAGACTGCGGTTTAGATTATTTTTAGTTTTTACATCCTTCTTTGTGTACGTGTATTCATTATTGCGTGGTATTAGTGTTGGTGGTTTATGGTTTATTATTAAGTAAAGCTCTCGTTTTTCAAATTACCCAGTAATTTATAATATAGGGGTTTACGATTTTTTTTCTCACGAGTTTTATGATGGTGGAGATAGCGAATTACTAAATGTGGTAGAATGGGATAATTTCTGCTGTAAGGGGAAGAGGAGGAGTTGAAAAGCTCTTGCAGTGCTCGGAAATACCTATTTCTTTATACATACTTTTGTAATTTTTAGCATTTTTTCATACTTTTGGTTTTCTTTATTCAAAGTTCTGGGTTAGAAAAAAACAACTGATAAATGGTATTTCAAGTAAAAATTAATTTAACAGAAAAGAGGAAAAATCTTCTAGAATAAATGTTGAAAAAATAATTTTCTTAAAGTGAGAAAATAAAGTTTTAAGAAAAAAGTTCTCTTTAAAAAAATTGAAAACATTTTATTAGCTAAAAAAATGTTGTTTTTTTTTTCAACGAAACTCTTTCAAAAAATTGACTTATCACTTAAAAAAAAATTTTTCAAAAAATTTCTGGAAAAAAAATTTAAAGGATTCATGAGTGAAAAATGATCAAACCGTCATCTTAAAACCTTTTCTTTGGATAAAAAATTACTCGAGTAAAAAAAAGTGGATAGAAAAATTATCCTAAAAAATCCTGTGAGTAAATATAAAGGACATAGTGTCAAAAATTTTTTTAAATAATTTGGCAGAAGTAAAGTGAGTCTTCTTGTAATTTATAAAATAGAAAATAAATATATGTGCATTCTACTTTTATATGCCACTTTTCCTTAAATCTCTCAGAAAAATTGCCAGTTCATCTTAAAAAAATTTCAAAACAGTTTTTTTGGAACTTTGGAAAAAAAATTCTTAATGAATCTTTCAAAAGATTGATATAACAAATTGTTCTAGATACATTTTCTTAAAAAGTCATTGTGTTCAAGTATACGTAATTATTCAAAAATACTTAGGTAGGTACTCAACAAGTAGGAAATTTGTTACGAAAAAATCCTCTACAGAAAAATGTTGAGAAAAAGATTTTCATTTTAACAATTTTTCTTTAAAAAATCACAAAATTCTTTTGGTTAAAAAATTGTTATTCGACAAAAATCTCTCATAAATTGGCATAAATTATTCACTTAGAAAAAAATTAAAAATTGAAAAAGTTTTCTAACAAATTTTTTGAAAAAAACAAATCTTTGAAAAAAGGATTTATGCGTGAAAAAAATTGTTTAAAAAAATTTTTGAGTAAAAATTGGGTCAACAATTTTTTTTAAATAATTATTTAGAAATAGAAAAAATTCTGTGAAAATAAACTTAGGTCAGAAACTGTTTTTTAAAAATTTCTCAAAAAGTTCCAGTTATTTATCTTGAAAAAAACTTCAGAACACTTTTTTTTGGAAATTTAGAAAATTTTTTTTTAAATATTTATATAAAAAATGTTCTAGAAAAATTCTCAAAAACAAGACATTGTGTTCAAATTTATGTAATTATTCAAGAGTTTTTCTGAAAAAAAAATGTATCAAGTAAGAAATAAAAATTCTCTATAGGAAAGAATTGAAAAAATGGTATTGTTTTAAAAATATTTTCTTTAAAAATTTTTTAAAAATTCTTTTAGATAAAAATTATTGTTTGACAAAAATCTGTTAAAAATTGGCATTCACTTAAAAAAAAGGAAAAATCTTTAAAACAAATTTTCAGAAAAAACAACAACTAGGTACCTTTGTATAAAAAAAGGATTTAATATGAGTAAAAAAAATTATAGATTTGTCTCAAACAAATTTTAAAATTATTTCTCCAAAAAACTTTTCCTGTAAAAAAAATTCTAAAAATTTTTCTTCAATTCAATGCTTCATTTATTTGGATACAAAATTATTCAGGGAAAAATCTCACGGAAAAAATCACATCAAGAGGGGAAAATAAAAGAAATATTTTTTTGAAAAAAAAAATTAAAATTTGAAAATTCTTATTAACAATTTTTTTTTTTGAAAAAGAATAAGAAAAAAGAATTTATGATCAGAAAAAAATGAACAAAATGATCATTTCAAAAAAAAGTACTGGAAGTGGCTCCAATTGTGCAAAACTTCTATCTCAAGTTTGTAAGATTATTACGTATTAATATTCGACCCTTTCTTTTTTTCATCTTACCCGCATTAACTTTAAAAAAGCAGATTTTGGCTTATCACCGATTATGGTGCTTCTGATAGCAGTGCCCATGTGAAACGATGTCATTTTTCTGAAAAACTTTTCAAATAAAAATTGAACTTATCAAAATAGAAAATACCGATTTATTTACCTTTTTAAAATATCTTATTATCTATTATTATTTTTTACTAATTTATGAACCAACACGTAATCTATTACTTCCATTTTATAACTTTTTCATTTCTGCAACAATTTCTCCCCTCTTATAAAAATTGGAATAAAGTTGCTCGTTCGTCGATACTTTCGTTGGTGCTTTAATTAATAAACTCATATTTGATTACAGCGAGAAAAGTTGACTGAAATTAAATTTGACGAAGGGTGCGAATATTTTATGAAGTCCAGGTTACCTGTATCGAATTCATATGTTGTTGGTTTATTAAATAATTCCAATTTTCAAAATACTCGCATTAGTTGGTGTTTTCACTTACGTACTTCACCCTATTCTCTCCACTTGGGTAATGTAATTTGATTTCCGGGTATTTATACTCATAAAGGATAAAAATAATGAAAAAATTCCTAAATTATTTTGTGTTGATTCAAATCATATAAAATTTCGATTTACTACAAAATTGAAAACAGTGAAACATATTCCTTTGTAATTTTTGATATTAAAATCACAGCGCTTCGAATGAAATTTTTACATCCAATTTACATATAAAGTGAGTGGCGTTATCATCTAATGAAAAAAAATCAATCGCAGTAAAAATTAACCCGAGACGATACAAAAAAAAAAAAAAAAAAAAAAAAAAAACGAAAAATAATAAACAAAAAACTCCTGCTGAAGAAAAGGAAGCAGAAAAAGCAACGGAAAACGAAACGAAGATTAAAAGAATTTATCGTTCTTTTTCTTAATTTTTGCCATTATTTAAACCGAAAATTTAAACCGTCAAAGAAGCAACTTGAGAAAAGAAATTCTGGTACTTGAGTCATCGAATACTTATCCGAAATTCAAAAACTTGAATTAATACTAAATTTTATGGACTAGGGAGAGCACATTTTTTAAACAATATGTAAGAAATTGTCTATGTAAGAAAGCTTGCTGTTTTGCAAACTTGTGCGCATATTCAATAGGCGAGTATTTTCTTAAAACAAACTGTTCCACTTATTTTTATCTAGTTGAAGGTTATAAACCGACAGTTTGATTATTTAAACTGGAAAAGTTGGCCAGAAGTAGGCTTTTTATGGTTCATTCATCATCTACTAAATTATTCCACTTACTAAACATAAATGTATGTACTTCAATCTGTTCTTTGATTTAGTTTTTTTTTTTTTTTTGTCTAAATGGTGGATCTAAGTTTTAAGCTTTTATTATACTCGATTAAGTATAAACGGATATCCAAAATATATCGTTGTTTTTTTTGTATCCCTTTGGAAAATTTTCTTCTTTTTTTAGAATAATTTAATTTATTTTACAACGTTTACGTCGCGTCGTGTCTTTTCTCAGTTTTATTTCTTTCGCCAGTCACTACCTCTGAAATTTCCATCTGATTTGCTTGTAGGTGTCAGAAATGAAAGTTTTAAAATATTTTATTTATTTTTTAATGATCTTTGCTTGCCTTTTTTTCGAAGAGATTATTTTAATGGAATGTTTTTAATTTTAATTTGGAAAAGACTCAGAAGAGGAGAATTTTAAAGAAGTGTTTTTCCTCATCGAATCCCTGGAGGTCAATTTTTCAAATTTTTCTATTATTGAGTTAATCAGTGTAGTATTTTTTTAAATTTCAGTACTCGATTATTTTTTTTATTTTTTTTTGGAAACTGCTGACATTGGCTGTTTGTTATTTTTTGTTCAAATTTTCTCCCTTAATCATTTTTTTCATCAGGTTTTAACAAAATTTTTTATTGCAAAAATATTTTCATTATTAGGTATTTTTTTTTGTTTTTTAATTGAAACTTATCACGAAATTTGATAGAAAAAATATTTTGTAAAAATTTCATGAAAATTTTTTGAAAAAAGACGAATCTGTGAAGGAAAACAGAAATATAGTTAGATATTGATAAAAATAACTATGTTGAATTTTAATTTATTTAGGTATTGTAAAATATAATTCAGAACTCGAAAGTAATCATTTCTTCGCTTTGGTCTAACTATTCCTTTAAACTTTTGGTTTCGGAAAAAAATTAAGAACTAAAACTAAAATCTCTTGAGAAGTAGGTGAGGTAGGGCAGGTATATCTAGGTGTTTTTTTTATCAAAAAAAGTTCACTTGGTAAGAAATTTTTTTCTAAAGAAATAATTTCAATAATAATTCTTAATAATTTCTTTAAAAATTTGATAAGTGTAATAAAACGTCAAAAAAAATGATGAAAAATTTGTTTTTCTGGAAAAATTCTTGAGTAAAAAAAGAGTTGACAAAGGAACTATCCAAAAGAAATCTTTTGCAGAAAAAATTGTATCAAAAATGATATTGAAATTTTTTTGAGAAAAATCTCTGGAGAAGCATTTTTTGTTCTATACTACAATTTTTTTTTAATGAAAAATAAAAACAAGGAAAATTTGGTAGATATTGTACCTAAAATAAAAAAAATAATTGATGAAAAAATTAGTTTGAAAACATTTTTGGAAAAATTATTACTTAAGTAGTACCTGAAAAAAGGGTGTTGACAAAAAAAATGACTCACCCTAAAGAAATCATCCACAGAAAAAATTGTGTCAAAAAAATCTCTTGATAAGTATTCTTTTAAAAATTTTTCAAAACCATGATTTTTATGTAAAAACTCTTGGTAAAGTAAAATGAAAAAAAAAAATCAGAAATTTTCTTTGGAAGAAATTCTTCTAAGAAAATGTCAAAAAAAGAGAAAAAAACAGTTTTTCATAATAGGTAGATATTATAGAATTCGTAAAAAGTACCCTTTTTCTGCCAAAAGTAGTTGGATATTACATATTTGCCATTTTTAAAAATTGATTTTGTCATCATTGTTTTTAAAATCAGAATAAAATTCATTTAAAAAAATAAATTGAGAAAGTTAATTTTTACGTTTGAATACAAAAGAACAAAAAAATTACTCGAGTGGAATTTATACAACTTGACACAACCCGAATCCGATCAATTTCGAAAAACTTCTCTCCAGCTGTATCGCACATAAACCCAAGTGACAATTTGGTAATATTTTTCCATTTAAACTGAACATCGATAAAATATAATACCAAAATATCGAGGCATAGGCAATCCGAAATCAAAATAAATTTCGAAAAAAATCTGCGGTTTTGGGACATTATATACGAAACCAAGGAGACAAGTCACGGATCATTTGTTCAAAAGAATGGAAAAAATTCAGCGCCGAAAAAGAAAAACGATATTCTTCACTCTTTACGAGTGATGGAATTTGTAAACGAAGAAAAAAAAATAAAGAAAATCGAAAATGTAACTAACTGCAGGGAAAAGTGAAAGGAAAGAGTTTTGTAATTTTTTTTTCTCGTCGCGAAGGAAAGTCTATTATATACATCATTATATTTGAAATTAAAGAATAAATACGAATAAAAAAATACACCGGTAACAAAGCCAGACATTTCGATTAGAAAAGCTTATACCAAGTAAATTATATTAGCGATATATCACGAATAAATAAAGTATCCTCATAATAACGTTCATCTTTTACGATACATATTATACTATCTCTTGTATCAAAAAACTCATAAAGTCGTCATTTTTTTATGCACACTTTTTTCAATTTATTGTATCTTACTTCAGTGAAGGAAATTTTCCGCCAATTTTCGCCTCACACGTATCATTACCGAAATATTTTTTTATTCGTTCGATGCGAGCTACGGTTTCTCCTTTATCCTTATTTTTTTTCTGCATCGAGAACAATTTGAACTGATTGTGGTACGTGTGTCAAACTGTTCGAGAATTCTGAAATGCTTTATTTTTTAAAAGACGTATTGGAAAAATATTTTGTGATGTGGTTAAAATGACAGTCGGATTTTTCTAATGAAATTAACGTATAGAACTATAGGTACCAACATACCATGCTTTAAGCCAATAATACATATCTGTGTCTATCTATACGATAAAGTTTATAACGATGTATGTATTTCAGAAAAACGATATTTCTCTAATTTTCAACAATGGCGTGTAGTGTATTATACGAGCTTGTCCATTGTTTTAAAAATAGAAAATATTAAATTCTTGATTGCTTTGTAGTCATTTTTTCACAGTTTTGTGATTGTCATTTTTTACCCTTTTCGTTTTTTCAAGTAGTAAAAATGCTGTTTCACTTAAAAACTTTACAAAGGAATGAAAAAGTTATTGAACAGTAACACATGGAAAATAATTCGTCCGTTTAGTAGAAAGGTTAAAAGTGTTTCTATGATCTAGGACATATTCTTTTGTACACTTAGTTATGTAAAAATAATCGTAATAAAAATAATAATTGAAAAATCTTTTCATAAAATAAAAAACAGGTTTTTTCTGAAGAAAATTGGAAGATTTCAAAATAAATAAATAAATAAATAAATCTTTTTTTTCATTGACTCCAAAAAATTGAGAAATGTTTTTATTTAAAAAAAAAATCGTTTTTCCCCCTCAAAAAGCACTGGGTAATTTTTTTTCTCAACATATTAGCCTCCAAAAAAAGAAAAAAAAATTATTTTGCTCCAAAAAATTATGAAATTTTCAATCTAAAAAATTATTAAAATTTTTACTTCAAAAGAATTCTACATATTTTTAATTTCAAGATTTTTTTTCTTCAAAGGAATTGAGAGATTTTCAATCTAAAATATTATTAAAATTTTTCTCCAATAATTAGTCTCCAAAAAAAAAAGAGAAATCAGAACTAGAAATCCAATTCGGTTTAGGTTTGGGTCCAGGTTTAGGCGCTGGAATCCAATAATAAAGTTTTAGGTTTCAGTTTTGGTTTTGTGCCATGCCACAAAAATAGCGAGTGGAATGTCGCAGTAAAGATTTTTTAGCACCATCGAAAATTTTGCCAAGTGCAATACTACATAGATACTTGAATTCAAAATTGGTTGCGAGGGAGGGGTCCAATAGCAATTTTTGTAATAATCAAAATCATTTTTAAGACTTTGAGCTATCAGTAGTTTTTAATCATGTAAATAACTAAGCAAAATTGGAGGGAAGGGAAGGGGAGGGTCTTATCAAAAATTTTATAATTATTAAAATTATTACTAGGACCTCGATCTACAACTTTTGTCTGAAAATTTTTTCAATTGAACCCTTCCCTTAATTTTGAAAAAATATCTACGTGATGTTATGTGAAATCGGAGGAGAGGGAGGAATTCAATCGAAATTTTTGTAATTGCCAAAATTATTCCTTGGACTTCAAGCTCTAAAATTCTGTTTGCAAATTTTTCAATTAGCCTCTTCCTCCCTCGCTCCACTAATTTTTAATTAGAATCTTCGAAGTGTTATGCAAAATTGGTGGGGAGGGAGGGATTCAATCGAAATTTTTGTAATGACCAAAAAATACCAAAATTATTCCTGGAACTTAAAGCTACAACATTTGTTTGAAATTTTTTTCATTTGGACCACTCATCATTCTCTCCCTTTCAATTTTGCATAACACTTAGGAATTAGTTCTTATTCAAAATTGTGGATACAGGAAAGAGGGTGCAATTGAAAAAAAATTAAAACAAAAAGTTGTAGATTGAGGTCCTAAAAATGATTTTGGTCATTATGAAAATTTCCTTTAGCCCCCCCCCCTCTCCAATCTCGCATAATACGACTTAGATACTTATATTATCAAAAAGTGGGGACTAGGTATGGGTTCAACTGAAAAATTTTTCAAATAAAAGTTGTAGCTTGAAGCTTCAGGAATAATTTTAATTATCACAAAAATTTCGGTTGGACCCCTCCCTCCCCTCCAATTTTGAATATTGAGTATCCATTTAGTATAATATTGCTCATTGCTCAAATTGCGAAATCAGTGTCAATCGTTATATTTTGACCCGAAATATTGTGCATACGATTGGGATTAATTTTTTTATCATGAAAAATTAGCTAAAAGATTACCTATCGATTAAATTTCACCAAAAATACGATTCATCAAAAAAATTGTTCCCTTTCTAATTTTTTATCAAAACCAGTTCTTATCGTAATTAGAGTAAACATCGTTTCCAAGACGTAGATTTTATATCCGAATCATTTTGAAATCACTTCGAGTCGAGTAGGAATAAACGAATCGTTAAATAGATGTAAAATTTGCGTAATTTTACCCTTGAAGGGATACGACTTGAGGCTTTTTAAACAGACCTACGCAAAGGAATTGACATTTGCAAAATTTCACCATTACTTGCTTATAAAATGTAAATTTTCAGCCAAACTGCGGAAAACACCACGCCAGAATTTTGAAAAAAAAGGAAGTATTTCTTAGCTATAAAAAAAGTGGCGCTTTTTCCATTAAGCACAAAATGTTGACAATAGAATGCCCATAAATAACTCGAGGATTTTATTTCAATTTTTTTTTTCATCTTAAATACTAAAACAAGATCAAGTTTCCTCCTATATTTGGTTTTTAGTTTCTAATTAAGCATGACAACTTTATTTTTCCAAATTCCAATACGAACGCTTTATACTATCAGACTAACCAATATTGGTTGATCAATCTTAGTCAAGTGTAGGTGTACTTATCCATTCACCATTAGACCATTACTGTACTACATGTACGAGTATATTTCCAATACATATCAGGAATTGGCTCGTTGAACTACGTATTACGATAATTTACCACTTTACCTTCTTTCAGTGAATTTTGAAAGCTTATGGGATTTCATTTACCTACTCACGTGCGATTTAAATTTATATCCTTCGAACTGAGTAAATTCAAACTGTCAAATTGCTTCCTTAAAAATCTGCTGCGGTGTCTGTTTCATATCACATAAAAAATTAATCACCCTCCGTTTAAAAAAAAGGTAGCTAATGAAGTTGTTAAAAACGTCATTCTTTAATTTTTAACTATTCCCACGCTAATCAATTGTTAGTTTGAATTTTAATTAAAAATGCACATCCCAAAAGTTGGCAATTTATTAAAAATTTATCTCTGTCGAATCGGCTGAAAAAGTCAAATTAAAGAAAAACCATACAGTCGAGGTAAATATAAAATGGCATATACAAGTTACAAGGTAAAATAATACCTAATTATTATTTTCAACGAGCCGACATCGATCGTTAAGAGTAATTTGAAGATATATTTTTAAACAGTGAAAAAACTTTACGGTGAAAGTTTTATATTTTTTTCCATTATTTCTGATTAACGATAGCGAAAAAAATAACTACCGCCATTTATTTTACAAACAATTGATAAAAACGTATTGTGTTCAGAGGGTAATTAAGGTCTTTTTTTTTGTAATTCCTGGCGTTTACCTATATTTTATGGCAAGATTAATTATCGCAATCTCGTTACCTTGATTGGTTTTATTTTCGGCTCGGTAAATTAATTTTGTTTGATTTTTATCTAATTCTAAGGGAGATTTTTTTCCCCCATAGATAAGGGGATAATTTTTTAAACCCTCGAAGTATCTATAAGCTTAACCAAAGAAAAAATTAAGCAGACTGCATTATACCTATGCATAATGAAATGGAAACTTTTTATATTATATTTTTCTTTCAATTTATCGTTGAACTTTTTAAAAGAAAATTTATTTTTAAATTAAGTTAATCGTATTTAAGAATCAACTAACAAGGTTAAAACACCTAATAAATGAAATACGTATATTCGTTTATTTAAAAATTATTTATTCGGTTAAGACTCGGAATGTTGTGAAGAATACTCGCTTCATAGAGAAATTTCCCGTTTTTATACAAAGGCTGAAATTATTTGTGTATTCGAATCGCAAATTTACGGATATAAAGTTTACATTTAATGAAAATTTTGCCTTTGGTTACGAGTATCTACAAAAGCCCGCTTCATTAAGTTCACTTTCGTTTCCTCATCCGGCTTCACTTCACCGACGTATTCCCAAGTCGACAAGGTACCGCGTGTGTAGTTTAAAATTAACTAACGAAGTAAATTATCAAAATTAACGACACCTCGTGATGATAATTTTTTCTCAGGTGGATGCAAAAGGCGAAAGAAGATGCGATATAAATTACCTGCACAGGTGCGCTCTAAACGGGTTGGAAAATATCATTCAAAAACAGATAATTTGACGCGTCTGTGTGAGTTTTTATTTTTCGGTCGTTGACTTTTTTATTTCGAGTTTTTTGAGGGGTAAATAATGTCCAAGGAGGAAATCACATAAGTGTAAAATTTTTTGTGTTGTTTGTAGCAGCATATTTTAAAATTAAAATACTGCTGCTCGGAAATGTGTCTGAGAAAAAAATTGAAAGAATACAATTTTTTGTGAGAAATTCAAATAGAAACAACTTTTGTATAAAATGTTTTTTCATACGATGAAAAAATGGAAAGTAATCAACAAAATTTTCGAAAACATAGGAAAAGTAAAAACTACATTTTTGAACGGATTTTCAATTATTCCAGGAAAACTATTATTTTTAGAGGAAAATTCTTCAGAAAAAATTGTTCTTCGCTTTTTTTTTAATCGAAATGATCTCATACTTTTTTTGTAATTAATTACTGGAGGAAGATTACCTCTGAAATTGTTCACTATTTAAACACTTTTTCATAATAAGAGAAATAAATAATTTTCAAATTCAATTGAAAATTATTTTATGACCAATTTATTTCTTACAAAATCCAATTTTTATATTTTTTTCGCAGCAGTGAAATTTTAAAATAATATTTTTCTAAAATTTTCGTTTCTCTAGGATTGAATTTTGAATATTTTGTAAAGTAATTTCCACCAACTTTTTGCAAGGGTCAAAAAAAGGTTTTTGAGGATCTAAATTGATTTGAGTAAAGCGGTGCATATTATTGAAAAAATCTTGGAGGTTCCAGATTTTGAGGGCCCAAAAACTAATACACGCAAAATGCTAATAAAAGTGATTTTTTTTTTTTTAGTACCTAAGTTGAAATTTCTAGCAAAACTTAAATACTTAATGAATCAAGTAGATATTCTTGAAAAAGACAGATTTTTTTTTACATAAAATATTAAAATATTTTCCACTTGAAAAAAATAAAAAAATAAGAAAAAGAAATATTTCATTAAAAAATTAAGAAATTTTTGGATTTTATTTTAGTAGATACTCTAAAAATGTTGAGAATTTTCTTTAAAAAATGTAAAATTTTCATTTTTGTTCCAAGAAAGTTGAGAAATTTTTCATACTTTCAAAAAATCAATTTTTTTGTTCTGTGAAAAAAATTAATTACCTAACTCTAAAATAACTGAATTTTTAATGCTTATTATTTTCATCTCATGAAAATTCAAAAATATTTTTCTACAAAAAATTGAAATTTTCCCTACAAAAATTTCAATGTTTTCGAGAACTGTGATTTTGCTCCAAATACCTATTTGAGGATTTTTTCCTCCAAATTTTTTCACAAAAAATTTGAGCCAAAAATTGAGGCGCTTCCCTCTGAAAATAAGAAATTTCTTTCTCAGGAAATACTGTAATTTTTTCTGCATAACAATTAAAAGATTTTTATTCCAAAAAATTGAAAAAAAATTATTCCAAAATTTAAATGAAAATAGTTTGGAATTTTTCATTATTTTCCCCAGCTGAATTTTGAGAGAGTGCTTTGTCATCGCAATAATTTTTCAAATTGAAAATTTTTCAGACTTTTTGCATTTTTCCCCTTCTAATCCATCGAAGTTTTAACAAAAAATTCTCATGAGAAAATAGTTCTTCCTCGCAGAATTGCAACCACAATCTACCTTCCTAATATTATTCTAAAATGCATTACAAACAGTTCTCAAATAATAAACCATTCAGGTTAAGCCACAGTTCATTTTGCAGGCTGCAACCACGATGAAATTTTCCAAAAGCCAAAGACCGCCCGAAACCGTCAACGTCGTCTTCAAGTTTTCTAAAAGTGATACGTCCTTCGAGTCTCTGAACTGGAATAAACGTTTAATTTGGAACACATAGACTTAACCCCTGCTAACGATGTTATGTATTCCAATGACACCTATAAACTGTCACTGAATCTACTGCATAAAGACGAATAACACTAACGAAACTAATTTTAGCAACCGCTTGATCCAAAAGTTGCCAACAAAATCCATAATACAGTATCCTGTAAGAGAAATTTAATTCAAATGACAGCTCCAGTACGAGTGTATAATTTTAACGCAGTTTTAGACATTTTAGATCATGGTGAATTTAACTTTACCAGTGGGTATTTACTTGAAACCATCATTGGTATCCAGAATCGGTGAGCGGGGATTGGGAGGTGTCGACACTGTCGACCCCCCACCCAGTCATTTTCTGCAAATTCGGCAAATATTTGAACAATTCAACAATTACAAAATTTGTTAACTAACACTTTGAAAAATTCAGCAAATTTTTGGAAAATTTCGAATTACAAATTCGGCAAAATTTTGAAAAATTTCAAATTACAAATTCGAAAAAATTAAAATTTTGAAAATATTTATTTTCAAAAAAAATTTTCCAAATTTTTCTAATAATTTTCATAAAAATTTTTCTCAATCATCATCAATTTTTTTTCTTCTAAAAATTATTCTTGTTAATTTCATTTCCAAATTCTTTTTCAAAATTTTTGTTAAATAAATTAATTTCTACATTTTACTTATATTTTTTTTTAAACCGGTCTGTGATTATTATTCAAGAAAATTCAGATTTTCCCAAAACTTATCCTCATCAAAATGTGTCTTTTACATTTCTTCGGATTGTTGATTTTTTTTTACAAATTTTTCATCACAGTAATTTATTTTTCTTCAAAAATTTTACCGATTGTTGAGTTCATTTTTTTTTTTCATTTTTCTTTATTTAAATTTTTCATTTCCAACAAAATTTTAGGGTTCAGTATTTTTTTTTTGCATAAGTCAGAAGATACATTTTTTCTTTTCTACTTATAAAACATTTTGATTGTTTCAAAAAAGTAAAAAAGGTCCAGTCGAAATTTTTGTAATAACCAAAATTATTCCTAGAACTTTAAGCTACAACTTTTGTTTTAATTTTTTTGTCGATTGAACCCCTCCCTCCCCACCAATTTTGCATTACACTCCGAAGATACTAATTTAAAATTATAGGTGAGAGGGAGGAAGGGGCAAATTGAAAATTTTTTCAAATAAAAGTTGTAGATTAAGATCATAAAAATAATTTTGGTTATTATAAAAATTTCGATTGAACCATTCTCTCCCCTCCAATTTTGCATAATATGGCTTAGATACTTTTATTATTAAAAATTAGTGGAGCTAAAAGAGTATTGAAAAAATATACCAACAAAAGTTGTGGTTATTACAAAAATTTCGATTGAACCCCCTCCTCCCTCCAATTTTGATCAACACTCCTAAAAAAATCTATTCAAATCGTCTATGTTCGTACAGTTATGACGAAAATTTCTCGTATGTTTCTAAAAACTTAATTGCTCTTGATAATGATCAAATAATAAACTCGAGATGAAATTATAAAAATTATATACTCATTTATCTACCTAGCTTGGGAGATTGATGAAACCCATTATTATTTGTCGCCTTATTTTGGGGCTTCTCAGATTTATTCTTTCGTTTCCGGTGTACGTAATAAAATGAAACGAATACTCCTACTTTGCATTTTGTTTTCACGTTGTTTTTTTTTTATCTCGAAGGATTAATGTTTACCGTGACAAAGAAAATCTTTTTATTCGGAATGCAAAACCTAGAAAATCTCATTTAAAATGAAAACTTTTATAAAAACTTCGAACTGGATTTGAATTTGTATCAACTATTAGGAGCTGTCTAGACTACAAAAAATTTATATAAAGACATCTTGTAACGTCGTATGTTCTTATACATCTGTAAACTTACTTACAAAACGAGTCAAAAAAAACAAACGATCGTCTCATTTATCAAAAAACCTCGTAAAAAACAAAACAAAAAATGAACTTGAAATAAAGTACAAACTTCTCGTCGTGATTTTGAGGACAAGCATGAACTCTCGGTAAACTTGTGAAACTTATCGAAAATGATTTGAATGCATTATTTTGCCGAAATAACTTAACCGACAACTGAATAACAGAAAAGGCCTTGAAAGGGAGGGATATCATCGAACGATATTTTTTCAACACAAATTCGCTATAAAAATAGGCTTTTCGGCTGATTTACATTCGGTAAAAGTTTTGCTTTCGGGTTTGGCAAGTTTGTGATGAGAAAATAAAGAGTTGCTTCGAACTGATTGCTTTTACTGGAGCGTACCACATTTATCTTGGCGAATCAGGAACTAGGCAGGGTAAGATGGAAAAGTTTTTGTCGTTGAATCTGCTTGTTATCGTGTCTCTCCTCTACATGCTTTGTTCTTAATTACTAATCCGCAGGCTTCATGAGCCTAGATATTTAGTACTCAAAGGGATTGATGCGATAGATATCGAATCGTGTGGATTTGCAAACGAGTAAAAAGGCCATGATGGGTATTTCATCATTTCCACGGTTGTTTTGTTATTGAAAATGAAAATGTTCGTCGAACAGGAAACGATAATAAAATATAAAATAGATTTCTAGGTTCGCGTTGAAACGATGGAAAAAATAATTAAATTAGCAAATCGTGTTTATAAAGGTTCGAAGTATGAATACAATTTATTGCATTTAACACCCTGCCCGAAAGAAAATCGCCGATAGTTGTGAGAAAATTTCGTTTTATTTTTCACGTTAACTAGGTACTTTTATAAACGAACCTTTTTACAATATTAATTTACCGCCATTTGTTTAGCACCTGTATTCATTTGCAAAAGTATTTTTATGTTTAAAAAGCTCGCACGATTATTAAAACAGTCGCAGTCGTTCCAAAATTTACAACCATGGAATGTTTTAAAAACTAAGGCCACAACCGAGAGAGGATTAATTTTTGCAAAGGTCAGATTTTCATGCTGGATGAATATATATTAAACTATCGTATTAGTATTATTTTCGCAGAAAATGGATATAATCGCGGATTATATGTAATTTCGGTAATTTTCAAATTAATATGTTCTCTCTGAACGAATACGTATATACCAATGTCGAATGAGAATCGTTTAATGTTCTAAAGATGATTTATCTGAGCTTTTGAGCGTTCCGTGGAAGCACCGTCAGAGTTAATTTTTACTCTGTATCCGTCAACTTTTGACAATATGTTGGTAGCTCGATGCTCGAATTAAACCCTCAGCTTTGGTTTCATTTAATGTTTCCGACGCATTTTGCAGCCTAATCGCGTATTTTTACATGGTAACATATTGGCTAAATAGACGAACTGCGTAGATAAGATTCGAGTAAAACACCACGTGAAGATAATTCTACATTTACGTATCGAAAATGGATAAAATAGCGAAGCTAAGCTCTTTTTGTTGTCTGTTTCGTTTAAAATACATTGAAATCATTTTCAATAGCTTTAACAAAAAAAAAAAAAAAAAAAAAAAAACTTCTCGGCGTCGTAGTACTCTCTACATAAGTACATATAAAGTTATAATTGAAAAAAAATTCGTATAAATTCGTGGCAGTTTTTTTCCACGTCTTTGGATTATGCGATAGAAAAAATTCGACGTATGGGTGAAATTTCACCATTAAATAGGTACTACGTAAATGTAAATTTAAAGCCTGGTTTTGCCTACAGAAGCTGCAGTTTTATTCCTTTGTAACAATGGAGGAATCGAGCGAGATATTTTCGTGCCTATTCAATTTTATACAGGGTGTTTCGTAGCTGATGTAGTCCCTTCCACCAGGTGGATAGGCAACCCAAACAGAACAAAAAATGTTACATAAACATGTTGTCTATCTTGAAAATTAAAGGGACAAGGGATTTTTGGGAGAGGAAGAGAAAAAAAATCTCTATTTCTTCGAGAGGGGGTATTCTATTTTGTACGAGAGTAAAATCACAATTTTTAAGAGAGAAAAAAGGGAAATTCTGATTTTTTTTGGGAAGAAAAAATTCGCAATTTTTTTGGTAGGGAATAATTTCCAAAGTTTTACTGGAGAAAAAAAAAATCACATTTTTTTGCGGGGAAAAAATTTACATTTTTTCGGAAAGGAAGAATTTCAAAATTTTTTGGGGAGGGAAAAATTCTCAATTAACTTTGTATTTATGCAGAAAAAAATTGCAAATTTTAGGAGAGAAAAAAATCCAGATTTATTCGGGATGAATTCTGATTTTTTTTTTAGGAGAAAGGAATCTCATTTGGGGGGGATTCTAAATTTTTGTAAAGGAAATTCCAATTTTTTTAGGGAGAAAAAATTCCAAACTTTTTCGTAAGAGAAAATTTTTAAATTTTTTGTGAAAAAATTCTCAATTTTTATCAATTTTCAATCATTTTCAAGATTTTATAAAATTTTGTAAAAATTTCAAATTTGGAGAAATTTAAGATTTAATAAAACTTGGAATTTTGGCCAATTTTTGAATTTGAATGAAATGGTCCGGTTTTTAAAGTTAAATAAATCTTTTTAATTTCATTTTTTTGTTTTTTTCAATTTAGTAGGTAAATCTTCAAAATTTGGGAAAATTTTATAAAAATTATACTTTTGAACATTTTCAAATTGAATTAAATCAATTTTTAAACGTTTAATAAATTTTGATTTTTTTAAATTTTCAAACATTCTGTAAAAATTTAAAATTTGGAAAAATTTCAAAATTGTTTAAAAACAGAATTTTGGCAATTTTTAAAGTTTATTAAATTTGAATTTTTTTGAATTCAGTAAGAAAAAAATATAGATAAATAAATAAAATTAAATTTGAATTAAATCGTTCAATTGATTTATAAAAAATAATATTAATTAAAAATAAAATTAAAATTATTAATATTTCCTAAATTTTCAAAGTTTGGAAAAATTGCAAAATTTCATAAAAATTAGAATTTTTACTATTTTAAAATAGGTTGGTTTGATAATTTTTTTTAAAACTTTGTATGGGTAATGATAATTTTGAATTTTTTTTTTGTTACAGAACTTTTGTATCCAAGGGACATTTCCATTCTATGGCTCATATCATCGAACTGTTTCTCGAAATGGGAATCGTGTTGGCCCTGAGTTTCGTCGTTTCTCATCAAAGAAATTCGGCAGTGCATCCGCGTCGTCAAAAAATCGTCGTCCTTTTGCAAGAAATATGCTTTTTACCAGTTTACGTAACCGTCGACGATTTCGAGGAAAAATTCGCCAGCGAACTTTCTCCAGATTTTGAAGTGGTTTTTCTCAATAAACCCGGTAAGCTTTTATATTTTAATACGTAGACAATTTTCGCGACATAATTAATCACAATTTACCTCATCCAGATTATCTGTTGATCATTTCGACACCTCTAAAATGTCCATCTGTTAACTCGACAGCAGGCAAATTGTTTTAAAGTTAGCACATCGAGACAAGTCGGTTTACGATGTAGCCACAAAACTTGATTTCATTTCACACTTATCCTTTAGAATTTCCGTTAATTTCACTACCGCTTCTGCGTCTGCCACGACTTTAAAACTTTTCTCCTGAATTAAGTAATTCGCTTATTCGTCGAGTTTAAGTTTTGACGCGGGTATATTTGCGAATGGCTTTCATTTCCATCGAGGTAAACACATTTAACCTAAAGTAGTCGAATTTACAATGTTACCCTTTACAATGCAGCCTTGATCAAGTTTTTGGGGGTAATTTAACCTGGCACAATAACACCGCAGTTAATTAAAAGGAAGCTCAATCTTACTCATTAGAGAAGTCTACTTATAGAATATTTAAAATCTCCAATTTTGAATTTTTCACAAAGATTTGTGTGTTTGCATTTTTTTTTTAAATTCAGCTGAATAAAAAAATTTGATTTAACTTGAAAAATTGATTAAAATTTAGAAATAACGTCGAATTTTGAAGTTTTGTTAAATTTTGATATTTTATCAACGTTTGAAAATTTATTCAATTTCTAAAATGTACTCAGATTTAATGATTAGATACTAAATTTTAAAGCTTTATTAATTTAAAAAATTCCAAAAATTGATGGTTTGAAAATTTTAGAAAATTTGCCTAAATTTTGAAAATTAGCCAAGTTCTAAAAATTTATTAAAATATAAAGGTATGTCAAAATTTTGAGGATTTAATAAATTTTGAAAATTTTTTAATTTTTAATTTTCACTTCATTTTGAAAAAATTATCAAAACTTGATAAGTACATGGAATTTTATTAATTAACATATTTTTCATAAATTGTGCAATTTACGTCCATTTTTCAATTTGCCCAATTAATACCGAGAAATGAAAAATAGGCCTTGCAGTAACATACTGACGTAAATTTTGCTCTTTTTTTTTACTTTATTTATATACGTTATGCTAAACGAATTTAATTTATCGTTGCCATGGATACATAGTAAGGATAATCCGGAAAAATGTACTTTTTCATTTTTCAATTTTTGCCTCCTCGTACACATACAACATAGTGCATTTCTCAGCGAAATCTTCAACTACATTTGAATGGATTCGAAATTACATGTTTATTTATTTTTTTCAACATCAATGCCACTCGAGCTGCTCTTCGTTCTGCAACATTGCTCAGCTTTGAGTTCGGTTATTTGAAAAAAATAATTCTAAATATCTCATCTTCGACATAATCTTGCGTAGGTACTTTTGGACGAGGAAAAAAAAGTAATAAAAGAAACAACCCGTGTAATTATTTCACTATGGTATGCGAGAGAAAGTCGGGGTAAAATTAAAAATTTACAATTAACATTTCTTTTTAACGACTCGCTCCAGCAATCAAGAGCAAACTGCTCGTTATAGTCTTCTGCTTCCGTTAAGCGTATTAATTAGCTATTTGCATTGCGTTTGGTTGATTTTTTGTAAATTATTTTTCAGCCTTTGTATTTATACACGTTTAAATTTAAAGAAGGATTTTCTTTTCACGATGACGCAAAATGGTTCGTAAACTGTTTGAAATTGAATTTTCAAGGTATTTTTGGTAGAATATGTTGAGCCGAGTAACCCTACAAAATGGTATAAATTTTCTATCAATTTATCCCCACATATACGCACGATGTATAATACCTGCCCATGAGTATAACAAATGATGCTAATTTAAATCGAACACTTCCACTTGCTCCTGAGGTATCCACATGAAATTGCTGCATAACGTAAACGCACACGAAACAATTTTGAAAGACGTAAATCTGCAAAGACGCTATGGTGACATACCGGAAAGACTTTGCAAGACGATAAACTACACCTAAGGCAGCTATTTATCACTACCAATACCATCTATTTTATCGTAATTCTGATGAAATATTCTTTGATGGTGTCGGCTTCGTTATTGAACCCAAAATGTCATCGTACAGAATAAAATAAGGTTCTATGATTAAAAAGCTTCTCTCTGGGTTCGTGTGTGGTCATTGTTGTTTCAACGTTTACGGTGGTTTGAGTATCGTAAAAGTATTGCGGTGGTTTATGTACTCTCGTGCCGCTGTTTAGGTTTTCCTTTCTTGGCTTTCTTTAAATCCTGGATCAGCTTATTGTTGTAGTAATTTTGTAATAGTGGATTGTATTTTGTCAAAAGAGTACTGTTTTGTGAGTGTTGGTATTAAGAAATTCTATTTACTGGTTTTTGAGTTTAAAATTGAAATTTTTGAGCAATAAACTGAAATACGAGTATTGTTCCCTTCAATGATTGAAAATTGACAAGAGACTTGAGTCTTATGAAAGTCTCCCCCAATAGGTGCACAGCTTTTCGGAGTAAACCATGAGTGATTTAGAGTTATTTAGAATAGAGTTGAACTTTTTCAAAGTGGCTCAAAGTGCTTCAGAATAAATTCTAATCGAGTCATTCAGAACATTTAGGAAAGTTTAGAAAGGTATAGAGTTTTTAAAAATGATTTCCAAGTGAAGCAGAATCACTCAGATTTGAACCATGTTCATCTCAATGAGTACAGAGACTTTCAAAACGAACTCTTAGTGACGCTTGATCAATCAGAATAAATGCCAAAGTGAAATAGAATCATTCAAAGAGCATCCAGAATGGTCCAAAAATGCACAAAATATTTTAAAAGAAATTTTTCGAACAATTTTTTCTGAAATAAGTTTATTTTTTACTTTTTTTTTTTTTTTTTGAAGAAATTGAAAAAATTAGGAATTTGAATAGAAAAATTTTCAATATTTTTGAAAAGATTTCCAATAATTACTTAATTTAACGAATTAAAAAAAAATTAAATGATACCTATCTTTCAAAGAAAAGAAAGTAGGTATTTAAAAAAAAAATCTAGGTTTATCAAGAATTTTATTAAAATTTTTTGTGGACAATTTTTTGAACATACCTAAATATTTTTTTTTCTACAAAAAAAATCATTAATTTTTTGAAAAAATCATTTTGTATACTTGGGCTTAAAATTTTTAGTTTTGAAAAAAAATCGTTAATTTTTTTACGAACTTTTTCTAGAATGATATTCAACTTTTTTTTGTTGTTGTTGAAGAAATTGAAAAAAATAAGACGCCTCCAAAGAAAGATTTTTGAAAAATTTTCAGATTTTCCAAAATGTATTCAAACAATTTTTTTCAAGTACCTATAGGTAAATTAAATAGGTATTTATATATTTTTTAATCTTTCAAAGTATTGAAGATTTTTACAGTGTTTTTGAAGGTAAAAATTTTAAGAAGAATTTCATGTCAGAAATTTTTTATAAAAATGGTATTCTCTTGTAGAAACACTTTTTAATGAGACAACTTGAATTTTCATTAGAAACTCATAATGATGATTTTTTTTCAACAAAAAAAATCAAGAATAATTTATTTAGCAAAAATTAAGAAGTTGATTTTCTATAAATTTTTAATTTTGAAAAACATTTTACGCCGGTATAATTTTTTTATGAATTAGATTTTTTCTAGAGAAATTTTTAGTATTTTTAGTGAGAAAATTGCTCTTAAGTAATTGTATGAAGAATTATTTTGAGCCACCCCCCCCTCCCCCAAAGGCATGTTATTCAAGGTTTTTTTTTAAGAAATTAAAAAAAATGAGAGATTCTTCTCAAGAAAAAGTTTTTGAAAGTCATTTGAACAATTTTTTAAATTAAGAAAATAATTAAATCTTTTTTCAATTTTTAAAGAAATAAAAGTTCTTTTAAAAGTGTTTTTGTAGGTTTTTTTAAAAAGAATTTTATGCCAGAAATTGTTTATAAAAATGAATTTTTTGTAGAAATATTTTTCATGAATAAATTCCAATTTTCAGGATTTTTAATTAAGAATGTTTTGTAGGAAATTTTTTGAAAATAATTTTTTCCCGCCAAATTTTAAAGACATTTTCTTTAAACATAGATTTTTTAAAAGTAGGTATCTATAAGTTTACAAGATATTTGAGAATATTTTCCCAAGATTTCAATGCAAAATTTTCAAATAAAATCTGAATGAAAGTGTGAAGAAGTACCATGAGAATTTTTTTCAAGAAAAAATCTAATAGATGATAACTTTTTAGCAGTTTTTTTTTTGATTTTTTTAATTAAAAAAAAAGATTTTAATTCTTACCTACCTATTAAGAAATTTGGTGAAGAATTTCTCAAAAAAAAAATTTTTATTTGGAAAAAAAAGTTATCCTGCAATAAGGCGTGTAAAATATCATTGGGAGTCAATATTTGACCACACTAATAGTTGGCTTGCTACTTATTTTCTCAAATAGTTATTAAATTTTATGAAAAAAAATTACTTAAAAAAAATTGTCTATTCAATTTTTTTTTTTTTTTTTTTTTTTTTGAAAACTGATCTCAGAATTTAAAAAAAAAATGAAATGACGTTTAGAAAACTGCTGAAACACTTTCTCGAAACAAAAAATATATAAAAAATCTTATTAAAGTTGATATGATTTTTTTCAGATTTTTTTTTTCAAACAGAAAAATTAAAATTAAAATCTAAAAAAAAATGGAAAAATGTTTCAAATAATTTTTTTTATAAATTGTTTAAAAAATGCATCAAGTAAGGCGCACTTCTTCATGTTGTGAACTTCATTTTTGAATTTTTCCCCTCGAGTGATTAGGAGGGGACACCCAAAAAAATCGTTCAAAATGAATTCAAATCTCATTAAAATGTCGTAGAACCTTTCGGTATAAATACTCGACGATTCATTCTCCTTTATTGACCTTAAATCGTAGTAAAATTATCCACGCAAATGCTCTCGTGATTTTTTTCCCCCATTCATAGACATTCGCATGCGACGTAATATTTTTTTAATGGTGGTAAAAATTCTGCAATGAAAAGCTCGATCGTTTGGTAATATGGTGTACCACGTACAAATACTCATATAGGGATTTATGCCACATGTTGACACAGCACTTCACCCTTAATACCGAAACATATCCATCACCGGAATTGTTTACTGCTTTGCTTGCGAACTCCATTTACCATAGAAATTTTATGCGATTGTTTAATTCTGTGCATACGGAAAGATACTTTTTCAACTAAAAGCAAATGTTACCCGCGAATATCGCTAAAAATAAGACGCATTTTCTATGATACGTACCAGAATAGTCGGTATGTATATGTACATGCACCTCGATATTACTCTTATAAATAATAATCCTAATTTGGAATAAAAAATGCCCGAGAATTTGCCATCTGTTCCTTTAGAACAATTCAAGTTGTCACCTTAAACGAAAGCATATAGGTACAGAGTAAAACAATCATGGCAAATGAAAAAAAAAGCCTGTAACCCGATAAAACAGTAATAAAAATATCTCGTGTAGGGTGCAAAAGGGATGGGTAGAAAAGAAGAAGAGAAATAATAAAAAGCTCGCCGCGTATTACACCGCAAAATGACAGCCGAGTTGTTATTTATGACCTCGATGAGAAGAAAAATGGACTTGGAAATCAATTCATCAAAAATAAAGACCTTTCGATGATTTTTTTGCCTTTTCTTAGCCCGGCGCGGTCAAAACATCAACCGAGATGTTTCGCTATAACGAACTACACATGTTAGCGAATGTCGAAAATCAACTTCCAGCCCATAAATCGCGTTGCATCGAGTCGAGTATTTTCGCTATATTTCCATTACCATAATAACGAGATGAAAAATTCAATATAACGAGCTGCGTTTAATTGTATATTAATGCGAGTATAGAAATACGCCTTGGTCTTGGTCGTATCGTTCACGCAGGGCATAGGGCTCAGGGCAGGGCTTTAATCGTATTCGATAATTTGTTAACGACAATGTGGAATTTCCAAAGACCTTAAATAAGACAGTATAATAAATGATGTATCGAGTACGAAACACGCTCCCGTAGACGACGTATGAGACGTATCCATTCGACGGATACAAAAAAAAAAAAAAAAAAAACCGTTGAATTATTCATAATTTTTACAAGTTCAAAGTTTCAAAAATAAATTAACCAGGCCTGAAAGGTGTATCTGTAATTCTGTATACGAAACTTTTCCTCTCTACTAATTAATCGCTCCGCAATGTTAAACCATTTCAATGAATTCGTTATATCAGCGATTTTATAATAGTCGCAGTTTAATCTCCCCTCGTTCAGGTATCTCCCCCAGGGGGGGGGATCTCATTAAATGTTAACGCGTTTTTTTTTTTTTTTTTTTTTTTTTTTTTTTTTATGAACTGAGTGGGGAAATTTTACCTTGCTTTAAATTTACGAGGGGTTGTGTACAAAAATGCGAAGACATGTCGGCTTAAAATGTATTTATTACCGTCTCTACCCACTTAATAAAATTTTAATCAGTTTAATCAGCGTTACTGCAGATTCCTAACGATGTTGCGGTATAGCTGGCTTTTTGTCCGAGTACCGAAAACTAATGTCATTAGTGGAGCGTTAATTCGAGTCTTAATATTGGGTGTTTTTTTTTTTTTGTTTTTTTTTGGTGAAAAAGGGCATTTACACGACGGACAAATATGCATTTATTTTGTCCAAATACTATCTCAAAAATGGGTAAAATATGCACAGTTTTATGGAGGAGTATTTTTCTCCTCTAAAAAGAAGTTTACATGTTATCTCAGTACAGAAAAATTACTCAAATAGAACATTAAAAAAAAAAAAAAAAACTTTTCATTTCTAAGGCTTTTTAGATTTTTTTTTCTTGCAATCTGAATTTTTTTTGCAAACTTCGTTTCTCCAGAGAATAAATTTTTCTTAGGAATTGTTTCAAAAAGACGATGATTTTAAAAAATATTTAATGTTTTTGTCTTATTAGGAAATGACAAGAAACTATGGTAAATACTACGCAAAAATGATTCGAGAGAAAAAATTAATTATTCAAAAGAAAATCTATTTACCGACCTGTAAAAATGATAAGAAGAGAAAAATTTCCTCAGAAAAAATTCGCAAAAAACAGGTATTATAATAATTTTCCTAAAATGATTCAAGAGAAAAAATTAATTTTTCAAAAGAAAATTTACTTACCTAATAAGTAGAAGTACCTACTTGAAAAAATGGGTAGAAAAGAAAAATCTCCTTAGAAAAAAATTTGTAAAAAAAAAAGGTTTCAATACTTATTTTTTATAAAATAAAAAAATAAAAAAATCGTTTATGAATGTACGATAAATACTCGAGTCATTCAAAAAATTCTCTTGTACAGAAAGTTGCAAATATTTTCGAAATTTTGTTTTAAAAAAATTCAAAAATCCCAACAAAAAATTAAGGGGAAATTTTAAAAATTACAAGAAAAAGATACTTAGACATTTTTTTTTGGAAATGTTGTTGAAAAATTCGTAAATCTTTTCAAAAATTTTTGATTTTTTTCTCTTCAAGAAATGTTGAAAAAATGTTTTTCGGTGTAAAAAAACAAATTTTCAAAAATGAAATATTTCGAAAATTTTACAAAGAATGTAATTAAATAGGTATTATTTTAAACAAAAAAATCTCTTAGATAATTTTTTTTTTAAATGGGAAATATGTAAAAAAAAAAAAAATTGAAAAATAGCCTAAAATTTGTTAAAATTTTCTTAAAAATTTTCTCAAACGATGTTTACTGGAAAGTATTTTTTTGGGGCGAAAATTCACTTGAAGATAAAAAAAGCACAGAAAGTAAACATTTTAAAAATTTTGCTGAAAAAATCTCATCATTTTTTTTAAATCACAATTTTTTCGAAATGTTTGAAACGTATATTTTAGCGCAAAAAATTCTCTTTTTTCTGATTTGTGTACTATGTGGTTTTTTTTTTTGAAAAATATATGAGAATCTTTTTAGAAATTTAACAAAAAAATTAAATTTAAAATTTTTTTCAAAAATTTATCTTATTAAAAAAAAATCAATAGGTATAAAAAATTCTTTCAATTTTTAAAAATGGAACATTTGCGAAAATCAGCCTTAGAGAATTTGCTAAAAAAATTTAAAAAACTGTCCCAAAAATTTATTGCTAAAAATTCTTTTGAAAAAAAAAATGAAAAATTTCTTCAAACGATGAACAAAATATTTTCTAAAATAAAAAATAACTGGAAAATAAGGAAAGTTTTGCTAAAATAATTCAAATCTTGACAAAATTTGAAAAAATACTACTTTTTTCGAACAGAATTTGAAGAAGGAAGAAAAAATTCCTTCAAAATTTAAAAAATATGAGAGTTTTTATTTAAAAAAAATTTTTGAATATTTCTTTTGATTTTGAAAAAAAAAATTGAAAACATTTTTCGAAGTAGGCTATGGTTACCTACAAAAAATATTTTTTGGCACAAATTCACTATAAAAAAATTCAGAAAAAGAAAATTTTTCAAGTTCCATCAATGAAAATTCAAAAATCTCAGATATTGAAAACTGTTAAAAAACACTATTTTTTCGAAAAATTTCTGAAGAATATGTTTTGTAGCACAAAAAATGATGAAGTAACTTGATAGTTTTACAGAAAGGAACCGCCGTTTCAAAAATTTTGCTGGTTAAAAGAGAAAATGCTTTCAAAATTTTTCTGAAAAAATTCGAATATCTTATCATAAAATTTAGTACGAAATTTTCACTCCCTCGAAGAATTTTGACAATATAAGTTAACTTCAAAATTTTAATCATATTTTTGTTTGTTTTTGTTTACAAAAACATCTTTAAATTTTTTTAAAGATAGAAATTGAAAAGTAGTTCAAAAAATTTTTGAAAAATATTTTTATCCCAAAACATTATTTTGTAAAATAGTTTGCAGAGAAGAAACACTTCAAAAAATTTTCTGTAAAAAAATCAAAATCTTCATAATAATATGTACTTAAAAACATTTTTTTTCAATTGGAAAATTAAGAAAAGAAAATTGATTGATAAAGTTCTATTATTCTTTTGAATTTTTTTGAAAAATATCTCTTATCGTAAAGAACTTTATTCTTGAAATTCGTAGAAAGAAAGTATTTGAAAAATCTGCGGGAAAGATTTGAAAGAAAATGTAATCATTTTTTTTTAAATTAAGAAATGTGCAAATTTAAATATTTTTTTAACGCAAACAAATTCTCTTGGAAACAGATTCAATTCTACGTAGAAAGTAAACAACGTAGTCTGGCTCCAAATTTTTTAAGAGCACACTAGACGAATGTGTATTTTGCGAAAATGTCACTGCTCTTTTCCTTGATGTTGTAATACCCCCTCCCAACAAATAATTATAGTAACCAATTTTATTTCTAAAAAAAACACCTTTTTGAGTAGTTCACTCGGTTACGTAATTTCTTTTCCCAAAAATTCAAAAACTTCCTTACTTCCTCGTTCATATTCAGCAAATCGTAATTTTTCAATTATGCATTCGTTTTAATCTCGCTAGTTCGTAATTGTTGATTTATTACTTCCTTTAGTTATTTTTTATATCAAGTTTCCGGCGACCTTTTCATTGATTGCTTTATTTCGGCGTGTTTTTGTCCTCCCGCGTGCGGGTTATTTTCTTATATATATATAATTTCTTTCGCGAGGCGTAATTTCGTCGAGTAAATTCAACTATGCAAATTAAATTGCCCGAAGTAAACAAACTAAATGAAAATCAGATTTCAATGAGGTGCAGAAGCGTCTTATTTTTACTCTAAGTCTTAAGTCTTGATTTTAAAATAACGCGTGAAGGTTAACCAAAGCCCTTATGCGGTTGTTTATCTTTAATAAAACTTTACTACCGTCTCGGAGTACTTTTTATGAATACATATTTAATTACCTACAATTTTTTTCATACTTTTTCGCCAAAACCTTTGATAATTAATTTTTTGGTCTTTAATTAAAACGCCGATCTATCACAAAAGGGTTCTCATACGAAGTAAAAAATTCCCATTTGTTTGATATCCGTAGGTAATATGTTGGGAATTTATTTAATCGCCCTCGGCATTGTCTGAAAACTTTGATAAACTTTTCACGGTAGAATTTTTCAAACAAACTTGTTCGCATTGAAACACTAACTGTGTATTTTTTTTTCTCGACTTATATATTTACAAGAAGCTTTTTTTTAGCGATATTTTACCCTAAAAAAAATTCATCCCAACTCGCGAATAAAACGTAGTAAAATATTATGCATACCTAGCGACGATACAGCGTTGAAAATAGAGAGAAATATAGCCGAGAATTCGATTTAGAAACAAAACTTTGTCGCTAGAGTAAATAAAAGTCAATGCAAAAATAAGTGATTGATGTCACCGAAACATCACACTTTGTGAGGAATGTACATAAAAAATTCAAATTCGTCGAAAAGTCAATTTACGATGCATCTGAGTTGAAGAAATTTTTAACTCGAGTTGATATTCTATACTCGACTTTTTAAACGCTCGCTAAGCGATGTTGATTTATCGTAAACAAAAATACGACCTCGATAGGGTTCCCCTTCTACTCGTAGAATTCGAATTTTGATTTTTGCGTGTACCTTTTTTTGTCGATTTTTTCTCCGCATTTTTTCAGAATGATTTTTTTCTTCGACATTGCGAAGTAATTAGTGAAAATTGAAGTCAACTTACGCGGTAGACTCGTGAAACAAACTTATATACGTAAGTATGTTTGAAGAAGGAAATTTTTTCCCCCAAAAACTTTCTCGACATTTTTTATCGATAAGACTGGATTAAAAAATTGTGAAATTCCGCGGAACGGTAAACAGAAGTAAACGTTTGCATAAATTTTAATCAAAACTTTTTAATAAGATTTAAAACCAAGTTTTGAAATTGTGATTCTAATTTTTTTTCTCGTCTCGAGATTAAATAAAAAGAGAACTGAACTGTGCGAGATTTTCACTAGAAATTTGAACTATTTTGCCGAAAATGCCTCATTGTTGCGAGTATTTCAGACGATGCGATTTAATTACGAATTATCGCGGTAAAAGGTTTGCTTTCGAGTAGTTCGAAGTTATTTTCCTCGCGAGGAATTATTTTTACAGATTACCTTTTTATGTTGTTAAATTTAAAATCATTTGACTGACTCGGGTACTCGGTGTGATTAATTAAAAGTCCGATTATAGCATCGTGTACTTATGAATGAGTAGAAAAATATAAAAACAAGTTTACAAGATATAGTGCAGTGTTATTTGTAAACAAATTCTTAATACTTACTGCTTGAAGTAAACATACGACTTGAATACCTGCCAGGTTTTATATTGTTCTACAGTAACAAAGGATTTTTTTATCATTTCTCTTGGGTGCAGGTCCATCAAGGGAGGAGGCGAAAGTGGGTGCAATTTCACCATGCTCGGATTTTTAATAAAATGATTTTATATAAATATAGGTATTTTTTTAATAACTAAGATATCGTGAAAAGCGATTGAAATGTTTTTAAAAATGAATTTGATTTTTTTACTCATATATTAGATTTAAAAAATGACAAAATATTCAAGATCTTGCATTTCTGAAGAAACTTTGAATTGAAATGTTGTGAAGTAAAACTTTTTCTTAAATATTATCGAAATCGTACTTGCAAAAAAATGTGAAAATCAGATGAGAATTTTTTTTTTTTTTTTTTTTTTGTAAAATACCAAATAAAATACACAGTTTTTGTGTTTTGAAAAAACTTCTAAATGAATTTTTTGTGAAACATCCTCAAAATTGTGCTTATGAAAGATTTTTTTTTTTGCAAAAAAATCACAAATTCTCTCTTTGCAATAATTGAAAAAAATACCAAATATTTGCAGTTTTGGCCTTTTGAACATTTTTTGCAAAGTACGAGCGATAACTTTGAAGTCGATTTGCTGCATAACTATCACCCCCACCGAAAAAATTGTGAATAACTAATTTTTAAGAAATTTAATTCTTTACATATTTTGTACTGAAAATTTTTCAATAGCTTTATCAGGAACTGAAATATACGTGAATTACTTGAAAAAAGGTAATCTTGGAGCGAAAAAGGTGAGTTTTTGGGGGTCATGATGAACTTTGATTTTGACAGATTATATGTATTTACGTAATATTTACGAGCAATTTTATGAAAAATAATAATTTTGTCATTTTTTGGAGGGAACCTTTTTTTTTGATCCAATTTAAAAAGACCAATATTAGTCACTTTCAGAATTCAGTTTTCCCAAACTTTCGCAGAGGATAAAATTTAGAATATTTTGGAAAAAAATACCAAGGAAATTTTTGAAAATGGCGAAAATAGCTTATTGTCATTTATAATTTTTTTTAGTCACTTTCAGAATTCAGTTTTCCCAAACTTTCGCAGAGATAAAATTTAGAATATTTTGGAAAAAAATACCAAGGAAATTTTTGAAAATGGCGAAAATAGCTTATTGTCATTTATAATTTTTTTTAGTCACTTTCAGAATTCAGTTTTCCCAAACTTTCGCAGAGATAAAATTTAGAATATTATTTTGGAAAAAAATACCAAGGAAATTTTTGAAAATGGCGAAAATAGCTTATTGTCATTTATAATTTTTTTTTAAACCGTGAATTTTGAGATAAAATTCTGAAAATCGGGTTACATGCAGACCTACTAAAATTGAGCCCCCAAGTCGATTGTGATCACCCGTCAACTAATTGTCACATCTGATTTTTGGTTCAAATGTGCTAATCAATAAAATTGATGATATCGCACAACACTAGGATTACATTTTCAACTGCCAAAGTTGATTATAACGTCGTCTGAAGCGATTCCAATGTGCTGGAGAAAAGTCAACTTTTGCTGGAGGCAGTGGAGGCTCCGAATTTCTACGAAAATGCTGGAAATTGTCTCGAGGGCTCGACTTCATTACATTAATTAATTTTCAGAATTCTATCTCAAAATTTACAATTTTTCTAAAAAAAAATTTTACTTAAGGGCTATTTTTGCCATTTTTAAAAATTCGTCAAAAATCGAGAAATCAACCTTGACAGCTCAAAATTTGATTCTGAGGTTAATTTTAGTGAGTCAGATTTCAGCTCAATCAGAGTTGACGACTTTGCAATGTTGCTTTATTAGGAATTCAAAACACAATTTTGAAACAGATTTTCAAATTTTTATTTAATCGTGAATTTTGTAAAAATTTTGCCAAACATCCAATTTTGTTCAAACCCTGTTTTTCCTAAAACAGAACTATTTCTTTATTTTTTTGAAATTTTTTTTTCAGTCGAGACTTAAGGCGGGGCGCTGCCTTTAAAATTTTTTTGTTGAATGCATAGCGTTGACAAGCGGCATTTTCCAAGATTTTTTTATATGATGCATTTTTGATTTTTTTTATCTGAAGTATTGAGGAAAAATTGGAAACAAAAATCATTTTGCATTTTAAAAAAAAAAAAAATATTTTTGATGTTTGAAAAATAAAATGCACGGAGTTTTCAAAAAAAAAAAAAAAAAGTTATATTCATATTGCATTTTGATGATGTCGTTTTGCAAAAAATATTGATAGATTTTTTGGAAAATGAAAAATTTTAAGCGTCAAAATTGGAAAACAATGCGACTTTTTTTAATGCCCCGTTTCCAGAAAAACTATGCAACCCACGAAGTTTTTCCTCAAAATGTTTTTTATTCAGTACAGTTTGGTCTGTAATTTAAGGAGAGGATTTTTCAAAATTCCTACTTTCTACCCGATTTTATCAAACCCTCTCATAGTTTCTCATCAAAGTATTCCAGTCAACTCTGAAGAAATCGTCGACAAATTAAAATTTTGCAAAATCCTCTCGTTAAAGTATGGGGGAGGCTTTCTTCTACAACTTCAAAAAAAGATGAGCTCGATACCTCCATTAGTTACTGAGATAATGGGACATTCATGGGAAATGGGTAGGACAGAAAAAGGGTAATTCGAGTTTTTTGATTTTCCAATAATACATTCATATGTTTTTGTTACTTTGTTGACCAAAGTATAATGAAACAGAATTATTTTGACGTCTCAAAAATTCTATGCATTTTTTACTACGAAATGTAGGAAATCACAATTTTATTTCAAAAATATTCAATTATTCAACTGGAATTTTTGAACTTTTTAATTTCCTATTTTTTATTTTATTTTATTATTATTTTTAGTCAGTGTAGCCGGGGATGGTCTGGTCTTGGCGTATTCAACTATACAGGGTGTTCCGGGACCAGTGCACCGCCTTCGAACCTATGATGCGTCTACCCAAACTACACAAGTGTATGCATTTTTGCCGACCCTGACATTTGAAGGGGCAAAGTTATACACTCGTGATGGTAATTTCTTCAGTACGTCATAACTTTGCAAATAATGTAGATAGACAAAATTTGCTTGAGGTTTTTTTGTAGAACTTTCCAAGTCCTACAAAATCGGTTATATTCATGTTTTGCCTAGCTCCAAAATTGAAGGAGCTACAGCGATGTGAAAATTTGTACGGTCAATAACTCCTACAATTTTCAAGTTAGGCAAAATTTGTAAGAGTAATTTTTTCTTCATTTTTTTGTGTTCTACAAAATGAGCTATGAATGTTTTGCCTAACTCGAAAATTGAAGGAACTACAACATTCAAAAAATGAAAAGAAGGGCAATTTCCTTAAAATTTTACTCAAATTTGAAGGAAATTGCCTTTCTTTTCATTTTTTGAATGTTGTAGTTCCTTCAATTTTCGAGTTAGGCAAAACATTCATAGCTCATTTTGTAGAACACAAAAAAATGAAGAAAAAATTACTCTTACAAATTTTGCCTAACTTGAAAATTGTAGGAGTTATTGGCCGTACAAATTTTCACATCGCTGTAGCTCCTTCAATTTTGGAGCTAGGCAAAACATGAATATAACCGATTTTGTAGGACTTGGAAAGTTCTACAAAAAAACCTCAAGCAAATTTTGTCTATCTACATTATTTGCAAAGTTATGACGTACTGAAGAAATTACCATCACGAGTGTATAACTTTGCCCCTTCAAATGTCAGGGTCGGCAAACATGCATACACTTGTGTAGTTTGGGTAGACGCATCATAGGTTCGAAGGCGGTGCACTGGTCCCGGAACACCCTGTACTGTCAATACATTTGTATTCTATGTAATAAAAAAAAGTCGATTCAAAAGTAGTCCCCCCCCCCCTCCTCTTTAAAAAAAATGTTGAAATGTCACAAAAAATTTTACCTCTGAATAAAGTTGTTGAAATGTTGAAGCAACAATTTCTGAACAGCATTTTAATTTTTCCTAAGCAGGTACCTACATAATTTTAAAAATTTGCTAAAAAAAAATTCAATTTTTTCCAAGTTTTTGGTTTTTAATCTATTAAAAAAGAATTTTTACTAAACAAAAAAAAAACACTTCCTATTTTACAATTAAATTGTAAAAAATTTTTAGAATGAGATATTCATAAATCTCCATCGGTCCCTTCTCACCGCCATGCCAGGTCTGCTCAAAGAAGCGAAACATTTCCAAATTGTCTGGGCGTGAATTCACCATAAAATACTGACAAGGTCGCATATTTCAGCCGAGTACGCCAAATAAAAATGTATATCTCTTACCAAGTTACTCGTATCTTATTCAATTGGAATAAATTTTTCATATTGTCAATATAGCACATTCTTTTTATCCAGTAATGATACACGATCAGAATAAAACAATTTGAAATTTCGCTCATAAAAGTAATAAATTTGGCGAGCCATTGGTACGACGCGGTCGTAATTTGGAAATATTAAACTCGATAAGGCGAGCATCAAGTGCACAGAAAAAATATAACTTCCGGAGGTTGTACACGAACGAATCCGGCGACCAGGGTAAACGATGGTTTATGATGTAATAAAAGAACACAACGAATATGAGCGGCTGCCATTATAAAGGACGCATTTATCAACGAAACTGGTCAACGTAACGTATGTTGGCGTTAAAAAGGCTAAAATCCTTAACATACGGCCGTCGGTATAGTACTATTTTTCATATACTAGCCAGTTGAAGTTTTCGCATAATTCGTGTACGAGTATAATATACAACGATACCAGCGACGAGAATGTGTTGTTTTGACGTTACGTCATTTAAAGGTACCATTTTTGAATTGTTCGAGTTGAGTTGCATTTTTTTTCTCTCTAAAAAATGAACTTTTTTATAGCGCGATGCAATCTCGTAATATTTTGAAATGGAGCTAGGTTTGCCATGTGGTGTAAATATGAATACGTATGTGTGAAGTTTTATCTCGTTTAAAAGGTCCGACATGTCGTACTAAATTTGACATGCACGTCTTGATTCGCGATGTAGAGTACTCTGCGAGACACAATTTCCAGCGTAGTTTTTCGTATCGTCAAATGGTTTTTAAAATTTCAAGAAAATTTCCTCCATAACCTCAAAGACCAGAGAAAAATTGTTTGAAATGGGACAGGCCCATAAATCCTCGAGCTGGAAATATCGAAACATCGCGTGTCATAACATTTGTTCTAAGGTTCAATCTTCCATTTTCAAAGTCTCGTTTGTATCGATAAATTTGCCCGAAACGAGCAAACAAAAATTTAGTACAAAGATCACACGACGTAGAAATAAATAACGCGGATATGTTTCGAAATCATTAATCAACTCTTGTTACACGTTTCCTTGTAGAGGGTCTTTCAATGGCGAAACTCTTGGCTTTTAGCGTACTCTTATTTTTTGCTGCCACCCGAAAAGGATGACCAGATATTATAATTAATAAACTATACGTCGGTTTTCTTGTCGTCGAGGTCGTTTTTATTAATTCTGAAATGACAATTTTAACTGCTAAAAGATTATTTTTTTTAAATACTTTCATCCTTTTGTGGCACTACTGGTAATTTCGAGCTGTCAGCGACCGTTTACCAGTTTTTATTTTTATTTTAATTTTCAACAAAATTTTGAAAATTTACTAAATTTCATTTTTTCAAAATCCTAAAACTAGTAAATATTGATCCAATTTTTAAAAATTTACCAAAATTCATAACTTATTAATTTTTTTAAATTTATCAGTTTACCAAATTTTGAATTCTTACAAAATTTAATTGTTTTAAAAAATGTATATAATTTTTCTATCCTATTTTTTCAATTTCCATTGAATCTAAAAAAAAAGTATTTGTACTTCGTACGTACTTTTCAATTGTTAACTTTTCACATTTTAAATTAACCTTTATTATACTTTGTACTTCCATTTTCTTCATCTATTATTAATTACTTTGAATTCAAATTCAATTTTATCCTACGAGTAGCTTTTTCAAATTCTTAATTTTACTCTTATTTTTGTGAACAGCACAATCATCAACACATCTTTTTTTCGATTGGTGCTCTAGTCCAGTCAAATTCAGCCAAGAAACGGTCTTTTCCCTAACAAATTGTAGGAAGATATTTTTTTGTAAAAGTGCCAGTAAAGGTATCTTAATTAACATATTATAAAAAATCCCCTAAAATCGGAGTGGAGCTTCATCCCCAAATATCTACATTTTTGCCACCTAATTTTTTGGCTTTTGCGAAAATTTTATGAAAAATTGGTTTGGAAAAGTTTGAATTAATGTTTTCTCCACGTATTCGCAGTTTCGACCCTGTATTTACTTAATTTTTGAACATTAACAATTGTCCGACCATTATACGATGGCGGACCCTGCCTGAAACCGCGATTTGAAAAGCCGAATTTTTTTCAAAAAGATCAGTAGTTCCCAAACAATGTTTACATCATACTTTGTAAACAATGCAATAATTTTTCCTCATTAAAATAAAGCAAAGGGCCTTAATATGCTTTTATTTCATAAATTAAAGTTCAAATTATAATAAAGACACATTAAAGCCCCTTTATTTTATTTTAATGAGGAAAAATTATTTCATTGTTTACAAATTATGAAGTAAACATTGTTTGGGAACTACTGATCTTTTTGAAAAAATTTCGGCTTTTCAAATCGCGGTTTCAGGCAGGGTCCGCCATCGTATAATGGTCGGACAATATTGAAAGAATTTAATTTAAGGTAATATTCAAAGTTTCAAATTTTGAAAAATTTGAAAAAATTGAAATGAGAAAAAATGATAAAAATATCCTATTAAATTTAGAACTTCTTGAAACAATAATAAAAGGTTTTCAAAATATTCAATATTTTGCATGTTTCGCGGAATTTAAGAAAAAAAATTAGCAAGATACTCGAATTTGAAGCTCTGTCTGCATTTTTAAAAAAAAATACGAAAATTGAATGAGATAAATTAAGTTAAATATTTTTAAAAATTATTTAGAATTTTGATTTTTGCAAAAAGTTTTGTTACCGTTCTATTGTATTTATATTCTTTACGTGTTAAATGTTCGAGATATTTTTGGTATTTATTTTGATAGTTAGATCTTTGCTCATTTATCAGAAATCGTCGAATAGAAATTATCTGAATCTTCTCTCTCTCTCTTTCATACCTATCTCCTCGTCTATTCTACCCTTTTCTCCAAGTTTCTCAATCATTCTCCTCTGTTCTTTTGAATTCTTTTCATCTCTCGAATATTCCTTATCTTTCCCATTTCTTACTTCTTTTTTCGAGAAAAATCCATCGAAAGAGACTTGGTAATTTGGTCTCGACCATCTCGAGATTCGATTGTTGTTCTTCGCAGGTTTAGGTTGTTAGACTTCGTGAGATTCGATTGTTGTTCTTCGTAGGTTTCGATTGTTAGACTTCGTGAGATTCGATTCTTGTTCTTCGTAAAGTAAACTTCAAACTTCAAATGACAATTGTTATATCCGTTTATCGTGTATAATAAAGTGCATGAAGATTATTTCAAGTGTTGAGCCTTTTTTCGACAAATTTCTTAAATTCATTTCGGTTATTTCGATTTATTTTTTATTTTTTTAAATTCAGATTCAATTGGCGACCGTGATTCGTAAATTTTCATAACGTTCGATGTCAGTTTTGAGAAAATTTAATTGAAATAGAATGAACCAATTTTTCTGACACTTATTCGCAATTTCAACATTGTTTTTTTTTTGAAAATTGAGCATTTAAAAAATTTTGTTTTAATTATTATTCAAAATTTTTCAATTTTTACAAATTTTCCTAAAATTGAACGGAAAAAAATAAATTAAAAAATTGCTTGTTTAAAACTTTGAACTTTTTGAAAAAAATATTAATTTTTTAAAATATCATAATATTTTGCATGTTTTGAAGAACCGAAGAAAAAAAATTTAACCAATATTAAAGCCTTGTATTTTTTGAAAAATTTACGAAAATCGAATGGAAAAATTTGAAAATTTGACAAATAATTTAGAATTTTGACTTTTGCCAAAAACTTCAGGAAAATTGTAATTGAAAAAAGTGAATTTTTTTCTCCAATTATATTCGATCTTGTATAAAAGTTGTTGTCAAATGCAAAAATATTTTTTTCACTCACGTCTCTCAGCGTTGTAGATTTTTCCTTAATGAAGATTTTTCAAAATTTTGTGTAAAAATCTCAGTACAATTGACATATATAATTCTTTGAAATTTCATTATTCACACTTTTTTCATATCCTTTATGTAATTTATACCATTTTTGAAACTTTTACGATTCGTACAATTTAGGCAATTTACGTCAATTATCAGATTTACGTGAATTTCATATTTTTCACAATTTAGGCCAATTTAGATATCAAAACACTTTACAATTTTTTTTTTTTTTTTTTTTTTTTTCAATTCCAGGATTTTTTCTCTTCGAAACACGAAATGGAATTTTGAAAAGATTTGAATTTTGGTCCAATTAAAACACGCAACATCTTCGGAAAATAACAAACGAAACACAATTACTTAGTACTATCTCGTAAAATATAAGCGAGAAACACTTTACGAAATTTCACATTCGTATAAACGATTCTTAATTAATTGTCACGAACTCGAGCTTTGATTCGATAATTAAACACGTCTGGAAAGTGGCGCTGGCGCGGCGACGCGACTGGCTTTTAAAATATTCAACACTTGGAAACCAACCGACGGAAGATCATGTGAAAATTATAAGATTTGTTCGGCAACAAAGTATCATTGGTAAAGTTTACTTTAAAGTTTCGTTAAAAGCTTTTCATAAGTAACAGGAAAACGTGTCAGATTTATTTGCGTTTGTTCGCTGGATACGCATTCGTGTCACCTATCTAAACTGCCATTTGATATGGTAACTGCACATTTTCATTATCATAAATAACAAACGCTGAGCTTTTAATTTGCTAAAATGACAATTCGTAATAACGACGACTACATCACAAAACGAAAATACATAATCGCAGTTGATTTGCGCTCTGGGATGCTTTCACGAGTGAATAAAACCATTGTAGCATTTTCCAAAGGTGTCGTAGCTTTTCGAAAATATGAATTTAAAAATTGATGAAATTTTTCACGGTGCGTTTCGCAACGTTTTGATAAATTTAATCGGCAAATGGAAAACAGAGAAATATTTTTAACTCGTCGTTAATTTTATTTAATGTCTAATTCGCTACGAAACCATTTCTAGTACGATGCCACAAGCTAGTCAAGTATTTTCGCTGAAATGCGTTTATAGTGTAACTACTCGAAAGCTCGCTTTTTAGGCTTTTAAATTTTCTTCTATTCTGAACGATAAAATTTCGTCGGCAACAAATTAAGATAAATTCTTCAATAATTTACAAATATTTTAATAGCATCGAACTGTAAATTTTTTCCCCCGAGTGTACGAGTTCGAGTCGTCGAATCCATTAATTTAACTCTCGTTTTGTACTTTATTCGAATGTCATCGCCAACAAAGCAACCGATAAATTAACGCGTGAATTTCTTTTTAAAATTTCTATAATAAAAAGTTACCAAGATTAAGACGTGGTGGGATGTACTCGTATTTTGGTACAATCTAAGTGAACGACTCGAGTCGGCGGTTGGGGATAAATTTTATCAAAACAATGCAAATGTTCGAGCAAGAGACATGTACGATACGACATAATGTAGCTAGGTAGATAATAATGTACATGGGGATATGGCAACAGATGTCAGAATCTTGAAATAGCTTTAATATTTTCGTCGGTCGGTGGTATGCAATTGGGATAAAATTTATCGACGAAAAGGTACTATGCGAATTGTAGGCTGTTTTTGGCTTAATGTTCTGCCTGTGCAGAGACTAGAGAGGCACAGCGTCCAAAATTCTACTATAGGATTATCTTTTAGAGGTTTTCAATTGCTTCACCTGGAAACGACGTAATACGCGATGAATTATACGAAATGCACTCTGCTCCGGTTGTTACAATTAATCGAGAGATTTTGCGGTACCTAGGCTAGGCTGAAAGGTACAGAGAATGAAGCTAGTTTATGGCGTATTTAACCTATGTGAAAATGTTTCAACCGTGCTATTATATTTTTCTACGAAGGTTATACGTATTTAAACGCTTCATCACTTTCAAAGAGAAAAATAGAATATTGTTCCAAAAGTAATACGCAATTTTATACGTAGGTAGTTGAATGAGATACCTGAAAAAGAAGTCTTTTAGTTGAACGAGTACCTAAAAAGATGAGAGATCAGCGACAGCTCTTTAGCTTCGGTTATGGAAAAATTATCCATTTCGGTGGAATTATTGCCAAAAATAATTTGAGCTATTTTCGTCCAACTCGAATAAAGAAAATCGCTATTGCCGTGCTTTGCTACATATCTATTCTCATCTTCATTGTACGTAAGTTTTCAATTGAGGTAGCGTAGCACCAGAAGGTGCATTTCTTTCGAGTCAAGGATTTCATAAATTTCTATGTGTTCGTGGAATAAAAAAAACCTGTCGACTTTGCATTCAAGGTACTTCACTTAATTTTAAAAATTTCTTAAACTGGCATTTAACATTGTTGCTTTTTATTAGAAAATTATTCCATATTTTTGAATTTTTCTTCAACTGAATTTTAAGTTGTGCCATCTAGTCTGAAAATTTTGAAAAAAATATTATCAAACTTTTTAATGGGAAATAATTCCAAATTTTTCATTTCCTCCATCACTGACTTTCAATTGGCACCTATCACCACTGCAATTTTAAAAACAGAGGAAAAGAGAGTAAAATTACAAAATTTCAAACATTTAAATTGAAAAAATTTCAGCTCATCAAAGTTATTCATTTTCATAAAAACTACTTCACAATTTTTTCATTTCCTATTCAATTCAATTTTTTGGTGTTAATTACCCCAAAGCACCGCAATTCCTTCAAAAAAAAAAAAAAAAAAAAAAAAATGAAAGAAATTGAAAAAATTCTCAATTTTTTATTTTTTCTCTACCTGAATTTGAAGTGGTGTCATCAACCCTTCATTAAAAAAAAATAATAATAATCACGAAATTTTAGATTTTTTGCACATTTTTTTGGTTTGAAAAACTATCAAAATGATTCCTTTTCATGAGAAAAAATTCCTAATTTAAAAAAAGTGCAAGAGTTAAAAAAATATTCCATTTTCTTCTTTTTTGAAATTGGAAAATTGACAGGTCCACTAAGAGAAAATTCAGGCCTTATGAGAAAATTTTTCGGGCTCTTTTTTAGCGAGTAAGCGAAATTTGTTCTAGAGATGGATACTATGAATTTGTTTTCCAGCTAATCTTTCAAATAAGTAGTATGTCACTCGTTTCTCTTCCCCTTAGAAAAAAATAAAAAAGAAATTTGAAAAAGATAATTTTTTTTTAAACGATAAAATTTTATTCTAACGTAAGTGACAAATTTTTTTTTCTTGTAATTATCAAGAAATACTTTGAAAATTTTTTACTTCGTAGAAATATTTTCATGAAATTTTCTCATTAATTTTCAAAAAAAAAAAAAAAAAAATTATAGGTACCTGAATTCTAGGTATTGGAAATTTTCAATCATTTTGAAAAAATTATTCAGAAACTTTCACTCAACATTTTCTCAGAAATTAATAGATCAAAATTTTTTTAAATTTTAGTGTTTTGAAATTTTTTCAAAAAATGTGCTAATACTTGAACCTGAAAAAAAATTGAATAGAATTCTTTGAAAATTCCTAATCAAAATTTTTGAAAGTTTTTTATTTGGAGCTGTCTAAAAAATTACTTTTAACCCTAAACGTCGCAATGTACAGTATACTGTACACGAACTTTAGGAATTTTTCTAATTTTTTCCGATAACCGAATCTGTTTTTTTTGTTTACTAATGATAAATATATACCTTCGACGATACACTGCTGAAATTTCAAAACAAAATACGGTCAAACAAACTTTAAATTCAAGTTCAAAGTTTGTAGTTTTGAGTGTTTTTCAAAAAACCAAAACGCGTCATGTTAAATAATAATTTGAAATATGATGAAAATTTTTGAAATTTTTTTGAATACCAGTATTGATAAAGTAAAGGTTTCTTATTTATTAGAATGAAGTCAATTTTTGATTTGGTCAATTCAGCTTCTCAGAATTGAAGCTCAAAGTTCGTGTACAGTATAATGCACATTGCGAAGGGTAACGCGTTTGGCTGATAGAACGAAGTGTACACTATACTGTACGTTGCGAGCGATGGTGCCCGCTCGAAACATGTCAATTGTTATTGTTTTCGTCACGTTTGTTTGAGATCGCCGGTGCTGGTATTTTGGTGCAATAAAATATATTTTATTATTTTATTGCTTCTCACTTCCTAGGCTTAAGTATTCGAAGAAAAGACGTAAAAGGTTCGATTTTTTTTTAAATACAGTTAGGTAGGTATTTCCACACTGGCTAAAAAAATGGGGGCGGTCAATATAGGAAAGAAATGAAACAGCTAAGGTCTTGAAGAAAGTAAATCATTCTATAATACGTAACAGTGTTGTGTGGTTCGAATTTTTACGTGTATTTTATCAAAGTGAATATGTTGAGTAGAGCTCAGCTCATTTTAATTTGACAAAAAGTAAAAAAAAAACGACAGCGAAAGTTCCAAAACCATTAGATTCAGTACGAATTGACAAAATGGACCATTTTCCTTACTACGGGGAAACTTTTGGACGATGCCGCCTTTGTAAAAAAAATCGAACAACAATTTTTTGTACCAAGTGTGAAATTAGGTTATGTTTTGTTAAAACAAGAAATTGTTTTTATCAATACTATAATACCAAACAATTGTAATGTTTACTTATTTTCAATTTTTTTGTACTTGTATTTTTACTATCATAAATTTTAATCGTACTTACAAAAATAAATGATTATTGTAAAAAAATTTTCGAAATAAAATTTTTTAGAAGGTGTGTACTTATTGAAAGTATTACGTAATTCATAAAAGTATCCAAATCTAAAAGGATAGAGGTTCATACATACGTAAAAACCGGGTTCTGAGTACACACGAAATGATGAAAGGTACTGAAACGAGCGCGTAGGGTCGTTCGCAATGTACAGTATGATGTACATTCCATAAAAGGGGTCCTATGGGGTCAAAAAATTTTTTTTGTTGAAAATAATTGCTTAAAACAGTGAATAGAACTGTATAATTGAAAAAAATTGTTTTTTTATAAAATTTTCTAGGGTTGCGATCTTTAGGGTTAATCATTTTTTTTTCAATTTTTGTAAAAAGTTTTAAGAAATTTTGGTGCACATTGTTTTTGGAATTTTTTTCTGATATTTTCACTTGAATACTTTCTCAAAATTTTTCCCCAAAAATTTTTATAATTGTTAAAAATGTTTGTGCACTTTTTAGTGTGCGTAAGCACACTATTGGTTTCAGTCTTGAAATATAAAATTTTGAAATAGGTTTATCGAGGTTAACTCATCAATGATGGGATGGATTTGGTTCAAATTTTCAAGGAATGTAGAGTTCATGAAGGCGGAGGGCCAATGAGATTTGTGTGTGAATCTAATGAGTAATTATCGAGATAATTGCAATTTTCACTTGAATAAAAAAAAGGGAAAAGGGGACTTTTCTATTATTCATATCTTATCTTATCTTGGGGCAATAAATTTAAAGTGTTCAAAATCGAACAATGGTCACGTCACAACGTCCTCTTTGTGCTCTGCGGTTTTATCTTTTTTGGGACAATAAAAATTTAAAATGTTCAAAATCAAACTTTATCAGCACAGCAGGCGGTAAACATTTTTTCAGCACAGCAGGTGGTAAAAAATCAGAAATCACGTCTCAGGCTCAGGGCAATAAATTCAAATTTTCAAAATCAAACAATGGTTCGTGTCTAGTTCTTATCTTATCTTTGCTTAGAGCAATAAATTTTAAATGTTCAAAATCGAACAATGATTCCGACTTGTGGTCTGCAGTCTTATCTTATTTTGGGGCAATAAAATTTTAAATGTTCAAAATCGAACAATGGGTCGATCTAGTTTTCAGTTTGAGTGAATGGGGAGGTGGTGTGACTATGCGATGTTGGTGGGGGGCATGGCAAATTGAAATACCAAAGTAAGTATGCTTATGTTAGGTTAGGCTACTTACTGATAACTTCTCATAAAAGTTATTTCGGTAATACTACTCAGTAATTTTAGAATTCAAGCTACGAACACTGTTAGAGCTGCGCTTGCGCAGGTGTCTAGTTTTAATCAGTTTTACTCAGAATTTTCGAGAAAATTTCACTCAACATTTTCTCAGGATCTTTCAATTTATTTTTTAAAAATTTACTTATTAGGCAAAATTTCTAAGAAGAATTAAGAACTTTAAGTACTTCGTTTTAAAAATTTTTTCCTTAATTTTTTTCGAAATAATTTTTCACCTAAATCCAGGCCTTCAAAAAATGTAGATGCAGTGAGGACTGATGCATTTTCTCCCCTGTCGTCGAGCGTGGGGAGTGATAGGTGTCACTTGATATTTTGATTTCGATATGAAAAGTAACAATTTTAATAATGTTGAACCCCAAAAATACAGAAGTTCAAAAATTTTGTATTTTGCATTTTTTTTTTTTTTTTTTTTTGTTAATACGGAGGGCTAGTGGTGCCACTTAAAATTCAGTTATCTGACGGAAAAATTAAAAAAAATGATTAACTTATTTTCTAGCAAAAAGAAACACCTTCAAATGCTGAGTAAAAAAGTTTTGCTAGTGTTTCGATTGCCTTTTTTTGTTGAAAAATTTGGAAGGGTGCTTAAGATACTTTTTCAAATTAAGTTGAGGGAATACAAAATTGAGAAATAATGGTCATGAATTGAAATAAAAAAACAATTTTGATAGGTCATAATCGAAGAAGGACAAGGAGGAAATAGGACTGAGACAAAAAATAAATAAATAAAAGGAAAGCCCAAAACAGCTCGATAAATTTTTGAATCTATTGTGTACGTAGATAATTCCACATGATTATTCGTAGCTGAAAATGAAATAAAATGAAGATAACCGGAGAGTACAACAAAGCTAGCAATGAACGAAGCGAAACATACAGCTCGTGTACTTCTGAATTAAGTGTACTCGAGTTGAATAAATTGTTTTGTAGAGCACAAAAGATCGTAACGTAATGTTGCGAAATATTACCTTGTTCCTATATTTAATTAGCCAACTTATACTACGTTTCAGCTCAGCTAAATGAATTGATCTAATGCAACTGTCTCTCTGTCATCTGAGCGCATTGTTTAAAATTCTCTAGTGAATTTAGGTAGGGGAGAGTCACGTACCTTGGAACGCTTTTCATTTTTTTTGAAATAACACTACTTTAAAGCAAGTTGATATGAAAAGTAAATATACCATTCGAAAGTCCAATCTTTTGTGCATCTAATGGCTTAAAAAGATCCCCCCTCCACCCACTGTATTTCGAGAAAAATCAAATTTAGCAAAGCCCCAAAAACCGTTCCAAGGTACGCAGGGGGTCCGTACCTTGGAACATCGATTTTTTTTTACCTTTAATTGCATGAAAAATGAGAAAAAAGTGAAAAACCATGAATGTTTCATTAGTTAGAACATGCACAAAAGAAATGAGATATTTTCAAAATCTTCTGAGGAAAAAAGGTGTAAACTTTAAAAAAGATACTAGAATTGTCATTTTCCCCCCATTTTTTGAGTAAAGGCTACGATTTGCTAACTGGAGCTCGTTTAATTACTGTTTTGCATCGCAGCATCTTAAAAATTAAAGTTCTTTAGTTCTAAGGTATGAATAAATATTTTGTTCCAAGGTACGACTCAGTCAAATTTTTTAAAAATTTAATTCTGTCGGATTCCCTTAACTGTAAAACAAAAACTCAATATATGAGGAGAAAGAGAAAAATTTACCCTTTCGAATGATATATAACGATTTACGAGTCCAATCTCTAGAAAAATTTTGCCGCGAAAATTCAAAATTTTGAAAAGTATTCAAAGCGAAAAAATCACATGTGAAAATTTTTTTTTTATTCTCAAACTGATAATATTCACATCACAGTCCTGAAGTTGTAATGGCTTGATCCTTGTTCAACACTTAATATATAGGTCCAAACATTTTTTCCCCAGGTGGGCTAGTTGCAGAGCTATAACGATCGTTCCAAGGTACATGCTGTTCCGAGGTACGTGACTCTCCCCTACCTAGACCTACCCTTTGACCGTCTCACCGCGCGCGCCTGAGTATGTCTTTATGTAATAATTATGGTGACTTGAAATTTAATTACAGCCTTTTGCGACGTTGCACCAGCGAAATAAAGGCAGATATTTTATGATTATTTCACATGCCATTGAGTATACTTGCATTGTGCTGTAGTTTAGGAATTGTACGTATGTATTTACAAGTACGAGTGAAAACTGCCACTGGGGTATTTTAGACTTGGAATTTTCATATGTACTTTTAGGTGTCTATGGGGAAATTATGACGTAAAATAAATTATTAGATTATTGCATGGAAAAAATTTATCGATCACATTGAATTGAAACAATGATAAGAAAATCGATCGAATGTGATAAATGATAATGATTTTTCTTCTCAAAAATGAGAAATTTTTTATTTTCAAAAAATTAATATTTTCTCTCCAAAAATCAAATATTTGTTTACCTACTTCAAAACATTTTTAAATTTTTTTTAAAAATAAAGAAAAACTAAGTGGAATATTTGGGGTTTTTATCCAAAAAATTGAGAGACATTTTCATCGATCAATAAAAAAAATTTTACAACAAAAAAAAATTCAAAAAATTGAAGGGTTTAATTTTTTTTTTAATAAAAGATATGTTCACCTATTTCTTTACTTTTGAAAAAATTAAAAACATTTTTCACTCCCAAAGCTACATTTTTTTCCTTTAAAATAAACGAGGAAAAAATTAGGGACATTCCCCTCTAAAAAAACAAAATTTTTTTCTCACGAAAAATCGGAAGATTTCTAAAATTATTTTTTCAATTTAAAAAATGAAAAATGTATTCACACTGACTCCAAAATACTCAAGACAGACATCATTTTTTATTCCAAGAAAATTCAGATTTTTTTTTATTCAAAAATTTGTAAAATTTTATTTTTAAAAAGTTGATGAGAGATTTCTTTTTCAAAAAAATTGAAATTAATTCTGAGAAAATTGATATTTTTCTGCCAAATAAATTGAGATATTTTGCAAAAATCTGAATAAAATTTTGTACGTATTCCAGAAAATTGAAAAATTTTATTTATGCCTGTGACAGAAAATTAAAAAATCATTAGGTTCATTGGTATTGAAAAATAGATTCATCAATAATAAAAAATTATCAGATTTAAATTGAACAATTAATTTATCGAGAAAAGAAAAATAAATTTATCGAAATTAAAAAATTATTCGATTTGAAATTCAAAATTAAAAAGGAAAAAACGATTCATCGTAATCAAAAACTTATTTTATTTATGGAAATTAAAAAAAAAATCATCAAAATTCAAAAATTGTTCTAATGAAAATGAAAAATCGAATTCATCATAATCGAATGATCGATTTATCGAAATTGAAGAATAATTCCATTTATATAAATTGAAAACTCAATTCATCGAATCGAAAAAAATTGAACAACTGGTAGATTTATCAAAATTAAAAAATCGATCACTCAACATTGAAAAATTATTTGGTGTGAAGTAGGCCTAATTGAAAATTTCATTGATCAACTAAAATTGAAACGTTTGCTCTTCGAAATTGAAAAAATTTTATCAATTCATTAAAGTTTTTTTACCATAAATTTTTTCCATAAAAATAATTTTCTCAGAAATAAATTAATTTCGTAATCCAGATAGGTAACTATTTCACAAATCATTTAATACTCTTACCCACTCATTCGCGAAATAAAAACACAGCACTACAACATATCCATTATCCACTTTTAAAAACCAAAGATTTCCCAAAAGACGACATCTCACTAGAAAATGTGGTTCCTAGCTGTCTTATGCTTTAGCATGATACTCGACTCCTGATCCTTTTTAGCTTTTCGAAAATTGGTCAATCGAAGGAAAATCGAAGCGAAAAAAAACCACTTTCGCGAATTCGGTTACATTATCCCTGGTAAAAAATATTTACCCTGAGCCAAATAGCCTTAACGTTTCGTGTAAGTATTTGTTGCATTACAAAACCCTCCATCGCATTGTATAAATTTTCTCTCTGAAAAAAAAACTACCCTTAAATTGGTATCAGGCTTTCGAATACTATACAATGAGAGAGCGAAATCGCAAAAAAGTGAAAAAAATCCCCCATAAAAATTCTCTATACTTATTTGAATACAGAGCAATTGAAAATATCAGTCGTTAGAAACACTTTACGAGAAAAACGCATTAGTTGTTTTAATGCGAGCCTTCGCCAAAAATTTGACAAAACTTTAAAACGTTCGAAAAGCGTTGATGTTGAAAATAAAAATTATCTTTATAGCGGAGATGCTTTTTAATTTTGAAATATTTGCCAACTCTTTTTGACACTTTTATCGAGAGTACTGCTTTTGCTAAGTGTTACCTTTAATTTTAACGTTACGGTATTCTCTTTGGGAATTTTTATTCAAAAAATTTTCGCATAGCTGGCATTTCTATTTACGTGCGTATATATAAAAGCTCGAGTGAAAATTTGAATGGATATAAAGATGAAGTCGAAATGTTGGTGGATTTTTGTATGTATAGGATAATAATTATGATTCTAAGTGAAATCTTCGAGTCGAATTTACTCTGCTGAGTAATTATTAATTAACTATGTATCTTTGATAATTTAGCTTTGGTGAAGATCTTTACATGTTTAATATATTACATCTATATCTATATAGTACGTCTCTCTAAAGTCTGAACCAAATATAAAGTTATATGTGGTGAAACAAATTAAAAGACATTACCATACTGGAGAAATTCTTCTCATCTTAGATGTAGTCGATATTTAAAGAAAACCACGTCGTGGTTAAATTTATTGCAATAATGAGCGGATTACAGTTATCAGACTAGAACCGCAATAGCGTTTTCGAATGCGGTACTATTCTAAACGCAAATTCACCATAAGGGAATACATCAGGCTATTCAATCCCCAAAAGTGTTCAGACTTGGTTTTGAATTCGAGATTAGCTCATGTTATTTGCAAGGTCGCCGTCCTCTGCGATTGTTTACTTACTCTCTGTTCCTTCCTTCTCTCTTTAGTCAATTTCTGCCTCATGTAGGCTTCATGAATATTACGTGTTTATTTTCAAGCTTATTCTTACTATTATTGCTTTTTTGCAAATGGGGCTAACTTTTTGGTACGATATAAAATTGAAAATTTATACTTTCATTTCCATAACTAACTTTATACTTCGAGAGGTTAGCAATACACTTAGTACGAATTTTAATACGGATTGGTTCGTACGAAATATTTTAATGCGTTTTAGAAAATATAGATATCTTCGGAATAAAATTCAAACAAAAATTAACTGGATAGACTAAGCTCTCGAAAAGGTCTCGAGGTTTGACCTTTAAATGGCTACAGAGTTGAAAATGCTCACCAAAAATTCAAATTAATTTTTACAAAATTTTGGTCCTTGAGAAATATTTTCTCGGTGTCTTTTTTCCACCAGTAAAGAAAAATATTGCAATTTTCAATCAAAAGAGATCAATGAAACATTTTTGAAAATAGGTCATTTCATTCTCCAGAAGAAAAGTAATCTTGCTCTTTTCATATATCATTTTTTCACCATTATTTGCTCTTCAAATCAAACCCATTCAATATAATCCAAAAAGAAAAACGAAAATTAATGATCGCAACTTGGTTTGCCCATAATTGAATTCGGCTTCATAGAGAAATATAAATGCTCTTATTGGATAAAATGGTCTAAAATGTGAATCTCGAGTCGATCAGAAACCAATTTTTGGATATCTTGTCATATGTACGAACAAATCTACATAGATTTATGAGAATTTAATATTACAAATTACAAAATGTTGAAAAATAAGCCCAGACACGTAAAATGAATGCTTATCGAATATCCAATCTTTTCAGCAGAACTCAGTTAGCTTTTTGATGAAAACGAAAATTTTTCATGAAAAACCTTCGTCTGCGCTGAAACTTAATGAAAACATTCTTGGAAAAGTCTTAACAATCGTCAGGTATGGAATTTGACACGATAATGGGTTTATCTTTGAAATAGTCGACCGAAGTGAAGAATGAGCTAGATTATATTTTATTGATGTAATTTTACGATAATTTAATTTATATTTTAGTCTGTGTGAAAAAGGACACGTTCAATGAGGCAAGAAAAAGGCAAACTTAATTTTTTCCTTTAAATTTAGCTGAATTTTTAATAAATGGCATAAGTGGATAAGATGGACGAATTTGCTCCGGAGCGACATCTCGATGGTATTTTGGAGGTAAATAAGTGCTAGATATCAAGTGATAATTTTAATCAACGTTTGAGAACGTTGAACCCCTGCTTTTTGAGAAATAAATTATTTTTAATTGAAACTCGGATGAAATTTATTTCTCCAGTACCAAATCGATCAAACAATTTTTTTCAAAAAATTCTCTGGGCTGAAAAAATCTTTTGAGAATTTTTTAAATGAAAATTCTTTTGAAAATTGAAAAAATATTTATATCTATTTAAAAAATTATCTCATACAAATTCTAAAGTTTTTCCAAAAATTAAAAAAAAAAAAAAAAAAAAAAACTCATCATCATCATCAAAATAATTTTATTTTACGACGCTCGACTGTTTAGTCAAAAGTTGTAAATGAACTATTCTTTTAAAAAAACGTTTGAAGAATTCTGAAAGAAGAATATCAAAAAATGGTAAAAAAAAAGCTTGAAAAATAGGAACCTACTTTTCAGAAAAATAAAAAAAAAATCCTAAAAAAATACCTACTCTCCAAATTTTTTAAAAATAAATCTTATAGATTGAAATTTTAAAAATGTTCTTAACATTTTTTTCAGTGAGAATATTTTTTAAATTTCAGAAACATTTCAGTTTTCAACTTTTTTATGAATTCTTCAAGAAAATTGCAAAAAACCTCATTTTCAGAATGAAATTTGTAAATCTCAAAACCTTTTTAATTATTATTTTTTTTAAAGAAAAGTTTATAGAAAAATAAATGCTCTCAAAAAAGCTTTGATGAAAGCCCTTGAAAATCCTCAAAAATTTTCTGAAGAATTTTAATAAATACATTTTTTTTAAATGAGACTTTGAATTACTAAAAATATATTTTCAGAGAAAATCCCTTCAATTTTTTTCTAATTCTCTAAGAATTCTTTTTAAAAAAATACATGAAGTTTTTTTCAAAATTAAAAAAAAAAAATTAAATATTTTCAAATAAAAATTTTTGGGGAAAACTTGGTAAAGAATTTGGTAAATAAGTTTGAAATAATTTTTAATAAATCTAAACTGAACTAAACGTTGAATTTTGAAAATAATTTGATCAATTCATATTTACGGCAAACTGAGTAGGCAAATTCACATACATCGTACGATCATATTTACGGCAAACGGGGTGGGCAAATTGACATACATCGAATCTTCATATTTACGGCAAACCAAGTAGGCAACTTATTATACTTCCTCACATATTTTTCAATGGTTTAGATTTGTCTAGTCGACTGTAACAGCGTGTTCGAGTGAGTACATTAGACTTTTTTGAGTCCCCTTCAAGGCTCTGGAGTGTTTTTTTTATCGATTTGAAAAAATTACTGAAATTTAATTTTCTCAAAAAATTATACTCAATTCATATTATATCATTTGAAAATTAAAAAAAAATTCCTTATTTTTTATTCATTAATTTTTTTTTACAAATTTTCGATTTGCTTTCAATCTTGAATTTTTACAATTGTTATTTCCCCCCGTATTTTCAAAATTTCAATTTTTACTGAATTTTTGATATTTTTTCCATTTAAAAAAATCAGTCCTTTTGAATGAAAGTTTCTTCATTTTATCACGTTTTTGCTTAAAACACATTACTGTGCTTACATTTTTAATTACCTATTATACATTATTTGATAAAATGACTTTAAGATATTTTCTCAGACTATGAAACGAAAATGTTAGAAAAATGAATTTCAATTGTATTTTGAATAACATATCCATGTTAAAATTCATTGGAAAAAAGTTGAAAATTCTTTCGAAAAAAAATCTCCTAAGAAAGTCCTAAAATATTGTAAGTACAAAGTTTGAGAATTTTCTCGAAAGTATTTTCTATAAAAGTAATTAATTTTTTTAGACAATGTCTCTGAATTAAAAAAAAAAAATTTATCTAAGTATAAAAATTCTCCACTTAATTTGCTTGAATTTTCCGAAAAAACTTCATCAAATATCACTTAGTTAAAATTTATCAACTTTTTCTTTTAAAGAAAAATTTAGGAATAAAAACTAGATTTATTTTGATTATTTTCGAATGACGAGTTGACTTTTTAAAAACAACAACGAGCGAACAAGGGGTATCTAAAAGTTACATTTCAAATACTTTCTCAAACCTAAAATGCCGTCGACACCGGTCAAGGTCATGCTTTTCTCTATTCCAGGAAAAAAATGAAGAAATTGTAAACGCTAAAAATAAAAATCGTAAAATAACCTCCGAATGCTATGGCTGAAAAATTGACTAAAATTTGTTCTAATAAAACGCTCACCAAATTTATTACGCAATTTGATTTGAAAAATCGTTTCGTATGGGCTGCAAAAAATTCGAAATTGAAACTTACAAAAACGATTATAAAACCGAGCACGAAGCTGTAGAGATTTTTCACTATTATCTCATTTTTCGTTTTAGGTAAATGCGTACATGGAAGTACAGAAAAAAATTTTTTTTCCTCCGGTAGTTCTCTAATAACCGAGATGTAAACATAAATTATTACTCTTCCGAGTTATACTATGCCCAATATGAGTTGTAATTTCATTGGAAAAATTTTATTTTCGTCATCGACTGTAATTTTTTACCAGTAGTTTGGTAATTTACGAGGTCAACTAGAACTATATTTATTAATAAAAATCTATATGGTCTTTACACTCTACTAATACCAATTTATCACTTTGAAAGGAAAACAAAGGTGCCATTGGGCTGAAAAATAAGTTTAAAAAATGACCAAAATTTACTACTTTGCGAAGACATGGAAACATTTTTCGGATCCGAAGCGTCTAACGAAATTTATCTTTCAAAATTTATTACGTTTCGAGTTTATTTCATCGGATATTACCAGGAAAAGAAGGCAATCGTTTGAAAATTCTTAATAAGTGAAATGAAATTTGACGAAATTAGCGTAAACTACGTTAATTTGCTATCGAAGAAAATCCAAGCTGCGTGAATTTTACCCTTGAAAACTTTATTTTTCTGCTTAAATAATCATAAACAAAAACAAAATGTCAAAAAGTCTGCCAAATTAAATATTTTAACCCTTTCGTTGATGGAAAATTTCACTCCATAATATAATTTTGATTAAATAAGTACGGAAAATTACGTCGTCAGTACTTTCTCAGAAACGGAATAGAACATAAGAACCCTACAATGCGTTTAGTTTTATGAAAAAATAAAAAGAGGAAAAAGTATTAACTATGCATTACGATAGCAATTTTGTTTTCTCTTTTTTATTCCATTTTTTTTTTTTTTTTTTTCGTAGAACTGAAAAAAACATTTGATAGAATCCATCATTTTTTTCCCTTCTTTAATGCTGCTGTTTTTTTCGGATAGACAGGACTTTTTCGACGCTTTTAAAATAGCAAGATTACGGTTTGTCAGCGTTCATATTAATGTCGAAATAAATGTAGCCGGCATCGATTTTAAATTTTTACAACGATACGCGCGAGGCACTTGGAAGAATAAGAAAGTTCGCGGAAAATAGTTTTTGTAAAAGAACCAAGCGTTTTTCTCTTAACTCGTAATCGTATTATCGCGAGGTATAGTCGAGTACAACATGTTCCACAAAAAAGTAAACACTGTGTAAAGAAGCTTTGTCGAGAGCTTTCGTAAAGATTTCCAACTCAAAAGCATAAGAAATGAAAACCAAACTTAGATACGAGATTATACGCGACAAATTAAATACAATTATTTCGACTCAGTTCTGCTTCGAAAAACGCGCTCCGAGTATTACAATTTTCGAATTTCGGCTTTTGTCATTTTCATCTGCGAGTCATTCATTCGCTTTTTCTGGTTATTGCAATCGGACCGAAGCGTTATTTAAGGTGCTGCGGAATTGAAATTCTATTTTGTTGCTTATCTTGTGCATTGCCTCTTTTTTCCACTTTTGCTCCTATGTCGGATGGGGAGTTTTTCAAAGAGGTCGTGCAATCGGTGTTTTCCGCCTTTTGTTATCTTTTTTTTTTCTTTTTGATTTTTTTCAACGTGGTTTGTTAGGGGTTTTTATCTCGTATGGATAGCTGAGTGGTTTCCTGTACAAAATTTTAGATTTAGGGGCTATAATGGAACCTAAAGATTTTCTCGGATGGTACAAATTCATTTGGAAAAAATTAATTTTCGAATAAAATTTCTCAGAATGGACTCGTTTTTTTTTTGCCTACCATCAAAATTATGTAAATTTACTAAAATTCCATTAATTGTCTAAATTGTATATTAAAATCATCAAAAATCTATAAAACAAAATTTTCATAAATTGATCAAGTTGCACAAATTATCAAAATTGTGTAAATCATGAAATTTTAATAAATTGTGTAAATTATACAACCGTTGACATTGAATAAAAATCATGAAATTTTGCAAATCTTGTAGATGCCTACCTATCAATCGATGCAAATCAAAACATTTTTAAAAATTGTGCAAAATGCACAGAAATTCATGAAAACTGTTTAAAATATGAAATTACAATAAATTGTGTAGGTATAAATGGTAAAATTCTGTCAAATTTTGTAATTGATGTAAATTTGAGTAAATTGCCAAATTACATTTACCCAATGAAAAAAGCTACCCTAAAACTCAATGCAAAATCCCCCTCTGACGAATTTTTCAAGATTTTTAAAATCACTGATTTTGTAAAAATTTTCAATTCCAGCAATTACAGAAAAATTGCCAAATTGTATTTAAGTAAGTAATGAAAAAATCTACCCTAAAACTCAATGCAAAATTCTCATCTGACGAATTCTTCAAGATTTTTAAAATCACTGATTTTGTGAGAATTTTCAATTTCAGTAAATTCAGAAAAATTGCTAGATTGCATTTAACCAATGAAAAGGGCTACTCTAAAAATCAATGCAAAATCCTCCTTCGACGAATTTTCCAAAATTTTTAAAATCACTAATATTGTGAAAATTTTTAATTTCAGCAATTCCAGGAAAATTGTCAAATCGCATTTACCCAATGAAAAAAGCTTTCCAAAAAACCAATGCAAAATCTTCCTCTGACGAATTTTTCAAGATTAAAATCACTATATAATTCTGTAAAAAATTTTAATTTTCAGTAAATTCAGAAAAATTGCCAAATTGCATTTACCCAATGAAAAAAGCTACTTAAAAATCAATGCAAAATCCTCCTCTGACGAATTTTTCAAAATTTTTAAAATCACTGATTTTGTGAAAATTTTTAATTCCATCAATTCCAGAAAAATTGTAAAATTGCATTTAACCTGAAAAAAGCTACCCAAAAAATCAATGCAGAATCCTCCTCCTACAAATTTTAAAAAATTTTTGAAATAATCAATTTTGTGAAAATTTTAATTTTCAGTAAATTCAGAAAAATTTCCAAATTACATTTACCCAATGAAAAAAGCTACCCTAAAACTCAATGCAAAATCCTTCTCTGACATGGAAATTGTACAAATCGTTAAATTGATAAATTTTTATACTTGAAATAATTGCATAAAAAATTTTAAAAATCATGAAAATTGTGTAAATCTTAAAATTTTAATAACATGCGCAAATTGCAGGTAAATCTTCAAACTGAATTATAATTTTCTTGAATTACTCGTGAAATTATAAATAAATTGCGCAAATTACGAAATTGTGTACATTGTGAAATTCTCATTTTGAGTAAATTTATTATAAAATTGTTTAAAAAATCATAAAATTTTCAGAAATTAATACTTGAACTGCACCTATCTAAAGCATACAAATTTTGTAAATCATGAGATTTTTGTAAATTGTTTAAATTACACAAATCACGGAAATTGAAATTTTATCAAGTTGTGTAAATTTCATTATATCAAGAAAATTATTGTATACCTAAAGTGCAAAAATCATGAAAATTGTTTAAATCATAAAACTTTCACGAATTACTTCAATTTCACAAATCATAAAAATAATTTGTAAATCATTCGATGCGAGTAAATCTGGTATCTGATTTATGCAAATTGCTGAAATCACCCCCATTATTAAAATTAAGCAAATCGTGAAATTTTTTCAATTTGTGTAAATGGCATTAATCAGTAAAATTGTGTAAATCACAAAATTTCCAAAAATTGAAAAATCATGAAAATTGTGTATGTAAATAATGAAATTTCAAAAATTGTGTAAATTGCAAAAATCATGAATTGTGTAAATCATAAAATTTTCATAAATTATTTTGAATCACATAAACCATATCAAAACTGTGTAAATCATGAAATGTTTTTTAACCTACTGTGTAAATTGTTCAAATCATTAATATTCTGTAAATCGTTAACTTTTGATAAATAATGTGTGAATTGAAAAAAAAATGATGAAAATTGTGTAAATTGTGAAATCATTGTAAATTTTAAAATTGATTTAAATTGTGTAAATTTCACAAATCATGATAATTTTCAAGGCATGTAAATTGAACAATTCATTAAAATAATAAAAAAAACAGCGTAGAATTTTTTCAAAATTTTTATAAACAAAATTTTATTAAAAATTATTCAGATTTTTTCAGAAAAAAAATACACATTTTCAAAAACATTTTTAAAATGAAAATTAAATGTTACTTTTCATGGTTGATTTTCAAAAATTTTCATTAAAAAAAATACATACCTAGGTTCCTAAAGTTTGAATTTTTTGTGTGTTTCTGGATTTTTTTTTCACAATTTCAAAAATAATTTTCAAGTTGATTTTTTTTTACCTAATTCAATGTTTACATATTTTGAAAACAGTTTTTAGCTACTAACTGGGTACCCGTAGTTTTGTTTACTTAATAAGCTATGCAGTTCAAACCACCCACGCATCACGTGTCAAGTGCCAATCTACTTATGATTTATACAATATTCTCATAATAAATACGTGGTTAAAATGGATTCATATTCAAAGTAGAAAATAACATCGAAATCTCAAAGTTGAGAAAAAGTTTATGCTTTATTGGTGGAAAAAAATTCCCTCGCATAATACGAATTTGAAAATCTTTCGATGAAGTCATAAACTGTAGTGTTTTCGAATGCCAATTTCAACTCAAACACTACCATAACTGTTAGAAAATTTTCAACTGTATTTGTGAAATTTTATAATTAAATTCGAACTTTTGTGTACTGTTTAAATAAGGTGGCGTGATTTGGGTTTACTGCGAAGTTTCTTTGGAAAAAGTCTAAATGTCGAGCAGAGTTTCTTGATAATGAGTTTTCTCGAAATTTCGCCTTCGCGCGATTTTTTTTTCTGAAGTGGTAGTTTAGGGGAGAAAAAAAATCGGATCAGAAAATGAAGAAAATTTTGAGCCTGGTTCGATTATATCTATAAATATCGATGTAATGACGTGTATATATATAGCTGAGCCACCGAAAGAAGAAGTTGGATAAAAATAATCATATTATTCGATTGAAAGGATGAGCTGATACGCTCGTTTGGTATAAGAAAAAATTACACTATAAACCTTTTTATATGGATATAGTAAACAAGAAAGTCCTCTTATTCATTTTTCATATCGCTTTGTTCGGTGGTACATATAAATAAAACATTGCGAAAACAATAGTTGTGGAATAATTTTAGGCTGTTTTACTATAGAAATAAAATTTTAGGCGACGATTTCGGTACTCCGATGATTTCGGCCCTAGTCATCTTCTCGTAAACGTTTTCTCAGACATATTCGTGACTCTGCGATAAAATTGATTTTTTCATATAATTTACACGCCAAGGTCATCCGTACATTTCTCTTCAATGGAGAGAACATTGAAATTTTTTTAATAGCTTGTCGAAATTGTCTAATATGTCACGATGCTTGTCATTTTTTTCACCACATTTTTCCTCATTACCAATTCGCAACGTACTTTTACAAGTATACGAGAAACGTTCTCCGAGATGCGAGAAAAAATTGCAGTTTTTTATTCGATAAATTGAAAAAGTAAGAAATTAATTCAAACCTTATTACGAGGCGATGGCGTAAATTGACTTATTTTAATTATCTTGATAATAACTTCTCGTCTCGATAACGTTGTTAAAAAAATTAAATAGAATTTCTTGCCAAGTGCCCGAGTAACCTTCAAAGGCATTAAACTTATGCAATTTTTAAACACCTCCTTTCATCGCCAACTCAAATGTAAATATAGGTACGGTTTTTTTGTTTACTTTAATTATTAAACCTTCGAGTATAGTTACGACTGCGAAGATTTCTCGACGCGAAATTTCATATTTTCAAAGAAAAATCTCTCGTCTGGGTCTTGATGAAATTTCTTATTCGAACGAATATCCATCTTTATAATTTTTCTGGCAAATAAAAATTAATGAATTTGCTTTTTATGGAATCGTTTGCGCCTATTTGGTAAATACGCTGGCTTCGTCGGGTACCGTTCTTCTTCTTCTATTTCGTATTCGTTAGTGAAGCTTGAAATTACATCGAGTGCAAATTTGCAAGCTCCCCTCATGCTTAATTTCAATCGAGATATGAAATATTAAGAGGGTATATTTTTTTATCAATTGATTCTGACATTTTTCCCATTCATTGTACTGCAGGTCGTTATCGGAGAAGTTTTTAATTAAATTTTAGCCTCGCGGCTGTGGCCGAGTTTTATTCGGGGCGATATTGCTCATTTTGTTGTTTTTGTTTTCGTGTCGTAATTGCATTTTAACAATAAGTTCGGGTAGCCAATTTTTGACACGCGAGTTTTTGAATTTTTAATAAGGTCGCGTGTTTTGGGAATGCATACAGTTCGTTCATAGGTTTTTGTGATGTGCTGTTTTGTATTTTTTGAGTATAGTTCCAAAATAGTAATTGGCACTTCGAAAAATGTGTTTGAGTGTTTTAAAAATTTCTGGTTTACAAATCTTTTTAAAAATCCAACTCTCGGCCCTCTCTTGTTTTTTTTTTTTTTTTTTTTTTTTTTAGAAAATTTTGATTAGGAAAAAATATTTAAAAAATGTCTACTAGTAGGAAATTTTTTTTCAAAAATTGAAAAAAATCAAATTCTTCAATTTTGATCAAATTTGTAAAGCCCGAGCAGCACAATCGACAAATTATCGAAATAAAAAAATCGACAGAATATCGAATTCGATAAAGTGTCGCGTTAGTTCCGCATAAATCGTGAAATTATCTTTCGATATATAGATAGATTATCGACGAATTATAGTTAGTAAAAGTTTCGAGATTATAGTAAGATATTTTATCGATAATCTATCTATAATATCGAAAGATAATTTCACGATTTAGACGGAACTTTCGCGACACTTTATCGAATTCGATATTCTGTCGATTTTTTATCGATTTTTTATTCCGATTTTTCGTCTTTTACTAGCTTTTTTCTATAATTAAAAATCATTAATTAGCATAATTAATACATTAAACTATGCCTAAACACATTATTCATGTTACGGTAAGAGGATCATTTCAGAAAAAGTCAAAAAAAAATTATAAAAAATCTGCCACCCGTGGGGCTTGAACCATTTACCTCCTGCATGGTAATCCTCTTCCTTAACCACTATGCCATACCTTATCGTTGAGGAATTAGCAATAAAACGCTTATAATAGGCAGTTTAGTACTTCCAGACGTGTTGGCCTTAGAAAAATTTTCACCAATTTGGAAATAATTTCAAATATCGTCACAAAACCGTTGAAAAATCGTTCGACAAATTTCAGATTATTTGTCGATAATGTAGTTTCAAATATCGACACAAAATCGTTGAAAAATCGAATTCGAGGAATTTCATATTACGAGTCGATAATATAGTTTCAAATATCGTCATAAAATCGTTGAAAAATCGAATTCGAGAAATTTTAGATTACGTGTCGATAATAAAGTTTTAAATATCTTCACAAAATCGTTAAAAAATCGAATTCGAGAAATTTCAGATTATTTGTCGATAATATAGTTTCAAATATCGTCACAAAATCGTTAAAAAATCGAAATCGAGAAATTTCATATTACGTGTCGATAATATAGTTTCAAATATCTTCACGCAATCGTTAGAAAATCGAATTCGATAAATTGCATATTATGTGTCGATAATATAGTTTCAAATATCTTTACAAAATCGGTAAAAAATCGGATTCGATAAATTTAATATAATCTGTCGATAATATAGTTTCAAATGTCGTCAAAAAATCGTTAAAAAATCGAATTCGAGAAATTTCAGATTATTTGTCGATAATATAGTTTCAAATATCGTCACAAAATCGTTAAAAAATCGAAATCGAGAAATTTCATATTATGTGTCGATAATATAGTTTCAAATATCTTCACGCAATCGTTAGAAAATCGAATTCGATAAATTTAATATAATCTGTCGATAATATAGTTTCAAATGTCGTCAAAAAATCGGTGAAATATCGGAGTCGAGAAATTTAATATAATCTGTCGATAATATAGTTTCAAATGTCGTCAAAAAATCGGTAAAATATCGAAGTTGAGAAATTTCATATAATCTGTCGAAAATATAGTTTTAAATATCTTTACAAAATCGTTAAAAAATCGAATTCGATAAATTTAATATTCTTTGTCGATAATGTAGTTTCAAATATCTGCACAAAATCGGTGCAAAATCGGAATCGATAAATTTAATATTCTTTGTCGATAGTATCGTTGACGAATATCGTCATAAAATCTTAATAATATCGAATTCGATAGTTTTTAGATTTTTTGCCTATAAAGTTGTACCGATAAATCTTTATAATATCGTGAGAACATCTATAGATTTTCAAACGATTTTTTATCGATACGTTACATCTACCGATATTATCGATCGAGTGTGCCGCTCGGGAGTAAAAAAATGACATATTTTCTCATGACGAGCAATGTGAGCATTTTTTGAGAATTTCCTCAAGATTTTAAAGAGGAACTTTCTTTTGAAATATTCGATAAAAAAATCGTTAGAATTTTTTGCAAAATCAAAACTTTACTGGATTAAATTTTCTATAAAATTTTATCTTTTTTTTTTTTTTTTTTTTTTTTTTTGGGTAGGGGGTGTTTATAATTATCTTGCTTTAAGAAAATTCATCTTGAAAAAGGGTTTCAAAAAAGTTATACGTGGAATTTTTGTAAAAATTTTGTTTATGAAAATTTTCTCACCAATAAGATAGATACCTAGGTACTAAATTTCTTAATGAGAAAAGTTCAGAAGTTTTTTTGGAAATTATTTTTTTTTGGAAATCAATTTTTCACAAAAATTGTAAATTTTGAGATAAAATTCTGAAAATTGTTTTTCATACCTACTAAAGTTTAATCAATGAGTCAAATTTTAGCTCAAAATCACTGTTGAAAAGCTCACGTGATGCCTTGTAAAAAAAAATTTCAATGAGAAAATTTTATTTTTAATATTTTTAGGAAAATTCTTCTTCAAAATGAAGAATTTGTTTAGTTAAAGATTTTTAAAAAATGGAACCTATTTAAAACAAATATTTTAAGAATTTTGAATAAATTTTAAAAAGGGGAATTTATTAAAGAAAATATGAAGAAAATTGAGAGATTTAACCAAACAAAAAATCAGGTAGGTACTTCAAAAAAAATTTAAACGATTTTTTCAAGTTCAAGGAATTCGTAGACTTTTTGAATTACTTTACGAACCAAATAATTTTAGGCAGAAAATGAATCTTCAAAATTTTTTTCGAAAATTTTGTTTCCGAAATATCTGAAATAATTTAATTCTGGAATGAGATGTTTTCCAAAAGCATTTTTTATTACCTAAAAAAAAAAAAAAAAAAAACAACTTTGATTTTATTCTTTGAAGTCATGAGAATTATTTTCGAAAAAGAAAATCTAAGAATTTCTAAAGTGATTTTTCTAAAAAAAAATCTCAATGAGGAAACTTGAATTTTTGTCAAGAAACGTTTTAAAGCAGTTTTTTTTAAGAAGGTCCTTTCAAAATAATTTTTTAACAAAATTTTGGGAAATAATTTTTCAGCAATTTTTACAAAAAAATATTTTGTTTTTTTCGAGAAATTTTTAATATGGTGGAAGATCCTAGAAAATTCGAAAAAAAATCTCACCATTTTTCGCCCTTTGACCTGTCAGTGGTAGTCGAATTTTTGTTTTTCGTCATGCATGATCAAACGCACGAGACACTAAATACTTACACCAATAATTTGAATTTGGGTCAAAATTCGGTTCTTGAAAAATACCCAGAAATTCTTCTTAGATGTGCTGTGGGTCCTCAATTCGTATTGGTGTTTTCAGAAAAATCGAAAAATTTTCCATCTTCTCGTTGGGTGCCTAATTTTGTAAATGAAGGTGTAACCGATTTTTCAAAATTAATATTTTCCATGAAAAATGAATTGGTAACACTGTATCCAAAAAAATTTCGATTTCACCAGTTGATAGCACTCCGAAATCCCCAAAAAAGTTCCAATTACTCGTACATTGAGATGCCTATCTTTGAAATTCAGGGTAAATAATAGCAACAAAATTTTTTTGTCAAAGTATTGCCTTCATAAATTTATTCAAGGGTACTATTTCGTCAACACAAAATTTGTGTAACACAATACACTAAAAATATGTAAATTCTCAAGGACGCAGCAAAAAAAGTTCTACACAAAATTTGTCTATCTGTGCAAACAAAGGAGCTATACTGTGGTTTAAAGTTCGGCAATTACCAATTTTCAAAGAAGGCAAATTTTTCAACAACTTTTTTGTTCCACTCAAGAACCTACACCTCTTTTTTTAAATATTGTCGACAGAATTTCGAAATATTTGTAAACCACTGCTCCTGCTCCTTCAAAAACGAGATAGACATCACCGTGTGTACATAAACTTTCTCGTTGGACTTGGTTATATCAAAATCTCAAATAATGTGATATATTCCTAGTACACCCAGTATAATTCCATCATTAATATGGTAGACATTTCAGCTGCAGGATGAATATAACTCGAGCTTGGCGAGTTTATCGAAGTTGAATTTTGTTGAATACGAATATGATATGTAAATTAGTTTCATAAACATTACCATAGTCTCGGTGTGTAATTTTTTCGCCCCTGAACTACGTTTATGCGCTTCAAGAGGTTTTAGATTGTATTCGATATTTCGTATGTTTTTATTTATCTAATGGTTCGTTACTTTAGGTAGGTTGCGATTTTATGTGTAGGTTTGTGTGTATTTTTCTTTCTAAACAATGCCTTTCTCGTACGTATGTATATGCTATATAGATGTGTACTTTACCCTTTGGTAAAATTTTAACTTATTTTACGAGTATTTCTTTCTTTTTCAGATACGTGCAATGATAGTTTTTTAATATTACCTTTGCTGGTTCGAGAAATCGAAGATCAAAGGACAATCGCTGTCGTAGGAACCACTGAACCGTTTCTATGTGGGATTATATCGAGACTCGTCGATATCAATAATAAATTATTCATTGCTTGGAACTGTCCAGAGGTAAGCATTGAACGATTATTTATTCATTTAGTTTTAAATTAGCTTATTCGCGATATGCAATGAGGATCTTGACGAGATTAACATGTGGAATGTTGATAAAATTATGCAGAACTAATTTCAGAAATTTTATTTGTGTATGTAGAATTGATAGGTTTAGAAATTCGGATCCTATTATGTTCGTCTATTTTCAAAGGAGGGGGGGGGGGGGGTAAAAATGAAGTACTGAAATAAAGATGAGTGGATCGCCACAGTAGGTACTGTTTTTTGAAACTATCGAAAATTTTTCAAGTCTATAATACTACATAGATACTTGATATTCAAAATTGGAGGGGAGGGAATGGTACAATCGAAATGCTTGAAATAACCAAAATTATCCCTAGAATTTCAAGCTACAACTTTTGTTTGAAAATTTTTTCAATTGAACCCCTACCTCCACCAGTTTTTAATAATATAAGTATCTATGTCATATGATGCAAAATTGGAGGGGAGAGAGGGGCCCAATTGAAAAAATTTTCAAACAAAAGTTGTAGCTCTAAGTCCTAGAAATAAATTTGGTTATTACAAAAATTTCGATTGGACCCCTCCCTCCTCTCCAATTTTGCATAATATGACATTGATATATATATTATTAAAAACTGGTGGAGGTAGGGGTCCAATTGAAAACGTTTTCAAACAAAAGTTGTAGCTTGAAGTCGTAGAAATAATTTTGGTTATTACCGAAATTGCGATTGGACCGTTCCCTCTCCTCCAATTTTGAATATCAATTATCTATGTAGTAAATTGGACTTGGTAAATTTCTAATAGTGCCAAATAAAAGTACTCCGGCGATCCATGCATTTCAAAAAGGCAAAAAAATACTCAAAATGAATTGCAAAAATTAAAATCCGAAGCGGTTGCTTTTGAAAACATAGGTAGTTGAAAAAAATCAATTCTCATGCACGTATTTTACAAACCACTAGATGTAATTTTCATCCATCATTATTCGTATAAAAAATCATTAAAAATCTCTCGAAATTATTCAAGAGCTAGCTCAAGCTCGTTGAAAAATAAATTCTTAATTAAAGCAAACCTCGTTACCTGATGCGACTATGAAGACGTTCGTATTTGCGGCGAACCACGTATGCAATTCTATTAACACTAATCAAGTTTTCGTCGAACAGGCACACGGGTTAGGCAATTAAGTACTCGAGTAAAGTACGCAACTGCCATGTTTCAATTTAAAAGACCAGCTCTCAAGTAATTTACCTTATTTATTTTTCGAACTTGGAAAAATATCTCGAATATGATCGTTTCTATTTTTCTAATAATAAAATAAAACTCGAATTAAAATGTACCTAATTAAAACGTACGGGTTTGCTAGATTTTTTAAAGAAAAAAAAAGAACAAAAATCGCGTTAATTTCGAGGAACAAATTAAAAATTAATTTTCGAAACAGAAAATTCTGTGAAAATTATACATGCAAAGGGTACTTAGCGTACAAAAAAAGTATCCGAAATCCGGTAGTAGAGGATCAAGACATAAATATGCATATTTAAAATAAAATTACTCGCTCAGATATTCGTAGCATCTCATACATGCTGGTAATTTTATTCAACGTATAAAACAACCTCAATCAAAACACGAAGCGAATATAAAACGGCAGTGCTTAGTTATAACTCTGCTTTAATCGTTTCTCATCTACGTTTTATATGTTATGCCTTGATTCTTGACATGGCAATTTTCACCACTTATAGAAATGTTATATCGTAAAATGACGCTTAAATTATTGTTCTTAGAGAAATTTTAGACATTTCTATTTTCGCTGGTCTTTGTTTGTAAAACGCACTGAGATTGAGTTTTGTTTGCTTTGAAAACACTGCCGTCTGACGGGTTTAATTTGAGAAAGTATTTTGAATTATTTCGAATATATACGTTTTGATCTGTTCGTGGTAGGCATATTGAATGTTAGAATATTGAAATAGGTACACGTAGGATGCGTGTCTTTGCTGAAAAGATGTTACAATAAGAATAAGAACATGAGAGTGAAGGAATTTCGATTATTTTTTTAAACGTGATTTAAATATTTGTGCCATGTCAGTGGCAAAAACAGTACTAGATAAGAAAGATGCCACTCCATGCGAGGAAAATGTGCCGACTGCTTTATTCGTTTACATGAAGTATGAAAAAACCACCCTCCACTTCCCCTGTGAAGCTCAATTTTTCATTTTTGAGTTGAACAAGATTGAAAAAATTACGTACCTCTACCTACCTGTTTTTGTAAAATAATGAAAAATTCCAGTTTGAACTTCCAATATTTTATTTAAAATTTTGAAATTGTTTTCTTTTCTAATTTGGAACATTCTAAACATAAATTTATGAGTTTAATTGTTGAAAAATTGCATATTTTCCAAGCTTTAACTTGAAATTAATTTTAAGAAAAAGTGTTTTTAAATGAATTCAGAATGTTTCCCCCAAAAATAATATAAAAATTGTGATTTGAGAAAGATTTTGGATGTTACAATTTAAAAAAAAAATTATTTTGAAGTTATTAGTTTTGCATTTTGAGCATGAATCTTAAAGTAATATTGCATTTTTTTAATATTTACAATTTTTTGTAAGAAAAAAAAAATGGAAATTTGTAAAAAAAATTAAAGTTGAGCAAAATTGAAAAAAATCTATTTGATAACTTTTTAAAAATTGTTTCTCAACAAATTCCCTTAAAAATAATTTTTTCACGTTTTTTATACTTAATAACTATTCAAATTTTAAAAAAATTGTTTAGACGAAACTTTTAAAAAATGAAATAAAATTCAAGGGTGAGAAAAATTTGAAAAATTCTTCCACAATAAATTTTCAGAAAAAATATTTGGAACTTGTTTTTCCAATAATTTAGTAGATATCTCTAAAAATTATTGTAATTTTTTTTTTACCTATAGGTATACCTACAGTAAATTTTTTCAAAATTGTTTTCTTTTATTTTATTGATCTTGGAAAATTCAGAAAATTAATCGAGCAGAAATTTTGAAAGGTACTAAGTACATAGAATAAGAAAAGGTTCAAAATATTTTTCAAAAAAAAAAAAAAAATGCTTTACCTATAAAGTTTTTTTTTGTTTTTGAAAAATTCATTCTTCTTCGGTAAACTTTTCTGATTTAATTTTCTTTTCAATCTTTTTTGAAAAAAATGAAAAATTATTTCACAGTAATTTTTTAAATAGGTACATTCTGTACAAATTTTTGTTCAAATTTGTCAATGATTTTCAAAAATTGGAAAGTAGATTTTTTTTTTACTTAATAGAAATTGATGAAAAAAAAGCAAAATTTAAGAAATTCTCTTTTAATGACTTTTTCCAAGATTGTCTTACAAAATGAGTGGTTTTTCAACAAAAATAAATAAGTAAACAATAACAATAAATAATCGTCAATTGATTTTTTTTTCACTTTTTAAAGGGGGGGGGGCATAAAATTTTTTTTTGTTGAATGCATAGAGTTGACAAGTGGAATTTTCTAAGACCTTTGCATGACGTCATTTTGATTTTTCATCTATGAAATTTTGAAGAAAAAATGGAAACTAATTTCATCTTGCTCTTTTTTTACGAAAAAAAATAATTTTTGATTTTTGAAAAATAAAATGCATGCAGTTTTCAAAAAAAGAAAATTATATTCATTTTGCATTTTGATGATGTCATTTTGTAGAAATTATTGATAAATTTTTTTGAAAATGAAAATTTTTTACAATTTTTAGTGTCGAAATTTAAAGAAAAACGCGACTTTTGCTTAATGCTCCGTTTCCAGGGAAACTATGCAACCCACCAAACTTTTTCTTAGAATGTTTTTTATTCAGTAGAGTCTGGTCTGTAATCTGACGAGAGGGTTTTAGAAAATTCCCCCATTTTATCAAACTTTCTCATAATTTTCTTTCGAATTGACTGGAATACTACGATGAAAATTACCCCTTAAGATGATCTATGAAAATTTGAAGAGTTGTTTGAACGAAATTTTGAAGGGGTTAAGTTCGAAAATAAAATGATGAAATTCTTCAACAATAAATTTATTTATTTATTTTTGAAAATGTTTTTTTTTGGAAATTTTGGAATTATCTTGAAAAAAATTGAAAAAGTGTTTGAACAGAAATTTAGTGTTATTTTTATTTTTTTATTCTTTAAATAACGTGGAAAAATCAACTAAAATTTGAAAAATTGTTTGAATAGAAATTTTGAAAAATGCAATATTGAGAAAAATAAATAGATTAAAAAAAATTCTTCCAAACTTTTTCTAAGGAATATTTTCAAATCATGATGCATGATAGAAAAAAATTAAATTCTTTCACAATTTTTTCAAAATTATTCTCCAGATTAAAAAAAAATTAGAAGTGGTCTTTAAAAATTGAAAATTTGTTTCAACAGTATAATAGGTCAATATTGAGCAAAAAATTGAAAAAAAAAATCCAAAGTAAAAATAGTTATTTTGATAATTTAAGATTATGTAGAAAAAAATAAAATTTCAAAATTTTATTGTTTAAAAAAAAAAAATCATAATTGTAACTTGAAAATTTTTATAAATTTCCCATATCATTTTTCTAAATTGAAAAAAAATTGTGTTACCATGAACAATGTTTTTTCCACGTCGTCGTGACGTAATTAGTATCTTGTACCTAATCTGGCACTGCCTGTTATATTTAAATTCAAAATGAAAAATTTCAGCTGTGGGAATAAGCCAAAATTTTGATGAGTTAATGTAAATTGGTCTTACAGATAGCTCCGTTCTTGGCTTTTTAAAAAGTTGACAATGAGCTTCCGAACAGGAGAGCTTGGATTAATTTCAAGCGGTTCGAAAAGTCGTTTATTGAGGATTAAATTTTATTCGAATCTCATCGACGCGAAACGTTGAAATAAATAAATATTTCGCCCAAAATTTTATTATTACTTATTTTTTATTTCGTCGAGATCCTTTATTAATATTTGTATCTTTTGACGTTATTTTTATTCATACAAATCCTCTAATTTCGCACACCTCCCTCTTCTTAGTTCATTTTACGTCTATATAAACACAATTTCTCGTACTAAATTGAATAAGAAAATGGCGACGTAGCGAGACAGAATAAAAAATTAATTACTCGAAACGTATAATAAAAACTTTGCATTCTAAATTATATTCGAATCTGTTTAGAATAAAAAATGAAGAAAAAAAAATTGTGAAAAACCGAACTATCTGTTCAAGAATGATTTCCATTTCGGAATTAAGTAAGTCGACTTTGAACTTCAACGTCGCGATTGTCACATTCCCCAGCCTAAGATACATTTTCTGCTAAATTTGTTGATTTTGGACCCGAACAAAATGGTCTGGTTTCCTCCCAGCCACGGATGATGGCAAAGGGCCTTACTCGACAATGAATTTAAATCACACCTACGCCTAAATTTGGTACTTGAGACATAAATCTGCGATACGAGCGAACGAAAGCGCCTTACATATAAATTAAGAGCACAAAGTCATTAAAAACAATTCCGAGCTGTATCGCCCGGTAGTTTAAAACGGTAAACGGTAAAAGTTTGCGGATTCGAGTTACTATTGTACGAGTCGAACCGGAGCTGGAGACGGAGTCATCATAAAATACATCCAGTAGCGAATGAAAATCGATTTTCGGCTTGTTTTTTGGCGGTTTTCCTCTATTTACATTGGCTTTTAAATAAAAACTTAAAATTTAAACGCCATCGTGTCAAAGTTTCATTCACGTATAAGCCTGATAGCAGTTTGTCAAAATCCAACACCCTCGTAATTATTTACGTAATTCTAGATATTACCTGCGAATATTTCGATAGTTTTGGGACGTGAAAAAAAAAAACACCTCAGCTATGATTTGAAATCGCACCAACCGTCGTTGAAAGTTTTACTCGTCTGAGCGAAACATATTTTCTGCGCTCATAATATATTCGATGTAATTGAGTTATTAGCCGAGCTGGTTGCATACTCGGATAGAGTCGAAGTGATTTTAAAATATTCATCGTTTTCGAACACGCCAGATCGATGAAATTTACGCGCTTTTATCGAAACCGAGTTAGCAAATTGAATTATTCGATGCTATAATTGTCGTATATTTATTTTAGTCGCGAAACATTATATGTCCATGGTCATTTCCCCCTCTTGGTATGGCCCTGTCCACATAGATATGTACCATTCGCCAATACCTATCTATTTTCCTGCTTTTAATAAGTTTTTAATTATTTACAGAGCGACGGGGAAAAAGCACCAGCTAAATCATACACTGTCCAAATGTTACCAGCAATTAGAGACGTTGTGGAAGTTGTATTCTCATTGTTTAAACATTTCAGATGGAAACACGCCGCCATTGTGTCCGTCGGTAAGTACACAATTCAGACTATATTATAGATAGTCCACGGAAATTAGACATTTCCCTGGAACTAATTGGGGGAATAGATTTTTTTCACGAAGTTACTCAGAAATGTGTACTTTTTAACGTATAAAAAATCCGCCAAAATCCGGCCTGTGCTTCACCCCCAAAAATGTTTTTTCACGTTTATCTTAGTTTCTAATTAAGCTACAGGAAAAAAGTTGAATCAAAAAATATGTAGAATTAAATTTCGAACAAAAAAGGTCATTAGAAATTTTTTGATATGAGCAGTAGAAACCCCACAAAGTATCTTCGAATTTTGCAAGTGAAGTGCAATTAAGTTGAATTACCCGAGCAGCACAATCGACAAATTATCGAAATAAAAAATCGACAGAATATCGAATTCGATAAAGTGTCGCGTTAGTTCCGCCTAAATCGTGAAATTATCTTTCGATATATAGATAGATTATCGACGAATTATAGTTAGCAAAAATTTCGAGATTATAGTAAGATATTTTATCGATAATATATCTATAATATCGAAAGATAATTTCACGATTTAGGCTGAACTTTTGTGACACTTTATCGAATTCGATATTCTGTCGATTTTTTATCGATTTTTTATTCCGATTTTTCGTCTTTTACTAGCTTTTTTCTATAATTAAAAATCATTAATTAGCATAATTAATACATTAAAATATGCCTAAACACATTATTCATGTTACGGTAAGAGGATCATTTCAGAAAAAGTCAAAAAAAATTATAAAATATCTGCCACCCGTGGGGCTTGAACCATCTACCTCCTGCGTGGTAGTCCTCTTCCTTAACCACTATGCCATACCTTATCGTTGAGGAATTAGCAATAAAACGCTTATAATAGGCAGTTTAGTACTTCCAGACGTGTTGGCCTTAGAAAAATTTTCACCAATTTGGAAATAATTTCAAATATCGTCACAAAACCGTTGAAAAATCGTTCGACAAATTTCAGATTATTTGTCGATAATGTAGTTTCAAATATCGCCACGAAATCGTTAAAAAATCGAATTCGAGGAATTTCATATTACGTGTCGATAATATAGTTTCAAATATCGTCATAAAATCGTTGAAAAATCGAATTCGAGAAATTTCAGATTACGTGTCGATAATAAAGTTTCAAATATTGTCACAAAACCGTTGAAAAATTGTTCGACAAATTTCAGATTATTTGTCGATAATGTAGTTTCAAATATCGCCACGAAATCGTTAAAAAATCGAATTCGAGGAATTTCATATTACGTGTCGATAATATAGTTTCAAATATCGTCATAAAATCGTTGAAAAATCGAATTCGAGAAATTTCAGATTACGTGTCGATAATAAAGTTTTAAATATCTTCACAAAATCGTTAAAAAATCGAATTCGAGAAATTTCAGATTATTTGTCAATAATATAGTTTCAAATATCGTCACAAAATCGTTAAAAAATCGAAATCGAGAAATTTCATATTACGTGTCGATAATATAGTTTCAAATATCTTCACGCAATCGTTAGAAAATCGAATTCGAGAAATTGCATATTATGTGTCGATAATATAGTTTCAAATATCTTTACAAAATCGGTAAAAAATCGGATTCGATAAATTTAATATAATCTGTCGATAATATAGTTTCAAATGTCGTCAAAAAATCGGTAAAATATCGAAGTTGAGAAATTTCATATAATCTGTCGAAAATATAGTTTTAAATATCTTTACAAAATCGTTAAAAAATCGAATTCGATAAATTTAATATTCTTTGTCGATAATGTAGTTTCAAATATCTGCACAAAATCGGTGGAAAATCGGAATCGATAAATTTAATATTCTTTGTCGATAGTATCGTTGACGAATATCGTCATAAAATCTTAATAATATCGAATTCGATAGTTTTTAGATTTTTTGCCTATGAAGTTGTACCGATAAATCTTTATAATATCGTGAGAACATCTATAGATTTTCAAACGATTTTTTATCGATACGTTACATCTTCCGATATTATCGATTGAGTGTGCCGCTCGGGTAGGGCTATAAATGGGGGGGGGGGGTTGCCTAATTTGACTTAGGAAACCGATTTCGACCACTTGTATGCCAAAAAGTCAACCGTGATGAGACAGAACTTGGACAACAATTTTAGACCCCCAGGGAAAGTATTTTAAGGGGAGTGGCCAATTTTTTTTCTAAATTACCAACTTTATATTTTTTGGTCAAATGAAGATAAATTTTTTTCGTTTCCCACGAATTCTGAGGGGTCAGAAGAACCGCAGAAAATTTTAAAAAAAATTTTTGGCCGATTTATGGCGTTTAAATCGTCCAGGTAAGTTAGCCAGAAATGGGCCATATTAAAATCCCATAATTCGGCCAAAAATTGACCAAAAATTTTGAAAAATTTACATCACATTCTGGCTAATCTCCCTATATACTAAAACTAGGGGAAAAATTAATTAAAACATCGAACCAGGCCCCGAACCGCTCCAGCCTTTCGTCGGTTAACTCTTCACCTACGTATGTGCTTCTGTGTTTGTTTATCTTCCTCTCAAACTTTTTCTACCTCTTCTTTCTTATTCCGGACGCGTTGATATGTTCAATTTAAACAACCACCAGAACACACTTGTCTAATCGCAAATTATCAACTTATACGCTACCGTATACCTATGTTCTATACACCCCTACACCCGAGAAGTAGCCAAAAGCAAGCACTTAACTTACATCGACGTATCTTTGTGTTCGTGTACCTACCATTAAAACCGCAAAAAAACGTATCCTTTTCTTGTGTACTTTTTACATACAGACCAAATTGTAAAGTTTTTCGCGTAATTCGGGTCGTGGGGGGGGGGGGGGGGTTATTTTGCCTCTTTTTTTGGACCGTTTTTTTCAAACGAGTTTCGAAAAACCGCAAATAAATCATAGCATCGTTTCCTATGATGTAAAAAAAGGGTATTTTGCGTTAAAGTCGCAGTCGATATAAATTAGCGCGGTTTAATGACCAGATTTTTTTTACTTTGTGGATATAGGTAGAGGTACCTACCCGTTTTTACTTATTTTTTCACCGTCTTGGGGTATCCAGTGCCTCGAGTGGTTTTTATTCGTATTATTAAAAATAATAAGTGTTTACTTGAGAGTTTAAATTTAGACGTGGGTAATTTGATAGCGTTTAGTTCATTCATAAAGGTTGAATTTCGTCTCAGAAAGATGAAAGGGAATTGAAATCTAAAGGAATTCTATGCGAGGTGACCATGGTACCAGTTCGTATGACGTTTATAAAGATAGATTTTTTAGATCAATTTTTAACTCAGTGACGATGAAAGCTGAGTGGGGCCCCAGTGCAACAATTTTGCGGACCCTTTCTACTCAGTTTGGAACATCTCTCAACTTTATTGAAGAAAGAATTATCAAATTTTTCAGGGTTCCGAAGTGAAAAAACTTCTCTTATTTCTTTGAAGAAAAAAAAATCTCGAAATTTTTGAAGTAAGAAATCTCTGTACGTTTACTCGGAAAAAAATTTCTTGATTTTTATTTACAAAAATCTTCCCTTTTTCAGAAAAAATATTTTTATTTTAGAAGGAAAAAAATAATGATTTTTTGGTCATAATTTTTTTGAAAATAAGAATCTTCGTTTTTTTTTTTTTTTTTTTTTTTTTTTTTTTTTTTTTTGATAAAAAAATCGTTTAATTTTTTAAAGAAAAAATTTCTAAATTTAAAATTTTTGTGGTATTAGAAAAACTTCTCACTTTTTTGAAGAAAAAGCAATATTTTTTCTTCTTATCCAAAAAAAAAAAATAAAATAAAATAAAATCTTTCAATTTTGCGGTAAAAAATTTGTAATTTTTTTCACTATCTATTTATTTTTAGGGAAAATATCCCTTAATTTTTTTTTAAAGGAATATTTTAGTTTTTATAAAGTGATAAATTTCCTATTTTTTGCGAAAAGATCTGCTTCTGTTTTTTTTTTTTTTTTTGTTCAAGAAGTCTTTTATGTTTAGAGATAAAAAAATATCAAGTTGACATCAAAAACGGATTGAAAGGTACAAGTATCTAGATTTCCATACCCAACATGATATTTTTGGTAATTTTGAGTTTTACCTCTCTCCCCCTGAGATTTGTCTTGGGTCTAGAGTCAAAATAAGATGAAAAAAAGGGTTCAGCATGTTCAAAACCCCTCGGAAGTTGATTTTCAAAATTCTGGAGCCCTGGGTTATTTTATTTTTTACATTTTTTCGCAGTTGGTGTTTCGCTGATTTTTATGGTACCCCTGGAGTTACCAAGAAAATACGAAATGCAAGCTATACTTGTACTATTATGTTAAAAATATTTTGTAAAGACAAAAAAAGTAATTTCAGAAATTCGTATTTACGGCAAACTGAATAGGCAAATCAACATACATTATATCATCATATTTACGGCAAACTAAATAGGCAACTTATTACACTTCCTCATTTTTTTTTTTTTTTTTTTTTTTTTTGTCAACAAAGTACAGGGCTTGAAAAATGAAAATGTTGAAATTGTGTTTTCACAAAAAATCGTAATCTCCATAATTTCAATTTTAGTTTTTAATTTTACCTATTCAATTAGAATTTTTTCCCCAATTTTCCTCTTTTTTAAATTTTGAACTTTTTTTTTTTGGTTGAAATAAATGAAGGTTTCCCTCCAAAGAGAGAATGAAATGTGTGTTTTTATTCAAAAACAAGTTCAAAATTTTCGAAGTTATTCAATTTTTTTGAAAATGATATGCCAGAAAAAACAGGTTTGCCTAAAAAATAGTCTGTTTGAAAAATTGCCAAAAAATTTTGTTTTGGAAAATCTCTTAAGGATGTATTTGTGGCGTTAGAGTGTCCCAAATTTTGGAAATTTTTTCGAAACTGTCCTTAATCAGTGACACGGTACATGCGAAGAAAAAAATATGTAATTCCCTATTTTTAATTTTCTCTCCAACTCAATTTTGAGGCATGGCTTGGAGCCCCAACTTCGAAAAATTTGAAAATATTGAACATCTTTAGGAAAAACAGTTAAAAGGTTGGTACTTTTTTATAACAAGACCGTTTTCGACGATTTTTCTTCTTTACCCCTGATTTCATGGGAGATGAGAAAATACCATTTTTGCAAAAAGAATTGAAGAAAAAAATGTTTGAAAATTGAAAAAAAAATTTTGAATAAAATAGTTTCAATATACACATCATTACCCAGAGACCATTTACCCCGATTTTTCATCTTAACCTTCATTTTTAGGAACCGTCATTTTAGATGATTTTTTTTCATAATTTTTTTAATTTTTGATACCAAGTTTTTGAAATTTTTTTACTGATGCAGCAATGGGGGAAAAACACCATAAATGGCCTTTTTGGGTAATAATGTTGAAACCATTTTTTTTTAAATTTCCAATCTGCCACAATGTCAAAGCTGACAACATTATGTAATTGTATTCAAAGTTGCATCGATTTTCATTTCGAAGTAATCTTATGCCCACGAAGTCGCTGTCTCCATTGGAAAAGATCTCAAGAGGGTTACATAAAAATATGATATTACCTACTACGTACTTACGAGACGTCATATCAAAAAATAATTCATCCAAAATCCCACACCTACGTGAATTTATCTATTTTCCGTTCTTTTTAACAATACCGAGCTATTCAATATTGAAGAAATAAAACCAATTACCTATTGACGCGGTACACTTAAAATAATTAGCTTAGTTCACTAATGACTTCATTTACGACCACGTATCACGTTGTCAAAGAGCTTTAAATCGACGTGAGACAATTTGGACGAGCTGAACTACTTTTACCCATTAATCAAGCCTTTTTTCCGTAATTGTGTTAGTTTTCAAAAGGTATATGAAGGAAATACGTACATAGCTTCGACGTTTTCTCTAAAAACATGCAGTTAAAACGATCGAACGCGTTAGGCGGCGGCGAATAATTGACGAAACGATGATTCCAGTCTGGGAATTCTGGGATTAGGAATTTGTAGTTTATATTGGCTAATAGAGGGAATTTTTTCGGGTCGTTTCGAACCGAGCTAAATTGGTTAAAATGTAGGTTAGCTCCCCACGTAGAGAATAAATTTTACACGAGAAATTTCATCGGTTCGTACAATAATGGGGAACCTTTTCGTTGCATTAGGTAAATTTATCGGAAGAATAAATTTTAATTTTAATAAAGGTGTGGAAAGAATAAGAGCGAGGGGAGAAAAAAACACGAATATGGTGTAAAAATTAGTAAAGATCCAAAAGCTATTTCCTCCTAAAAAGTATTTCCACTCGGTGAAAAAAATCTTTTTCTTTGCAATTCGAATATAGGACAAGATGGTATTGAAGAATTTCGTGTAGAAAACATTAATTAAAATTTGACAGTAGTAAACGTAATTGCGAATAATAGCGAAAAACCGTCAGTTACGTCGAAGATAATATTGTAAAATTGAAAATGGCATCGGCGACTTCTTTCCAAATGACGTAAATACTATTCACCTTTCCATGTTATTTTCTCTTTCTTTCTTTACTCTCTTTCAATGGAAACATTTGATTTTTTTTTCCAAACCGCATCGTCCTCGTCCTTGTCCATTCAATTTATAAAAATCACGCTGTAAAAGTACTATTGAAAATATTCGGTATTAGTTTGCGCAATGGCTATTTCAAAATTGTCAAAATTTTGTTACGATGAAGGAAAAAAAAACGCGTAGCAGTCAAGATGCTCCGCGACAGCCGAATTTTTTTTTTCAAGTTAGTGTACCACTTTGAAAACGTTTTCATCCATGGTATTTCAGTTTCAATATCAGTTTTAACTTCAAATTCAGTTTAAAAATGTCAGGTTTTTGTCTTCAGTTTTAGTTCCTTTCTGCATTGAAGATTTCATCTTCAGATGGGGGCTCCGCCCCATACCCCCGTTGAGGCTCCGACCCAACCCCCTCATCACTTTCGGCTCTTAGGATGGGGGCTCCGCCCCCATACCCCCGCGTTGGGGGCTTCGCCCCCAACCACCTCGTCACTTCCAGCTCTTCAGATGGGGCTCCGCCCCATGCCCCTCTTGGGGGGCTTTACCCTCAATAGGGACATGGCAGGAGAGGATTGAGGGCTTCGCTCTCAATCCCCTTCACACTTTCAGCTCTTCAGACGAGGGCCAACACACCAAAAAAGAGGTTAAAACGTGAAAATCTATGATTTTTGACCCTGTACGGGGGTCAAATGGTGCTCAAAAGTCGAAACCCCCAAAAGGCACATCAGTGACCTCTACTGACCCTACATCCCAAATTTCGATTGTTTAGGTCTTTTAGTTTGGGCTGTAGGCTGTTCAACGCGTCAGAAAAGACAGGTTAAAACTTGAAAAATATTGATTTTTGACCCTGTATCGAGGTCAAAAGGGGCTTAAAGGTCAAAACCTACAAAAGGCACATCAGGGGCATGAACTCGATCTATGATAAAAATTTATGCCCCCCAGCTCCATTTGGAGGGTCTGTAGCCTGATCAATGTGAAAAAATGACCTAAAAATCCACTTTTTGGGCCCTAAAATGGGGTGGGGATGACTTGGGAAGCTGAAATTTGGATACAGTGGAGACAATCAGAGTCACTGTTGTTGGTAAAAATTTCAAATCATTTTGTCAAATTGGGGCCTCTTTAGAGCCCCCCTCAAAAAGGGGCCACCCTCAATTTTGGGGCCCAAGGGTCAAAACCCCCAAAAGGCACCTCAGTGATCCTTACCGATCCTAAATACCAAATTTTAGCATCCAAGGTCATTTGGTTTGGGCTGCAGGCTGATCAACGTACCGGGAAGCGAGAAAAAACATGAAAAATTGTGAAAAATCTTGATTTTTGACCCTTGACAGGGGTCAAAGGGGGCCCAAAAGTTGAAACCTACAAAAGGTACATCAGGGGCACAAACTTGATCCATGATGAAAATTTTGGCCCCCCAGCCCCATTTGGGGGGTCTGTAGCCTGATCAACGTGAAAAAAATGACCCCAAAATCCACTTTTTGGGCCCTAAAATGGGGTGGGGATGACTTGGGGGCTGAAATTTGACTACGGTGTAGGTAATTAGGATTCTCATCCCTGGGGCAAGTTTCAAAAAATTTCATGATATTGGTGATCCCCCGCACCCCTCTCAAAAAGGGGTCATATCCTCAATTTTGAGTTAGGGCCCCAAAAATTTTTTTGCATCATTCCTACACCGAGGGGACCCTACATATCAAGTTTGACCTCATTTGACTTGTTAGGCTCGGCCCCAGAGTTCCAAAAGTGAGTGTAAAATTATAAATATATATATATATATATATATATATATATATATATATATATATATATAAATATGTGACATGTGACAGATCGTCATCTTTTGGTCCCAAACGTCGAGAAATGAGGTCAGAACTCTTCTACCCCCCCCCCTCCTTCTAAATTAGGGTCGGACACAATAGCCTAAATTAAAAAAAAAAAATTCGGCTAAAAAATACCCTAAATCTTATCCTTACTACAGAAGCTTGCGTTATAATTTCGTTATAGAGCCGATAGCCTCCGTCTCGAGCTTTGTCCTCGTATTTTTATCTTTTCGTAATTCCGAAGGCAATTCTGTACCTAACGATAGAGGGGGAACGAAGGAAAAAAACACAGTATGTGTTATGTGGCGACAGACTGTTGTCATCATCAATAAAGAGAGAAAAAAGTAGCGAGTTGCAGTGAAAAAGCAGAAAAGAAAAAGGTGTTTTGATATTTCTTTCGTGGCTACATGAACACATGCACAAGCTGACAAGTATTCGGCGTGAAGAAAAATTATTCTATTCAACGGGCCCGTCTCCCAAGTCGTGCGACTCTTTCGTAGACGAAAAAAGTCGACTACGTGATGCGGTCGTTGAATCGAATGATTAATTTTAACTCGTTCTAGTCGCGCTACGTTTGAAATTAATTCCGAGTCGTTTGCCTACGAAAATGACGTGCTCGAAGGGTATATTGTGCGAGGATATTCGCGGTGTAATAAAAGTACCAGATAATCAATCGTTAACCACATCCTTGTAATTGAATTTTAATTCGAATAAGGGCCCCAGGTTTAGGCAACCGGCCAAAAAATCTAGGTGTCTGGGTCGCGTACCGTTTTATCCTTCTGAACTCTCGCCACCGATTACAACTCCGAAGCTATTGTTTGGCCGGTTTAAAAGTCGTCTTATGTGTTAGTTCGTTGTCGTAAATTTTCAAAATCACTTTTAAAAGCCATTTAGCAGAGGACTGGTGAGAAAAAGATGATCTTGAATTTTTTTCGCATCATTGCGAACGAAATGCATGTCTTGGACTATATGAATGTGAGAAAATTATTTCAATTTTTTCAAAAGAATTTTAAGCAATCTTTTGCCAAGTTGAAAAAATATTTTGTAGTCTGTACTGTACGCGAGGTTGAGAACAAAATTTCCAAAACCTTGACATTTTAACGATTCGTTGTCCAAATAGTATTCGTGAAAACGTCAATTTTTAACTGCTTACTTCGTCTTTATTTTTCTCCTAATACCTAATTCACTTCCCATGGGGATAAGGAAATGTATTTTATTACGAGCAATTCATCTTTTTTGGGGAAGTTTCCTCGAGAGAATTCAATTTTTTAAAGGTAAAGTACCTTAGTTTTCTCCAAAAAATTCGAATTTTAAATTTTATGAAAAAAATATATTTATTTGTCTCTAGATATGTCTTTTTTTTCTGAAATGAAAGACAATTTCCTTTGAGGAGATTCAAGTAATTTTCTGAAGCTAATATAATTCTCTTCGAGAAATTTAGTTTTCTCGAATCAAATTCATCATCTTCAAAGTGATAAATTTTTTGAAGGAATTCTGTTTTTCAAAAAATTGAATTTTTTGAAGGAATTTAATCTTATTTTTTTCAAGGAATTTCATTTTTCTCGAGGAAATTAAATTTTTCTGATGTTGGTATATTTGCCCTTAAAAAATTAAATTTTTTGAAGGTATTTTTATTATTCTTCAGAAAATTCAATTTAAGTTTTTCAATCTCTTGAAAGATATTTACCTACCTAATTTTTTAAAGACACTATTTTTTTCACAAGGAAATTGAATTTCTTGCAAAATTCATTTTCTTTGTGGCGCGGCGATTCAATCTTCTGAATTTTAAATAATTCCATTAAAGATATTGAGTTATTCTTAATTTTTTTTATTCAAGTAAGTAAATCTAATTTTCTGAAGTGATTTCATTTTTTGAATGCAAATTACTCGTAGATTGTCTGAATGTTGTGTACATTTTTCTTCAATGATTTGACCTTTCTTGAAGAAACTGTATCTTTAAAAAGTGTATTTTTACTGAAAAATTATAATTTTTCCAGCTTTGCTTATCCTTATTCAAGAAATTGGCTTTCCTCAATAAATTGATTTTCTTCCAGATTTATTTTTGCAGAAATTTTATTTTCATATTTTGAGGATACGAATATTAAGTATGTTCAATTTTTTGAAATTGTGATTTGAGCGAGAAAAAAATGAATTTTTTGGGGCAAATTGATTTTCTTTCCATAAATTTATTTTTTATTTTTTTCAAAAATTTATTTTTCTTGAGGGAATTTGGTTTTAAAAGTTTGTAAGTATATTTGCTTGCTCTCGAGAAATTGAATTTTCTTGAAGAAATTTTAATTTTTTTACGAGATTGAATTTTTTGAAAAAAATCTTTTTTTTTCAAAGAAATGTTTTTTTTTAAAAGGTGGTTTGTTTTCTTTCAAGAAATTCAGTTTTTCAACGTTTGCTTTTTTTCGTCAATGGATTAAATTTTTTTAAAGAATGAATCATTTTTTAAAGAAATTTCTTTTTTTTTTCAAAATTTTGCAAGAATGCTTATCCTCGTGAATTTTTTTAGCAATTTTACACTGATACGGTACTGGAATGAGCCGACAAAAAAGTGTGGTTGTCGGATGATTAGAAGTATCATTACTTGCCACCTAAAGATTCACAATTTTCAACTAACAATTTTCTCTGTGATTCTATAAAATGTCATTTTGCAAGAATGCTTATCATCTTGAAATTTTTAGCAATTTCACACTGATATGGTAGTGGAATGAGCTGACAAAAAAAGTGAGGCTGGCTGATGATTAGTATAGGTACTTTATTCACCTAGAAATCTCAGTTTTTCTTCAATTGTTTGAAAAAGTTCGTTTCTCTCACGGAAATTCAATTTTATAAATTCTGAAAAGTTTCCTTCAAACAATCTAGTTTTCTTTAACGAAATTCATTTTCTTCAAGATTTAATTTTTTGATGAAATTTTAATTTTCTTGAAGAAATCTCATTTCATTTTGTGAAGTCGATATTTGCCCTTGAGATCGGATTTGCTTCAATCAAATTAATTTTTTCAGAAATTTTTATTTTTTAAAAGATGTATTTTTCTTTGAAAATTTCAATTTTTTTGGCAAACCTCCCCCCCCCCCCTCCCCCCAATAAAATACACTTTTCTTGAAGAAATTTACCTACTTTTTTGAAGGATTTTTTTTTAAAAACAGAAGATTTCATTTTCTAAAATTCGTATATTTTCCTTCAAGAAATTGAATTTTCTTGAAGCAAATTTATTTTCTTCGATGAAATTTTCCTCTTGGAATTTTATTTCCGAATACACATTATATCCAAAGTGATTGAATTATGTCCTTCGAAAAAAAAAACTTAACACGACATCGTATTTACCAAATTTCCTTTTTTAGAAAAAAGTTTCCAGTTATTTCCCGAGAGCTTTTCATGCTTTTTAAAAAAAATGTACTATAAAATATTAGCACATACGTGTAATTCGTTCGCCACAGCAAAACGTTTGTAAAATTCCATGGCATTTATTTCACTTAAGCTGCTGTGCGTTTGAAATGGAACCGAAAGAGAAACTATACCTAGTGTGTTGGTATTGTTTACTTTTTTATTTCTTAAACACCCTCGACAGTGTTTTCTAACTCACGTACTGCGGTTTTTCTAAATTAAAATTCAACGTCGTTTTAATCTTCTAATGTGATGCATTAGGTACGTTCATCTTTCGCTGTGTTCTGTTTGCATTAGCCAATTTAAGTACTACGAGACGAGAGGTAAACGCACCTCCGCTAATTATTTTCGCGTGGTTGGTATTTATTCGATGGAAGTGTTTGGCTGTGTAGAATATTGTAGATATTAAGGCTCGCCCCAGTACATAAGATGCCATGGTGATTAAAACGGTTTACTTTTCTTCCTTGCAGAAAATGTCACCTTTCTCGTATAGAAATGCTTGCCGATGTTTTGTCATTGACACGTTCGAAATATCAGCACAACTCGGTAATCCCAACTGAATACGTTTGTTCAAATATAGATTCCATTCATCAATATTTTCATATGGTTACGAAAATACTTCTCAGTATGTATTTACAATTTTACCCCCGCTCTTTTGTTTTTCGTGTGTTGAATAGCAAACTTCGACATGAACTTGATAAGAAAAAAATTTCCACAAAGTTCCATATCTCCCAGTCACTCTCAAAATTACAACATAATCCGATTGTGTATCTTATTTTTACTTCGTATGGCGAATTGCGAATAGTTCGTCATTAACCGAGCGTATAGAATGAATACTGTATTACTGAAATTCCAGTAAAAATTTATTACCAGGATACCAACGATTTCTCTAATATTATTTTTCTTTACGTTTTAATCAAATATTTGAGCTGAAGATTTGTATCCTTTTGATGGAAAAGAATACAACGAAATTGTTCGAGTGAAGCTCGAGTGGAGTGCGATTTTTCATTTTTATTGCTAGTTGGTTTAATTATTTCGCAAATTAGAATTTATTTGTCTCAAAAATGAGATGGAATGATTTTGAGAAGATGAATCAGTTTTCGAAATTCGATTAAAAAATGAGTTTTAATCTTTTTGCAAGGGAACTCTCTTCACAAAAATTTCCTTGAAAAAGAATTCGTCAAGTAATCTTCAAACAAATCTTAGAGGTACATTTTTTTTTTTTGACAAAAAAATCTCGAAAAACTCCCCTTGGCAGAAAATCTTTGTTTTAACAAAAATGTTTCCACGACATCGCCTGCAAAAAATTGTTTGGATGAAAAAAATTTTAAAAACGTTCTTGAAAAAGCCCTTCGAAAATTCCCTTCAGTCATGAAGTCTTCTAAAAAAATCTTGTCAAATAATATTCTTGAAAAAATCGTGGAAAATGTTCTCAAAATATTTTTTCCTTGAAATTTTTTTTTATAATTTCTTTTGTTCAGGAAACCTTTAAAAATTCCCTATTTAAAATATCTAGAAAACATTGTACAAATACAAAAATCAATTTTAAAAATTTTGGACCAAAAACTTCTAGAAGAAATATTGTTGCCAATAAATTTTATAAATTTCTGCTTGATAAATGCTCAAAAATATTTTAAAAATAATACTTAAAAAAAGCCTTCTTGAAAAATGTTCTCAAAAAAATTTTTCTTGAATTTTTTTTTATAAATTCTTTTGTTAGGAAACCTTTAAAAAATTCTCTATTGAAATCCTCGAAAAAATTGTGCAAATACAAAAATAACTTCAAAAAATAAAAAATAAATTGTTTGAAATTTTTTCTGAAAAATTTCCTTCCATGGGCAAAAACACATTTTGAAAAAATATTCTCGTCAAAAAATTTTCTTGGCAGAAGTTCTTCTTGGAAAAATTCTCTAGTCACAAAATAATTTGTGAAAAAATGCTCCATTGGCAGTAACATTTTTTCACAAAAAATTTTCGACAATAAAAATTAAAAATCTTCTATACAAATTCTATTTTGAAAACAATCTTTATAGATAATGAAATCTCGAAGAAAAATCTTGTAAAATAATATTCTTGTAAAAATCGTTTCTTCAAAAAAAATCTTCTCGAAAAATTGTCCAAGTCTTTTAAAAATCAATTGCTTGAAAAATTTTCAGGAAAAATTTTCAGAAAACATTTTCAAACACATTTTGAAATGATATTTCTCTCCAAAAAATTTTCTTGACAAAATTTCTTTTTGGAAAAATTCTTTAGTCACAAAATATTTTTTGAAGAAATGCTCCATGGGCCGTAACATTTTTTCACAAGAAATTTTCGACAAAAAAAAAAAGTTGAAAGTCTTTTAAACAAATTTTATTTTGAAAAAAATCCTTATAGTAGGTACCTAACTACCTACGTAATGAAATCTTGAAAAAAATCTTGTCAAATTAACTTCTTTATAAAAATTTTTTTGAAAAAAATATCTTGACAAAAAAACTTAAGTGAATCTACTCTGATCAAGATTTTTCTGGCAAAATTTTGTTCTCGTCACAAAAATATTTTTGAAAAAGAATCTAAAAAAATTGTTTTTCCAAAAAAATGTCTCCTAAAAATTTCTTATCATCTGTTAATTAATTTTTTGACAAATCTTTAAGAAAACTTTTGTCAGAAAAATAAAAGAAGAAAGAAACTCCGAGCAAAATAAATATTATTTTGGAAAAGATATTCTCATCAAAAATTTTCTGGGAAAAAATTAAAATCTACCATACTTAAAGAAATTCTCTTGATAAAAATTGAAAAAAAAATCGTGAAAAAATGTCCCCGTCAAATATTTGTTGAAAAAATGTTTTTACAGAAATGTCTTGAAAAAAATTATTTTGTCAAATAATCATATTATAATGAAAAGAAACTAATAAAAAAAATATTTTAGTGAAAAATTTCCTCGAAAAAAAAAATTACCTAAAACGTGCACATTCGATATTATTTGAGAAATGGGTATTATGAATTACCTCAGATTAAAGAAAAAAATAACACGAAATACGTAAATATTTATTTTTTAGATTTAGTAGATCCTCCGCGGCGGCTGGAGGGAATTCGGGTTTAAAGTAATTCGCAAAAAAAATTCAAACTCGTTCATTCTGGGAAATACATTTGAATAAGTCCTATTCAAGTTTACTCTATTTTAACGCGATTAATCGAACGTGGGGGAAAAATCACTCAATAAAACCTTTTGAAATTCCATTTCACCTGAAGTAAAATTCGTTTTCAATTAATAACGTAATCGACGAATTCCTCGATACCTTTTCATCGCTTCTATATAGCAATTCGAATCGCGTATTGTAGATTTGTTTAAATCTCAACAAAACGTTCATTTCCGTCGAGAGAGGAAAAAACCCTAGGTACGTACCTAGAAAGAAGGGTTAAAACGTGCTTGCATAAATATAAAAGATTCGGCTTTGTCATTTTTTTTCAACGTTGTTCGAAGACATAGTTGAAATCCGGTCGCAAACAATGACAGTCAACAATATCTTGCGTCGTGTAAAGCTTTTAAACTATGTAAAAAAAAAACCAATGGAAACGGAAAAATTGAATTATATACTGTATTCAATGTTGAATTTGTGCAGGGGAGGGAGAAAAAATTAAAAGCTTTTTGGATGAGCGGGGGGAGGCGTAACCGCAAGTGGGCCGCACTTTCTTATAAGCAATTTGGAACGGAACACGAGTTTAGAAAAGTTATCGAATGATGAAAAAAACCACTTAACGATTAAAAAACAACAACGTTTTATAAAATCGTTTATTCGGGCTATTAACAGCGAAACAAATAGGTTTAAAGGGGTTATAATTATTCGTATTGTTTAATATATTAGTTCAAATGTTCGAAAGAGGATTTAATTAATTTCGATTCTGTTTCCGTTTCCCGTTCACCCGTGCGTGCAAATTTTTGAGAATTTTAATCGGCAGAAAAAATATTAAGACGTGTATTAAAGTTGTGTGTGGGTTCGGGGCGTATCTTATGCGGTGTTCGGACTAATATGAGTTCGTTTGCAAGGTTATATCGTTCCAAATTCTCTCATTGCAGGTGAAATTCATGCTGAAAAATTTTCAATAAAAAAAAAAGTTTTTTTTTCAAACTAAATTAGCTATTTTTTCTTTTTTAATTTTGAAAATTATTGAAAAAAAAAAATGAAAAATTTGTTGAGGTACAAAAAAATTGGCCAAGGTTATCATGCTATTCAGGGTGTCTACAGGTCATGTAAATGATGAAAGTCAAGAATTTTTCAAAAAAGTCACTAGGTCAAGAAAAGTCATGAATTTTTGATAATATTACTCGGAAAAAATTACAAATTCGCTTATAAATCTATTTTTTTGGATTTTTTTTTCAATTTTCTGAAAAATAATTTTTTTGGGGGTCTCTTTTTTTGCAGAAAAAATTCTCATTTTTTAGAATAAAAAAAATTAAAAACGAATTTTTGGTTCAAAATTTCTTTGGAATAAGAACTCAATTTTTTTGAAATAGAGAAATCTCAAATCTTCTGGAGTAGAAATTTTTTCGAAGGAAGAAATTTCAGGATTTTTGGAATAAAAAATATCCATTTTTTTAATTTTTTTTTTTTTGGAGAAAAAATGTTATAAAATTTTTTATGTGAAGATATTTTTTTCAATTTCTGTGGAAATGTATCTTAATTTTTTCTTTGTGAAGAAAAAAGTTCGTTAGGTACATTTCCGACCAAAAAAAAATATGCTATTTTTCGAAAATAATTTTAAAAATTCTTCTGGAATAAAAATTTACCACAAAACATAAGGAAAAAGTGAGGGGAATTTCCCCCACCCACCCACCCCCAATATTTCTTCCAAATTTCGCTTTTTCCGGAAGGGTGACCTGGAAATGTATCGGGTGACTAAAGGTCATGACAATCATGAAAGTTAAGAAAAAGTCATGAATTTTTCATAACCCTGGAAAAATCATAAATTCGCTTAAAAGTGAAATTTTTTTCAAACTGTTGCATCTTCTTCAAAAAAAAACAAAAAAAAGAATGCGTAAAAATATTGTGATTTCTTTGAAGATGAAAATTAATTTTCTTGAAGAATTATTATTTTCGAGGGAGATGGAAACTTTTATTTTCTTGGAAGAAATCCCTATTTGTTGGAATGGAAAAAATTTGGTACAAAAATTTTTAAAAAATGTTTTGAAGTGAAAACATTTTTATGCCACTAGCCTTAGGTAGCTGCTGTACAAGGCGTTGAAAAAATTCTCAATTTTTTTGAAGTAGGTAGGTAAAACTATTTTTTAAACTTTCGCGAAAAAATTCGAATTTTTTTTAAAATCAAGAATCTGAATTTTATCGTTTTGAAATTGAATTGTTTTGAAGTAAAAATAGATACTTTTTGAACTCTAGAGTAGGTATAAAATCTCAATTTTTTGGATTTTTTTTTTCAAATCTTCTTATGAATAAAATTTAAAATATTTTTATTATTTTTGGGACGATGGTCTCTGTCTTTTGGAAAAAAAATCTCATTTTTTGGAATAAAAAAAGAAAATTAAAAATGAATTTTTTGGTCAAAATTTAAAAAAAATTGTTTTTGAATAAAAAAATTACGTACTTACTCAATTTTTTTTGTAATAGAGAAATCTCAAAAATCTTCTTATTATAGTAATTTTTTCGTATCCAAAAATCCAAAAATCTTTTTTTTTTTTTATTATTAGAGAGAGAAAAAATGTTGGGTATAAAATTTTTGTATATGAAGATATTTTAAAAAATTTCTGTGTGGAAATTTTCTTAATTTTTTCTTTGAAAAGAAAAAAGTTCGTTTCATTTTCAAAAAAAAAACTGGGATTTTTCTTCGAACAATAATTTTAAAAATTCTTCTGAAATAAAAAAATCTCAAATTTTTTGGGATTAACTTTTTTTTTGGGGGGGGGGGGAGCACCTGACGCATTCGGGAAAAAATCTTTTCCCCCAATTAGTTCCATGTAAAATGTCTAATTCCCCTGGACTATTGGAATTTTTAAAACACTCGATTCCAATTAGTTGAAAAATACCACACTAAAAAAATTCTTTAGAGGACGATTTTAAAACTAGTACTTTGACAAAGAAACTTCATGTGAGATCAGAAAAGATGCGAAAAAATCATTGGATTTTGTTACTATAAGTACGGATGTTAAACTGAACATGAACTTGGTAATTGAAAGTGGAAACTTTTCGCTGGCGAAGTTCAGCTGACAATATGTACCCTCGGGTATCAGCAACACTTGAAAGAATTGGACAGAGTAAAAAAAAATCGTGAAATGCCTTTTCTATATAGTACTATAAATTTATTCAGTTACAAGGAAACGTCTTGCCATTTGATAAAAATTTCCTCTCTTCGTCGCTTTGCCTTATATGGCTGGTAATATATCCTCGTGATAATACGAGTATATAAAAGGGATACGATTTTTCTCGCAACATTCAAGGATTATTATTAGTAAAGTGGCGTGCTGAAAATGTGTTATTAACAAAGTATATAGATTTTTCATTTACGTACAATCTGCCATGTGTTTGGTAAACATGTCGAAGTTGTATATTATACTTTAGTCCATTTACAGTAAGAAAACTTTTGTCGTCTTGCGAGTAACTTCTCCTGTATATACTAAAAGGACACAACAACGTAATACATGTATTTGTACTTGAACTAGAAATACACGTATCGTAATTTAGCAACTTTAACGTTTTGTTTCGATAAGTGATATCTATAATTCTTAGCAGGTTTGCTATATCGCGTTCTACTGCGTAATAAAAGTCGTTAAGGGGTTTTAAATATATGTCAACTTACCCAGACATATCCGAGTTGTTAAATTTTATCCTTTTAGGGTTTAAGTATTGTGATCTGAAGTGAGAGAAGCAACAGAGGCACTTGGCAGTGATTTTAAACGCTCCAATGCGACGTTGAAATTTCTACGTATGTAAATTGATTATGATATAAGTTACAAAGAGTGAGCGTAACCAAGTGTTATTTTATCTAAGTACGACTTCGTATACGAATATATTTGTACGAAGGATAAGACGCGAATGAGCTGAAACAATCCTTTTGTAGGCCTACTGAGGATTTGAAATATTCCAGCGTACTGGCTCGAGACCGTCTCACGGTTCAGTAGATTTACAAATATACATTCGAATGGAATTCTAATATTTCGAGAATTTTTATTCCTTCCAAGATACGAATCTTCTTAAACGATATATTTTTTACTTCGAAAGTAAGCGACAATTTACGTAGATCGCAAGAATACTCGGAATCGTGTATACGATGCGACGGCTCGTTGATTATTGCGAAGAGAGGGAAAAAATGGAAAAAATTGTATGTAGAATTGACGTAAGCCGAGTTACTTACGTAATGCATTTTTTATGACGTCGGTATTTTCAATTTCGCGAGGTGTGGACATTTTTTTGACATTCATGAAAAATTGCTTCCGGCGAAAAAAAATGCATTTGCATTTTGCATTCGACGTCTCGAGTGAAGAAAACCCAGCCCGGTGGTCTTGAGAAAATATCTCACCACACTCTCTAAGGGGTAATTTTATTTTGATACGAGGAAAAAATTGGAGCAATAATTGAGGCATAAAATTCTTTAAACCCGAGCGGCACACTCGATCGATAATATCGGAAGATGTAACGTATCGATAAAAAATCGTTTGAAAATCTATAGATGTTCTCACGATATTATAAAGATTTATCGGTACAACTTCATAGGCAAAAAATCTAAAAACTATCGAATTCGATATTATTAAGATTTTATGACGATATTCGTCAACGATACTATCGACAAAGAATATTAAATTTATCGATTCCGATTTTCCACCGATTTTGTGCAGATATTTGAAACTACATTATCGACAAAGAATATTAAATTTATCGAATTCGATTTTTTAACGATTTTGTAAAGATATTTAAAACTATATTATCGACAGATTATATGAAATTTCTCGACTTCGATATTTTACCGATTTTTTGACGACATTTGAAACTATATTATCGACAGATTATATTAAATTTATCGAATCCGATTTTTTACCGATTTTGTAAAGATATTTGAAACTATATTATCGACACATAATATGCAATTTCTCGAATTCGATTTTCTAACGATTGCGTGAAGATATTTGAAACTATATTATCGACACGTAATATGAAATTTCTCGATTTCGATTTTTTAACGATTTTGTGACGATATTTGAAACTATATTATCGACAAATAATCTGAAATTTCTCGAATTCGATTTTTTAACGATTTTGTGAAGATATTTAAAACTTTATTATCGACACGTAATCTAAAATTTCTCGAATTCGATTTTTCAACGATTTTATGACGATATTTGAAACTATATTATCGACACGTAATATGAAATTCCTCGAATTCGATTTTTCAACGATTTTGTGGCGATATTTGAAACTACATTATCGACAAATAATCTGAAATTTGTCGAACGATTTTTCAACGATTTTGTGACGATATTTGAAATTATTTCCAAATTGGTGAAAATTTTTCTAAGTCCAACACGTCTGGAAGTACTAAACTGCCTATTATAAGCGTTTTATTGCTAATTCCTCAACGATAAGGTATGGCATAGTGGTTAAGGAAGAGGATTACTATGGAGGAGGTAGATGGTTCAAGCCCCACGGGTGGCAGATTTTTTATAATTTTTTTTGACTTTTTCTGAAATGATCCTCTTACCGTAACATGAATAATGTGTTTAGGCATAGTTTAATGTATTAATTATGCTAATTAATGATTTTTAATTATAGAAAAAAGCTAGTAAAAGACGAAAGATCGGAATAAAAAATCGATAAAAAATCGACAGAATATCGAATTCGATAAAGTGTCGCAAAAGTTCCGCCTAAATCGTAAAATTATCTTTCGATATTATAGATAATCTCGAAATTTTTGCTAACTATAATTCGTCGATAATCTATCTATATATCGAAAGATAATTTCACGATTTATGCGGAACTAACGCGACACTTTATCGAATTCGATATTCTGTCGATTTCTTATTTCGATAATTTGTCGATTGTGCTGCTCGGGAAAGTAATTAAAAACTTAGATTTTTTTTTCGAAGAATAAATTTGAAAAAAATCTCTCGAAGAGGATTCTTTCATCAAAAAATTTCCCAAAGTAGAATTTTCTACGAAAACACTGCCTTGACGTTACTTTTAAAATCATTCCAACTACATTTGGATTTCCACTTGTGAAATAAACCGCTCGACATTTTGGGAAATCTCAATAAAATCTCATTCATTCCAAAGAGTATGAATACCTAATGTACTAAAACCTCGAACCATTTCCTAAATTTTCAGATTTAATTTGATTTTGCACCGACTTTACGAACATTTAATAGATTTGTAAATTAAATCGAGCCTTAAGCTACTGCCATTTCCAGATTCATCGATTAAATTATTCAACTAATTTGAAAGCTTTTTCATGCTTTTACATTTGCCATGCTCGTTTTAACAGAATACAGAAGTAGTTAGGTACCTAAAGTATTATACAAAGTGAACCAATAACAGGCCAAAACAAATTGTACTGTTGCAAGTACTTATTACTTACGCTAGGTACGTAAAATACGTTCACAAACGTACCATGATTAAAGCATGCAATACATGAAATAAATTTGTAGGCACATATTCTCTCAACTTGGTCAAGGAAAGGGTTTTCACACACATTTTAGTGTAAAACGAAAGATGAAAGTCCTAGAAATTAATTTTGTTAAGTATAAAATTTTCGTTTAGACCCTTCCCTCCCCTCCAATTTTGCATAATATAACATTGATACATTATAATTATTGAAAAGTGGTGGAGTTAGGGATCCAATTGGAAAAATTTTCAAACAAAAGCTGTTGTAGCTTTAAAAATAATTTTGATCATCACAAAAATTTCGATAGGACCCTTCCTTCCCCTCCAGTTTTGCATAATATGATTTAGATACCTTATAGATATTAAAAACTGGGCGAGGTAGGGGTCCACTTGAAAAAATTTTCAAACAAAAGTTGTCGCTTGAAGTCTGAAAAATAATTTTGGCTATTACAAAAATTGCGATTGGGCCCCTCCCTTTCCTCCAATTTTGCGTAATATGACATAGATACATTATATTATTAAAAACTGGTTGAATTAGGGGTCCACTTGAAAAAAATTTCCAGCAAAAGTTGTAGCTTCAAGTCTTGAAATTGATTTTGATTATTACAAAAATTTTGATTGGGCCCCTCCCTCTTCTCTAATTTTGCATAATGTGACATAGATACTAATATCATTAAAAACTGGTTGAGGTAGGGGCCCGCTTGAAATTTTTTAAAAACAATAGTTGTAGATTGAAGTCTTGAAAATAATTTTGATTATTTCAAAAATTTCGATTGGACCCCTCCCTTCCCTCTAATTTTGAATATCAATTATTTACGGAGTATTGGAATTGGACTTGGTAAAATTCAATAACAACGATCCGCCACCAAAAAATAAATAGAGGAAACTAGACACAAATGGGACGCGCATAGTACTAAAGAAAATTAACTTTTTTGTTCTTGACATTGTTTGCCTACCCTTGAAAATGAAGGCACAGTAGAGCTTTGAACTGTGAAAAAACAGGGTTTTCAATTTTCAAAGCTCTGTAGCTCCTTCATTTTCGAGTATAGATAAATCCATCATAACAAGCGTCTACGGATCCAACCTAGGTACTATGTGCCACATTTGACATTATGATATTCAACATTGGAAGGAAGGAAGGGAGGGAGGGAGGGAGGGGTCCTAATATGAAAATTTTTGTTATAACCAAAATTATTCATTGAACTTCAAGCTACAACTTTGGTTTGAAATTTTTTTTAGTGGGACCCCTTATCTTTCCCCCGTTAATAATAAGTGTATTTTAAGTAAGTTGTATTATCCAAAATTGATTGGGGGGGGGGAAGAGAGGTCCAATTGAAAAAATTCTCAAGCAAAGTTTTAACTAAAAGCAATAAAAGTCATATGTTGGATACAAATGTCTATGGATCCAACCAATGTGTCACATAACTCACATTTCCCTTTCTTGAATTTTAGTACCAAGTCCAGTAAACTTCATAGATACTTGATATTCAAAATTGGGGGGAGGGAGGGGTCCAATCAAAATTTTTGTATCAACCAAAATTATTCATTGAACTTCAAGCTACACTTTTTGTTTGAAAATTTTTTCAATTGGACCCCTTACCACCCCTATATTTTTAATAATGCATCTTATGTTGTATTATGCAAAATTAGTGGGGAGAGAGGGGTTTAATCGAAATTTTTGTTATAACCAAAATTATTCATTTAACTTCAAGCTACAACTTTTGTTTGAAAATTTTTTCAATTGGACCCCTTACCTCCGCTATACTTTTAATAATGTATTTTAAGTTGTATTATGCAAAATTAGTGGGTAAGGAGGGGTCCAATCGAAATTTTTCTTAGAACCAAAAGTATTCGTACAACTTCAAGCTACAACTTTTGTTTGAAAATTTTTTCAATTGGACCCCTCACCTCTCTCCTATTTTTGATAATGTATCCTAAGTAAGTTGTATTAAACCAAAATTGGTGGGGATAGGGAGTGGTTCAATCAAAATTTTTCTGATAACCGAAAATATTCCTGAAACTCATACATATATTGTCATAAAGTAGTTTTGCATAAAAATTACAAAATTTCGTCACTCAAGATGATACATCAAAACCGGTTCATCTAAATGTTATTTGATGAATTTGCCTATATTTTAAAATGAAGGTGCTATACAGAGCTTTGAAAATGAAAAACTGGTTTTTTCAAAGTTTAAAGCTCTCCTTTGCCTTCATTTTTAAAGGTAGGCAAAAAATGTCAAAAACAGATAACGTTTATTTCCTTTAGTACTGTAGGACGAGAGGTCCTACTTATGAAAGGGTAGGTGAGAAGGGTAAGTCGACGGGTGCGACTGTATGTCTACCTATAACACTTTAGGAGCAAGGCGACGCCACCGAGCTACACTAGAGGAAGACTGTAGACCAACAAAAACGCGTAGTTACGAGATATCAAAAAGGTTGTATTTTATTACAAGTCGGATGGTCTTCAATTCCATTCGGCTCTGGCTAGAGCTTAAGTACTGGTTTCATCATAGTTTATATGCGAGTAGCAAAGTACTACGTTTATAGACGCGATTGGAAACCAAGTACTACAGTACCATCCACGTATTTGACCAACAATTACTTTCTATCAAATTGATTTTCTCTTGTCCCTTCAACTTTTAAGATAGGCATAATATATGGAATTGCTTGTTCCTAATGGATTGCCTATCCACCTGGCGGAAGGAACCACAACCACTACGAAACACCCTGTATAAATTGTTTGCCTATCTTTGAAAATTAAGGCGCTACAAAGGCTCAAACTTCGAAAATATCAATTTTCAATCTTAAATTTTTCATGTAGTCATTTTTTTCCTTACAAAAAGATTCACTTGCTTCTTGCATTATCTCGACGAAATTCGAAAATTTTCACAAACCGCTGCGCCTTCAAAATCGAGATTAGACATCTGGTATTCATGAAGTTTTTTGTTAGTGGTACTCAACTCATGTTATATTCAAATTTCAAGTTTGTCAGACGCCTCCCCAGACACCTTATTATACATATATACAACTGACAAGATATATTTTTGTTATTTACGATTATTATTAAGGAAGTGCCCTGTGGGCAGGAATTTTTTAATATCATCTCTGAGAAACTTTTCTCTATATAGAAAGAGAATATGATTTTTTCTCCAACTCATCCTTGGAAGAGAAATTTTTCAAATTCTAAGTAAATTACTCCTGCCGGCGCGTTCCTTCTAAATATTACCTCGAGTGCACTTAATTACGTCAATTTCATACGAAGAATATTTTCCAATTTGAAAGCCATTATGAAACAGGTAGAAAGCGACCTTTTTCGAATAATTGATTTAACTCGATGGCAAATCCAACAGGTAGATTCTCTATTATGCTCCATACATGCGACGTACTCCGTACGTATTTTTACAAAATGATAAATAATAAATTCACCTACGACACGGAATAACGTAAAATATTGGCACCACTTTGGCCTTATTTACTTGAGAGCTCGAGATAGTAAATTGATTACCTTTTGGTACTCGAAACATCGTCATATTACGGCCAATTAATAAAAACCCCAACGTTAGAAAATCAAACAAGTGTATTCTAAAACGTGGCTGAGGTTAAGTGTCGAATTACTCGCATAATTCGTATTTATTCGACATAATAAGAAACGTACACGCTTCGATAATTGTATTAAAGTCGTTTGAATTAATTGCTTTTGAATTTTAATGCCTATATGCTATTACCATAGCTGCGTTAAAATTTCATTTAGCTTATTTACTCGCTGATTCTTATCAATACGACGATAAAAGACTCATGCAAGTCACGAGTATACTCTCAGAGCTGATTAGACGTATAAAATTTACTACTTATAATTTCGATATTTTCACAATAAATCGTAATTCTCTCTCGCTCGGCTCAGATGGGACTGAAAAAATGTACTATTTCGAAAACAACCCCTCTTGAATAGTTTCACGTAGGAAGGAGTTCTATTCTGGTATAATCTAATTTTCATTATGTAACTTTTGTTAAAACACGAGTGTAAGAAGTTTTCTCTTTAAGATTAGTTAACGTTCGAAGTGTAATATTTTTTCATTTGCGACATTTCGGATCGATTAGGTTCGGAATTTAGGACGATTCGACTTGGTTTGTTCTTGCAAATTGCTCGTATAGTACGATTTTCTAGCGAGAAATATTTACCCGGATTACGATTGCTGGCTTGATGTCTTTCATTGTAAGACAGTTTGGCAACAAAAAAAAGGTCGAATTTAGGGGTTTGAAAAAAAGGCCGGCATACCTGGACGAAGGTAATTCTAAAATGGAATCTTTTAATGTTAATTTTCAATTCCATTTTTTTACATCAACTTTATAACCTGGTAAGAAAATATAACGAAATTTATTCATTTATTAATTTATTCAGCGTTCATTCGCAACTTTAATTCATTTTCGTTTTCATCAAATTTTTCTCGACTTTCATTTTTATGTTGCCCATTTCTCCGTTGGTTTTTTTTTCTTCTTTTATTTGGCGTTACGATTTTTTTATACCTATTGGAATGGTTGGTTTTTTGTTTAAATTTGTAAATTCCTTTTGAGATACGGGCCATATTCGGACATTATTTATGCCGTAGGCGTTTCACTTATAGAGATTTTTTTGTTTGAACGTATAGCCAAGCCAGGGTTGTTCAATTATTGTTGAAAATATATTATTCGAAAGTGGGCCAATTCTGTGCATTGTCTGCGACTGTATACTTTGGACGATGAGTAAATATCGACTTGTATGAAGTCGAAAACAACGCAAACGATATAATTTCCGTTTTGTTTAAAATAATTTCCTCGAAACAAGGGAAATAGCGAACAAAAATATAATTCAACTTGCACCGAAGTTTTGCGCTCAACATTAGGTCCCGGGTTTGAAGGTAATCACTTGGAAGTAATATTACTTAGCTCGTATAACGATCATCTTTATTATACGAATTTCAATTCGTTAACGAGAAAATATCATTAAACATTACTTTTATTAAATATGTAACTAAGATATTATTTCCCTATGCTGGGTCTGTGTGTATACGTATAGATAAGCATTAAGCTGATATCTTTAATATGGCTGCGTCTTTTGCATTGGCGCGAATTGTGTGGTCGGTGGTGATCGCGGTGAACGGATCGGTTGTTAAAAGTGGATTAAATCGTATTCATTGCTAAGCTATTCGTCGGTTATGATAATTTTCAGCGAGTTTATTTTACTGGGTACCTAAATTACTCAAATGATACTTATTTTATACCGTCTGTATGATGCAAAAATTAAAAAAAAATTGAATTGAGAATTGCTATTTTGCTAAACAATTTTATTCATGCCCTTGATTTTTTGAGAATTTTTTGAAAATGAAAATTGCGAATATTTTGTAAAAGTTTTCATCTTATTTTATTATTTTAAAAATTCAATTTTCTCAAATTTTTCACTAGTGCGAGATTGCAAGAATTTGTTGACTTTTTTTCACCATTCAATTTTTATGAATCCTTCAAAATGGTCAATTAGAGGAAGTTGTTCGAAAATTGATTTTATCGATGATTAAAAAGACTAAATTGCAAATGACTATTTCACGAAAAATTCTCACCAATTCAAATTGGCTTTTCAAAACTTTTTTTGCAAGAACGAAAATGCGAATTAAAATATTTTTTTCATTTATTCAAAATTCCATTTTTATAAATTTTTCATAAAAAGAAAAATTCCACATAGGTAGGTAGGTACTTTGCATTAATTCGTAAATTTTTCAACAAAGAAAACAACAGAATTTCGAGTAAAGTTGGTATATTTTACTGAATTCATCCATTTATTTTATTTTTTGTAATAAATTTTCGAAAATTTAATTCTAAAATTTCTCTAAATAATATTTTTTGCGCTAAATTTTGAAAAAAAAATGCATCGACAAAATGTTAAGCATTTAGCAAAAAATTTAATTTAAGTACTCAATTATTTCAAAATTTAACCTTTTTTTTTTTTTTTTTGTATTTAATAAATGATTATAACAAAAGAATAAATTGTGAATGTTATGGGAGAGGGGGTCATTTTCTTCACGTTACTTTTCCCAAATTTTTCACAAATGGGAAAATTCCAAATATTTAGCTTGCTTCCAATTTTATTTTGAATTAAATTTTTGTAAATTTTTCAAAAAATGCAGAAGTGGTGATAAATTAACTTTTTTTTTGCGTTCAATTTTTGTAATTTTTTCAAAAAATTCTACATTTTGAAAATTATTTAAAAGTTATTTAATTTTCAAAAAAGAAAAAAAATACAAACCTTAAATTGCAAATTTTGACCAAAAATTGTATTTGATCCTTTTCAATTCAATCTTCCCAAAAATTTTCATAAAAGAATAAATTCGAAATATTTTATTCTGATAAACTTTTTGGCTTAAATTTTCGCAAATTTTTCAAAAAATTCAAAATTTTATACATTTTTTTTTATCAATTAAGTATTTTTAAATTGAATTTTTCAAAATGCAACATTTTGAATATAACCCTAAATTAATTTTTTGGATTTAGGTAGGTATTCATTATTTTTAAATTGATTTTCCCAAATTTTTTACAAAAACTAAGGCCCATATTCTGAAACATACCTTAACTTTAAGGGTTCCTTCTGAATTAGTGAAGAACGAATCTGACGATTGTGATTCGTTAAGGTACGTTTCAGAATATGGGCCTTAAATTCTGAATCATTTTCTTAAATTTTCAATTGTTTTTTTTTTGCATTCAATTCTCATAAATTTTTCAAAGAATTTAAGTAAAGCTTCAAAATATAACTTTAATTAATTTTAAATTCAATTTTCTAAAATTCTTTAAAACATGCAAAATTTCAAACATTTTGATTTTTTTCATTCGATGTAATTTCTTTCCGGGAGCAATTTTTAATAGAAAAAAAAAATGAAACCTTGAGTATACGTGAGATAATATTTTACTTGAATAAAATTTTTCGGTCAAAAAATTTGTTTCGAAGGCTTTTTCACTCTATAATAAGTATACCTACGATGGGATGATACTTTTTCTCAAAATGATAATTTTTTTGTAAATACAATTTTTAAAGGATTTTTTCCAACATAAAAAAATCTACACTTTTTTTGAATAAATATTTTTGAAAAAGCTAAAACAAGAATTGGAAAAAAATAAAGGGGATTTCTTCAACTTTTTTCCATGCGAATTAAGTAGGTATTTGAGAGAATATATTCTGAACAATTTTTTAAAAAGTATTTTTTCAATAGAAGTAGGTATTTTTCTTTAAATTAAAAAAAAAAGTAGGTACTATTTCCAAATGTTTTTTGAAGACATTTTTTCAACAACTAAATTTTAAAACAATCCCCTCCCTCCCCCCCCCCCCCCTAAAAAATCAACTTCATAAAATTTTTAAAATATTTTTTGTAGTTTGTAGGAAATTTAAACCATGAGAACGATCTGAGAGAACTTCCCTTAAAGAAATTTGATATATTTTTTTTTTTTGTAAAATTTTTGCTTTGGAAATTTTTTTCAAGAATTGTCCTTTATTTATACATTAGACATGTAGTTTTTTTTACGAGGAAAATTCCTCAATCGGATATTTTTAAAAATATTACCCATAGATTTTTTCAATTTGAGATTTTTTCTCTATGAGAATTTCTTATAATGAGCTTTTCTTTCAAAACGAAGAATTTCTTAAAAAACAGAGTTTTTCCACATTTTGCCGCATTTATAATTCTCCCCGAAGAAAAGGGGTTAACAACGATTGTGCCACTGCACGCACGTTTATCTGAGAACCTTATCTATGTTTCAATTTAAATTATTTCGTGAAAATTCGCACCATTCTCAATTCGCTGTAAAAGTAACAATAACGCTCGACTATAAGTGTTCATTGCTACGTACACGTGTACCGTTGTGTAAATCTTTAGGGAGTGCGTTGTGTATGCTGCGAATTTTTTTTAAAAACCCCATAACTCCATTTTACATAAACTGCGGCTCCTTTCACGCTGTGGTAAGAATTTAGTATGAATAATTCTTCAGTCTCTTTCATTCAAATAATACGCTGACGATGTTAATAAGTGTAAGTATTAAAACTAAAATGATAACGCGCGTAAAATTGTTCATAAATCAACCCGAGTAAAAACATAATTCATTGAATAGAGTAGGTACTAGGTAGTAGGTACAAATTTTTTACCCATTATCAAAATGAAACAAGTGTAAGAGTGGTCGAATTGAAGTGTCTTATTTGGAACCGAAACTGCAATAAAAATTACAGTAGGTACATATAAAAGATATTACTCGTACAAGTTTTTTAAAATTAACTAAAGTTTATCCTTTCTATGAGAATTAATTCCTAAATTTTTTATTTTCCTCCAACATAGTCTCAAATGGTGCCTTTGAGCGCCACAATTAAAAAATAATATCTTATTTAAATTTAAGTTTAATTATTTTTTTTTAAAAAGAAAAAGATTCGCAATTTTTTTTTACTCATCATTTATTATTTTTGGTTTTTATTAGAAAATAATTCCCTATCCCTCCTTTCTGTATTCTGAGTAATGTCACTATCTTCTTCCTCGTTTTGAAAAAAGAAGTACAAAATTTTAGAACTTTCATGTTGTAACATGAATTGATGTCCTTGCTCTAGATAATAAAATACTCTGGAGTCTTTGGTGTTACACGGAAATGAAACGTTCTGGGATGGGGGGGGATGGGGTGTCTCAAAATTTGTGTTATAAAAAATTTAAATTTGAGTTTCAAAAAATGAAAACGGTTGGGGTCCCAAAATCTGCTATGTGCATAGAAGAAGAATTTTTTATAAAGAAAAAAAAATGAATGAAAAGAATTTAGGTACCTACCTGTGTCAGTTATTAGAAAAAAATCTTTCTTTTTTTTTTTTTTGAAATCTTAATTTTGTGTATTTTTGTGGGAAAATCTGTATTAGGTATTATTATTTTTTTTTTTTGAAGAAAAATAACTCAGAAAATTTTTGGAATACCTACCTATAAATTAAATTATCCAATTTTTTTCTAGTGAAAAACTTTTCTCAATTTTATTTTTTAAAGTAAAAAAATGAAAAAAACATTTATCAACTTCTTTGAAGAAGGAATTATTTTTATAGAAATCCTAATTTTTTTCTGGGTTTTTTCGGTAAAATTTTTTTTCCAATTTTAAAGAGTAAAAATATCTACTTATTTATCAAATTTTGGAAAAATAATAATTTTTTAGAATAACAAATTTTTAGTAAATCTCAATTTTCTCCTTGATGAATAATTACCTTGAAGTTTGTTGGAGTGAAAATTTTCACAATTCTTTTGAAGTAGGTAAGTAGAATATTTCAACAAAAAAAAAGTTTAGAGTTGGAAATTTTTTCAACTTTTTGAAAAAAATCTCGTGATTTGTTTTGGAATGCAAAAAATTTTCAATTTATTTAAAAGTAAAAAATCTTTCAATTTCTTTGGAAAGATTTACCAATCTTTAATATAAATTTTTTTTTTGAAAAATTCTTAATTTTTGGTTTTGGGAAAATTGATTGTCGTAGGTATTTTAGAATTAACATCTCTGGAATCCTAGGTCTCTTTCATCTGCCTTGGATCTATGTCAGATTTTAGAATTTACTCATCTGGGATCACTGGTCTCCTCTTTGCATCTATGTAATATATATATATATTTTTGATTCATCTAGAATACTTCCTCTAGGTTTTCCTATGATTCTTATATTTTAAAAAATAACCTTAGAATAAATCCAGAGTACTCCCTCTAGGTTTTATTATGATCTAGAAATTTTACTCAAATGGACCATTTCCGAATTTATCATCAAATGAAAAAAATTGTAATGCAGTTTCTTCCTAAAATTTATTGCAAGGTGATCTAAGAAATGCCGAATGAGATTTCACACCAAAAAAATTGGATATCAGATTTTTTAGATTTTTCAATTGAACCAATATTAGGAATTTTTTTACATAAATTCTTTTCAACTTCGAAAAAATTTATTTTACCCCTAATTCATTATTTATGGAGGTATTTTAGGCCCCCAAATTTTGAAAAAAAAATAGAGAAATTTTATTGACTCAACATTTAGTATTGTTATCAGGAAATGATTCCCAACTTGTTTTTTTTTTTCAAAATCGGGGAGATGAGAAAAGTAGAAAAATAAGGAATTATTTTCTGATAAAAAACAATAATATTAAATTCTGGGTAAAAAAAGTTTACTCTTTTTTTTTTTTTTTTTTTTTTTTGAAAAATTTTGGGGCACCCTAAGGTGCACTTTGCAATTATGTTGGAGGAGAATAAAAAAATGGGAGGCTACTACAGTACCCAACTGAAAATTTCGTTAAAGTGGAAAAATAGAAAATTTGCAATCATTTCTCATTCAACGGAGCTATTTTGAGAAATTAGAACCAAAAAATACTAAAGTTTGAAAAGCTAATTTTTTGCTTCACTGGGGGGGGGGGGGGGGAGGGGAGGGAGACAAAAAAAATTGAAAGTGCAGAATAAGTACCTACCATTCTTTTTGTATACATATCCAGCCCTTTTATACAATTTATACGTGCTTTTTCTGCCATAATATAATTTCGAGTGAAATTTTTTTCATCTTGTCTGCGATTTTATAATTCGAAATTCAAAGCATCGCATGTGCTTATGTACATAACAAAGAGATGAAAAAGGTAAAAAAGTACGAGTCAGATCTTTATAGATATTACACTTTTGATGGTTAAACCGCAAGGCCTTGGTTAAACACAATCCTAAAAAGAACTGGGGTGACAATAAGATGATAAAGTGCTTTAAAAATATACGAATAGTCGAATACGGAGTGCGATCTTATACAATATTATGAGGTATTTTCCAATTGAAATGTATGATTTTTTTGTTTAACCACCTTCGGGTATGTATTGCTTCTAACTTGCTTACATATTCGTGCGTGTTGAGTCGCTCGAACGCTCCCGAAGAACATTTTAATGTACGAATGTGGCTGAGTGGATGAAGGACCGGGGCGAGGAGGAGTTGGGGAATTTTCAACCGCATGTAATATTTTACTCGGTTGAAAGCTCTTTTGTGTATTAGAAGAAGAAAAAATAAAGGCATTTGGGATGAAAAAAATTTATGCTAGTTTCGTTGTAAGCATTAAATTTTCACATCGGTGTTACAAGTGTGCAACCAGATTAATTTCATTCGCTACTTGTATGTTCGAGTGTTTTAACGGTTTAGTTCACCTGTATAAACCGCACACTACTTGCCAGTCTTGTTCTTAAATTAAGCTTCGAGTCATCGGAGAATTACCTACGAGCGAGGCTGGCAAGAGGCAAAGGGCATGAAATGTCGAGACATATTATTTTTAATTTCATCCTATTTATGTTTTTTTTTTTTTTTTTTTAACAGAAAACGGAGCCTGGTGGACCGAAATGGGATCACGATTTGAATACGTGTTGAGTGATAAAAATGTTTCGTTATCGAACAACGCATTTATCATATTGCCGACGACATCGAGCGAGTTATTCATAAAACGTCAAATACAACAGTTGATGGCGGTATTCAAGCCAAGAGCTGGCGCTAAAACCAACCTTGATGGAGGTAAGCTCTCTTTTTAAATGTTATCAACTATGAAATTATACACGCGTTATACCTTTTGACTCGACGACTCGACGTCTGCCATTGAAAATCTCGCCCACCTAACAATATCCATCCGAGCTCTGGCAATTTCTCTTTGTAGTTTTTTTCAGCCATCAGTCGCGTTGACTCGGCGCGAAAGAATCACCTCGTCGAGGTTTAATTACATTTCCTCAATTTGGACTATCACACCGGGTACTTTAAAAGTGCCAATAATGTTATTTGTTTCATCGGACCAAATAACCAGAAAATAAAATATAGCGATGTTTAGAGAGATTGCATGGGCGAAAACTGAAGCGACAGAATAGACCGACCTGCTTGTAAATTAAATCCGGAGACGCAATAAACGATACGATTCTTTTTACATTTAATTTCCTAATAGATTTTGTTAGCAGTTTTACCTCGTTTTTCGCTCCACCGCCGAGAAAGTATAAAAGAAAAGTTATTAAAGTTTGCTCGAAATAATCACTATACCGGGTGTCCCTAAAGCCAGCCGGATTCGTGCTGCAGGTGGTTATTAGTTAACTCGAACTGTGCTTAATATGAAAAATTAATTTTGCCAAAAGTCGCACCACTCGAAAACTATAGCTTGGTTCGAGCTTTGCGAGTTGAACGATGAGCAAAGGGAGTTAAAAATGACGGTTTTTAGAGTTTTTCGACTCAGCAGGAAAGAAGAGAGGGAAACTGAGAGTAATGTACTTATTATTTCGATGCGGAACTTTTTTACGAATTTTTAAGCTAACAAAATAAATGCAGCTTTTCCACTTTTTATACTTTTAATAACTATAGTCATCTAAAAACATAATTAAGCAAAAATTTTTAGAATTTAAAAGTTATCAAAATTTAAAAATTACAAAAATCGCTACCTGTCCTGTCTTAATTTTTGTGTATGGAGAAAAATTCTCGTGTAAGAGAGACGATTTTTCAATTTTATTTTCTAGCATATTTCCAGCATGATTTTTTTTATGATTTCGATGAGAATTTTTTAACTTTTGATTTTTCTTACATTGTAAAAAGTTTTCTTGTTGATTTACTTTTTGGAAAAAATCACCAGGATTTATTATCTTGAAAAAAAATGTAGGTATTCGTATTTTCTTGAAATAGACCTATTTTTGTATACTTAATCATACAATAAAACTTAAATTTAAAAAAAAAAACTGATTTTTTAATTTCCAAATTTTATTTGATAGATTTCAAGCAGTTTTTTTATTGTAATTTTTTAAAATCAAATTTTTGAAAATTAACTCATCTACCTACTCAAATATTATTTTATTTTGAAATTAATTTGAAAAAAAATATATTAAACATTTTTATGTGTACTGTACATTAAATTTAAAAAATATTTCAAAATTGAATTTTCTAAATTAAGTATTTTAATACTATCTGTTTTGAAGTGGAAATGTTTCAAAAATTTCGTATGTGTATATTGAAATGGCCGACAATTTGACAATAGCTCGAGTGCTCGAGCTATGTTTTAAATTTCAAAAATGAAATAAGCAATACCCTAGAAAACTCATAAAATGAAGAAAATGTATAAAATATAATCTACTCCATCAATCCAAATTTCTGTTTTTTAGTTTTTGTTTTTTGAGAAAAATCTTTCTTTATTTTTCTTGAATGAAAAATGTTCCTAAAATTTTTTTGAGTAAAAAATTTTTAAATTCTTTCGAAGTGTCTAATTTTTAAAACAGAATATTTTCTTTGAAAAGATTAAAAATCTTTTTTCTCTCTCTAAAAACCGTTAGATTTTTCAAAGAAAAACTCACACCATTTTCTTGGAATAAAAATTTTGTTGATTTTTTGGAGCTAAAATCTCTCATTTAGGGAAAATCGAACAATTTTTCTAAAAAAAAAAAAATTATTCATTTTTTTAGGTAAAAATTTTTCCATCATTTTTAGGAGAAAATTTCTGAATTTTCTTAAAAAATAAAAAATATTTTAGATTTTTTATAATTGAACATTTTCTGTTTTTTTTTGTGTTTTTTTTTTAATGATTTATTTAAAGATTTCTTGGAAAAAAGATGCGTACCAATTTATAGAGAGAATTTTTTGTTATTTTTCTTGAAATAAAAATTATTTTAATTTCTTCGAATCGAAAAGTTCGTTTTTCTCAATTTCTTTTTCTCAGTCAAAAAAAAAGAAAGATGTTAAAAAATTGCAACTTTACAACTTTTTGGAGAATTTTTTTTACAATTTTAATAAGAAAGAAATTTCTCAATTTTTTTAAATAAGAACATTTCTCAACTTTTTTACAGTAATAAAATTTACAATTTTTTGCAATAAACATCTCATAACTTTGATTTCCTATTTTTTGAAGAAAGAAATTTCTCACTTTTTTGGAATAGAAATAGGTATTTTACAATTTTTTAAAACAAAAAAATACTCAATTTTTTGACAATTTTTTTTTACTTTTTTGCTAAAAAAAAATACATTTTTTGCAGAAAAAAATTTTACAATTCTTGCAGAAAATTTTTGACATTTTTTTTTAAAAATCCATTTGCAGGAAAAAATCTTCTCACAGCTTTGATTTTGTATTTTTTGAAGAAAGAAATTTTTTATTTTTTTTGAAATGAAAATATTTCATAATTTTTTAGAACTTTTTTGCAGAAACTTTTTAAAAATCTTTTTTTTGAAAAAAATTTACATTTTTTGCAGAAATTTTTTTAGACTTCTTGCAGAAAAAAAATTCATGTAGGTAACCCGAAATATAATTTCATTTCTTTATTTCATCGGGTTAAAAGACCAAATTTCGAATTTTTGCGAAGCCTTCAGCACGAATTTGTACAGTTAGTTGGTGCACAATTTTTTGACACCACTCTGAATCCTACATTCCAATTGGGAGAGTTTCTTCCCGAAGAAATTGAATAAATTAGCAGAAATAAGTGCCTAATATTTTGACACCACTCTGAACTCAAAATTTCAATTTGTGAAGGCTGCTCTCTGTCCCAACCAAAATTTATTTGGAGATATCTCGAGGGAAAGAGTGACACAAAATGGGAAAAATTATACAAATCGTACTGCATTAGGCATGTGAAGGGACGAGGGAGGTAACTAATATCACTTTTTCAGTCAGTTTCCTCTCCACTTTTTCCCATATCGTAATTTTGAAAATGATAATAAGTAATATTAATTAAATCTACGTATATTTACTTGATATTTAGATATACGAATCTGTCTTTATTCACACATTCCTCGTACATTCGAATTAGGAATTTGATAATAGAAAATTTTTAAATTTACTAATTTAAATTCACAGAAGTTGGATGGCGAGATTAAAATTTAAACATTTCAGTAAATTAAATTAAAACTTTTCACCATTTCAAATGAACGCAATTTGCAAAATATTTACATGTTACTGCCCTACGCCTATACCAAGACCAAGCTGCGAAATCCAATTTAAAATACAATCATTTTGATTGCATATCAAGCAGCAAAAAAAAAATCATTAATTTCGTTCCATATTCGTATCAGTTAATTCCACACTCTGATATTATGTACAATTCGATAGTTACTGCGATGGGATGTATCTACATATCTAATTTAAAATCACTATACAATCATGTTGATGTTGATGAAATGGTATCTCAGGATATTACATTCTTTCATATTGCAAAAAAAAAAAAAAAAAAAAAAAAAGTAAAAAAAACTTCATTAATTTGTTGACGTATGTAGTACTATATTTTTTAAAACGATCGTGGCACCGTATATTGTATAAAATATTTCTTTTTTCGATTTCATTTTTTTATTATCGCACCCTGGAAAGACGAACAACGATATAATAATATCTGCGAACGTGTCATTTCTGAAAATAGTCTTTTCCAAAAGTTGAGAAATAAAGCGTAAAATCGAATAGATAAGATTGCGATAAAAGTGAAAAAAATTACAAATGAACAGGTTGCGTCGTTACGTGAATTACTTTTCTTCAACAAAACTTTAAAATTTATTTTTATCGATTTATTGGTGGCTGTGGAAACTGTAATATGTACAAAAGCTTCAAGTTGTACGATAAAGTTGAACATAATAAAGTCCGCCGTATTTTTCAATATTGCAGCCATTTTTCATCTAGTAGTCGACCGATTTTAAAACCTATTAACACTTACAAAAAACACTTCAATTTACCTACATTTCGAAAGTAAATTTTGAAAAAGTTAATGAAAAATGTTGAACATGCACCTGCGAAATTTTACAAGACAGACGAGATATTACACAAATTAAAAAAGGTTCGACATTGGAAAATATAAAGAAAAAAGCAAATCGCACCTAAACGCTACATTTTTGATACTTTCGGTTCGGTTTAAGCACAAAATCAAACATAATATCGAGATTTACGACGAAAAAAGTATTACTCGAACAAAAAGCTATTCTCTAGACTCTTTATTATTATTTAGGCGAATACTTTAAACTTCGAAAATGACCTTTATTTTTAACAATATATCTATAATATGCGAATGGTAAAAGATTTAGAGACTTTTTTTTCCTCTCGATATCGTCCAAAGCATAAACATAAATTCAGTGCTGGCGAGTTGATAGAAAATTCAATTTGGCTATAAAAACATTTGCAGCAAAACGTGCCTTGTACAAAATCAACAGGAAGGTCCTCGCTTGGCTTTTTCGTCTCGTCCGGATATTTTCGAGCGGAGAGTGGGAAAAAACGAAGGTTTTCACGCAGCACGTACTAAAGCACTTAATAACTGATCCTCTGTGAAGGTACCTTACCTAGTACTATAATAATTCCATGTGAATTATTGATATTATATTTTGTGTACCTGGGATGGCTTTTATGGCTAAGTGAGCCGGATACCTGTTACAGGACTTATTTTTAAACAGTTTCACAAATTACCTTATAGTCTTTGGTGAACGTGTTTTGAAATTTGGAAACATTCTTTGGACAAGAGGACTTCTTCCAAAAAAGAAAAATGAAAAAATTTACAGATTATTTTTGACTTATAGATTGAGACATTCTCTTCCCCAAAGAAACACAGTCCAAAAATTGGATTTTTTCCCTTTTCATTAAAAATGGAAGATTTTTTTATTGTCGAGATAGGAAATTGAGATTTTCTTCTCTAAACTAAATGATACAGATTTTTTTTTTGTTCATCGAAATTTGAAAATATTTTTACTCCAAAAAATACAAAATCAAATGTGAGATTTTTTCTGTCAAGAAATGTAAGTAAATATTTTTTCTACAAAAAATGTAAATATTTTCGGCAAAAAATAATTTTAAAAAATCTGAAAAATATAACTGTCTTTCTTTAAAAAAATTGAATATTTTTTTTTTGTTTTAAAAAATTGTGAAATATTTTTATTCCAAAAAATTGAGAAATTTCTTGCATCACAAATTTTTTTAAAGAATTAAGAGAAATCACGACCTTTTTTCATCGAAAAAATGTGAGCCTTTTCTCTTTGAAAAATAAGAGGATTCCTTTTAAAAAGAAAAAAACAAAAATTTTACAAACCATTCCTAATTCAAAAATTGAGACATTCTCTTCCCCACAGAAAACCAGTCAAAAATTTGTTGTTTTTTTTTTCATTCATTAAAAAGTGGAAGCTTTTTTTATTTATTATTGAGACAGAAAATTGAGATTTTCTCCTCTGAACTATATAAGTATTTAAAATACAGATTTTTTGGAAAAAAATTGTGTCATAATTTTCCCCTCATTTTTTATTCAAATGAATTGAGAAATACTTTTAATCCAAAAAATTGAATAATTTCTTTCTTCAAAAAATACCTACAAAAATCAAAGTTGTGAGATTTTTTTCTGCAAATAGATAGGTATATATTTTTTTTTTTTTTGCAAAAAATGTAAAAAAAAGTTCGTCTTTAAAAATGTAAAGTTTTTTCTGCAAAAAATCTAAATTATTTTCTGCAAAAAAAAATAATGTTCTGAAAAATTGTGAAATATTTTTATTTCTAAAAATTGAGAAATTTCTTTCTTTGAAAAGGTACGATATCAAAATTTCGTCTGCCTACTCATACTTCAGTATTCACCGCAGAATTAATTGCTATACTCGAATGCTTAGAATTTTCATCTTCTACAAATCTTCAGGCAAAATTTTTAATAATTTCCGACTCTCTTGGTGCTCTCCTATCTCTAACTAATCTTTACTCCTCACATCCCATCACTCAACGTATCCTCCTCCTACTCAATTCCATCAACACTATGCCTAATATTGAAGTTCAGTTTATGTGGTCTCCTAGTCACGTCGGAATTCAAGGCAACGAAATTGTTGATCAAGCTGCTAAGGAAGCCTCCCTCCTTCCTCGTATCTCTCTGAAAATTTCTACAGCTCCTGATATCAAATCCTATATGAAATCTATTATTTCTCAAGCAAGGCAGCAATCCTTTGCCTCTCAACTAAACGAATTCTTGGAAATCAAACCTAATGCAATAGTACCATCAATAGCTCCTTTCCGATCCCAAAGAAAAAACACTATTCTCACCAGACTCAGAATTTCCCAGTCAGCATTAACTCACGCATATTTACTCAAACGCCTTGATCCTCCAGAATGTCCTTTCTGCCAAATCCCTCGCCTTCATACTTCCCACATTTTAAATTCCTGCGCCTCCTTATCAACTCAAAGAAGTCGATTCCAACTCAACGTCCCCATCCCTGAAATCCTCTCCAACAAATCCCTACTCTTCGATAATGTCTTTCTTTTCCTCGAAGAAATCAAACTACTCAACCTAATCTAGAGATTCTAGTGGCTCCGGACGCATATAGCCCGCCTGAGCAGCTAAAAGCACCGGTATTTTTATTTTGTATTTTTTTGCTAATAAATAAATAAATAAATAAATAAAAAATAGGAAATCAATGTTCTGAGATTTTTCTTGCAAAAAAAAATGTAAATTTTATTGCTGCAAAAAAGTTGAGAAATAGGTAATTTCTTTCTTTAGGAAATACAAAATCAAAGTTGCGAGATTTTTTCCTGCAAATACTTAGGTAGATGTAAAGTTTTTTTTTCTGCAAAAAAATTGGGTAGTTTTTTGTTCTAAAAAATTGTGAAATATTTCTATTTCAAAAATTGAGAAATTTCTTTCTTTGAAAAATATGAAATCAAAGTTCTGAGATTTTTCTTGCAAATAAATTAAATGTTAATAGCTATTACTGCAAAAAAACTGAGAAATAATTTTTTATTCCAAAAAATTGAAAATTTCTTTCTTTAAGAAATACTTTTACTTACTAAATCAAAGTTGTGGGATTTTTTCTGCAAATATCTGTAAAGTTTTTTTTTTTTTTTTTTTTTTTTGCAAAAAATCTAAAAAAAATTTCAGCAAAAAAATGGTTATTTTTTTCTGCAAATTTTTTTATTCTAAGAAATTGTGAAATGTTTTTATTAAAATAAATTGAGAAATTTCTTTCTTCACAAAATAGGAAATCGAAGTTCTGAGATTTTTCTTCCAAAAAAATGTAAATTTTGTTACTAAAAGTTGAGAAATATTCTTATTCCAAAAAATTTAGGAATTTCTTTCTTTTTAAAATTGCAAAAAAATTTCTCCAAAAAATTGTAAAGTTTTATTTCGCAAAAACCTACCTAATCATTTTTTTTCCTGGAAATTCTTTTCTGCGAATGAAATTGCTTTTGTTTTCAAATTGAGAAGAAGGGATTGATAAATTGTTTCTTCAAAGAAATTCCCTTTCACAAAAAAATCCTAGGTATAAAAATTTCTTCTGGAAGGGAATACTTACCTATTTCAAAGAAAAAAAAATCGAAAATATTTTCATTTTTTTTTTTTTAATTTCAAAAAATGATCTAAAAATTATTTTTTGTGAGAAACGTTCAGAAAAAGTTCAGTAGTATTCTATCAACATTTCTTTTTTAATTTTCACATTATATTTCATTCTGGAAGGAAAATTCTTTTAAAATTTTGAATTGAAATTTTACATTTTTCCAAAAAAATGTGTTTATAGGACTTTTAATTTTTGTTAAAAAAATCGAAAGAATTGTACAATTTTTTCAGGTACTTTCATTGCAATTTGGTCAGTAAGCTTCCCTTTATTGAAAATTTGGGTCATTATTTTGTCACTATATTCCCTAAAAAATATCACTTAAGTTACTGAAAAAATTGAAAACTAAAATATCAACTCGAAATAAAAATAAGCTAGAAGAACTGAAGTGTCCAGAAAGCGAACTACAATAAATTATCTAATGAAAAAGCATCGAAAAAAATTGTCTAGGGCGGCATTCGTTCTATCCCCTAAATGGAATATGAAAGGCTGGGCCAACGGACGTGGAAAAGTGAAGTGTAAGAAAAATTCTCAAATATCTTAAAGCTCGAAAAAGACAACGGAACACTTTCCATTTCAATTTTCAGCTGGGGGTCAACTTCATCACACAATCCATTGGCAAAGTTCACCTGCTCGAAAATAGTTTACATTAAGATGTCACGATGTGATGGGATATTTTTAGTAAATTTTTTGTAAAAGCGAAAAACACGACACCGTCAGTGCCAAAGTAAACCCTTCAATTTAACGCGGAATACGTGATTTCATTATGAGAAAATGATACCGCTTCGACGCCACTGATAACAATAGATACTTGATAAAATGTCGCATGCCATTTGAAGCTTTTCGAAGTGAAGTGAAAATTAAAGTGCGCCTTGCCGAAGCTTCGAGCTCTATGATATTCTATATTCGATGTATTTACTTATGTCTGCGTTTATCACAATTCGATCCATTGTTTTGTATATAAACGTATCGCCTCGTTTACCATGTAAATTTTTTAATTAACCGCGAGAATCGATATCTGCTGCAGGACGTGATATTTCAACGGTGGCGAGTTGAGTTATGGAAATGCAAATATTCAACGATGCGTTAATAGCGACTTGCCGAAATCAATGGTGCATAGGTATGAGATAAGACCGCTGCGAAGTAATATAAATTGTCCTTTTCCACCGTGCAAATCTTCATTCGAAAGTATTTTCGTTTGAAATTCTAAAATTAGCCAGCCAAGTAACTATTCGAATGCTCGCAAAGAGGGTGAAAAAGCTTTATTGAGGAAGTAGGTGCTCCTTTTTTTGAGAGAGAAAGAGAAAAAAATTAATCTGTAGATTCTATTCTTGGCCTCTTGACGATTGAATTGCAATTATGCGATTGAGTTGATTGCCTCTGAAACCTATCAACCTATTTTACCCGAAACCCCATTAATACATATACCTACTTATACGAGTTCGTCGACGAGTCAAATGGTAACAAAATGTTATTACATATTTTACCCGTAAAAAATTTTTAGCTATAAAACTTTTTCAGCTTTTTTATTACTTTTACGAAATTTTCCACTATTGCGAGATACTGATGCTTGGTAAAACGTTGCGACGTTAATTTTTCTCCTTTTTTTCCAAAGTAATATTTTCGTAAATTTTTTCATTCAAGTTTTGCGAATTTTTTATGAATTTTGGTAATTTTTTCTCCGAAATAGTCGTCTGCTTTTTATACCCAATTTTTATCCCAAAAGATTAACTGTTTATAGACGCCAATTACTTTTTTTTTTGTCTGAAAAAAGCACAGTCTAACGAGACGAGTTTCAAAGGTTCGGGTATTCCATCAATGGCAGCGTTTTGTTTTATGTAGACATAGTTACATACTTATAAGTATCCTATTTGAATCGATTTTTCCTTTTTTTTTTTTTTTTTGTAAACTTCTGCATTGAAACCCATGAATTTTATTAAATGAAAATATCAGAAAGAATGAACGTAGAATAATGCCAAAAAAATGACGTTTGAAAATTCAAAAAAAAAAAAAAAAAAAAAAATGACGAAAATAGGTGGAATGAAAGGTATAAATAATGATATCTACCTAATAATAATAAAAATAGGTACTTCAGAAGAAGGAATAATTTTTTTAGTCTCAGACCCAAAGCTTTATCATGGGAAAATAATTCTAGGTATTTTTTATTTTCCTCCTTGATTGAATTTCAAGTTGGGTCCAGTCCCCTTTTTTAGAAAAATTGACAGATTTTTGATTTTCTCTTTTTTTGTGGTTATAAATAATTCATCGAAATTTTTCCTTTTCATGAAAAGTAATTCGCAAGTTTTTATTTTCTGTGGAGAAGTAGGTACCTAATTTAAAAAAAAAAAAAAAAAAAAAATTGAGAAATGAACAAATTATTTTCAAAGTCTCTGGTGCGGTAAGGGGTCAAATGGCCCCGAGCCGGATTTCAAAAATTTTCTGGTTTTCGTTTTTTAATGGTAAAATATGATTTTAGGGCGTATCAGTGATCTTTAACCTCACTTCCAAGGGCTGACACCTCGAAATACGTGATCTCAGCCTTTAATTTTCACCAAACTTGGCATGTAGGCATAGGTACTCGAGGGCAATGTTGAGAAATTTTTCAGATTTTTCCTACCCCTAAAATTGAGGGCACGCTTATTTTTAGTAAAAAGTTTTTTACGTCAAGAAATCTGTTTTTTATAAAACAAAATTTTCATTTTTTTAAAATAAAAAATTCTTCAAAAATTGTATAAAAAATATTTTAAAAAGCATTCCCTCCAAAAATCCGTTCACCATATAAGTACTACTTAATGTTTTTATGTAGAAAAGTGTTGTCAAAATAAATTCCAGAAGAATTGCTTAAAAAATTGTTCACTTTTTTGAAATTTTTTTTCATGATTTTAGTTGTTGAAGTCTCGCATTTTTTTAAAAAAAATTATTCTTCCAAAAAAAATCATCTTATAAAATATTTTTTTAATTTAAAAAATTATTTTCAAAAAAATTTCTGAATAGAAATGGAAGTTTCCCATTGAGATATTATTTTGGAAAAATCTCATTGCAGAATAAAATCATTTTGGAAAGAAAGTCTTGAGATAAACTTTGATGAAAAACTTTTTGCATATTTTTTTATTTTAATTTTTAAATCGTTGTTCTGATTTTTTTATCGAAGTGATATTGAATAAAATGGTTTGTTGAAATAATTAGGTAGGTATTTTAAAAATCTCTCATTATTTTGGAATTTCTGGTTTTAAAAATTTTCGAACATCTTGAATAATTTTTTTGTAAAAGTTCTTTCAAATTTTTGTCGATTTTTTATTTTCTTTGGATTTTCTTTAGATTTTTCCATATCAAATATTTTTGGAAATTTTTCCTAAATTCCTGATTCATTTTTTTTTATTTTTTGAAAGAAATCTACATAAAATTCCTTTGATAGTTTCAGATGTTTTGAGATTCTTTTTGGGTGAACTTTTCTCGCTGAAATCTTGAAGAAAATACGTCTTACTCTTGAATTTTTTTTAAAAAAAATTTCATCAAAATTTCTTTTAAAATTTTGCTGGAAAAATTATTTACCTACCTATTAAAAAATTCCCATTTCTAACAAATTAAAATTTATAAAAAACACAGTTGACCCATGGTATACTTCCGAACAACCTTCCCGACGCTCAGAAACAATTCTCACTCGTCTAAGAACGGGTCATTCTCTCCTTACTCACCAACACCTTTTTCTAAAACAACCTCCTCCGATATGTACTAATTGCAACGTTCCTATTAACATTCCCCATATTCTTATCGATTGTCCTAAATATCACCAAGCCCGAAACACCTACCTCGACGGAAATCTACAAAACATCCTCTCAGATAACCAAAACAATAACATCGAAAAACTTCTCCAATTCATAAAAATCACCCATCTAAACAAACTTTTATAATTACCTTTACCTTAATTTTTAAGCATGTAACTAAATTAACTTCTAATATATACACTTAATACTTACATACTATCCTAATCTTAAGAGTGTGCCTCTAAGCATAGTACTTTGTATATGGCACAATAAATGAATTAAAAAAAAAAAAAAAAATTTCGCAAAAAATTCTCTAATAAAGTTCTGGATTCGAAATTAAATTTTTTTATTAAAAAATTCTCCCAAAAAAAGTCCATCGCAGAATAAAATTAAAAACTTATACGTATTTAAAAAAAAACAAAAAAAAAACAGTACCTATACTTACCAGTTTATCCCTCTTTCTTTGATTGATACTTTTCAACAAAATGATATTTAAGAAATAAGTATTTGTAGGTATAAATCTCTTATTTATTCTCTGTTTTTTTTTTCAAAAATTTCCATTTCTCAAAAAATCTTGAAGATGTAATTTCGATTTTTTTTCATAAAATTTCTCAAAAGTCTCTCTTTTTTTTCTTCAGTTTTCTTTTTTTCTTTACAATTTTATTAGTAGGTAGGTAAGTACCTTTTTTTTTGCAAAAATTCTCATAAAAAGTAGGTAATTAAGTATCTTTTGAAAAAGTTCTTTCATAAATTTCTTCTAAAATTCTTTTGGAAAATATTATTTCAAAAAATTTTCCTCAAAAAATTCTTCATTAGATTTATATCGCAGAAAAATAAATATAAAAATGAAAATAAACACGAATAAAACACTATTTTTTGAATGTAAAAACGTAATAGCGAAATTTTGCTGTCATTTGAGTTAAAATTGAGTGTACAAATTTTAGTCAAAAAATATTAATTTTTTCATGGACAACTCACTTGAAGTTTCCAAAAATCTTGAAAATTTAGAAAATTTTAAGAATTGAGAAAAAATTATTTTCATTGAAAATGGGTCAAAAGTAAATCAAATTAATGATACAAAATTCTAAAAAAAAACAAAAAAAAAAAAAACAACAACAACAACATATTAAGACCAAAAAGGTATTTTCCCAGCAAAAAATACTTTTATTAGCATAGTATATGCTTTTACGGAGACCAAAATAGAAAAAAATGAGACCAAAATCCGACAGGAAAATCCGACCCAAAAATCCGACAGTTGGGTTAGGTTAGGTTACATTAGGTTAGGTTTGGATGACATAAAAAAACAGAAAATTTTTAATAAATTCGATTTTTTAGACATTATGTCAGACATTTTAAAATTTCATGACTTTTAGACATTTTCTAGACATTTTGTCAGACATTCTGAAACATAAATTTTTTTTAGAAAGATGACTTTCAGACATTCTGAAACTTAAAATTTTTTAGTATAGTATATGCTTTTACGGAGACCATAATGGAAAAAAACGACAGGAAAATCCGACCCAAAAATGCGACAGTTGGGTTAGGTTAGGTTACATTAGGTTATGTTTGGATTACATAAAAAAACTTAGAAAATTTTTAATAAATTCGATTTTTTAGACATTATGTAAGACATTTTGAAACTTGTAAATTTTTTTGAAATTTCATGACTTTTGGATATTTTCTAGACATTTTGAAACTTAAAATTTTTTTTAGAAAGATGACTTTCAGACATTTTTTCAGACATTCTGAAACTTAGATTTTAAATAAATTTTATGACTTTTGGACATTTTGAAACTTGGAAACAAAAAATTGAAATTTTTTAGACTTTTTAATTTTTTTAAATAAATTTTATGACTTTTGTCTCATTATACTTTTTAGATTTTTAAATTTCCATGGAAATTAATATTCGTGACTTTTAGACATTTTGTCACAGAGTAAAAGCATATACTATGTTTCATAGTTTCAAACGTAGTGTGGAAATAGAGCCAACCAGGGGGGGGGGCTTCAATAATTTTTCAAGTTTTTAAAAAATCTAAATTTCCAAAATTCCATGAAAGTTTAAGTGACTTATGGGTCATGAAAAAATGAATATTTTTAGACCAAAATTAGTGCATTTCAGTTCCACTCAACAAGACAACAAAATTTACCTATCACGTTTTTGAATTCGAAAAAAAGGTTTTTTCACTTCACCCTAATGAGCACCCTGAAAAAAGAAAATTATTTTTTTTTGTACTCCTTCACCGAAAGTATTGATTTCAATCTCCATTTTTTTGTGCTTTCTTCTCAATTTCATTTCGCCAGATTAAAATGAAGATACGATTACAAGTCTGCTGAAAATGCTTCAATCAACATCTTTACCTCGTAAGTTCGTACCTTTATCAATCGGGTTACAAAAAACTAAAGTGAAATTACCTCGGTATAAGTATTACTCAGGCCGGTGACCTGAATTTTACAAAGAAACGCTGGTTAAAGAAAAGTTTAGCCCGCTTTTTATCGGATTTAAATCTGGTCTTATGCATTAGGCCAAAAAAATATAAGAAAAATTCTCCCTCGAGATGGCTTCAGTAACATAACGTAAGACGTTATCAATTCTAAGTGATAGCCGACAAAAAAATACGAGCCTTAAAAGTTTATCCTGTAGAAGAAATCTCGTTGGAAATTTCCCTGTAATAAAAATGTACTCGCGGTAATCCATAAAAAATATAAATTTTATCATCGTAACATACGTCGGTACAATATTACTCTATTCTTTTTACGATGAAAAAAATTACTCGTATATGAAAAAATACGTACCTACTTCGGAGTTACGTCCTCTTTATTTACACATTTAATATCTAGGTACATACTTATTATACTTGCAAGATTGCAATTTGCAACTCTCTCGTATAATCTTTCTAAATTATTCTCAAAATGCCAGCACTCTAATTGCTCGCTCATTTAATATATCGTGCAGATTAATTGATCATAATAAAAGAAAATTTTTCATTCGCCCATCTCAGATTCTCCGAGAGAGTCTCAACGTGCTAAACTAACTTACATATTTTTCCGATGCAAATTTATTCATCGTAAACCTAACTCAATATAACGATTGGAGACTGAACTCGGAGGAGAGCCTTTGCCTGGAAACCATCTCGTTGTAATCTCTTCGTGGCGAATATTCGGTAAATAGGATATGTAAATTAGTCGTTATGTTATAAAGCAAATTAAGGACGTATTTCGCGCCGAGCCTACCGAATACGAAAAGTGGACAAAATATTTTTGTTATCATTGCGCCTGGATTTAATCTCATCCTCCCTCCATTCGAGATACTCTCCCCTCGGGTTCTTTTTAGTCGCTACGTACCAGCACTAGTTACTTTCGCTAAATATATAAAGTTTTATTGTCTTACGAGCGTGTATAAAACAAAAAAAATAAAAAATAAATCCCAAGGCAAGAACAACTCTTTTGCCATTTTCCTTCCAATGGTTGCGAATTTTCCGCACCGATTCGTTCGTGAATTTGAGCGTTTATATATCTCAGATGTTGTACTCGCTTATACCAATTAAACGGTATTTTTAATTGTGAAAAAAGAAGACTAATAAATTATTTTACTAAACCTCGCGATTATTTGCTTCGCAATAAATTTACTTTATTTATATCGCGTCCGTTTGTCACTTTTGTATTGGTGTAGTAGGCGAATTGCATTTGCAAAATCGCGATAAGTTCATTAATTTGGTTTCATAAGTTGCTCGCGTCGAGATTAGATATTTATTTATGATAAGTTCGAATTTCGCTCAAAGTCAATTTACTGAAAGTTTTATACCGCAATGAAATATACGTTCGATAGAGAGACGTGCGCGTGCGGGGGTGGAGAGGATTCGTCGACGGTTTCCTGAAAATAAATGAATTAATCTATGAGTCTGCTTAAGTACCTGTCTGGTTCGTTTCTTGGGGGAGCCAATTTTTTTAATCGTAATTAAAGGAAAAGTCTTGAAGAATCTGTAATGATGAAAAATGATAACTTTTTTCAATTTAATTGTGTGAATTAATCGACTTTTGGCCTTTTTCTTGAATGTACAAATGTGCTGAAGTATTCTCTAAGAAATGGGTAATATTTATAATTTTTTCAAAAAATAAAAAATTGATAAAAATCTGAAATCATAATAGAACTAGTCCGTAATCTCTCAAAATAGATAAAGTACACTTTCTTTGACAGAAAAACTTTATTTAAACGGAAATATCCCTTCACAAAATTTCCATTGAAGTTCTTCAAAAATTTGAAAATTTTTCATTAGGTAATCAATTGCAATTTGGCCAAAATTTTCATTTTTTGAAAATTATCAAAAATTTTCATTTTTTGAAAATTATCAAAAATTTTCATTTTTTGAAAATTATCAAAAATTTTCATTTTTTGAAAATTATCAAAAACTTGTTTTTTTTTTTAAATTCAAGATTTGAAAATGTTTAAAAAGTTATAATTATCACTGTAGCCTTTTGTATTGGACTTACAATAGCTTTCGTCATTATTGAAAAATTTTACTAAAATTTTCATTTTTGGAATAATATTATTAAAAAATTGAATTATTTTGAAATTCAAGATTTGGTGACTGTTCAAAAATTCCACCAGAGTAGCCTTTTTAATTGCATCTACAGTAGCTGTTTTCATTGGTCTAATGCAATTTACCTGAAATTTTCCTTTTTAGAAAATTATCAAGATTTTTTTTTTGGTTCAAAATTTGAAAAATGTTCAAAAATTAAATCATATCTTTTTTCATCAATAAATTGCAATTTGGCAAAAATTTAAATTTTTTGAATATTTTCAAAAAATTATATGTTCAAAACTTGAATTTTTTACACCATGATTAGCATTTTGCATGAGATTTGCAGTGGATTTCATTATTATTAAAAACCAATTTTGCTAAAATTTTCATTTTTCGAAATAAATTATTAATTAAATAAAAATTTTATAAAATTCATGGTTTGAAAATATTGTTAAAAAATTGCATCAGAGTAGGTAGTCTTTTGGACTTGCAGTAGCTTTTTTCATTAAGAAATTGCCATGTGGCTAAAATTTTCATTTTTTTAAAATTATCAAAAATATTATTTTTTTTTTTCAACATCATTATTTATTTTATTTTTTTCAAAATGTAAGTAATATCTTGAGATTTTTTCTGAAAAAGTTACAAAGTTTTACAAAAAATTAAAAAAAAATCTTGAAATTATTTTTTCGAGAAAAATTTTTAAAATCTTTCAAAAAATTACTGAAAAATATTTAATGGCACGAGAAATTTGCCTGCGTGAAAAATGGAATGAGAAAACATTGAATGTAAAAATTTTTGTATAAAAATCAATTTTTTTTTTTTGGATGTGTTTACTGTTTAATTACTAGATTATTACACCCAATGACAAGAGAGTTAGATTAGGTAGGAAGCTAAAAAATTTGATTCCAAGGTCTGGGTGACATGCTCTTTCAGTGAGTCTAATTTCAGATGAATTGGAGGTGAAGAGTTGGCAAGGTTCGCTTGTTAGGATAAAATTCGTAGAATTAAAGGAATTTTTTTTTTATAGGTAAACTTTTTTTTTCCAAAACAGTCCTCTCAAAAATGAAAAGTTCTGTCAAAATTGACGTATATTTTCTAATTTTTACGAAATTTGCTCGAATAAGGCGAATTAGGTAATCTTGGAATTATTGTAAAATATACAGTTAAAGTGAAGTGAAAAACCAAAGAAGAAATCATCGACTGTTTATTGTAAAAGAATATTTACTTCTTTGAAAAAATTCCGTTTCCTCGTTATCCTGTAAATATTTTTTTATTTCTTTTCTTGGCGATTTAATTTTATTGCTCCTCTGTAAATTTTATATCAAATTGAATTTCATACAAAACGAAAAATACCTGCCTACGTCATACTTTAGAATCTCAGCTCAACGAAGCGCGACCACTTGTCAAGAAAAAAACATTAGGTGCTCTATCTCAACTTTGGCACCAATATACGTACCACATGTTGCATTCGAAATTAAATACGATACGATTTGAACGTAATATCGAGCTCGTATGCATGAGTGAAATCCAATTGAACGGATAAGAAACGTCATGCCAGAACACGGATGAAACTTGAAGTGCAAGTGCAATTCGTTCCTATATTTAATACCCTTCGGAAATGTTGAATTTTCAATCGCTTGCAACTGTATCTGACGTATGAATTATATCCGAACAAAGATCCTTCCAAAGTAAACAGTTGCAGGCAATAACAAAATTCAATCCTCGCTTACTATTGACGTTGCAAGAGGTGGTGGCGCGCTGCAATCGTTCTTACTGATAAGAGTTGAAAAAGTGATCAAATGAATTTTTTATATGAAGAAATCTTCGTTTTTATATTGTTTTCCCAAAATAAAAGGCAAATTTTATTTTGTTTCGAATATATGTTATGTAAAATTTCGTGATCTTTCTAAAAATGCGTTAACCAACTTTCTACGAACGATATCTTCGGAGATATGTTAATGTGAAGTTCACCAGAACATTATTGGTATACAATTTTCACGCTCTTTTTAAGTTTCTTAGAGTTTGTTCTCAGTAATTATCTGCGAAAAAGTGATAAAAATTATTAATCACTCCAGTAATCACCTTTAATCACTAGTAAACACTGAACTGAAACGCGGTAAACATGAAGTGGTCAACTTGAAATAAAAATATCTCCGGAGTTATTGCTCGTAGAAAATTGGTAATTGCATTTTTGAAAAGAGCGTGAAATTTTACATAATATATGTTCTAAACAAAATAAAATTTTCCATCTCTTTAAGAAAAAAATTATGAAAATGTCAATTTCCTTATGTAAAAAATCCAAATGATCACTTTTACAAGTTTGTTTACATTTTTAGTTCCGAGTTTTTGCAACGTCAATAGCGGCCACATTTATATTTCAAGCAGCGAATGTGGGGTTTGGGGGGGGGGTAACTCGTGCGAAATATTCTTTCAAGTTCAAGGCGGCGTATATATCTCGTAATTTCTCTAATTACATCGGTGTAAAAATTCGCAGACGAGAAAAACCACAGAATGTAATTTTTTACGTCGACCTTTTCAGATAAAATTGGCGTCCGGTGTCTATTTTGGTTGTACGTTGACCTCAATGGAGCGTAACTTTATGGACCATAACGGAAAGCCCTCACGTGTGCTTATTCACATTTGGCGTGTAAAAGAAACCCCAAAACAAACGTGATAATGCAACAGTTATTGTAACTTTATCGTGCGGATATTTTCCTTTTATCACGAACTTAATCGTTTTTCAATAGAACACTTTGTACGATATGGCGATCGATTTGATGTTGAATGTGTTTACCTATTTGAACATATGGCAGCGGTAGGAAAAGAGGGATATTGGTTACAATGTACCTTGGGTTTTATTGCCACTGATACTAGGGCAGGGGTGCGAATTGAGGTGGAGGTTTGTTGTCTCGTGTAGGTGTTGATTTCATAACTAATAAATGGATTGTTGAAAATACGAGGCAGGTTGAGATGTGAGATGTGAAGTGCTCTGGTTTTTATAGTGACAAAGTTTTGGAAAAAAGAGCATAATTATGGGGATGTTTTAAAAAACAATCTTGATGAGAAATGCGATTAAGGTTTACTTACTGTGATTGGAAAATTTTCTCTCATGAAGGAAGAGAGGTGTCCAGGCGGTCCTATTTGTATGTTGGCAAATATTCTTCGTTAAAAAATTGCGAATATTTTGAGAAAATTTGTTATTTTTCAGAAATGAAAATTTATTAGGACATCGAAAGGATAATTTTTCAAATTTTTTGTAATTTTATTTTCAAAGAATTTCTAATTACCTATTTTTTTGAAAATTTGATTGAAATCACAGAAAATTTACTAAAAGTATTCGACTTTTTTTTACCAAGTTCCAAAAAATTGAAAAAAAAAATCAGAAATATTTTCACGACTTTAGGTAGGTATACTTAATAATTTCAAAATAACAGGAAAATCACAAAATTTTTTGATATTTCTTCACAAAGTTGTAGAAAAAGGTTCTCAAAACTTCAGAGATTTTTTTATAGCAGAGATTTTAAAAATAAAAAAATAAAAAATAACAAAATTTTAGAAAACTATCTCGACATTTTATAAAGTCACAAAAAATTGTGATATAATTTTTCACCACAATTGAAAAGTTGAAAATAATTTTTTTTTTAAATTATAGATTTCTTTCTCAAGTTTCCGAAAATTTTTTCTAGAATTTCTGGGAGTGATTCGGAACATTTTTAGAGAATTTTTCGCAGAACTGCAGACGATTCTTACTAAGTTTTAAAAAATTTTCAAAAATTTCCAAAGTTCGAAGATTAATTCAAAATTTCTTGAGAAGTAGTGATTTTACAAAATTATAGAGAACTAACATTTTTTTACAAAATTTTAAAAATTTTCCATAAAATTGATATACAAACTTGAAAAAATTATCTCAAAATTTCAAAAACTTTACAAAATTTCCAAATATTTTTCCACAAAGTTATTGAAAAATTTTCGCAAAACATCGGAGAATTCGCAATTTTTAAAATATCTCTTTTAGCACTTTGTAAAATTTTCAATAAATCTCAGAAATATTTTTTACAAAATTTCAAAACTTTTTAAAGAATTGATATGTTGAATAACAACAACAAAAAATTTATCAAAAACTGAAATAGGATTTTTAAAATTGTTTTTTTTTTTTTTTTTTTTTTTGACATAAGTTTATTACAATCTTAAGAGTATCTTAAATGAGTAATATATCTGACAATCAACTACTATGTATAGTTAATTCTATATGACATGTGCAGAGTAACTTTCCATTGAGAGTTATCTGCTATTTAAATTCTTAAATACTTATGACTAAATCGTGTGGTTTTTGACGTTTAAGGCGTCTGATTTGTACACTATTATCCAATAATTGGATAACTTCTGAATTTATATGTCTGTGTCTCTGATATCAATGCAACATCGATGTTTTCTTGGCTGAGGAAAGTTTCGAGCTCGTCCTTCCTTCTGACTAGTCCATCCGCATTCCACGTTAGGACCCTTATTGAAGTGTCCTGTCATTTTTTCTTGCTTTTGGGCTTGTTGCTTTTGGGTGAGTTTTCTAGTTGAGAAATTCTCTTGTACATTTTTTGGAGCAGGTTCCAGATGTCAGTCATGGTTGGCTGCTCGTCTACAGGTTTGTTGTTCGGAGTTTTTGCTGTGTCCTTTTTGGCTGGTTGTGCACCCGTTGTTTTCTGCACTTGGTTCTTATTACATCCTTTTGTATCATGGTCTGCTCCACACTTGACACATTTTGGTTTTCTTGCACAGTAAGTTTTGGTATGACCAATTTGCTGGCAATTTTTGCATTGAGGTAGCTCTCTCTTTTTTGTTGGAGGTTCTACCTTTACTTTGGTGTGTAGCATGAAAACCGTTTCAAAAATTGATTTTTTGTTTTCACGCGGTACAAGATATACATAGAAGAGAGGCAAGACCACCTTATACGATCTTCTGCTTATAATTTGTCCTGATTCGTCTTTTTTCACGTCTGTTTTTCTAATAACTACATTGGTAACATTAATAGCTTCATGGCCAATATTCAGCAATTCATCTTTAATGCCATCAACAGAGGTGGAAGGGTGTAACCATCTTATTACGATTTGGTAAGGTTTATCTTGTTTTAACTGATATGTATGGTGTTCAATACCATGCATTTCATGTTCTGAATTTTTTCGGATTTCCTCCAGCATGTTGTGCACTGCTCTGAAACATTTTTCATCTGAGCAGGCAATTTTCACGTCTCCGTTCGCAAGGGTTTGCATTATAGGAGTTTCACATCCTTTAATACTATCTAATATGTTCGTTAATAGACCAATGTTTTTGATATCACTTACGTATATGGGCGGAATACGTTTTTTGTTTGATTTAACTGTGTCACTGTATGATGGTTTTGACTCGTTGGATCCCTTTTTAGGGGTCCCATCTTCATTTGATTCGTTGGTTTTAGGAGTTGTCGGTCCACCAATTTTTCTTTTCTCCGTTTTCTGACTGCTGGTACTGGAAGTGAGATACCACATCTTGCAGGTATTTGATTTGCTGCTGCTGCTCTTCCACTTGTTTACATAACATTTGATTTTGTTTCGTCAGGTCGTTGTACATAGCCAACAACTGGCTGTACGTGGGGTCTCGGTCACCCATCGTATTTATTATCACGATAATGTTTCATAGAATATACGAGTACACGGCACTGTTTACGTTTGCGATATACCGTATTTCGATTTATTTTCAAAACAAAACACACGAATGGCGTAATTGTCAATTAGGTTTTCTACCCGTACATGCCGCACTGAACACGGTAACATACGTTAAAAGAATTTGAAAAAAAAAAAATCAGAATTTCTAAAAATTATCCAAAATTTTTGGAAATGTCAGTCTTAAGAGTAGTTTTCCACAACATTTAAAAAAATAAGTCTTTTTAATAAATGTTTATTGTTTTAAATAGGTATTGTTTTTTTTTTAACTTGGGAAAATTTTTCAAAAATTAAAAAAAAAATTATAGAATTTTCAGAGAATGCGTTAAAAACTTCAAAATAGTATTATTTAAAAAAATTAAAAACTGTCGTAGAATTTTTTACAACTTCGAACAAAATTTCTGAGAACCATCCCAAGTTTTAGAAAAGGTCATGAAATTTTTATAAAATTTCTAATAAAACTTAGATTTTTTTTTACCAAAATTCCACAAAGTTTTTCATAAGTAGGTACCTACCTACAGTTTTGAATTTTTTTTTAAATGTCTGAGAATTTAATACAATTTTGGAACCATTTTTCCCAAAACGGGAGAATTTTAAAAAATTCACAACATTTCTGAGAACCAAACAGCATTTTCCGCAAAATTATAAAAGTTTGAAAATTATCTTAAAATTTCTAATGAAACATTGGATTTTTTTTTTAAATCATGGACAATTTTTGCATAATTTTGGAGAATTGTCACAAAGTTTCTAATAAATTATTCTCAAAATTACCCGAGCGGCACACTCGATCGATAATATCGGAAGATGTAACGTATCGATAAAAAATCGTTTGAAAATCTATAGATGTTCTCACGATATTATAAAGATTTATCGGTACAATTTCATACGCAAAAAATCTAAAAACTATCGAATTCGATATTATTAAGATTTTATGACGATATTCGTCAACGATACTATCGACAAAGAATATTAAATTTATCGATTCCGATTTTCCACCGATTTTGTGCAGATATTTGAAACTACATTATCGACAAAGAATATTAAATTTATCGAATTCGATTTTTTAACGATTTTGTAAAGATATTTAATACTATATTATCGACAGATTATATGAAATTTCTCGACTTCGATATTTTACCGATTTTTTGACGACATTTGAAACTATATTATCGACAGATTATATTAAATTTATCGAATCCGATTTTCTAACGATTGCGTGAAGATATTTGAAACTATATTATCGACACGTAATATAAAATTTCTCGATTTCGATTTTTTAACGATTTTGTGACGATATTTGAAACTATATTATCGACATCTAATATGAAATTTCTCGATTTCGATTTTTTAACGATTTTGTGACGATATTTGAAACTATATTATCGACAAATTATCTGACATTTCTCGAATTCAATTTTTTAACGATTTTGTGAAGATATTTAAAACTATATTATCGACACGTAATCTGAAATTTCTCGAATTCGATTTTTCAACGATTTTGTGACGATATTTGAAACTATATTATCGACACGTAATATGAAATTCCTCGAACTCGATTTTTCAACGATTTTGTGGCGATCTTTGAAACTATATTATCGACAAATAATCTGAAATTTGTCGAACGATTTTTCAACAATTTTGTGAAGATATTTGAAATTATTTCCAAATTTTAAAAATTGGTGAAAATTTTTCTAAGTCCAACACGTCTGGAAGCACTAAACTGTCTATTATAAAGGTAGATAGTTCAAGCCCCACGGGTGGCAGATTTTTTATAATTTTTTTTTACTTTTTCTGAAATGATCCTCTTACTGTAACATGAATAATGTGTTTAGGCATAGTTTAATGTATTAATTATGCTAATTAATGATTTTTAATTATAGAAAAAAGCTAGTAAAAGACGAAAAATCGGAATAAAAATATCGATAAAAAATCGACAGAATATCGAATTCTATAAAGTGTTGCGAAAGTTCCGCCTAAATCGTGAAATTATCTTTCGATATTATGGATAGATTATCGATAAAATATCTTACTCTAATCTCGAAATTTTTACTAACTACAATTCGTCGATAATCTATCTATATATCGAAAGATAGTTTCACGATTTAGGTGGAACTAACGCGACACTTTATCAAATTCGATATTCTGTCGATTTTTTATTTCGATAATTTGTCGATTGTGCTGCTCGGGTATAGACATTTCTTCACAAAAATACTTCAAAGAATTTTCAATATCTAATTTTTTTCACGTAATTTCAGAAAATTCAGAAAAAACTGTAAATTTTTCAAAAAATGTGTATCATTTTTTTACATTTTGTCAAAACAAAAATTTCTGAAAATTCCCTAAAAATTGTGAAAAATTACGGTATAAAAATTTCTCACAAAATGACAGAAAATGATAAATTTTTTGTGTAATGTTTAAGGAATTTTTCAAATAATTTCGGAGAATGATTCACAAAATTTTCAAAGAATTTCTCACGAAACTTTACAAAATTCTTACCAGACTTCTAAAAGTTTTTCAAAACATTTCAGAAATTTTTTTGCTGATAAAAAAATAAATAAATATAAAAACAAATCTGAGTAGTCACTAAAATCTCAAAATGTTCTCGGAGAAGTTTATTCCCTACGAGCCAAAAATTTAACAACGCGTTGCAACTTTTTTAGCAAAAGTTGTCGTCTTGTTGACTTACAATCCCTAATAATTCCACCTAGGTGAATAATTTAAATAAAATAATATTATTAATGTGCTCTCGTTTTTAAGTAAAATATTGTTTAATTTTTGGTAAAGTACATTGGTATCATTTCTGAAAAATGGAAACGAGACAATAGAAAATTCGGAAGTTTGTCTTTTGGTTTTAAAATTAAGCTGAAGATGCCAAAAAAAATTTCAAAGTGAAAATTTTGATAAAACTGTGTTCATAAAATCTTCGCAGGTACAATTTTCATTATAAAACTCTGGAATGAACTTTACTTTGATAAAATCTCGGTGCGGAATTTCCATTTCGTATAATTTAATTCGCTTGCTCAACTCAAACGTCGAAATTTTTCTCCCTTTGTATATTAAAAATTCAAAGAAAAACTAAAGAATTAAAAAAAAATACACCTTTGCAATTTTTACAACGCGAATATTAATTTAGTTAAACCTTATTTATTAATAGAAAAACCTTGTGAGCCATGGTATTTAAGAAAGAAAAATGTAATTCCAGTTAATTAAATTTTTCACACTTTTCCTTTCCTCGCCTAATGCTTTGTTTTTCGTTTCTTTTTTTTCAGCGTTGATATTGTGCGTTCCCGAACATTCGTTGGTATTTTGGAAAATTCTGCGAGTTCTCGGGCAGCTACGAATTTCCATACCAGTGTTAATTATGCGACTGTCTTCCAGTTTTTATTTTTATCAGTATACCTTCGAACGTAACTTAATGCTCGAGAATCGTTTATATCAAATGACCAATTACGATAGCAACTACGAAGAAAATTTTAGCGATAGTAATCAAAGTATTCACAATAATACCTTCAAAAGGTACATCGATAAGACTGATATTTTAGACACCCTTGTAAATAATATTACCGCCAAAAATCAAGATGATGCGAGGTATAATCGCAATGATACCAACGAAGAGCAAATTCAACGTTTTAATAATATCAGCGAGTTTGAAGAATTCAAGCTGAATGTACTCAAGTCGCCCTTTCTACGGTTCAGATTCAATAACATCGTTCAGAATTTCACCAACGAATTGGAATCGATGAAGCATTTACTGCTACTATTGTCACCGCATTATACGTACCATTTCTCGAAGGTAGGAATTTTTTTCTTTTACTTTGATTTATATGTAGATGCGTTATCCTTTTTTGGGGGGAATTCTACGAGTAGTTACTATGTATGTGAGTTATTTACAGCACACGTGGATAAACTCACTGTTGTAGTTATACTCGTAAAAACGATTTCCCACTATACTACATATTATTAGTAATCCGAGAATATTGATAGTTTTCAATTTACGTTCCTGACAAAGTAAATCGAGCATTTTCTGTGACGAGATAAAAAACGAAAACAATTCCAAAATGATAAACGTTTTCGAATTTATATATTTTTAAAACGACGTTGATATCGGGATTCAGCCGAATTTTGGAAGAAAGTGAAACACGAGGTTCCATCTCTTGGGACAAGATAAGTTCTATCGAAGAAAAAAATTCTCGCAAGAAAGAATATTAGTAATTCCAGAAAAAAATTTAATCGAACAAATTTTTTTCATAAAAAGGTGATTTTTTTGAAAAATTTTCAAAAAATCTTTTTAAAAAATACCCACCTTAAATAATAATTTCTATCTTCGATTTGAAAGTGATCGATATTGATGTTTTTCAAGCGTAGAAATTTTTCGAAATATTTTTGAAAAATTTAAAATAACGAAGTAATTAAAATCAAAAATATGATCAACTTCTAATATTTTTTGAGCGCAAATAGATACTAAATTTTACGTATGGAAAATCGTTTTTCATATTTGAAGAGCTAAATTTTCGAGTCCTTTTTTTCAAGTTTTATTCCAGAAACTAATTTTTTTTTAAATAATGCACTTCAAAAGTTATTTTCAATTTTTGAAAAAAAAAATTCTTCAAAAAATTCAAATTCCTAAAAATAACCAGAAACACGTTATTTTCAAAAACTGAACACTCTGATGATTTTAGTTTCATTATCAATTTTGACATTTTTTTAGAGTTTTTAAATTCTTGGAAGGTAATTTTTAAATTTAAAAAAAAAAAGAATTTTCAATTCAAAACATTTTTTTTTTCAAATTATTGCTTTAATTAAGTGATTTCAAAAATTTTCTGTTTCAATAAATCGATTTTTGAAAAAAATTTCTTTGAAAATACATTTTCAATTAGTCTTATACCTAATATAATTTCTTATAAAAATGTTCAACTTCAAAAATTGATCTTCAAAAAATTTCAATTAACTAGGTAAGTAATTTGATACTCACTTGGCAAATTCTCATTACAAAAACTTATTTTTGATATATTGGCTTTTCTGAAATTTATCATTTTTAAATATTAATGAACAATGCATTTTCGCGAAAGTTCCACTTCAGAAATTGATTAAAAAATTTTGCTTAGGTACTTCAATTATTTTTTTAAGAATTTGGTACTCAAAAATTTTTATTTCGATGCCCAATTTTTTAAGGGAAAAAAATAATAAAATCAAAATCTAAACCCCCCTCCCACCCAAAAAACAGATAAATTATTATATTTTATTTTTAGTAAATTTTCGAAAATTTATTTTGTTTATTTTTCAGATGTAGGTATAAACTTTTGAAAATTAATTTTTAAAAATTTTAAAAATAATTTTCCTTTTAAAAAAACGTATTTTCCAAAAATTGATATTTGGAAAATTTTCATTCCGAAAATTTATTTTTAAAAAGTTTTTTTATCCAAATTCATGTATCATGATTTTTTTTTTTTTGAAAATTCATCTTCAAACTTTTCATAAAAAATAAATTTTTGGAAAATTTTTGATTCGAGATAAAATATTTAAAATGCGTTCCTCTTCAGAAATTCATGTTAAAATTTTTTTTCTTCAAAGTTAATTTTCTTAAAATTTTTACTTCTAGAATTAATTTTCTTTTTCAATTCTTACCTACCGAAAAAAATGTACCTACACGTATTATCAAAATTTTCTTACTTCGAAGAATTGATCTTGAAAAGGAATTTTTATCAAGAACTAGGTTCTAAAAATTGTTCATAATAAACTTTTCAACCCCTTCAAAAAAATTGTTTTGAAAATTTTTTCTCAAAAATTGATTTTTGAAAAGTTTTTACTAGGTACCTACAAAAAATTCTTAAACTCGATAAATTGATCTTCAAAAAGTATTTCTTACTTAAAAGCAAATTTTGAAAAATTTCTGTATCGTTTTTTGGATTGTTCCCTGATCAGATTTTTTAAAAACTCCTTCTTGAAAAATAGTTTTTTTGAAAAGTTTTTCTTTGAAGATTGATTTTTGAAAAGTGTTTACAATAAAAAAATGCGTCATAAAAAATTCTTACTATTTCAAAAAATTTAATTCTTGAGGATGCCTCTCCAAAAATTGATTTTATGAAAATTCTTATGTGGAAAACTGATTTTTAAAAAGTTTTCATTGCAAAAATGTATCATCAAGAAATTCTTAGGTCTTCAAAAAATTGGAAATTTTATCCCTCAAAAATTAATTTCGGAAAACTTTCTATAAATCAAACTTTTCAAAAAATTCCCTCGTCAAAAATTTATTCTTTGAAAATTCCCCCTCCAAACTTAATTTTTTGAATAGGTACTTTTATTTCAAAAATTGGGTTTATCAAAAAATTTTCAATCCAAAAATGTACTTGGGTATCATTTAAAAATTCTTATTTCAGGAATTGATCTTCAATAAATCCTACTTCAAAAGGCGTTTTTTATCAAAAATTGATTAGATATAGGTACAAATATTTTGACATCATTCTTCAAAATTAATCTCTTTTAATTTTTTTGATCATTCTGAATTTTTGAGAAATTTCAACTCATCAAAATACACAAAATCGTGAATTTTTTAGGACGGGTGAATTTGATTATTTTTTCCAATTGAGTAAATTTTCAAAAATCAATTTTTATTATCTAAATTTTTAAAAGTCTATTTTCCGAAGGTTTCCAGTTCAAAACTTTAAAAAATCAAATTTTTGAAAATCCCTTTCTAAAAATTCGATTTAAAAAAAATTTCTTTCCTAAAATTGATCTTTGAATAATTTTTATGCCGAAAATATATTTTTTTAGCCGAATTTTTTTAAAAAAAATTTAGGCTATTGTGTCCGACCCTAATTTAGAAGGAGGGGGGGTAGAAGAGTTCTGACCCCATTTGTTGACGTTTGGGACCAAAAGATGACAATCTGTCACATGTCACATATTTATATATATATATATTTATTGATAATTTTACCCCTACTTTTGGAACTCTGGGGCCGAGCCTAACAGGTCAAATGCGGTCAAACTTGATATGTAGGGTCCCCTCGGTGTAGGAATGATGCAAAAAAATTTTTGGGGCCCTAACTCAAAATTGGAAATATGACCCCTTTTTGAGGAAGGTGCGGGGGAGCCCCAATATCATGAAATTTTTTGAAACTTGCCCCAGGGATGAGAACTCTAATTACCTACACCATAGTCAAATTTCAGCCCCCTAAGTCATCCCCACCCCATTTTAGGGCCCAAAAAGTGGATTTTGGGGTCATTTTTTTCACGTTGATCAGGCTACAGACCCCCCAAATGGGGCTGGGGGGCCAAAATTTTCATCATGGCTCAAGTTTGTGCCCCTGATGTGCCTTTTGTAGGTTTCAACTTTTGGGCCCCCTTTGACCCCTGTCAAGGATCAAAAATCAAGATTTTTCACAATTTTTCATGTTTTTTCTCGCTTCCCGGTACGTTGATCAGCCTGCAGCCCAAACCAAATGACCTTGGATTCTGAAATTTGGTATTTAGGATAGGTAAGGGTCACTGAGATGCCTTTTGGGGTTTTTGACCTTTGAGCCTCAAAATTAGGGGTGGCCCCTTTTTGAGGGGGGCTCTAAAGAGGTCCCAATTTGACAAAAGTATTTGAAATTTCTACCAACAACAGTGACTTTGATTGTCTCCACTGTATCCAAATTTCAGCTTCCCAAGTCATCCCCACCCCATTTTAGGGCCCAAAAAGTGGATTTTGAGGTCATTTTTTCACGTTGATCAAGCTACAGACCCCCCAAATGGAGCTGGGGTGCCTAAATTTTTATCATAGATCAAGTTCATGCCCCTGATGTGCCTTTTGTAGGTTTTGACCTTGAAACCCCTTTTGACCTCAATACAGGGTCAAAAATCAATATTTTTCAAGTTTTAACCTGTCTTTTCTGACGCGTTGAACAGCCTACAGCCCAAACTAAAAGACCTAAACAATCGAAATTTGGGATGTAGGGTCAGTAGAGGTCACTGATGTGCCTTTTGGGGGTTTCGACTTTTGAGCACCATTTGACCCCCGTACAGGGTCAAAAATCATAAATTTTCACGTTTTAACCTCTTTTTTGGTGTGTTGGCCCTCGTCTGAAGAGCTGAAAGTGTGAAGGGGATTGAGAGCGAAGCCCTCAATCCTCTCCTGTCATGTCCCTATTGAGGGTAAAGCCCCCCAATAGGGGCATGGGGCGGAGCCCCCATCTGAAGAGTTGGAAGTGACGAGATGGTTGTGGGCGAAGCCCCCAACGCGGGGGTATGGGGCGGAGCCCCCATCCTAAGAGCCGAAAGTGATGAGAGGGTTGGGTCGGAGCCTCAACGGGGGTATGGGGGCGGAGCCCCCATCTGAAGTTGAAATCTTCAATGCAGAGAGGAACTAAAACTGAAGACAAAAACCTGACATTTTTAAACTGAATTTGAAGTTAAAACTGATATTGAAACTGAAATACCATGGATGAAAACGTTTTCAAAGTGGTACACTAACTTGAAAAAAAAAATTCGGCTGTCGCGGAGCATCTTGACTGCTACGCGTTTTTTTAAAATGTCTTTCAAATAAAATTTGTTTCATTAAATTTTGAAAAATGATGTTTTATTTAAAAAATTACCATTTTGAAAATTGATTTTCTAAAAATATGTCAACATGCCAAAAACGTTCAATAAAGCACCGTTTTCCAAAATTCATCAATTTCGATGTTTTTTGAGAACACTCCATCTAACCCCCCCCCCCCTAATGGGTTTAACGATTTAGTAAATTATCAACACAAAAAAAAGTTTAAAAATCAAAAATTTCAACTTGTAACAATTTGGTATTTTTTAAAATTGATGATTTTTGATAATTTTTATCAGTAGGTATGTTTATTGATTTTTTGAAAAATTCCAAGCAAGAGAGATATGTACCTATAGATTTTCCAGGAATGGGAGTGTAACTTATGCTACTTGGAAGTTATTAAAGTTGCATTTATAACTTTGATAGGCACCTATTCTGAAAAGCAAATTATTTAGATTCATTATAAGACTTTTCTAAAAAACAACAACAAAAAAAAACTGATTTCTCTAACGAAAAAAAAAAAAAAAAAATACAATTATTATGTTGCAGGATACATTTATGCGACTTATAAAACTATCGAGTAATTTTATCCGAAACAAAGCTGCTGTGAATTCCACGACGAAAACATCGGGGAATATATTTTCCAACGATTGTTTTCTACTGTCCGATATAACCAATGGATCCACTCGCGAGGTTTTATACCTTCACAAATCCAACGAGTAAGTAGAAATATTCGGACCAATTCGTCGAATCGTTAATTACAATGGCTCGAATTTCGATGTTCTTTACTTTTGAACTTTTTCAGTTGTGATAACTGCACAAAAGAGGAGAATTTTCAAATTACTTCGATGGTAAAAGATTCTGCCAATTGGTTCAATGAAAAAATCACCTTACATAGACGAGCCATGGATCCTTCAAAATGCAATAAAATGATCTGCGATGAATTCTCGTCCTATGGTGAGTATATTTGTAGGTAATAGAAATCGCGAATTAATTTTGTTCTAACGAATCGAATAATTTTTCAGATTTCTGGGACGACTTATCGTTGGATGTCATATTATTAATCCTTTTCGTCGTCATAATCGTGGTTATTTTCACGTCATGCATAACAATGGTTGCTCGGTAAGTTTTTCCAAACACATATAAAAGCCCTTTTTTTTTTCATTTTATTCGACTTACGACACACTTCGTCGTGTACTGGATTCTACCACATAACAATATAATTCCGAATCTGACGCCTATATAAAATCCATAACGACTTGGAATTTCGCTATTGAAAGTTTGTATTTTTTTTCTTCCAACATATATAAAGCAATTAGGTATCGAGTTCGGGTGCCTTTTTCTCGAGCTACATTTTTTATTATATTTTTTTTCACTCGAGTACGTCGCAAAGTGACAACAGCAGTAAAAAAAATCTCGACTGTGTCAATGCGGAATGATTTTACGGTTATCCTCATTTTAATGGCATCAATCAAACGAGAAAAAAAGTCAAAAAAGGGGGCAACCCTTGGTCGTGAAATTTGTATAGCGAAATTACGGCCAAATTATGGCACGATGCGTAAACTGGAGCGAATTTTTATCAACTTTGTAGTATTCCTATTGGCGAACATTTTTGATAAATCGAATTGTAAAAGTGTGCGGTAAATTTTTGCTGATTCGGTTCGCCATGTTCGGTTCTCGGTTACCATTTTAAATTGCTTCGTCGGCGTTGTACAATTTAATCGAATACGATGAGACGTTTTTTCCCTTTCATTTCGACGTAAGCCATTTGAAGTCGTTCTGTGAGAGGCTGCTGAAAGAGAAAAAGCGTCGAGTAATTTTTACGTAGTTTTTAACTCTTGTAACATGGGCTAAATTACAAATTAGCTCTTATATATGAATATGTGTCACAAACCATGCTCGTTTCTAGCCACCGTAATTGTTTCATTGTTCGGACATTACCGTATTGTCATTCGGCATTATGGTATTTCGAAATGCACACCCCGTAGATATGGCTATTTCGACCGATGTGATGTCCGTATGTATATACGTATGGCTAACCATGGTACGAGTACTTACCCCTCCTTTGTGCGGGCTTCCTCGACGAGTGTGGCATATTTCCAAACCCAAACACGAGTTTGGTGGCTCGAGCATTCCGGATAATTGAATTTTTTCATTTACGCCCACGTCGTATAGGATTTGTGACGAATAAATTGCCCATCTAGGATGAAAATTTCTCGCCGTTGTGGACTTGTTGTTTGATCGATTTGCAAATTGATGGATTCGGTGTTTGCGGATATAGAAAATGGAATTTTTCGGTGTCCTTCGTATCGGTATTGTGCTAAAATGAATAATTTAGCGCATAGTTGGGACAAATATGATGGTTTTTTGGAATAAATTTTTTCAGAAATTATTCAAAAAGAATCCATTTTTTTTTCCAAAAAAATATATTATTTTTATTTAAACCGTGATAAATTTTTTTAAAAATAATTCAAGTGCATCAAAATTTTATTCGAAAATGAATAGATGAAATTCTCCTTGAAAAAATTTTTCCTTCTTGAACCACCCGAGCAGCACAATCGACAAATTATCGAAATAAAAATCGACAGAATATCGAATTCGATAAAGTGTCGCGTTAGTTCCGCCTAAATCGTGAAATTATCCTTCGATATATAGATAGATTATCGACGAATTATAGTTAGCAAAAATTTCGAAATTATAGTAAGATATTTTATCGCTAATATATCTATAATATCGAAAGATAATTTCACGATTTAGGCGGAACTTTTGCGACACTTTATCAAATTCGATATTCTGTCGATTTTTTATTAAGATTTTTCGTTTTTTACTAGCTTTTTTCTATAATTAAAAATCATTAATTAGCATAATTAATACATTAAACTATGCCTAAACACATTATTCATGTTACGGTAAGAGGATAATTTCAGAAAAAGTCAAAAAAAAATTATAAAAAATCTGCCACCAGTGGGGCTTGAACCATCTACCTCCTGCATGGTAATCCTCTTCCTTAACCACTATGCCATACCTTATCGTTGAGGAATTAGCAATAAAACGCTTATAATAGGCAGTTTAGTACTTCCAGACGTGTTGGACTTAGAAAAATTTTCACCAATTTGGAAATAATTTCAAATATCGTCACAAAATCGTTGAAAAATTTCAGATTATTTGTCGATAATGTAGTTTCAAATATCGTCACAAAATCGTTGAAAAATCTAATTCGAGAAATTTCAGATTACGTGTCGATAATATAGTTTTAAATATCGTCATAAAATCGTTGAAAAATCGAATTCGAGAAATTGCATATTATGTGTCGATAATATAGTTTCAAATATCTTTACAAAATCGGTAAAAAATCGGATTCGATAAATTTAATATAATCTGTCGATAATATAGTTTCAAATGTCGTCAAAAAATCGGTAAAATATCGAAGTCGAGAAATTTCATATAATCTGTCGATAATATAGTATTAAATATCTTTACAAAATCGTTAAAAAATCGAATTTGATAAATTTAATATTCTTTGTCGATAATGTAGTTTCAAATATCTGCACAAAATCGGTGGAAAATCGGAATCGATAAATTTAATATTCTTTGTCGATAGTATCGTTGACGAATATCGTCATAAAATCTTAATAATATCGAATTCGATAGTTTTTAGATTTTTTGCCTATGAAGTTGTACCGATAAATCTTTATAATATCGTGAGAATATCTATAGATTTTCAAACGATTTTTTATCGATACGTTACATCATCCGATATTATCGATCGAGTGTGCCGGTCGGGCATGATTATTTTTTAAATTTATGTTCAAAATGAATTCCACGAAATTAGAATTAAGATGTTTTTTTCTCTAAAAATAAGAGACATTTCTTTAAAAAGAAAAAAGTAAGGGAAAAGAGATACATATATTTACTAAAAAAAAAGGTAGGTAAGACGTAATGATTCTTTTTTTTTTTTTTTAATTGAGAGATTCTTTTCTTCAAAAATAAACTTCTTTTTTTCCAAAAATCAAAATTTTAGAATTAGAGATTACTTCATCGAAGAATAAATAAGATTACTTCTTACTAATTTTTTTTTTAAAATGAGAATTTATCGCCAATTGTTTTTAATTTTATTTTTTTTAAAAATGTGACCAAATCTATGAAATAGAAAACCCTTAATTATTCAAAACAAATCTAAAAAAAAAAAAATTGTCTCAACTCGTAAACTTGAAAGTCTTCAAAAGTAGGGTTTTTTTTAATGAGAAAAACTTTCCAAAATTTAAAAATTTTGAAAAATTAAAAATTTTACAAATGTAAAAATTGATTTTTTTGGAAAATGAAGACTTTTCAAAAATTAATTTTTTTATACCTACTAATTTTTCAAACCACGCAAAATCGATTTTTCTCAACTTATGATTTTTTAGATAATATTATTATTTTTTTAAATTTGGAATTTTTTATTTGAGTGAACATTTTTAGAAATAAAAATTTTTGAAAATTTGAAAATTGATTACTTCAAAAATTTAATTTTTTTCAATCCAGAACTTTTTAATAGAAATCAAAATTTTTAACAATTTAAAATTGTTCATAAATTGAAAATTGTTTAGAAAATAAAAACTTCAAAAAGGCAAAAATAATTCAAAAATTGAAAATTAGAAATTTTGAAAAAAAATAAACAATTATTTTCAATTGAAAAATTTTCAAAATTGACAATATTTTGAAATCAAAAATTATTTGATAACTGAAAACTGGAAACTGTTTCAAAACAAATATTTTTTCAAAGTTTAAAAACTTTGGAAACTGAACGGGACATTTCAATTTTTATTTATTTTTTTGTTTGTTTGTTTGTTTGTTTATTTGGATTAAAGTGACTTCGGCCATAGTTTGATCATTTCGTCACTATGAAAAATTCAATATTTACTCTTTTTTTACAAATGAAAGGTTAGATAGGTGATTAAAAATTGAGAGCTTTTCAAAAATTGAAATTTCGCAAAAACAAATTTTTGAGAGGAGGGGGAGAATTATGAGTCATTATTTGAGTGGAAATGGAAAAATTTTGGTTAGGTACTTCTTTAAAATTTTAGATTACGTAAGTTACTTTATTTTCAAATTTCGCTCCGATGTATGTTATGATGACATTTTATTACAATTTTCTTTTTTTTTTTTAGTTATAAATTTTACAATACAACATTTTATAGACATTTTTATTTTTAATTTTTTTTTGCAATCCAATTTTTCAATTTACAATTCTAACATGGTTTCTGCATTTTTTTTTTTTTTTTTTCATTTTGTTAGCGAACTAATTTTTCCCAAAAAACATTGTTTTGGAATTTCTTCATAATATTATAATACAATTTTTAAAATTTTCACGTAATTGAACAATTTTTTTTCTTCAGCCTATTATTTCAGTTCAATTATGAATCCAATAGTTTTATTGTCAATTGTTTTGGGTTTGTTAAAATAATAGCAAAATTTCAAGATAGGTAATAAACATATTTTTCAAATTTTGATATACTTAAGTATTACTTCCACAAAATTTTGTATTCTTTTTTTTTCGCAAATATTTTTTTAAATTTTAATTTATACTTAATTAGGTACCTATACGAAAATTCTTCAATTTTTTTTTCAATTTTTCAAAATTTACAAGCCCACAAAAGAACCATTCCATTTCTCATCACTAATTTGCATCGTATTATATGAAAATGCGGCATAGATTATCTAATTACCATTTCAAAGGAACTGACCCAGTGGTCATTTCTGTAGTGTCCTTCTGGTGCTTTCAAACGATTAGAAATGCGGGTGCGAGAAATTTTCTATAAAGAAAAGTGAGCTTACCGTAAACAGAATATGAAAACATATTTTAGATTATATACGAGTAGTAGGTACTTTTATGACGAATTGATAGACCTAGTTCAAAATTTTGAAGATAATGAAAAAAAAATTCAAAATACCTATTTTGCTGGTTATTTAAATTTCTCAGAATCTTCAAAAAATTTCTCTCTCAGAAAATTTGTTGATTTTTCATTTGAAGAAAAAATAAATATTTTTCAAGGATTTTTTTAAAATAAAAAAATTACAAAATCTGACTCCAAAAAAGTTTGAAAATTTTACAAAAGGTTTTTGATTTTGTTTGTATGAATAGGTATTTTGCGAGAATTTCTTCCTGAAAAATCAAAGTTTTTTGAAAATTTTGTGCTAGAAAATTTTTATTTTATCTAGAAAAAAATTTACCGTATCTTTACATTGTTTTTAAGACTATTAATCCACAGGTTAAATTTAAAAATAAATTATGCCCAATTGCCCATACAAATATATTTCAAATCCTTACAGCCAACTTTGTTTATTTATGTTTGAAAAAATTCTAAATTGCTTTGTTTGGATGAAAGGAGGCGTCGCGTCGTATTCGCGAAGTAAGTAATTCGTATTCCGAGGTTGAATTTCCTCGAGTAATACATCGCCGAAGCTTATTCACGTGTACTAAAAATATGAACTTGGTATTGCGTGGTAGTACATTACACTGTACACACAAACTATAAATGTAATAAATTTGAACACATTTTGAAACCGCGTAAAGTCGCACAGTGTATTTCTACGGTTAAAATTTATTGACCATATTTCGCCGATAATTGCTTCCTCGACGCATTTCAAACGACAGCTCGGAATAATTGCAAACATTGAGTTTGAGAAAAACATGTTTCAGGCCAAAATAAGCGTGCAAGTACACGAAACTACTGTATTAGGCTAATAAAAAAAAGCATCATTTTTATTTCAAATTAATTTACCGAATGGAATAAAAATAGGACACCGAGCGAGTTTGAGACGTATTATAAAAATTCTAAATACTTAAACAAGCCCTTTAAATCTAATACAGGGTGCGATTTAGTTACATAAATAAAATTTCCAAAGTGTTAGCCGACATAAAAATAAACTTAAAATTCTGCATGGGCGCTGTTAACGGCAATGACGCGTTATGGGGTGAATTTAAAAATGTAGAAATTTCCCTGCCCGTTTTTTTTTTGCGGTCTGAACGATGAAATCTTATATACCGGAGTAAAGTGATTATAAAATATCAGTAACCGGGTCGTAAACCGGCAACTTGTCACTTTTTACCAGCCTCGTAAAGTTTTTAACAATTTCTCAAGTGCGCGTTAAATATTTAAGCGAAAATTTTTACGATTTTCAAATATAATTGGCAAAACTTTTATAACTGGATAGTTCACGAGCAGAAAAATCATTATCTCGATTCAATGTACTTTTTATGTCTTTTACCTACAAGTTTGAAATGAGTGATGAGTGTAGAGTATCCTATCTTGGAACGATTAGCGAGTTTTTTGGCCCTTCAATGTCGAAATTTATGATGTTGAAAATTATTATTTGAGTGCAATAAAATCGTAGAATGAGTCGCATTTATTGAAAGTAGGTAAAATAATTATTAGAAGAGCAGAAAAAAGTATCAAAATTAATGAAAAAAAGAAATGTTGTAGGAGAAGCCTCATTTATCGAAATCAAATTTAGTAGAAATGAAAAACATTGTAGGAGGAGCCTAATTTATCAAAATCAGTAGAAAGAAGGTAGTGTGTAGGTGGAGCTTTGTTAATAGAAATCAAAAGTAGTAGAAATAGGAGGTAAAGTAGGCGGGGCCTTATTTATCAAAATCGAAATTAATAAAAAGTAGAAATGATGTAGGAGGAGCCTTATTTATCGAAATCAATATTAGTAGAAGTGGGAGAGAAGGTAAGTGGAGCCTTATTTATTGAAATCAAAATTTACTTACAAGGGAACCCGAACCTCGTCAACTCGTCACCTCCGATTGAGCTGAAATTTGGCTCACTGAAAGAGCATGCCACCCAGACCTCGCAACCAAATTTTTAGCGGCCGAAGTTGATTTTTTTATTTTTGGTGAATTTTTGAAAATGGCTAAAACTGCCTCCAAAAAACATTTTTTGAAAAAAAAGTATTGTAGATTTCAAGATTGAATCCTGAAAATTGGTTTGTACACTAAAGTCAACCTCCCGAGTCGATTGGCACCATTTTCGAAGCGATCTGAAGCCTCCAGAAAAAGTTAACTTTTCTCCAGCATACTGGAATCTCTCCAGAGGGCAAAAGTCAAAATTTTCTGGAGGCTCCAGATCGCTTCAAAAATGGTGCCAATCGACTAGGAGGTCGACTTTAGGGGGTAGACGAAGTTTTGTGTGATATGCTGGAGAAATTGATTTTTTGGAAATTTTTAAAAAATGCAGAATTTTCAAGTTGTTAAAAAAACACGTGTGAACTCGTCACCTCGGATTTTGGATTCAACTACGTCAATCGATAGATGACATCATATTAACGCTAGGATTAAATTTTCAGCTGCCGAAGTTAATTACAGCGCCATCTGGAGCTATTCCAGTGCGCTGGAGAAAAGTCAACTTTTCCTGGAGGCTCCAGATTGCTTCGAAAATGGTGCCAATCGACTCGGGAGGTCGTCTTTGGTGTGAAAACCGATTTTCAGGATTCTATCTTCAAACTACAATTTTTTTTTCAAATAATGTTTCTTTGGAGGAGGTTTTAGCCATTTTCAAAAATTCGCCAAAAATCGAAAAATAAAATTCAATAGCTAAAAATTTAGTTGTGAGATCTGGGTGGCATGCTCTTTCAGTGAGCCAAATTTCAGCTCAATCGGAGGTGAGGACTTTGCGAGGTTCCCTTGTTGGTAGATATGATAAAAAAAAGTGGGAAGAGACCTATTTATCAAAAAATAGAAATTATTGGATAGTAAATTTTTCCTTCAAATTTCAAAATGCAGTAGGAAAAAAAGTAGAAATTGATATTGTGAATTGTAATGAGTAGAGAGATTTTTTCTTCTTTTTAAATTAGGTTTTGTACCCTCCATCCAACCATCAAACTTTCAATTTTTTAAAAATATGCCAAAGATATTACTTAGATATAGTAAATTTTGTGCCATTTCAAACCGTGTGTACTTATGAAAAATTTTTACCAATTTTTCTCATGGAGAAATTTCAGTTTTATTTGTATTGGATGCAGTGCTGAAGTTACCCAACTAGTCCTCAAATGTTTCTAATGGTGAGCGAATAACTATTTATCATAATAAGTATAAATTAATAGAGATAAGGAAGGATGTAGGAGGAACATTGCTTATCAAATAAAAGTCAGTAGAAATAAGGAACAGAGTAGAAGGCGTTTTATTTATCGAAATGAAAATTAGTAGAAATGAGGAACAGAGAAGGAGGAGCTTCATTTATTGAAATAAAAATTAGTAGGTAGATATGAGAAACAAAGTATAGGAGGAGCTTCTTTATCCAAATAAAAATTAGTAAAAATGAGGAACAGATATAGGAGGAGTTTCATTTATTGAAATAAAAATCAGTATGAATGAGAAGCAAAGTAGGAGGAGCTTCATTTATCGAAATAAAAATTAGTAGAAATGAGGAAGAGATGTAAGAGGAGTTTCATTTATCAAAATAGAAATTAGTAGAAATGAGGATCAAAGTAGGAGGAGCTTCATTTATCGAAATAGAAATTAGTAGAAATGAGGATCAGAGTAGAAGGAGCTTCATTTATCGAAATACAAATTAGTAGAAATGAGGAACATATGTAGTAGGAGGAGCCTTATTTATTGAAATCAAAATTGATAGTGACAAAGAGAGATGTACTAAGAGAAGCCATACATTTGTTGAAATAAAAATTAGTAGAAATGCAAAAAGAAGCTCTATTTAACAAAATAGAAATTAGGTAATTAGAAAATTTTAAATAATATATTATCTACATTAAGAATCAATAATTCATATAAATCATAAATGTTCAAGTAGGTAATTCATATTATTTTTTTATTTAAAAAAAAACTTTTCACATACATTTTTGTCTCTCCAGCTAAGCTGCATCAAAAAAGTAACGATTATTAATTCATTTTTTTGTACCCAGCCCAGCTTGTCGCGTCGTGTACGTGGAAATGAAGGTTATCTCAAATTCAAGCTGTAGATTTTTCTCGTTCAATTCAAATCTCCATTAGAAATTCTCATTTAAATCTAGACATACGATAAACGCGTCTATGTAAATGAGATGACATTTGAAAACGCGTCGCGTCGACTCGACATGTAAGGTTTGAATTTTGAAATATTAACAAATGAACAGTCTACCTACGTCAGGGTCAACACGTTGTCGTCATCAGCGTCATGTGCCTTATCAAACTCATAATTAATATTTGTCACATGTGAGTACAACTGATGGAGTTCGCTGGTAATGTTTTGTATTGTTGATGAATCATTTTAGTCCTTTAATGTAAAACAAAAGCGCTAAAAGGGTTATTTGGTTTACTGGTTTAGTGATGGGCTATTGTTTCGTTTCGTGCACTTTTTTTCCTTTAACTTTTCGTGTTAATTGATGGTTTTGAAAGGAGCTTGTCCCATAAGTGGGTCGAATGAAGGTTTCAATACTGTGTGGTTGATCTCGTGGAAAAAGAATTGTGATAAGTGATTTTGCTAACTGACTGTTTTAATCTCGGAGTTTCAACTTGAAAAATTTTTTTTTTCTTTCATTGCAATTTTTTTTACCTTTTCATTTTTTTTTCATAAAAAAAAAATCTGGAAAAATATCGATCATGTTTCAAAAAAAATGTTCTAATTTCAAATAAAAAATTAGAAAAATTAAGAAAGAGTTTTGAGAAATTTTTTCAAACATTAACAGCAACAACAACAACAACAACCAGAAAAATTCAGAGAATTCTGAGTAAAAATGAGAAAGAATCTCATAGAAAATGAAATCTAAGTTGGTAGAAATCAAAAAGTTGAGAAAGAATTCGATGTAAAAGTTGAAAAAAATAAATCGAAAATGAAAAATATTTCTCTTTTTGAACAAAATATTATTTTTTCAAAAAATTGAAATGTTTTTGAATTTTGATGAAAAAAATTGAAGAAGAAATTTTTTTAAACACAATTTTTTCTTATTTTATTAAAACAAAGTTTTCAATCATTTTTTTGATTTTTTTTTTTATGTTCTGTTTAGAGAATTTGTTTAAAGATTTTGTTAAAGCAGTTGTATTTTTTTAACGTTGTCGGAAACAATTACTGTTAAATTTTAATGAAAAACAATTTTTCCTGTTTTTTTTCTTCAAATTTTGTGTTTTAAAAATATTTTTAAAACATTTCATTTTTGCTGAATGAATTTCTTTAATTCAAATTCTTTTCACTTTCTAAAAATATTTCTTCAATTTTTTTTAAAGATTTGTATGGAAAAATTTCTTGAATTTGGCTTGAAATTTTTTTCGAAAAAATGTCTCGAGTCTTGTTTGGAATTTTGTTTGAAGAAGTTTCGAAAATTTTTCAAATTTTCTGGAACGAATTTTTTCCAAATTTCTTAAACAATGTTTTTTTCAAAACTTGTATTTGCTAATTTTTCCAAAACTTTGATTTGAAATGTTCTAGAATTTTTTGTTTAACAACTTTTAAAAAAAATTAATTTTAATTTCAACGGAATTGAGAAATTCTACGAAATTTTGAAAATTTTGAAAAATTATTATTTATTTACAAAAATGAGAAGAAATTGTTGATACGTTGATAATAATAATTATTTTGGTGAAATTATTCTGAAAAATAAATTTTAAATTCTAGATGAAAAAAGTAATCGAAAAAATGAATAGGTCTACAAAGAAAAAAAATTGAAATTTTATAAAAAATTTTTTAGAAATTTTAATAAAAATAATACAATTTTTGCATGTTTTGGAGGGAGGGAGGAGATGAAAAAGGGAAAAGAATGAACTTAGCTTTTCAGAAAAAATTCTATCTAGCCTGTTTCGTAAAGAAATGAGATGATAAAGAAAAAAAGGTCGATATTATGTGGTAGAATCAGAAATATTTTCGTTTATAGTTGTACTGGTATAAATGCATATCGATATCCCATGGTAATGATTACCGTGCCTTTTAGCTTTTTAATTAATTATATTTTGTTTTTCTCAACTTAGGAAACAGTATGTGACCAGACGCAGAATGAAAGATCCGTGTAAAATTTTACTCACTTCCGAAGACATCGTCTTTCCACAAATTAGCGAACCAAAACGGGTGAGTTTGTTTTTCTCATTTTTCATTTCCCAATCCCTTGTTCTCCATTAAACATCGAAGCGAAAAAAGAGAAAAGAAATACCACGAAATGTGTCCTGCAGGCTTCTTAGCTTCGCAGGTAGCGATAAAGGAGCGCGAGAATCCGACGTTGGGAGCTTTTATAAGCCAGTGTTACTTTAGTTTTTGAAATTTTCATTAAGATAAATTAACTTTTGGCTATCATGGCTGCGGCCCGGATCTCTCTGCAGGTGGAAGAAGGCATAGAAGCGATGTTATGTTGCTGGCTGCAACAATTACACGAATTCGGCGGACCGGAAGTAGATAAGCCGGATTTATTAAAAGGTCCAGACGATTCGGATAAATCGTTTCCTTTGAAACACGTTAACAGCAGTAATTCAGTCACAAAGCCGATCGCGTCCAACGAAATTAAAGCCAGATACAATGTAAGTTTTTAAGTCTAATTCAGGTTCCAGTAAATGAACCTACGTACGGTTTAAATTTTTTATCGTTGGATTGCTCATATGTTTTTGTTCAAAGGGAGATTTAGTCCAATTGAAGGATATACCTGTTCACGATGGATCATTTGAATTACGTAGTAAATCGTTGAATGTGTTGATGATGGTAAATATCTGAATTAACCTCTGTATGATCCTATATGAACTGAACTGAACTGAGCTGAGCTTTACTCGTGTTATTGCATCTCGTGTATATTATTTGCAGATTCACGGATTACGTCATGAAAACTTGAATCCGTTGATTGGATTGTTAGTAGATCCGGCTAGGCCTGCTTTAGTGTGGGAATACTGTAGTCGTGGGTCTTTGGAAGATGTATTAATACAAGACGAAATTAAATTGGATTGGAGTTTCAGACTTTCGTTGCTAACTGACTTAGTTAGGGTAAGTAGATAAGCTAATTAAATACCTACTAACGAGTTGCTAATTTCTTTGTTTATAAAAATTTTACGCACGTTATGTTTGTATTTTGCAACACGTGAAAGCTTATTCGGTTGAGTGCGATTTGATCGCATGTAAAATTTATTCTATACAAGATAACAAAACATTTTTCACGGAATTCCTGTTTTCCTAAAAAAATACGTATACTCGAGGAAAGAAATTTTTCACGAATTTTTATAAATCTGTTACCATAAAATTTTCCTCAAAATATTAGAAAATTTTTTTCGAAATAACAGATAATTTTTCAGGGAATGTTACGAAATTTTCACCTTTTTTAAAATTTTTAAATAACACATCCTCAGAAATGTTCAGAATATCTCACTGCATTTTTCTCAAAACATCAAAAAATTGTTCTGTTTAATATTTCAGAGAATTGTTATTTTTTTACAAAATATTTATACTTAGTCCAATTTCAGAGAATTTTTTTCAAAACCCCAGAAAAAAATTTACGAAGTCTTATTAAAGAGCTTTTTAAAAAATTTCAAAAAAATCATTGTAATTCTTCAGAAAATTATTTTTTTTACAAAATTCCAAAAAAAGTTCACAAAATTGCAGAAATAAATTTTTCAAGAAAATTTTTATAGCATTTTTTAAAACTGTTTACAAATAACTCTAAGAATTTTTCACAAATCATCAGAGAATTTTTCGCGATACTACTAACAAATTTTTTTTTGAGGAATCCTGAGAAATTTTTCAGAAAATTTACTCGTAGAAAACTCCAAAAAAATGTTAAATATTTTTTTGCAAAATTTCAGATGACTTTTCACACAATTTCACTGCATTCTCCCCCCCCCCCCCCTCCCCAAAAAAAAAATCGGTAAATTTCTGGTTAAATTTCACTGAATTTTGTTTCAAAATCCTAGAAAATTTCCAGAGATTTTCTCAAAAACCAGAAATTATTTCTTACAAAATTTTAGTGAAAATTTTTTCAAAAAAATCAGAAAAACTTTTCAATTTTTTAGGTAGGTACCTAATGATTTTTACTATTGACAGAATATCTTCTTTTTTGTTTTTTTTGAAAAGTTGCAGAATCAATGTTTAACAGAATTTTGTAAAATTATATTTACAAACTTTTCATAGATCCTCTTAAAAATTAGAATTTCCACAAAATACCAGAAAAAATTTCCTGAAGTTACTAAAAAAAAATCGAGAAATTTTGGGAAATTTCTGTGAAAATTTGTTCTTACAAAACCACAAAAATTTTCTAAATATTTTTGGAAAAATTTCAGAATAACTTTCAAAAATCTTAGTTAATTTTCCACATAGTTTCACTAGACGGTTGAGATCATCTTACCACATTTTTCTCAAAACATCACAAAATTTCTTACAAAATTTCAGAAAATGATCATTCATACTAACTCAGAGAATCGCCAAGCACCTATTTTTTTTCTTACAAAACTTTTAAAGCAAAATTTCAGAGAATTTGTTTCAGAATCCCAGAAACATTTTTTAACAATTTCCAGAAATTATCACAAAAATCTAAACATTTTGTACAAGTTTTTACTTAAGAGTTTTTCAGAAAATCTAAAAAATCATTTCAATTTTTTAAAAATTATTTCTTCTTCGAAATTCCATTTTTTCCCCACAAAATTTCAAAAAACTAAAAGTTATTAAAATTAATTTCCATAATATAAGTTTAAGAATGTCTAACAAAAAGCCTAAAAGTCATAATTTTTTTTTTAAAAAAAACTCGAGAAATCCTTTTGGTTAGTGTTGCAATATGTGAAAAAAATTTTTTGAAACATTTCACAATCTGTTACATTTTTACAAAAATTTTATAGGATTTTCGAGAAAAAAAAAATCCAGCAAGATTTTTCCCAAAACAATGAATAATTTTTCAGAAAACTTTTTTTTTGGGAACACCAGATGTGCTCTTACCTATTGTAAATTTTTCACGACTATCATGAAAATCAATCGTTGAATTTTTAAACAAAATCCCAAGGAAAGCATTAAATGAAAATGATTCATCAAATTTTGGAACCAACGAATTTTTTCGAGGAAAATTTTTTTTCAATTGTTTTTAAATTGGAAAATTTTTGCAATATCTTATCCTACAAATGTAGGGGTTTCAAGTGGTATAATTCCGAGAGGAAGAGATATTCGTCAAATTTTTGGATCAAAGAATTTTTTGGGATCAATTTTTTTTTCAAAATTTTTTTGAATTTACAATTTTTCGAAATATTTAACAATACAAATTGTAGGCCTTCTAGTAGTATAAATTTGAGAGTAAATTTCACTAATTTGGAGGGAAATTATTCATGAAATTTTGGGACCAACAAATTTTCTGGGATAAATTTTCTAAAAATTATTTTTAAATTGGCATTTTTTCGTAATATTTCATTCTATAAATTTAGGACGTCTAGTGGTATAATCCCGAGAGGACCCCAATTAATTTGAAGAAAAATATTAACCAAATTTTTGGATTAAAGAATTTTTTTAGGTAATCATTTTCAGTTTTTTTTATTAGGTTTTTTTTTTATTGGCAATTTTTTTGTAATATTTAAGCCTACAAAATATGTAGGTCTCCTGGTATAAATTCAAAAGGAAATCACACCAATTTGGAACAAAAATTATTTATCAAATTTTTTGAATCGAAGAATTTTTTCTCGGCCAAGTTTTTTTCAATTTAATTATGTATTGGTAATTTTTTGGAAATATTAATCTTAGAAATGTGGGTCAACTTGTGGTATATGTATATTGAAGAAAATAATGGATCTAGGTATTTCGAGGTTTGATGTTCAATGTTCAATTTCTCAAATTGCAGACATTTTTCTGGTATAATTTTTTCCAACTGTTAACCCCACAAATGTAAGTTTTAATGCTGTATAAATTGAAGAGGAGAACTTCCTAATTTTGAGAAACATTATTGATCAAATTTTTTGTTTTGAAGAATTTTTCCTCAGATAAGTTTTTTTCAAATTGATTTCAAATATTTACAATTTTTTTGCAATAATTCTATCCTACAATTGTAAGTTTTCAAATGATTTAAAACTGGTAAAAAAAAAATATTCATAAAATTTTTGAATTAAAAATTTTTTTGGGATCAATTTTTTCAAATAGGTATATTTTTTTTTTTGAATTTGCAATTTTTTTACAATATTTAATCCTATATATTTTCTAGTGGTATAAATTCGAGAGGAAATTCCACCAATTTATAGAGAAAAATGATTCATCAAATTTTCGGATTGAATTCCTAATAATAAAGCAACTCATTTTAATTGTTATTATGCCAAAAAATTGTTCATTTTTTTTGGTACCTACTTTATAGCATTTACTTAGGTAATTGGGGAAAAATAAAAAATTGGGAATTGTTCCTCATTAAAATCATAAACTTGGGAGAGGAGATAAAAAAAAATCAAAATTCTAAAATAAAGACCAGGTTGTAGCTATCTTTCATTATTTTCAATATTTCACACATGTATCTACCATTTCTTGCAGGGTATGAAATATTTGCACTCGTGCCCGTACCGCGTACACGGAACGCTATCATCGAGGAACTGTGTAATCGACGCGAGATGGGTATTAAAAATAACGGATTACTGTCTAACCGAATTTAACGAAGCTCAGAACGTAACCACCATAAATAAAACGGCCAGAGGTATAAAATTACGCTGGAAATCGACCTAGTGCCAGAATGCGTTTTCTAATGCCCAACCTAACGTATGCTAACGTCTGGCTGTGCTTGCTTGTTTCCTAGATTTATTATGGACAGCTCCTGAACTTCTGCGGAATGAAAGTTTAATGAGAAGAGGTACACAACAAGGTGATGTTTACAGTTTCGCCATAGTCATGCAAGAAGTAGTCGTTCGAGGGGAGCCATTTTGTATGCTTTCCTTATCACCAGAAGGTACGAAATGTTCATAATGAACTTGGCCAATAGTTTTCACCCGAACAAGCCTCACTATTTAACTTATAAGCCATTTACCTATATTCATAGTTCATACCTTAATGTTTCAGATATCATCGAAAAATTGAAAAAACCACCGCCACTGATAAGGCCGTCCGTAAGCAAAGGCGCCGCTCCGCCGGAAGCGATAAATATTATGCGCCAATGCTGGGCCGAGCAACCTGAAAAACGACCGGACTTCAATGCCATATACGATCTGTTCAAAACTTTAAATCACGGCAGGAAGATAAATTTCGTCGATACTATGTTTCAAATGTTGGAAAAGTATTCGAATAATTTAGAGGATTTGATACGAGAACGTACCGAGCAGCTAGATATGGAGAAGAAGAAAACCGAACAGTTGTTGAATCGTATGTTACCGAGGTAAGCCCCAGTCTCAGACTCACAGTCCGCCCTTCGTTTATATTTCACTTCCGCTCTACGGCTCCAGTTAATTTATGTATTTGTACATTCTGAGTCAAGCTCTCGTCATTTGTTATATTTGTAGTTCTGTTGCTGATAAACTCAAACTAGGAATGCCTGTCGATCCCGAAGAGTTCAGCGAAGTTACCATTTATTTCTCCGATATTGTCGGATTTACCACTATTTCGGCGTATTCGACTCCTTTTGAAGTGGTCGATTTGTTGAATGATCTGTATACCTGTTTCGATGCCACGATCAACGCGTACAACGTGTATAAGGTAATGTTCAATTTTGATTTATTACAGTCTGGAGGTATGACCTGAACAGATCAGAAAAATGTCAGTGCTGTTCGAGATCAGAAGAATTTTCAATGATTCAAAAAAAGTGAATTTTTTCACTTTGGCAATAATTTTCATTAACAGATTTTTAAAGAATTTATTGAATAGATAGGCCCAATTTTTTTTTGAAATTTTCTTTATAAAATTGAAATATTTTTTTCAAAAAATAAAGTTATAGATATTATTCTTTTTCTCACTATTTTTAAAATGTTTTAAATTTCGCTGAAAACCATTTTTTTTCAATACGTAAAAGTTTTAAAAAAATATATTGATTCAAATTCAATTACAAATTCTTCAAAAAAAATTACATGAAATTAATTTACCTACATAAATCCACTTTAAAAATAAAACATTTGAGCAAGGGCCACTTTCTGAAGAAATCGTTATGTGCGTTGTGCTGTACCTAATCACCAAATTTAATATCAAACGCAAACAAAAAAAACTTCGTCTGCACTTTAAGAAAAAATTACCAACACATACTTTATAAAAAAATTGGAGATGACTATTTTTATGGACGATCACAAAAATTTTCAAAGAAATTTTATTGCAACATAATTTAAGATTTTTTTGAAAAATGTTCTTGAAAAAAATTGCTTGAAAATTATTATTTTTGGATAAATGAATCTCAAAGAAGAGACCAGGAAAACCGAAGGAATAACTAAATTCAATTTTGAATTCAGGTTTCCATTAAATTATGAATTTAAATCATTATTCAGATTTCTGTAGGTCTAGGTACACATTTTCATTAAACTTTGATTTCGATTTCCAATACCTTTTGAATTAAGTTTTCCCATTAAATTGTACAATTATAATTTCAATTGAAGACGAAAGGAAATGTAAATTTGAATTTAGATGGAAAATCAAGTTTTCCATTAAAATTTCTATTATTAAGCATTGAATTTAGATTTTAGGTTTTTAAAATAAAAATTTTCGACTTATGAAATAAACACTCTACATGACATTTTTATCAAAATTGAGAAATCTTGCAGTTGTAAAGTTAAAAAACGAAAAATTGATAAAATCTGATTGAATTGAAAAAATTAAAAATTAAAAAAAAATTTCAACTCATGAATTCAAAATTTTTACGAAATTGATGAAATTTTTATCAAAATTGGAAAAAACTAAAAAATTGATAAAATCTGCTAAAATTGAAAAAATAAATTAAATAATTTTTTCGACTCATAAATTCAAATTTATACGATTTGTTTTCTCAAAATCATAACTTGGGGTTTTAGGGATGAAAAAAAGCACGAAAAAATTTCCAAATCTGCTGGAATTGAAAAAAATTGAATAAAAAAAATTTCAACTCTTGAATTCAAATTTATACGAAATTGATGAAATTTTTCTCAAAATCATATTTTAAGAAGTCTTACAGTTGTGGGGTTTAAAAGCCAAATCCACTGGAAATGAACAAAAATTGATTAGTTCAAAAAAATTTTCGACAGATAAATTCAATTTTTCACAAAATTGATGAAATTTTTCTTAAAATCATTACTCGAGAACCTCTAAAATTGTAGGATTGGAAAAAACGAAAAAAATTGTCAAATCTGCTGGAACTGAAAAAAACTTGATTAAAAAAAATTTCAATTCACAAATTCAAATTTCCACCAAATTGATGAAATTTTTCTCGAAATTATTCAATTGAGAAACCCTACGTAGGATTGAAAAATGAAATGAAAAAAAAAAATCACAAAATCTGCTGGAATTTAAAACAAAATTTCCAAATCCGCTGGAATTGAACAAAAATTGATTAAAAAATAAAATTTCTCGACTCATAAATTCAAATTTTTACGAAGTTGTTGATGTTTTTCTCGATATTATTTCTCAAGAAAACGTTCAGTTGTAAGGTTGAAAAAAACGAAGAAATTGCCAAATTTGCTGGAATTGAACAAAAATTGAATAAATAAAATTTTTTGACTCATAAATTCAAATTTCTATGAAATTGACGAAATTTATCTCAAAATCATAACTTGAAGTTTTGTGATTGAAACAAATGAAAAAGTTGCCAAATCCATTGGAACTTGGAAGTGAACAAAAATTGATTAAATAAAATTTCTCGACTCATAAATTCAAATTTCAAAAAAATTGATGTAATTTTTCTCAAAATTTCTCTTGAGAAAGCCTACAATTGTAGGGTTGAAAACCCCGAAAAATTACCCAAACTACTGGAATTGAAAAAAATTCTAAATCCGTTGGAATTAAAAAAAAAAATTGATTAAAAAAACCTTCAACTCATAAATTTAAATTTTCACAAAAAAAATTTGCTTGAATTGAAAAAAAATTACTAAATCCGCTGGAATTGAAAAAAAATTGACGAAATAAAATTTTCTGACTCATAAATTCATATTTTTACGAAAATGATGAAATTTTTCTTGAAATTTTTTCTCTAGAAACCCTATAAAGTGAGGTTGAAAAAAAAATTAAAAATTGTCGAATCTTCGGGAATTGAAAAAAAAAAATTATTAAACAAGCTTTCCAATCCATAATTTCAAATTTCTATTAAATTGATTAAATTATTCTAAAAATGTTGACTTGAAAAGTTCTACAGTTGTAGGGTTGAAAAAATTGAAAAAACTGCCAAATCTGCTGGAATTGAACAAAAATTTATTTTGAAAAGTTTTTCGACTCATAAACTCAAATTTCCACCAAATCGATGATATTTTTCTTGAAATTCTCACTCGAGAAGCTCGGTTGTACGGTTGAAAAAAACGAAAATAAATTAAATAATATTTGAAATTGAATAAATAACAAAAAATTGAAAAGTTGAATGAGTTGCAAAAAATTTTTTAAATATATATTTTTTTCAATTCCTTCAAATTTGGCAATTTTTTCTTTTTTCTACAATCCTGCTACCCTACAAACTGTAGGGGTTCCCTAATAATAATTTCGAGAAAAATTTCATCAATTTTGTTGAAATTTGAATTTTAGTCGAAAAAATTTTTTAATCAATTTTTCTTTTATTTCAGCAGTTTTTAAAAAATACTTCTTGATATTTTCAACTTTTTATTTTTTTTTAAATTTTGAAAATATAATAGGTCATTATATTTTTTTTGAAGTAAATAATTAATAGTTTTTTATTGTATTTTGTGTTTTAAAATATTTTTTTGAATTCAACTTAGGTATTTTTGTATATGGAGGGATGAAGATAATAAAATTTTCATCTGCTTCTCCAAAAAAAATCTCTAAAATTAGCTAAATCACCTATTCGATTATTCATTCAAAAATATATTTACAAAATATCGACTGATTTCAGGTTGAAACAATCGGAGATGCTTACATGGTCGTCGGAGGTTTACCAGTACGAATTCCCAACCACGCGGATCAAATAGCAACCATGGCTTTGGACTTACTCTACCAAAGCGGTCAATTCAAAATTAGACATCTTCCACTGACACCGTTGAGATTACGTATAGGGCTACACACTGGTACTTTTTTTCATCCGATACAAAATAGAAACCACGAGGCGAAAAAATGGTATTAGGTAATTAACACGTGGCTCGAATTACAGGACCATGCTGCGCCGGTGTTGTTGGATTAACCATGCCTCGGTATTGTTTATTCGGAGATACGGTGAACACAGCATCTAGACTCGAATCGACAGGTACGTACTTAGACTTACAGAGCTCTCTACATATATGATGGCTTGGCATTTTCGCGTCGACTGAATTCACTCGTACCATAGATGGCGACTTAGTTGTGCACTGTTTGAGCTTTTCGACGATAGAAAGCGTCTCATAATTTGTTATTTTCTGTCTCTTGTAAAAAAATTAGGATCCCCTGGTAGAATACATATCTCGGAGACAACCAAGCTGAAGTTGGATCAGGTGGGAAAGTACAGACTGGAGTATCGAGGCGAAACCGAACTAAAAGGTAAAGGGAAAATGCCTACTTATTGGTTGCTAGGTAAAGAAGGATCCGACAAAGAGATCCCTGAACCGCCTCCAGTTACGTAAGTAACCATTTTCATTTTCCCCTTTGACGAATTCTCTACGTAAAAAAATTAATTCCATATTCCCCTTTGTGATGCCTTCAGGGATAACCACGGGTATGTAATTTTTAAGGTCTAAATTAATTATAAATTCGTAAACAAATCTCATACCTTACGATTTCGCAGCTTGGACGAAGAATTAATCAAATCATCTCGAGAATACCGCTACCAGAAACTGGCCAATTGCGGAAATCTGCCCTCAGAAAGCAGCATCGATTCAGACCAACCGATGACCAGCAATAATAAGCAACTAGTTGTGCAGAAATCCTTGGATAGTGGCTTGTTCACCGATAGTGGTTCGTCCTTTGGTCATAAATCGTGGAACACCAGACGTCAGATGACCTTTGACTCGTCGGATCGCAACGAATACTACAGACACGCGCTTTCGTTCGAACAAAAAATGAAATATATCCCAGAAGCGAACGGTAAACTTTTAAATTCTGGCACAAATTCGCCCTTTTCATCTTCCGATAAAAATATCGATCTCGTTGGCGTCTCTTTTATTAATAAAAATATAGGATCGGGATCGTCGATAAAGCCTAAAAAGCACAACGCCCCTAAAGAAAACGATCTCAGCACACCGTATAATTATTATCGATGTTTGCCCCCTAATGAGAATCCTCCTTCTTCTACCAAATTCGTCTCGAAATTCCTCAAAAGGCAGTTCAGCGTTGATAAGTCGGACGACGCTGCCATTGTTTTGCAAGAAGTACCTATTACCAAAACTAGTAAACTTTTTAAGCAAAATTCAGCCGGTCATGACGGCGATAAGACTGAAAAAACGCAGGTGTTTAAGTTCAATAATAATAGCATATTGCCTTCTTTGTCCATCTCTTCCGAATCGTTGTCTTAATTATGTGCCAGGAATTTATGATTAATGATTATTCTAATTTTTAATACCTACTTACGTGTTTCCTAATTATGGATGTTTTTGATAGTCCATTAAAACAGTGCGGTGTGAAATTCCTATTGAAATTATGAAGCACCAGGGATGGACAATGCTTTGGAAAAATATCTAAAAGATTCAAAATTTTAGAAAAATGTTTAATTTAAATAAAATGTTTCAACAAACCCAAATTACCTAACTAAATTTTTAAAAAAACAATTGAAAATTTGATGAAATATTTTTGAAGTAATGTTTTGTGTGAAATTTATAAAAATATGTTTTTCAACATTTTTTTTTTTTTAATTAAAGTTTTAGTGATTTAAAAACAAGTTTCAACAAAAACAAAAAAAAAATCAATAAAATAGTTGGAAAAATTTCTAGAAATTCATTATCAAAGAAAGCTCGGAGAAATAATTTTCATAAATATATTTTTTAAAAATCTGTTTTTTGACCAAGCTTTCATAACAAATTTTTCAAAAAGAATTTTAAAAGCTGCTTTCAAAAAAAAATCAAGCTACAAGTTGTGGTAAAATTTAAAAAAAAAAATGATTTTCAGAAAAATCTGAAAAAAATATATAAAATCAAAATTTGCCAAAAATAAAAATTCAAAAATTTACCAAAAATACAAATTTTGAAAAATATTTTACAACAAAAAGTTATCAACCTTGAATATTTTATTTTCCAGCCAAAATTTGTACTTACTAGAATTTCAATTAAAAAATTAATAAATCATCAAATTGAAATTTCAATCGACCATGTCACGAAAAAATTCATCTTTGAGTATCTTTTGAAAATTTTTAATTTGTCTTCCGTCCCCCGAAAATCAAATTTGATGGTTTTCCAAAATTTTGAAATTAAAAGTTTTCCAAAAAAATTTCGATTGGAAAATTTTTCAAAAAATTTTCAATTTTGATTATTTTTCAGGAAATTTTCAATTTTGATAATTTTTTAGAAAATTTAAAATCAAAAGGTTTCTCTAAAAATTTCTAAAAACTTTCGATTCGAATTTTATTATCATCATTTTTTAAACTTCAAGTTCCTAAAAATTTGATAGTTGTTATCATAAAGTGTTTGATAATTTCTTTTAAAGTCTTCAATTGGGTGATTTTTTCATTAAATTTTCATTTTCATAGATTTTCTTAGGTTTCACCCCCCCCCCCTCCCAAAAATAATTTGAAATGTCTCTTTGATAAATTGTACCTATTGTACCTATTTATTTCATAATTTATAATCGTTCAATTTTTCTAAAAATTTCAATTCGATAGTTTTTCAAATCTATTAGATTTCCTTGAAAATTAATATTTCATTTTTTTAAATTGGTAGGTATTTGATAAGTTTTCTGAAAATTTTAAATTCAACAGTTATTTTGAAAACTGAAAATCCGCTGTTCCCCAAAAATTTGAAGATATTTTTTCCTAAAATACCTGCTTGCATTTTAATAATTTTTCCTGAAATCTTCAGTTTGACAATTTTTTTTATTAAATTTACATATTGGTTGATGACTCATCTAAAAAGTTTTAATTCACAGTTTTCTTGCAAGGGAACCTCGCCAACTTGTCACCTTCGATTGATTTGAAATTTGGCTCAATGAAAGAGCATGCCACCCAGACCTCACAACCAAATTTTTAGCTGCCGAAGTTGATTTTTCGGTTTTTGGCGAATTTTTGAAAATGGCTAAAACCGCCTCCAAAAAACCATTTTTTGAAAAAAAAAATTAAAGATTTCAAGATAGAATCCTGAAAATCGGGTTCCACACCAAAGTCGACCGCCGAGTCGCTTGCCACCACTTTTGAAGCGATCTGGAGCTTCCAGAAAAATATGAGTTTTCTCCAGCACTTTGAAATCTCTCCAGACAATAAGAGTCAACATTTTCTGGCGGCTCCAGATTGCTTCGAAAATGGTGCCAATCGACTCGGTGGGTCGACTTTAGGAGGTAGACAAAGTTTCGAGTGATTTGCTGGAAAATTGATTTTTTGGAAATTTTTTAAAAATGGAGAATATTCAAGTTGTCAAAAAAGAAACACGTGCGAACTCGTCACCTCGGATTTTTGATTCAACCTTGGCGAATTTTTGAAAATGGCTAAAACCGCCTCCAAAGAACTATTTTTTGAAAAAAAAAATTGTAGATTTCAAGATAGAATCCTGAAAATTGGTTTGTACATTAAAGTCGACCTCCTGAGTCGATTGGTTCCATTTTCGAAGCGATCTGGAGCCTCCACGAAAAGTTGACTTTTCTCCAGCGCACTGGAGAAGCTCCAGACGGCGCTGTAATTAACTTCGGCAGCTGAAAATTTAATCCCAGCGTTATGTTAGTACGATGCTCTCTATCGATTGACGTTGTTGAATCGAAAATACGAGGTGACGAGTTCGCACGTGTTTTTTTTTTTTTTTTTACAGCTTGATATTCTGCATTTTTTTTTAATTTCCAAAAAATCAATTTCTCCAGCAAATCACTCGAAACCTTGTCTACCTCCTAAAGTGGACCCCTCGAGTCGATTGGCGCCATTTTCGAATTCCAGTGTGCGGGAGAAAAGTCAACTTTTTCTGGAAGCTCTAGATCGCTTAGAAAATGGTGCCAATCGACTCAGAGGGTCGACTTTAGTGTAAAAACCGATTTTCTGGATTCTATCTTGAAATCTTTAATTTTTTTTTCAAAAAATGGTTTTTTGGAGGCGGTTTTAACCATTTTCAAAAATTCGCCAAAAATCGAAAAGTCAACTTCGGCAGCTAAAAATTTGGTTGTGAGGTCTGGGTGGCATGTTCTTTCAGTGAGCTAAATTTCAGCTCAATCGGAGGTAACGAGTTGACGAGGTTCCCTTGTTAGGAAAATTTACTTTGATAGCTTTTCTAAAAATTATAAATTGATGGGTTTCCCAAAAATTTCACTTTCAAATTTTTCCTAGAGGATTTGTTTTTTTTGATAATTTTCAATTGTACCTAGTCAATTTTTCTTTCATGTTACGGTTTTTTGCTAAAATTTGTGCTTGATGATTTTTCTAAAAAAAATTTAAATTTGTATTCATAATAGTTTTCTCAATTTTATTCATTTTGACAGTTTTTCTAAAAATTATGAACCCACCATTTTTGAAAAAAATAAAAACAAAAAAACCTTAATATTGTAATTTCTTAAAAAGTACCTAAAGCAAATAATCTGATCATTAATTCCTCTGAAAATTTTCAGTTTGGTTTTTGGTTTAAATTTTAGAATTTTACAATTTTTTTTCAAATTCTAATTTTGATGATTTTTTAAATTTTCATTTCGACAAAATTTTTGAAATTTAAGTTTGTCCTTTTTTTGATAAATTTCAAATCGATAATCCTTTCTGGGAATTTGCATTTGTCAATTTCTTTAGGAAATTTCTGTTTAATAATGTTTTTCAAATATTTTGGTTTAAAAATTTTCCCACTAAATTTCATATTATTGTCATAAAAGTACAGTTTTTCCAGAAAAAAAATTCTATGTTAATCTCAAAAATTAGTACCTACTTAGAAATTTAGTAAGTCAACTTTTTGTAAAAATCAGAAATCGCCAGTTTTCCCAACAGTTACGATTTAGAAATGTCCAAGTAAATTTTCAATTCTGAATTTTATCTATAAACACTAAAAATATGAAAATTTTATTAAAATGGTTTCATCAATTATTAACAATTTTCTTGAAAATTTGTTTTTAATTTTTTTTCTTAAAACTTAATCCTATTCAATTGAATGATTTTCTCTAAAAATTGGAATTTGCTAATGCCTCTGAAAATTTTCAAGTTGACAATTTTTCCAATGAGTCAAATCAACAATTCTTCCTGAAAATATTCGCATGTGTTAATTTCTCTGAATTTTCTTAATATAAAATTTAAAAAAAAATTTGAAATCAATAGTTTAAAATCAATTATTTTTTTCTCTATAAATCATATGTCATCGAGAATCTTTTTATTTCTTCTGTAGTTTCTTTTTTTTTTTTTTTTTTACAAATATACCTACCTAGTACTTACAACTACCTCGAGTTTTTAACCTGATCCTCCTCATCCTGATCTTGGGTCCTTTTTGAAAATAATCTAGCCCATCTCTGTGGAAGTATGATTGGTAAAAATCTGGATCCTTCAGTGTACCATGCAAGTAATCTCTGGTACGATCAAACATATAAATGTGTCAATTTGGTTGTCTAGTCCAATTCCCAAACTAATCAAACTAATTTTTTGAAGTTTACAAAATTCTACAAAGCTCCATTTTACTTTGCCCAGTCGTGCGACGTTGTTGCGATTTCGCTATTTATGAGTAGGTGATGATTTTGCTTAAGTATACTCTTTTGAAGGGACCATATCAGATTTAGAATAACCTTGAGTACAGAATTCGGGTGACTAATTTAATTTTTAAGTATTTTTTATTACTGACATTGATTTTTTCTTTTTTTCTTTTTTTAAAATATTATAGATTAAGATGTATTTCGTGTTGATACTTTTTTCTCGGTGTGAATTCTTACGACTGTTTCTTTAACTTAGTTGTTTTTATCTTGTTTGGCCTACAAATATTTTTTTCTCTGTTTTGTGTGTACAATAATTTAGATGCATTGATTACTATTGTAGATAATTCATTTATTGATTTTTTTTAAAATTGCATTATTCATAATACTTTTGTAATATAATAAGTTATTTATGTACATATATTTAGTCGACCATTAATCATTATTGCTAGGATTAGTATTTAAAAAAAAGAAGTACATAGGTATAATGAATTTTTTTGTCTTATTGTTGTAATTTTAGTTTTTAAAAAAATTACCTAATTTGTTTTTCTTAGTATCGTAAAACGACGATTATTCACGATAAGTTTTCTACTTAAAATTAATACTTTGATGTGTTATGACGTTATGACCTAAAATAGGACTTTTATCATTAAAATCAAGGCTGTAAAATTTTTTATCACCTTTCTTCATTAGTTTTAGGTATCGCAGAATGACAAAAAAAGATGAGAATGCGCTTAATACTTATGTATGTTTTTTTTCTCGGACAATTCGTATTATGTGTCGTGAATTAATTAATTTTTTTTCATTCGAGGAATTTATGATGAGTAGAGTATTTTGAAATTTAATTCAAGTCGATTTTTAATTGAGTTTTGACGGTTTTTTTTTTTTTTTTTTTTTTTTTGCAAATTTTATGGTGTTATGAAAATAATTTGAGAAACTTATTAAAGTGGTTTGCAAAAAACGTGAAAATGTGTACCTACGAGTAATTTATTTTTACCTATATTTAGCTAATTGTAAGCTACTCCTTTTCTCCACGTATTGCTTTATGTACTCTATTCTCTTTAATGTAGTAAGATTGTTAAATGTCATGGGTATTTTTCATTTTTACCTAAAAAACAATAATTTTATTAAAACATTTAATATTTGTATATTGTCGACTATCATTTATTTTTCATCGAGACTTTAAGAGCCAGAAATCGTATAAAATATGACACCATTACCATTTTACCGTTTACCCTTTTGCCCCAGAATCGCCAGAAATTTGGATTTTTCAGAGAAATTGCTCGTTTAAGGTATTAATTTCAATATCATTCAAATCAATTTGCAATTTTGCCTACCCTTGCCAGTTGCCTTGCGCTGCAAAAAAGAAAAAAGTATCATCTCGTCATCCCTTTTTGGACGGACAATAGCGATCCTGGTGAGCGCGAAATAATCATTAGGTTCGTTCAAGCGCTTTTGTTTTTCTTGTTTTTGTTTAAGGGTATGCTATCGGTTTCTTATCAGTACGCGAAAGACACGAACTTAGAACCGCTGTACTTTCGCGAATTTTCAACGAAATGTTGTGAAATTTTGATATGTGCTTTATAGAAGCTGTAAAATTACAGGACTTATAAGATATTTTGGAAAAAAGTTGAAATGTAGAGGTGATTTTTGGGTGGATTATTTTCGCGACTTAAAAAGGTCGGATGAAAAAAAGCTTATAAGTTTCATGATGAATGATGTTAGTGACTAATGTCTAGTTTGATTGTTTTGTTTACATTCATGGGGTGCAACTTCGATAAATTTTTACCTAGTCCAGTGCTACATAATACTTTATAGTCAAAATTGGAAGGGAGGAAGGGGTTTAATCGAAATTTTTGTAATAACTAAAAGTATTTGTACAACTTCAAGCTACAACTTTTGTTTGGAAATTTTTTCAATCGGGCCCCTTACCTCCCCCCTGTTTTTAAAAATGTATTTGAAGGAGTTGGATTATCCAAAATTGGTGGGGAGGGAGGGATCTGATTGAAATTTTTGTTATCACCAAAATTATTCCTAGTACTTCAAGCTACAACTTTTGTTTGAAAATTTTTTCAATCGGACCCCTTACCTCCCCCTGTTTTCAATAATGTATTTGAATGAGTTGGATTATCCAAAATTGGAGGGGAGGGAGTGGTCCAATCGCAATTTTTGTAAACACCAAAAGTATTAGCGAAACTTCAAGCTACAACTTTTTTTTGAAAACTTTTTCAATTGAGCCCCTCTCTCTCCACTTATTTTGCATAACACTCCCAAAATACTAATTAAAAATTGAAGGGGGAAGGGGAAATGGGTCCAATTGAAAAATTTTTGCAACAAACTTGTAGCTCAAAGTTTTAGGAAAAAATTTGTCCATGACAAAAATTGCGATTGGACCCCTCCCTCCCCTCCAATTTTGGATAATCCAACTCATTCAAATACATTATTGAAAACAGGGGGAGGGTAAGGGGCCCGATTGAAAAAATTTCAAACAAAAGTTGTAGCTTGAAGTACTAGGAATAATTTTGGTGATAACAAAAATTTCAATCGGATCCCTCCCTCCCCACCAATTTTGGATAATCCAACTCCTTCAAATACATTTTTAAAAACAGGGGGGAGGTAAGGGGCCCGATTGAAAAAATTTTCAAACAAAAGTTGTAGCTTGAAGTTGTACAAATACTTTTATTTATTACAAAAATTTCGATTAGACCCCTTCCTCCCTTCCAATTTTTACTATAAAGTATTATGTAGCACTGGACTTGGTAAAACTTTATCGAAGTTGCACCCCATGAATGTAAACAAAACAATCAAACTAGACGTTAGTAATAATATGATAGTGCGGGGTGCGGCTGATACTGGAATTAGTTCAGCAAAAAAACGTTAGGTGTCGTTTCATTGAATTTTTAAATCTGGATGAGCATTTTCGTTCCTTTACTTTTTTCATATTGTATGCGTTATTTACGTAATTTATTTACACGTTTAGAAAAATGACCATCTGATGCGCGCGGCGCGATTCTTTTAGGTGGATTTCTTTTATGTCGTATTCTAGGTGCACGAATTTTAAAACGAGTTGCGCTTCTTCACTCTACTTATTTAAGATCAAATTGATCCTCTAAGACCTAAAATTGGAAAAAGATGTTGACGAGGAACAGAAAATCTCAAAATCTGAAAAAAACAACTATTGAAATTCATTAAAAATTAGAATTTAAAGATATTTTCCAATTTGAAAAAATTTAAAAGGCTCTGGTGAAGTAAAAAAGTAAAAAGCCTTCGGTGAAATTACAATTTTTTTCCATGGTTTTTTATTTGTAACGGTAAAGTATGAGTTTAGAACGTATCAGCGATTTTTTACCTTCTCCTTGGGGGCGGAAGCCTCAAAATATGTGATTAAGGAATAACAAATTCTATCTCCGCGAATTTTCTATCGATTTTCATAAATTATTAGAGTTTTTGCATTTGAAAAAGCTTAAAAAATCATTTCATTTTTTTGGAAAACATGGAGATTTTTGTCATTTAAAAAAATGGAACTTTTTCATTTTTTTTTTTTTACAAAAAATGGAATTTTTTAATTTTTACAAAAATGAAAAAAAATCAATAATGAGTTTGTCGACGAAAATTCCAAATGGCACTAATTTTATTTCGAAATCTAGCTCACGACGTACTCGAAAAATTATCACTTTCTTTCGTTTTCATTGCAGCCAAAAGTAATACCCTCGAAGTGAACGAAAAATAATTTTAAAAAATAAAATAAAAAACCAAAAAACGATCGAATCCTTATCACATAAAAATAGAAAAAATATTCCTCAGTAAAAATATCACCCCAAGTGCCAACGCCAAATACGAACACATTTAAATTTGAAAAAACACAACATCAACAGACGAAAAAAAAAATTCACAAACATACCTATAAGTGATCCAAACCCAGCATACTTCTCCAGGTAAAAAATTATAAATGGAATTTTAGTCGACAACATTTTGCAAACTGAGCTTTTAAGAAAACGGTAAACTCGCGCAGTGTTGCCATTCGCCGGCAACGAAAGGGTGTTTTGGGTTGAATTTTGCGGTAATATTTTCTTTTCTAAAAAAAATATATCATAGTTTTTGACCTGTAGTTAACGGGGAAAACGGTTTAAAAAAATCATACCTCAAAAGTAAATTATTGAAACATGAGCTTTCTGAGCACAGCGCGACGAGGCATTTTGAACATTGAATTCAATCTCCGTTTGATTTTTCTTCTTTTTTTTTTGCACAATTCTCGAACTTGCTTATTCTTTTTGGATCAGGAATTGTTAGGAGGTAAAAAATACCATTCATTTTCGGCAACAATTTGATCAAATTCTTTGAACACTCGCTCAAGCAACTCGTCAGGGTCTTCAAGTGAAGGTGGGGCATTTTCAATCGCGTCATCAAAGACAAGGGGATCGTCAAGGATACAATTCTGATTCACTTCGACGTGTCATCAAGGTCAATAAACCCAAATTTTCCTTTTCCAAGGCTTACTTGATTTTCTCACCTGGCATGACTAAAAAAAAAAATCAAAATTTATATCCCAAAGTATGATCAAAACGATCAAACTTCATTATGTTTGATAATTACTTTTTACATAATTGGTAACCTTTTGTACATGATCATTCTATATGGATTAGTGCACTAATTGGAGTAAATTAACCATTTTAAAATTGAAAATAATATTCAATTAAATCCATTTCCTACAGAAAAAGGTTGTACCAACATGAAAATAATTTTTATTTACCCGCGAACTCGAAAGAAATATTTTTTTAAATTTTTGAATGCTGCTATTTTCTCAGATTTGCACCATAAACTAGTCTAGTCGCAAAGGGAAATTCCGTGAGATTATTTTGTTAAAAGCAATTTTATGATTGATTCGTAATCTAGGACATATTTTGAAAAAAATGAGCTGGGGTTACATTTTTTTAATGCTCCCCCTTTCCTAAATTTTCTCTATCTCTGAACCTAAAGCCTCAATTGAAAAATTTTTCAAACAAAAGTTGTAGATTTAGATCCCAGAAATAATTTTAGTTATTATAAAAATTTTGATTGGACCCCTCCTTCCTCTCCAATTTTGCATAATATGTGCGAAAATTACTTTTAAACTAACTTGTGCAGCTAGCAATCACCCCTATGTAACCTGAGCTTGGGGTACAGCCAAAAGGTGAAAAATGGGTTCTGTAAATAGTCATTTCGATTAAAACTCGACCCAACAATTAGGTAAAACAGGGAACGAGTTTGACATTTTCATTGTTTTCCCTTAATTGAGGGTCCACCCCCTACCAATTTTATTTTTCTATATCTGTACCTAAACCTCCAATTAAAAAAATTTTCAAACAGAAGTTGTAGATTGAGGTCCATGGAATAATTTTGGTTATGTCAAAAATTTCGATTTGACCCCTTCCTCCCCTCCAATTTTTAATAAAACTTATGAAAATGATCCAGCGATTTTCATACATTTTATGCAAAATTGGAGGGGAGGGAGAGGTCCAATCGAAATTTTTTTTAATAACTAAAATTATTCCTGGTATTTGAATCTACAACTTTTGTTTGAAAAATTTTTCAATTGAGGCTTTAGGTTCAGAGATAAAGAAAAATTTTGGAAAGGGGTGGACCCTGAGAAAGGGGGAGCCTTAAAAAAATGTAACCCCAGCTCATTTTTTTCAAAATATGTCCTAGATTACGAATCAATCATTAAATTGCTTTTTACAAAATAATCGCAAGGAAGACTTTTTACAATGAATCCACCAAGTTTCGGCCGATTATCATATTCTGTATAACTAAACTACAAGTGTTGATCGTGATGTAAACTTTTTCCCCCGTACTAGAAACTACTGACAACACAGAGTGCTTAGTGCTTAGAATGCGCCACAAATCCATATGGAATGATATGTGGGAAATTAGAATTTTTTAAAACGAATCATTCCATATGGATTGGCTATGCTAGGAAGGCTTAATTAAAACTGATGAATTTTCGCAGTAAATCAAAACCTGAGAACGTACAAGAGACAAAACACTCTCAACATAGCACTAATCATTTTGAAAAATGAAGAAAACCCGTGGTTTCCACTCAACGAAGGTATTTACGCAAATCGAAATTATATTATGTTGGTGCCGTTGGTGGTATATTTTTGTGGTTTGAGTTTTCTAATGTATTTTTTAAATTACAAAATACCAAGAATACTTCAATGAATGTGTGCTACATTCTCAAAAGGGTAATGATCAACTTTGATTGTAGTTTATCGTAGCATATGTTTTGTTTAACAAGGTCTTCTCTTTCAAACTGATTAAATGATTAATTATTATAGATATATTTTTCTATTAAGTCTTCTCATTTTTTATTTTTTGAAGTTTTCAACAATGCGTTTAACCGATTGCAAATTTCGATTCTACCTCGAATAAAATTAATGAGAAATAATTATATTATACTTATACTATTATACCTACTTTTATACCTATACTCTAGTGAAAATATGCCATATTTGAAATTGCATGTCGAAGAAGTTGCATAAGCAGTACATTCGAAGGGATACATTACTATCAGTCTATCACAAATTTCAAAATGAGACTATTTTTCAAAAATTATCGCATTTTTAGTTTTTAATTCGATTTATGACTAATTCGAGTGCCTTATCGATCTATTCAAAATTACTGAACCGGGGTCTATAATTAATTTTCAGCCAAAGTTTTCAGATCTCTCATTTTGCCCATTTCCAACGATTTCTTTTTTCATTTTCGAAGAAAAAAACTTCTATATTGGACAAATTTCTGAACTCGAGTTTTTTCAAATCCTTTGAATGAGTAATGTGTTCCTCTCAGTACTTTCCACTGCTCTTCTAAATAAACGTTCCAAAAAAAACCAGAAGATTTATTGTTTCCACGCATACATAAGTTAGTTAATAATTTTCATGTATTCTAGAATAAACAAATAGTGTATTTTAACAAATGCAGTTCATATCTCTAAATGAACTGTAAAGGAAAGGTACACTGCTATCACATAAAATATACAAATACCACTATTTTTAAAAAAAAAAGAAAAAAAAATAACCACCAGTAATAACAAAAAAAAAAAAGTACATCAAAACATTAATTAATTATATCAAAATTACCAACAACTGGGTATATTTCGGCTAGAAAAAAATCATGAGCTAGGGGGGGGGGGGGAATCCGACGAATGGCCAACCTACATCGAAGTCTATCCGTGAATCATTTATTTTAGGTGGTTCTTTTTTCCTAAGTGATCTGTAGATCGTTTAAATTTTAAAATGTTTATTTAATAATAAAAATGTCTCGTTTATTTAATTATATTATTTTAACGATTAAGTATTTCATTCGATGCATTTGAGTACGACCAAAGAACACCTATATTTTTTTACACGTAAAAATAATTAAATAATAAATATCGTACATAAAAATGATGTCATACAAAAAATAAATAAACCAAAAAGGTAACATATTGTCAATATTTTTCTCTGATACTTTTTACACGCGATTCAGGTAGGTTTGCTGACTTCGTTTTATTTAGTAGAATAAGTATTTAATACGAATTCGTTTTTACACTTTGTACAATTAAGTATTTTTCGCTCCTTTTTTTGAGATGTGGTATTTTAATTTCGTTACTCGTATTATTATCGTAACATTTACACGAATTAAACTGGATGGTTTAGTTGCGATTTATAGTCTTCCATTTGAAGCAGGTGAAACCGAATTAGTAGATACATAATATACTATCAAATGGAAGATGTTGGACAGCAACTGAGACATCCAGCAAATGAAAAACGATTTTAAAACATTATATTAATTAGGCAGAGGCAGGGACTCGTATGCATTTTAAATATTTCACTGTAAATTCATATTTCTCATTAAAAAAAAATCAAAATACTTACTTTTTTTTTTCTTTTTTTTTAAATTTCAAAATAATTCATTTTATTTTTTTAAAACGAGAGAATTTTTCGTAAAATGATTCGGGAAAATTTCAAAAATATTTCCTTGCAGCAAATATTGCCTAGAATATTTTTTAAATGATTTTGAAATATTTTCAAGTAAATTTTTTACAAAAAAAAAAAATATATATATATATATACCTATTAGGCTTTTTCACTTTGATGCGTGTTGCGTATTTTCGCATTACTTATTGTAGGAATTAGGAAAACAAAACTTATCACTCGTTATCAGTTAGACATTTTATGGAACTCAATTTTTCTTCACTTTTTAAGCTTTAAAAGATCTTATAAATTTAGTATTAACGCAAATTTCGAAAAGTTTGTTTTCCTACCTCGCGTACGGCAAACCGAGTCCACTATTCCGCAATACACGCGTATGACGTCAAGTGAAAAAGCCTAATTATAATTTTTTTCTTTAATTTTTTAATAAGAATTTTGAATTTTTAAAGGAATATTTCAAGAGTATTACATTTTTTTTTCAAAAAAAAAGAAAGAAAAGAAATGCAAAAGAAAATGCAAAAGAAATTTTTAAAAAAAATTTTGATAATGACGATTTTTGAATTTTCTATTTCAGAAAAATTTTCAAAATAATTCACTTCTTGCAAACTTTTTTCCAAGAGAATTTTTCGGAAAACTTTTGAATTTTTTTCAGACAATTTAAAAAAAATAGAGTTTTGAATTTTTCTGGATAATTTGAAAGATATTTGTTTTCCTGGAAGTTATTTTCGAAATTTCGAGCATTTTTTCGCGAAATTTTTGAACTTTTTCAGTTGAAATTGTTTTTGAAAAATGTTCGATTTTCTTTCTCTCTCTCTCTCTCTCTCTCTCTCTCTCTCTCCAAAAAAAGTGAATTTTTCACAAATTCTTTCCATATTTTAGGATAAGATTTTATTTTCTAATAAAAGTTCTAGAAATATTTCTTTTAGGTACCATAGAAATTTATTTTTGAGAGAAATTTTGAATTTTTTTAGAAATTTATTTCGAGAAAATCCAGTAAAAAAATATTTTTAATGTATCTGGTTCATTATTTTTAAAAATTTATTCTAATATTTTCAACATTTTTTTTTTCACATAAAATTTTTGGATTTTTTTTAAAGAGAAATTTTTTGCAAAAAAAAGTTTTAAATCAATTTTTGAGAAAATTTTAATCTTTTTTCAGAATTTTTTCTTTATGAGAGATTTTGTTTTCGATTTTTCGATTTTTTTAAAAATAAAAATTTTAAAAATCATTTTCTTTCTGCAGTTATTTTTTCTTAATAGGATTTTTCAAGTCAAAAAATATTTTTCAAACATTTTTTTGAAAAATTTTTCGAATTTTCTTCAAAAAAACATTTTTACAGAAAACTTATTGCATAATTTGAATTTTTTTTTAAACGATGGGTTTATTGAATTTATTTTAAGAAAATTCCTGAAATGGAGATGCAAAGGGGGAGGGGGTTTCTCCATAAAATCGTTGCCAGGAGGTTTTTTCAAAAAATGCTCCTATTTTCTTAAAATATTTACAATTTTTTGAAAAATAATTCAACATTTTTCCAAAAAAATTCTAGTTTTAAAAAAGTTAGTTTGAGAAAATTAATTCTCTAGAAAAAATTGTATTCGAAAAACCCTTTAAACTCATAAGTAATTTAATGATCAAGAAAGAGAGTTTTGACTTTTATAAAAATGCATATTTTTGTCCCTGCCCTTATATGAATCATCAGTTTTAATATTTTCACTTTAAATTCGATGATTTAAGTAATGACTTTGTCGAGTTGCAATTTCAACTTGGCTAAAAATGCCCTCGATGATTTTAATCTTTATTTTAACACTCGCAAACCTACCCCAAGGCCATAATTATTACCCGGGTAATGCAGCGGTAAAAGAAATATAAAATTAAAAAAAAAAAATAATAATAACTCGGTAATCGCATCTATGGCAATAACTTTCCAAATGCGAGACCAGTCAATCATTCGTTAACGATATTCAAAAGCGTTTAAATATCAGATAAATGATATGTACACAACTTATTAAACACGTCTTACGAATTTGAAAAAAATTACATAAAAATCTATCTCGACGTGTACTCTCGATTACCTTTGCATTACCCGGTGAAAAACTGCGAGAGTAAAATAATTCATAAAAATAGAGCATTTTCGGTGATTGGTAAATTTACATCAATACACGAAAGGGGGAGAAAAATACCATAAAAACTTATTAAACATAATAATAAAATACAATTGCTTATGAAGGAAATACGCGTAAATGGCAGTAAAAAATTACACATGAAAGGCTTCCGAGAACTGGCATTTTTATTTTTATTTCTTTTCGTTGGACCACGATGCTGATAAGTTGAAAAAAAAAATTATACGGGTACAGATGCTAAATTCCTACAAGTAATTTTTTTTTTTTTTAGTAACGAGCAAGTTGAAAATCACAGCCATAATCTAGGATGTTTTTTGTTTTACTTTTAACTAATTTAAATACGATTCATCCCCTCTAAGTGAGGGATTTTTTGCTGAAACGATCGTAATTTCAATTATTTGTATTGCTGTAAGTATAGTTTATTTATCTTTGGTGCGAGACTCGTAATACTGAATTATGCATTTTTATCAGCCACAGTACGCAGTATGAATTTTTTTTAAATGAAGTCTCGAACGTGTCATTTTATTGAATTGCCAATCGAAATGAAGAAAATGGAATGATTTTTTTTCTCGATTTTTTTCCCAGATGTATTATGCATAGGCATAATTTATCGTATTTAATTAATTTTTTCATAATCGTGGTAGTAAAACGCTATTTTACGCCCTCTCGCTATCGCTCGCGGGCACAAATACGCGTTTTCCTCCCACGATTATGAAAAATTTCGTTCACAACGCGGGAGTAAAAACGATTTACGACGATTGTGAGTTGTTGCCCTCGCTCCGCTCATACAACAAACCTCACAATCGTCATAAATCTTATTTTACTCCCTTGTTGTGAAATATACTATTTTTTAGCAAGGGGAGTGTTATTTGATAATTTAATGATATCGATTAGATGAGTAAGTAAACAAGACAGGTACCCATACCCAACGTATACTCCAACTTCTATTTTAATTTGGTTTATTGTATTTGTAATATTTTTATGGCATTTTTTTACCTTTTTCGTGTAATTATTCAACGATTTTGTAGATTTTTAATAGAATTATCATTTTTTTTTTGAAGTGAAATTATCATTTTTTTACAGTTTGTATTAATTTTTTTATTTGACATTTTTAAAATTGGATTATTTCGAATTTAATTTCATTTTTTCACATTTTTTCATTTCTTTTTTTCAATTTCAATTTTTAAATTTTTTTTAAATTTCTTGTTTTAAAATGGTTAGATATTAATTTAATTTCTTCTTAAAATAAATAGGTATAATTATTCATTTTTTTATTTCAATTTTTTTAATTTCAATTTTTTTGTATATAAAGTAAAATTTATTATTTTAAAAAATTCATCTCCTTTTATTTTTTTTACCAATTTAAATTTTTCAATTTTTTTTCATTTTTCGTTTTAAAATTGTTAGATTTCTTCTTGAAATAAGTAAGTATTGAACTTTATTAATTTTTTTAGTTTCAATTTAAAAAAAAATTAATTTCTTTATTTAAAAAATTCATCTCCTTTTATTTTTCAAAGTTTTAATCCATTTTTATTTCATTTCAATTTATTTACACCTCTCTGGAATTATTTAGCTCTGCTTTTAATGAAAGTAATGACTAAGTCGCAATCAAAAATATGACAAATAGATATTATTAAAATATTAGGTAGGTATATTTTTCTCTTGCATTTTTTTGAAAAAAAAAGAGAAGAAACAGAAGATTATTTTCTAATATACTTTTTCAAGAGGATTTTTTCCCAAAGAAATTTATCAAGGAAATTTTTTAGGTTTTTTTAATGGATTTTTTTTAGTCATTAAGTATATTTTTCATTAATTTTTTTGACATAATATTACAATAATTTTTCCTCTAGAGGTTTTCTTTAGAATGATTTTTTAAAACTTTTATCAAAAAAAGAAAAAACTCCACAAAATAAGTATCACAAAAATTGTCCAATTTTTGTAATTAAAATTTTCTCTTAGAAAACACTCCAGTTTTATGAAAATTTTGTGTTTTGTTCTATATTAAAAATTAACTACATCAATATCTTGCATTTAAATTCAAAAAAAAATTTCCCGTGTTTTTTAAATCAACTTTTTTCAAAAAAATGTGTAATATTTTACCCTCAAAAATAATACAAACTTTTTTCATCATTTTATTAAAAAAATTTGGAAGGGAGAATTTTTCAATTTTCAAGAGATTTTTCTCCAAAAATTTTGTCAGAATTTTTTTATCTTTTCCATTTTTTTTTGCACAAACACTTTGGGGGGGGGGGAATTCCTTTGGAATGATTTTTACAAGAGGATTTTTTTTTCAAAATAACTTTCAAGACAATTTATTCCCCCAAAAATGAAACAAACTTTTATTCAAAAAAAATGGCAAGAAATATTTTTCAGCTTTCAGGTGTTTTGGAATTTTCTCAAGCGAACTCACGATTTTTCGGAGGTTTTTTAAAAAAATACCTACACTTAATTTAAATTATTTTTTATACATTTTATTTTTTAATGGAGCGGTTCAAGAAGCGCCCCTGTTTTTTCAACTGATAAATTTCCAAGTGAAGGTCAAAAGAGAGAAGAAGTGATAATACTTGACGAGAAAAATTACAACTTCGGAGCAGTGCACAATTCCATTGTTTTTTTTTTCAGTTTTAATTTTTTTCAAAAATTCGTTTCGTTTATCTTTTATTTCTTCAATTTTTTGTTTAATTTTTTAAATAATTATTATGATTTTTGTTTCATTTCAGATTTTTAATTTACTATTTTTTACTTATTTATAAGTTGCCTAATTTTATTTTATTTTTTCTTTGGTAATTTTTTAAATTTTCATTTAATTTTATGTAATTTTTATTTTTTCTTTATTTAAATTTTACTTCAAGTTTCTCAATTTTATGATTTTTTCAAATTCCATTTTAATTTAATTTTTTTAAATTTAGCGTTTCGTATCAAAAGACTTATTTTTATTGTTTTATTTTCAATAGGTGAGTATTATAATTTTTTAAAATTTTAATTAAAGATTTTATTTAATTAATTTAATTTTTTTGTCATTATTTTTTTAGTTTTTTATTTTTTAAATTTTTGTTAGGAACAATATAGTGTTATTTACTACTAGTCTTGCAACGTTATTTTTTAAAAATTGAAAATTTTCAACTTTTATTTCTTTAAATTTCATCATAAATTATTTAAACCAAACTTCTATTTTAATTCCGATTTTTTTTTATTTTCAAGGTTTTTTACTCAAGCACCTAACTTTATATTCATTTTTTTCTTCTATTTATAATTTTTTAAATTTTTATTTAATTTTTTTAAATTTTACTTCAATTTTTTTATTTAATTTTTTTTCAATATTTACTGCTTTTCATATGTAAGTAATTATTTTATTTTTTCAATTTAAATTTTTCAATTTTATTGTATTTTTCATTTCAGTTGGGAACTGAGTTTAATTTCAATTTTTTGTTTTAATTATCGTACATACTTAATTTATTTTAATATTTTACACAAAAATAAAAAAAAATCATTCCATTAAATCTTTGGTCGAAAAAAAAAAGGAAACAACAATTTTCAAAATACTGTCAAAACTCTCACTCGAAAACAGTGAAATTTCACTCATTTTCCACATTCTAACTGATGAGGAAAAAAATTACGTAAAAAAGTCACTCACTCATTCATTCAGAACTTACCTAAAACAAAATACGTAAATCTCAATATAAAAAAAACCTATGGAATAATTACAACACAAAAACATCGATTGGGATGGAGGGGTTCATTGTATAGCACAACACGAAGAAGGCATGTAAAAAATAAAATATTTTCAACTTGGAAGAACAAATGGTATCCTTGGTGTTTTGTCAAGTATACACACACGCGGAGAGGGAGACACGACGATACCTTCAATTCTTTAAGACGGATGAAAATACGAACTCGCTGAAATGTAATGAAAAAGAAAACATCCATTAAAGTGCATCGATAAAAATTACACCACTATTGCAATATTTACGGTCGATTCGCTCTATTCGCTCGGTGAATTGAACAATACACGTAATGTGCTACGATGTACCTACAATCCGCCATGAATGATACATATTGCAGGCTGCATCAGTGTATTATAGGTACGTGACACCAGGATTGAAAATTGGAACAAAAGTATAAGATCGTGTATATAATATACTCACAGTATTTCTTATCTATCGGCATTCTATCATCGTATAATGTAGGCGCTTGTAGGATAATTCCAGCCGTGCCAGCTAAAACAGCTAATGTGAAAATCCATAAAAACAGTCTGTCCAATACCATGGCCACATATTTCCAATCTTCTTTAACCTATATACGAGATAAAATTTACATATGAATGTGCATAGGTTGATGGGAGGGACTCGCGGTATGCTTCGGAGCTCGTCGAATCAACTACGGATTACCTACAAAACTGCTTTTAAATCACTTCGTTCTAGTGTTTTCCCAAAAGTTAATCGTGCATATGTAAGCATAATGCGAGGTAAAATACGATACGATGCACGGGTGTCGAGGATATCGATGTCTAAAATTTGAGATTTAGATATAACCCAGTATCATTAACAAAAAACTTCATGTGCTTTGGATGCCTATCTTTATAAATGAAGGCTTTAAAGAGCTTTGAAAGTAAGTGTTTTTTAAGCAAAGTTGATGAACTATTCAATTTGGAGTGTTCGTTGTAATTAATTAAAATAATTATATAAAAATATTTTGATGAAGAATTTTTTCAAAAATCGAGTAGGTAGCTTACCCAAACAAAGGTAAACCAATTGACGTTTCAACTAAATAAATTTTCATCAAAATTTTTACCCCCCCCCCCCCAACCGGAACCAATTTCTTCCAAAAGTACCTAAGTAACTTAGATTGTAAATTAATTTTTTCTGAATTTTTCATTCAAATTTTTCTTACTACTCCCATTTAAACTTTTTCAAATCATCGTCAAATTTTTTTCTAATAAATTTTTCTAATTTTTTTCAAGAAAATTGGTAGATAAATGCAATAAATTTATTTGCAAATTATTCTAAATCTTCGCCACTTTTTTTGTACATTTTTCTACTAAATTTCGTTTCAGCAAATTAGTATTTTTGAACTTATTTCAAAATATTTCATGAAGATTTTTTCACAAATTTTTCAATCAAATTAATTATTGCTATAATTAACATCAAAATTTTTCTGAATCTTGGTCATTTTTTTGAATTTTTTTTTCTAAATTTTTTCCAAGTGATTTTATGATTTTTATTTTCAAATTTTTTGATCAAAATTTTTCATCGTTTTATTTATTAATTACTTATTTATTTATAAATTTTCAAAAAGATTCTTATTTTGAAGTATAGTTGTTAGTTGTTGAATTTTTTCCAAATTTTTCATTTGGATTTTTTCAATTTTTTTTTTCAATAATTTTTTTATGAGAGTTTTTTTTTAGTAAATAAGTATTTGTTAAAATCTATTCCAAAATTTTTCATTCAGGTAAATTTTTCAAGATTTTTAATCAAATTTTTGCAGTAATTTTAAATCTTTTTTCCCCCTAAAAATCTGCATAGATTTTAAAATTTTTTTTTCCTATTTTTTCAAGCGAAATGATAATTGAATTTATTTCTAAATTCACTTGAATTTACCAAAATTTATCTTATACTTACTTACCTAATTTTCATAATAATCATTCTAAATTGCGGTAAAATTTTTTCTAGATTTTTTTGAAAATCAACTAAATTAATTTTTTCTTAATTCGTCTAAACTTTTTACATTTTTCTAAATCTTTATCAATTTATTTTTAAAAATTTTCTTCTGAATTAAATTGTTGATTAAATTCATTTCCAAATTTTTCATACTTTTTTTTTCATACGTAGATAACCTACGTATAATTTTTATTTGACTTTTTGCAATAATTTCCATCTATAACGTTTTTAGGTACCTTTTTCAAACATCTTTTCAAATTTTTTTTTTGAAATTTTCCAATAACTTTCATCAAAAGTTTTCATTTTATTTCAAAGATATTTTCTAAACAGTAGATACCTGATAGATTTTTTTTCAAAAAAGTTTATTCTGATTTTTTTAATTTCGTTTTCAAATTTTTCTTCGAAAGTTTTTCAGAGCAGTAAATTATTAATGCGAAATTCTTTTTCAAACATATTTCTATGATTTTAATCAGACTTTTTCTGAATCTACACCAATTTTTTCCTGGTGACTTGTTCATTGAATTTCTTTTCAAACTTTCCATTAGCATTTAAAAAAAAAATTCAAAACTTTTTAATGGAAATTTTCTCTGAAATTTTTCAAAATTTCCCTTCAAGTTTTTTTCAACATTTTTCTGCTCAACTTTCAATGTGAAATTTTACAAAATTTCTCTTCAAGATTTTTTCAATATAAATTATCATCCAGTTGAATTTTTTTTCTTTTATTCAGAGTTTAGATATCTATAATTTTCATCAAAATTTTCTTGAATCTTTATCAATTTTTTTAAATTACTTATTTTTGTAAATTTTTCCAAAAAAAAATTTTTAAAGTTTTTTTTAAGTTGATTATTATCCGATTTTTTGTGAAAATTTTATACTTTTAGGTAACTTTTCCCTAATTTATATAAATTTTTATTTACTCTTTTTTCAAAAAAATTTCAAGTAGGGGAGAGTGCCTCACAGTGAGATGGTAGACAGAGTGAAACAGCCTATTTTTACCTAATTAATATTGCTAATTTTTGGGCTCCTTCAGACACAATATAGCTTTTAATCATATACATCACGTGAACTAACAAATGTTTCGTTTCGCTGAATGGTAAACCTGCTATTGCAATTTTTCTAAATTCACGTTTTTTTCCTAATTTTGTAAAAAGTGGTTTTTTTTTGAAAATTTAATTTTTCCTGTTGAGTTCGAGAATACCCTTATGGGTTGATGTGAAATATAACCAAATAAGTACGTTTTAACGTTAGAATCGTAATCCTAAGTATAAAATATCAAAAGTTATGAATTTTAGAAGAAGAAAAAACGTGGGTCGACCACAGTGAGACAGTGTCCCATTGTGCACCATATCGGCAAAAATGTAATAGCAATAACATACAAAAAATTTCCAAGTCTGATTTTTAGATGTTATACTGCCTAATACTGCCAAATTATGTACACCTCATGGCAATAATGACAACAGAAAGAGCAAAATGAACAAAACAAGAAAAATTCATGCAATGCAAACTTTCTCAAATTATGAAATTTTAAAAAAAATTTATAGCTCCCCTTTTTCATTTATTGTAAATTTTTCAAGTTATAGCATATCTTGGACTTATGATTAAATATTATATTGAGTCAAGAGCACGTATTTCCATTTAATTATAACATTTTAGACACCGTCTCATAGTTCACCACGATCTGTCTCACTCTGAGCTACCCGTGTACAGAGTGAGACAACTTGTCAAATTTTTTTTGAAAAATTGTGTGATGGTCCTAAAATGATATTTTTTCAGTTTTTATGGATGCATTATGAGCGTAAACGATGTAGTTTGCATTTGATCCCATAACCAACCATTTCTGATGATAAATAGTAGAGTTATGAATTTTTGACTAAAAAGTGTCTCACTGTGGGGTACTCTCCCCTAAGCATTTTTTTTCTTCATTTTTTTCAACTATTTTTTCATAAATTTTCATTTAATTTTTTCTTATAGTTTTCAAATAGAAATTTTATCAAAATTTTCATCATCTTTGAAAAAAAAATTCTAAATTATTTCCAAGTTCATCGATTGTTATTCGAATTTTTTCTAATTTTGTCATTCAATTTTTTCCTCTTAACTTTTCTGAAAATCTACATCAATATTTTGCAAAAGTTTCTTGTTAATTTTCCCCAACTGAAAGTAGGTAATATTTTTCTTCTTTAAAATACTTGTTTGTACATTTTTTTTTTTTCAAAAATTTTTCGATTATATTTTTCAAAATGTTTCCAATGTTTGTTTTTTTTTCAAAAAATTTTCAAAATTTTTCATTCAACTTTTCCCTAAATAATCATCAATTTTTTCCATTTTTTTATATGAGTTGTGAATAATTTTTTCCAAATTTTTTCATCATTTAAAATTTTTTTATCAAGGCTCGTACTTATTATTTTTTTAATATGTTTTTTCAACTTTTTTTTTTTTTTTTTTAAGAGACCTATGTAATTAAATTTTATTTCAATTAAATTTCTTCTTACTCATATTTTTTTCATCAAAAATCGTCTACTACATTTTTTTAAAGTTTAATTTGAATTTTTTCTAATTTTTTCATTTAATTTTTTCCTGTAGATTTCATTAAAACTCAATATAAATCTACATCAATTTTCGGCAATTTTTTTTCTAAATTTTCCCCAAACGAATAGGTAATGATTTTTTTTCCTTTAAAAAATTTGTATGTACGTATACCTATACTTTTACTAATTTTTTTTTCAAAATTTTTCATTCAGTTTTTTCCTATAGTTTTCAGTTTATACGTATACATCAATTTTTTTCAAATTTTTCTTTCAAACATTTTCAAAGTAAATAGGTACTCTGTTGTTAACTAAATTTATTTCCAAATTTTTTATCAACATTTTTCTGAATGATTTCTCAAAATTTTCATTCATAATTTTTCTTATAAGTTTTTTCCAAGTTCATTCAATGAATTTTTTTTCCTATTTTCCCCGGAAATTGCTCACCAATATTTTTCCAAATTTGATAGTGGGATGTCTATAATATTTGAAACTGAAGGAGTTATAGCAACAAAAAGTTCTTGCCAGAAATATGCTTTCCTCGATTTTTTAAGGAACACTTACGAGACGTAGAAATTGCAAAATTCCGTCACAAATATGCACGAAACAGGGGTAACTTTTTAGAAGAGCAAACACAGAACAATGAGGAAAATTTGACTATTTTCGTAAATGAAGGCGTAGAGCTTTGAAAATCGGCGTGTTTTTTCGTACATCACTGCTCCTTCAATATCAAGATAGGCGACTGGTATTCATGAAGTTTTTTGTTTATAGTGATCGATCACGTCTATGGTAATCCCAAACACCTTTATGAGTTCTCTTTTTTTTTTTTTTTTTTTTTTTTTAAATTTTCGCCATTATCATACTGGACCAACTTGTCGAGTTACCAACAAATGGCACCGTTTTATCATCTCGTTGATCGTGAAAAATACTCGACGAGCCCATCCCACAAAGACAGAATCTCTCTATGGCTTACCTTAGTGGAATCCTCCAGCATTTTGGTATGCTCGGCGATAAGCCTGACGCAGAAACACGACTTGTGCATGGCTGGCGGACACGACGAATGAACAAACCCCGGATTATTCATGACCGGGCTTTTATTACTATCGTCGGTAACATTAGCATCGGACGGCGAAAGCTCCTGTGATAAAAGACTACCGAATGTGACCGCCGAAGGGCCATGTATCTGACAACTGCTACTGAACTGCATTCCTTCCGCTAAGCTGAAAATCATAATAAGATTGCGTCAACGTGCGAGTCCCAGACTCCCAGTCCACCTTTTACTCGTATACATCTGCGACACACGCACGAAATGAGATCGCCTGGCTTGGCCTGGCCCGTGTATGTCGAGGCTTTTCCACGCTTTACCTTACTATCATTAATTTTACAACCGCGTCTAGTAAATATCAAAGTTACGAGAGTGTAAAGTATTCGTGTTAACAAACGCGCCAACGGTATTCGTGTTTTCACCATAGTCATCGCGCTGCACCCTGATCCATGCCTCTTTGTGTATTTTTAGGTACAGAAGAGGTGGGTTTTTGATATTTTAGCCCAATTTTAGTATAACCGCGTCTAATTCGAGTGCTTCGTTTCAACAATGAAGGCGAAAAAATCTCGTTGATGTGATTTATGTAATTTTTTGGGATTTCATTAGTCATTTGGTACCTAGTTGAAATGCTGTGTATAGTGTTCAGGTCTTAATTGACACTGGCTAAATCGAAATCCAGTGCCACTGTGTCCTTTGGAGAAGCAATACCTGCTTATAAAATTACATTTATGACATTTTCAAAATACGAGCTTCGAAAAAGGGTTAACTAAAAAAAATCAAACAGAAAATACCTTTTTGGAAAAATTACTTACTGAATACTGAATTTAAAAAATAGAAATTTTGTAAAATAACTGAATTCTAAAAAAAAAACTGAATTTAAAAAAAAATACGAAATTCAAAAAAGAACAAAACCATAAAAGAATCGCAAAATTTGAAAATAAGCTAAACTGGAAAAAATCCTACATAAATTGAAAAAAAATATGAATCAAGTTTAAAAAAACTAAAACTACTTTCAAAAAAATACTGTAGATGAAAAAAATTTTTTTTAGGGTGTTTTCAACTGGCCAGAAAAATTGTCAAATTAAAAAAAAAAAACTTTTTAAAAGGCATCCTAAACTAAAAAAAAAACAGCTAAATTTACAAACGATACCAATTTCAAAAAAATTGCAAAATTTAAAGAAACCTAAATTTTGAAAAATTAAATGAAAAAATATAGATAAAAAAAGTTGGATTTAAAAAATTACCAAATAAAAAAAATTGTAAAATGGCAGAAAGTGCTAAATTAAAAACAAAAATCTGAATTCAAAAAATATATACAGTAGAGAACTACGATTATCTGACTTCCGATCATTTCGGTTAATTTTTTATTATCCGATTTCCCTCCATTTTGGCACATTACGACCAATTATTTTCATTATCAGAAAAAACTTCGGAGATTTTTTTTCTGGAAAAATTTGAGAAATCTAATTTTATTTCAAAAACTATTTTTTTTTTTAAATGAGAATTTATTCATTTAAAAAAATAAAAATAAAAAATTTTCAGATTCAAAAAAATTTTTAAGAGAAATTATTTACCTATTTAAAAAAAAGAGTAGGTAAAAATTTCTCAGATCCGGAAAAAATTAATTTTAATAATTCTATTTCCTAAAATTAGGATTTTAGATTTTTTTCACTTCAAAAAAATTAAAATGAAATGAGCCTATAATTAAAAATTGTATTTTAAAAAAGGTCCCAAATCACAGAAAAAATTAAAAAATGTTACTATTTCGAGAAATTCAAAAAAATTTTCAATTAAAAAAAAATATCCCCAAAAAAATGAATTTCTTCTGTGACGTGGGGCCTTTTTTTAAATAAAATGTGTAATTATTTCATTTTGACTTTTTTGATACCTATAAAAAATAAGATTTACTTTCCCAAATCCTAATTTTTGAGAGTAAAATTAAAAAAAAAAATTTTTTGTACTTACCTGAGAAAATTTTATTTCATTTTTGTGAAATAAATAATTTCTCATTTTGAAAAAAAATCTCTTATGTTTTTGAAATAAAAAATTTATATTCCTAAAATTTTTTCAGCAAAAAATGCTTCAAAAAAATATAGTAGTTACCTCAAACTTCTTTTTTAAATTTCTCAAAAAATTAAGAATGTTGCTATCATTCATTTCTTATTAGTTTTAGATTAATCCGAAATGATTCACTGTGTAGTGTGTATCTACTTTTTTCGTTGTTTTCTGTTTGTTCATTCATTTCTGTAAAATTTCTGCAATACGAAGTTTTCTAATGCAAGAAAAATCGAGTATTCTCGACTTCTCAAGACATCCGATCTTCTTTCGCCTCAATCAACTCAGATAATCGAGGTTCTACTGTATAAATTAAAAAAAAAAAAAAAATTGTTGGAATTAAAGATCTGAACCAAAAAATAAAAACTTGAAAAAAAAATTAAAAATAAGTGCATGCAATTTCAAAAAACAAATAGGTAAGTTGAAAGAACCACTAAGTTAAATAAAAAAAAGGGAAAGAAAAAATGAATAAAAAAGTTGACGAACTGAAAAATTATTGAATTTGAAAGGGTCTAAAATTCCACATGCAAAAAAACCTAATAAATCTTGAAAAAATCTTGAATGAAAAATAAATCTACATTTAAAAAAATGAACTACAGAAAAAAGTTTCTATGAAATTGAAAAAAGCTAAATTCAAAAAAAATTCTAAATTCAAAAAAGAGCGAAATAATCATTGAATTTTGAAAAGATCTGAACTAAAAAAAAAAAAGATAAATTTCAGAAAACTGCTAAATTCAAAAATATCTAAAGTTTGATGAAAAAAAAAATTAAATGAATAAAAGATCTAAATCTAAAAACAAAAACTGAATTTTAGAAAAGTTAGAAATTGAAAAAATTACAAAAATAAAAAAATTAAATGGTAAAAAGGGGCCATGCAGATTCCAAAAATACTGCAAGTATAAATTCAAAAATGAGCTAAATTGAAAAATTGTTGGATTTTAAAAAGATCTATACCAAAAAAGCTGAATTTTAAAAAACTAGCTAAATTCAAAGAACCACTAAATTCAAAAAAATAATAATAATAAAATAAATGACAGAAAAGTTGAAAGACAAAATGAATTCAAAAATTACTTGAATTTTTAAAATAAAATTATAAATAAAGAAGATCCAAATTCAAAAAATAGCAAACATTGAAAAAAATATTGAATTTGAAAAAATACTCCATTTCAGAAAAAAGCTAAAAAAAGAATCAAGTAGGTAAAGTTTTTAAAATGGTAAAATAGAAAAAAACAGTAATATTTTTAAAAATGATCTAATTAAAAATACAGAAAAATAAAGAAAAATTGCTCAATTCAAAAAAGAGCTGAATTCAAATAAAATAATTTTTTTTTTAAATGGCTAAATTGAAGGGGAAAAAATGAATAAGCATGCAACGAAATTTTACCAGTGTCAATGAAGTGCTAGTATCAGGACTAAATTTTTCACAGATTTGCATGATTTACTCAATGAAAAATTGTATACGGTGCAATGGTCCTTAATTTTGTTCCCTTGAATGATGTACGAAAATCCAGGCAGTGAATAGACAACCCATAAAAAACAAAAAAAATGCTACATAGACACGATGTCTATTTCAAAAATTGAAGGGACGAGGGAAAATCCAAGTTAGGAAAAAAGTTTTTTGATTGTTCAAATTGATTTCTAAAAATATTAATTAAAAATAAAATTAAAATTATTAATATTTCATAAACAATGAATAAAAAAAAATTATTAATTAAAACGTGGATACCATTAAATTTTTTTTTACTCTTGACGATATTTATGGCCTATTTTTGAAAATGAAGGTGTTGCAGACTAAACTTTGAAAAAAAAAAACAGGTCAAGATTATTTTTGATAAATTTGCTTACCTTCAAAAATGAAGGCACTAAGAGGCCTCATACTTTGAAAATACAAATTTTGAAGCTTCTTAACCCCTTCATTTTTAAAACTTAGACTAAAAATATCAACAATAAAAAATGTTGATTTTTTTCAAGTTCTACCCATTTATGCTAGATCAAAAAAAAAATTATTCAGCAGTTTTATTTTTCCTTGCCCCTTTAATTTTTGAGATACTTAGGCAACACCTGTACGCAACATTTTTTTTCTTATTTTTTGCCTATTCAACTTGTGGATTTTCCTAGATCACTCGAGGAACACCCTGTAGTGAAACATTTCCCCTTCAAAGGTATATTCAGACAACCTATTTATCTTATCAATTTTCCATTGAAACTCTCTTCCCCAAATTAGAATAAAAATTGAAAATTATTCGGTAATTCTACTCACCAATCTCCCACCTAATTATTTTTCCAAAAAATACATCCTCGCCCTTCGAGAAAAAATAAATCGAAACCGAAAGAATAACAAACACAAACTCGACTCTATTGTCAAGAATACGAGAAACGTAACCATTATATGATGGAAACGTTAGCTTATTAAAGGTTCAATAGAGAAGAGCGACTTTTCCGGTCAAAAGAGCGGGACGACGTAGCTACGTAAATAGGACACAGAGAGACACACCGCTGTAGCCTGCCAAAAAAGCAATTAAAATGTTAAACCGGCTCGATATTTGCGACACGAAGACGAAACGAAACGGAACGACGAGCTTGGCAATTTAAAAATATCTACGCGTACAATACGTTACGAGAGAAAAAAAATCGTTCTGACCACCTCATCGGCGAAATGTCTTCCCGTGATGAAGTAGTTTTCAGCCTTCTATTCAGCACATTTATGAATTCGTCATTTTTCGCCACCACCGTATTGTTATCGGAATGCTTCAGCTGGAAAAAGCACGGATGTATGTCGCGGTTTTTCAGCACTAACGAACCGGCGTTGAATCTGCAAAAATAGAAACACATCGTTCGATTTACGTAGAATGATAAAAATACGTACAAATATTTACCTAGTCGGAGTTCGATTTTATTTTATTTTTATATAAAAATGAACAACACATTGCATACATTGAACCATTCTAAATACTGATATCCACCTACCCAGAACAACTTTTGGATGTAGGTACTAGGCAGGTAGGTAGGTATGTGCCTATTTTAAAACCATCAACTCCTTATTAATAAATTTTTTTCTCAAATCTTTTTTTTTATCGTGTAAGTGGGAGTACGAACAAAAGTTTATTTAATAGATAATTTAAATCGAAGGCAATATTAAAACAACCCGAAGGGCACAGATGAAGTTCATTCTTGTATATCGAAGTAGCCCAGAGATAAACAAAACGTATTATTGACATTGAGCAATCAAACATAAAAGTGGTTACATATACGAAGCAAGAACTTTTACTCAATCTCGGTATACCCTCAAGTTGAAAATTTGTTTACCGACGAAAGTTTTCGTCGAAGTGTTTGAAATAATTTTTCTTTTCAAATTTATTAAAGACGACGAAATACATAGAACATGAAGAGGCTGAAAAGTAGGTATATACTGTGTGTAAAATTATTGGGTATCTAATTCTCGCGGTAGTTACTCTTTTTAGTGAAAATATTATTTTTTGATTTGGTTTAGTTGTTCTTAAGTTATAAAAAAGTTCACAAAAAATTAAAATTGGAAAAATCTATGAAGAAAAATTAGATTCTTTTGCCAATGCCAAAACCACCTTGCCAATGCCCATATTATTTATAAAATCAGTTCCAGTATTCTTTTGACAAAATTATTAGGTACATTTTTCAAAAACTGATATTCGAATTTTCAAAAAAAAATTTGAGCAAAATTGATCAGTTTTGAAAAATGAAATGTTCTTATGTACTCTGATAATTTAAATTTTTCAAAAGTTCAGTGGCCTGAAAAAGAATAATTGAAATTACCTACAATAGAATTTTAAAAATAGCCAACATCTCTTTTTGCACCCCTTCCCTCAATTCTGAATAAGTATCTATGTAATGTTACGCAAAATTGGAAGGGAGGGAGAGGTTCAATCCAAATTTTTATTAAAAAAAAAAAATAATAAGTAAAAATAACCACAATAATTATTCATATTACCTCGATCTACAACATTTGTTTGAAAAATTCTTCAATTGGCCCTCCTTCCCCCACTCTACAATTTTGAATAAATATCTACATGGTGTTATGCAAAATAAGAAGGGAAAGAGGGGTCAAATTGAAAAAAATCTCAAACAAAACTTGTAGACTGAAATCCTAGAAATAATTTTGGTTATCACAAAAATTTCGATTGGACCCCTCCTTCTTCCTCCAATTTTGAAAGTAAATTTAAACTTTGTGAAATTAAACAACAACGATCCACTTCCATGTAAACAAATTTATTAAACTAGACTCGAGTTCAACATGTTCATGTTTTAAATAAATAGCCAATCAACGATCAAAATTTTATAGCAGTCAATCAGCAAACCGTATTCTACTAATATTAAAATTTTTTTTTTACAAAATTTTGAGGATAGTTTTTAGTGAATTTTCTTTCTTGAATTTTTTCAAAAAATATTTTCGTGTTCTTTTTTTTCTGGCGTACAAATTTTGAATTTCAAACTTGAAAACAATTTAAAATATCTTTTTGAGATTTTTTTATAATAAAACCAAAATCTTGGTTATAATTTTCAATTTTTTTGAAAATCGAATCTACTCAAAATAAAAATCATCGAGATTTCGTTGAAATAAAATATTTTTTTTCAAAAAATTTCATGACAGTATTTTTTAAAATTTTGCAGATTTTTTATTCATGTTTTTTTACAAATTTTTTTAAAAGGTATTTTTTTGCAATTTTCATTCCAAGAGATTTAAAAAAAATTGACGAAAAAATCAAAAATAAAATATTGATGAAAAAATAAAAAAATACAATTTTGATATTGACGAAAAAATAAAAAAAATAAAAATAATATTGAAAAATCTTAAAATTGATGAATTTGCAAAAAGTAAGCATAAAAAAACATGTAAATAAAATCAAAAATCCTTTAAAAAAAATTAAATAAAAAAAATTGAAGAAACAATACAACTCGTGGGAGAAAAATTTTAATATAATTTTATACATTCAAAATAAAATTGAAAAAAAAAATAGGTAGGTACCAACAACGAAAAAGAATCTGTTTTGAACTTGGAAAAATCAAATGAAAATCGAACTTTTGAATTATTTTGATGCATTACCTTTTCTGAAATTTCAAAAAAATTCAATTTTCGACATTTCTTTTGAAATTTAATACCTTTTTAAAGAATGTTGAAATTGGCCAATTTTGAAAAATAACACGTTTCTTTGAATTTTAACAAATACTTAATAATTATAAAAAAAATCAAAAATTAAAATTCAAGTTTTAGTTTTGATTCTAATTTTAGTTTTTGACACCTTCATGTGAGTACGTCGCGTCGTATATTTTGAAAAGTTATAATTTTTTGAAAATTAGTAGGTAGTAGGTAGGTACATATTTCGAAAAATTTTCAAGTTATAAGAATGAAAAAATTAATCAGTTTTAAAAAATACTTGACATGTTTTTTTATATTTTGACAAAATTCCAACTGATTAGGTTTTATATTTTTGGAAATTTTATACCTACTTGTGTATAGGCTCAAACAATATCATAATTAATCGATATAAAAAAAAACAATTCATCTTTCAAATTTTTTCAAAAAATATAACTTTTTGTTATTTTTGTTGAAAATTCAACAAATTATTACTTATTGTTTTTGAAATCAAGTACGTTAGAAGAATATTGAAATTGACCAGTTTTGAAAAATGACACGATTTTTACACATTGAAAAATTATATTTTTTCCCCAGAATTTAAAAAATTCAACTTTTGAATTTTTTTGAAAATTTAGTACTTACCTTTGAAGAATATAAAAATTGATTTGTTTTGAAAAATGACGGTTTCTTATATTTTAATCAATGCATTTTTTTCTAATTTTTATTAATTCAATTCTAAAATTTTTGAAACTTTTTTGTGCAGTTTTGAAAAGTGATACTTTTCCATAAATTCTGACAAGCCGAAACACTTCAAAAAATATTTTGAAACTCAATTTTCGAAATTTTTGTTTGAAATACGTAAAGTAGGCCCTTAAAATTTGAAAATTTGGTATTAAAATGTACTTAGCCCTTTAAAAATAACTGACAACTTGAATTTTTTCAATAATTTGAAAAGTATGCAACAAAAGTATTAAATTTTGAGACCCACTAAACCAGCTTGAAAAATAGATGGTCAAAAAGTAACTCGTACAAATATTTCCAAATTTTTTGATTTATACGTAGTTGAAAAATTGGTAAAATTTAGAAGCTCCGATACGATTTTTACCGCAGAATAAAATATCGAGCATTAACATACATCCCACACACCTTCCTACACTTGGTAAAATTAAAACAACCCATTTGCAAAATTTCCATCAGAGTGATTTTGGTCGAAATTATAAAGCACAATCTGACCACGATTCACTTACACACGTTGCAAAATAAATATTTGACCGAGGAACGGTTGCATAAGCGTAATTGATGACTATTTGTATCCGTATGCGTAGATATCAATTAGGTAATGAGTTGAGTGCCCATAGAGAGACCATTGATTACATATATTGTACTTACTTATTCGGTTCGAAACGATATTGAGGCCTTTTCATGACCAACAGCTTTGGTAATATGTGAATAAAAACTCGTTTAACCCACGGTGCCATTTTGTGTGTTTGTGGCGAACGAAAATGAACATTTAGGACGACAACGGTCACGCATATACTGCACATAGAACATACAAAATAACGCTTAATATTACAACAATAACCGTACAGAGTAACGTAAGTCTACTAGATGAGGTGTACCATGGTACTAGGTATAGATAGTATAATTATACGCGAAATTTCTTTAATGTAATTAATAACGTTTAAAAGCACAGGACGGTGGTTTTTTTCCTTTTTCTAGACGACTTAACCGCTGGAATAACCGAGCAATTATTTGAACGATGTGGCGACTTCGTGAAATAAGTATCTTAAGACAGGTGCTTAATTTTCGTAATGGTTTCGGCGCGAAATTAACTCAAATGCTTAATCTGTTCGACGCTTTAAAAGCTCATTAGAATATAAAAGAAAGGCCATAAAAGCTCTGACGCAGCAAATGCACCTGAAAAGCTGATTTTTATTATCAACTTCGGAATGAAATCTTCGCAGAAATTAGCATATATTTGAAGTTGGTCGTAAAATAAATGTTAAAAAATAATAAAAATTCAATACAAGAGAATTTTAAAATTTTAATTAATTATCGAGATTATACAAATTTTTAAATTTCAGCTGAATTACTGATTACATATTTAAAAAAAGCAAATATTCAAAAGTTCAAAAAAAATTTGAATTAAATTTTTTTTACAAAAATTTAAAATAATTTTCGAAATTAAAAAAAATTTGTTTAAAAACTTCTAAAAGATCAATTTTTAAAGTGAAAATAACACTTCTCGATCTTGGATGAGAATCATCATTTCAATGAAAAAATTTAAAATTTTTCAGGTTGAATAAATTATAGTAAAAATAACGAAAATGTCAGAAAAACCGTTGAAAAACAATTTCAAAAAGACAAAAAAATATCCCCAACCAAAAAACCGCTCAAATCTGATTTTTATCATCAAATTCGTGATAGGTGATTTTTCAAAAAATTTAAAATTGGTCAAAAATTCAAAAATTTGAAAATAAAAACATTGCTTAGATGAAAAATCTTCTTAAAGTTTTCTTCATGAAAAAATTCAACAAACGAAAATCAAAATTACGAATTGAGGATAAATGAAAGACAAAAATATGTTTCAAAGTGAAATTGATGTGTTTTGACACAGCATAGTAACTTTTTCCAGAAAAAAATGTAAATTTTCTTGGAACAAAAAAATATTTTAATTTTTTTAAACAAAAAAGTAAACTAAAGAAAAAGATGTTACAAATTTCTCAAAAGAAAAAAACTCTTTTACATTAAAAAAAAAATCTCAATTATTTGAAGAAAGAAATCATTTAATTTTATTAAGAAAAAAATTTATAAAATGATTTGGTGCACAGAGTATTTTTCAAAGTTATGCAAAAGACACTTCTCACCTTTTTTGTCCGGGGGGGAAGACCACTCATTTATTTAATAAAAAAATCTCAACTTTATTAAAAAGGAATCGAAATTTTTTGTCTCAATTTTTGGTGGAAAAAATCTTTAATTTTTTTTTAGTGAAAATAACGCACCCTTCTCTTAATTTTTTGGAGTCAGCATACAAGAATTCACCTTTTTTGAAGTAGAAAAAAATACCCAGGTAAAAAATCTTTAAATTTTTTAAAGTTGAAAAATTTAACAATTTTTTGAGAAAAATTGACTTCTGGTGACGTTTATTTTTGTGGGTGGAGGAGAGAACAACTTTTTAAAACTTTAAATAAAGAAAGTTGTAAATTTTTTTTCAGAAAAAAATTCTTATTTTGACTTTTTTGGAGTCATGCAGTATAAAAAATTCTAATTTTTCCAAAGTAAAAAAAAAAAATCGGTAAAAATCCTTCAATTTCTAAGGAGGAAATATTTTTTAGTTTTTTTTTGAAGATTTTTAAAAATAATTAGATCTCTCTTATTCATAAAGGAAAAAATATTCCATTAAAAAAAATTGATTTTTTTGATTAAGAACTGAAGTGAAAAAGTCTTATATTTTCTGATCAAGAAGTTTGTGAATTTTCTTGAGACAAAATTTTAATCTTGATTCTTTTCGTGGTCAGCATAAAAAAATAAAAACATTTTTAAAATAGAGAATAGAGAAATAGGGAAATATCTTTCATTTTTTTGGAAGGAAAGAGCTTTTTATTTTTTTTTGAGAGAGAGAGAATTTTTTGAAATAATTAAATCTTTTTTAATTTATACCTGGAGAAAAAAAAAACATTCCATTTTTATAACATGTTTTTGAAAAAAAGTCTTTGGTAAAAATTTTTGATTAAGAAATTGGTGAATTTTTTGAAATAAAAAATTATTACGTTTAAGTAAGTATCTATTTTGATTTTTTCAAAGTCAACATTTTTTTTCTTCATTTTTTCAAGTAAAGAATTGGGTAAAAAAATCTTTAATTTTTTTAGGATCAATTTTTTTTAGAATCGCTTTTTTTAGATGACAAATAAAGTGGTAAATCCAAGTTTTATAGGAAAAATTCATAATTTTTGGGAGAATAATCTTAATTTTTTTAGTGTGAAAAAGGTTTTCATTTTTTTTTAAATGAAAAAAAAATGGAGAATAAAAATCATTCTCACATCAAAAAATTTTCAATCCAAGATCTCTTTGGAAAAATCGAGCAACCCCTTAGAAAAGTTCAAGCTGCCAGCTCTAAATTGGCATGACACAATCTAGTAAAATCAGTAACCCTTACGATTTAGAGTATAAAAAGTCCTAAAATTTTCGCTCACTTTCGAATTGAAACAAAATTTCAGTAATCATAAAAATTGAACTTACTGAAAGATAATTTTATTTAATAAACACTATAAGAGAAATCAATTTATCAGAATAAAAATTCATTCGTAATAAACTAATAATTATTCAAAAAAATTAATTGAATGAAAAAAAAACTCTAACGCAGTTAATGCGCTAGAAAAGCTGATTTTCTATTATTTTTATTTTTATTTTTATTTTTATTTTTTATTTTTATTTTTCAAAATTTATGTGAATTCATGTGTAAATTAAATTATTTTTATGTACTTAAGGGTATGCTCTCGCTTGTTATCAGTAAATTTAGATCCGTCATTTCTCCGCGAATTCGTAACAAATCAGTGTGAAATTTTAATATATTCTTCTCTATCACTTTGTTCGTACAGGACTTATTCGATATTTTGAAAAAAATGTCTATTTATGGAGAAAAAAAGAAGTCTGGAAAGTGATGTAAACCTCACAAATGTCCAAGAATAATCTTAAAATTTCATTTTTTTCCCCCATAAATAGACACTTTTTTCAAAATATCGAATAAGTCCTGTACGAACAAAGTGATAGAGAAGAGTAAATTAAAATTTCACACTGATTTGTTGAGAATTCACCGAGAAATTACGGTTCTAAATTTTTGCAACTGATAACAGACGAGAGCATACCCTTAATGATAACAACATCAAATTGAAAATTTTAAAGTGATTAAAAAAATTATACAATTTACAGCCAGCTATTTTTGATAAATAAAAACTTTTAACAAGTTTTAAACCAATAAGAAACGACATTATCATGAAAAGTAGGCAGTTAGATAGGCATTGCAAAAGTTTTAAATTTTTACAACTTTGCTAGCCATTTATTTTTTTAAAATTGGAAATGATGATCAGCTGTTTGTTTTGAAATTTTCCATGGCGAATTCCTCGAGAACCAGTTCATTAAAATGAAAAATGCTCAGAACCTTTTTTGTGCGTCTTTTTAAGTACTATTAAAAAGATTATTTACTAATTTCGCGTAATTGCTTAATTCGAGGCGCTAGAAGCATTTGAAAATTTCAATCGCTAATAACTCGAGAACCGGTTCACCGATTTTTCTCAAAAACAATAGGGTTCTATTCCCAGCAGTAACAAACCTGTCATGAAAATTTCAGCTCAATCGGTTAATTCTTACTCGAGTTATCGTCTAGACAAATTTTGGGGATACATACATACATACTAGGGTGGCCGTTATTTTTCGAATTTTGGAAATGTTGTCGAGACGGGGGGTCAATTGGTGACATATTAGTAGAAAATAATTCCCTATTTTTCATTTTTCCTCTAACTGAATTTTAAGCCGTCCCTCAGGGGCCCCCAAATTTGAAAAAACCAAAAAAAAAGAAAAAATAGAACATTTTGAAAATTTTTGAAATTTTTTAGCAAAATGGTCATAGGGATGGTATTTCTATAAGACAAGACCATTTTCGATGATTTCTTATCTTTACCCCCCTTTTCATGGGACATAAAAAAACGTCATTTTTTACGTTTTTTAAAAAATTTGAAAAAAATGACTAAAAATTAAAGAAACTTTTTTTTTTGAATAAAATGTTTTTAGCATACATGTTATCACCCAAAAAGGTCATTTACGGCGATTTTTCATCCTTACCTTCATTTTTGGGAACCTCATTTTTTTCAATTTTTGATAGTTTTTGAAAAATTCTCACTGATACGGCAGTGGTGAAAAATCACCGTAAATGACCTTTTTGGGTAATAACATGTATGTTGAAACCATTTTATTAAAAATTTTTTTTTTTTTTAATTTGTAGCCATTTTTTTCAAATTTTTTAAAAAACGTAAAAAATGACGTTTTTTCATGTCCCATGAAAAGGGGGGTAAAGATAAGAAATCATCGAAAATGGTCTTGTCTTATAGAAATACCATCCCTATGGCCATTTTGCTAAAAAATTTTAAAAAATTTAAAAATGTTCTATTTTTTCTTTTTTTTTGATTTTTTCAAATTTGGGGGCCCCTGAGGGACGGCTTAAAATTCAGTTAGAGGAAAAATAAAAAATAGGGAATTATTTTCTACCAATATGTCACCAATTGACCTCCCGTCCCGACAACATTTCCAAAATTCGAAAAATAACGGCCACCCTAATACATACATATAAAGAAATACCAAAATGCGAAAATCATGCCAATCGTCTTATTTTGACCCAAAACGTCGAGAAAAATACCCCTCACCCCCAACTTCCATCATCAGGTCAAATTTAGTAGCTGACTTTTCTCTTTGAGAAAATCAGCTAAAAAAAGAATGAGAAACTGAATTTTTTTTATCTGAATCGAAAATAATTAAATCACCAAAAATTCGTTTTGCAATCTGGAGACTGTACAAGTAAAAAAAAAAAAAAAATGGAAATTTTGCGTTGTTAATAGTTACAAAAATACCAGACAAACATTAGAGAGAAAAAAGGGTAGGATAGTTCGTAGCTCGTTTTATAATGAGAAATTTAATCGTATAATATGTAGTACATACGTAAAACAACACCACTAAAAAAAATCTACACGAACCTCCGTACTGGAAAAATTTTCGCGCGAAAAAATGCAAAACTTCAATCCATAATGAAAAACCTATTCGAATGAAATAATTGGAAATATAATTTAAAATTACCAACGAAATTCGTCGTCGTTTGACATTTTTGACAAATAGTCAAACCGCAAAATTTAGCTTTTTCGCGCAACGAGACTCGATTGTAAAATTCATTTATTTTAACCCGGCTATTACTCCGTAGGTATCGTACTATACGCGCCAGTAATTTCGCAGAAACGAAAAATTACACATAAATAGTTCGATTTCGAGTAATTTTTTCCACCATTCGTTGGAAATTTTGATTTGCCGATGAATAAATCAAGTCGAAAATGCGACGTTTTTGCCGCCGTATAATTTATACCTTTAAAATCGCCAATTTGTCTGCTCGTATAATTCACGCTGCGCGAATTGCTTTAGACAGCCTAGATGACGTCGCGTTTTAATAAAAAGCCCCCGGTGGTTTTTCTCTCACAACCAATTCCTCGTTCGATGATTTTTCAAAAATAAATAATACCTTCGAATGTAAACGTTGTATGTAAAACTTGGTGCAATTTAGCCCCTCAGTCGATACGTCTAATTAAAATTTCACCCTTAGGTATAAATCTTACGAACCCCGAACGACGTTGGTACACACACATATGTACGAAATATAATTTTATGTATGCGACAAAGGAACCAATTCAATTCAATTCCAAAGGTTCAAGTTTTCTCGCACTTTGACGCAACTTTAAAATTTATTATCAAACGATATCGAAGCCAGGCGCCGAAACTAATTTTCATAATTGAAACGAGAAATGGAAAAAAATACAAATTGGCTCGGTTTTCCTTTGACATACGAGTATTCGCACATATGGGTACAAAATGAAGCCAACTTGGAGCTAACTTTCTTAATACATTTCTTTCTAGTCTTAAAATTATAATATCATAGAATTATACATAAATCAGCTTACCTAATCGACACCAATATCATGGCAAATATCAGATATTTTCCCAGCAATGGTATCACCAGAGAAGTGGGCGGAATGATTTCCACAACCAGTAAGAAGAACACGTGGAGACTAATGAGAATCGATATTGATAACGTAACCTGAGACAAAAATAAAAATAATACTTCAATTTAGTAAAACGAGATGAAAAAATGGAGCGAATTGAATTTTGGGCAGTGTTGCCACAATGTAACAATAACCGTAGCGAATATAAATTTTAATTGCTTAGTAGGTAACGGAGACCAAATTTGAGATCAGGATCAGATCGAAATCATATCACAATTTTTTCCAAAAAAGATCAATTTTTAAAATTCATCAAATTAAAATTAAATGAACTTTCTTTTTGTATTTTTTATTTTTATAATTTTTTAAAACGTACTAGTGTAAAGTTTGCTGGGTTTGTTTACATTAAGGCGGTTCGTTTTTGTTGAATTTTACGAAGTTCAAAGTTCAATATTGCATAGGTACTTAACATTCAAAATTGGAGGAGAGGGAAGAGTCCAATCGACATTTTTGTAATAACCATAATTTTTTCTACAACTTCAGGCTACAACTTTTGTTCGAAAATTTTTTCAATTGGATCCCTGCCTCCTCCTGTTTTTAATAATATAAGTATATAAGTCATATTATGCGATATTGGAGGGGAGGGAGGGGTGAATTCGAAAATGTTATAAAACCCAAATTATTTCTAGAATCTCATACATAAAATTTTGTTTGAAATTTTTTTCAATTGGACCTCTCCCCCAAATTTTGAAAAAGTAACTATATGATGTTAATTATGTGAGATCGGAGGTGAGGGAGGGGTCCAATCGAAATTTTTATAAAGACTAAAATTATTCTCAGGACTTCGAGCTGAAATTTTTGTTTGAAAATTTTTTTAATCGGACCCCTCTCTCCCCACCAATTTTGCATAACACTCAGTACGTACTTATTCTCAAAATTGGAGTAGTGAAAGAGGAAGGGACCAGGTCCTAGAAATGATTTCGGTTATAATAAAAATGTTGATTGGACTCTTCCTTCCCCTCCAATTTTTGAATAACAAGTAACTATGCAGAATAGACATGGTAAAATTCTACACACCCAGCAAACTAGACTTTCGTAAAAAAAAAACCAGATCATCACAAGATCTCGATTTTGATCTGATCTGCCTAGATCTCGTTTTTCAAGATCTTATATTTTTTTTAATGATCTGCCCATCTCTGGTAGGAAATCAATAATCAAATTTGTAAAAATTTGGTAAAAATTCAAAATTTTGGTGAAAATTGAAATTTTGATAGTTTTTAAATTTTAATTAATTTTCAAAATTGGGATCAATTTTGAAAATTAAAATTTTTTTAGTAAAAATTCAAAATTGGGTAAATTTTAAAAATTTTTAAAATTAGATTTTTCGTAATTTTTATAACATTGATCAATTTTCAAAATGGTATGTCAATTTTCAACATTTTTAAAATTAGGATTTTTGTTATTTCATAAACTTTTACAATTTTATGAAATTGAACTGTTCTTAAAAAAATTCATAATTGGGGAAATTCTCAAAAACTGACGAAAATAAAAATGCTGAATTGTAAAATCAAAAGAAAAATATGCTTCGTTTGATAAAACAATACTGACAAACAATTTTTCCAATTTTTCAAATTTAGTAAATCTTGATGAAAATTCAAATTCGGTAGTTTTAATTCATTTTCAAAATGAGATGATGAATTTTTGAAATGCAATTACTTTTTAGAGTAAGTATACTATTAGTTTTCAAAATTTTGCAAGAATCCAAAACTTGAAGAAAATTTAGATTTTGGGCATTTTAAAATCTTGATAAATTTTTGAAATTTGATCACATTTTAAAATTTTTAAATTGGGCGAAAATTCAAAGTTAGGAAAATTGTCCAAATTTGATGCTTCTTCGAGTACCTTCATTTAAAAAAAAACTGTGAACCTCAACCCTCAGCAAGTACTCAAATATGGACCCAAAAGTAACCCCCTCGTTGTATTTCTCTCATAACTCATCAAAAATCCGTGTAAGCAGAAAAATTGTTATCACTAAAATTAAAGCAGATACAATTTGCAACAAAAAAGATTCTATTCATTTTTTTCGTTAAGTAAACGGGTGGCGCAAAAACACGCGTCAAAATATACAGAGTGGAAAAAATAAACTGCCCTTCCCCATTTCCACGAATAAAACACTGCAAGTTCGAAAGGGTCGAATGTATGTAAATGAGGGCACAACATACGTAGACTCCAGAAGAGCCTCTACCTTTTCTTTATTCCCAAAGGTCCAAGATGTGGACACGAGTGAACCACCCTTTTTAAAAAATGTCAATAAATCTTTGGCCTATGCTTCAATTCAAAAAAAAAATGCAAACAAATCTTCGAAGTTGGAGAAATTTTCTATAAAACCACTTCATTTATTTATTTCTACAAGTTGATGGTGACATTGTATGTTATTCTTCGAAAGGAGGAAAATTCATAATTTTTTCACCCTGTATATTTTGATGCTTGTTTCTACGCCACCTGTTCACTTTTTGAGAAAAATAAATAGAACCTTTTGAGTTGAAAATTTTATATACTTCAATTTTAATTATTACCATTTTTCTATTTAAAAGCATATTTTAAGAGTTTTGAACGAAAAACAACGAAAGGGTTATTTTTAATCCTGCACATTCGGAGGTCTTTCCAAGGAGTGAGGTTCGGGAACTTATTTATACATTTCTACGTGACAATATGTAATTTATGCAGACACTTGATAAATATTTCCATATTTCTTGCTCCCTCACACCCAATATTCCAAGTTAAAAGGAGAGAAAAAAAACCGCTATGAATCTATGTAGTAAAATAAGTTTCATTTTGGCAACAATACTCGCAAGATTTATATACGCATTGAAGCGAACACAGTATGCGAGAAGAGAGAGGCGACGTTTACTCGGTCGTATCGAAATATTCGACGAACAGTGCCATAAAATCGTTTCTTTTATTCTTAAAAATATTCCTACTACGGAAATTATCGTTTCCATTTCGTTAAAAATTTATCGCGTGTTTTGCTCGTCTTAATGTCGTTGATATTTCTTCCCATGTACCAAACAGTTTTTCTTCGTTGTGTACGTATAGGCAGTGGCAGCAGTTAATTTGCCAATGGTATGCTTTATTTATGACCGACGCGACGACGAGTTCGAAATTTTCTTACTGAGTAATCACCCGCCAAATGTACGCGGTCGTTTGGTAATTTTTTTTAGCATCTTTGGTTATGTAGATATATTTTGTGGAATAAACTTGCTCGAATTCGGTGCATTTTCGTTCAGTTCGATAAATTTAGAAATTATTAATTATCAATGGCGAAAAAAACCTGATAGGAATTTATTTGCTTGCATTTTAGTTGAGTTCTGTAGATAAATTATGATTTTACAAAAACTTCAACGTACCTAGTAGTTTATTATTCTGAATGTGAATCATTTTTTTCTCATTCAACTATGTAAGTTTAATTTTTTCCAAAAAAGTTGAACTAAAATCGCAAGTTTCCGTTCAATTTCGTGAATATTCGGAAAAATTTGAGAAATAAATATTCAACAATTTTCTTTTATTTAGGATTAATAAAATTTTCAATTTTTTTGCAATAAAACTTTTCTTTAATTTATTTGAGGTAGACAAAACTTTTTTTTAAATAAAAATTTCAAATTTCTTCTGAGAAAAGAAGGTAAAGGTTGAGTAATAAAAATTCGCAATTTTTTGGAATAAAGAAAAAATTCTTAATTTTCAGCTTGAAAAATTCCAATTTTTTATGGCAAAAATTTTCCCATTACTTTGGGCGAAAAAATTTCCAATGTTTCCCAGTTGGAAAAATTATTTATTTTTGAGGCCAAAAACGTTTTCAAAAAATTGTAAATATTTTTGGACTAAAAAAATCTCGTTTTTAGTAAAAAAAAAAAAATCAATTTTCCAAAATGAAAACTTCTCAATAGAAATTTGGAGGGGGGATAAATAAGGGATAATAAAATTATTGTAAAATAGCTCAGATTTCAAAAAATGGGAAAATCAGAAAACAATTTCAATCGAAAAAAATTTAAAATTGGATTTTAAAGGATACCCATTAATTATTTTTCATAAAATCCCATTTCAGAAATTTTCCATAGTGAATTGAAAAAATTTTCTTTCAAGTTTTGGAGTTGACAAAAAGTCAACTTGGCAAGCCACAACTATTGAAAAATGTGCAAGCATAATAAGTTGCCTATTCAGTTTGCCGTCAATATGGTTGTATAGTGTATCCCTTTCGGACCCATGGTCGAACTAGCACAGATAGAAGCATTATCTTTTAATATCCATATAGTCAAAACCACCTAGAGAGATACAAGCCATGAACGTAGAAAGGCAAGGTTGCATTTTCGAGTAGTAGACGGCCGACTTTCCAATCCGTTTTTTGACGATAACTCGGGAAATATTCATGGAATCGAAATTCTGATATCACATTAACGAAAGGAAATTTTCTGCTCTACAATTTTGGTTTAGATCAATTTTCACGAAAAATGCTTCGTTCGCTCTGAAAATGAGAATATGTGAAAATTTGCATATCCAAGAAAACATTTTACGCTGAGAAATCGAGGTATTTTCGTCAAATCGAAATTTCAATAATTTTAGGGTGAAAGGATTTTTTTCGCTCTACAATTTTGGTTCGTATCAATTTTCACGAAAATCGCTTCGTTGACCGGGAAAATGGGAAAATTTGGTAGACGGCCAACTTTCAAAATCAGTTTTTCGACGATAACTCAAGAAATATTCGTCAAATCGAAATTCCGACTACACCAAACAAAAGTAAATTTTTTGATCTACAATTATTGTGGTTTTTTATCAATTTTCACAAAAAAAGGGGTCGTTGACCTCGAAAATGAAAAAATAAATAGTTTTTTGACAATAACTCAAAAAATTGGTCGAATCAAAAATTTTAAAAGCACTAAAACGGAAGGATTTTTTATGCTCTACAATTTTAGTTCTTATCGATTTTCATGAAAAACGCTTTGCTTGTCCGCGAAATAGGAAAAAAATGAAAATTTGCGTATCTGAGAAAACAGTTTTTGCTAATGAATCGAGGTATTTTCGTCGAATCAAAACTTCAATGATTTTAGGATGAAAGGATATTTTTTGCTCTACAATTTTTGTTCTTATCAATTTTTACGAAAATCGCTTCTTTGACCGGGAAAATAGGGAAAATGTGGTAGACGGCCCATCTTCAAATCAGTTTTTCGACCGTAACTCGAGAAATATTCGTCGAATCAAAATTCCGAATACACTAAACGAAAGTTAATTTTTCCCTCTACAAATTTGGTTCCCATCAATTTTTTCGAAAAACACTTCGTTTGCCCAGAAAACGTATTTTCAATTGCTCAAGTCGGCCGTCTTCGGCAAGGTTGCCAAATTTAACTTCATGGCTTGTAGTGTCTAGGTGGTTTTGATATAGTATAAAATATTCCAAGACTACTTGATTTTTTTCAGCCCACTACTCTCAATACCCATATCGAAAAATCCGTTTCTTAAAAATTTATGAAAATGCGTTATCGACTAAACTATATGAATTTGGAAATTGAAAATTTAGTAGAAGGGTGGAATTAATTTTTAAATTATGGTAATTAAAAGAAAAATGGATTTCCACCAAATAAGTATGAGAAATACCCAGCCAAAAACATAAAAAATGAAAAAAAGAACGAATTAGTGAGCCGTTTTAAAAATCCAATTATTGAATGACGGGAAATGTCTTTTAATTTTAGAACAACAAATGGAATTGTCTGAATGGCTACGTGAGGTTTTTTGGAAAAACGAAAAAATGGTGTCGAAAATGCATTTTAAATTTTTGACAAGTTTTTGAAAAAAAAAAAATTTCGGCTCCAATTGAAAAATGTTTCAAACAAAAGTTGTGTATTTTGATCTCAGAAACAATTTTGGTTATTACAAAAATTTTGATTGGTTCGCTCCTTCCCCTCAAATTTCGCATTTTATGTATGAAAATCGCATGTAGAGGGGGTGATCCCACTTTTCCTTAGATCTGTACTTAAGGCCCCAATCGAAAAAAATTTCAAACAAAAGTTGTTTATTTCGATCTCAGGAGCAATTTTGGTTATTACAAAAATTTTGATTGGCCCACTCTTTCCCCTCCAATTTTGCATTATACATGTTCATGTAGAATAATTTTTCATTATACGTACGTGATTTTCCATGTGACTTTCATACGTAAAATGCAAAAATGGAAGGGAAGGAGTGATCCAATCAAAATTTTTGTAATAACCAAAATTGTTCCTGAGATCAAAATACATAACTTTTGTTTGAAAAATTTTTCGATTGGGGTCTTGAAAAAAATTTTATAACAATATTTATTTGTCAAAAACTTTGAATTTTTCAATGGATTTTCGACACCAATTTTTCGTTTTTCCAAAAAACCCCACATAGACATCCAGACAATTCCATTTGTTTTTCAAAAATTAAAAGATATTTCCCGTCATTCAATAATTGGATTTTTAAAACGGCGCACTAATTCGTTCTTTTTTTCATTTTTTATGTTTTTGACTGGGTATTTCTCATACCTATTTTGTGGGAATCAATTTTTCTTTTAATTACTATAATTTAAAAATTAATTCCACCCTTCTACTAAATTTTCAATTTCCAACCTCTTCAACTTGTCACGCCCGATTGAACTGAAATTTGGCTCATTGAAAGAGCATGCCATAAAACCAAATTTTTAGCTGCTGAGTCGACTCTTCAATTTTTGCCCCCCCCCCCCAATAAATATTTTAAAACAAAAATTGTAAATCTCATAGAATCTTGAAAATCGGTTTATATGTATACTAAAGTCGACCCCCACTACATCTCTGGAGAAAACCAAAATTTTTCTGGAGACTCCAGCTCGCTTCAAAAATGATCCCAATCGACTCGGAGGATCAACTTTAGTATACAAACCAATTTTCAGGATTCTTTCTCAAAATTTACAATTTTTGTAAAAAAAAATTATTTATGGGGGGCTGTTTTAGCCAATTTCAAAAATTCGCCAAAAATCGAAAAATCAACTTCGGCAGCTAAAAATTTGGTTCTGAGCTCTAGATGGAATGCTCTTTCGGTGAGTCAAATTTCAGCTCAATCGGAGGTTCCCTCGTTAGGTGAAAATTCTTCCCCGAGCATTTTACAACCTTAAAACTTCAATTTGAAAAGTAATTTTTACCCTCAATGTCTTCTGAAGGACATAAACTTTTCAACGCTGGCTTTCAACGATATAAAAACGTGTACAGCTTATAATCTGGTATACCGTTGAAAGTGAAAATGGTGGTTGAAAATTTGTATCATTCGTGTTACAAGTGCATACGGTACGTGAATATGGAGGAAACCACTTAAGAGTCTTGTCTGGGCAGCGGATAGCTACCCTTTGCCATAAAATGTTATTACGAGTTTCTGTGTAGTATCATTTCTTTTTTATACCACTTAAAAAGATAGCTCTCTTCCGAGTTGATTTTTTGCCCAATGCCGAGTGCAGCAACCTTTACGTACGATTATTTTGGTAACTTTATTCAATTTGGCCAACAATAACGTAAATATGGATATATAATCGTGTATCCGTACTTGTATAAAATGACGTAGAAAAAAACATGTAAACGTTCGAATTTGGCACATACGACCTGAAGCAACATTTGCGTGAGAAAGGTACCCACGTTGGTGGATTTCTTGAGCTGTCGAGTGTATGTTTATGATTGATGGTACGAGTGCTTTGTGTCAGGTAACGTTTAAGTTTACAATTTAACTTCACGTTTTAGCAAGTTTTGTAAAAGGAACGAGGCGCCGCGATAATTGCGGTGATAGGTCGTAAAAAACTCGCAGACTTTGAGTGATGGTAATCTTTCGTAGATGAAGTCTGAACAAAACTACGACAGTTGGCGAATTTCATCCAATATTGTACACATAATATCTACAACTTTCGCTGTAAAACTTTTATTTCGTGTTGATTTATAAACATTACTTCGAAGCTGTTTTTCCTATTCCTTTTTCTTTCCTCGTAGATGCAAAAATTACGAAATCCTCGGCACAGCTGCGATCGAACAGAAAGCAGTGTAAACAAGTTCTGTCTAATTTCATGCTCGAAATATTAAAGTTACTTATTTTAATTCGAACTACCAAGTTGAGTATATTTGAAACTAAGTAAGTATAAAGTTGCTGAAAGGATGAAAAAAAAAACTCGCAGTGTGTTTTGATGACTCTCAATTACTAAATAAATTGTCGACTTTGTTAAATGACAGTTGTCGTTTTTCTGTTTTGTCGCTGGCCATTGTTGGGCAGAAAACGTGATCGGTGTTGATTACTTTTATTTCTTCGAGAGAACTTACGCAGTGAAAAGAGCAATGAAAGGCGGCTGGAATGAAAGATGGTCTTTTCGAAACATGTAGTGAAAAAGAAATTGAAACCAGGGACCGAATTAAATTTGTCCAGTGAGCCGAAATTTTTATCCACCTTGTTAAATTAGATCCATTCAATGAACGAGGCTTGAGAAAAAGGATTACTTTTTTTTGGCTTCAATTGAAAACGAAATTGATCGACAAAAATTGAATATGTTTGAATTTACTGGTTGGATGGAACTTGTTCAAGGTGGTGCCATCGAGTGTTTCATAATGCTTATTATATAAAATGGTGATAAGTATTTGCCTATTTTTTATATTTGTTTTTTAAATTTCACGAGTGTACCTACACGAATTTGAACAGAAACTTCCAATTATAACCAAATTATCCAAAATTTACAAATTTTTACGAATCTTACACAAACTTGAAAAGAAACATCCTCACAATGTTTTTTTAATTCAAAAATTTCCAAATTTCTTTGAAGCACAATATTTTTCCATTTTCTTAAAGGTAGGTAAAATTTTTCAATTTCTAGTAGAAAAAAAATTCTGAATTTTCTTGGAATAAGAAATATCTCAATTTATTTTTTAGCAAAAAACATGAAGAATTCTAATTTTAATTACTTAATGTTGAAAAAAATATTGTGCACCAAAAAAATTGGACCCATTTTTTTTTTAGAGATTTTTGAGAATTATCAAGTTTTTTTATTCAAAAGAACTTGGGTTGAAAAAAAAAATGAAAATCAGAAAATCTTTAGCTACAAATTTCGTTTAAAAATTGAATCCAAATTCATTTTCAAATCAGAAAAATGTTTCTTTCTCATTTTGGTTCAAGATTTATTATTCAAAAATAACAAGTTGAGATTTCATTTTAATGGTCCCCTCATAAGAGTTTGAGAGTTCTACCCCTTTTCAAAAATCTTCCAATCTCTAGTATCTAAGGCCACAAAATTTTCAAACAAAAGTCAAAAATTTCAAATGGACCCTTCTCAATCCTTCCTTTCATTCTTTTCCCTTCCATTCCCTTCCATTTTATATCTTCCCTCCAATTTCCAATACCAGATGATTTTCATTTGTATTTTGAAAAATGATTCAGCTTTTCTGTCAAAAAAGTATTTTTTTCAATTCCTTTTCAAAAAAAAAAAAATTGAAAATTCTGAAAAATTTCTATTTTTTGAATAATAAAAAAATATCTAATTATTTTGAGGTACAATAATACCTCCATTTTTCTGGAAGAAATGGAAATTTTTATTCAAAACATAGTAAGTATATTTTTTTATTAAAAAAATTGAGATATTTTTATTTAGGATTTTTTTCTCGTAAAACTTGGAAAAAATTTTACATCCAAGAAAATGGAGAAATATTATTGTACTTCAAAAAAATTGTAAATTTTTTTCTATTTCAAAAACTTGATAAATTTTAAAATTCAAAATAATGAGAAATTCCCAAATTCAAAATATTATTGAGTAGTTTTCAAATTCAAAAAATTAAGAAATTTTTAAATACAAAAAATAGAGAAAATTTTCAAACTTATAATAATGAGAAATTCCCTAATTCAAAAAATTGAGAAATTTATAAATGCTTATTTTTTTATTCGAAGAAAATTGAGAATTTTTTTAATTTTATTAGGTACAAAAAAATTGAGTTTTTTTTTATTCCAGAAAACTGAAAGATATTTTTGTTCTTCACAAAATTAAGTAGGTAAGTATAAAAAAAAATCTCTCAACGGAATTAAAGAAATAAGATTTTTTCAAAAAAAAAAAAAAAAAAATACCTAATTTGGAAACAACGGGGACTTTTTCCAAAAAAAAATAAAATTCAAAAGCTTAATTTCTCGAACTTTTTTCACCCGGATACATGGTAGGATTTTCTATAAAAATAAAAATAAAGACTAAAAATCACCAAAAAACTGACGAATATTTTTACTTGAAAAAATTGAGAATCCTGTCTCAACAACAAAATTGACTATTTTTAAAATTTTGAAAAATATTTTTAGCACAATGAAAACTATTTTGCTTGAAAAAAATACATACTTTTAAATTTAAAACATGGACATTTTTTTTAAATTCAAAAAATGTGTACGTCTCATTTTTTTTTTCAAATGAAATTTTTAAAATTGAAAACTTCAAATTTCAACCCGATTTGTAGCTGTTAAAAGATTCAATATTTTTTTTTTGAAAAATTTTTCAATGGGGAAAAAATATATTTTTCATGAAATCAAAGTGAGATTGTTCGTCAAAATATACAAATTGTTTTATTTCTTAATTTTCAATTACCTAATTCAAATTTACGGCAAACTAAGTAGGCAAATTAACGTACATCACAACATCATATTTACGGCAAACTGTGTAGGCAATATAACATACATCATAATTATAATCTTGTATATGGGAAATCAAGTAGGCAACTTATTATGCCAACATATTTCTCGATAGTTTGGCTTTTCCAAATCGATTAGAACACTTGTACTTTTTTTGTTAATTCCCAATATAATCGTAATCCGTATAATTTGAAAGTCAATTTTTCCTTTTTTTTTTTTCAAATTTCGAGTTATTTTATAATCATTTTCCTTTACTTACTTTATTTATTCCTAATTTGATAAAGTGAGCAGTGCTAAATTTAAATTTTATGATTGTTACCTAATTTTTTTAAACTTTCTAAAATTTTAATTTTTCAGTTTTTCCCATTGGAAAAGAAAAACCAGTCAATTTGAATCATTTTTTCTCCATTTTATGGAAAAACATTGAAATTAGATATGTTTTTGCTTACAACACATTACTTATACCTGCGACCATCAATCTATTTTACCTACGTTCTAAGATTGTGCCTTCAATAATTTTTTGAAGATAGATTTTTAACAAAAAAAAATCTGCATTTAAATATATAGGTAAGTAAGTACCTAAAAACTTATAATTTTTCAAAATTCACCACTTCTTATATTTTTTGAGAGTACTTTTTCAAAAAAATTTCGACATATGAAACTAATTTCGTTAAACGTGTTAATTTTTGAAACTGATTGATCATTTCAATAGTTTGGTGTGAATTTTTTTGTTAAAAATAAAAAATATTCGTCAAAATGTGTTAAAATGAGCTATTCTTTAAAAATGATCAATTTTTATATTCACGAGCTCAGCAAATTTTCAAAAAAAAATCTATGAGCGATTTTTTTATTTTTTTTTATTTTCAGCAAAAGTATAAGGAAACGTGATTTTCAAGTAGTTACTTACACGTAAGTTGAGAACTTCAGTTGAAGATCTATTAAATTGTTCGAGACAATGGCACAAGTTATACCAAAAAAGTCGTCATAAAATAACTATGCATTCGGTAAAAACAAGCAATTATCCGAACTTCCCAACATCGAAACATAGAAAAGTGATGTCTAATTATAGAGATTATAATGATACCACCTAACACGTTTACTTTGCCATCTTCGCATTCGCGAATTGTAAATTTCTCTATCACTATCGCACTTGTTTTTAGTTTAATCAAAGGCAAAAGGGCGTAAAATCAATAGCGTTTGTGTCATTTAACAACGTAACTTTATCGTTTATTTAAACGAGGATTAATGTAAAATAAACTCGGGCAAATAAAGCGCGGTAAAAAGGTTCGACGAACATTACGTGTGCTTTGAATGAACAACTTTAAAGCATTCAAACTTTACACGACTTAGCGTAAAATTCTTTAAGCGTATAGAAATTCTTTGTGTAGATAAAAACAGTGGCAGGCGTTTAAATAGAAAGAAAGAACTCGCGGATAAGTCGATACTTATATTCGATAAGCGATGCGATAATTTTATCGGCGAAAAATTATCGTAAATTTGGCTGATCCATTATCATTGGAAAACATGTGCTTTTGAAGCTGCAACCGGCCGCGTATTGTGTGATTTTTATAGATTAAAACATTTCCAGAGACCAATGAAAACATCGGAGTTTCTGGTTGGCCAAACAAAACACCGGCAGTAAAACTTTTTGTGCGAATATTTCGATGGAAACGTATAAAATTCGTTTGTTTATTCATCGACCGTGCCGAATTGCAATTCGCGCATTAGATTTATTCAAAACGATAACAATTTAGGTAAACAAAGGTTATAACGTTTAAGCCAATGACCAAAAAAACACACGAGAAGTTAATTAAAGTGTACTTGGGAATTTACTCCTTCAATCGTCTCGAAATTATTGTAAATCGATTTGCATACCAAGCAAAGTTTTCTAAACAGACCTTTTGTAAGCTTCGAATGATAAATGACCGTTGACTTTTTTTTGCCCTCTATTTCGAATTCGAACAGACGACTTGAAAAGAATCCGTTTATCTAAATAAACCTGGCGAAAAATATCGTGGTTAAAGATTTCCTCGTGTTTGCACGTTGAAAAGCGATTCGTTATGGTGTAATTTATTCGTGTCCCGGTGTTTTTTGTATTACGCCGGGTATGGCCAAAAGCACCTTTGTTCGAAGAATTTTATCGGCCAAGAGGAAAGTCTGAAAAGTTATAGGGCAGTTTGCGAAACGTTTGGGATTGAAGTGAGGGTGTGATGATTTAAATGGCGAGAGTGATATGTGGGGTGTCTCATTTGCGAGAATGAATAAATTTGGTGATGTTTTGATGTCTATTTTTTTTTATTCAAATTAAATATTTTTTTAAATGGGATTTTTTGGAAACAATTTTTTTGATTGCAAAAATTTTTTTCGATGCAAATTTGTCACTGGAATTTTTTAGACGTTGTAATTTTGAATTTTATGGGGAAAAAACTATTTAAGTATATAAATATTTCAAAATTCCTCTTAAACAATTTTTAAATTAAAAAAAAAAACTGTATCAATCCCATAAAAAATGCCACTAGAACTTCACAAAAAACATCTCAGAAAAAGTATTAAAAATAATTTCATTTTTTATTCCAAAAATAAATTTTAAAATATGTGAGGCGCTCTGTGAAAAGGTACCTAAACTCGGAAAAGCAAATGTTTCAGGAGAGCAAAAAAATTGAAGAAATCGATTTTTCACTTTTTGATTGGATTCTCAAAAAAAAAATACTTTTGGCGCAATTTCGGAGCGTTTTTCTCCAATCATCAGTTTTCCATGTGAGAACTTCAAAGTGTATATCTCGGTCAATTTCCAAGCAATTTTCGATTTTTTTGTTTTATAGGAAGAAATTTTCTTTCAGATAAGCTAAAAAAAAATTATTTCGATTTTTCCGAGTTTAGGTACCTTTTCACAGATCACCTCACTTATTTTCAAGAGAAATTCTTCAATTTTTCCAAAAAAAATCTTGGAAAATCTTATCACCAAAATTAGCTTGAAATGAATATTTTTAAAAATAAAATACTTATTTTCCAAAAATAACGATGTTTTAGGACATTTTTCAAAAGACTTTTCAAAGAAAATCTGTTTTTTTTCTGCAAAGAATTTTTTATAATTTTTTATTCATAAAAAATTTGAATAAAAAATTTAGTCAAGTGACTGAAGATATTTTAAGAGATTTCTTCAAATTAATTTCTTTTAAAAATAAGGATTAATTTCAAAATCTTTTTGAAAAAATCTCTACTTTTTGCAAGGAAAAAAAATCACAAAAAAATTATTTCTAGAAAAAAATGAAATTTTTGAAGAACAATAATGTTTGATACTTGATAGAAAAATTACTTGAAAATCGAAAAAAAAAAATTATTATCTTGGAGAAACTCTACGATTTAAAAAATATCTTGAAATTTGTCAAGACATTCTTCCTTGCATTTAGTTTTAAAAAAATTTTATTCCTAGAAAAAAAATACTTTCTAAAAATTTTCTAAATAAATATCTTCTTGAGGAAATTTTATTGAAAATAAAAATTATTTTCATTAGGTGAACTTTTCTCCAAAATAAAAAAAAATAAAAAATAAAAACTTTGAAGAGATCTAACTAGAATCATTTGAAATATTTTTATAAAAAATTAAGCACCTATCAACAAATGCTTTTGGAATTTTTTTCAATTTTTCGAGAAGAAAATTGTTATTGGAAAAAAATATCTTGGAAATGAACATCATACCCTCAGGACACATAAGTGAAGGTTTTGAGTTCCCAAAATGTCGTCATTCTGGTAGATATTTTATCAGAAAATGAGAAAAAAAAATTTATAAATTTGAAAAAAGTTTTAAGCATAAAAATTTCTGACAGAATAGGAAAAAATAAATTTCCATGGAGATATGAAAATTAAATTTCAAGTAAAAAAATGTCTAAAAGTCATCCAAAAAAAAATCTAAAATCAGAATCAATTTTATTTAAAAAAAGAAAAACTAAAAAAAAAAAAAACAATTTCCATGGAAATGTAAAAAATATTGAAATTAATTTTTTTCCACAAATTTTAGAATTCATACCCAAAAGTTTTTTGTCCAAAATAAAAAAAATGTCTAAAATTAGAAAATTACCTAATATTTTTTTTTAAATTTCAAGTTTCAGAATGTCTGACAAAATGTCTAGTTGATTAAATTTTCATTATGCGATTTACTTTCACTTTCGCACGTGCATTTATCCTTATTGATGCTCAAAAAAAAATTACATCTTTTTTTTGGAAAAATTTTAGGAATTTTTTTATTTCAAAAAAAAAAAAAAAAATGAAAAATTACACACTTTGGAAAAATTAAAAATTGAAAAAAATTACCAGATCCGAAAAAAAATTTCAAAATTTTATTCCCAAAAATTAGAATTTTTATTCTAAAAAAAGTAGATTCTTTTATTTAAAGAAATATAATATAAATTCTGAAAAACAGATTTTTTACCTCAAAAAAGGAAATGTATTTTGAAATTTTATTTTAAAAAAGGTCTTAAATCATGGGAAAATTCTAATTCAAAAAAATTCAGATTTTTCTCCTCAAAAATAATATAATATTATGTTTTTAATCCCAAGAAATTCAATTAAAATTTTTTTTTGAGTATTTTCGGTGATTTGAGACTTGTTATTAAATACATGTATAGGGATAATATTTATTTATTTTTTGATTTTTTTTTTTTTGATTTTTTTGAAGTAAAAAATCTATTTTTTTCCGAATAAAATATCCTGACTTTTGGGAATGAAATTTAAAAAAAAAATTCCTGACCTGTAAAATTTCATTTTTAAAAAAAAATTTCAAATAAATAATTTTTTATTTTTTAAAAATAATTTTCCATTACTTTTTTGAAATTAAAAAAATTGAATTTCTAAAATTTTCCTTGGAAAAATACCTATAGGTACCTACTTTAGAAAAATGAAAATGAAACTTATCCCCATTTTTTTTTGAAAATCTCTCAAAAAATTGAGAATTTTTTATCAGTAATTTTTTTATGAGTAAATTAATTCAAAGTGTTTCGCTGCGGACTTTTTTCGTCTTTTTTTCAAATTTTTTTTTAAACGTGAAAAGCCACAAAAATACGTTTTTTGTGGGTCTATCCCCCAGTGAGATAAAAAAAATGACAAATACGCTTAAAAATCATCTTTTACTACTACTTAACAATTCAGACCAAAAAATTGAGGGGGTCAAATCACCATGTTTATCCTGCAATAGCCTTCAGCAAAACCATTGCTATCGATGTGAAAATAGATACGAAAAAATCGATTGTGTATTCTTCGCAGTCATACGAGTACTTATTCTCTCAGGAAAAAAATCTTTCTTTCCGTTCGAATCATTTCTTCGTGATAAAAATCACTTAAACCGAATAAAAATACGGTAGATAAAGTACGAAAAGAGATACTCGATAAAAATAAAACACCACGTATCCGCATCGCGGTATCGTACGACGTGTTATACATACTCTTACTCGTATATCACTTATAAATACGTTATTACGGGTAATATATATTCAAAAATTTTTCACCTACCTTTTCTCCACTATCGGATGGAAGATAGAAGGTTAAAACAGTCAAAAATGATATCCCCATGCAAGGTATGATAATGTTTACGGTATAGAATAACGTCTTTCTTCGCATCGTGATGTTAAACGTGATATCCAAATACGGCTCATCGCAACACGTGTAATACTTTTCGTTTCTGCGAACACATAGAGAGGTGAAAAAAAACGCACATTTGCGAGAGTTGGAAAAAATGAATGAAATTTTATATTCATGACTAGTTTGAAATATTTTTGACACGATTCTGTCAGATTTCGTATTCGTTTAACTATAAAATTACGCAACGTAGAATACTACGGAACGTGTAATGTTATCTACCCTTATACTATAAATTCTTATAGCTAGACCTTTTTCACCCTTTCATAAGGTATCCAGATTTTCCGCTTTCGAATCTGCCTGCACACGTGTTGAAATTTTTCACTTTCTAAATCGGAGTAATTTTTTAATTCGATGAGTTAACACTGTTCAACATCTGCGTAGTATTAATAAAATCAACTCCTCGAATATAAAATTTAATTACTTCTTCGTACCTTTTTCAAATCGTCGAGAGTGTTTTAAAAATGGAAAAAATAAATCATCGATACAATCGTTGAAAATTTGCTAACAAAAGTCCAATATTACATAGATATTTGATATTAAAAATTGGAGGGGAGGGAGGGGTCCGATCAAAATTTTTGTAATAAGCATAATTTTTTCTAGAACTTCAAGCTACAACTTTTGTTTGAAATTTTTTTCAATGGGACCCCTCCCTTCCCCGATTTTGCATAACACTTCAAAGATACTAAATAAAAATTAGAGGAGCGAAGGAGGAATGGGCCAATTGACAAATTTTTCAAACAAAAGTTGTAGCATGAAGTTCTAGAAATAATTTTGGTTATTACAAAAATTTCGATTGGATCCCTCCCTCTCCTCCGATTTCACATAACATCAGTTGGATACTTTTTCAAAATTGGGGAGTGGTCCAATTGAAAATTTTTTCGAACAAAGGTTGTAGAATAAGGTCCTAGAAGTAATTTTTGTTATTATAAAATTTTCGATTAGACCCTTCTCTCCGCTCCAATTTGGCATAATAAGATAATTTAAAAACTGGTGGAGTTAGGTAGGGGTCCAGTTGAAAAAATTTTCAAACAAAATTTGTAGCTTGAAGTCTTAGAAATAATTTTGATTATTACAAAAATTGCGATTGGACCCCTCCCTCCTCTCCAATTTTGAATTCAAGTATCTATGTAGTACATACATTTTTTGCGATGGTGCCAAAAAAAAAAAAAAACAGTACTACGGCGATCTACTCGTTTATGATGGATGTAAATTTGGCACAAACATCGAAAAAAAAATTATTACTTTTATCAAATTTAGTAACTTGTTACTTCACATGATGTACTGGTTTTCGAATATAGTGCAGAGTCGTCATTATTCCCACGAGACGATGAAAAGTTTTTTGAATAGCTGAATCTAAAAACTAGGCACACTTTAGTCCCACAGGATACCCAAAATGTCCACCTCTTCGAACTAAATTCACCTTGGAGAATGTTTTCTTATTTCATCGCTCTTCCTTTTTTTTTCTCACTCTCTCTATTTTCGGGCCCCTTTCGTCGCGGTGTCCACTTCGTTGAAATATATTATGTAGGTATAATTCCCTCGAGATTAATTATACCTCAATTTATAACTCGACCGGCGAAGAAAACGTGTGTTACGTTTAAATGTCAACTCAACGTGTATTGTACACCTGTTGCTGTTGATATTGTTGCAATTTGCCTTGGGTGGGTAATTAGCGTTTCGATGGGGTTCTTTTTTTTACGCGTGAATCGAATTAATTGTGTGCTGAAGTAGAAAAGGAGTGATGTCGGTATGATTTTTTTTTTCTCATTTGAATGAGATTGGGTAAAGGTGTTGTAAAAATATTTTTTGCTCGAGTGACTTTTTCGAGGTCTTTTGTTATTTGTTTTTTTTTCTAAGAAAAGAATAATATTTTACAAGAGGAATTTTTCTTAATAAAAACCACCCGATGAAAAATTTTTTCGAAAAAATTCACACAAGGTTTATTTTAAAGAAGTATTGTAATGGGATTTTTTGAGATTTTTCAAAAGAAATTCCCCCCAAAAAATTGAAGAGACTTTTTTTTCTAAAAAAAAGTTACAAAAAGATTTTCGAAAAAATTTTCGCAAGATTTATTTTAAAGAGGTAGATACCTCTTGTAATAGGATTTTTTGAGATTTTTCAAAAGGAATTCCCCAAAAAATTTCTAAATTATTTTTTCAATAATTTTTTTATGCAAGAAATCAACTTTTCTGATCATCATTTTGAATATTTCCCCCTCCCCCCAAAAAATTGAATCAAGATAATTTTTCGAAAAAAGTTTTTTGAATGAACAAAATGATCTCGTGAGAATTTTTACAATATTTGTTCTACAATTACTTCTTCAAAAAATTGACTCAAAATTCATAAAAAAAATAAAATGGTTTTTGGTGTTCTTAAAAAAAAATAATAATAATTTGCGTAATTTATTTGGAAAAAATTTTAAATTTCAAAGATTATTTAAAAAGAATGTACTCGTACTTAGATACTCTAACAACGTTACTATGGCATTGCAAATTTCTTAAACTTAAAAAAAAAATCATCTCGTAAAATTTTTTTCTTTTTTAAAAATATATATTTTTTTTTTTGCAAAAACATTTGTTCAATTTAAAAAAAAATTAATCTTCTGATTGGGTTGTTGGAGATCCCCCCCCCCCTCAAAATAGAGAATTTTTCAAGCTATTTTTTCAGGGAGAATGAAAAATTTATTTTGATTTTCCTTTTTTTTTTCAAGAATTTTTTAAACTCAAAAATTCAATTTTAATCTTAGGTACCTATTTAAAAGATTTTTCTGATGTTTTTCAAGAAAATTTATTTTTCCTATTTTTCGATTTTTTCAATTTTTCAATTTTTTTTTTGAAAACGAAATAAGATTTGCCGAGATATTCGTTAAATTTGGGATAAGTTATCATTTACTTATTCAGGATCAGGTTACCAAGAAATAGCGATCAAGGTTATCATAATTACAGATAAGGTTATCTTGAAATATCAGGCAGGGATATTATAATACTGGGGTAAGGTTATCATGATAAATTGGATGAGGTATCATAAATTCGTGATAATGTTATCATCTTTAAGATAAGGTCCAATCAATCTGGATAAGGTCATCATGAATTTGGTTAAAGTTTACCATAAATTTGCTGGGATAAGCTTATCATAAAATATGGGATAAGGTTTATCAAAAAATATCGCTCAAGATCTTCATACTTTTGGGATAAGATCATTATAAATTTCGTTCAAGATTATCATAAATTTGGAATCTGTTTAGTTATTATAAATTTGGGACAAGGATTAGGTATTTCTAATTCCGATTTCCCTCAAATTTAATTTTTTTTAGCAACTCAAATTTGATTTTTTCACATTTAAAAAAAAAATGTTTAGGTATTAATTTTCGATGCAATTCTATTCTTTCCATTTTTTTCCTGGTGAAAAACGTTATTGAATAAAAAATTTTCCTAGAAAGAATATTTTGGTTTAAAAAAAAATTCCCTCAAATTTGTTTTTATAATGTTTTCTGAACTGGCATACCTACTCATTCTGTTCCCTGGGAATTTTTGTTTTCAAAAAACAGTCAATCGAATTTTCAAGACAACTTCTCTTGAAAAATTTTCATGAAAAATTTTTCAGATACAATTCATTGTGATTAAAAAGATGTTTTTTTTTCAAAAAAATTCTGAGATTTTTTTTTTGAAGAATTTCATTTTAAAAATGTTTCATAAAAATTCCCCAAATTTTTCTGTTATAACTGTATTTTTGACACAATTTTTGGAAGTTTTCTTCCATTAAAAAAAAAAGAAAAACTTGTAAATTCTTCGTTAAAAAATTGACTAGTGATTCATTTTTTAATAATGCTCTCAAAAAAAATTTTATGAAAAAAATGTTCAAATAGTGAAAAATCAATTGTAAAAAATTAAATACCTGACAGCTGGGACCTCCAGGATATCCCATTCGACCGACATGTAAAATTCCGACAAGTCGACGCCGACGTCCACAACATTTGAATCTTGTTTCTCATCCATATGTCGTAAGTCTACCTATAAAATAAACTCAGTTTAAGATATTTTGTAAAAATGTCAACGCTAGGTATGTTAAATCTTGTACTCACGAAACACCTGTGAAAGTGTTGAATCGACATCGTAGGAAAAATAGATCAAAACTTAAATTAGCGGAAGTACAATCTTATAAATAAAAATAAGTATAAAAATGCTTACAATATCAACATCTCGATAAAGATAAACCTTACCAAAATTGCCATCTGGTTTCATTTCTTAGAAATCAATCACGAAGTCGTCATGTCGTGTAATTTTTCATTTTTGAAAAATTTCTCTCGTCGAATTCTCCAAAAAATAAAAATAAAAATAAAAAATCGAGCTAACAAATTACCTCGATTTATTACCTTCAATCAATTTGAAAAAATCTTGCCGCTATTTAAACGATCAAATTTATACTTCCGCATTTCATTAATCCTCCTCACGTTTCTTCCTTCTCTCACTCTAGCCCTAATTTCAAACACTTGCGACAAAAATACGTCGAAAAAAAAACTTGTTAAAATAATTTAAAAAATATACACGTAATACATAAATTTAAGTACGCTTTTCGTAATGTAACAAAGATTAACTACCGTACGAAAACAGAACCATGCTAGATTAGTAATTCTTGAAGATTTATACAACCGACATGGCAGACAGATCGTAAATTAAGTAATCTCGAATAAGCGTAAAAATTTAGCCGTCGGTGCGAAAAGTTCCCACCACCTTGGGCCATAATTATAAAATAACTTTTTCTTCCTCGTGTAAAAATTACGTACATTCGAATCCAAACGACGAACATAGCCGTGTTGATGCTTCTGTTTAGTGCTTTCACTATTGTAAAGGAAAAGGTCGTGATTTGAAGATTTACGAATTTTTTATATGAAAAAGTATCGCATAAAACTGATACTCTCGATCGTATTATAGATATATAAAATGAAAACCAAAAAAAAGTTATAAAAATTTGCCACTTTGGTGCATGTGAAGTATTTATATTTCTAATTTGTCAATAACTTTATTCGTATCGTGCTATAAATAATATAGTCGATCGTAAATTACGATTTTTATCGCTTTCGTATAAATAAAAATCGTCTATTTAAAATGTTCTTCAAACTTTTTAAAACCTTTGTTCCGCCAGTTCGCATTTTCACCGAATATTTCATCTTTGAGAAAAAAAAAGCCTATCGAAAGGATCCAGCGATATGAACCGTAGTGCCTTTCGAAATATTGCTGATGAATCATTTCACATTTAATTTCTCATTTCCTATAACTCTACAAATAATAAAACGTACGTCGCGCAGGGAACGTACCAGTATTTACGATTACGATTGGTTGTACGTACCGTATACTTCAATCTGTGTATATCTCTACGTACCGTACCTACGTAGGGCCTTTTAATTTCACCAAAATGGCCAATTTAACGGTAGAACTTTTTCGAGTATTTTGACAAATTACTTTCTATTCGTTCGATGAGGAAATTTCGCCGACAAATTTTCCTCAATTAAGGTCTAATTTCAGGTTACAGAGCGGGCAGCGTGGGCGGAATAGGGATTTCTACGGAAAAATGGTCATTAAGCCGAAGCTTGCGGGGCTTTTTTTTTTTAGAAAATGTTGGGTAATTTTTTTCAGAATCTTGGAAGTGAGAGAGATGACGATGAAATGAGCAAAATATGTGGGCATAACCTGGTGAAGGTATTATTGTGGTAGGAAATGGTGAATGATGATTGGTATAAATTAATGTAAGGAAATATTCATCGAGTACCTATGATTTCATTCTGTTAAGATTCGTGAGAAATGTGATTTTTTTTTCGATTGGAGGAAATTTCACCTATTTGAATTTTCAAAATTGCAATCGTCTCGAGTGGAGATTGATTTAAAAAATAAAATGCTGTCGGTATTCCTAACTGAAGCCATTCTGAAACTTAAAATATTCTTAAATGTCTTCAATTCATATTTACGGCAAACTGAGTAGGCAAATTAACATACACCACGAGTATAAACACCATATTTACGGCAAACCGATTAGGCAAACCAACTTACATCTTTTCATCATTTTTTATGAAAATAAATCAAACATATTTTTCGATAGTTTGAGATAAGTCGGCTAGAAAAATGAATGTATAAACATACAAGTACATAGATTTTTTATTGTCTAACCCAAAGCATATAAAAGTGAACTTTTTAAAATTAATTTGCTTAAATAGGATTTTTCACAAAAAAATCATATTTGAAATTCATTTTTTAAATTGAATTTTCCTCCGAATTTTCATTAGTTTTTTTTTTAGTCTTTTTTTTTTTAAACTATAATTACATTTTTTCAAATTCCTAATTTGTTTTAAGGTACGTAATACAATTTTAATTTTTTTAAATTATTTTTATCCAATTTTTTTAAATTTCAATTTTTTTTTTTTTGGGGTGTTTATAATTACAGGATTATTACACCCATCGGAAGAATTTTTTTTAAAATTTTATTTGTGAGGTTGAGTTTTTTAATTAAGTTTATGAATTTTTGAATTTCGGAAGGAATATCTGGTATAACTGGGGGGATTTCATTTATTTGTAGGGTTAGTCTCTCTTGTTTTAACTTGGGGCATTCGAACAGGATATGTTGGATTTTACCAAGTAGCGTTTTGATTTCTACATTTTTCATTTTACAAACTTCTCAAAATTAAATTTTAAATCAGAAATGGTTCAAAAAGTAATTTCAAAAAGGAAAACGAATTCTTGAAATGAGAATTTTTTGAAAATCAACTTTCAAAAATTTAACATAGGTGAAATATCAAAACATTGATAAATTTTCAAAAATTGAGTAAATTCAAATAAAAATATCAATTTTGAAAAATCCAATGTTTTTGTTCATTCTTATAAAGTAAGCTACAATTTTTTCAAAATTTATTTTTCATTGGGAATTTTTCACAAAGGAATTTTTGAATAAGTATAAAATTCATTAAAAATCTATTTAAATGAAAATTTTAGAACACGCAAACTTTTAAAAAATTTTTGACCCTGAAGAACATCGAAACTAATACTTATCCCAAAATTTGCTACGTTCAGAAAATGTCGAGTACAATTTGCCAATTTTGAAAATAAAGGTATTTTTTTGTTTAGTGGCAACAATGGAAATGGAAATTTTTTGAAAGATTTTTTTTTTTTTTTTTTTTTTGTAAAAGAGTTAAAAATTTAGAACACTGTAAAATATTCAAATTGATAGGTATTCTAAAAATCAGTAAAAAAATATCAGATTTTGTTTACTTTTTTTGACACAGAAAAATTTTTGAAATGAAATTTTTGTAGCCACTTTTCAGAATCAATTTTTCAAGTAGCATTTTTCGAAAATTAATTTTTGAAGTCGGAATTCTGTGAAAATCAACTTTCAAAAATTAAACATTCTCAAAAAATATTAAAATAGTTTTGAAAAATAATAATTATGACTTTGTACATTTTGAGCGATGAAATTTTTGAAAAAATGCAGTGGACCTGAAAGTTTGGTTAATAACTCCAAAAAAATCGGGATGAGATTTATTTCATGGAAATTCAGAAATTTCTTTCTCAAAAAATTTGTAAAATATTTTGTGCTGCAAAAAATTGAGATAATTTTTTTAGCATAGTATATGCTTTTACGGAGACCAAAATGGAAAAAAACGACTGGAAAATCCGAGACCAAAATCCGACCCCATTGGGTTAGGTTAGGTTACATTCGGTTAGGTTTGGATGACATAAAAAAACAGAAAATTTTCAATAAATTCGACTTTGTAGACATTATATGTCAGACATTTTGAAACTTGTAAATTTTTTGAAATTTTATGACTTTTAGACATTTTCTAGACATTTTGTTAGACATTTTGAAACTTGAATTTTTTTTTGATATTTTATTTTTTTTAAATAAATTTTACGACTTTTAGATATTTTATCGGACGTTTTGTAAGACATTCTGTTCTCCAACCTTTTTTGTTAAAATTCTCTTGACTTTTAGATAATTTATCAGACATTCTGTTTTTTTTTTTTTTTAAATTTCCATTGAAATTAATATTATTCATGACTTTTTGTATGTTCTACGATGTGGTAAACGCACTAACGTTTCTTTATTCGAAAAAAAATAAACTTCTTCGCATAGGTTATCAATCCAATAAACATCGCTCCATTTTGGAAAAAAATTCGTGTACTTACGTAAGTACCTACCACGGATCGTGACAGTTCTACATACACTAAAAATGTACCTAGCTCTTTTAGACATTTCGTCACGGAGTAAAAGCATATAATATGTTTCATACTTTCAAGCGTAGTGTGGAAATAGAGCGAACCAGGGAGGACTCAGGGGAAGCCCCCCTTACGAGGCGCGAAGCGCCGAGTTTTTTTTTAAATTAGTTTTTGAGAAAAAAACTCTAAAATAGTTTTACCTAGATATTTTTTACTTTAATAATTTTAATCTAAAAAAATACAGAAATTCTTTTCTGGAAAAAGTATCTATATTTCAAAAATGTTTTAGAAAATTTTTTTCAAAAAAAAAAAAATTGAGAATTTTTTCACCACAAATACTTGGAAGATTTATTAGTTCCAAAAAAATGAATAAGTTTTTTGTTCCAAAATAAATAATAAGCGATCTCTATCTAAAAAAAATTGAAAGCGGATTTTTTGCAAAAAATATAATTTTTTTACTTCAAAAAAATCATAAACTTTTTTAGTTGAAAATTCAGAAATTTGTTTCTCAAAAAATTTGTACTACTGCAAAAAATTGAGATATTTTTTTAAACAATATTTTTTTGGAAAAAAAACTAAAAAATAGTTTTACGAGTAAAAAAAAACAGTTTTCAGTGTATTTAACAGGATAAGTACCAAAAAATCATTTTATGAAAATTTGTCGAAAATTCATTTCTTTTGAAAATTATTACATTTTGATTAAAGATATGAAATTGTTCGAAAATCAATTTATCAAAAATTTAACAAGCTCGAAAACCATCGAAATTGACAAATTATCTTACATTATCGTTCTTTTGAAATAACCTTGAATTGTTCTACAATGGCAACAAATTTTGAAACGGTTCAATCAGGTAAACACCTTCTCTATCATGTAGGGGAGAGTGCCCTACAGTGAGACGGTAGACAGAGTGAAACAGCCTATTTTTTACCTACTTAATATTGCTAATTTTTGGGCTCCTTCAGACACAATATAGCTTTTAATCATATACATCACGTGAACTAACAAATGTTTCGTTTCGCTGAATGGTAAACCTGCTATTGCAATTTTTCTAAAAATCACGTTTTTTTCCTAATTTTGTAAAAAGTGGGTTTTTTTGAAAATTTAATTTTTCCTGTTGAGTTCGAGAATACCCTTATGGGTTGATGTGAAATATAACCAAATAAGTACGTTTTAACGTTAGAATCGTAATCCTAAGTATAAAATATCAAAAGTTATGAATTTTAGAAGAAGAAAAAACGTGGGTCGACCACAGTGAGACAGTGTCCCATTGTGCACCATATCGGCAAAAATGTAATAGCATTAACATACAAAAAATTTCCAAGTCTGATTTTTAGATGTTATACTGCCTAATACTGCCAAATTATGTACACCTCATGGCAATAATGACAACAGAAAGAGCAAAATGAACAAAACAAGAAAAATTCATGCAATGCAAACTTTCTCAAATTATGAAATTTTAAAAAAAATTTATAGCTCCCCTTTTTCATTTATTGTAAATTTTTCAAGTTATAGCATATCTTGGACTTATGATTAAATATTATATTGAGTCAAGAGCACGTATTTCCATTTAATTATAACATTTTAGACACCGTCTCATAGTTCACCACGATCTGTCTCACTCTGAGCTACCCGTGTACAGAGTGAGACGACTTGTCAAATTTTTTTTGAAAAATTGTGTGATGGTCCTAAAATGATATTTTTTCAGTTTTTATGGATGCATTATGAGCGTAAACGATGTAGTTTGCATTTGATCCCATAACCAACCATTTCTGATGATAAATAGTAGAGTTATGAATTTTTGACTAAAAAGTGTCTCACTGTGAAGGCACATCACACCTTCATCAATTATTAAATTGGCCAATCTGTAAAATAAATCTCTACTTTCACAATAGGTGCTATCTGAGACAAATCGATCACAAGAAAAAAACCAACCAAGACGCAGAACAAAACACCCTCTTCCCCTTCAGTCATTAAAATTGGCCAAAATCTAACCATACCTATACAAACTTATGGTACGTAATCCGACCGACATGACACATCAAATAGGTAAATATCTGTGTGATTGGTTGCGATGGAAATTAATACGTCGACCCGACACTGGATATTGTTTTAAGCTAAAAGCTCGGAACCGCCTTCGACGCAACGAAATCAATTTGAAAATTAATTAAACTATTAACTCGTTTATGGTACGTACGATATAATTATATACGTATGCGGTATATGCGGTGACGAAGAAATTGTATAGCCGAAATATAGCTACAGAAGGCAGGAGTGGGGGGGGGGGGTAAGTATCGATAGAAGAGCGGCACAGAATGCGGCTCTGGAAGCAAAAACCTTTTCCTCTGTGACCGTTAACGAAGCCAAATCCGTTATATCAATTATTGCGCTTTTGATTTAATCTTGGCGAATTTGAATTACACCGTCGCGTCGCGTCGGATCCGATGATGGGGCATAAATGCAAACAAAAGAGCTTGGAAACATATTGCGAAAGGAATAAAGAAAACACAGCTGCGAAATTACTGTGCTAGTTCGTCATTTAAATCGAACACCGAAACCGAAGCAGTGAAATTAAATCGGTTAAAGTTTGAATTTTTCATTTCATGCAAATCGCAAATACTAAACGAACGAGTGTACGTCTACGAGAAGATAATATGCGCCATGACGAAGGCGAAGGAGAAGGCGGCAAAGTTACAGAATTAATTTTTATACTTTATTTGGTTTTTCTTGCTTTTATTTTCTTCGCTTTGTACAGCGCACAGCGCCGCGCCGTATTAAATTGGAAACGAACGAATAATTCACATTAGTCGATCCATAAATTCGCTCCTGCCTACCTCGTCCAACTGCTCGAAAGTTGAGTAATAAAAAGTTGGAAATTTCTTTCGTTCTGACTTAACAACGCAGATTTATGCGGCAAGTATTCTTTTGTTTTATTTACAGCGTAAAAAAAAATATCTATATATCTGAGCGATATAAAATGGCAACGAAACGAAAGCCAAAGCGTTACAGGAGAATAGTCTAAATAAATTTTAACGTTTACGGTTTACATATCGAATTCGAAACGAGAGAAGGAAACAAAAAAAGGTAAAACGTGAAGAAGAAAAACATCACCGACCGATATCTCAAAGTACCAGATACGTACAGAGCGAAAAAATAAAACACTAACACACTGGGACTCTTGGAAATAATATGCTAGCAATATTTGACGTCGTACATCGCCCCTCTCCCCCCTCCCCTTCGTCAGACTCCAGTGCATTGCTGCGATTCCTGCAGAGGCTTCTCGAATGCTCGTCTTCGTCGTCGTACAATACAATCATGTAACCGACGCCAATTTATAAAGCTTTTAAAGTATCAATTATTAGTGACGCAATAAACTTCTCGAATATCTAACTTTTTCATAAACGCGAAACGTGTATAGGTACCGTGGTCTCCCCAGCTTCGCCCCCTGTCCCCACCAGGGCCTAGTTTAGGTTTACTTTTGCTGAGAGCGAAGATTCGTCGCGTAGAGAGAGCCGCAGCTGACGCGACGAGAGTCGGGAAGTAATAAAAGCTGTGCTAGACGTTCGATGTTGACTTTTGCGATATGGCTTTTGAACTGCCTTTCATCAAGCAACTTATCATTATTCTGTCATCCGCAATATGTAACTTAATGTCGTCTCTGTCTCTTCGTCGAATGTAACAACGACCCAGGCCACGTGTGGTGTATTAAATCGGATACGTAAAAAATTCGCATGCCGCAGTCTCTAAGCTGTATATTTTATACATACGAGTAGGTATACGAATCATCCGTGTTCGATTGTTCAATCTGTCTAGTCGTGCCTATAACGTTGATTAGAAACCTCGTGCTGATTGAAGAGTATAAAATGGGGTTAGTTTGCATTTTGGATGCTTTTGAAACGTAATGATATTTTTCCATACACAGCTGTGTGGATAATTATTCGATCAGTGTAACCCCTTCTAATGAGGATGTGAACTACGAATTTCAAGCTGGTGTAAGAATGGTTGCGTAACCTTCGAATTAACAGGAGAAAATGAATTGGTATAAAAACCAAAAAATATATTTTTATCTCGACTGAAAATTTTTTTCCAGAATTTTTAAAAATTTTGAGATGAAATTTTTTATTAGTTAAAACCCGAGCAGCACACTCGACAAATTATCGAAATAAAAAATCGACAGAATATCGAATTCGATAAAGTGTCGCGTTAGTTCCGCATAAATCGTGAAATTATCTTTCGATATATCGACAGATTATCGATGAATTATAGTTGGCAAAATCCATCAACAGATAAACTTTCGATAAAATCGAACGATTTTTCTTTTAAAAATCTCAAGATTATAGTTAGATACTTCATCGATAACCTATCTATAAATCGAAAGATAATTACACGATTTATGCGGAACTAACGCGACACTTTATCGAATTCGATATTCTGTCGATTTTTTATTTCGATTTAGTTTCGATATTCTATCGATTTTTTATTTCGATTTAATTTCGATATTCTATCGATTTTGTATTACGATTTTTTGTAGATTATCTAGTTTCGATATTCTATCGATTTTTTGTAGATAATTTAGCATATATGGGTATATGCGCGCGCACATTTTCAAGACCGGCTAGCGAGTTTGAAGTCGTAGTTACGCTTAAGGCTGGCGAATTTCGTTCCAAATACAGCAGTTTCTACCAAAACAAGCGTCTGTTGCGAACATCGGAGTTCGTTCGCATAATACGAATTGGATTATAATATTCAAACATCTTATGCAAAATTGGAGAAGAGGGAGGGGTCCAATTGAAATTTTTATAATAACTAAAATTATTTCTAGGACCTTAATTTACAACTTTTGTTTGAAAATTTTTTCAAATTGGCCCCTTTTTCCTCCGCTCCTCCAATTTTGAATAAGTATCAACGGAGTATTATGCAAAATTGGAGGAGAAGGAGAGGTCCAATTGAAAAAATTTTCAAACAAAAGTTGTAGCTTAAAGTTCTAAGAATAATTTTGGTCATTACAAAATTGTCGATTGGGCGCCTCCCTCCCGTTCAATTTTAAATACTAAGTATTCACATAGTAATCGTAGTATTGAACTTGGTAAAATTTTATTTAAGAACAACGATCTGGTTTCAAGTAAAATACCTAGTAAACCAAAAAAACTAGATAACTTGTTTGAAAATTTTTTCAATTTTGATTTCGCATATTACTGTTACACGTAAGTAGGTAAATGCAAAATAATAGAGGCTAGAGATGAGGTCCAATTGAAAAAACATTTCAAACAAAAGTTGTAGAATAATATTCTGGATTTAATTTTGGTTATTATAAAAATTTCGACTTGGCCCTTTCTTCCCATCCAATTTTGAATATAAAGTAGGTATTTTTTGACTAGAAAAAAATCAATATAGTTTCAACAACTATCGTTACAAAATCGTTGAAATATCGAAGTCGATAAATTTCATATAATGTGTCGATAATATAGTTTTAAATATCGTCACAAAATCGTTAAAAAATCGAATTCGAGAAATTTCATATAATCTGTCGATAATACAGTTTTAAATATCTTCACAAAATCTTTAAAAAATCGAATTCGATAAATTTAATATTCTTTTTCGATAGTATAGTTTCAAATATCTTCACAAAATCGTTAACAAATCGAATTCGAGAAATTTCAGATTATTTGTCGATAATATAGTTGTAAATATCGTCACAAAATCGTTGAAAAATCGAATTCGAGAAATTTCAGATTACGTGTCGATAATATAGTTTCAAATATCTTCACAAAATCGTTAAAAAATCGAATTCGAGAAATTTCAGATTATTTGTCGATAATATAGTTTCAAATATCTGCACAAAATCGGTGGAAAATCGGATTCGATAAATTTAATATTCTTTGTCGATAGTATCGTTGACGAATATCGTCCTAAAATCGTAATACTATCGAATTCGATAGTTTTTAGATTTTTTGCCTATAAAATCGTACAGCTAAATCTGTATCATATCGTGAGAACATCTTTAGATTTTTAAACGATTTTTTATCGATACGTTTCAACTTTCGATATTATCGATCGAGTGTGCTGCTCGGGAACAATTTTTTTAACAAATTTCGGTTCGAAAATTTTTTTGAAAAAAAAACTCAGAAAATTAAGAAGTATAATCCAAAAAAAAAGGCATACAAAAGTCTTGGAAACCCAAAAAAAGTACAATAGAATATAAAAATTCTACCTGAAAAATCTTATAAGTCAAAAAAGTTCAATCAATGGACAAAAAACAAGTAAAAAATTTCTACAACCTTGGAAAATGAGATTACTTCAATTTCTAATTTCTTTAAAAATTCCCTTCAAATATTTTTATAAAAAAGTTTTACAAGTTTTTTTTTTTTTTTTTTTTTTTTTAATAGAAAAATTTAACATTAAGAAATTCTCAAATTTGCTACTTAAGAAATGCTCTTGAAAAAAATATTCACATAGAGAAATTTTGATGGATTTTTTTGATGAAATCTTCTAAAGAAAAAAAAACAACTCAAAAAATGGTCCAAAGAAGTATGAAAATTCTTTCAAAAATTTTTGAAATAAGTTTCTCAAAAAATTTCATCGAGTGAGTATAGAATAAAAATCTTGAATATGGTGAAATTCAAGAAAATTTACCAAGTAGTACGTAGGTAATCAGTTTATTAAAATAAATCTGGGAATTTTTCTTACTGGAAATTTTTTATTATTTTTTTTAATTTTAATTTTTCTTAAGAAGAAAATTCATTTTAAAATATTTAATAAACCAAAAAATGTCTGAAAAAATTTCTAAAAAATCGGTAAAATAATATTCTTGAAAATTTTTATATCGGTATCATAATAAATACTTATTCAAAATTAAATTTCGATTGAAAATATCCGATCTTACAACTAGTCAAAAAATGTCAAAAATTTTTTAAAAATTTCATAATTTTGGTGGGAAAAATAACTTCAAGAATTTTTTTTTCAATATTAAAAGAATTTTGTTACCAAACACTTCAAAAAGAAAAGAAGGAGGAGGAGAAGAAGAGGAAGAAGAAGAAGAAGAAGAGAAAAAGTTCACAAAATTTTTAAAATATAGTATTTTCATACCTAGTAAAATTCTTGCTAAAATATTCTTTTACAAATACAATTTTACAAGTTAGAAAAAGTGCCAAAAAACCATTAAAAAATATGCATATTATTTAAAGTTCTTTGAAGAAAAGTTCACAAACGAAGAAAAATATTAGCATAGGTAACAATTTTTAACAAAAAAGTAGATTTCTATTACGTTAAGAATTTTTTTCAATATTAATTTTTTACGAATATGTTTCAAAAAAAATTTAAAATGAAAAAAAAAATGAAAAATCTTCTGACAAATCCACTTGAAGATATTTTTGAAAAAAAAAAATTAATGCCACATCCAGAATAAAATCCTTAAAAAATTCATCAACAGAGGAAATTCAAAAAAAAATCAAAAAATTAGTACTTAATCCTTTAAAAAATTTCCTTAGGAACCAAATATTTCACGAAAAAAAAATGAAAAATGAAAAAATGAAAAACATTTTTAAGAAATCCGCTTAGAATATTCTAGAGAAAAAAAAGTTCTCAAAGAGAAATTCCCAGAAAAATAAACATACATTTTTTCAATATTAAGGAAATTTTCTTACCAAATATTTATATAAAAAATAATAATAAAATAAAAAAAAGGGAAAAATCGGGTTTAAAATATTTACGAAAAAACACCACAAAATTTCCAAACAGAAAGATTTTCATGAAAAATTCCTTCGTAAAATTGTTTTTTGTCAAGAAAATTTGCAAGCCAAAAAAAGTTTAAAAAAAAAATCATCAAAAGAGGAAAAATCAAATTTTTTTATAAAAATGATTTCTGTTCGAAAAAAATCTACATTTCCCCCTTTTTTTTAAAGAATATTCTCCACAGCTATTTTCTAAAATTAAAAAAGTGAAAAATCTAAGAAATCTGCTTAAAAAATTGTTGGAAAAAACATTCAGAACCATGAAATTTCCAAAAATAAATTTTCATAAAATTTTTTTAATTCAAAAACAAAAAAAGAAGAAGAAGAAGAAGAAGAAGAAGAAGATATACAAGCCAAGAAACGTACAAAAAAAGATGAAAAAATATGTTTCTGAAAAATTTTCATCAAGCAGGAAAACCCAACTTGAAATCATTTTCTAAAGAAATGAGTGCTTGAATGTGCCTACCTATTGAAAGAATTTTCTTGCCAAATGTTTGATAGAATGAAAAAATAAAAAAATCCAAGAGATCTGTTTGAAAACATTGTAAAAAAATTTATAAAGAAATTTTCACACAAATTTATTTGCATGAAATTCGTTTTCTCTTGAAAAATTTACAAAAATATCCAATGGGGTGGGGAAAAAAATTTAGAAAAAAAATTCTCAAAAAATCTTGCATGATAAAAAAATGACAAAAACCTCTAAAATATTCTCCAGCAATTTTTTGAAAAAAAAACTTTAGAATTTTTTCTCTCTCAAAAATTCTGTCTAAAAATAGATAGGTACCCACCCAACCAATCACTGGAAAAAAAGAGGAAAACATCTTATAATGTTCAACGTGATAAAAAATTTATTCAAAAAATCTTTTCATAGGAAAATTTTAATTTAAAAAATGTGATTCTACCAAAACCCCGTTTTTATTCAACTATTTTTTTTTTTTTTTTTAAATGTTCTATTGTAAAATTTAGAAATTAGAAATAGGTAATTCTATTAGGAAAAATTCAACAATCGGTAAAAAATTCGCTTAGAAAAAAAATCTTTTTCGCAAGTTGATTTGAGGGAAAAGGAAGGCTCGCCTCTAAAAAAATCTCAAAGTACAGGCATTAATATTCAAGTCGTAAAAAATCAGACTGTGAAAGTAAAACTTTTAAAAAAATGAAATTAATTTTTTGAAAAACGAATGAAAATTCGTGCACATGGCACATAAGAAACCTAACTTTTTTTCAAAGCTAAAACTTGGAGTAAGTATGAAAATTGTCACACGACTACGTACGCGACGAAGTCGTTATTCGAAGCCGAGTATTTTATTTAATATCTTTATACGTTACCAGAATACCGCCTGGGTAATCCGATAAAAAAGCCTAATAAAATATCAATGTCTTATAAACTTTGCTACCTTATTGTTAACAAAAAGAGAAGCAATTCCCAAGAGACACGAGACGTTGAATTGAGTTCTCTCTATATACTAAAATGATTCGTAACTTTGTAACATATGCGTGATTCTAAGACACGTAATAACTTCTTTATACGTGAAATCAAAGTAACTTCTCACTAACGCGTGTATATTCTCACTATATATATATACGTAGGCAACATACCAAGCTAGCAAAATAGCTACGTATGGGCGCGATAATAAGATGACATAAATTTAAAACGAATTTCCCGCACTATATATCCCAATAGAGTCGTAAGTATAATTTTCAAATAGCGTGTTCAATTCGCAAAATATGATATACGATTGTACCATTTTCTCTCTTCTGCACTTCGTCTTCTAAATCTGCACACATTGCCATTGTGTAGAGCTTCTTTCAATTGCTTCATAGATTTAAGATTCTCACCTCTTTGTTATTTTCAAATGTACTCTCGAGCCCCGACATATATCTCACACGAGGAATCATCGCCTTTTACATTACTTACGTACTCGAGTTATACAGAACACCCCTTGTCCCTTACCTCGTCAGTCACCAAGGTAACAATGAATTAAAACGCCTTTTAAATCTGCTAAGTCTCGAGACAACGAAAAATTATATACCTTTGGTTCACTACTTACCCATACAAGCGAATCTCACTCGTGTGAGTTTACCGCGTTAACTTCTCTGCATAATTGATTACACCTTTCTCCTATACGTGTTCTAACAATTTAACTAAAGTTTTTTCTTTTCTTCGTTAATCTTTCTTCCCAACTCTTCTCCTAGTTTACTTTTCATGCCTACATTTGGCACCGAGAACGCGAACGGTGCGAAGTTCAACCGAGAATCATTACAGAGATTAAAACACATAGTGTAACGAAACTTTGTAAGGAGTCGTCGACGTTCTATTGAATTTTAGTTTAATTGAATCATTGTTTCTCGCTTCATATTCGCTTAATTCCATTAAGTATAATTTTTGAAATTAAATTTTAACGAAAATGGCGAGTTTTGAAGTATTCGTAGTTTCTATTTTTAGAAAATTCAATTATACCCAACTCTTCGAAAATTTTACCAAAACAAGTTTGAAAAATAAATGAAAATTTTCACATTGATTTGGTAAAGTTTATGAAATTAGATAAAAAATCGAAATAAGTAAAAATTTAGGCGCTTGTTCCAAACTTGAATTTTGAAAATTTTTCAAAATTTTCGATTTTTAAACGAAATTTTGCAAAAATAGCAAGTTTTTAATTATTTTAATATTGTAGATTGTAAAATTTTCCCAAAATTTTAAATTCTCCAAATTTTATACGATTTCAATTTATTATTTCAAAATTCATAGATTTTGTGAATTTATCGATATTTATTCTTGTAGTTTTTATAAACAACAAATTTTTTGCAAAAATGCTAAATTTCATGAACTTGAGGCAAAATTTTTGATTTGGTAAAATTTTTTCAGAAATTTAAAAGAATTGAATTTGACAGCTTTTTAGAATTTTTAAAATTTTGTTAAGACCTAATGTAAAATAATATTGGAATGAATTTTAAATTTGGTCACTTTTGTAAAAATTTAAAAAATACATTATTTTTTGAATTTTTTTTTCAAGAATTCAATTGAGTTCAAATTACTTGAAGATTTATGAATTTTGTAAATTTTTTAATATTTTTAATTTTGTAGATTTTATAAATTTTAAAATTTTTGCAAAAACTTTTAATTTTATGAACCTGGCAGAAAAATTTAATTTAACCAAATTTTGTGGTAGAATCAAAAAATTTCTTAAATTTTACAGTCTGCAAAATTAGTTCAATCAAAATGTTCTATTTTTTTTTTTTCCTAGATTTTATTTGAAAATTGAGAAATTTCTAAACTTTCTAAGGTTTTAAATTTTGTAGATTTAGTAAATTAGAAAAAAATACCAAAATTTAAAATTCTATGAATAACCTAATATTTGCCAATTTCTTTAAATTTCAAAAAGTTGTAGGTTGTTATAAAAATTTGTAATTTTTTCAAGATTTTTGTAAATTTCTGCCAGATTTAATAAGTTTTGCCAAAGTTGTAAATTACCCCAAAAAAATTTATATAGATACCTATTTGAAATTTCATGAACTTATTGGATGTTTAATTTGGTAAATGCGAATTTCGCTTGAATTCAAAATTTCCTAAAATTTAAAATTCTGCGGAAAATGCCAAATTTCATATTTTGTGAATATTAGAAAAAAATGTCAACACAGCAATTTGGTTCATTTTCAAAATATTTGAATTCTGACAAAATTTTCTAAAATTCAAATTTTATAAATTTTCCAAAGATTTTAATTCATTATTAAAAATTGAGAAATTTCTAAATTTTTCAAGTTTTTTAATATTTCCAATTTTTATGATTTCGAAAATTTGAAAAAAAATACCAAAATTTGAAATCCTGTGAATTATGCCAAAATCCTAAAATTTTCCAATTTCTTTGAATTTTGAAAAGCTGTAAATTTCTCTATAATTTCAAAATTGAAAATCTGTTATTGATTTTAATTTATTTAAAATACTTAGGTACTTTAGGTATTAAATTTTGTAAATTTTTCTATACCTATTTTTAATTAATGAATGAGCTGGAAAACCGATTCGGATTTGGTTCATGTTCGGTTTCGGTATTGTTTACAATCATAGTTCAAGAAATTTTGCTAAAATTGTAAATTGGTTTTTTTTAGAGAGGAGGGGGGGGGGGGGGAGGGGCAGATTTGAAATTTTACGAACTTCACAAAAAATGTGAATTTCGCTAGAATTACAAATTTCCTAAAATTTAAAATTTTGCGAGTATTTTAAAATCCCAAAATTCAATGTACCTACTTACATAAATTAATTTCATTGATTTCGTACATTTTACCAAAATTCGAAATTTAGTAAATTTCTGAAAAAGGATTTTGTAAATTTTTGGATTTCGCAAATTTTACAAAGTTTCGGCAAAATTTTGTCTACGTTTTTAAATTTAATTAATTTTGCTAAAATTTGAAATTTTGTCAATTTTTTATACTTGTCAGGTTTTGTAATTTTGTAAAAATTTTGAGTTTTATGAATTTTAAAAAAAAAAATCAATTTTGTAAGTTTCAAAAAATTTGTGAATTTTTCAAAATTTCTAATTCTACACATTACCCAAGTTATATTTTATTTTACCAAATAATTTTTTCATTTATTTAAAATGTCTGAATTTTGTAATTGTGTTAAAATCTTAAAATTTGTAAATTTTGCAAGATTTTTAATTTTTTGGATTTTGTGAATTTTCAATTCCTCATCTGCTGCGATTTTTTTTTTCTAAAATTATTTATACATACCTAAGTTTTATAAAAATTTAAAATTTCCAGCAAAAGTTCAAAACCAAGCTTCTCTTCTTCGTTTATAATTTACGTGCGGTGAAAAATCATAAACACTCGACGTGTACTACATTCACGGTGGGTACCTTTTGTTCCAAAGCAGCTTTCCCTTTTTCTTGCGGTGAAATTAAAAAAAAAGAAAAAAAAAAAGAATTCAAAGCGCAAAAACTCCATTTCCTATCCTTTTTTTTTCGCGGGAAGTTATAAAAGCCCTATAGTTAGGATGATCTTTAAATACTTAATTCTTTTTTTTTCGTATTTTTTTCCAAGTCATAAATCAGAGCAAGGTTCAGCAGGGAAAAAATTACCCATGTATACGTATATACCTCATCTCGTTGTCAAAATTCATCGTACATTGGAGCACGCTACGCTGTGCACGGCCTTGCTTTATACTATATAGCGCCTTAAATACGACGGCATGGCAGACAAAAATATATAAAACAATAAAATGAAGAGGTATAGCGCGGACGTTTTTCAAAATAAATTACTAATGGACAAGTTCGCTATTAATCCGCTATAATGGTTTTCTACAAAAACAAAAGACTTCGCAACTCCTTTCATAAATTATCGAGCTCTATCTTCGTAGATCAGAGGGCACGAATCTAGTAAACAGAGAAAGGGGCTTTTGCGTTGCCGTTGAAAAGAGGAAAACTTGCAAACTTATTGTTCTGCTTGGACTGCCATGTGTCTTCTTCCTGCTTCACGTCTGGGCTCGGGCACGAGCCTTAGCTCGCTTCGAGAACCCTTATTTACACGGTTAACCGGACCGATATTTTCGGCTGATTTATTCGCTATACCGAGAGCGAGAGCCTTTTTCTCACTTCGCGAAAAAGAACAAAACAGACGGCCTTTTTCTTTAGCTCACGATTAAAAACACCCCGAGCACCGTCCACCCGAAGCCAGTCTATTCGAAATAATAATCCCGTGCGAATGGTAAAATCGTATATTTTTTCCCAACAAAATACTTAACGTAGGTTTCAAAGCGAAGGCCTTGGGTTGCTTGCACACAGAGAATTTTCAAGGTCGTCCAAAGTCAACATTTTTCTTTTGCTGCTTTTCAACAAAAACCTTTGGAGTACCTATCGATAAAATGGAAATATAATTCACGTTTGGTCCAAACTGACGACGATACGAATATCTCGCAGCTTTATAGAATAGGTAGGGTTTCCACATTGACGAAACTCGTAGACCCAGATACGAATGCAAAACAATTTACCTAACTTGCCCCTATAATCGTAGCCGAGTGATTTTGAATGTTGTAAAGACCTCGAAGACCCAAGTGCCATGTTTTGTTTACTTTGCAAATTTCATTGCTATTAAATAACCTTTTACGCGTGAATTGAATGCATAGTTGGATTTCAAACTTGTACGAACCTGGGGTGCCTATTCTATCGAATTAATAACACTTGATTTCGGGCTTTATTCGACTCTTATAGGTATATAAATGTAGGTAGGTACGTATTTGCTGACACAAAAGCATAACTCGATGCTTTGTAAGGCAAAAAGCTAAATCGTCGAGTGGTTTTTTTTTGCCTCCCTTTTCTATACGTATAAATTGACCGTTTGATGAGGTAATCGGCTTCAATTTTGGTGAATGAAATTACACTCGATTATCCTGAATAGGATTAGTTACGTGATTTAATTGACTGCGAGGTATGTCTAAAGTACTTGGAAATTAATTTTCGGCGGATTGGTTTTCTGCACGAATGTACATCTGCTTTTAAATGATTGATTACAAAGTCGTGGAATTTATTTGTGTGAACGATTTAAGCAATTCCATGAAAACAAAAATTCTCAGTGGGTATTTCGAAAATATTCACAAAATTTAAATTATTTTCAATGAAATTTTCCAATTTTTTCTAGGTTATTGAATACACTAATATGAAAAACTATACTTGTACAACTTTTATATTTTTTCGAGTCCTTCGAAATCATTACATTATTTCCGCCAAAAACGATCATACCATGTTGAATTAACCGGTTCTCGTTCCGAATTTTTTTATGCATAGATAAAGATATACTTGAGTAATTTTCATTATTTTTTTTATTGACGAATAAAAAAAATTATTTATTTTTTCAAGTTCGTTTTTAAAATGAAAAAAATTACACAAAAATTTCCCGATTTTTTTCAAAAACTCGAATACTTAGATTCCTAATTTTGAAAAAATAAAAATAAAAAATAACATAAAATTCATTTTAAATTTTTTATTGAAAAACCTGAAATTTTTGGTAAAATTCTCAAATGTTTTAAAAAATTGAATGAAAATTTAAAAAAATAAATTGTCAGAAATCATTTTTAAAAAATTTGATTTAAATTTAATTGTTATCAATTTTGAATCAACAAACTGTCAGGAGTTGACATTTTTTTTTGAAAATTTTTCTTTGAAATTAAAAAAAAAAATGCTCAGAGATTTTTAATAAAATTTAAAATTATTTTTAATGATTTTCTTTCAAATAGTTATAAAAATTTCAATAATTAAAAAAATCCTGAAAATCACTAATTTTTTCAGAAATCCGTTCACCTTTCTTGAAATCAAAAAATAAATTGTACAGAAATTGTTATCTAATGAAATTCTCATTTCTTTTTTAAAAATTGGACACCATAATTGAATAAGCTCATGCAAAAACCGGTTGTCACATTTTTTTTGAAATTTTTAGAGGAGACGAAAAAAACGTGTGCAATACACTTTTTTTGCCTCCTGTACATTTTCGATGACATTTTCAAAAATGTGACTTGACCTGTTTTTGCATGAGCCAATTCAATTCAACCTCAAAAATAAGTAGTTTTTTTTGTCTGCCTTGAATTTTTCAAAAATTGTTTTGAAATTTGGAATGAAATTCTATAAAAATGTGAAAAAATAGATTACCAAATATCATTATTCATTACCTATTAAAAAAATTATTTATGAAATGAAAAAAATAGTTCAAGAAAATAGATTACCAAATATCATTATTCATTACCTATTAAAAAAAATTATTTATAAAATGAAAAAAATAGTTCAAAAATTTTTCAAATTTTTCAAAAAATTGAATACCTAGCTACGTAATTTAAAAAAAAATGAATAGACAGTAAAAATTCGTTGAATTATTATTTTCAACTTTTAATAAAAAATTGACCTGAAATTTTTAATGAAATTATTCATTTTTTAGAAATAAAATAAAATTTTGAAAAAAAATTGTCCAAAATCAATAAGGTTTTTTAAAAATTTGATTTTTTTACTCTTCAATAACATTTTCCATTTTTTTTTTTAATTTTTAATTAATGATTTACAATAGAAAAAAATTGTTAATAGCCTTGAAATTCTGTTTTTTTATCTTTAAAATTGAATGGGTGAATGAATCGTCAAAAATATTCTCATTTTTTCATGTTTTTCCTTTCTGAAATTTTCAATAAAACAAATGAATGACATAAATGATTAAATTTAAAAAGAAAGTGCTAGGTACGGTTTTGAAATCATAAAAAAGTGCAAAATTTATCGCTAAAATTTTAATTTATTTATTTCTTCAAAATTTAATAAATAAATCAAATAAGTAAGTATTTTGATTTTTTTTTTCCTGAATGAAGTTTTTCAAACTCTTTTTAAAATTGAGTAAAGATATGAAAAAAAAAAAAAAAAATGCCAAGAACCCATCATTAATTTTTTTTAAATCAAAAAAATTGTTCAAAAATTTCTCAATTTCTGATTCAAGCGGTCAAACCGATTTCACCTATTTACTGATTCAACTGCTCATGCCGATTCAATTAATCAACTGAGTCAGTGATTTAAAATTTTGCTGAATTTTAGATATTATCGAAACTTTAAAAATCCTTTATTTCATTTTTTTTCTCAAAATGAATCCATTAAGCTTCTCTAATTTTTTAAATCGAATAATACGTGTAATAATAAAATTGTCAAAAATCATTGAAAACTTTCAATAAAATTAAAATATTTCATTCAAAATCGAATCAAAATTCAAAATTCAAAAAAAATAGATAATAAAAACTAATATTTTTTATTTTGAATTGCATCTATAATTACCTATTTTCAAAAAAATGTTTTGAAATTTCCAATAAAATTAATATAATTTTCGTAAGTTAATGAATTTTCAAAATTCGTTATATTCTTCTAAAAGTTGATCTTTGAAATTAAAAAAAAAAAATTGTAAAAAAATGTTCAAAGAAATTTCAAATTGATTTTAATGTTTTTGATTTTTTTTTACTGTCCACAAACTCTTAGACTGGGTCAACTGAATAAACATTTTTTTAAATTAATTTTTTTATAAAATTGAATTAAAATTTGAAGAAAGAAAAATTTATGAAAATTGTTCTAAAATTTCAAATAAAATTCTTAATTCTGTTACCTATAATACCTATTAAATCATTAAAAATCGTCAATTTAAAAATTTCTAAATTTTAAAAATACTCGTATGTTCAAGAATTTTTAATGAATTTTTTTTTTTGACATAGGTAGTGGTAGGTACCTAATTTGATACTTGATAATTTGAAAAAAAATGGGCATTGAACGAAAATATAAAAAATAACAAGTTTTTGAATAGACCACTTATTGCTTTTTTTCATTTTTTTTTCAAATACGTAAGTATAGAATGTTACTTTTTAATACGAGTAAATACAAAAAAATAATTTTGGAAAATGAAGTTTTTAAAGTTTTTTTTTCTTTTTTTTTCTAAATCAAAAAATCAAAAATAAGTGCCTTTTTTCTGTTCTTCTACAGTTCAGAAAAATTTTTAATCTATGCAGGTTGCAGAATTAGTGTGAACACCTGCTCAATAAAGAATAAATACGTCTTGCTTTCTATAGCACCAGAAAAAAAACACCCTGAACATATAAATGATATATGTACATTGTACTTACAATAAAATTCACTTTCTGAAAATATCAAACGACTTAAAAATAATAATTCGTACTTACCTTGAATAAAATAATTAAAATTCTAAACTCGTATGATCTAAACCTATTTATATTATTTTCATATACATATAAACACACAGGATACATTTTATTCACAAAATACGTTTAAAAAAAAGAATGAGGTAACACACACTCAAAAAACACACACTGTGGTTGTTATCTATTTCAAACGCATCGACTATTTTGAAAAATCTATCCATTCAAAAAGAACAGCACATCAACCACAACTAATACTCTACATGAAGCACTTATCTACTGACAAACGACAACGCTACCAAAAACAAACATCACACGTCAATGTAAATAGGAAAAGGTATAAAATTCACTTTCTTTTAAAATTACTCTCTAAATTTTATTCCAGCCTATACCGACTTACGACTGCGGGAAAATAAAATCAAATTACGTTATTCGTATACTACATACCATATTCCGCCATTACCAAGCGTATATGTACATGAAGCTGGTAAATGATTAAATTTTTGTAAGAAAAAAACTAAACATTATTTTAGAGGGGTTTTTGAATTCAACTTTTCGAGTATTCGTTTGTAGAAAATAATTTCAACTTAGATGTACCACTATGTAAGTTGATTTTCATTTTAAGAGTAAGGTTTTCTCATTAATCATAGAGTGAAAATTGAGAGAAAGGGCGAGGAATACGAATAATTATATGAAATGGGGAAATTTACTAGTTTTTATTACCTAGGTACTTTTAAGTTAAGATTAAGACTCGACAGGAGTAAGAGACAGTACACGAAATATACGGTAATAGAAATAACTCCTTTTTCCACAAGCTTTGCTTTTGAAGTGCATCAAAAGAAACCCTCGTGGCATTTACACTCTCATCGATATTTACCCCGAAATGAACTCTTCGTTATTTACTGAAAATTACCTCATTGCTTTTTGCATGCAGATTTCTCTCTATACAAGACGTATAACCGCACGAATTAGTTTGAAAATTCATTTTCTTCGATAAATTGCAACATTAAAGGACCGTAATCATGTAAAAAATTACTCGCTAGGTACCGGGATTTTCAAACTTTTAAATTATCCCGAAGAAATTTTCTTTGAAAGGGTACGGTACTCTTTATAGTGTGAAACTCGACGGTTAAAATTTTCTCCTAAGTAAACACATCGTACAAATGGCAAGAAAAGCGTATTCTTGTAATCTCGAAATTGTAAATCTGTTGAGTGTTTGTTGTGGTAAAAGTAGACCTCAAATTAAATATTATAGGTAGTAGGTAAATACTTTTCTTTATCTATACTAAGTTTTATCGTCAAAGGGTAACTTCCATAAAAGAATTTTCTCTCCACTTGAATTTTAACATGTATTTTATTTTAAACGACATATTCAGTTTCCAATCTAGAGGGAAAGTAATATAAAATTGGTTTGACCTTCTCCTGCGACAGTATAGGTAGGCAGTACTTCACGAATGACTGGATGTTCGATGTTCAACAAAATAGTCGAATTAAAAAAATGAAAAATTTGCCATCACAATGAATTTCAAAGAGGGGGCGAAAGGGGGTACATTATTATGAGAGAAAAAAATGTAGTTTCTCAAGTGAAAATTTAATTACATATTTCCAAAAATTCAGAAAATATTCCCTGAGGAGAATATTCCTATTAGAGATTTATGAAAAAAAAAAATTCTGGACAAACAATCGTCAGAAAAAGTAATCTCTTTCGCAAAAATAAATTTTAAAAAAAAATAATAAAAATTGAAAAAAATCTGTTCGATAAATTTTATTTGAAAAAAACATATTAAAAAAATCTAGCAAAAACTTCTCTGAGAAAAAAAGTTTCAAAAAAAAAAAAATGGAAAAACATTTTGAAAAAATCTCTTTGGAAAAAAATTCTCTGTAAAAATCTTCAAAAGTATATTCTCTCAGATGGGAATAAAATAAAAGAAAAATCCTTCCGAAAAAATCCCATAAAAAAAAATTAACAAAAGTCATCGTCGTCAAAATGATATGAATTTTTCAGGTACCTACCTACCTATCAAAAAATCCTCTACAATGAGAAATTTTCAAACGTAATATCATACGTTCTAGAAACGAAAAAAAAAAAAAAAAAAAAAAATGGAAGTGGAAGTGGAAAATAATTGAAGAGAAACAATCCATCTGGAGGGAGGAATGAAATTTCCACACAAAATTCTCAATTTCAAAAAATTTTTTTTTTAAAAATCAGCTAAAAATGTAGCAAGAAAATTCTTACAGAAAAAAATTTCGCTCGCTTGAAAAATTCCTCTCAACAGAGAAATCCTCTTAAAAAAATTTTCCAGAGAAGAATCCCCCCAGAAATAAAATCAAAAATTGGCAAAAAAAATCATTCACGAAAAAATCATCCTCTGAATAACCGTTTTACTAAAGTTGAGAAATTTCATTTTTTGAAGGGAAAATTTTTTTAATTTTTCAGAGAAAGAAAATTCTTGGAATACATAGATAGGTATTATATTTTTTTTGAAGTTGACATAAAAAACGTTTTCCTAATTTTATTTCAAGTCTTTGAATTTTTGGAATTTCATTTTTGGGGGGGGGGGATCAATGTGCCGCAGAAAAAAAATCATTCAATCTTTTCGTGGATTTCTTTCTTTTTTTTTTCATTTTTTGGAATTGAAGTAATTCTTAAATTTTTTATCTAAATTTTTTTTGAAGAAAATACCTACCTATTTCTAAATTTTTTTAGATTCTTTTTTTTTTATTTTAAAAAAAATCAATTTTTCATCTAAGAAAAAAATAGGCTTTCTGTGCCTAGTTCCAAATTTTTCATTTTTCATAAATGAATTTTGAATGGAAATTTATCAATTTTAATAAAAGAACTCCAAGGTACTACTTAAAATTTAGTTGATGAAAAAATAAATAAAAAATAGAAAATGCTTTATTAGGTAATGATTAGAAAATTTTTCCAATTTTTTTATATTTTGAGGAATTGGGGGCCCACAGCTCTATTATAAAAATTCGAAGAGGGGAATATAAGAAATTGAGAATTATTTCTTAAGAAAAGGAACTACTTTGATGGGTAAACCAAAAAAAGGTAACAGTTTAAAAATTTGTCAATTTTTTCATTTTATTTTTATTTATTTTTTTCAGTTAGGGAAAATGTGCCCAAACGCTCAACTAAAGGAATCAGATACCCCGAATCAGTCTGTATTCATTTCAGACTCTGACATGCACTTAACATGAATATAAAACTATATACAACACACAGATATGTATTAGATAAGCACGTGCCATGGGAAAAGCGGTGGCGTTTTGAGCATCCATAAATCTATTACAACCAGCTATCTCATCGGTCAATAGGAAACGGGAAATGGAGCATAAAAAATTTTCCAAACTAGTCTAATTTTTGAGAAAGAATCTGCGACGAAATCGAATTTCTTAAAAATAAAAAAGACAGTCAATTTTTCGGCCCAAAAAAAAAACGAGGAAAAAATGCTCGAAAAGTCTGGCAATTCACAACAATATTACCGAAGAGAAACGCTCCATAGAACAATTTAACTCAAACGAAACTTGTTAAAAAGAGGACTCTATGGCGATGTAGCAGTCGACTCGATCGATGGATGTTAAAATACTTGGGATTTTTTTTTAATAACCTCGCAGACCTATCAAACATTAGAACGAATACCAGGAAATTAACTTTTTAATGAATGGGATTAAAAGATAATTGCAAAAGAGCAGTCATCTTTAACAAATGCTTTCAATTAAGTATCATCGTTTTAGCTTTATAAATTACAAAATGAATTATCGTTTTCCATCTTAAATCGTCAGCATTTTGTCGACAATGCTTGGGATAAAAATTTCAAATTCTTAATTGCCTTTATACATATATAGTTTTCATCTTCGGCGAAAACTTATCTTCAGCTTTTTAGCCAGTTCTGTGGCATAAAATTTTTATCAAATGATTAACAACAACGTTGTTCAATCTTTTAGAAATTTTCCCAACATCTCCATCTCCATTTCGCACACAGTGGCGAACTTAAAAATGATGTATAGCTTTGCAAACTAAACTCGCGAACGAACATCGAGGCTGAGTTTTTTATACACGTACATGTGCATAGGCAAGCTACGTAATGTGTTTTCATTTTGGATCAAACTTCAACTTCCATTTCGAATAATGATAGCAGTTGTATAAAAAATGACTGTGTGCGATATGAACCAATTCTGCATTTTTTTTCGCCCTCGTCGAGCATCAGATTTACAGCTTACCTGAAATAGGAGGGCCCCTTCATCAACCCAAACATTGTCTACGTATAATACGTGTATTAATACATGCCACATTAAAAAAAAAAAAAAATTGAAAAAAAAACTATACGTACTAAATACTCATTAGCAACATACTTTGATGATTAAATTGTGCAAAAGTTACGCTATTAATTATTTATCAAATTCAATTACAAAGCTAAATTTGTGTAATTGTGTACGTGCTTTTTAAAAAATAAATTCATTCAAGAATCAGTGGTGCACCCAGAATTTTATGTACAGCCTATGAGTACCATAAGATGCAGAATCAACTTTTTAAAATATTGGATCGATGCATCTAGTTTCCTGAAAATTTATTACAACCTTGATCAATCTGTTCTAATAGTTGTGAAAGTCATTCTGCCTATCCATTTTTTGGTTTCTTTCATAACTCCTGAAATATCAATTTTAGCCAAAAATTGCTTTAGTCAAGTTTTACTTGAAACAAGATTTTAGATCAGGTCATTAAAGGGATCGAGCTAATATCAACAGAATTTCAAATGGGAGGGGCAGGGGCCACTATTTCCCCTTCCCATTCTTCAAATAATTTTGATTTTCATCAATAAAAATAGAAGTCCAAGGGCTGCCCATGAAATATTTGTTTCCTCCTACATAATGGAACTATTTCCTCTACTACTGCCCCGTGCAACACTGATGAAATCCATTTCACTCATTGAAAATGTAATTAAAAATAATAATTAGAAAGTGAATTTCATTGCGAGTGGATCGCAACATAAAATATTATAATAAAAATAATGAAATAAATGCTAAAAAATAATTTAAAGTGGAAGTTTGGCAACACTGCAAAAAACATCCAGAAATTTGAAAAACTTTCGTGAAAATATAACAAATCAGGTTTTAGAATGTTCTAGAAGAACTTAAACAATTGAATAGACCGTTATTTCAAAATGTTTACAATGTTGTCAAATATGCCACTAAAATAAAAATGTGATATTTAAAATTGAAAACAAAAATGAAATCTCTATTAATTTTTTTGTTGAAATTTTTAGAATTAAAAATAACAAAATTTTTGAACAAATCACAATTTCTAAAAAAATAAAATGGGATGAATTATTTTTTCTGAAAACTTTTTCTCTTCAGATTTTCAATTTTTATTGTAAAAAAATATTAAAAAGTGATGGCATTGTTATATTAAAAATTGTATTATTGCGAGCGATAGGGGAGGGGTAAAAATGTTCAAGATGATAAAGAAAAATAAAAGTAGCAGAAATTTAAGAGAAAAAAATTTGCTCTGGGTGGGAATCGAACTAACAACATCCGGGCTTCGTTTACATATGAAACGAAATGACAGTTGACACTGGAAGGTTCGATTCGTGCGCATGCTCGGATGCGTGCGCATGTCCGGATGCGCGCGCATGCTTGGGTCAAATCAGTTTTGTTGATGTGATGTACTATAGAATAAAAACAAAAGGCGTAGTAAAAGTAATTTAAGTATCAAGAACTAACCTGCCATTGTTGTTATGACAGATTTACATGAACATACTACCAACTTGTCGCTTGGATCGGGGGGGGGGGGTCAAAAGAAGATAATGTGTATTCAAACTTTGAGTTTTCATGTTGAGATATTAGCTCAAATTCTGAGCAAATCAAAAAAGTAAGACTGGCACCTTATAAGAAATTCAATTTCTGATCAAAAAGATTCTGTTGACTTTTTGCCTATCTTCAATATTTCAGTAGCTATACGAGTGAAAAGAATTACCTAGTAAATAAATTACATTTCTTAAAAGTCTTAAGATTTAATGAATTTTTAGTTTTTCTCGCATAGTGCCTGAAATATTGAAAATAGACAAAAAGTGAAGAATACCTTTTTGAAAGAAAATTTAATTTCTTGCAAAGATTTAGTGTTACATTGTTGATTTACTCGCAATCAATTATTAAGTTACACTTAATTTCCTTAAAGTAATAAAAAATTATATTTTTTTGATTTTATCTCATAGCACCTGAAATATTGAAGATAGGCAAAAAAATTAAAGAACATTTTTGAATGGAAATTGAATTTCACACAAGAAATTAGTCTTACTTTTTTAATTTACTCAAATTAAGTAACACTTCACTTTCTTCTAGTCTGAAAAATTGCTAAATTTTTCGTTTTTCTTGCATAGCGCCCGAAATATTGAAGATAGGCAAAAAGTCAAATGAACCTTTTTGATCGGAAATTCAATTTCCCACCAGGCAATAATCCTGATTTTATGATTTTCTCGAAATTTGAGCTATTTCCTCAACGCGAAAACTCAAACTTCAAAGCACATCTTCCTTCGACCAAAAGATAGGAGGTTTCATGTATTTGAACAGCCCTGAATCCGTGCTACACGTGGGTATTATTGCCACTACCTTCGCATAAATCTGCCCTGACAAGTCTGACAGGTTGAATAATAAAGAATTGTAGTCCTAGGGTTGCCAATACCACAAAATTGAAAATCTCTACAAAGAAAAATAATTCACGACTTGGGTTTCTTTTTAAAAAATTAAAAAATAAAAATAAGTATTATGATTTGTATTCGACATAATTCAAAGTTTTATTCGCATGACGATTAATTGGGATCGGTTTAGGTGCGAGCTGCACAAGACACGCATTTGTATTGTATTCCAGTGCAAACAACCCCTTACACGACATGGCACTTTGAAATATATCGTCTTTTTTTCGGAGGAAAGTATTAGAAAAATTCAATCGCTCACAAAGGGATTATTACGCTACCTGAGACCGGAGCATATCGTAAATTACGAAATTTCCATCAAACCGAGCCTATAAATTTACATCACGATGACAAAATTATATAAACCATACTCGATTCGGCTGGGAAAAATAATCGCGTTACTGGCTGCCGAAAAAATACCATATCTCGATAAATATGGCGAAAAATAGGTGGAAAAATAATCGAATTATTCGACTCGAGCGTAATAAATTTGAACTTCTTTGCTTTTTACATTATTTGACAATTTGTGAAATACCGTCTTACGTATCTGAATGGGAAAGTATTCGCGATTCACTCGTAGTTTTTGCCATTCGGAGTAATTTTTTAAAATAACGACCGTACGGTGCTCCTGTCTAGGTACCTATTTACACGAGAGGTAGATTTTTATTGGTACGAGATATTCTGATTGTGAACATTTCGATTTTTATAGTTCAACTTTTTTGCATCTCATCGTGTCGCGTATTTAAATTAATAGCGAACCTTTCTCCAGATCACCTCGAAACTTTGCAAGTACACCAAAAGGAAAGCGAAGAAATTAATTGAATAATTTTAATATAAAATTTTAATTTCAACTCCTAAATAGGTAGGTACCTTCAAGTACGAAATTACGCGACATTGGTGGTCAATTTTAGTAACGAGTTCTTTATCTAAGATCTAATAAAGAAAACGGGAGAGGTGACCAGATAAAATTAAATATCAGCTTTTTACTCGACCAGAATATTTTGAAAAATGAATTTTAATAATCTACCAATGGCGTTCGTCCATTTTACGAAGAATATTGACCCTTTGCCCCATCTTGCCGCTCAAGATAAAACGAACGCTTTGACCAAGTAAACGATGCAAAATGAAAATAGGGGTAGGTACAACGTAAAAACGACCAATGTCTAAATTACCAGCTATAGTAATTAAATACGCCGGTGATCAAGTCTCTGTTTAAAGGCAAACAAAGGCAAAAAAGCTTCTCGAATAAATTTTCATTCGCTTTTAGCCTCCTGAACTTCAGGATCGTTCCCTCGACTTGAAAAAAGAAAGTAGAAATTCGAGTCAATTATTAAAATTAGTCGCGTTGGCGTTGCTATTTCTCTAATTTCGATGATGTTTCAATTTGTCAGATTAAATCGAATTAAAACACCTAATTTGATGCAATTTGACCAAAATTAAACGAAAAAATTTCAAATCGAAAATATCGTCTCGAAAAATGCAAATTTTCAACGAAAGAGCTGGAGACACATCATCACAACATCGATTACTGTCGCAGCATAATTAACGAATTTCGCGAGAAAAAAAAACTCTAATCATCGTTGGTGTTCTTCAAAAGGAAATGAAATTCTTGAGAACAGAATAAAATGACGAGCGAATTTAAATAACACCAAGAACTTACTTTCACTAGCACGCTTAATAAAAGACAGAGAGGAAAAATACGAGACAGAGAAAAGAAAGAGATAGAAGGAAAAATGCAGAGAAATATTATCTTAGCAATAATATAAAAAATGAACTCTTTTATCATAGCGGTACTTTTTCTTTGAAATAAATCCCAAGTTATTATTACGGAAAACTTTACACAAGATTTTTTTTCGCGTCGTTCTCCTTCTCGTCGCGATGCCATGTATCTTTTAAGCAGAACAAATTTATCTTTAGATCTTACGTTGTCATCTTGGAATAAATTTTATTACATGGACTTATTTACAGCGTGAAAAAAGACCTCTTTATCCGTCGTATATTTTAATTAGGTGCAGTTTGACATGATTGATAATTGTGTGAAATTTGGTGAAAATTTTCGCGAAGGAAGAATTTGGATAAAATTTGATTTTGAAAAAAGAAAATGGAGGAAATGATCGTTCTAAATAGGAATAATTTTCATACAGGGTCTCCCAACGATGTATCCTAGCTCTTAATCAGGAAATTAGCGAGTGTGTATAACAAATTGACATGCTCGAATGCACCAAATTGGCCACAGAGAAAATTGGGTGAATTTTGTTTTAACTTTACGAGAGCAATACATTTTGGGATGAAAAATCTCCTCAACAATGCATTTGAGAGAAAAATTGAAAGAATACTTTTTTGTGGGAAATTCAAATAGGAACCACTTTTGTATGAAACATTTTTCAATACAATCAAAAAATAAAAAGTTAGGGACAAAAATTTTCAAAAAGTTTGAAAAAAATCCACCATTTTTATGCCTATTAGCTGATTTTTTCAAAATCAGCTATTAGTTTTGATTTCCGATTTTTTTGGTATTTCTTGCGATATGTATTTATGTATGTATTGATTTATGTACTGAATTTTGTCCGCGCGATAACTCTCGTTCTAATGGACCGATTTAATTCAAATTTTAATGGTAGGTCGGGGACCATGTAGAATAGAACCCTATTGTTTTTGGGCAATTTTGGATCATTACTACGCATTTTTTGGGAAGAAATGGTCAGAATTAAATTAGACCAATTTAATCCATTAATCGAAAAAATATTTTGCCTAGCATTTTATTTCAGGTCGAAAAAAATTAAAATTTTCTCCCCTCTTTAGACGTCGACGTCAACGAGCACCGCGTCGACGTCATATCATTTTTTATTTAAATATGCTGGGCATTATAAAAAAAATGCATCAAATTTTATTAGCTCGATTAACTCGATCTAAACGCTGATCAGTGTTGCCCATTAAGAAATAATTCACCGCTTTTATTCATACCTAATAATTAATAATAAGGAAAATTAAAAGGAAAATTATTGAAAGAAGTGACTTTAAAATGATTAAAATTTTAAATGAAATAAAAGTTTGTGGATTGGAGAAAATTGAAAAAATATCATATTTTTAGAGAGACTAAATTATACAAAATAAACATTTTGAAAATTTCTCAGAAAATAATAAAATAAATTGAAAAAGAAAAAAAATAATAATTTCAAAATAATTATTGGAGTTCAAAGAAAAACGAAACTTCGTTATTTTTTGGTTTTTCAAATGAAAATAAATTGTATAAATTTTGGTAAAAAAAATTATTAAAAAAATTTGAAATATATTTTTTTTAAATTATACTTATCTACTTAATTTGAATCGAAGTGAGTAAAATTGACAAAGAAGACCAATCTATAAAACGAAAAAAATAATAGGTACCTAAAAAATAAAAATAAATTGAAATTAATTGAAATTAATAGGTATTTTTTTATTACTTTTTTTTGGAAAATTTTAAAATTTTAAAATAATTATATTAAAGTTATTACCTAAGAAAAATAATTTTTTTTTGATAAATAATAATGTGAGTAAAAAATATTTTAGTGAAAATCATTGATTTGAAATGAATAAATAATAATATTTAATAATGATAATTGATAAAATAATAGTTTAAAAAATCAGCTTTTCTGACGCATTAATGCGTCAGAGTTTTTTCCAATTATTTCAGGAAAACTATCATAGCCAGAGAAAAATTTTGTGAACAAAAATTATTTCTCGTTACATTTTCTATCAAAATGATTCTACACATTTTTTTGTGATTTCACTTTGGAGAAAATTATATACATTTTAAATTTTTCAAACGTTCTCTAAAATAAGAAACATAATTTCTAAATTCGATTGATTCTCTAAAAATAAAATTTTGGCAAGACCATCAGGCCAATAATTCCAACTTCAAAAGAAGAAAAAAATCTCTTCTTTTGACGATAGAAACACCATTTTTAGAGGCTTCTTTTTTAAACAGACTAAAAAAATTTCAGAGACGAATTCTCACCTCGATTTCGACAACTTGCTGGAAAACTTTTATCGACTGGTGTTAATCGAAACATCGTCATCTGGAAATTTGTTCAAGTTGCCACACGGACAAAGGCAAGCAGGCAATCGGGATCTCGCCTTAGATATCCCACCTTCTTCCCCTTTATTCAACCGAGTGAAAGTAAAACTTGATACGAAGCCAAAAAGGAGAACTGGTGAAAAAAGCTCGGGCAAAGTGCGTATGGTTAAGGCGAACTTTTGTTGTACGCGTAGTATAAAATTGCATGTATAGAATAGACTTTGTATACCGATATTATACTCTATCTTTTGCTCGCTTTCTGCGTACTTTTACATGGGTACTGGGGTGCTTTCAACGCGCGTACACAGATATGCTAGATTTACACGTAAAACTTGAAAGCTACTTGAAGCGTGACACATTTGATAAAAACCGACAAGTTTTTCTGTTATTCGCACAAGACACGGAGGGCAAGGCGAGGGGCAGCTCGGGCAACGAGTTCGTAGCCTAAGATATTCGTCATTTTTCAACCTTATAAAGCGCGCCAATTTGTACGAAATGACGCGTCATCATTGCGAAGCGTTTTTTTTCTCGTTCGTGTTTTTGAAATGTCGAGACGTGTGTTTATCGTATTGTCGACACGTATGTAGGTGCGGGTGGGGGGGGGGGGGAGGAGGAGGAGTACAATTTTTGCGAAAATTTTGGGATATTTTTTAAGAAGGCGAATTTACAGGTTTGCCTAATGTAGTGCAAATATTTGAAAAATTGGTGAAAATTCAAACAATTTAAAATCTATAAACATTTAAAATTAAAAAAATAATATAAAATTCTAAAATCGAGAGAAATTTTGAGAAGGAAAAAGAAAGGAGAAAAAAACAGAAAATTTCATTTAAAAAAAGTTACAACCTTGAACTTTTTCTAGATGTTAATGAAAAATTTTTGACTTGAAATGTGATGCACATAAAAATTTCTGAGGGTTTTGAAAAAAAAAGGAAGAATAAAATAGTAAATAGCAAAAAAATATTTATACAATCTTGGGAAAATTTCTATGGTGGTTTATGAAAAATTTTTGCCTTGATAATTGATATAAAATTTCTTAGATTTTGTAAAAAAAAAAAAAAAAAAATGTTAGGAAAATAGATTTTAATGATTTAAAGAAAATGATGTAAAATATGATGTAAAATTGAATACAGAATTCTACAAACTCGATTGAAAATGTTCTGAAATTCCAATACGAATTTTCTGGGAGTTTGGAAAAAAATTCTGTTTAAAAATTTCAACAATAGATAATAATTTTTGTAGAAATTTTGGTAAAATTTTTGACACAAAATTCTCTGGATTTGATAAGAAATATTTTAGAATTCCATAAAAACATACAATAATGTTTTTTAATTCTACAAAAATAATGCAGATGTCTACATAGTTTTTTTTTTTTTTTTTTTTTTTTAATTTTAATTTTAATTTTAATTTTGCAAAATTTTAAGCAAAATCATCCAAACTAGGTTGAAAATTTTCTGGAATTCCATAAAAATTTCCCAGGATTTTAAAAAATAGAGTAAAAATTATTCTTTGAATTTGATTGGAAAATTTTTGACATTTTATTAAAAATTTATGGTAGGTAGGTGATAAATATTTTTTGCAAGCTACAAACTTTTTTGGAATGTTCAATACTTTTACATTTTCATGAAAAATAATCCAAACTGGGTTGGAAAATTTTCTGGAATTCCATAAAAAGTTTTCTGGAATCTTGACAACAACAAAAATCAGTAAAAATATTTTGGTAATTTTAGGAAAAATTTTGGAACTATGAATTTGATAATAAATTTACTGACATCTCGCAAAAAATTATCATAAATTATCTATTTTTTTTTATCCTACAAAAATTTTGTAAATAAGTAGGTACTTAATTTTTGTGAAACTTCAAGAAAATGATATAAACTGGCTTGAAATATTTTTTTGGAATTACATAAAAAGTTTTATGGGAGTTTATTTTTAAAAAATCTGTGAAAAAATTGTATAATTTGACAAGGAATACTCTGAATTTGATTAAGAAAAATTTCTGGTATTCCACAAAAAATTTGTGGTTGGTATCGTATTTTTTTCAATCATACAAATATTTTGTGAATATTCAATTTTTCTTAAATTTCAAGAAAAATTATCTAAATTGGGTTGAATTTTTTTTCGAATTTTAAGAAAAATTTCTGGAATCTGTTTGAAAACATTTTGTAAAATTAAAAAAAAAATTCTAGAATTTGAAAAAAAAATATTGAAACCTACTAAAATTTCTGGCATCTGTGCCAAAAAATATCTGAAAATTTTGTTTTTGAAAATTTATAAACATACCTACATTATACATTTTGAGGAAAAGTTGATAAAATTTCGTTTGAAATTCTCTGAGCTTTGGTGAGACATTTTCAGTAAGAAATTTCTTCAATTTTGTTGAAAAATTTTCTTGTATTTCATAAAAAAATTTCCAGAATTTTTTGAATTTTACTGGCTTTTGTGAGAGAAAAAAACATATGAGAAAATTTGAAAAATATTTAAGAAAAGTTCGAAACATTTCATAAAAAATTTCTAAACTTTGGAAAAATATTCTCCGAGATTTTGTCAAAAAATTTTAGAATCTTGTAAAAAACTCCAAATAAGTTGCAATTTTGCTGTAGGTAAGTATTTCTGTCAGCTTATTCGAAAACTCTAAAATTTGGCAAACAAAAAATCTTTGAAAATTTTTGAGAAAAAAAAGTCACAATTTTTGGAAAACTTTGTGAAGATCTAAAAAAAATTTCTTATATTCAGAAAAAAATTCTCTGAAATTGGGTAAAATCAATTCTGAATCTAATTTATTTTTTTTTATGAAAAAAAATCTGTAATTTTGTAGAAAGAAATTCATCGAAAATTTTGTGAAAAAATCACATTTCTAGGAAAAATTTGTAATTCATTCAACTTTTCGAGAAAATTTATCTGAAATGTTTTTGTTTGAAAATTGTGAAATTAAAATGGGTCAAAAATTAAAAAAAAATCGATCACAATGTAGAAATAAAATGAAATTTACGACTTAAAATTTTCATAAAATTCACAAATTAAAATTACCTCGAAATTGTTACGTTCACATATTCCACAGTAGTTCATTCCTACCGACCTAGCTCTAGGTCTATTTCAAAAATGAAAAATCCGCTTGGGCTAAAATACGCATAAAATTGGATACGAAAGGCTCTATACGAAAGTTTTAATTTTTTGAACGAAGTAACGTAAGGTGGAATATTCCAAACAGGATCCTTTTTGCAGCCACTGTTTCAATAAGGTCGCTGTTAAACGTCAACAACAAGTTAGTTGTAAGCATTGCCATCTAATTTATACCGGTACCATTGCGAGCACACCAGGCACTGCTCATAGGTCCGGATGGAATTTAAAATTAACGAATAAACGTTCGTTAGTAATAAAATTCGGCTCTTTCAAAAAGAGTCTAAGTTTCTTTTAAATAGCCTCGACGTACGGATAGTAGAATATATACTCGTACTCTAGAGCAACTGAACGATAAGACACCCTAATTCGGATGACTCTCTGGGTTAAATTAAATTACCTCGGGTGCTCGGTGAAAGGCATACACGCGATTAAATATTTATTCTAATAATTTCCCAGCTCAGGTCAACGTGTTGAAAAAAATCATGACCATTAAACGAGTAAAAAAAAACTTCATCCGGAGGGAGATTCTCTCCAACATTTGCAAATGTCAAATTTACACTACCACTCGTACCACGTAGGTCTATAAACGGTGCAACGTACGAAGTTTGAAAGCGGATATTCAAAATTTATTCGCGCCCGAATTTAGAATTTCTTTCAAAGTCGCGTTTAAGTTGCATTAACGCGCGTAAACTTTCGTTTAGTAATCAAATCATGCACACGAACACATTCTCCACTGTTACCAATTAACCGGAACGATTTTATTTACTATACGAATACAATTTGAACTCAATACACGTATCGTACAATTTAAACAATTCAGATTGTCTTCTTCTTTAAAAACCCAAAATAGGAGCAAAAGAAAGAACCCAAAAGGAATTGTTAAATTTTTACGAAACCTTTACCACACTAATCTATACCCACTTTTTATGCAATTTATCTGGCACAATATTATCAACACCTTCCGCATTTTAATTTTTTTTTTAAATTGGTGACTTTTTCCTTAAAAGTGTGGTTTAAAAAAACACCCATATCTGACTAGTGTCTAGTTTACTCAATTTGTTTACATGGTGGCGGATCGTTTTTGTTGAATTGTATCAAGTCCAATACTATATAGATACTTTGTATTCAAAGTCGGAGGGGAGGGAGGGGTCCTATCGAAATTTTTGTAATAACCAAAATTATTTCCAAGACTTCAAGCTACAACTTTTGTTTGAAAATTTTTTCAATTGGACTCCTACCTCTACCAAATTTTAATAATATTATAAATATACAAGGCATTGGAGAGGATGAAAGGGTCTAATCGAATTTATAATAACAAAAATTATTTCAAAGACCTTAATCTACAACTTTTATTTGAAAAAATTTTCAATTGGACCCCTCCCTCAATTTTGAAAAAGTATCTACCTGATATTATGTGAAATCGGAGGAGAGGGAGGTACCCCAACGAAATTTTTATAATAACCAAAATTATTTTTAGAATCTTAATCTACAATTTTTATTTGAAATTTTTTTCAATTGGCTCCTTCTTCACTCCTACCTCCAATTTTTAATTATTATCTCCGGAATGTTATGCAAAATTGATGGGAAGGCAGGGGTCCGATTGAAAAAATTTTCAAACAAAAGTTGTAGCTTGAAATCCTAGGAATAATTTTAGTCATTACCAAAATTTCGATAGGACCTCTCTCTGCCCTCTAATTTTGATATCAAGTATCTATGTAGTATATGGACTTGATAAAATTCAACAAAAACGATCCACCACCATGTAAACAAATTGAGTAAACTAGATACTAGTCCATATCTGTCGATTAACTCGCACACCTTTGATAATAATCCATTTTGCAGCAGATTAACTGCGAAATAATCATAAAAAGCTTTCAATCAGTTTACCAATAATAATTTCTCAAGAAAGACGTATCTTAAAATAATTTCCATTCACAGATCAACGGGTACGTTCTAAATTTAGAATTCATTTTCCACCAACACGAAAGCATATTTTATACCTTTTCCTATTCGTAGAATATTAAACAGTGTAAAAAATGAAAAAAACAAAACCACACCACAAAAAAAAAACACATAACTGCTCAAAATTGTTATGTTTCGATCATTCGACGAAAAAAAATCTTAAACTACCACATCAGTAAATTATTCGATTGAAAAAAAATTCTAAATTATACAAACACATAGTATAATGTAAAAACAGCACACTTCAAGGCAAAAGTTTTTCAACACTTTAAAAAAACCACATCACACAAGGCAGCTTTCGTCTACCATCGCCCAAAAAAACTAAAAATGGAACAATGGAAGAATTTTTCAAAGGTACGAAGTATGTAATGTATAGAAAATAGATCAGGATCGGTGTGATTTCTCAAGGATTGCAATTTAACGCGATATAAAATAGTATTTTTCAACGGTCACGAACACGGTACTGTGCAGACGAGAAAAATACCTCGTATTCCCGTTGAGATTTTTTCTCATTTTCCAGTATACGGTATTATCAGAAAAGTCAATCGGTACAACCTGCGACTTGGGTAAGTTGTCTCGTAAAAACTTTGCAAACGTATCAATTCTTTTGTTAGATAATGTTCATACTGAGGGATTTTTTATTATATTTTATTCGGAAAATATTCGTAAATAGAGCTGCAAACCGAGCGAATTCCAAAAGACATCGAAGCGAAATACGTAGGTAAATTTAATCAAGCAAATTGTCCGACATAACGAAATGAAATATTCCATGTAGGTAGCAGGTATTATATGTAGATGGATAGGTACTCGTATATTGCAAAGAATCCGTAAAATTCGATCTGTAGTCGAGTACTTAGAATTTCACTAACAAAAAAGCCAAATACCAAATCGACGAATGCTAATAGGAATTTACTCGAAGATACCATTCAAAAAGGAACACAATCGACTTTTGAAAGTATTTCAACCTTCTTTTCAACCCGTTTTCTGTATTCTATTACATAATGGTTAGCTTAGGAAAAGAATAACGGAATAAGGATACGTTTTTGTATCTTGAATCTGGATGTACTAATTTTCATTTTACGTATTTTGATGGTTTATAACGAGTGTAGTTTAAAAAGTTGTAGGTAGACAAGAGGTATTGTAATTTTTAAAAATTGATTTTCTCTTGGAATCAAAGTACTCGTATTGTAGTTGAATGAATTCAGGTTTTTGGTGGATGTATAAATTCAAATGATTTTAGTACCATTTTGGGGATTACTTATACTAAGTGCTATTGAAATAATTCTGGAAAACCTGGAGTTTAATCGTGTAGGGGAAAAAATCTCAGAAAAACCTAAACTTCGATTTTAATAAAACAAAACAAAAAAAATTGTCTAGGGAAGAAAATTTTTATTTCAAAAATAATTATTTTTAGGTTGTAAAGAAATCATATTGAAAAAAATTTCATCACAAATTCCTTTCAGAAAAACAGAAAAAGTCTCTCACAAGGAAAATCCTCTGGACAAAAATCTTTTTAACAAACATTTCCTCCCCTAAAAAAAAAAAACGAAAAAAAACCACTTGAAAAATTTTTCATCTCAGGATAGGTACATGCTTTTTTTCAAATAAATAGGTATTTGGAAACAATATGATCGCTAACCTAAAAATCACCTAAAAAAAATCCTTTCAGAAAAAAAAAAGACACCAAACAATCTCTTAAGAAAAAAAAACTTGAAAAAAGGACAGAAACAGAAAATCAGGTAACATGGTAACAATCTTCTCAAAGCAAAAAAAAAATGATATACGATGAACAAATATCGTCAGTAGAATACCTTCTCATATGAAATAACTTTTCTGATAAATTTAAAAAAAAAATCTCCAACAGAAAAACTTTCAAGCCTACAATTTTATTAAAACAACGAAATCATGTCTTTAGAGAAACATTCACGAGAAAAAACCTTCATAGAAAATTATTTTCTTATCCCCAACAGTATCTAAAGGGAAAATTCTAACAAGTACATTTTTCTCAAAAAATCTCAGGAAAAAAATATCGACAAAATTTCCAAAAAATTTCTAAAGACAACAATCCCTTCAAAATAAAGAGGAGAATATATGTAGAAATAACAACTTTTTATACCAAAATTCATTAGAAAGAAAAATCCGCTATCATTTTTCTCAAACCCAAAAATAATAAATTAAAAAAGGTAAATAAAATAAAATAACAGCAAATTTCTGAGCAAACAACACTCCAAAAAAAATCAGATAATAAAAAATTTTTACCGACAGAAAATCTTCAAAAAAAAAATGTCAAAAAACCCAATGTCACTATTGATCTTAAAAAAAAATACCCCGAAAAAAATTTGACAAAAAAACAAAGAAATCATATTGTGGAGAAAATCTTCATGGAAAATAATTTTCGGTATTCAAAGAATCGTTTCTCTTCATTTTTCTCAAAAAATCTGGGAGGGATTTACAGAAAATTTTCAATCAACCCGCTCCCCCCTCAAAACAAAGAAATCATACCATAAAAAAAATCTTCAAGGAAAATAATTTTTATTATTCCCAGAATCACATAAAAAGAAAAATCCCTTCACTTTTATCAAAAAATCTCGAGAAAAAAAAATTGACTGAAAACTTCCAAGAAAATAATCCTGTCACTTTTGTCGAAAAATCGCAAGAAACATAACTATGCTAAAAAATGCCAGAAAATTTTCAAGAAAATAATCCTCTTCAAAACAATAAAATCAGATAATGAAAAAATCTTCATGGTAAAAATAAAAAAATTTTGCAATCATTTTTTATCAAAAAAAAAAAAAAAAAAAAAAAAACATTCTCAAGATAAAAAATCAACAAAAAAAATGACAGAAAATTTCCAAAACCATACTATCAAAACAAAGAAATCACATTATTTAAAAAAATCTTAGAGAAAAAATTATGAAAAATAAATTTCTGATGCCAAAAATTTTACTTTTGAAAATATTCACGTCACTCCCCCACCACCAAAAAAAAAATCAACAAAAAAGTCGAAAGCAATTCCCTGCAAAGAACCACTCAAAACAAAAAAATCTTGTCGTGAAAAAATGGAAACTAATTTTTTATCACTCAGAAAAAATCCGCTTATTAGCTTCCGATAAAAAACTCTAAGAAATTTTGCAAGCCAAAACATCTTTCTCGAAAAAAAATCATCAAAAGTAATTTCTTAGCAAAAAATTACTAAAACAAATTTTCTTGGGAGAAAATTTTTTGAGAAAAAAAGTCAACATTTTCAAACAAAAACAAGGTAGGTATGCTCTAAAAAAAAGTAACATGATTTCAAAAAAAATTCGACAAAAAAATCGTCATCAAAACTTCTCTCAAACGAAAAAATCCTCTCTTCAAAAATATTCAAAAAGATCTTCTCAGCAAAAAGTATTTTTGAAAAATCATATTCAAGTGGGAAAAAATTTTCAGGAAAATATTCTGTAGACAAATTTTTTTTTAGAAAAAATAAAAATTCTTCTCACAAGATAACCTTGACTATTCGCTAGCTCCAACTGACCTAAAATTTGGCTCAATAAAAGACCTTATCACCCAAACCTGAGAAGCAAATTTTTAGCTGTCGAAGTTGATGTTTCGATTTTTGGCGAATTTTTGAAAATATCGAAAATACCTAGTCCATTGACAAAATATCAATTTTTCACAAAAATGAAAATGTTCAACCCAAAATCGGAAGTGAAGAGTAGACACCTGTGATTTTTTTACCAATCGAAAATCTTGAAAAGTCAACTTTTGCTGAAGCCTCTAGATTGTTTCATAAATGGCTGCAATCTACTCGGAAGGTTGACTTTAGCATACCTATAAAGTTATAAACTAATTTTAAGAATTTTATCTCAAAATTACAATTTTTGTAAAAAATTGATTTACGAATTGGCTATTTTCGTCATTTTCAATAATTCACCAAAAAATCGAAAAATCAACTTCAGCAGCTCAAAATTTGGTTTTGAGGTTTGGATGACATGCTCTTTCATTGAAACAAATTTCAGCTTAATCGGAGTTGACTTGTTGCTAAGTTGGCCTTGTCCACAGAAAAAATGTTCCAGGAAGATATTTCCCATTTCTAAAAAAAAAATCTTTCCATATAAAAAAACAGCTTAAAAATGTTCTCTTATCAAAAAAAAAGTGAGAATCAAATCAATTAAAAAAAATTCTCACAGATAAAAATTGTCCTTAATGAATAAACCAGCACATATACTCCTACTTGATAGTCGTTAAATTTTGGTAATTACAGATTGGCCGCTCTATTTACGAATGTCTAAAAGCTAAGTAGACCAATAAACAGCGAAGTCGATATAACGCGAGCTTTTACGAGAAACCACCCTTGTACGCTGCACACATACTCGTAGAACTAACTACACAGACGATCAATTCGAGAAAGGATGGCAATAAAACTCGGAATGAAATATTCGAGCGAGTGGTATACACAGATACCTAGTACCTATACGCAGTTAATTGCGATCCACATAGAAGGAAGACTTTTACGACAACGTTTACACGTGTTAGGTTTACGAGACGTATAAAATTCGCATGTAATGACATTCGCGATTCGCGTACACGTAAAACACATGTACATGGCAATAAGGTAATCAGCACGATCGCGTGTGAGATTGAGATTGTGCCATAAATGAGAGCCAAGCACAATATCGCGTTCATCAGACTTCCTGCAGACAGCAGGTACTGCATTGAGGATAGACAGAAGTCCTTATGTAAGGTAAGGTTAGGTAAGTTAAGATGGAGTGGAGTTGAGTCAAGAATAAAGATAAAGAAACAGATATGTAGTATATGGGCGACTAAACAACAGGAAGCAATTAGGGCCTAATTAGGCGTGTTAAATGGTCACCTTAAACCCGTCATACGTCCAACTGCCTAATTTCAAAATACACGTTTGCACATCGTACGGAAAATACTCGACGTCAATGGCACACGAAGACTTATATATGGTAGGCGGCTGCCATGCTACTAAACCCGTGTAGAATACGGTAGCTTTCGTCATTAACGTTACTTCGTAATTGCCGTCTGCGCTATAAACATAGTACACAGGCACAAATGCTATTATCATTTCAAAGGTGTAACGTTCAACGTTATTATCGTGTAACGATATTAAGTCACTGGATACATGCCAACTGTAAAACTTTCCACCTATTTTAATTGTTGTGTCGAAAACGTACGAGCATAGGTATACATAGGCATGTATACCCAGAGGTTTGTGGTCCTTTCGAGACGATTTCTATAATACTCATACCGCATAAGCACAGATTCTTCTTCAATTAAGAAATTTAATCTGTAACGTTTAAATTATAAATGCTCTCTCGTTTGTTCAGCACAACATTTCCATTTACCTACGTTTTCGACACATTATAACGCATCAGCGAGATGATTCAATTTCCTAGCAAACTTCGCCCGTAATCACATATCTCACTTGGGGATTAACTAATTCAAATTTCCGTTCTTTTCCAGCCATTCCAACGAGCCATGTCTTATTCGGTTTTGAAAAAATTATGAAAATTTATCATTCCCTCGATAAATTAGGCCTGCCTATCATTTCGTCAACGTTTCCCTCTTTCCTCAACCCTCCGATATGTTCATGGGGGTAACAGCGAATTTGAAATTCTCAAACCTATTTTCAGTCATATTCGACAAATCACTTTTAGTTATCACATTGAATTGCACGAGCTTAACACTGATTCGATAAATTTATTCCTTTTCTTTTACAGTGCAGTTTTATGTTCTGTTACAACAAATATGTTCAACTATCTCATTTTTACTGGCAATTGGGGAAATACCGCACATTATCTACGCTAACCAATGAAACACGGTGGAATCTCTTCAAAGGGATGCTTAGGAAAACCCCTTCTTTTATTTGCCGAACATTACACATGTTTAATCAACTCGTTAAGCCGATGAAAGGCCTTATTTTAGTACATATGAGGTGAATCGTACCATAATCCATTCCTAATGTTCTTTCACTCGTATATGCGGTTCAAACCAACAAAAAAAAGAAGGAAAGAAAGAAAAAAAATCTTTAAAAATTTAATTCAATATAGAGAGAGAAAAAAAAGAAGCTATCGCTATAAATAAAACAACATTTTGAATCATTTCCAACCGGAAAAACAAACCAATAAAATTCGGCTTAGAATCATTGAATTGTTAAACGAATTCAGTTGTGAAAAGGGAAAGCCATACGATATGAACTATTAAACTGTGAAAGAAACGTTTGTAGAAATTTTGTTTATATGGCTTACCGAACTCAGAGACCGTAACGACAATTGGTAAAATTGAAGAAATGTGCTACATCGACAGGTTCCCATTAAATAGGACAGCAGACATTCGTTGAAAATGGAATCTCTTAAATTCCAAACGACACACGATGGGATTTTCAGCCAGCTTTATACGGATCATTAAAGACGGATTATGACTGCCTTAGCAGGCATCTTTTAAAACAATGTCATTTTTTATTTATCTAAGAATCATTATATGCATTTTTTCGTGTACAGCTAACCTACATTTCACATTCGAAGCACTATTCTAATTAATAGAACGAGTAGATCAAAATTTTAATAAATGCCACACGATGGAAAGAAATTTAGCTGCAGAACGGGGAAAATACTCGTAAGTCGGTTCATCGAGAATCAAGTGAATGGAGAAGTTGATGGCCTTGGACTGTGGAAATATGTTCAGTGGAAAGGAGGAGGGAATCAGACAATGCATAGACAGCCAAGTGAGCTAGGAAAGTTGCTGGCCTTGGAACAAATACTACATGGTGGAAGGAAGTTCAGCTGAAAGGGGGGAATCAGCCGATGTACCGAGAACCAAGTGAGAGGGGGAAGTTGCTGACCTTGGAAACAACACAATACGTAGTTAGGAAGTTTAGCAGGAAGGGGGGGGAATCAGTGAATGAATCGAGACCCAAGTGAGTGGGGAAAGTTGTTGGCCTTGGAACAAGTACCACCCAGTGGAATGAAATTCAGCTGAAAGGTGGAAATCAGTCACTGCCAAGTGAGTGGGGAAGTTTCTGACCGTGAACCAAAAACTATAAGGTGGAAGGAAGTTTGACTGTTTGACTACCTGTTTTTGCAAGCCAAGTGTCAAACTCTACATCACTTTTGCATTTTGACTACATTTTCCTATTTCATTGACAATAAGAGTCGATGCCCTTGACGTTATTTTTTTTCTTGGCTCCATCACTCTATAGCAACATTATAATTTATAAAGCTTCCATTCACACAAAAAAAATTATATCCGGTTCCTTTTGGAAAGCACCCAATAAAAAATTTAGGACAACTATATTGATCGGCTGACTTTCAATCTTGACCAAAATTTGTTTTACTCATTGAATCATCTCGCTGTTTTCCTACACACTGAAATTACCAGTATCTATAAAATGATTCCTTATAAATAAATACAATTATAATGTAAAACATATCTTAATTAGGTATCGATAAATTAAAAGTACCATTAGAGGCAAAATAATCTTGCATGTTGAAAAAAAATGAGTAATACCACCATGTACCCGATTCTTCATTCTCCGGACTTAAATCACGGTACAAAAGCATTTTAAGCTAAACATAAACATCGCCATAGCAAATGCCATGCCTCCTATAAAATGAATTCTTTCAACCAAAAATAATTTCACGCGTAGGTACCTCGCATTCGTCTGATTTAGTAACAGCACAAAGAGCTTGTGATAAAAAAAAAACTGCACTAAATATTTCGCAGCGACTGAAAAAAGTTATTGTTACTCTTCCAACTGTGCAAAATGTAACATTTCTCTTCAACAATATTTTTCACATTATTTTCATTTGGCGAGAAAAAATTCGGTCGCTTAAACATTTTTTTTTTGTTTTGCTGTCAAATTTATACACGTTTGAAATGATAAAAAAAAAAAAAAAACCTAATGGAACTTGGAGAATATTTATTTTTCACAAGAGTTTGTGAAATGATGCAACGATCTTACCTATTTACCGCCTTTTTTATAAATGAAAAATAATTTTTGCGACCATTATTTGAATCTAAATTGTAAGTACAGCAAATATGTTGGCACGTTCGTTAAATTAAAATAGGAAAAAATGCTCTAAATTCCAAAATAAATATTTAAATATTCTAACGAACTTAATCGAATCTTTTATTCCACTTTACCGAATTGCCTTTTTAAAAAAATCCCGAAGAAAAAAAGTCAAATTCAAATGAATTTCTTAACGAACAAATTAAAAATTACAACCAAAGTACGACTAACTTTTTAAATGAACTAAAAGAGGGGAAAAACAGATTCTTCAAGAATCCTCAACTCGAACAAAACACTGAATCATAAAACAAAAAACTCGGAAAAAAACTTTTCAATTATTATTAACAAAAATATGTCTCCCGTTGGATAATTTTTTTCCAATCTTGCCACATTCGAGTTCGGTGATTAAAAATGTCGAATATTATACGCAAGTACGTAGTTTTCTTTTCTCATTTCCGAAAGTTTTTCATTTCCCTTTGCCCGTAATGATGATTTGTAAAAACTATTCGCCATCTGACTTTTATTTTCTTGCAAGTTTTCGAAACAAACGATGTTTTAAAAACTTTTCATCGCAGTTGATTTTATTTACGTAGGTAGTTTCAAGTGCTGCGATATTTTTCTTTCTCTTGCTAAACGTGATTTGAAGTTGAAGCTTTCGGAAAAAAGGCCTCACTCGATACTTACCTGGTAGAAATATGCGGAAGCTCAATCAAATAGTATTTTAAGCAATTATAGTAAACTAATGATTGTGCGACTATTTTATAAAAGTGTATACTTAATTGGGTGTTATCTACATTATTCACTTGCATGACTCGTTCACTATTTACTACTTTATTAATACGGTGTGTTAATGAGGGTATTAAACAGGTATCTGTCTCTTTAACAAGAATTACTTAGTGTAGTATTTGGTCGAAAATTTGATAAATAATCCTTAATTTAGTGAAATGTTCGTGAAATAGTAACTTTTTCTTAAATGACTGTCGGAATGACTCGGGTAAATCCGAAAATTACCGAGGAACATACAAAATAACTCGAATCCTTCCGAACTTGGTCGAATTCACACGAATGGTGCAATAACCTTCACGAAATTATCCGAATCGAGCCGAATGTTTCCTCGATAGTTCCCGAATTTACACGAATGATGAAAAACAAAATTATTCTCGAGGTTTTTGAGCTTCACTGGCCATTTTGAAAATATTTTCTCAATTTTTCTGACCCACTACTATAAGTACTAATTATTTGGATCAAATTTTCACACTTTTAATACGAATATTAATCCGAATGTCTACTACTGATAATTTTGACACTGATTTCACAAATCGTACCCGACCTATCTAAATATCTTACAAACATGATATAAAATATATCTGGGCATTAAATACTGAAAAAATCAAAAAACCAAACAAACAATTCTACGGAACATTTCACAACTTAGCTGTCTGGTTAAAGTTTTAAGAAAAATCAAAGTACTTTAGTTATCAGATATAGTTTTATTTAAACCAACGATGGTATTTTAATTGAACCGGGTTATGTATGCATTTAAAATATGCATAGATATTTCAGCGAACGAAAAAATTGATCAAAGAGCACACATAAGCCAGAGCAAGAGTTTTTTAAGCATTTGAAAGACATAGATAAGATAACTATAAGTCTATAATATAAAAAACCACACACACATCAAATTACAATAGGCTTTTGAATCTTGGAAGACGTTTAAGCCATAGCATAAAAACAGATACATGTCGACTTGTCGACTTTGGAAGTAGAATTTCGATCAGAATACCTTGAATTTTACCAGTGGTTTGCTAATGATTGGATACGAGATACGTGAGATGAATACGTACTTACAGGTAAAGAGAAAAAAATATAAAATAAGTCATTCCATAAAACTACAATTAAAAATGTACGATACATTGATTGGTGTATTTATTATTTTTTTTTTTCATTCTAACCCAAATTACGTGATCGTGTTTTTACACAGCATCTAATTAGGTAGTATTTGTAGTGAAAGTGATTGTGTAGGTAGATATTTAAATTCGACGTATAATCACGTACCTTATACCCATCATACGTCCAACTACCGAATTTCAGAAAACAAGTTTGTTCGTCAAAGGGGAAAAATTCTACATCGATTTCGCAAGACGATTTCAATATAGCGGGTGGCTTCCATCGTACCAAGCCATGATGGTAAATTGTCGCTTTTGTCGCCATTCTAACATCGAAAAAGCCATCCGCACTAGAAACAAGTAAGAGTGAAAATATAACTACTCTTCTTGTATGCAAATACGTTATCAATACAATGTACGTTGTACTGTGCACGTCCATTAAATGTGTATTCGAGATGTTCAAGTGCCGAAATAACGATTTTTTTTTTATAATTTTCAAAACCAAACATCGCGTTCAATTTTTATGTACTTTCCAATCATCAGTAACCAAATTAGATAATCGAATCGTTTGAGACGAAGTATCGCTAAATCGTGAATTTTTCCAATTTTTCTGTTTGCCTACTGCGCAATGAAATTAGGTAAAAGCAACAGCTACCTATATTTTTTCTAAATATCTATATGTACTCGTACATATAGCCACAGCCAAACATTACCATTTTATCTAACTAGTAGCAAGCAGCGTAAAAATCGATCGACAATTAAATAAAATAAATAAAAAGCTATTCAATCATAGGTAATTTTAAAATATCAACTCTACTAATCTATGGTCCAGAATTACGGTTAGACATCCTTCTGTGTCCATAATGATAGGAGATCCTCAACTTGAGAATTCTACGCTCTCTCTCTCTCAGCATAATTGTTGACGAATGTTTTTTTTGATGTTTTTTTTTCGCAATAAAGTTCGTATTGGTATCAAAACTAAACGATGTGTTTTCTTTCCTTGTTATAAGCAGTATAAAAGACTTCCATGTTCTTTATACGTAGGTAGTATTTTTTTTTCTTTCTCAAATAAACGAGATTTTTATTTGGTCTTTCTTCTTTTTAATACAATGATTTCTCATTGTGTGTATGTGTAACGGTTTCGCGAAATCCGTAGGTGGATAAAGACATTCGTACACATTTTAACGCTTTAGTAATAGGTGTTCTATGTTGACTTTTACGTATAGTCTTCGTCTTGTATATAGACTGTTTATAAGAAAACTTGCCGATGAACTGCCTCACAGCTAATAAAACACTAACTATCTGTACTTACATTATATAGATCCTGAAAATCATAATCTTCTTTGAACTTGTCAAAATATACGAAAATTTTACTACGATTTAAAAAAATAAAATATGACTTCAGTAAAATGAAGCCACTTTGTCCATAGATAAATATATAGGTATATATAAATACCAAAATGCGAAAATCATGCCAATCGTCTTATTTTGACCCAAAACGTCGAGAAAAATACCCCTCACCCCCAACTTCCATCATTAGGTCAAATTTAAAGCTGAATTTTCTCTTTGAGAAAATCAGCTAAAATGGAGATGATAAGAAATAAGTTGCCCGCACCACAAGCGTTGCGGGCATAGCCGAATTTTCAAGTTTCATTATAAAGGTTTTAAATTTCAAAAATGAAAATTTTGTAAAAATTGTGCAAAAATTTTTGTAAATTAATATTTTGTAAAAATTTTGAAATTGTGCAAAAATTTCAAAAATTTAAATTTTGGGTAAAAATTTCAAAAATTATACATTTGGTAGGTAAGAATTAAACTCTGAACAAAAACCACCACGAATTTTTTTTTTTTTAAATGAGAACGAGAAAACAATAATGAAAAAGACCAAAAGCACCAACGCGATAATTGAAACCCCGAAACTCTAAACAAAAAACACCACGAAAGATGACATTAAAAAAATAAAAATAAATTAAAAAAACACCGCACGATGATAAAAAAAAAGTCAGAAAAAACATTACCACCACTGCATAAATTAATAAAATAGATTTCACTCACCATATTATCTGAAGAAGTAAACAGCTCAAACATGATATATCACACAGAAGAATCACAAATTTAAAAAAACACGCGAAACTCCAAACGAAAAACACCAAGAAAAAAAACAATATACTTAATAATAACGCGAAACAAACACCTCAAAAAAAAAAAAAAAACAGGCGGAAACGCACTAACACAATACTTGTGTTTGGTATATTTTTGTATTGCTATAGAAGCAACCCTGCTTATAGGACTTGTGTGTATTATGAATCCTGTGTAGTAGTAGCTTTGGACTGATTGTATGGATTTACTTATTAAAAGTATCTTGACGTTTGTACTAATTAATAGACTATCTAACAACTTGTATGTGATGAATTAAAACGCAAAACTTCAGACAAAAAACACGACGGAAAGAAATAATAAAAACGCGAAACCACACTAGTTGTTGAAAAAAAAAACAATAAAAACTCGAAACAAAAAAAACACCACAAAAAATAATAATAAAAACACGGAAATATGTAACTAATATTAAATACGCGAAACTTCAAACAAAAAACATCGCAGAAAAAAATAATTGAAATGCGAAACCACACTAGTTGTGTACATAAAACATCACGAAAACAACTATAGAAACGCGAACCACACTAAAGAGATGCGTAATTAAAAACACAAAGCAACAACGGAAAAACAAAACGAGAAAAAAAAACACTGTAAAAACACAAAAAGCAGCACTAACGCGATATAGAGTAGTTGATAAGAACTGGTCGCCTCAACGATCAAAATCATACTGAGACCAAAGTAAACAACAACAAACCAGACATTTCCCCTACTTTTTTCTTTCCATCCCCATTACCAACTTCGCATCCACTATACTTTTTTCCCCGCTTCCCCTAATCTCAATTATTAATTACTCGGCCAATTATGCATATTTAAAAAAAAAAAATGATACGCACAACTACATGATGTATCGAGTTTACGGTATAAATTTCATGATTGTACCTTCTGTAGTTACGTAGCAGTTCCGTCCACAAGCTTTTCAAAACCGCTTGGCGAATACATAAGTCCGAATTTTATAGAAAATTCGGCTAAAAAAGCAGAAAAACTGCCTCACTATCAAATTTCTAAACCAAAAAAGGCTTTTCCTTTTCACACACGTACAGATAATATCCTTACTACTTGTATTGAAACATGACAAATAAAAAAGAAAAAACTTAAAAAATATACGAAAAACACTCCAAGTATGACGGAAGTAAAAATAATGAAAAGAGAACTAAATCGGATTACTTTGAGAGTTGCTCGTTGGAACAATGTATATTTTCATATCAAAGACGAATGACAAGACGAATGACATCATGCACACTTCAATATACGAATACGTAGGTATGCATTTACCGATAGGAATATTCATAAGGAAATTTTCTTATCAAAGAGATCTTCATTCGGAAAAAATTTCATTTCGCTTGAAAAATTTCTAGTATCTTTCGAATACATACTAATGTAATCGGTAAAAGAGGCGAAAATACTTTCAGAAAAAAAAAATCAAATATAAATCAAACATAAGAGTAAAGGGGGAGTATATAGGGATCATAGTGCAGAAATACTCAACAGCATAAAAAGAAAATCCTACAACACAAAAACCTAGGTATAACTTATAAGTATACTTGGGGCTAACATTATAATGTAGCATCAACGAAACATCATCAGAGAAGCTTATAGACGTACAAAATTCTTTGTACGAACTGGCTGGCTTGTTTTTATAAGTATGTACAAGTATAATATATACAAAAAGCATTTAGAGAATACGAAGCTTGACATGCTATAGATACGAGGAATAATAATACTCGTAAAACCTCGATAATAATCGACTATCTCGACTGATATTTCTGGAAAATGATACGATTAAACTACGAGTAAAATAGACGGAGGCCAGCCTACGTTCGTAATATATACTCGAGAACAATATGCTTTCTGGGGTACTTTGATTTTCCTTAATGGAATCTCGCAGGAATATATGTACGTGGTAAGTATATGTAGGTAGAACACAACAAAATGCGGATCGAGAATGAAGCCGAATATACGAGTACGTCTCGTATTTATGTTTAAATATAATAATAGGAAAAGTAGGCTATAAAACAAGAGCGCAATTTCTTCGCATGTTATAACACGGATACGTATACGGAAAGAAAGACATTTAATCCCTACCTTATATCCGTCATAAGTCCAACTGCCGAACTTCAAAGAACATGTTTGCTCATCGAATGGAAAATATTCTACGTCTATTTCACAAGAAGATTTGAATATAGCCGGCGGTTTCCACTCTACTAAGCCATGGTAGTATATAGTCGCTTTGGTCTCTATTTTCACCTCAAAGAATCCATCAGCACTGCAAACAAGTTCATTACAGAAATAGCTTTTTAATTAACACTGAATTGGCGGACTAATTACATAAGGGATGATTTTTTTTTTTTTTGTTTTACGGTGTTGATATTCCATCCCCCTCACCATCATCCTCAATTACCTATTCGGATACAAACTATCGATAGAAAAAAAATATAGTATTTTACGTGTATCCATTACATAGGTACCTAATCTACTCGTATAGGGTTTTTTTTGTGCTATTTTCCTCATTCATCGTAAATGCAGCTGTATGTGAGAGTACAAACGACGACAGTGACTCTATATGAACAGATTGTTTTAATGATAATCGAAAATCTGTTCGTTAAATTAAAGCAAATTACAGACGAGGCTAATTCGAGCGTAATTTCTGATCAGTTTGTTGTTTGTCATCATCGTATCGTGTAAATGGACGGACGATTCGTTTATGTCGCACGAGCTCGAGCCCCCTGCCCTTCTTCCTCAAACGGTGCAACGCCATGCAGCCATTTTAAAAAAGAACTGATAATTACTGTATAGGTTATTTGCAAGTTAAATTTACCATCACTTTGGCTTATTTGCGTACGTTGTGTATTTACATATGTAATTTTACCCACAGCATTGTACGTCCATTATACAGGTACATTGGTACTGCTCTGAGTGGCTGGTTAGTGACGAAATTACCTACAATATATATGCCAATGTCCTATTGTCTGAACTGTTTTGAGGATACAGTTGATTCGACGTATTCAAAATTAACCATTGTGTTACCTAGCTGACTAATTATGGTATTTTGAAAGAAATTTTCACCATTAAGGATGCCATAAAGTCCTCGAGGCGTTTCTGCAAGCTTAAAGATAGGTTGTTCAAATGGGCACTTCATTCTTAATTGGGTAGTTCCAATGGTAATTGGCAGTTCCAAAAATTAGTTTGGGTTGTTGTAAGTTTTTTGATTTGCAAAATACGTATGGTAATAAATCTGATGCTTTCTTTTCCTTTTTCTTCTTTAATTAGAAAATACTGATCCTTCCCCCCCCCCCATTTAGACTGCTGTGCATTTCGTTCACATCGTATGAAGTAATTTCAAGTTCAAATGAATTCACAAATTCATTCATTTTGATTAAAACAACTTTTACAAAGAGAGAAAAAAAAAACATTTTCTCTTGAAAAAAAAATTTTTAAAGAAAAATGTGATATTTTGAAAACCAAATTGTAAGAACTATTTTCAAGTTTCAACAAAAATCTAATGATTTTTGCAAATACAAAATTTCAAGAATCTGATTTTCTGTAAAAGTTGATTTTGATTAAAAAGAATTCTTCTAAGAGATTTTTTGTAGAAAAATTTTTATTAGAATTATTTTTTTGAAAAAATTTCAAAATTATTAGGTAATTTTTCAGAAATTTTAAAGGGGAAAATTTTCAAAAGAAAGTCTGAAGATAACATAGATTTAAACAGAAAATCATATTATTAATATTCTTATTAAAAATCATTTTGTTATGAGATTTTTTTAAAGAGAAAATTCAATTTTTCATTAGGAATTTTCATGAAGAAATAAAAAAAAATTATTATAGAATTGTCATAAATTGTCACAATAGAAAGTTCTCAAGATATTTGAAATTTTTTCCCAAATTTCAAAGAGACATTTTTTTCAAAAAAAAACAACATTAGGTAGTGAAAAAATACGAGTTTTGAAAAAAAAGGTTTTTCTGAAATTTTTTTAGAGACAATTTTTCAAACAGAAAATTGTAATTTTTATAATATATAGTATTAAGTATTCATTTTTTTCGGAAGATATTCTTCTCGAAATGCTTTTTTTTCACAATATTTTTGGAAGAAATTTTTCCAATTTTTTTTTCGACGATTTTGTTTTTCAAGAATTTTTTTGGAGTGTTTTATTTTGAAAAAAATGGTGTGAAGATGATAATTAGACTAGAAATAAGAGGTAATTATCAGCATGTGATAATTAGGTACTGGTAATTTTACCTTAAATCTTGAATTTACCAAAATCATCGTACAAGTTTTGCTTTGGGCAGCTCCAAAAATTCTTATAAGGGAACTTTGCCAAGTTTCAATCTGTCGTCTCCGATTGAGCTTATGATTTACTGAAAGAGCATGTCATGATGTCACTCATACCTCAAAACCAAATTTTGAGCTGCTGAAGTTGATTTTTCGATTTTTGGCAAATTTTTAAAAATGATGAGAAGAGAATAGTCCATTTTAGTTTAAAAGTGGTGAATTTCGAAATAAAATTCTGAAAATTCGTTTATACAATAAAGTCAACCGCTCCCCTTTCAGTCGATTTCAACTATTTTCAAACCGATCTGGAGCCTCCATTAAAAGTTTACTTTTTAATAGTTGAATCCAAAATCGGATGTGACATAACGATTTGACTCATGTACGTATTTTTTTACCAATCGAAAATCTTGAAAAATCAACTATTTGCTGGAGGCTTCAGATCGATTCAAAAAAGGTCGGAATCGACTCCTGGGATCAACATTAATATTCATAAACAGATTTTAACAATTTCATTCCAAAATTTACAAATTTTGTAAATTATAATCTAAACATGAGCTTCTTTTCCATTTTCCAAAAATCGAAAAGTCAGCTTCAGCTGCTCAAAATTTGGTTCTGAAATCAAAGTGACATGTCCTTTTGATGAGTCAAATTTGAGCTTAATCGGAGATGAAGTGTTGGCAAGGTTCATTTGTTGGAATAATCTATGAGAATGTTCTCATCTAGGAGCAGTCAGGTCGTTGGGTTTTGGCAAATTTTTTGGTTATTGGGAAAGGGAGTATTCCACACTTTCATGGGAGAATTTTGCAAAATTTTAGATTGTAGGTGGTTTTTATCAAGTTGACTGAAATACCATGGTGAAAATTATGAGAAAGTTGAACAAAATAGGAATTTTGCGAAATCCTCCCATTAAAGTGTGGAGTAAACAAAATTTCCAATTTCTAACTTGGGGGGGGGGGGGATTTTATGAGGCCTGGGATCATCTTAGCCTATTCAACTACATATAAAGTGAGTCCACTCATACTGGATGTAATAAAAAAAAAAATCAAAATACCCCCTCTCTTAAAATCAAGATAACCCAACGCTAGGTGAGCCTTTTTGTTTAATCTCTTCTACGTTATAGTCGAACAACTTCTGTCTACGTTCGGGTCTCACAATCAGGCCAGTGAGCACAAAGGGGAATAAATAAGATTTTTTTTTACACTTTAATTCTTCTCGTTAGGCTATCTGGTTTCAAAATTATTTCCTTATCGATCTCGCAAAGGTAAGAACATTTATCAAGACGACTTGTGCGATATAATTTATTACACCCTTATAACTTCATGATTTGAAATTCCGTATACGTTGACACATTTGCACAATTAACTCAATAAAATGAATCAATGATGTAGATGATATAGTATTACCATTCGACGAGGAAAATATCTCATTTTCAAATTCCTTCAATAATTAATACGACTCGCTATAAAAACGTATTTCTTTTTTTTTTTTTTTTGTTTTGTTTTGTCGAGCTTATTAACATCGAATAATTATCCTGTCTATTATATGTACAACAACAAAGCACCGGCAATGTGCACTTGCATGGCATCGATATAAGCTAAACACTACACTGTGATATGATTTAATTTTCTATTCAACTTACTCTTTCTATACCGTCTATATGAGTACCACAAATGCTGCTCTGCAGCGAATATCCAAATGCACGGATATTTCCTATATACATACATATGTATACCTAAGCTATACAACCGCATTGCATTTTGAATCGTGTCATTTTCAATATTCAAAACTACACGACGAAGTATTCGTACGGTATATTAATCCTGATCGTATGACCCTTTTTTTTTTTTTTTTTTTGTCATCATTGTATTATGTATTTAAGGCAGGGGTAAACATAATTCGATCAATTCAAAAATACACACTAAATTTTACTAATTCAATGAAAAAATAAAAATAAAGCTAATTTTGAACAAAAAGAAACTGGCAAAGGAGCTTCGCTGTCTTCATTTCAGATAGAATTTTGAGAATTTTTTCAATTCTATTATTCTCTGTTGTTTTTTTTTTTTTTTTTTTTTTTTTTCATGAACAAGTTTTTCTTCAGAAATTATTCAAAATTGGAGAGGCGGGAGAAGTCCAATCAAAATTTTACTGATGAGTGAAATTATTTTCAAGGTCTCAATCTACAACTTTCGTTTGAAAATTTTTTCGATTGGGATCCTAAGTACAGAGATAGTATCCTCCTTGAAGGGGGCAGTAGAAAATATTTTTTTTAACAATAATTCATTGATAAATTTCATTTTAGAACGAATAATAACCGCATATAAATCAGAAACATGAAAAAATAGGGGATAAAACAAATAGCGAATTGGGGTAAAAAACCTGCGGATTCTATTTTTTGCTGATATTAATTTTTTGTGCTCCAAAAGGCAGAAATTCTGAATAATTGTTGAAAACGTTTTTTAATTGGGCTATAATTTTCAAAAATTAAAAAAAAAAATTAAAATACCTAGGTATTCAAATTTTCAAAATAGTTGTAATTGTACAAAAATGATTTTTTTCAAAGAAATTTCAGAAAAGAATTCACTTCCAAACACATTATTTAAAAATGATTTTCACATCCCTAAACATAATTTGAAAAACAAATTGAAAAGCATCAAAAACCAAACGTTTAAAAATTTAATCGAAAATAAAAATATCAAAAATAAATAAATGAGGAGCCAGATTTAAAATTGCTTCAAAAAATATTCATTAAAAAAATAATAAATAAAATAATTACTGATGGAATCATCATATTGGTTGAAATACTCGTAGAATTTTTCTCGTTTGAAATAAGTACCTAGCGATGAATAAAATTAAATAAAATTAAAAGAAAAAGTAGATATTGCCCAAGCGAAGCGAATGCAGAAATAAAATCATATAATTTAAATTGAAATAGAAAAAACAAGCCTTTTTCAAAACTCTGTTGGCCTGTTGACCTTTTGGTAGCTCCAATGCAAAGAGCTAAAGAATATTGCGAGGATAAATAACTTTTCCTTGTTGTAGTTGATTTTTCATCTAATTAAATACTCATGCATACGTACTCGTATAAACTATACGAAGTGTCCGATAAATTTGAAGATTCCTGTCAAGGTTAAATTGCTGCAACTCTATTTGTCTACATGACATTTAGGTTGCCTAACTCATATAATGAAGGAACTATATATAATTTCATATAAATTCTCAAAACGTCTTGGAACCTTATTCTCCGCCAAACTAGATCACTAATTGACATAAAAACCAAGACGTGTGGTACAAAAATAAATTCCAAATACCCAATACCGAAAACATATGCGATGATATGTTTACTACCAGAGTAATAACAAGCTAAACAGACAAGGTACGGTGAAAACACATTATATGTATACATATTACATGTACTTCATACATGTATTCTGTGTAGCAACATTGTCGCCAGAGAGATGGATTCATTGAAATTAAAAGTACATATTACAGTCTAGTATGTTGACCAGTGTTTTTTTTGTTGTGTTTTTTGCCTTTACCGTGATCATCAACGTTTGGGGGGGGGGGGGGTTGAGGGATACCGATTGCGACGAGTTAGCAAACAGGGTTAATATACGCGAGTCCTTTGTACATAAAGTACAGCTTTTCATTTTACGTTTTAATTTTTCGCTCGCAGTAAAACACAAGTGCAGGATAAGAAGGAAAAAACACTCGCCTGTGGTGGTACACACTACACAAGATGCAGCGTTATTAAAACAAACTGTAATAATTTTAAAATACGGAAACATTTTGATGATATTGTATGGTTTCGGTATTCGTACTTCGTAGTTCTCGTACCGCAGCAACATCCAAACTAGTTAAAAAGTCTTCGTAGACACTCAAATGCCGCATAGGCGTCTCATTGTGGACACAATTTACCGCACAAACGCATAAACACGGTACCTTCGCTGCACCTGGCTGAACTAGAAGTAACCTGGCTTATTTAGCGGATTAGGAGGCCATCTCAACCGACACCTTTCCGCTTACGCGGTGTTTGTACCTGGACCTACTCGCGCTTTATTCATTTTCGGTATTTGAATACCAACTTAAGCTTTACCCTTAAGAATAGTCTAGTCCTGAAATACACTTAAGTTAATTTAAACGCTTTAATAACTCGTTTTCGACTGAACTAGCTTTTAAGAGTCGAGTACTTTCCACCTTCCAGTCTTCACCGGAGTACTAAAATGGCCCTAAATCTTGGCAGACTAAGTAAACTCTCTACTTCGGCGTTGCCGTGTGAAAACAACACGTACGAGGAAATGCCGAAAAACATTTTTTAGAATTTTGCACCATTCGAAATTGTAAAATTGTCACAAAAATACTTATCAACTTGAATTTCAAAAATTGTAAAAATATGGTCTTTTGAATTTTTTTGAAATTTTGATGGGCATTGCGCGCAAATTGATCCAATTTCAAAAATAAACTAAAACACAAAATACGCTGAGTTTAAATTTGATTAAGTATTAATAATTTTGGAAATTTTGATCTTCGAACACCTCCTTAAAAATTTTTAAACATTAAAATCAACTATAACTTTGAAAATGGACAAAATTTTGGAAGCTGTAAGTATTATTATTATTTTTTTAAATTTTGTGATTTTATAAAATTTTGAAAATATTGCATTGAAAATTTTTTTTTGAAACTTTGAAAGAATTTGAAAATCAATCCAAATTCAAAAATGAACTGAAATTTCAAAAGTATAGAAACTGAATTCTTAAAACATCTCAATTCAAATATTTTTCAATACTTTTTTCGACTTCAAGAGATTACTGGATTTTAAAAAGTTAACCTTATTCAAAAAATCAGTCTCTTAAATGTTTTAAAAATTTAGCAAAATTTGAAAAATAAGTCCAATTTCAATTTTTTTTAATTTCAAATCATCAACATTTTTTGGCTTTAGGTATTATTTAGATTTTTTTGAATTTTGAATATTCAAAAAAAAAATGAATTAAAAAAAAAATAAAAATAATAGGTAGGTAACTAAATAAAAAAATGTTTAAAAACGGCTAGTCTTGGAATTTGTAAAAATTCATTTTTTTGGTTTTTTATTTTTTTGAAAATTTGGCAGAATTTTAGAAATTGATAAGATGATCACATTTCAAAAATGAATTGGAATTCAAAATTTACGGATACTATAAAGTATCTAAATTTTCATCTTTTCGAATATATTTAAAAAAAATTATTTAATTCAAAAAGTTGTAAAAATCACTCTCTTATGTCTTTTGAAAATTTTCAAAATCATTTCAACGATTTTGTAGTACCTATAATAATTATTAAATACCTACCTATTAAATTTTCAAAATATTGAATTTTAAATAATGTTAATTATTATTTTTTTTTTAAAACTAGGTAAGTATTTGGTATATAAATAAGTTCAAACTATAAAGATTTACTAAAATTTTGAAATTGTCTAAATCTTGGAAATCCATTAATAAGCCTATGTATATTTTTTTGAAAATTTTTAGAAATTGATCCAATTTCAAAAATGACTGAAATTTTAAAATTATAATTTTTTTGTTGAAAATATGGATTTAAAAAAATTATTAGGTACTTATTTAAAATGTTTTCAAACTTCGAAATCATTCAACTTTGTGGTACTAGGTAGTAGGTACCTAATACCTACTCGTATTTATCTAAAAATATTATATTTCGAACAACTATTTTAAAAGTTATAAAAAAATTAATTTCCATGAAAATGTAAAAATGAAAAAAGTCTAATAAAGTACTGAAAAGTTAAAATAATAATAATAAGGAAAAATAAAAGTACCCTATAAACGGTTACAAAAGTGAATGTGTAATTTTAAAAAAATTCAAAAATTAATTTATCGAGTATAGTTTAGAAACTACATAATAACTTATTCGAAAGAGGATAACGTTATATTTCAAATTATGCACTCAGGTTGGGTTTTTTTTGTACAATTTGGTGCTTTGTAAAATAGGTAGGTAATTGAAACAAAAATGTGCTGTTTCATAAAATTACGCGAAATCGAAAAATAATTAAATCATTTGGAAGATAACGTTTAGCTCTTTCGAACAAGTTATTTTTTATGATGGGTTTCAACCCTTTTTTTTCGAGTTTTTCAGAAAAAGTTATCAAACACGTAATTTTAAACAAAATGTTCAACTTTTATTACATCCTCACTAAAATCGAACGTTATAAAAATACGTCCGATCAACTCGAACAAAGGATTAACATAATTCAAAGTATAACACGGTTTAATCAAAAAATCGACACGAACAATATATATACGTTAAAAAATTTGCGATACTCAGTCAACTTAACCAAATTACACGCGAAATTTAAATAAAGAGCACAAATTGCAAATAATAACACGAAAATACAGCAAAATAATATTTTAAATTAAGTACTCGTGAAATAAACAGATTAAATTTGTTTTATAGCGTAAATTGAATCAACTTCGTCGACTATAGGTAGGATACAAATTAAAAATCTGAATTTTTTAAATAAAAAAATGAATTTTTTGAGCAAATTCCTTAATTTTTTAAAGTAGAAAATTGCTTTAGAGCCATCTTAAAAAATTTCTTACTTTTTTGAAGATTTCTTTTTCAAGGATCCAATGATTAAATTCTGATGAATTTCTATGTTATTAGGTACCTACTAAATCTATTTCTGCCCGTATGTAGGTAGTAGGTAGTAGGTAGTAGGTACCTAGTTATTATAAGTCGCTATAATGCACTTTCAATGCAAAATCCTACTCTGATGGAATTATTGAAGATTTTTAAAATCATCTTTGTAAGAAAAAAAATATTTTCAGTAATTTTTGAAAAATGAGAAATTGCACTTAATCAATGAAAAAAGCTACCAATTCAAAATCCTCCCTCAACTGAATTTGTAAAAAAAATTATTTTCAAAAAATGAGAGTTTTTGCAAAATTGCATTTAATCATGAAAAAAGTTACTATAAGATCCGATGCAGAATCGTCCTCTGGTGGAATTTTTAAAGAATTTTAAAATCATCAACTTTGTAAAAAAAAATTATTTTCAGTAATTTTTGAAAAATGAGAAATTGCACTTAATCAATGAAAAATTGCAAAATCCCCCTCTGATGGAATAAAAAAATTTAACTACCTTCAGGTAATAAAACTTTATTAAAAATTTGAAAAATTGTAAAATTTTATGATTTTTTTTTTGTTTTTTTGGTAATTGAATGAAATTCCAAAAATTACTTCAATTTTAAAAACTCATTAAAATTTGAAATTTACCAAATTCCAAAATTTTTAAAATTTTAAGAATTCCATAAGCTTTAAAAATTATTTAAAATTTGAAAAATTAACAAATCACGAATTTCTATTGAATTTTAAATTTTGGACAGTTAATACGTATTAAACTTGCAATATGTTTATTTGCTTGAATTTGGAAAATTGTCCATATTTTAAAAATTATTAGTATCTAGGTATCTATGTATTTTCATTTTTTTTTTTGTGGGAATTCAGAAAAATTTCAACAAAAAAATTCCACATTCCATGAAGTTCAAAAAATTTTCAAATGAAACATACGAGTATATTTATCAAATTTTTGCCGAATTTAACCGAAATTTACCGAAATCCCGAACGCAAAATTACGATTCTCGCAATATTCTAGTTTAATTTCGTACTTTCTCTGGCACGTTCCAATTTCCATACACAAATACCAAAAAAAAAATCCCCCAAAGATAAAAAGACCTATCAAAACCTATTCCCATTTTATTTACACACTTTTGACGGATTGATGCGATAAAAACTAATAATAAATTGGTCTAAACGTATAAAGATGATAAATCACCGTTTTAAAATTTGTTGAAAAATGAGAAATAATAAGAAGCGAAGCCCGACCTCATATAATGAAGTAGGTAAAGTTAATGGTAAAGTTACCAACACGTAATGAATTTTTATCAGGGTGGAAATTACCTTTTCTTTTTTTCATCGGCGAGGCAAAGGCGGTTGCTGACTAATCCATCGCATGAACGAGCCTATGATGTCATTACGATGATATTAAGTTGATGAAGGATATATCGTATTTGCTGTGTTGTTGTTTGGAGACTCCTGCAGCCAAACTGTACCTCCAGTCATTAATATTTCGATTTTATCGTCGCGATTGTAATACGCCAGGCAGTTTTTACCTTCTCTCAACGATGGTCATCGTTTCACGTTATCATGAAAATATAAAAGGGGTCGAGGGGTTATTACCTCTTTAACGTTCAATTGGCTGATCGAACGTGTTGGTCATTTAGGGAGCGAGCTTTAAGTTATAGGCGTTACGAAACGTCGATGGTTATTATTTACACTTAATTAACCATCATCGGTCAGGGCGATATTCTTAGAGAGGATAATTATTGGCGTGGAAATAATCCCGAGTGTGCGGTCTCGATGTACGTACATTCGAGTATCTACACTTTATATAGATTAAACAAATCTTAAACACTACAAATGCCAAGTACGAGTACATTGCAATTCAGTACCAAATCGTGTACAGGATTGAGGAATAAACCTACCGCACAGCCGAGTGTCAAATCAATTATCGCGTACGCGATATAAATCATACGAAGAAAGTTGATTCTTTTTTCTTGTATTCTTCGACGAGAAAAATACGTAATGTTTTCGTCGCTCGAAACGAAAATATTATTTCACATGTTCGGAATAACTACTGTGATTCTGCGAAGAAATTCGTGTTGCTTATAAATGGCATTAAGGATCCCAGGAAAGCCGTTAAGCGTTGCGCGTCGCTCGCTGAACTAAAAGAAAAACACCACCTTTTTACAGAAATTACCGCAACTGGGTTAGCAAGTTTACCGATTCTGTTCGTAAATCAATGCCTTTTGAAAGAGGAAATAAAAAAATGTAATAAAAAGCGCCAAATATCGCCCGCTGTACATATCAAGTGCATTTTTTTTTATACGTTCGTTCGGTATAAATGCTCTTTGCTTTGGCAAAGAGAAAGAGTAAGGCGAAATTCGTCACTGTTTTGGATGTTTCCATCGATGGCATATTTTTTCTGATTTAAAAGAGGAATAATTTTATTACAATTTTTTTTTTTTTTTAATAGCGCGAATTGCAAAAATAAAATGAAGTTCTTTTAAATGTTTGCACATTTGATTGTTGAGAAAATTAATTTAATCAAAATTTAAAACAAGTTTAAAAATTCTAAAGTTTTCCAATAATTGTGAATTGCGAAATTTTGAGTTTTTCCAAAATTGTTAATTTTTTTGGAATTGTAAAAGCATTTAAAATTGTAAGTTTTCAGGATTTAAAAATTTTCTCGAAATTTTGGGATTTTCGAAATGATGAAATAGAATTGTAAAATTTTCTAAAATTGTAAAATTACCTAGGTACTCAAAATTGTAAAATTTTCCAAAATTGTAGAATTGTTCAAAGTTGAGAAATTTTTTTAAACTGTAATTTTTCGAAATAGTGAAGAGTTTTCAGGATTGAGAAATTTTCCAAAATTATGATATTTTTTCAACTGAAATTTTTCTAAACTCCAAAATGATAAAATTTTCTGAAGCTGTAATTTTTTTTTGATAATTGTAAAATTTTCCAAAACTAGACCATCAAAATTATAAACAGTTTTAAGAATTATAAAATTTTCCAAAAATTGTGAAATCCGAAATTCCGAGGTTTTACAAAATTGTAAAAATTTCTTAAATCGAAATTTTTTTAAAATTGTGACTTTTTCCAGAATTGTGAAATTTTTTGAAATTGTAAAATCATTCAATACCTACTGCAAGTTTACATGATTGAAAATTTTTCTCAAAATTGTGGGATTTTTTGAAATAATAAAATGATTTTGAATGGTGAAATTTTTCTATATTGCAATATTTGCGAAATTTTCAAAAATTAAGAATTTTTTAAAACTGTGAAATTTTTCGAAATTGTGAAATTATTAAAAGAGTTTTCAGGATTGAAAATTTTTCTCTAAATTCCAAAATGGTTAAATTTTCTGAAGGTGTAAAATTTTCTATATTGTAAAATTTTCCAAAACTGTGAAGTTTTTTGAAATCGTAAAATTTCCTAAAATTATAAAACTCCACAAAATCGTGAAATTTTTTGAAATAATTGTGGAATTATTCAAAATTGTAAGCGCTTTCAAATTACACTTTTTTTATCAAAATTTTAAGATTTTTCGAAATTTTGAAATTTTTTAATAATATTGTGAGGGGAAATGGTGAAATTATTCAAATCGTGATATTTTCTGAAATTGTCAAAGTATTCAAACTTTTAAAAATTTTCCCGAAATAATTTTGGAAAATTTCTTAATTTTTAACACAATTACAATTTTATGAAATTTGACCACTTTACAAAATTTTACAATTCGGTTTCTAAAGTTTTAAAAAATTTCATAATTTTGTAAAACTTAACAAATTATTTCAAAACGGAAATTTTTTGAGACTGAAAAATTTTCCTAATTGTAAAATTCTCCAAAAGTAGTTAGTAGGCAGTTAAATTTTCTGAAATTGTCAAATTATTCAAAAGAATGAAATTTTTCGAAACTTTGAAAATTCTCTGAATTGTAAAATTTTCTAAAATTATCATTTTATTATAAATTCTTAAATTCAGAATTTTCTGAAATTGTGAAGAAGGATGCAGCGGAAAAAAATCGATGGTCTTCAATTTTACTCATAATATTTTAACTTTCTTTCTTTTTTTTTGTAAGTACAAAACATAAAAAAATTGAATAATGTAAAAATATTTTTACAAATTTCCGAAAAAAAAAAAATCACAAAAGAAATCAAAAATCCTATGAAATTCCCTTGAAAAAAAAATGTTGAGGAGGATGCAATCAATTTCTTCAAATAACGTTTAAAAATATATTTTGAACCAAAAATTATTTCGAAAAAAAAATCGAAAAAATGGCTTTCTTGAATAAATGAAAAAAATCAAAAATCTCATTGAAAAATTTTGATGTTTTTCGGAAAAATCTCGTGAAAAAACTTCCGAGAAAAATTTAAAAAATCTTTGGGAAATATTCATTTGGCTCAATAATAATTATTTTTTAAAAACAAAACAAAATTTCCTAAGAAAAATTCAAAAATTATTTTCAAGAAGTTAGAAAATATTATTTGGTTTGAAAATTATTTTGAAGAAATGCGTATTTTCAAGTAGTAATTTCAAAATGATCCTCAAAATGCTTAAAAAATCTTACGTATTTAAAAAATAAAATTTTTGTAACAAACATTTTTTTGAAAAATGAAAAATAATCAAAATATTATCCAACAAGAAAACGTTGTCAACTTCGATGGAGCTAAAATTTAACTCACTAAAAAAAAAAAACGTTATCATGACCTCAGAACAAAATTTTGATACGTCGGAGTTGATTTTTCGATTTTTGGTGAAATTTAGAAAATGGTAAAAATTGCCCAATGGTGTAGGTATCAATTTTTACCTCCAAGTCCGTTCCCAACCACTTTCGAATTTTTTTTTTTTTTTTTTGGTGTGTTTAATTACTAGATTAATTCGGAGTCTTCAGCAAAAGTTTACTTTTCCAAGACGCACTAGAATGGCCCATCCAGAAGGCCTTGCAATCAATTTCGGCAGCTAAAAATTTAATTCTAGTGTTGGTGTGATATTATCAGTCGATATCGCAACTGAATCGAAAATCTGAGGCGACAAATTGAAAACTTGACTTTTGTATTTTTGTACCACTCGTAAATCTTGAAAAGTCAATTTTTACTGGAGGGCTTCGAATCGCTTCGAAAATTGTTGTAATCGATTCGAAGGGACTACTTTAGTGTACAGATCAATTTTCAAATTTTGATTATTTTTTTTTCAAATTTATATTGTAATTGTCTATTTTATAGCAATTTTGAAAACTCACCAAAAATCGAAAAATCAATTCCGTCAGCCCGAAATTTGGTTCTGAAGTTTGGATGATATGTTCCTTCATTGAGCCAAATTTCAGGTCAATCGGAGTTGATAAGTTGATTGTTCATTTTTACGAAAAATGTTAAAAAATTGCATCGTAATCAAATCCCTCTTCAGAAAAATCTCTTACTATTTTTAGAAAAAATGTCGACTTCTGAAAATTGAAAAATACTCTCACAAGCAATTCGATGAGGCAGTTCAATTACTCTGGAATATTCTGAAATGTGCCAGATAAGGCCGACACGACGATAGAATATAGATTGATGAGTGTACTCGGTATAAAAAAAGAAGGTAAAATGTTCTCGTATAGTTATAACTTTTTCATCGAAAGCGAAAACAATTTCCAAATGTCCAAATTAATTCAACGACGCGAACAAAAAGCGTTGACGAATCGGATTTTTTTCATGGTCTTTACACATGACATTATACAGAAGTAGTCGTTGGAAGTATATCTTCTCTTTATAGTGCTGTCGTGTAAAAAAAAAAAAGAAGAAAGATCATATAAAAAAACACGACTCGGCATTTTTCTTCTACAATTCTTTTGAAAACATTTTTTGAATTAAATTACCATATACGTAAATTACGCGTACGCGTAGCAATTTTTCTATTCGAACTTTGCATCGTAGTCTACGGTGTAATTTCAGGCTTAAAATATTTCTTTTATCTTTACAAGGGCGGAAAAAATTTTGATTTTACGCGGGAGAGCTTTCAACACAGAATGTTTTGCACTTTTGCGGAATTTCAATTACCATTTCTTTCTGTCGTTTGGACGAGTACGAAGAAAGACGTGTTAAATGGTAGACTCGTTTCATTTGTAGCGTGAAAATTTTCAAATCGAGGTAGACTCGTACTAGCATAACGTATATTTTCACTGCTGGCCCACTTTACAAGATGCGACAAATTCAACTTTACATACGCGATCAGTCAATCGTGCGAATATTTTATAGTCTTTGCGAATTTTCATATAAAAATAATTCCACGACGTGGTGTTTTCTTCTTCAGTCATAAAATTACATTTTTTTTCGAAAATTTTATACGTGAAAACGAGCGGCTATTAAAGTTACAGAATGGATTTTTTTCTCTCACCCGTTTAATGAGCCGTGACAGAATTTTAGCTTTTGGGTTAATGGTGAAAAGAGTTAAGCCGAACAAAATGTAATTAGATCTTGGAGAAGGAGCTATAAAGTAAATGTTAAGTAGATTTTAATTTATGTTTTAAATGAAGTTATTCAAATTTTCCAAACCCTTTTTGAATTAATAATTCGCTTAGCACGAGTAGCCGGCTGGCATCTTGCAGATTACCCTTGTTTTTGGTTGATAGGTGCTTCGAGCCATTCATTGTGGAGGTTTTTCGGTGTCGTTGGTCGTGCTGGATGTGGTCGTAATTTAAGCGAGTGCGTAGATAGGCTGATCTTTGTGTTTTATAATGAAAAGTTGGTATTATTTAATGACGATATCCAAGCTTTTGAATTTTCAAGAACAAAACACTTGCACGTTATTTTATTCAAAATTGGAGGGAAGGAAGGGGTCCAATCGAACTTTTTGTGATGACCAAAATTATTTCCAAGACTTCAAGCTACAATTTTTGTTTGAAAAATTTTTCAGTTTGGCCCCTCTATCAATTTTGAAAAATGTATCTACCTGATATTATGTGAAATCGAAGGAGAGGGAGAGATCCAATCGAAATTTTTACAATAACCAAAATTAATTTTAGAATCTTAACCTACAACTTTTATTTGAAAATTTTTTCAATTGGTCCCTTCCTCCCTCCCACCACCAATTTTTAATTAGTATCTTCGGAGTGTTATGCAAAATCGGTGGAGAGGGAGGGGTCCAATCGAAAAAATTTTCAAACAAAAGTGTTGTAGATTGAAATCATAGGAATAATGTTGGTTATTATTACAAAAATTTCGATAGGATCCCTCTTTCCTCTCCAATTTTTAATATCAAATAGGTATCTATGGCCACCATGTAAACAAATTTAGTAAACCAGACACTTTGGTGGAACACTAGAGTTTTTGATTTTTTATGAAAATCGAGTTGGCAACCCTGCAATGTATAAATTTTTAATCAAAAATACATTTTTAAAATTTTTGATTTTTTTTTTCAGAAAATTTTCAAACATGTTTTTACTTTTTTCTAGAGAGTTTTTGTAACGATAATAATTTTTTTTAATTTTTTGAAAAAGGTCAGTTCAATTTCCAATAGATTTTTTTTCTATGAATTTTTCTTTCAAAAATTAGTTCTTAATCGGAATTTCAAAATTCTGTTGAAAAAAAAAATCTGAAAAAATTATTGCTTTTAAACGAAGTTGGAAAATTATTTTCAATAATAATTTGAAAAATCGGGTTTTAAATAAATTTTGAAAAATTGTTCTTGAATAAAAAAATATTTTCTGAAAAAATTTGAAAAAAATCCCTTAAAACGTATTTTGAAAATTTTTTCCATAAAAAACAGAGCTAATTTTTTTTTTAGAAAATCCGAAAAATTGTATTTCAGAAATTTCGTTTCAAGTATGTAGGTACTTTCAAATTCAAAAAAAATTTCTTGATAAAATCTGAAAAAACTTTTGATGGACTAAAAATTTTGTTGAGAACATTTTCTCAGAATTTGTCCAAAAGGGGTTCTTCAATTTTTGTTCCAATTTGTACAATGTTTAATGTTCAATGGCAATTTTTTTCATTTTTTTTCCTTAAAATTTCAATATGAGTAGGTTTAAAGGAAATTTTCAGGATTTTTTTAATGAAAAAAATTTACAAATCTCGTTTAAAATCAAGTTTTTACAGATTTTTGTTTTATTTACCTATTAAGTATTTACCTTGTCATTTTTTAAACGTTTGTACAAAGGTAACATTCTTAGATTTTTTGGAAAAAAAATTGAATTTCTTTGAATTTTCATCCAAAACAACTTTGCTTGGGTGCAATTTTCCAGTTTTTTTGATGAATAAATTTTTTGAATGTATTTAAAAGTAAATTATTGAAAAAGTTTTCGAAGAATAATTTTTCAAAAAAATTACCAGTGAGAAATTTTATCAAAATTTGCCTAAAAACTTTAATATTCCTAAAAAGTTTTTTTTTTTTTTTTTTTTTTTTAATATAAATTAAATCTAATTTTAGAGATTTTAATTTTTTTTTAAATGTCGTTGAAAAAAGGTTCTTCTAAATGTTTACTTAAAATTTTGTTTGAATGGAGTTTTTTCATTTTTATAAAATATATTTGTCCTGAAAAATTTTAAAATTTGTATTCGAAAAAGTAATTTTTCAAATTTTCAAGGAATTTTTAAATTTCCACTTAAAAAAGATTTTTTACACCCAACACTTATTTGTTGTTGAATAACTTATTAAGAATTTGTCTAAAAATAAAACTTTCAAATTCAAAAGCATTTTTTAATGTAATTTTTACAACTTTTTCCAAAAACTATTTTTTTAAATATTTTGTTAAAATTTTGTTCGTAATCAATTTTTTTGGATCTTTTCAATGAACAAAATTTTATAAATTTCGCTTGAAAGAATTTTTCCAAGATTTTTGGTTACAAAATTTCTTTAAAATTTTAGTTCAAAGGCATTTTTTAAAATTTTTTTTTGAATTTGGCTAAAAATGAATTCAAACTTTTATTTTACGATAGGTAGAAAAAAAACATGATTTTTTCAACAAAAAAAAATTGGAATTTTTCTAGTGTAATAATAAACATTCACAAAAAATGGAAACCAAGTATGTAATTTGTTTTAATTTTGTCAAAACACAACTTTTTAAATTTCTTTCCATAATCTCCAAATTTTAATTTTTTACTTCAAATATATATGTAGGTAAAAAAAAAAAAAAAAAAATGCGACAAAAACGTACCAGATTGATATTTAAAATATTTCAAAGAGAGGTACAAGAGGGTTCCAGATTAATTCGAATGAAAATATTCAACCACAATTACATATACTTACTACGAGTAAAATGGCTAGACAAAAAAATTATTCCCCAAACTACACTTTGGTACAGTATTTTTTTACTGCGTTCAAAGCTCTCTGGTAGATAAAAAAATTCTAAATTACCTTTTATAAGTTATTTTATAATGTTATAAAGTTTTAATATAGCGGATAGTAAAAATCTCCCTTTTAATATTTTGCTCGGTGGTTTAAAAAAAAATTGCTAATCCTTATTTTACGGCTTGTATAAATGATGGTGGGTTTTCCTTGGTAATGTACAATAACGACGCATATACCTACGACGTATTTATAAATAAAATGAGAAAAATTCGCCTCTTTATGAGTTTTCATCCGTACGCCGAGCTAGGCTGCGACGTTTGCGAAGCGAAATATTCGATACTGGGCTTCGGCCCTTTTCTCTAAATACGTGTAGGTACAGACAATAGATAAAATGAAAGACGTGCTTCGTTTCCCATAAGAAATTAAAATTAATCTAATGGTTTGCAAGTTAGTCTCCTTTTTTTTTTTTGCGAATTCTTTTTAGTTGTACATTATTATTACCGTTTAGAACTGCGGGTAAATAAATAAACGAATTAAATTTAATTAGCTATGGTGGACTATAAAGCCTGATGAACTTTTAATCTGTGCTCTTTTTAACCACTAAAATAAAACCAAAAATCCTTAATTATCAATCTCGAAGATTCGCACCTGCGTTTTCATAATTACGCCCACGCCAGAGCGAAAAAAAATCAATTATTGTCAAGTTTGTTAAAAAATTAACTGCGATGAAGATAGTTGGCGGGGTAAAATTAAAAATTCAACGTTTCGGCCTCCTTTTTTGCGAAACTTTGCAAACTTTTTTTTTCAATGGCTCATTTACCACCGTCGCTTTTTTTTGCAATTGACAAAAAAATGTCAGATTTTTAACACCGGTTTGAAATGAAATTTTCCAAATTGACGTAGATGTTTTCTTCTTTAAAAATATCGTCTCTCTGTTCGAATATATTGTTCCCATATGGAGCTGAGATAAGAGTAGTAAGATGTGTTTTAAGGTTATCACATCGTATACGAGATTTTAACCTGATGGAACGACGATAATTAAATTTAAGCTCTTTTCCACCTCTAAATCGCAACTTTATAATCGTAATTTGCGCACGTAGGCTAAAAACCATCCCACTGCATCGTGCCGTGCAAAGAAATTATAGTGCTTGCCGGATCATCAACGAATTTTATTCCATTACTCGCACATCGTTTATCCATTCCTTCGTTTTAAGGAATTATTGTCTCCGTATAGTTTAATCGCATTCCCTCCTCTTGCCCAGCTCTGATCGAAGGTTGAAGATTTATCGCGAAATTAAAATTAATGCAGACGCCGAGAAACAACCCATTGCGAGGAAATAATTCATCTTAATTCGGGCTACAGCTCGAAAAATGCGCGCTATTTACATTTTTCATCGAGCTTCGAACAATGAAATCTCGCTCCTCGTCTTTGTCAATTACCTGTAAAAGACATCGTGTATAAGAACGGCTGCAAAAAAAAAACAAAAAAAAAACGACGTCGTAAGCAAACAGCAGTTTTAGTTCGCTTGGCTCCGAACAATGCTTCGTCAAAGTTCGACTTCGTTTATTTCAAATTAAGAGATATGCAGTTGAAGGGCAAAGAAAGATAAAAATGATAAAATGCGAGAAGAAATTTTTGTGAAAATTTTTTGCCGAGTCTTTTTAGATTTTTTTCCTTACGAGTTATACTTTTAAAGGAATTTTTCGTTTTTCGTCTGATTTTTTACAATTTTCTTTTCCAAATTATTTTTTTTTCGAGAGTACTCTTTTTAAGAAGGCAATTTTTGAACAAATGTTGATTGATTTTTTTAAGAATTGTAAGTATTCTTTAAGATAAATAAATAAATAAATAGTAGGTAATAATAAAATTAATTAAATAATGATAACAAGAGAAAAAATCAATTTCTTGAAGAAAATGACTCGATAAAAATTTTTTCATTGTCGCAACGTAAAAAATAGAAAAATCTGCAAAAAATTGATTCTTCTGAAATAAATTTAAAAATTCAATCCAAAAATAAGAAAAAATTCCGTTCAAACTATGAAAAAAAAAATTAAAAATGCTTTCAAAAAACTTTCTCGTCAAAAAATTGGAAAAAATGCTTCAACAAAAATTTCTGAAAACAAATTCAAATAAAAGCGTGGTAAAAATTGAGAACATATTACAAAAAAAAAAAAAAAAATGGAAAGAAATTCGTAGTAGGGAATAAAAATAAAATAAAATGAATTGTCTTTTTGAAAAAATACTTTTGGGCTTTGCAAAAATTGCTTTTGGGCAAAAGTTTGAATAAAAATTCAGACAATTTCCAAAAAAAAGTTCGACATAAATTTTTTGTTCCACAACAAAATTTTCAAAATTGTCCTTGATTGAAATCCAAAAATAATTCTATTTTTTATTTTTTCATCAAGTAGGTATCTATTTATTTTGAAATCAAATTCTAAAAAAAATAGATTCAACGTAGAACAAAATTTTATAAAATATTTATTTTAAATTCCAGAAAAAAATTTAAAAATTGATTTTCGGAAAGAATTATTGATTTTTGAAAGAAAACGTTTCATTTTCTGAAAAAATATGGGAAATTGTCTCTATTCTAATCAAAATCTCTTGTCAAGCATAATTTCAAAAAAAAAATGCATTTTAAAAAAATCTGAAAAAATTGCAATAGGCTTGCTTTTGGAAAAAAATTTGAAAAAAAATCAGGCAATTTCCAAAAAAGGTGGACAAAAATTTTTTGTTCGACAACAAAATTTCCAAAATTGTCCTTGAATGAAATCCAAAAATTATATTTTGAAACAAAATTCTAAAAAAACTAATTCAACATAGAACTTGAAAATTTTCAGAAAAAAATTTTAAAAATAATTTTCGGGAAGAATTGGCTTTTGAATGAAATTTGAAATATTTTTATTTTCTGAAAAAATATGGAAAATTGTCTTTAATCAAAATCTCAAAGAAGATGGACTTGAAGAAAAACTCTCAAAGAAAAAGATCAGTTTCAGCTCCACAAAACGAATGAATTTATTTACTCCGAAAACCAAAAGTTTAGCTTTTTGTAATTAAAAAAACAAACAAGTTTTAAAAAATCTGTAAAACTACATTTTTATGGGTCTCGCTAATAAAATTGCATAGGAACAAAAAAAAATTTGAAAATAATCCTTCTAGACAAATTCCAAAAAAATCTATTGGTATTATTAATTTAATCTAATACATAATTATACCTGAAATTCGTTGTAATTTGTCGCTAAATATATAACTCCTAAGAAAAAAATGCAAAAAAAAATTAAACATTGAAAAAATTCCAAAAAAATGTTCTCCATTAAAATTTTTGTTCTTCTACAAAACTTTCAAAAAACTGCTTTTATACGAAATCTAAAATTTTTCAATTTATTTCATTTTAAACATTGCCTTTAAAACAAAATTGAAAAATTTAAGTTGTTTTAAATAAAAATTTTGTATCTAAAAATGAAGAAAATTTTAATTTTGTTTTTTGAAAAAATCTGAATAAATTTAACTTCCTAGCAAAATTTTGAAAATATACTTCTTGAAAAATTGTGTTGAAAAAAATGGAAAATTCTTTGTTTGTACTCATTTTTAAAAAATGTGAAAATTGTGTACAATCAAAACTTAAAAAAATTTATTTTCCAGTACAAAATCGAATACAAATATACTTAATTTTGAACTAAATTTGAAAAAATTGTTTCTACACCAATTTCGAGAATAATTTTCTCCAAAAAATGTTCGAAAATTGCTTTCAAATTAAATCATTTTTTAACAAGTACAAAAAATTGCTTTTAAACAACACTGAAAAATTCGAATTGTTCAATAGGTATAAAAATTAATTGCTTTGGAGAAAATTCTAAAATCATTTTTCATTTAGGAAAATACATTTTTGTGTTTTGGAAAAAAAAATGGATTTTAAATTCATTTTTAAACAAAGTTGGTTCTGAAAAAATGTTTGGAATAAAAATTTTAAAAATTGGTTTTTTGGAAAAATAAGTAAGTAAGTACTTTATGAAAAAATGTGCTTTTATTAAATATTTTGATTTTTTTTCAATTCCAAAAAATTGTTTAGGTTACCGACAAAATCTTTAAAAAAATTGATCGATTATTGAAAAAATATCCATTCATATTATCACGTCAGCGTCACAGGCTGCTCATCGAATGACCAAAAAAACCACACGAATTCCAATTAATCAACGGACACTTCAAATACACTCCCATCATTCGCCACTTCCATCCAACACGAATCATTTTATATTCTCAAATGATGAATTTCATAAGATAAAAAATTACCGGTTATCATCGCCGACCAAGGTGTAGATCCAATGTCAACGTCAGGTGATACGATAATACCGTCTTCAACCAAATATCTGCTGACATGTACAACGAGCAAACAAACGAAACGAAAGGCTAAGTGGCCATGGCATGGCGTAGACCAAAACGCAGATTTCTATCGTACAATTAACAGAGTGAATTTCGTTTAACGCATTTCGCACATCAAGCCCCCAATCTTTATCATTTCCTACTTATACTAAGATACCCAAACTGCACTGGAACGTCAACGTTAAGCACTTGCTGGTAAATTAATTATACCTGGTAGTGTCAACAGCAGATGAATATTTTGATATTCTGCTCACAGTTATGAGAATTCGCTCGTTGAAAAGTTTTCTTATTTTTTTTCTGGCTCTAACACTCACTTCGTCAAAAGCGATGAGATTTGCAGACCGGGGATGTCTGCGAATTTTGTTAAATAATTTATTCTTTGAGTGATACGAAAGGTTTTCAGGTTTCATACGAGGATAACCGTATTATCAACGGTTGAAATCATAGGTACTTTTCTAGGCTTAAATTTTTACCACTTTTGCCTCCCTCGTCTACGTCTCATAAAATATGACAGAATTGAACATAGAACAAAATTTCTAGATTAGAAACACAACCGTGTCTTGACCAAAGTGGAAATGAAAATGACGTTAATATATTTGCATAATCAATTCGCCGTAAAAACTCATCCGGCAGATTATCTCGTTCGTAGCGAGTTAAAAACAATCGCATAAGCGAGTTAATTTTTGAAAGCATATTATTTCGCGACATTTTTCCTACGAGTATCATATCTCGAATTGAATCAAGTTTCGCTAGAGTTGAATTTTATACTTTAATTGTTATACGAACCCGACACCTACGTCAGGAAAATAACATTGCAACTTGGTTCTAAATAGCTCAATAGTGACAAGACACGTATTCGTATTAATTCCAGGAAAAAAGACTCATTTCTGCGAAAACTTTCATAAATAAAGTTGATTTATTACAAAAAAAAATCACTCCAACAGTCAAAGTATATTCTTGCTTCTGCGAAGTAAAAAAAAAAAAAGTGATGCTTATTAAAATGAACGAAAGTGTGTATTAAAACTTCGATGAAATCGCCAACTTTTAAAAGAAATACTTTTCCCATCTACTGTGTTTGGCAATTTATTTTCAAACGAAATAATTCATTTCTCATTACAAGACAAAAACTACTTCAACTTGAATACTTATACTTTGTATACATATAACGATGCAACAGGTAGTCTTTTTAATTCCATCCCACTGATAAAATTGGGTCAGATATGATTGGTGTATTTCGTATAAGACCTACCTACCTCCTCCCCAGTTCCTACGTATTTGTAATAAATCCTTTTCCATCTTTCGTCTTTTTTTATAACGCCTTCAGCAATTACAACGATGGTCTTCATTTTTACCTTTTTTCCAATTTTTTCACAAACTCGTATATATTTTTTTACCTGCCCTTCTATCTCTCTCTCACTCTCTCTCTGGTTCCAAAATATTATGTGAATTTGACCCAAAACTCCTGCAGCTTTCACCTCTTATTACCTCGTACACATTTCTTTAATACATTGTCGCCCATAACCAGCAACAATGATAAATGCGACAGTGACTCTTGAGGGCTCCCAAATGGGACACTACATGGTGAAAATTATTATAAACGCATCAATAACAATACGGGCAAGGAAAAAAATGAAAAAAAAAATCGCATTAGAAACGTCGAGCGGAAAAAATATACATTTACAAATTGTCATCATAAATCAAGATGCAGTCATATTTGAGGAGGCAAACTTTCGGAACACCAACTTGCTAAGTTACTGCTGCGCTACTGTATGTAATTTTTCCAAGTGATACACAATTTTATATAAGTATAAAACGCAAATAAAAATATTTTATATCGCACCGGAGCTGAGCTCTGGAGTGGAGTTTTATATGCAAGAATAAACACATTTTTTCAACTTTCTTTTTTGAAACAATTCGAGTTGGTTTTTATTTTATTTATTTTTTTCTTTTACTTTTTCAAAGAAATTCAATATGAAATATTACGATTACAAGTATATTACATAAAGTTTAGCTTGCATTCGCGAAGAAATTCGCAAAGTGCATTGTAGTATGTCTGCTTCAATTTTGAAAACGTATCTACTATCTAGTTTACCCACTTAGAGAATGAATAGTTGCAAAGTCATCGAGTGAAAATTGGAAAAAAAATGCATTACTTTTTCAACTTGCTTTAAAGATGACCAAAATTTTACGAGAATTAATTTTTTTTTTTTTTGATTAATTCAAATTTATAGAATATTTTTATTGAATAAAAATGTTCTCAAAATTTCCAAATTTGGCAGAAATAACTACTTTAGAAAAATTTCATATGGAACAGAATCAATTCCTTACCTACATCAATAGTTGAATTAAAATTCAATTCTATAAAATTTTCCAACACTGAAAAATTTCTCAGTTCGACAGGATTATGGAATTTTTGCAAAATTTTACAAGATTATTTTACAGAAAATTTTTAGATTCAAAGGGGGGGGGGGGGAAAGCTTTTCAATTTTTCAATTTTTTTTTCCTTGTAGTACCTAGTAAAAATCACCAATTTATTCATGTAGCATTTTTGTTGTTAATTTTTTTCCAATTTTTTGTTTTTTTGCAGTGAAATAATTTACAATTTTTATTTAAGTTTTTTTGTACCTCCCGAGCGGCACACTCGATCGATAATATCGGAAGATGTAACGTATCGATAAAAAATCGTTTGAAAATCTATAGATGTTCTCACGATACTATAAAGATTTATCGGTACAATTTCATAGGCAAAAAATCTAAAAACTATCGAATTCGATATTATTAAGATTTTATGACGATATTTGTCAACGATACTATCGACAAAGAATATTAAATTTATCGATTCCGATTTTCCACCGATTTTGTGCAGATATTTGAAACTACATTATCGACAAAGAATATTAAATTTATCGAATTCGAGTTTTCAACGATTTTGTGGCGATATTTGAAACTACATTATCGACAAATAATCTGAAATTTGTCGAACGATTTTTCAACGATTTTGTGACGATATTTGAAACTACATTATCGACAAATAATCTGAAATTTGTCGAACGATTTTTCAACGATTTTGTGACGATATTTGAAATTATTTCCAAATTTTAAAAATTGGTGAAAATTTTTCTAAGTCCAACTCGTCTGGAAGTACTAAACTGCCTATTATAAGCGTTTTATTGCTAATTCCTCAACGTTAAAGTATGGCATAGTGGTTAAGGAAGAGGATTACCATGCAGGAGGTAGATGGTTCAAGCCCCGCGGGGGGCAGATTTTTTATAATTTTTTTTTGACTTTCTCTGAAATAATCCTCTTACCGTAACATGAATAATGTGTTTAGGCATAGTTTAATGTATTAATTATGCTGATTAAGGATTTTTAATTATAAAAAAAAGCTAGTAAAAGACGAAAAATCGGAATAAAAAAATCGATAAAAAATCGACAGAATATCGAATTCGATAAAGTGTCGCAAAAGTTCCGCCTAAATCGTGAAATTATCTTTCGATATTATAGATATAATATCGATAAAATATCTTACTATAATCTCGAAATTTTTGCTAACTATAATTCGTCGATAAGCTATCTATATATCGAAAGATAATTTCACGATTTAGGCGGAACTAACGCGACACTTTATCGAATTCGATATTCTGTCGATTTTTTATTTCGATAATTTGTCGATTGTGCTGCTCGGGCTACTTGATATATTTTTTTTGTTGTAATATTGTATGATACCTAGTTAAATATTCGCAATATCTTATCGTTTTTTTAATAGAAAAATACTTCCAATGCCTTGAAGTTTATTCGAGTGAAAAGATTCTTGTACCTACTTAGTTTTTTTTTTCTTTTTTTTGTAGTGAAAAACTAAAAAATTTCCAATTTCCAATTTTTTGTAACTTAAAAGCGTGGAGTTAATTATATCCATCATTTTTTTCATTTTTTTGTAGTAATTTTTTTTTCAATTTTTTGTCGTAATAATGAAATTTTCAAAAATTCATTTTTTTTTTTTTTTTTGTAAAATATTTCCAGTTTCTTGTAGTTTTTTTGGTAATTGAAAAATTTCTCCAATTTTATATTTTATTTTTGCGGTAAAATGAGTTTCAAGTAGAATTTCCAACTTTTCGTAGATTATAATTATTTTGGAGTACCTAAGTAATTAGGTATTTTTGTAGTTTTTTGTAGTGAAAAATTTCCATTTTTTTTTTGTTTGTTTTGTTTTTCAATTTTCAAGTATAAAAAAATTTTCAATTCTATTGGAGTAGTCTAGGTTTTTGCATTAAAATAATTTTCAATTTTCCAAAACTTAGTTAACTACTTAATAAAGAAATTGTCGATTTTTTTGGTGCGAAAATTACCAATTTTGTAGGTTTTTTGTAGTAAAATATAATTTTTTTTTTTCAATTTTTTGTTGTATTTTTCAGCAAAAAAAGTTTCAATTCTCTAGTAGAATTTTCAATTTTTTTGGAGTAAAAAAAATCCAATTTTTTGTAGTTTATCTGGAGCAAAATATTTTTGTAACAGGAAAGTTATTAATTTTGTGTAGTTTTTTTTTTTTTTTTTTTTTATAACGCCATGTACAGCAACTAAGGCTAGTGGCGTGTGTAGTTTTTTTTTGTACTTGCTAAAAATGATCATAAACTCATTGTATGTACTTGGTAATAATAGAAAAAAAAAACATTGGTGAGAATATTAGCACATTTTTACAAAATTTCCCGTTTGTAAAAAATAGACAAGTTCTACAAAATTCTTCCATTTTTCAAAAATTCAAAATAGGTACATATCACGAAATTGTTCAATTAGGTAAAAATAGTACATTTTACAAAATTTTCCATTTTGCAAAAATTAAAAATTAGGTATGCAAAAAATCGAAATTTGAAGAAAATGTTCAATTGAACAAAAATATCGCATTTTACAAAATCTTCCATTTTACAAAAGTAAGAAAAAACTTTTTTATAAATTTTTTAATTTTCAAAAAATTTGATATTCCACAATTTGTTCTTATTTTTACGAAATTTTTTCATTTTACAAAAATTTAAAGTTTTTCGAAAAATCGAAATTTCACGAAATCGTTCAATTAGGCAAAAATATCATAAATGTACTTATTTTACAAAGTTTTTCCACTTTGCTAAAAATTGAATCTCAATTTAAAAAAATAGATTTTTCACAAATTTTTTCATTTTATAAAAATTTTGAAATTTTACAAAAAATTGAAATTTTACGAAATTGTTCAATTAGGCAAGAATAAATGTTTTCAAAATATCTATCGACTTTGCTAAAAATTAAATTTCGTTACAAATTTTCAAAAAAATTGATATTTTTTTACAATTTTTTTAAAATTTTTTAATTATAAAAATTTGAAATTTTACAAAATTATTTAATTTGATCAAAGTTGCACATTTTACCAAAAAGAAATCATTTAGCGAAAACACCAAATTCCACAAAATATTTCAGTTACCCCCCCCCCCCTCCCGGGTAACCGCACAAAAGATTCAAAAACGTACCACACGCCTCCTTCAACACGCAGCATAGGCAAACATGGCAATCTCTCGTGTCTCTCGTCACCTCTATACTCGCTCAATCGCTGGAACTGCTTTATTTGAAAAACACGCTGTATAAACTACCAGTACGACGCCACACGAAACGACATCGAGCTAAAAAGATCATCTATTGCGAATAACTCAATCACCGAGGTACAAGTACTAGGTTGAAATGTATAAACGGTGCCAAATAGCTCATTCGAGCTGCCCTAAGCCCCTATCGGCTAACAAATCTTGGACGATACTTGCCAAATAAACAATTAAAAACATCGGACGTGAAGCTAGCTTCGGCGGGCGACCAATGACCAATTACAAAGGTTATATTTCTGCTTGGTTGTTGAACTGGCAGTAGAGAAGTGAAGGGAGGAGTTCGAGTACATGGCGAAGAAAACACACCTTTTGTATTCGAATATCAGATCTAAATTTGATAATGAAATATTAAAAGAGTCATTTACGCAGCGATGTATGGCTTTTTTTCATTTTCAGCCCGAACAAAAGCACAGTCCAAGTAATGAAATGCCTGGTGGTAACGTCGCGTAGTTAATATGCGAGTAGGTACGTAACGTATACAAACGAATACATGGAGCCACTATAGCATACAATCTTGCGCTCGATAAATCATTCATAAGTTCGCAATTTATAATTTTTTTTCCTCTCTGGTTCGCTATCTGGTTTTAATTACTGCGGGCTCGGTGGCGTAGCTCGTCGCGTCGCACTTTGTTCATTGATTTATTAGCGCGTTTTGTAAAAGATATTATCACAAAGATGCGGTTTCCGATACATGGTCTCTTCTCTCTCGGTCTATTATCAGCATAGTTACGTTTCTGCTTCTGCTTCGGTACAAAATCTATATACGTTTCCTTTTTGAATTAATTTCATCGTTTAATTCCTCTTTATGTACTTGGACGTGAAAAGGAAACTTATCTGTGCAACGAGAAAGAGAGCTCATAAACCCGTACAATGTACAAATGTACACAAATATACATCTCTACAGATTAAAATGCACCTATGGTAGAGTTGCATATTGCGCAAAAATCACGTTATAATGTTGGCTGAATATTAACATATTTCTACATCCGACCGATATTAAATTTAATTGCGTTCGTTGCCGAGTAATAAACATTTTCATAACGTTGTAGTTCAGTCGTACACGACGACCGACGACTCGAATCGTGACACTGTTTTTTTTTTTTCGCAACCTATTAAACGGACCGTGCGATTTTTCACAGAGGAACTTTTTTTTCTCGAAATTTATAACTAGAGATCATACGTATAAGAAGCGAATATATTTCCGTGCGAACGTTTAAATTCGAATACGAGGTGTCTGTGTAGCGTTATTTAAAAAAAAAAGGAGAAAAACCTGGGGAAAAAAGTAACAATCGTTTGAACCTTTTCTGCCATCAGTATCTTTTTAACGATATATTGGGTTAAAACTGGTGTTACGCCGTAAATCCTCAAGAGGGTTTTACTATGCCTTTTATTTATGCTCCCAGTGCCCTGTTCTACAATGTACATGTACGAGTATTTTTTTTCTCGCCATAGCAATGAGAAAGAGAAATTTAACTATTCGTATAAGTCGGATCTCCCTCCTGGCGCAGGAATTGGTGACGATGGTTCTGCGATGTTCTTTTACTCCAACAGAGGAGAAATTTTTTACCAGGCTTGGTTTTTTTTTTAATTATAAATTTTACAGGGTTGTATCTATGTGACAGGTGAACTACATAGGAGAATTTCAAAAATAGGCCATAATTTCGACTAAACGAATTCCAAGTTTTCAATGGAATGGTTCTTCAGAAGTGGTAAATCAAAGTTTAGGAATTTTTCTTATGAGCCTATTGTGCTCATTTGTGTTATTATTTTTGATGAATAAGAAAAGAATTTCGTTCGCGTTTATTAGCGTTGTTTCTCGCACTCGAATGATTCATTCAGACTGCAGGTGCAGGGCTGTTTTGTAACAGATTGCCATTTTTGTTATACAGAATTGTATTAATTTTTTCATTTGGTCAATTCGAATTTTCTGATTTCTCCTTTTTTTTTTTTTCATTCGTTAGTTCAGTTCTTTTCAATTTTTCTTAAATTTTTCATTTTTTTTAGAATCTATTGAATTTTACTGATTTACCAATTTTTTTTAAAAATTTCAAAATGAAGAATTCTTCTAATTTTTATTTATTTATTTATTTTTAATATTTAATTTTACTCAATATCAAGTTTTAGTTATTTTTAACAATTTAAATTTATTTTTTTAAATGTTAAATATTTATTTTTTCAGTTTTTCCAATTTTAATTAACCTATCAATTTTTCCAATTTTTTTATTCTGTTAAAGTTTTCTAATTTTTTATTATTTTTCATTTCGAGATGAATGTCTTATGGCTGAAGATCAGTCAAAAAGTTTGCCGATCACTTTTTTTTTTTTTTTTTAATTTGTTTGGTTTAGGTAGATATCAATTATTCAAATTGCAATATTTTTTATAATTCTCATATAATTTTTAATTTTCCTAATTTTTAGTAAATTTTAATTTTCATCAATTTTTCAAGTTTTGGTAATTTTTATTAATTTCATAAATTTTAATATGTTTTTTTCAGTTTTCAATTTTTTTAAAGTTTTTTTTAAATTTTGATTATTCCAACAATTCTTCTGATTTTCATTAATTCAAGTTTTTTTCGATTTTACTCAATTTTAACTCGATTTTTATTTATAATTTTGATTCATTTCAATTTTCCTGAAATTTTATTCTTTCGATCAAATGAACTTGATTAATCAATTTTTCCATTTTTTTCCAAATTTTAGTGATTTGAATTTTTAATTGTTACTCGAAGTTTCTAATTTTATTGATTCCCATTATTTTCAAAAATTTTCAAGTTGAGAATTTTTCCAATTTTCATTAATTTAAATTTTAGTCTTTTTCAACTCAATTTTTATTTCCTATTTTTTTAAATTTCACTAATTTTATAAATTCTCAAAAAAATTTTGGTTTTAGATTTTTCCCCATTTTCAATTGTCATTATTTTTCAATTGAGAATATTTCCATATTTCTTTTTTTTTTTTTTAACTTTTCACAATTTCACGGAATTTATTAATTTTTCCAAATTTTGAATTGTTTAATTTTTTTCAATATTTATTAATTAATTCAATTATTTTTCAAATTTCTTCATAGGTGTCAATGTTTAGGAACTTCGTCGGTATGAAACTGATTTTGAAATGCCCAAATAAGTACGTACGTATTAATAGAGTTTTTGCAATAGTATAAAAAATTCGTTTGTGTGCTTCTGGAGAGTGGGGGGGGGGGGGGGTCAAAGCTTGACATCATGGTGAACAATTTATCCAAAACTTCAACAACTTTGACATGAAGTCCTGCTTTTTCCTAGAAAAATAATGTTGGACTCATAATTTCTCTCATTTTAGAAACAACGAGCAGAGTGTATACAATGGAGGGCTGTCGGGGCCAAGCCCTTTCCTTCCAAATATATTTTTTCAATTTGAGAAATGAGAAGTTTTCTTACGCTGGCTCTTGAAAAATTGAGTCAAAAATCTAAGGGTTTTCTTCGAAAATTTGAGAAAAATTTTGACATTAACAAATTAAATTGAATGACTATTTTATTTTTTTAAATTGAAAAGTATTCAAATTTGTACCTACCCTAGCAAATTTGAGAAAATTTTTCTTGAAAAAGTGAAAATAAAAATAAATAGGTAAGTAAATGATAGAATAAGTAAATGATTTTTTTCTTAAAAAACAAAAAAAAAAAATCCCCTGAAAAAAGTAAAAAGTTTTTCTTTCAGAAAAGTTGAGAAAATTTTCACCTGACTGCCAAAAAATTGGCATTTTTTTATTCCAAAAAAAAAACATTATGTAACTTTTCATGAATTTTCATTTTCTTTCTCCAAAAATCAATTTAGAAAATTGTTTAAAAAAAATACAATAAGTAAGTACATTTTTCTGCAAATTGTTTTGACCCCCCCCCCCCCCAGCGAACCTGGCCTTTTTGTGCTTGACTAAAAATAAACGTAATATTATGTATACAATACTCGTCCCAAAGCTGCGATATTGCTGTTTTTTTTTTATAGTGTTGAAAAGTTATTTTGAAAAAAATGTGTCTCATTCTCACAATGATCAGAAGATCAGATGCTCTAGGAATCGAAGAATAATATAGAAGTACACAACCACTTGATACAAAATAAGATATATGACCCCAACGAGAAAAGAGCAAAGTAAACCAAGAAACAATCAGGACTTCTGGCTACATTTCTGCGGTGGTTCAGTGCGACAGTGTTAAATTTACGTATCAGCGTGTTTCGTTTCGTTACGATTCGGCCCCGAGCATTATCTCGACGACGTCGACAATCTGGTATAATTTCGTCTCAAGAACCAGATCGAAGGCGTAAGTAGGAGAAATTTTCGTTCCCTCGGTTTTTTCTCTATTTCATCCGTCGTCGCCGGTAACGACGGTACATGATCGGATATGCAAGCGGTAGTCAAGGTTAAATGGGCGACGTGGTTAATTATGAAAATTTTCTTTTTAAACCGCCACCGCATTTTGGTTGATTGCGAATTCATCGTATCGTACCTTTTGTGGCAAATGACCACGATACTTCGTCATCACATCGTTCTTTCAACACGGTCGGTTTCATACGCTATGATACTCCGGTGCGGTGCGAGCTATTGCCATCCTCATTTCGCTGGGTTTTCCTTCTTTATTCCTTCCGGCTTATTTTCTGCTTTCTTGGTGTTTCGTTACCGAGAGATCGGCGATGAGGAAGGGAGAGTGGGACGAGGCGTTTCTTTTCTTAAGTTTGGTTTGACTAATTCTTTATTTTCATTCTATAGGGTGTTTTGCTCCGTTGGTATTTTTAGTTTACAGCTTAATATAGGGTAGTTACAATTACTCTTGAGAAGCTTGGGACCAGATTTCTTCTTTATTTTCTATATTTTTTTACCTTGAGAGTTAAATTCATCAATTAAGTAATAGTCCAGTAGAAATAAGTTATTACCCCCAACAAATTGCTATAGAAAGTTTTTTTGGCTTATTCTACAGGAGAGGGTCTACTCTATCACATATTGAAAAACCTCTCCGATCCGACACCCCCAAGTCACTTTTTTCGAGGCTCCAGCCCCCCTCAAAATCAGTTTTTTGCATTTATTTCGTCGGGGTTGAACTTTTTGAGGAAAAACATCTGAAAGTAAATTATTCTACATTAAATTTCCTACAACTTTGTTTCTATAACTTTTTCTGTCCGAATCATAGGAGTAAAGTTGTGGGGTCCTAAAAGTGAGGGTAAAGCATGGGTGCGAGGGCTATCAAAAAAAATGGCAAATCACATGCTTGGTGTATTAAAATTGTTATACAGATCGATTCGGAACATCCTTACCCCAGATAGTCGACCATGATGGGAAAAAGGTTTTAAAAAAAATTTGGACCCCTAGCTCAATTATTGGGGGGGGGGGGGGGGGGGGTGGGTGGAGCCCCTAAACATGTATTTTGGTTTAAGGGGGGGGCCTATAAATTTTTTTTTTTTGTTGAATGCATAGAGTTGACACGCGGAATTTTCTAAGACCTTTGCATGACGTCAATTTGATTTTTCATCTATGAAGTTTTGAAGAAAAATTGAAAACTAATTTCATCTCGTTTTTTTTTTACAAAAAAAATAATTTTTGATTTTTAAAAAATAAAATGCATGGAGTTTTCAAAAAAAAAAAAAAATCATTTTGCATTTTAATGATGGTCATTTTGTAGAAATTATTGATAAATTTTTTGGAAAATCAAAAATTTTAAGTGTCAAAATTGGAGAAAAACACGACTTTTTCTTAATGCCCCGTTTCCAGAAAAACTATGCAACCCACGAGGTTTTTCCTCAGAATGTTTTTTATTCAGTACAGTCTGGTCTGTAGTCTGACGAGGGTTTCGCGAAATTATAATTTGCCGACGACTTCTTTCGAGTTGAATGGAATACTAAGATGAAATTCATAAGAAAGTTAGATAAAATCAGGGGAAAAAGTAGGAATTTCGCAAAACCCTCTCGTCAGACTACAGACCAGACTGTACTGAATAAAAAACATTCTGAGGAAAAACCTCGTGGGTTGCATAGTTTTTCTGGAAACGAGGCATTAAGAAAAAGTCGTGTTTTTCTCCAATTTCGACGCTTAAAATTTTTGATTTTCCAAAAAATTTATCAATAATTTCTACAAAATAACATCATTAAAATGCAAAATGAATATAATTTTTTTTTTTTGAAAACTCCATGCATTTTTTTAAATTGAGAAATTTTTTCCCGCAAAACAATTGAAGAATTTTTATTTCCATAAAAATTAAGGAATTTCCCCCCTAAAAATAATGAAATGAATTTGCCTTGTACTTATACTCCCCCCAAAATAATATTTTGCTAAAAAAAATCAAACCATGAAAAAAAAAATTAAAATTCAACCGAAGGGAATTTACCCTTCTTACCACATAAAAGCCTTTCATTTTTTTTCAAACTGAAAAAAATCAATAGGAAGGTACCATTCTTTAAAATTGGAAAAACAATTTTCAATTTTTCAGGAAATTGGAAATAATTTCAAAATAGAGTAGAAAAAATGACATTTTTTTCCAGTGAATGTATTTTTTATTTTATTATTTTTCAATTCAAATGATCTCAGTATATTTTACTAAAATTAAATTTGATGAGTACCTATTTTTTTCAAATTGAAAAAAAAATTAAATTAAGATTTTTTAGTGTGAATTAAAAAATCTAAAAAAAAACTTTTCTTTTCAATTTTTTTAAAAAGTGAGAAAACAATTTCTAATTTAAAAATTTGGACATTTTTTTCATTTTCCAAATTGAAAAAAAAATGAAAATGACCAATTTTTTAAATTAATGAATACCTAACAATCTTCTAACGAAAAGAAAATTAAAATGTTCCTATTTTTATGTTAAAAAAAAAAAAAATCATCACAATTTCAATTTTTTTTACCTCAATTCTCCTCCCAAACAACATCTTACCCTCAACAGAATCCAACCCACGAAAAATTTTTCTAGCCAGTAGCATCGATTGAGTATCGAAAAAAAGAAAAATGCGGGTAAAATAGTGAAAAATAAGCCAGCCTCGTCGATTCGAAAATGCAAAAAAATTCATTACTTTTACCGTAGTTCGCAGACAAGTTTTACTCGCCGGAATAAAAAGATCACCGCCACAACTTTGTAAAGTATAAAAAAAAACTCGTTCGAGCTTCAAATTGATGTGAATACCAACAAAACTTGGTAAAAAGTTTTGACATATAACTATAATTTCTATTCAGGTCACAAGTTTTTTTCCTTTATTTTTTTCCATACCGTAGCGAAAAAATTCGTCTCTAAAAAAAGACCCGAACGAGCGTTACTTTGAAGACTATACCTATTGAATAATTACGTCTGGTCTGGTAAACGAGAATCGTACCGACGTGAAAATTCTAACTTGGAGCACGTTCATCAAATTATCCTATCCAACTGATTCGCCTCGACGACGCGTGCTCGTTGAAAAAAATAAAAAAACAAATGGAATTTTTCGACGATTTACCGCGTACGTATGTGGTACGTGTAGTACGTCTACGTAGTACATATCGTACATCGTATCGTACTCGTATCTCGCGCTTTATTATGACCATAAATATATTCATGATTTGAAATACACCCGCCAAACATACGGAAAGTACCGAATGAATATTCATCAGCTTCAACGACAAACACAAGAAGGTACATATGAACTCGAGACCTTATTCTACAAACTTCAAAAAGATTAAGCTACATTAAACAAATTCAAAAGCATTACTATACAAATGCACTGAAGGCGGAACAAACTGAAAAAAAATAACGAAAAAAATAATATAAAAGAAATCTAAAAGCATCGAATAATTAAGTATGATAATTCAACAACGCAAGCATCAGCGTGATACAGTTCTCAAAAAGAATAAATAAATAAAAATTTATAAGTGTTCGTTGTGAATTACTTGATGAAAAAATTTAACGATTGGAATTGTTTAAACCTTTCGTGCCTGGCAAGAAACTGACTACATTTTTTTTTCAACGATCATTAATCGGTAATATGTGAACGTAACCAATATGATGCGATTAGAAAAAAAAAAAAAATTCCAAAATTTGAAAACTCACACAGGAAAAACTAGGTTCCTACTCAAGTTAATCGGTACCTTGACTTGCTTTTTCTGAGTGAATTATGTGAACAATCCAGAGTGTTCAATGAAATTTCAAAACTAAATAAAAGAAAAAATTTCGCATGCCCTTCAACATGATACATGAATCAATTTCAGAATAAAAAATATTCAAAATTTTGAAGATTTATATACTTACTATATTTTACAAAATTTTATCATTTTAAAAATCGTAAAAATTAAAAAAAAAACAATTTTGAAAATTTAATGAAATTTGAAAATTTTCCAGTTTTTATTAGCCTTGTTTGTTCTCATTTTTTTTCTATCAAATTTTAACATTTTAGGCATTTAAACTACATGTGCAAATTGACGGATTATTTTTTTTTGAAAATTATGCCGAATTTTCAGAATTATTCAACAATAAAATTTTATTACTTATTTAACATTTAAAAATTACAAAATTTTGAAAATATACTTACTACATTATCAACATTTAAACAAATTTTTTGAAAAATTACAAAAAATGCAAGCTCTTCGTCGAATTTTGAAATTTTCCAAATTTTTGACGTTTTATCCAATCAAAGATTTTCAAATTTGAAAGATTACTTTAGGTACCAAATTCTGAAAACAATTAATTTTAAATATCTTGAACAAATCATTTATAACTTTTAAAAAATCAAAAAAAAAAAAATCAATTTTTATCAAACTTTTAACTTATTCAAATTTCAATGATTCGACGAAGATTGGTTTGTTTGAGGAACTGGAGGAGGCAGTTTGATCTGGAACGATTATCAGAATTAATTTTAGGTAGAGTATCATTAAAATCTATACCTACTTAAGTATAAAATTTTAAAATTTCCAATTTTTATTAAATTTTGAATTAAATTCAAATTTCAAAGATTCATTAAATTTTAAAAATTTTAGAATTTGATCCAACTTCAAAAAATTATTAAAATTTAAAGATAACCAAATTTCGAATTTATTTTAAATCTAACTCCAAAAAATTTAAAATAAGAAAATTTCGAATTTTTATGTAATTTTTTCTGAATTTTGAAGATTAACTTAATCTTTAAAATCTTGAAAATTGATGCAACTTCAAAATTTTGAAAATCACTAAATTTTCAATTTTTTAATCAAATTTTAATGATTTACAAAATTTTGAAAACCTTAAAACCTGATCCAACTGCAAAAATAGATCATTTTCGAAATTTTATACTTAACATTTCGAATAATAAGTAAATTAAATTTTTTCTTCAATAATTCTAGAAGTTTACGAGATGCAAGAAATTAATCCATACAAAAATTTATTGAAATTAAAAAATTATTTGCCAAACGTCAAATCCAAATTTCTAATTTTTATCGGATTTTGAAATTTTTCGAAATAATGAGTTTTACTAAAATTAAAATTATTTTCCATATTCCATTTTCGAATTTTAATCAGTTCATTTTTTTCAAATTTTCAAATTTCAGCTTTAGAAATTTTGAAACTTTTTTCAAGTTTTTGAACTTTACCTACAAAGAATTTAAAGATAATATGCACCTATATTTGAAAAATTAATTAATGAAAATTGGAAAATTATACAAGATTTAAAATGTGGAAACAATCAGGATATTCGAACAAATATCTGATCATTTTAAGGATCAGCACTTCGGACACGGCCGGCGGCCCTCATGAAACTCTAAACTCACATAAATCATTAATCAATAGAAATTAGAGCCTCGCTTTTCATTTTTTCTGACTTTTCAATTTTTATAACAAAATCATTAGTTTTTTTCTAAATTTTTAGATAAGTCAATTTTTTTAATTTTTCAAGAATTTTAAATCATATTAAAAAAAATCTAATTTTATGTAATTTTCCAATTTTTTCAATTTTATAATTTTTTTAAATAAGTAGGTGGTATTATTTTTTTAATGTTTTGATTTTTTTGGTACCTACATACCTATTCAAATAATTATTCACTAATTTTTTCAATTCTTATGACATTATTTATTTTTCAGATTTTCTTAATTTTCAAATAATTTTACAATTTTTTGTTACTTTCCCATGTTTTTGGAATTTCTCAAATTTTCAAATAAGTACCTACCTATTCATTTTTTCATGTTACGACCTTTCAAAATTTTGATTGATTAAAATTTCTTCAAGTCTAATGACATCTGTTTTTTTTTTATTTCTTCGTTTCCATAAATTTTCCAATTTATGAAAATTTTCTGATTTTTTTATTTTTATTTTTTTTTTTTGGTTATTTAATTCATTAAACTTTCAATATGTTTCCGAAATGGATTAATACCTACTTTTAAATTTGTAATTTCTCAAAATCTTTCATTTTTTTATTGCCTAAAAATAGGTAGGTACATAATTTGTCAATTTTATTATGACTTCCTAATTCTGTTAGAATTTCAATATTTCGTTTCTATAACTAGTTGAAAAAAAAAAAAAAAAAAAAAAATTATAAGTAAGCAAGTATTGGCAACACGAGTAGAGTTACCTACTTATTTCCTGGGTAAGTTTCAAAATTTTGTTAAAATTTGTTTATATTACCTACTCTTTTGAAGAATACGTTCGTATACTTACAATATTTTTTAAAGTAACGTCAGTTTATTGCCTGGCACGAAACGTTGAAAAAAAAGTTTTACTCGTGTAATTTATTTAAACGCGATTTTTATTTAATTTTCATTTGAAAAAAATTTAAAAAGTTGTTCTCGTCGTTTAATTACTCTCCTGGTTAAATTTTCAGACGCAGCATCATACACAGGAATATTGGTAACATCATCGAACGAATGATGCGAGGTGGAAAATCGATCCGCTATTTTTCCGTGTACTTTTTCGAATAATTAACTACACCATGCATTCGGCTGGCGCGATACTACATATTTTAACGTATCCATCGAGTGAACAATAACATTGTACTTGAAAGAAATTGAAGAGCCGAGCCAAACGCAATGTGAACCCCAGAGAGAGTTCATCGATTTGAAAAAATTCTTTCACCTCGCGCTATTCGCCTTTGATGTTATCGACAGGATAGATTATTAATGCATTTTTGCGCCAAAACGTTACAACCAGCACGCAGAAAATTATACAGTAATTTCGAGCACGCTCGAATAATTTATAACTGATCCGGGCATGATACACACGTATAAATGGAATCCGCAGCATCCACCTTACACATACATAGACATACGTTCTATAATCTTGATTTCTATATATTTCCAAAGCACGTGGAGCAATACGAGTATACACTTGTATCTTTTTCGCAATAATTTTTCTTATTATCTTGTCAATATACATAAAGCTTGTATACATTATTATACGAACCTAGCACACTATTCTCACATGCCTCTTTAACCTTTTAGGTATTTTTCTTTTAACCCAGTAAATTTTATCTTTGCTAAAAATAGAGACCCTACAGTGAATTAAAAGTTGACAAAAGGCTTACTTGTTATACAGCACGATATCCGGTCTCCATATATGATCCGATGGTACGTGGAGCATTTGTACGCCACCGTATTCCTTCGGCTCCCATCTTAGTTTATAGTCGTACCACGACTGAAACATAAAATCGAGTTGGCAAATTAATAAAGAAGTCGAGAGAAAGGTAGGTACGTCTAAGGTACCACACACAAAGCGTAATACAGCTCGAAACAAAACTTTTACTTGGCTCGATCTCGACTCGACGATGTCGACGCGAAATATTTCCAAATGTACAAAAAGTTAGCCCTGACTGGCTTCATGAAAGTGCCGTCGAGACTGGGCAGGCAAAAATGAAAACCTACAGTCGCTCGGATACGCAAACTTGTCATATTTTCCGACGCGAAATTAAAACTGAACAGTGACATGGCTAAAAGCTATTTTCAAACAGAGCTATCTAGCTAATACCGTAGCTATCGCGGAAACGTGTAATGAAAAATTCTTAATCCGAAAACATCAACTTTTCGATAGGACGACTGGAAACAACTTTTTCCTTCTTCTATGTTCCGTGTCTAAATATACCTTGAGCATATTTTGTAACTCGTGTACGTACCTAGACCTACTATGTATAATAGTACAAATGCGAAAATTTTGTAAAAATTTACCTACGTACAAGTAAGCATTTGAAGTGAACATTTTTTTTTTGTAAAACGTTCGAAATATGGAATTAAGACTTTTCCCTGAATGAAAAATTTATCTTTTGAAAAAATAGGTGTTTTCATCGAAGAATTTGAAAATAATTTTCTCCTAAAAAAATGATTTTAAAAAAAAAATTCGTAGATTTTTTCCGAAAATTTTGAAAAGACTTTTTTACTCTACACTTCAGTGGTTTTCAATTATTAGTTTTGCTCGTGTACCCCTTCCTTTTTGAAAACATTTTTGCGCGTCACTCCACACAAAAAATAAATTAGTGATTGGGCGATAAATTAGCATGGACACCCGCACTTTTTTTATGAGGTAGCAATAACGCCAATAAATAACTCTTTAAAGTTTGTTTTATTTTCTTTTATTTTATTTTCTTTCTTTTTTTTTTCTTTTTTTTTGAAAAAATCATTTACTCAATAATTATAGCATATTAATTTTACAAGAAAATTCTACATAAAAATTTCTTTCTGATTAAAAATTCCCATATGAAAGAAATCTCCAAGAATAAAATTATTTGAGATAAAAAAATCACCACTTTTTGCATGAAATTCTATTAAAACCCCAAAAAAGCACATTTGAAAATCATCTTTATGAGAAATATCTACTTGAGTATTATAATTTATAACACACCTGAAAAATTGAGAAATTTTATTATCAAAAAAAAAAAAAAAAAAAAAAAAAACGACAGGTACCTAGGTATTTCTAGTTTTACCCAAAAAATTAAAAAATTTTCTCTCCAAAAAAATTGAAAAAAAAAATTCTCTACGTAAATTGAAAGATTTTTTATTCAAACAATTAGGAAATTTTCTATTCAAAAGAAGCATGATATTCCAAAACGGCCTCTGTCCACTTTTTTCAAAAATGATTTTATGGCGTCATCTGGCGGAAAAGAGCTGTACACACATTTCTACATCGTCAAATCATCGATATAACGCGTTTAACTTGCTTGAAAAGCTGATATTTGAAAAAGAAAAAAGAAAAGAATGGTCCAAAATGGTCTTTAAATTTTTCAAAAAAAAATTCCAAAACGGCCTCAGCCCATGTACTTGACCTTACAACTAAATTAACCGAAGACTCTCTGCTGTAGAACTTTGAAGTAAAATTATTTCTTTTTTTTTGAATGAAAAATCTTTAATTTAAAGATTTTTCATTCAAAAAAATAAATAAATAATTTTACTTCAAAAAAATACTTCGTAAAAATTGAGAAATCGCCTTCACCCCCCCCCCCCTCAAATGAATTTTTAAATGAAAATATTACTATTCCTAAAAAAATGAGAAATCCAATAAATAATTTGAAAAAATATCCAGAAAATAGGAAGATTTTTTACTAAAAAAAAAAATCGAAACATTTTTCTGAGAATTTTTTTAAAAAACTTCGAGAAATATTTGTCTGAAAAAAAAAATTAAAAAATAGGTACCTAAGTATACCTAATAATAGTTTTAATCTCGAAAAATTGAAAAAATTTCCCTTTCACAAAATTGAAATTTTTTATTCAAGTAAAAAAAAAAATACAAAGTTTACTCGCTTTTGTTTTTCTTATGAATTTTAAGAAATTCTTAAAATTGTGATCAGGGTGCCTCCAAAATTAACATCAAAAACTGAGAAGTGATTGCTGCCCAAGCAAAACGAGGGCGAAAATTATCAAACAAATTATCATTTTTTGAATTAAAAAGTATGCATTTCTCGAATAAATTTGAAAATGTACAAATGTACTGTTGATTAAAAAACTCAATCTCATCAACTCCATTAAAAACTCCTCGTTCCGACGGGTGTGTAATTAATATCTTGTAATTATAAACACCCCTCCCCTCACCTTACCTCACCTCACCACACCTCACCTCACCTCACCTCACTTCACCTCACCTCACCTCACCCAAAAAACCTTTACCTACCTATTTCAAAGAAAAACTATCAATTTTTTAGGTAAAAAAAAAAAAAAAAAGCAAGGAAAAAATTTGTTACTTTTTTATGAAAAAAAACTCAAGACTTTATTTGAAGAAAAACCAGTTGTCAATTTAAAAAATATATCAATTTCAATTTTTTGGAGTGAAAAATTCAATTAATTCTCACGACGAAGAAATCTTTCAACTTTTTCAAATGAAAAAAAAAAATCCTCAGGTTTTTGAAATAGTGAAAAGGTGAAAAAACATGTAAATTTTTCATTAGAAAAAACACCTATTACCTGTTTTTCTTAAAGACAAGATTTTTCGATTTTTGTTCAATAAAAAACTATTCAAATAGAAAAAAATATTCAATTTTAATGAAACTTTTTTCAAAGAAAAAATAATACATTTTAAAAAAAAATCCTCAATTTTTTGAAATAAAAAAAAAACAGGCACCTAGCTTAAATAAAAATTTTTCCTAATTAAGTATTACAAAAAGAATACCTACTTATGTTTTTAAATTTTTTGGTATAAAATTTTTTTTTATAAAATTCTCAATTTTTTTGGAGATCAATGTTCCAAATGAAATTACAATTTCACTACTCTTATTTGAATTTTTATATCAAAGACGAAGAGAATTTTAATTATTTTCTCATTCGTATGACATTTTTGTTGAACTACTTGAACTACCTATGTAATTCTTTAATTTTTTCTATTTTTAGTAATTTCCTTTTAAATTAACAGAAATACGCCATTTCTCGAGGAGTTTTCATTACCAACTTTTGTCTCTAAATTTGTACATACGAGTATATTTTGCATCAAGTTTCGACTCTGTTCTTTCTTCACTCGTCATACGATCCCTCGCATTATTTTCTGAAGCAAATTCCATCCTTTATCTCCGCTTTTATTCGACACTAGACAGTTCTCATGTTGTCAAGAAAATACTTACACGTGTCAACTCTTCATCTCGGATTTTGGGCGAGCTACACCTTATTTTTAAATCTCTCTAAAGAGGCGTATCTCTTTTTAAATTCATTTGATGATGCCCACCTATTTTCAAGTCTCCCAAATAAAGTCCACCTTATTTTAGAAACTTTCAAAGCCTCGAGCGAAGCCAACCTATTTTTAAAATCTCTCATATTTTGTGATTTTTGCTTCTATGAAAAATTGATAATTTTGCAATCGCATAAATTTTTTAAGAAAATTCAAATCATGCACCACGATTAAAAAATTTACCAAATTTCGGTACCTATTACCTACTTATAAAAAATTTCCCAACAATTGACAAAAAAATTGATTTGATGAACAGAAATTATCATCAAGTTATGAATATTTGTATATCCATCCCAAATTAACAACTAATTTTAACTAATTAATAACAAATTGAATAAAAAATTTACCTGTTCAACCCACAAATTGGTGGTCATTATTTGATTCTTCAAGTTCTGTAAACAAAAACACAAAAAAAATTAATAAAAATGTACTACTCGTAGCAATAAAAACACAAGCCATTTATTCTACTTCGCACAAACTTATGTTTACAAATAGAAAATAACCTTGAAAACGAGTAAACTAAATTCACAAACATGGAGATACACGAATGAAAATATCATCGCACGTCGAGAATAACACACCAGGGCATCAGTCTGCCTTGGCAGGGTTAGAAACTTTGTAAGTTTTTATTTTGGTCAAAAATATTTTCAAAAGTTTGTAAACCAAAGAAAATGATATTTTCTAACGATATACTATACCTAGCTACGAAAATTCATAAACTTTACTTAACCCATCAATGTTTTTGAAAAATGAAAGATATAGATTATATTATGGTATACAGGTATACGCGCGTGTGAATAATTACATTGCCATTTTTATGAGATCTACTTTCGAGTAAAAACTTTCTTACAACGTGAAAATTTTGCAAATAAATAGTTGAGATTTTTTTTTTGTTGCAAAAATAGGGAACCACAGATGAAAACTGACGATTCCATATCTATTTCATTTTTGTTAAATGAGAGAATTTTTAAAAATCGTTTCTCATCATTCAGTCTATCGACGTTACCTGTTGAAAAAAATAACACGAAAACTAGTCAAAGTCATACATTCAAAAACCGTTTTATGAAATACTCGCAGCCAGAAAAAAGAAGGTTAAATTTATAATTGATAAAATGTGCACCTAGAATTATAAAACGGAGGTAAAACACCTCGAGCTGAATACCTCTGTTTAATATTTCACCACGAGCTAGATATCTACCTACCTAATATTGTATTTAAAAAAAATACGCTGCATTCAAATTTCAAACGTACCCTCAGCAAAAAATTACCTGGCACAATTCACTGTTCAGTTACGAGCTCGTACAATTTACCTTTATTTTTTTACCTCAGCTATTCGATACGTCATCGACATTTTACAATTATTCGCATTCATTAAACAACATGGCCTATAACTATTAGAAATCGAATTATGCACAGATACCAACCATCATCCTCATTTCTCACGCCGACTAAACTACATCAAAATATTCCATCGTAAATCTGATTCCATTTAAATTAACCGCAAACCATTCTATACGTACCTAAGGGTTAGGTTTTAATTTAATACCTGCTAATTTATTAGATTTAACGGAAATATTTTCAGATTGTAAACATTTGCCTCGAATAAAAACTCAACGTTTGGTTGAATTCTTTGAAAAATTTTCTAAATGGTAAAAACATTTATTTTTTAATTAAGTACCTTTGATTTAAAAAAAAAGATTATTTATTACCATCATTGTAGGTCTGTTACCCCCACCTTAGTATTGTAGGTACTATAAACGAGTATTGTGTTATTTTTCACGTGTTCACCTCACATTACACTTTTCTCTTATAATTTTTTTCCATTAAAGTGGTGTTGTACTTTATGTTGTTGGTAAAATAATTTTTTGAGTTCAATTTAATTCATTTTCTTAATTATTTTTCTCGTAAAATTTTCCTCCTAAACTATATTTTATATCATATAATGACAATTTTATCATCAGCTACCTAGAAAAAAAAGTGAAAAAAATCGAGAAAAAAAATTAAATATAGTTACACATGTCCACAATTTCGTGGAAATGAAATTATCAAACGTAATTTTTTTAAATTAAAAGAACAAATTACCATTTTTTTCAAATAATTTCTCCAGGATTTGAATTTTTTAAATTTGAAAAAAAACAAAGATATTTAAAAAAAATTTATGCCATTTTTGATTAAAAATAGAAAAATTTGATTAGAATTTTTAGCCGAATTTTTTTTTTAAAATTTAGGCTATTGTGTCCGACCCTGATTTAGAAGGAGGGGGGGTAGAAGAGTTCTGACCCCATTTGTCGACGTTTGGGACCAAAAGATGACGATCTGTCACATGTCACATATTTATATATATATATATATATATATATAATTTTTCCCTACTTTTGGAACTCTAGGGCCGAGCCTAACAGGTCAAATGAGGTCAAACTTGATATGTAGGGTTCCCTCGGTGGCGGAAAGATGCAAAAAAAATTTTGGGGCCCTAACTCAAAATTGGGGATATGACCCTTTTTTGAGGAGGGTGCGGGGGAGCCCCAATATCATGAAATTTTTTGAAACTTGCCCCAGGGATGAAAGCCCTAATTACCTACACCATAGTCAAATTTCAGCCCCCTAAGTCATCCCCACCCATTTTAGGGCCCAATGGGGTCATTTTTTCACGTTGATCAGGCTACAGACCCCCCAAATAGGGCAGGGGGGCCAACATTTTCATCATGGATCAAATTTGTGCCCCTGATGTGCCTTTTGTAGGTTTCAACTTTTGGGCCCCCTTTGACCCCTGTCAAGGGTCAAAAATCAAGATTTTTCACTATTTTTAAAATTTTACCGCTACTTTTGGAACTCTGGGGCCGAGCCTAACAGGTCAAATGAGGTCAAACTTGATAGGTAGGGTCCCCTAGGTGTAGGAATGATGCAAAAAAATTTTTGGGGCCCTAACTCAAAATTGGGTATTTTACCCCTTTTTGAGGGGGTGCGGGGGAGCCCCAATATCATGAAATTTTTTGAAACTTGCCCCAGGGATGAGAACCCAAATTACCTACACCATAGTCAAATTTCAGTCCCCTAAGTCATCCCCACCCCATTTTAGGGCCCAAAAAGTGGATTTTGGGGTCATTTTTTTCACGTTGATCAGGCTACAGACCCCCCAAATAGGGCTGGGGGGCCAACATTTTCATCATGGATCAAGTTTGTGCCCCTGATGTGCCTTTTGTAGGTTTCAACTTTTGGGCCCCCTTTGACCCCTCTCAAGGGTCAAAAATCAAGATTTTTCACAATTTTTCATGTTTTTTCTCGCTTTTCGGTACGTTGATCAGCCTGCAGCCCAAACCAAATGACCTTGGATGCTAAAATTTGGTATTTAGGATAGGTAAGGGTCACTGAGGTGCCTTTTGGGGTTTTTGACCCTCGAGCCCCAAAATTGGGGGTGGCCCTTTTTTGAGGGGGGCTCTAAAGAAGCCCCAATTTGACAAAATGATTTGAAATTTTTACCAACAATAGTGACTCTGATTGTCTCCACTGTATCCAAATTTCAGCTTCTCAAGTCATCCCCACCCCATTTTAGGGCTCAAAAAGTGGATTTTGAGGTCATTTTTTCACGTTGATCAGGCTACAGACCCCCCAAATGGAGCTGGGAGGCCTAAATTTTTATAATAGATCGAGTTTATGCCCCTGATGTGCCTTTTGTAGGTTTTGACCTTTAAACTCCTTTTGACCTCGATACAGGGTCAAAAATCAATATTTTTCAAGTTTTAACCTGTCTTTTCTGACGCGTTGAACAGCCTACAGCCCAAACTAAAAGACCTAAACAATCGTAATTTGAGATGTAGGGTCAGTAGAGGTCACTGATGTGCCTTTTGGGGGTTTCGACTTTTGAGCACCATTTGACCCTCGTACAGGGTCAAAAATCAGAAATTTTCACGTTTTAACCTCTTTTTTGGTGTGTTGGCCCTCGTCTGAAGAGCTGAAAGTGTGAAGGGATTGAGAGCGAAGCCCTCAATCCTCTCCTGCCATGTCCCTATTGAGGGTAAAGCCCCCCAAGAGGGGCATGGGGGCGGAGCCCCCATCTGAAGAGCTGGAAGTGACGAGGTGGTTGGGGGCGAAGCCCCCAACGCGGGGGCATGGGGGCGGAGCCCCCATCCTAAGAGCTGAAAGTGATAAGGAGGTTGGGTAGGAGCCTCAACGGGGGTATGGGGGCGGAGCCCCCATCTGAAGTTGAAATCTTCAATGCAGAGAGGAACTAAAACTGAAGACAAAAACCTGACATTTTTAAACTGAATTTGAAGTTAAAACTGATATTGAAACTGAAATACCATGGATGAAAACGTTTTCAAAGTGGTACACTAACTTGAAAAAAAAAATTCGGCTGTCGCGGAGCATCTTGACTGCTACGCGTTTTTTTTTCCTTGAAAATTGAATTGTTTAATATTTTTTTTAGTTTTGATGAAAATTCAAATTTTTAATGTTCTTACTTACCAACCAGAAAAATTGGATTCATTTTAGATTTTTCAACAGTTACTTTTTTTGTATGTGAACAAAAATTTTATCCATTTTTCAAAAAAAAAAAAATGTAATCAAAACAGATTTTTTTAAAAATTGATGGTAGATACAATATTTATCATTTCATCACAAAAAAAGAAAAAAAAAATGATAAAAATTAAAAACATCAGTTTTAAAAATCGAAAAATAATCAGGTACACTTTTTTAGGTAGGTACCCACATTGTAAATGAAAAAAAATTGAATTTTCTACTTGAAAAAAAATCTCAAGATTTTGAAAAAGTTTCTAAAATTTTTGAGTGCAAATCTGAAAAAATAGGAATTTGAATGGAATTTATCATTGTTTCGTTTTATTTATTTATTTTATTACCTATTATTATTCTTTTTTATTTTTTTGGAAAATCAATCTTTTCAAAGAAAATTACCAACTCATTTACCTATCATATTTTGTTTTTGTAAAAAAATCTTTCGGGGTACTCGTTTTAATGGCGCAACCCCACCCCTCTATCTCACACCAATCAAAAGTTATAAGCGAATAATTTGTTGAAAAATGTCTGAAAAAATCATATTTTAATTAATTTTTCTTAAATAATTTTTTCAGATGTTTTTCTAAAAAAATAAGTGGCTCATTGAAATATTTAAATAAATATTTTAGAAAAAAAAATTGATTATGATTTTCTTCAGACGGTTTTCAACAAATTATTCGCTCATAACTTTTGATTAGAGTGAAATAGAGAGATGAGGTTTGTGCCATTAAAACGAGCAGCCTTTTTTAATCTAGAAAAATTAATAATAACATCTTGGTCAAACGACAAATTTTTAAGTTATCGCAGAAAAATGAAAAAAATTGTCACTTTTTTTACATTTTTTTTCAAATATTTTGCTTGGTACAGCCTTCCTTGAACAGTTGCCTATAAAAATTACCAGCCCCATGAAAAAATTCTAGACAAAATTCGCCATTCGATGCCGCAAAGCGCAACTTTTCAACTATTATGGTTGTTGAGAAACGCAAAGTTGAAAACACTCCGCCAAAACGAGAAAAAAATGTTCGATGAGCATAACTAATCCCCTGCAGTCCGAAGGTTAGGCAAACATACTCACATCAACTCAACATAAGTTGCATAGTTACTAGTTGGAAGACTTTACTCTCAATCCGGAACACCCTGTATATTTTTAACACGAAAAAATAATTTAAAAAATTGGAAAAAATCGAAAAACTATTAAATGTGGACTTGGAAAAATCAAAACATCAAACAACAACATTCAGACACAGAGCAGCCTGCTTAGATTGACGAAGCAGAGTTAAAAATAACCGCATTTTCAAATCAGAATAAGCGATGGAAAACTGAAAAGGGGAAAAACTGAAATCTAAAAAAAAAATCGAAACTGAAATGAATTTTTGAAACTGAAACCGAAACTAAAATTGAAAAATCAAAAACTGAAACTGAAAACTGGAAAAACACAAAAATTGAAACTGAAAAAATTATTACAAACTAAACTGAAAACTGAAACTTAAACTAAAATTTTTCAGTTTTCCATTTCTGTTTTTTGAAAAGTTTTATCTATCAAGTTTTTTGTGTGTCTGAATGTGAAAGGAGAAACCGGGATAAATCAGCCCCTTCATTCCAAAAATTTCACATTCTAAATCTAACAACACTGGATTTTACGTGTAGTCGAATAACGCTCCTAAAGAAGTTTTACTTCAAAATTTTTTTTTTTTAAATGCCGTCTCTATTTTTGATTTTTGCAGCAAGTTTTATGACCAGTCTGAGGAGCCACTTTCTGATAAATTTTTTTGGACAGTTCAAGTGTTTCTATTTTTTCTATACATTTTCGATATTATTTATTGGTTTAATTGATTTTGTTCTATAAACGCAGGTATCAAATTATACCCCAGACAGTATCTCTAGTATTAGGTCAACATCAAAATTTTGAAAAAGAAATAATTCGATTTCACCGAGAGTAAATACTCGTATTTCATTCTCATTTTAACGGATTTTTTTTTCTTTGAAGAATTAAATAAAACTCATTTATGCCTTCGTTATCGTTGCTAATTCTTCACTGCCAGGATATTCTTTCCTTTAATTTGACGTTCACCAATATCACTGTCGAAGAAATCCGAAAGCTCCCTCTAGTTATTCAAATAATTCTTCTTTTTTATAAAACAAATATTCGCCAATGCTCTGCCTAAAAAATTTCAACTTTTATTAAAATCACGCCAATTAAACTTCTACGAATTTTAATTACAATAAACCCCGACTCTTGGCGTCTCCTCTTGGCTTGGTATTTTATCTGGCTCAGAAATAAGGCGGACGTACTAACGAAAAAAAAAAATCCCGGTGTTTATTAATGGAAACAGTTTGAACTTTGTTTTACTCGGGTAATAATGAAGAAAACTTTCTCGTTTGTGCGAAAAGGTATAAATGACAAGAATGCAACTCCTCTTCTTGTATGGCGACGGGCCGGCAAGCTAAGAGAAAAAAAGACCCTGGCAACCATTGTAATACAGTATTTTGAATAGATGGCGGTTATTGCGGCAGTTCATTAGATTAAGCAACGGTGTAGGGTATCAATTAAGTTGTTTTGTAATGGATGGCGAATTTCATTACTTAAATAGGCAAAATTTTGTCGACTTGCTTTTTGCCCTTATCGCGAAATCGAGACCATGGTGACGGCCTGCTGGTCCTCTTAATAGTTGATACACCACGTTGAAAGTAGGCAATCTTGCTCTTATGGTGGTCTGGCATTTGTATTCGCATAGTCATCCTTACCCTTATTTTTAATTATAACTTTTACTTGGCCTTTATTTCGGGTGGGTATAATATTTTTCGTCGCCGGCTCGAATGATTTTTTTCTTCTTTTGAATACGAGGATGGAATGTTGATAATGTGTTATCTCATATCCACAACAATAATTATGTATTACTTTGAGAGAAATGGCGCCGATTGGAATGTATGTAATATGCATACGAGCAATTAAACTATACATCGTAGAGTCATTCCGAGCGAAATTATTATATTAGTTATAATGATAAACAGCCACCGTTGAAAATACTGAACCGTATAAAGCGAAAATATTTCCAACATTTACCTCGTGATAGAAAAAATTCTGAAATTGATGTTTATCGTGACTCTTGAATATGGGTTTAAAACGCTCGAGTTATTTTTTCATATATCTATGTACAACTCGCTATAAAAGAATCAACTCGAGAATAATTTCGAACAAAAGTAAAATAAGAATTCAGCGGATTATATTGTTCTCAGAATTTTATTGAGAATTCATAACATACCTTTTAAATGCTGAATGTCTGTAGGATAAGGACTCGAATGACTTTTTGCTGTTAAAAAAGTGATATTTTCAATACATAGAAAAAATTACAGGTAATTTCATTAAAATAAGTATTCACGAATTGAAAAAAAATGTCCAATTTCATGACATGAAAAATTCTCCCCAAAATAACTTGAAAGAAATTTTATTATCTATTTTTAAAAAATGAGCTAAGCTTAAATTTTTAACCCTTCTTTCCGGTAGTTCATCAAATCTCCCTAATTTTTGCCCTAAGGCCCAAATTGAAAAATGTTTCAAATAAAGATTGTAAATCTTTGGAACAATTTTGATCATCACAATAATTTCGATTGAACCTCTCCTTCCATTCCAGTTTTCCATATTTCAGGAATGCGGGTGAAACCTCAGAAAAGGAGAGCCTCAAAAAAATAAACCGTTAGTTAGCTCATTAAAAAAAAAAAAAAAAAAAAATTACGTCCTAAATTACAAATCAATCAATCATAAAATCGCTTTTGACCTTTCGATGTTACAGAACTTTCATTCGTAGATATACTCGTATTCTATAAATTATTTGAAGAAATTGACAAAAAATTCGAAGGAAGAAATTTCTATGATTTTTAGAAAATTTTCAAAGAAAAGCCTGAAGAAAATTGGGAGATTCAAGTATATGAAAAAAATTACGTCCACAAATTTCGCTGAGAAATTACGAGTAAGTATTATTTTGTCAAAAAAAGAGAATTTTCAACTGGATTTTAAATGATTTATTCTGTAGGTAATGTAATTTTCTTGAGATAGTTTTCAAATGAGGCAATTAAGAAATATTTTTAGAAGATTTTTTCAAAACAATCTTTTTATGAAATGCCATCAATTTTAAAAAATTTTAATCCCGATATTTCAAAATTTCACCGATCAAATTTATTTGACAATTTTTTAATAATTTATTTTATTTCATTTTATTTTTATTTTTTGATTAGATATTGAAAGATTATGTTTTAATTTTTTTAAATGATCAACTTATAATCATCTTCAAAAATGTTACATTTTTAGTAATTTTTTTCTTTTTTACTCTTTAAAAAAATCAATTACCTCCAATTTTTTGTTTTTTATACTAAAAAAAAAATAAATAAATAAAATAAAATTTTAAAAAATAAATAGTATATTTTTTGAGAATTTTATCCAAAATTTGCTAAAATGAAAATTCCCCAAGAAAATCTGAAGGAAAATGTGAGATTTTTAGGAAAAATTACGAGATTTTTTTTAGTAAGCAGGTATAGAATTATTAAAAAAAAAAAAAAAAAAAAAAAAAAAAAAGTTAAAAAAAATCAAGGATATTTTATATTTGAGACATTTTTCCAAAGCTCACTGAATGGAAAATTTTAAAAAATAAAAATAAAATAAAAAATCCGAAGCAAATAAATGTGAAATTTGAATAAAATCATAAGATTTTTCGAATTTTTTTTCGATTTTTCCCAAGAAAATTTTTAATGCGAAAATTTGAATTCTTATAAAAAAAATATACAATTTTTTAGAGAAAATACTTTCCAAAATATTTAATTTGAAGACACTCCTTCAAAAAAAAAAGTTTCTTGATTGCAATGATATTTACCAAAAATTTTGATGATGAAAATTTTCTAATGAAATTCTGAAGACAAATGAGAGATTTACACAAAAGCTTATTTTTTATTAAAGTACTTAAGTAACTAATTTTTTGTCTGTCGAATTCTTATCTCACGAGAAAATAATTAAATAGATAAATAATACCCTTACAACGATTAAGACTGCCCCTACAAGAGGTATCAATATTTAATGAAAATTTAATTGTCTATTAAATTCAAACTTTTAAATTTTCTATCGCCTATCGAAGAACAGGTCGAACACCTAAAAGATCTCTCAGCCTGTTTCTGTAGCTCGAATCGTATTTAATTTTTCATTACTCAAAAGGAGCAAGTTTTAGCAATTATAAAATAAGCCGACCTCTTTGGTCTCGATTTCGTTACGCTTCATTCAGCGCACTATTTTTGATACACCTCTGAGAAAACATACAGGTGTGCCTATTTCTATTTATAGAGCGAATTCTTGCTTACGTTAGTATAATTTCATCGAAATGGAGTGTTATTCTCGCAGACCTATTTTAGGGAATTATTTATGTGATTTTGAGTATTGAATATTGTATGATTAAATCATGCAAATGGATGCTGAAAAAAGTACCCATGAAATTGGCAAACATTTTAAAGAAATCCGGATTCGAGCTTCTTCTATTTGTAAATTTTATATGTATGTTTGCTTGTATTTATTTGAAAATGTAATGTATAGGTTTTAATATATTATGGATTACTGCATACATATCTACGTTACATGGCAGGTATAGTTAGGAAATCTTTTTTTCACAGTCTTTTATACATGGACAAATAAAGAAAAGCAATTTAGATAGAATTACTTCCAAGATATACGTATACAGCTTAAGAGAGACCAATTTGAATTTTTGTTTATCGAATATACTTCTGTACAAAATAACAATACGATGTAGGTCACAGGGTGATAGGTAAATTTCAATTATACCTTTGAAAATGAGACGTTTATTGTAGTATCAAAAAAAATATTCCGAATTATTGGAGGGGAATTTTAATTAATTCATCAGCAATGCCTTATCAGAAAAAAAAGGAAAAAAATCAACGAAAATTGGACCTCCCCCCCTCCCCCAAAAAAAAGAAAAAAATTGTCAACTTTTTTGCATCATGTTTCGTTGATATACGTATACATGGTGTCCCGGTTCAAAGTAACCAGACTTGAGATTTGGATACAACCGAGTACCACCAACAAAAAAAATCATGTACACATGTTGCCTAAATTTGAAAATGAAGGAGCTACAAAGTTTGGAAAATTGATATTTCGCCTGACAAAATTGGTTTGTAACACACAAAAAAAAATTTCGACCCATGCATCGAATAGCACTTTGAAAAATCAAAAAAAGTTTTAAGCACATTCGGTTGCATATCTCTGAAATTGAAGGAGTTATAGCCACATGAAATTCCGGTCAAAAATATTGCCTACCTCAATTTATCACGGTGCACTGAAGAGATGTGAAAATTGCAAAATTCCATCAGGACAATACATGGAACAAGTGTAATTTTTTGAGAGGAGCAAAAAAATTTATGACAAAAATTTGCCTATCTTTGAAAGTGAAGACGCTACGGAGCCTTGAAGTTCAAAAATACCAATTTTCGAAGCTTCGTATCCCCTTCATTTTCAAAGATAGGCAAATTTTTTGAATAACTATTTTTCTCTCAAAAAGTTACACCTGCTTCATTTACTGTCTTGGTGGTATTTTGAAATTTTTGTACATCATTGGCCCTTTCAAAATCAAGATATGCACCTGGTGTCCTGATGTACATGAAGTTTTTTCTTACTGGCAGTCAATTATACCCAAATCTCAAGCGTGTTACTCTGAACCGGGGCATCCTGTATATTCGAGAGCGTACAAAAAGCCTTTCCGCATCACTTGGCGAGTATTCGAAGCATGGACGAAGCACGAGACGAATTTGCCATTGTTAAACGTTTCAAGATCAATGTTTTTTTTTACCCTTCTACGTGAGCACTGAGCAGAGCCGAAGTAAAGTTTCGTCTGTTCGCCTTGGCGCGCTTATTAACAGCGCAACGATTTTCTTTTTCATCAACTGCAGTCTATACCGTTTATTCTGCTTCGATACGAAGCCGAAAAAAATCTTTTGACGTTGAATAAACAGAATTCGTTGTAAGCTTTTTAATATTGTCCTTTTTTTTTGCCTTCTGTGTAGAGGCGGTGTCGTCGTAGGGTAGGAGTAAAGTATATACGAGTAGATATATATAATATAGACTGTGTAGTTATAGAAGCTTTATATAGTGAAAGGAAAAATACTAACAAAGACATAAAAAGAGGGTAAAATGTTCGTCCTAAAGTATACCTTAGATTTACACCAGATCTTTAGTTTACCTGATTTTTACGAGTACTCTCTCTTATATAAATGTTTATTTACGTTGATAAGTTGCCCGTGTTTAGGTAGGTAGGTAGTAGGTACCTATACATTGCTCTGACGCGTATTTCAAATGCATAAAAAAGAACACCGCACATTGTAAGTGGTAAAGTGGATTTTAAAAATTTATTATCAAACTAAACTGTAAGTATGACGATGTACGAAACGGAATTCCCCAACAAAAGAGGAGGTTTCAAAAAATACCACATTTCCGCTCAAGAGTACACACACGATAGGTAGGTATGTGAAATGGGAAGATGATTCCAAAATCATATATCTCATGTGAAAACTGCGCCAGGTAAACGTGTACTTACTTAACAGAGGTCTCGCGACAGCGAAAAATAAACATCACTTTCATGGCAAACGTTTTCGTATTGTTGTTCTGTGTACGAGTACAAGTGCACTCTTATACTCGTAAATGTCGTTCTAATGGAGTAGATAACAAATTAATCAACGCGATGCGATACGCCGAGTATATTTATGTTTGCTCTTATATAACATCGCCGTTTTATGGTACCAGATGCATTTGCAGGCGATGGCTGAACCAGTGCAGTGTTTGCTCTTTTTAAGAAGATTGGTATACTACTCGTAGGTCTAGGTACGTAGCGTCGTTGGAAATAATTTATCATGTCAATGGGAGTTGGGATTACGGATTGAGAAGTAATCCACGATTCTCATTTCAGTTCAAGTATTGCAACGGATTACTAATGTTTCCTTGAGAAGTGAAGGTATAAAAATGAAATACTCTGGGGATGCGAGTGAGATGAATTCGATCTTTCTAGAGAAAAAATTTACTTGAAAAATATTTTTGTGAATAAACTGCCTTTCTTCAAGTAAAAAAATAATACATTTGATGGAATATCCTCCTATAGGAGAATGATTCTAGGAGAAATATCGAATTAATCGTTGAAAACCAGCGTAAATGCCTGCAACAACTGCATAAGGAAATCCAAATAGATTGAAAAAAAAAAATCAAAACAAAATAATAGATACCTATCAAAGTCGAAAACTTCAAAAATTCAACTTGAATCAAAAATAAATTAGAAAATTGAAGAAAATTCAAATAAAATTGGAAATTTGATAATAAGTGAAAAAATTGAAAAATTCTAAAAAAAAATAACTTGAATTTAAAAACGACAGTAGGTACATTAGGGGGAAAAATGAACATTTTTAAGAATTCAAAATTCAAAAGATTTAGAAAACTTGAAAAAAATGGATAATATTGAAATTAAATTAAAAGCGAGACTGAAAATTGAAAAATCGTAAAAAAACATTTCTAAATTTTAAACTAAGTACTGAAAATTAGAAATGCAATAATTCAAATGAAAAAAATTGAGAAAATCGAAAATTAAAAAAAAATGGTAAAAAATTAAATTCAGTTAAAAATAATAGATAAGTGAAGATTGAAGAAAAAGAAAATCCAAATAAAATTGAAAATTGGAAAAAATGAACCATATAGTGAAAAAAATTGAAAGTTAAACTAAAAATGACTAAAAATGTTGAAAAATTGTAAATAAAAAAAATGTCCATTAAAAATTACTGAAAATTAAAAAAAAAGTAATGATAATAATTACCTAAATACTTACTTGAAAAAATTCAAATTGAAAAAATAGAAAAAATATGCTTAAAAAAATCTGGGGAAAATTGAGGTTAAAGAAAACAAAATTGAAATAAGAATTGAAACTGAAAAAATTACTAAGAGACCAAGATTAAATTGACTTGAAAAATTTTTTAAATTGTAAAAAAAAATATACTTATTTAAATTAATTAAAATTACCTATAAAAAATAAATAAAAATGCCGAAATAAACTTTAAAAATTGTGAAAAATCGAAAATGAAGTTAAAAACAGGAAAGAATTGCAATTTCACTAATCACTACACATAAAATAATAATGAAAACGAAAAAGAATCAACTAATAAAACTGAAGTTGAAGTAAAAGTTACTAAAAATTCAAAAGAAGTACGAAAAAAAGAATCTAAAAATGACTGAAAATTACAAACAAAAAAAAAACAAAAAAAGAAGAAAAAAAGAGGTACTTGAATAATAATTGCCAAAATTCGATAATTTGAAAAACTGGAAAAATTTAAAGTTGTAAAGAATGAAATAGGCTCTGGTGTGATTTTTAAGGGGTCAAAGGTCAAATGGGTCTCTGCTAAATTTCAAAATATTTACAAGTCTCCAATTGAAGCGCTTGGTGGAAGAAGGGCGTTCTGCTACATAACGCCCTTTTTCAATATTTTATGAAATTTGAAATCTTCAGGTCTCCAACTATGAGTATACGAAGTCTTAAATCTGAAAAATATACCTAGACGATGATAGACGCCTCGACAGGTCGACACTTGCATCCACGTTAAGAGTATAGCCGAATTTATGGGGGTAATTTGGCCCTCGGCACCGATTTTGAAATTATCTAGCGGAAGTTGGTCCTTATGGTCTAAAACCCCTGTGACAAAATTTTTAGCTTGATATCTTAACTCTAACCCCTTCTGGGGGGTTAAATGTGGATTTTCATTAAGAATTTATATTTTTGGCAATTTTCAACCGAATTTTTTCAAACTTGCAGGGATGGTGGTTAATACCAAGGGTAATTTATGGAATTTTTAGAAAAAAATTTGAATACTTTTTCTAGGTCATATAGACATATTAAGCTTTCTAGAGACCATTTTAGTAACCCCTTTCAGAAGTTCAATTCTGAAAAAAATATATATTGTGTACTTAGTCGAGATATACAACGCCATATTTTTGTAGAACATGATATCGTGGTGTGTCATCTTCAAAAATCTGAAAATCCGATTTTTTCGTCCATTTATCGCTTTTAAGTGCGTCATTTTTGGTCAAATTTTTTTTTCTTAAAAATATATCATTAATGACACCAACATACACCATCAACCAGAATTCGGGCCAAATTCGTTTGTTTTTTTCGTGTTTTTTTTTTCAAGAAATACCCAAATGACGTCATTTTGGGAACCCACAACCTCTTCAAGATGACCTAGGGGCATAAAAATCATGTCTGGACTTGTTTCGAGTCTATATTTCTCATATACTGCAATTTCAGCAAAATCGAGAAACTTTGACTTTTTCAACTTATTTCATGCATTTGGGTTGACTTTTTTTTTTATTTTGTCCCATTTGACGGATAAAACTCATATACATCTTGCTGAAATCTTGACAGTTCTCGATTATAAGACTATTAGGAGTGAGAAAATGCAAAAAAAATCATAATTTTTTTTTGAAAATTCAAATATGGAAAAAGGGCGTTAATGGACTGTTACAAAAACGGTTATTTTGGCGTTATAACGAAACCTTTTTTAATTTTTTTTTTTTTTTTCAAAATATACCTCAAAGAACACACTATCTACCTACTATAAAAGATTTCACTTCAATTGACCACACTTCGAGGTATAACATTTCAAAACTTTGAACGTGTTTTTTTCACACTTTTTGAAGTTATCTAACGCCCTTCTTCCACCAAGCGCCTCAATTTGTAGTTGATCCAGTTATTTCCTAAATCAGTTAGAAGTCCAATACTTGGCTGTCTCGAATTGATCAAGGATGGATCGAAAAAAAAAATCTCCAATTTCGATCAAACTCAAGAAAGTGGTTCATTTTGAGTTGAGAACGACCAAAAAAATGTTGTCCCTCACTTTCACAGGGACGCGGAGCTAAGGCCTAAGGGCTCTAAAAGTATGACCACTCTTTGGGGGGACAGTTTTTCGCGAAACTTGCTTGGCACAATAACGTACTTCCAGTGTAATTTGAGATTCTACATCTTCCTGGACCATTGAATTTGAAATCGGACACCACTAATTGTACTCTAACAGGGGATCGAAAAGTTCTGCATGGCAACAAAACTGGTCTTAAATTGCTCCTATTGATGCAAAAGAAAAAGAATATTTCGATACAGAAATTGAAAATTATTCATTGCAGGGTTGTCAACTTTCAATTTTCTTAAAAATTCAAAATTCACTAACTTTTTATAGTAAAAATCGATTTTTTAAGACGATTGAAAGTTGGCAGCTCTACAATGAAAAATGTCCAACTTCTATCGAAGTTATTTCCATGAACATAGTCTGTGATAGTTTACTTTCTCAACTGATAATAAAATGCTCTTGGAGTAAGTATATATAAAAAAAAATTAAAACGCAGTTCCACCAACAACCCAAAACATTGCGACTAATTCTAGCCTAGTAAAATAAAAAAATGAGATTGCAAAGTTTTATGAAAAAAAAAGTTTTGAAAAATTTCGGACAAATTAAGAAAACAGTAGAAATTTTTTAAAATGAAAGAAACGGTTGTTTCATATAATTATGTTCATAAATGGAATAAATCGGCCGGAATGAGGGGGAGGGGGCTTTTGGAGTCCACGATACATAATCACTGGCATACATGCAATCCCCCCCCCCCCATTTTGTCATATTCGTGGAAAAACAAACCTAACGAGATAATTGATTTTCAATTAAAAAAATCAGTAACAATACGAGAACAAATTAAAATGAAATCAACGCAATGTCGATTTTAAAAAAATGGCATTTGGAAAAAAATGTAAAAAAAATTCACCCACATGAAAATGCAGAAATTACCTATCAACTCTTGTATATACGAGTAGTAATTTAAAGGATATAAAACAGAACCCCCTCCCCCCAACCTATGTATAAACCCATACGTACGTAGTTATTTTTAATACTACTAACCCTCATTTTTATTTCTTATCCATTATTATGCATTTTTTTGATACTCTGCTCGCGGCACAAATCTTACCATCAATTAGGCATTTTGAAATAAATAAAAAAATGCAGCATAATCCACCATTCAACGATACAAACGTTGCAAAGCTCGTTTGATATTTTAATAAACGGATCTTCTCGTCGTATACTCGTACATCGAAACGATACATTACAATTTACAACATAGAAAGAAACTCCCTTACCGCCTTCGCCCTCACTCACGATCCAGTCATATCTCAAACAAAAAAATAATTCGCATTACTCGCATATGTTAACTTAATTTTAGAATCTGCGAAAGGCGTAAGACGATATCAAAAACAATTTGACGAAGAAATGAGTTCTCCAATTAATCTGGACTAAAAGTTTAGTTGCACCTCCGATTCAGTAACTTTCGAACTTTCGGTAAATGCTTATGCTTTTACGTTGTGTATAGTGCTTTAGAAAAGTATAAGTTTTTGAAACCGTGATTTTATAGGGCTTCTATACGCTATATGGTTTGAATTTAATCCGGATTTGGAATTGAAAAAAAAATGTTTTTTTTCTTCTTTATTTTTCTTACGGTTGCGCTCGATCAGATATGGTAAAAAAAATCCACCTCGTATCTCACAACTTGGAAAGTTGCTGGCGAGATTTTTGTTTTATTATAATATGACGATGTTCCTTTTTTTCAACGTAAAATCTCTAAAAAGTTTAACGGTGCAAAAAATTGGAAAAAAATGGTGTTTAAAAGACCAAATTAATTCGATTTTGGGGACTACTCTACAATTTATAGTCGTAGATAATTGTTTCCTTTCTGTTGGTGAGTTTCATGGGTTTATTACCTCCCACTTTTCTTTAGATCAGAGCCAACTTTTTGAAAAGTGAAGCTATTTGGCTTCCGGGACAGCTCAGAAATCAGTCAATGTTTCAGCTGAACGTCATCTTATACAGAGTGAATACTACCTACAAATATTTTTTTTAAATTTTCGCCGGTTAGTTTGGGAGAAGAAGGCATGGGACTTATTACCGAACCGGGCCTTATTACCCTAAGGGACCTTAATTACGATTCTCATCTTTTTCGAGTTCATTTCCATCCAAAAACTTCTCGACTAATATTCTCTGATGATTTTAATTTTTTCATTCTTCTTGAAATTTCTTCGCTTTTCTTCAGCTACCTAATCTTATTCCACGAGTTAAATCGCTGCAAAAATAAGGTCTCTATAATGTCACGAATTCTGTTTTAAAGTTTCCTTTCCTTTTGGAAACTAAAGTTTGCAGATACGAATTGTAATTTTCAACATTTTTTTTTACACGTACTTCAAACCAGCTACGCGGTTAATGACATTCGAACGAATCACGTTAAAAAGTACGCCTACGAGAGGAGAGAAAAATCGAAGAAATTTTCCGAACGTGAAATCGGCGCACCGAGTTTGGAAAACTTTTTCACTGGTGACGTGCCTCTTGAATTTATTTCAGTTTCTCAATCAAGAGCAATTATTTCGATCAAATATTCATACGTAAATGTTATAAACTGTTTCTCATTCGCGTTTAGAATATTCCCAAACCACTTTTGCGATGGTAAAAAAACACGGAATTACGATAGCGGATGTTTATTCATCGCGCCATGGTTTTTGATGCATTAAAGAATGATACGGATGAGACTGTATGTTTGGAAAAATTGAAATGGGATTTGTAAAAAAATACAACTCTCCGGAGTATTTAGCAACGACGAGTTTTTCTCACGAGCGACTGCTCATATACCATGGTGTTTTTTTTGAATCGGTTTAATGTCGTGTTTTTATTATGCTCGGTTTGATTTTTTTTCCACTGCTCGGGTTTTCATTTTCGCACATCGTTCGTCGCCTTCACTTTCCAAGGCAGGGTGTTCTTTTTATTGCGCGCGTTTTTGTTTAATATGTTGTTACGTACGGTCTGATGCGTCTGGGTATTTACTTTATGTGTATACGACGTCTAAGTCGACTCGCATTTATGGGTATGTGGGCAAATTTTGAAACTTTCAGCAGCGGAAGTAGTTAGTAGGAAATACAAATAAAAAGTTTTACCTTTGGCTAATAATACGTCTTTTACATGCGTACTTTTTCAAACAGACTATGTACTTGGAAAGGTTTGCAAATGTGTAGTTGAGAGAATGTATTTCTATTATTTAAGTTTTTCTTTTTTTTCCCTCTTAAACCCCCTCATTGTACCCTTCGGTGTTGTAATTTGATCGTTTGTTAGGTGAAGGATGCGTATGCGTGTTTTCTCTCGCGTACGAACGAGTAGGTACATTGTAAAGCTGTGTATTTATTTCCAAGGTGCAATATGGCAGAATTACCTCCGTAATTTATCAACGTATGAGAATAAATTCAGCGTGGCACGAATGGTAAATTGGGGTCTCACACATGTAACAGGATTAAATTTTGGTACGTCGGTGTTCATTACTGGTGAGATTCCATTGCAGAGTTTTTACGTATTTTATTGTGCAAAATCATGTACCAGTAAAAATCTGAATAAAGCAGGTCGCAGAGCCAAAGATTACATGCACTGGATTTGGTCATCTCAACATCTCATCAAAAAGCGATTAAAACTGAAAAAAGATTCGGCTCTAAAATTTTAAGAGCAAAGAACGCTCCACAGTCGTAATCAAATGACTCGATAAATTTCACGTATCTGTAGTTCCTCGACTGCACTACGCGTCACCGACTCAGTTTTGAGTATGTTTTACTTCTCTTAGATAAACTCTGCAGTGAAGTAGTAATTAAGCTCAGCGTATGAATTTCTGTATAATTTAGACTTGGACTAAACTAGCCTGAATAAACATACGTAAACCTAACAGATTCGTGTTACTCTCTACTCCTGAGCTCATGGTTGTCCATTTGTTCATTCGTTCCTTTGAGGAACACTGAACATGTCTTGATGGACTGATCTGGATTGAACAACGTCTATTTGAACGAACAAGAACAGTTTCAAGCAAAATATTTTGATTTTGTTCTCAAATTCAACTATGCTTGTTCTTTGTTCTTTAGAAAGGAACCAATATTCCTGTTCTTAGAACATTCTTTGCGAAATTTGACATTCTACTTTCTGTTTCTTTTCTTTTAAAATCACATCCTTAGGTGTTCCGTTTTTACTATGTTTTAATGTTTTCTACGCCGGGGTGAATGAAAGATGTGCAAAAAGAACAGACTGGGCAGTGAACAGGGTTTTTGGTCAATGAATAAAAGAATAGAACAGTTCTTTTTAAAAACCAGTCTCAAAGAATGGTCTGTTCAAGAACAGAACATCTCTACAGTGCAACCCACCAAGCCCAGTTTCAGGGATTCAATCAGTGTTACCAGCCAATACAACGTCAATCCGGATCACTCTCAACCACTTCTATTTTATGGGCTTTGACCACTACGATCACAATCGAACCACAAAATCAACAGAACAAGAACAACCAAGCAATGCTATGCAAACTTGCGAATGAAGTTTCACTTCTTAACAAAAACGAATTCAAAGTTTGATTCAAGATTGAGAAAGTCAATTCCGCACATCAAGAATCACAACCTAAGATGTCAAGATACCAAATTTGACTACTTAATTTCAAACATCACTGATTGCGACTCAATAAATGTTATTAGGCAACATATAATCACAAAACTATCAATAAATCTTGTCAGTCAAGAACGAGTTAATCAGAACATTCGAGAAATCTGAAGAAGAAAAAATAGAAAAACTACTAAACGACCTACAATTAGGCGATAAAAAGCCACCAGTCTTGTTAAGGGGAACCCCTCAGGCCCTCATTGTACCCTTCGGTGTTGTAATTTGATCGTTTGTTAGTTGAAGGATGCGTACAAGTGAGTAGGTAGGTACATTATAAAGCTGTGTACCTATATTCATTTCCAAGGTGCAATATGGATTGGCAACATTACCTACGTAATTTATCAACGTATGAGAATAAATTCAGCATAGCACGAATGGTAAATTAGGGTCTCACACATGTCACAGGATTACATTTTGGGGCGAAATCATGTACCAGTAAAAATCTGAATAAAGCAGGTCGTAGGGCCAAAGATAACGTGCACTCGATTTGGTCATCTCATCAAAAAGCGATTAAAACTGAAAAACGATTCGGCATTAGGGTTTTAAAAGCAAACAACGCTTTACAGTCTTAATCAAATGACTCGATAAACTTCACGTATCTTTGAAAAATTTAATTTCCCATGCTGTGGGAAATTTTAAAATTGCTATTAATCACAGTGCACGTTTTCGAATACGTATACGCGGAGAAAAGCCCAGTATACATAACTCAAAAAGTTGAGGCAATTTTTTACCTTTATATTTTTCGCCACCACAGTCGGTCACCTAGTCTGTTCGAAAAGGTCGACTCGTGTATGCAGCACCCTACGGAATACATGCACGTATTGTCCACAACCCAGCTACGTATCTAGCTCCGATAAAAAAAAGCCCAAGTCTGAGGGTGCCAGGCCGGAAAAACACGAAACAATATTGGTAAATTGGTCACCCAGTTGAAATCTATACTCACGCGGCTTTCTGGCCGGCGTCGGCGACAGTTTTTCTTTTGTGAGGTTCTCCTATAGTGGGAATATTTTATAAATGAATAATGATACGACACCGTCACGTAGTCTTTGCTGAAGCATAACGCGAGGAAAAAAATCTATAAGGAAGACAAACTGTCTATCTTATCAGCTAAAGTATCTATCTCTTTGTGGGTGAAAAAAATGATGAATTGATCGATACACGATGCATAAAGATGATAGATTGATGACAGAGTCAAATGTTATTCGCAATTCATTGTTTATATTATGGAGAAAGAGGGGACAGTTTTTGTCCGAGTTTTCCTGATGTAATTTTTTTCATCCTTTTTGTCAGCCATCGTGTAAGGAATAAAAAACCCACTATTGGCGGCATCTTGAGACAAGCTATGATACATTTTATTCTTGCTTTCCTTCCTCTCCTTATTTTTCCGCTTCTTCTAATCTTTGTACGATTGAAAATACGAAGAGGAAAATCTTCGGAAAAACTCTCTCTGAAAGGAATTTCTTTTGAAAAACTATTTCCTTGGCGAAAAATCGCTCGCAAAAAATTCTCTTGGAGAAATGATTATTTTCCTTACCTACAACTAGAAAATCATCCTTCATTGTGATAAAAATACCATCGGAAAAAATATCCTTAAAAAAATTATTTCTTGAAAAAAAAATCTTGGGAGATCGAAGTGTCAAATGTACTAGAACCTCCCTCTGCCTCTCCTCTATCCTTGCGCTTGTGGTTGTCCATTTGAGCTTGAGCGTGTAGGAAATTAGGTTGGCTTACTCTCTTCCCTCCACACTATCTACTTCAAGTCCAAAAACTGAAAAAGGCCATGTTGGCTTTTTTTTGCCAAGTGTATTTCAGAAATGATTTTGATGCTGATTGGATTTTGCTAAAAAAATATGTTGATGATTTGCAGATCTCAGTTCTTTGTAGATTCCTGTTTGTTTCCTTTTTTCTGGCATTACTGCGTTATTAGTCATCCCCCCCCCCCCGCATACTTCCCAAATGTTAAGAATTTAGAAAAATATCAATAATTGAGAAGAAAAAAATTGACATAATTCAAATTTACACAGAAAAATCAGTGCAGACAGTTCAAACAAATGACTATATTCACTTCTAAAACACGTCTTTATCCAATTACAATTGAGGAGCGTTTTTCCAAAACGGCTTAAGTCCATTTTTTTCAAAATTGATTTTATGACGCCATTTGGTGGAGGAGGTCTGTATGCATAATCTTACATCATCAACCTACCAATATATCTCGTTAAAAAGGCTCAAAAAGCGAATATTTAAAAAAGAAAAAAACAAAGGATGGTGCGAAACAGGCTTCAAATTTGCTTAAAATTTTTTCCAAAATGGCCTAAGTCCATGTACTTGAGTTCACAACTAAACTATTTGAGGATTATCTGCTCTAAAATTGAACCATCATCTCCAGTATAGCTTTTTAACATACGATTTTATTATGTTTTTTGCTTCTCCTGTAAAATTTTAAAAAGTGGACTTGAGTCGTTTTGGAAAAACGCTCCTCAATTGAACAACCTTTCATTTAGATCCATTTATCCGATTATAGGCACCAATTTACCTACGTGTAATTTACATAATAACCTCAGCGTCAAACTGAAACTTTAAATGGTGTTATACGAGTATTATAAAGGTGTGTTCACAAATGGGAGTTGAGCCTGCAATGAGCCATTGGCGAACATACCCATGAATAACGAATTTTGATGGTGAAGACAAGTAAATCGCGATTGGTGCTGTCCTACTGTCATAGTGAAAATTTGTTAAATTGAATGCTTGCAAGTTGGCTCGTCACAGGCTCGGTTTGCGAGTGCGTACACGCCCAAAGAGAAAATATTACTGAAAACGTTACATCAGTTACCCTCAACCTCGATAACGAATGGCAAACAAAATCGGATGTAATTTTGCAAAACCTCTATTTTGATTTCAGAAACTGTGAACTTTAAAATTGGATTGGAAAAAGTAGCAGCACAGAGACGGGACATTCGAAAGACACTGTAATAAAATAAGAGAAAAACAACGACGGGTGTAGTTATAATGCAATTACACGAGATAATGAAAACATTTAATTAAGGTAATTTTCAAATTACCGAGCAAAAGTGCCAATGAAAATTTAACTTCGCAACCACAACCTGCTTAACAAATGGAGAAAACGATGACACAAAAGCTACGAAGTATGAATATGCCAGTGCCACGCTAGACTACTCACGTATCTTGAGTTCTTATTGCTAATGACAAACCTAAGTTTTGCTGCGGTGTTTCGTATACACGTAGGTTGATCCGGAAGGTATCAAATATCCAACCGAATGACAAAACAAACCACTTTTGAAATGCCATATAAAAGCGGCAAATGGTTTAAATAATACGTGACAAAATCGAACGGGGATTTGTAAATCCCCCGATCTTATATATTATTCAACGAATAATGAACGAAACATGTAAGTGTAAAATTCTCAATCGAACAAACTTTTTTCCTTTAAATGTAGAAGAAATGGAAAAAAATCTTTAGCATAGGTAGCTTTCCTTTTATAAGTTTTTAGGCAAACAGCATTACTGCAGGTATAATAACCTTAATATCCACAGTTAAGCTACTATTTGATTGAAAACTTGGGTTGCTATCGAACTCTGTGTACTTATGAGGTACTTCAATACTCGGAAACTTTTTCACAACTCGGATAATTGCATCACTACATACATGATCTAAACTAACACCTTCTTTAGCTTCAACATACTTAAGAGTAAATATTTTCCCTGATAGCGTGCATACTGCATTGATAGCTTCTTTTGAGCTTTTCAAAACTGTTAGATTCGATTTTCTCCCTATACTTATCTTATTCCTCAGTTATAAAAACGAGTAATTAAATTTGAATCCGATGAAATCGAGCAACGAATTCGAGCCAGGCCGCAATTTACGACAGTCGTTTCGTTTTGCCGGAGCCATTCAAAGATATACAAATTACGCCTAAGATTTGGCGAACGCCATTTATTTATCATTTACACGATACTAATGCGGTTACCATTATGGTTAGGTTCGAAATAAGTTATATGTATGTGTACGGGTGCTCGCAAAACAAAAATCAATGGCCCAAATTTCAAGCACTAGTATCTTCTATATTTTTGCACCATTAAATCTTCTAACCACAAAGACAGAGGAACCCATAAAAATACATTACGTAATACAATTTCAATACAATGACTAATGGTCATTGCTAAATTGTAAAAGCGTGTTTTTTTTTCTTTTTTTACAAAACAGCTTAATTACTCGGATTTATTTCATAACACCTGCACCTGACATCTTAACTGTCTTCCTATCATTTGCAAAATGCACACTGGTGCTGGTTTACCTGCTTCTTAATTAACAGAGTCTGAACCAATGGTATACAGGGGTCTACGAACATGTTAAATATTTGAGTTATTTTAACCTTTTAAAGGTACCATCATAAGTCAACTGAAAATGAATACCTATTATTCATATTTCATTCATTTACTCATTATACTATTGATAGGTACCCGAGCAGCACACTCGATCGATAATATCGGAAGATGTAACGTATCGATAAAAAATCGTTTGAAAATCTATAGATGTTCTCACGATATTATAAAGATTTATCGGTACAACTTCATAGGCAAAAAATCTAAAAACTATCGAATTCGATATTATTAAGATTTTATGACGATATTCGTTAACGATACTATCGACAAAGAATATTAAATTTATCTATTCCGATTTTCCACCAATTTTGTGCAGATATTTGAAACTACATTATCGACAAAGAATATTAAATTTATCGAATTCGATTTTTTAACGATTTTGTAAAGATATTTAAAACTATATTATCGACAGATTATATGAAATTTCTCGACTTCGATATTTTACCGATTTTTTGACGACATTTGAAACTATATTATCGACAGATTATATTAAATTTATCGAATCCGTTTTTTTACCGATTTTGTAAAGATATTTGAAACTATATTATCGACACTTAATATGAAATTTCTCGATTTCGATTTTTTAACGATTTTGTGACGATATTTGAAACTATATTATCGACAAATAATCTGAAATTTCTCGAATTCGATTTTTTAACGATTTTGTGAAGATATTTAAAACTTAATTATCGACACGTAATCTGAAATTTCTCGAATTCGATTTTTCAACGATTTTATGACGATATTTGAAACTATATTATCGACACGTGATATGAAATTCCTCGAATTCGATTTTTCAACGATTTTGTAGCGATATTTGAAACTACATTATCGACAAATAATCTAAAATTTGTCGAACGATTTTTCAACGATTTGGTGACGATATTTGAAATTATTTCCAAATTGGTGAAAATTTTTCCAAGTCCAACACGTCTGGAAGTACTAAACTGCCTATTATAAGCGTTTTATTGCTAATTTCTCAACGATAAGGTATGGCATAGTGGTTAAGGAAGAGGATTACCATGCAGGAGGTAGAAGGTTCAAACCCCACGGGTGGCAGATTTTTTATAATTTTTTTTGACTTTTTCTGAAATGATCTTCTTACCGTAACATGAATAATGTGTTTAGGCATAGTTTAATGTATTAATTATGCTAATTAATGATTTTTAATTATAGAAAGAAGCTAGTAAAAGACGAAAAATCGGAATAAAAAAATCGATAAAAAATCGACAGAATATCGAATTCTATAAAGTGTCGCGAAAGTTCCGCCTAAATCGTGAAATTATCTTTCGATATTATAGATATATTATCGATAAAATATCTTACTATAATCTCGAAATGTTTGCTAACTATAATTCGTCGATAATCTATCTATATATCGAAAGATAATTTCACGATTTATGCGGAACTAACGCGACACTTTATCGAATTCGATATTCTGTCGATTTTTTATTTCGATAATTTGTCGAGTGTGCTGCTCGGGTACCTACTATACTATCTTTTCTCAGTGCACTTTCACAGAATCTAACGTAGTGATTATTTATGAAAATACTTAATTTCATCTTCAGCAACTAAAAGATGTTAGAATTGATACATAAATGATTAAGAATTTTAAACATTTGCACAGGTTCAAATTTCTTCATCTTCATTCTCCCAAGTACACCATTCATAGGATCTTATAAGTATTCAGAAGAAATAGCAAGTAATTGGAGGAATATACAGGAATTTACAGGCATATGTACTTGGAAAAATTTATAAACATTCGTAGGCAGTCACAGACAAAGAGAAATCAACAGACACCCAAAAGAATTTGTAGGAATTTAGAGGCCATCACAGAAATTCACAAGCTGCACAAAGAAAGCCACTGACATTCATAAGATTTTAATACAAATTTACAGATATCCATAGCAATGCATAGGAATTCAGAAGCCCTTAATAGAAATTTGCAGGAATTTACAGGAATTCAGAATATTAATACAAATTTGCAGGCATCCAGAGGAATGCACAGGAATTCAGTAGCCCTTAAGAGAAATTTGCAAGAGTTTACAGGTACAGAGAAATCTACAGACATTCAGAGAAACTTACAGGAATTTAAAAGATTCTAATAGAAATTCGGCTGGGATTCACATGCACTAACAGGGAATAGATAAGGAAATAGATAAATCCATGTACATTCAGAGGCATTCATAGGAATTCAGAAGATTTTATTACAAATTTGCAGGAGTTTACAGACACAGAGAAATCTACAGACATTCAAACGAATTTACAGGAATTCAGAAGATTGTAGATATAAACTTAGTTATTCAGGGGTACTCATGTTATGCGCATCAGACATAGGCTTGAGCAAGTGTAGTTCAACAAGTTGTTCTATCATGATTTTTTAATTTTCAAGTAAGTATATGAACTTGAACGATCAAACTTGGCAAAGTTCATTTTGTACTACCACGTGTCCAATCCCTTCTTTCCCTTCCCCTTTAGAAACCAAAATCAAATTTCCTAAAATTAAGATCTTCAAAACTATACCGAATTTTCTGTTGTTTTTTATATCTACTGTTTTCTGTACAAAAATGAACTTCGTCGATTTCTTTCCTATTTTGTCTTTTTTGTGAACTTTCCCATGTCTAATTCCCACAAACAATTTTTTCCTTTTTTTTAAATTTTTTTTTTAGTACCATTTCATTTAAATTTTCTAAATAGAACACTTCGTTTTCTAACTAAATACACATTTTTTCAAGTTCTTTGGAATATAATATTTATTTATTTTACGAACTCATATCGAACGATTTTACAGGAATTCAAAAGCAGGATTTTGCAGGAATTTCCTGACATTTTGAAGAGTACTTTAAAGGATCTTCCCTGATGAGATGGAGAAATTGTCCCTTGATCAAAATTCTGTCGAATGTTGGTAAACATGTATTGTTATTTATGATATGAAAACACCTCATCAAAATTATTGTACCTCTACCCTCACTCCTCACAGAAAAATTCTGCCTCACATGCATGATAAATTTGGAGGGGAAGAATGAAACTTTTTCATATTTTCACAGTTTATAGACACTATAGGCAGCATCATAGGCGTATAATATGTGGTAAAGTCACGAAAAAAATCGGTTCATAACTTCATAAGTATTTTTCTTATTATTTTATGTATTGAAAATTTGAATTAAAAAAATGGAAAAGTGCCATGGTTGGAAAAAAAATTGGGAGGGAATCCAAAAATGATATAAAAGTTGATCAAAACAAGTGAAAACTTCAACACAAAAAAAAATGTCATTTTCAGTTTTCCTCTTCCTGGCGTACCCTCCAATTTTTGAAACTTACTAGGGGTATTACATACTAACTAAAGACCCTAGAAATATTCAGGGCGAATTTTCCACTTGCACCCACTTATTACTACATACCTACAAAAAAATTCCATTTTGGGAACCAAGTGAAAAAAAAAATTGAAACTCATAAAGTAAGTAGGAGAAACGGTAACCAATCAACCTGGGATTTCTTCAGGCTTTTAAAATCCTAGGACCAAAGTGAAGCCATTACATTTCTATCCATACAATTTTCAAATTTTTTTCTTCCCTCAAACTATCAAATAATTACTTAATTTATGTTAAGACTCGTCCTACATTTATAATAATTTTCAAAATGAAGGTGAAAAAAAATGAAAAATAATTTGTTCACAGATTACCGTTTCAAAACATATTCATCGCGTCGTTGATTTACCATACAATGTCGAAAGGTTAAATTACCAGCTAAATGGACTATTTTCCGGGTGCAATAAATCAGAAACCGCTGAAAACCTTTCGCTAATCGGATAATTCACTTTGCCATAGAGTGTTTATAAGCCGACGAAAAAGGCGAGTTTTAATTTTTCTCGATTTTGCACTAAAGCTCTATACGAACCCGCACGAAATTACTAGTTTGCAAAAGATATATTATTATACGTGTGTAAGGCGAATTAAAATGACCCCCGATGAGAATTTCATTTCGCAGGGAAGCCACACCGATGAAAAATTTTCCAGCATAAGAAATGTGAAATCTTGTAAATTCGATTATTATCAACGTATTCATTTTCGTTTCGGTGTGCTTGATTTAGTGCCAAATACGTACCAGTGTAGTTGGGAAATTTACAAAGTAAATTTTCCAAAAGTTTGTTTGTATTTTGTATTTTTTTTCTCAAAGGTTTTAGATTTGTTACAGTTTGAAGAAAAATGGCCTTCTGATTTTTTTGCTATTCGTTTCGGTGTCTGGATATTTGGCAAATTGCCACCTCGTCGTGGATTTGTATTGGTTTAGTATAGAGTATGGAAATACTGGAAATGTTTTCTCGATCGATGAGTTATTTATGGGAATTTAGTATCGGGCTTTTAATTACATTAAAATTGAGTTTTTAAATTTTTTAAATGCGAGTTTTATTTAAATCGATTAGTTTTTTAGTGATTAAAATTTTCTACTCGGAGTTTTCCTACTTTTTCTTCTTTTTTTTGGTTCGCTCGACGAATAAAAATTTGTTACGATTCGATTTTTTTCAATTTTCAACGAATTCTGTAAGTACTTTTAAAAAAGTTGAGAATAATTTAAAAGCTCATCGTGGATTAAAATATTCTTGGCAAAAACATTCACTACATATTGGCTTTGGGTACATGGCAAGCCACATACCATCCTAGCTTAATTTTAATTTACTCTCATAAATTAGCTAAGAAATTTCTGTACATGCGAAGTTCAAAGTACTATAAAACTTTCCCTTCACGAGATAAATATTTAACTAGGCGAGAAGAAGAAGGCAACGCAACGTGCTGAGCCCATTTTGCTCCAATTTCCATCGCAAATCACCCAGTGAAATTTTATAATTTTGCTAAATTCCGATACAAAGGCGATTTTAAACTCGATAAAAACTTTGATTACGTGCAACACAGCGTAAGTACTTTCTGCGAATAAAAGTGAATCCGCACCGAAAAAGAGGACTACCAGCTATAGAAATTCAGAGTTTTTTATCACAAAGAGGAAAAGATGGAAATACTTTGAGGATCAAGTTAAGGATAAACCTCATTGCACAGTACATATAACATCATTTAAATAATCCCCATCGTATCCTTCACAGCGAAGGCAATAAGGAAAAAGAAAAAAACTATCCTTCCTTTGTACCAAGACAGCTTACAACATCGAAACGAGGTATTGTACAGAGCAATATTGTGTGTATCATGTGAGGGAAATGGGTCCATCGAACGTGGTATTTTTATACGTGTTTTAATTCGATTTCTCTACTAAAGCGAACAATTCGCAGTTCCGAAGACGCAAGAGAATTGTCCACGGTTCGAGTAGGCTGTTGTTAAATTGCGCAAAGTTATAATACACAGGCCATTTATGAAATTTCACGTAAGTATCTGATCTTGGTATTCGAGTCGAACGTCCATTCGGTACCCGATTTCATCTTCCATTTCGCATTACGTTAGTCCCAGCCCCAGAAACCCGATTCGAATATGAAGATACATTCGTACCGAAACGAACGACGAAGACGCCTGAAAATTTCTCTTGGTAAAGTTTTCTATTAAGCTTTTCCCTTTTTAGAGCCTCGACTCGTAAATCAAAACCAGGTTTCCGGTGTAGCAGCTACTTTGTTAAAACCCCCACGAGTGCGATCCTATAAATTAGCGAAAACTTTTCGTAATTACTCCGAGACAGGAACCGGATGGGCGAATAATATTGTGTACAATGTTGTATCAGCGGTTGGCAAACTGTGAGAGACACGATTTAGCTACCCAGACACAAATTCGCCTTGCCTTTGCCGATGAGTATATTCTCCCACCCTCTACGATGCACATATTTTTCGTGACAACCGAGATGTCAGTTGAGGATTCCCTATTTTTTTCGAAAAGGAATTATTATTTTTGAACTTAAAAGAAATAGTTTTAATACCTACGTATTTGACTGTTTTTAAGAAAATTTTGATGAATTCGAGTCTGAAAAAATTCGTAAAATTTTTTCACAATATATTTTTTTTTAATTTCTGGTTTAAAAAAATTTTAACTGAAATTTTTTTGAAAAATTTCTTACAAGTTTTGTGCCAGTACCTATAAATTTTCAAAATTTTTCAAGAAATTTTCTCATTCCAAAAAATTGAAAAAATGTTTTATTCTGCAAAAATTTATAAAATTTTCTATTCCAGGATATAAAAAATTGAAATATTTTTTTTCCAAAAAAATTAAGACAAAAAATTTGAATTATTTCCCCAAAACATTGATTTTTTCTGCAAAAATTAAATTTTAAAAAAACTTTCAATTCAAAAAAAATTTTTAATTTTTTTGTCGAAGATTTGTGATTTTCTCTTCAAATTTTTTCACCAATTTTGTTGCTTTAAAAAATGAAGATATTTTTTGTTCCAATAAAAATTCCAATTTTTTTCTCCTCTTATTGAGTACTGCTTCTTCGAAAACTGATTTAAAAATATTTTGCATCTAAGTATCTACAAAATAATTGAGAATTTTTTTCTTCAAAAAATTGAAATTCTTCTTCTTCTTCTTCTTCTTCTTCTTCAAAAAAAACAGGAATTCGCTCCCAGAAAATTCAATCTCTTTTCAAAAAAATTGAGATTTTTTGTTACGTACAATTTAATTTGAGAAATATTTTTGCGCAAAAAATGTATTAATAATTGATCTGGAAGGTAAATTATGTCAAAGCTCAATTGGCGCGTTTAAACATCAACTCAATTTTTTTTTTAAATGAAAGTTGAATTTAAAAAAATTGCTGATGGTGAAATTTGAAAGCTTTTTTTTTCAATTTCGAAAATTGAATTTTTTAAAAACTGGAGATGAAATTTCAAAAAAAAATCAATAATAAAATTTTGAAGAAAAAAATCAAGCAGGTAAGTATGATTTCTAAAAAAAAGTCGAATTTTTAAACCAAAAAAAAAACGAAGATATTAATTTTAATCAATGTAAAGTTGATTTTTTCCAAGTTGAATTTTCAAAAAAAAAGTTGTATTTAAAAAAAGTTTGAAAAATTTTTAGTAAAATCAAATTTCTGGGATTTTTCAACTCAATTTTTTTCAAATTTTGTTTAGAAAAAAAAAAAATATTAAGTGCATTTTTAAACAAAACAAAATTTTTGACAACTTTTTTTCTCTCAAATTTTTAGTAGTTTTTCGCTTATAACTCTTAAAATACTTATGCATTTAAAGGGGAAAATGGTCTTAACTAAAATTAATGTAGTAGGTAAATAAAACTTGCAAAAAAATAGATTGTATCAGAGAGGTGAGGGGCAGGTATCAAAATATACAGAGTGGAAAAAATGAAGATTGCCCCCATTTCACCGAATCACCAACAATTTTGGAAGTCCGGGTCGTTTATTTGCAAATGAGGACACAACAGATTCCAAAAAAAAAAACTTTCGTATTTTGACAAAATGCAAATTAATATTTTGCAAAAAATTGATATACCTAGTAATCGGATGTTTTCACCGTTTAAAAAATTTTACAAAAATTGAAAAATCAACTTCGGCAATTCAATATTTGGGTGAAATGCTCTTTCAGTGAACAAAATTTCAGTTTAATCGGAATTGACCAGTTGGCAATTTTCTCAAGTTGGAATAAGAATTGAAAAATTTTCTACAGGTTCTGAAAAATTTTCAATTTTCATTTTTCACCTTATATCAATTTTTTGTTGAAAAACACATTGAAAATTTTTCGTGTTTTTTTCAAAATCTTGAATGGTTTTTTTTTCGTGAATAATTTCATAATGAACTTAAAAAGCAAAGCAAGATAAGTACAGTCTACATTTTTAAATTGGAAAAAAATATGTTTTATACCTATTCGTTCAAAACAATATCAGTGAAGCTCCTGTTTTTTTTGTTTTGTTTTTTTTCAAAAAATATGATGTTTTAGGTAGGTAGCCAGGTAGGTATTAAAAAAAATCAATTATTTTTTTCTAAGTTTTGGAAAAATTGTTGGTACAGGAAACTTGAAAAAATAATGTAGGTACTTCAACATGAAGTTCTTTCAAAGTTCATCAAAAACATAATTTTTTTTAAATTAATGATTTATCGATAATTTTACAGCAAATAAATTTTAAAAGAAGCGTTGAGTAATAAAATCAAGAAAAAATCTCTAATTCTTCCTGGCTATTTAAAAAAAAAATTACATTTTTGAAAAAATATAATTTTAAAATATTTTTTCAATCTTATGTACAACTTTTCAAATTGTTTTTCAAAAAAAAAAAAAAAAAAAAAAAAAAAAAAATAGGCAATAAAATATACAAAAATCTTTACTCGTCTCGCTACAAAATAAAGATAAAATTCGCATCCACCGCTGTCACTCATTTTGATAGCATTGTTCGTAGTAAACAGCTAAAACTAAGCCTATGGGGGAGAAAAAAACAACGAAAAACATTCGTAAAGGGGCTATTGGTAATACATGAATACAAAATTGGCTTAACCTAGTTTGACTTATGAAAAAAAGGTATTGTACGAGATTTTGACCATTCCACGAGATAGGTAACCAACGTAGTTGTAGGTTCGTAGTATAGCACGTAGTTTAGCCAAGTGGTCGTAAACAAAAATTACATGCTTTATTCTCGCGACACCGTACAAATAGAACCCTAATGTAATCCTATCTAACAAGAGATAATGTTCCCAAGCGAGAAATACTCGTATGTTACGAATTGAGCCTGAAAATTCAAGAATCGCCTTTGCTCTTCGTACCATAGATATAAGTACATTTAATAAACCATACTATCGTAGGTATCAATAAACAGTTTGCAAAAAGCCACTTAAACTATCGTATCAATCTTCAAGATACCTATGTTAGTTAAATTGAGAGAATTACTGTCTTTTTCTAATAATAAATATTGCATTCCTAATTTGTGCGATAACCTTTTGTAGATATGTACTATAAATTTTACTATCTAACAAAATTTAATAATAATTACCAAAGCTATGCTTTTTTTTCGCTTTGGCCCCCTGGTAATCGAATTTTTTCCTATCGGAATAAAACTGCCCGTTGGTAACGCCCCTTCATTTATTACAAGCGAAATAAAAAATACGAGACTTTTTTCCGTTCTACTTTTGAAAATTTATCGTCCTTTTAATACGGTATCGGCATCGGCGTTCGAAGTTATGTAAGGTATTCGTACACTATGGAGAGTATGGACCCACCTACATAGATCGTATTAGTATTCATACGTAACGGCCTGGCCGCCGATACAGTTACGCAGCATGAAGAAAAAAGTCATCGAAAATAATATATAAGCCTCTTTTGCTTTTACATGAACAGCAAAAAAAAATTAATCGGAATTTTCGTAATAACAAAACGAAATAAATTTCGATAATGGTGCACCTCCCGAGTGTAGGTATGCTTTTTGCTGAGAATAGAGAATTGCAATTTTTCGTATCGATTTCGCCTACAAAAATTGCGTAGGTACTGGGTAGGTAAAGTATAGGCGATATAATTTTCAAAGAGTCCATATCAGATAAATCATCAATGGAAAATATTCATAAGATGGATTTAAAATTAGACTTCTTGGGTTTCCAAGTCTGGCACCAAGTTCATTTCTTTAAAATAAAATTGAGTTAAAAACAAGAAAAATTTCGATTCATTGAAATCAGCCGAACACTAAAAATTTGATAAAACTTCAAAAATGGAGAATTTTCAACTTCAATAAATTTTTGAAATTGAATAAATTTTTAAAATACCTACAGCAATTTGAGAAAAAAAATCAAAATAATTTCAAAGTTCTACAAATTTTTACAAGTATTTTAAAAATTTGACAAGAAAATCAAAACTTGGAAAATCAGATAAAACTCTGCAAGTTCTTTTTTTATTTTATTGAATTTTTATAACTGGAGCAATTTTAAAAAATTTACCCAAATTTCAAGTCATAGCAAAATTTTTGAAAGCTCAATAGTTTGTTAAAGCAATACATATTTTTTTTTTTAATCATAGGATTTCATACATTTTTAAAAATTAATGGCAATGAAAAAATTAAAATTTTGAAAAAAAAAAGAAAAAAATGTTGACAAAAAATAAAAATGAAATTCTGAGCGAGTTTTTTATTTTTTTCAAAAAGTTAAACAATATAGAAAATCAAAAATTTTTAATGCAAAAAATGTTTTATCACTACTGCATTGGAAATTTCAACAAAAAAAAATCAAGGCAAAAAACTTGTATGTTCTAAATTGATTGAATTATTTCGAGTTTACAAAGATATAAAATTCTTTCACATAATTTCTAATTTCTTCATTAGGTATAGGTATAACTCAAACATTTTTTTAGAGATTACTAACAGAAAAATTTGATTCAGTTTTTTGATAAAAATTTCATTAAGTTTTTTTTTTGAATTAAAAAAAATTACTAAAATGTTGAAAAATTTTTGAAAAAAAACTGATAACATTTTTAAAACTCAAGAAAGTGATAACGAATAATGATTTTGTTTTTCAAGGGAAATATCAGGTATTGAAAAAAGAAATTGAACAAAACTTTTAAAAATTGTTCATATAAATTAAAAACGTATTTTTAAAAATTTTTGATTTTTTTTTTTTTTTTTTTTTTAATTTCGAAATTTTCTCACAACATCAAACATTACTCCGAAAATTTAAAAATTAGATACAAATTACTTATTAAAATCTCTTTTTTTACGTTTTTCTTGTTAAAGAAAAAAATCTCAACTTTCAAAAAATAAATCAATTTTTTTTAGAGAAAAAAATTCTTAAATTTAATTGAAGAAAAGAAGTCAGTTTTTTCAAAAGTAAAAAAAATTCTCAATTTTTTTGAAGTATAAATTTCTTCTGGAGAAAAAATTCTCAGTTCTCTTGGAATAATATCTAATTTTTTAGAGGCAGCATAGAATAAATTCTCAATTGACTCAACTTTTCAATTACCTTAAAAAAATATTGCAAATTTCTTGGAGAAGAAATAATCTCATTTTTTTACAGAAAAAATCTAGGTAGCTTTTTTTTTGCCAGATTTCCATTTTTTTTTTTTTTTTTCGAAAAAAATTATAATTTTTTTGTAAGGAAGAATCTCCGTTCCTATCTCTTTGCTTTAGAGAGATAAAAAAATTCGCATTTTTTTGAGAAAAAAAAATATCTTAAAATTTTCTTATAGGTAGTAAAAATTCGAATTTCCTATTTAAATATTCGAAGAAAAAGAATCATTGTCCGATTTGTCTTAAAAAATGTTAAACGTGTCGCCCCCTTGGAAGAAAATCGAGCTTCACGATGAAAAAGTCCAAGTTGCTGGCCCTGCAAAGATTTTTTTTGTATAGGTCACTCTTTAATTTTCTGAAGTGACACCAAGTGTGCATAAAAACATTTCAACTAGCCAAACTTATTTTAGGAGCTGCCAATTAAGTACCACTCTGGAACTTTCCAAACAAATCAGAATTGCAAGTAACAATAATCTAGGTATGTTTCTTACATCTACGTTCATTTCCCTAATTCTTATTATTTTAAAATTTTATGAAGGTTTTGATTTTTTTTAATATTTAAAATTTTTAAAAATAAATTAAAAAATAGACTCAGCCTTGAAAAAAAAATTGAAAACTGAAAACTGATAGCAAACGATCAAGGACCAATTTTTAAAAATAATTTTCTCGTCAAGTCGAGTACATATAACAGAACTTTAACAATAATCAGATTCTAATACCTCTTAAAGTTTTCGATCGTAAAAAAAACTTTTACCCCGAATCAAGCCAGCATTTTTGACGTACATAAAACCTAAACGATTCTTTCTTCGCCATTTGGAAATTTCATCGGAGCTATAAATTAACCTCGTAAAATATACGAATAAATCAAACGTTATGATAGCCTATAGAGGCCGATTGAAAAAAATTATTTCATTCTTTAAACATCATCTTTCTTCATCCAGAAGATTCTCTCAAAGCGGTGGATTTAGCCAAGAATTGAGATATCAATGCGGTGCTTTCGAAAAGCTCACTAAAGCGGGTTTTATTTTTATTCGCGTAATACAGGCAACCCCTAAAGCAAGGATTTTGGTCTACCAAGGTCAAATTGTATTTTTAACGAGCGCATAATGCGAAATAGAGTAATTATATCATTTAGGTTACACGTCTGTCTGCAATTATTACTTATATCACTGGTGCAGGTGCGTTTTAACAACCAGCATGTAAAATCTGTTTAAAGAGGGGTAAGGGGGCGGGGGGCTTGCCGGATGGGCACCGACAGCGGGTATAAAACTTCAAAATGTTATTACGACAGAAGATGGCTCGCTTAAATTTAATTATTATTCGTAAAAATTAAATTTTCAACTGGGTCTCGTAAAAAGTTTCAAACAAAAGGTGTAACACGCGGTGTTATTTACGTGGTATACATCTATTCTACACTCGTTGCGAAAGTACGCGTATCTCTCCGGGAGAGGATACGGCACGGGGTGGAGGGAGGGAAGACGCCAAAGGCACGGGTCGTCGCGTCGTGAAACCGCGAAAAAAGCCACAAATGAAGGATTTTCGCACGGCGAAAACGCCGCTATTCTGTAATTGTAACATGTATCATTTCTTCGAAACAAAAAGTCGCAAGTTGGCGAGATTAATTCGGCGAACGAGAGAGATCCTACGCTAAGCGAACGCGTTATATTACACTACAATCGAGTACCTTATTAAATACATTATTTGCGCAAGGAATTGAAAAACTTTTTCGCGTACGATTCTCTTCTATCTCTCCAGTTCTCTTTCTCTCTTTTGTAAAACAAGGTGGCTGAAAGAAGACGCAGACGGTTCTGATTTTAATGCGCGAGAAAACCGCGAACCGGGTTGTAATTTAAATTAAGATGAGAACGATTGAAATTTTCAAACAAAGAATGAATTTTAGCTAAGAAATACAACGAAGATCTTGTCGAGTTCTTGGGTATACATACACACAGCATATGGCGACTGCCTGCGGTGGCCTTATTTAATTTGTCATCAAACACCATTCCAGTGCATCCTCGTTTGATTGATCGAGATATTTAAATTACATAAATAATCAAACTAAGAATTTTGAGTATTTTGTCAAAAAAACTTGAAAATTAAAAATTTGATGAATAGACATTTTGTCACCCATTATCAAACTTGTAAAAAATTTAAAAAATTTACGACTTTTTAATATTGGCCGTATTTTTTAATTTTGAACAAAAGAGTTTGAGGTATTCTAAAACTTGAAAAAAAAAAAATTATATTTTTTATATTTTCATGATTGAAAAATTCTTTTCTCTAAAAATTGAGATTTTTTCCTCAAAAATTTGAGAAAAAGCAAATCAAATGCTTATTTACCTAGTTACTTCAAAAAATTGAGAAATGCTGAGTAGAAAGTTTATCCCCAAGCAAGTTTTCCCCTTAAAAATGTTTGAATTTTTGGAAGGAAAAAAATCCCAAAAAAATTTCACCAATCTTTTCATTTTGAAAAAAGTTGAGAAATTTTTACGCTGACTAAAAAAAAAATAAAATGGAATACCTAGATATTTTTTATTCCAAGAAAGGTTGGTTGTTTTTTCCAAAAAAGAAATGAGGGGGTTTCTAAAAAAAAAAAAAATAAATAATGAAACATTTTCTTTTACAAAAAATTTAAGAGATTTTTATCCTCCAATAATCAAGGATATTAGCTTTTTCACCAGTTGAATATTTTACTCTAGTTGAAGCATTTTTTTTTCTATCTATAAGGTAGTTGCACCAGTGGTGGACCCTTATAGTGGAAGTGTCTTATAAAAAACATTCTGGTTTAAAAACTAATAACGTTGGCGAAATGGTGAATATACCAAACGATTCCTTGTGTATTCTACAACAAAATGCGCTATAATTTTTTAATTTTACTTCATTTCTTTAAAAATTACGACCATTTTAAGTGAAAAAATAGAAAAGTCCAGTGGTTGGTCAAGATAATCTAGTAGTTGACCACCCAGTAGTTGGTCACGCGCTAGTAGTTGATCACCCAGTAGTTGGTCAATCAGATTATGACAACGGCTCTCAACCATTTAATTTTTTAAAAAATCAATAAGTATTCGGTAAAATTGTCACTCATTAGCCATGAGAAAGAGAAACTATCATTTTTCGTAAATATTTACCAATTTTTTGCATGATCAACCACTAGAACTTTACAAAAATTTCGTAAGTCTAGTACGTGATCAAAATGACCAACTACTGGCTAAACACCATTTTTTCCTTCCAGTAGATAGTCACCGCCATATTTGATAGAATTTTGGCAATATTTTTTATTTTAATGAAGAAGTGGAATCTCCAAACTCTTCTGATTCAGGTCCAAATGGTTATATTTCAAGTTTTATTAATCTTAATAGTGTAAAATTCATATTTCGATAACACTTCGGCTTAACAAAAATCTTTAGAATTGGCATCATTTTGAAAATTGTTCTAACAAAAAAATTTCAGACGATCATTATTAATTACTTGAACAGAATTGATTAAAAACTTTTATGTGGTTCTATGCAGAAATGTTCCAGGTTTGCTCTAAAAAAAAATTCTGAAGCTATTTTAAAAATACGCTTAATTATAAACATTTTCCTTCTCAAGTGACCCACCACTGGGTCGTGGCCAACGACTGGTGCAACTACCTTACTTAGTTGAAGATTTTTTACAGAATTTTTTCAGGTTGAAGTCATTTTATAATTCGAAACATTTTTTCTGGGTAAAATAATTCAAAAAATTGAAGCAATTTTTTTGAATTGAAGTATTTTTATAATGGTTGAAGTATTATTACCAGTTGTAACATTTTTTCTTGTTGAAACTAATACCTTTTGGATTTTCGCATTTATGGAGTTTTTTCTAGGTTTAGCTGATGTCAAATTTGAAACTCAATCTGCTGCCAAGTTGCCCCTCAGTTGCCTCACAGTTGCCTCTTTTAATAAAGAAATTAAACAATGATTTTAATTTTTTTTTTTTAGAAATTGATTTAGAAAATTTATTTACAAGAAAATACGGCTTTAAAACGACGAATACAGCTGGAGTTGAAAAAAAAATTGAATTTCTTTCAATTCTTTCAAAACACTCATTTTTTTGAAATCTTGTTCTAAGTAGGTACAATTTTCTAAAAAAAAAAAAATTAAAAAAACAGGATTTTTTTTTCTGATTTTATTGGAAAACAGAAAAATTACCTATTAAAATTTTTGAAAACCATTTTACGTATTTCGAAAAATTTATATTCAAAAAATTGAGATTACAAAAACTGATAAGAAAATTTCTAATTTTTTTCAGACAACAATTTTTTCAGAGCTTGAATTTTGTATATTTGTCTTACTTAATTTTGATGAAACATCCATTAAATTGAGCTCAACACCTTAAATTTCTAAAATGAATTTTTCGAATATTTTTTGAAAGATTACCTACGTAAAAACACTTAAAAATTCTTCATTTTGAAAAAAAAAGAAATTAAGTAAAGATACCGTAACAAACAAACTTTTCAAAAAAAAAAAAATTAACAATCCTTTCATGTTGATAAGATTTTTTCAGTAGTTTTAGAATGGAAATAGGTACAAATATTAAACCTCAATTCTTACTTGATTCAACCTCCCTTCCTTTCATTTTTCACATGATAATCTTGATTTTGGCATAATTATTTAAGAGGGTAAATTTTTTTTTTAAATCTAGACTTCCATTATATTAAAAAATTTTAGCTGATGTGCTTAAAAATCAGTGTTTTATTTAAAACTTTTCAAAAATCAAAAAATATGCGAAGACTACAAATTCTCAAATCGAACTGATCTTCATCAAATGAGAATAACATCCAATTAAAATCTGAGATCGATCTTTTGAATTAAGTTTTTTATCATGATGAATTCAATTTTTTCTAATATTTACAAAATTTTCAGAGCGAGTAGACATCAAATTAGCTACTTGATAATTTCATTTTGACATATTTTTGAAAAACTTGGAATTCATTTTTTATTTAATTTTGCTTTAAATGCATTTCAAAAATTCACATTCGAACGAGAATAGAATTCTATTTAAATCCGAAATAGATTTCCTGAATCAATTTTATGCCTTTTCCAGGCATTTCGTAACCTCCAACGAGATTCCATTTTCTCCAGTACTTTTAAAAATCAACCAGGCCAATTGAAAATTCGTTCTCAGCCTACTTTTTTTTGTCCCATTGGAGAATCCCTCCACCTTCCAGGAAATTCCAGCCAAAGAAATTAATCTTTTTTTGCCACCTCCACACTCAGTACATCACAAACTTTTGCTCACCCGGGGAAAAAAAATACCATCGATAGTTGCTTACTTCGAAACACCCATATAAAAGACGCAAGAATAGAAAAACTCGAACAAACTTGGCGATGCAATAAACTCAACGGTAAAGTTATTCATACATTTGGCGGTATTTTGCAAATATCGCTACTCTTGGTCGACAGTGTATAAAATACGAACTAGCACAACCTACAAAATCAATTTGTTCGCCAACTTTACCGCTATAAAGTAAAAATTGCCAATACGTCGTGCCTCACTAGGTCAAATCCGATACGAATAAGACGTATTTTTAAAATACATACAAAACGGTAGCATAAGGAGAGAGAAAAAAATTGTACTCACCACGTCTATCAATTGCGACAATTTTAATTTAATGCAAACCCGCAGTACATCGGAAGTATTGACTACCGGTCTGACCAATTTATTGTAGTTTGATAGAAGGTCGTCGTAGAGACGCTTGGCGTCTGGATTGCCGGCGACGACTGGATGGACTGCCACCGCCCACAGCAGCCAACACCGTATCGTCTCACCAGTACCCATTTTGAGTACTCCTGCCAACATACAAAATATCACCAACGTTAATAGAGGAAATTATCTACGCAGGGTGTATTGAGTTGAGGAAAAAAATCAAAGGTGCGGTAAGTTAAGTTACATTAATGTACGTAGAAGATCATTTTGCTGGGGAAAAACCCAGCAATGACAAAGGCCTGGAAAAAATCTACATAGCGTCATTTATCAAGACGTCTACTTCGTTTCTGACCATGTCTGTTAGGCAAATGCAAACGGTCAAACATGATGATTAATGACGATCACCGAGACCGTAGAAAGGCCACGGTGAAGTAAACATTGTCGTAGCACGTGGAAACCCACAGATCAATCGATCTCGATATTCGAAAAAGAGCTGACGAACTATGTAAGGCAAAACTGGAAGCGGAAATTTACTCATTTTTATCTCAATTTTCAACATTAAAACTTTACAACTATGTAAATATCCGCGAGAGTTTTTTAACAAGCCGACATAGTGGAGAGTTCGTGAGAGAGGGAAACACTTGAAAACAACGCCATTCTGCGAATTCGCCATGTAAAGTACTACACTAAATCGATATGAAAAAGTTTAACTACATGGAGTGAATCGAGTCAAGGACTATCCACAGTAGTCCAAGGCCATAACCGTTAAGTCTACCATCCTGCACCTTTTTCTTCTTTATCTTTTCTTCTTCGTAAGTACATATAGTACAATAATGAAATAAATAAGCCAACTCGACTTCATCTTTACTTCGCCGCCTGTATTTTTCAAACATTTCGCCATTCGCTGCCTCCTGCATCTCTTCGAAACGAACAAAAAGCAAATACACAATGTTTTCCTCGTGTTGTACAAAACCCAGCCCAGTATTCATTTGTTTCACAGGCTCTTTCTCGAGTGTTCCAATTACACTGGTAACGTTCGCGTACCACGTGTTACGCGATAGGTGTTATACTCGTAGCATAGTTAGCAACTTTGAATCGTTACAGGGTTAAGTTACCGTATTATTTTCCAAGCACAATGGCCAAATGTTTGTAGTAGGAGATGTCCTCGCCCGTTATACCTTTGAAAATAATGAAAGGTGCGGGACAAAGAAAGGATATGGGTGTGTGTTTTTCACCCAGCCTGGCAATTGTCCTTGTTTCAGAACCTTATATGAGATTGCTTTTATTCCTGGTAGATGACACGACTCAATTGGTGCGAAGAGGTGCAGTAAATGGCTCTCGTGTTTGTTGGAATATTTCCCTTTGAATTTTTTTGTGCGATTTATGCGAGATTTTTTTTTCTTTTTTTAAGAGAGGAGGAGGAGGAGGAGGAGGAGAAGGACAGTCCTGTAACCAAGAGACTGCTGCCCAGAAAAAAGAATGCTCCTGATATGGTCATCTGCGATTTACATGTGTACGTACAAGACCATCTGGGTGTATAATGACACGACTGAATTGGTGCGAAGAAGTGCAGTAAATGGCTCTCGTGTTTGTTGGAATTTCAATGATAGCAATTAATTTTTTTTTTTTGAGAAATTTTTGCTAAAAAATTACTTTTCAAATACCTTTTCAAAATTTTTCGAAAAGAATTTTTGAAACTTTTTTGTCTTTTAACTGACGTTTTAAATTTTTTGCGCACCGAATTTTTATTTAGAATGTTTGTTAATTTTCGAGAAAATTTGTATTGAAATTCGTTTTAAAAAATTTACCAATTTTTTTTCTTAATTAATCACCCACGTGAGAAAATTGTTTTGGAAATTTTCACAAAAACTAAAACTTTTTTATCAATTCGAATAGGCATATTTCATTGATTTTTGTGTGAGAAACTTTGTATCAAAATGATTTAATTATAATTTTTAATTAAATGCTTTTTTTCAAAAAAAAAAAAAAAAAAAACTCATCAAAGTTTCCAGAAATTTATCAAACTGATTTTTTTCAATTTTTTCATCAAAACATTACCTAATGTTTTACGAACAATTTTTCAAAATTTCCTATCTTATAGAAATATTCATTAGGTACAACTTTTTCTCAAAAAAAAAAAAAAAAAAAATGTTTTCACAGATTTTTTCAAAACTTTTCGTTGAATTGTATTTTTAAAATTATTCGCTAATTTTTTCTAACAAATTCTGAACAATATCTTTTTCTGAAAAATTTCATCAGTTTTTTTTTTGTTTTTTTTTTAATTTCTCACATTTGAGATTTTTTTTATTTTTGAAACTTTTGAACTTCTTAGAAACGTTTTTCTATTTTTTTAAATGTATTTTTGTAGAATTTCATTTCGTGGTTTTAAAACGATAGTAAAACGATGGATAAAATGTGTTTTTCTCACTTTTTTTTGAAACAATGTTCACTCACTTTTGGGCTCGGAAAAAAATATTAGTTGCAGCTCAAGAGGTGGCCAAATTTTGGCTAAAAATTCAGCCTGGTCCTTATTTTGAACATTTTTGAAATTTTTTCTGAACTTTACGTCAATAACCATTGGTTACAGACATGGAAAAAATAATCATAATAGGTATTTTTAATTTTTTCTCTAACTGAATTTTTTAATATTGCGAAATAAAAATTTAAAAAATGAAAAAAAGTTTTTTAAAAGAAAAAATTTAAAATTAACTAAAATGACGAAACCAATTTTTTGAACTAAAATGATCTCAACCTACACCTTTTCACCCAAAAAATCGCCGAAAAGGGTGTTTTTGAGGGAAAATAAGTATATTTAAAAAAAATTTATTCCAAAAAATTTTCTCCTAATTTCAGCTGATTTTCTTTTTTTTTTTTTTTTTTGAAAAAACGTGAGAAAGACGCATCGTTGGGTAAAAGAGCCTCCGTTATCTGACACTATTTTGTTTATATTTTATATATTTGTTTTGGTAACCAATTCCCGAGGGAGGGGGGCTCCTGAACAAATTTCGAAAATGTTGTTCAATATAGGAGCCACCTGCCCCCCCCCCTCAAACAAATTTTAGTGATTTTTTGAAATTTTAAACTGGTGAAAAACTCAGGTCAGTAAAATAGGTATCAATTTTTTGAAAAATGTCCAGTAATTCCCTTTTGTAATACTCGTAATCCATGAAAGTGCCACCCTTTCATGTATTTGTAAATTTTTCTTCCTAATTTTGTTTAAAATTAAAAAAAAAATAATAACTCGTATTTTGTGAAAAATTTCGGTTTTTTTTAATAAGTTGTGAAAATTTTGTGAATTTATTTTTGTTGAAAATTTTGCGAAAAATTCACTAGGTAATATATTTTTTTTTCTAATATGTCTTGAAAGTTTTTCGGTATTTTGAAAATATTTCTCTGAAAATTTTTGCGAAAAATTTCTGATGATTAGGCAAAATTTTTCCACAATTCTTTGAAAAATTTTCGAGTTTTTTTAGGGATTTTGCGAAAAAATTTGAATGAATGAAAATATTCATTTGAAATTTGAAGCCTTGCATCCTTTACGGCGTAAATTTCTGATATTAAATTAACTAAACAATACACCGACATTTTGAGATTTTTTTTTCATTTACCTATGTTGAAAATTTTCTGAGATTTTTGAAAAACTTCTCCAAAAAATTTTAAAAAGATTTATTGATACTCGTGTTTTAAAAGCTGACTATAATTTGTGAGAAATACGAGTAAACTAATATTTTTACGTAATTTTCTATTTTTTTTTTTTTTTTTTTTTTTTTTTTGAAAATTTTCTGAAAAGTAGGTAGGTAGGTACAGAATTTTGAAAAAAAAATTGTTTTAGAAAATTAAAAAAAATAATTTTCAGAAAATATGATTTAAATAAATAAACTTTTTGTTTTGAAAAATTTGGATACAATTTTTTGGAAATTTTTGAAGAATCATTTTCCCAGACTAATTTTATTATACCTACCTAATTTTTAGTTGTTCAAACTTCTTATACTTGTAGAAAATTCACCTGGTTAGCATTCGATCAATGAAGAAATCTATACTCTAGAGTGTAGATTCAATGCAAAGTGCTAGGTACTGTGATGCGCGATATTTTGACTGTCCTGTGTATTTCTAAAAGACCTATGTACCTCCGATACCCTCACAATCTATTTTTAAATAGCACAAGTAACAACTCTCTATCACGCCTGTGATGTTTTTAATTTTACATTTCCCATAATAATTTTAAGAATATCTTTGTTATGTATTAATTTACTTGGCAACACTGCTTTTAGTAGAATATCAATATCGTTATCAAACCATGCATATGTTCAATATACAGTCGAATATAATTTCAAGTAAAGTTCAATTTATTTAGTCAAATATAACAAATTGGCGACGAGGATGAACTTTTAAAGCCATGTACGTTAAATTATCGCGTTTGAAATCAAAGTTATACGTAATTGTTCAAGTTCGCGTATTCAACAAATGAAACACAATGTCGCTGACCAAAGAGCAAATCACGGAAATGCTCTCGAATCAAAACAAACTCATCGAGCTTTTAACAAAGCAACACGAAACCCTGGAAAAGCAACAAAAAGAAAAAGCTAAAGAAAAAGCCCCAGTTATCAATCTGCCAGCGGGAATCGTAAGTCAACCTACGGTGCAAATAGAAAACTTCAATCCAAAAGCTGAGAAATTCTCATGCTACTTGTTACGTCTATGTAATGGGTTCGATATAAAGAAAATCACCGACGATAAAGAAAAGGTGCAGACGCTTATCAATAGTATTGGTTCGAAGTACGTACAGCTACTTATGAATTTAACCGCACCGAAGGATCCCAGAGAGCAGAGCTTCGATACTCTTATCAAAATGCTCCAGAGCCATCTCGCTCCGACACCGAACATCTTTAGTGAACAACATAAGTTTCTTTCGCGAAATCAAGGCCAGAATGAAACGATCGCCGATTACGTGTCCGCTCTCCAAGAACTCTCAATGACGTGCGATTGGTCTTGCCCTAATGAAGGATGTGATAAGCCAATTACATCAACAATATTAAAAGCTCAATTTATTCGTGGCATCAAAGACTCCGAAATACGTGAAAAACTACTCCAGCTACCCGACCAGAAATCAGTTTCATTCGAAAAGCTAGTCGAAACTGCTCAAACTATCGAAATTTCCAAAACTGATAACAAAGTAGTTTATCAAACTGACGTCAAAAGTAATCCTTCGAATGTCAACAAAATCGGTGATAATCAAGGTCGCCGTAATCGTCAAAATAATCGTCAAAGTAGATCCAGATATGCATCGAGAAGCCGAGAACGAGACCATACGTCGAGAAGAAATCGTTCCCAGTCATCTAAACAAAAAATCGACTTCAGAGAATTGGGTATCGACGATTTGTGTCTACGATGTGCCAGAAATAATCACCGAACGAAAAATTGCCGCATTCCACCTGAAAAATTAACCTGTAAATCCTGCAATAAATCCGGTCATGTTGAAAAAGTGTGCATTTCGTCGCTCCTCAAACAAAAACGTAATGATAAAGTCGACCAGTTATCCGAGTCCGAAGAAGACATCCAATCCATTCACTCTATAACAGACCACTCTAACAAAATCATAATTCCGGTCCAAATAAATGGAAAATTGGTATCGTTAGAATGTGATTCTGGAAGCAGAAGAACGGTCGTATCGAAACAGTTTTTTGAAAAGCTGAACCTCAAGACGAAAATTTATCAAGATAACACCAAATTTAGAGACTATACGAATCATATTTTCAAACCAATCGGTTATGTACTGGTAAAAGTTCAATTTAAAGATCGTTACATCGAAGATGCTCGTATGTACATTACTGATAAATCAAATTCATCCGTTATGGGTCGTGAATGGATTCTACCATTGAAAATCATCACGTTCGATGAAGTACAATCGTTAAATCAGCCAGTTGAGGTACCAGATGTTGAAGAAATAATTCGAAATATCAAGCTAGAATTCGAAGACGTTTTCAAAGAAGGTGTAATTGGTAAAGTCAAAGATTATGTCGTCGATTTCAACGTTCCAGAAGGTACAATTCCGATCTACAAAAAAGCCAGAAAAATTCCGTTCGAGCTTCGACCAGCAGCTGATAAATGTATCGATCGATTAATCGAGCAAAATGTACTAGAGCCTGTTACAACGTCCGAATGGGGTACTACTGGTATATTCGTCGAAAAAGCAGATGGTTCTGTACGTTTGGTTGGTAACTACAAGCAAACGATCAACCCATTTCTACCTGATAACGTTTATCCAATGCGTACTATCGAAGACATTTTCAACGAATTCGGTGGCAAAATTTACTGCCGAGTGGATTTAACAGACGCATACTTACATTTACCGGTTTCTCAACGTGCAGCTATTCTACAAACGCTGGTCACTTATCGAGGCACGTTTCGAGTAAACCGAATGTATTTTGGTCCCAAAGTCGCACCCAAGGAATGGGCCAAATTCATCGATAAAGTCGTCAAAGGTCTAAAAGGAGTATTGTGCTACTTCGATGACGCGTTCGTATACGGTGACACGATCGAAGAGTGTCTTCAACATTTACGTGATTTTCTACAACAACTTCGAGAATATGACCTTCATGCCAACCTCAAAAAATGCGAATTTTTCAAGCAGAGAATCCAATACTTGGGTCATGTTATCGACGCCGAAGGCATTCACAAATCTCAAAGTAAAATCGATGCCATAAAGAAAGCCAGACGACCTACCAACGCCGACGAAGTTAAAATGTTCACTGGTTTAGTGAATTATTACGCCAAATTCATCAAAAATTCGTCGAATTTATTATATCCGCTCAACAGATTAACCAGAAAAGATGTTCCATTTTATTGGTCAAAAGATTGTGAAAATTCGTTCAACAAAATAAAAGAAATTATCGCATCCGACCAGGTTCTCTATCCTTACAAAAGAGAATTACCTTTACTCTTAGCAACGGATGCCAGTCCACATGGAATCTCAGCTGTTTTATCTCATCGAATGTCTGATGGTTCCGAACGCCCTGTGGCTTTTGCATCACGCAGCCTCACAAAAGCCGAAGAACGATATAGCCAATTAGATCGAGAAGCGCTTGCCCTCTACTGGGGTACAAAAAAGTTCTACTATTATGTTTATGGTCGAAAATTCACCTACGTCATCGATAACAAGCCATTGATGCACATCCTGAATCCGAACAAAGATTTACCAGCTCATACCGCTTCACGAATGCTACGCTACGCCGCTTTTCTTCAAAGTTTCGACTTTAACATCGAACATAAGTCCAGTAAAGAACACGCTAATGCTGATTACTGTTCAAGATTTCCCATAAAATACGAAGAAATAGACATCGTCGACGAATTCGATTCTGTATTATGCGACAGAATCAATACTATTTCAACGTTTTCTCCGATTACTTCAAAACGAATCGCTGATGAAACGAATCGTGATCCAGATTTATCAAAACTCAAGAAAGAATTGATCAACGGAGAAAATAACGAGCCAGAGTATACGTTATACGAGGGTATAATTTTCAAGAATGGTCGAGTATTCATTCCGGTGAAATTACGTCCAGATGTACTCAAAGAATTACACGAAACCCATATTGGTATTGTCAAGATGAAAGCTTTAGCCAGAAAGTTTGTTTATTGGCCTCGTATCGACTCAGAAATCGAATCAACAGTAAAAAGCTGTATCAACTGTGCAAATCAGAGCAAGATGCCTAGGAAAGTACCGTTGCACCAATGGGAGACACCGAGAGAAAAATTCCAAAGAGTGCATATAGATTACGCAGGTCCATTTCAAAACCATCATTTTTTCATCATAATCGATGCGAAAACAAAATGGCTCGAAGTTTATACAACGAAAACAGCACCCACTACCGAAACTACGATTCAATTTTTACATGATTTTATTTCAAGATTTGGTGCTCCAGAAGAACTCGTTAGTGACAACGCTAGCATCTTTAGATCTGCTGAATTTGAAAAATTTGTCGAATTTTATGGAATCAAACAACGCTTAATTGCTCCAGGACATCCTCAAACAAACGGTCAAGCCGAAAGAGCAGTGCAACTCCTCAAATCAAAATTGAAAAAGTCCGAATATACTACTGATACGAAAACTCTACGAAAAATCATCGCTTCAATCCTGCTACGTTATCGAACTACGCCACTCGAAATAGAAAATGGAAAAACGCCATCAGAATTGGTTTTTGGTTGTAATATTAGAACCAGACTCGATTTAATTATCCCTGCTCAGCCGAAAGATGTCAAAAAGTCAAGCCTGAAAATCAAAACTTTCAAATTAGGTGATCGCGTCCAAAGTAGAAATTATTCTGCATCGGCCATATGGAAATATGGAATTATTGTTGAAAAACTAGGGAAGCTGCATTATATAGTCGAATTAGACGATGGTTACACCATCAAAAGGCATGTTGATCAATTGAAATTATGTGAAATTCCGAAGCCAATTCCAGAAAAAAAAGTAACCTTTATTCAACAACCAAAATCGACTTTTATTCAACAACCAAAACCCCAAATGCCTTTACCGAACATCAATCCTCAGCCGGAAGTAACTCAGAAGCAAACAGCGAATCTACAACCTACTCAAACCCAGACCCAGCTAAGACGATCTACGAGGACTAGGCGAGAGCCTAACCGATTAACGTATTAATTTTACAATCTCCCTTGTATTATCTATTAATTTTTATTCGATATTTTATATTTTTATATTTCTATAGTTTTTATTAAGTGGGGGAGAAATTGTTATGTATTAATTTACTTGGCAACACTGCTTTTAGTAGAATATCAATATCGTTATCAAACCATGCATATGTTCAATATACAGTCGAATATAATTTCAAGTAAAGTTCAATTTATTTAGTCAAATATAACAATCTTCAAGACCAAATTTTTATAAATTAACACAGAAAGATCACTCTTCATGGTAATTTAAGATATTTGTTTACCCGAAGTTACCAGATAGTAATTTATACGATGTTTTTGCTTACCCCAAAGTATCACATAATAATTTATAAGTTTTCTAAATTAACATGCACCCAAAATTGTACACCTACTTATTATAAATTCAAGTTGTCAAGCTAGAGGTATTCAGTCTTTCGATCAACTCTCAAAACCTATACTTTTATTCTGTTGATTAGTGTGACAAAGTGATTTCAATTGTGAACTGTGTAAAATTATTTAACGTGATTATGTGTGTTTTATTATAATATAATCAGTGATCAATATTAATCGTGTTCGTGAATTATTTCAAATTGGTTAATCCAGTCATCACAGTACTCTAATGGAATTTTTGATCAATTTTCAAATCTTGAATTTATAAAAATTCAACATTTTTTGATTATCCTACATTATTAATTTCTTCTAAAAATAATTTTGAAAAATTGTTTGATAAAATACTTACTGTAAATAAACATAATTTTTTATTATAAAAAATATTTTTGAAAATAATTTTAAAAACGAAATTTTTTCAATTTTTCAAGATTTATATTTTTTTGTGTAATAATACATCTACCTACTCTCAAAAAATAATTTTTTCGATTTTGAGAAAAATTTACAAAATTCGGGTATCAAGTTTAATTTTTCTTCTTTTTAAGAACACATTGAGAATTCTAAATTTCCACCTTTTTGCCATTTTAATCTTTAAATCAAATTCAGATTTGAGCCTAAACAAAAGATGTTTTCTTCTCAATTGTCGTTTTTTTATTGTCATTTTATTTTTTTAATACCATGACACCAGTTTCAAGCGAAAAACTACAACTGTAGGTAAGTACATACTTGTTTTGTTTTTTTATTTAAAGGAAACTTCTCAACGTAGTAAAACAAACGATCTCGTCGAAAATGTCCTTCCAACGATATACACACCGAATGGCCTAGATTATTGAGCAAAAAATAACGGGACGCAATTACCCTTAAAAAAATATAGGAACAAAATAGAACCAGGGGGGTTCGAATTAGTCGTTCGTGAACCAAGGCTGAGCTGAGGGAACCAGGCAGCAGGGGAAATAGTCACTAAAAGCAGCCAAGTTGTGCGATAACTTCGGTACATATCTGTATAAAATTTTTTGTTGATATTTCTCCCATTTGAGAGGAAATATTAAAGTCATAAAAAGCGTTACCTTTTGGCGTCATAATGTTTTCAGCGAAAACATGCCAATTTGTGTTGTTTTTATTTTTTATAAAACTGCTATCATCGCCAGGGTCATGCTAGTGCGGTATTATACTGTCACGATGTTAGTACAGTTTTTAAAAAACAGTTTTTAGAGACAACAGACTGATGAAAAATTCAAGGGGAAATTGATAAAATGGTAAACACTGTAAACAAATCAAAGCCTCGGTTTACTTTTAATTTTGTAATATTAAAAAAATATATTAACCGAGGCTTCGATTATTCATCGGGTGAAACTAAACGCGTCGAGTTTTCGATGACAAAAAAAAAAAAAAAAAAAAAAAAGAACACGAGAAGCTTTTAATGTAATAACATTATAAAAAGGTGGTGATAATATTTTAAAAGATTTTTTACGCCTGTTTGTCAATAGCTTGAGTAAATTTGTTTTTATCAAACGAAGTAAGGGGATAAAATTGAGGAAAAAGGCCAAAAATTGTAATAAAATTAATTTTGAAAACGGTTAAGAACCCTAAATTAGCGTTGATCTGCTTCGTATCTCCAGCCACTTGGCTCGTATGGTTTTTAATAAAGTGGAACCCAGGTTCAGAATGAGATTCATTTTATCATATAAAAAGATACGGTGATTAAGATAATTATAGTAATTTAGTAAATGATTTAAACCAGTCTGCTCCTTGACTGAGGACTGACACCACAGGGTGGAAAAAACCTTCATACTGTGGGCTTACATTGTACGAAGCTTTTGCCATATTTTTTTTTTTATTATTTTCATATCTATTATGTTTTTGAACGGCATGGTAAGTTTTAACGAAACCATTCGGTGGTTGCGTTGCCATGTTTCCTGATATTACGTTTTTTTTAAACCGTTGCAATCATTTACATGATAATAAAGTTGAAATTTTTGTCCCTTCGTAGCAACGTTTATGACTTTTAATCTGATCTGAATACAAAATGGTTTAAATTTAAGGCAAAAAACTATTCCACTCGACGATCAACGTTCGCTCTCTCGCAATATTTGTACTGCTGGTAAAAAATACGCCACGACACGACACCGATACGATGGTTTGGTGACAAAGCGGTGTATACTTTGCTATCGTAAAAAAAAGAAGAAGAAAAAAACGGAATGAAAGAAGAGAGAGGAAAAAACAAATTTTCTTCAATGTTCGCATTTACAAAATCGCAATTCTAATCAAATTTACTCGCGTTTTAATATAAAATAAAAAGACGCTCGCTCGCTGGATCTGAATACGTTGAATACGATCGGCCGGATACGATGTTGGATGAAATTATACTCAAATCTGAGCAACATTGAAGAAAATTTAGATAAAATTATTTTCAAATGCTCGTTCGCAGTTTTTATTTCGCGTATGGTTTGCAAAATATTTAATATTTGGAGTAAAAATGCGAATACGTATATTTACATTTCTACAAGGTATTACTGTGATACATTCAGAGTTTTTTTTTTTTTTTTTTTTTCAATGGAAATGCAATAATGTAACTGAGAATTTAATTCGCGTGTAAATATTTTCATCTCGTCCGGATACGATATTTTTATAGGTATTGAGTACATACGTGGTTATATAGTGTTTGGTTATTTTTGTATTCGGTTCGCAGTTTTTTTTCCCCTCTCTCTTCTCCATTTTTTTCCTCGGTCGTTATCGATGAACTCGTACATAACTCGTAGAGATGATTGTGCTATACGTATTCGTGTAAATGTATCTATGGGTAGATTTTTATTCGATTATTTGATTATTTTTTTGTTTATTTTTCATTATTTGCGTTTTTCTGTACGATGACGAGACATTGTAACGGGAAATGGAATTTTATAACGTTCTGTATATGCTCGTCTTCAATTCTCCATATTATTGCGTAGACTCGAAACGATTGAAATAACACAAGACTCGTGCGATCAAAATGAAATATTGAATTTGATGCGATCGTCGTTCAGTGAGAATATTTAAATTTTGTTTACATTCTTGTAAAATCGTTTAATATCTATAATTTTCTTGTGAAAATTTACAACTTTTTCCATCGTTATATTTCTCGAAGTCTTTTAAGTGATTTTTTTAATCCGCTCTATACGCTAGATTAAAATATTTTTTCTAAATTTATCTATCAAAATAATTTCATCTGCTTCTTTTAGCTGATTTTTTTTTGGAAAAAAGTCAGCTATTATTATTTTTTTATTATTAATGTACCTACATAATATTTATTTGGAACAAAAAATTTTATCCTCGAATTATTTTCGGCAGTAAAAAATTACATGCAGTAAAAAATTTTGAAGAAAAATTTCATTTTGAAACAATAAAGACAACGAACACTTTCTAATGAAGTTTTAATAAGTATCTAAACATTTATATGATGAAAAAATTTGGCAAAAATTTATTTTTAAAAAATATTTATGAAATTTTTCGAAAAATAGGTAGGCAATGTTGATAAAAAGTTCAAAAAAAATCGAAAACATTTTTTTGACACTGTAAAAATGCTAAAAAAGGTGATAATTTGAAAAATTTTTGTAAGTTTTTGTTGAAAAATTTTGAAAACAAAAAACATTTTACTAAAAGCATTTTTTAAAAACAATTTACTAAAAAAAGGAATTAAATATTTGTGAAAACTTCTGAAGATTAAAACAGATTTGGTGAACAATTATTTTCAAAAAAAATTTAATTGGGTAAAATTTTTGATTTTTTGAAAATAAAAATAATTTCTTTTTAATTTTAGTGTACAATTCTAAAAGAAATTTTCCAAAAAAAAAAATTACATTTCGAAAAAATGAATGAAAAATGTTGATTAAAAATTCAAAAAATTTTATCAAACATATACCTGATGAACGATTTTGTAAAAAAAACTTGAGAAATTTCAATAAAATATGTAACGAACAAGTTTCGAAAAAACATGAAATTTTTGAAGAAAATAGGAACATCCGAGAATTTCAATAAAAATTTCCAAAAATTTCACGTTATTTTGCAAATTTTTTAAAAATACTGATATAAACATTATTGCTTTGTGTAAAAATTTCTGTAAAAAATTTTATTTAACAATTTTGTACAAAAAAAAAATCGATTCTTAAAAAATTGATGAAAAATAATTCGGGCAATTAATTGTAACTGTAAATACAGTCTAATCAATAAAAATATACTTATTAAAAAAATTTAAAAAGTAACAAAATTGTTAATACTACAAAAAAAAGATAAAGTTTCAAAAATTAAAAAATAGTGTGAAAAAATTTTGATCGTTTAAAAAAAAATTGAAAAATTAAGGGGTCCCCAAATTAATGGCACCTCAAATATACCACTTGAAATTATGTCAAGGGGAAAATGAAAAATTGGAAATTCATTCACATGAAGAGGATCAACTTTGATTAATAATTTATTCAAAAATATACAAAATTTTAAAAATCGGTCAATTTTTTCATTTTTTTAGTGAAAAAGGGGCTAACCAGGGGCCACTTAAAATCAAGGTAGGTGGAAAATGAGGAATTATTTTCTCAAAACAGCATTTGGGGGTAGGACCAAAAAAAATCCGAAATTTCGAAATCTTCGTAATTTTTCATTATTTTTCAAATGGGGGCCTGGAGGACCAATCTAAAATTCAGCTAGGGGAAAAATGAAAAATAAGGAATTATTTCCTATTTCAACAACATGAAATGCTAAGTGACAAAAATTTGTTCTTTTTTTGAAAAATTAGAACGTCCAAAGGTACTGCTTAAAATTAGGTTGAGGAAAATAAAAACTAGGAATTCATTTTTGTGAAAAGGGATAATTTTGATGGGCTTATTACCAGAAAAAAGGCAAATCGGTCATTTTTTAAATTTTTCTAAAAAAACGGGTGATCAGAAGCGTCTTAAAATTCAAATAGAGGAAAAATTAAAAATAGGGAAATATTTTCTCATAAAAAGAAACAACTTTGAGAGTTGAGACAAAAAAAAATACAAAATTCCAAAATAAGGGCCACTCTAGTTTACTTGTTTTGGACAATTGGACGTAATTTAAAAAAATAATATTTTCAGTTTTTGAATTTTAAAAAATTGTTTTCAATAAAAATATTTGAAAATTTTCAAATTAAAATTCATGTTCATGTTTTAAATTATTTTTTTAAAAACACATAGTTTTTAAAAAATCACTCATAAAACATTTCTTTTTTAAACATTATTTTAAAAAAAATCAATTTCAGAAATATTAAATATTAAAAAAAAAATCAATCATACAAATTTATTGCATACAAAAAACAAAAAACATTTCGCCAAAATGTTTCATTCAAGACAAATTTAAATTCAAAAATTTTCTTCCCAAGATTAAAATTGCAAAAATGTTATTCAAATTTTCCTCTTCAGATGTTCATAAACTCGAAAAACTGAGATGACATATATTTTAAGAAAAATTAAATTTCCATTTTTCACAAATTCACAAAATTTTCAAAAATCTCTAAAATAGCAAATAATCCTCCCCCCCCCCCCCCCCCCAAAAAAAAAAATCATCAGAAGTGCACTTTTAGCAAAATGAACATCACACATAAAACCTTCATTTCATTCATCGCTCACATGTTTTAACCCGTTCGCATGCCAGCACCGGGTCATATTTTCGTGTAACGCAGATTGCAGCACTCCATTGACAGGCGTTAAGCGTCGACAAAACACCCGGTATATTGTTGAATAAGAAGTTATCTAATTAAAACGGAATGTTTCGCCGATTTCATTTTGTATAGCTATTAAATGTCTGCGAAACGAGGCGATTTAATCCTTTAAAATGGTATACGATGGTTCAGCTGCTCAGCCCGGCTGAGTTGTCGTCGGAGACGAGAAAAGCGAGAGAAAAAAGAGAAAATAGAAGATTTTCTTTCGCGACTCGAGCGAGTTATCTTGGTGAAAATAGAGTTCGTCGAACGATTAGAGCCTTATAGATGATTAAAACTTACTCGTATACAAATACACTTTATGAAAAGAACTTTTCGTTATGAAAGAGACAGAAAGTTTTTAGTCTATAATACCGATATCATTAATGTCGTAGCTTTAATTTTATAGCTTACACGCAAAATTTATGCATTAAGAAGTAGCTATCTGCCGAGTACCTAAGTAAATTTTTGGTGCAATAGGAGCGTATACTTGGTCGTGACCCTCGAACCAGACTGCAGAGATTTTAAATTAGCCTCGATTAATTATACTCGTACACTCGACGTGAATTTCCATTACAACCCAAACGAAAATATCGCTAGTAATGCGATAAAAATTCGATACAATGATACGTGCCCGTCTACAATTCTAACATCTCTATTTCTTCGATAATTTCATCGAAAAAGAGTATTTACCTTATTCCCTCTGCAACCACATTTTTTCCCCTTTTTTTTTTACAATAATATTGCAATCTATAATACACGAATTTATCTTCAAAACGTGATTTAAAAGTATTTTCTCTTTTCATTTATGCTACGAATGTTGTAGCTGGTGGCGCTGATGATGGCTTTTTAAAAACAAGGTAAACGTTCTTGATTTTTTTTTTTTCAAAAAATATATATATTTATACGTATCTCAATCCGAGTTCTCGTTCTGGCGCTCGAAGAAAACTTATAGTTTAGTATTCTTCACAAGTAAAAAGCTTATCTGTTACATAAAGTTTAATACGAGCAGAAATGTATAGCAGAAGGACGCCCTTGGAATTTTCATGCTGCTGCGCGAAACGACAGCGATGGGTAATCTGAATGTTATACTGTCGCAAATAAGATGATAAAGAATATTCGCGTTTGTGCATTATTTGCGAGATGGTTAAACGTTAAAGTAAGGTTCGCGTCGGATGCTGTAGTTGGATGGGGTTAATTTTTCAAGCTTACTATTTTATTAAGCTAACGCTCTTTGATAATAGTAATGAAAAAATATTGCCGGAAATAACGAAAACTGAGTAATGACCTAGTCATTATGTCATAACTGAAGGCGAATAAAATTTCATACCGGCGTGTAAGAATAAATATTTAATTTTTTTATATACAGTGTACAGACAATTTCGGGAAGTTTGAATTTTCGCGACTCGGCCTTTTTTTTAAATTTTCAGGAATAAAAAAATATTTTTAAAAATCGCTTTTCAAAAAATTAAATTTTTTATAACTTTTATTAGAAGGAAATGTACTCAGAAAAATAAGCGATCACAGAAAATCATCTTGTCAAGTATAAATATCAATGCTGTCTGCATTTTAAGAAAAAAAAATTTCAAAACTAGTTTTCCTCGATATTTTGAATTTTTTTGAAATTTAAAACTTGAGAATTCTTAATCAAGAACGAATCACTCCAGAAAAATTTGCAAATACTTTTTTTTCATACTTAGTTGTTTTAAAATTTAAGTACGAAAAGTCACTTTCATAGCTCTTCTTAGAAGGAGTACGACGACATCACAAAAAAATCAACTCGTTCACTTAAAAAAAAAAAAAAACTAAGTACAAAGCACAAAATTGCTTTACTTAAGGAGAAAGAGCAAAATGCAAATATTCTTTTTTCATCTGATTTACTTCTAAATAAAATGTCTTTTTAATTTTTTCTCCTCATTTCATGAAGATTTTTTTTTGTTGAAAAATACTCCCTCCTGATTTTCCCCTTTTTCTTACTTATTTAAAATTTTTGATTGATTTATTCACTGAATTTTCCTCTGATGTACTTCTCAATAAAACTTCTTTTCGAATTTTTCTTCACATTTTTTTTACTTCGCCTCTTTTGGAAATTTGTTTGAATTAAGTGAAAAATTCTTTGAAAGTCAGGCAGAAAATTCGCAAATATTTGTTTTAACGTTTTCTACAATTTTTTGAAAATTTTATGAGATTTCGTAAAAATTTAATCAGAGAATGATACAAATTTACTAATAGGTATTTTGGATTTTTTTCTTATCAAACTTTCTAAAAAATAAAAATAAATAAAAAAATTTAAAAAAAAGATCGAGATAGGTATAAAAAAATGAACAATGTTGGAAAAAATTAACTGTATTTAGGGAAATCGAAAAAATCAAAAGTGCCAAAAAAGGAATGATATTCAATTTTTTCCTTTTTTTAAAAATAAAACAATGTTCAAACAAAAAAAAATCAACAGATACCTAATTCTAATATAAATGAAATACTCGTATCACAAATCAATTTTATTTAAAATATACCCATATATTTTTTTTCAAATCAAAGTTCTGTTGATCAGAACGTCAATTCGTATAATTTCAATTCATATTTACGGCAAACTGAGTAGGCAAATTAACGTACATCATTTTACCATTTCTACTGGAAATCAAGTAGGCAACTTATTATACTCATATGTTCTTCGATAGTTTGGGTTCGCCAGGTGCGGGCTTGTATAGAATTTTTTTTTTTGCCAACTCCATGACACAAAGCGATTTAAACTCACAAATTTAAGTTTACTCAAAAATTGGGTTTTTTCGCCTCAAAATTATTACTTGAAAAGTACTACAGTTCTACGGTTAAATTATGATTTTTTGTAAATTTTTTATTCTAATTTTGTTGAAAATTTGTGAAAAATTTACAAATACCGTGATTTTTTTTTATTGCTGGCATTTTGTGAAAAATTCTTTAAAAACTTAGTACAAAATAATAACATTATTCCAAGATTTTTTGAAATTTTCCTCGCTCGCAGAATTTCGAAAATAATTCTGATATTCTGTGATTTTTTATTCAAAATGGTTCAAAATTGGTGAAAAATTGACTGACATTTGGGAATTTTTTTGTTCGTTTTTTGAAAAACTGGCTCAAGTTCTGAGAATTTTTTTTTGTTGAAAATTTTGCAAAAAAGGTCACTGATACTCATATTCATACTTGTATTTCATCATTAGAAAATTTATTTCACTTCACCATGTTACAATTTTCTGAAAATCTGTATTTTTTAGGGAAAGCCTTCGAGGCAGAAAAATTCATGTTTCTCAGACGTCACAAATCATTTTTCGCGTCTTTCTCAAGCTTCTGAATCAAAAAAAAAAATTCTGGCATTTTTGCAAAATTCTTTTGTTCTGTAGTTTTGTAAAAAAGAAAAGAAAATCTCTGAAAATTTTGCAAAAAATAACTAATTAGGTAATATTTTGTGAAAAATTTACTAGCATTGTATAAAAATTCGTAATGACAATTTTTTTTTGAAATTTTCTAAAATTTTGTTTAAAAGAACTGACACTTTAGAAACAATTTTTTGTATCAAGTATTTCAAAAATTCTATAATTTTTTTTTAATTCATTCGAGAAAGAATTTGTTAGACACCCTGTACCTATATCAGTGGTAAATGCTCATTTGAACGTAAAATTGTTCTCCTCCTCCCATCCCTCCACCTCCATCAACAATATTTCAACGCAATAAAAAACAAAACGTATAAAATCAATCCGAGACGGTTAAAAATTTACGTTCGACATTGTGAAAAAATTAAATTCCAACATTATCTGATTTTTGCGAAAAGTTTAGGCATTTTTCTAGGATGTTTTTTCGTCCTTAACGTTTAACGCAATTCTGCGATTTTTTTTTCTCGCTCTTTTTCTCAGCCAACCGAGTAAAGTTTTCCAAAATATAAATCAAACAGGCGAAATAGTCGAAGAAATAATAAACGAGTTGTCGTAAATATGATATATCCTTGAGAACATGCCACAAACGAGGTTTCCTTTTTTTCCAGCCTCTATGCCGCTACAACGCTTCTCCCCTGGCGCCCGCATTTACTAACCTAGCGAAATGTAATTCTGTTTTTTAGTGATTTACTTATATCCTTTGAGGCTTTTCAATACATTTGATGGATATGTGCTTTGATGCAATATTCGAGTGGTAATAATCTTTTAAAAGCATTTTTACCGCGTACGTATTTTTCATCTCGTATAAAATATTCTACACTATGTACTCGATAACGTGTTTAATTTTTGCGGCTTGGAGAAAGAAAAGAATGGAATTCGTACTCCGAATTTGGGAGAATTTCAGACGCTTCGCGCCTCGATAGAATTTTATTTGCCGAAATGCTCTTCGTATTTTTCTTTAAAATCGACTATGGAAAATTTCAGCGAGTTATTTATCTGGGAAAAAATTCTCCAAGTCGAATATTTGAATAAAAATTCAACTCGAGAGTTGTGCCTATTTTGAACGTAATAAGTTGATTTTTTTTTGTTAGACGTTTCAACATGACATTTTGAATAAAAAAATAGTTTTTCAAATTAACTTTATTGGTACTCGAGACTTTCTTTTGTATAAATGCTCGCTGTTAGGTGAATAGAAAAGTTACTTTGTAGATCAATTTTGTTGGTTATTTTGATAATGAGAGGAAGAAAAAACACTCGTTTTAATGATTATTAAAAAGTCCAGGTACATATTTTACGAGTCATGTAGAAGAGTTTTTTTTTTTTTTCAACTCGAGAACGTTTCGAATTCGAGAAAAAATGGACATGGTTGTGGAAATGAAAAAAGTATAGGGTAAAAGTAGATTCACACATTTTTGATCTTCCATCCGTGTTTTGCTCGTAAACGAAGAATAAAAGCTCCAAATCATATATTTCCTTTACGTTTCCAAGTGGGAGTACATTGTAATACGAAATGAAACCGTCAGAAAGGTATATCTCACATCATCAGTCATCAGCGCCGCTACGACAATTGCAATTTCCTCGAAATTAAAAAGCATTACAGCGACGACGCAATGTAACATTTGGCTTACAAGATTAGTTCATTTCACTTTGATACATTGTCGAGGCCGTCAGCAGGTGAGGCGATACGTTCATCAGGTGCATTTAGGTACATGCATGTCGTTTAAAACCACCACTGCGTTTCCGACGAGCATTATTCACAAATGCAACACAGCATGATTTGTTTACCAGACTACAAAGGGTAGTGTTACATAGATGGAAGCACCGGAGGCAGGTATGTTTATGGTAACACATTAAAGAGGTTAAACGTATATACGCGTTCCTGTATCATTTCACTTTATATACACGTTTCCTTGACCAAAGAAACGCTCGATGGGGAATAAGAATTTCGAAAAGGATACAAGTCGAATTGAGGTAATTATAATGACTAGGGTTGTTGCTGTCTATTGTAGTCGATTCATTTTCCAAAAGTAACAGGGACGAAGATTCAGTCAATTAAAAGTTATAATCGATTAATCGGAATCGATTAAATTTAAAACCTACAATCGAATTTGAATTCTAATTAGTGAATGAGCTGAACTATTATTTAAAATTGCTAGGTACTTAAAAATGGGCAAATATGCATTATGATTTTTTTTTTTTTTTTCAAAAATATGCTCTTGCTCACCGAAAGTGTGCGATCGTCCCAATACAAAAGTTTATACAAATTATATAGGATTGTAGGTATTTGTGTAAGAGAATAAATAAAAGTGAAGTGAAAAAATTCCCTCAGAAAAAAATTGACAAAAAAGATTATTAAATTTTTTTCGGCAAATCAAAAATTCTATAAAAAATTTTATTAATTCACCTTTTAACAAAAAAAAAAGTCTTTTGATATTTTCTTGGTACAAAATATTTAAAAAATAAAGAAATTCACACAAATGAAAACAATGAAAAATTTTCTTTAAAAATTCAAAAATTCTACCAAAAATTTTTCCAAAGTTCACAAAAAAAATTCATTGGAAAAATTTAAAAGTTCTATCAAGAAATGTTTTAAACATATTTATTTTCCAGTAAATAAGTGTAAGCACAAAGGAAAAATTCACAGAAAATTATAGTTTGAAAACAAAAATTCTATAAAACAAATGTTAAAAGATGTTTTCACATGAGGAAAATTAATTCAACAATACGTGTTTGAAAAATATTAATTTGCAAAGAAAAAAAATAGCAAAAAATTCGCAGAAAGGATTTATTTCTAAAATTTTTGCTGGAAAAAATTGAAAAATTTTATCAAAATTAAAAAAAATTCCAATAAAATTAACAAAAATCCTTTCAATTTATAGACTGCACTTATTTAAAAGTCATTTCAGAGCACAAAAAATTCTCAAAAAAAAAAAAAAACGAAAACGAAAATATTTTTAAAATACCTATACCTACCTATCAAAAAATCATTTCAAGCACTGTTTTTTGATGCAAAAATTTTTCTAAAAAATTGCAAAAGAATACTACTTTATTTGAAAATTTTGAAAAAATAATCAATTAATCACAATCCTATCAAGAAGTTATTTTAACATTTTTACAAAAAATTCAAAAATTATCTGAAATTTTTTTTTCAAAGGGTACTTTATTTCTTGGCATAAAAATTTCAAAATCCGATAATTTTTGTTACACAAGAAATTCTTATTGAAAATTGTTTTAAAAAAATTGAAGATTCCTTAAAAAAAAAAACAGAAAATGAAACATATTTTTGTGAAATTTTTGTAAAAAAAACACATTCAAAATCTTTTTTTTTTTTTTTGAAGAAGTACCTATATTTTTACACAAAATAATTTCAATGTTTAAAAAGTATTTTTTCGCACCCCGAAGTAATGAGGTCATAACATAACTCAAACAAACTACGTAAACTTATTATTTTTGAATTATGACCTTATGAATTCTTGATTTCTTTTTTAAGAAAAATTATTGAAAAATTTCCTTTTTTTTTTTTTTTTTTTTTTTTTTTTTTAAATAATTTCTTGGTCAAAACACACTTCCAGAAAGTGTGGTATCACTCTTGAAAAAAAATTATTTCAGAAAGAAAAAGATGAAATTTTTTTTCAAGTTCAAAAATTTTATCAAAAAAAATTTCAAACATGGTTCACAAAAAATTCTCTTTTACAGAATTTATGATAAAATTCAAAAACTCATTCGAAGGGAGTTAAAAAAATATTTGTTGATACAAAAAATTTTTGTAAAGAAGAGTTCAAAAATCCAATCAAAATTTTCAATAAATGTTTGAAAGTTATTTCTTGGTAGAAGAAATTCTCTTGAAAAAAAAAATCTTAAATGGAATAATTTTACTAGGTAGTCTCTGTGAAAAAAAAAATATTTAAATCGCAAAAATTGCAGGAATGTTAAAAAGAGTATAAAAAAAATAGCACCAATTTACCTGAAATACTTCTCAATATTTTTTTTATTATTCTTTTGCAGAAAATCGTTGTCAAGTTTTGCAAAATTGACAAAAATGAAAAAAAAAATCCTAAAAATTATATTTTAAAGTGGTGAAAAATATATAAAAAGGAACGGCAATTTTTCAAATTTTGTCCAACTTTTTAAAAAATTCTTGTTCAAATCAAAAATAATTTTCTAAAAAAAACTCCAGTTTCTTTTCTTATCTTCGGTATTTGAGAACATCTTTAATTTATTTCCAGTAAAAAGTTCAAAAAATCATGAGAATAAAGAAAAATTGCAATTTTGCAGTTGAAAATGTAAAAAAAAAATTATTTGAAAAAAAAGTTTGGTCAAATAATCTCGATAAATTTTTTTAACAAAAAACTTTGAAAAAAATTATAGCGAAAGAATCTTTAAATTTTGTTCTTGGAATCTTCTTCAAACCAATATTTTTTCTGATTTTATTGGATTTTTTTTTGTATCTACGAATAGACTTCTGCTGTTCTGCTCATAATTTTGAAAAAATCGTTAAAGCGTCAATTCTTTTGTAAATTTGTCTAAAAAAATTGTTTAAACGACTTTTCAATTTTTTGTGATTTTAAAAATTGAAAATTGCCCAATTAGGCTGTATTTATTTATTTTTTTTAAATTTACTCATGCGATGTAAAATAATTGTTTTGAATGGTTTCAATAAAAAATTCGTAATTTCATTTAGATTAAATTTACTTATTCTGATTTTTTTTTTGAAAAAGATTTCTTTTAAAAAAGTAGGTATCTCAGGCATGAACAAATTTTCTTGACAAAAATTTCTGTCAAATTAAATTTTGCTAAAAATGTAATTTCTTCAGAGACATTTTTTCCTCATCAGAAAAATTTCCTCGAACTAAAATTGAGAAAAAAAAATCAAATTAAATCGTCCAAAATTTTTCGAAATTCTGTAAGAAGTAGGTAATTTCTCAAGATAAAATTTCTTCCATCGATCTTCAAAAATAGACTGGAAAATTGTATAAAGCTTGGAGAACTTTTTATAAAATCGAACAATTAACGTAAAAATATCAATTCTTTGGCACGGAAGACGATAAAAAGGTACACATCGTGTATACCTATTGAATTGGTAACCGAATAGGTACATAAAAGACCACATTCGCTAACAGAACAATATAAGAAAAACATCGAACCGTATAGCGATGAAGTGAAAAAAGCAAAGAAAATTGAAAAGAGGTCCAACAAATTGATTGGGAGGCAACCGGGATCGAATTTCAATCAACGAACGTGTCAAATTTAATAGTTATAAGAGATAGTATGGATGAGTTTCGTACGTGTTCGAGGAACTTTCTCGATGTATGAGAATTTTTATACATGTTGCGTATACGTATTCTCAGTATTCCGAGTCTCGCTGGTGTAATGGCTTCATTAAAGTTTATGAATATGCGAATACACGATAGTATCGGTTCGGGAATCGGGATTTGGGATACGCTGCGCAGTAATTAGTTTTAAATGGAATGTTGCGCAGGGTATGGTATGGCAAATAGCAATCGCGTTACTTGAGATGTTTACTAGGGTATCAAGTCGGGAGGTTAATTAGTAAATACTTCGAGTGCATATATGCATGTATGGCGTTTCGGTTTGGTATGTAAAATCTTAATAAGTTGACGATTTAATGGTTTTGTAAGTTCGCAGCGCTGGTTTTGCTACATTTTAAATGTCGCTGCTTCACTCGCGACGTGATTAAGTAAGTCATCTGAACTGAAGTCGTGTTGAGTAATCGTAGATTTGAAATTAAGTCGCTCGTATAGTGGTAATAAAAAATGCTAATTTAGTTTTATAACTAATCAGCGAAAAGGATCGTGGAAAGTTGTACAAAGCAAGGATGATTTTTCATATTCGTGCATATTGCGACCGTCTTTATTTGTACATACGAAAACTTGCAACTTATACAGGGTGTCCCGGTTCAGAGTAAGCAGACTTGAGATTTGGATACAACCGAGTGCCACTAACAAAAGGCTAATGTTCACTAGGGTGGGTCGAAAATCAAAAATTTTTTGATTTTTAAAATCCAATACCGCGGAAAAGTTTTGTCTAGGTGAGACATGAAAAATAAAAATATAATCAATCAAATAATATCTTCCGATCAAATTTTTAAAAATTTGCAAAAAATCAAAATTTGAAAAAAAAATCCAAAATGTTAAAAAATGGGTTTTATGCCGTTGGTTGGCAAGTATTATCATCGTTATTAATATTTTTTGGAAAGAAAAATCCAGAATTCATCAGATCATCGCATTTATGAGACATTAAAAAAATGTTTGTATTGGAAAAAAAATTTGTAATTAAAATGGGTTTAACATACACAGTTGTGCCCAAAAAGACAATTTACGACGATTTTCCATCTTTACCTTCATTTACAGGAACCATCATTTTCCTCATTTCCTTCAATTTTTCGTAGTTTTTAAAAAATTCTCATGGGTACGAAAAAAAAATGAAAAATCGCTGTAAAATTGTCTTTTTGGGCACAACTGTGTATGTTAAACACTTTTCAATCGCATTTTTTTTTTTCAATTTTTAATCTATTTTTTTCATTTTTTTTTTAAATGACTTTTTTTAATGTCTCATAAATGCAATGATCTGAATATATCAAATCTGGTTATTCTGAACCGGCCGGGACACCCTGTATACGTATAAAAGTTAGATGCCATGCCGCAACAATGTAGTATGCCATAATACGAGTATAAGAATTCTACTACGTCGCATGTTGGGCTATACAACTTGAGCCAACTTTATTTCTACTCGTTCAACATCTATTGAAAAAGTTAGTTATTAGAGAACGCGCCGAAATAAGCGTCTTTTATCTCAATTATATTATAAAGTTAGCGTTGTGATTCTTGAGTGCGCCATTCCGAGTGTAGGAACATTTATCGATGTAAGTATTTGAATATACGACATGATGGCGGTGGCAGCTCGATTTTAGATGTTCGTTGTTTGAATTGTTGAACAGGGTGTCTCGTATAAATTTGGCGAAAATTTTCAAAATCAGATAACGTAGAAAATTCCAAAGATCAAAAATGCACCATTGGGTTGGGTTTTAACGAATTATAATCTCTTGAGAAAAAAAAAAAAAAAGAACATGGCAATGTCACTGTGCTGAAAGTTGAAAATTTTGGAATTTTATACCAACATAACATCAATTTTGCGACGCCAAAAGTACGGAAGATATTATTAAATTTTTTTATAAATTGTGACAAAATATCTCATTGGTAAGTCGGAGAAGAATTTTTTCGAATTGAAAAATTCCAACGTTTTATATTTGACTTGGTATTCAATTTTCTTTTTTCATTTTTTCGATTTTCACTTCTTTTCAATTTAGAAAATTTTGTTTACTATTTGATTTCAATTTATTAATTTTTTTAAACAACTTTTAAAAATATTTTTGTATTGATTTTTCAATAAAATTTTCTACTCTACTTTTTTAATTTTTGTAATTCACAATTTTGATTGAATTTCTAATTTTTTCAATTTTTACTTTTCCCAGATTTTTTTTCAGTTCATTTTTTTCATTTTACAGATTTTTATCTGTTTTTCAGGTTGAAAAATAAAATATAAATTTGCAATTTTTCACTCCACATGTTTTTTTTTCAATTTTTACGACTTATGGATTTAAAAAAATGTTATTATTCAATTTCACTTCAATTTTTTTTTAAATTTACAGCCAATTTATTTTAATTTTTACTTTCCTTCAATTTTCTCATTTTTTCATTTTTTAAAATAATAAATTTATTTCATTTCGCAATTTATCCTAGACCTATTTTTTCTCCATCGAGTTTTTTTCATGATTTAAAAATGTAGTTAACAAGTTTCATTTCAATTCGTTCCTACTTTTTCAATTTTTCACAGTTTCTTTTTATTCTACCTACAAATTTTTCTCGGATTTATTATTTTTCTGATGTCTGTATATCTTTTCCAAACTGAAAAATGTAGCTTAGAAGTTTTACTTCAACTCCTAATTTTTTCAAATGTTTTATTATTCGCTAATAAACGGATTCCCCTTCCAAGTTGACTTAAATTTCTTTAGCGTAACTGGACCTCGCTTAATTCGGTTGTGCCAGTTTCAGGGGCAGTAACTTGGGATTTCTGGGGTATTTTTTCGATAGCACGTTCAGTTGATTGAATAAGTATGAGAATGATTTTTCATCTCCCAAAAAAATTAAAAAATATTTTTAATCCAAAATTTTTTTTAAAAACTTTCACCAAAAAAGTTTTAAAAAAATTATTTCAAAAATTGAGATTTTTTTTCAAAAAAGTTGAAAGAGATAAAAAATTTAGAAATTTTTGTACCTATATTAAAAAAGTTGAACGATTTTTTCTTCAAAAAAAAAAAAAAAAAAAAAAAAAAAACCCCAAGAAATTGAGAGGCATTTTTGTTCCAAAAAAATGAAGTTCTATTACACAGACCCTCCTCCACCCCCCCCCCCCCCCAATGAAAAAGATTTTACTTCAAAATTCAAAAAAAAAAAATTATCCCCAAAAAATTACAAATTTTACTTGTACCAAAAAAATTGAGATTTTTTCTTCAAAAAAATAAAAAATAATAAATGAAAATAAAACAAATGGAAATTTTTTTTTTCAAGAAATGAAAGGACTTTCTTCTTTCCAAAAGTTGGTCAAAAAAATTATAAATCTATTTATTCTGCCTCTAAAAAAATGAGATGTTTTTTATTCCAAGAAATTTCAGTATTTTTTCACAAAACGTTGATAATTTTTATATTGGTTTTAAAAAAGTTGAGGGATTCGTTTTCTAAAAAATTGAACAAAAAAGTTTTCTCTATGGAGCATCTAAGAATACATTTGACCAAAAATGAGCGTTCATTGGGGGGGGGGGGGCGAATATATTGGTTTTCTGAGGTTTTAGATATGACTGAACTTGACAAAAATCCGAAAAATTCTGAATATCCCCTGAGCGATTTGAAAATTTCAAAGTCGTTTTCGACGTCATTTAGAGGGGTCGAAAAAATATGAAAAAATTTCCCAACACTACCCTACAGTTCTTATATCCATATGCCGAGTTTGGTAAAAATGGATAGAAAACTCACAAAGATCAAATTCGACGAAGGTAGGTAAATCTAGTTAATTTTATTTCAACGCCAACTCGTGTCAACTATTTTTTTTTTCAACTTTTTGAAAAGTCATTCACCTCGAACCTCTTTTCAAATTCGTCCAAGTGTACTCATAAACAAAAAATAGAGTTGAAATATGAAAAAATTTGTCATACTTGTGATCGTACTATAATATAACCTAAGTAAAATTTCACAAAGCCTACGAATAAACCACGTAGAGCTGAACCCTTTTCGGTGTTATTGACAATAAACATACTCGAGTTGGAGAATACCACCTCGCGATGGTGTGATGAGATCAAGACCACATAGGTTTAGGTTCTACTCGAATACCTAACAAGAAGAAAAAAGGAAACTCTTCAAACATATCCTCGTCAGATAATATCTATCAATCCCTGGAGCATGCTTGAAACAAAAAATAAACCTAAAAACCTAAAATACAAAAAAGACAATATACCAATCGCAAGGGGTATTTTTTGACCACGTCATCGAATATACTTTATACGCACCTATGTTATTCCACATTCAAGAAGAAAAAAATTGCAAAACCAAAGTATACCTAAAACTTGAACGAAAAATCAGAATATCTACGCAATGATTGGAAACTCGAGGTGCTTTGATTTTTCAAACCGACGACGATTTTTTACCCTTTTGAAATTGGGTAAAAGGTGTAATGGCTACATCCACAATTCCACATACTTTCGTATAAGTATCATCCTATAAAAAGAAGATTGATTCATTTTGCTAAAGATAATGGTATAAGAGAGTCTCGCCTCGTCCAATTTATTCCGTCGATAAATTGCCATTTTCATCGCCTTCGCTTTATGTACGAGATTCTCTATGCTATACTTGGGCATTGCTGTGACTTCGGTAGGAGCAGAGGGGAAGTTCTTAATAAAATCAATATGGTAACGTGCCGAGGAGTCTGAGGAATTACAATACGGTTGAAACTTGGCGTAGTTTTACTCCTTCTTTTCTTACTGGCTATAAAATGGTCTGAATTTTTGTTTGGAAAGTTGTACGTTTGTGTTGGGTTTACAAAAGGAAGGGGACGCAGACGGGGCAGAGAAGGTAGCAAACGTACGATGCTGTATGTGCATTGTTGAAAAGCACAAATATCACATGGTAAGTGAATTCATTACACGTATGCGATCATTTTAAAAATTTCCTCACACGTGGAAAATAAATATTACAGAAACGAGATAAAATTGATTTGTTGGATTAACCTGAATTTTGCATCTTTATAAGTACTTATCAAAACGACGTGTTGTTGTTGTTCGCATCACAAGTCGAGGCGAAGGGAAAAAAACCACATACGCTTCGATGATTGTAAATTCGCTAAAAATATCGATATAGTTGCCCGTATGCATCCATCATTTAGGACGTGATGGCGAATGAATAGCGATGACACGCGACGCGACATTTTATAATACACGCGTGTTATCCACAAGAATTTCTACGTACGCACAACTTCGACGATATAGAGGTATTTTACGCTTTAATAATTTTGATAAATGGTACGAGAGCTTCTGTGTTCGCGTTTGGGTTCAGTTCAACGCGGTCGTGTTCTTCTCTTTCGAAATGAAATATTCGATTATTGAATTCTAATTTCGAACTTGTTAAGAATGAATATACCGAAGCCGAAGCCGAAGCCGAAGCTAGCTTGAGTATTTCACAATGTTTCAAAGGTGTATAAAATTTATGTTAATACGTTGTAGGTTATAGCTTTACCATGTAAGAGAAATTTTTTTTAGTTAAATTTCAACTCGTACGTTATCGTCGGGCTGAATTTACAAACAGTTACCTCCTGCGAACATATGAGCATAATCGATGGTGTCATCAGTGGCGTCACGAGGTGATACGCAGAGGGGATTAAACTCAAAATTTCACCACTAATTTTCCTATATTTTTCAAATTTTCCCAAATTTTTTCGAAAATTATCCATTTTATCCAACTTTTTTCAGAAATTTCTTGTGCTGGGGGAGGTGCTAAGACACCCCACTCCTCCTCATCGTCACGACGACTAGTGTCTAGTTTACTCAATTTGTTTACATAGTGGTGGATCATTTTTGTTCAATTTTATCAAGTCCAAAACTACATAGATAGTTGATATTCAAAATTAAGAGGGGTGGGAGGGGTCCAAACGAAATTTTAGTGATGACCAAAATTATTTTAAAAACTTCAAGCTACAACTTTTGTTTGAAAATTTTATCAATTGAACTCCTACCTTCACCAGTTTTTAATATTACAACTATCTAAGTCATATTATGCAAAATTAGAGGGGAGGGGAGGGGAGGGTCTAATCGAAAATTTTATAATAACAAAAATTATTTCTAGGACTTCAATCTACAACTTTTGTATGAAAATTTTTTCAATTTGCCCCTTCCTCTCCTCTCCTCTAATTTTTTAATTAGTATTTTCGGAATGCTGTGCAAAATCAGCGGGGAGGGAGGGGTCTAATTGAAAAAATTTTCAAATGAAAGTTGTAGCTTGAAACCTTGGAAATAATTTTGATTACTACAAAAATTTTGATTAGACCCCTCCATCCCCTCCAATTTTGAATATCAACTATCTCTGTAGTATTGGACTTGGTAAAATTCGATGCACCTCCATGTAAATACAAATTGACTAAACTAGGCAGTAGACACTGGTGTCACGTCGTCACGCCTCTGACTGTCATTCAGTTTTGTCGATTATAAAAGAAATAAATTCAATTAGGTATTCAAGAACACCCCATATTTTACTTAATTGGTTGAATTTTCAATTTTATTATTTTTAAGTTCGATTTTTTTTTCAAGTTTTAATTTGAAACAATATTTGAGTCTTTTCATCAAGACAACCTTGGCCATTCGTCAACTCTGATTCAGTAGAAATTTGGCTCACTGAAAGAGAATTACACTCAGACTTCAGAACCAAATTTTGAGCTCCTAAAGTGATTTTTGGTGAATTTTTGAAAATGGCGAAAATAGTCTCTGGAGGCTTTAGCAAAAGTTGAATTTTCTCAAGGGCATTGGAATCCCTCCAGATGGCATTGTAATCAACACCACGTTAGATAAAAATTTAATTCAGCGTTAGGGTAATCGATTAGCACAGTTGAAACTAAAATTCGAAAATCTTGAAAAATCAAATTTTGCTGCAGACTTCAGATCACTTCGAAAATAGACGCAATCAAATCTGGGATCGACTTTAACCAATTTTAAAAATTTTATCTCAAAATTTACAATTTTTGTAAAAAAAATTATTTCCTTACCAATGAACTATTTTTTACACTTTTAAAAATTCGTAAAAAATCAAAAATTCAACTTTCGAAGCTCAATATTTGGTTCTGAGATCTAGGTGACATGACATGCTGTACTTATAAGTGAGACAAACTTCTGCATAGTCCGAGTTGACGATTTGTAAAATTTGTAAGAGAATTTTTCGTTTCAACGAAATATTTTCAAACATTTTTTTGAAATTATTTTTTTATTTTTTATTTTAGAAATTTTTCACATACCTCCTACTTTTTTGATTTTTAGAATCTTCAGTAGGAAATAAATAATATTGCAAAATTACTTCCAATAGAATCAAAGACGAAATTTCAAAAAAAAAAATAATAATAAAAATAAAATGGATTAAATAAAATTTGTAAAAAAAAAAAAAAAACGTTCTATCAACATTTTATTCAAGATGTTGGAAACTTTGAACAATATAAAAAAATCGTGTTCTATCATAAATGATGTTTTCAACATTTCAACGATGTTTTGTAAAGCTGGCAACAAGTTTTGCGATAATTTGTGGGTACAAATTCTTTTTTAGCAATTTTTTTTTCAAAATAAATATGTACGTACTTGAAACTTCAAAATGCTTTTTTTTTTTTTTAAATGAAAATTTTACGTTCGTATGCAATAAATTTTTATAAATCACTACCTACCTAATTCTTTTTTTTTTAAATCTACATACTTCCAAAGCTCTCGCCTCAAAACTCCCATCAGACGGTGCAAATCGCGCCGAATTATAAGAATTTTATTCTCATTTCTTCATGGACAAGATAAACCCTCTCTCGAAGCAATCTGCATTATCGAATTTCGACTAAATCCAATCACATTAATCAATTAACGGAAACCCTTTGGAAAAAAATTATCAACGAATCAGAAAAGGACGAGAGTCGGAAACTAATAAGCATCTCGCGCAGATACCGCGATGGGAAAACGAAAAAGTATAAAATCGTGACGAAAATTTCAATGAAAAACGGGCCATTTTGCTGGCAGTCTTAGTTTAGAGTGGCAAATACGTGACGTTTCCAAAGGATTACGCGATTCCTTAAACTTTATATACCAATGTTTGGTCTATGGTCTTCTTTCTTAAATCGTAGAATAAAGAAGGAAAAAAATTACCGATCATTTTCGTATGTGAACTTTGACAATTGAAAGGTCAACGTGGGCATTAGTCAGATGGGGGGGGGGGGGGGGGTGTGTGTCTAAATTTTCTTGGAATTTTTTTGGAGTCAGCATGAAAAAATTTCTCATTTCATGAAGTAAAAAAGGAAATAAGTTTTAAAAAAATCCTTCGATTTCTGAGGAAAAATAATAACTTTTATTCGTATATCAATCCCCCTCCCAATCTGACTACTGCCCAAGCGCCCACGTTGATCTTTCAATTGTCAAAGTTCACATACCTACGAAAATGCCTTTTAGCACATCTTATTTCTTATAAAAAATTTTGAGCTTTCGAAATAACCTCAATTTTTTAGCAAAAAATCGTGTTTTTTAAAGAAAAAATCTCTTGTTCTTATGGTGAAAAATCTCACTTGAAAAATTCTCAATTTTTGAGGGTAAATAATATTTTTTATATTTTTTTGTATTCAACTTTCTCAGAAGAAAAAAATGCTCAGTCTCTTACTTTTTTGGAGTCGACGTGAAAAATTTATATTTTTTTGAAGTAAATAAATACATTGCTAAAAAAAATATTTACCTATATTTTTGAGAGAAAAATTCTTCAATTTTTGTCCAATTTTTATTAAAAAAATTTTAAAAAATTTTTATACTTGCTAGAAAAATTTAAAAATTATTTGGGATAATTTTTTTTTTTTAATTTGGGAAAAAAATCAATTTTATATTGAAAAAAATCAATTTCAAATTGAAAAAAATCATTAAGTAATTTTTTTAAGTAAAAAATCTCCTAATTTTTGGGAGGAAAAAAATTTAACTTTGAGGAGGGGGAACTTCTCATTTTTTTGGAATAAGAAAACCTCAGTTTTTTAATGGAGAAATTTTTTTTCATTTTCAACATCACAAAATTTTAAACTGGACAATTGGATACCCTTTTGGAAATAATTGAGATACACTATGGGTATATTATCTCTTCAACATGGATGGCGAGTTGTCATTCGAGAAATAAAACGTGTGTATCGTGCATAATTTCGAGGGATTCGCTGACGTCTGACCACACCGCATCGACCAAAAATTCCCTTTTATTGCAAACGTTTCAAAATGATCGACTCGCTAGATGATACGAATTAAATTAACCAACTGTCTAATACCACAAAGATTAATCAAAATCCCGATTCGAGCACTCGTATTCATACATTTATAAATACAACTGACACATCACGTAGTTATACGACAAAAATTTGACTTTTTATCTTAACGTATTATTCGTTGACGTATCGGTTCATGGAGTCGGCGAAACGAAATTTTCACTCCATATAACACATCAACTCGAACAAACAGCTCGTACCCGGCATCGCATCTATCGTCAAAAGCTCACATAACCGCAATCGCAAACACGAATTTCATCTTATCTCGGATAATTAGATTTTCAACCTGATGCATACACTGTTCCCCGCGACCACCAAGCAAAAGCTGTACAGATTGGATGCAGCACAACATACGTAGGTAAATTGTTTACAATTTATTTCGTACCACTTCCAACAGTCCCAACTCGACGTGACCTCATACATGAAAAGCTTCTCAATACATTTGCAAGCTTTCCGAAAAAAGTACTCAAAGTCTACTCCTCTAATGACAGCGACTCGTTCGTTATCTGTACAACTCTATGCTACGATATAACGTGCAAACGTTCGTTTCAAGTTGTACCTAAAATGTCGCTCAGCCGAACACCTCGCACAGAGAGCTCTTTCATTCGAAAGAAATAAGCTTTCGAGCAAACGAAGGCTACTTGAATTTCTAATTTCTTCGAAAAGAACAACTTTAATTAAATTTTGTATCGCGAAATTAGCGCTCGAAAATAAGTTTTTCAACGGTATGTTCGGCACGTGAAAGCTTTTAAAGACGACACGACAACATCGTGCCCCACACCTTTTACCTTAATAACGTACCCACTATATTTTAATCCTAGCTAACACATTATTCTTTACATATCGTATGCACGTACATGCCCGTGTACTAATCTCATCTTTCCCTACTTAAACGTCAAAATCAAAAGACACTGTCTGTCTCATCATGAAATTAAAGTTTTGTTAAAATTTTCATCAACTGCTGTAAACATCACGTGCAGTGTTGCGTTATCGTTCAAATTCTACACAAAAAGTAACATGATTGCATATGATAGGTACAAGATGAACTGAAACGTTTCAAAAATGTGTCGTCGACATTCATTCCAAATTGAATCAACTTTAAAAATTTCAGAAAATTTTGAGACGAAAATTGATTAGAATTTTTTTAAAAGTTATAAATGTTATAAATTATAATTTTATTTCCATTTTTTTTTCAAGGCCAAAATTCATTAGAAGTTCTTTCAGTAAATTTTTCAAAATTTATAATTTACCTATTGACATTTTCAGCTTTTTCACTTCCAGATTTTTTTTTCAAAATTGTACTCGAAGAAATTTTTCAAAAAATGTTCTTTGATTTGATTTTAAAAAAATAGTTTTTCTACAAAATGCAAAAAAAATATTTCATCAAAACTAAATCAAAAATTGTACAAACCAAACTTCAAACCATCGTTTTTCATCAAAATTTAGGGGGGGAAATTAGGTAGGTAGTAGGTACGTTAAAAAAAATGAAAAATTCGATACATTAAAGAAATGGACTAAATTGTAAAAAAAAATGTGTTTTTATGATAAATAGGTACCTAAGTAGTTATCTGTTTTAAAAAATAATAAAAAAACCTGTTTTCAGCAACATTTTTGAAAATGTTTTTCAATAATATTCAAAATCTGAATTAAAAACGGTTTTAAAAGAATTTCGAGAAGTATCGATACAAACAAAATTTGAAAAAAAAAGTTTTTCATAAGAAATCGATTTCAATAATTGGGGGAAAATTTTTGAACCTTTTAAACATCTATTTTTCATCATAATTTGGAAATAATTGTATTGAAAGAAAAAAATTGATTTTTAAAAAATCTTAATTTCAAATATTTTTACGTTTTTTCCAAGTTTTGATAATTTCAAAATCCTAAGAAAAAAAAACTCTGACGCATTAATGCGTCAGAAAAGCTGATTTTTTAAACTATTATTTTATCAATTATCATTATTAAATATTATTATTTATTCATTTCAAATCAATGATTTTCACCAAAATATTTTTTACTCACATTATTATTTATCAAAAATAAATAAAATTTTATTTTTCTTAGGTAATAACTTTAATATAATTATTTTAAAATTTAAAAATTTTCCAAAAAAAAGTAATAAAAAAATACCTATTAATTTCAATTTATTTTTATTGTTAGGTACCTATTATTTTTTTCGTTTTATAGATTGGTCTTCTTTGTCAATTTTACTCACTTCGATTCAAATTAAGTAGATAAGTATAATTTTAAAAAAATATATTTCAAATTTTTTTAATAATTTTTTTTTACCAAAATTTATACAATTTATTTTCATTTGAAAAACCAAAAAATAACGAAGTTTCATCGTGTTTCTTTGAACTCCAATAATTATTTTGAAATTATTATTTTTTTTCTTTTTCAATTTAATTTATTATTTTCTCAGAAATTTTCAAAATGTTTATTTTGTATAATTTAGTCTCTCTAAAAATATGATATTTTTTCAATTTTCTCCAATCCACAAACTTTTATTTCATTTAAAATTTTAATCATTTTAAAGTCACTTCTTTCAATAAGTTTCCTTTTCATTTTCCTTATTATTAATTATTAGGTATGAATAAAAGCGGTGAATTATTTCTTAATGGGCAACACTGATCAGCGTTTAGATCGAGTAAATCGAGCTAATAAAATTTGATGCATTTTTTTTATAATGCCTAGCATATTTAAATAAAAAATGATATGATGTCGACGCGGTGCTCGTCGACGTCGACGTCTAAAGAGGGGAGAAAAGTTTAATTTTTTTCGACCTGAAATAAAATGCTAGGCAAAATATTCTTTCGATTAATGGATTAAATTGGTCTAATTTAATTCTGACCATTTCTTCCCAAATAATGCGTAGTAATGATCCAAAATTGCCCAAAAACAATAGGGTTCTATTCTACATGGTCCCCGACCTACCATTAAAATTTGAATTAAATCGGTCCATTAGAACGAGAGTTATCGCGCGGACAACATTCAGTACATAAATAAATACATACATAAATACATATCGCAAGAAATACCAAAAAAATCGGAAATCAAAACTAATAGCTGATTTTGAAAAAATCAGCTAAAAAGTAAAAGCTGTTTTTCAACAAACATTTAAAAAAAAATTGTCATCAATTTTTTCAAAAATTATAGGTACTTACGTCGAAAAAAATGAAAAATTGGTTTTAGGAATTAAAAAAAAATTTATAATATTTTGAAAAATTCAATTGAAAACCAAAATTATAAAAAATTCAATATTGGCGGGGAAAAAAATGTTTTTCAATAAAATTTGGAAAAGTATTGTGCTGAAACAAGGTTTTTAGAAAACTTTTGAACGGTAGACAAAATTTAAAAAAATCAATTTTCATAAAATTAAAAAAATTCAATTTTGACAAAAATTTAATGCTTCTCATGAAAATTCTAAAAAAATGTGATTCAAGGAAATTTCAAAAAAAAAAAATATATCCACAGAGAGATAAATTTTAAACAGGTAATTTCAAAAAGAAGTGCCCAGCCTTATGTCCTAACAAATAAATAAATACCAGTTTATGTCCAAAAAATCAAAAATTTTAACAAAAAAATGTTATCTATTTGTATTTCATTTTAATTAATTTAAATTATGAATTTCTAAAAAATTTGTTTTCACTTGTTTTTTAAGAATTTGTTTGAATAGGTAAGCAAAATAGAAGATTTTTCAAAAAATTAAAAAAATTTGTCAACTATTTTTTATTTATTATTATTTTTTTTTCAATCAAAATTACCTATTAATAAAAGTTAAATTTTAGAATCATCGGCGAAAAATACGCAAATTTTTCATCATTTGTTCAATTTTCTTTTCTTGAAAACTTTTTTTAATTTTGCTAAAAATTTTATTTGAACAATTTTATTTATGTAATTCTTTAAAATTTTTAAAAATTTCCAAAAAATAAAATTTGCTAAAAATTTGAAGAATTAAGTAAACAAAATTGTTCAAATAAATTTTTTAGCAAAATTAAAAACAGTTTTCAAGGAAATTAAACAAAAGAATTGTTTTAAAGAAATTCAAAACATTTGTGTTATTTCAACTTGATTTGAGGGGAAAAAATAACAAAGTGATTCAAACATCGATTAAAATTTTTAAAAATAAATAAATAAAAAAGTAGAAAAAATATTTTCTAATGATTAAAAATGACCCATTGTTTTTCCACAAATTTTGGAAAAAATGATCTCACCTACATTGTCTCAATGTTGAAAAAAAAAATTTTAAGTAATCTAAAACAAGAGAGACTAACCCTACAAATAAATGAAATCCCCCCAGTCATACCAGATATTCCTTCCGAAATTCAGAAATTCATAAACTTGATAAGAAAACCTCACCAATATAATCTAAAAAAATTTCCGATGGATGTAATAATCCTGTAATCAAGTATAAACACCCCATAATTTAAAAAAAAAAGACAAATACAAAATTTTCAAAAATTTTGATAAATTTAATTTGAACAAAATTTTTGGCAATGAGTAGGTAACTACTTTCAAGTTTTTTTTTCAAATAATGGCTTTATAATAAAATTAAAATTGTTAATTTTTGAAGAAATTAGAAGAATTTTTGTTAAAACAAAATTTCAAAAGAAAATTTCAACAAAATAATTTAAATGGGTTCTTAAACAAAATTTTGAAAACGTTAGGTTTGAAAAATATGAAGAAAAATTAGCCAAACAAAACTGGTTTTCTAAAAAAATTGGAAAGAAAAATACGATAGAACAAAGTTTGAAGAAATTTAATTTTAAAAAGATAATTTCAGACAAAATTTTCAAAAAATGTATTTTTATGAAATATGAAAAAAAATATATACGTAGATATCTAACCAATTTTTGAAAAAAATATGTTTTCAACAAGATTTAAAAAAAATTGAGTTATTAGGGCGAAAACAATAATGAACTACTTCAGTAAGTTCTGAAAAAATAGTCGTGCTAACAAAACAATTGAAAAAAATTGTTCAAGGAAAACTTTATTGTACCTATATAGGTAAAAAAAAAAATTATTTTCAAAAAAAATTGAAAAAAATTTTTTTTTCCCCGAAATTTATTAAAAACAAATCAAAATCTCATATAAAATATAAAAAAAACTTTTTTTGAATAAATTAAAAGAAATTCAAGGAATTTGTGTTAAAAAAATTTTTTTGGAAATTTTTCCAATGTGATTATAAATTTAATTTCAAACAAAATTAGACAAAAGTTATAAATACATGAAAGAAAAGAATTCAAAAATTATTTCAACTAAATAAAAAAAAATTTTTAAAGAAAATACGTTGTTTTTCCAACACAGAAAAATTTAGATATCATAATAAAATTTTTCAACGAAATTCAAATGTTCGCTCACAACATCATGGTGTCTAACTTTATTTTTTTTTGGAAATTCATGACTTTTTCATGACCTTTTTCATGAACAATATTTCAACATTTTCAGGGGCCCCCTTCCAGCATGAGTGGAACTTGGAATGAATATTTGGGGGGGAATCCTTATTTTTCCCCAGTGACGTAGCTGAGATGAAATCATTGAGGGGGTTCAACTTTCCGGGGTGGTCATTTCGAAATAAAAATTTTCATTTTTTTTTTCGAAAACAAAGAGAGCTGTATTTTGGTATTTTGGCGCCCTTGAGCAGAGAAAAGATTGCACCCCCAAACAGTGACGAACTGAAAGAATATTTCAGGGGAAAAGGGCAGAATTACTGAAAATACCAAATCACGTACTGAAAATTTGAAACTTTACCAAATGAGATAAAAAAATTCGCTCGGGAAAAAATTTTTGAAAAAAAAATCAATTTTGAGTAAGAAAAAGCGCGTTTTCTGCATAAATTTGAATTATTAAAGGTTGGATTTTTGCAGATATTTACCAAAATACTAAATTTACTTTGCGCATAGGGGGTTCTGACCCGGAACCCCCTTAAATACGCCTCTGTTTTTTCCTATATTTTGTGATGAATAGTTATTTTTTTAAATATTGAAGGAGGGGTCGAATGCCCCTGGGACCCCTAAGTTATGTCTATGCCCTCCGAGACCACTTTCTTTGTAATCAAAAAAATCTACAATCAAAAAAAAACTTTAATAAATGCATAAATACTTCTGCTATTCAAAGAAAAAAATGATACGAACAAAATGTTCGAAAGTATTTGGAACAAAATATAAAAATAAAGAGAGGCGATGCTTTTCGGGAAAGGGGAATGTAAAAATCACTGAAAATGTAAATTTGAACTGCTGAAAGTTTCCAACTGTTATCAAATAGAAAGCAAAATATTGCTCGAGCGTAGCGAGAGCGAAATTTTTTTAAAGAAATATTCAATTATAAAAGAAAAAAGGGCAAATTTTGCCTAATAAATAAAAAATTCATGACTTCCAGGAGCAAAATTCATGACTTTTCATGACCTAGTGATTTTTTTGAAAAATTCATGACTTTTTCATGACTTTCATGACTCATTTTCAAATTTCATGACTTTTCATGATTTTCATGACCGTTAGACACCTTGAACATTATTCTAGATGATGCATCATCCTGATTTTATCATTTACGAGGACCTCAAATATTATTCATTATTGGTTTTTATTTGTATTTTTTTCTGAAAAAATCTCAAATTGCTTAGCAATTTTTAAATAAAAGCAACTGTATGTACATCAAAACAGGCCCTGATTCCAGCTTCCAGCATAAAAAAGAAGACAATTTATACATTAACGAGAAATAGTGTATAAAACTAGTATAATGAAATAGAATAAACAAAACCCCATAAAAATCAATTTAAACGAGAAGTAAAGAGTGGAGGTTAAAAGCACTTTAAATGGTTGAAAATGAACCGCGTTAAATTTACCACGTACCTACATGGCGAATAATTTCGCCAATTTACCATCGTTGTTGGTCGAATACATGATGGTAAGTTGCACGAACGCTTATTGTATATTGCTATTGCTTGTATAACAATCGCGTAGATGTACTATTCTCTTATAGTGTATAAATCTCTTATTAAAAGATAAGTATGCAAGAGAGTAAAACAAGTAGTAAAATTTATTCAGCTTGTCATACGGTCGAATACAAACAGCACAGTATTGTATTTCGCCTCTCGGTAGTATACCAGTATATAATATAACTATATACACAGGTCGCTCCTCACCGTGCTGGTACAACCCTTGAATGACTAAATATCTACAAATAGTAATATCTGCAATTTAATGGAGAATTATATCTCCCTGAGTAATTCATTAAATTTTGCTCATTGCTGAAATTATTACTCAACTTTTCGGCATATATTACAAAGTAGCTTAGATTCGCATGGGGTGGCAAGAGAGCAGTGTAAATTTTGGAATATACATTTTAATGTTCGCGGCAAGGCAAGGCAAGATACAGTACATTTACGTATATCTACGATGAAATCCACGTGTAAAAGTTTTATTCTCTTTTTCTCGCATTAATGATACGCGAAGCTGTCTAAAGAATACTTACATTTTTAGCTGATAAAACTTTTTAGCTTTTTTTTTAGAATAGGAAAAAAGTTTCAATGATGCGGCCTTTTTCAACTTGGCTCTTTGAAACGTAAACTCGTACTACGCCAGGAAGTATACGATCAAGTGGCCGTTTTTCTTAATAACTTCCTGTACCATCCGATACCTTTATGTTTTTTTTTTTACCGCAATTTATTTATATTAGGTACCTAGAATATTTTGGAAAAATCTCTCAAAAGTATAAGGGTACATATTAAGTATACAGGAAATGATTCATTATCTTCTTATTTTGTAATTCGAATGGTTACGTTGATATTATAATTATCCATCGACTAAAAGGACTCAGGCAATTAATTTCGAACCAAAGTCCCAATAATCATTTCACGCGTATAAAAACCCTCCCGTTTAATCGGCTTATCAATATTCAAATTTGAAATGCTTCTCGGATCAATCGATATACCATATCAATTACAAGCTAATCATCGTTTTGTAGCATTTTGTATAGGAAGTAGGTTATTACCCGGGGATTTTTGCAATTTCCTTTTCCCTTCTTCCCTTTGAATCCTTTTCGCAGCGTCATATCGACGAAATACGAGTACGAATCCAAACGGTATATATTTTATTTCCAGTACATTTGATTTTTTAAAGGCGATTTCGCATTTATTTTTATCGAGCCTCCGTATTATACGCATAAAATTTACGCTCCAAATCGAAAATCTGCTGTTGTAATTCATAGCGAGTATCGTAGGCAAATATTCGTCGGTCAAACACGTTTCATAAATTCATGCATACTTTTACAGTCGAAAGGATATTTGTGCTTGTAGAAGGAGAGAACAAAACGAGAAAAAAAACACGTGCCATTAATCAAGACATTCAGCGAGCGATAATTTTTCGTTTACGAAGTAATTTCTTCGCGGCAATAAATTAGATAAATTAGATTTTCAACGCGGTGCAATGGCGCAACCTTGCTCGTAAATAAAGCGAAAAAACGAAATAAATGTAAAGGAAACAAGCCAATTGTAAGTATATATTAAGCTCTTTAGTGCTTGCTCCGTATGTAGGAGATGAACGCTAAATAAGCTCCCAGAATTGTCAATGGTAGGGGGAGTAATACTGTGAGCAATTGTAGATGGGCGATGATTAGTATTTTTTGCTGACTTTTGTTTTTTAGTATGTCCCTTGTTGAGTTAACGTCTAATTTGTTCATGCAGTTTATGGTAATTCAGTAATTGTAAGTGGCAGTTTGTACTTTGTACCATGCCACCATTTCTGGAACTGTTATTGGCTCAACTATCACTGGTTTAAGCCATCATTTCTGTGACCATCATTAGTTTGTGTGATCATTACTGTAACTATCATTGACTCAGGCCATCATTTCTGTAAGTATAACTGACTAAAGCCATCATTCCTATGACTGTCATTGGCTTAAGCCATCATTTCTGCGATTATCGCTGGTTTAAGCAATCATTTGGGCATCATTATTAGCTTAAGCCATCATTTCTGCGATCATCATTAGTTTGTGAGATCATTACTGTAACTATCATTGAATCAAGCCATCATTTCTGTAAATATAACTAGCTTAAAACCATAATTTCTGCGAGTATCACTGGCTCAGTCCATCATTTCTGCGATTATCATTGGTTTAAGCAATCATTTGACCATCATTATTGGCTCAAGCTATCATTTCTGTGACCATCATTAGTTTGTGTGATCATTATACTGTAACTATGATTGACTCAAGCCATCATTTCTGTAACTATGACTGGTTTCAGCCATCATTCCTGCGACTATCACTGGCTTAATCCATCATTTCTGCCATAATGTTTTCAGCTCTCAGCGGTTTGTGCAATCATTGCTGTAACTATCATTAGGGCAAGCAATCATTTCTGTGATCATCACTAGCTTATGCCATCATCACGGCCATCATTGGTTCAAACCTTAATTTCAGCGGCTACCATTTCTTTAATCATTCATATCAGTGACTATAATTGTTTGTGTGATCAATTGATCATAGTTGCATGATTGACTGTCATTGCCTTCAACTTCTGTGACTGTCATAGGTTCAAGTCTTAATTTCTGCGGCTATCATTGGTTTGTGCAATCATTGCTTTAACACTATCATTAGCTCAAGTCGTCAGTTTTGTGACTATCATCGACTTGAGCCACCCTTTCTCCGAATATTACTGATTCAAGCTAGAGCCTTAATTTAAGCCATCATATAAATAGGTATGATATGTACTTGCAATAAAATTACTAAATTAGTTTTATTGCAAAACTGGGATTTTTGCAATAATATTAAACTTTTTGAAAAATCTGGATTTTTTTCTCAACAAAATTTAGTTTTAGTTCAAAATTAGGATTTTATTGATAAAATTCAGTTTTGCTATAAAACTAGAAATTTTACAATAAAATTTGAATTTTATCCAAAGATCAAAAGTTTTTTCAATAAAATCAAGTTTAACCACGACATCAGAATTTTATTGAAAAAAAATTGATATGGCAGGAAGGCAGGATAATTTAGTTCTACTTTCTATACTGCAAGATGAAGATTTTTTCAAAAATACTCAGTTTAGATTCAGGATCAGAATTTTTCAATAAAATTCAATGTTTCAATAAGGTGCGAATTATTTTCATTTAAGTAAATTGAATTTTTTCGCTGATCAAAATTTTTTGCAATGAAATTAAATATTTCATTGTGATGAGAATATAATTTTCTCGTATAACACTGAATTTAATTGCCGAATAACGAATTCTACTTCAATATCAAAATTTTGACCTTTCAGAGTAACATCCGCACGCCGAAGTTATTTTGAAAGGAAAGAATTTTTCAGGTAGGTACCTATTTTAAATCTGGCACAAGGCGTCCGCGTGGTCACGGAACAAAGGATATTTTGTACATTTTAAAGGTACCATGGCGAAGTGTTAAGACCTGCACGTCGATGTCGACTATACGAGCCTTTTCACGGTTTTTTATTTCGCCCTTTAAAAGAGTAAAAAACATATTTTACCTCGTTCTTTTCAATTACTGGTGTTTTCGAAAGTAACCCTTCGTTATAAAGAAGCATAACTGTTAGCATTGTTTAAAAGAATACTGTTGGCTGTGATACTTCACCCGTCCTCCGATCCATAATCATATGACAAATATACAGCCGCCACCTTCCTCGTTGTTTTGGTCTCTGATCAATTCAACTTTGTTTTTCATTCGATACACAAAGCTCAAGGTGTAACGGTGTAGACGTGACATTAATGCATTAATGTGAATGTGAATAATTAAATTAAAAAATATATATATATATTTGTTCGAATTTGTTAACTATGGGTATCACTACACGATCAGCTGGTGGTACTCAAAAAGGTCAGTCTCAAAATGATATCTCTGAAGTCTCTCAAGATACGCCGACTGAAAATCATGATCTTCCGTCGAAAGGTAATCCTGTTGCTACTACTGCTCCAAAAGATACCTCTCCGATTCCTATTCCTGAATCCGAAACTCCGCATACCGATCCTCCGAAAACTGTAACTCCGAATCCGATAATCGAGCCTACTTCTTCTGTTCCAAATCTCACTGCTGACAACATTAAGCAAATGATTAACGAACAGTTCTCGACTATTTTCTCTCTAATACAATCTGGTCAACTAAAACTTCCGCCACTGAAAGAAAACAGCGATGAGATGCGACTTGCCGAATTAGATAAAGCGTATCGTACTCCTCCATTCGTCATTCCTAAGTACGAAGATTCCGAAAAACTCCAAGGGTACAGAAATTTCAAGGTTTGGAAAACTAGATTAGAATTGACTTTAAAAGCATTGATGCTTTTACCTTTTATAAAAGCTGAAGGTGGTACTTCGATAAACATTTCTCAAGCTCGTCGAGATGTTTTGAACGCGCAAACTTTACAAGTTTTACAGGCTACGGTATCGAAATCTATTTCGTATTTACTTTTGAATATTAAATCGGCATTTGAAGCATACACTTTGCTTTCTACAACGTACTCGACTACTAAAATGCGTGATCATGTTCATTTAGCTAATCGATTTTTTAAGCTTCAATTTAAACCAGGCTACCATCCGGTCAGATTTGTTTCTGATTATGAAAGCTGGTTGGAAGACTACCTACTTCTGAACCCTACGTGTTCACCTGAATCTATTTCGAACTATACGTTTTCACCTGAATATATTTCTTCTGTTTTTCTACATAAGATACATGGTATGCACGATTCTAGAACCATCTACTTTAATTTCTACAATAGTTTTCGCTACCCAACCAGAAATTCCCGATTACAAAGAAATTCGCGACAGTTTCTTAAAATTAGATCATCCTCCGAATAGTGCACAAGTTAATAATAACGTTAACAAAAACGCTGAAAAAGGTAATGCAACGGAGTTCATTTCAAATTTTAATTTTGTAAATTCCGAAAATTTTAACAATAATTCAACTATTTGTGTAGATCCTATTTCTATTAACGTATTATGTACAGGTAATAAACGAAAATTAGATGATAAGGAGAATGACGACTCTTCTCATCAAAAACAAAAACGTACTACGCATACCAATGCATCCTCGTCTTCAAGTGTACCGCTTAGTAAAAAGTACACAAAAGAGCAATCACGAAAATTAAAGACAATGACGCCAGAAGAAAAAATCGCTGTTCAATGTAAAAAATGCAGCGAGTATTTTCACGCTACCGAAAATTGCACACGCTCAGGGCGCATGTGCTTCAATTGTTACGACTATGGGCATGAGGCTCGTGAATGCCAAAAGCCTAAACAAAATAAAACAGGTAATGAAAATTCTGTCGATAATACAGAAAATTTACAACTGCTTGAGTTTTTAACAGATTCATGTGCCAGTCACCATATTGTATCGAATAGAGATATTTTATGTGACTATCAAACGTTTCAAAATCCTAAACCAGTGAATACAGTTCTCGCCAAAGAAGAATGCATATCACTTGGTGAAGGAGTACTACCTATCATACTCACTTTTAATGAGAAACAAATTACTTTGCGACTGGAACATGTTCAGTATGTTCCTGGCATAACTGATCATGTCATAAGTTGTAAAAAGTTCAATGAACAATTTAAAACATACTTTGTTCTAAATACTAATAGCGGTTATATCTTTTCCAGAAAAGAAAAAAAGAAAAATAACGATGATTCGTACTCGAAATAATATTTTTCAACTCCAGGCTTATACAGATCCTACTAATTCGTCAAATTCAAATAAAAATGAAAACATATTATGTGTAAATTCTCGTGCTAAAAATATTGTAAAACGTTTGAATAAAAATAGAAATAATTTACGCTCTATTAAAAGAAAACGTACTCCTGAAAAAATTGAATTATTAAAAAAGGAAGGAGTTATATGGCATAAACGCATGGACCATATCTCCAACGAATACGTTAATAGGTTAAAATATGCTACTGATGGTTTTGCAGATTTAATCTCAACAACAACCATTAGTGATTGTCAGGTTTGTGCGAAAGCAAAACTTACTAAAAAATCTTTTCCCAAAGATCGAGATCGTGCAACTAGAGTAGGGGAAATCGTTCACGCAGATATAATAGGTGAAATTTCCCCACCTACTTTTCATTGTAGGAATAAATATATTTTATCCGTAATAGATGATTATTCTCGATTTTTACAAGTATTCGTAATGAAAAATAAAAGTGAAACGCCAATTTTTTTAAAGGAAGCTTATAGAAATCTTAAAGCACTTTACCCAAATACCGGACAATTTAATTTGCTCCGCTGTGACAATGGTAAGGAATTCGATTGCAACGCAACACGCGAGGTACTTGACAAATTCGATGTTAGGCTAGATTTTTCAGAACCATACTGTCATGAACACAATGGGCTTATTGAAAGGTCGCATCGAACTTTATGCGAACGTGCCCGTGCTTTACTTTATGAAGCAGGTATGCCAGCCAATATGTGGGGTCTAGCTGTAGATGCTGCTTGTTGGCTGTACAATAGAACTCCTCATAGTGGGCTAAATTTTATAACACCTTTCGAAAAATTGTATAATAGACGACCTGATTTAACTCAAATAAAAAATTTTGGCTCTCGAGTTGAATCCCTAAAGGTCGATAGTCGTTCTAAAACTAAATATCTTGTAGGATACACAAATACAGGATATAACGTATTCGATCCCAGTACTTATAAAACTGAAAATGTTTGTAATGTAGTCGTTCAGGAAAATTTTCTTTTTAAAGACGATTTTCCAGTAAAAGATACAACATCAAAAAATGTATTAGAACTTTTCGAAAAATCGTCAAATGATCTCGTAAATGGAGGGGGCGATCCTCAACCCTCAACTACCTTGACAAAAGTATTAGAACCCATCATACCATCTTCATCTTCACAATGTGAACCTGATTCAGATCATGAAGAAGAGGTTGAAGAAATAAATGTTAATTCGATTAAGATATTATATGACAATTTTGGAGAATACGACAAATGTATGTTTACCGGATATCAGAATCAGAATCTCACCTATAAACAAGTTGTAAGTGGACCTGATTCTGATAAATGGAAAACTGTGATTGAAAAAGAGTTAAATGCGATGAACAGATACAATGTTTGGGATGTTGTACCTAGACCAAACGACAAACAAATAATTCCCATGAAATGGATCTTTACAATTGAAAAAGACGACACCTATAAACCTAGGTTAGTAGCAGTAGGTTGTCGAGATACGTACGCCATAAAGATCGTGATTGTCGTGTGCTATCGTCGTATACTATACATGTGGGAAGGAAAAAGCCACTCGGATTTTTATCGCATGGCTTTCTGTGTCTGTCTTTACGATGTGCGGAATTCTTTGACAAAAAAAGAGAATGCTAAAAGGGTTATATTTTAATATTTCAAATAGCAATACATTTATGTCATAGTCAATTGCCAAACGTACGAATAAAACTAAATGATTTTTATAGTTCGTCGTAAAAATCTCGCTATTACAAAAAAGTTCCCCTTTTTTTGTTTTTTTTTAAAACATGTCCTCTGTCAGTATACTGTATAGTGTATCTCGTAGGATCAAGAGATTTTTTATCAGGCTCTTTATTTGAAAGGAATCATTCCCTTTGTAGTTTAATTATCGAAAAGAATTTTGATTTTTTTTTTTTAATAAGCTAAACAACTGTAAATTGGGAAGAATTATCACTCAAGTCATCGGTTAAATTTTTATTTTTCAGCATGCTGGTCGACTCTGGTCGTCTGGCAACTACGAGAAACGACGATTCGCAAAGCAAGAAAAAGCTTATAATTTATTTGTAAAGTACGTTGAATTTTTTAAAGTTTCAAATTGAAAGTAAATAATAAGCTCAGGCTTTTGCTATGCGACGTTTACACGAGAAATAAAAATGAGAAAAAACATGAGTTTTTGATTAAAAATCACGTCCGTTCTGCGACACTTGAACGTCGAGTCGCTATATCATTAGAATGTTTTTGCGGTAAAAAGTCAAGGGCGGTAATTGGTTAATGTTTTCAACCTCGCTGTACTACACGAGACGGCGACGACGTTGGTAATATAATTTAACCGAACCCCTTCGAGATTGCCTCGGACTGTGTAAAAATCACGACAAATATAGAGCAAAAAATTAATGAAACGCCTTTTCGTAGAATCAATTCGAAGCACGTTTTACGTTATCGGTATAAGAAAAACAGGACTGGGTAAAAAAGTGGAAAAGAAAATACAGAAAAAAAGGTAAAAATTGAAAATATCCTTTCGAGTGAATTCTTCCAGTGTCAAAATGGTGGCGATAAGAATTGTACAGAAATAATGGCAGAAAACACACGCATTTTATTTGATGTAATAACAAGCATCTCTCTGGTAATTTTTCATAAAGATTTATCTGCGAAATTATTTCAAACAAGAGTTAAAGATTTACGAGGCTTTTCATTAACCGTGTACTTTAAAGCTGTATCTGAGATAATAAAATTAATTCCAGGTCCAAAGTTCTATGGCGTGAAACTTTTTTTCGCCTTCAAGTTCTCTCTAGCTATTTCTAGCCGTGTTGCCAGCTAAGTGTAAAGCGCTTCTAATTAACGTGAGAGGAAAGGAACATGAATTAAGAGTTCGTCGGTGTTATTTATATCAATCGTTTGTGTTGTTCTAGTTAATTTTACGACTGTTTAATGAAAATGAATGAACTTTCGTTATACGTACAATTTTTCATTTTTACTCAAAAAATTACGATTTTTCAGAAAAATCCAATTTTATTGTAAGAACTCGTGATCTTATCTTGCCAGTAAAAATTCGATTATTGTTGCCGAAAATTTTAAAATTGTACTAAAACTGAATTTTATTGAAAACAAAATTCTGCTTTCAGGAAAAAATCTTGTTTCGAATAAAAAGTGAATCTTATCACGAAAAACCCTGCCCGTGGGGCACAGTATGTATGTAAATACGTCAATGATTTTTACGCTAAAAATACGTCAAAATTACCATGGTAAAATCGTGTTATTTTCATCGTAAATTTGTTGTATGTACAACAGGGTAATTACTCTATAAAAACATTGAATTTACATATCGTATTTCCGTTGTAAATGTGTAGTAAATACGACAGTGTAATTACTTCCAAAGAACATCGAAATTGCGAGCGGTATTTTCAACGTAAATTTATAGTAATTACAAAGACGTAATTACTCGATGTGAACGTTGAATTTACATGTGGTATTTCTGCAGTAAATTTGTGGTAAATACGACAACTTAATTACTCTTTAAAAACGTTAATTTTGCGAGTGGTATTTCTTGGTATTTATGTAGTACATACTGGCGTAAAGTTGTAGTAAATACGTCAAAGAAACATCTTATTCCATCAAAAATACGTCAGTTTTACGAGGCGTATCATTGCATGTAAATTTCGCTTTTTCACGCTGAATTTAAGTCCATCAATACGTCAACAAAAAGTCAAATCTACGTCAACGTATAATTGTGGTATTTATGTAGTACATACTGGCGTAATGTTGTAGTAAATACGCCAAAAAAACATCTTCTTCACATAAAAAATACGTCAGTTTTACGCGGCGTATTATTGCATGTAAATTTCGTTTTTTCACGTTGAATTCGTGTCCATCAATACGTCAATAAAACGTCGAATATACGTCAAGTTTAACTGTGGTTTTCATGCAATTCATACAAGCGTAATATTGTAGTAGTCAAGTCAATATTTAGTTGGTTTGTACAGCATTAATACCATAGATTTACGATGACGTATCTTTGAAGTTACATTGACGTAATGACTGACTAAAATTCCGTGTAAACCTTCCTTCATGCTTATCTAAAAAAAACTTTTTATAATTGATATGTGTTTACCTATGAAAAATGATGAAAACATCTTTGATCAAGTTATATACATTTTGATCAAATTGGATCAAATTGTATCAATTTCTATAGAATTTGATCAAAGTGATGTTCACATTTTTGTGATCAAATTTGATCAAAGATGTTTTGATCATTTTTGATCATATTTTTTTTTCATGGGGATAGAGAATTTTTTTTGTCTTTTTGGGTGAAAATGAAGTGTACAAATTTTGACCAAAAAATATTAATTTTTTCATGACCGAAATGACTTGAAGTAAATGAATGTTTTTATTTCTTCAAATTTTTGACAGTTTCAAGATTTTCTGAAATTTTAAAGGCTCGAAGGCAATGAAAAAATTGAATTTTTCATCCCAAATTTATACTTACTTTTCATCCGAAAAGAAAGAAAAAAAAAACACAAATTCTCTTTGAATCGAAAAAAATTTCCACTCCATCCCAATCTTGAAGTGAAAATCTAATTTTTTGCAAAAATTTTCAATTTTAGAACTGAACTAAACTCGATTTCAAAAAATTCTAATTTTGAACAAAAATTGAATTTTATTGCAAAAAATTTTGATTTTAGAATAAAACTGAATTTTATCAACAAAAAAAGTTCCAATATTGAGAAATAATCCAATTTTATCCAAAAAAAAATCCCCGATTTTCCAGAAAATTCAATTTCATTGCAAGAAATCTCGATTTCGCGATAAATTACAATACCTGTATCAAATTCGTATTTTATTACACAAAATCATACTTGTAAAGATAAACATCCTACTTTTCATCCTGCAAACCACCATTTCACCTTTTAATTCAACGCAAAGTCACTATAAAATGCATACTTGGTTAGATTCGCGGCGTAGAGCTCAGATTCTTTACAAAATATCGTATTCAGCATGCTACAAAAATCCATATATGCCATAAATCGTACATGCCAGTACCATAAAAGTCATACTACTGTATTCGAAAGGCGTAACGAGTAACGACGAAGTAACTTCCTGGACATTATCATGGGCACGACAACGACGACGGTGACGATGGTCCGGGGTGAGGGGAAGGGGGCTTCGGTACAAAAATACGTTAAAAATTGTCTACGGAGGAGTTTTGAAAACGGCAAAACAAATTAGCCGAATTAAAGATAACAATTGCAACGAACGAGTAATATTTCTTTGAGCGAAACACCAACGTCGTATTGTATCTTGAAAAACAGTCACTTGGTTCAGTTTTATCCATTATTTCTGCTTTAAATATAGCGTTGTTTTTCATTTCGTTGCGAATCCATTATGTTGGCGGCGAACAATGCTAGTTGAAAAGACATGTTAGGAAATATCTCGTGGGAATTAAATTTTTGAAAAATTGTTCCCTCTTATAGGGTTATTAGAATAGTTAAACTGTTGTGGTCGTTTTTCACCCAACTCTACAGACTGATTTTTCTTTCGCTTTTATTCGATTCGAATTTATTTTATTCTTTTAAACTTTTAAGAGACGAAAGTTGAAAATTTTTCGGAGTCGTTGAATATAATATAGGGAAGTTTTCAGTTTGGTAGGGAATTTAAGAGGAGAATGGTGGAGATGAAGGTGACACTTTTTTCCAGTAGATATCAAAACATGAAATGGAATGGAGTAGGTGTTATAAAATTTATGACTAATTTGGGGACCATTTTTTTTTCAAATTCTCGTTTTAATACTGTCAAATTAGGCCAAAAAGCAGCCTTTGCCCAAACAAATTGAAGGAAGCATTTTTTTTTCGTAAAGTTGCTTGTAAAGGTGTCCTAATTAACATTTAAAAAATCCCCTAAAATCCAAGTGGAGCTTCACCCCTCAAATTGCCCCTATTTCAGTTTCTAATAAAGATACAAAAAAAAATTCAATCAAAAATGTACGTACAGAATTAAATAGTCTTCCAAATTGGTTATTTTCAATTTTTTGATAGGAATGATAGTAACGCCGCAAATCGACTTTGAAGTTATTGGATTGGTCCATTCAAATTGGGCCAAAAAATGGATTCTCCCCCCCCCCCTCACAAAAAATTATAAAATTATAATTTTTTCATAAAGTTGCTCGTAAAAGTGTCTTAATCAATATTTAAATAAAATCTGTCAAAATCCGAGTGCATCTTGACCCCCGAAAACCCAAATTTTTTGCCCCCCCCATCTCGATTTGCTGCATAACTATTACTCCCACCGAAAAATTTTTAGATAACTAATCTTTAGGAAATTTACTGCTCTGAATATTTTAAGATGAAAATTTTTCAGTAAGTAGCTTTATTAGTCTGAAGGAACTGAAATATTACATGAATCACTTGAAAAAAGTAATCTGGGGGCGCAAAAAAGGTGGGTTTTTGGGGTCATGATGCGCTCGGATTCTAACAGATCTTTATGAAAAAATAATAATTTTTTCATTTTTTGAGGGGAAACACAATTTTTGGCCCATTTTGAATGGGCCAAGAACTTCGAAGTCGATTTGCGGCGGTACTATCATTCCTATCAAAAAATTGAAAATAATCAATTTAGAAGAATATTTCATTCCGTACATTTTTTGTATGAAATTTTTTTTTTTTAACTTCATTAGAAACTGAGATATATGTACTCGAATAAAGTGAAGGTAAAAAATTAGGGAGCAAAAATGTGGATATTTGGGGGTGAAGCTCCACTCCGATTTCAGGGGACTTTTTTTATGTTAGTTAGGACACCTTTACGAGCAACTTTACGAAAACAAAATTCTTCCTTCAATTTATTTGGCTAATGGCCCAATTCCACTGCATCATTTTACTAATTCAATTTTTTATGGTCGAAATTGGTGTAAATTTACCAGTATTTAAATCTTAGATTTTTTCAGATTTAAAATTGAACAACTTTCACGTTTTCTTTCTTGCGAGAATGATTTTTCCCGCGAACTTTCGCTTTTAAAAAATGATAAAAATAGGTTCACCTAAGCCGAGCATGATTATATACCTCTTTCAAAATCTTGAAAATTTCTTACACAAGGCTCTTACAAATCCTTCTCAAATCCCGATAACTTTTTAAAATTAGAAAAACATGATCCCACACATAAATATGAAGACGGATATCCGAGCCCCGAAAAACGCTAAAAATACATATCAGGTTCGCAGGGAAAACTCCTACTTCGCGAGTAATGATAACTTATAAAACGAGTGTAAGTTCAACTAGGTTAAGAAAGTTTAGAGCTTTTTGAAACAGTTTGCGAGTGTTTACCGGACTGGTATATGAAGCTGTATAGAATTTACTTTATCTATACGCCGAGAAGAGGGTTCCAAAAATGTTGAAATGTGACAGCACATATCTTCTAACTCTTGAAATCTCACGACTGTAACATTAAAAGTTTTTTAATGCCGGCGAGTAGGTCGCCTTCGTGTTCACAGGACCAGAGAAAAAGCTCATCAAGAGCATATAACAGAATTGGAAGCTCGGCCATTAAAGGAAGAGGGAAAAAAATAAAAAACATGGCTATATTTTCTTTTCGTCAAGTCCCACAGAGTCTGAGAAACTATAAACTTTCACCTCGTAAGCGCCAAATGACGGAGTTATGAGGTTGATAAATGAACACGAAAGCAATTATTAATCTCTGGCATGGATGCTGCCATGCCATGCTTACGCTCTTTGGCGAAATAAATATTGGCTCGTGAGTATTAATACGAACAGCGTTGGAAAAGCTTTTAACCGACGCGACGTTTCAACGCCATTTTCATATTTTAAAATAATGATAAATTTTTGTAATTTTTACAAGTAATTATTTTTGACAATTTCATTTTCTATTATTTTTTTTCATCTCGAGTATTTCTCGAATAAGTTTTTTTTTAGGTTAAAAAAATCCATTCAAGTAAAAAAAAATTGGAATATATATTGAAAAAAAAAATTATTATCAACTTCACTAATTTTTTTTCAACTTGAAGTAACTTTTTTCAAGTAAAAAAAATTGATTAAAAAATTGGAAAAATTTTCATCTATCAAAATAATTAATTTTTGGAAATTTCAAGGTCACCTAAAAATTCTCGCGAAATTTCACAATATTTAAAAAATAAGAAAAATTTACGTATATTGTTCAAAACTTCGAAATTAAATTTGAAGCTTGGAAAATTTAGATTAAAAATATTCGCAACTCGTAAACTTTTCATCACAATCTCAATCACCCCATCATTGTTCAAAATCCACCGAAAATATTATAAGAAAAAAAATAATTTCAAAAAAAGCAATTTACTCGTATAAATATATAAAATAAAAATAACAAAAAAAAAAAGAAAACACTCGAAAAAAATTACCTCTCGTGCTAAAACAACACCTCCGGCGTTGACGATATTTTCATGAAAATTTTCGTAATTCCGTATACAAAGTTACGCGACTCGCGGAAAATATAAATTTCTCGACTGGAAACCCGAACGACGAATGAGTCACGAGAAAAGCCGGCCCCTCGAATCGGATATCTCTCACCTTTGGGGAACGTTTCATCATAGTTTAAATGAAACAAACCGCGCTGCATTCACACCAGTGCGCATGATTTGCTTGCATTTTCCTCAATTTAGTTTTCAAATAAAAAAAAAATGATAATACATATGAAAACGGTGGCACCGCCAGCGTCAGCGTCACCAGTATAAATTTTTGTACTGGTGTATTTTTTTAATCTAGCTTCAAAATTACTTGGACACTTAAAGCCGGTTTAATTTTGACCGACGTTTTATGAAGGGATATAAAAAAATACGCGGAAGAGAGGGAGGGGAAAAAACGTTGAAATTTATTATCTAACCGTGCAATACATACTACATTTTTGATAAACTGTAAACATTTTTTTCGACCTCGTCTGTCCGCGTACCCAGCTCCCTTTCCCTTCGTGTCGGTTCTAATGTGTTAATTTATGTGCAATGTTAATTACACAGAGCGCCGTGTATATAGCGTTGAAATTGCATACATTTTATGCATGTACTACGAGTGAACGTATTATCGTATGCATGCATTACATACACCACACGACGAATATCTCGATGCAAGAAGAATCATAACCTATCTTGTATAATTATTTTATAAACGAAATATCTTTACGGAATACTACTCGTATAATACATTATAACAAACTTTATTCCTATATATGATTTCATCTAGTGTATTATTAAGTGCATACAGAGTAATTATCTGTAGAATTGTATCTGGTAATTAGATGACCGTCCCAAACGATGTAAACATTTGCATAAGCATCGAATTTAATCGACGTTAGTTAGCAATAAAGAAATAGAAAATACCCATTTGGATTTTATTTTTCCAAAAGATTTCCAATGTACCAATTTGAATAGAGTGGTAATGTCATCTTGGGAGGAAGGGAGAGGGAAAGTAGAGCTTCTGACGACGTTGGACTTATGTACGCGTTTGATAAATTTATATTTTTCCATTATTTATATAGCAAACATTAAAATTGTATTTAAAATTGCCAATCATTAAAAAAATTGCAAAGTCTGAATAATTGAAAAAAATAGGTTACGAAAATTACAAAATTTTGAATACGTCACGAATTTTAAAAATTGAAAAATTACTCAATTTTAAAAATTGGAAAATAATGTAGGTACCTAATTTTAAAAATTTGAAAAAGTAGACATTATACACAATAACAAATTAACACTATTTTGAAGGAACTTTTATTCGCTTGAAAAATCTTAAAACGAAAAATTTATAAATTTTGAAAAATAAAGAAATTCTAAAAATGAAAAAATTGATAATTTTTGAAATAATTACGAACTATGTCAAACTGAAAATTTTTAAAAACTACATGAAAGTTACAAATTTTGAAAAAATAATCTAATTCTAAAAATTTTAGAATTGGTTATTTCTAAAAACTAAATGAAAAATTGAAAATTCTTAAAAATTCATCTGAAAACTTTAAAAATTTGATATTTAAAAAAAATTAAATTATTGAGTAAATTTTGGAAAATCAGAAATCCCGGAAAATTAACAATCTTTAAAAAACTGGCGAATTTTGTCAGTTTAAAAAAATTAAAAAATCACAGATATGGAAAATTGCTAAAATTTCGTCCAAGCGAAAAATTTTAAAATTAACAAAAAAATTGAAGAATTGCTATGTAAGTATAAAATTTTCAGTCTTAGAAAAACTACAGATGTAGTTTGTAAAATCTTTTTCTTTTTTTTTTTTTTGAAAATTACTAAAGTTACATTTTCAAAAGATATCAGGATTCTAAACATTTAAAAACTGCTAAATTTCAAAAATTCGAAAATTGGTCATTTTTAATTTTAAAAACTTTGAAAAATTGGAAAACTATTAAAATATGGAAACAATATTCAAAAACTATAAATTCTCTTTTCAACTGAAAAATTTTATTTACAAATTAGAAAAATTCATTAATTTAGAAAAATTATAAATTCTTGAATTGAAAGTAGGTATTTTAAAAAATTATCAAATTTTAAAATATTGAAACATTTTTAAAAATTACTAAAGTATAAAATTGCTGAATTTTGAAAAATCATCTATAGCAATCTTCCATCAACCAACAATTAATTTTGTTCAATTGAAAAATCTTTTAAAAAATGACAAAAAAATAATAAATGAGAATGTGGTAAAATTTTGAAAAATTATGGTAAATTATGACAAAATTTAAAAATTTTGAAAACCAGATTTTGAAAATAATAAAGTTTGTTATTTTTTAAAACTTTGAAAAATTGAGAAACTTTTCTGTTTTAAAAAATTAGAAAATTTGTCAACTCGAAAAGCTTTGGAAATTTAAAAACTGCTAAATTTTGAAGAAAAAAGTGTCAATTTTGAAAAAACTGTAGAATTTTGTCAAATTAAAACAATTTTAAGATTTGATAAATTTGATAAACAAAGTTTGTTATAATCACAAAAGTTACAAATTGTTTTCCAAAATTAAAAAATTGCCAAATTTAAAAAAAAATAAAAAATGGTAATTTTTAAGAACTTTGAAAAATTGAGAAACTGCATTTATTTGAAAATTAGTAGTAGGGGAGTTAGTAGATAATATTTAAAAAACTAGTAATTTTTCTTTTGGTTGAAAACTTAAAAAAAAAAAAAAAATTTAAACCATTTCGTAAAATTGATTAATATATTTAAAAATTGCCCACATATAACAATCTTCAACTAGCAAATTTTGTTCATTTGAAAAATCTTGAAAATTGTGTAAAATTTTCAAAAAATAGAAAATTTCTTGTACCTATTAAAAATATTGAAAATTTTTTAAATTACACCATAATTACAAATTTCAAATAATTATTAAAAAGCTTTTAAGTTATAAGACTAGGATAATTGTTTTTTTTTTTTTTAATTTTGAAGAATTTGATAAACTTTTAAAATCTACTTAATCTTAAAAAAAAATCTTTACCTCTCGTTAAAAATCTTTAAAAATTTAGAAATTGTTAGATTTTGAAAAAAATTTAATCTGAGAAACGTGCAAATTTTATCAAGCAGAAAAAATTACCAAATTTTAAAAAACTGAGAAATTTAAAGTAAAACGTAAAATAATTATTGCTGAATTTCAAAATATTTTATTTAATTAAAAAAATGTCAATTTACAAATTTTGAAAAATTATCAAACTTCAAACAATTTTAAGCAAAGTTGTTGTTCTTTTAGTTTTACATCGTAAATTTTCACATCATTTTTTCATTTCAATGATTCTCTTTTGATGTTCCTAAATTCAGGAATAGTGAAGAAAGGAAAATGAGGAAACTTTTTATAATGTATAAAATTTAAAGAGCAATTATTATTTGAACGTTTTTAGGTGAAAGCATCAGTTTTTAAGATATTATAACTTACGTATTGAAAACAAATTTAATTGATATTAGCGCCTTCAAAAGGTAGCCCAGGAAATCACAACTTTTTGCAGGTGTTTTGTGTTGTCTACTGGAGTTGTACAAGGTGCAAAAATGAACTGCTCTAGACTCACACAATGTAAATTTCATTTCCTCGAGTGATTTTTTTTGTTAAGAAATTGAACATCTTTAGAATTTTTTTTTTTTCATTTTCTCGAAGGAATTTTTCTTTGGTATGATTTTTTAATCCAAGAATTTGTTTACTTGAAGTACTCGATTTCTCCTAAATGATCATTTTCAAAAAATGTGACCCAACTTAATCGAGGAAATTTTTCTCTCGAATTTCAAACGATTCAAACATTTTCATATGAGTATTGATTTGATCGCAGCGAAATTTCTTGTTCTGACAAAAGACACGGGGTAAATTTTTTCATACATTGTCTGCAATTTTCATACTGAATTCCAAAACAAATTGAAGCAAGTATTCGATAAACTCATCGTATCGCTTCGATAGATATGTAAATTGAATAAATTTACTTCTCATTTTGATATCGTTCGGTTCTTCGGTTCAAATGTCTACACAACACAACTACTTACTCGTATATCTAGGTCTACCTACAGATGAATACTTTTTTCTTCGAGTTTCACTACATATACGTCTATTTCTTTTTGCAAATAAAATCGCACGAATGGGAAAGAACTGAACAATCGGAGCTGTTTTCGATACGTTCGCATAAAATTTAATTTCCTTTTTATCAAAATCGTTTGACGTGACGTGACGGCTTCATTTCTACTTCTGTTCTCTCTCGCTCATTGCATCGTCTAGCGAGCAAAAAAAAGGGATCACGCTTACATCGAAAGCAGGAGCGTGTGGCAAATAAAAAGCTGCATTGTTACGTTGCGATTATTATAAACGACGCGGGCGTCTACTGAGAGTGAAACAGCATCAAGGGCTGGGCGCGTATTTTCGAAATGAAATGAAGTGCTGGGTGTTCGATAAAGTGGAATAGGAAAGATAAGACATCTATTGTGCAGAAACGAGGTTCAGTTGTTGGAGGAAAAAAATTAATGAGTTCGATATATTTGAAATAAAAACGCATCTCGCGAATTAATAATAAAACCCACCTAACGGGATTATTTCATCGTATACCTTGAAAATCTGCTATCCTCATCATCCCTTTTAGCTCCTTCTGCTTTTTTTTAGTCATTTTTTTTTCATAGTAAGATTGCGGTATAGTATCATATTTTTCGGCTGGCGTTGTGTCGTTCTACGGCAGCAAGTACACCACACGAATTGTGTACAGTATAAGAATAAAAATTGTCGCTATCTTATCAATACCGTGGGTAAGATAAATAATTTAGCAAAATGCTCAAAGCTGGGCGCGACTCATTAACCGTTATGTAAAGTGTACGAATCACATCGATGTGTCGAGTTTTGTGCTGTAAGAAATGACATCGTGTTTGAAAATATTATTATGATATTTGTTCTTCTTAGTTGCATACATCGCGATATGTTACATTCAAGGTAAACGATTCATTCAGCTTTTCTATACTATGTACCTCGTGTGTAGGTGTTACAGGTCTTTATTGTATAACATGAGAGTGTAGAATATTTGTAATTTGAGCTAATTCATTCAGTATAGTGTTACACATCACTCATACCAGATAAAAAGCGTACGTAGGTACTGCGCGATTCACCAAAACCCAAACTCCAAGAGCCCTTACATTGAAAAAAGATTCAAATCAGACTAAAAAAAAATCATATTTTTTGAAAGTTTTCAATCAACCTCCAATTTTAGAGGAATTATTGACGTATTAATGATAACAGCTCAGAATCATCCTCAATTGTTTCCACCATTTTCAGTACCACTCTACACCAGCAGGAAGAAAATGTGGGAATGATTTATCTTCTTCAAAAAATTAAGATTATTTTGTTTCACTCCTGAAAAAAATTTCCCCCCAAAAATTGAGAATCGTTATATTCTCCAGATGATTAAAAAAAAATTGATCTTAAAAATTTTTTAAATTCTAATTCTAAGAAAATGAGACACAATAGGATTTTTCCTTTAAAAAAGAAATATTTTCCTCTCATTCTTGTTCTTGTTTAGGTAAGTACTAAGTACCTCGAAAAAATGGGAATTTTTTGAGCCTATACTCCAAAAAAATAAAATAAAATATTTACGATGGGCATTATGATGATTACTTTGTTATTCCAAGAAAATTCATAAATTTTTCAATTCAAATTTTGTATCCCTCCCAAAAAAATACTATCAAAAAATGAAAATTTGTCCTCAAAAAGTTGAAGAATTTTTAACCTATTTCTTAATTTCAAAAAAAAAAAATTGTTTAGACTCTAAAAAAAAATTTAACAGGTAGGTAAACAGTATTTCTTAATCCAAACATTTTTTTACTTCGAAATAGAGGAATTTTCGTAAGTACGTCGTTGACTCCATGAGCAAATATTGATTTTAACCCCGAAAAATTGAGTTTTTTCCTAAAATTTGAGAAATATTTTGAGTCTGAAGACGAAGAGTAGAAGAGATATTTTCCCTAAAAAATTAAGATTTTTCAACACATAAGAATGAGAGGATTTTCTTAAAAAAGAGAGATTTTTTTCTGCAAAAGTTTTAAATTTATACTTTATACCTAGGTACTCAAAAAGAATGAGAAATTTTTTACTCTGAAAAATAAATAAATAGAAATGAAAGAGTTCTTTTCTCAAAAAACTGAGGGGTTTTTCTCGAAAAATGTAAGATGTTTTATTTTTCGTAAAAAAATTGGATTTTTTTCGATTTTTTTTTACTCCAAAAAATTGAAATATTTTTTATTCTGAGAAAATTCAAAATTTCATTCTGAAAAAATAGATTGTGCCAAAACACTGTAGGCACAACTTGCATTAACGCCTCCAGTTTTATTAAGCAAATTAAAGATATTCAATATTTAGCAAAAATTTAAAAAAAAAACTACTACACCTATGCATTTTTAAAAATCGAAATCAACATTTTTGAAAATGTTTATTTTCAAATTTTAGTATCATTATTTTTAAATTTTAAAAAAAAATAATTTTTGAACTTACATTTTTCAAAAACTGATTCTTAACATGAAGTGCTTTCATTTTTCAACTTTTCAACGATTTTTAGCAAAATTTCAATAAATCTTTAAGAAATGCCTTGCAATAAAATTGTAAAAAATATATTTGAGAGGAATTTCTAGAAAAATATTTGTTTGGACAATTTTCAATTAAAAATTCTGCATTTCAAGAAAAATTTTAAAAAATCAGTTTCGAAAAAAAAAATGATTTTTCACTGCAGATTTTATAAAAATTTTATATAAGAGTCGATTTCCAAAATTTTTTTAGAAAATTTTGAAGTGGATTTTTCATTGTCCAAACTTCGAAAAATTTGTGTTTTATTAAACGATTTCTTCAACAATTCAACAACTTCTTCTCATGCTTCAACTTCAACTGGAAATAAATTTTAAATAAAATGTTTTGAGACAAAAATTTTAGATCTCTTTCTCAAAAATTCATTTGAAGAAAATTTTCAAAAATTCCAAATTGGAACAAAATTTGAAAAATTCTTTCACAATAATTTTATTCAAAATGTTGTTTTATGTTTATTTGAAAATCGCTTTTCAAAAAAAATTGAAATTTTTTCATGTTTTAAAATTTGATTTTTTTCTCGACTTCAATTTCTTTCTTTTTTCTTTTTTTTTGTTGAAAAATTGGAGTTTTTTCATACGGTGTTTTCAACATACTAACAATTCTTTTTCCTAAATTAAAAAAAAAATTTTAATAGGAATCATCTTAATGATTTATTCCGTCATTTTTGCCTCAACTGGAAATCAATTTTTTTTTCAAAATTTATTTTTAAACAAAATATTTAGAAAATTTGTTCGCTATACTTACTCGTATTACTTTGATTAATGAGAACATTTTCAATATTTATTTGCGTTTTTTTTTAAAAGAAATTTTGAAAAAGTGATGTTTTATCGCAGGGTTTTTCATTATTTCAATTTAACGATTTTTTGGACGCTTTAAATGGAAGTACATAGCTTTTAAAAAAATGGAAATAAAACTCAGAAAAAAATTGGAGAATTTCATAAAAATGTGTTTTCACAAAATTTTGAAATTCACGTTTACCTAAATAAAATTTCAAAAATTCTTTCAAGTACGGTCGCGATAATTTTCTTCAAAATCACATTTTAAATTCCACTTGTTTGAATATGAAAATAGTTTTTCAAAAAAATGTTATAAATTTTTTCTTTGATAAAATTTCAAAATTTGTATTTTTTCATCAAGTTTTTGAGTAATGAATTTTTTCAAGGAGAAAAATTGTCTAACCAAATCTTTTAAGGAGAATTGATGTTCTATCATATCATACGGCCTTTTAAACATTTCAACAATTTTTGTTACATGTATTTTAACAGTTTATATTTTTCTTCAAACAGAAATAAATTTTTCTCAATATTTTGCAATAAAATCAGAAAGAAAGCAGTTGTTCGAAAAATTCTTTCGCAATAATTTCCTTCAGACAAAATAAATTTATGTGTTTTTCAAAAAAAAAAAAAAAAAAAAAAAAAAAAATCTGAATAATATTATTGTTTTTAACATTCAAAAAGAATTTAAAAAATGTTGATAGGTAACCAAAAAAAATTTACGTTGGTACGAAAAAAAGTTAATCAACTCCAAAATTTACTATTTTAAAATTGTTCGTTCCAGTCATCCACGAAATTAAAAATACAAACCCTACTCTCGCATTCAAACCAAATAGACATGAGCGAATTTGAATTTAGATTTTCACCCGAATCACGTCTAATAATTTTCACGCCGACTTCTTCAATAGGCTGGACTATTTTTTAAGTCAAATCCATCGGTCAAAAAAATTCAGGCAAGTATACCGAAACGGCTAAGAAAACAGCACGGTACAAAACACAATCAAAATGTCCATCACATACACGAAAAAGCTATCAAAATATAAGACCTTGGAAATAGCACTTCAACTGCACGTCTTTAAAAATCGTCTCTGCAAAGTCCATCAGTTTCCGTCTCAGGTGAAGCATAAACATGAAAAATCACTTTTTTTCCACCAGTCATTGTTGTCTGAGTGTGCACCTAGTGGTCTTCATTCTCGGAGTTGATTTGGGCCAGAGAGCATAATATAAATAGAAAATATTGCTCAATGCTCATTCAAAAAGTCACGTTTAGCGAAGAGAATCTTTAATAAAAGATCAATCATTTAAGCACCTATAGGTTTTAAAGCGTTTGACCGTAGGGTTCAGTCTGGTCGAAAATACCCTATCTTAATTTTTTGCCTTTCGTACTCTCTTTTCTCTTTAGCACCGGCACGATAAATCACAAAATAGCTAACCGAGGCTAATCCTTTAGCAGCCGATAAACTGGAACTTTGGCGATAATAGATTTTCATATAATTTGCTCGTCGCTATCTAATCCAATAAATTTTAAAGGATGAATTCAAATTTATGAAGGAAAGCGTACGGATTATATTGAATAATTAGCGAATACCTTTTCCTCTCAGTTTGCCGTTTGATGTGACCCGAATAATAATTCGCGTAATTCCAGAACGCAAATTATATCGTAGGAAGGGTTGTCCAACGAAAAAAAATAGCCTGCAGCCCTCGTTGATTGATTTTATTTTATGAACGAAAACATATGACGAATGACGATAAAACTATTATGGTAAATTAACTACGTCGTTAACAGCTTTATCGAAATCGACGTAAATCGTTAATAACTCGTTGACAACGTTACATTTTCCTCAGACTATTTAATTTCGATTCCCTCTGTTTCCCTCTTGAGCCACGGTTATAGACCAATTACCCTCTGAATCGAGTATTTTTCGAGTCTCGGTCATCGTTAAATTCCACCATTTCGACTGACCCAATAAATAAGTATCTACTCGTAATCTGTATGAATCGAAAATAGTATTTATCCCTTCATGGGAACTTTCAACTAACAGTAAAGCAAGGTAAACCCAGTCTAAGGAAAATTCACTCATACTTATTTATACTTATTAATTTAAATTCAATCCTGAATAAATTACCAAACATATTGAAACTTGACACAAACTATATAACATAGTTTAAACCAGCCTCTAGCAAATCATACGCCCAAAAACATAGAAGACAGGTGCATATTGTTATCAAAATTCTTCAAAAATGCGTCAACATGTGTACGAGTGGGCTGATAAAAGCAGCCAAATAATTTATGACCTACTTATATGTATCGACGAATTAACTCTTTGTCTTTCTTTTATGAACTCATCGATTGAATTTCTTATTTCGATATTTTCATGCGTGATTCGGTCGTATAGGAAAGATGGAGGATTTTTTTTCACAATTTTACGAGCGAGTTGTCGTTTTTCAAGCAAGGTGAAAAAAAGAAAACGGAGATTCGAATTTTTTATCCTTGATTTTGATGAAAAAATTTATTTAAAAAAATTAATTAATATCGATGAGACACTTACCATTGAAATAATCTCGAGGAAATACATAACGAAATTTTCTCTCAATGTAATCGTCGAGTTGATCAGGAAAGCTCTTCAACCTAAAAAAAAATCACAAGATTAATACGCATTTAATTGTTGATTGAATAAATGAATATTTCAATTTTTCGCAATAATTGAAAATTTTTCAAATCGTAGACTATTTTTTTTTTAAATTCCCATAAATTTCAATATACCTAAATATATATTTTTTGTAATTATTTTGACACGTCAGATACAAAACCAAGTTCGTTTTTTGTTATTTAGAAAAAAATACTGAAAAAAAAATTCATTCAATTTTTTTCACAAAATTACATTTTTTAAGAGATTTTTTTGTAAGTACTTATGCAAATTTTCAGTCATTTTCTTCTAACCAATTTTACTTTTAAAAATTATTCTATTAATTACTGATTAAAAACAAAAAAAAGTATTAAAAAATACTTGTTCATCGGTTCTGTTATTTTTTCAGCCATTTGTTGGATCTTCTATCAAACTCCCAAATAAAACTACAATTAAATTTTGATATCGAGATTGTTGGAATTTTTGGGAGATTTTCATTCAATTTAAGACATGCATCTCTTGAAATTTTTTTAAAAGGATTTATTTTTTCAGAGAATTGACTGATATCGTTGTTCTGTTTTTTGAAAAGATTTTTTTTTTTTAATTTTCAATCATTTAAAAAAAAATGTTACCTATATGTTCATTGATCGCGAAAATATTTTCTGAAAGAATTGAGTAAATTCTTTAGGAACAATTTATTCATATTTTCTTGAATTCTTTCTTCTTATTTTTTTCTAAAATGATTTCAATTCTCAATGGATTCATTTTAAATACTTATGTATTAATAACAAAAGATTTCACTTAAGTTTAATGACAAATGACGTCTGATCTTTGCGAAAAATGGATAATTTTTTAGACAAAACCTATATTTTGTGAAATTGAAACTTTTATTTATTCAAAAAAAGTTGTTTGGAAGAATTTAAATTTAAGATACCTACTTATTGTTTATAAAAGAATTTTGTCAGAAGAATATATTTTAAAACAAGAAATTTTTTCTTTCAAGGAAACTTTCCTATATTTATTATGTATTTTTTTTTGGAAAAAAATATTTTTCAACAAATTTTTCAATGTGATTTTTTTTTCCTTTAAAAATTTTGTATAAGAAATTTTTAGAAGATGTTTTCGTAAAAACTTTCAGAATTATTAGTATATGAGGGGTCGTTTGTAAAAACAACCATAGTCAAAAATTAGAAAAAAAAATTTATTCAATTTTCTAAACTAAAATTTCACGAGAAAGACGATGGTGATAAAAGTTTTAAAAAAAAATTTAGCCGTCATCAATTTTTTTCAACTTCAAAAGTACGTGTTTTAGCTGATTATTTTGTAAAAACCACCATAGTCGGTATTTTTAAAGGGAAAGCCGTAAAATTTTTCAAAATTTGGGAAAAAAATTTATTGCATTTCTTGACATTATGGAAAACTTCATGATCAATTAACACCCACTGAATCAAATTTTCGCCCCCCAAACATGATCTGAACACGTTATTTCGGTCTCCTGTAAAATTTGATTTTTTGACAATGGTTGTTTTTACAAATGACCCCTCATATTTCTTCAAGAATTTTCTCAGAATCTGTTTTCAACTTTTCAATATTTTTTTGGATTTTTTCTCCTAAATGAACTGGATTTTTTGGGAGAAGAGATTATAAATTCTGATTGAAAGATTTTTTTACTAGGAGATTTTTTTTCAGTATTTTTCTAACTTTTTTTTCATCGAGTGGTTCGAGTCATTTATTATTCGTCTGTGAAATTTTCACGTGAAATATGAAATATCATTTACCCAACATTTTTTTAAACCCAAAAAATTTAAGGAAAAAAAGCAGGGTTGTAAATAACGAAACTTTTTTTCGTTATTTCAGTAACGTTATTATTTCGGTACTGAATTCATGTGATTTTTCGTTATCGTTTCGTTACGGTATTTTGTTATTTTCAATTTTTCGTTACGTTCCGTTATAATGTTACTCAGATCACCAAAATTTCGTTAATTCTTCAGTTTTGTAATTTTGTTACGTTATAGCGAAACTTTTTCGTTATTTCGTTACGTCATTTCGTTACTATATACGTGGGTACTCAAAATTTGAGAAATTTCACCCCAAATACACTTTTCTAGCTTGTTGGGAAATTGAACCGATACCAATAGCAAAAATAACGAAATTAAGAAAAAAATAAAGTAAAAACTTCGTATGAAATCAATTCTACTGCATATCAACTGGCTTCAACATAAATATCAATAGGTTTTGTACCGAAATAATAACGTTACTGAAATAACGAAAAAAAGTTTCGTTATTTACAACCCTGGTAGATAGTATTAGTGATCATGATTTTTTTTTTTTTTTTTTTTTTTTGAATAGAACAATCTACATACATAAATTGCAATGCTAAAAAAATAACGTAACGAAAAAATAACGAAAAAAACGAAATTTTTTCGTTATTTTGTTACGTTATTTTTGAAATTTTAATGTTACGTTTTCATTTCGTTTTCTTCAAACATTTCGTTCCGTTATTTCATTTCGTTACAATTTTTCCTCTAGTCAGATTTCGATATTTCGTTACGTTTCGTTATTTCGTTACGTTAAGTTCCGTTCCGTTCCAGCAACCCTGAAAAAAAGTGATAAGTAATCATTAAAGAAAAATTTAAATCGATGAATTTTTTTAAAAATTCTGATGATTATTTTTTCCTATTGGGAAACTAGGTATTTACAATTTTTTTCTTCCTATGTTATTTTTTCCAAGCCTATATAAAAAATTATCTCCTTGCTAATTGTGAATCGAAAAATTAAAAAAATAAATAAAAAGCTATCAAAAAATGACTAATGAGTTGAATTTTGAAATTTTTTCGAATTTCATTTAGGTACTTTTTATCCATTTCTAATTTATTCTAAATTTTTTCAATTTTTTACCTTTTATGGTTTTTTTTTTCAAGTTTCAAGCATTTTAAATAAAATTCAATTATATTAATTTTAATCAATTATTATAAAATTTTATTTTCATTTTCAATTCTTTCTAATTTTATTTATTGTTCAGTAATTTTCAATTCGATTCTCATTTTAACCTGATTCAATTTTGTTTGGCACTTATTATTTTTTCGATTTCAAATTTTTTGAGCTCAATACCTATCATAGTCTTTGAAATAATGGGGCATTGGGAAAAATGGAAAATAGGTAATTAGGTCATTCTCATTTTCTACCCAATAATAATAAGCTGGACTTTTTTCATCGAGTTGATTTGAATTCAAAATCCAATTTAAAAACACTCTTTTACAAGGAATAATTTTCAAGAAAAAAATCCAAAAAATCGAATTCTCTAAAATCACGTAAAAGTCGAACACGCAAACCATGACTTATCACCTCTCAGAACCGGTAGGAGCCATATTATACTTATTTCCATGAAATTGAAATCAGTTCGGAAATAAAAATTAGCATAAAAACGTGCAAAAATCATAACCACGGTTTACCTCACGGCCATTAGGTCTGAAAAAAATTCAACACTCGAGAAAAATTAAACCATCGGCTTGAAAAATAATCAAAGGAAGCGGCCGATAACACCACGCAGTTCAGTTCAAACCTAAACTCGAAAAAATTTCCGTATTTTATATTGACACAACGATGATAAGATACGGCTAAAGAGTAATATGCCTCCAGTTAGTACAGTTAAACAAACCTTACACCGTGGCTCGGTTCGAACTAATCGGTGATAAAATTATAGAAAAATATACGACAGTTAAACAAGGTACCATACACGTGACAAAGCCGCTAAAAATATATTTCACTTCTTGAATAAACAACGCGAACACGTCATGAAGACTTGACAACACGGTAATATGTTGAAAAATTACCTACGAAGAGAATGAGAAGTGAGAACCTTAGAGGATTGTTCAACACCTCGGTTTAAGTATGCTGATCGGTGCTAAATGGCGTGATAATAATTTGCTTTTATTATTTCTTAAATTGTTACAGATAAGTAATGTTATTCGATGATTATTCGATATTCGCGTTTTATATGCTAGGCGCTGTAGTCGCCGCAGGTGTTGCTGATCAAAGCATCGATTCGTATTGTCCGATTAATTGCCTGTGTCCTGAATTAACCGTGGTCAATTGCTCGTCTAGTAGCATCAACAATGCTACCTTCAAACATATATCGTACCATGTAAGTCTTCGATGTTTAATATTATTTTCATAGTACCTATGTAATGTCCCAAGTCTATAGACACTGGACCTAACCCAAGACACCCAACCCGCCGCCATATTGGCCTGATATCTTGAGTTATTCCAATTTATCCCGCTGGGTGCAGATGAGCGCGCTGTTCTCGTTTTTTCAAAGTGATAAACAAAAAAGTACGCGGAAAAACACGTTGTATGTGATTTGAATTATTTGATTTCTGTTATTTGTTGTGAAAATTGTCAATTCAAATTGAAATTCACAATAAATAAAACTAAAAAAATATTTTGCCTCTCATGACATAATGTTGGATTGTATCAGTTATAAAAAATGCAACTCTTTAAATGATATCTTGGACTTCAGGAGTTGGTTTTTATAAAAATTTGACTGCAGCGACATCATCTTCACCCAGCGGGATAAATTGGAATAACTCAGGTATCCGGCAGGGTACGCGGGACCCTCCTACCCGGAGTTGGGTGTCTTGGGTTAGGTCCAGTGTCTATACCCAAGTCCTAAGACAATAGTGGTTTTGTCCACCAAACTATAAACATTTTTATCGAGCCACGAAAGAACCCACCCAACACAGCCTCCCTTCCACTTTTTCATTTCGAATAAGATCTGTCTGTTAAACGATTACATTTCCATTCTCCTTCTGGCCGGTATTCAAAATAAACCGAAAAACATGATAGAAAAAATATCGACCGAAATTTCCTTTAATCTGATTTCACTCACGAACTGTTCTCATATAGGAATACGAAGAAGTAAAAAAAAAAAAAAATGATGGCAAAAAAATGATGGCAAAAAAAAATAAAAAATAAGGAAAAAAGAAGCATTCATTAGAAATCTAGCAATCTTCTGATTGTGTATTTTACTTCTCATTTATGACAGCACTACAGTTATCGTCGGTTACATTTTTTCTCTTTCAGCGTCACTGTTGGAAATTTCCAACCATTTTTCAGTTACCCTACAAAGGGAACTTTGCCAACTCGTCACCTCTGATTCAACTGAAATTTGGCTCATTGAAAAAGCATGTCACCCAGACATCAGAATCAAATTTTTAGCTGTCGAAGTTGATTTTTTGATTTTTGGCGAATTTTTGAAAATGATGAAATTAGCTCATCAGTGGGAAAATCAATTTTCAAATTTTGAATAAAAAATATAATCTTCTGAAAGGCTACATGGGGTTTTTTGAAAAAACGAAAAAATGGTGTCGAAACTCCATTTTAAATTTTTGATCAGTTTTTGAAAAAATATTACGTCTCTAATTGAAAAATGTTTTAAACAAATGTTGTGTATTTTGATTTCAGGAACAATTTTTGGTTACCACAAAAATTTTAATTGAACCCTTCTTTCCTCGTCAATTTCTTTACGTATGAAAATCGCATTATGCATAGAGCAAAATTATTATTCATGTGTAAGTAAAGTACCTATAATGCCAAATTGGAGGGGAGTGAGTGATCCAATCAAAATTTTTGTGATGACCAAAATTGTTCTAGAGACTCTGATATTCAACTTTTTTTCGAAAAATTTTTCAATTAAGGGCTCAGGTACATAGATAGGGAGACATTTGGAGAGGAAGATGGGCCCTCTTTTCCAAAAAAATCTCTCTAATTATAACAAAAAATTTAATTGGATCACTCATTCCCCTCAAATTTTGCGTTATATGTATGTAGGACGTGATTTTCATGTGATTTCCATTCCATACCTAAGTATAGCAAAAATAGAAAGGAAAGAGTGATCCAATCAAAATTTTTGTAATAACCATAATTGTTTCTGAAATCGAATTACACAACTTTTGTTCGAAAAATGTTTCAATTGGGGCATTGGAAAAGTTTTTATAACATATTTATTTTTCAAAAACTTTCAATTTTTCAATGGATTTTCGACACCACTTTTTCCTTTTTCCAAAAAACCCACGTAACCCTTTTGACATTTCCATTTTTCGTTCAAAACTTAAAAGAAACTCCCCCCTCCATTCAATATTTGGATTTTTGAATCGGTTCACTAAATCGTTTTTTTTTTTTTTCATTTTCCATGTTTTTGATAGGATATTTTTCATCCCTACTTTTTGGGAATCAATTTTTTTCAGTTATCAATTATGATCATTTAAAAAATGAATATCACATACTCAATTTTTAATTTCAAAAACCATATAGTTACATCGATAATGCATTTTGATAAACTTTATACTATGGGGAGTCTCGGTATAATTAAGTATTGTCAGTGACAGTGGGGGGAGGGGGTGAAAAAAATCAGGAATATAAGAATATTTCATCTATACAGATATATTAATGGGTTATTTTCGTAATTTTAAAAAATTGACCAAAAATTGAAAAATCAACTTCGACAGCTAAAAATTTGGTTCTGAAGTCTGGGTGACATGCTCTTCCAGTGAGACTTTCAGCTAAATCGGAGGTGGCGACTTGGGCAAGTTCCCTTGATTTAAGCACGAAATGATAACTCTGACGAGGATTTTTATTTATTTTTTATTCTTACGAACATGATAAAAAACCGCAGCTAAGAAGCAGATTCGAAAGAAACATATTTCGAAACGAAGTGAAAAAAAGAGTAACGAAAAAAATATGGTAGTACTTTGTAAATATCCTTGATTCTTGACAAGCATTTAAGTATAAAAAAATTATGTCGGTGAGCTTGAGTGTGCGAGTTTTTATAAAGAGCATTTAGCCTGCTGCTAAATAAAAATTTAGATACATGTAAACATACCATAGCACGCAAAGTCGACCAACTACAAGATGTGTTCTCACTTTTGAGCTGCAGCCGGCGCCACATCAAAATGAAAAATTTCTTTTTGCAGGCGCGTACACAAACACGACCAGAGAGAATTTACCTCGTTAAAGTTGCCATCGAAATCAGTCGACGTTAATTTTTTAAGTGCTCCGAATAAGAGTAAAACTATGGCTCGCGTTCCGTTCAGTTCGCTGTATAGCGACGCTTTTTAAATTGTGTCCACACTGTTCAGTGTTCGGCGTTAATAACTCATTCAAGGCTGATAATTTTATAAAAAGTTTTCATTCGATTTAACTTTTTGCACTGTAAATCTTCATTTGCACAGAATACGACTGGGCATCTCTGGGTGTATTCGGCCGACTTACCCGTCGACAAATTATTCGCAGAGAGGAGGGGTTCATTTTCATTGCAGCGCAGCATTGTCTTATTTTTGTACGAACACCAAGAGTACATTAGGGTGGTCCTCATTATCGACTTTCGATTATTCTCGTTCTACTCCCCCCCAGATTGTTTCATTTTATGAGAAAAGAATCCCCAATATTTTATTTTTCTGTTAACTAAATTTAAAGTGATGCCTAGCAGCCCCCCCCCCCCCTAAATCAAACAAAAAATAAATTGACAGATTTTTTGGCTGTTTTGTGTATTACTTAATTTTTTTATTTTTATCTATCAAAATTGTACTTTTTCGTTAAAAATAATTCCCAATATTTTTTTTTCTGCCAGAATTTTATGTGGTGACCTTGGAGCTTCCAATCTCCCAAACAAATAAAAATATAAACTAAAAAAATATGAGCAATATTTTCAAATTTATAATTCTAATTTGTTCCTTTCTTTATGAGAAAACATTTCCCAATTTTTCATTCCAAAACCAGCCAAATGTCAAGTGGTGCCTATTCTGGCACCCATTTTTATGTACATAAAATGGCCAAATTTTCACTTAGAAATACCTAAGTAGGGGAAATGAAAAAAAAATGAAAATTATTTTAACATGAAAAGGAACAACTGGCACTGCTTCAAACAAAAAAAAATCCAAACTTTTCAAAATCTTTTAGGAGGGACTAGGCAGTGGGAACCACTCAACATTCAGTAAAAAAAAAAGTAAAAAATATGGAATAATTCTCACATAAAAAACAACTCGAAGGTAAGGACAGAAAAAAATCAAAAAATAAAAGTACATTTAAAAGTATCACTCCAATGAACTGTACTGCAGCCCACTGGTATATATTTTTTCATTATACACGCATTGAAAATTGAACTTATCATACGCGCCAATCGGGAGGGAAGAGTACTTTTTCAGTGGTACGTTATTTTCCCTCCCGCCGGGAGGGAAATTTGCGATTTGCATTTTTCCCACCCGGCTTTTTGTGATTTCCCTCCTGCCGGGAGGGAAATTTGTGATTTGCATTTTTCCCTCCCAGCCTTTTATGATTTGCATTTTCCCACGTCTTTTTGAAGTTGTTGGTTTGAGCTCTTGTAGTGATTACATTTAAACGAAATTTTGGAAACAACTTCAAAATAAAATGTAAAAATTTAGGTACCGGAATGTTATCATGTTGAATTTGTTTTATGCAATTTTAATTCAATCTAGACAGATAGATTGTGATATTACGATAGGAGGTATTAGATTATACGTCTTTTTGTTCATTAATAAAAGATTCGTTTTGTTTTTCTTTCTGAATGAAGAATAAAAAATTGTGTTGCAATTTGACTAATTTTCAGTGCAGTGTATAATGAAAAATATCTTACTATACAAGGGTGGAGGGAACTTACAATCTCGCGTTATCTTTGCTCACCTCGCCTTCGGCTCGGTTCGCAAACTTTTTTTACTTCACTCGCTTCGCTCGTTCGTAAAAGTGTTTGCTTCACTCGCTACGCTCGTTCCGCAAACAATCTGGACGCTCGGCTGAAAGGTTCCCTTCCCACCCTTGTATAGTAATATACTATTTCTATTTGGCAAAGAACTTTTTCTCTTCTAAATATTCAAATTTGTAAATTTTTTACAAGATTAATTTTTGCTGATTTTTTTTTTTTCTGGTGGAAAGTTTATAAATTATAATACTAAACGTTGTACTATTTTAGATACAGTAAACATTCGAAGATTATCTATACGTTTTGCACAATATCGTGAAATTAAATATAAAGAAACCCAAAGCAATTTTTAAACAAATTTTGCCTCGTTGAAAAAAGCTCTTCATTTACCATATTTTTAACAATTTTTTTTTTTACCAAATGTTTCGCAATTTCGCAAATTTTATCATTTTTTTCCAGCCGTTTTATTTTGTTATTCTCGCAGCATGCCAAGGGAGAAAAAACTGTACACTCGTTCAAGGTCTGGCTGAAAACACCCACGATATCAATGAAATGCGAAGTGAAAAAATGCTAAAATGGAACAACTCCGTTTTTATAATATGATGACTACGATATTTTACAAGATTAAAAATCATCTCAACGTGAAGAGAAAAAATATGCCTAAATACTTGTAATACCAGCTCAATTTTACTGAAAATATCACCAGTAGAAGAAATTGTACCCATTAGAAGACACACGGGAATGTAGAAAAAAGAAAAAAAAAAGAAATGAAATGCTGCATCAAAACTCTTAACTGGAGTATCCCTACCCTCCGAGGGATTTTTTTTAAGTGAAATTTTGTCAGAAAGATTTTTTTCTAATTTAAAATATTCAAAATATTTTATTGTTGCTTAAAAAGATTCCGACAAAAAAAGATCGCGAAAAATGTTAAATACTTATCTCTTGGCTAACATAAACTTTTTTTTTAAAATCAAGAAATATACCAATTCATAAAAAATTTGCAATTAAACAAATTCCTTAAGAAAAAAATACTAAGTAAAAATACCAAAAACCCTCCAAAAAAAAGTTCTTCGAAATATTTATTGAAAATTAAAAAAAAAATCATTTATAGGTAAGAAATCACTAAACTTGGAAAATATTTTCTGATTAAAAATTTTCCTGAAAACTTTTTAAAAACTCTTCGATTTTCAAAAAAAAAAAAAATCAGTTTTCCCTTGAGAAAAATTCTCAAAAAATCGACGTTATTCACAGAATTTAGATTTTCAATTTTATCAGAATTCCTAAAAAAAAAACCGCTTGAAAAATTTCTCTGCAGTAAGCATCCCTACAGAAACATATTTTGGAACAAAAAAAAAAAAAAAAAAAAGGACCTACTCTTGAAAAGTATTTTATTTTTACAAATTAACTGTAAGTTTGAAGAAAAAAAAAATTAAAAGTTCACAAAAAAATTTTCTTGTAGGAATTTCACTGAAAAATTTCTTCAAGTCTAAAAATCATTAGGCCTATTGGATTTTTCGAAGATAAATTTTGCTAAAATTTTTAAATGCTGTTGATTTTTTGCCCCCCAAAAAATTAGTGTTCTTTTCGAAGAAAAAATTCCCAGAAAAAAAACGACGAAGCAATGTAGCATGAAAATTATCTAGAGGAAGAGTATCGTCGCCACAGAAAATTTTTCTCGTGCCAAGTCCACAGAATTTTTTTTTTTATTGAAACATCGCTACTTTTTTACAACATAAGTATGTACCTCATTTTAACCACCCACCGTTCCTTCTCAAATCTACAATTCTTTTCAATATTTTCGCTGATTTTGACGTTTCGCAACTCCTATAAAATCGAAGGCCAAAATTTTTAACGAAAAAATATGCATTTTTTTTGTATAATCATGAATTCATGATGAATTATAGTTGAATAGTTGGCTTTAATTGGTTTTCAATTTTTTTCAATTCTTGAAAAACTCACAATTTTTAAGTACCTATTACCCATTAACTTCTAAAAAAAAGGAAATACCGCCTATTGATTTTTTTTTTAAATATTTTTTTGAGATATCCACTTGTCCAGTTTCCTAAGTTTTTTAACTATAAAAAATCATTTGTTTTGAAAATTTTTCAATAGCAAACAATTGTTTATTTTTTTAAACTTTCTAATTTTCAATTTTTGAATTTTTTATTTTCAAACAATTTTCAATTTCTATAAATTTCAATTTATGAACAATTTTTAATTTTTAAAAAGTTCTGGATTAAAATAAATAAAAATTTTGATGTTATCAATTTTCAAATTTTCAAGAATTTTGATTTCTGAAAAAATTTTAATTTTTGAAAAATAGAAGTTTCTAAAAATGTCTAGGTATGTTTTTTCAAATAAAAAATTCCAAATTATAATGTCTAAAAAAAAATAATAAATTGAAAAAAATCAATTTTTGTGTAGTTTGCCAAATGAGAAAGTACATAAAATTTTTCGTTTTCCAAAAAAAAGAAAAATAAATCAATTTTTTGAAATTTCCAACTTTTTAAAATTTTTGAATGGAACGTTTTTCTCATTTTAAAAAAATCCAATTTTCGAATACTTTCAAGGTAACGAGTTAAAACAATTTTCTACTTCGTTTTTGAGGAGTTCTCTATTCTATAAAATAAATTTCAATTTTCAAATATTGTTTTTAAATAATTTGGTCACATTTTTTAGAATAAAAAAATGCTGATAAATTCTCATTAAATTTTTTTTTTTTTTTAAATGATGAGAAGTCTTTTTTATTTATTTACGAAGTAACCTCTAATACTTCTGAAAAAGTTTTCAATCTTTTTAATGATAAATTTTGATTTTTTGTAGAAAAAGTCGTTCGTAGAGAAAATAATCTCTCATTTTTGTCAAAAATGCTTACAGCTTACGTACTTTTTTTTTTAGTAAAAATAAGTAAGTCTCTTATTTTTTAAAGAATACTTAGTACATACCTACATTTTAATTTTTGGTAAAATCTCAATTTTCAGCCCAATTTTAAAAATATAAAACAACCTCCATTTCTTTTTCTTTTTTTTTTTGCAGCAAAAAATTTTTCCTTTCCGTTTCAATAGATACAAATATTTCTCGAGTTGGTAAAGAAAAATCTCATTTTTAAAATAAGATTTTTAATAAGCTTTTTAATTCATAACTTTTTTTTAATTTATATATTTTTAAATAAAATCTTTCATTTTTTTGGAAAGAAAATCTCTGATTTTTTTGTAGCAAAAAATTTATCAATTTTTTCGAAGTTCGCATAAAAATCCGTAGTATTGGAAAGTTATAGTTGAACAAAACATCCAACTTTTTTCCTTAATTTTAAAGCCTCAACGAAATTTTGAATTTTAATGGCAGTATTGTTTTTTCCAAGTAAGATTTTTTTTATAAAATAGTAACCAAAATGGGTGAAAAAATACCTTAAGTACTTTAAAAAAACTTAGTTGCTAAACACTAAACAGTAACCACGCTCCAATGCCTGAATAGCATAAAGATTCCGTGGATGCAAAATTGAAAAGAAAAATTACTGTCAATTTATATCAAAATCATAATCTCACGTTGACTGGCGGAAAATATGAAACATAAAGGTTTCGGCGCGGCAATTTTGATATTGCGTACACAGCGTTATTTTCGCTCGACTGGATTCATCAATCTAATCAAGTAGTACAAAGAATTATCAAAGAGGAAAATCTAATTTCAGCATCTACGAAGCATAAGAAGAACTTCTCGATGACGGAGACAATCGACTTAGGCAGGCGCAGCGTAGCAGGTGGAAAACGGGAGGGCGAGGGGACGAGGACGAGAGACCAACGTAAATACCTTTTGATCCTGGCGTATCCGTCTAGAATAAGGCATTTCGTATATGAGATTTAATAAAACAAAACTACATAAACATACTATATACAGGGTGTCCCGTCACCAGTTGACACCACTTCACCAGCGATATAGTAAACTCAAACTAAGCTCATGTATGCATGTTTGCCGACCCTGTGAATTGAAGGGGCAAAGATATGCTCAACTAAAAATTTTCATTTTTTAGTTTCGTTTCAGATTTTTAACCATGCGCTACTCGACAACCGAGATAGGTAGAAAGTTGCACTTTGCGGCGTTGGAAAGGAAATTTTGTGTAGAATTTTTTAGTGGGGTTGATCATTGAACTAGGTAATCAGGGGGGTCTGTGCTGCACTAATTATCTTGAAAAAGTGTTCAAAATTGGCGATTTTTTTTGCAATTTTTGGGGAAATCTCAAAAAAGTTTCATCATTTGGTATTATTATTATGGCTTCCCTTGGATGAAAAAAGTTTGACCTTTTGAATGCCGCAAACCAGACCCTTCTATCCCACTTCGTTAAAAAGTTATAGCAATTTCAATTTCAAAATCAGGTCTAAAAAAAAGAAATGAAAAAATTCAAAAAAAAATTTTTTTTCTAAAATGTTGTTTACTTTATTTTAAACATCGAGTTTCACTCAAAATCATTAGGTATCAAGTTTCAAAAATAACATAAAAAGGAATTTTAAAATTTTTTCAAAAAATTATTTTTTTTTCTGCTAAGATTTTGAAATTGAAATTGCTATAACTTTTTAACCGAGAAAGATAGAAGAGTCCGGTTTGCGGCATTCAAAAGGTCAAACTTTTTTCATCCAAGGGAAACCATAATAATAATACCAAATGATGAAACTTTTTTGAGATTTCCTCAAAAATTCCAAAAAAATCGCAATTTTTGAACACGTTTTTTAAGATAATTAGTGCAGTACAGACCCCCCTGATTACCTAGTACAATTATCAACCCCACTAAAAAATTCTACACAAAATTTCCTTTCCAACGCCGCAAAGTGCAACTTTCTACCTATCTCGGCTGTCGAGTAGCGCATGGTTAAAAATCTGAAACGAAACTGAAAAATGAAAATTTTCAGTTGAGCATATCTTTGCCCCTTCAATTCAAAGGGTCGGCAAACATGCATACATGAGCTTAGTTTGAGTTGACTATGTCGCTGGTGAAGGGGTGTCAACTGGTGACGGGACACCCTGTATAGGGCAAGTGGCGGCTGCGAATCCATATTAGGATAGGCCTATTCATTAAGAGGCTGTGTCGTATGTATAAGCGTAAAATTTCCTACATCCATGTTCAAATGCTCGCTTTAAAACGTCTGTCATCTCTACGAAATGAATGGAAAATCTGCTCGTTAAATGCTCATCGCTTCGTACCTCGACTATAGGGCCGACTTTAAGCATTATAATTAACGCATTCGCGCTGTCTTTGCGTAGCTTAATCGCACGTCTATAATGGTCGGGTCGATTTAGATGAAATACTTTTCAATTACTATGTTATTTGCGGCCAAGAAAAACGCCTCGGTTCGATTCGATTCGTATTCGGCCGACGTATAAATCTATCCGGGATTATGTCGAGATTTCGAAAAAATACCGCCTTTAAAAACCTCCTAGAAATATTTCGTCGGTTCGTTTGAGCAGCGAAAAAAAATTCAAAACATTCGAACATGCCAACTCGGCGAATTTGATTTATCGTCCGAATTAAATGAAACATTTCCTTTTGGCACTTTTACGTGCGCCTTCTTCCATCGAGTGTATTAAGAGAAAGAAGTTAATCAAAAAAGCATCGTTCGTTTACCATTCGCATTCGGCCGAAAGAGAATCGAATTCGAGAACGGAGAGGGAAAAAAGTTAATCTAAAGAAATATCTTTTTTTTCGTCTCTTCTTCTTTCAATTTTACACACACCTCTCGAATACGTCCTTCTCGTAGTCATACCTCATTCTCAACTCACCCATACAGTCTCGCTGATAAAAGATGTTACCAGAGGTGGTGGATTCATTGGAGATTCTTTTCCGCACAAATTTACACCAGCTTTAATATATAACGCTCGTCTATTCTCCTTTCGAAATCTATTTTCAAATTTCCTATTAACCTCCAGTCGCGAGAAAACCTTTGTCAAAATCGCCTCTCTTCCTCATCGACGTGTGTATCCCTATCAGACAACATCGGTCGTCAATTTGTAACTCTACAGCGTGTTTCAGAGCTGACAGAGTTCTTTCCATCGGGTGAATAGGCAACCCATAAGCAACAAAAAATGCCATATAACATGTTGCCTATTTTGAAAATTGAAAGAGGAAGGGCAAAATAAAATTGAGAAAGAATAATTTCGATTGTGCCAATGAATAGTACTAAAAAAATTGTCTTTTTTTGTTCTTGACTTTTTTTTGCCTATCTTTGAAAATGAAGGCGCAAGAGAGCTTTAAACTTCGAAAATACAGGTTTTTTAATTTTCAAAACTCAGAACCTTCGAGGATTGTTCAACACCTGTAACTTTTTTGTTTATTTCAAAGAGTTAATTACATCTCTTTCATGCATCGCCTTGACGAAATTTTGCAATTTTTATGTCTCATTTGTACCTATTGATCATTTGAGCTTCAAAATATCAGTGGACATCATTGAAAAATGAAAACTACAAAATTTGTCAAGATATTACATGAAACATGTGTAACTCTTTGAGATAAGAAACAAAAGTTATGTGGTGAATTTGCCTATCTTCGAAAATGAACAGGGAGTCTAACTTTTTTTTTAATTCATGACTTTTTCATGACCTTTTCATGATCTTTTTCATGAACAATATTTCTACATTTCCAGGGACCCTCCGGCATAAGCATAACTTGAAAAAACTATGGGAGGAGGGCAAAAAAATCCCTCATTTCTCACTATATTTTGTAGTAAATAGCTATTTTTTAAAATTTTGAGGGAGGGGCGAATGACCCTTGAACCCCCTATAGTTATATCTATGCCTTCCGAGACCCCTTTTTTGTGACCAAAAATAACTATACAATTTTTTTTTTAAAAGTTAAATCAATACTTAGAATTTTCAAGGATGTAATTCGATTTCTTCCCTAAAAAGTGGATGCTTGAAATTGTTTTCATTTTTTAATGTGAGAAATTGAGAATGTCTTTTTTTTTTTTTTTTTCTGAAAATGAAACGAAAAATTTTCACGTTTTTTTTTCGTCTCAAAGTTTAAAAAATATATTATTTATTTATTTATTTTACTATCAAAGAAAAAAAAATTGATTCCAAAAAAATTGAGATTTTTTTATTTCCGAAGAATTTTTAAAATTATTGTTCCAAAAAAAATCCTAGTTTTATACAGTTGTTTTTTTTCGAAAATGAAACGAATTTCTTTCTTCAAAACAAATTCTGCAGAAATTTTTAAAAATATCTTCACATAAAAAAATTGTAAAACATTTTTTCTCAAAAAGAAAAAAAAAGATTTTTGCATATTTTTTATTCCAAAAAATCCTGAAATTTCTTCTTCTTCCTCCGAAAAAATGTCTACTCCAGAAGATTTGAGGTTTCTCTATTTCAAAAAAATTGAGTACTTAATTATTTTACTGTGAAACAATTTTTTTTAAATTTTGAACCAAAAAATTCGTTTTTAATTTTTTTTAATTCCAAAAAATGAGAATTTTTTTCTCAAAAAAAACTAGAGACTCTCCTCCAAAAAAAAATATATTATTTTTCAGAAAATTGAAAAAAAATTGAAAAAATTGAAATGTTTTACTCTGGAATTCGAAAAGTATTTTTACTTCAAAACAATTCAATTTTAAAACGATAAAATTCAGATTTTTGATGAGAATTTTTTCGCGAAAGTTGAAAAAAAATTTTATACCAGAACAATTTTTAAAATTATTTGTACCAAAAAATTCATTTTTTTTTCCAAAGTAATAGAGATCCCCTCGAAAAAAAAATTCTTCAAGAAAATTAATTTCCTTCTTCAGAGAAATCACAATATTTCATGCAATTTTTTTTTTTTTTTTTTGAGATGCAACAGTTTGAAAAAATTTCACTTTTAAAGTTTTCACGAATTTGTAATTTTGTCCGGGTAATATTATCAAAAATTCATGACTTCAAAGAGTAAAATTCATAAGTTTTCTTGACCATGTTTTCATGACTTTCACGACCCATTTTTAAATTTCATGACATTTTCATGACTTTCATGATTTTCATGACCTTTTAGACACCCTGATGAAGGAGTTACAAAGCTTTGAAACTCAGTCAGTTATGAAACACCCTGTATAGGTGCATCTAGACATATTTCATTCGTCTCGCTATTCAGCCAGCATTGTCCTACGATGAAATAAAATTTTTACAACGTTCCAATAAAAAAAAACCTCTATCGAAAGTTTTAGTTGTTTTAAAACGAATTCATGCAACGTGAAACGATACAACCTTATAGTGGTTTACAACACTTTAAAAATTGAAGGACGACACTTAGCCATTACGACAATCGAGTATCCTAAACCAATACATGTGAATTATTTGCCCACACAATACCGCTCGTAATCAATACAATAGGCGTACTTCAACTGTATATAAGTCGAGCAATTTTAAACGAATTTTACGACCACATTTTTGCTGCGTCTTCACAACAACCATAAAATTCTTTTCTACTACTTTCTTCCTTGTCAACGTACAAAATAAAGAGCTCGAATCTCTTCCTCTCGTTCTGCTTTTCGTCAACGCGTATTCCCCTCCGTTCACTTGCCCCTGATACAAGATTTTGCCCGTCCCTCACGTACCTATAGGTACTCCTTTGCATCAAAATTCTACTATGTCTTTTTACGTAAGTATTTGTATTTTCGAAACGTCACTTCTATTTCCTCTCATTTCGACGAAGCGGCGAAAAGTTCGTACCACTTGAACATCATTTTAATCGAATCACACCACAATACATTCGCCAAGTTGAATTAATCCTTTAAATAAATTAGATTTTTCTACACGCAGAATATATATCTCTTCTTTCGCCGATACCTTTCATTCTAACGCCATTGTTCCACAAAATTGTTTAACTTAAATAAATCAAAATGTGACGTTACCGGCGCCAACTTCCAACGTCTTTACGTGTCACGAAGATTACAAACTACGAAAATTTTTAATTTTACTAAAATTCAAAAATTGCTAAATGAAAACGAATTGACAATAAATATTCAACATTTAACGTAAAGCAGTAGAAATTTGCATTTTGGCTACAAAGAAAATTCGCGAAAATGTAGAATCTGCAAACATATTTTTTCATTGAAATATTACCAATTTCAATTTCACAAAAATTCTTGTGAATCTACTTTTGGCACAATAAAACCAGAATGGCTCTGGTTTTGTAAAAATTTGAAAAAATTACCTCCTTCGGACCAACCTCTAAAGCAGATGAATGATTTAAAATTTATGTTTTTTGGTTTTTTTTTAGGCCTTTGATAAACAATTTATAGAGAGGTTCACTTCTTGGAAGACTATAAACAATAACGAACAAAATCATTTTTCAAGGGTCAGAATTACTGAAAATGCCAACTTCAACCACTGAAAATAAACTCAATGATTTCTTTATTACTGATAATGAAAAAAATGATGGGTTACCTACATTGACAATTAAACAAAAATCAGTTTTAATTGATTATTCAAAAACTTGAAAAAATTGGAGGGTGGTAAATTTTTTAATTTACTTACTTACTGGTGAATTATTTATTTATTTATTTATTTTTTTTATTTTTTCCAATTTTTGATACTCAAGTATATAATTACGAATTTTTCATAAGTTACCAAAATTGATTTTTTATGAGTAAATCATTAAAGTAATTTCGCTTTTTTACATGGCAGCATAATTTTACTACCTTCCAATTTTTTTTTTCAAAATCATTAAAGAATCAATTTTTTCTTATAATTATAATTATTTCAGAAATTTTAGAAAATTTATTTTGGGAACTTTTGAAAAATTAATATGTTTCATTTAAAATTTAAAAGCTACCTAATTGATAATAATTGTTCAATATTACAATTTCGACATTTGAAAAAAATCAATAATAATTAATAAACAATTTAAAAAGAACAGTTTTCATGTTTTTTCAAAAATTAATTTTGAAAAAAAAAATAGAAGTTACACGTTTATGAAAAATTTAATTTCTTTGATGATTTACACACGAAAAAGTAATTTTGGTAGCTGAAAAATAGTTACAATTCTTCAAAAATGTATTTTTTGAACAATTACATTTAAAAAAAAAGTTATTTCAGCAATTTTTATAATTCAAGAGAAGTTTTTAAAAAATGTCTACCAACGATCGATATTTTTTCAAAAATTAATTTCAGCAATTTAAAAAAAAAAAAAAAAAAAGTTTTCAAACATGAATTTGAAAAAAAAATGAAACTTAACTACCAAATTTTTATAAGTTTGTAAAAAATCAACTTTTTCAAAGATAATATCTAATTGACTTCTCAAAAATTAATGTTCATAATTAAAAAATTAATTGATAAATTTTTGAACTAAGTACTATGTAAGTATATACCTAATTTTGATAATTTAAAAAATAATTTAAATAATTTTTAAAATTAAATGATCCCCCCAAAAAAAATCAAACTTTCCAAAAAAATAATAATAATTAAATTCAGTTTCATAATTTAGAAAAATGAATTTTGAAAATGAATAACGTAGTAATTTTTTGAAACTTCTACGTATTCTAAAAATTTAAATTCCTTCAAATATCTATAGAAATATAACTGAATCTGGTGACTAAAAAAAAATTGTCTAGTTGCAATAAGATTGATAATTTTTTTTGTTTGAAATTGGTACTCGAGAAGTCGTACACTCGTAGGATTGAACTTTATAAAAAAATTGTCATAAGATTAAATTTTTCAAAATTATTACTCAGGAAGTCCTACAGTTGTAGGGTTAAATTTTACAAAAAAAATTGCCAATTTCCATACATATTACCTATATATTTTTTTCGAAATTACTTTTCGAGAAACCCCAGAGTTGTAAGGTCGAATTTGAAAGTATCCAGTGAAAGTTGCTGATTATGATCTAAAACCTTATAAAATTTTCAGCTCGATATGCCACCCCTTATCCCTTCTGTGGGAAGGGAGAGGGCGGGTTTAAAAGTAGATTTTCCTTAAAATTTTCATTTTTAGCAGTTTTAAACCGAACTTGCAGGGATAATAAACAGTAACGAGGATAATTTTTGGAAATTTAAAAAAGAAATCGAGCATTTTTAAGGTCAATTGGACTTTCTAAGTCTTCTAAATTCGTTCATTTTTTTCATTTTTTAAAAAATATCCGAATGACGCCATTTTGGAGACCCACTGCCTTGTCCCGAATGATCTAGGAGTCTAAAATCCTTTGTCTGGCGTACTTCACATATCACAATTTAGGCAAAATCGAGATTTTCTAATTTTCTTGCCCATTTTCACAAATTAGGTATTTTTGACTTTGGAAAATTTGTACGCAAGATCAGTTTTTAAAAAAATTAAAAATTTTCAATTTTTCTGAAATCGCTATAAATTATATAATATGGAATTGAGATATGTTCAGACATGAACTTTAGCCCCTAAGTCATCTAAAAGGAGGTCATGGGTTCCCAAAATGGCTTCATTCAGATATTTAAAAAAAAAATTAAAAAATTGACCGAACAGAAATTTTATTGCAAACATTCGCAATTTTATTTGACGTGATCGAGAAAAAAAAATTGAAAACTGACACATCCGCAATTGTTCAGAAAACATGCTTCTGCCTTTAACGATATTCTTGTCGCAATCATACATACCTACCTAGTAAATTTACGTACGTTCATAATTTAATACTTTAAACTACCCAAATTAGCTCGCACGCCTCACGCTACGCCTTAGAAAAATAATACCGCAACTCATACCACACTCGACGCTGAAGTTGATAAATTCGCATAGTCGTTTTTCAAAGGAAAACCACATACTATGCCTACTTTGGAAACAAGAGGAGGAAAAAAATGGAAATATCAATGACGCCACTTCATTCTAAATTAACTGCATAATTCATCACGAAACAACGGTAAAAACTCGTAACAGTCATAGGGATGAATTCGGTAACAACAGCGTCGCTCCATATACCCTTTTATTTGCAATGTAATGCGAAAGTCGACCTTTGAAAAAAAAAATATACGTATCTTTCTCCCTCGTCGGTAGCCGAAAACCGCAGACAACCGTAGCCGTGATATCGTTACGAGTAACAAATTATTACAATTATTCCGTATAAACACATTTAAAAGAACGCCTATCATTAAGTAATTGTGTTTCTTTCAAAATTCGGCGGATAAATGGTTAAGTGATGTGCGAGAGACGCGTTGTCATAAGCATAGGTGGGTCTTTAATTCGAAGCATACGATTCAAATATTAATTACGTAGGGGCCTATAAGTGCCTAACCTACGTATGTGAGTAAACAATTTTACCTTAACCTTAATCTTTGCTTTAAGTAAGCGTGTAATTACAATCAATCTAGACGTAATAATTACGTTGTGTGTCAGTGGGTCAACACAATTTTTAAAATAATATTTTTTCCCTCAAATATATGGAGGAAAAATTAACAAAACGTGACGTTTTTCAAATGTCGGATTTTTCCCCCAACACCTTACTTAATTTAGCCAACGTTGAAAAAAAAAATTTAAAAATCATGTCTGTCCTGGCTCGAGCATAATACGTACTCGTAATTACCACGAAACTTCAACTACCACGATGTAATCTTGAAAATTATGGAATAATTACTCGTTAATGTACCATCGAAGAGGGTAAGAAGGAAGAAAAAATATTTTTTTCACACACATTAGTCCCGAAAGCTTTACCGGATCAACACACGAGTAAGTATAGGTGCAGAAAAAAAAAGGAAGTATTAAAATACACTCAAAATATAGGCTCTTCCTTGAAAAAAAATAGCATCGTAGAATATCTATTCCTGGTTTGAAAAATACACGCGCGAATGTAATCAGCACGCTGGCGCCACGATACTTCATTTGATTAAATTTACAATCCATTTTCGTATTATTTCAATTCGCAGTGTGAAAGTATACCATTAACGAGCTTTTGTCTTACGTTATTGTTTGTTCAATTTGAATAAACGATATTTTACAAGCATGCTAAGTATTTCAGACTCAGTCAAATTCTCGGTATCGTTTTCCAAATCCAAACTTATTTGATTTTTTTCCACAGAATTGAAAGGAGAAATAACAAGCCTTCCTCGTTTTCAAAGGTTTCCTCGACTGTAGTTTAAATTTCGCCACGGTTTTATTTCGATTTTTTTTTCGTTGACGAACCATAACACGATGCTGAAAAATAGTTCAGAAAAAAATCAACTTCTCGACATGCCGCATTGTTCTTCATTTAATTTTTATTACATCCGCGTTGTTTTCACGACTTGGTGACAGTTTTGGATATTAACATCTAGCTGAATTATGAAAAATGCATCGTACGTACAAGTTCAATGTCAACGAAAGCGAAATTTCGCGTTAGGCTGGTTCATTTGTCATGTTAAATAATTTAGTTTTAAATCTAGGCATAAAAGTAGCAGGCCCGTAGTCAGGTGGGGGCTAGAGGGGGCTTAGCCCCCTCTAGCGTCAGATTGAGCCCTTCTAACAAAATTTCGTCAATAAGAAAATTTCAGGCTAAACCTACACATACTTTTTGCATTATTCCAAAAATACTTCTTTTTCGTCAAAAATCTTATGTTTTTCAAAATTTTTTCCCTCGCTTCGCTCGGGCAGTATCCTTTTCCTTCATTCTCTTCAAGAATAGAATATTTTTTAAATTTTTCGCCCTCGCTTCGCTCGGGCAATATCTTCTTTACCATTTTTTATGATGTTAATAGTATGAGTTGGAAAATTTCAGTAATTCAAGTTGGCATTTTAAATGATTTTGCCACCCCTTCCCCCAAGAAAAATCACTTCGGTTCGTCTCTGTATTAAACAGTTGAAAAAGTATATTTTGTGCCTTGTACGAGTTTTTCACCCATTTTTCAATTTTTACCGAAAATGCTAAATTTTTCAAAAAAAAAAGTTCCAGCCCCCTCAAATATTTGGCCAGCCCCCTCTATAATCTGACTCTGACTACGGGCCTGAAAAGTAGGGAAATTATGAATAAAATTTCTTCTCTTAATGTAGCATATTTTTTGGTGTGTAGTTTGAGGTTAATTTTAAATAGATGAGATGTCCCTCCTACTCAAGTGATTAATTTACGAGATGATCTCCTTCTGTACTTTTATTTTGAAGGGCTTAAAAATTTGGGTCTGAATTTTTTTTCAAATTCACGTGGTCATTTTTAATAAGTGCTTTAAATTTATTCAAAATCAGTGCTGAAATTTTTTTTCAATCACTAACTTAAGCTTGAGGCTCGAAAAATATTATATTCAGATTTTAATGATAAATGGGTAATTCTCAGAAAATCGGCAAATTTCACTACTGTAAAAGTTCAGAAATTTGACAGGTTTTTAAAAATGTTTTCTTTAGGTAATTGAAAATATATATGCCCCCGAGTACTTTTATGGTGTTGGGGTCAATTCATTTCCCAAAAGGGAGGGAGGAGGACGATTCAAAAAGGGGTATAGCCGGATAAAATAGGGTGATTTGGCCCCCAGAGCGAATTTTTAAACCAACTAGTGGAAGTTGGTCCTTATGGTCTAAAATCCCCGTGACCAAATGTTTAGGTCGCTACCTCACCCCCACCCCCTCCTAGAGCGAAAAATGCGATTTTTCGATTATAATTTTTGATTTTGACAGTTTTTAACCAAATTTTTTCAAACTCGGATAGATGTTAGGTATACTCAAGGGTCATCCATGGAAATTTTTTTTTTAAATTTCAAACCTATCTTCATTGTGAAATGCGCGTTTTAAGTTTTCTAACGGCTATTTCGACAAGTTCTTTCAGAGGTGCAATAATGGAAAAAATATATATTATACACCTAGTCTGAATGTACAACATATATTTTTTTCAGAATTTTTTATATAGGTGGAAGGCCTTCAAAAATGCAAAAAAATGATTTTTTCATCATTTTTCGCGCAAAAAACAGTCATTTTTGGTCGAAAAAAATTGTCGTCGTAGTATATCCCTTTGGGAACACTCAGTGTCTCTCGCGGTGTCTGAAGAGCCTAAAATTCATGTTTGGACATGTTTCAAACCGATATTTGTCATAAACAGAAATTTACATGAAATTGAGAAAATTTGATTTTTTGCTCACATCGTCGTGGCTTATCATTTCTCCGGTATAAAATGTCCCACCTTCCTGAAAACTGAGAAAATTTATTCTAATTAGTGAGTATCTTATTATAGCTTATTAATAATTAATAAAATATCAGTATTATAGCTTATAGAATAACTAATTGTCGAATTGTCCATCGTCGTGGCTGTAAAAATTCATCATTGCCACGACGAAAGACAAACACTTGTGATCCACGACGATGGACAATTCGACAATTAGTTATTCTATAAGCTATAATACTGATATTTTATTAATTATTAATAAGCTATAATAGGATACTTACTAATTAGAATAAATTTTCTCAGTTTTCAGGAAGATGGGACATTTTATACCGGAGGAATGATAAGCCACGACGATGGACACTATTTTTGTAAAAATTGAAATTTTTACAGATGATTATGTAAAAAATCGCTCTGTGCATTGCCATTCGAAATTTCAAATGCGGATAGTATTATTATAAAAGTAACAAATCAGTGTAGCCATTCAGCAGAAAAAAATATTCACTCAGCGAGCTGAGACAAATTTTTAAAAATTAGCCACGACGATGGACATAAATCTTTGCTACAGTTTTCAATGATCAGGTGTAGTTGTACTAAACACTTTTTGTGATCATCATTCACACTAGCCTATACCCTGAACTTCCTAATGACGTGTACTTACTTTTTTTTTTCAGAAAAACATGGTGATTTCCAGAATTTTTGATATCTGTTTTCAAAAACATGTTGTGCTACAGGCCACGACGAAGGACATTTTGAGGTTTAGACTAACTTGTACTCAAGGGGAGGGGGGTGGTATTCATCAAATTGGGCATGATGGATTAAGGACGTTATAATGTACAAATAACCAAAAAATGAAAGTTGGGCATAGTACAGGAGTTGAGAAATCAGCCTGTTACTCAAATTTACCGATTTTCAGAGAATTACCCAAATGGTAACAATGGCATACCTACTTAATTATATTAAAAAATGACAAATAAAGACTAATTTTGACGATAAAACCGAAAAAGTGGTAATTTATTCAGCTGAATTCAATATCTCGTGAAAATGAATAAGTATGTACCTATCTAGATACTTGGTTTTTTTTTTATCTCATGTTCAGGAGAATATTTTGTATATTTTTTTTTTGAGAAACTACATTTTGTAAAACACAATTTTTTGAAGTTCTCTTAACGAAGTCAGGATAAGAAATTTTGTTTTTCTGCAAGAGTTTTTTCTCGTCAAGTATTTTTCTTCAGCGAAGATTTCTTCAGAATAATTTTTTTCACAATTTTAGTCAATTTTTCTCACAATTTTTTTGACAATTTTTTTGAAAATCTTGTTTTTTCAGAGTGTGTACTGTGTAGTGTGTACGTGGATAATTTTTTTTTCAAGATTATTTTTTATGACTTTTTTCTTGCGTTTTTTTCGTACAACTATTTCTGTGTTTCTTTTTTCAAAAAAAGAAATTTTTTGAGGCAATTGAAAAAAAATACTTGAGAGATTTTTTTGAAGAAAAGTTTTTTGGCTAAAAGAATTTCTCAATTAAAAAAACATTTTATATTTCTGTTGGAATTTTTTTTTCAAAAAAAAAAACTTATTTTTATAAGTTAGGTAATCTGGAAATTTCTTGAAAGGAAATAATCTTTCTATTTTCTGATTTCCTCAAGTTCAAACGTAAAAAATTTTCGTGATTTTTTTTTCAAATTAAAGATTTCCAATTTTTTTAATTTTTTAATTTCGATACCATTTTTTGAAAATTCATGTTCCCCTTGTACTTGGGTTTTGGATACCATGAAATTTTTTAGCACTCCCAAAATTGTTCAATTTTTCTAAATCCAAATTTCCATTCGGTTCATGATTTTTTTTTCAATTAATGTCTAATTTTTCAATTTTTGTAAATAAAAATACTTCTCTGAAATTATTTTAGAAAATAATTTTCTTAAATAATGAAATGATTTTTTTCAATATAGTTTCCAACTTCTTTTCAAAAGTGGTTCGAGAGTTCTTTTTCGACTTTTCTGCAAAGTTTTCATGAGAAATAATATGTAGTGTTAGGTTTTTTTATCCAAAAATTTATTTCAGCAAAAAGGTCAAAAAAACGTAAAAAATGTGATTCTCAAAAAAAGACTACTTCAGAACCCTGCAAACGTCCTAATAAGATACAAGTGGTGTGATCTTTTGACCTCAACCCCCTTTAAAAAAATAATAGGTAGGTAAAAAATTAAAATAATACTATTTAAGCTACAAATAGAAGCTAGAGGATCCAAAAAAATTCTTCAAACGTGAATTCATTTGATAAAATTTTTTATACCTAAAATAAACCTCGTATTGTGCCGAATCTGAAATAATTCACCGAAGATTTCATACTTTGCACAGCCTTGCCTGACACCTATTAAACCATTTATATTCACTTAAGAGACGCCCCCTAATGCACATCTTTTCCAAGTCACGTATCATGCGTAAAAATCAAAATAATTAATTCCGTTAAGAAAGAAGAAAAAAATACAATAACCTCTTGGTATTTTTGCTACCGTATAATAAACGAACTTTTATTAAATAGAATATAAGTTCTCGATAATGTTATGCTTGGTTCTTTTTTTTACGACTATATTATTGTTTTTCATTAAGGAAGCTTTGCTTATTCGCATAAATAATGCACACGTAAAACGATTAAAATTTTAATAATTTTCGAGAAGGAAGCTTCCTTTGATTACATTTCTTCCTTTTTAAAAATAATAATACGTATAGTTTGAGATACATGAGTATGAGAATAATTACGAGATAATCATCGTTTTAAAGCAAGTACGCTTCTGATTTGTTTGAAATCGAGAGTAAAAAACGAATTCAGCTTTATTTATGGCACGTGAATACATTATGAGGTAAAAACAGCTCTCGAGTTTTTTTTTTCTCTTTCAGACCGCTCAGACGTACTAATAAAATTATCCAAAAATGAATGAATGAATGAATAACTCTTTATTGTAATATGAAGCATAAGAGCCATGTAGAGGTGAATGAATGAATCACATCCGATTAAAAATTTGAAAGCTAGCTTTTCGAAAAATTTTCGATTTTCTCTTCAAAACTGTGCATGTCCTAAAATATGGAATTTTTTTGAAAATTTTATTCCTTATAAATTTTCACTATTTTCAAAAATTTTGTAATTGCATTTTAAACTTCAGTTTCGATCTTTTGGCAAAATTTGTTATTTCCATACAATTACACATACTTCGACGAAAAGAGCAAAAAAGCATACAAACAGGCGAATTTTTATGGCAATAAAATACTGATGGAAGAGTGCAAGAGGGGTACAAAAGTACACAAGAACTTTACTTTGAACATACTGCTTTGTGTTTTCAACTTTCTACTCGTTTCACGTCTTCACGTCAACATCTCCGTCCAATTTCCCATCGAACAGAAACTCCAAAGCAAAAGTATACCTATGTACATTGCACACTTCGCCAAATTTGACGAATTCTCTCCGTCCAAATTCAGCAGCTCGGCGACGACAAGTCACTTATAAATTCAGCCCAACAAGCGGCATAATAATTGAAAAACCACATCGCGGCAATAATGATCACGACGATGAGATGCATTTTTAATGCCTCAAAGTGCTGCTGGAATTACTTCTGTACAAAGTATACTTCGGCACCAGGTACACTACAAAGAAGGACGCATGCTACGTATCAATTTACTTTAATTAACATTGTTTATTCGTCGATGCAGCTTCGACGAGCGACGATTAATTAAAACCTGGTCGACGAAAAATTTCGCGTGTAAATGAAACGTGTTTACGCGATGCGGACGTAATGAGTTCTAATGGAATGCAATTATGAATTTCATTTTGAAGAAATTCTATATTTTGAAGACAGATATACCTGACAGTAGATTTCTTCGTTTTAGGGAGATTTCTGGACGCGATTACCGGTGGTTTTAAAATAGCTATTAATTTGTTTAGCATGAAGATCAAAGTGACAGGATTAGGGCAGACACTGGCGGAATAGGTTGTAATTGTGCGAGTGAACATCTATTAATTTAATAAACGTGTTTGATATTCTAGAAAAACTCACAAATGCAAGAGAATTTGCATTTTGCAATGAAATCGGACTCGCGTGTAAACAATTCTTTTCTGTTTGACGTAAACCGTAGTAGCAGTTGATCACCTTGCGGCCGAAGTACTCATGATACATATGAAAATGAACATGCATGAAAAGCAACAAAAATAGAAAAAAATAAGCTTCGAACTAAGCTAGATTTTTATTCATCAAACCTAAAGTTTGTACTTGACCAGAAAATTAAGGGAAATTTTGATTAAGCAATTTTTCAGTCAATTTTAAATTTTTTAAGAAAAAAAAACGATGTACTTAAAGTTGTTTCATTTTATGATGAAATAATTCCTTATTTTTTCCCCTCCACTGAATTTCAATTGGCCCCTAGTCTTCAAATTTTTTTAGAAAACCGTCAAAGTTGATCCCTTTCATGAGAATTAAAACCCAATTCTTCATCTTCCCCAACTTGATTTTAAGTGATACTTTGAGGAGCATACAATTTTTATTACCTATTTGAAAATACTAATTCCCAACATTTTATTTTTCCACTATAACAAAGTCATTTTTTTTATTTTCCCTCTGAATGAATTTTAAGTGGCATCTTCAAGTTCCTCAATTTCAAAAAAAAAAAAAAAAAAAAAAAGGAAAATCAAAATTTTTTAACTTTTACATTTTTTTAATACTTTGAACTTATACTTATAAAAGGTGTTCAGGTGTCCCTTTCCATGAGAACTACTTCCGAATTTTTCATTTTCGCCAAATTAATTTCAATTGATACCTTGGGCACCTCATGATGCCACATAGGCTCCCCTCTTTTAAAAAAAATCATAATGTTACCAGATTTTCGAATTTCTGCACTTTTTTGGTCCCAACTTAAAAAAATTGTGCCTTTCCATAAGAAATGATAATTCCCAATTTAAAAAAATTAAATTTGAAAATGTATTTTCCAATTTTCTAATTTTTTTGAAATTGAGAGACTGGTACATATTAGGGGCCGGCCACTTCAAATTGCGAGGAGGGAAATAAAAAACTGAAAATTATGTCTCATTAAAAGAAACAATTTTAATAGGTTAAAAAACCAAAAAAATGACAAATTCGAAGATTTAATCGCTTTTGATTTTTTTCCTCTCAAATTTGGGGGAAGCTTGAAACACCACTTATTTTCCTTTCAAATTTGATTTATCATTTGATTTCAAAAATATATTTGAAAACAATTTAAAAACAATTTTTCAATAAATACATAAATATTTTTTCAATTTTGTGTAATTTTTTCAAAATACTTTTTTCAAAAAAATGTTTCATGTTTAAAAATTAAATAAAACTCTGGTAATTTTTCAATTTTCTTGTTTTAGGCCTTTTTTCAAATAAAGAGGCTTTAAAAACTTTTTGAGATAAAATTCTTTCATTTTTACAAATTTTTTCAAAAGTAAAATTTTATTTCTACCATATCAGTTTTTAAAAAAAATGATGAATTAAATTTTTAAAACTTTTTTTCGATTATTAGGTATTGACAATCATTTTATGATTTATTCTTAAATGAAATTTTTGGCAATTTTTTCGAATGATGTTATTTTACTTCTGAAACCACACAATTAAAAAAAATCTTGAAACTGTTCTTTTTTTAAAAGTTTTTGTAATCAAGTTTTTTATTTTTTTTTATTTTCATTTATAAAATGAATTAAGAGGGATAGGTATATTATTGATTCAAATTAATTTTTACAAGTTTCTTAAGACTTACATTTTTTCAATTTTCTTATTTTATAAGTACCTACCTATCTACTTATTTTCTTATGTATGATTTTTTTTTGGTCTCCTAGAAAACCATTGAACATTTTTTGAAGTGTTTCTAAGACTCAACTTTTTTTTATTTTAAGAAATCTTGCTTATTTTATTTTGAATTTTCTAACAAATCGAAATTTTAGAGTACGCATAAACAATACATTCTCAGAATTATTTGAAATAGAAAATGGAGTCCCTCAAGGCTCAGTTCTCAGCACAATACTTTTTATTCTGCTCATTGACGATATTTCAAATATCATATCTCTACCGATTTCCCTTAGAATTTTTGCTGATGATATCAACATCTCCTTCAGATCACACAACATCACACTTGCTCTACAAGTCATCCAAGAAGCACTTAATCTTATTCAAAAATGGG